>OX376231.1:10007037-15007037 GCA_947364205.1 Agrochola lota
CTTCTTTAAAGCACATATCACCCACCTTACTGCTCGTGTTCGTAAGCTCATATATCTTTTTAAAACACTCAGACACATTGCCAATACTTATGTAATACGTACCGTGTATCTCGCCATGTGTCAGTCAGTCATCTCGTACTGTATTAATAGTTGGGGTGGAGCTGCGAAAACTACACTCAAACCTCTGGAAGTAGCTCAAAGAGCCATTCTTAAGGTTGCTACTTTCCGGCCAATGCTCTACCCAACCTTTGATCTATATAAAAAATGCAAAGTCCTCACGGTCCGCCAAACTTTTATTCTCAACATTTTATTACATCAACACACAAAAACTCCTTTTACACAAACACAATCCTCACTTAGGCGCAAGAACGAAATTTGCAAAGTACCCTTCACACGCTTTGCTTTTACTAAACGTTTCTTTTACTACCTTGGGCCATTTTTATATAACAGAATAAACAAAACCATCCATGTACATCAATCCTCTTACGAAATGTGTAAAAGACAGATAACATGCTTTCTAGCCAGTTTAAACTACGACGACACTGAACTTCTGCTTACCTCAAAATCGTAGTGACTTCTCTAACACTCCGTTTCTAAACTCTACCTCTTTCCCTTCCGTTTACACACATACAAACACACCACGCCTACATCACAAAACACACTCACACCACATCTACATCACAGAATACACATACTAACACTTTAGTAAGTATATTTAAGTAAACATACGTTTGCACCTTGTAGTTCTAAGCAGTCTATTATAAATTATTTGTGCTCCTTCTGTGGGAACCTGGGCTGGCGATCCTTAATACAGGTTACCATGTAACCTAGCTAGGACGCCAGATTCAATTCTATTTATTGTTACTCTTTTCTTATTATCCGAAAATTGTGAATTTATATTTATCGTAACAGACTGTACCACACTTTTTTGAAATAAATAAATTTATTATTATTATTATTATTAATAGCTGTGGATATATTTCCTCGTAGCCAGTCGTAGCAATCTACGGATCCCTACGTGTGTCGCATTCACCTGATGGCCTAGACTACATTTGTACGTCACCGTTCCTAGTAACGCATTCAACAATAAAATACAGCTGACTTTAACATTCCGTTCATGGAAAAACCGAACAAAAATCTTAGAATATTACCTACCTACCCTACCCTACCAGGAATCATTAGGCCACCTCATGTATGCTGCCATCAAGTGTGGTGACCTAGATTCAGCACCTACTTTGTAGCGTAACATCTCTAACAAGGCGATTACTTCACACTTATCCACTGAAAGTGATTTGGAGTTGGAAACAAAGTTCTTTGAAGAACATTGGAGCCAGACGCAGGTGCAAAACTTACTGTAGGAGTGTAGGTACTCAATCAAACATCAATCTAACGTTACGAACACGTCCATCCTCGTTACTGGAGGAAAAACTTTTTAATTAGACACTGTTTGCTCACTAGCTTCGTTCTGGACTTCCTACTCAACTAATTGGTGTAACGCGTAAAGTGGAATCGAGTCCGGAGGTCGATAGCCAAACTTACAAATATCTCTTTTTGTTTGCTCTCCTAACGCGCGGTAACGTTTACTTGTACGTTTGCCAGCATGTAACTAGGTACTCGGCTCGCTTGACTGAACTTGATTCAATTGAAGACATCAGTGAGAACGTTGCCGGTATGAAACACTTTTTCTGCGCGAGTAATGTTGACGTTTTCGTATTACGAGTGTTTCGTGAAATGACATTCATGGTCGAAAACTCCGCCCTTAAAAACCGACACGTTTTTAGGGGAACTGAGTTGAGGCATTTATTAAAACTCGCGTCCGAAATTCCTGCTCAAATATTGTAACAACGTGTGTTCTGAATTAGCTGGCAATGTGTCGAGTTCATAATAACTTTCCGAATCCCGTGTTAGCGGCACGCGTTGCTCTCGGCTTACTTAACTTAAACAACAGCAAATTGTTGCATAACTATGAATCAATACACGCGTTATTTCATGAAATGCCCTGCTTCCTGTATAGCTTATAGTTTACAAACCATGATTCTACCTTCATAGCTCACATCATCAAGTATCTAAGACCGCGTCTTGTACCTATTAATGTTATTAAAATGTATCACAAAAGCGGAGCTGAATTAATAGATTGAAAGTTGACTGAGCGAGCGAAGCGTCTCTGCTTCAAGTCTCGCAAAATTTTCTTTCGTGTCAGTTTGTTGGTACAGGTCGTATTTTACAACCGATCTGGACGAAACTTGGTATACGGGTTTTACGACTTTATAGTTTTTTTTTCATCGGGGTTTTATAATTGGAGGGGTATTTTCTCCAAAAAGGGGTAAAAAGGGGGATACTGGATATCTCCGTCTTATGAGATCCGATTTCAATGGTTCTTTTTTATTTGAAAGGTAGTAACTTTAAATTGGTCTCATAAAAATTTGGTGAAGATCTGATGAGGATCTTCTGCGTGATGAGCAGAATAGCTCCTCAAAATGCAGTAAATTGCATTTTGTTTTTATTCTGAAAATAGTTTTCAGTTCTCTAAAACGTTTTACAGTAAGGTCACTAGATGGCGCTACTGTGCACCGCTAGAATGCGCCGTCGGTCGTTGTCGCTCGCCAAATGCTGAGGTCCCGTCGAACATTTTGTGTGACTGAGTTTTTTTAGGTGTAAAGTAGCTTCATAAGTAAAGTCTCGTGTTTAACAGGTAGTATTTGGTTAGTTGTAGATTAATTCATTACTCTTCTTCTCTTCTTACCTCCATATGCTTTTCAGTAAACTACAGCCGCAGTCGGGTTTGTTCTTTAAGTTGGGGTATTAATTAAGATTGGATTTTAAACTGACATGTTTATTTTCACTACTATAGTTATTTAAAAAGGGATATTTACCATGATTTTAAAAACAAAAACATGGTAAATATCCAGATTGAAATAACTTTAGTGGTATATTAATAGGGATGATGACAAAAGATTTTTTTTTGTCCGTCTTTGAGATTATAAAAAAATATTGGACACGTATTTTTTATTTTTTTACGTAATCTAAAGATTACGGCGATACATTGAGGTAAAATGTGCTATGACGTCACGAGTATGTAGATTTTATACGTACTAGTGACGTAGCGACCCCCACTCCCCAACTTATAATGCGTTTTAACTAAGTAATTTTTTATTAATATGATAAAGCAAAAAATACGTGTCTAATATTTTTATTTTATCTGACTGGCCGACTAATAAGTTTTTTTTTTTTTTACCCAGGTGTCATCCCTATTGTTGAAAAAAAGTTTACGCTTGCGGTCTACTGTTTGGCAAACTACTAGTGTAAGTAGTCGTAGCACTAAGTTCTAAAGATTCTTGTACATAAACTCCTCGCTCGTAGAACTCACGACTAGCCATACATAAATGTGTGTAACTACATGTCGGCCATACGTAGATAAAGGAATTATTTAGCAAGTACTCCTATTTCATGCGGATATAAAAAATCCTGCAGCAGCATATGTGATGAGTATACATTACACACACAGCGCCGACTCAGTTGCTGAATTTTATACAGCAAATATTGCCTGAACGTGACTTCTGCAGTGCTCACACACACATGCGGCCAAATTACGTATGTACCTACACACTTTATACATTGTTCTTGTACGTTTTTTCACCGATATATTCAAAGCTTCGCTGTTAAAACATTTTTTTCATACATCAATTGTTTAGGGCGTGAACAGTGAGACACGTATATTTGTACTATTTTTTTCAACAGCCACCAAAATAAGGTTTTATTCATGAAGCCGGTGACCGATGCGGGATCGTTTTACGATCGTCGATTTGCAAGTGTCTGGTTCGATTCCCGATGCAAATTCTTCCGTTTTACTGCCACACAATAAAACCGCTCGCTTTCATAATACATTTTCTTATAACCCAGGCGCCTCTGCCAAGAAATTTATATTGGTTTTGCAATTGTTATCACATGACATGCCACCACATCATGTGAGGTTACGAACTGCCATACTTTTGCTGATTCTACGAATTATTGGTGTTGTTCTTCAATATCTATATTGAAATTAGAAACAGACACAAGTAAACCTACGTCAGAACATGTTCGTTCAGTGCCTCTTATAGAAACAAACATATTACACAATATGCTGGCACCGCAGACTATGATTATACTCCAAAAAAGATGAAGTGGATGAGTATTCAAGTCCGGACCACATGTGGTGTCAGAGGATAATGCACGCCACGAGAACGCAATTTAGGCGGTCGCAGTCGGCCCCATGTTGGGCGCCATCCGTTCTCCTGTATGCTAATAAACTCGAAACTTTGTAATGCTAACCTTAATCAGGTAAAACGATGTTTTTTGAATATTTTATGCAAGTTAACTATGTATTTTCAGATTCTTATTTAAAAATTTGCCGCCATTTTAAAACCAAATATGAACTCACGCTGTAACTAAGAATGATAAAGCAAAAATTACCATAAACGACAATAGCAATGGCGCACGAATAAAATAGTGAAATGAAACAGCTAGACAAGAATAGCATGTATTTTATTCACGAGCCGCCAGTAAAGCTATCAGACATGTCCAAACTTCGCTGAGTGCAGCTTGCTTTATTTCCGTTTGACCTGTCCCGTTCGACGCTATTCCTGGAGCAGCAGGCTGCACAGTCCAGACATGTTCATTTCACCGACAAGCCGAATGCAAGTCCTGACAGCGCCGCTGCAGCGACACGTCTCTGCACTACCCAATTTGAATATTTAATTGCGATTATTTTAGCACAACTCTAACTAATTTATAAAGCAAATTGACAGTTCTAGTGTAGCTCGCACGCCACTAATGGGAAAGGTTTATTCCTGGACATTTCCGTTTCGAAATGAATCAATTGAATTTTAAATTCGCCACATTTGCATATACGTTGGCGACTGGCTACTTTACGATTGCCGACCAGTTTCGTATTCTTTGTTTGGTGTTTTATTTTGTGCATTTCCGAGTGAGAAAGGTACGTGATACGGTCGCGCCCGAGTCGCTCTTGTCTCTTTTCATGAAATATTTTCAGCTTGACATTCTACAATTTCAATTGAATATTTCTTCGAGACAACAGTGTTTGTCAAAGTAACGTTTTATATTTTTGCGTTTGAACGAAAACTTTCAATTTGCTTCCTTTGAAAAGAGTAGTTTAGTCGTGATGCGCTAAATATGTTGACCAAAAATTCGCTGTTGGATGTGTCACGAGAGACACATATAACGCGACATAGCCAGCTCTAACTTAAACTTAACTTAGATGTAGAGCCTCCAGGGGACCGCATTGAAAACCCAGGGTTGGCATTATATACGCTGGGAAAACAAATTCATTGCGAGGAAACTGTATTGAATCATTTTATTAACCTTTTATCCGCCAGTTTGTTTTATGACCTTCAACTATGAAACACATAACTACGAGTGCACAACATTACTTATTCAACATACCTTGACGTAGTTAAGGACAAATTTATGGTACATAGGTATGTTTTTTTATATAAGTGGACATTAAACAAGCTAATTCGAAAGCCCTTGAAGAAAGTCTCAATTGGTCATTAAATTTTCACGGAACAGTCGCTTGAACGCATAAATATTTGATGATCAAGTTTTAAGTATACTTATATCTCCAGTCTTGAACGCAGCGACGTCTAAATGTCAAACAATCGAGTGAAGTTCGACGCGTACCGCTTGTCAAGATAAAATCGACTACGCACTTCGGCCTGTTTGAATGACAGATAGATTAAACTTTCACGTTCCCTTACTTCGATATTATCAAGATATAAATAGAAAATACCGTGTAATGTTATCACATAATAGAATATCGTAAACGTTTTTAGAAAAACCCATGTCTTGGGTGTACTTTGGTTGGTATTTCTATCCATTCCACATGTGGCAATACATTGGTATTTTTATTTTCCTCGGAACTGATTCTATTCTGACAATAGCTTCCTCGTCGGTTTACCTTATTTATTATGCTGTGCCATTGAGAGGCAAGAAGTCCTTGATTTCAAACGCCAGGTAGTATCTATTTTCAGCACTGAAATAAAATTAAATAAAGGATAAAGCCTTGTGATCCGTACTAAAAATATCGCAACATTTTGCTCGGTCGATCGGTAAAGGTAGGACTAATCGGGTGGCGTGGTGCGTGAATAGAAGAGGCTTTCATCAGTGTGCTATTATTTTGGCAGATTATTCTGTATCATTATTTTAATCCCACAAACAGCTTATTATTTTCTTAACAAATGATTTTCGAGTTAAAGAAGCAGTTTCCTTTTGGGTATCGTATTAACCAGTTACTGGGTTGTAGAGGTCAGATAGGCAGTCGCTCCATGTAAAATACTGGTATTCAGCTGCATCCGGTTAGACTGGAAGGCGACCCCAATATAGTTGGGAAAAGGCTAGGCAGATCGATTGAAGAAGCAGTTTTCTTTTGGTATAGGTGCTTGGGTAAGTACACCTTACTGTTTGAAGATAAGTACAGACAAGTCTGGACTATCTCGTTAGTCTACTGGTTGCAAGCGCTACTGCTGCGCATGAGGTCCTGGATTCGTTTCCCGGGTCGGGAAAAGTGTTATTGGGGTTTTCCATCTGGAATTTCTCAGTAGCAGCCTGGAGTCTGAATTTGTGCCCGGTTAATGTCAATAGGCCCCCTATTACATGGTACTTAAACATAACTGACGAAATGTAGAAGTCATCAAGAGAGAGAGTAGCCCTTACGGTGGAAGTTCATAATTAACCACTGTAAGGACTACTCTTGCTTGCAGCGTTCGGCGGCTATAGAACCGGGCCGGTAAGAGATGTGGTCATCGTGTTCACGGGATTTTGTTTTCAAACTGCTTATATTATGAACTTCTTCGATGGTACCTACTAGGTATAGGTACTATCGCGGATACTGGCGCCTGACCACTTTTGTTGGTCAGGCGCCAGTGTCCGCGATGGTACACCTCTGCATATACAGGCGTGATAATGTTATGTTGGCTACAGACAAGTAGTAGAAAAATATATGTGCCATACACAAAAATATTGTTCCTCCATTTCCAATACATTCATTAAAGCAATAATAATTAAAAGTGTACATTGGTAACCTACGTTATAGGCGAGCTCTAATATTCCGACCGCAGTTCATTCATCGGAAATCAGCGAAGCGCGAAAAAGAGCTGAATGTGTGGGTCCGGTCGAATACACACCGCGAATGAAAACCCTCTCAATTGAAATGTTTATTCAAACACAATGGGATATACCTACGTACGTGTGTGTTGAACTGTACGATGCACCTATGTAAGAGAACTGCCGGGAACATTTTGAAGTTGTTTGTAAATAACTTTTAATTGATTTTAACGTTTATTTTAGGGAAATATTTATCTTTTAAATATTTCCCTAAAATAAACGTTGTAAAAACTTATTGCCCTTCTAAGGATGTGCGTTTGGGCATTTAAGGGTGCACACTTTAAAAAAAAATGAGGCTCTTTTTAATTTTCTGGCCTTTTCTCACAGTTGTTCGTAGTAACTAAGCTAGGGTACCCCGATCAAACGGGTTTGGTTAGGTATGAACTGTGACCAATCACGTTTGAACCGAATTGGTCGCAGTAAGATCAACTAGGTTAGGTTTGGTTAGAACTGTGACCAATTGCGCGCGAGGCGAGCGAGCGAAGCGATCGGTGCCGAGGCAGCAGCCTGAGCGGTACATTCAAATTGGTGGCAGGTACTTGGGTATTTAGTATTTTTAGGACCCCAACTTGGAAATGTTTGAGGTTCACAAAAAGAGGTGAATTCATTATTTTTAAGAACGCAAAATGGGAATTGTTTGCATGCCTTTATATTGTCGTTTGTCTAAATTGGTAGACAAAATCCTATTGTATTAATGGCCCTTTAATCATCACTCAATTTAAACATTTCGAATTGATATTTAAGAACATTCTCATTAATTAAATAAGCACTTCAAATAACATTTTCCATAATGAATTCACAAGGAAATTGATTACAAAATCATGCAATTAATTTAATCAAAACAATATCCATCAAAAAGCTAATAAGAGTCGACTCGGCTGACCAATTAGTCGAGTGAATTTAAATTAAGAACTCGACTGACGCCGTGCCGCCGACCAATCGGCCGCGTAATTTGACAAGTCTTTAGATTCGGATCAAGAATTTCCTTAATAATATTGAAAATTAACTTCTTACTTTTCTTGTTTCGTTAAAAACTCCACTTTTGTAAGTTTATAAACGTCGTCGCCATTAAATAAAGGACTTCTTTTTTGTTTCTTTCACACAAATACGGAGAAGTTGGCGTGTTTTCTTGGGCGTACTTTAAATATTGAAGCGCTGTAAATATTTTACAGCCAAACTAGTTTTTTGTACGGTTTCGTTTGCCGCCTGTAATTTTAAATCTCATAAAAACTTTACTGCTCAGTTTTCCGTCTGGTTTTTAATATTTTATTTGAATAGACAACCAAGAAACAATTCTCACGCCTGTCTAATTTTCCTTTTCGGAAAAGCGATATTATAAGAAAAACACGGAGTAGTCGCCAAAAAAACATTTACAAAAAAAAATAACGACCTCATTATAAAAATAAAATATTGCCTCATAAGGTAAAAAACCTTCTAGATTACCAATAAACTGCCTTTATTTACAGGTACTGTACGGAGTGTGGCGCCTATACAATTTTACCTGTATACGACGGATGAGCGCGGCCTCTTCCGAATATTATTTTAATTACGTGGCTGCTAAGATTTAAGCGACGAAGCGATCAACGCTTAAAATTTACCGCTCTAATTAAAACTATAAGCTCGGGGAGCTGATAACGATGTGCGAAACCTTGTTATAACGTTAAGCCATCATGCGTTAACTTGAGTAATATTCATAATCGGTTCTTGATTTCCGACGGTTTCTTTTTGTGACTAAAATTTCGGTTTCTTTCGGTCGCCTTCGGTCGGCCGAGTCGGAGAATGAACGGTTTTGAGGAAAAATAGGAAATTGTGCTGATTGGTGTTTGGCAGGTGGTTTGGTTATCGCAATTTTAAGACGTAGGTAATGATTTATTTTGTTACAGCTACAACTAAAAACGTTGTTCACCTTTAACTTTGTTACAGCATTGGAACTTTTTATTAGGTTAAGTAACGCAAAACAATTTGTAGGCATTCAAAAATCATTTCCAATAGCTTAATAAATAAAAAAATGGCACAGTTAGCTTCCATTATTTTTCTTGTAAACAGAAAAAGCCAATCACAACCACAGCTCATCTCAAAGCTCGAGTAAACCTGACTGGCGTTTAATTAATTCATTTAAATTGACAAAAAGTCGATGAAATAAAAAAAGTGAAAATCGCCGACACAACGGCGTACTAATGAAAAGTAAAGATAGAGTTGTTCAAAGGTTCCGGTCATCGCACAATCCGTCGCCAGATGGCTCTTCCGTACACCTAATTTCCTCAGTTTTCCCGCTCACGACTTCTTTGCTAATTAAGTAACTGGCTCCTGATGGTTTAATAAAGGTTTGTAAAAAAACGACACTTTCTTCCACCTTCGAGTATCGGTGATAATTAGTTCAGCGCGTCAGTTCCACAGACGTGTTCAGAAAGCTATTGGATTTTATTTAATTATTCCGACCGGGTTATGCTTAAGTAGTATAGTCATGACTTTGTTAAATCTGGAAATAACCTATTCCTTTACAAAAAAACCGGCCAAGTGCGTGTCGGACCACGCATAATGAAGGGTTCCGTAGTTGGGATGAATTTATCCCAAGAACAAACTTAACATTGTAGTTGAAAAACATGTTCTCCCATACGGAATGTATGGGAGATCATGTATTTCAAACCGCAAATTTAAGTTGGTCGATTATTACTCGTTAACCTGTAAAGCCTACTTAGGTCTGATAGTTTCCCTTTTAATTTCGTTATATATACTACTGCTGTGTGTTTTTTCACAAGTCCAAGTACAACCATTTAGCTAGAAGGGGGGAGGGGACACTGGACTCAACAAAAAATTCAGTTAAAAGCTTAATATTTCGCAAACGGATCCCTGAATAGAAAAATAGTTTCGAGAAACTCACAATATTTTTGAAAGACCTTTCTAACGATACTCCCAACATGGGGTAGATGAGGAATAAAAAAACATCCCCACTTTACGTGTAGGGGAGGTACCCTAAAAAAAATTTTTTTCTTGATTTTTTTTTTACCACTTTGTCCGCATGATTAATATGTATACATATGCCAAATTACAGCTTTCTAGTACTAACCGTCTCTGAGCTAAGCCGTGAACAGACAGACGGACAGACAGACACACAGACAGACGGACATGGCGAAACTATAAGGGTTCCTTGTTTACTATGGAACCCTAAAAATACTCTACTTTGCCGTTAAAAAAATAACAGCGTATTTGTATGTATAGTAAGTACGTTTAAGTAAAAAGAATTCTGTTTATATCGTGATGGCCATTCTTACCAGCCCCACGAGTATGCGTAATATAAATACACAAACAAAAGTTGGGGAGGGTTGGGAGGGTTGGATCCTCCACAGAAAAGAAAAAGTTACTTGAAATGGCCCAAAGCAGCGATCCGTAAAATCGTCTTGTGTCCGTTTCAAGGGATCTCCACAAAAACAGACATATTTCATGTAAAGGGATAATGCCGTACAGCACTCGTTTTGTAGTTGACACGAATTGAGGACAAATCAATGTGATTTGTTACAGTTTTATCGTAAGTAATGTCTAGCCTTCCTGTGTATTACTTAGCTTTCCTGGCAATTTACTATGACATTTAACAGTGCGTTCATTGGTAGATAATTGACTCAGGCGTGACTTTGCAGAAATCCATTATAAAATACAATAGACGACGTATATTTAGTAACCTAAACCGCTTAACGGTTCTTAAAGAGTCATAAAGAACCCTGTAAGAAATTGACACGTGTTTCACATCTCAACGAGGCATCCTCAGGATGACGATTGACTTGTTGTGAACTATCGATTGACAAGTTATCGCGCTGATAACGATCCTAGCCGAAGTGGGCCAACCAGTAATCCTATATAAGTGACGTTGTCGGGCGAAGTGGCTCACTCTGCTCTCGACGCTTGACTTTTTTTGTTGTAAGTTTAATTGAAGCGTTAATAATAATATGTAAGTATAATAGTATAGTACATAGTAGTTAGTAGTTAGTGTGTAGTATAGTATGTTTTGTCTAAGAAAACCTCTCCTGTCTCTTAATGTTGTTTTTTTTTATTTTAAGTGCAACGTTTTGAGTTGTATCTTTGTGATATGTTATGAGAAAATATGTGGCTCTCAAGAGTATAAAACAGATCTCATAATTCAGATCTTGGATTATTATTGTTACATTACAGGCGAATGCTCCGGTGAGGGAGCGCCTTTAACACTTTCAAAGAACTCATACGCCATGTCGCCATACATATTGGAAGTGAACCCTCCGGGAGGGTTACCGGCATTAAGTTTGCGCTAAAGTCACCGCGGACGGTCAACCGTGTTATAAAACACTGTCAAACGAAGTAAAATAGTGTTTTCAGAGGGTCTTGTCGCCATACTCGCCTCCCTCTCTCTTCCTCTCCCTCTTTCGCTCTCCATCTCATTCTCTCTTTCTTTCATTCTCTTACTCTCTTTCTATCTCTCTCTCTTATTCTTTTATCTTTATATATCTCTCTCTTTCTCTTACTCTCTCTTTCTCTTAATCTATCTCTCTTTCTCTTACTCTCTCTCTTTCTCTCTCTCTTTCTCCTTCTCTTTCTCTCACTATCTCCCTCTCTTTCTATCTCTATATCTTATCCTTTTATCTTTCTCTCCCTTTATATCTCTCTCTTTTACTCTATCTCTCTTTCTCTTACTCTCTCTCTCTTTCTCTTACTCTCTCTCTCTATCTCCTTCTCTTTCTCTCACTTTCTCCCTCTCTTTCTTTCTCTTACTCTTTCTCTCTCTATCTCTTACTCTTTCTCTTTCTCTCTTTTCTTTCTTTCCCTCTCTTTCTTTCTCTTTCTCTTTCTTCTCTTTTACTCTCTATTACTCTAAAATATGGAAGACCTTAATTTTTTTAAACTCATTAAAGTTAAACTTTGTACCTCTGCAAAAATTGAGATATATATGTTTTGCAGAAATACAAAGAGAGAGAGGAAGAGATGGAGAGCGAGAGAGGGAGAGGAAGAGAGAGGGAGGCGATTATGGCGACAAGACCCCCTGGAAACACTATTTTACTTCGTTTGACAGTGTTTTATAACAAACACGGTTAACCGTCCGCGGTGGTTAACTATAGCGCAAACTTAATGCCGGTAACCCTACCGGAGTGTTCACTTCCAATATGTATGGCGACATGGTGTATGAGTTCTATGGAAGTGTTAAAGGCGCTCCCTCACCGGAGCATTCGCATGTAATGTAACAAATCCAAGATCTGAATTATGCGATCTGTTTTATACTCTTGAGAGCCACTTACGTTCTCATAACAATATCACAAAGATACAACTCTAAACGTTGCACTTAAAATTAAAAAAAACAACATTAAGAGATGTGGCTTTTCTTAGACATAGACATATTATTATGAACGCTTCAATTAAACTCACAACTTCAAATATCTTTGTATTCTTATTGTTTATTAATCTCACTATATTTTGGTCTCTAACTCTAAATTACATTTCAGTCAGACTCAACTTTACTTTTAGAATCGTCCAGCTCCTTGATAATGTAATTCCCCCTTTTAATTAACTTTGGCATCTCTATTATTTGTGCTAGATATTCCCAGCTCTATTCTATCTATTTAGGATCTGTTCATCTATTATAGCTGGCGATCTCCAAAATTTTAATCCCTGCTTCATACACCTCACCATTACACCCTCATCAAAAACAGAAGTAACTTGTCCAGGATACCTTTTGTTTCCCCATAAAATCAGAACATAATCTCCAATGGTAGCAATTTGATGACTGGCAGAGACTCCTGTAAGTTCGAAATTTCCCAATTCTGTTGTGTCAATTTCTCTGGTTGTCACAGTAGAAGTAGAGGGCATAGATAGTCCGCCATTGTCATCATCTATATTGACTATATCAATTTTGATTGCCTTTCGATGTTGTCTGTTACGTGTTTTGGTGCAAGTATTTCTCTGGTGTTTTTGAAAATATCCTAAATGATGATGAGTACAATCTTCAACACAATATACGCATGATAATTTTATGCACTGTAAAGTGTTGTTAATAATGCAAACTGGCGCATCTTCTGTGTACCTCGTAATGTTGAAACAGTGTTGGATTGTTTTATAAGATCATCCATTACTGAAATATTTTGTGTAGTTACTTCAAACAATAAAATAGATGGACATCTGGTTTGAAGAACAAGTTTCAACGCGACCACATCTACAATGTCGTAACCTTCGGCTACAGCTCTGTGAGCTGTTCTTTTCAGAGTTCCGCCGACGACATCGGGTGCTCCTTTGCCATGCCCTGGCTCAGCATAATGCCATGAGAAGTGAGTAATTTCTGGATAAATTTCTTTTAGATGACGACAGACCATTTCCAACATGTATTTATTCTTATATTGAGTAACAGGTCCATCACTCAACATATTCAATCTCTTAATAGGTAATTTCCTAGCTTTAACGCTGTCAAATATAGGTTCCAAATGTGCCCAAACAGCCAATGTGTCATGTCTACTATAATAACTATACAATGTACAAAAAGATTGAGGTTGGACTACAGTATCATTGCGCAATTTATATAGTACTCCTGTATGCATAGTTATTTGCTGTCTTGCTTCACCAAAGTGGACAGCTTGTATTTCCTCATTATACTTGCAGCAATCATTTTCACTGTAATCAAAATGTATCAAAGCGTCATTCACTGTTAAATTGTCTTTAATATGTTGAATGGCTTGGTACTGATGTGCTATAGTGCCAACATGTTGGAAAAAAAGAGGTAACGGTGCTTCCAAATCTTTAACGAGCTGGTTCACTCTAACTTTATACTCTTTCTTTACGGGTTTACGAACTGACCATTTTTTTTTCCATCCTTTCCAAATGAACTGACTTCGTAAACCCATTATCGGTAGGTCACAAAAATTTTAGGCTGTAAGTAGTACTCCAAAGTTCAGTTTCTAGAGATTAAACATTCTCTAAATAAACATTTTGTTGAATGCAAGTTGCAGGTAAGAGACGCTAGAACTGCTGCCGCAGTAAAAAACTTGAGTGCTTTAACTTCGTGTAATTTAGATATCAAAAATTCAATATTAGCATGTTGGACACATTTGCAAGTATTTCGCTCATTATTATTTTGCCAAGTAATCCAGAAAGGTCTAAATCTACAAAACGTGGCTAGACTTATTTTGTAATCGACTGTGCTTAAAATTGTCTGTCTAAGTTTTGAAATGTGTCACATAAAACACACACATGTGTCACATTATTGCAGCTCTTCTTCTTTGGATTAGAGATAGTCCTTCTTCCCTGGACAAATGCTCGTATTTTCATCCTTCTCTAAAAACTTAACAACATCGCCCTTAATTTTGAGCATTTTCGAGCTAACTTTACGAGTACAGTTTTTTTGGTACGTACCATTAATGAAAAAAAAAAATGTGTGTAGCAATTTGTATTTTTGCACTGATTTCAGCTTCAATATTTTGTAATATTTTTTCTTTTCTCATCTGTATTTCCAAGATCTTCATAGATATTCTTGAAGTCCCTTGACAGTGCTTCTCCGAAATCAAGTCTTTTTCTTGCAACGTCAGAAACTCATATATCCTTTAACAGCAAAGTCACTTTAGTTGCTGGAGAGTCTGGGTCAGTATTTTTAGATTTCAATCTCAAATACCTCTTCTTGTATTTTTGGCTAAGCTTGACTGCGTTCTTTACTTTATTTTCCAAACTTTTAATCTTCGCATACAGAATAGCTCGCCGCTTGCGCAATCTATGTCTATTGAGAGTAGGGTTGCCATCTCTAAAATTTGGCAACCAGGACAAGACGCGTGAAAACCCCGGATTTTAGAGCCAGAACCCGGACATATCAACAGGTTTTTTAAAACAGTCAGTGTAATAAAAAACAGTCAAAAATGTCATACAAACAACAATGGCACACAATGTCATGTTCTTTCTCTCTCTTACTGTCTCTCTTTCTCTCTCACTCTCTGTTACTCTCTCTTTCTCTCTCTTACTCTCCTACTTTCTCTCTCTCTTCCTCTCCATCTTTCTCTCTCTTTCTTTCTTTCTGAATGAATACATATATTTACAAAGTAACTAACGCTTTTTATTACCCATTTAGTATCAAATTGTCATAAAAATCATTCCCCCATCCTGTCAGTCATTCCTCATTCCATAGTTTTTTTAAAGTCATTTTTCTACATGTTATACACAATAATATGGAAGACCTTGATTTAAAAAAAACTACAAAAGATTTTAAAAGAAGCTCCGGATTGACAGTACCTGGCAACAAAGGTCAGTTGAACTTTATAAATCTAAATTTATCATCTCTACAGTTACGTTATTGTAGCATAAGTTGTTAAAACAAGTCTGTTTTTTTCCTCGCAAGTTTGTTGAAAAACGTCGTATGAAACGCGTGTGCATTGCACCCACTAGCCTAATGACCAACACAGCACACTTGTATCATAATGTACTAATAAAGGCTCTTCTTTGAAACTAATCACCATCTTTTAGAGCTCTAATTCAATAAAACCACACTCCTTTGCTGCACGTAAGCCCCTCCCAGGAAAATATATGCGATAATCGTCAGGACAAGTGGATTAGTGTTCAACCATCTTGTAACGGTGAAGGAAAACAACTTGAGGAAACCGGCAAGTCCTTGAGCCAAAAATTCTAAGACATGTGTGACATCCACCAAACTGGACTGGGTCCGCTTGGTGGATCACAGTTCGATCCCTCTCACAGAGAGGGGGTCTGTGTCACAGCAGAACGTTATCGGCTGATTTTGCATCTTGTAATGGACTGATGCTGACGGCGACGCTATTTCGGCATTATAGATATAGAAAACCGGCCAAGAGCGTGTCGGACCACGCACAATGAATGGTTCCGTAGTTGGGATGAATTTAATCCAAGAACAAACTTAAAATTGTAGTTAAAAAATATGTTCCCCTATACATTCCAACTGCAAATGTAAGTTTGTACGCATAATAATGAGTGATTTGTCATGTTATTTTAAGACCATAAACTGCTTATAGGTTTTCCTGTAATCTATAAGAGTATAGACCTATTTTCTGTATTTTCCCCAAAATTTTAGACTCTGTAGTTTCAGAGATATTGGAATGGTAAATAATGCATGCCTACTAACCAGTGTTTTACAAGTTAGCAAATAACTAAATAAATACATTTCAACGTAATCGGTTCAGTAGATTTGGAGCAAACCGGCTGACCCACGGACAGACAGACACGCGTGTGATTTTCATTCCGAACGATTATTTTTACGGAACCCTAAAAAGAAAAATCATGGATCATTAGAGTGACTGCCTCGTCTAGTTGTCGCAAGCGCGACCGTGTGAGGGTCCTGCGTTCATTTCTCCGGTTGCACGAAGTGTTTTGGGATTTTCATCAGGATAGCAGTCTGGAGTCTGGAATTCTGCCAGTTAATGGGTCGCCCCTTATTATTACATGGGACTTAGCTAACGAAATGGGGGTCCTATATATCTAGGAAATGCAGGCGCGAGCTAGTTTAAAAAAATGAAGTGTAAAAGTGTCTTAAAAGATCTACTTAGAGAAATAAACATTATTTAATTTCATGATTTCATTTAATTTTACCTCTGTCCTTAAGAAAATACAGGCGTTGGAATATCAGAGTTGAAAGTCTCTGTGTTAGCTCACTAATCAATATGATTTTGTAACTCATCAATTCAAAACACAATATAATTTAGCCGGAGTGTAGCCTGTTGATAAACGTTTAAAATTATTTTTTATTAGGACGGTTCTAGGTTAATACATTTTGTGGTAGGTGGTTATTAGATCGATCACTTATTAATGTCGTGGTGGTGGGGGTCCACCGTGCGGTGGGTGATGCGGCTCGTGCGGTGGATGGTGCGGTGGGTGATGCGGGTCCGGACCGTGACCCGGGGGATGACCACCTGGGTGGTGCGGCGGATGGTCAGGATGCGGTGGTGGTGGTGGCATTTCTGAAACCAAACAAACAAAACAAATAATCATCTACAACTTGTAAGTTTTGTAAATTTAACAGACATTACAGCGAGTATGGACAACAATTGAAACTGGTGAAAGATTTATAATTCTCATCACCGACTTGTTTTTTAACAAACTGTACTAGTAGTGCTGAAGTTGTTAGAGCAGATTGAGCAAATATGTCTTAAGAACTTGTTGGACCAAAATTATGCAATAATTATTCTGAAAACAATCAAATAGAAGAGGTTCACAATTCAACTGTTTTGACATTGAAAGAAAAAAGTGATTTGGTTTGAAATAAATACTGGTGGTAAATACTACTCCTGAGATGATGGCTAATAGATGTGTATGAAGGCAAAAGACATGCTGCTCCTTGGGATACTTGCAGGAGAATGATGCTCGGTTTTTGGTGTGCATCCTTCACGTCTTTTATATCTAGTAGGGTCATAATATTAAGTAATTATGCAAATCCAATAGATAATTCACAATTAAATAAGGTCCCTCGTTAGAGCCAGCATATTATCCGCAGTTTATCGGGCTCAGTTCCAATTCTAGGCAATAAACTTCAAACTTTTGTAACTTGGTGGCTTGGCGGGACATTTTGTGAACATACATCAGAATTAGAGTGTTCCCTGATAATATGGGAGCCAAGTCCCACCATGGGTGTTTACCAAGAACAAGCTTAGAACTAAGAAGGAATATCAGAGTTGAAAGTCTCTGTGTTAACTTACAGATCAATATGTATTTTGTAACTCCTCAATTCAAAATACAAGGTAATTTAGCCAGAGAGTAGACTGTAGATAAAAGTTATAAAATATTTTTTATAACTTTTATCTACAAGGTTCTAGGTTAATACATTTTTCAACACACTTGCTCGTAAAGTAGCTCTTATTGAACCGTTTTTAGGGTCATAATTCAGTGTATTAAAAACGCATGCTTTTTACTTTATATTATCGGACTAGTGCTGTAATGCCACCGATAACTAATCAGGATTTGGTTGCGACTCGCTAAAAACAATAACATTGGACTTGCCTGGGAATTGAACGCGATATCTACGTATCACTGATTAAATACGCACTGATTAGGATACACGTATTATCACACCCACTTTAACATCCTATGCGTGTTTCTTATCTTTTAATTAAACTATTTTAATTAACAATAAAAGCCAAAACTGGAATAAATTTTGAATTTTTACAAAAGTCAAACAACCGACCATAGGCAACCGACATCCTTTTTAACTGGTCTAAATTTATCTTGTCATTGAAAAGTTAGTGATTGACATAATAAATATCGACTATTTGTTCAAGGGGTATTTTATTAATACTTTATTGAAAAAAAAAAAACAATTTTAATGTATTTGTAATTATTATACTGACAACAATCGTGTTTTTCGGCTAGGATTTTCAAGATGCCGTTGGAGCTAGCCCGCGTTTAAAGATGCGGTCCTATTTCCTTATTAAATAATGTCGTAGGTCTATATGTATTATGGGTACCCCTCAAGTTTTAGAATATTATACTGCTTTAACACTGAATTTGTTACGAATCATAACGAATACCTTCAAAAAGAGCACGGGTTGCCCGCCATTCAATTCCGAATGTCAAAAGGAAGACTGTTTCTGGAAATTGAAACTCCAATCATATCCCCTTCAAGTGATCTTAAATCCTTCGAGCTAACTAGACGAATACAATATATCGTTACTGTTAGAAATATTATAAAATGTTTTTGTCTTTGACTTTCGACATATCCGACGGAAGTACGAGCAGAGAATATGAGCTACCCCAGGGATTATCAATTAGTTTCATTTAGGGTCTATATAAAAAATTACTATGACTCGCGGTCCGTTTCGAAGACATTACCTACTAGCAACCAAGATTAAAAGATGTTCAAGGACCTGGCGTATTTTTGTGTTTTTTGAAAATCGATCATTTCGATTTGTATAGTACCTCACCCAGCTAGCTCTATTACTCCCGAAAACATTTGCAGCTTCATGCGGTTTGCGTCAGCGTCGTCCGTTGTTGTGTCGACAGCACAAAATATAAAGCGCGGGCTTAATTCAATTACTCAAAAAACATTGATTAGGTTTTTGTTATAAATTTAACTGTTTACTTAAATTCCATACAAAATAGGTCGGCGGTCCGGGGCCGGACCGCAGTCGGCCATTTGGTGACTCCTGAGCTACACCATATCTCTAAGTAGTCTGTGAGTCACACCATCTGTAAGCTCGTCTCGTATTATTTGTCAGGTAGGTATTTGGTTAGCATAAGTATTTTTTTTTTAATCTTTGACATACCAAACGTAGGTAAGTACCCGTGCTATCTTCTTCGTTTCCACGGTTTTAACTTGGAACATATTTCAATGGATTTGTTATTTATGTGAAAGTTACTCAATATAAAAAATACTGATGAAACACTACCTACAAAACAAATCGTAACATCGAAAGTACCAAAACGAAAAGAACATACTACCACATTACTAAAACCATAGATAATTTCTAGCGGCCATTGTTGTTTGACAAATTTTGAAACGCGACATGGCAGTATGGAATTAGTAAGTACTATCATTGCAGCATGAATTTGTATAAAGAAATTGACTTTGAATACATGGAACTAGTATGAACTATCCTATACTATTAAATAAGCATTCTCTATTTTAACCCGAGCAGAGATTTGTGCTTTTTTTAATCTCATCAAAGAGACTTCTTGCCTTCTATGTTCTATGTTATGGGGTATGGTTTCCTTCAGGTGGACCATTGTGCGTGGGTACTTCTTACCTTTTTTATGCCTATAATTTGCGTATTCAAATTATTATTTTGTGTTTATTATATTTTTATAAGGCTGTTCAGCGATTTTGCCTGTGTCTTTATTTACATCTGCGCGCGCATCGCTAGCAGAAAAAACAAAAAAAACCAGCGCACCATTTTCCGTAAATATTTGTTATCGTTTTTGTTTTGTTGTTATAAAAAATACGAAACTCTAAAGTATTGTCACCAACCGACGTACAACAGTTTTTAAAAGAAGCTCCGATTGACCTGGCAACAAAGGTCAGTTGAACTTTATAAATCTAAATTATCATCTCGATAGTTACGTTATTCCAGCATAAGTTCTTACAGCAAGTCTGTTTTTTTCCTCGCAGGTTTGTTGAAAAACGTCGTATGAAACGCGTGTGCATTGATCATTACCCACTCGGCTAAATTATCGCGCTCGCCTATGGCTCGCGCGCCAATGCCGCCTTTTGGGTAATGACCAGTACAGCACACTCGTATCATAATGTACTATTGTTGTAGGTGGTTATTACATCGATCACTTATTAATGGCGTGGTGGTGGGGATCCACCGTGCGGTGGATGATGCAGTAGGAATAGGGATGATGACTAAACATTTTTTTTGTCCGTCTTTGAGATTATAAAAAAATATTGGACACGTATTTTTTCTTTTTTTACCTAATCTAAAGATTACGGCGATACATTGAGGTAAAATGTGCCATGGCGTCACGAGTATGTAGATTTTATACATACTAGTGACGTATCGACCCCCACTCCCCAACTTAAAATGCGTTTTATCTAAGTATTTTTTTATTATGATAAAGCAAAAAATACGTGTCTAATATTTTTTTATTATCTGACTGACGGACTAATTAGAATTTCATTTTTTTTACCCAGTCATCATACCTATTACTAAAACAAAAAAAGCAAAACGAATACCTAACAAGAATTTATTTCTTATCCACTGAAGCCATATTTACTTTAAAATGCGATGGATTGTATTTCTTTCTCTGAAGTCAGCATTAGTAAAAACTTAAAAGAATATGAATTAGTAATTCCCTTCGCTGTTTTAGTAAAGACCTTGGAAACCTTCTCATTAATAAGAGTACTTAGTTGTTTCTCTCATTAATAGTGAACCTATAACTAACGCAAATATCAGACTATGTACTTAGTTGATTTGTTTTATTAATATTAGGTACATGGACAGAAATATGCGTGGGTCCGTATAAACACATAATATAGCTCCAAAATCATAAAATTACTCACTTGTGTAGGTATTGGAAGTAAAGTTTTTCACTGAGTATATTCCTGCGTGTAGCTTATCGTGAGTTTTGTATGTAACTAATAAAATCGATCGATGATTATATATACTGAGTTGGAGCACCCTTATCTACACCATCGCGCGGGGGAATTGATGTCTTTATCTTTATCAAGCGATAGCCAATACAAATATTGACTAATTCACGTTTTTCCATATCAGGTAGGTACGCCTCAATTTAAGTATGAGTGGCAATCATATTTCCTTCTACAAACCTTAATGATAATATTCATCATTCAGTGACAAGACAAAGTCTAACTCTGTTATTGAAAACCACAAAACAAGAACAAATGAATCGGACGGAAAACCACAAAAAGAAGAAACTGTAAACAAAAATGAAATAGCTATTACAAAACATCCTTTTTGAAAATCGATTGGGAATTCCGCCCCTTCTATATCCCAACAGGAAAATTCCATTTTCCAAATACACAACTGGGAACAGATGACACAAACCTAAATACCTTGTAAGTAAACGAGGCGCAATAAGTAAATAGCATTTTCTGCTTTGAGGAAATTTCAAAACAAACGGCCTATGAAAAACTCCAAACAACTTTTAACGGATTGCCGTTTCACTGACAAAGTAAAATTGTTATTTAGTGGCCTATCGCTGCCAATGAACCTTGATAGTTTGTCCTTAGTTAGTTCAATGAAATGTTTGCGGTCTTCTTTCTCTAGAACGATATTTACATCGGTTTTTATGTTTTCCTCTTTACCTCTTTAGTAATATTTTCTTTAAGAAATTAATTTGTTTAGTCCACACCTGACGGGAAAGTCAAGAAATCAACTCTTTGGAAATGGAGCGAAGTAAATCAAATTGCGAAAGGGTTGAAATAGAGAAAAAAAATTGTATGTCATGTCAATTTTTTTAGGATCGTCATTAATTTCGCTAAAGAGCTCTTGAAATAATGTATGTCACCGCCGGAAATCGGTTTTTTGCACCTTGTTTCTATCTATTTATTCAAGAAAAACCGGCCAATTGCGTGTCGGACCACGCACAATGAAGGGTTTCGTAGTTGGGATGAATTTATCCCAAGAACAAACTTAACATTGTAGTTGAAAAACATGTTCTCCCTTAAGGAATGTATGGGAGACCATGTTTTTCAAACTGCAAATTTAAGTTGGTTGATTATTACTCGTTACCCTATACAGCCTACTTAGCTCTGATAGTTTTCCTTTTAATTTCGTTATATATACTACTGCTGTGATTTTTTTCAGAAATCCAAGTACAACCATTTAGCTGACAGGGGGGGGGAGACACTCGACTCTAACAAAAAATATCAGTTAAAAGCTTATTATTTCGTAAACGGATCCCTGAATCCCTGAAAAAACGACCTTTCTAACACACATGGGGTAGATAAGAAAAAAAAAACCTCAAAAAAAAATATTTTTCTTGATTTTATTGTACAACTTTGTCGGCATGATTAATATGTATACATATTTTATTACAGCTTTCTAGTACTTACCGTCTCTGAGCTAAGCCGCGTACAGACAGACGGACAGACAGACAGACGGACATGGCGAAACTATATGGGTTCCTAAAAAGTTACCTTAAACTATCTTTGTCCTATGATTGTAAAGCCTCGTCCAGCCTGGCGCGACGCGACAGCACGACGCAACAGCACGACGCGACAGCACGACGTGACTCTAACAAAACCGGTGTCGCGTCGTGCTAGTCTACACGAAGCTTTATACTGTGCCAATAATTAACGTTACGATGCTGCTGAGGTTGAGGCATTAGGTTGATCCTTTCACCTTATTCCAATTACGAGGATACCAAAGCCAAAAAATCGTCACAGGTTATTATAACCTATATAGCTTAACTATGGTTAGACAAAGGTGAATGCAGACAAGGACGCACTTCCTATAATTATTGATGGCCACCTCACGAAACTGGCTCTCCGACTAACTAAACAACAGCTACGTACAGTTACAGCAGCTACAACCGGCCACGGGTCATTTAATAAACACCTTTTTGTTATAGGAGTTACAGACAGTCCACTGGAGGACGATAAGACAGCAGCTCATGTTCTTTTTACCTCCCGGTGGACGCCATACAGGGTAAAGTACTTCAGTAACCCAGGTACCCTCCGTGAGTTTGTCAGTAAGACCAAGGCGTTGCTGGCCTTCCTTGAGGAGCTGGGGTAAATCGAATAATTGAGTTGGAACACCCGTACGCAAAATATGCGCTATGACGTGGAGTTGCGGTCACCAGCCCGTATTACGTATTACCTATTTGGTCAACCACAGTCATTCTTTTTATTTTTATTGACGGACAAAATTATTTGAACCAGTGTGTCGTTTCCTCTCTCCAGTCTTGTCACTCTTGTCGTATATTTTATGATTTATATATTGCTTTGAATTTATTTTACGATAGACCGACCGTACTTTCTATCTGTACCAATAATATACCATTCAATCATTTTAATTTATAACTACCTACATTTTCGAAAATAAATTCTGTGAATTTCTGATACCTGATACAGGAAACCCAAACCTAACATTTATAACATTTATATAATACTATTTGTTTGAGTTCCCAATAAAGCTGAATAAAGCGCTTTGTTTACAGGCATAAACGGAACGGATTTAATAAAATGCCACATATTAAATATTCTAGTTCACGTAACAAATGTGGGATTCATAATATATTATGTTAACGGAAATGAGAACTGATTATTATTAATAGATAACCGCAAATTATTTAATTACACCGCTAATTAACCAGGTTCCCTTAATTCACAGTGACGTACGAATATTATGACTGTATTTAAAAATATGCCCATCGCTGAAGCGGCTCATATATGTACATAGGTATTGCCAATATGAAGACCAAACATCTTTGTCTTCATTCGTTTTCTTTGTATTCTTCATTACATAATTATGAAAGGCCTATAATAAGCATTGAAGCTTAGTATAGATATCGCCTTGTATTATAGTAATAAGTACCTTTAAAGGTATTTATTACCAGGTTATTTAAGTACACATTCAGGTATACCATAGAATCCATATCCTTAAGCACAGTTCTAAGACAATTTTCTAAATTGAAAAAGTTCTCCAACGATTTTCATTATAAGAAAATTTTGATTAATGATCCAAAAAACATGCTAAGTAAGTAATAATTATTCATTTCGTAAGAAAGAAAGTGTTTTATTGGCCAGTAAACGTGGCACAATGAATGCACGTCAAGTCCTTCAGTTGTTGAGAAGGTCTTCTCTTAGTAAAAATATTGCCCTGACAGCATGGTGGTCAGCACGTTGTCACAGTCGTCACGAATCGTCAGAAGCCCGAAAGTCTGACAACCAGTTTTACCAAGGGATATCGTGTTACCCCGTAACTGGGTTTTGAAGCTCAGATAAGCAGTCGCTCCATATACGAGTATATACTGGTATTCAGCTGAAACCGGTTAGACTGGAAGCCGACCCCAATAGGAAAAGGCTAGGCAACTTGTTGGTGGTAACCTGGGAGGGTTTACTGTCCTGGGTATGCTGGAAGTACATTTAAATTAAGTAAGTATCGCCATTCTTGTAGGCTATTTTAATGAGAGTACCTAACTGAGTGACTCAAGCATGATAATATATATTAAAACACGTTACACTTATGCCTCAACAAATCAGAAGTTTCTAGCCTTCGTTATCGATTGAAATGTTTTATGTTACTGGAAAAGATATAAATATATCTAGATAGACAGTCAAAGCTGTGAACTCGTTGAAAAAAATGCGTCTAACTGTTGCCCACTATATGCACGCACTCTAGAAAAGCCCAATGACAGCACAAGGACGTGACGCGAGTGTAAGATGTAGCTGTCACGCACACCAGCATAACAAAGTTATCTACTTTGTTTTAGTTCTTTTGCAGCGCGACACTATAACTAGACATACAAATAATCAAAGGTTTCTGGTATTACCCAGTACCCAAGTACTGAATATTATCAGCCCCACCTGTTTTACTAGCATTCTTGAAACTACTTGAAACGTGCTTGAATTAGGCACTTAGCCTAATTCTAGAGGCGGGTTTACCACAATATTGTTTAAGCTAGAATTTTAATTTAGTTAGTTTTTGGTCAGATTGCCTACTTTTACCTTTAAATTTTAACATAAGTGCTCATATACACGAGCAGTACGTTACCAACGGCAGAGGCAACTGCAGCTGACGACACTCGTGTATTTGAGCACGTACTCATATGTAACATGAGTGGCACGTTACCAACGGCAGAGGCAACTGCAGTTGACGACACTCGTGTATTTGAGCATATACTCATATGCACGAGTGGTACGCTGCCAAAGGTAGCTGCAGTTGTGTAGACACTCGTGTATTTGAGCACGTACTCATATGTAACACGAGTGGCACGTTGCCAACGGCAGAGGCAACTGCAGTTGACGACACTCGTGTATTTGAGTATGTACTCATATACACGAGTGGCACGTTGCCAACGGCAGAGGCAACTGCAGTTGCCGACACTCGTGTATTTGAGCACGTACTCATATGTAACACGACCGGCATGTTGCCAACGGCAAATTCGACTTCAGTTGACGACACTCGTGTATTTGAGCACGTACTCATATGTAATACGAGCGGCACGTTGCGAACGGCAGAGGCAACTGCAGTTGACGACATTCGTGTATTTGAGCACGTACTCATATAACACGAGCAGCACATTGCAGTCGACGCGACGACAGCTGCAGTAGCCTCTACCGTTGGTAACGTGCAACTCGCATATATGAGCACTAACATAACGCCAGATACACGCTTCGTACACCGTCATTTCGTCAAGAATGTTTAAGTCTTACGTAAGGGGCCAGGCCTATTGCCATCTAGCGGGCACAAATACAAAATCTCTAATGTGAAAGTTGTTTATCCATACTGTATTACATAGAACAAGTTAGACTATATTGTTCTATAAAAACAATGATGGCGTTCACTCTCGTAAGATTTGTTACGAGAATGAGCGCCATCATTGTGTTGGCTGATAGTCAAGTTGTCAAAATATTATACCTAATTAATTAATTGACTTTTCTTCCACTTATCTTAGGGTTCGATACAGGCAATAGAGTGACCCCTTTGTTTTAAGTTAAGTATTCACAAACACAACGCAAAATAGCATGTCGGGTTAAATAAAAGTTAATATATAAGTACACATTTTATTTTCTAAGTTAATTTATTTAACAACAATTTTATCTTATTTCGGTTAAAAAAACTTAGTTAATATAAAAAGAAACGAAACATAGCAATTCAATGCAGATAATAATGTATGAAGAATTAAAATCGAAATATAAACAATACAATCTTTCATTATCATCATCTGGGCAGCTACCAATAATTAACAGTTGAATCTTTACTGGCATTTAATTAAATTACCTACGGCAACAGTTCCCAGTTTAATTTAAAAATAACATTAACATTTTTATCTTTATTCCTGGGATCTTAATTCACTGTGAAGTCAGCGATTAACTTATGTAATTAAAAAGAAAATTTTCATAATAAGACCCTTAGTTTTATTTGAACAGAATGTTTTAATGAAGTAAGTAAGAACGGTCAATAAGGGGCCCATGAGTTGGCACCTTCTATCTCCACGTGGGTGGGGGTGCTCCGTGATAGTGCGGATCATGATGGGGTGGTCCGTGTTGAGGCGGTCCGTGATGAGGCGGTCCGTGATGAGGTGGGCCATGATGGGGTGGTCCAAAATGAGGCGGTTCGTGGTGAGGTGGACCATGGTGAGGTGGTTCATGGTGGGGTGGTCCGAAATGAGGGGGTTCGTGGTGAGGTGGACCATGGTGCGGTGGTCCATGATGGTGCGGTGGCCCGTGATGGTGCGGTGGCGGCATGTTATCTGAAAATAAACATGTCATGTATAAAATATGAGTAGGTAAGTTGGTACTAAGTAGGTACCAAAGATTACAATGCGTGAGCAACATTATAGGAACATAATTAAGAAAGAAAGAGAAAAAATTTAATAACCTGTTTGGTTTTTGGGAATTACTGGATATAAAATCTGGATTCAATTAGTTACAATTTCCTTCAAATAATTTAAAACATTCAGCCTGTGTTTCTGGGAAATACCAATTATTTATTTGTGATGTTTTTGTGTAAAGAAAATTTTGGAAGTCTATACTGGGGAAAAGACCACTTCAATACTCTTGGAACACTACACGTTTATAAGATATGTATTAATGCGCACTAAAATATGCTGCTGGCATTGCGTCACAACTTCGTCACACCTTATCGACCTTTAACGACAACCACGGAAAGACAGCGGTGGAGAAGTATACTGCTGCGACGCACAATTTTATGAACTTAAACACAAGGACACAGTTTTGAAGGACTTACGTGAGTTACCCATTTTAAGCACGAATGGCTGACCAGTAGGTATTACCTAGTTTTGCAAAGAAATACTTTGGCTGAACACAACCTAATAAAGAAAGGTCAAAAATATATACCAAAAACTCACTTTTGATAAATGTACTTTCAAATATTGTTAAGACAACTTGTCGGTACTGTATCAGCTTTTCAACTATTAATTAATACTTGCATACTCTTTCATATAGCCTTAATAAGTACCTGCGCAGTGTTATCTCGGTATATTGTGGTGTTATCGTGTTTCATCGATATTCGAGGAACCGATAGCGATTTTTGTGGAAACATTATTTGATCACAATTCATATTTGTGGTTTTATAATATCCATTTATTGAACCGGTATGAACCAAGTAGGGCTATAGGACCTCTTCTCATATACACTAAGAAAGATCACGAAGATTAAGGCCCGCTTGCACAACTAAATACTTATGTTTAGCACTAAACGAATTTAAAAATTCGCATTTTTCCGTTTCTATTGTGGAACTACATCGCCACAAGCGAACTACGCGTCACGCTGACGTCACGAAAAATTCTGCACCGCGAGCAGGGTTGACCGCGCGACTAGCATATATACAATAATATACAATGCCGCCCATGGGTATGTGACCGCCCGTATTTTTCTGAATAATCATGAAAAAATATCGTAAATAAAATTAACTTTAAAAGAGGGGTCTATCATTAATATTTTTCATGTTATTATTTTTTTTATTTATTGGGTAGCGTTTGTGACCTTGCACTTGACCACAACAATGGTCGGGCAGTTGCCCACCAGACATCCCGACCCATATGGTCGGAGAATCTTCCCTTTTCTATGGAGGATGGGTGAGATACACCCTGTTCCTCATACCTCTTTACATGGTTTGAAAATGACGGAGACAAAATGATTTTTAAATATATTAACACTAAATGCATTTATAATAGGTAGAAATAATCTGCCTAGTCTAAACAAAAAGACGTATTAAGAATAATTCATGAAACCACAATATTATTTTTGTTATCTTCATATAAGTCATTTACTTCCTCAGCTGTGGTCGAATAACAAATAGTGTAATCGGTAGATTAATTAATAATAAACCGTGATAAGGATATTTATCAAAAAATATATTTGATAAAATTTTAAGAAATTGTGTTTTGTATGAATTTATTAGATACATATTTGTAGGTAAAACGCCCCGTTATTTAAATGGATTAATAGTAAGCTTCTTCTTCTGTGGCTTTCGCACCCCATTATAGTATCAAAAACAAATGTTGACAAAAATAAAACCAATCTGTTTCAGCCGAATTAATTTCTTCCGAAAATATAATTTTGCCTTGGAAACATATTCGAGCTACATGTTTTGTACTGATCATGGTGTTACTAAAGTACTTTACAAATTCACCTCAAGAACTGATGTTGTTGTTTGAAAATGACTCATGTGTTCTAAGAGTATTTAGAATTCCTAAAGCGGGGTTTACATATTATGAAACAGAAAGATCATAAAACAGAACGGCCAAGCTATCGTTTCACGACACTAGCGTGAAACGATAGCTTGACTGTTCTGTTTCGGGATATAGCTAATTAACACCCGTTTTTTGAAAAGTTGATAAATTCATCTAACACGCTGTCACATAGAGAAATAATAACAATTATTTCAGCCAGAGTTATGACGGCCTGAGAGATTTTTTTAAACGTAAAGTATTCAGAGACGCAGACCGAGACGCAGCACAGTACAGATTTTGCAGTGTGGGGCAGGCGAGGCAGACATAGGCCGCGAGCGCATGCTGCGACGCAGCTACACAGACACATTCCCGTCCTAGTTAGTACATACAATCTGCCATTGAAATTATTATGAATCAGTAGTAAAAAACGACGAATTGCACGCGTCGCGCAGAAATCTGTGCTGGTACTACAACGAGACGCAGAGCAGGATAGACACATGTCTGCGTTCCACGTGCCTGCGCCGCAGCGTACGCAGCTATCACTACGTTCATGCATTACAAAATCTGCCCTGCGCTGCGTAGACCTGCGTCACCTGCGTCTCAGCATATGCTTAGCCTTATAGTCCGCACGCGACTGCTAGTCACCGCCTAAGGTATGTGTGTGACTATAGTTAGCTATAGCCCGAAACAGTTCCATAATGTGAACCCCGCTTAAGTCAAAACACCTTGAGCATAGACACGTGCCTATTGCATACACAATGGACTTGAATAGAACGAAAACGTGCTATGTAGTACATACACGATGCCACAATTGGCCCATGTCAATAGGTGTCGTTGATTGGACAGAAGGATTATAACGTACAAAAGCTTTATAATCTGGTAGATTGGCAATATTGTTTGCGACTAGCTTGGTGATGACGTCTTCAGTATACCTATAGGTACCGTATTGTACCAACCAATCAAACTGCCGATCAATTGATTCTAGGGACGACCTGTTAATTGGTGTACATTTACCTACAGTTACAGCCATGATAATGCCACTAAATTCATAACCCGCTATCTTTGTCCAATCCTTTGACCCTCAGCTGACCTCCTCAACCTTGCTGACTGAGAAATACAAATACCTAGTGATTTATTTATTTTCAAACAAAATATTTTCATAATATACACGGTGGAGACGACAATACGCCTAATAACTTCCCAGTGTAGATTCTATACTTCAACCAAAATTCAACCAAATATATCCAATAGTTAAGTTACTATAGATAGTCAAAGATTGGCACACCCATGGTGGGCTGACTATGGATCACTGCTGTTTAGTCTGTTTGAAAAAATCACTTTATTTCGATGTTAGGATTTATTTGATAGTTTCCAAATAATCCTGTGCATTAGTATGGCCAGTATTTTCATCTCCACATTGTATAAGCTAATAGACATATTAATATAATAGTGTACAAGTATATACATAGCATAAGCATCATGTTCCCACAACTGGGACACACGCCTCCAGTCAGTGAGAGGGAGTGGACCGTAATCCACCACGTGGGCCCAGTGCGGGTTGGTAGATGTGACATGTCTACGAATTTTTAGTTCTAGGACATGCCGGTTTCCTCACGAGGTCTTCCTTCACCAAGTATAAATTATTTCTATTTATTTTAGTACCCTATTATAAATACTAGGTTTCAGTCTTTTTTCAGAGTGTGGAAGTTCCTATGGAAACCTCTCTATATTGTGTGATTTCTCGCCCGATCTGCCCTGCATACCCTTTACAGACCTATACATCAAGATTATCAAGCGATCTTCGTTGCGGTCATTCCGATTATTAATACGTACGACTACATAAAATCTAAACTCTTCTAAATAAGAGATGACTCACGCCAGCACGCGTAGCATGAGCACCGTTTTGTCGACGGAAGAGTAGACAAAAATGACGTTCCGTGTAGACAGTACGACGGCAGCAAAGTAGAAAGAGTCAACTGCACTTTTTACGAAATTCACTCTGACATAATTCGACTCAGAATTCTTTGTTTTGTCATAAGAGTTTTGACGTGACAACGTCTTATAAATTGGTTTGCCGGGTGACACTTCAAGAAACTGCGTTACGCTCCGCTCACGTTATGCGCTCACAATGAGAGCGAGTGAGAGGCACGCGTCCCTTCCACTCGGGCATGGTTAGCCCGCCTAAGAGCGAGAGAGACAGACATAAAAAGTGAAAGGCACGCGTCCCTTCCACTCGAGCACAGTTAGCCCGCCTAAGAGCGAGAGAGACAGAATTATTTCATCCTTCTTCCTACTATACGAATGAATATTCACATTAAAATTATTTTACCACTCAAAGTCGTTGTCACGTAAAACTTTCGCCCGTATACCGACTTTACAGGCAACCAATTTTTTTTCTGTTTGATTCTCTATTTTTACATATATAAAGACAACTACAACAATTTTTCTTAAAATGACGAAGTCCCGTGTTTTGGAACAAAAAATATTACAGTAATATTGGCCTTAACCATTTCTTTGGTATAGCCCTAATAACTAAATGATGTAAAATAGGAGAAGATAGCTTTGTTCTTCTATTAATTATCACAATTTTGCATTCAAAACGTTCTTCTGTAAAATCATGATTTTAAGATTTTGTAGATAACCGTTTATACTTTGCGGCCGTCGAGTAGAAAATCAAAGTCAAAATCACTACTTTAGACAACTGTCAGTTCTCAGTGTGAATTTGACAGTTTGGGATAGAAAACTTTCTTCTGAAATAGTCTACATAAAAAAGGACCTAGACAAAGATTGTTAGAAATGAAGGACAAAATGACAGTTTGTGGAAAGATTTCTACGGTGCGATGTCAAAATGGAGAAACGAAATGTCACTTTGTATAGAAAAAGCTATGTCTATTCTTCGTAGAAATAGAAAGCGTCATGCTACGCGTGCAGGTACATTTATAAATAATGTGTGTCACAAAAAATAATACCCGTATATACCTTAGTTCCGTTTTCATTAAAATATAGTCCCTAATTACTTATAGACTGAGGTATTAGTCATCAGCGTCACGTTGTCGATATCACTTTATCAGCTCGTCTGATAAGGACCTGCGCAGCTTATGAACAATTCGATAAATAGGTACACCCATAGGACCCTATCATTCACTGTTGATTTCACCAGCAGTAAACAAGTTATTTAGCAAATTTTTTTTTTCTTTGTGAACAAAAAGAAGTAACAGTACAAGGTAAGGGAAATTTTTCATTGTTTTTACCCTTAATTTCAATGACACTGGGCAAAGTTGTATGGAAAGTGGTCTATAAACCAATATAGGTGGTCAATAATGTTTTGAAAGTGCAAATGTTCACAAACAGTTTTTAAATGAAGTCTTTAAAACGGAAACGACTGTTTTGAAACAACTCAGTAGATATAGTGTTCATAGATCAATTTTCCTCACTCTGCTGCTGACTTACGAATTGCCTTAACTTTTTAAAGGAAATGACGATGTAGTCGTCATGTCTTGTTTATTTTCCCATTTTTTTAACTGTTTTTCTGTTTTGTATGAATTATTTGCATACCTACCTACTAACACAATATACGGGATATTCCCATAACAATTTGATGACGTGGCGTCATATAAAGTGTGTTATCAACATGTTTATCAGTAGTTATCGTTGCACAATCCGCATTTAACTTTTCACTGTTTATAACTTTAGCAAGAGCTGTACCTTCATCAACCTAATTAACGAAGAACTAGAATTGTTTAAATTAACCGACTGTTTTCTTTCAGCTATGCCACCACCACACGCTCGTCCTTGTGGACCGCAGTGCGGCTCGTTCTGTACGCCGCACTGCTATCACCGTTCTCGAGAGATCCACTATTATCACCCGCCGCCGCCGCCTCCGCCGCCACCGCCGCACCACTATCCGCATCACCCACCGCCTCCGCATCATCATCCGCACCATCCACCGCCACCACCGCCGTACCACCCGCCGCCACCGCACCATCCACCACCACCCCCGCATTATTCACACTGGGGAGTCCAACCCTTCATGCGTCGCTAGTTCCTGGAAGCCGGAGGTTACCATACAATCTTAAAGCAGGTCAATATTGGACGAAAACTGTCATGTGATTTTGTACATGTTCGCACCAACTGTTAACTGACATGCCCTGCAAAATGATTATGGTAAATAAATTCTGATCTGTGTTACTTAACTCAACTTGTGGAGCATAACCACGCAGCAATTCCTGCTACCTCGATAACTGCACTGTGATGGTTTTTACCTTTTACCTACCTAAAACGAATTCTTGGAAAGTTGGAATATTGAGATCTGCATACTTATTGACTTTTTATCTTTCTAAATTATTATTTATCTTATCGTAAACGATAATGTTTAAAATATGTACTTAATTGAAGTACAAAATATACTCAATGTAAGATGTAATTGTTATCAACACTCAAATAAAAACATTTACGAAAATAATACATGTATTATTTTCACCACACTACAATGAAATTAAAGATGGCGTTTCAAACGGGATGCCAAAGGTTCCACGTGTGTTTAGACGTTAGGAAGAGGCAAAGGATAGTCTGAGAAATTCTGATTTGATAACTTCAAATATCTCTCTCCAATTTCGAAATACAATCTCAAATACTGTGTTTAAGCCTCCTTCATAGACTGAACTTAACATACATGTATAGTTTTAAGTTCCTAAGCAGTTGATTCATTCTGCGTATTACAGAAACACTAAACTTTAACAATAAATGTTTAGAAAACAATCAGATTTTGGAATTAACAAGTTTTTGTTAATTCCAAAATCTGATTGTTTTCTACTAATCAGTTTCATTTTGACAGTTCAACAACATTCATTGCTTATGAAGCGATGGATTAGCAATCTGTTTCAAAACGATTCAGATTCTAATTGAAAAAAACGAACGGCTCGTTTTCTTCTCCGCGCCTTATACATTCCAAATAAATGGAATCTAACGAGAGAACGATATTACTGCACTCGATTATTTCTCCAACACGCGGTTCACAGAAATAAAATCAATTAGAAGGCAACAGACAGAAACACAAGCAATGATTTCATCGTTTCCTCTTCAATGCTATGAAGGGAAATAGCAAACCAAACAGCGCTCTTATTAAGAAAGTTTTTCTTCATAACAAGATTACGTTCGCCAGATGTGTTGGATTGTGTTCGTATAAATGTTGGGAAGAAAGCGATACTATGTTGCTATATTACTTACCTACTTTGTAATCTAAGGAACTTTGGGTAAAAAATCTAGACCTTTTTATAGTATTTTCTAGGACCGCATATTTTGAAAGTGCATACGAAAGGTTGCCATTTCTCTGTCAAAACAACTCAGCATTGGTGCTACCTAGTTGCTTCACAACCTTTCCGAAAAAAAAATAGTTTTTAATAAAAGAAGAATCATAATTATTTATTTATAATAAGCATACCAACAACACAGTTACTTACAATTCAAATTAAATAACATCTAAAATTGACATTTCAGTGACCACACAAATAACAGATGGCCAATTTTCGTTATTAAAAACTTTCAAAATCTAGTTCCAATCTCATCTCAGCGACAATAAATGTCACAAAACTGCTAAAAAATTTAGAAATATTTTGACATATTGAGACAGATAAGAATGCGAACGTTCTTTAAAATATGGGAATTCACCACGGATATCGGATATCTATGGAATTGACCCCCTGTATCTATTATACATTGTAACAACCAATCAATTTTCACGCTTCCACGCCTTTTCCCCATAAGACCTAGGCCAACTATTTTTTGATATTCGGATAGCTCATGACCTAAAGAGGTGCCATAAAAAATATTAATAAAAAATAAAAACCCCGAAATTTCGCGGGTTAAAGCTAGTGCATGACATATGAATATGAGAACAATAAAACGTGTGTCTAGTAAAACAAATTTTAGAACACTACAAAATAAACCAATTTGAGCTACATAGACGAGCACTCTTCGCACTGTTTATGCCAATAGTCATTTTTTATTTAAGTTGTAATGGTAAAACAAACAATGTGTATTGCATACTGCATTCAATAAGTACTATGGTCCATGTCAATAGAGTCAATTATTACTGTTCAAATTAATGTAACTATATTCAACTGACAAGTGGTTGATTGTCTTTCTTACTTTCTTTTTCTTTTTTTTTAAAACGTTGCCCCACACTAAGAATTTTCTTTTTTTTGTATCTAAAAGGACTCGAGGACTGATTCCGTACTATGGAATCAGTCCTCGAGTAATTGCCTTGACTACCTACTACTGTACTATTGATATTACTACGGAATCCGTAGTAATATCAATAGTACAGTAGGCCGCACGCATTTGCCGATTCCCGGCCACCGTAGGCGCAGGCTTGCGGACGGTGAGCAATGGGCAGCTCGTCATCCGATAAGGACCTGGGCCCGGGTCGACGGCGCGTTGTGTTCCACGCGCGCCTCAAAGAGATGTCAGTACAACTGAAAGGGTCCGGTCTGAAGTAGGACCGATGCCTGCCGGGGTCGCAGGAGAGTCCGAAAGGGATACCGTGGCCCCTGGCAACATACAGGCAGCACTGAAGAAACACGGGTGGGTTTTAGTCAGAAAAAATCGAACACGTCCTCCCGCTACGCCCAGAGTGGAAGAAGTTAGTTGATAATTTCCCACCCAAAAGGCCGCACGTATGTGGTAACAGTTAGACCATGACCTAGCGCACCTAGTAGTTAGTACGGAGTATCAATAGAATAAAAGGCCAGCTTATACTGGTTTCTTACCATCACTAGCAGTCTTCTGTACATAACTAATATTACCTACGCAAATACTTATTCTGATTCCTTCGTGGCTGACTAAAACAAGAAAGCAAGTTATCAGTTTATGAGCTGCAACCTGCTACTGTGTTATCAGTTTGTCTTTGACCAAATCGATAATAGAATCGTGAGTCTTTAATAATCAATCATTAATCATCGCATTAGCAGCCTTTTTCCAGCCACTGCTGAGTATAGGCTTCCTCCCTATTGTGCCATGCTTCCTAATAAATCTATTACAATAAAAATCTAATAAAATCAATCAGAACGCAACAAACAGAAAAATACAAAAACATTAATTTTTATGGAAAAATAAAGTACACAAGAAATCTCAACATAATTTAATTAGCACGCAATGCAGCTCCAATCTGTTTGATATAAAATCGCTTTGTAACCTTTTACTACGCCCACGGGCAGTCTGGGTAGCCTTTCGTTTAAATAAAACTCTTAGGATTCCCATTCCTAAAATGTATATCTGTTGTCTGTGGTCTCTTATCTACGTAGACTAATAAAAGTGTTTCTAAAAGAAAATTACGTGGGCTCCACACCTACATTTTTTAAAGCCGATAGGCGCTTCAATTTCTGTTCATTTTTGCCTTTCGTGTAAATCAAAATAGTAAAATGAATTCATAAGTGAATTTTGGCAATCGATATCTTTCACTCGGCTACATAATAATCAAAAATAATATGGAAGGAGTAGATCAACGATCAATCCTATATATTTTTTTCGGCGTCGTGTGAACGAGGAACGAAAAAGAAAGATCCTTCGCGAGTAAAGCGTCTGATATCACCTTAACAAAACGTTTAATTTAAAAATATCATGCAAGTACGTAGAATCGTTGATTATGTTTATATACGTAGGAATATTGTTTATTACTCACTAATGACTAAGCTTTCTCCTTTGTTTGAGTAAACAACAAATTCTGAGTAGGTACTCGAATGCTTTATCTACAATTATCGATACTGTTTACTAATCATTAAAACAAAGCTATACTTGAAATAGCATTGATAACAAAAATAAATGTTACGCTCGTTATTTGCGACGGATTAATTATGTTGTAGTAACAAAATATGGAGGCAAAACATCGTAGATCCATTTCTGAAAGGAGAATGAGAATGGATATGATCAAGAAAGACCTCAGCAAGATTGTGAAGTCTTGGAACTGAAAGCGGAAGAAAAGATCCCAAGCTGCACTCGTGTGACCACCGTCGAAAATGAAGAAACAAAAGACAAAATGACAGATTGTAGGTACAGTTCTTTCATAGTTATTTTACCTCTGACAGCAGCAACCCAACAGCAACCTTATTTTAAAGAGAATAAAGATCACTGTGATTTTGACAGACTTGTCAGTGGCAGCAACCCAACAGCAACCTTAATGTAACGAGAATAAACATAGAATAGAATAGAGTAGAGTAAAGTAGAGTAGATAGAATAAAGTAGAGTAGAGTAAAGAAAAGCAAAGTAAAGTAAGAAGGCATGGGTGATTTTAATAAAGTAGAGTAGAGTAAAGCAAAGCAAAGTAAAGTAAGAAGCCATGGGTGATTTTAACTCTTGGGTGATGCAAAACCAGAGGTTAAATAACTGTGAAAGGACTGTAGAAAGATTTCTACGGCGATGAAGATAAGGAATGTCACTTTGTATAGAAAGAGCTGTCTATACTTCGTAGAGTAGAGTTAAAAGTGGTAATGATAAACGTGCCGATGGTTTTTTTATTTTTTTTATTCTTCTAACCGCTGAAATATGGAAGATCGTCACAGCAACGTTTCCCGAGCGCACTTACTATGCAATATATTTTATCGCCCACAATTTAACCGCGCGAGTAAAGTCTCGGGAAAGCTAACTTTGCGCAAATGTTATTATGTTCTTACTACATAAGTACGTAACACGCAACACATGGTATTGTGTGCAGCATGTTACATTGGAAACTGTTTTTATAATGAATATTTGTGTTACTAAAATATAAAAATATACGAGGGAAAATATGCGTAACACTGTAAGCAAAGCAATGGCTTTCATTTTGACAGTTCAACAACATTCATTGCGTTATTTACGTTGTTGAGCAGACAATTTTTATTTAATTTTTTTATTGATAATTATGCGTTTACAGTAGATAGATATTTGTGCTGATGACATGTCACATAATTTTGATTTCGTGTATTATCAGATATTTTTACTCGGTCCGATCCGATACTTATGCTGTTACTGGCAAACGATTATTATGCCGGCTGTAAGTCATCACATATTTTTACCGGCTAAGTATCGATATATAATTATACCTTCAATTGATGATCAGATAATTTTGCAGCGCTGCCCATAGTCACATATTTATGCTGGTGACTGTACCACAGTCACTACATAGATATTGATGTGTCATATGGTATGTAGAACACAAAAGAATAGTGTGTGGTCGAATAAAACAAACTTTATGTCCACAAATTGTGTTAAACTAACTGTGAGGAACATTGTATTTTCCCCCAAAAATACTGCAAAGTAATAAAATAAAAACATGATAAGCAAGATGTAATCATATTATAAAAACCTGCCAAGTGCGTGTCCGACCACGCGCAATGAAGGGTTCCGTAGTTGGGATAAATTTATCCCAAGGACAAAGTTAACATTGTATTTGGAAAACATGTTCTCCCATATATTCCAACTGCAAATGTAAGTTTTTACACATACTATTGAGAGATTTACCATGTTATTTTAAGACCTCTTATAGGTTTTCCACTAATCTATGAGTAAAGAACTATTCTCTGTATTTTTTTCAGAATTTTAGGCCCAGTTTCGGAGATAAGAGCCCTAATGGTCAATTTTCACAATTTTTCTTAAATATCGTTAAAAGCATGAAAAAAAAAATGTCATTTTCAATATAAGCCCTTTCATTTGATATATCACACTGCACAGTTAGCAAAACTTTTTTTTTAAGGTTCTTATTTGCCCCCAAAAGTGACCCCATATTCAAAATTAATTCATTTACGTTACACGTCCGTGTTTGAGTCACAGAAATATATATGTGTACTAAATTTCAAGTTAATAGTTCCATTAGATTCGGAGCAAATTGGCTGTGAGAGACGGACAGATAGACACACGAGTGACCCTATAAGGGTTCCGTTTTTGCCTTTTGAGGTACGAAACCCTAAAATAGTTAAAAGGTCGACGGTGGGTCATACGCTACTCTTTACTTTAATAATACCGATTTTGTTTTACGACTTAAGCCAAGGCCAGAGTTAATAACAAAGCTATAGGGCACATTAAAAAATAATACGACGTATATAATTTGTAAGGATTACGTATGACCCTGGGCTATAACAGTAAAACTGTTTACTACAGCTATGTATCGTTTCACTCCTCTCTAAACAATAATGTTCTCGGAAAAAGTGAGAACGAAAAAGTCCATAAATATCACATTCGCACACAGTTCGTTACCCGGCCAAGGAAACGGAAGAAAAGTCTTAACTCACGGAAATTTCGCCCTTGGCTTATTCAGCCAATGTTTTTTTTTAGCAATACGTTTAAGAAAGAAACTAGTTTGAACACAACAAAGATTTTTTTTTCTTTGAGAAATTTGAATATTTTTTAAACGTTTCTAATGTTGGATAGAACATAAAACACTCGGAAAAAACACGACGCGTCAAAATAAACATCATCACTACGATCAAATTCAATGCAGCCATCTTTTTATAATTAATTATAAGGAGACAAGTTGATAGTCCCACTGAAATTTTATCAAAGCCTAACACAGGTGCAGAGGCTGCCCTTACTCCTGCCATAATCCTACTGCCTTGCCTTACGAGACCCAAGGGCGAAAAGGGCACTTTTGTGACCGAGAGCCCGTGCCACTAATATTATTCTTTATTGTAAATCGATAAACAGTACACACCAATACATTTATTAAAGGTAGGATGAAACGATTCCCGGTCGGCACATATTTTCGGACACAATAGGGGACAATATTTCTGGGAATCTAATGTTCAATAATTCCGACAGACAGTCTTTGTAAAAGCTTGCCCAGCAACAGTAATAGGTCAAAGAAGGGCAAAGATGGGCGTAAATCACCTTTATGTGTTCACATAGCAATGTGCGTCTTATTGAAACGTAGAAAACACTGCGTGAAACAGGTCCTGATTTAATAATAACAAATTCTAAACACAAACAGAAAAACTCTGAAATACAAACTTGAAATATTGAACGGTACTTATCTATTCTAAAGAATCAATAGAAAAAATGAATTCCACATATTAATAATTCAATTGAACACGTAGTTAATATAAATTGACGTCCGACATCACCTAAACACAATTTAATTGCCCAATAAATTGTCAGTTGTGACCTGAATACGATGAATCCGAGCTACTATAGTGTGTACCCGAAGTTAATCGCCATCAATCGGGCGGAGGTAGTGGGCTACATAAATAGGTGCACATGTAACATCACTTTTGAACGCAGTCGGATGCTGGTACGTGAGTTACGGTTATGGCGGTCCCCGGCTCAGTTCCGGTGGCGCCCTCTACTATCCGCTGCGATTGAAACACGCCTCTTAAATTTTTATAGGCCTTTAATAAGAAATGAGCTTCGTTTGGAGAAGGTATGCCTGCTCAACAAACAAGCTGAGTCTGCGCTGAAATTGGTTGGTGTGAGCTTTATTAGATGTTGAAACAATTATGTATAGTCGAAAATAATATCTGTTTTATAACCTCGTCTCCTCAGCGACATCAAGTAGTATTTATGAATAAAAAAGTTAAGCCTAACGTTCTGTTATGTTGTGTTCTTTCACTAACCGAACCTAAAATATATTCGTATGTATACTGACATCGAAACTTCGAGTAAGATGACATTCCAAAAGGTTCAATCTTACCCCACCGCACAAGCCATAAATCCACCTCACATCGTGGGGGTTAATAGTAATGCCAGCATAGCATTTCGTTCCAACACGTTCACAGTATAACACTTGTTATGATTACTTACATAAAAATAACAATCTCGCAAATATGAACAATACCCCGCTGGGCCGTAAAGTAATCTCGACATAAGAAATTAGAACATTACTTGCTATTGTCGCGGGAGACACATCAAAATGAGTTCCCTCACGTTCCTATTCAAGTAAATTAAATTTTGATGAAATCGCCGTAATGACTGGGGACGTTATAAATTTAATATTTCCTCAGCTTGTCGACGTGAAAAAATATGGGAAACGTCTTATTGCGGCGTTAAATTAACATTTATTTATTAATCAAAAGATTTGAATGGGAAGCCCGTAAACTTGTGTTATGCTTGTATTGTTTGACGTCTGGAACGGCTGTTTATATTTTGTTTTGCGAACGTTCTTGCTGGCAGCATTTTCTGCGTAGACACTTTAATAAAAAATAGAATGCATAAAAGTTGCTACGCCGTAGACTGTAGAGCCTCTACGAGTGCTACGAAGCTCTACGATGCAGGTAATCGGCATCCAGCGCGTTTCCGGTGATTATATCTACAACTCAAACACTATAGAAACGAGAATACTTTATGCTGTATTTTCTTCTTCATTTCTTTGTGAAGTGATTCCGATCAAGAGTTTTTCCGACCGATTTGCAATTTCACGGGATCTCACGCCCACACCTCTATTCTTTAAAAATATTTTCTGCCGCAGAATAACCGGATTTTTCTTGGTTCAAACTGCATAGTGAAAGTAATTGCGCCCGAAAAATACCAATATCCTCGGCGTGCACATGACACCTAATAGCGTCATTGGGGAAACGAGAATTGGTCCACACTCTTTTTCTTTGTAAATAACCGACGAGCCTATGAACACAACGTGTAACAGAATAAAGTTTTGATAGTTTATTTAGAATAGGTAAACTTCTAAATCAAATTCAGATAATTTTAGTCTGGTGTTAATTTTAATCTAGTTAATTGACTCAGGCGTGACTTTGCGGAAATCAATTATAAAATACAATAGACGACGTATAATTAGTAACCTAATCCGCTTAACTGTTCTTAAAGAGTCGACTCGAGAAATCGACACGTGTTTCGCCTCTCAACGAGGCATCCTCTGGATGACGATTGACTTATTGCGAACCCGGACCCGACGTGTTGACACGTCAAGCGTCGAGAGCAATGTGTCACAGTGCTCTCGACTAGGTTACTAAATATACGTCGTATATTGTATTTTTATAATCAAAAAAATAATTAACATACTGGAGTTCGAGAAGCAAGATAATTAAAAAGAAACTTAAGCTATGCCAAAACGTTAAAATAAAACGGCACCTCATTTGCAGTGTGGACGTTGTCGCACGCAGCAAAATTGCATAACAAAATAAATGTCATATGTTATACGCCTTTTTCGAGGGGTTATAATAATGCAGGTTCGTTTAGTATTATAACATAACATCACGCGTGTATTCCCCGAAGGGTTAGACAGAGGCGTATGTACCTATAGTACACCCACATTTCGCCAGTTATGTTTAAGTCCCGTGTAATAGGGGGCGAGCCTATTGCCATCAACCGGGCACTAATCCAGATTCCGGGCTGCTGCTGCGAAATTCCAGATGGAAAAACCCAATAACACTTTAACCCGACCTGGGAATCGAATCCAGGACCTCATACTCGCAGTAGCGCTTGCGAACAACAAGGCAGTCATAATCGGTAAATATGATATTGGAATGTCTAATGCCTTGTGTCTATTCTATTACACATTGTATGAAACCTACCTACATTATATACACATGGCAATGTTATGTTTGTATTGACTTAAAAGCAAGCTCACTGTTTCCATTATCTTGAGTTATCAAGTAATTGGCAGCAAATATACTTAGGCCAATATTCTAAGGCTATTTGAAAGAATTTCGTCGAATCCCACTCGACTCAGGTCGCCGCAGAAATGACCCTTAGATGGTATTCTTTCCTAGAAGAGCGGTGCCCGCCACAAAACGGCCGCAGTGACGGCTGTCATGAAAATGATGGCAGCGGGCGGGGCTACGGAATTGTACCTTAAAGTCAACCTTTTAGGTACAATTCCGTAGCCGTAGCAGCAGGCAATTCCATGAATTTGTATGAAATATCTTCCGTAGCTAGCGACACGTCGGTCTCATAGAAATACATAGAAACCAGTCGTGTTTACAGTGTCAAAAAACGCTCTCAACGAAAACACAACAAATTACTTTCGTAAATAATATTTCAGTGACGTCATTCACCGGTAAATTGCGGACACTATGTGGCGGTCACCTCTCTTCTAGGAAACCGTAGGTTTACTCCCATATTCTAAGTCATATCCTATACTCCACGCCACGTTGAATCCGCCTCCATCAGTGACATTGACAATTAAAACTTGTTATAAATCTACGGATTTGTACTTTGAGTTGGAAAAATTACGGTTATGTCAAATTTATAACAAGTTTCAACTGTCAATATCACTGATGGTGACGGAGTTAATTATCGTCGAGTGGAGTATTAACATGACATAGAATATTATCTGCGAGGGCGGATTGGAGGACCCTGGATCATATATTTTTGTAATGTTCTAACAACATCCTACCTCTAGATTTGGATCCCTGTTCCGATTAATTTCCCCTCCCTTTTAACATATCCCTCTCCAGAACCGCTTGTGGCGCTGATGATTTTTATCCGTCACAATAATATAAAAATATGATCTGTCACCCACTAATATTCTGTCTGTGTCGATGTGTTTAATGTTCTAACAATAATTATAATATTTAAGTAATTTTATCATTTTTTTGTTTTTGTCTAGTACTAACCCCACAAGTTCCACATTAAGCTCAACTGTATTATCGAAGATTTTTACGAATTATTTTTAAGTTTTTAGCAATGCACACTTGCTTTTCCAAATTCACTTTAGACATTGGCAGAATGGTCGACATAGGCTTTGCGTGCCATTACAAAAAAAAATAGAATAGATTTGGAATATGGGTGTAAGCATAATTATATAATCAATTGATAGGTACCGCCGAAAGTCGGTCACGGCATTTGGTTCGTAAACTAAGACAGCATATTGGTTTGTAAATAATATATTGTTCTACGTACCTAGTAAATAACAGACACGCTTGTTGATATTTAATAAATTGGTTTAGGTACAAATGTAGGCCACAGTAATTATACCCAGTATTGGACCTCGTTTTGTTCTGTAGATATCATTAATAATTAACGTGGTCTAGTTCATGTCAGCACCACATAATTATTTTTTGTAGGTAATATGTGTTTACTGTTTATCTGTAAACTAGCGACCCGCCCTTGCTTCGCACGGTGCAATGGCGACATGTAAAAAATCGAGATTTCATTTCTGTCTTATATCTAAGATTAATATTAATGTCCTTATCCTTACATAATATTATAAAACAAAGTCTCCCGCCGCGTCTGTCTGTCTGTCTGAACGTGATAAACTCAAAAACTACCGAACAGATATTCAAACGGTTTTCGCCAATGGACGAAGAGATTCATGCGGAAGGTTTTTGTGTATAATTCATCAAGATTTTGTGTAAATTGGCTGAAATATGACGATTATTGTCAAAGATGTCGGAAATATTCATGCCGACTCGGAGCTTTACTGGCGTGCGCCGCGTAAGCCGTAAGAGATACATCAAATTTATGTTCTACAGAATTGTAGCTTAAAAAGTTCAACAAAAAAGGCTGCGATAGCATATGTCTATCTTTTAAGGATGCCCTACAGTAACCATTTTTATCTTTCAGAACTGATCAAAATTTTATTGTTATTTCCGAAGCTATTTTCACCGATATTATATTTATCCTTATCCAATAAAATATGTTATTTAAATTGGGCATTTAATTTAGATTAAAATATGCCTTAACATCATATCATTAAAACGGATACTTTAAAAGATATCACAGATTCAAAATTACGCGTAAAAAATTATAGTTGACGACAACGCGGGCGCAGCAGTAGGAGTCAATGATTTTTCCTCGGCTATTAGGTATCTAATCCCCGTAGTAAGTATCCTTGGGATATTTTCCGACATTCACGCGGGCGAAGCCGCGGGCAAAAGCTAGTATTATATCCATAAATATTTTGGAATAAGTGGTCTAAATTAAGGTGATGGTGTAGTGAGTGTAGTCCATTGTCTAGGTTAGAAGATCTAAGCGGTCACACAGACACGAAAAGCGACTTTAATTTATAATATGTACTAACTTTTTCCCGAGGCTACACCCGCGTGCATGTCTGAAATTATCCAACAGGACTACCGGGATAAAAAGTATCCTTTGTGTTAATCCAGGCTATAAACTATCTGTGTGCCAAATTTCATCTAAATCCGTTCAGCCGTTTTTGCGTGATAGAGTAACAAACATCCAAACTTTCACATATATAATAATAACATAACATCACGCCTTGTTTCCCCGAGGGAAGCAGAGGTATACCTGTATTAGGTACACCCACATTTCGCCAGCTATGTTTAAGTCCCAAGTACATAAGGGGCGAGCCTATTGCCATTGTATTTATAATATTAGTAGGATAGACAATAATAATTTCCCAAAGATTTTCTTCCATAATGCGCATGAAGATACGCATGAACATTTTCAGCGTCTTGTTACTTTTAAGTTTCCACTTATGTGTGGGAAATAACATCATTTATCAACAGCTTACGAAGAAAACAACATTTATATGTGCATCTTAATAGAAGTTGCACTTCACTCGTACTTCTTGTAACTCTTATTTTATTTTAGATTTACGTGAATCTTATAACGCTGATATTGCTTTAAGCCGTGTTTGGGAAATTATTATGAACTACTTAGCAGCTAACCAGGATGATTTTAATGTCCAATTGTCCACGTTGCAAAAATATCCCAACGTTAATATCATTATTATAAGATTTTAGTATTCGTAGATATAATAACATCGTAGCGAAGTCAGAACTGTACATTGAATATTTTTGAAGAAAAGTAATTGCTACGAGGTCTGGGAACGACCCTAATGCCGGAAATATAGTAGAATTTTTGTCTGTTTGTCTGGATGTATGTTCCAGCATCACTCAAATACTACTGGATTGGATAGATATTCCCTATAAGTCTGTTCAGTGTATAGGCTATAAATTATCACGCTATTTGCTATGGGGATGAGCAATATTGCTTTGTGCTCGTATTCTCCTATAGTTTAGTACAAATTGTAAAAAGACGAGCCATAAGCTTAGAATATTGCAGATAGTTACAGTCAATCATGAAATATGTAAAAACAGTTATTTTAGTCAACTTTCAACAAAGCAAATAGCTTAGCGGTTCGGAGACTGCTTTGCAAACCTAAGTTCGATTCCCAACAGTTGATAAATATTGTGCTTCTTTTTTACATTATGTCATAGTTCGTAGAACGTTCACAGAAAAAAATAAGTTGAGGCCTCTTTTGTTATCTATATAGTTATAATAAAATGTATGTCTATGGTTAGGCGACTGTTAATGGTCCCATGTGTTTACAATCTACTGTTAAAATATTTTAGTGATAGGTGTTCTTCAGGAATAATCTGTAAGAATGCAAAAGTTAGTATATCAGTGTTGTACCATTAGATAGTTTATGCAGCCCATGCAGGACCGCAGGCGGTCATTAATTCACAAAAACGCCAAACTTCGCAAGCAATAGAAAATTGCTACTAAAGGCTGCGGGTGTCGACCTCACTGCTTCTCACACAAACAACTGTTCGTCGCTTACTCCCGCGTCACCAATCCTGACTCTCTTCTTATTTTGGCTACTGGGGCCATAATTACAAACGTACTACAGGAAAGTTTTATAAAAATTTGGCTGTTATTTTAGTAAATTGCTATGCGAACGAAGCCCCGGGCAGAAGCTAGTACCACGATAAAAGAAAGAAATATCGAAATATATTAAGTTTACCTACGTAAGAGAGGTGTCATTGGCACAAATACTTCTAATCGACCGCCATATTTTCCCTTGCGGCCTTTCTTTGTTCCACAAAACTTCTCTTAACACAACTTGCAATAAACAAACAGGATATGAAAAGTAGCCTCATTTCGCTATAAAATGCATGTAAGAACCAGTAATTCCAGCTGTGGGAAGAAGCAAAAAGGATCACGGCTCTGCGCGACCCCACAGTTAATTAAAAACTTCACAACAGGTTGCTTCCCGCTGTGTTCAAGGAAAAACGAACACTATTGCAACCCTTCTTGTTAATATAACTGTACGGCAATCCATACTTATAATACAAGGTGTTCCATAACCCTAGGGTATTAATGAGACCAAGTCAAAGAATCAACTGGCATATGAATAAATTTTCAATAAAGTTTTTTTATTCGTATTTTTGTTTAAATTTTTGTACGAAATAATTCCACAAAGTCACGATTATTTATGTAAAACACCCTTACGTGAAATAAAAAAACATTTAATTCAGATTATTTTTGTTCATAAAAAAAGACAATGTCGCATTTGTCTGTTACTTATCAATGAAACTTACGTAGATATACATCGAGAGTCAAGTGATATGTTAAAAAAAAATGGAAAATAATTTATAAGCCAGTTGATTCATTGATATGGTCTCATCCCTAGCTAGAATTATGGGATATCAAAAGGAACAGGTTGTGTAGCTACTACCCTACCCTAGCTTAGTCATTGTGTCAAACCTCACATAATCAGTTTGATCAGTAATTTCAAATAGAGACGAAGACAAAGAGACGTCGTCAAACAAAAACATCCGGAATGAAGTCCCTATTTTAGTTGGCTTTACAGCGAGCCTTTGTGTTGGTAAACTACTGGAAATCATAGTATGAGATCTTGCTATTGACGGAGCATATGCTTGGCAGTGTATTCGGATTCATCAGAGGTACATTGGAATCCAAAGATTTTATACCTGAGTTCAATGCATAACAAAGTAAAAAAGGGAAGTATGAAAAAAAAGCGCCTCCTAAGTGGAGGAGCTTTTTTGTTTTTGTTACAAGCTACAAGATGGAAATAAAGCGTAAGCGCTCGTGTAGGCGCCCGCATAAGCTGCGTAGGACATCCCGCGTAGCGCCGTAGCACGCCAATGTCTACGGAACTGATTGCTACCACGAATGTTTACTACTAAATATGTATGTAGATATCATACTCCATAAGACAAATCATACTATACAAATATGAGTGTAAACATATGAAATTAAAATAACGGGAAACATACAGTTGAATTTATTAAGCTTGTAAGGAACAACAAAGCGAATCCGGTATGTTATTGCGGCCCGTTTCGATGCAAAATGCCGCTTGGTTGAAATATGCGACACCAAATGAAATCATAAATTCCGGTAAATATGAAAGCAACGCGAGAGGTGCATCACAATGTTGTCCTACCTCCTTGTAATATGCGTGCTCTTAGGTATTGCTTTTTTTATTAAATCTGCCGATGTTTGTTCGATTACAAATACAAGTAAAGAGTTAAAATATACTCATAGTATTTAGGTTCTTTGAAAACCCCTGTCTGTTATTGTAGCGTTATCTACAAAAGATAAAACCCACACACAGTTTGTAATTCTTCTTTTTGTACCAAAAGGGGCCACATATTTTCCGAACAAAAAGAGCGCCTCGTAAATAGCCTTTGAAAAGCATCGGCAAGGAAGTTAGAAACATTAATTAAATCAGTAAAAAATTAAGAGAGTTATAAGGCTCTTAAAGTTTCAGTCAAGCCATGACCTTTTTCGTAAAATGGAGTGGGATTGTGACCAGATCTTTGAACAATATTAAATGTGGTTTCTGCTTTTTATCTTGATAAGAGGTATGAAACGTCACGTAATATTACAATAAACTTTGTAAATTCCTGATATTTGCTATTTCATTTTTTATTCCTCTTAAATGTCATAACATCACGTTTATGCTTTGGAGGGTAAGGTAGAGGCAGTTTAGTACACCCACAATTTGCCAGTTACTTAAACATTGACCGTTGGATTAAGCCTTTTTTGTTTTTAGTCATAAGGATTTATTATAAAGGGCTTTGGTAAAATACAAAAAAAATACATTTAAGTGTCATATAGTAGGGGTCTAGCCAAATTAAATCAAACGTTAATTTGTTAGAAATACATTGTTTTGGTACAGGTGATATCTTATATCCTAAGTGTCATTGTATTCTTCCTGCAACCAATTGTTCAAATATTTTATTAAGTTTACATACATTCTTATTTTATTACTATTATATACCTATTACGATGCATTAATTCACTATTTTTATTTTTATTTATATTGTTAATATTCTTATAATTTAAATAATTTTCAATTGTATTTTCCATTAATTCCATAATATTATAAAAACAACACTTTGGAATTGCCGTTAACCAGGCACAAATCAACTTTCTGAGCTGGTACTGAGGAATTCCTGGTGGAAATACCCAATGACACTGACTTCATCCCTAGCAGCCGCACTTGGGACAACTAGACCAACGGGCAATCAAAACCTAAAAATTCATCAAATCATTTCCCAAACACCTAAAAATTAATTACACCATACGAAAATCAAAATCGTGCTCCAATGCAAATCAGTTCTGACGGAACCATTTTCATATTCCCGAGATTACGTATAATGTTCAATATCGCTTGCGGTCAATACCCTCCTTTGAAGCTTACGTAGCGAAATGGATGTGGTTTCAGTGACGGACATAATTGTCCCGTGGAGCAGTGATATGCGATAGCAAACCGCAATGTAGTGGTCGCTAGCGCCGCCTCGCTTGCGACTGGCATACCGAACTAAATCTTGAGAGTTAAATTATATTTTAATTAAATGTAACCTGTATATTTTGGATATAAAATTGAAGTATCAATAAGTAAGTTCGACATATTTGACTACGATTTACTTTTATATGATAGCTTATTTTTTATTATCTTTGACAGTCTTACGGAGTCAGTAGCCCAAAAGTCTGACAACCAGTCTTACCCAGTAACTGGGTTGTGGAGGTAGGCAGGTCACTCCATGTAAAATATTGGTATTCAGCTGCATCTGCTGCTGTACTGTGCGTTTGCACTGGCGAAACATTCACAACAAAACATCTTGTAATCTCCTTTTTTCTGTCAATATTCCATACAATTTTTGGAGGAGCTCGTGGCCGGTCAACTGCCCTAACTTCCCCTGGCGTCCTATTTTTGCCTATAATGAAAAAGCTGTAATATCTTTTTCATTTTACTTGTATGGCAATCGATACGTAAACCTATCTATGAAAACTCAAAGTTTCGATTGCCATACAAGTAAAATGAAAAAGAATTACAGCTTTTTCATTATAGACAAAGATAGGATGAGCTCGTGGCTAAGTAATAACAGCCGCACGGGTCGATGCATCAGGTTAAGCTACGCTTGCTGGGGTTGGTCCGTGGATGAGTGACCATCTTTTCATACCAAGACTCCTCCGTGCCTCGGAAATCACGTTAAGCCGTTGTTCCCGGCTGTCATTCGTGGATCTTTGACAGTCGTTACGGGTTGTCAAAAGCCCGAAAGTCTTACCAAGGGGTATCGTATTACCCAGGTACTGGGTTGTGACGGTCAGATAGGCAGCTCCATGTAAAATACTGGTATTCAGCTGCATCCGGTTAGACTGGAAGCCGACCCTAACGTAGTTGGGAAAAGGCTAGGCAGATTGTTCCATATTTTTTTTGACAGGAACTAGATATTTCAACATGTTTTGTTATGATGTTTCGCCAGTGCAAACGCACAGTAAGACTGGAAGCGGACCACCTAATAGTTGGGAAAAGGCAGATGATGATGATTATGACTTATTTATCTATCATTATAACTCTTGTTTAAATGAAATTACTAAGTTAACAGCAAATTTTCCCAATTTTTTGCTGGACCACGGTGGTTTTACCACTTCATTATGTCAGATTGAACTTGATGAAAATGACGAATCAATTATTGTGAACCGGACACTATGATTATTTGTAGATATGAATCATACCTAAGCTATTCTAATAAAAATGTAAATCTACAAAATGTAAAAACTACTATTACTTCCCAGAATCCAAAATTATGCCTTTCGAAAATAGCTACATGATATATATTTAAATCCTTGCTATACTTAAGTTAGTACAGTTTGAATTTCTGTACTACAAAATCTCATAAAGATTTATTAAATTTCTTGCACGAAAGAGCTGTGGCTTCCACTTAAAATTTTAATAAAAATCATTTTTCACACCTTGCCTTCATAATGTTCGTAACTAGGAGCTAACGTTTCATGAAGTCTAATGGTTGCTTCCACACTTTTAGGTACTACCTAATATGGACAACAATGAAACAAGCTTTTAGTGTTAGTTACCTAACTGAGTAAATGAGAATGTCTTGTGTGGTGATTGTCCGTTATTAAAATCTCGACAATATATTATGTCTCTCAAAAGTCAACTAAAAAGTTCTTCGTCAAAATACAATACGAATGGTAGAAACATTTGGAAAGTAGTAAGCAAGAAGGCACAATTTCAGTAAGTAGTCTATCGCATTAATATTATGCAAGAGGGCAACGTTCAACACGTCCGTAGCCGGGGCTGCGCTGTGCTACAAATGCGAATCTAATGCCACTATAAATCGTTCCCCCTCTCCTGCGCATATCCCCACCCTCGACCCACTCCCAGAGCTCCAATAAGTAGGAAAATGTAGCGTGAATTAGTATCGATTAGGAACCGAACATTTCAATCTCGGCCAATTCGATAAACTACAATTTCCATGTGAATATATTTTTATCGAAGGCGCTTAGTTCGTTTCAGGTGTCGGGAATGAGATCCTTTTTTATATCCAGACGTAACAAAATACTTCGCTAAGTCGGGTAAATATAATTTGTCACTACTGAATGGAAAGAGTGGGAATAGGAACGCCTCCAGACTGTAAGCAATTTATTAAAGTGCCCTAAGGTAGGTAGGTACAATAATAATAAAACCTAGGTTAGATATCGTACCCTAAAAGTAGCTCAAATGGATAAATTCAGGTCTTGATATGATTTATTTTAAAATCAAATTGAATTTATACAAATACCCAATAGTACATTGAGGGATAAACCAGTCCGTACAAGCCTACGCAAAACGAAACGCAATTTTCAAATAAACACGTAACTCAACACACCTTTACTCTCTATGTGAATAATAAATTGAATTTATCAAGCATCTGAGGAAGAGTATCCGTTACTTAAACCGGTAAAATATTGAAATAAGGTGAGTACTTAAATTATTTTATTTAAATTTCCATCGCAGCGTTCTTGGCTTCCTAAATAAGAAAGTGTAGGGAGATGTACCGGTCTCGTTACTGCGTCAAGACGACCAACTAGGAGCTCGCGCATGCCGCATACATTACTGAGAGAGTGCGCTTTCTACTAAATTAAATTTTGATGGCTGCCCGGATAACGCTGAGTAAGCAACTCATTTTTTCATAACAGTCATCCTGAAATTGGATATTCAAATTATAATTTTTCACCGTGATAAAGTATAAAGCGGATTTCGAAGTTTGAACTATTCTTTAACATCACAATAAGCCTATTATTGTTCCCACTGCTAAGACACAGGCCTCCTCTCTGTGAGAGGGATTGGGCCGTAATCCACCACGCGGGCCCAGTGCTGGTTGATGATATGTCACATGTCTTAGAATTTTAGATTCTAGGACATGCTGGTTTCCTCTTTTTCTTTGACATACTTTTATTGAATTCACAAACTCATTAAAAACGGTGATTTGTTCTTCCATAAAAACTTTCATACCCTTTTTTATGTTTTCTAATCCGCAATGGATAAAGTTTAATTCTTTCGAGATTAATAAAGCACTACAAAGTAACTATATAATTATATGAATAACAAGAAATACGGTGCCAAAACCCCGAAGGCCGTATCAAAATGTACAATTAGACCTCGCACAGTACCTTATAATGTTTATTTCAAATTTAAACGGCAAGGATGCAGCCGGGATGCCGCTTCGAGACAGAACTAACAAGTTTCCCAGGAATTAATGTGGCGCCTTCAGCTAAGTGTAGTCGTCCACTGTTTATTTAGAAACGGTAGGAGAAACTCCGATCATCAACTAAACCGATCTAAAACCCGATGTGTCATATTTAACCCGAGGTTTAAAAACAGTAAAGTGTACACCTATTACAAGGGAATTAACACTTTCAACACCACCCACTTTTCATAGAACTTATACGACATGCCGCCATACATATTGGAAGTGATCCCTCCAAGAGGGTTGACGGTATTACGTTTGCACTAAAGGTAACCATCGCAGACGGTCAACGGCATTAGGTTTAAAACCATGTTATAAAGTGTTTTCAAGGGGTCTTGTTTGCTATACGTAGTTTCCAACCTTTAAAATTTTTGATGAATATAAACCGTTACAAGATTTTTTATTTTTTATTAAATGCTTGGATTTTAAGACCACCGCTTATACTAATAAATATTTTTTAAATATACATGTAATTTTATTTTCAAAGTTTCTAAGGTATTCGCTATGAAAAACCCTAATTTAAAACGAGCTCTCCACGGAGTGCTCCCGGCATCCCATATGCGACTATGCGAACCCTCCTGGAGGGCTCCCGGCAGTAAACGTGTTAAACATACTGGTGAAATGAGGGTGTACTATGGGTACACCTCTGCCCAACCCTTCAGGGAATACAGGCGTAATGTTATGTTATGAGTGTTTTAGAAATAGTTCGGCTTTGTAGAGCGTCTCCGTCAGTCATAGGTACCTGTGACACCACGCCCGGGTCGACGGCGCATTGTGTTCCACGCGCGCCTCAAAGAGATGTCAGCACAACAGAAGGGGTCCGCTAGGACCGATACCTGCCGGGGTCGCGGGAAAGTCCGAAAGGGATACCGTGGCCCCTGGCAACGTACAGGCAACTGAAGGAACCCGGGTGGGTTTTATCCAGTAAGAGTCTGACACCCCCTCTCGCTCCGTTAGTTATTTGATAATTTCACAACCTAAAAAAAATTAAAAAGGTACCTTTGTACCTCATGACAGTCATTTTCTAAAGCATGACGTGCCATATTTACTATCACTAAGTATTATATATACTCGTAGTACTGTATTTGTTTTACTGAAATACAAAGCAATTATTTTCCTTTAAAATTACAGGACAGGAATGTGGAAATTGCCGCGATGATTTTTTTATGATTTTAGAAATGGTAACAATTTCTCTGGATCTTTTGAGTGGCATTCTAAATAATTATTTTACCAAAATATTTTTGTACATAAGTATTAATATTACCATTAAATTAAAATAAAAACATAAGAGAGATGTGAGAAACTTGAAAGTAAAGAAGCTAACTTTAATGTCTAATACGATAAGTAGGTACTTTTAAAAACGTTTTATATAAATTATAAATAATGAGGTTACTGAAAAAATACAAATATGAGTCCTACCACGATTTATACTTATACGATATATTCAATAAAAATATTCTTGAAGGTTGCAAGAAAGTATTATTTCTCAATAAATATTTCATCGTTTAGAATGATTACTTATTTCAAGAAGCCGTAGAAATCAATAGGTAAGGACGTTGTTTATAAAAATTATTTTATTAAACAACATTTCTAAACTCTCACCAGTAAGTTCTAAGAATTAAATTCTACTGGAGCTAAAAAAAGCTACGATATTTTCTTGGAAAAATCTCAGCTTGTCGTTTCAGTTTTCACAGCAATCCGACGTCAGTGGAGAACGGGCCGGAAGGCGCAAATGTCATGCTTTAGTCGGCACTCGGCGCCACAGCCTAATCTTTATCTTCGAACAGTATTGCAGTGTTCAGTTAGTACTTGTGCTGCGCCAGCTTATTATAACTGCGTATTGCCACTCTGTGCCTAGCCTATGTCATTGTGGAATTAAATGTGTGAGGGCAGTTCATGCGAATATTGAAACTTAGTACGCTTTGTGGCGGTGGAGCGACCAACTCCTCTATTAAACGCTTAGCCACTAACACATTGTGCATTCCTGCTTATTAAACTTATACTGATGAAATATTTTTTCCGCTTTAAGGCTTGTGCAGACCAGCGGGACTCGTCGCGCGACGCGACACCGGTTATTGTTATACTGTGAAGTTTTCTAAGAAATTGTATTGTTCGTGTCGCGTCGCCCGACAAGTCGCGCTGGTCTGCACAAGCCTTTAACAGTTTATTTATTTAAGACTAGCTTCTGCTCGCAACTTCGTTCGGGACGTGTCCGTGTCCTACAACCTTCCTCAAGAATTGGGCTATCCAATGCAAAAATATATTTTTAAATCCGACTGATAGTTCCGGAGATTACCCCTACATACAAACAAACAAATGTAACCTATTTATAATATTATTATATACGAGTATAATGTTATATAGAAGTATAGACTAAAACAAAGGACATACACAATACATGCCACATAAATAAAGGGCAACATCTAGAACAGTTGGAAAGATTCAATGTTCTTTTTGACCCTAAATTATTATCCACAAACCAAAGCACCAATCAACGCCTGATTCATCAAACTCGAAATAAGGCATCAACAATATATTGATACGAAGTAACGCAACCAGTATATTAAAGAACTTGGGCGACTCCGTTAATTTCCTGTCTTTATTCCCGAACTGAGCGCGAGAAAGGCCAATTTAAATTAGTTGTTTCTTTGACTGGTAAGATTGATGAAACTGTCGCGGGCACGGAGTTCAACACTTGAAATTATTTCCTTCCAAACTTTTCGGAAAGGTTGCTTCATTATTAGAAACAAAATATAAACTTGTTCTGACTTAAACAATCTTCAATGACGTTCCATTCTTTGAGAATCAAAATCTGCCTAGCCTTTTTCCAACATGTTGGGGTCCGCTTCCAGTCTAACCGGATGCAGCTGAATACCAGTATTGTACATGTAGCGACTGCCTATCTAACCTACACAACCCAATGTCCCCCTTGGTAGGACTGTTTGTCAGACTTTCGGGCTTCTGACGGCCCGTAACGACCGACAAAGATCCTCGAATGACAGCCGGGACCAACGGCTTATCGTGGTTTCGGAGGCTTGGAGTGGTCTCGGTATGTAAAGATGGTCACCCATCGACCTACGAAGCGCGGCTTAACCTGATCGATCGACCCGTACGGCTGTTATTACTTAGCCACAAGCCATTCTTTGAGAATAAATTTCAAATGTTATCCTGGTAAAAACGTATCTTGTTGAACAATACCGAAATAGCCTAAAACCATTCCATGCTGTAGGTAAAGTGGGGAATTACTCAGTAAATAAATTGCTGGATTTTTTGAAGGCTTTACGCGTTACCGTGATCAATGGGGAGGCTTTGCAGTTTGTAATGGGAGAATTTAGCGTCTCATTCTATAGCGTTGGTATCGCTATATTTTGTCTCTATCTTTGAGTCTGAGGCTATTTCAAGAGGTCGTACAGCCCATAAGTAAAGTAAAACAAAGGGCTGTCAGTTCTTGTTAGCAAAGATTTCGGTTGTTTTTACTCACTTGTTTCCTGTCTAATTTGATTGATTCTGAGTTCTTCACTAAAGGTAAAGTACGGGAATAGAAATGTGTATTATAAGATTCCTGGATCATCTCATTTATAATAGATATTTATGAATGAAAATATTAAATGTTATTGACATTCCATCAGCCAGTAGGTAAGTGACAAAATGAGATTTGAAACAGTGCACACGATTTAACTAAAAGTGTTCAAAAGCGGAACAATCAGTGTACATATCAAAACGATGACAAAATTTTGCATTCGTTAACTTTGTAACATGCAATATCACTTTACAATACCGTCTAAAAGCATGGAATAACAATGGCTGCATTTTTAAATGGTTCGAATGGAGCGATACATTTAAGTTAATTAGCGACTTCGGGTGGAAATAACCTGGGCTATTAAAGATTCAGATGGCAAAGTGCAAATCGGTGTCGCTGCAGTCACCGATGCATTTAGCCTGCCGCGACTGGACAGGTCGGGGCTGTGCACACTTACACATGCCGTGAGCCGTCTGCTTCTCAAATAGACGCGCCGGTAGCGCGGGAGCAGGTGCCTCGGCTTGTGCATATTAGATGAGTTACGTGTAAAAGGTACTTCAACTTGTAGTGGGTTTGGTTAGTCAATGTTGAAGCCTTGATGTTTTTGGTTTTGATTAGCATACAATCAAGAATTTAAAAAAAACTATTTTTTTCATACCTCAATTGTTAACCCAGGCATGTGTAAAGAAATAATCAAATATTATTGCAAAATACTACGTATTTTCCCCCGAAGGTTAACAATTAACCTAAACACTAACAAACGACTGGTACTAATTATGTACCTATTTCTTGCTACACTGGTAAATAGGCAGCGAATTCGTCACAAGAGACCTATTTAACCAAAACGCTATAAAAAAGATCCACACTCCTAAACTACAAAGGTAGAATCCAGACTACACTGAAAATAGCGACCTGTAAACGTGAAAATTGATTTTGACACATAGCTCTATATCTGAACTGAAACTCGGAAAGCCTCTTGTATAATGCAAAACCTATTTCCGGAATTTACCTGTCTGCCCTGAGAATATGACAATTGAAATATTGCTTCTCCATTAGTCGGCAACGCTGGCAATGCTGGCAACACTACTTTTAGATTGGCTGTAGAACTTCAATTTAAGACTTAATTGGAAGGTAGACATTTAGACAAGTTTATTTTTGTGCTAGCTCGTGTCTGGACTGGAACTGGCTTTTGTTTGAAGTTGTAGAGGTGATTCAAAAGCCACTTTACTGTAGATACTGTTTTCTTATTTGCTTTTCATATTATACTAGCTGCCCGTCCTGGCGTCGCACGGGTAGCACTAAGTACTTATCTACGGCGCACCTACATACCTACCTACCTACCTACCCTACCTACCTACATACCTACCTACCTACCCTACCTACCTACATACCTACCTATCTATCCTACCTATCCTACCTACATACCTACCTACCTACTTGCATACCTACCTACCCTACCTTTACCTACCTATCCTAAAAACCTTGTCCTGAGATTAACGAATACAACAAAAAAAGAGTTATCTAATTTGGTGCAGCCATTCTTAAGTTGCCGTGACCAGAAAAATAGGGATTCGTTTTTATTAAGATAATCTATATCGATTATTTCACTCATCTTACTGTACTTATTACTACTTCTTATTTCTAAAATCAAAGTCGTAATTCCCGTCCGTCTGTAATAAATGATGATATTTGAAGGCAAGCGAGACTTTTTGTTTTCTTTGTTTAGGAGAAAAACTCCGAGAGAACTTTTACGAAGTTTCCAGCTGGGGATATTTATTTAATGACCCTGCTTCCATTTTGCCAAAAATGTTGAGATAGATGGCTACTCAAATAAATTGAAATAACCAATTCATGCTCTTATTTAATTGGGAGTAAAAATAAAGATTTTGTTATGCTTTTTATCATTGTTTATCCTTGTTAGTTATTTTCCTACTTACGCTAAAATAAATGTATAGTTAAAAATGTGAAACTATTTAATTAACTTTGATGCATGAATAATAAAGTACTAAACAAAAACTTCTACAACTCCGAAAACGAAATTGTTGCAGACATACTTGATGTCACATAAGTAGACACAGATTCCGTCGACAACAACAAGTTTGTACTTGGTAAAGATGCAATGACAAAATATTTAGGCGGGGAGGCGGGGGACGGACGCTGTCGGGAATCATTGAATGTTGCCTGCTTTCACAACTTCACCAGCGATCTTCCAACGAACAAGTCTTGTTTTCATTGGTTTGTTGTACTTCACCGCGGCTGACGTGCCTTTCCAAACTTTCCCGTTGGGCGCGACTCGAGTGAATACTCGATACATTGTACAATTTGTATCTCGTGCTCGCCACGTTTGTACTCGTGTTACGTATGGCTGAACTCGGGCCAAGTTTTCTGTTCATCTTTCAATCTGTGCTTTTAATTTAAATACGACCTTTATCGTGTCCAATTATATTGTTTACATTAAAATCGTCTACAAAACTTGGTGGATGGATAGCCTGAAACTAAATTGGATACAAATTTAGGTAAATATATTAATATTAAATAGATGTAATAGCCTATTTATCTTCCATTAATTGACATTAAGGGCACCTACCGAAGTTATTACGACGTATGGCTATGTCGGAAAACTTGAATACAACCATAAATTAATAACTAATCTACCATTAGTCCATTAACAAGGCAACTGGCTCGGAATCTATTGTCCGAAGGCTGGAAGCGATCAATGTGAGGTTTGCTTGGGGGGCTGTGAAGTTAGATAATTAATTACGGCACCATAAAGCCTTGGTTTCGGTCGTTATAGTGCCCAGGAGCGTCGTAGCCAAACTCAGCCATACAATACCCTATTGAATCTAGGTAATACGTTTTTGAATTACTAGCAGAATGGATTAGCGGCGGCTGAGGGGACGCGTACAGGAAATTTGAAGAGCGTCGGCAACACAAGTTGGATTACCGAACGATTGATTTATAGGAAGCTAGTACCTCATTCAATAGACTGGTGGAGCTGAATTTGGCTAAGAGGATCAGGAACCGTATTTTGCGAGTAAACTCGCCATTTACGTGTCAGGTACGTATTGTTATAGAAAATGTTAGTGAGGGTACTAAATACTGCAAATGTTTCACATATTCTGGTCCCTGTTTATTTAATTAATTTAGCTCATCTCAGTTCTTCCCTTAAGTGACATAAAGGGCGATAAAGTAATACCTAATTACTCTATAATATATAGAGAGAATAACCGCAGAGTTTGTTACATTTTATTATGAAGAAATTCAACTTGAATATTGAAAAATAAAAAAAATTGGAAAATGCTAAAAAACACCGATTTGTAAAACAAATAATTTGTTTTAAGTGATTTTCTAACTTTAGGTACCGAAATCTAAGTGAAACTTAGAGAAATGCTGAAATTAATAACGAGCATTTTTCAGTTCAATTCTTCTTAAGAAAATAAAGAAGAATCAATTCATCAATCATTGACGCGTAATAATACTGACAGTGTTTTAATTTAACTCAGGTGGGAGTGTAATAAGTGAAAATTAAAGAGCGATTGATCAATCCTAGTGAAATCTGCAGTCAAGTGCCGGTGACTGAGCGCCGGGAAGTGTCAATAGCGGTGGAAAAACGTTCCAGAGTGGAGGAAGTAGATACTGTCGGGAACAGACGGTTACACTTTTTCATTTTATTATTTAGTAAGTATTAGGTATTGTTGTGGTTTTTTTTACGACAAAGCACCTACCTAAAATTATAAAGGTGCTCAACAATTTTTTTAATTCCATTAATATAATGTATTACTAGCTGCGGTTTCACCCGCATAATTCTTGATCCCGTAAGAATATCGGGTTAAAAAAAAACTATGTCCTAATCCAAATCATGGTCTACCCATGAGCCTAATTTCATCCAAATTTGTACAGTCGTTTTAGCGTGAAAGCGTAACAAACAAACTCATTTTCGCATTTATAATGTAATATTATAAATGCGAAAATGAGTAGCAGCGCCCCGCGGTTTCACCCGCATAAGGCGCGATCCCGTGGGAATATCGGGATAAAAAATATTCTATGTATTAATCCAGGTTATAAACTATCTGTTTGCCAAATTTCATCCAAATCCGTTAAGTAGTTTTTGCGTGAAAGAGTAAAAAACATCCATACATCCATCCATACTCACAAACTTTCGCGTTTATATGTAATATTAGTAGGAAGTAGGAGTACTAGCTTTCGCCCGCGGCTTCGCCCGCGTGGAGGTCTGAAATTATCCAATGGGAGCGTACTACCGGGATAAAAAGTATCTCATATGTTAATCCAAGTTATAAACTATCTGTGTGCCAAATTTCATCCTAATCCGTTCAGAAGTTTTTGCGTGATAGAGTAACAAAACTCCCAACATACAAACTTTCACATTTATAATATGAGTAGGACTTATATATTTATAATATTATAGTATGATAGTAGGATATAAAGTTAGGATAGTCCTCCTTATGAATTTCGATACGATAACGATTCCAGTAACATAATTAGGTACTAACAAAAGAGATTGCTAGCGCGTACAATATGTATAATAGTAAAAAAACCCCGATAATAAATAAAAATCGTTTTAAGACAAAAAAGCAACATTAAACTTCTTGTTTGCGAAAGAAGCTTTCATATGTAATGAAAGCTTCTTTCGTACTTTCGTTTCTAACTCATGTGATACTTATAACTAAGTTAAATTAAAGTTAATTATGAAAAATGGACATTTAGGTCGTTCGAAGAAAATGTTGTTATATTTAGTCAGTGAACATATTTAAACAGAAATTAAAAGGTGGCAAGAGGAAACGGCCCGGAGGCAAATGGCAACGTGCTCTATCTACATCGTAACGAAATTAACTGGATACTGCCATCTAACCTCTGTTACCCCCGCTGTACTTAATGCTATAACCGATTTTCATAACAGTGTAAACTCTATTTATTCCAACCAGGCATGCTTAAGCATCTCTGTGTATTTTTAAGATGTGTAATAAAACCTCGGCCTTATTTACTAACTATAAACTTGCTACTCATTAGATCTCAGACTTATTTGAAATCTTCCTTGATTTTTTGTTAATCTACCTTTGAGTTCAATCGTTTCCATTTAACTGGTTCTTTAATACCCCTAATAGACAGTCCATTAGCAATTACAAGTATTTGCAATTAATCAGAAAAATCTTTGCAATACTTTAAAAACGAATCATTCTACGAAGCTTGCTGAAGCTCTTCGCTTGTCTACATCTCTCTTCATAAATGACGCGCATTTAATTAATGTTCCACTGTTTTGTTTAAATAATAAGCACTATTTATACTTTATAATACCTTGAACGTGCCTTTGAATCTTATAAAATGTGTTTTTATAAAGAAAATTTTACCCTATCCTTGTTTGTCTACTTTTATCCGTCTTTATAGCGATGTGTAAATAAATATTAATTAAGATCTCATCGTAACCAGCTATGAAGCTCAGCCACGACGTGTGTATCATATTATGAGTACATAGCATCAGCTGAAATTTTCATGAAAAAAAACTTAAGTTTAACGAGTCCTAGGTACCTATATGAAATTATATTATTGCAGGCTGAAAAGTCTAAAAACACATTAATTTTTAATCAAGTGGAGTGCAGCTAGTGGTATTCTAGCTCGGAGGAATTGACAGGGCCGTGGGGAAATCAACGCGCTTGCGACATGCGAACCAAGCCTAATTCAACTTTGTACCTACGGCTAAACGATCTCGACGTCACCTCATTTTAATTGCTTTAAATACGCAATGCTTTGCCAACTATGTAAGGGTCGTTGAGCGTACGTAAACGAGCCAGCCAGAATTCCTGGCGATATTATTAACGGTAAACTTAGTATTGCTCAGACATGTAAAGGTGAAATTGTAGAGCTTAAAATACACTTATTTAAAACTTAACTTATCTTATTTACTAAACTTTGAAATGAACTCTCGTCAACCTTCACCCAACTGACCAGGAATTTTAAGCTAAAGTATGAAACCTAAAATTCCTGGCACCGTCAGTTTTAATACAATGAGGATTTTTGTGAAAATTCACGCCACCAGTTGACGCCACTTTGACAAGAGATCTTCCATTTCGACAATGAATATAAAATATATGATGACGTTAATCATTCGTTTCATTCATTCAATTATCATTCAGTCACGAATAAAGAAAATATACGCGCTTTGACAGTTTTGACAGGTGCCCGGACCTGACGTTTCAGTGCTGCCACCTAGTGAACGTCATTTCAGAAAACCCTAATTGGATAAAGCTTTTCTTTGAACAAGAAAACTATCTAAACATTTCCCTTTCTAATCACCATTTCTAAAGATTCTATTTCCCTCGTTCATTAATAACCAATAACAAAAGAACTTTCTACATTATTACATAATAATATTCTCCAAGTATATTGATTTGAATTCCAGCAAGTTTTCATGAAAAATGAACATTGTTTACGTTGTGACTCGTATAGCACTCAACACTGCTCACTTTTCCCAAGACAATTGGTTTAAAAGCATCGGAAACATGACGCTTGCGAGTACTTACATTATTTCTACCACTTCTGTTTATCATAGCCGAACATACATTAAACAGTTTTTTAGTTCAGGCGATTTACGAACTGAAACATTTTTATAGTTCTTCACTTTTACAATGTTCCTATATTTTATTTGCGGCCTTGTTACCCTTTTCAAGTTTTTGAACTTTTTGGCATAAGCTGCCCAAAAAAGTGAAGATGAAGTTTTGACAGCAGATTGCTGACCACTGATCATATTATGCAACGGAACAGAGTATTTTTTTCTGACAATATTATGACGTGTTCGTTATCTTCAGCTACTTATGAGGAAGGCTATACATCTTCCCACGTCTTTGCCTTAAAAGCTTTTACAGTAATTTCACGTTAAACTTATGAAATGTTATTTTAAGCTTGATTTTAAAATAAACATGGCCTAATGCTTCCCTTAAGATGCTCCTTCACCGCGAGCATTCGCCTGTAATGTAACAGTTCAGATTCGAGCACTACATTTGAGAGCTTCGTTTTGCACACCGTAATGACGCAGTTTACGCAAAAGCGTGTCATGGTGCACGCAATCAAAGGCTTTGGAGAGATCACAGAAAACCCCAATAGCATTTTGCGAGTTCTCCCATGCGTTAAATATGTGTTTCAGCAGAGCAACACCCGCATCTGTAGTCGAACGACCTTTTGTAAAGCCATATTGTCGTTCGACTACAGATGCGGGTGTTGCTCTGCTGAAACCAAAAAATGCTATTGGGGTTTTCTGTGATCTCTCCAAAGCCTTTGATTGCGTGCACCATGACACGCTTTTGCGTAAACTGCGTCATTACGGTGTGCAAAACGAAGCTCTCAACGTTATAAATTCTTATTTACATAATAGGTCCCAATGTGTAGATGTTAATGGTGTAAAATCTTCCGGGCTACCAGTTCAGTTAGGTGTACCTCAAGGCTCAATACTGGGTCCTTTCTTGTTCTTAGTGTATATCAATGACCTACCATTCTATTTAAAGGGTATCTGTGACGTTGTACTGTTTGCAGATGATACCTCTCTTATTTTTAAAGTAGACAGAAATAGACAAGATTTTGACGATGTAAACAGTACACTCTCAATGGTTACGGATTGGTTTACGAAAAATAACCTAATTCTCAATGCTAAGAAAACGAAATGTGTTAAGTTCGCCCTACCTAATGTTAGAAATCTAGGTCCCAACATCGTCTTAGATAAAGAGGTGCTTGAATCCATAAACTCGGCAGTTTTTCTGGGCATAACAGTAGATGCCAAACTTCAGTGGTGCCCACATATATCGAGCCTAGCGGGAGGGCTCAGTTCGGCCGCCTATGCCGTCAGGAAAGTAAGACAATACACTGACGTCGATACAGCTCGTTTAGTCTATTTTAGTTATTTTCATAGCGTTATGTCCTACGGTCTTCTGCTGTGGGGCAAAGCTGCTGATATTCAAAATATATTTGTCCTTCAAAAACGAGCTGTTCGAGCTATTTACCAGCTAGGTGCCAGAGTTTCTTTGAGAGATTTTTTCAAAGATATTGGTATCCTCACGGTGGCATCTCAATTCATCGTCGCTAATATCTTATATATTTGGCAAAATATGCACTTATACACAAAAAACAGTGATTTTCAAAATGTTAACACTAGAAATAAGGACAAACTACGAGCTCCCTTTCACCGGCTTCATAAGGTTCATAACTCATTTGTTGGGCTTGGTATAACTTTTTATTACAAGCTACCCTCTTCTCTGGTAGATTTGCCTTTTAATGCGCTTAAAACGAAAGTAAAATCCAAGCTTTGTTCAAAGGCATACTATTCTATCAACGACTACTTAAATGATAAGAATAGTTGGTCGCTGTGATTAACTCAAGACAATGTTTATGTCCTTTCTCCAGCTTACTTACTGACAAGTTATATGAGTTTATATAATTGTTTATTTTATTTGACTTTATGAGTCAAGTTATTTAAATTTAATTTATTGTTGACATAATCTACTCATCACAATGTTTTATTTTTATGAGTTGTATTGCAATATGTGGTTAGCTAGTGACCTCGACAATTGATCATATTATTTATTGTTATTAGTAATTAACTGTTTGTTTATTTATTTTACCTCGACGGTCCTAGTTTATCATTTATAACTTCCAGTTACAACTATATGTAAGCGGGCACGCCCTTTATGCCTGGGGGGTTTTATTTAGACATTAAGTTCTGTTTACGTAATTTATTTTTTTATCTCTGCCTGAGCGTAGCTGTTCTCGATGATTTTGTCTGGTATATTGGCGTGTGCTAGCTAACATATGGCTAATAATTTAAATAATGTTTTGTGTTGCGTAATGTTAATTATTTTGAATATACATAGAATCTTATTTTTGTTGTTCTTCTAACTGAACAGACAGCTGTGCTGCTGGGGAGTTTGTTGCGGCACTTCTTCTTCCCAGCTAATGCACTAGGAAGTGGTGAAGGGTGGGCGTTTTGGGGGACTGTCTTATGTAGTTGACGTTCGAAAAGTGCTGATTCTCAGCCTAGTTTGAAAAAATGACTTTTGAATTTTTGAATTTTGTGGTGGAGGAGAACCGAGCATTACATTTCGCAACCTGTCAATTACAATATACAATTTGAGCATTACATCAGTGATCCCAGGCGAGCCCAGCATTACAGTTCCCAACCTGTAATGATACAATTCGAGCATTACATCAGTGAGGGAGGAGAACCGAGCATTACAGTGCGTAATATTTAGATACAACGTAATGCTCAAAATCGAATCTGAAATGTTACATTACAAGCGAATGCTCGTCAGTCTGGAAGGCAGTATTGTAATGTAATGCTCCTAATTGAATCTGAAATGTAACATTACAAGCGAATGCTCGTCCGTCAAGGAGGGAGTATTGTAACGTAATGCTCAAAATTGAATTTGAAATTTACAAGCGAATGCTCCCGGTAAGGGAGCACCTGACATTACCGAAGACTATCTACCCTTCCTTCTTTTCGTTAGGTTCAGTTGAAAACCAGCGTTAGGCACTAGTTGTCTAGCATTTATGTTGTACTAGGCCTATTTGGCGCAGCCTTGAGGCATGTAATTCGGTTTTAAGCTTTCTCTGTTCTTTTGTGAATATTGTGTGCTTTAACCTGGGTCGAATAAATTTAATTTCTTTCTTTCTTTTTCTTTTCCTTCAGGCTTAATCCTAAGATTTTTTATATTTTTTATTAATATTTCTGCGGCAGATTGTATGATTCGTCATTTTGAACTGGGTGAAATGGGTTAGGTTAGAACTGTGACCAACCGCGCGCAAGCCGAGCGAGGGTAGCGACCGGTGCCGCGGCAGCGGCCGGCGAGCGCTACTTCCAAGTTGATCAAGTGAATCGAATTATCTAATCATCCTACGACATGCACATATAACTCGGAAACAGGTGTCACACGTACAGGGCCGCACCGCCCATATGTTACTCCTCGAGCCGCGTTAAAGAACTTTGTTCCAATTAAGACAGTAATTTTGTAGATATCTTGAATAAAGAATGTAAATCCTTTAATTCGCGTTTTGTTTTTCTCATTATTTGCCAAGCGGAAGCGAACCGTTATTATTTTTTTAAATATATATTTACGAAAATTTTAAATGACTAGGGAACATTAGGTACAACAAACAAAATAAAAAAATGTGGCGAAACACGACACCAAAAAAAAAGAGGCGCTTCTTTAGTTTTGCACACAGGCGCTGTCGAGGGTCGGCGTGGCCCTGCATCGGTACAGTCAGGGAAATTAATTGGTAAGCAAATTGACACCCTACGTTCAGTTACAGTCCTACCATTTTATCTGTGAACTGAAAGAGGACGGCACCGTCGATTCAGTGTTGCTAATTAATATAAGGTGCCCAAAATTGAGTAAGTTTTCAAGAAGGAAATTTCACATTAGACATAATCGTTCAATACGAATTACAGTTTTTACAAATTAAAAACGTTGATACCTATATAAAAATAATAAAATAAAAAGAATTTGATAATTTACAGTTACGTACGTACGCTTACAGTTTAGTCTCTCATCAATGAACAATGGCTTTATCTAAAAAGTAATCCAATGAAGTGGAAATTCAGCAGATAAAATGTTCCACGGGGGAGATACAACTTTCATTTAATGCGAAGTTAAGTAGGTACCTACCCTGCAAGAGGTACCTGGATGTCTAGCATTTAGTTATGACCGTACCTAACCCCTAACACCAGATTTGACTAATTATAATTAGCAGTGGTACCTAGTGGTAGTGTTTTGTAATAAAAAATAAAATAAAAATGTGTGCTGGGACACATAGTAGAAGTGAAACTTCAACGGACAAGTGTTTTTTTTTCACAGGTTTACTGCAAATTATGATTTGGTTAGGTTAGGTACACTTTAATAAAAGCGTTTTTTATTTTATCAAACAAAAAAACTGAATTCAATCCGGAACCAAAAAAAACATCCATAGTCTACTCTAAAATAATACACAAACAAAGGAACATTAATAAATGCACATTTTTCGTCATGAATCTTCATTCGGCGTTATAATCAATGAAAGATACAATCGGCTTATGGTAACTAAAATATGATATAAAAACTTGAGACTCCAATCTATTCTCTTCCTCCACCGCTGCCGCCTCTCACCACGCGATATATCGTCTACCCCCTCCACGCGGCCGTAACGCTTTTTCGTGACCGAAAAAATCCTAATACCCCGTCTATATAGAAGTTTCACTTCAAAAAACAAATTGCTTTACAATAATTTATTGAAAACCAGGTTTACAGTAATTGTGATCTTTAGATGAACCTGCATACACAACTTCATCCTGGTTGTGAGGCCATACTCCGCTTATTTCCGCACCACTATCATCATTATCACTATCGCTTTCGGTTTCAGTGTCACTTACCACTTCTATAATAAAAGGTTTATCTAAATACAAATCATGTTTTAAGTATTCTTCCTTCTAACCTGCGAACGCGTTTACAATGCTGTGCCCACTCATGAACTGTAATAGCGTCAAAAGCTTCTCTAACTAGGCGGGGAATTTCAGCATTTTTGTGCTCAATATTTACATCAGCAACTTTTCTTAAATTGTGCTCCATATGAGATCAATGGGATTGAGATCACAGTGATAAGGTGGTAAATATAAGCATTTGTGTCTATTGTCTTCTAATTTTTTTTCAATCTCATATACAGGGTCAGGCTTGTTTCTCTTAATTATTACTAAAAGCTGAGGCTTAGTCAAATTCTCTCCGTAGTCAATTTTATTTTGGGTCAACCATAATTGCATATCTTTTTTTAAGGAATTCGTATTTGGGACTTTATTCACACAAATACGGTGATAAGGAGCATTATCCATCTAATGCTGCTAATGCCACTATTATGGATGGTTCTCATAAATTAGGCACAAGTTTTTCAATAACCCACTTTTTAAAGTTGGTACTATTCATCTCGTCATGATAATCGCCACTTTTTGTGTTTGATTTAAACACAAGTAGTGCATTTGTAACAAATCCAGTATCTCCTCCCGCATGAACAATAATATATCTTTGCCCTTTCGATACAGGCTCCAATACTCCGTCTTCGCCCTCACCTTGCCAACATTTACCCGATGCATGCGAAAAGTGAATATAGGTCTCATCTAAATAAATTAAGGGCCGGGGCTGGGGAGATTTATTATTTTTATCCACTGCATGCAAGTACTTAGCTCTCCAAGCTGATATTTCATTACGCTCCATAAGAACCTTCCGATTGGATTGAGATTTTTAAAACGAAATCCCACCTTGTGAAGCAGCTTTCGCAAACTCTCTCGCTGTCCTGTGTAATTTATATCTGTCTTTAATACCTCTAGAAGCTTTTTGACAACAGGGACCTCTTTTTTAGCAGAATAAAATTCATGTACTTTCCTCCGTATAACTCCCATGTCAAAATCAACAACATGCACAAATCCACTTTTACGTTTTCTCTCCTTGCCTGGTGTCCGAATTTTTGTACCAGTTTCTTCTGCTGCGTGCCCTTCCTTAATTATTTTTGAAATAAGTCCATGACTCACACCTGAAATATAAGACAATAAAGTAATGTTAGTAGTTTTTTTTATTTTTTTATCTGGCCAGTTAGTTGGCTCACTCACTTAGCAGGTTACCTAATAGATGGACGTTACCGTTACGCTAACCTGCAGCAAGAATAGAAACGAATATTTCGTGGACTTAAATAATTTGTTAATTAACGGGTAATTTATAACAAGAAAGTTGACAACACTAACCTGTCGCTGCCGAAATTCGTTTGTATATTTGATTAAATGGAATAATCGGAGACCCCACCCGAACTTCTTCTTCAAAAAAGGTTTTAACCTTTAGAATAATGTTTCGAGCATCACTTTTAATAGCTTTCGGCATATTTAACTTTATAGATTCAGCAATATCACGACAAAACAACCAGAGAACCCGAATGTAGTAGACACTGACAATCGAATGACATTTCAACATGACGGCCGTAGTTTCAATTTTCGCCATTTCACAGATAAGTTGGTATAAGTGTATCGTGTAATGGCCATTTGGTACAACTGTCAAAGAATGACAGTTTGAATTGTACATACATACATAAACCTCCTGCTTTTATACCAATTTATTTGGTTCTTCCTCTATTCGCCGGCTATTTATTCGGATTATTTAGGCCTAGCCCGCATGGCACGCGGTTTATATTCCTCTCGTTTATTTTGAAAGTGGGCAACGTCGCAAATAGAAGTCAAATATTTCGCTATTTTGATTATTTTGGCAACATTATTGTATGGAAGTAAGAAATGTGCTTAGCGAACTGGAATATTAATAATGAACGCAATTATAACACTGAATTTGATATTGTAACCGTTTAAGGTCTAAAAAAGGCATTTAGAAGTTTCCAAATAATTTTATTTCTAAAACTAAATATTCGGTGTTCCGAAATGAATTATTGCATTTGATAATCAATATTTTAGTTCACTAGTTAGCCACATTTCATATTTCCATACACTAATATTGCCAAATTAATCATAACAGGTAAATATTTGACAGCAATTTTCGACGTTGCCAACTTTTAGGATAAGCGCTCTTAAGTTGGTTACCAATTAATTCCCTGACTATGATTAGCAGAAGAGCAGAATATTACACAGCTATGTCGTGGTTGCCAATCTGACGTGCAATGACGTACCGTAAGCATCCTGGCTGGGGCCTTATCTATTAGGCTTAATTGGATATTGATATAATTGAAATTGTGGGTTATAGCGTTACTGATGACACACAAACATGGCTCATGCCTTACCTCTGAATATTGGTATATTGACACTGACTAAATATTAATTAAAGCCTCTCAATCCTCCATTGGGGGTCTCTGTTCAGCATTGGATGTTAAGGATCGATCTTCAGCACTTTTCGAACGTCAAAATTACATAAGACAATGTCCCAAACGCCCTTCCAACTATTACGCTCGCTTTAAGTTTTACGTAAATTGGAATAGTAAATTTAATAGTTTTCATATACTTAAGGTATCTAATTTTCATTCTAAAATCGTGGTTGTTTTCATGTATAACTTAAGAGGTAGCAATAGATAGGTACGGCAAGGAGCAAAAAAGTTAAGCAATTTGACCACATTCCGGGCGCAGGTCACCTTTTCGAACTGTAAGGTACATAACATATTTATTCCTTTAATGTATAATAACAGGAGGTACTATAAGGAATCCGCGCCCTTATTACCAGGTCGAATAAATAAATGGCGAATTTTGTATTAAAAGCGTAATTATTTCAATAATGCCGGGGTTGCGGGAAAGTCCGAAAGGCACCTGGCAACGTACACGCAACTGAAGGAACACGGGTGAGTTTTAGTCAGTAAGAGTCTGACACGCCCTCCCGCTCTGCCCAGGGCGGGAAAGTTATTTGAATATTGCTCACCAAAAAAAATAAAAACTATAGTTCAATCTACTTACATATTTTTCATCATGACGTGCTCTACCAGCTCTCTATTGTTTTCTCAATATCAATATGCCTAGCCTTTTCCCAATTATGTTGGGGTCGACTTTCACTCTAACCCGATGCAGCTGATACCAGTATTTTACACGGAGCGTCTGCCTATCTGACCTCCACAACCCAGCAACTGGATAATAAGATACCCCTTGGTAAGACTGGTCGTCAGACTTTCGGGCTTCTGACGACCCATAACTACTAAGATCTACGAATGACAGCCGGGACCAACGGTTTAACATGCTTTCCGAGGCACGGAGGAGTATCGGTATGTAAACTTAACCTGTTGGATCAACCCGTGCGACTGTTATTACTATAGCCACGAGCTCCTCTTTATTGTTTTCTAATCATCTATATATACGAAATAGTGTTTATATCAGGACACGCTGGGAACGACTGACACTGGGCGTGTTTGCATACTTCGGTTCACACCGCGAACTATGAACCAAAGTATGAAAAGACGCGGTCGCTACATGAGCGAAGATAAACGAACTTAGTTTCGTTCCCAGTGTGGCCCGCGCTTTATATATGTCATCAAGTTATAAACTATTCGTGGAGGTCGGTTATTGAAGGCAACCGGACAAAACCTCTACAGTACATACCTATTGCTAGTTTTAGATAACTGTCGACATCTAATCAGACCCAGGAGAAGATGGCGACACGAGCTTGACGCCTATAGACAGGATTGGGTCACACTTCTAGCTCAGCTCAGTGACAGCCAGTGAGAGGTGTGACCGTCGGAATGCCAAGTCATAGATCTCGAGTTCGAACCCCGCACCTCTGACTCTTTGGATTCATGTGCGTATTGCATAATTCTCACTTGCTTTAAATACGGTGAAGGAAAACATCGTGAGGCATGCCTGAGAGATATTTCTCGACGGCATATGAAGCCAAGTCAGACCATCCCATGGCCATCAGCCCATGGCCGGCTTTAAAGCTCTTACACCAGGTTAGTCACTAATCACACGAAAAGAAGAAGAAGACTTCTAGCGCAAGGCAGAGAGGAGTGGAAAGGAGAAAGGGAGGCCTTTGCCCTGCAGTGGACAACACAGGCTCGAAATAAATAAATAAAAAAACTCTAGATAACTTCGTACAATTTCATCAATGTACCATATCAATAAAACAGTTGAATCAGTTCAATCGCTCGAAACGGTCTGATACAAAGTCCTTAAAGTCAAAATTAAACAATTGTAGAAGGGAATGCAGCCCTTTGCGGAATGTTGCGGCCGCGCTTTGAGCCTCGCCTCGGTTGAACGGTGCTGTTAAAATATTCCACTTTCATTGAAAACGTTCAATGGAAGGCTAGGTAATTTTTATCTTTTTGTCTTCAAATTAAAGTTTTTAGATTGTTTGTTTCTTGTCCTGTAAAATATGCTCAGTATTTATAAAAGGTGGAGTGGAGACCTACAACAACAATTTAAACTGCGCATAACTAATGCCGTTCCTAGTCTGTATAGAAAAATTCAAAAATCAAATATATCCATTGGTTTTTTCACTATAGCTTGTCAAAGATTAACAAAACCCCTCAGAGTAATAACTAAAGCAAAAATCCATAGTCGGCACATCTGCATCAGTTCTATTTAGTTTGTTTGAAAAAGTGACTTTTTAAGGTCGATGCTAGGATTTATTTGATAGTTCTGCAGTCAAAACTGTTTATCATGACTTCGAAGGGACCGATTGTTATAGCCGATAATCGTTATAACCAAACACTGTTAAGTAAACAAAAATGCAGGGTCCTCAAAATTTCGCCGTTATAACCGGTACGTCGTTTAAAACGAAGTCGTTATAAAATGTTTTGACTATAAATAATACTCTTATACATTAGTATTGTCAGTGTTTTCATTTATTATCGTATCTATTGCTGTCTCCACGTTGTTTACTGTTACAAAATTTACAGTGAAAGATAACTATTTCTGAAAAGTTTCATTTTTGGATTTAGAAATAATAGTAGATTATTAACCAAGGGGATAAAGCAGTGTCTTCTGTCGCGGGTGACGATTTAAATCGCGAGCGTAATGAAGGACTCGAGGTTTACTCCCGAGCGTAGCGAGGGTGTTAAAAATTTAAATCACGAGCGAAGCGAGGGATTTCAGACGAGTCCTGAGTGTAGCGAGGGATTTAAGTTCACCCAAGACTAAGACAGTTTTATCACCGAGGAAAATACTCTACTTTTCGTACCATTTGCGAAAAAATTAACACAATAATAATATGAGATAAGCATTTATTAAAAATAATGACAATTAAAAGTAAAAGTTAACATTCGAAACATTGGTCCAATTATTGATAGAGAGAGTTACATTTTTGTTTGGTGCATTTATTGTTGATGAGTTGATTTGAGTATTTCTCTGTTCTTACGTCTGAGGAACTTGCGTTTCATTGTAGATAGTATACGTCGGAGATAGTGGTGGTGGTGCATCGTGAGTTACGGACGAAGATAAGATGCCGGGAGTTGATGGTTGTGGCTCTGATGGATTAAGTTTTATATTTTTGTTAATTTGACTGCTTAAGTGGTTTTATTCGCCATTGAGCTTTCGATATAACCCTCAGCTACTCCATCAGAGCTCCAACCACCGTGTCTTTTTATTGACGTAATATCCGCCCCTGAATCCGCCAAGAAAGTCGCCGAAGTTCTTCTAAAGCAGTGACCGGTGTAGAGTTCAACATCTTTAATTTTTAAATATTTAGCAATTTCCTTTGGCATATTGCTAATTTTATTTTTGCCGATGGCTTGTCGACTACATTTCCCATTCCGATAGTTTATAAAAAATCTATTGTTTTCCATGTTGGTGGGACGTAATGCTTGGTATTTATGAATGATTTTAGTATATTGTCCTTGTACAATGAATGACCGATTTTTCTTTGTCTTAATTTCCTTTACATTAATCAGCAGCAACTCATTGGAATGATTTTCAACGTCCTCCACCTTTAAGTTTACAAGTTCACATCCGCGGCAAGCACCATTGAGTCCAAAAATTAAGGCCACCTATAACAAAGATAAAAAACAGGTAAATATATAGAATAATTACCATTACTAAGATACAAAATATTCATAGTTAAATCATGTATAAGTTACTTTTGTGGCCAGAAAAATTTCGTCAGGAGCTTCATTAAGAAATTTTTCCACATTTTGAGTCGTAAAAATTTTAGACTTCTTTGCGCAATGCCCTTCTGATTTTCTTTTAAAAAAAGCCAGTAATTTCGTGAATCTATTTATTTCAATGCTGTGTTTGATGCTTATTGTAGCTTTCAGTTTTGAGTATATGCACCAAAGTGTATTCGGATTCTTTGTCTTGGATAAATAATCAAAATAGACAAGAAGTACTGATTCTGAAATTGATAGGCCTTTCGCACTTCTCCACGTTGAAAATTCTTCATAAGTTTTTAAATAATTTTCCTTGGATTTTGTTGGAAGCAAATTATTTATGATTGCGGCAACATTTGCACTGATGGAATCCGACAATTCACTGTCACTGTCGCTTTGATTTAACATCGTAACGTATTTTTAGAACATTAGCTTATTTATAAAAATAAATTAAAATAAACTTAACGTTTATGTATTTGAAGAAAACAAAAACGCGGCAAATTCCTAGACTAATATTTTTTTGTTGGAAAAGCAAAGGCATCAAGCTCATACAGCCTCGTCGGTTTTCATAATTTTATTTAATATTATATACAAACTCAATGGTGTAAACACAGATGTAGTTCAGTATAAATTTCGGTAAGTATTCCAAATTTAAATCACATTCTCCCCCTAGAGGATGAATGAAATTCAGTACAATTTTCTTTCCCTGTTTTTAACAGATTAAAAATGACCATTGTTATGTTCGCTTTTTGTGGCATAGAATCTCACTTTTTTGAGCAAGTGGTACGAAAAATGCTTTATATACAAACTCAATGGTGTAAACACAGATGTAGTTCGGTATAAATTTCGGTAAGTATTCCAAATTTAAATCACATTCTCCCCATAGAGGATGAATGAAATTCAGTACAATTTTCTTTCCCTGTTTTTAACAGATTAAAAATGACTATTGTTACGTTCGCTTTTTGTGGCATAGAATGTCACTTTTTTGAGCAAGTGGTACGAAAATATTATTATGTTTTTCTTGAGATCGATTGTTTCTAATCGATCTCAAGAAAAACATAATAAGTACCTTCCTACTTAACTCTATAAAACCACAGATTCGTACAGATGGGACACTCCGCAAATTCATTTAAACAAAAAGCGACTCTTGCTACGACACAATAAAGTGCAATTCAGGTCGCACAGCGCTAATCACCTACAGTTATATTCACATAGACGTTGCCGTTGGCCGTACTAGTACCATACTGCGATCGCCAACCCGCCTGCCAAGCGTGGCGATTATGGCAAACCCCCCATTTGGGGGAGGCCTATGTCCAGCAGTGGACGTCTTTCCACTGAAATGATGATGATGATGATGAGACGTTGCCTCTCTTTCTAGCGCGTAACTCTTATATCTTCTGACTAAGTTACGCTCACTGAGTTGGCCCGATAAGACGAGCCCGCGTGGAGTGCGCCTTCTGTACCATTCTGTGGTAAAACTAGAAGTTCGAGTAAGAAAAACAATCCTTGAGTTTATAATAGTTAGTCAAGTGGAGCTTGTAACTTCAGTAACTATGCGAGGACTTACATTTACATAACGTGTAGGAGAAGTCAGGGAAATTAATAAATAAGAAAATTTACTACCAACTTAAATTGTCCATATGTATATTCAAATCACAACTGTCATTCTTTGACATTCGTAGGAAATGGCTTTAACACAGCAAATTGACGTAGGGTGTAATTGCCCCGACGGTACCTGATATCTTCTTACTTAATTATTATTTCTCAAACATGCTTGGAAATTCGAGCATTATTTTGAAAACCTTCTTCGAGATAAATCGAAAATGGTCTGGTCAAATACATGGGAGCAGACGGCCGGCAATGTTAGTATGAAAATCCACATCTGTCGTGTTTAGCAGCCGAATAAATTACTATGAAAACTCATATCTGTCGCGTAATTTAAAAATGGAACGAACCTTTTACTTCGGTCGTGACAACCAAGGAGGTAACTATCAAAATTTTATTTAAATTTCGATTTGGCTTTCAAATAGACCAGTATAAAATAAAAAATAAATCAAATTAACATAATGGCGCGTGCAAAAGTATCGTTGTTCGTCATTGATTCTGGAATTTATCATTAATTTTACTTAGTTTGAACTTCCGCGCATTATTTGAGAAAAGGCCAAGGTTTTTATAGTAACAAGCCTTAGGCGCAACCAGGCATTGATGGACTCGCGAATGTGTGCCTCAGCTTCGCCTCGACATACATTTTCACTTTCGTCCATCAATGACCCTTTCGCAGGCCGCGGCAGTAATGTACGTAATGTGTAATGTGTGATCCTATAGGTACATCAACATTTTATTAATTAACGCAGACTATACTAATCCATTAAGTTCTAACAATGCAACGGCTGATTGAGATTTCCTTTTGTTCGAAACTGCGTACGAGCACAATAAATTGTGGTAGCAAATCAAAGTGGGCCCAGAGAATTGCCCAAGAATCCGTTTTAGTATCCTGCGGTCGGAGTGACAAGGCTCGGGTTACGTTATAGCATTGTTATAACTTACCCTAATGAGACCCTTTATGGGAACTGTTTGGACACAGTTGCTCGAATCAAGTTTGATTCAATGAAATACTGTTGTTTTCAGACTTTGAACACGAGCTGCAGACTTATGTTGGTTGTGGAGTTGAATAGACATTTAACTTAGTTTGTAAGTTTAAAACCTATGTTTTATACAGAATATTTTACTATTGTGATTTGGATATTTTCTTCTGAATTAACTAAATGACTTAACAAAATGATTTTAATGGCTTGTGTTGAGTTAATTTGATTTTATAACTACCTGTTAGGTAACAAACGACTTTGTGAAATTTATATTCGCCAAATCCCTTTTACATTCTAACATTTTGATAGTCAATTTATTATGTTTTCAGAATTGAATAAGTCCAGAAGTATGAACTTAAACGAGGCAATAACAGTATGTAAGGTTTGTAGCAGATGGCGTTATGTAGTTTCTGCTTACAGCCATTGGAGGAAGGCGTGAATTTATGTATTTATGGATAAGTTGAGGAGCTCGTGGCTAAGTAATAACTGCTGCACGGGTCGAGCCGTCAGGTTAAGCTACGCTTGCCGGGGTTGGTCTGTGACCTTTACATACCGAGATTCCGTGAGTCCGTGCCTCGGAAAGCACGTTAAACTGCTGGTCCCGGCTGTCATTCGTTGATCTTTGATAATCGTTACGGTTCGTCAGAAGCCCGAAAGACTTTCGGGCTTCTGACGACCCGTCTAACCAGTCTTACCAAGGGGTATCGTATTACCCAGTTACTGGGTTGTGGAGGTCAGATAGGCAGTCGCTCCTTGTAAAATACTAGTATTCAGCTGCATCCAGTTAGACTGGAAGCCGACCCCAATAAAGTTGGGAAAAGGCTAGGCAGATTGATTGATGTATGAATAAGTTGTAATACAGGAATCCGAATCACCTGTCAAAGTTTCAATTTAAACATCTACCTTCAATCAGGCATTCCTTTGACGATGTATTTAAACTGAAGTAGCTACCTACATTTTGGTAACAGACGTTGGGTAGAGTACCTACCTACCTCTACCATGTACAGTCGGCCAAAACAGCCGGCTATCACTACAAGATTGGAATCCGTTTAATACGTCATAAAACAATGAGGTCTATTTTCAATTAATGACTAATGCTATCTAATTGAAGTATAGTGATATCGTGCGTTGTACTAAAAAAGGGTTATTTTTAGGGCAAGGAAAAATCGGAACCCTTATAGGATCACTTCGTTGTCCGTCTGTCTATCTGTAAAGACTCTTTTTATGAGAAACGCGTGGAAGTATCAATATGAAAATAATATCAAATACGTAGGTGAACAGTCCCTTGGAGCTCTAAAAAATCAAGTTTCTAAGACAACGTAATAAAAAATACGGCCATATAAGCGACATATTTTGATACTCGCAAATAAATCAAAACCTATAGGGCACTTCCTATTGACCTAGAATAATGAAATTTGGCAAGAAGCAAGGTCTCACAGCACAAGTAAAGGAAAAAGTCCGAAAATCACTTATTGTAGTTCAAACAGAAAAAAAGATTGCGATTCCCAACTTACATTGTTATGGAGAATTGACTGTGACGTATATCGATGTACAGGAAAACATTTTTTCAACTACAAAATTAAGTTTGTTCTTGGGATAAATTCATCCCAACTGCGTGCTCCGACTTGGCCGGTCTTTTTATCGTTACAAATCTTTACATTTGCTAGAAAATGTTGTCAAAACTGATAGACCACTTTCATGGCCGACCGTATCAACGTAACTACCATGTCAAATGTCAGGGGTGAATTTAAATTGGGTACATGTTGGTCTTGCTGGGTCGTGGGGGTCATTAACGCCGACATCACATCAACCGCGACCATTTCGAATGAGTTGACCCACAGGCCACAGATGAATGAGAAACCTATTACGAGCATTTATATCAATTCATTTGAGTTTATGTGACTACTACCTACTTAAAAAATAAGCTTAATTTCACAATGGCAATTAAGTTCTGAAGTCTAATCATGCCGCCGGCATAGTGTGTATCTGTGCTTTTGCCGCGCGGCACGTACCGGCTTTTGCGCCTTCATTTCCTTTGCTATCCTTTGTGCTGCTTTGTGCGGTAGTGCATAGTGTGTAAGAGCTATAACGAATCAATCAATCTGCCTAGTCTTTTCCCAACTATGTATGTTGGGGTTGGCTTCCAGCCTAACCGGATGTAGCTGAATACCAGTATTTTATATGGAGCGACTGCCTATCTGACCTCCACAACCTAGTTTCTGGGTAACACGATACCCCTTGTTAAGACTGGTTGTAGACTTGGGCTTCTGATACCCATTACGACTGGCAAAAAATCTACGAATGACAGCCGAAGCCAGAAGAATAACGATTCAAACCTTGCTAAATGAGGAAATTAAATAGTTCCGATAGCATCCTTTAAATCCGCTTTTACAAAATTCACTTACCTATCACGAAAATGGTTAGGACAGCACACTCACCCTCCCTACCGACGCTCCGTCTGCCCTTTCAGTATCCTATTATTATAGGGTTCGTCCATTACGAAGTAACCCTAAAATACTGATCCACTTTGAATCAAAATACTCACATCCATTTTTATCAGAACTTTATAATTTCAACTTATTTATTTGCAGGAATCCTGCGCCAAAATTCACATTACACATTCAATAAAAGTTCCAACGTTCTATTAACTTTAACGCCATTACGTAGCTCATAGTGAATCAAAATGGCATCATTAAAAAGTTTAATTAAGCTACTCAGACTTTCCGATGTTATTTTAACGATCCTGCATTAACCTTGAACAAACCATGTTATTTTAATAATGTAGGAACCCTACCAAAGCCCTATAACATCGTAGAATACCGTCAACGAAGTTATCTCCAATAACAGTTTACGAGGAGTCAGCACAATGAGTCATCAGTCACACAAAGCCGGTAATTCAACCAGGGCGTCGCCATGTTATCCGGATATAACGTAACAGCTAGACTAGACTAGTGGTACACTAGCTACATGTCGACCGAGTGGCAGGCACTAATCGCACGTCGTCAATAAACGGTAAGCTTTGAAACTGTCTGATGACCGAATACCGGCGATTAGCCGCTGTCACTTTATTACGCAGTGACAGTGTTCTGCATATCTTAGGTTTGCCTTTCACCCGACACTGACCGGATCACTGGGTTCCAGTTTGTTCAATTAATAGCTAACAATCATACTAGGATTGTCAATTAAATCAGTAGAAAGCGCTTTAATCCCGGTCGGATACTGGACACAATTATTCATCAGTAGAACAAAGCCGGGTAATCCGGCCATATTGACCGGTTTGGTGGCGTCGCCGCACCCCTTTCGTTGTGTATACTCGCCCTTATTTGCTATTCAATAACGATAATGACAGTAGGTGTCCACCGGACGTGGCTGACCATCGTTAAATTTACTTTTACCTAAATATTTTACTTTATACATCCGCGTCGGCACAATTTCATTACTTTGGTACCTACATACCTACCAATAATAATGTTCGAAGTACCTTAATACATTATTGATTTTCAGTTACTCTCTTTTGCCGATAAGACTTTTCAGTTCGTCTATGTAAACTTTTAAAGCAATTAAGTCAGATTATATCCCTATTTATCCAAGGATTTTGTAGAATACTTTCCTTGACGAATTATACGATTGGTATAGACAGCGATTAGGTCTGACATTTTGTAGGCGGATATTATTGGATAGGGAAGCAGATTTGATAAATTTCCGCCCAATCTGTATGGTACTACACTTTATTTAAGCCGATTACTAGCAGGTAGGTGTCGGCTTTAATAAGTCCTACCACTTATCTAGAAGATAATTTAATATTGTGTTTTGAAAAAAACTGGTCATTTGATAGTTTGATCACACTAGTAGTGATGGTGACGTAGACACATACGGTGGCGAGCAAACCTAGCAATTTATATCTTGAAATTCATCTCCAAGCGCAGTATAAATAAGTAATGTGCTTCAAGTAAGGTACGTCAATCAATCTTATCATAAAACTTAATCCGAGTATAAGTATTGTGGAACCTACTTAAAATAATAACCTAATTAACTACGTAAGAATAAGAATAAATTTATTTGTTCATTGTTATAAAGATTTAGTACGTACAATGTGTTTTTTTTTATATCCCATAACTCTAGGGTATGATTGAGACCATATCAAAGAACCAACTGGCATATGAATTAATCTTCAATCATCATATTTTTTTGTTTTCATTTTTCATACAAAATAATTCGACAAAGTCACGATTATTAATGTAAAACATGAAATACGTGAAATACCTTACGTGAAATATGACAACGTCGCATTTTCTTAGTTTTAAATTATGAATGATTGGTTTGAATAAAAATGAATTACTTTACTACACTATTGCGAAGTTTGGCAACGTCGCAAAAGTAAAGATTCGTCATACTGGTCACAATGTTTGCCCTAATTTAATTATGATTGATTATATCTTCGAAACTATGCATTTTTGGACCACCTTTTCTAGGAGATTTTGAGTTCTTTTTACTTAAATAATATAACCCTAGAGTTATGGGATATCAAAAACAACACGTTGTATAATTTTATCAAAATTATTTTATCTGTATCTATTTTTATAATCAGTTTGTTTGGAAGTGGTACCCAAATTTGGTACCTAGTTAACTGATCTTGGGGACCTCAGTTGTAATGACATTAAAAATTCGAATTCTAATTCACCGTCTTGGGTGAACATGGAAACTGACTGAAAAATATGTATGAGGGTTTATCCTAAAAGTTGGCAACGTCGCAAATAACTGCCAAATATTTACCTGTTTTGATTCTTATGCAAATGTTTTTTATTTCAGTTTAAATAGTTTGTCTAAAGAATGCCTGATTTTAGGTAGATTTGACAGGAGAATACGGTGGGATTCTTAAGAGCGTTTATTCTGAAGGTGGGCAACGTCGCAAATAGATGTCAAATATTTCACTGTTTTGATTAATTTTGCAATATTATAAAAAATAAAAAATGTGGCTAACTAGCGAACTAGAATATTAATAATGAATTGCAATTATATAATTGAATTTGATGTTGTACCCAGTTTAGGTGTACAAAACGCATTTGGAAAGTTTCCAAATAGTTTTTTTTACATCTAAAACTAAACATTCGGTGTTACGATATTAATTATTGCATTTCATAATCAATATTCTAGTTTGCTAATTAGCCACATTTTTTATTTCCACACAGTAATATTGCAAAATTAATCAAAACAGTGAAATATTTGACATCTATTTGCGACGTTGCCCACCTTCAGAATAAACGCTCTTAAGAATCCCACCGTATTCTCCTGTCAAACCTACCTAAGATCAGGCATTCTTTAGACAAAGTATTTAAACTGAAATAAAAACATTTGCTGAAACACGTTCAGTAAAGTTCCTACCTCTACGCTCTGCGTGCGTGTGTGTGTGTGTGTGTGTGTGTGTGTGTGTGTGTGTGCGTGTGTGTGTGTGAGTGTGTGTGTATGTGCGTGTTGTAGGTGTGGGTTTTGAAAGAATGACTTATTTGACCAAGTTTCACTATATGGAACAGCGTGCACGCACGTTCCAGACTGGGAAACAAGCGTGCACGCTGTTACAACTTTCAGTTGCAACAGCGGTACTAGTGTGTGCTAACCCACTCACTATGACCACCATATTATGACTAGCAACTGAAAAAATTCTGCACTAAGGAGGATTATTATACTTGCACTTCAACCCACTATTTTTTTATAGCAATGTCATTGTGTACACTTCATACACATCAAGTTCGTAAAACTAGTTATACTTCTAACATTTAACTACGAGTGTAAAAAGATTTTACTCCTATACGAGTAGGTATGTTATACAAGAGCTATAGCACACAGCAGATAAATAAAAAATAAGTTCACTGTTACTCTAGATGTACTCTAGGTGGAAGGCTTTCTAGCAAATGGCTTTAAAAATATTTCATTTCTGGAATTGTTTCGAGTCAGAAATAGCGCCAAGTGACAGTTAAACTGATGTGTTCTGCTCTGGAACTGGGAACGGTACATTTATTAAATGTCCCGACTTAAAAACGAAACAACTAGACTAGACGAACTCATCCGAGGAAGTGATAAGTCTGGGTTTTGGGTAATTAGAATATTCAGGCGCATGCGTATTAAATTGATTGGGTTTTACGATGTTACTATACCCACATACAGGGTGGCAGGGCCATCGACGCGAATACTGATACCATTGATTCAGTACATGATTCTGAACACCCCAGACTTTAAAGTTTTTCGTCGGTTATTGAAAAAAAACTGCTGTTTCATAGAAAAGTGCAATACCTACGTGGTCAAAATGTATGGAACAGCAGATTTTTTTTTTAAATAACCGACGTAATATTTCAACGCAGGGGGTTCAAGAATCATGTTCCGAATCCATAGTAACTGGCTTCGCGTCGTTGTCCCTGCCACACTGTATATCAATTGATACGTTATTATAAAATAAAGACGCAGAATTTTAATAGGAATTTGGTAGGTACAGTCTAATACTTACTTCGATCTGTAGTTTCTAGAGTTTTCATAATAATTGAAAATTTCCAGTCTGGATTAATTGATATAAAAAAAATTTAAGAAAAAAAAACACGTTTACCATAAAAAATGTTTCAACACTTAAATCTTCTACTATATCAATTTGTAGAGGAGTTCCCAACACATGTAATAGATATATTATAACTATGTTCTGCCATATGTAGCAGGCAGGACCTACGAAGCAAAACGTGACTAGACTCTGAAGAAATTCGATTGCTCGCGCGGTTGCCCCGGACGATCATCCCGAATCAATTTAAGATTAGATCTAAATTTCACATGAAATCGATACTATGTTTAAGTTTAAAATGAACATGTGCTAAGGTTTTAGTAATAAATTAGTAGAGAGTAGTGTTTCAACGCTGTGTGGCTTGATGTTTGTAGGAACTCCACCTGGACGAAACTGTACCCTAATTGCGTAAGACACGATCAATCAGAATCTGAATCGTTTTGAAACAGATTGCTAATCCATTGCTTCACAAGTTCGAAAAAAAAATCTGCTCAACAACGTAAATAACGCAATGAATGTTGTTGAACTGTCAAAATAAAACAGATTAGTCGTAACCGTTTACGAAAGTGTGTTACGTAATTAGATAGCAGGACAAATTAAGGTAACAAGTGTTTACAATTTTTGTCTTTATCCTAAAAACATCAATGGTCATATTCCTAAGGAAACGATTTACATTTTTCATGATTATTATTTGATAGTCTAGTTTTCTTGGCGGAGTAGTATTTTGACTGATTCAATCATCTGCGGGGTAATTGCGTAACACACCTCAGTCACAATCTGAATTATTCTAAAGGATATTGCTAATCCATTGCTTCATATGTTCGAAATTTTTGTCTGCGCAATAACGTTAATAACGCAATGAATGTTGTTCAACTGCCAAATTGAAAGCCAATGCTACTGTGTCTATCGCAATTACCCCGCCAGTTTCCGAATTGAGAATTTGAAGTTGTGAACTAGTCAACATCTACTTTAGCATTAGTTAAGAGTCTATTATACCTCAAATTGCTTAGCATGGTCCTCCGTTATATCGAAAATACTGCAGCATTAATTTTGAAACAAATATATGTTAAAGTTGTGAAAAAAAGCGGTTTCATAAAATTTTCTGGATAGAAAAAAAAATCCAAAGTTACCTCCAAACTGAACAATAAACCGCTGGTATTAAAAAAATACTTCAAATTAGATCATGAAGCTTTGCATAATAGCTGAACTAAATATAAAGCAGATACTAGGTTTTTTTTATTTTTTATTACCATTATATTCACCATAAAAAGAAAAAACCGAAATTATCGGCGCCTTAGATCCGCCAGCACTCATCTCGGTCTCGCTCTCACTCAGTCCGCGAGCAGTATGGTGAAAGCGAGATAAAAAGTGAATTTGAGCTGAGGTAATATGGGCTCTTAAGGTGATTACCAAAATACGTTTTTCCCAAGAAATTTTTGAGAGTTACGGGCTTTCACCTTGTTTTCTTCAAAGTCTTGTCACCAAGAAAGGTGACAAGACTTTGAAGAAAGCAAGTCGTTGACAAGTTCTCAACTTTATATTCTGGATTCAGAATCTGGCTGAATATCAGCCTAATACGACTCTGACGTAACTCATCCCGAATGCTCTTCTCTCTCGAATCGTTTGGGACAACGCTCAATTATTTCTACATTATGATACCTAGTTGTACCTACCTACTTACAAGTTTAATGCAATGTTCATGTAATTTAATGTACCTACTCACTTAATGTACATTGAGTTTACAGCTGGCCTGGCGTTTTTGGTAGTTTCCTGGTTTGAGTGTTCATTCGCTTCTGTAAGGTTAGGTACTTCTTGTAATGTAGCTAGACACTAGAGAAATATAATTATGTTTACAAATACTTATCTTGATTCACTTTAAACTATGACTAGACATTCCAATTTTCTTTTAAGATTTGTAGCTGAGGTTCGAAGTTTTTTTGACATGTTCTTAACTATAGATACCTACATGAAAGTACATGTACCTAGGTAATACTTAGCATCAAGTTTACCTACTTGTGCAGTGGTGGGCTAGTGGTAACGATTTAAGAGTTGTAAGTTGTGAGTATGTGGGTTCGAACCCAGACAGGCGCTTTACTTTGTGTAAATAATTTCATCACCACTGCTCTCCAAGGAAAACATTGTGAGGAAACCGGCATGTCCTAGAACCAAAAATTCGAAGACATGTGACATCTACCAACCCGCACTGGGCCCGCGTGGTAGATCACAGCCCATTCTCTCTCGAAGAGAGGAGGCCTGTGTCCGAGCAGGGAACATTATACGAGTAGGCTGATGATAAAGTTTACTTATAGCCTAAGATCCGAAAGATCCAATGTATGAACGACCTCACCCATACGTTTAACGGATGAAAGGTATTTTATAACAAAGTATGTTAAAAAATATATCGCGAGTGGGTTGGCTAAAAAATTCCTGGCCAGACTATGTTAAACAAAAAATTCAAAAATACCTCTTTTATCTTATATTATTATTATTTTATTGCATTTATTCGTTTAATGAATAAATTTAATACCAATCGGAAGTATGAAGCCTTAGAGCAGTGATACTCAAAGTGTGCTCCGCGGAGCCCTTGGCATCCGTAAAGCCAATGTGGGGGCTGGCTGCGCGAAAATTCTGGTCAAAATTAAATGAAATACTACTAATATACAGTAGTGTAAGTAAATAAATAAGATTAATAGAAGACAGTTGAATGTTAGGTTCGGCATCCACCCTATTGCGGTTTTCTAGTTTTTATAGCTGCATAGGTTGAGTTGAGAATCCTGTTTCGCAGAGTTTATAACTCTGTTCTAAGTTCAAATAGCCTTGTTAAAGTTTTACCCGTAGATAACCATCTCACTTCTGTATGGAGCGGTAGTATTTTATGTTTGCTGCCATAATCTTCACACAATATTGAAAACAATCGAAATTCCAGTGTAGAAGATTTGACGAAATTCATTATTTTTACCGTTTGTTAAGAATTAATTTTATATTTGGTCGCATGTGCTTGATCGCAGGATATAATGGAACTACAATTAGGCGCTTTACTTTTTATTAAGGCTCCGTCAAATATTTCGGTTTCCAAAAGGGGTCCGCCGCCAAAAAAGTTTGAGAACCGCCGCCTTAGAGAATATAAAAACGTTGGGTTGTCAATTTTTTTCCTAGATAACTATGCGTTGGCAGGTAACAGGTAAGTCGGTACTAGTAATATACACCGATCTGTTTATTAAATAAGTCTTGTAACAAAATAAGCGCTATTTCATTGCGAACACGATGACATAGAGTTGTAAATCTGGTTTGAATGACGGTTGGCGATCTTAGAAAAGGAAAATTTAAAAATAAAAATAAAATCACGCCTGTATTTCTCGAAGGGTAGGCAGAGGTGTACCCGTGGGAATATCGTGATAAAAAGCATACTATGTCCTATTCCAGGTCATGGTCTACCCATGTGCCAAATTTCATCGAAATCCGTTCCGTGATTTTTGCGTATCAGCGTAACAAACAAACCATCTCACTATTAGGTTGAGTTATAATAAAAACAAAATTTTTGCTTTATAAATAAATAGACAGTTATTTCCGTTTAACAATAAACATAGAAAACAATTCTGATTCAGTCTGTCATTCCTAATTGTAATTAAAATAATCCAACAGTTTGTTTGACATTAGAGACGGTTGGTTAGTCGACGTCGTGTCGACTCTTCAGTTCAGAACAGAGGGTTCCAATATCCATTATAATATCTGAACCAGCTGTTTCAAATTAACCCATAACTGTTTAATTAATTTTCATCTCGCTAGACCCAGGAGGGGTATAGTGCCATGTCAAGTTTGCCTATATTTATTATAGAATTATTGAATACATTTTGCGTAAATGAATTAAACATAGAGCCGCGTGTGATTTATAACATTTGTATTGAAATTGTTGTAAGATAAAACAGTTGGACGAATATACACAGGCAAAGTTTTTAAATATTGACCACATCGACCGATTCTGTGCTTTTTGCATCCAGCGGATTCCTGCGGCCGTCACAAAGTCATCAGTTTGCCTTGTGGGAGGCCTTCCGGCACGCGGTCGCCACTCCAGAAACTTTCGGCTCCAACGGCCACCCGTTCTGCACAGTGCCACTTAGGTATGACAATTCTTGGTGCTATGTTGGTTACCTTAGTTCTCCTACGGATATCTTCATTTCTGTTTCGACAACACGGGGAAACTCCAAGCATAACACCCTCCATTGCTTTTTGGGTAACTTTCAGCCTTTTAATGAAGCCTATTGTGAGTGATATTAATAGAAGTATGTAGGTAGATAAATCATATTGCTCTACAATCATATTACATTGCATCAACACACTCACGACTTTATAATAACTGATCGTGCCCCTTATCTTGGTCTAGAAACTATTCAACTAATGAGTAAAGAGATGAACTGTGTGACCTAACGATCTTTTAATGATCAGGATCATTCCAAGATCACGCGTTACCTTATTTTGGTATATGTGATCACGCGACTCTTGAAGTAATCGGTATGCTGCATCTTTTGTACGATATGTCATCATTTTAGATTATATTATGGTAATTCCTTATCTCCCAGCGATGTACTTATCGATCATTGATATCAACGAAATGGTGACGTCAGAAACAGAATAAAATGTAAAAGAACATGAATTTTGTTTATTCGTTTCTATCCTTCAAGAGGTAGAAGAACTATCTGCGGAGTTGATACTGTTTACCTTCTCGGTATTAGGGGCAAATTTTTAGCTGATATTCAGCAGGGATGCTGAAACTAACACGTGGCGGATTAGTATTCGAGTCGTAAAACATGTCAGAAGAACTCAATTTATTTACCTGACTTGACAAGAACTCAACCCCAAAACCTCGCGAGTTTTGTGAATCCTAGCTCAATTAAACGCATTTAATCTAGTGGCAGCACATATACCTATAAATCTTTGTAACTGATATGGTTTAAACCCCAGATCCCAGGTAAAATCCAATCGGATTTTCCAGCAACATTCAAAAAATATCAGCTGTATGTCGAGGTCGGAATTGCGCACTACGTTAGAGCCTCGGGCCTAAATTGAAAAGCATCATAGGGTTTACATACGCACAAAGACCTACTGGCAAGCCGAGTTCGATTCCAATAGCGATAGTGCTTGTGAATCGGTAACGAAGCATCAGACTAGCTGCTGAGAATTTCCAGTGGAACTTTAGATAGTTTTAAATAAGTGGTAGGTACCATACCACAAGCATAATCAGCCTATATCTAAAGTTCCCACTGCTCCCAGCAGTGGGAACATTAGATATAGGCTCCTCTCTGTGCGAGGGAGAGGTTAGAGGTACCACAAGAAGAACTTCTTATTATGAAGGTTTCATGGCACGTAGGAAAACATGCAGACAGAGGCATGGTAGGAAAACATCTAACAGCGCATGTAAAATGATTGATCTTTGACGGGGATTTTATTTAGGAACGTGTCAGAAAGCTTAAAACAATAGGTACCTAGGTACTATTTTTACGAAAATTTTTACCTAAATAACCAAGCTAATCACTTAATCCTATCTAAACTTATTAAGTTTACCCTATTTCAAAGTAATTAAGAATGGCATCTAACTCATTGTAAATGACAAAAAGACTTTTATTTCTTAACGCAGAATATTTCTTTTTCAGACGACAAAATTAGGCGTCCCTTAAAAGCCACGGGCGCGAACGCAAATCCGATTTGAGTAATGAAACGAGACTAATTAAAAAGTCGGAAGAAAAATTATGAAAAAACAGGGCTTTATCTGAGAAGCTATTTGTTTTTTAGAACTTATAATGCGTTTGAAGTAGGTGTTATAAGTCCAGATTTTCGTACTTTTAAGACCTTTGTCCATTAAATAAAAATGTGCCGTCTTTATAAATTCTGGTCTGGGAAAATATTATCTGAGTACTTATAAAAAGGTTTCCTCTTATCTTTTCGTACGTCATACAGTGAAACGAATATGAGGACAGTGGGCAGTTCTTCAATGGGTTGTTAAATGATGGTGATGATGACGATGAAAATACATCGAGACAGATTATAGGTGCCCACTGTTTCACTCGCATCCTAGATAAATTACTAAATTTTCCCGGATAAAAAGTATCCTTTACGGTAATCTAGATTATGGATTATATGGTTATGGTCTACCTGTGTGTCTCATTTCATCTATATCCGATCATCCGTCGCTTTAGATACCTATTACGAGTGGTACTCCCTTTCTTCTCCGAAAATTGTTAGTCCGAAAATCATTATCTTATAACACGTTTGCTATAAACTTCAGTAATCATAATGTTAAAAATATTGAAACTTTGTTTTACATAATTATCTTTACTTCTAAAACTATTCTATTATAATATCGAGTATTATAACAACTGAATCTCCTAATTTTGTATGAAATAAAGTTATAATGTCCTATGTATTGAATTATATAATGTGTATCATTCCGAATGTTCATATATAATAAAATTGTTAGTCCAAAACATTTGCAAAAAATTTGGTTTTAATGACAGAAACGAATCGCTGTAAATACGACTCCACGCAGTCTTGTCTGCTTTTAAAATTGAGTAGGCGCGGAGACGCTAGGCGGCCCGCGAGTTGAGGAGCGGTGGTTGTAACACTCGCCGCCGCGTTTTCCGACCAGCAAGCCGAAGCTTTGGTGGTGAGCGTTAAACCATCTACGACGATAAGCTCGCATGGGACCGCCGCACGGTAGGCTGGTATGAAACCGTAGAGGACTTACCAATAAAAGAGATGGTCTATTTAAAAAAAAAAAATACGCAAATGAAATCTACTAACCATCACAATATAATATTGTTCTATGACTTTACGTTTTACCCATTATTTTCAATGCTATGAATATTTAAAGATTTTTTTGTATGAATAAAAACATAAATTCATGATTATCTCGTAATTCCCAAATTTTCAAAAAAAAAAGGATTGAAGATTTGAATAGGAGACATTATTATCCTATTTTTTCATATAATGTGGTACTGCGTTATTGGAGATATTTTTTTGCAAACTGTTTTTTATCCCCGAAACTACTGAGGATAAAATTTTGAAAAATGTATAGAAAGTATTTCTATTCTTATAGATTACAGGAAAACCTATAAGAAGTCTATGGTTTTAAAACAACATGGCAAATCTCTCAAAATTGTGCGCACAAACTTACGTTTCCAGTTGGAATGTATGGAAGACCATGTTTTTCACCTACAATTTTCAATTTGTTCTTGTGATAAATCATCCCAAATACGGAACCCTTCATTGTGTGTGGTCCAACTAGGCCGGTTTTTTTTTGTAGGCCTAATCAACTACAGCAAATGCCTTCATTTCGATCTGCTTTTAATTGCGTAACATGTGCATCTGATAATTCGTCTGAAGACATAGTTATTACAATATGTTCTGAACGTGTCTTTTTTTGCTTAGGACCTGTTCAGTAAAAGGTTGGCACAACGAACACGGTAAGTCCTAATTACCGTGGTCGATGTGCTAACAGATGCTTTTACTTAAGATGGAGTTACAATCTGTGTAGATATACTGGGAACTGATTCGTCGAATTTTTCCACAAAAACTCCTATAAAATTTGGCCAAAATATTTCCGACTGTAATCACTCATAGACCTTCATTTTAAATCATTGTTCCTTACGATGAGCCTATTCCCATTTCCTATTAATATTATTACAATACTTTAACACAGAACACCTTTAATGTTTTATCATTTTCATAATTTAAACCAGATAGTTTTGACTTAAGGACATTGTATAAAAAGCTTTTATATTTAATATTATCAGCTGCTTTCAGTTTCACAAACAAATCAATGTTGTTTACTAAATCACGAAACATTTTTACAAAATCCTCGTAAATCTTACGTTCACAAAAATTAAGTAGTCAAAAAGGGGTAGTCCGTATGTAATGGTAGGTAACAACGAACTGAGGTCATCGTTTGACGTTTCCTACCCTCTCGGTTTCCACCTATCTGCAAATTTACTGCCCTCTGATTGGCGCACGTCACTAATGACTCACAAATGACTGCGCGTCTACTGATAAGAAAACCGGTTTGGCCGTATTTTAAAAACAAACAAATGACGTCACGGAAGTGGTGTGGAATATCGTTGCACATACTTGCAACTAAGTCTAATTTGACTATATAATACAATTCTAATACGTGCTACAAAATAGTTTTTTTTTCATACAATATGGAAACTACCTATAACTTTGAAAGTAAAAGGTTTTGAAAAAATTCTGATAACAAAGTATTGTATTAGTATGTAGATTTCAAAAATGTATGTACTAATCCATAAATAAGTCCGTACTTTGCGATTTCAGTCCACTGTGCGCCGGAGCCCCGCAGCGCCGGAGCCGTAACAGAAATCATGCCTGCTACATGCTTCCTTGCATGCTACATGTTGCATGCTTCCTGCATGCAATGTGTATGCTTGTTTTCATGCTTCTTACAGGGAAATAAAAACAAAAACGTATTTATCCTGCTACTTCAAACAAAACTACACAACAAGTGAACTATCTCAGAACAAGTCGGTTGAAGAAAAAATATTGCCCGCGTTCATAAATACCTAAGTCCTACCTAGTCCTAGTCCTAGTAATACCTACGTAACGCCAATTGTAATTATATTTTTTTAATTTACGTTCATAAATAGTAATTATATTTAAATAGAGTAATTAATTGGCTTCGGCCGTTCTATCTAAATAAATTAATACATAGCAAAAGCTTTGTAATAGAAAGTTTTAAAAACATTATTAGGATAAATAAATAATTTGAATTTAGGACTCATAACTTTTATTGAAAACGGTTTTAAGTCTTTTGCATATTATTGATTGTAATATTTATGACAAACAAATTTAGGATGAAATATTGGATTTCAATTTTATGGCAAATTATATTATGTGACATTAAGTTCGGGCAAGTTATCACTCGGACAAATGGCGATTAGGACAAAAAAAAATATGGCACTTTAAATTATGGATAAAAAAGTTAGGGAACATTACCATTACGAGTAGTAATTTAAGTCACTTATTAACCGAATTTGGTTGCTGACCATAGATATTATAGTACTATGGTGCGGCCCGTACCTCTACCTACATGACTGGTGTACCAGCAACTATTTTAAATAAGAGCTTAATTATTTATAGCATGCAAGACCTTCTATTTAATTTCGAGTAGGTAGTAATAAGTCACGTATTAACCGAATTTCGTTGCTGACCATAGATATTATGATCGTACCTCTACTTACATGACTGGTGTACCAGCAACTATTTTAAATAAGAGCTTAATTATTTATAGCATGCAAGACCTTCTATTTAATTTCGTTAAGGTAATAATAAGTCACGTATTAACCGAATTTCGTCGCTGACCATAGATATTATGATCGTACCTCTACCTACACGGCTGGTGTACCAGCAACTATTTTAATAAGAGCTTAACTATTTATAGCATGCAAGACCTTCTATTTAATGCTATTCCACTTCACACGCAGCTAGAATTGCCTGTTATTTCCGCATAGAAGTCTTATCACTCCTTAAGGAAACTAGCGTGCTAACACAAGCACATAAACTAACATAGCAGCTTTGAGCCCATGCGTGATTTTATGTCGTGACCTTACTGAATCGACGGTCCGCCGACGAATTACAGTTGAACAAGGAAGCTATAAACGAAAAACCTTTCAAAGCCGTCTTTCAAAGGTGCGTGCGTTAGATCGCGTGTGACCCCGCCTTTACGTAAATGCCGCCCATAACAATATAACTTGTTCACCTATTGTTTTGATCTCGCCGAGTTAGTTTCGATCAAAAAACCCCAAACTTATATATCTGTTTCTGCTTTTAGTTTTTTGTTCAGAAATATGATATCCGTGTCTTCATCTACTCAGGGTTTAGAACCAAACTTCATAATGGATGAAATAGGTCGTAGTATCTTAGTACTCATTTTTATTTCGAACTGAAAACTTGTTTAAGAGCCGCTCCATGTTCAGCATGGTGTACCTATGGCTGCCGTTTAGCCACTTCACTTCTCTCTTCAACTTATTAAAAAAACTACCTACCTACCAGGTTACCTACTTAAAATAAGCGTTTTTCATGAATATCTAAATTGAGCCAAAACAAATTTTTGTTTTAAAAGTACGGTTTTCATGATTTATTCCCGTAATTACTCGAACATAATAGCGAGTTTTTTATCATAAAAGTTCGTTTACATTACTATAGTTATTACCCTGTTTAAAAACGAACGAAACGGGTATAATGTAACGGCGGCATAATTTCAGAAAAAAATAGGAAGCTTTAAAAAAAACAAAATGGACGGTAATCGCGGTAATGTACACGAAGGCTTGTCACGCAACAGGAACTTTCATGTAACGACTAGTGATTTATTTTATAAAAATGAAATAACAATTTCTGGCTTACCTACCGCCACAATTGAAAGTAATAAAATCCATTATGGAGGAAATGATTGATGATCGCCGTGTTATATTGAGTGATTGATAAGACTTCGATTACAGTAGGTACCTAACAATATTTTTAGCCACAACATATTTGAAAATGTTGAATACATTTTATTCTTCGTAGACTAAACCCTACCTTCAAATTACAGTATTTTATCTTAAGTCACACGACAACAGAAATCGATTTGGTAAATTAATTAAAAGACAGACAGACGAAGTCGTAACATAATGGTAACTTTTTTACCACTTTGGTACGGAACCCTAATAAAATAAATACTGAAAATTCACTTACCCGTTTCCCGCCACTTGATATTGAGAGACATCTAAGTTGCACTTTCCGATGCATCCGCACCGCATCTGCACCGCCGTTTTTCCTTTTAACACTTCATCTAGCGAAATGCCCATTTCAAACTCATTATTTTCACTTGTATTAATTAATTGTATAAACAAGTAGCGATAATCCGATTAATTTATAGTCTAGTCAAAAAGTACTTTTTGTTCAACTTTTTTCAGCAGCCTCGGGAAAAAAGGAATAGGTCTCATTCGATTCGGAAGTACATACATGATTTTTGAAAAAAATAAAGTTCCGCTCGTAAAAATTGCAAAAGTTACAAACAATTTACTGGAAAAAAAGGGGGTTTGGTTTTTTGCAAATATCTCAAAAACTTTTTTTTTAAATCATAGTTTGCATCGAAGAAAAGGATTTAAAAAAAACCATTTATTTTATAAACAACGCATTTGTTTATATATTTTTTTTCTAAAGAATAGGAATCAAAATTTAAAAAATAAGTTTCACGTTTAGTTTTGTTAATAGTAAGAAACAAAATATGTATGAGGATTTTTTTTTTTGTAACAAGTTTAGAAAAGAAGAAATAAAAAATATACAATGAAAAATTAAATAAAACCCATTTATCGATTATGATAAATATTTGAAAAAAGGCTTTTGTCAACGATTAATTAAAGTTTATAAATTGACAAAAAAACTTTTTTTTTTTTCAGCGGGTGTCTATTCTGAAGAATAGCTCCAGAGAAGGAAAAAATCTCAGATTTATAGATTAACAACTATCACACTTGCAATGTTCATGTTAAAGCAGCAAAAAATAGTTAAAACTATTGTACAAATAAAAGAAAAACCACGATTAATCAATTGCCGGTGGATCATTGTTCATTCATAGAATATCCACGGAAACGAAATTTTTGCGGCAGCTAATGAACGCTACATTTTCGATTCGATGGTTTGACTTGTTTAGCCGATCAGTGAGCACTGATGCATGCACAGTGGGGGGCGCTATTCGTCCGAAAAAATAGAATAAAATGGATTTACTCGACTAAATCACTTACTAAACTTCTGGACTAAATTTTTGTTGTTCAGACATATTTAGTTACTACTCCTCGCCACTTGACTAAATACTAACATAGTCCGAACCAGGCTTAAGCTGCTGTCCCCCGGGCCGCTTTTTCACAGGCTATATCGCGCCAAGCCAGACCGAAAGGCCATGGGAAGCGTCGCATCCAATGACGCCTTCGGTGGCTTGTCGTCGCCCGTGCAATCCGTCGTGAGTCGGTAAGTCGGCGTCGGCCTGTCGCGGCCTGTACGGGTGCGTTTCTTCTGCCTTCTTTTTGGTTTGTAAAATAACTAGCGGCCCGCTCCTACTTCGCACGGTTTTTACGACTTGACAAAACATCGAGATTCCTTAAATAAACGTAACTTTAATATTAATGTATTATACACATAAACCTTCCGGAATAAATTCTTTAAACGATGGTGAAAGCCTCGTCAAAATCTGTTGCGTTACTTAGAAGAACAACGCGGACATACAGACAAACGCGAAAAGCGACTTTGTTTTATTATAATATAGAGAAGATTATTTTAATAGAAGGTATTAGAATAACTAAGTAGGTATTGTAATAACTAAGTAGGTATTAGAACAACTATGTAGGTATTGGAATAACTAAGTAGGTATTAGAATAACTAAGTAGGTATTGGAATAACTAAGTAGGTATTGGTAGGTATAGGTATAACTAGTGATAGGTGTTTCCTTTCTTTTTCACGTAAATTGCAGGCGAACGAATAGGTATAATATGGCATGAAGGCATAATTAATATAAAACAACGTTTCGAGTGTAGATCAATAATATTTATTAGTTAAATATTATCTTCGTGGTAAAAACCTGTGCTTAGAATTATTATCAATATATGGATTTAAAGAATATTGTTACATCTAAATACAATCTTAAAAGTTCTGCTCAAATATCATAGGTATTATGCGTTTGACAAAATAGATTTCCCTTGTATTTTTTTTTTCATTTATATTTTGTTACAAAAATATTTTAAATAAGTCTTAAAAGTTAATACTTCCACTATGATACAGATATATATTCCGATTTGAAAGAATTGAACACGCTTTATATAATAAATAATATCACATATTTCATACCAGAAAGTGTCATACATTGTTACATGCACTCAAAATTCAAATTCAATCACATACAAAATAATAACATCGATTATTATTATAATGTATAAAGTCACAAAATTGTTAATAAATGTTATTACTTAGGATAATATAAGTTCTTACTTAATATCGATTCGTTATATAATTATCCCTACGCAAAAAGAATGAAACTTTGACACAAACTAGGACAGCTAATAACCATAAGTATGATTAATTCTTATATTACACCAAAGAATAATCCTTAAAATTTATAAAACGGGCTACGCACAACACGCCTTAAAATAATGGAATATAGCAGAAAAAATTCAAGATGTTCAATATGACAAAATGCACCTTTTTTAATTTGGCTAACCCAGTAAAATCTAGCTCCCGTTAGAAATATAGGTTACATATTGCACGCTGCTTCTTGCAGCACTTCCACAGCGAGACTGGCAATCGCCAAACTATCTTACTTAACTACACGAACAAACCCTGTAGTAGTAAAACTTAAGTCACAAGAACATACGGTTATCAGAAATCTATTCTGCATAACGTAACCCCGCGGGACTCGTACGCTTTGTGCGCCTAAAACACGTGAGAAGAAACGTGTATAATGTACTCCTTGTAAGCTTAGAGCTACGCAATTAATGTGGTCATAGCATAATAAAGCGTAACTCTCGCGAAAAGTTTCACATAGAAGTGGGCGACCAGAAATTCATTTCGCGTAGTTCTGAAGGTTTGGGGCGATAAGCTTGAGGTATCGCGGGTTTTGCTGGCTGAGTCGCTGAGTCGTGAGACATGCTGTTGGTCGTCTCTTTCCTTTTAGGTGAGGGACCCAGGTTTTCTACTGATTCCGCGAGATGACCTGCAGAGAAAAAACAGATATTAGTTTAACGAAAACGAAAATCTTTACATAGTTTTAAAACAAAGTCGCTGTTCACGTCTGTGTGACTTTATTTAAAGAATTTATTCCGTTTTTACCAGCATTTAAAGAATTTATTCCGATAGGTTTATATTCATAAAACATTAATATTTAACTCAGATATAGCACAGAAGTCTCGATGTTTTGTCATGTCGCCTTAACACCCGTGCGAATCAGGGGCGGGTGGGTACTAGTAGTTAATAAGTCATTAAGTTCAAAAATTACTTGATATTCATGCACCTATAATTATTGTCTGGTCTAATTTCAATGCATTGTGTTTTGCAATGTGCAAAATTCAAAACAAAAAGACTGATTACAAGTTTACAATCATAATAGAAGCCTCGTAAAAATCGACATACCGTGGGTAAGCTGGTGAACTACAAGGCTGTCTTCCTCAGCCAGCGTGGAGGTGGAAGCGGCGAGGTCTTTCTTCAAGCCAAGCAGTGCCATAGACAACCACGAGCGAGGCGCGTTACCGTCCTCTACCGGTTCATACGGCGATGTGAAGAAACTGTAACAAATAAACAGTATAAGTTTAGTTATGTGCTATTTTAAAAATTTATACATAATGACCGTGTCTATTACATTCGTGGTTATGTTATTAATTAGATTGTTTTCTCTGATTACAGTAAAATATGATCAATTGGCATTCACTCGGGAATGGGAAGTTTCCCCTAATTATTGGACATTTTGCAAAAATCTGGTGGAAATCACTTATTAATTACACATTACAAAACCCATATTAATAATAAAGAAAATCCAAGACGCCAGCCACAGTATTCAGAGGCGTATACTATGTGTATCTTCTCACTTTATAAAACGACTAGACGGGCAAATGCTGTTCTGATTAACCGAGTGATACTGATTGACCTAAATACAGATTTTCACTCTATGTTGCGATTACCGCGAAATGATTGATAGCCTAGATAAACATGTTTTTTCTACGTTTTAATCAGTTATAGTGGATACCCGATATCCTTATATTAATGGAAACGGTGTAGGAACTGTCCTTGAATTTGCACACAATGAATGCCAATTGATTGAATGTATTTGCGATATCAAATTAGTGCACTGTTGCTACGACATTTTATTTATGTTTCATAATAATCTTATCACTGAGTATTCTGCGAATGTTGCAGAATGCGAATTTCAACATTTGAATGCAAAATAACCGTGAAATTAATCAAAGAACAAACAATTTAAGTCGATAAAAGTTCATAGGACGTCCACTCAGTGGAAACTGAATAAACAAAGGAATAGGTATTGATGTGCTATGAAATCGTCTTGGACAAAATAAAAACCAGTTCGACCAAGACTTGTAGATAATTAACATAACCAGAACAACGGCTAGGAACATTTAACAAAGTCGTCTCGAAATAATATCCTGTATAAAAAAACTGTGTGTCCATGTTTCAAATAAGTCGAGACCAAAAGAACAGCTTGATTGAATGATTATTTCCAGCACCAGTCTCTCACAAGTATAAACTTATCATCAAGCTAATTTACAGCACTATCACAGTACATTTGTGTAGAGAAAATAAATATACGTTATTATTATTTTAAATGTCTTTGACATATCTCGGGGCCCTAGGGCCCCGGACCTTTGGAAGGCGTACGAGGGGCCGAAGCCAACTCGCAGAGGCCCCTTAGACATTTTTATGTATTGAGGCACCAACCGACGATTATCCCTGTGTGCACTACGCAAGTGCACCCAAGGTCAACCCCAGGTTGGTGCAGGAGTATTGCAGAACTTGGAAACAAAATAAATTGGGCTATGGGTTTGGGTGGCTAAAGTCAACTGGTGACCTGGAACTATGGAAGGACTATGGCCCCTGCCCGATCAATGTTTTTTATGTACACGGAAAAATGGCAGGGGGTGACTTGCACACTCAATAATGGGCCCCCTAAAACTGTCGCTAGCACATAGTGACGTAGCAACAAGGGGGCAACATGTTATTACTATATTATAAGTCTGCAAAAAATTGTGAATTTTTTGTCATTTATTTAGAGACACTGCCCGACAGCACCTTTTAAATATCTACCAAAAATAAGTTCCTGATGTCATGTTAAAATTATACATGTGGGGTATAATTTTAACATGAATGATGTAACTAATATTTTGATATAAAAGAGTGTTCATGGAGTTTCTTGACCGTTCTTCTCCATAGGAACCTACTACGCTTCGGAATTGGCAACTAGCGGCATTTGGTTCATATGGTTATATTAATTAGTTTATTTAAAATAAATGCAATATTTTACATGGGAGCGACTGGGAAAAGGCTAGACACATGATGATTTAAATTAAATGCATTGAGTTTGTTATATAAAAAAATATGAGTACGTACCGGTTGCCGTTCATTCTCCTGCGGCCAGTGGGGCTCCCGGGGGGCGAGTGTGCGGGAGTGGTGGGCAGGCTCTTACTGCCGCGCCGGTGCATCAAGTTGTACTGATGCATCTCAGGAGCCACCGCGTGCTCCTCTTCGGGGGAAGCCACTGTGAAGCCTCGAGACGGCTTCTTTGATATTATTTGATTTGCGACCTGTAATGAGAATAAAATAATTAGGATTACTTATTTATTATGTCTATTCCTATAGCAAATTAGAAGAGTCTACCTTAATAAGGAAACAATTAAACCTAAGTTTATTGATACTTCGTCTGTCGTCACTATAGAATAGGTATTGTACAGATCTTTAAAACAATTATCTTCTTGTTTGTGTCCACATGATGTTTAGTCAAGATTCTCTGATAGCGCTATCTTTGCAAAATAAACAGTTAACTCTGTTTACTTGCCATTTCAACACTAACTTATTTTGCTAACTAAAATATAATTATTATGTATAATACAGAATATCTGAAGTCAAACCAATCACCTACATAATGATGTAATAGCTGCGAATATGACTAAAAACAAGTAGGTTGTTGATAAGAGCCAATTAAAACATATTCATTGCTAATCGCTTGATCAAGTTATAAAACTGCTCGTGCGATACGGAGAGGTATACGGACCCCTCACATAGATTAAAAATAATCAACAACGAAAGTTGACATACAAATTTCTTTAGTAAGTACATAATAACAGTTTGATTTTTTCATAATTGTAGAATAGATAGGTAGACTCATGGCTCAAACCCACGAGTAAATTAGTCATGACATATTTTCTTTCTATTACCACACAACATAAAACGTGTTTGAGCGCATGCGCATACTAAATTGCTAATCATGAAAGTCAATAAAAGATACCAGCCAATGTGATTCGAAAATCCCGGTTGCCATATGTAGGCGTCGAATAAAGGTATAGTCATATTAGTCATATAGTATGACTATCATATTATATAGTCAGTCAGTCATATAATATGACAATTTTCGACACCTTGCTTGAGTCTTATACATATCCGGGCTTTTTAATATGCCACATTCGAGTTCTAGAAAAAGACTCTCACACGTGTGTAATTGAGACGACGATCTACAAAGCCGAAACTCGGTATTGTGCCATTGTGAAATGATGTATGTAGAATATTCGTTTTTTTATTTTTTTTTATGTATTTGGAAGGCGCTGGTGTTTGTGATACAATGCTATTTTCATTAATACAGACACTAACTATACACTTTTTGGAATGTTCTATTTTTACTTGGAAAATTGTTTTTGTGAACCGAAAAAGCGTTTTTTCTGAAATAAAATGTTTTTTTTTTTACATCTTTTGTTATTTCTCAAGACCCCCCAGGGTCCCGAGAAATATAATAGAAATATCCTGGACCTTTGGAAGGCGTACGAGGGGCCCGTATTTAATTAAATGAGCCACGAACCAACGATTATTGAGAACAGGGGTGCGCAGTATGCAAGTGCACCCAAGGACAACGCTCGGTTGGTGTAGGACTATTGCAGGATACGGAAACAAAGATATTGGTTTTTTAGCTGGCTAAAGTGAACTGGTTATCTAGAACTATAGAAAGATTATGGGCACTATAGCCCCTTCCTGATTAATGTTTTATATGAATTACATAGATAAAATGGCAGGGAGTGGCTTCCATACAAGGTTCCGAAAACGGTCGCTAGCACATACTGTTGTAGCGAGAAGGGGGCAACATGTCTTGCGGTGCTTATGAAGAGGGGAGGGGTATTCCACGGCTATCAGGACAATCCCGGAAGTACGCTCAAGATCTCTACCAGCTTCTTACTGGAATACTTCCTTCCTTCGAGCACGTTTACTCTTGCGAATCTCTACTCAAGCCAGCAAATAAAGGCTAGAAAGAGATTGCAGCTTTGTGCCTCGTCAGTGTTCACTCTGGCCGGTCAATAAAGGCAAGCCAGAGATGAAGAACAAAACTTCTCCCAGGAGATAGGATCCGTGGGGTCGCTACTGCCCAACAGCTCGCCACATGCTGCCCTGCGGGTTTCTGTATCTCGCTTGGACTAGCTCCTCACCCTAGACCTGTTTCGGCAAATCAAACTCTACCGGAACCTACCCACCTAGACCTAGAGTACGTAGGAGCGCGCAAGCCGCACCACGACGTCAATATACGGCAGTGGGGTTATATTTTATTATTAAAATATTATCAGCCGTTTATTTTAGCCGTCGCTCAGCTATTGGCTACCAACCTTGACAATAGAGGTGCCGCATGCCGCGCCCTCGCCTTTGAATCCGTCGTCGGTCCCCGCCGGCTTCGGCTTTGAAGAAACCGGGTTCACTGGAAATAAACAAACGCAATCAAAACAGTTGCAATAAAGTGCAACACTGATGATGACATTACGTCATTTTATTCGTAGGACGCCTGACGCGGCGTTATATTTACAAAATGGAGTCTGCTTGAACAAAAAGTTATACACAATCATAATTTGTTGGATACAATATTTTAGGTGTCACATTGGTGTTTAACACAAGAATGACTACAACTTTACTAAAAGTATATTTGAATTAGTTATACTTGCAGGTGCTTGCAGGTATAACACCTACAACACCTTTATTACATACTAGCTTCCGCCAGCGGCTTCGCCCGCGCGTATCTTTATAAATTATAGTCTATGTTACTCAGTGATAATATAGGTAGCATTCTGTTGAAAGAATTTTTTAAATCGGTCTAGTAGTTTTTGAGTTTATCCCTTACAAACAATATACAATTTTTTTCTGTTCATAATATTAGTGTAGATTAAAAATACCTTAAAACACAAATGTAGCCGTGTACCGGCCGATGTCAAAGTCATTCAATAACCTTTTTAAATATACAAAGCGGTCTTACCAGATGTGTTGATTGGTGCAATGCCGTGGAGCACGTCTTGGCACGGTTTCGTGTGCTTGGACCAGTCTTTGTCCTTGACTATGTTATAAGCTTTGACTTCGTTGGACTGCTCAGCGAACACTTTTGGTCCTTCCTGGTCGAGTCTCGGCTTCCCGAACAACACGTCACTTCTGGGGTATCGGATGTAGAAGAATGAATCCTCTGGAGCCGGTGGCGATGCCGCGAATGGTTCGAACTCCCTGCAGATAAAACAATTGTGAATTAATATTTATTAGAACCCCATTCATTGGATTAGATAACATATAAGAAATGTACCATAACAAACATGTTATAATACAACAATGGACAATTATTGTTTAAGAGTTTGATATTATTGTCGGTCAATCTGAAAGCACTCACGATAAGATGTTGTTGAACTGAGCCACCATATTTCTCTTTTTGTACATTGTTACAAGTAGTTACTTTCAAATAAGTATTGAATTTAGTTGCTGCACAGCACTTGGTCTGACTGATGCTGTGATACAAGAAAATTATCGCAAAAATCCGTTGACAATAAATTGTGCAAGAGATACGATACGCTGTCCGTGAGCAAAATAACTAAAACGATTCGCTCAAGTTTTCCTTTTTATATACCCTAGAGCTATTTCTCGCACACGAGTTCACGATAAGAGTACACAATGATACGTCACTTCGAAAATAAGTGAAATAACAAGCCGACGTGACGTCACGATAGTGGTAACCAATAAGAGCGCCTGATTAGCGCACTCCCCTTCTACAAGAATATATCACGAGAAATGGCACGCGACTGCACGATGCTGCAGAGGTTAAAACCAGACTCTTAGAATAGCACAGTTACTAGCTACGTACCTATAGATACATCTTGGCACATTATAAAATGTTGATTCTATCTAGATTTCCACGAAAAGAGATCCCATGACGAAGTCGTTTACATTGGTAACGCAATTGTTTCGAAGAGGGCAGACTAAACTTAAAATAGAAGTGGGCACGACACAACAGAAACGCTAGCCAATATCCGGCGAAACTGTATTCATGTTAGAATGGATCTTTATTTAGACAAACACGTACAACTTGTGAAGTAGGTAGGTAACATTACGGTGGCAAATAATATTCAAATTGGTATATTATAATAAGATTTCGTACACGATGTTCAAACAAAAATGCCAATGACCCTTCGACTAAAAACCTTTGCCAAAGAACGCAGGGCCATTCGCCAGAAAAGGCTAAATAGAATACAACGTAGAATATGTATGCCACAAACTCAAAATATTTGGAAAATCCAAAAATGCACGCCTCAGAACGGTCTTTCAAAAATGTTACCCATCGATATGGGTAAAATGTTTCACCTCGCAATCTTTACGTACTGTCAAAGACTATTTAGGTTTGCTTTGTTGGTTGCTAGGCATAGTATATGTATTTATTTAAATTATATTATATTAGTTAGTTTCTTATTAATTATAATTAAACTACTTTGAAGACTAGAGTCATTTTCAATAGAGTTCCTCCAATGGCTGAAACGAATCTATAAAAAAAAAACAACTCAATTTATAGATTTTTTCGCCAGCTACAGTTTTCAGATTTCATACTTGATTGACGGGATTTTTTTTAAAACTATTTTGATGTTTTTTTCGTTTCTGCTGCATTACATCAACTTTTGAACAGTACAGAATTAATCTCCATTAAATCATCTATACAATAGTATATAAATTAAGTAGGTTCTGTGTACTAGCAGGAATGTAATAATAAAAACAGTTGCAGGAAGGAGGCAAAACAAATTTTTCGATCGCAAAGCATTCTCTAATGCTTCGCACTATGAGTCGTACAATACAGCCGTAGCGAATTTAAAATGAGAAGCAATATAAAAGTTATGTAACTAAATAATTGCGTTTACATTCTAATAACAGAAAATATTACGTAGTGACACAATAGTTTGTGTAAAATCTTCTGGCTATAAAAAATAATGCTCAGGCCATCTCAAAAACAAAGCAATTAGGTATCACACAAAGACCGATAACGCTATCCGTGTGGGCAAGATTACAAGAACAAGTACCTAACTAAAGTCTTGAAAATATTGACATTATGATTAAAGTCAGAGATAAATATTTTTTAGGGTTCCTACGTAGGCCCACGTAGGCACGAACATGAAAATATCGCGGCGGGATTATATCGCGCACTGGATTTTCTACTTTCGGTGTTGAGCCGAGCGTTGAGAATCCAACGCACTGGAACGCTCTCTCCCCCCAGCGCGTTGCAAAACACATTGTAGGATTTTCAATTCGCGGCGCTAAGTAGAACGTTGAAAATTGAGTGCACGCAAAAAATCGCCGCGGGGAAAAAAACGCACGTGCTGTCCTGGGCTTAAAATTACCGGTGTTACCGGCCGGACCCTGCTACTTAGGATTTATTACAGTGACATTAAAACCAAGATCATAACATCTGTCTTTTACTTCTTATTATCAGTAACAGCTCCTAAAGGATTGCAATGTTTGCATAGTTAGCACATTCATAATAATTATGAGTTATTATTGACTCCTAGCTCCTTTGAAGTCTTGAAGTACAAAGAGAAGAAGTGAAATAGGCAGTTAGGCACATGAAGATTTTAAATCATATATCTGTGTGTTTCTAGCATTACTGCTTTTGCTAAGCTGGCACTTTTTAAAGAAAGATTGATTCATTAATGTAGATTGATAAAGTCAAGTCATTAAACATGGATTAAAACGTTATCATCCACAAGTCTGCACTGAAACATTCGTTTCTGTAGCATATCAAGACCAAGTCAAAAAAAAAACTAAAAACACGCCCATGTAAAATTCTCGTATTCAGCTGCATAGGGTTAAAAACTGGTAAAACTGATAAATGGAAAAATGTAGTCAGATGATGAAATACATAACCAAGTCACCATCATTTAGGATCACTTCTTAAAATACTAGTCATTTACTTTTGACAGACATTATGCAGGCTATGATGATGTTTAAAACTTTTTGGTAACGGAAATAGAAAAAACAGAGGTGTTTTTTCTACTTTCATTCAATAAATCATTCAATTGGACAAAGCCTGATAAGAACAAGGATTCATTGTTAATGTCATGGACAAAGCTGTCTTATATCATCATGTACAATCAGATGCAGAAGTGTAAACAAAGTTTTGACATTAATAAACTTACATTGTTTTGCAAGTTTATGTTTATTTTATTTGAGTTACATCAAAATAATATAAACCACTCTACATAAAGAATAATTAATGGGCATCGTACAATGTGCAGTATTTACCGTTGAAGAAGTCAAAACATAAAAAAAAACCCATAATGTTGGTAATTCAAGTTTGATAAAACTGTTTACATGCTTGATTTTACCATTGTAACTAAGTTGTGCAAGTGACCGCGGTATATTTCCGATGTGGACATAAACAAACACGGTTATTTATTCGTTTCTATTCTTTATGGTAATTATACCGGGCACAATAATTTCAACAAAACAATATATTTTCTAAATAAAATACGTACTTATTTAAAATGTAATTAAGTTCCAAAAAAACAGTGATGACAGAAATTCATCACTTTCAATAAATGATAAAGAAAGTGTGAGTGATCAATTTAATGACGAAATACTGACTGAATTGACTTCTACACCTAAATGTACCTGTAACATAAGGTGACATTATCGAAAAGATTGATTGTGATACGTCACGTATTTGTCTTTACAGATATTATCTGCTGGAAGGCAAATAATCATCTCGAGTTCCGTAACAATTGATGTCAATACCAAACCAAACATTCAACTGTCGCTTCACAATAACAATTAACAGTTGATCAGCATCAGTAACAATTATTTAAATGAGCTGAGGAACATTTTGAAACATGTGACTTATTATGTACGTAATGCTTATTGCTTACCTACGTATTTGTTTAGAAATTTCTTAGAATTACGCCTCTATTATGTTGACCACATTGAACACGTTGACCTCGCAAGTATTGACTCCAGTGTTTGAAAACAAATGCCAACGTCTAACGAACCACTGTTGAGATTATAATCAAAGTGGTCCAAGTGACGTCAATACAAAATTATATTAGTTTTAAATAATTGCAGCTACTTAACCATAAAGAAATAAAGAAAATTACAGCTGGCATTTATGAGACCTCTTCCCACGAAATTTTAAAATATCTTCGAAAATACAACTTATGCAGGCATACTCAGATTTAAGACAACAAAGGACAGATTTGAAACATTTTATGCAAAATATGAGTAAAATGAATACAGGTTTTATTTAGTAAAAACAAATACAGGTGTATTTATTTTAGACTTAAGTACATCTTGTGAATATTTGGAAGACCTTAATTTTGCAGCAGGTTACGAAATCCCCACGAAATCTTCCTAATCTCACTCATAAGGGTGCATGTGGCATTATTTTATGTAGGTTTAGTAAGGTTTCTGCCGTGGAATGTAAAAATGAGTTCTATAGGCGTCAAGGCAATAAAGAGAATGCCACTTTCATGGTGCTGATATAAAATAATGCTGTCCTACGTCATGCGTTGCGTAACTTGATAGAATGTTAAATGCTAGCCAGCCCACACCTGCGAAAATAAATACTTTACATTTATGCGTTAGCCAAACAATATTCGATTTAATGTGTATTTCCACTGCAGTTAATAATTGAGGATAACATGAGTCAACAACATTCATACTCATCATAGCTAATGTTTTAGGTGTATACCATGTATCTATCATCATGTTATATACCGACCGACATACGGGCTAATGAATAATATTGTATGCATTAGGTAACTAATGATTCATTAAACTTACTTAAATCATAATTTGATTCAATTACAAACAAAAAAACATTGCTCTTGGCGTTCTGTAGTTTCTGCCTACCCCATGGGAAGGAGACGAAAGACTGAGATAGTTTTTTTTTTTTTTAACTCAACTCGCAGTTTAATCTTAGAGTTTGTCGGCTGCTTAACCGGACTTTCCTGTAGCTGCCTCAATAAATCAAGGCCTCCAGTCAGGGCATAAAACTTAGAAACTAAGCGACTACGCGCTAAGGCCACCAGGCCCTGTGGGGTACGGACCTCGGCTTAGGGCGTCGCTGGGGGAAGACAGCAAGGGACAGGCTGGATCGGATTAAATTGAGTTTATGAATGTGTAAAACTACATTTAGAGCTTGAATATAAAACTTGTACAACAGCGTCTCGTGTCGCTCAGGCAATAATTACAAAAACAAACAGGTATTTCTGTGACGTCTGGGACAAGCCTCCAAGCCAAGTAAATTGAGAAATCAAAACAAGTTGTTGGTGCCACAAGTAGAAAGAAGTGTTAACAAATATGCAAATAATCGTGACGAACTGACGACGAGAACGAAAACATAGATTAGATAACTCTGGAAATTTCTGCAATCGCTATTATTTTAAACTATCTAAGACTTAGTTTAAAAAAAAGTATTTTTAGCGTGTTTTTTTTATGTTAATGGGTGGCTGACACAAGTGACAATCGAGTAGTCACAGCGCGCGCCTGGTTACACCTGTAAAACCAGACGCAGTGCAGAAAAGTCATGTGGCTCTAATTGTACTGGACCCACCACACCTTTTAAACCGGAAGAAATTAACGCTGCTTGTCTCGCTTTGCAGCATTAATGGGGGTATACTTCTTCGCATGAGCTACCTTCAAAAAGAACCTACCCTGCATTAATATGTTTGAATGCATGACATAGATCGTAGAACACCAACCACAGATACACATTAACATAAGGTTACGATTACTTACGATAGTTTTTTTTATTTATATAAATAATTTTCCCTGGCTCCTGAGCTAGTTTAAAACTTTATGATATTCAGGAGCCAGTGCATTCCCCTCATTTAAAGTTATAAATTATGCCAAAAAATTGTATTTAGGTAAGGCAAGTAACACTTATTACTACTAATAACTGATGTTGCATATATGGAGGAAGGTATTTAGCCAGGTGCTAAATATAATGTAAAATTGAACAGCATTTTCGGTAATTAATTACTAATTACGTTATCAAGCTTATACGTCTAGCTATTGGATCCGCATAAAGTGTAATTCATACCTACATTTTTTTTTATAACAACCGGCAGCAGAAATAGATTTTTATATTTTATTTATAGGTTACGATATTATTTACTGCTCCGATAACAAACAGCGTAAACTTGGAATTTCCTGGTACATACTTCACAGGTACAAAACAATACTTACCTATACTTACGCTTATTCTAGCGAACTGAAATAACCGTATGTTGTTGTATTGGAGAATTAATTAGTAATGCATTTAGTCACTGGAATCCAGCATTCAAAGATTATTAGATTCGCAGAATTCTCATTTTGACATTCCGTGAATTGCTGGACATGTTTGTGAATTTTGCAACTCAAAGGAATAAAGCTTCGTGCAGACTAGCGCGACGCGACATCGGTTATTGTTATACCGTGAAGTTTTTTTAGAAATTGTATTGTTCGAGTCGCGTCGCACTGTGGATCGAAAAAAGGCTCTCGAAAACATTGGATCTTAAATTATAAAGTGTCGATTTTTGCTTGAAATGGCTTCTAATAGCCAATATTATGCATAAATATATCATAGGATACAATCAGGTAGGCGAATTGGCAACTCATATTTTTTTTACAAAAAAAATGTGGGAAGCTAATGCTTATATCTCCGGAACGGAGAGAATAACCATTATATCCTTGCACACGGTGATGTAACTATTTATTTACTTATTTTTGCAGACTAGGTGCGCGTTTTTTCGAAAAAAAACGCAGTAAATCTCTATAAATGAAATGTGTCAAAAAATCATAAATAAATAGTTATATCACCGTGTGCAAGGATATAACGGTTATTCTCTCCGTTCCGGAGTTATAAGCATTAGCTTCACACATTTTTTTTGTAAAAAAAATATAAGTTGCCAATTTGCCTACCTGATTGTATCCTATGATATATTTATGCATAATGTTGGCTATTAGAAGCCATTTCAAGCAAAAATCGACACTTTAAAATTTAAGATCCTATGTCTTCGAGAGCCATTTTTCGATCCACAGTGCGTCGCACCGTCATGCCGCGCTAGTCTGCACGAGACTTTAGGATGCACTGCACATGACTTGTTGACTGACTACCTACATTAATTAAGTAAGTAATTCAAGTCTATGGAATATAGTGAGGTGGTACCTTTGGTAGGTATTTTAACCCTGAACTAAGTTTCATCAGCTGAGTAGGCAAAGAATTGGCTGTTTGCCAAATCCAGTTTTAACCTACAACCGTCTAATTCCTCAATAGTAATGATGCATTTAATCCATGCGTCGTATACCCGCTTAGATATTCGACGCATAGAATTTTGACAAGTATGTCTTCAGGCGCATGGAACGGTATTTTCGTTTTTTACTGGCAAGTCAAAACAATGAAACGCCTACATGAAAAACGTGACCGGTCATGTGTACAAAGATAAAAATACAATCTGAAGATATGGTAAACGTGCTCCTGCAATTACCTACCTAACAATAATAAAATGGATCTTACCTACATCAATAATATTCCGGTGACGTCATATCTTATCAACGCGCATCCGACTTTCTGCGCTTGGAAACAGATAAAGCTCTAATAATAATACAATATATTACTGAAAATCTTATCTTAAACAATCACAGATTTTATTTGTAAGTACACTATTGTTCATACAATTTACATTTTTATAGCCCGACTACGGCGAAGCAAAAAGGAGGGTTATGATTTTGACCGGTATGTACTATCGAAGAACTTCATATCTAAGCAGTTTGAAAAGAAAATCCCGTGAACACGATGACCACATACATCTGTTACCGCCCCGGTTCTATAGCCGCCGAGCACTGTAGGCAAAAATCGTCCTTACGGTGTATAGATATGATGTACTTCGATGGTACATACATCCGTTCCCTCATAACTTCTAAATTTCTCATCATAATTTGACAAATGAGGTATTATTGGAAGCATATTGATCGTCCGCATCGTTACATTATGGCGCCTGCTAAAGGACATAAAGTCATCAACTAAAAAAATATGATGCCATGTTGGGCATCATATTAAAGTGCTTAATTAGCACATTTCAAAAATATATATATTATAACCTCAAAATAATTGAAATAAAAATATTAATTTAAAAACTAAAACCGAAATATGACAAAAAGGGAAATAAAAAGGTCACAGACACAAACCCGGAGTCACACGTAATCTGTTCGATTTATGACCTAACACGTGTGACTCCGGATTTTTTTATTTGTCTGTCTGTGTGTGATGTATTGTTTATACCTTATTAGTTGACTTTTTTGTCGTAGTTGGGTTTTAATTTTTGTAACTTTTTAACACTGAATATTTTATTCACGTTTGCTACTACTAACTTAACTTTGTTTGTTTGTTTACTCATAAATATATTTTTTAATAAATTATTTCTATTTTTAAAAACTCAATCTACCAAACTGGGAATTGCTCATTGCTGCAATGGTGAATAGTCGTCTAACAAATTCAGAGTCCTTCCGACCCGGACAATAAAAAATACAAGAAAGTAACTCTTCAGTCTCAAAACTATAATTGTGTAGGTACTTAAATACTCATACATTAGAATTAATTATAATAATAATCTTAGTTCACGTGTATAAATCATGTACACGTGTCCCGTACATGTAGTTACACTACATAAAACAATTTCAAGAAATTGTGATCTTATTTCTATAGCATTAGAACATTCTTTCAATTACCCCAGCAAACTATTTTATGCTAGCCAAGAACGTAGCTGTGCATTCATAATGCATTCTATTTTAGTTAATTTATTGCTTGGGTGCATACACCATTTTAAACAATGCAAATGAATCTTAATTAATTAATTTGTTGGTAAACTTAAATAAATGATAGCACCTTTATAAGCTGTACCTACAATATTCACACTGATAAAAACTACTTTTGCTCATATAATTATAATAACAGATTGTTTGATCATTAGTAATTATGTCATTGCAAAAGTATGAAGATTCATGTGAGTTTAAATGGTTAAATATAATGATGAAAAGATTGAAACTGCATTTCTTTTACTTTAACAAAAGAAAACCCTATCGCCAAACAAAAAAACAAATTTTAAGTAGGTTTTCGCCCAGATGAGAGATCTGATCGAAATTCGTTTTCGACGAAAATAGAGATTTCCAGCGAACTGTAATATACAGAACATTATCTAAGCTATCAATAATTTTAATATTCATAATCAATAATGGGTGCTCTACCAAATATAAAAATAATCATAATGCAGAATTTAAAACAATACCTAACTAAGCAACCAATAAATTAAATTAACTATTCATAATAAATATGCGTTGCTATGCAATATGCCAAGGCATTTATTAGATCAAGGCAGGCCATTAATGAGTAGTAGCAGGCTGCTGTGGCCAGTAATGGCCTGTCTTGATCAGCAGCAGTATAATCATTGTGATAAATACTGGCATTCCTTATTAGGGCAGTGCCAATATGGATTATATGTCTTTGTAGTAGTGGTCTATTGGGAGACCCTTGTTCCCTTGAGAAGTCGTGATGTGAGTGTTCAATACACCTCTCCCCAATGCATTATGGATTAAAGGCATTTTATGAGTCATGATGATCCATAAATATTTTCATCATCATCATCATCATTCCCGAAAAGACGACCTCTGCTGGACAAAGGCCTCCCCCAAATGGGGGGGTTTGCCATAATCGCCATGCTTGGCAGGCAGGTTGGCGATAGCAGTATGGTGTTAAAATGCATAGAGGATGCTGCTGCCCATTCTCTAGTGAGTCCCTTAGTCGCCTTTTACGACACCCACAGGAAGAAATGATGGTACTATTCTCTACATCCGGCACCTCACAGAATTAAATAAATATTTTCATAAGGCGTGAGTTTATGTATGTATGTATAGAAATAGAATAGGTACTCACCTGGCAGGCTTTGTTTTCATCCAACTGGAAAGTGTGAATCCATCCTTAAGTTCTGGGTCACTTGAAGCCATTGTAATCTCTTTGTAATTAATGTAGAATGAAAACAAAACTTTATAATAAAATCACTTATCTACTGAGAATAATAAGACGACTATCTTAATAGTACACAAAAAACTGAATGGTGTTTTATCTTGAGCAGAAATGATAACATCGTTTCAGTTGGCAATATTGTGTGACAACATTATGAAACAAGCAAAAAAAAAGGAAATATTTTAATAACAAGTAAGTAATTATGAAGTAATAACTATATAAATTAACTGAGGTTGAGCTCAAGACACCCTTTGGGCTTCACTAGACTTCATTGAAAGAGATGATGAAGTCATCTGAAACAAAACATTCAACAGTTATAAGAAATATGAACAGTGTATTTGATATTATTGTCTAGAGATTTGATCAGGCACAAGTGTCATCTTAGTAATAAAAATGTCATTGATTTATTATGACTGCCTTTTTAATTTTTTTTATTGCCCGCCCTCACCTTGTTTTTTTTTATACAGTTTTCACAACAACTCTTGTTGTGGTCCTGTGCCTCAAGTTATGGCCATACTTCCGGTACAGCTATTTTAATCATCAAATTCAATTCAAAATTCATGACACATTAGGACACCAAAAATACAGTAATCAATATTAATCACAATACATTAATCACTTAAAAAACGAAAAGAATCTCCATTAAACAACAATTTTTTTTTTGTTTTTAACATGCCCATGACCTGAATCTACTCACCGCTGACCGCTGAGTATCAATATAAAGTGACTAAATTCAATATGTAGGTATTGCTTTTTCCTTGTTTATCAATTGGCTTGTAGGTAATTTCCATAGCTTTTCTACAACTGCCAATGATAACCCACTCATAGTAATTAGTCACGTGCAAACACAGCAGAACTTCTTATTCTCACAACAACCAATTCAACCCATAACAATAGCTTTTAACCAGAGACATTTTATGATTCATGGACATTTAGTAGGCTATTCATATTCAAAATATTAATAATTAATATTTTTGATACACAGGGCTCAGTTTGGATATAATTTGCCTATTCAGAGATTAATTATTATAAAGCAAGTGCATTTTTTTAATCAATTCATTTATTTTATATAACAATAAAACTGTGATGACCTCTGTCAAGATTTTGCTACACGTTTTGCTCTATTAACGAGCTAAATGAAAAGTACGTGGTATTGGTTCAATTTGCAGTAGAAAATCAGGCAGTAGGTAGGTATCTACACATACCTCGTGCAGTAATTCAGTCGTAAGTAACCGTTATAGAGCGACATACTCTTACTATCAATCACGAGGCGGATCCACGAGACGTTAGCTTAGTTTCAATGCCATCACAATTCCAATCTAAATAGTGCACGTTCAAACCAAATGTTCTGGTTATGATTCTAGATGCAAAATATACAGACAGAGCTAATGGCTTACCATCTCAATAATTAGAACGAATGACTAAATTGTTTACAAATATTGGTATCGCAAAACAATACAATGCACTCCGTAAAACAGAATTGCAGCCATAGCATGCGTATAGGTTGAAATAACACGTAACATCCAAGATTGTGAAAAAGCATTTATTTAGATTTCTAGAAGTAACAAAATGTAGGTATTAACTTACTGTGTCAAGAATAATGGCTGAAGCACCAACAATTTTCAACATTATTACGAATTTACAATACAATCAACTAATGCACGAGATCCAAGCAAGACAACAAAAATGGCAGGCGTAGAGATGTCCCTAAGTTAAATAGTAATCAAGTAACGTAGTATCTCTATTTAATCTGTGGATAGTAACAATGTCAATAAATTCGCTCCAGTAAAGTTAGTCCGCGCCACCACTCAAGTCCGATAAACGCGGTGCTAGTGTCTACGTCATTGCGTCATAATCATAATGCACAAGAAAAAAAATGTATCTCCACAATTTTCCGCTGGATTTCACTGATTTCAGTGGTGGCGCGGACTCTACCACAGAACACAGAAGATAAAAAAATATGAAAATTATTTTTCCTTTGTAAGAATAATTTTATGACTAATTTTGTTGTATTAAAATGGAAATGTAAGAATACTTTCTTTGGTAATAAACAATTTATTTCATTTAAGACAATATAAATGATATTTTATCAATTATGACAACGATTACAATAATAGAATAATATATACCTATTTATGGAAAAATACCTCGAAGAACGAATGGTGAGCGAACGGAGTACTACTGTACGAGTGATAGGTTCTGTATGGATTTGCTATATTTTGAAACGGAATGACGGAATTCCGAAAAGAAATTCCGTACATATTTAGTTGGCCAGCCTAAATCTTCACTTGCCATCATGCCATGCCCATCATCGACAAAAACAAGGTCGTTCATTTCATCAAAGAGAAACTAAAACTATCACTTCATTCACGATTCATTCTGCTGTCAGCTGATAGAAGTCACTTTTGACAAGGCGATTTTTGTAGGTTATCATTTTGACAGATTTAGACAATATTTGTTGCGATGCAATAAAAACAAACTGTTGTAAATTAAGTACAAAAAAATACTACCTCAGATATAAATTTAAGCTTCATCAATGATGGCTAATGATGAACCCACTGATTTGGACTGGGTGCAGCTCCGAAAAGAAATGGGACAGCACCAACATATTGAAACAACAAGTGAAAAATTTTCGAGAAAATTTTACGAAAATCCCTTTGTTCCTATAGGTAAGCCTGTCGAAACAATTTTGAATTTATTCTGTTACTTCTCATAACTGTTTTTACGACTTTAAAAAATATGATTGATGATATAATGCAAAAAAAATATTGAAAGGGAATGTTTTGTGATTGAAAAGATATGTAGGTTGAAATCTTTGGGTACCTGCTTTAAAAAATCGATTATGCAATAAGTAAGTAATTGTTACCTACTGTGTTGTATATAATAACTAGATTATCATTTTCAATCGCTTTTATGGTGTATCTGTTTTTATAAGGTTCAAATTCCAATTCCTTCCTTCTTCCTTCCAACCTATCTATTGACTTGGTTATTGTTTCAGGATGTCTGGCCACAGCAGGTGCGCTGTCTTATGGGTTGTGGAGCTTCAGAACTGGCCGTAAAAGATTATCTCAACAAATGATGCGAGTCAGAATAGTTGCACAAGGACTCACAATAACTGCATTAGTTGTTGGTGTTATGATGACCACAGGAAAAAGTCTCTCAAAGTAGATTGTAATACTCAACTTTATTTTAGATTTTTCAGCTTTCATCAAGACTATGGATATTTATTCAGAATTATATTAGATTAATCCCAACCAAGGCATGATTTTTATTTGTTGTGATAATTTAATGATGTTGTCAAATTGTCATACACACAAAGTTGACAACACAATACAATTAGGCTGGGAACAACTTATCGGACGCGTCCAATAATATATTCCCAGCTTAAAACTATAAATAACATGGAGCTACACAATTAAATGTTAATTATTATGATGGTTCTAATAATACATACACATACATCCATAACTCACGCCTTTTTCTCATGGTTAAAGATAATTTATTTATTTATTCTATAAATAACTATTCCAATGACATGTATAGTCACATCCAAAATATGTTTGTCACCATAAATCTTGTTTTTTTTTGGGAATTTATCAAATAACTCCTCTTGCTCTGGCCGGAGCGGAAGGGCGTGTCAGACTTTGACTGACTAAAACCCACCCGTGTTCCTTCCGTTGCCTGTGTGCCAGGGCCATGATATCCCTCTCGGACAAACTCGCAACTCCGGCAGGTATTGGCCCTAACGGACCCCGTCAATTGGTGCTGACATCTCTTTGAGGCGCGCGTGGAACACAACGCACCGTCGACCCGGGCCTGGTCCTTATCGGACGGCGAGCTACCCATCGCTCACCGTCCGTAAGCCCGCGCCTACGGTGGCCGGAAATCGGCTAGCGAGTCCCGACTAGCGGGGCGTCTCCTGCGGCGACTAGGAATGCGAGGGTGCGAATTATGCCTCTCCCTCACGCGTTCCGCCTCCTCCTTCGCGAGTATTACTGTTTCGCAGTAGGAAGTGACGGCCTCCCATGCACTCTCGCTCCGAACCACGGCCGGACGCGAGAGATCGCCTCCGTGAGGACACGGCGATCCTCCGCCCAAGCCGGGCAGACCTCCACTGTATGCTCCACCGTGTCCTCCGGGCGATCCACACAGTGGTGACACCCGGGCGTTTCCTCCCGCTTTATCCTGAACAGGAACCTCCCGAAACAACCATGTCCGGTGAGGACCTGCGTCAGGCGGAAGGTGAGGACGCCGTGGCGCTCTCTAGCCACTCCTCAAAGAGGGGACTTATCGCCACAATTGTGGCGTGCCCAGTCACCATAAAGCTGACAACAAATTATCGGACGCGTCCGTAAGCCGCGGCTGACAGTCGCAACCGATGAGTGGGCACGTTGTTCCCAGCTGTAGCCGGCCAGGTTTCTTTCAGACATCCGAACGCTCAAGGACGGCCCAAGGTCACGTCTGCGACTTACGACCGAGCGATGATAGTATGAACAGTGTAGTGCTAAATTACTATCCAGATACAAATAAGCCGCGGCTTACGGACGCGTCCGATAATTTGTTCCCAGCTTAAGGGCTATTTTTGTCTACTCATTGTTTTATAGAATCTGCTTTACCAACTCAGCATTTTCAGGCGTCGTAATCTTAATTGACCTTCTTGAAACAATTCAGTTTCAAAATAGGTACCTACTCCTACTCATATGCACCACTCAGTATTGCCAGTATTTTCATTTATTGTTATCTCCACATTGTACCATCGCGGACAATGGCGCCTGACTACTTTTCGTCTAGTGATGAGCGTTATCAACGAACTAGTTAATTCGACCGTCGACGTACTGTGAACGAATCGACGGTTCACCGATAATCGATGAACTAATTGAATCCGTACACGCCTAAACTGAAACTTGCAACGCAATGACCGACGACGCGAGAACGTAGTCGGGTAATATAAATTCATTCGTCCATTGAAATACAATAATCAAGCAAACAAATTTGAACTCTAAATCTAGAACAAGGGAGTTGATATTTTTACGGGTCGAATGAAATTATTGTTTAGTGAAGAAAAGGATGCCGTTATGGTAATTTCGCGTGTGCAAAAGAGAAAGGCGATGGACTGGTCGAACGATGCGAGACAAAACGGTTTGTAGATATGTACATACAAACCGTTTTGTAGTACTTGTTCATCTTGTTTTGATTTTTTGATGTTCAGTGTGTGATTCAGTATTTAGCCAGTCCTAAGCCCGGAAAAGTATAAAGAAAAGTTCAAATTAATAGGTATCTTCAGCACGCGGGAGACTAGCCTACTGCCTACATCGTCGCCGCCGTCGTCGCCGTAGACTTCGTCAGCAAAGTTTACCCAAGTTGACGCGTAAACTAGTCGACGAATTCAACTAGTTAATCGACTAGTCGATGGACGAAATTGGACGGTCTAGTTTCGTTAACGGAAAATACGTCGACGACCCATCTCTATTTTCGTCCTTATTATAAGCAATAAGGTCGAAAAGTGGTCAGGCTCCAGTGTCCGCGATAATACCTATACTTTGCAACATTCCTTCCTACAACAGCCCTTCCTACTTCAAGACACTATTTATTTTATTGATGATTGTACATAATAAACCATTGCCTCTAATAAGATGTTGAGATAAATAAATAAATGTTTGTGATTCTTTCGCATAACGGACTTTAAAAATAATATGACACTGAAGACCGACAGTTAAATAATTTAAAATAGTAGATTATTAACCAAGGGGATAAAGCAGTGTCTTCTGTCGCGGGTGACGATTTAAATTGCGAGCGTAACGAAGGACTCGAGGTTTACTCCCGAGCGTAGCGAGGGTGTTAAAAACTTAAATCACGAGCGAAGCGAGGGATTTAAGACGAGTCCTGAGTGTAGCGAGGAATTTAAGTTCACCCAAGACTAAGACAGCTTTATCACCGAGGAAAATACTCTACTTTTCGTACCATTTGCGAAAAAATTAACAAATAATAATATGAGATAAGCATTTATTAAAAATAATGACAATTAAAAGTAAAAGTTTACATTCGAAACATTGGTCCAATTATTGATAGAGAGAGTTACATTTTTGTTTGGTACATTTATTGTTGATGAGTTGATTTGAGTATGTCTCTTTTCTTGCGTCTGAGGAACTTGCGTTTCATTGTAGATAATATACGTCGGAGATAGTGGTGGTCGTGCATCGTGAGTTACGGACGAAGATAAGATGCCGGAAGTTGATGGTTGTGGCTCTGATGGATTAAGTTTTATATTTTTGTTAATTTGACTGCTTAATATGGTTTTATTCGCCATTGAGCTTTCGATATAACCCTCAGCTACTCCATCAGAGCTCCAACCACCGTGTCTCTTTATTAACGTAATATCCGCCCCTGAATCCGCCAAGAAAGTCGCCGAAGTTCTTCTAAAGCAGTGACCGGTGTAGAGTTCAACATCTTTAAGTTTTAAATATTTAGCAATTTCCTTTGGCATATTGCTAATTTTATTTTTGCCGATGGCTTGTCGAGTACATTTCCCATTCCGATAGTTTATAAAAAATCTATTGTTTTCCATGTTGGTGGGACGTAATGCTTGGTATTTATGAATGATTTTAGTATATTGTCCTTGTACAAAGAATTACCGATTTTTCTTTGTCTTAGTTTCCTTTACATTAATCAGCAGCAACTCATTGGAATGATTTTCAACGTCCTCCACCTTTAAGTTTACAAGTTCACATCCGCGGCAAGCACTATTGAGTCCAAAAATTAAGGCCACCTATAACAAAGATAAAAAACAGGTAAATATATAGAATAATTACCATTACTAAGATACGAAATATTCATAGTTAAATCATGTATACTTACTTTCTTCGCTGCTTCATTAAGAAATTTTTCCACATTTTGAGTCGTAAAAATTTTAGACTTCTTTGCGCAATGGCCTTCTGATTTTCTTTTAAAAAAACCCAGTAATTTCGTGAATCTATTTATTGCAATGCTGTATTTGATGCTTATTGTAGCTTTCAGTTTTGAGTATATGCACCAAAGTGTATTCGGATTCTTTGTCTTGGATAAATAATCAAAATAGACAAGAAGTACTGATTCTGAAATTGATAGGCCTTTCGCATTTCTCCACGTTGAAAATTCTTCATAAGTTGTTAAATAATTTTCCTTGGATTTTGTTGGAAGCACATTCTTTATAATTGCGGCAGCATTTGCACTGATGGAATCCGACAATTCACTGTCACTGTCGCTTTGATTTAACATCGTAACGTATTTTTAGAACATTAACTTATTTATAAAAATAAATTAAAATAAACTTAACGTTTATGTATTTGAAGAAAACAAAAACGCGGCAAATTCCTAGACTAATATTTTTTGTCGGAAAAGCAAAGACATCAAGCTCATACGGCCTCGTCGGTTTTCGTAATTTTATTTAATAATCATAACTGCATAATAAATGCGTATTCCTTTTTCAAAAAGATGTATAATGCTTTATATACAAACTCAATGGTGTAAACACAGATGTAGTTGTTCAGTATAAATTTCGGTAAGTATTCCAAATTTAAATCACATTCTCCCCCTAGAGGATGAATGAAATTCAGTACAATTTTCTTTCCCTGTTTTTAACAGATTAAAAATGACTATTGTTATGTTCGCTTTTTGTGGCATAGAATGTCACTTTTTTGAGCAAGTGGTACGAAAAATTAGATTTCTAATAGATTTCGTACTTTCCTCCAGGTCTCGGAAACAGGTTAATTTTCCAAACCGGTTTTGATAATTGACACCGAACCAGAATCGTTTGCGGTTTATGTTTCGGTTGCCGGTATTTTAACCGGTTAATGGGAGAAACCGATCTTTTTCTAATTCTAAAGGTGATAGTGAATAAGCCTGATTGCCCGTTCCTGGGGCACTGGACCCGTATGCGCAGCTGCAGGTCTGGTGCAGCGGGAAGCGATTATAATTATACGTTTTGGAACTAGTTTTATTTTTGTTTCTGTTTTATTTTAGTTTGTTTTATTTACTTTAATTAGAAATGTTACTAACATAGTTTTATAAGTATTACTAACAACAATATGAATCACGTGTGTTCGACTTAAGTAAATAAATAAATAAAATAAAATAATTGCGTTTCTGTGAACCGGTTAATTTGAGTTTCGACGGTAAAAACGAGTTCTACCTACTGCGCCATTTCTCTTACACTCTTCGCTCTACTACGCCAACGATTACACAATTACACACTCACAAGCAGATTGTATTCGACCGCGTTGGTAGCTGAGTAGTTTCGTTCTGTGTGATGTGTGTGCAACCAAATAATTGAATTTCACTTCTTGTATTATTTTAGAAGGTGGATATGTGATTAACTTACGTAAATAAATGAATCCATATTATCAAATTAAAGACTTATCGCTTGGATTGTAGCCTTAGTGCCAAGTCACACCGGAATGGCAGCGGCCAGCGGCGACGCCAGCGGCTTCCGGCGCACGATGGTCTGAAATCAAGCTTTCATAGACTTAGGGATTCTCGAAAATTGATGAGCAATTTAAAAAATAATAATAACGGCTTTGCGATCTACCACTAAATACAAGACATTTTTCTTCTGCGATTTTTGTATATACCTAATATTTTTAAAGTTATAACGATTTCAATTTCTTTTTGTATGGAGAAATTTGATTTTATATGAACAACTTTTAATTCTCAAGAGTTCTCAAAAAACGGCTTTCGGTATTCGATTGTGCTATTTTTTTGGCAAATTATCCGATATTTCACTTGCTTCGATTTTTTTCGATTTTGGAGAAAATTGTTTTTCATTCCCTTTTCCACACCACCCTTGAGGTAGAGAACTAAGCGCGTTTTTTTTTTATCAGTGGTGTCCCCAGGAGGCTTAATCCACTCATACGCACACTCTTACTCACACACGCACTCACAAAATTATCACTTAAGTAGACAATTTCATCAGATTCGTTCTCTAAATGTTCCACATTAGCAAATTCTATATTTTCCCGCTCATCATCTTCAAATGTTGGAGATAACAGAAGCATGGCTTTCGCTTCTTCTGAAAATGGTTTGTGTTTCCGTATCATTTTATGACGTTTTGATGATATATAAGGATCTGAACTAATTATTAAATTATTCAAAATATCCTCATTATTAGCTCTTCTGCAGAATTTTCTTGAATGATGTGGGCGATATCGCCTAAAGTCTTTATTTCTAGATTCAGCCGCTTCTTCCGATAACTTTCCAATCTGAATTAATCCCAAGTTTTCAATGATAGCTGCTCCATGAACAAGAACTTTATGCACACTGGAGGGCATGTGATACCACTCATATAAATCTACGTATAATTGTATGGTGGCTTCCGTATATTCTTTAAACTTCACTGTGTCAATTTTATGACCTGAAGATATTGTTTCTAAAATGATTGAAAACCGTTTTATTAAGTTTTCATCGACACCAGTAATTGCAGCAGCAATCTCTGTATTTGAGAAAAATCTTCGTTCGGTATTCCCGTCATTAGTAGTTCCATGTCCTTGCTTTACAACATCTATTAAAAGGCCTGTTTGATTTTTAAAAGCTTCCTGAATGCTTTTTTTTTCTATTTTACATCAAAACTTTGTTTTCACCTTTTGCAACCCATGTTTTGAAATCCAGTCTATAGGCTATGTAAAGAATGCATTCCATAAAACGTATCCATAAATGTAGCGATGATAAACCATATTTGTACAAGTCGGTATCAATGTTTTAGTCAATAACAAAGATAAGTTATTCATTTCTGTAGGAACAGCTTTACATATGTCACATCGTTGAGCTGAAGTTTCACAGAGGATTGATGTTGCTTTACCATCTATCATGGTAAGCAATAATGAATGTGAGACTTTTATTTCTCCAATTTCTGTTTCCTTCAATTCATTTATCTCCGTTTCAATTTCGGTTTTCTCTCTTAAAATCGTTGATTTATTCTCTTTTTCAATCTTGAAAAATATTGGACGACACCAATATGCTGAATTTGGTGAGTCGTTTTCCCAGATAATTTGTTCCTCGGAAACAATTTTTATTGGTACTAAACTACCCATAATAATAATTGAATCATCTGTCGAAACACTGTCCTCTTTGTCATCCGTTGTCATTTTTTGCTTATAGTTTGCTTGATTCGAGGACCATTTGCTTATCATTGTCAACTCCTTACAGTCTGTGCTATCAATATTGATTGCTTTGAATCATCGATTCTTTTAATATCCTTTTGGCGGTTATATCTAATAGAGGCTGCAATTTTATTCTAGCAGTTGTATCTGTTAAGGTGATATCATCTTTTGTCGGGTAGCATTCTTTTTTTGCATTTTGCACCTTGTAGTAGGAAGGGAACATGTCGACATTTTTCTCTTTGATACTTTTTCTTAAAGTATTGTATTGCCACTTTGTTAATTTAAGGGACAAAACAAGTCCCAAAGCTTCATCTGGAGTAAATTTCGGTTTTTCATTTTTACCTAAAAGACTATCTTTGGCTTTTTGCACATCCTATGGATTTTTAAGTAGGTGTTCGAGGATTTCAGCTATTCCTTGATTACCATCCTCTCGTAATTTCATAATATATGCATGAGATATTTCCTCTGTAGTCATAGTTGTATGAATACGTTATGTACGTCTCTTTTTTTGATTAGGTCCTAATTCACAAAATGGTTTTCTTGGACTTACATTCGTTGACGTGGCAGTAGACACTTTTGCTGGAGATTCATGTTCACTTGATGTACTAGGAACAGAGTCTTGCTTTCTTTCAAATGCACTTACAATGAAATCAGGCCAGTTTATTTCCGATGATAACCATTCGCTTTTATTGTTGCTAAACAATTCCTCTTTGCTATGAGCATTTTGCCATCTCCTTTGCAGATTATAGCAATATTTTGCACAAAACGCTTTTAGCACTTTATCGTTTTCATCACTTAACACAGTGAGGACTAATCTAGATTTAGCACTATATAAAACACTATTATTTTTTAAACTTCCACTTTCCTTTAATAGCACAACAATATCAATATTTGACACCAAATCGAACATTTTACGTAATAAATAGTATTAGTATTCCGAAAATGTGAGATAGGATAGTGCGTTTATTTCGATGTGTAACAACGTACTGAGGATGGTTGTTTTTCAAATGTAACCGTTAACCGTGTCATTTTTTTACCTGCTATTCATCATCCAATCACATAATGACACGTCATCATTTTGCTGCGCTCAATGGACGACGCGCTAATGAGGGTCACCGCGCTATTGAGTATTGTTAAAAACAAATGACGTCATAAGGGTGGTGTGAGTGAGTATCGTGAAGAATAAATAAGGTCATAAGGGTGGTGTAGAATGTTTACCAATAATTTGATTTTTTGCTATATTTCTGTAATACAATATTAAAACATGTCAGATTAAACCAAAAACCGATTAATATTTCATACAAAGTTTAGGGGTCTATAACTCTGGGCACGCCACAATTGCGGCGATAAGTCCCCTCTTTGAGGAGTGGCTTGAGAGGCGCCATGGCGTCCTCACCTTCCGCCTGACGCAGGTCCTCACCGGACACGGTTGTTTCGGGAGGTTCCTGTTTCGCGTAAGGCGGGAGGAAACGCCCGGGTGTCACCACTGTGTGGATCGCCCGGAGGACACGGTGGAGCATATGGTGGAGGTCTGCCCGGCTTGGGCGGAGCACCGCCGTGTCCTTACGGAGGCGATCGGCGGCGGCGGTCTCTCGCGTCCGGCCCTGGTTCAGGCCATGGTTTGGAGCGAGAGTGCATGGGAGGCCGTCACCTCCTTCTGCGAAGCAGTTATGTTCGCGAAGGAGGAGGCGGAGCGCGCGAGGGAGATGCAAGCTGCACGCCCTCGCGGCCCTAGTCGCCGCAGGAGACGCCCCGGGCGTCGGGAGTCGAGAGCCGACTTCCGGCCACCGTAGGCGCGGGCTTGCGGACGGTGAGCAATGGGCAGCTCGCCGTCCGATAAGGACCAGGCCCGTGTCGACGGCGCGTTGTGTTCCACGCGCAACCCAACACGCAGCACCAACCGACGGGGTCGAAGACCAATGCCTGCTGGGGTTGCGGGTTTGTCCGAAAGGGATATCGCGGCCCCGGCACACAGGCAACGGAAGGAACACGGGTGGGTTTTAGTCAGTAAAAGTCTGACACACCCTCTCGCTCTGCCCAGAGCGGAAGAAGTCATTTGATGATTTCCCATCCTGAAGAAAAAAAAAAGGGGTCTATAACTCGAAAAATACTAGGTATAAAAAAAAATACAAATAACAAAAAATATTTGTTTTAGTACATAAAATTCAAAAATATTCATTTGAATCCTTAAGTCCCCACTTGACGATTCCAGCCCACTGTGCGGCGTCGCCGCTGGCGGCCTCGCGTGACTTCCAGAACCCACGCGCCTAGTCTCCTCTTGACTAGTTTAAATGGTGCGCTCAGTGTTGCGGCGGAGGTGAGGAGCGTCGCCGCTGGCAGCCGCGGGCAGAACCACCAACAAGATGCGCATGGCACCGCGACCTTTTCAAGCTTTTCAAGCGATACTAGTCTATTAAGTAGGTATGTAGATAAAGTTTAAAATTATTTCACACTGAAAGTGCTCGCCGCGTCGCTGCCGGCGCCATTCCGGTGTGACTCGGCCCGTGCTTAGGGGCACTATGGAGCGAGGACAGAAAAATGAAAAAAAAATCCCCAAGTTTATTGCAATATCGGATTAACCTTGACCATAGACACCATGTAGGTTCTGAGAAGTATGGCTCTACGACGTACCGTTTCCGAGTTATGAGCTTTCGATTTTTTTATAAAACGCTCTATATTTCCAAAATGGTAGCTCGGATGAGAAACTATTCAGAAAATAAATTGTTGTTCTAATCGAAACCCATGAGATGATGTAAAAAACGAGTTTTTTTTCATGCTTGAAAGAAAATAGCTGTATTTTTTGCCTAGGACGCACCATATTCGAGATATTTGAATTTTCGAAACTTCCAAGATATTTGAAAATAAAAACAATTTTTGGCGGTCTTTTTTTTAAATCATCGCATGGTTTTCGACTAGAGCAACAATTTCTTTCCAGAAAGGATTTTCATCCGACATGTAAGTATACCATTTTGGAAATGCTGATGGTTTAAAAAAAAAAGCGAAAGCTCCTGGTTTTTATGGACAAGGTAAATAAAGTGCTTTAATAAAAAGGGTCGACTTCTATTTTTTTTATATCTCCGATTTGACTAAGTCCTCTGCCCCTCACGATACGCAAGCTGAAAAATGCGCAGACTGGGATGAGATGCGGCATTTCTCTACATCTTACCCATGGTGCCGGAGTTGCTTCTCGTCGCGCTACCCTTCCGACTGCGCTGACGCAATTGTTGACGTGATACGTCAGGGAAATGCTTAAATTTTATTGAGCGCCTAGGGCAAGGGTGGCGAACCAATGGCACGCGTGCCATTAATGGCACGCTTCAAAATATTTTGGGCACGCCACCGATCGAAACGGTTTCCATTTTAGTTGTTGAAGAATCTGAAATGCAGCTGATTGATTTCCAGTCTAGTTCATGGATTGAAACTAGGAGACTTGGAATTTATTGAAACAGAAAGATTGAGAAGCAATAAAAGTAAAAATGCGAGTAACAAAATTGTGGAAACATGGAATTCGATTCCAGACACATTAAACTGTTTGAAGAAGCAGATGAAAATATGTTTAAAATAGCACGAGCCAGCGTGCTATTTTAAACATATTTTTATCTGCTTGCGAGTCATTATTTTCAGAGATGAATGACATCAAAGACTCGCTAAGAAATAGTGTGGCAGATGACTCCAGTTCAGTATGCATTCTGCTAAAAGTAACATCTTACGACAGCAGAAGTCACACTAATGTTACTTTAATTTGAATTACACGTATAACTGAAACATCTATTACTTTAATACAGAGCAAAATGTATTTTTTGGTAGTAAATTAAGAGTTACGAGTAAACTGCCGAAATGAGGGTGTACCTCAGCCCAACCCTTCCAGTATTACAGGCGTGATGTTATAAATGAAGAGTTTTGAGCATAGAAATAATATCCATGGTCGATAGAATTTAGTTTTCCCAATAATCACTTAAGTAGTGAAAATTATTTGAAGGCACGTCTATGGTCTCATCAAGCATTTCTAAAAATGACACCTTGATTCATAAAAGTTCGCCACCCCTAGGGGGTCGTCCAATAATCACGTGATGTTTTTTAGCCAACTTTATCCCCCCCCCCCACTCCCCCCTGGTGATACGTGGTGATGTTTTAGACTAACCCCTCCCCCCTGCCCAAACTCACGTGTATTTTTTTGGTGCAAAGTATCTTAAAAAATTACAGAATAAGAACGAAAGAAAGAAAAATATTTTATTTGGGGGGCCGCTTTTCGGTTTAGAAATGATTGTGTTTATGTTAAGTTCAGCACCACGGCCTTGGCGGGACTCACAGCAAGATGGATGGTGAATATGGAGTATACGCTTAAAACGAAAAAGAATATCACGTGATGTCTCATTAAACCCCTCTCTCCCTTGTGATATTTCATGATTTTTTCCCCCCCTTTGGTGCCTCACGCGATTTATGGACGACCATACGATACAGTTAATACAGTATGAAATCGCTAACGGAATCGATGTGGCCGCCGCCTGGCCGCTAGTGCGTATGTAGCGGCATCACGTCGATCACGTCGGGGTCACCAATTTGGGGGCATGAGGAACAGGGTGTAAAGTTCACTCATCCACCATAGAAAAGGGAGGATCCTCCGACCAGACGGGTGTGATGTCTGGCGGGCAACTGCCCAGAGGTTGAAGTCGGGAAGCTTGTATATATGTTTATCGCGCGGTAAACTCTAATTGCGCGATGCAGGATTTGTGTGACGTCAGGATGTTGTGTGACGTCAGGTCTTTGATGCATAGTTCGCATGTAGCGATGTAGATGCCGCTACACGTAAAATACTTATTATTGAAGCAACTCAAAAACTACCCAACCAAAGTCAATAAAATTTATATGAAACCACCACGCAAGCTTCCTCTACCAAATGAAAAATATCAAAGATTTACAGTTTAGCATATTGTACAGTATTCAATTTGACAGCATTTTGAATTACATCGATATTGTCCTCAGAGTAATAACTAAAGCATAGAGAGAGCTTCAGAGTAATCAATCACTAAAGCATAGAGGGAGCGTGAAATTTCAGTCTAATTAAACTGTTTATACTTATGACACATTCAGTGTGAAAAACAAGGACAGATATATGGTTAAAAGGGTTGCTTATGGCAATGCTGTCCACTTTTTTTGTCTCGGTAGTGATGTGCCGTATTTTGCAGAGGTATCGATATTAATTTATTTTGGACAGGTAATTTACTTATTGAATTGAATGTACGTTTTTGTCATGTCATACATTCCATGTATGATAAAATCAAAGAATACATTGTTTTTTTTAAAACGCTCTGGTTCCAACAGGCTTTTACATGTTACTCCTATTTTTCTTCTTGTCGTGTGAGCTGCAAGATCTATCAACCAACCACTGATGTCAGTTTTTTTACCGCTTTCAAAGCTCCAATGTAAGTAACGACCATTAGTTCGCAGCTTATCGTTCCTTCCGAAGCATGAAACCATCTTACTTTTCTTTTTACCGACTTCTAAAAAAAGGTTATCAATTCGATACGTATGTATCTAATATTGTTGGAATTGCACAATATTCATATTATGTTACTCTATGTGGGCTTCTAAATACATGTGCCAAATTTCATAAGTGTATCTATGTATGTTTGTCCACGCATTTCTCCGAAACTCGTAATCGGGTCGTGGTCAGTCTTTTTTTATTGGATTAGGTATCTTTCAACTTAGGAAACAGTACAAGTTTCATCAAAATCGGTTCAGCAGTTGTCAACATATGGAACATATAACCGAACTCCTTAACGATAAACAGTACGAATGTGTAAATTGTGTTCTTATGGGTATTTTGTCTTAATATACAACTTACTCGTTTTTTAGTGATGGTGTATCAAAACTAAAAAGAGAAAATAATAAATTTTGCACAAAAAATAAACCGACTTCCAAAGCAAAACACTAAAAAGCAAAAATAACTTTCGTTTCGGAATTCCGTGTCCCAAAACGACAAAAAAATAAGAGGTAAGGATACCGAGTTTCGAAAAGAAAGTTATTTTTGCTTTTTAGTGTTTTGCTTTGGAAGTCGGTTTATTTTTTGTGAAAAATTAGAATATGGAATAGAAACAATCGGATCAAAACGGATTTTTGGGGGCTTTTTTTAATTTTATTTTTATTTGGGGATAAACAATAAAATAAAGAGAGGAGAAGAAAGCAGCTTAAATTAAAATTATCTTTATCTTTATAAGCAAAATAAAATTATCTTTATCTTTCAATTATTCGATTTGTAATCGAATAATTAAACTGCTTTCTTCTCAAACTCAAGCCATTTATTTCAATTAAACCATTTACGGGCACTTTTGAACTGTCAAGGAATCGGTCAGTCAGAAATATGAAGCTAGTTGCCCATTCCAAAGCGTAGTAGGTACCTATGGAGAAGAATGGGCAAGAAACTCCACGGACACTCATTTAAATAAAATAAATTGTTACAAAATATTGGTTACATCATTCATGTTGAAATTATACATGTGAGAACAATGTAGAAAGACTTGCACGTGAAAAGCGTCTGTAATAAAAAGGTAAAACAAAGAACAATTCAAAAATTTCAATCAGCCATGGAAGCTAAGAGTTGGCCAGTCCCAACTGACGGCGCCCGTTCACGAACATGACGCATGGATCAGCACCATTCAGCTCAACCATACAATAACATACAAAATTTCTGAAAACAACAAAGAAAACTAACTCGGTGTGTTGTGTTTTATCTACTATACTTTATTTATAGCCAAATATACATATCAATATACATTAGGTAAAGTATATAGTAAATTAAAACAATTGGTAAAGGTTAACACGTTCACAGTCCCCATACAAACCTTTTAGTCGACACCTTTTTTTTTGGGTGGATAATATATGATAATTTTATGCCGATAAATTGGAAAAGGTATCGTTTTCTTTTTCAGTATACCCTCAAATGAGAAAGAAAATTGGTATAAAGTGATTCCAAGAGCTAGAAATTATTGGACTCAGCATAGCCGAGTATGTACTAAACATTTTACGAACGACTGCTTTGTAAGTAGCAATAAATGGAGAAGGTTTAAACATGGCGCCATACCATCCCTAATAATGGTAAGTAAAGCCATCTTCACGTGAGCTCACTTAGTGGTCAATTCGCGTTAATTTTTACCTATCACAAAACGTTCACAGTTCTGTGCCCCAAAGCTCCGTGAAAAAAAATGTTTTTGTTGCAGGCTTGAGGGATCGACTGAAATCGCGGGAAATTCCGAAAGGGATACCGTGGCCCCTGGCAACGTACAGGCAACTGAAGGAACATGGGTGGGTTTTAGTCAGTAAGAGTCTGATACGCCCTCCCGCTCCGCCCAGAGAGGGATAAGTTATTTGCCAATTTCCCACCAAAAAAAAAGGTGTCTACTAAAAAGTTTGAATGGGGACTGTGAACGTGTTAACCTTTACCAATTGTTTTACTTTACCTAATGTATATTGATATGTATTTTTGGCTATAAATAAAGTATAGTAGATAAAACACAACACCAACCACCACCAACTTAGTTTTCTTTGTTGTTTTCAGAAAATTTGTATTTTATTGTATGGTTGAGCTGAATGGTAAAAGTAATCCATGTAAAAGCCTGTTGGAACCAGAGCGTTTTTAAACAAAAAATGTATTCTTTGATTTTATCATCCATGGAATGTATGACATGACAATAACGTACACATCACTACCGAGACAAAAAAAGTGGACAGCATTGCCATAAGCAACCCTTATAACTATATATCTGTCCTTGTTTTTCACACTGAATATTTTATAAGTATAAACAGTTTAACTAGACCACAGATAATAATAATACTACGTACAGATGCCCAATCCCATACAAAGAAATGAGACCTCCCTAAGTCTGGCTATTGTGCTGGCTATTTTTTTTCCTCCATTTTTTCAACAGATGGCAGCATCAGCGACTCACTAATTGCCAGAGACTGTAGTTTTACAACGCCATCTAGGAGTCGACTTAGATACCTATGGCGTTTTTTTATTACGGTAGATTCTTTAAATCGCACATTGTACGGTCCGTTCAAGGACAAATAATAAGAATACGAGAAAAATATCTCGAGTTGGCGGAATAGCTTAATTTCTGTGAGAGTGAGCTAGCAATTTTCACGCTGCTGCGAATGCTTCTTTATGGGTTTTTTGCATTGAAATGCTTAAATCTAGATTTTCCTCTCCTTGTTAACAATCTACTACCTATTGCTAAAACCCTAAAACTGAAAATACGCCTTCTTCGTCCGAACTCATTAAGATAGTAAATGTTTTTAAAAACATAGAATGGAATTCTACAAAAAAAAGCTCAACATTTAAAAATAATTTTGACATAATTAACTGCCCGTGTACTTGTTTCTGCTGGGGTAGCGGGTTTGTCCGAAAGGGATATCGCGGCCCCGGCACACAGGCAACGGAAGGAACACGGGTGGGTTTAGTCAGCAAAAGTCTGACACACCCTCCCGTTCCGGCCAGAGCGGGAGAAGTTATTTGATAATTTCCCACACTAAAAAAAAAACGTGTACTTGTTTGCCCTAACCCAAGATTTTTTTTAGAGCCGGAGGCGCGCAAGGTGGACTGCCTCGACGTGTTTTATATGGAATTTTTCACTTTTTGTATGGAAAACATGATAAAATATTACCTACATGTTCATGGTTAGGGGTTTAAGGGATTCATAAAGGGGGTCGAAATTTTCATTACTTTTGCGATAGGACGCACCATTTTCGAGATATAAGCAAAAGAAAAAAAAACACAGTACTGTTTTTGCACGTGAAGCCGAGATGTTGTTGTGAATTTTAGTTCTTATTTTACCCCACAACTTTATAAAGCGATTAAAAATTGTCAGGTTTAGTCTGGTTTGGTTTTTTTACAATCAAAATTTTGGTGAAAAACGTCAAATTCAGAATAGTATAATTGCCATTTACACTAAATTAAAAATTCAGTACTATCTTAGTGCTGCCAAACTAAAATATAGTTAAGTTGTGTCACGTAGGTCTATTTCAGAATGGCAAATCGTCGTTTGACAGGAATAAATTAAATTTTAGTCTAGTTTAGATGCATTTGTGACAAGAGAATCGGCACCATTGACAGACAGAATAGCTATCTACTTTTAAACGTTTTTTGCAATCCTTTTTAGGGTTCCGTACCTCAAAAGGAAAAAACGGAACCGTGGTGTGTCGTGTCTGTCTGTCCGTCTGTCACAGCCAATTTGCTCCGAATTTAATGGACCGATTTTGTTGAAATTTGGTACACATACTCGTATGTATTTATGTGACCCAAACACGGACTTGTAACGTAACTAAATAAATTTAGAATTTAGAATTTTGGGGTTACATTTGGGGGCAAATAATAAAAATAAAAAGTTTTGCAAACTGAACCGTGGGACATATCAAATGAAAGGACTTGTTGCGGAGATCTCAAATGTTTTTTATAATTTTAAACTAAATACTTTTGAAGATTAATGAAAATTGATGAAAATTGACCAAAAGTTTTGGCTAAATAGTGTGGAGATAAGGGGGGGGCCTTATCTCCACACTATTGAGCCAAAAATTTTGAAAAGAATGCAGAGAATGGTTCTTTACTCTTTACTTTAGATTACAGGAAAACCTATAAGAAGTCTATGGTCTTAAAATAACATAGTAAACTTCTCAATATTGTTGTTGTAGTGTTAAGTTTGTTCTTGGGATTAATGTATTTTAACTACGGAACCTTTCATTGTGCGTGGTCCGACACGCACTTGGCCAGTTTTTTTTTATATTAAGTTTAGTAGATCAGCAAAATGAAAAAAAATTAGGTAGGTAGGTACACACGGCTACAAGTCAAGCTATACATTTCCACTTTATGCTAATCTCGCATTGTATAGGATTTCCGTACAATGCGAGGTCAGCTTATACTGGAATTGTATAGCTTGATGTGTAGCCGTGCGTACTTGCCAAAAACATGTTGATAGTTTTCTTTCAATTCTTTTAATTCTATGTAACGTAGCTACTTGATAAAAAAAAAATGTTTGAATTTCCTACTAAACGTGATGACAAATTGAGTAAAACGCCATCTATTGCGAAGAGCTCTACACAAAATGATTAACAGATGGCTACTTTATCATTCTATGAGTTGGAATTGAAGTAAAAGGTTTCATTTATCTTTTTTGTTGAAAATACGAGATTTATGAGTTTGAATAGATAAATCAGCATTAAACAAGGAAGTTTTCATTTTTTCTAATCTTACTTCAGCTAAAATCTGCCGTTTATCGCTTTTTAGTGATTGTTAATTTCATAATTGTTACCTATGCTGCCATCTATGATTATTTTTCAAGACTAATTATAATTTGTTCTAGTTGAGACCCCATGACTAGACTGAAATTTCTCGCTCCCTCTATGCTTTAGTTATTACTCTGAGATATAATCGTAAACCAGCGATATGTATAGTTGTTTTCATGGAATCTGATGGTGATGTTCATATAGAATAGTTCGGAATGTCGTAACGAGCCATAATGATGCTCAAAAAGCTGTTGTTCAGATTCACGGATAAAGAAAAACGAAAGCTGTCAGCTGTGGCTGTCAGACAGAAATAACATCATTCATTTTCATTCATTTTTCAGTCCTTTTCGTTCGATCGCCGAACAAATTCTTTAAAAGTTCAACTGAAATTCATTCAATCAATCAATTTGCATCGTTTTGTTGTTGACGCTTTGCTGTATTTTTATTTTAATCATTTTGTAATAAATTATCATGAAGTGTCCAAGACAATGATGACCTTAATGTAACCTATTTTGTGGAGAAGGGATTTTGGAATGACTGTTAAAACTACATGAAAAATGAATGGGTTTATTGCAGTCCACTGTGGTAAACATTTTTTTATTATACATTTTGTACAGGAAACGGTTAAAAAAAACACGTCATTTCTTGGTATTACTAAAAAATGCAGAATAAAGTACATAAGCCTTAAAACCATTTCCAGGGGCTGGTTATCACAGTGACTCATTGAAGAAGGAATATCAAAAAACTTGCTTCATAGCGTGCAGAAAAGCCGCCGAAGCACTCCAGCAGGGTGGCAATGCCGTAGACGCTGTGGAGAAGGCAATAATTGGTCCGTACTTTGTATTGATTTTTCATTCTATAGTTTAGCTTAGTGTCCACATAAAATTGTCTTTTGTTTCTCCCCTTTCTGGTTAGGCCAGCTTACCTTGCTTACACGCAATTTGTCTAAATTTGTTTTACTTTGTAACTATCTTCTTTGATATTTTCAGAATTGGAGAATAGTCCCCTAACAAATGCTGGATATGGATCAAACCTAAGTTGGAATGGCTTTGTAGAATGTGATGCTTCAGTCATGAATGGTCAAACTTTGCATTTTGGAGCTTGTGGAGCAGTATCAAATGTTTGGAATCCTATTACTTTAGCCAAGCAACTGTGCATTAAACAATGTGATAACTTATCTCTGGGTCGAGTTCCTCCTTGCATACTTACAGGGCATGGGGCAAGGTCTTGGGCAGAACGAATGGGCATAGAAATTGTGGATGATCACAAAATGGTTTCAGCCCGTGCATTTCGGAATTATAAGCATTGTAAAAGAAAGCTGAAACGTTACTCAATACAAAATGATGTTAAATTTAGCCCCTTGGACACGGTTGGGGCAATTTGTGTGGATTCTAATGGTGTAGTGGCCTCTGGAGCAAGTTCCGGTGGTGTTTCTCTAAAGCATGAAGGAAGAGTAGGCCAGGCAGCGTCATTTGGAAGTGGTGTTTGGGCAGTAATGAGCAGGGATGGCACAAAACCTTCAGTGGCGGCCTGTACTTCAGGATGTGGAGAACATTTGATCAGAACGCAACTAGCTAAGAATTCTGCAGAAAGTTTGCTTGAGTCTTCCCCTGTTTTAGGTCTTGATAAATGTTTCAAAGAAAATTTCTTAGAATCACCATTTTTATGGGATGTTCCTGAAAGACTAGGTGGCACTTTAGCTTTAAAGTTTGATTCAATAAATGGAGAAGGAGAGTTACTTTGGGGACACACTACAAAAACAATGTGTATTGGATATATGTCTACTGAGAGTGATAGACCCAAGGTACTTGTTTTTGTTATGTAGTTTTTTAAATTAATTTAAAACTATTTCAAAGTTGATTTGAATAAAATTTTAAAGTATTGTTTCAGTGCGTCATATCATATCTGCCGCAAAAAGTCGAACCTGGACGGAAAGCAGTTGTATCTGGACAATCATTCAAAGTATCTATGCAGTCTTGCCCTGTGTTCCAGTGGGAGGTGAAGGCTGAACCCGGCTGTAACGGATCTCTTTAGATAATTAGGACAATTATTTAGATGTAAGCAGTAAATAATATGTGAAGTACAGTTGGATAATAAAGTTCATAGTGTAACTATATTTTTATATTTTTTTTACTTCTATTTTTCGAAAAAAATTCTGCACATCTTATAATATCGTGGTTTGGTTACAAAATTTCGTCACCTTTTATAACATTCAGAGAACCACATTATGCACTATCATTACTCTCGCTCTACACCTACTGGGTGTTTCGCTGTAGTATGCTACGGCAGCCCCACTGGTGGACTAACGGGGGGGCGCCAGGGGCGGTTCTCACCGGCTCCCCTGTCTTCGAGGGCACCTAAATTTTGGGAAATCAGGTTTGATCATATCCCAAACAAGGTCAAAAAATGTTCAGTAAGTAGAAAGCAGATTGTAGTAGGAGGCCCCCTACGTACGCAAAATATAAAACAGGCTAGGCCAGTGGTTGGCAAACCGCGGCTCGCGACCCGCATGCGGCTCTTTGGGCTCTACATACAAATGTCGGATGAGTGCTAGTGTAGATACGCGTGGGGGTCGGTATAGATATCAAGTTTTATCAAAAAATCAAACGAAGTATATTTCAAAGATTTATTTCCGAAGTATTTTAACAAAAATGAACAGGACATCGAAAATTAATCATTTAATGTACTACTTTTTAAAGTTTTCCAAGAGTAACTTCTTAATAAGTAAGATGCCTTCATCATATTATTATCAGTCGTTATGATGATGATGATGAAGGCATCCTACTTCTTAGCAAGTTAATATTAGGAAGCGTTGTGAGTGAAAGAGGATTGGATTTTGAAGGATTAAGAAAAGTGTATTGAGACAGTTTGGACTCACAGAGGATTGGCTCTCATAAGAAATCTTAGTTGTTATAGTACTTGTATTAACATTTGGCTCTATTGACTAATAAGTATGGCGACCACTGGTATAGGCTCACTAAAATGTAGGACTTATGTAGAATCTTGCTAAAAGTAACAACAGTTGAAACAATTGTACCATCTAAGAGTTGACCGACGCTCTAGTGGACACTTTAGAATATTATAAATTATAATTCAGGATTCGTCTTCTGTGAAGCATTAGTCTGTACGTAACTAATGTTAAGCACAGCCCTTTTTTCACAGCGGTTTACATTTTTCAAAGCCCTTTCAGTTCGAGTGCTCTCAGCTGTGGTGAAACATATTCGACTAGTATTACTTAAGTTTGTATGGGGTAATGTTTGGATTGGTTTGCATACTATAAAATAACACAAAATTCAATGTTTATTAAAGAACTGTATTCGAGAAGTTATAAATGTGTGCTAAAATATAAATTCGGTGAGAGGCATTTATTAAGTAAGTACCTATATTAATTATATTACAAATTATAACAGAAGGGGAGTTAAAATAAAGTCATTTAATTTTCATGGTTAGTGATACTCGGTACATCCGTGTTTCAAATGCAGAATTAAGATAACATTAGAATTTAAAAGCCCATACTTGCAAACAAATTTGGAAAACTGTGCTTCTACTACAATCATAAAGTTAATTCGTGTTACCTTTGAATAAGAAGTACAATAATTACATTTTAAATATATTTCGGTAATGTTAATATTATTCACATCGCAATAATGAAGAGCACCATGTATAGAACCAATTAATAAGCTATATTGTACCCAAACTACAACCAATTGTTTCCCGGAACGTTGGACAAATTAAAATTATGGGCATAAAAAGGCACTATTCTACAACAATTATGTACTTTTTGTTATTAAAAAAAAAAAATACAGTATAATAGAAAACACATTATTAGGTGTATTTGATAATAAAATGCAGACCCAATTATATTCTTCAGAATCAATACTAAGTTTTGTCCATGCTATCAATGTAACGTTAGATATTTTATCTCACCAAGTGACTACTATTTGTAAAAAATAAAAATCTTAATCTAGTTACGATCGCTAAGTAACACAATGCCGACACTTCTGTATTATGTTCATTTGTACTAGTGCAAAATATTTGATGAAAAGCAAATGTTGCTATATAGATTACTGTAATATTCCATTGCTAATAAATAGACAACTGGAGTTATAAGCATAAAAATATATCAAAGTAGGTATGCAAAGCACATGTAAATTACATCTTAATTTTAAAAGAACATACACATAAGTAATAATAATTAAAAAAAACATTTTTGTACATTATGTGCTGTATATTATGCTTAACAGTTCATTAAAAAATGATTTAATATTAAGTAATATCAGTAGTCACAGTATCACTGGCAAGGAAATATTATCTATATGAAAACATCACAAAGTGTGCCAATCAAATTATGAATTAAACTTATATTTACATTTAAAATATTTATAAATTGTTAAGAGTGGTAGCCTCAAAATATGTTCGAGTATTATTCTCAAATAGTAAGTAGTAAATTAAATTGATATAATCTAACATAAATCATTTGGTCCTGTAAAAATAAATTGATTATAAATTACAATAATAAAACTTCATAGACATTTTGTTTACTGTTTTATGGTGGAATGATTACATCACCCTTTCAGTTTGATGTTCTATTCCGCTAGTATTTTTAGGACATAGACGAGATCCAATTAGATAGTGCCCAGGTATAACGCGCCTAACACTAAGCTTCAATATGTTTTATAAAGAGCATAACAAAAATGTTTTTTTTGTTTCTATTATAGATATGATCTATGATCAAATATTTAGTCCATCGTAAACAAATAAATTAAGTTTGTACTTAATTTTTTCATCCAAAAAATAAAAGTAGCTGCCAGGAAATTCTAGTGAATTAATAAAAACCTACTCATCTACTACTAAATACTAGTTAATTGTTATGAAATTGTTTTACAAGTAATTTACGTACTATGTCGTGCAATGTTCACTGGTATTCATGTCACAAACGTTTACGTTACAGGTCTTTAAAGCTTAAAGGAAATTTATTGTCACCCATATCAACAAATTAAATGCCAACTAATACTGCTTTTACAATAAAATTAAAAAAAGAAGTTTATCACAAAATCTTCAAATCATTGCCAATTTGTCATAAGTATAAATGTTTGATTACTCCAACCACGCAATCATCTCGAATATCGTAAAATTCGAAATACAAGGCATCTCATCAGTCTGTATTACATTCCACACATTCATCCTAATAATATAGTTAGTAAACATTTAAAAAAATACATCATACGCAACCATACTCGTACCAAATTGCAGATTCTTTCGAGTTTTCTGTTTTTTCGTTCCGGTTTAAAGACCTTCTGTCATTTCTCAGGTCATCTCTTTCCGGTAAGCTCTCTTCCACTGCTGACCGGGAGTGTTCAGACATGGATCGATGAAGATCTGCGGGCGGCCTATCGTTCATACTTTGACAAGCACCGTCACCTATGACGGTGGATATTCGATTGTATACCAAGTAAGTCGGCGGAGTTTCCTTGATGGGAGTACTACTTTGTGGCTTACTGTTCAGGTTGGCACTGGAATCGTCGTCAGCTACGTACACCGTCCGACGAGTACCGGCTGTACCGAAAGGCGTTGGTGTTGACGCTGAAAAAAGTATTCAGTTGGTAAGTCCAAACGCCATTTCCATTAAAGTTATTATTTTGTTTCAAATATTTATGACATAATTGCAATCTGATCAGTAAAATGCTTTAACGAAATAAATTGAGTATAGTGAACTGTTTAAAACGTACCTGCTGGTAGTCCTGTGTCTAAGCCTTGTCCTTCTAAGCCTTGGAAACTATTTCTGTGTGATGGTGGCACAGCCTTATGAGGTCGCCTCCTCAGCGACGCTCTTATGAGCGCGTCGTCACCTCCACCACTGTGCAGCGAGGTTCCAGAGAGCCTTCGCACAAAGTTACTTTCACTGTTCAACAATCTAGTTGAATCCAGACTTGGTATTGATCCACTTATGTCTATATTATCAGATTTTTTAATAAGTTTATCATCAAATCTTCTTGTGAAACTAGAGTCTATACTATGCCTCGGTGATTCCGCACTTGGATTGGAAGAACCCTGATCTTGATCAGAGTTTTTGGACATTTTTTCCAATTCTTGGCTCCCGGGATCCGATTCACCTGATTCAGAACCAGCCAAGGTTAGTTGAGATTTTGAGCGACTCGCGTCTTCAATCCGTTTATTGTTTCTAGTCGGTACTTTATTAATCAAATCAGTGCCAGCTTTACGGACCCTCTTCACAAATGACGCACCGAAGCCACGTCTTTTTGTTGTGCAGTTATCTAATTTCTTATAATGTTCCATAATTTTCTCTTCTAGTTTTTCTTTCTGTCGACACAACGCATTTACTTTGTCGGCAAACATCTTTTCTTCTTCATGGTAATGTTGCTTATCTTTTAGTGAGTGAGCAAGCAGTTCATGGTATTGAGTCAAAAGCTGTGATACATGATCCATCAGAGAACGCCTGTCTGCATCTAGGCTCTTATTCATTTGAATTAACATTTCACAATGTTGATTAGTCTTATTAATTTCTAACTCCATGCTTGTAATAATTTCAACTTTAGTATTGATTTCACCAGAAATCTCTGTATTCCTTAGTTTCAGCTGTGTAACCTCGCTTCTTAGATTTCTGTATTCTTCTTGCATGTTTCTGTATTCATTCTTCAGTCTATCGCTAGCTGTAAACAGGTTTCTAAAATCATCCTTCAATTTGGAATGCTCTGCTCTAAGATTAACTAGATTCCTGGACTCAATTTTCAAATTTTCTCTTTCAACTTCGAATTCTGATACTTTTTTCTCCATGTGCGTCAACTTTTCTTTAAGTTCACGATTCTCAAGTTTTAAATCTCTAACAGTGATTTTTACAGGCTCTCTTTCACTGAGCAATGTTTCATATTCGGTGTTCAGCTGTTCATGAAGTGTTTGTAGGGCAACTTGGTCTCTCAGAAGGTTGTCTTGTTTATCTTTTAGAACTTCCAGTTGTTTAATAATTTCTTCCTTTTCAGCAGCAAGTTGACTATTGGCAAGTTGTAAAGTCATTTGTTGAGATATTAAGGAACCATTTTGAGAGTTCAAAGTTGCAATGTTAACTTGCAGTTTGGCATTTTCAGCTTGACTGTTTTCTAGGGATGCTTGTAGTGCCGCAAGATCTGAAGTGAGCTGTTCAATCTGAGGGTTTACTATACTGTCGTCACTATTCATGTTATCATTGTCATGGTTGCAGTCACACGGAACTAACTTCATTAAGTTGGCTTTAGCAGCAATTTCTGATATTAATCCTTCATGATCAACATTTGTAATCACTTTTTCCAACAAATCTTCTATACTAACATCTCGACTTAATACTTCAAATGCATTGATGCCGAGTTTATCCATACAATTTCTAAGTTTATCAAAATTAACCTTTTCTGTAATAAGATCTTTTTGCAGAGTTTGAATAGTTTCAGAATCGACTTTCTTTTGTGATTTAAGCTCTCGAGTCTTTTGTTCTAAATCTTGGATTTTGCTTGTTATAGTGTGACTTATTTCAAGTTCTCTTGCTAACCTCTCCAGTTCTTTTTTCTTGAGTTCAATTTCGGTGGTGAATTTGTCTAGAGAGACATCCTTTTCCTCAACTGCCTCTCTCAATTTGTTAACTTCTCTCTGCAAGTTGTGCGTGTCTCGTTCACTGTATGTTAGTTTAGTTTTTAATTCTTCAGTGAGAATGATAAGACCAGTCACCTTATCAGCTTCAGGCTTTACAAGGTTAAGTTCTTTAGTTCTGGCATCTAAAGACTTTTCCAATTCATCAGCTCTTCTTTGAATAGAGTCACATAACATTTGAATTCTCTGTTTATCTTTGGTTATAGATTCTAAATGCTTTTCGAAGTCTTGTAATTTGTTTTTTTCTGAATCTCTATCAATTGCTTGACGATCTATAAAAGTCTTCTGGCTGTCAAAAGAATCTTGTAGCTTTCTATTTTCCTCAAGAGCATTTCGGAAAACTTCTTCCAGCTCTGAGTTTTGTTGCATAACTCTGTTACAATTTTCGTGAAGCTGCTCACATTTCAAAGACAATTTTTTCTTTTCTTTTTCTAACTCTAGTATTTTGTCACTACTCTCCAATAACGATTGCTCTCTTAAGCTGTCTATAGTTGATAACAGTCTTTTATTTTCTAGTTCGAGCTTTAAGGCTCTTGCTTGAGCATTGCTAGTCAATTGTTCAGATAAGCTGTTCTCGCCGGATTCCAGTGTGCTTTCGCCTTCGTTGTCGGTATCTAAATTACTATTGTTGCTTTCACTCAGTACTGACTTTGTAATGTATTGTAGATGATTATTTTCTTCGATTAGCTCTTGAATCTTTTGTTGGTCTGCATCTCTTTCCTATGAAAAATAAGAATGTATGATGTTCACATTTATGTGTATTTAACCACTGCTGTGTCTTGAATGACTTAAGCACATGTTAATGTTTAACTTACCAAAGCAATATCATTCGCTTCCCTTTTCAACTTGATCATTGCTGCTTCTAAAGTGAGACATTGTTCAGCGCGCTTCCTTGCTCTCAGCAGTTGTTCTTCTAAGGCGTCCCTTGTTTCCATTAAAGCTTTATTATCTTCGCGAAGTTCTGTAACTCTCGTTTTATAGTATTCGGCATCGGCGAGGCGGTCACGGTAACGTTGGATTTCTTGCTCTAGCCTGTTAACGGAAAAACAGATACTTATCTTAGCCACATATTTTAATTAAATTATTTATCTTTTATAAAAAGGCTGTTATAACATACCTGTCACATCGCTCAGCCTTTTCCCTCAGAGCATCGACTTCGTCTCTATAACCAGCTGATTTCCTGGCTTCATTGAACCACTCTTGGCTGTCAGTGCGTAACTTTCCCAACACTAGCTTTGTGTGTTCCAGTTCTTCACGACATTCCGATAACTGCTCAGATTTTTCTTCCCTATGTGTCACAATAGTCATATTAAAGAGTCAGAATATAAGTGGTTGTCCTTGTTAGCAGAAATATTTGTGTACATTGTCATAGTGCTTTTGTTAAAAAAAACCTGACCAAACAGAAGGTACAGTCCGTACAGTTAAACCAGATAAGGTATGCGCTTCAATAAACTTCGTGTTCCCAATTAGCACTATCGTCGCGCGTCAGAGTAACCCCCCCACAGAGACAAAGCTTCTATGTTTTGTACTACTATCATTGCACGTTTGTATGAAGTTTTGTCTTTGTTGGGTTGCCTACTCCGGTCGCAAATCGTCATTTGTCACTGAAAAGTTTTGAAAAGATTTTTGGATTTGCATTCAGTTATTAATCTACAATTTTGTAATCATTGTAGTAATAAATATGCAAGTCCTTCCATGGTTGTAATAGCTCTATGTTAGATCCCATCATCGCGTGGTCGTATTTCCGAAGGAAGACGACGTTTTCCGAATCGCATACTTTTCTTGTGGATCAAATATTTTTTCAAAGATAATTGTTAAAATACCCACAATTCTTGTCTCTGCTTCCTTAGTCGTGCTTTCCAATCTGCCAGCTCCACAGCAAGATGTTGACTATCGCCATTATTTTGATTTACATTCTGTGTCGATCGATTCTTTCCGTTTTTGTTTTCATTGTCATTTTCACACAAACCTTCATGGAGAACTAAGGAAGCCCAGTTTTGTAGATAGTGATCGCGTTCTTTGGCCAGCCGTCGCATGTGATTGAACATCGTCGGTGATTGGAAAAGATCGATAGCATCCGGCGTTAATACCACTGTTTGCATGTCTGTAACCTTTAAACAAAATGCTGGATTATAATTTTCTGTTTACCTTTTAAATCAAGTAAGTTGCTGAACGGGTTGGCCTGCTATCATCTAGTATTTATACATACTGGTTATTGCGTTAATAGTGGTCCAACGTTAAGGACATTTAAAATTAAATTTACATAATGAATTGCATGAATAAGAAAATTGTCATTTAGAGAAATTACAGCCAAAGTAATTAGTGTCCGACCGAAAGTTCGGTTTCGGTCAAGTTACGGCAAAAAAACGGGTTCCGGTTTAATTTCGGTTTCGGCGGCAAACCTGCCGAAGACATTTTGCCGCGTCCACGTGCCTAATCATGTCGTGACTGGCTTGAGTTTGCAGTTCGTTTTGTTTGTTGTGAGTTTTCGTGTGATTTACTTTGAAGTTTGTAAGTTTATCACGTGATAAGAGTAGGTAGTAAACACAAAAAAGTTATTTAATATCACAAACTAATACATAGATTATAATAGAATCAAGTTTAACATAACTATCAAAATATTTTTTGGTTAGTTTAACTCACTCGCTAATGCTATAACTAAACAAACATTAAACTTATGTTTAATATTTTTTTTAAACCATGAATAATATTCAATAGAAGAACTACCTACTCAAATAAACACCTCACCTATTTTAAGTATTTTTAAGGCGCAATCAATATTTTTTTTCATAAAGGACAACAGTTATAACAACCCCTCATTTATGAAAAAAAAAAAAATTGTTGGTTATCAATAAGTGAAAATGTCGGAGACTGCATAGCTACGTGATTTTCTCTATTTTTCCCTCAAAACATGATTCTTGTAAGGAAGTTTCGGTTTCGGCCGAAACTGAGACTGTTGCCGAAATTCGGTTTCGGTTTCGGTCGTAAAACCCAGTTTCGGTCGGACACTAAAATTAATGGAATATAATTAAAGAATAAACTAAAGCAAGATGTCAACTTTTCACAAAAAAATTACAAAATAAAAAATCTAAGACCTATGGTAAAAAATATACAAATGGTGGTATGTGATAGGTGAGTATATGGTGTTTCGATCCCTTAACTTTAGACCACTATTTACGCCACATCGTGTATAATCTGTTCCAAAATTACCTGATGAAAGTGTAAACAAACCCTGTTCAGGTTAAATTCCTGCGCAATCTCTCATTCAAGTGAGTTAGTAACACATTCCTCTGTTTCAACTTTATATATCACCACTTTTTTCAACAATTATTGATTAAATAACATTATTAAAATGTAATTGAAAAATCACCGACGAAAATGAAGGTTACCAAATTAACCTCAATTGTCAAATGAAAAACATCTGTAAGGTGATTTAAAATTAGAACAATTTAATTTAAATCAAATCAAAGCACTCAATTTGTAAGTGGTATTTGAATTTACAAAGTGCATTTTCTGATCCATTTTTTTACATTTTCATAAGATAATATTGGAACAAATCATAGGTTAGCCTCATTTATTGGTATAAGATTAATTACAGACTAACATGATTGTGCTGAATTTAAATTTCAAATTTAAATTCAGCACAATCATGTTAAATAATTGGCTGAGATGATGAACAGTGCCAATCATGTACAATCAAGTCAGTAAAAATTTAATATAGCAACATAATTTTGCAATAAACTGAAGGAAGCTATCAGTCAGAACATGAAGTTTTGTGCATAGCTAGCTCAGTAGCTCTTGCAACATTTGACAACCAGTTAGTAATGTCAAAGGTTCACCAAGGACATCCTGCTTCACAGTTTGTTGTGACATCTGCTGACCATTCACATGTTAACGTAAACAAAGTGTGTCATAACATGTTCACAATGAATGTACTTTAATATCAGGACCTTGTGATAAGCAAAAGGAATAATTGGTTTTTTAAATGTTGTTGATATTTTTAATAATTATTTTATCAAATTGACCTATTTGTATTTTTTTTATCTTGAAAAAAAAATGTGTTTGAGCTTGTACTTTGGACAGTAAATTGTTAGTCAAGTGATGCTTGACTGGTTCATTTATCAGTTCTGTGACTGAAGCATACCTGCTTATGTAAGTGTGAAAACTTCCTTATTCATAAATGGATGACTGACTTCTTTATCTATGAACAAGCCTCATGGAACCTCAAAGCAAGGGCCTTGGAATCCTAATGCAAATTACTACCAAACTTAGAGCAGTAAATTAGAATTTGTTTGTTTTAATTAAAGTTTACTAGACAAGAATATTAATCATACCTGTTTGATGCACTCCACAATGTTATGCTGCAGATCAACATTGAGTTCCTTGATCCTTGTAATAAACAGTTCCTTATTGGGACACTGCACAGCTGCACCAAGTAGAAGCAGTATTAACAGCTTCATGGTTTCCAGACCCTCCCTTGATTCTGGTGACTTTCCCAAGCATATGCATTCAGGGACCACCAGAAGTGTCATACCCAGTTCTTCTTCATACAAGCTCTTCACATTTTTGATGATGGCATCAAAGTTTTTCACTCTACCTAATATCAGGGCTTGGTCTTCTAACCCGGCTAATTTTGTGATGTGACATGATGGTTCTGGGTCTATCTGGAGGTAGACTTGATGTAAAATGTCTCCATTGAACAGAGATGAATACTCTGTGATGACATCTGGATTCGGTACACATGATTTAATCTGCAACAAGTTAGGTTTCATCAGTCTTGATAATTTTCAAAATTAAATTTTCTCAATTATATTTAAAAGTACTGTACACTTATAGGTATCAAAGATCTATTTAAAGTTGAAAGTGATCCAAAATAAAGAAAGCTAAGAAAGTTCAATTATTTATGTTTATGATCAATAAATTATGTGCTATAGGGCCCATCAAACATTATTTTAAAGAAATTCTCTTTGTTAATAGTATGGGTATTCTTGATTCAATGGTAGCATACGCCAACAATGGATCAATGAACATGTGTGGGAACTTCAGTGAAATGTAGTACACAGATATTGAACACAACTCTCTTCTTTAATAGCACTTAATATCTTTACTTGCTTAATGAAATCTCTATAGTTAGATTATTAATTATTAATTTTAAAAATAATAATTTAGTTTAATTATTTATTAATTCCAACCTTTCAGATTATTTAACATATTCTGTTTAGTGTGTTTTGTTGTTATGTCTATTTTATCACAAACATTTACATGTCTATATATAACTTTCATTTGATGGGTTTTTGTACTCACTATACATTTGCTAACAGCTGGAAGGATGTAGTTATAAAACAATAGCCAACCCATATTATATTATAAAGGGGATGTAAAGTAACTACATAGTCTAACAACCATCCATTACAAAACAACTTGATCACTCGAGTATGACAACAGAGTAAACGATAACTATAATATTCTCTCACCCTATGCTAAGGACTTCAAATTAATAATGACTGTAGAACATGCAGAAATTACCAAATAACACATTCATTCGTACGGAACGGGTGATTAAATCCATCTCACGCTTCATTTCTACGCGCACAGTAATAAAAACAAAGGTACGAATCGTTGTGCACTCACCCACGAAACTAGAGGCCCGTTCAAGAACTCGTCGATTTCGGTACCAGACGCGGCCATCCTTGCCATGCGTTAGGATGAACGGAACCTACTCCTCTGTGTTTGTCCGGCACGCATTGCATCGAAGCAGTGCTCAGTGTGAATACAAGCAGCAATTACACTTAACATCTGCAGTAAATGAGAAAAATCCGTACTACTCTGTACCACTTGTTCTAAAATCAAGTTGACATTTGTTAATTGAGTGTCGTTCGGCTATTACACAGATAACGTATGTGTTACATATTTAGTCGAATTTAGGCCGCTTTCCGATTATGAACGTAATCGCTCACAGCGCGGCAGCGCTCACTTCAATAATTGGCGTTCCGAGTTAGATATCACGATTATGACAGCTGAGGGCTATCAACAATTCGGAACGCACGTGAACGCTCTCACGGTGCTCGCTCAACGTCAAAACTTGCATATCATATTTCTTTGTGTTTAAACTACACATTTCTTCTTCTTCGTTGGTTATGTGGCCACGGTAGCCAGAAGCACAATTTCGAAGATGCCACGTTTGTCTAAAGTTACGATGCGACTCAAAACAAAACAGCACAACTATCATCTTTGACAGCGCTCACGGTGATATTAGTAAAAGGCATGGTCGGGGTTATCGCAAGATAGCGCATGTCATGACGTCATCTATGACGATTCACAATACATCGTTATCGCGCTCAGGCTTATTCGGTACGGCTGTTAGCACGCTCAAATCGATTACAGCGTAACTCGGAATGCAGTCTGAAATGATTCAAACCTTTTGACGTTTTGTGTCAATAAACAACAAACAAACGCTGTCGTATGTCATTCATTTGTAGATAATCCAGCAGTTGAAGTATTTAAAGTACAAAGAAAATGTATTGTATTATTCCTTATTATTAAGCACTGTAATAAATTTAATAAACTACTATAAAATAGAGCACAAATTATTAAACCATGTTTAATAAGTCATCTATAAACAAAGTGAAATTTCAAGATCAACAATTAGACGACTATGTTCTCGAGGTAAAAAATATCATTTTATTCGTTTTGGTCGAGTAATAAATGATTTCATTTGCATTTTTTTTTTTAATACTTACATGTAATTATAGCCTATCTTTATCCAACTACACATAGATGATCCAAAAGATCTGTTTGAAATGTTTTAGTTTATTGGTTCATGTCCATCACCAAATATTATGTTTTCAGAATTCAGTCTTGAAAAGTAAGTTACAGAGTAAGATTGATGCTCTATCTATAATGAGCAGGGAGTTGGACAAATGCAGTATGGAAAGGGACAGGTTCAAAGTGTTAGTAGAACAGTTAATATGCAAGAAGACAGTTCCTATGAAATCTAGTCCAGGTGCTAACAACATTGCTTATAGACTAACACCTACTAACACTATCAGTGGTGGAGAGATGCTTGCTAAAACACAGGACCATAACAATATGCTGAAATTAGAGGTAATCAAATTTTAAATGTCCTTCATAAATAACTGCAGGTTAATGCAGGTTGCTTTGATATTTTTTTGTCTAATACTAACATGTAAGTGATTATTAATTTCGTCAGATCTATATTAATAACTTGGTGGTTTCTAATATATAAATATACTCTTAAAAATAATAACAAGCAATGTCCTCTGTAGAGTAACATACCTGAAGAGTAATGTGATGAAATGAAAACTTTCAGGCAAATAAATATTTTGCTCTAAAAGCCTGGATAGACCAGAATATTTAAATATTTCTTCTGTTGTTTAACCAATAATAGAATAATTTTTTTAAATAGGCCTAAGGATAAATGAAATAATTTGGATGTAAATAAAAATGCAATAGTGGTTACAGCATGCTGTTAATAGCAGTGAGGAGCATGGTGTTATCAGTATTGGAACTCAACCATATACAGAGGGAGGACTTTTTTATACTGATCATGTTAATTTTATTCTTAATTTAGGTAGAAGCTCTCAGGAGTAAATTAGAGGAAGCTTCAGGGGACATCATAGCGCTGAAGAAACAGTTGAAGAAAAGAGAAAGTCTCTCTGATGAAGTCAATGGAAATAAGAAATTGTCTACTATATTCAGCTATTCTCATAAAGATTATGAGCTGTTGGTAAATGATCTAGAAAAAAATCAGAAGAAGGTTAGTGAAACTATAGAAATTACTAGTACCTATGTTTAATAAAATACCAAAGAAATAAATAAAATCATATTGGTTAATAGGTATTTTTAACAGTTTTTCTATTTAATCTTTCTTCCAGTATCAACAAATCCAGCTAGACTATCGAGCAACACTAGATGAAAAAGAAGAATTAGTTTCTGACAGAGATTACTATAAAAACAAAGTTCAGAGGTTGAGCCATCAGATCAGTTACATTTTATCAAACGGGGCCAAACTTCAAGATAGCAAGGAAATTGATCCACCAAAGCCTATAGTAGATATTGATGCTCTAGTCACTGAAAATAAATACCTTCATGAAAGAATAACACAACTTCAAGTTGAAAAAGAAATTGTAAAACGAACATTGACAAAATATAAGGTTTCTATACTTTTAACATCACTTGTTCATTTATCATTATGTATCTATCAGGAAGTAAAAAGATAAGCATGTAAATTTAATTGTTTTTCAGACATTGCTGGATAATAGAAATAAAAACTACTCTAGCTACATGAAAAAAGGTTTTGCAGATGTCATGACACAAAAGCAAGGTATGATAAATGGTGCTAATCATGAGTGTGCATTTGATTCTAATCAACATTGTCATAAGATTTAAATTACAATGATTTACGTGTGTTTGAGAAATGCAAAACCTGTACATTTTTGTTTTACTTATGTTCTGTTTCTTGTACTTTTACAGTACGAGAGTTTCTGGACAACATTAATTTGAAGGCAGGATTGAAGCAGGGTTCGGCAGCTGAATTTAGGTCACTATGTCTTGGACTATTTGAAGCACTTAATGATAAGTCGGTCGCCCTACAACATCAACGGAAGACGAATCAGTATGTATTATACAAATATTTTTACATGAAATATAACAATAAACTGATATTGTTATCTACCATCCCATATACAATGCTTTTAAATATCCGGCCGCAAAGAATTATCTCTGGTGTTTGGGATACAGTCATAAAGATAAGGAGGCCTCTTTACATGTATTGTGTCTAAACAAATTCCTTATTTACAGAATTCTCGCCAACAGAATAACAGAACTAGAAAAAACATTAGAAAGCTGGTGTAATGGCCAGAAATACATTCCAATATTTCCTTCTCAAATGTTATTAGATGAATTTCTCACAGACTCTGGGTCTGTAAAGTCAAATGACTCAAAAGAACAACAGTTGAAGTCTCATGACAGCTCGGAGAATAATAGAAGCAAGTATTCTGATAGTGATGATGACATGAATAAAGAGAACAGTGATGGATCATCAACAGATCTGAGGAAAGCTTATGAAGATGATAATGATAAGTGCCAAGTGTCAAATGGTGAACACAGGAGCATTTCCAAAACGGTTTTGCCTCAGGACTTACAAGATTTAGTGAAAGAAGCTCTTGCTGAACTAAAACCTGCAGAATAATCTAGATGAATATGTTCATCTCTGGCTGTTTATGAGTACAATGATCTGATAACTACTGACAAGTGTTACTCAAACTCAAACTCAAACTCAAACTCAAAGCATTTATTTCAAATAAACCAATTACAGGTACTTTTGAATTGTCAAGGGGTCGGTCAGTCAGAAATATGAAGCTAGTTGCCCATTCCAACGCGTAGTAGGTTCCTATGGAGAAGAACGGGCAAGAAACTCCACGGACACTCTTTTCAATCAGAATATTTTCACAAAATATTGGTTACATCATCTATTTTTGTAATTATACATGTGAGAACAATGTAAAAAGACGTGCACGTTAAAAGCGTCAGTAATAAAAATAAAAACAATTAAAAAATTAAAATAAATTCAAATAAGCCGTGGCAGCTAAGAGATGACCAGTCCCCACTGACGGCGCCCGTTCACGAACATGACGCATGCATCAGCACCATTTAGCTCAACCATTTTGAAGGGAACTTAACGATCCAACACACACGCCACCACCAGCGAGACATTTGAGTGAGCATGACATACTCACAACCGCCAGGGCAAACTCAAGTCAATGAAAGACGTACCCAGTAAATGGTAACTGTAAAGTAGGGACATAGTGCTCACACATGTGCTATGCAATTATATAATACTAAGAGATTGAATTTATACAATCTAAAGATAGTTTTACAATCTTCAGCAGCTGCAACAATATTTTGAATGCTAATCAATTAGTTTATGCGCCCTTGTGGAGCTGGACCAGCGCTGAGCCAAGCATTTTTGTCGTCGATGTAATCCCCCAACTTATAATATGCTTGGCAGCATAGTGTGCGTTTTATACAAGATTTAAATTTCGTTTCGTTCAATTGGAGTATGTGGGGAGGTATTTTATTGTAACATTTCAAACAGTACCCCATGAAGGATGAGTCTACTTTAGCCAGTCTGAAACCCGGTTGAATCAATTGGTCCCTATTTCTAGTCCCATAATTGTGTCTATCACCTCTTTTACTGAAAAGACTTAGATTTTTCCTAACGTACATGATGTTTTCATAGATATATTGACAAGGTACCGTCATGATATTAATATCTTTAAACAGTTCCCTTAGAGAATCGCGTCTGCGGAGGCCATATATTGCTCTGATGGCTCTTTTCTGCAGAATAAAAATAGAGTCGATATCTGCAGCCCGTCCCCATAGTAAAATACCGTAAGACATAATACTATGAAAATAACTGAAATAGACCAGCCTCGCGGTATCTACATCAGTAAATTGACGGATTTTTCTCACAGCATATGCTGCTGAACTTAGGCGTCCTGCAAGAGATGTTAAATGAGGACCCCATTGCAGCTTGGAGTCGAGCGTGATCCCCAAGAAAACAGTTTTATCGATGAATTCCAATTTCTCCCCATTCAATACTATGTCACAATCACTACTTTTAACATTCGGTAAAGCAAATCTAATGCATTTAGTTTTTTTCCCATTTAATACTAAATTATTAGCAGTGAACCAATTTTGGACCTGCAATAGGGCGTTATTTACGTCGTCAAGATTTGATGCACGTCTATTTATCTTAAAAATTAGAGAAGTATCGTCAGCAAATAACACCATTTGTGGTTGGTTTTTTAATAAATGGGGTAGGTCATTTACATATACTAAAAAGAGGAAAGGACCCAATATCGAGCCTTGTGGTACACCCATTTTTACTTTTAGACCGAGTGAATTGACCCCATTAATTTGGACTTGCTGTTGTCTATCATTTAAATAAGATTTTAGCAAACTGAGCGCAAGTTTACCTAGACCGTAATGCTCAAGTTTCAAGAGTAAGGTTTCATGATTTACGCAGTCAAATGCTTTTGAGAGGTCACAAAAAATTCCTATGGCGTCTTGGGCCCCCTCCCACGCTGTAAATATGTGTTTTAATAAGGTTACACCGGCGTCAGTCGTACAACGTCCTTTGGTGAACCCATATTGCTGATCGTGTAAGATTTGGTTGGTGTTAAAATGATTAAGCATTTGATTGAGCATTACCTTTTCGAACACCTTGCTGAATACCGGCAGCACGGATACTGGTCTATAATTGTTAGTGTCTTTACTGTCCCCAGATTTAAAAAGGGGTATAACCTTACTGTATTTCATTAAATCAGGGAAGACTCCTTGATCCACGCACAAATTAAATATTAAAGCTAAGTATGGTGCTATAGTCTCGATTATGGATGTACAAACTTTGATAGATAATCCCCATAGATCTTCGGTCAATTTGATTTTAATTTGCCGAAAAGCTTTTATAACTATCATAGGGTTTATATGTTTAAATTGAAATTCAACCGGGCAGCCTGGAACATTCGCTTTTAATAAATCTATTGAGACATCGGGTGAGGAATTTAAAGCTTCCGTCGTTTTATATGGTATATTAGTAAAGAAATTTACAAATTCTTGAGCTACTTCTAAATTCGAGCTTAAGACACCACGTGAAGTCTCCAATGTGAACTCAGTGTTTCGTATTTTTTTCCTATTAGTTTCATTATTTATAACTTTCCAAACTGTTTTTATTTTATTTTCTGCTGATTTGATCTTGTTGCTAATATGCATAGCTTTAGCTATCTTGCAGGTATTTCTAAAAATTTTGGAATATGTAGCAACATACTTGTTGAAAGTTTCAGTGTTAATGTAAGGCTTAAGGCCATACAGCTCGAACAGTCTTTCTCTACTTATCCTAATACCTCTAGTTGCCCAGTCGCTAAAAATAAAGTTAGGGCAAATATTTTTTGTTTTCTTTTCAAAAGTTTTATTGAATTCTGTGTGCACTACTGAAAAGAAACCCTCATACAATTTATTTGCATCGTCCATATTATGGCCCAGAGCATTTAACTTATTATTTAGGGTACTATTAAATCTATTTAATTTGCCAGTTGTAATTGGTCTAAATTGTATTTGCACTTTTTGCTTAAGTGTTTTAAACCTAAAAGTTACCGTTTGTCCACTATGATCAGACGGCAAATAATTTACGATGGCTTTATCTAAATAATCACAATCGCAGAAGACATTATCGATACAAGTAGCAGAAGTTGGAGTTACTCTAGTCGGTTCTGTAAAAACATTAGACAAATTGAACGATTTAAAAAGGCTTATTATTCTACTGCTATTTGAATTATTTTCCAGAATATTTATATTAAAATCACCACAAATAACTGCGGCTTTGTTGCTAGATGCAAGTTTCGCTAGGACATCTTCCATTATTGACTCAAATAAAGAATAGTTCTGATAATTAGGGGGTCTGTACACGCACACTACAACATGCTTATCCAGCTCAACACAGGACAGTTCAATGCAATGTTCAACTGATAAACCAACTATGTCATTACGTTGTTTCGATTTTAAACAATTTTTTATCAAGATAAGAGAACCTCCACGTAGCATAGATTTACGGTTAAAGCAACTGCCCACACTATAGTTCTCATAATTAATTAGCATTTGGTAATCCTTTAACCAATGTTCAGTAAAGCAAACAATGTCAAACTTAGTTTTTTCTAAAAACATTTCAATTTCTAATAATTTGGAAGAAATACCTTGAATATTTTGATGACATAGTTTCAAGGCATTCTGCTGATCTCCTTTTTGATAATTATTTATTTTAGAGCAAGAAGTTACCTTGTTGTTGTTAGGTATAAGAATATTCTTACAGGTACCTTCTGTTGTCTTACAAACTAGTTTAAATTACTATCCAGAGGCAGTGAACTCATAGTGAGTGAGGGACATGGAACCTCCTTCGTACAATTTGTAAAAATATTTGTAGCATTTGAGCTACATTTATTTAGGTTCACCACCTTATTATTAGTATTATTACTAATCATTGTGGTGTTAATAATACAAGACTTCGACATACTACCTATGTCTGAGTTTATATAAAAAGCTAATAGCCTTGCTATTATGTGTCTAAAACTAACAGGCAGATACACAGTATCCCTAGTCGATTTTAAAGTTTCCACAAAAGTGTTGGTGTCAAGAAATACAAGCTTGTCACTATAATGGCTAACTAAGAACTGCATATGCTTATTAAGCATATGAATATAATTGTTTTGTCTATTTGTCAATTTTTCAAAATATGGGAAAGCACACAATATTATTTTACTACAATTTAACTTTAACAATTCAGTTACACAGTCAGTGATTTCTTCTTTTTTGACCTTAGAACTATTACCTACAAATACAGTAATGTTGGTTTTAGGATTGTATACACTTGCTGTTACTGATGCCATTATTCGTTTGTAGGTAGAACCTGGCATACAATAATTTTGTGTTATTTAATTAAGTTCGTATTTCGTTGTTAGTGATAGTCCTGTACCAAAGAAATATTCCATAATTTCAATTCTAGTCTATTCAAAGCAATTATCTAGTCTGTTACTATTGATGTATGTTTAATTATTGTTGTTGCAATTTTACGTCGAATTATATATTTAATTATATTATACAATGTCGTGATGCGTGTTTTCTCGTTTTTGGTGTAAAAGAAAAGCCATTCAGTTGGTTCACAAAAATAATTTATTAAAGTAACATTATCTATATCATATACTACAAATCCATTTTGAAAGCTTTTTCTATACACATATCAAAATTATTACCAAAATTAATTTATTTTTTTGTTTACTCTAGTTTTTACTCAAATTCATAAATATTTAACGATAATTTTATTACAGATATAAGTAATCTAAAGCATTTTCGTTTTAGAAATACTAATATGATGCATAATAAATTCTAAAAATACATGGCCAACAATATAAAGAGGTACACACGGCTACACATCAAGCTATACATTTCCAGTTTATGCTGATCTCGCATGGTATATAATTTCCGTACAATGCGAGGTCAGTTTATACTGGAAATGTATAACTTGATGTGTAGCCGTGTGTACACTAAGCATTTAAAACATAACATGAACACAAAATTTTACGTAGCATAAAATATTTAAAGTAAACAAAATGCTTCGTTCTTATTTTTTCATCGTCATTTGCAACACAGACTTACCAAGGAGACATGTGTGCTTGAAGGTTGTTTTTTTTTATAAAGACCTTACCTTTATTTGTACCAATAACACGTCTCCATGCGAGGGCCAGAGGACCATAGTTATAGGGTAGAAACGAGTAAATAATGCTAGCGATAAGGTAACAATGAAATAGGTTCAACTGCGACATACTAAACCTTAAATAATATTCAATAAGGAAAATAAACAAATACATAGACCTTCTTACAGTTCAGTATTTAAAAACTAACTTAGATATTATATTATGTAGATGCTAAGTGATAAAACAAATTATCGATACAATTATTGTCGTTATGATTATCGACTGATATATTTTAAATCCATTAAGTTATTTATCATGTAAACACTGGGATTAACATGACGAATTACAGTGAAACATTAATTATCAGCGAAATCGCTTTTTATCGATATGATCAAATTATTATTTTACGGATCATCCACACTCGTAGTAATTATAATTTAAGCATAACATGAAATATAACCAAAAATATACCATCTTTTAGCCGGTTCATCTAATCTATAAAAACTAGACGTCGACTAGGCTTAAATCATGTAAGAAGTATCTAACGTCATATAAAAGTAAAGCAGTCAGTTCTTTGGAAACTATAAACTGATGCTAAAACTTATCACATATTGGTTCAAAATATAATATATTATTGGCTCATCAGTGCGCTTCAGACAATAGCCTAGTTTTTTTTGTAATTTAGACACAACATCAGGCCACCTGTAGGTCTACTAGGCGCTAGGTTTTTGTGGCGCCTTAGGTCCAACTATCCACAAATCAGTCAGGGTCTTCTTTCCGAGGCCTGGGTAATAATAAAGAATAGATACCTAACCTACGTTTTGTGTTAACTTGTTCACACAGAAATAAGAATATTGCGCCGGACGACCTGAAAAACCCGAACTCTGTGGATAGAGCTTCAAAAACACAGCTGGTTCTCGCGCCATTAGAGTGATAACAAGTTATTAATATTTTCAAGAAATGCTAGTATAATGCTCAAGAGCTGCTGCAGTGTGGTGGTGTACGGCCGAGTTGTCACTTCTCTGTCGCGCGGCCAGCACTAGGCGCGACAGCAGCGGACGATGCTCCCTCTCGGAATATCGCTCGTACGATTCCAAGCCTTCTTGTAACTTTAGGATTAGGCTGTCGTAATTCTTTCTCACTACTTCTAGAATCTATAAAATACAAAATAATTACAGTATCGCCTTAATTAGGTATATCAACTGTAATTGAGACTACACAATCGCATCACACACTTGTTGGGCGCCAGCTACCCAGTTGGCGCCCAACATCAATTTATTGGGCGCCAACTACCGAAGTCGGCACCATTTTTTTTTCCGGGGTGGGTAATCCTCATGTATGTCCTCCGCTTTGCGCCGGCCGAAGAGACTCCTACTGACTAAAAACCACCCCGGTGTTCCCTTCCCACACTTGGACCGGGGATCATGAGATCTTGTCCGTCTTCCATGATCCCCAACTGGACCTCCTGCCCGCGGGGGGAATGAGGTGTGAGACTCCCCCAACAACGTCAAATAGGGGCGCGCGTGGAACACTACGCGCCGCCACTTCGGGTTCTGCTGGATGGGGGGCGGTGGACGTCCCCGAGTCCACCGTCCCTCCGGACCTCTGGACCTGGGGGTATACTCCCTAAGTCCGTCAACGAAGATACGGGCCCATCCGAAAGTAGTCCGAAACGTCGGCGTGTACCCTACTCCGTATTGATTTCGGATTCATGAGTTTCGAACGGAATCATAGACAATATTTGTGAGTGAATCACGCATGACGATAGAGTTGCGCTATTTTACCGGTTGATTACCGGTTTACTTATTTTGTGGTTTTCAAGCTTAATAAACAAAAAATAATATTGTTGTCGTTAGAAAATTACTATTTTTAACTGTGACTTTTTATTACAATAGATTTTTTTTTACAATTTTTTTCCGGCGGCTTTATCCTGTTCATACCTTTGCCTTTTTTTATGACGGTAATTTTCAAATGAATTGTCTAAGTTTATTATTTTTGTTAGTTGGTAGGTACATAGTATCGAGAAGTTTTTGCTATTACCTAAAATAATATTATAAAATGGCCCCAACCGCTCCATGAGAAACTCGAGCGCAAATTATGGCACTCCTCAATTTCCGCGAGCCAACTCGTCACGGGCACTCATAGCCCGTGACGAGTTGGCTCGCGGATTATTGAGGGGTGCCGACGGAAGAATACGGTCCAAATGGCTGAGGGAAAGCCGTTCGATGGGAAGTTGCACAAAGTCCGTGGAGCAGTGGCAAAGGGTGAGTTTAATACATTACTCCTCAATATTAATATGATTTTAAGGTCTTGTCATCAGTAAAGTGCATACAATGATTTTCAGTGATCCTCCAAATACATATTATCTGTAAGAGGACTTACGAGTATATTGGTTTTTAAATAGCTTTTTATGCAATTATTTGGTTAATTTAACGAAATAACCAGGTCTGGGCTGATAAAAAATCATTAAACAATTCACCACAATTCCGTCATCAAGACTTCGCGGAGCTGTGACCGACGAAGCTCGATCTCTCACTGAATCGGTACACACATCGCACCACCGGTATAGTGAAGCGAGGGCCCTCGCTTCTAGATCCCAGGCTGGGGATCCGGCCAGTGCACAAGCCGCCTCGTAGGAGCTCGTGCGATACCCCTTAATAGCTCTAATGGCTATCGCCCTCTGCGGTTTTCGCAGTATTGCGATGCTGCCGGCCGTCAGGTCAGAAGCCCACACTGGGTTCCGTACAGGGCCGTGGATCGCACGATCCCCAAGTACAACCGCCTACAGGCGGTGCTCGGGCCCCCAGATTGGGAAGCAGCGTTGACAACGCACACGCGGCGCCGTGTGTGGAAGTCCCACCGTCTGTCCAGACCCGTCCCGGGTACTTCATGGTGGACTCGACAACAATTCGGGCCCCGCCACGACGTGGTATCCCGGTGGTGGCACTTACGGGGGGCCATGAAAGACCACGGCCTCCGACTTGTTGACAGCCACCTCCAGGCACAGGCGTCGTATGCGACCCACCACCTGTGAGACTGTAGCCTTCGCCAGCAACGCTGCCTCCCTATATGAGCTCCCCCGGGCCGTAACTAGCGTGTAGTCCGCGTAACACGTCAAGTTCACTCCCAGTTGGAGCTCGCCCCACAGCACCCAGTCGTAACCGATGTTCCACAGGAGTGGGCCCACGACCGAGCCCTGTGGAACACCGCACGACATATCGCGCCGGCCCCCGCCGTGTCGTACCCTATAGGTGACACACCTTTTTGCTAAATAAGCCCCAACGATGTGGAATACAACTCCAGGGCAGGATATTGAATGTCTTGGAGACGCCCAAGGACACCGCCAGCATCACCCCGCTCCTAACCCAATCGCAGTCGATTGCACGCTATAAGTCTCAACTGAAAAGTTGATATACGCTTGGCATGGCATCCGTTATTACGATCAAATAATATTATTGGATGAAATGGACAAATACTGACCTGATCTTCAGTAGGCGTTGACAGATTTTGAGATGCCAGCCAGGCTTCAATTTTTGGCGAAAAGTGTTGAATGATAGCGCGTACATTGACAAGACAGTTAGCTAGTCGCAACGCTTCCGCTTTGAATTCACCATCACTGGTTGAATAGCGTAACGCTGAAAAATATTAAAATGAATAATTAAAAGAACCTTTTTATTTTCTTACACATATTTTCTGTACACTTACCCATATAGAATAGATTATCGAAAACTTGATGCATTCGAATCAGCTCATAATATAGTTGGTCATAAGACGCAGGAGTTGGCAAGAACGTGTCGCCAAATGTAATAAACAGGTTGAAAATGTTCACAACCTAGAAACAAAATGCATAAAAACAATATTGTTCACAGAAAAAAAACAAAGCATTACTGATGTATGGTAATGATAAACACACCTGTTGTGCCATGATAAAAATATTATGTCTCCTTAACAAAGTGCTCTCATTAGTTACTAAGAACTTCAGCAGCGCAATGAGTGCGGCCCATAATGGCCGCCAATCCCTAGCAAGTCTTACACGACACCGCTTTTGATAGCTCAGCAACCGTAGCAATACTCCCACACATAACTGATACAATTCTCCAGGAAACTTCTTCAGTAGATGGCACATTATAAACTCGACCAGAAGATCTGTAATAACAAATCATTATCAGAAAGAGAGTAGGTAAGTTTGTATAAGTGTATGTGTGAAATAAACTAAAAGTTTGTGGAAGTTTATTTCACACTATTTTTATAACAATTACCTATCAATGTCGATGCAAGAGGCTGCGACGGTGGTTCTTCTAGAACTATTTTCCTATGGCGCATTGGGAGCCTATACAATTGTACCTGGAAAAGTGAAAATAGACTTCATCATAATGTTTCTGAAAATCTAAAATGAAAGCGACAAAGATTTAAATCATATTTACCTTAAAAGTAAGATTTTGGTCGTGCATAATAGAATTAGCAAACTGTTCTTCTACTATACACGTAAGTATAATGAAACATAGACTGCATTTATTTATGCTGGACTCAGTCCGCGTATCAGCCATTACAATGGAACTGAAAATTTTATTTAAAAAGAAAAAAACAAGTTATAACATTAATTAGTAGAATTCCTTAAAAAACTGTATGCGCACTATTGCGCACATACTTACCAATATTGAAAGAACGTGACTAGTAAATTCGTCGGTTGTTCGTTGTCAAGCGCTTGTATTTGTGTTAAATTAGGGGGAGTCTGAAACAATATGGGAATTATATTTATTCGCCGCCAAAAATGTCTAGCACGATGCGCTCAATCAGTAAACTAACTGCCTACCTAATTGTTAACATCTAATCGACTGGCGTCAAAATATTGGTTGCATTTACCGATGAAAATGCAAAAAATCGACCTGCTGATATTGGATCCCGAACACAAGTCGGTTACGGGTATAAACATGACTTAGGACAACATGTTTTTTTTTTTTGTTTAGGGCATCTCGTAGCTGACCTCTTAGGTCATGACTACTTAACCGGTCATTCCTGTGGTTGCTTTAAGCTTCTACACTCAAAGCCTCCAGCCAGGGGCAAAACTATGCTAATTAAAACTAGGCGAACGCTCGCTAAGGGCACCCCCTGTGGGGTACGAACCTCCGCTTAGGGGGGACTGGGGGGAGGACAGCAAGATGGGACAGGCTGGATCAAAGATATATCATATATTATTAATCGGAGAATTTAAAGCTACAGGCTCAGCATCGACGCGGGCTGGCGCATCGTCGAGCAAGGGTCGGGGGATTTGTTTTGGTTTTTTATATCAACCTTTATCTCTATTTAAGGGCTCCCCTTGGGGTATTAACCTCGGTTTTGGACGTCACTGGGGAGAGGGCAACTAGCTCAGTAGATAGTTATTTTAGGGACTAGCATGATCTGGTTGGCATTAAAAAGGGCAGGTTTAGCAACACGCTTATCGCAGTTTGGAGTCGGTAAGGGTCAGGGTGGCTGTAGTGTACAAACATTTGTGTTATTACCTGATGTGGCGGCAAGGTCGCCGGCGGTGACGGCGGCGCTGACGAAGCGGCGGCTGACGAGGAATGTGCTAGTGTCGTCATGAAATTGCGGTTCAAGTGAGCTGCCTCGTACAAAGCCAGTAACATTCCTTCTTCGCCGCCGCTGGGCGTAACAAAAATGTTTTTTTTTAGCGGGGGGAATTTGCTACAGATTTTACTGTGAGTTGTTATAAGATTATGTGTCAGACATTGTTGATAGCCACTAAGAATGTCCATGATGATTAAAAGCCTATTTTTTTTCACCACTACTAGACACGATCCAGTAATCTTATCTGGCAGATAATATCATAAATTCAAATTCAAATTCAAAAGTCATTTATTGAAACTAAGCTGAGAATCAGCACTTTTAGAACGTCAATTACATAAGACAAACCCCCTAAACGCCCACCCTTCACCACTTCCTAGTGCATTAGCTGGGAAGAAGAAGTGGCGCAACAAACTCCCCAGCAGCACAGCTGTCTGTTCAGTTAGAAGAACAACAAAAAAAAGATTCTATATATTTTCAAAATAATTTACATTACGCAACACAAAACATAATTTAAATTATTAGCCATATGTTAGCTAGCACACGCCAATATACCAAACAAAATCATCGAGAACAGCTACACTCAGGCAGAAAAAAAAAAAAAACGTAAACAGAACTTAATATCTAAATAAAACCCCCCAGGCATACGAGTATATTCGCGCTCGTGTGAACGCGCCTTCAAGCACCGTTTATCAGTTATCGAAGTATATCTATGGATACAGGTATTTGGGTAACCTTATTTAAACAAACCTAATTTAACTTTGCTTTTGTATTTATTTGTATAGGTAGTTATTAATTTAGTAACCATTGTAAATAGTTATGTATCTAGAATAGCAGCTATACATTTTGTAAACAAAGAAGTTCTACTAAGTTACGTAGCGACAATTCAATCAACAACAAATAATCCCAATTTCAATCAACTCAAAGAAAACACACGTGTAATACGAAACTAACGAGCAATTTCACTTGGTCGGGTTATATTTTAGCGATATAAATCGCTGTCGTCTAATGTTTTGAGATACTGGAACTCAGTACTGGGATTATTTGTTTCGCTACGTTACTTAGTAGAAGTTCTTTATTTACAAAATTTATAGCTTCTCGTGGCGGGGACCTTAGTTATATTAAATATTGTAAAAGTTCTTAACTTATCTACCTTATAGTTAATCTCTACTTAAGTGTTATTTGCGATACTCTACATTGTATTGTTAAGTAGCGACAGTTACATTGTCGTGTTGTAGTAAGAAGCCATAGCAAATCACATTATGCAGTTATTACCTGTTCAGTCTGTATTTAAAACAGTTTCATGCATCTCTATATTAGGTAGTTTAAACGGGATTACTGCTTGATTTCGAATGTCATTTGCCCGATGGCTAATAGGGATGATGCCTAGGTAGAAAAAATGAAATTCTAAGTAGTCCGTCAGTCAAATAATAAAAAAAATATGAGACACGTATTTTTTTCTTTTTCATATTAATAAAAAAATACTTAGATAAAACGCATTTTAATTTGGGTAGTGGGGGTCGCTACGTCACTAGTGTGTATAAAATCTACATACTCGTGACGTCATGGCACATTTTACCTCAATGTATCGCCGTAATCTTTAGATTACGTAAAAAAGAAAAAAAATGGGTGTCCAATATTTTTTTATATCCTCAGACGGACAAAAATTTTTTTTTGTCATCATCACTATTCCCCGAAGTCTTAAGAATAGCTTTCGACTTACTGGCACGTCGATCCAATAGACATTCGACGGATAGGACTATCATTGCAATGTCTTTTCGCCGAAACGGACGCTCGATCTAATGGCTATTCGAAATTGTGGTACATCGATGCAATGGAATTTCGACAATCCGGACGTTCGATCTGATGACTTCGAGGAATTAGCCATCGGGCATATGACATTCGAAATCAAGCAGTAATCCCAGTTTAAACAGGTGTTGCAGAGCTATTTATATTTACGTATACGTTTTTTTGAGTCCAATATTTTATTGCTAAAACTAAAACTCAACTACGACAAAAAAGTCATCTAAAAAGGTATCAACAATACATCACAAGTAGACAAATTAAAAATCCGGAGTCACAGGTTAGGACATAAATCGAACAGATTACGTGTGGCTCAGGTTTTTTTTATAACTTATTATTTTTATTAAAATTTTTTGGGGTTATAACATGTATATTTTTGAAATGTGCTTAGGCCCTTTCATTTGATACCCAAATTGACAACATTTTTTTTTTCTTTTTACTTCTTCACTTCATGTCCTCTAGAGGGCGCCATATTAAATTTAGCCTATAACCAGCGGACAATCAAGACGCTTCCAACGATACCTCGAAATTATGATCTGTAGTTTAGAAGTTATGAGGTAACAGATATACATATATACATACTGGTCAAAATCATAACCCTCGTCTTTGCTTCGCCGTAGTCGGGTAAAAATAGGGTCTCCCACTTTTACATGGGACCTAAACAAAACGAAATGTGGGTGTAACTAAAAGGTATACCTCTGCTATATCCTTTCGGAGATTACAGGTGTGAAGTTATGTTATAATATATCTTACTGCTCAATAGTAATATTTTAAGTACCAGCAGTAGACCTTACCCAGTGCGGGGAGTCTGACAAGGCTAGGTCTTTACCAATATTGTTGTTCCAGACTTTCAAGTTCGATATCTTTAAAAATAATGTTCAAAAAATTCTGCTAACTGGGTCCGTCATAATCTACTACTTTAGTCACAAAATATTCCTCACCTGTTCCTCTGCCCTCTAACAACAGGTTGCGCCTCATCACTGGTCAGAAATATCCCGCCGACCATGCTGGTGAGAGAAGAGAGCCATCCACCGCCTCCGCCGCCCCCCTGCATGCCGCCGAACGTCGACATCACATAGTCGTTCAGAGCTGCCGTTATAACTTGCCCATATCTAAGTGAAAGAGAATATAGAATAAATCCTCTTTTGGAATATTGTATATTCGAAATCGAAATCGTTAGAGCCGTTTTCGAGAACGTGATTACAAATATATATATACACAAATATTTCTCATTAAATAGTATAGGATACGTTTTGAATTTTGGATTTTGATTAATTACTAGAGAAGCTACTACTTAGCTCGGTTAAATACGTGCTCGAAACAAAATGTAAATAAAAAAGTAATTTAAAAAAATTAAACCGACTTCGAAAGAAATTAACTCAAAATTATGAAATAATATTTACAATGCATTTGCTCGAAAAGAGCGTTTTCCAAGCAGTCAATTTGTGCGGAAAGTGTAACTTTTTTAATTAGTGCTTTTTACTTTTCTGTTTTTTTTTTAATTTTTGTTGCCGTCGTCAGCCCGTATTATTCGAGAAAAGTTTTACAAATCAGATGATGATGATAACGATGGCGATGGCAATGACGATCAAAGTCAAAGTCAAAGTCAAAGTCGAAGTCAAAGTCAAAGTCAAAGAGTTCAAGTTCGAGTTCGAGTTCGACTTCGAAGTCGAAACTCAAAATCATGAATGTTGGTTTTATCATATATATATCATATGTTAGATGTTACACATCATAGGCAACTACCATAAGGATCAGTCGTTTTTTTTTTCCTTGCACAATGCATAGTAAAAAGTTGTATGATACACGTGCGTAAGATGATTTCACCTACCTTCCGCACTTATAGCATAAATAACTATTGTATATCTACACGAAATTAAGCAACAAAACGAAATCAAAAGTAGGTACGAAACAAATTAGGGGCCTACAATTTTTTTTGAGGTCGGTGCCAGCAATGCCATGGAATATATAAAACTTAATCAAAATAGAAACGATAATCGAATACAAAACGGAGTTATAAGACATTTTACATAACAACCGATTTTTTTTTATAATAGTCGTACTTGTATCACATTAGGAAATTATCCCATGGAAACGTACTACGGGAATAAATGTATCCTGTGTGTTAATCCAGGTTATAAACTGCTTCATCCAAATCCTATTAGTAGCATAACATAATGATTGAATACTTTCGTGAATTCATGCATGCCTAATACTTTTTGTCAGGTTACTGCTCAGAAATTGTGCACAACGGGTAATGATTGAAATACTACTATCTTGAATTCATGCAAGCCTAGTCCTTTTTGTGCCAAGTTTCAAGTATATTATTAACTCAAGGAATAAGATTTTTCATACAAACGAAATCCCGCCCTTTTCGCCCCCTTGAAGGTGGAATTTTCCCCTTCTAGTGCTCCCCATCATTATAAAAGTGCAAAATTTCACGTTCCTAGTCCCAGTAGTTTCGCCTTGCGTCGATATATGTCAGTCAGTCAGTTTCTCCTTCTATAGATAAGTAGGTGCTTTTCTTAAGTGCTGGAACCGACCTCAAAAAAAATTGTAGGCCCCTAATTTGTTTCGTATCTACTTTTGATTTCGTTTTGTTGCTTAATTTCGTGTAGATATACAAATATTATTTCATAATTTTGAGCTAATTTCTTTCGAAGTCAGTTTATTTTTTTTAAATTACTTTATTATTTCGATATTTTTAGTTGTATGTAAAAACTGGAGTATTATTTGTTTTTATTTGTTGTTTGTAATAAGTAGTTTTTTTTTTTTTTTGTAATTATTTAAAGATTTCATTGTAAGCATTGATAGATTTTTTAAGTAAAAAAAACTAGTACCTATAGTTTGTTTTAAATATGCTTGCCCAATGTAAAAAATGGTTCTATATGTTGAAGTAAGGCTACAGACGAATCAAGAGAAGCAGCTACTTATGGTAAAACGCCATTAGAAAACGTAATTTCAACCGACCCAAACAAATGTCTTTTAACGACTTTTAAGGACTTTTAACTCAACTTCAAGTGGCAGTGGGATCAAAAGTTAAAAGTGATGCTGAAAAGAAATGTTTCGGTGTCTGACCAAGCCGTCAAAAGATGCAGATAGTTATGTGCCAATATCTCCAATCACGGTAACGTTTCAAGCTAAACGTAGTTAAGGTGACGTGGAACGACGCATTTTACCGCTGATACTTAGTTCGGCTGTAACTGTATACAAGTTACAGGGCACAACACTTGAAACTGCAGTCGTAAATTTAGGCAAAAGGTTATTTGCAAAGGGTCGAGCTTATGTTGCTTTGAGTAGGGTTTAATTCGCTTGGTGGCCTTGCTATAGATAAGTTAGATCCCAACAAACTTTTGAAACAACCAAATTTTTTTTCGATTACAAACTTAAGTTTGCAGTTGGAGAATTGACCGTGACGTATATCAATGTATGGGAGAACATGTTTTGCAACTACTATGTTAAGTTTGTTATTGGGATAAATTCATCCCAACTACGGAACCCTTCATTGCGTGGTCCGACACGCACTTAGCCGGGTATTTTTTTTTCTATAATTTGACCAAGGTTTTGAGATGTTTCCCTATGACCCGTAGCTCGTATCAATAAGCCAGGCCGTCGCACTCACACTTATTAGTCCATATCTTGAAAACGACTAAACCGATTTTGATTAAACTTGCACTGTGCCCTAAGTTGAAGTAAATGTAAGCCAATAAAAAAACAATGGTCACAATCCGATTAGTAGTTTCGGAGATATGCGAGGACAAACATACATACACCTATGAAATTTTGAATATTTGTTTGGAAGCCCTAACAGATTATCCTATGTGAATATCTTGCAGTTCCAATAATATTACATACATACATGTCGAATTGATAACCTTCCTTTTTTTTAAGTCGGTAAAAAACCGGCCAAGTGCGTGTCGGACCATGCGCAATGAAGGGTTCCGTCTTCCGTAGTTAGGATTAATTTATCCCAAAAACAAATAAAGGTTTAGTTTATTATTTTTATATTTGAGATGATTGAATGAAAGGTAAATTGCGGTTTACGATTTATGACGTATTAAAAAAAAACTACTTACTAGATCTCGTTTAAACCAATTTTCGGTGGAAGTTTACATGGTAATGTACATCATATTTTTTTTTTAGTTTTATCATTCTCTTATTTTAGAAGTTACAGGGGGGGAGACACATTTTACCACTTTGGAAGTGTCTCTCGCGCAAACTATTCAGTTTAGAAAAAAATTATATTAGAAACCTCAATATCATTTTTGAAGACCTATCCATAGATTCCTACAAATAAGGGTTTTGATGGAAAAAATATCAGTTCTAAGTATGGGGAACCCCCAAAATATATTGTTTTTTTTTCTATTTTTGTGTGAAAATCTTAATGCGGTTCACAGAATACATCTACTTACCAAGTTTCAACAGTATAGTTCTTATAGTTTCAGAAAAAAGTGGCTGTGACATACGGACGGACGGACGGACAGACATGACGAATCCATAAGGGTTCCGTTTTTTGCCATTTGGCTACGGAACTCTAAAAATAGGCGATGTTTTGAGTTTTTGCAGCCACATATAAAAGTTAATCCACAAGAAATAATATAAGTATTTACCACCACTTACCGCCCAAGGATCGAATATTAATCACGTGAGGCTCGAAAGGGAGATTCGGAAAAAATCACGAAATATAAAAAAAAAAATCGTTTAACGCGCGATTTCTAATCCGAAAAGCAGCGCGTAACCTTGACTTTAGAGGTTTTAAACTAACCACGTATCACTAGGGGGAGGACGGTTAAAAAAATTGCTAAAACAAACACATCAAACATCACGTGATTAATGGACGACCCCAAGTACTCTCCTTACTTACCCATTTAATGCTAATTCATCATCTAGTATTGATAATTTCACAACGTAGGGGTTAGCCGATTCCTGTTTCTTATAATTTACTAAGAACATCAACAACATGACCACATCATAACCTTAAACAAAAATAATAAAAAAAATACATTTTAGCGACAAAAAAAAAAAAAAAGAATGTATCCCAATGCTGTTACTCTTGTTTAGATGGTTTGGTAATAGTAAAATAAAATTACAGGTACCATATAGGCTACAATTTTTTTTGTTTTCGACTTGTACTTTTTATTAATTTAGAAAGCCTTCAACATATAATTATTATTGATTGAATATTATAATAACACAAATAATATGACCTCCAATATGTTATTCACTTGAACATGACTGGAGCATACATAATAATTATTGTTTACGTATTCCACAGCACAAAACCAGCCAGTTTGCAGCCTATTGATATAATAATAAAGAAATAGAATAGTATTACCATGATGTTGCCTCTCTGTAGATGTGCACAGGAGTTGTATCAAAGGTTCAAACAATGAGTTTTGCATAAAGTACTCAACTAAAGAGTTATCATCAATGTTGTCTATGCCCGTTGCTATTACTAAAAGAAGCTTTAAAACCATTGACTTTAAACTGTCTGGAACATCTCCTGAAAATATTTTATAGGACAAGTTGTATTATCATTATGGGCAAAAAGTGAGGCATCATTTTGAGAACCATTACAAGTGATCGGATTAGGAAGTGCAATTTGGGCTCAACAAACTCAAACATTAACATTAGTATGGATAAGCTGTGGAAATCCCGGGATCAAAGAAATTTGTAATTTTGTTGATTTTATTAAATTTAAGTATAAATAAGGTATTTTACAAGATTTTATTTGATATGCCTTATTTATGTTAGTGTGTCCACAACTCTACAAAAGCGTAATAGTCTGACACTTCCTATCTCTTTCTTACAGTTAATTCTCTAACACTCTTATCAACTTCTGAGAAAACAAATGGATTTTGTAAGTATTCTAGTTAAGTTTATGTAAAACAATAGGGCAGTAAACTTGGACTGCCCCATGGACAGCCTCTTTATGTGCATTGAGAAAATGCAAACTTGAATTAAAATAATGTCAGTTACTAAAACTGCCCTATTTGATTGATAACTTTGTATGACCAGTACATGGTAAATTCACTATTCTAAATTCTTATAACATCATTAAATCCAAGTACTTGAACCTGAAAATCCAACCACTAAATATTATATACAATTCCACCATTTAATACTAAAGGAAAACTTTAGTATTAAATGGTGGAGTTTTATGTTATGGTGCTGATAATGTTGCCTCACTTGTTCCAAAATAATGGCCAGTTCTTTGATAAGAAATTTTAAAAAACACATATGGAACAATTTAACTACAATATTGTTATCTTGTTTCTTTACAAATCTTGATCTTTACATAAACTGCAACATACCTGATAATATGGTGCTACAATGTTCAAACAACTTTTGCATTTTAAAGTCAGGATTGTCTGAACCAATTAAAACAGTTTTGATATTAATGTTAGGGTCTTGTCCAGCTCTTTGGTACATAGTTATTAAAAGAGCACTAAGAGTTTGAAGTGCATACACCAATCTGGAACATTAAACTTATTTAATGGACTATTTTGATGTTACTTTAATTGAAAATAGGGGTTAATTCAATCCACAATTTGGATGAAATCTATAAGATATCCTACCTTATATGATGTTCTTGCCCTAACATTTCAATACATTGGGAAACAAGTAAATTAATACTTTCTCTCATGCTCATAAGCTGTTCCACAGATAGTTTATGAATTTCAGCTTCTAATTGGGGAATTTTAGGTTTCAGAAGAAAGAATTCGTCCCAGAATGTAGCGTTATCAGTAGTTAAATCTTCGCCTCGAAAGAAAGATTCATATATTTGCACCACTTTCTCCTTCAGGTGTCTTTTAGACCCTGATCCGCTTCTCTTGCGTGTAGCCATATTTTTGATGATATATATTGGCGTATAATACACTTTTTTTTGCTGAAAACCACTTTAAAGTGTGCCAACGATGCCTTATCAAGCTAAGTTCTGTAATAAATTGCTATTGACCATAATATAAATTGAAATTGAATATGAGCGATAAAACTGTCCTTGTTGTAAATTAATTATTACTGCACGAGGTCTGCCGTTAAAATTATCCAGTATGTACGATAATAAATCCTATAATTAATAAAACTGGTAAAAAGTCAACAAATTACAAATTGTAAACTTTCGTCACTTGACATTGACACTTGTTAGTGACACAGGTTAGAGAAATGTCTAATAAAAAATGACATTTCTTTCGAGCAGTGCTGCCATGCCGCACACGCAGTGATTTTAGTCATCAAAGAGATTTTGACTAAAGTTTCTGCGTGTGTATCGTTTAAGAATAAATGTTGTGTGTGTGTGTTCAAGCAGAAGAAAAGTCCTTGACAAAACAAAGAATAACTGAGTCGAATTATGTCAAAGAGTGAATTTCGTAAAAAGTGCAGTTGACTCTTTCTACTTTGCTGCCGTCGTACTGTCTACACGGAACGTCATTTTGGTCTACTCTTCCGTCGACAAAAAGTTGCTCATGCTACGCGTGCTGCAGTATTATTTTCGACGGAGAAATTACGAAAATTTAAAATTGGAAGAACACAAATATATTTTGATTTCAAGGTCTAAAGTGCAGGGTGTCACCACTGTGTGGATCGCCCGAAGGACACGGTGGAGGTGTGCCCTGCTTGGGCAGAGCACCACCGTGTCCTCGCGGAGGCGATCGGCGGCGGCGATCTCTCACGTCCGGCCCTGGTTCAGGCCATGGTCGGTGGCCCTGGTTCAAGTGCATGGGAGGTGGTCACTTCCTTCTGCGAATCAGTAATGCTCGCGAAGGAGGAGGCGGAGCGCACGAGGGAGAGGCAAGATGCCCGCCCTCGCACCCCTAGCCACCGCAGGAGACGCCCCGGGCGTCGGGAGTCGCTAGAGTCGCCAACTTCCGGCCACCGTAGGCGCGGGCTTGCGGACGGTGAGTAATGGGTAGCTCGCCGTCCGATTAAGCCCGGGTCGACGGCGCGTTGTGTTCCACGCGCGCCTCAAAGAGATGTCAGCACCAACTGACGGGGTCCATAAGGACCAATGCCTGCCAGGGTTGCGAGTTTGTCTGAAAGGGATATCGCGGCCCCGGCACACGGGCAACGGAAGGAACACGGGTGGGTTTTAGTCAGTAATAGACTGACCCACCCTCCAAGTTAAGTCAAGTTACTTGATAATTTCCCACCCTCAAAAAAAAAAAAGATTGCTGTCAAACTAGAATATAGTTAAGTTGTGATACTTTAGTCTATCTTAGAATGGGAAATCGTCGATTTACAGGAATAAACTAAATTTTGGTGATTTTTAGTCTAGTTTAGAGGCATTTGTGACAACAGAATCGATACCATTATATTGAAAAACAGAATTAGTAGCAATCGATCTGAAATTTTTGACTTAGAGTAGTCAACTGCAACTTCTGCTTCTGTGAAATGCTTTTTAATCAATTTAACAACAAAAGAGCAGATAAAATTTGTCTGATTGGGCACAATTGGAAAATTGTGAACAAACCAAAACCATTAAACAATGAGTCCAAAGAACCAAATCGAGTACCTCTGCCACAAGAGAAAGAGAAGAGCCTACAATCAAATTATGACAACGAATCTGGAGTTTTCAATGGACGAATAGCATTAGCAATTGGATTTGTTTTTAATTAATAACAGTATAAACCTCTCTTACAATTTTTTTATGTTATTTAAACTGTTTAGTTGTAATTCATAAAGTTTGTTTTAATACAGAAATCGTAATTTATTAATATTCCATACGAAATTTAGAAAAAAATCTCGGAAATATTCTCGGGTATGTTCTCGCTCAGAATTTACTGAGAATTAAACTAATGAAATAGTTTATTTTGACGTAAACTTCGTAAAACGTTCAAATGCATTAAAAACTATTACTCTAAAAATAGATCGATTCAATAGAGTCATCCGATTTTTTAATTCTCGTAAATTCTCTTTCAAAAGAATTTTCTCGAGAACTAAACAGCAAAGTTCTCGCAAGGAAAATATTCTCTGGAATTTACCATCACTAATCATAATTTACTTAGATTTGGCAACACTCTGCAGTACCAGAGACAAATATTCCACATTGCTGCGCTTCTGATTTCACTATTTTCATTCGTTCAGTTTTAGCTTTTTGTTTTTGGTCTTGTGTGGTGCTTTGTGAAATTGTGATTTTATTTGTAAGCTAAAATCAAAAACATACAATGAAATCTAAGAAACGACATCATACATCGTCGGAGGATTCGGATGAATCCGACGCGACTGGTAACAGCAGCTCTTCTGGGAGCGATAGTGAAGACTCTTCACTATCGGAACACCGCTACAACAAAAAGAAAAGGAAACGTGCTGATTCTACTGATTCTGAAAGCGATTCTGACGAGCAAAAACGATCGAAGAAACGTAAGCATAAGAAAAAGAAGAAGAAACACAGCAAGAAGAAGAGGCGTTCAGATTCCGTGGTAGAAAGTGTCTCGGGTCCCGAAGATGTGTCTTCAGTCAGTGAGGGCGAAATATCCTCAAAGAAAAAGCGCAAACATAAGCACAAGCACAAGCGCCCGCGGAGTACGTCAGTTAGTGTGAAAAGTGAGTTATTATTGGGATTTATATTAATTGCGTGTTGTTGGTAGGTAGAATATTATTATGTTTGAAATGATTCTACATCGCCTCTTTCTGTCTTTTCCATTAGATGAAGAGCAGATTCAGCGCCGCCTGCATAGTGTTGTAAAAGAACGTCGTGGATCTTCTGAAGAAGCAAATCAGCCTATAAGGACCTATTATAATCAGTAAGTTCTTTAACAATTACTAGCTAAATCAGATCCAGCCTTTCCCTTGCCGTCTTCTGTCAGGGACGCCCTAAGCGCCCTTAGCGTAGTCGCTTAGTTTATAAGTTATATGCCCTGGCTGGGTGCCTTAATTTATTGAGGACCTACAGGATAGTCTGGTTAAGCAACCGATAACCTCTCAGGTTGACCTGTGAGAAGCCATAAAAAAATAAACTCACTAGTACAGAGTTGAAAAAAAAACAGTTTTATTTAAATTTTATAAAACAAGCAGATTAAAAACAAAATGTTTTAAAGAAGAGTTTTTTTTCTTTGAGTGATTTATCACATTTTTTATCAACACAAATCGATCAGGCCCAATAAAATTCATTTCTAGACTATTTAGAAATTTACATCAGGAAAAATTTACAAAAAACGATCAGAAAAATCTGTGAACATACTTTTATTTTTTGTAGTCAATCTAAGTAAGTATGTAACACAGATACTGAACCACCCAGTACACTTTGTACGTTCAAAATTGTGAATTCCGATTTTCTTTCTTAGATGTACCTTACCTAAAAGTATATTTAATTATGGGGAAGTCCTCAAAATTATTGCAAGGACTTAGCTCTTTTCGACAAGTATAATATACATAAGTAGGACGTACTATATTCAAATAAGGAGAATCCCAAAATAGTTGCGGGGAATTACTTTACGTCGACCGGCGATGAAGTGTATAAAAACCATCTAAACATTTTAATTTCTTTTCTGCTTATTTCAAGTCATGAAAATTTATAACTTTTCATTTATTTCCATTTATTCGCGATTTAAAACCATGTATTTTCTTTCTTAATGTTTAAAACTTGTTTTATACTGTGATTTTAACACTTAATAAAAAACATTGTTTTATTTCAAACTGTTTTAAACATCAACTTGTTTGTTTTATGCCAACTTTTTTTTTTTTTGAGGATGGGTAATCATCAAATGACTTCTCCCGCTCTGGGCATAGCGAGAGGGTGTGTCAGACTTTTACTGACTAAAACCCACCCGTGTTCCTTCCGTTGCCTGTGTGCCGGGGCCGCGATATCCCTTTCGGACAAACCCGCAACCCCAGCAGGCATTGGTCTTTCGACCCCGTCGGTTGGTGCTGACATCTCTGAGGCGCGCGTGGAACACAACGCGCCGTCGACACGGGCCTGGTCCTTATCGGACGGCGAGCTGCCCATTGCTCACCGTCCGCAAGCCCGCGCCTACGGTGGCCGGAAGCCGGCTCTCGACTCTGTTTTATGCCAACCTGGCACTAGTATTTCGCTCGCGACTTCGTTCGCGTGGATTTCGTATTATTAAAAGGTTTTTTTTAAAATACATGATTACCTGCATTAAGGCCAAGTTTCGAGTTTATGGATCAAAGTAATAAAATTTTTCATTTTCGAAAAAAATCACCCCTACAGGAGTTGTATTGTGGAAAATCTTTTATGACGTTTTTTTAAATATTTGGCTTTGAGATTTGATTTGATTAATCAAGACAGTTAAATTTCCCCAAAAATAAAATTACCAAAATAAAAGTACCTACCAAGTTTTGAGTTAATCGGACAGCATTTTCAGATTTTACCATACGTACTTTAACACCCCATAAACCCTCTTTGAAGGGTAGCTTTGATAAACAAATGATGTCATACTTTGTTAACTTGGGCAAGTGCCAAGTTTCAAGTTAATAAACAAGATTAAGGAATAAGATTTTTCATACAAACAAAATCCCAGATTGAATGGCCAAAAAACTATCGTACTACATAGTATAGTAGGGACAAAAGATCGTCATTATTTTAAGCAAGTTCATGAAAAATTAAATTTACGATTGGCAATTTTGCTTTGGGCCCGTTCTTAACATGTAGACTATTACATGTATGATATATTATGAATATTATATCGCCATGGACTTATTACAAATCCTCCGCTGTCCATCCGTCCGTCTGTCTGTCAGCGGGCTGTATCTCATGAACCGTAATAGGTACACAGTTGTAATTTCCACATAACAAATAATAAAAATGAATAATTAAAGGAGGTTCCCATACAAGAAACGTGTTTCTTTCGGCGTTTTTTGATCAATCTAACTGTACGGACCCCTTCGTGTGCAAGTCCGATTCGCAATTGGCCGGTTTTTACAAACCTTTTTAAGCTGTATACCTAAGTGCTACCTAAAGGTAAGCTGTCAACGCAGCTTTCGACAGAAACACATTAGCTCGACCGTTTTTTCGTCAACTTACGTTGCGTTGGTCTCTGCGAAGAACCCTTTTATTTTAAGATAATATACATAAATTCATTCACCAATGTTTAGAACGTACCTTCATGTGTGTGTGGTGGACATGGATGCGGACGGTGAGCAATGGGTAGCTCGCCGTCCGAGAAGGACCAGGCCCGGGTCGACGGCGCGTTGTGTTCCACGCGCGCCTCAAAGAGATGTCAGCACCAACTGACGGGGTCCGTAAGGACCAATGCCTGCTGGGGTTGCGGGTTTGTCCGAAAGGGATATCGCGGCCCCGGCACACCGGCAACGGAAGGAACACGGGTGGATTTTAGTCAGTAAAAGTCTGACACGCCCTTTCGCTCCGCCCAGAGCGGGATGACGATATCTCAACCTCAAAAAAAAAAAAAAAGGTTGGACATGGAACTGGATGAGCAGTTTCAGAGATTACCTCCTACATCCAAATTTATCAAACTTTACCTCTTTATAATATAAGTGAATATAATTCTCATGATTGAAATCAAAAAAAAATTTGCTAACATATGGTTTGTATTTTAGGAAGGAATATCAAAGATCAGTGTCACCTGAGGAGTATGAAAGGGAGCGAGAAGTTCAGCGCTTCTACCGCGGTTCCAGCAAAGAGAGAAGGCAGCAACAGTATCAGGAACAGTACCAACAATATGACAGGGAACATAATGACAGGTAAGCTAATTGGAACTCAGGCTAAAATGATATTGTGTAATATTTCATTACACTACATCATTCAATCATTGCAGATATACACAATATCGCCAAGAAAAATATGATAGAAATAGAGAGAAATATGGGCAAAGCTCTCAATATAATGATCCTAATGAAGAACATAATAGACGGCAGAGGGATTATGAGTTTAAAAGGTACATTACAAGTACACGTAAATGTTTGCTTGTAGGATACTTTAATGTGCTGGTGTTAGTTTGGGAAAATCAGTTTAATAGACAATATAAAGTACATTATTTAATTTCTTTAGAAATCAGAGGTATGAGGAGCACAGATCTCCAAAAGAAGAATACCAACGGAGACCGAGGGAGCAAGAAGAGCGATATCATCCAAGAGAAGACACAAGAGGTTAGTAACTGAATGTTTTTAAATACTGTGGCTTTGAAAACCTCATTGGTTAACATCAAATGAGCTTGTGACCATACATGAGCGTAAACTATTCATAATAGAATGTTGGTAAAGTTACAACAGTTGTGTTTGCATTGTGCTCATATTCATTTGTTCACTTGGTTTATTCATCCTAGGTTTCAACCGGTACAATCAGTATGAGGAGCGTGGAGGACCCAAAAGGCGGGAGTTTGAAGACAGGAGAGACTTTCGTGAAAGGTATTGTGCCCTAATGACCAAATTACAACATTATTTTTTAGGGTTCCGAAGCTAAATGGCAAAAACGGAACCCTAATTTCGTCATGTCTGTCTGTATGTCCGTCCGTTAGGATGTGACAGCCATTTTACTCAGAGACTATTACCACTATATCAATAAAAATTGGAAAGAAGGTGTATTCTGTGTACCGCAAAATATCCTACACATCTTATGTGTGTAGGATATTGTTGGATCCCATAATAAAAAAGATTATGATGTTTCTAAGTCACTTTTTAATTTAAGTCCATAGCTTTTGATACAAGATATTGTTGGTTTAAACCGCAGAAATTACTTTATTTTTCACAGTTTTTTTCGAGAAATCCTATGAACTACTAACTTATGATGTGCATGTGTAAATATTCATCCCGACTACGGAACCCTTCACTGTACGTGCTTTGACACATACTTCGCCGGTTTTCGATTATAAATCAAATAACAACAATGTAAAAAAGTGTCTCCATAAAGTATTTTCGTTATAATAATAACAGTGATACTGTGACATTTCAGCTATCAATCTCATTTGAGCTGAGAGAGGAGTCTGAGTGCTTATCTTGTAATGACACCATTTCAAATAAAATTCGACGCCATTCAAAACTCATTAAATGTATGAAAAGAGAAGTGTATGTTTTCTGCAGTTCAGGAACTATTACTAAGAGACTGTATATAGAGATGTACGAAATAATATCTGTTAATGTTATATGCCATTTTGCAATTACCTTTGGTATTATTCATAAAACAATACACTGATGAGTTATGCCGCGGAGAAAATATACTTTGTGGTTATTACTCAGTATTGGTAATTATGTAATGATTGCTATATAGCACTAATTGTCTCTATGAATTTCACAATAAATCGCATACAAAACTGCTCGGCAGTTTTAAGTTCTTATCAGTAAAATATGGAAATGTTAGTGCAATAATACATTTTGGCAGTAAAACTAGCAAGTCTGAAATAAGATTGAAATATAAAATATTAAGGAACACTCGCCTTACCAGAAAAATACTTTCCATACTATTTACCCATAAGTATTTAGTAGTTTGATGCATCTAGTAACACTGTCCTTTGTGAATGTTATCTTTAGACGTGGTCCACCAGAGAACGAGCGCTTCCGCGAGAGAGAATATCCCGACAGGAAGGAGAGATATCAAGAAGAGGGCTTCTCTTCTGAAAGGTACGTAAATCCGTGTTTCTTACCGTTCATTAGATGTAAGTAGTTTACGCTATTAGGTTAGATATAACTGGTAGTTTGTTTCAAAAGATTATTTCATCTATTTAAAAACATTTTTACACATACCAATACAGACTGTTATTGCATGCGTGTCTGCTGGCCACAGCTGGTCAGTAACAGTGTACATGCGACGTTAAATAACTATATTTATTTTTACAGTGACTACTCTACAGAAAAATATAATGATCAGAGCATGTCGGTGTTGCAAAGATATTTTAATATTTGCACCCTAAATGATACTTGCTATAGGCATGTGTGAAACCATCGATTGTTATAGATTTGTTGGAATGCTCATTAGCAAAGGATTACTATTTTCATTTTGGAATATGCAGGCACTAAAGTGCTTTCAACGAGGGACTTCTTATACACAAATATTTGATCAAATAATAGACAGATATTAAATTAGATTTTATTTAGAATATAATAAGAGATACCTGAAAGCAAGATGGATTTGCGTGATGGAGCAGTCTTTAGCAATGACATCAGAAAGCTAAAGAAACAATATTTTTTTAATTAAATACATAGAACTTGTTAAGATGAGGACCCTAAACTGATGAAATAAAGACTATGAAGCGTAATATCATCGACAGAATGTCGAAACAAAGAATGCTATATACCTATTTGAGGAATAAAGAATTCAGTTACAATATTCATGGAAATGAATCATATTGTGGCACGGATTTGAAGATTACATACACACTGGAGCTGACTTGGAGTTTGTTTGTTTTAATTTGTTTGTGTTTATTCAGAATACTGTCTACTCTTATGAACTGTATTGCTTTAGGTTCCAAAACGATTTTGATATTGGAACTCATACAGCTCAACGTTGCTGTAAGTATAGAATGGAAATGCAGACTCAAGATTACTTAAAATGTTCAGTCATTTGACAATTCACATAATGATTCAAACTGGAAAATAATTTCTTTTATCACTTCTATCTCCAAACTGATATATTTGGGCGCTGTATTACTCTTGAGTGCTTCGTCATCAGTCATTGTCATCATTACATGCGAAGCAAGTACACTATGGACACCAGCAAATGTTTACCGAAGTACCTTGGAAAGGGCTGTTAATGCATTGATTTATAAGCAATTTCGCTTATGTTTACGTAAATGCAATAGAATGTCAATGAATCGACACAGATGAAGATAAAGAAACGAGATTTAAACAAGATAGAAACAATAAATGGAAAAGAGAAAGATATTTCATACAAGATAATTCGCAAATATGGCCCGAAAGAACCATGAATGGACACATAAATGTGAAAAGGAATTAAAACATGATTAATTGCGACAAACTGAAAAACGAGGATAGAAGACTGCACTTTTCATGCTGTAAGAACGTAGACTCGCGCATCTTTTGTGCTTTGATGAAACAAGAACTGACAAAAACAGTTGACACTGGCTTTAGCTTAGTTAAAAGCTAACCATTTGATTTATAACATCTATGTATTAATTAGTCCAAATATGAGAAGTTCACGAAAGGCTGAACGTAGTAGGTATGCTCGTGAAATCAACATTGTGTGTCAAAAGTAATGGTAAGTGTACGATTTAAAGGAGTGTCAAAATAATTGGTTCTTCGTGTTGAAGATAAATTAATGAATATATTGTTACGTTAATACAGTTATTAAACTGAGGATGATTGCCTGTAGCATAATATTCTCTTATTTTGGAGTCGATAGTCTTAGATTTTTAATCCTATTCCAAATAAAATTCTCACTTGTACTATTGACTAAATAAAAGGATCTTTGGTAGGGCTTTTAGGTTACTTCAGTTAAATAATAAAATTACAATATATTTATTATTATTTTTGTTGTATTTTTTTTGATAAAGCTTGAAATAAAATTGATTGTGGTGGAGCACCCAGTTTGCAATCCTTGGCAATATTTGTAAATCGTCTGTGTTAGGAAGTGTTTGTACGGCTAATCAATTATTGTGTTTGTCGGTTACAGACCACGTGAGGTTCGTCGAGAGAAGCCCATAAGCACAGCTGCTAGGCCCGACAAGCCGGCTGTGTCACACCACAGGTACTGTACATTTTTATGTCTACTAGCAGCACAAATATTATAAAAATAATATCATACAAGCTATTGTAGATTTTAATCATTTCTGGCGACTTTTGCCTTCCAACATTGCAGAATCATGTTTAGTTCTACAACGTAAAACGATAAGAAAAACCTGTTATTTATTGTGTAATTATTTGTTAGAGAGCGGTCAAGATCGAGAAGTCAAGAAGAGCGTTACAAAGAGCGGAGTCGTCGGCCTGAGAGGCCGGAAGGGAGAGAAGAGCGATACAGGGACGGACGCGGGGATGAACGAAGAGAGCGCTCAGGCAGACCGGAAGATCGCAATGCGGAGCGCGGACGACCTACAGTAAAAACAGAGTCTAGGTCACGAGATCGCAAGAGCAGGTTTGTGATGTTCATAAATGCTTAAAAAGGTCATGTTCGTATATAAATGCGTAATTTATTTTTGCCAGCCAAACATTTAGATTAGATAACATTGTTTTTGCACTGACATTGTAGCAAATAATAACGGATAAAGAGGTTTAAAAAAAAACGAAATTATCATCAAATAATCTGTTTACATAGATTTGCAGATGCTGACGAGAATAAAGAATACGACTGGGGAAAGGGAGATGTGAAGACAGAGGACGGCAAAGATCCGGCTGATAAAGAAAAACCGAACTTCGGTCTGTCTGGGAAACTGACGGCTGATGCCAATACGGTTAACGGAGTTGTGATTAAGTACACCGAACCTGATGACGCTAAGCAGCCTAAAAGGAGATGGAGGTAAATATTTTCTTTGATTGAAATGTGTTCTGGGACACATAGTAGAAGTGAAACTTCAACGGACGAGTGGAAAAATGAATCGCAACGGACAAGTGGAAAAACGAATCGCAGTTTTCGCAGCGCGCGCTATGTAAAGAATATTTTAGGTATTTTTTTTACACCATGGGTTCCATTATTGGAGTTTTAGTAAGGATCCCAATTTTTTTAAATATATAATATAGCCTATGTCACCCGGGGATAGTGTAGCTTCCCAACAGTGAAAGAATTTTTCAAATCGGTTCAATATAAAAACTTGAAATTCCAATCTATTCTCTCCCTCCGCCGCTGCCGCTTCTCACCGCGTGATATATCGTCTATCCCCTCCACGCGTCCGTAACGCTTTTTCGTGACAGAAAAAATCCAAATACCCCCCTTCTATATAGAAGTTCACAGCAAAAAATTGTCATGAAAATAAATATCTTGCGTCTAATTTTGATAAGCCGTACGGAGAGAACTCATCCATAAAATTTCCTGACAATGATATTTCATAGTAGAATGTTTGCTCAATAAATGGCGTCTGGCACCTTTTCGCGCTCCAAATGCATGTCATCTTAACTCCACTGTTTGTAATAGCATACAAATAATTTTCAGATTCTACCCGTTCAAAGGCGACAAAGCGCTACCGATCCTATACATCCACCGTCAGTCTGCGTTCCTGATCGGCCGCGACAAGAAGGTGGTCGACATCGCGCTGGAGCACCCGTCCATCAGCAAGCAGCACGCCGCGCTGCAGTACCGCGCCACGCCCTTCAGCCGCGCCGACGGCTCGCAGGGCCGCAGGGTCAGGCCGTACGTCATTGATCTTGGTATGTCATCTGATGTATAAACACATGTAATATGAGCAGTCCTAACTAATATTATAAATGCGAAAGTGAGTTTTTTTGTTTTTTACGCTACCACGCTAAAGGCTTGACACGAACAATACAATGTCTAAGAAAACTTCATAGTATAACAATAACCTGTGTCGCGTCGCGCGAAAAGTCGCGCTGGTCTGCACATGCCTTAAAACGGCTGAACAGATTTGGATGAAATTTGGCACATGGGTAGACCATGACCTGGTTTAGGACATAGCATACTTTTCATCCCGATAGTTCTACGGGATCGAGAATTATGCGGGTGAAACAGCGGGGCGCAGCTGGTATTTGTATATACATATATAACGAAGGCATTTCGGTCTCCTCGTTATCGAAGTGGTTGGCCATATTGAATCTAATTAAAATTCAAAGTACTTGGTACACACGGCTATAGATCAAGCTATATATTTCCAGTTTATGCTGATCTCGTATTGTGTAGGATTTCCATACAATGCGAGGTCAGCTTATATTGGAAATGTATAGCTTGATGTGTAGCCGTGTGTACAAGTGTCTATTACGGCGCTACAGTTTAACTATTACAAAAATATTGCGAAACTTGGCGGACGCAATCAGATTTAGGAAACGCGGTGAATTCATTATAGGGTGGCAAAGGAAATCTCTTGCAAGGGCGTGTCGACCGAACCGTACGAAAGAAGTACGTTCCGTCCGCTCCGTCCGCTCCGACGTCTCACCTTCACATTTACAAATGTGGGGTCCAAAGCAAATCCGCCGTGTTGGTCTAAAATTTGACCAACAGTGGCGGATTTGCTTTTGGACCCCACAAATATCAAAAATATCAAATGTCAACCGACAATTGTCTCCCGTCAACCCAGTGTTGCCGCTTTCAACCCAGTGTTGCCACTTCCTATATTGAACACACCCAAGTAGGTACCCTACTTGACGTTTCCGGATCAGTGTTGACGCTACGACATAAATTATACATACTTGTAATCACGTTCTCGAAAACGGGGTGAAACATCCATCTAAAGTCCTCATCACAAGAAGGTATACATTTTGTAAACAAAGAACTTCTAATCCAATCAATTCAAAGTAACATAAGTGTAATACGAAACTAACGAGAAATTTCGCTGTCGTCTAATATTTTGTGGTACTGAACGCGTCTGAGTTCCAGTTTTATAGCTTCTCGTGACGGGGACTTTAGCTAGGTCTCATATCTGGGAAAATTCGTTTTCTCTATTTTTAACACGAACAGCTCGGTGGCCCAGGTACTCACATGTAATTTGAGTGAATTCGCAAGTTTTTTGTTGGATAAGGTTGTTGGGCAAGGGTATTTTGGGGCTCGTGGCTAAAGATTCTTGGCTAAATGATTACAGCCGCACGGCTCAATCGAAGGCTAACCTAAAGAAAAGAAAGAAATATCGTAAAATCGTAAATCTTTTAAAGTCGTTACGGGTAGTAGCCCAAAAGTCTGACAACCAGTCTTACCAAGGGGTATCGTGTTTCTAGTGATCGACCCTTAAACCCTTTGACAATTTAAAAGTGCCTGTTATTGATTCATTTAAAATAAATGTTTTGAGTTTTAGTTTGGAGTAACTTGTGTAGGTAGTAAGTAACTGAGTTGTGGAGGTCAGGTAGGCAGTCGCTCTATGTACAATACTGGTATTCAGCTTTATCCGGTTACACTAGAAGCCAACTCCAACATCTTTGGGAAAAGTTTTTTATTTATTTTATGCTATAATGTAGATAAGTGTAGTATGTTATTATGTTATTGTGGCCCCGTTTGTCTCGTGGTCGGTACTTCTGAGCGTGAGGTCCTGAGAGGTCGAGAAAAATGTTATTGGGTTTCTTGCCCATTCTTCTCCATAGGTACCTACTACACTTTGGAACGGGCATCTAGCTTCATGTCTCTGACTGATCGACCCCTAGACAATTCAAAAGTGCCTGTAATTGGTTTATTTGAAATAAATGCTTTGAGTTTGAGTCCATTGGGAAGTTAATTTTATATGGGTTCCTAATAATTTTAAATTGTAAATAATTTTAATATTTATATACATTATTACGTAATAGTGATGATGACTAAAATTTATATTTTAGTCCGTCATGGAGATTATAAAAAAATATTGGACACGTATTTTTTCTTTTTTTTTCGTAATCTAAAGGTATATTGATACATTGAGTTAAAATGTGCCATGACGTCACGAGTACGTAGATTTTATACTTACTTGTGACGTACGAACCCCCACTCCCCAACTTAAAATGTATGTAATTTTTAATTAATATGATAATATATATTTTTTTATTATCTGACAGACGGACTAATTAGAATTTCTTTTTTTTACCCAGGCATCATCCCTATTATAAGAGACCGTACTATCGCATCAGGTTACGAAACTAAATAGATAGATAAATGTGTGAATGTGTAATCGAAGTTTTAGGCATTTCAGTAAAAATTAAAACCTACCAGAAAGTTTGGTAACCTGTGTGTTATGTCACGACTTCCAGTACTTACTAGAACTTGTTTCTTTCTCACCAGAATCGGCGAACGGTACTTTCGTGAACAACAAAAAGGTCGAGCCTCGTCGTTATGTGGAGTTACTTGAGCGCGATGTGGTCAAGTTTGGTTTCTCTCAGCGGGAGTACGTATTGCTTCATGAGAACAGCAAGGATGACGCACAAGACGACGACAACCAGGACCCTCCCGCCATCGCAGGCAACGTCGCCACCACCGAACAGTTGAAACACGAGAAACGCGTCAAGCAGGAAATTGCCGAAGATGGTGATTAGATACGACTAGAACCTAAATTACCGCATAAGAACTTTTATTTAGTTAAGAAAGGTATATTTTATTTTTATTATTAGCCTTCGTTTGCGGAACCCGCGCGAAAGCAATTTTTTTTTCTCGAGATATTCTGACGTGGTATCTCGTCTTAACATTATTTTACTACCTCGATTTATTTTCCAGAATAAGAAGCGTAGTTTAATAATCATGTCTCATGTGACACGACTAAAAAGCGAATCAGCAATAAGTCTTAATGTAGTCATCAGATGTCTGTACCCTTTTAATATAACTTGCTGTACATTACAATGTGCAGGCATAATAATAATTATTATTATGCTCGAAGACTCGGAAGTCTTATAATTATGTCTTTGTCATTTGTTTCCGCTGCTGGGCACAGATCGGGCCTATATCCGCTAGCCTGTGACTCGATCACTCTGTTGGCGTTTGTAGTTATTGTGCTGAATTCACGTTACGATGTACTTAACCGACAAGTCCATTTAGACGTGACAGTCCGCCCGGTGTGTACCCATCATCATTTTAAAAATAAAGCGAGACGGCATTCAAGTTGGGGGACACAATAAGGTTTACAGCATATTATATACAAGTGGGTCAATGTGTTGGTGTTAAATTTTAATAAAACTATTTAATGTACCAACTGTAGACGTGTTGTGACCCGATATGTGACGGATTTTATTATAACAAAAAGTACAGCTCACTAAACAGCAAAATAAAATCTAATTTCTAGGTGAATTAGCTAATTTAACTGTTAGAAAAGATTTACTTTTATCTTAGCTGTAAAACATAATAACATTAGCAAATAAATTAATCGTATATCAAATAAAAAAATAAATGTTCGTTCTTTGTTTTTATTTTAATCCTAATAAACTGGTATGTATAATATAACTTCAGTAGTTTTATAACCATAATATTGAGCAATATTGCCAATCAATCAATTAATATGTCAGCAATCGCGCGATGTTCGCGGGGACATTTTGCGCGCGCATGGATATTACGCGCGTACACACTAACGCCTATAGCTAAGCTACTAGATGCTAACTGCCAATACATTCGGTTCACATGTTCATATGCATCCAGGAGGGGCGTACCGCGTGTGTCAGACTCTCTGGCCGTACGTTTGCGTCCAGTAAGTATTTCGCGCGCAAGCGCAGAAATCATATTATCTGGACAGGCTCTAGCGGATCGGCCAAAAAAAGTGGAATGTAAGTCTAAAAAAAAAGATGATTTATTTACATTTCCGAAACTAAAGTATTGCACAATATCTTTACGCTTCAATATTTGCATACCTTAGTGCAACAGTGACTCTAGTTATTGCTTTTTTGGAACCATTATCTAATATTGGAGATGAGCATTGGCTCACTTGGTATAAAGCTCTGCCCACACTGAGGCGAATCCCGCGCGGAACAATTTGTCTAATTATGAGGAATTCACGCGAATATTCGCGCCAGTTGTAACACCTACATACAAGTTATTTGGCACCAGGCCCGAGCGGATTTCGTCCCGTATCCCGCGCTGGATTTGCTTCCGTTTAGCCAGAGCTTAAACGCAAGACTGGAATTTAAAATAAAAGTACGTAGACTAGATGATAGGCAATATATTTAATTAACTGGCTTTTAATAAATGCATTAATATGTTGTCTTGTGATGTTTTCTACGGATGCAAAAATAATTGCAGCACAGCAGCTTATACTAATATGTACAACAAACTTATTCACCTCTATTTACAAACTGTAATCTAGTGAAAATAAATAATATTAAATATTCACTTAATTCTAAAACAGTATCCTCATTCGGTGGAAAATTTACACATTGCATAATTATTTTTTCTAATATCACAGTTCAAAATGGAGTCTTGAATACGTGTTTATCAAAGTCTAAGTCAACGCGCGGTTGTTCTCGTGACGAACACGGTCTCGGCTCTCGAGCGCTAATTTCTTCACACAGTGATGCTCGCTTTACCAGTCCGTTCCGCAGAGGAATGATGGTGGCGTTCGGCGGGCGCGTGTGAGTTCGTAAGGAATGTGTTCTGTACAGCGGTGGTATAATCAGTCTATTTGGTGCGACACCGACGATGCTGTGTCGTGAGAATGGAGGCATGTACGTGATTGGTGCTCGCGGGATCTCGTACCCGTCACAGATGGTGCCGGGCGCCGAGTCGCTATCGTACATGAGTTCCAAGTACTTCGGAGCTCGTTCGGGAAGCAGTCGCGACGGTTCCATGTGGTGCTCCGGGAAGTCTTCATCTGCATTATAATTACTTCATTAGTTTCAAGAAGACTGGGAATAAAGTAAGCTGCATGATATCGTTCAATGATTATAGTCACGAACCTAAGCAGGCGTTGTCATTCTCGTCCAATAGGTAGGTGCGGTTGTCGACGGCATCTGAACATGCAGCCCATGCACAATACATCGGTTAGTTGGGATAACATGAAATCAAGAAAATTTATTTAAATTACTTAACGCATATTTTTATTCTAAAAAGAATAAACGCTTCTATATTTCAGATGACATGCTGATTGATGAAGATTGTGGAACTAGGTATTTTATGCATTCCACTGCCTAACTAAAATAAGGCTTGCATTATACTGGCTGAACCGCAGCTCATATTGTCCGTTGCTCTCAGTTACCAGCAACCTCACGGTAGACCGACCAAGCCATTTCGACACGCGAACGAGGACCTAAATAGGCCCGGCTGACACAACGACAGTTTGAATAAAGATTTGCCCAAAAAACTTAATGAAGTGTTCACACAATAGCAACGGTTAACACGATAAACCGAATTGCCGTCTTAACGTTACATACTTGCCGTCTTAACGTTGTTAATGCAAATTGCAATTTGTGCAAGTACGATTGATGGTGTAGCCGGGCCTTTAATTGCAAATCATGCATGTGAGAAATGAGTATGATGGTGAGTACCTACGAGTATATCATGAACAGGTGGCCAATCATCACCTCTTGTAGCAGTATTATTTTAATATTACTTCACAGTGGGAAAGAGATGCGAACTATATGTCCTGTATAGCTCTATCTCTTTCTCACACTGATGTAATCTTCTTCTTAATAAAATTCATTCGCCTACAGACAACGCACAGCCTAAATTGTTGGGTGTAGAAGTATGAAATTTTGCACAAGACTTCCTTATATAACGAAGGTCAGCAGCTAAGGAAGACTTTTTGATAATTCAGCCCCTAAAGGGGTTAAATAGGGGATGAACGTTTGTACGGAAGTGCGTCATTTTTGCCGATGGGAAATTCCCTCGGGGACACGGCTTGTATTAAAATAATTCTGCTATTTAAGAGGTGGTGAGTCACAGTTGTCAGGCTTACCGTCTCCGAGAAGCGTGAGGTAGTGCGGCGCGGGCGTGGGCGTGGCCGTCAGCGTGATGTTGGGCGACGTCTTGTCACGTAGCGCTCGCACCACTTCCAGGCACTGACGGAACGACGGCCGCGCCTCCGCCGAATAACTCCAGCATTTTTGAAGTAAGTCGTAGCTAGAATAGAAATGAAACAGTTCAAAGTCAAAGTCAAATCATTTATTTCAAGTAGGCCATTAAAAGGCACATTTGAATGTCAGTATTTACAAAAAAATAGAATTGATTCTAGGTGCCCCTTCCAAATTGTAGTTTCGTATGGAGAAGAATGGGAAAGAAACTCCATAGTTACCCTTTGAAAATGTTTTACAATATTTTTATGTGTGAAGACGATGTACCTTGAATAAAATTATTTTGTACCTATTGTAGATATGTACTAAGTATTAAAAATTAACCAATGACAGATACATTTGTTATGTTGATAGATACATGGTGGTCACATAGTTAAAAAATATTGTTTAAAATCTCACCACGTATGACCAGGGGGAAGAGGGATTTAAAAGGTGCTAAAAAACATCACGATACTAATGGACAACCCCTAAGGGACTAAAGTGTTTTTGGTATTTCAAATTGGTTGCTTCTGTTAGGAACTTTTCAGCAGCAAACTGGAATCTGGATTTGTGTGCAGCTGAAATGTGGGTGTCGGTACCACACGTACGGTCACAGTTGTCAGTGACTGGCGAAGTTCTGACCAGAGTGAGATAACCATCGTCCATGATATCAACTTCATCTTGATTAAAGATCGTGTTGGGTCTAATAACCTATTTGAATCCAGCAGTCGGGCGTGTTATTTGCTTTAGCGACACTTAAAAGTACACCTTTTGGGGTAACAGTCGCTAATCATTACTGAACTTTAAGCAAGGTTTATGAATAAAACCCTTAAAGCATCGTTGTGTGTGTGAGTACAACTACCTCGTTTGTCTTCTGGTCGCAAGCGCTACCGCTGAGCATGAAGTTCAATTTGGGCAAAGTATTATTGGAATTTTCCATAACGAATTTCCCAGTTACAGCCTGGAGTCTGAATTTGTGCCCGGTTGATGGCAATAGGGTTCCCCCTATTACGTGGAACTTAAGCGAAAAGTGGGTGTTTCTATAGGTACACCTCTGCGTAATGTTATGTAGTACTTACAAAGCTGAAGGACAATTAGGTGGCCTGTCGAGCGTGCCTCCGGTGCGCACGTACGACAGCACTTGCCGGTTGGTGCGCGCGGGGTATGGCTGCTGACCCAGTGATAGTACCTGATACCACACAATAATATTATTTAAAAAATACAGCACGAAACAAAATTAACTGAGTAAAGATGGAAATCGGAAGATTATAGGTCCATGAGATGATTCATTTGAATAATCTTTACAAAAAAGAGTTCGCCTTTAACACTATGTCCGGATAGGAACTAACAATTGGATAATGGAAAAAAAAGCTGCCTTATAAGTCATCCAGATCTTATCCAAGGCAAAACAGATTATACAATTTGAAGTTAAAAATGCATTACTTGTCTAATGTCGGTCTTACCTCCCAGCACAGCACGCCCCACGCCCACACGTCAGACTGGCAAGAAAATACGCCGTCTACCAAGCACTCCACGGCCATCCATCGCACTGGCAACAAACCTGCGGACACAAGGAGGTGAGAATCATGGCTACAATACGTACGTTGGTTAACCGTTTCGAAATTTGAAAATTCCTGAATAAAAAGCCGGAAATTTCCAAAAAAAAAGGTAGGGCAATTTTTTCCCTCCTGATCAGAAGGTCTAAGTAGCAAAAAGTCCAACATCGCGAAATGTCTAATGAGCAGTAAGTCTAATTAGCAAAATTATAAAAAAAAAATCTCTAGTCGAAAAGTCCGGTCGAATGATAAGAACGGAATAATGCCGAACGGAAGGCTAAAAGTCCGACATGTCCGGACAAATCCGGATGGATGGTAAGATGGTAAGAGCGCGGTAACGGCCGCGACTTACGAGTAGGTCGTGGGTTCGAACCCAAGCAGGCCCTTGTGTGGCCACTGCTCTCGGTAAAAACGGTAAAGGAAACCAAAAATTCATAGACATGTTATATCCACCAACCCGCACTGGGCGCGCGTGGTGGATTATGGCCCACTCCCTCTCACGGCGAGGAGGCCTGTGTCCCAACAGTGGGAACATTATAGACTTATTATGCATCATTCACATTTTTATCGAAAGTAGTTCCAGGATAGGTATGTTCCTGCCAGGGTTGCGAGTTTGTCCGAAAGGGATATCGCGACCCCGGCACACAGGCAACGGAAGGAACACGGGTGGGTTTTAGTCAGTAAAAGTCTGACACGCCCTCCCAGTCCGGCCAGAGCGGGAGAAGTTATTTGAAAATTTCCCACCCTCAAAAAAAAAAAAAAGGATAGGTATGTTCTTTTCAATAGCGGCTATATTTTATTACCAGCAATTATATAATCTGGTTAAGACAGAAATTGGCATAGCGGAATTTCATTGCGGCATTGTACAGTGCGCCTTTGTAGTGTTTTTTTACTTGTGCATAAAGCTTCAATAATGAAATAAACTAATATTGCTTACCTTCCCCTTCCTTCCTATAATAATCATTCTTGTAGATATCTCTCGCTAGTCCGAAGTCCCCGATCTTGACCACTCTACCGTTGGCTCGATGTGCCACGAGACAGTTGCGACAAGCTAAGTCGCGGTGGACAAAGTGCATCTCTTCCAGGTATCGGCAGCCCTTTGTCACGTCCACACACATGTTCAGGAGGTCTAGTAGTGTTAGGGATTCGGGGGTGTACTGTGGATAAAGGTTGCCAGTTAGAAATATAATTTTTATCTAGGTATTTGGTAAAAGTATTTTTTTTTATTCCAGTGCTGGTATTGGCAGAAGTGGAGCAAGTATGTTCATTGTTATTGGGTTCATCAGAATCTTGGTCTATGGTTTCGTCAAACACCAGTTCTAGTCCAGTTCAGCGATATCGCGAGCAGTTGGCATTATAGTATAGGAGTATCTGTCATATCCCACTAATCATTCATCGAAAAACCCAAAAAAGTTGAGAGTAGTAGCGATGCGAGTACGAACGGTATAAACGTTTACAGAGGCAGATCACTCTTTTTGAAAAATATACAATATACATAACTGTAAAAAGGTTTTGCTAATAGCTGAACTTTACATACCAGTGAAACTCGTTTAGCCCTCAGGTAGCTCAGCAAGTCGCCTCCCTCCATAAGTTCCATTATAATGTAGTTCGGATCATTGTCGAGACACACTCCCAAAAGACGCAAAATATGTTCATGCTTGAAGTTCGACATCAGCGCGGCTTCCTTTAGAAATTCCGTCTTTTCTTGTTCTGTGGCGCTTTTGCGTAATGTCTGTGGAAAGGAAATTGAGTATGAGATTTTGAGAATATACAAAGCCTGATTAAGCTCTGATTTATGAACGTCCATAGCCGCGATTTCAGCTAGTTTTACTGAACCAGGGTCGTATCATCTTGGCAAAATATGGCCACTTGGTGCTCCTTTCATCTTTGCCAAGATGATGATCATTGCAAACAATGTTTTTATTGTGACCAACAAATAAATGGACCGAATACGATTGCGTTGGCTTCCCTCATAAACGAGACGATGGCGAGGTAAAATTTGTACATTTATATCTGTAATTTTTATGGTATTCATAAAAAAAGAGTATTCTATCTATTTATCTATCTTACGTAGAAGTGAGTACAATTAACGTAGGCAGGATATACCGTTGCAATTACCTAATGTGAAAGTTTGTAAAAAATATTTATTTATATTCACTCACTTTGACGGCCACTTTCGTATCGGCAGTGCTACCATTGATCTGCCTGGCGACGCCTTCAAATACCTCTCCGAATGCGCCCGAACCCAGGAACTTGGTCAACGTTATCTGTTCTCGGCGAATGTGGGGCAAACTGTTCAGTTCTGCGTCCGTTGGGCAGTGGACACCCTGTGGCACAACAAAAAAAAGTTTTTAGACTCTTTTAGGCATCATCTCTACGGACTAGAGAATCGCAGCGATAGTCACGCTGTGCCTTCAAATTATCGCCGCGTGAAGATTGATTCATAGAGTTTGTATTCGATTTGATGGCACTGCGAAACTATCCTTGCGATTTTTTCGCCCGTGGAGATTGGCGCGCTTTCAACTTTATTTTCTTAGTAAGGGTTTTGAATCAACATAGACCCAAACAATTACGCCTTGATTAACGATCAAATCAGTAATCTAGAGGCAGTGAAAGCTGCATCCTATAACAAAATAAAAAGGATGATTTTGCAGTTTTTATATTTAAACTTGCCTGATTATAAAGTATATTTGTAGAATGTGTCGTCGGTAACTGCCTCAAGGTTGCAAGTTCCACATCGGGTCCTCTTCTTGCAGGATTCATAGATATCTGGTTTTCAATAGCTGCCTTCTTCCGAGCTCGGGCATTGTATGCTGCTAATGTTTCAATAGAATTAGATTATTAGAAGAACTTCCAGAAATGGATCAATTATAAACAACATGTGTGCAATTCACACGTGGTAGAAGTGAAACCTTCAAAAATGTAGGCCCAAGCAAACTCCCACTATGCCTTGGTAAACATGAGTGGAGGGAGTACGAAGCAGAGCACAAAGAGAACCACGAATAAAAGAAACATTGTATAATGTTTCCTATCTCATTTTCTCCCACGTTAAATCTTATGAATTTATGTATTCGTCTCTTTTTACTGTCGCTTTTTCGTTTCATCGACTTTCAAGTCAGAACGATCCTAAAGAAATTCACTTCAAAAAATATTTAAACTATCATCGGTAGTAATAAGTAAGAAACGCAAGAGAAGTGGATCTTAGGCCGTACTCAGGTATGAAAAGCGCTAGTTAGTTCCCCAAAAAAAACTGTTTTTTTGCCATGGAGTGGCTAACAGTGAGCGGCCCACTTGGTAACGGTAGGTGGTTACCGCCGCCTATGGTTATGATCTGGAAGTACTATACACAGGCGTCCCAGGTGCATTGCCATGCTTTCTTACACAGGGCACTCTTAAATTTTTCAGAGTGTCACTTAAAGTAACGTACGGGCTAAGTTATTTTAGTGTTGTGATTGAATTAATGTAAGTAAGTGTTCACAAATGTAATATTATGTGAACATACCGTAGAACACAGCAGCTGCAACAGCAAGCAGCGCAGCGAGCGCCGCCAGCAAGGCGAGCGCCAGCGCCGCGGCGGGCGGCCGGGCCGGCGCCAGCGCCGCCGCGTCCAGCTCGGCCGGCGCCGACAGCGCGCCCCAGCCGTACGCGTTGCGCGCCTGCACGCGCGCCAGCCAGCCCGCGCCCACGCCGCCGGAGGCCGAGCCGCCGCTCAGCAGCCAGTAGGTCTCTACACCACAATACATACATGAGTTAGGATTGAAAGGCGTGCTGTAAACACCACAAGTGCAGGCTTTACAGAGGACATCTTCTGGTGGTCGCTATCACAACCAAATGACTTCACGGATACCAGAATCTTTCCAGTAACCGATTGTGGCAGACCTACGAGTGCGCCTAAAATCATGTCGCAAAAGAACAAAACGCACAACAAGGTTATCCCAGCCCTGAATATGAGGACTTCCACAGAAAAACAGATTAGCTCCGAATGAAACCTAAACGAATCCAGATGAACAATGTCAACGTCTCAAATCTTACGTTGTCAATGTACTTGACTCCATGACCAAAAAGCCAGAAACCAAAAAAGACTGGATATTGAATGAGGCATGGTCTAATAATATGCGGAAGGAACTAAAACAAGGCAGGAGCGTTCTTAAGTTTATCAAGATAATTCGGAAACAGAATAATGCAGAAATAATCGAAATCGATACCTAACAAACATTTGTAATTGAACATCAAGCAGAGAAGTATCAAACAGTTGACCTTTTCATAAAGGTCAGGCAAATAACGCAATAGTTTAAACCATCATGAAGTCGAAAAGGTCCCGGCGAGATGGAACATTATTGTGAGGAGCTCTATCAAAATCATTTGACCCAGTCATTCCAACCAGCTGAACTTTTGATAGATGCCGAACCAAATATACTCCGCTTGGAAGTTGAAGACTCGATCAGGAAACTGAAAACAAAGCTCCAGGACCAGATCGAAATACAGCGGAAGCAAGAAAAGGTCTAAGACCGAATAGTGTAACCAGTTTACATAATCTATTTAACACTATATGGAAAACCGGGCGCTCAGCATTGGCAATCCGACTGGGTTCACTCTTCCATACTTCCTCTGTATAAAAAGCGCTCGGTGCGTAATTGTAATAACAACAGAAAAATAGCTTTAATGTCACACGCTAGCAAGATTCTGCTGCACATCGTAGCACCAGATTGAGATCGTTCTTTGACTGGCAAATACCGGAGGAGTAGGCCGGTTTTGTTAAAGGACGAGGAACCGGAGAGCAGATCCTAAACCTCCGCCTCATCGTAGAAAAATGCTACGAGTACCACACTCCAACGATTGCGTGCTTTGTGGACTAACAGAAGGCTTTCGACGTAGTTAAATGAGAGACGCTATGGGAGGTGCTTGCTACGATAAGAGTTCCGGCCCATCTTATAATGTTGATTGTCAGGATATGGCACTGTCACTGTAGGTGACGTTACAAGTCAATTCAGTTTTTACAAGGGAGTCAGACAGGGATGCGTGATCTCACCCATCCTATTTAACATAAATGGCGAGTACATTATGAGCCAAACGGAGGCGCGGAGGTGGGTGGGGTTACAATATCAAACCTCCATTATGCAGATGACACTCTTTGCATCATCAGAAGGTGAAATGGCGGAGTTACTGTTTAAGTTGGAAGTTCCCAGCCTAACAATGGGTCTCGCGATAAACAACAGTAAGACCAAGCTGCTTGACATTGAATCGCTTCGAAACCATCCAGCGTATCCAGTTTCAGTATCTGGGCTCTGTAATTGCCAATAGGGGTAGCTGTGAACTAGAAATCGCAATCGCAGACGGACTGGCATGGCTAAAACAGCGACTCAAGTTAATGAAATATGGAGAGACAAAAATATCACCAATCGGACAAACAAACATCTGGTCCGCACACTTGTCTACTTCCATCTTTCTCTATGGAGCAGAGACTTGGACGATCAAAGCTACCGACAAGCAAAGAATTGACGCCTTCGAAATGTGGTGCTGGCGCCGCCTATTAAGGATACCATGGACATCCCACCGCACAAATGTGGATCTTTGGATCCTTAAACAACTCAAACTGAAGAAAGCACAAAAACTGTCTTCAACCTGCCTGCAACGTTTCGTGAGATACTTTGACCACATTGCCCGCAGAGTTACCAACAACATGATACGTCTAATAGTAAGAGGAAAGATAGAAGGCTAAAGATCTAGAGATCGAAGCCCAAAACGGTGGTCGGATCAAATTACTGAGCAACTGGAGGTACCTTTTAGCGCCGCCCTCCACCAGGCCACCGATCGTAACAGATGGAGAAAGACCGTTGACAATTTGAATCGGAGTTACGATTCTCAGCAGTGAGAGAGAGATTGAGAAGAATAGAGAGAAGAAAGAAAGAAAAAATATTTATTGGGACTCGCAAAGGAAAAATCATCGAACATTCAATACAATCATTTTTCGAGTTTCTAGTCGAATCTAATTGTACATAAAAACACCCAACCTTATAAAATTAAATTTACATCACAAGCTTAGATATAAATAATAAAAAATACAAGCCTTTAAATAATCATATAATAACGAAATAACAAGAAAAAACCCGGGACCTTTAGCTGACCTATACCAAAATGTTTATTCAATTCGAGGTCAAAGGTGTGAAAAATAAAACTGGGTTTCGAAAATTATCTCTTACACGATAACATATATGTAAAAATAGTGTAAACTTGATACAGCATGCGATAGTCTACATATAGATGTAAAGCTCACTGGTTACAGTTAATTAACTCATATCTGCATGCACTTTGCCAATGCTCCAAACATTATTCTCACCATTCGTCTTTTGTTTCTTGCTTTGTTGCTCCAAAAATATTGATCCTATTAAAATATTGAATTGTCTACACATAGATATAAAGCTCGCTGGTTACAGTTAATTAACTCATATCTGCATGCACTTTGCCAATGCTCCAAACATTATTCTCGCCAATCGTCTTTTGTTTCTTCCTTTGTTGCTCCAAAAATATTGAATTGGACTGGACTATATTTAACTATATTAACACAAGACGATTGTGAACAACTCATGTCCGATCTTGGGCACACACCGGTTCCATTATGAAGTAACTCCAGTCCCTCCCTTGCGATGCGCATCTTCATCTTGTCATCGATGTCTGATGGCAGGTTTGCTGGTAGAAGCTCACTCAAATTCTTTGTTATGTTGTCATTCCCTTGCGCAATCCTGGCGGACAAAAAGCGGATCCTTTAAAGAAGACTAGTCCTTACTAGCTCTAGATAGAGAGAAGGAGAGTGAGAGTAGCGAAGTCTTTGCCCTCCAGGCTGCTGTGGGACAATTTGGGCGTATAACAGATAGGTAATGGAATATTATCCCAAAAGTTAGCAATTCGTGGGACAATAACGTACCTAAGTCTGTCTGTATAAAGTACCAAAAGTTTTCGTACCTGTGCTGCGGGCGTCCCCAGACGCGGTAGGCTATGATGGCAGAACCTCGTGTGTCGGGTTCCGTCCACCACACGCGCAATACTCGATCACCCACACCTTCCACACGTAAAGGACCTGGAGGGCCGGGTACATCGCCTGTGAAACGAACACAACGTTGACACAGTAATGTTTGAACACCACACTTGCCTTGAAAGTGAGTCTGGATCAGTGTTGAGCAAAATTTAATTTCATTGATGATTGATGTCTAAGATTGAATCACTTAGTCATGAAGTACTGTGAGAGGGATTCCTGAAAGTGTTCCTTAGTTCCCGTAGTTCCTTTTTAATGTTTAACCTCAACTTTATAATTTTCTTTTTTATGTGTATGTCTTTGATTTGGTATTGTAATTAGTTTATTACCGTTTAAGAAATGAGTAATGATTGAAAAATTCAATCATTGACCGTGATTGATTAGTATTAATTTTAGTTAATTAATCATAACTAAGTTTTTAAGTACATAACTAATTTAATAATTGATTATGCTATTTTATTGACAAGGCTTTCAAGAATCCTCTGGAAAGCCATAATCCGTAATGAAACGTGGTATAAGTTCTTAATAACTTGATTATGATGTCCTATTTTGATAGCAACAAGAACTCACCAAGAGATTCAAAAGTGAAGCGGTCGTCGTGCGGCCAGTAATACGGCGGTGCATTAGAGACGTACTGCAGGCGGAGGCGGAAGCGGTAGCGGGTGCGGGGGCGCAGCTCGGCGGCGAGCCACTCGTTTCGCTCGTCTTGTGTGCAGGCCTTCCATGTGGCACTTGATGGTGTCGCCTCTATGTACTCTACTTTAAACCTGGAGATGACAGAAGATGATGAGAGATGATTAAAGATGCTTGGTAAGTGGGGCAAATATTATAATTTCGTTTGGTACGGAACGTTAAAATCACTTCATAAATCGTGGTGTTTTAAAAAACCAGAAAACAAAATGTCGCCGTTTTACTTGTATAGTAGTTACGTCGCGGCTATTGATATGAACCGTTTTTGCTACATTTGGATTTGGAAAAGGTAGTAGGAGCTCATAGTTTAACAAGGTGACTACGTCTAGGAGTTGAAATTGTATTGGATTCTTACTGATGCAGCTGGTAGGAAGTAGGAGGCGGCCACAGCACGCGTATCTCATAAGGCGTGACGTCCTTCGTGGCGAGCGGCGGCGGCAGCGGGTAGGTCCTCAAGCGTAGCGGGGCGGAGTCCGCGCTCACTGCGCTGTGCTTGGACCGCGCGCGCACCCACACTGTGTACGCCGTGTTTGGGGTTAAGCGCGTTATATTGGCGCTGCGGTCTTGCGATACTTCGAATGTGTTGTGCTCTGTTGAAAAACGACGACTTAGAAAGTTGCATTTTAAAGAGGTCTTATTTATCCCCAGCTTGTGGTCTTGCCAAATGAAATCGATATGTTGAGACAGGCATAGTGCGTCCGATCTAGAAACCCAATAGTTGATAATACTTTTGAGGTGATGGCACCTTTTGCGTTTTTTTTTGGGTTCCGTAGTCAACAAAGAACCCTTATAGTTTCGCCATGTCCGTCTGTCCCCGGCTTAGCTCAGAGACTTAGTACTAGAAAGTTGTAATTTGGCATGGGTATACATATTAATTACGCTGACAAAATCGGGAGAATTTTCTTTTATGGTACCTCCCTGTACTTAAAGTGGGGATTTTTTTTTCTCGTCTGATCTTAGTTGTGGTGTGTCGTTGGAAAGGTCGTTCAAAAATATTGTGGGGTATGAAAACGATATATTAAGCTTTAAAGTGCAAATTTTTGTTAGAGTCAAGTGTCCCGTCCCCCCCCTGTCAGCTTAATGGTTGTTTTTGGATATGTGAAAAAAATCACGGCATTAGAACGCCTAAGTAGGCTCTAAACGAGTAATAATCGACCGACTTACATTTGTAGTTAGAATGTATGGGAGAACATGTTGTTCAACTACAATGTTAAGTTTGTTCATGGGATAAATTCATCTCAACTACGGAACCAGTCATTGTGTGTGGTCCGAAACCCACTTGGCCGTTTTTTTTTTAATAGGTTCATAAAAACCATCAAAAGATTGCTTTCTAATTTTGATTTGAAACGTGGTCACAACACAAACCACAACATCTGTACTGCTTACCCTTTAGCTTATGCGGAGAGTCATCGGTAGTCCAGTGCACCTCATACGAGAGTCCCGGACCAGGTTTCCATTCTACGTGCGCGAGCACCGGACTTAACACCATTCCCGTCACGTCTTTTGGAGCTAATGGTGCTGAAAATATATGGTAACGTGTTAGTTTTTGTCACAATATTTGTATTATAAATATACTGTGTACGGGCGTAAATACGACACATGGACCTTTAGATGTATCACCGGAATTAGTGGCAGAGATAACGCTTTAGAGAATCGAACTTTTTCTAAAATTCAATGTGCCATATTTACACGGCAAGGTGCAGTAAAGTATTATATGATTTCGAATTACCCTCAGCGGCTGTCTGTATTGTCATAGGAGTACCAACAAGTGGTTTGATCTCATGTAATTTCGCGTAGTAGTTCGTCGCTTCCAACATCACCGTATAGTTTGTGAACGGTTTCAACTCATTGATCATTATTTCTGTGTTCGTAGTAGTGACATACGGACACGATTCTTTATCACAAAGAGAAGTGTCGTTCTGCATCTGAACTCTGTAAAATATTGTGTACTCTGTCGTCGACATTTCGTACTCTAAAGAGTGGCATCGATTCGGTTTTTCTACGTATGGCATGTGTAGCGTTATGCTGTTGGCCGAATTTGAAAGGACTCTCGGTCTTAAATGTAGTACTTTTGGAAACAGGCAAAGTCTTGGAGGATACGGTTGATTTCCCGGATCCAAAGCCATGATTTTGTATCCATATGCAGTTTTCCTCTCCTCTATTCTTGTCTTATGATGTTTGGTGGTGTAAAATATTTCCTTTTGAGTAGAATTAAACCAGTAAACATATCTGCTGTCCACTGTGATGGATCTGGGTGTAAATCCGTACTTTTTCTTTTCGGTGGCATCGACAACTATTCTGCATTTACAAGCGTCCATATCTGTAGCGACTATGTGGTGCACCCAAGGATCGACCCAGTATAGATCATAGTTTTTACTTCTGGTCATGTCGATAACAAAGGGTCTTGCTACTTGAGGGTTCTCAGGGCAGTTACAATCACGACCGGAGGCTTCAGGATTTCTGAAGAATCTTTTAATATCAGAGCCGTTTAAATAAGATGTCATTATAGTTCCTAGTTCTGGGAAGCGGGTATCGCTTTCTTCGTACCAGAACAGCGATCTAAAACATTAATGTTTATAAGTAACTATAGAGTATCCGAAATTGAAACTAACAGAATATAATTAATGGTCTACTCACTGATGTAGGGGTGCTATTTGCAGACTATAGATTGGTTGCTTCCTGGCGAAGATCCGCGTGATGTGTGGCCGGGTGTTGGGCATGCCTAAGTCAGCTCGGTACGTGACGTAAGATTCGATGGATGTGATTTCCAGCTGAGTCCAGTACACAGACCTGCCCACCCAATCCACACACATACTGGTCGCTGAACCGTTGATCGACGTTAACTAAATAATAAGAATGAATTAGATACATTGATCTACAGAGCACTTCCACAGGGTTACAAAAGGTACTTAAACGCTTATTTTAAAAATCACCTTAAAGTGTCCACTTCCATTAATCCTCGAAGAAAATATTTCTTCCAAGTTATTGACCCAATAAACAATGTTTTCTTCAGTAGATACCGCAAAGTCAACAGGTATTCCAGTACTTTTAGGGACCGTTTCACTTTCTCCTGAGTCTAGATCAATAATTTTGATAGATTCTTGAAAAGATACCATCACTTTTGGTATAGGGTTAACATCGTCGGATGAAGTGGATACTACTTCGGAATATTGACCAAATCCAGCGTCGGTGTGAGCTCGAACCTAAAAGTTTAAATTATGAAAAATTATAAAGACTTTTTATATATATATTTTTGCGTTAGTTATTTCTCAGTAACAGCTTGGAGTCTGGATATGTAACCCGGATAAAGGCAAAATGTTCGCTCTCTTGTACATGAGATTCCGTCAGGGAATACCTCCAAACGTATCATTTTAGTTTATGGCTGTCGGATACGAAGGGCCAGTTTCTCGAACGAAAATTATCGCAAAATTAATGTGAGAATTTTTCGAGCGCGCCTAAACTGCTGTGATTGACTGAATGATTTATCAACAGCCAATCAAAATCAGTTTGATGCGCTTACGTTACGCTAATCTATACATATAATAAAAACTTATATAATTTTCTTACCTGAAAGAAGTACTTAGAAGCAGGTGTAAGATCCCTCAGCATGAGTTGGGTATGAGAGGGCGAGAGATGAGCATCAGCACAGGCAGAAGGCTTAGTGGGTGAGGTAGAGTCTGCGCCGACCACCCAGCACTCGGCCTCGTAGCCGCGGATCACGCCGTTGGCGCGGGCGGGGCTGCCCCACCGGAATATCGCGGATTGGGGACCCCCACTGATAAAAAAAAAAAATTGGTATAAAAGTAGGGGAAGACCAAAGAAATGATGGATGAACTGTGTGAAAGATGATATGGCTAGAAACCCCGGAACTACCAAGATGGCGACTAAGAAAAGGTCATGTTGCCCCGACCTCAAATAAATTGGGATAAAACAAGAGAATGATGAATTAATGATGTTTCAAGATGTTTTGTTTGTATCAGGAAATGGTGTTAGTTATGTCGTCAATTTTCAAACCTGGAATATTGAGTCTGCTGGTATTTTTCTATTTTCATGAACCCTGGTCGGTAAGGACACACGGGTCGATCGAAGGTTAAGCTACGCTTACCGCGGTCGGTTCGAGGACGGGTGACCATCCATTACATATCGAGAACCCTTCATGCCTCGGAAGGCACGTTAAGCCGTTGGTCCCGGCAGTCATCTGTAGATCTTTGACTCGTTATGGGTAGTCAGAAGCCCAAAAGTTTGACAATGAGCTTTACTAAAGGGTATCGTGTTATCCAGTAACTGGGTTGTGGTCAGATAGGCAGTCGCAAAAAGCTGGTATTCAGCCTTATCCGACTGACTGACTGACCGCCTTAGACTGGAATCCGACCCCTACATAGTTGGGAAAAGGTAAAGTTAATAAAACCTCAGTTGGCCCAGTAGAGTTTTTGTTATCCTTATAAGAAACAAGATCGATTGGCATTCAAAAATGTTTTTGTGAAAACTGCCCAATTTCATTTTCATTTTTTGTTTGCTTCTAAATCTGTGATTGCAGATCAAAATGTCTAAAAAAGTTAAGGACAGTCTGCTTAGACGGTTTTTCTGTAGCTACAACGGCTATGGTAGCTGCCCTTACTGCCCCATCTCAAAAATCCACCCTGTATAAGACTTAGTGTACCTGAGCGCAGGCTGCACGTAGATGCGCGGGGCCCGGGGCGCGGAGGGCGCGGCCTGCGGCGAGTGCAGGCGCGCGCGCGCGGCCGGCCCGCCGCCCCAGTGCGTGTGCGCGCGCACGCCCGCCTCCATACTGCTGTACGGTGCCACCGACACTGATACCACCTCCACCCATGATACTTCTACCGTCCTCTGAGAAATACGTTCAAAAGTTTTAGGAGAATTGTTTTTCAAATATAAAGTTGAAATATATGTGTAGAAGTGAGTTAAATACAGTATAAATTTGTGTGTGGTAAAAAACGGTCGTCAACTACGAAAACCGCTGCGACACACCACATAATCCATAAAAAACACAATTTAAAAAATAAAAAGTTTCTTTTAAAAAAAAACAATAAAATGCCATACACAAAATAAACTCACGCCTTCCTTCTCGTTGCGTATAACATTCCTACTGATAATATCAGCTTATCTATATTCGTTAATTATCGGTCCCAACAACAACATGTTCGGGTTTTTCCAAAGAGTAAAAAATAACCGTCATTATTATTTTATTATCACTTGCGAATCTCGACAATCCATGAGACCTTGCAAAATTACTCCGACTGATGACATTCCAAAGTTGTGATAAATAACCAATTAATTGGCAACGTGAAATGAGACGAAGTAGAGATTTGATAAGCTTTTATTAGATTACTAAATGATGATCACTTGAGCGCAGTTCTCACCTCAATCTTGTATTGTCCAGGGAAGTGCAAGTTGACGTCATAATAAACTCGGCTGTTGTTGACATTGACGCGAGTGGCTGGGTCCCACGTCACGTTGAACCTGTCCCACTCGCCCGCCACTGCTATCGACGATGAGTTTATTGTCTCTGGAATTGCTATCAAAGATTCTGAAAACGCAATAAGAATTTAGATTTAATAATCTGTTTTGCTGACCTTGTGTTCGTAATCGCGACCGCTGAGTGAGAGGTATGGGTATTTCTCCATAGCAGTTCGGACCCTGGATTGTACATGATTAATGGCAATAGGTTCGCCCTATTCCATTGAACTTTATACGAAATTCTCCAAAATGGAATACTGGAGTTTCATTAAGTTATTATAATATGTGCTTATGGATTCCTTCCTTATATGCAGGTTAACCCAAAAAACGTCTGCATAATCGCTGCCAATGTCACCGCATCAAAGAACAAAATTACGCTAAATAATGTGCCGTTTAGCGTCCTTCACAAAATAGGTAAGTTTTGTTTGGCTGAACTACAATCATAGTAGTTTTTTCTAACTTACCACTGTCTGCATGCAGGGTCGGGTCTCTTACAGCGATGACATGGACTCTTGGCACCAGTTCGGCGGTGTACCTGCCTGCTAGGTCCGAGACAACGGCTCTTGAAGCGTCTTGCACCCACACCAGACGACCGCTAAAGTAGCAGAGAGGTCCTAAAGTTGCCGAGCCGGATAAACGAGTTACCAGCGAACCGGAGATCTATGGAATACACAGATTGTGAGTAAAGATCCATGTATAGTCGACCTCGTACTTGCTCACCACCTAAGGATGAATGTCGCTTGCGCGTCAAAAAACGTCATGTCACGTCTAATTTGCGTTAAGACTAATGTGATATATAACTTTAGTGAAGTTTTTTATTGCAACTTTTGGTCGAAAGTGGTAAAGCATATACGTGGTCGACTATATATTTTGCTGAAGTTTTTAGTGCATGCGCATTATTTTAAATATCTGTTAGGGTAGTCGTATAAGCATAAAAATGTCATGGTATAGACCCTCAACATTATTGATCGCAAGAGTTTTATGAGATAAGAGAGATTTTGTCGCAAGTACAAGTACAGCTGAAGTCAAGTTAGGTTCCGTACGCGATTAGTTGCGAATGTTTTACGGCAATTTAGATATTGATAATAAGGCAGGTATACATAACCATTAAACAAATTATGAAACACACCTCACTAACTCCGTGGGTTATTTGATCTGCTGTAGGAGCTCGATGAAGTTCAGATCCATCGTAACTACGAACGAGCCAATAAAGCCACTTCTCTTCCAAGTCCGCAGTCAGTCCCATTACTTAAACAATAATAACATTATTATTATTCTTTTAGTTCTAAAAAGCAACATTTTAATGTATATTCCGTTAGTAATATTACCTTGTTTCCCGCTAAATAACTGCGCAGGATAGTATATCATCTTATTCTCTCCATTAAGTCTCGCCGCCTCAACGGCGTGGCCTGTATTCCAGTATATGTATGCGCCTAACGAGTCTATTGTAAGTTCTTTAGCAACCGTCACAATTGGTACAGGCTCTCGATTACCACCGTCTAAATTGCCTCGTGTTATCTAAAGAAAGAAAAATTGCAATTGAAGCAATATTATTGTGGATGAGACGTAGTACAGTACACAAGAGTCAATGTTGCACATCGAGTTTTAGAAAAAAATCTACTTTGTAGAGCGACATCTCTGCTGATTATACCTGTATGACAATCGCTTTCGAAAAATGTATGTGCCATTTTAAGTCAAGATATAGTATCTTTATCTCACGAAGCGACGCGCGCTTTACTTGTGGTACAAACACGCTGTGAATGTGTGCGTGTAGACAAGTAGCGTCAGCATAAAACACACACACACACACACACATATACACTTCCGACTTCGCCATTGTCTCGGACCGTACTGAGAGCTCCTGCGCTTACACACAAATTCACAACGTGTTTGTACACTTGGTAACCACAAGTAAAACGCGCTGTGCCGTGAGATAAAAATGCTGTACGTAAGCATTGTTTAGGTTCCTTACCAATTGCTGTTTTGGATTCGACCAGTAAATCTTCTTGCCGACCCAATCTACAGCTAAACTGCCCACGTTGTCCATGCTGGGCATGAAACCATTCTCATGAGTTGTTGTGTTATACCACATTACGGTAGATACATTTGTGACCAAGTAAAGCTTGTCACGATACCATGATATATCGGTGATTTGAAAGTTTTTTAGATCGGCTCTGAAATAAAAACAATTTAGTTAAAATTGGTTATTTGGTTATACCAAGTAGGTGCCATGAGGCACCTACTTGGTATAACCAAATAACCAATTTAAGCGGTTTGGGTTATGCAAAGCCTTACATGAGTAAGGCTTTGCATAACCCAAACCGCTGAGGATGCATACTTGCATTTAAGATAGAATAGTTATATTTTAAAACGAAAATGAGTAGCAAAATGTATTTTTCGAAAATAACGTGCTTTAAAACTTTAAATGCGAAAAAATATGACATGAATAAAGAGGCAACTTACCCGTGAATTAAGATTTGTAAATTGTCCCCTGTAAGATCAGTTTGCAACAGTCCATCTGGTCCTGACCATAATAAAGTGCTATGTAGAGTGTTCGGCGACGACGCTAGAGTTTTACCCACAAATTCTGAAGACCATGGACCTAAAGATATTACAATATTAGTATACGCATAAAACAAAATAACTCGATTCGGTCGTTGGACGTCAAAGAGCGCGGTCGTCCCGGGAGAGAGCCCCGTCCAAAAAAAAATATTAGGAAAAACAAAAAAAAGCAGTGAGACATGCTTGCACAAATGCACATGTGGCGCGGCACTTGCCGGCGAAATCGAATAGTGATTCTGTTTGGATACTGCTGTGACTTTACTAACCGCCAAATAAATTCATTAAAATAGTGCAGTAAGAGAAAAAGAAAAGTTAAATAGTGTATAGCGTGTGTGTAGTAGGAGGATATTAAAATTGTGCTAAAGTGAAGTGTGTTCCTAATCTCAGGCGAGCCAAGGAACCCAAGATGATCTGGTGAGACCTTTCCATTATCCTTCAGGGCATTACTTCCCTCTGCAAAATCGTTATTTTATTTAATAAATTATGGGACAACATTTCTAGCGCGCATGTACAGTGGTGAAGTGTCTGGCGTTTGATGTCAAGCGCACATTCAACTATTTATTTCATTATTTTCTAAGCTAATTTTAGCTTTAGATTTAGCATAAAAGCTATCTTCTCATAAAACTTCTTATTTTGACCAGTGTTCTAACCTCTTGCATGCTGACGATTATAACATCAAGCTTAATCCCCATAAACTACCCTTAACTAATTGGCTATTAGCCATACAAAAAGTTCCTTCAACAAATATTACTTCTGACAGCCATTAATCAAGTTTTATTATACCCGTATGCGCGCAGGACTTCGGTCGGTGTAGTACTATTGCGGAAGTTCATAACTAAGCAATTTTAAAACAAAATCCCGTGAGCACAATGACCACATCTGTTTTACGCCCCTTTTTGTATCGACCAATGAAATAAAAATGAATAATATTTTGTAGTTTTTGTGTTTTTGTTGTTCGTGTGTTTTTTGTAGGCTGTGTTACAATGATCACAGATGTCTGACTACGGATTTATGGTGACCCTTTCTCGACCACTAGGAATAGAACAAAATAAACAAAAATGAGAAAGTTTTTAATTTTAATGTTTTTATACTTAACAATTTACATCTTCTTAGCTTCACAAATTAAGAAATGAGCCCATGTTTATTTTTAAGGAACAAGGCGACATTATTTTGTACATTTCAAGTGTTTGTTTATATCCAGCTTTGCCTTGTCGTTGAAATTGTAATCTAGTATTATTTACATTTATTCGACAGTTTGTAATTTTTAGGGTTCATGAAAAAACGCAACCCGTACAGGATCATAATTATTAATAATTTTTCATACCACTTTCCCCTTGTTTAGAGCTGAATTCATATAAAAATTGTTTAGGTTTTTTTATTTCTATACTACTTATAATAGTTTTCTAGCTTCTCTACTTAACCATTGAGACCCGGGAACATGTGTCGAAATCGAACGCAGCGCGGTTGTCCCTGCCAAACAAATATCGACCTTGCTATAGTTTAAATAAAGTTGAGAATAAATATGCACATTTTTGGTTATTTATTTTCGACTTTATTTTTAGGCCTGCAATGTTGATATTTGTTTGGCTTAGAAATTGGTATTTTAACTTTTATGACACTCATTATTTGTGTATACTATGGGATGCCGTATCGGGGAATCCCAAAAAATGAAAGTGTAAACTGTAGATTTTATAAAATACGACATACTTAGTTTTTTTTGCAGCTCTGTAGAAACATCTGGTGCAGTACTCGCTTATGTCACACGTTTTACAGCATGCTCGATATACTGGATTGAAATATAGGCAAGCGCCTTTAATTTAACGAATTAAGCGGTACTGCATAAATTGATAAATGAAAGCGGTGCGGTATCGTTTCGGTATATCGAGCATACTATACCGAAACGATACCGCTATATAGAGATATCTTATCTTATCTTACCGCACCGACCAATGCGTAAATGACCTTAGATTGACCAAAGTGTTTCTTTAGGCACGGATCATAATAATTATATTTTATACTTTTCTGACAGCATAGCAAACCCATTCATAAAAAAAAACCCATAAACTTGTCCCAAACGTTCTCGAACTACGACCGAACGAGGGTCCCCATTGATATTTATTTCCATTGAATCGTCCTTTTTTTTTTTTTTCATTTACAAAAACAAGGGACGCATCAAAAATCTGATAGTGCGATGCTATTGGTTGATGAGATTTCTATAGCGGCCGAGCGCTGCAAGCAAAAATAGTCCTTAAGGTGCTTAGATATGGAATTCCTTGATAGTACCTACTTTGCGCAAGCTTTTTATGGGATTGCACATGAGTGGCCCACTCACAAAAAAACAAAAAAACTTGACCCGGAAATCTAAGTCTACATAACAAGATGCATGCAACAAGATGCTACAGAAAAATTAAGAAGCAATAATAAATCTCCGGGCAACCCGCAGCCCTGTCAAAGTTATGTATCCCTCAAAACGAAACCCAGTCTATTACCCAAACAAAAGTTTTACAATGGTAATGGTAAGTTTTTACAAAAGTTGGTGACTGCCCGTTTACGGGCTGACGTTCGACCACGTGTCTGTCCACCGAGACCTCGCTACCTATGTTTCAACGAACCGAGGTGACACCAGAATTCGATTAACACTTATAAATAACATTCATGAGTTTCTTCCTAACAGCTAGCTTTCTCAGGAACAAATAATAACAAAATACATAACCGCGCAGTTTAACGAGACGTTCTGGGGAGGAAAAGACATCATAATCGCTGCGTCCGAATTCTATCTCGTAAATATGCATGTGCAATAACGACAACATACTGGTTTATTGGTGGTGTGCGGGTTTTTTTAACAGGTTGCCATTGGATTTAAAAACTATAATTTACAAGAGCTCTTATATATATAATATGATAGGTCGGAAAAAAAAACGTTTTTTCTATAATTTATTGTGTTGTGAATGTGTTAGTTTTAATGATCGTGTTTTTATTTATTTATGATTTCAAACACAGCGTGAATTACTGCTGAATAAATTGAATTGAATTGAATATTCAGTTGCCGGCACTTCAGTACCCGGAAACATACATATATTATAATAGGATCAGCATTATGACAGCAAGGCTATGAGGGCCGATGAACAATACAAAAATAACCTGCAAAGCCTAACACAAGAATCAACAAACCAAACCAACCATCACAACATAACAAATCGGCAGGTAACAAATACAACACAAGAGATGAGCGAGGGCAGACCACAAAACCCCGATTCCGGAACAGCCTCCAATTTGCTAGCTCATTAATACCGTGTGAAAAATTAGAATCAACATTACGTACACCGATATCAGGGGAAGTCGAGGACGACAAAGTATACACAATACTTAGAAACCCGCCTTCTTGATCAATTAAGTACACTTGCCCAGACCTGCGTATTGCAACTTGGAATGTCCGTGGGGCCTCGTAACTGGACAAAAAAAAAAAAAAAAAAAGAAACAAAGCAGATGCGGACCTTTCAAATAGGGGAATTCACGTAGCCTGCCTACAAGAAACAGGGATGAACTTAGGAACGTAAAACTTCCACCCACTAAAAATGGTACCTATCTGGAACTGCAGATAAAGCTCACCGGGGATTTGCAATTTTAATCAGAAATGATGCGCAAATCGAAACAATAAACAGTAAGAAGGATACTGACGCGATGTCAATCACTAGTAAAGTTGATAGGGGAAGCGACAAATCTGCTCCTCTTTATATAATTAACTCTCACATCAACAGCTCGACCTCTAAAGCAACCCAGATCATTCACAGGTCTATTAAACTTGATTAGACAAAAACCAAGGAAAGGTACTCTATTAATCCTAGGCGACTTTAACGCCTATTAATATGGGTTTAAGCCACGTTTATCCACGGAAACAGCTATACTATGCCTCAAACAGACTGTTCAATACTATGCAAGTAGGAAAACACCTGTGTATGCATGTTTTCTGGACCTCTCCAAGGCCTTCGACCTCGTATCTTATGACTGCCTATGGAGGAAACTGTCAAATGTTGAGAACCTCCCAAGCGATATCATTAGGATGCTAAAGTATTGGTATAAAAACCAATACAATTATGTTAAGTGGGCGGGTGTCCTGTCGGATGCATACGGGTTGGAGTGCGGTGTGAGGCAGGGCGGAATCAGCTCACCCAAGTTATTCAACCTGTATGTAAACGAGCTGATCTGTGAGCTCAGCAATACCAATATCGGGTGCTCCATTAACGGACACTGCGTCAATAACATCAGCTACGCGGATGATATGGTATTGCTGAGCCCATCGATCAGTGCACTTAGGAGGCTTCTTCGCATCTGTGAGGACTATGCGGTGGCTCACGGCCTCAGGTATAATGCGACCAAGAGCGAGCTACTGGTTTTCAAAGCGGGTAACAAATGTTATAATACTGTCCCACCAGTCACCTTGGGGGGCGCTCAGCTTTCCAGGGTCACGAAGTTCAAGTACCTGGGGCATTGGGTCACCGATAGTCTGTCCGACGATGCGGACGTGGAGAGGGAACGCAGAGCATTGGCAGTTCGATGTAACATGCTGGCTCGTAGGTTTGCACGTTGTACTAGGGAGGTGAAAATTACACTCTTTAGAGCGTATTGCCAATCTATGTACACGTGTGCCCTATGGGTCAACTATACAAAAAGCTCGTACAATGCTCTGCGAGTCCAATACAATAATGCCTTCAGAGTTATGTTGGGGCTGCCGCGCTTTTGCAGTGCATCGGGGATGTTCGCGGAGAATGGCGTGCCAGATTTTTACGCACTGATGCGGACACGGATAGCATCCCTGATGCGGCGAGTGCGCGACAGCTCCAACAACTTGGTAGCTATAGTAGCCGACAGGATGGACAGTCCAATTATGTGGCAGTGGATGACCACTCATCGTGCGTCATTCCATTATTTAAAATACGTTGTTTTATTGTATTTTTTGTGTAGGTATGTGTTTTCATGTATATATGTATGTTTTGTGTATAAAATTGTAATGTGTGTTGTTTATGGACTTATGGTCTGAAATAAATTTATTATTATATTATTATTATAATATATATATTATTGGTAGACAGGATACACTAAACTCTCAACGCAAAGGGCTGAGTCACCAAAATCTACATCATTAATATTCTAACTACTAAAATGTTAATGGTATGGCCAATAGGGAAAAACTTCAAATAGAAACAACAAAAAGGACATCATCATGCAGGATAACATAATCTACGGCCACGCAGAAATCCCAATTGGATTACATTATTACGCTACAGGCAACAGGAAAACTCCTTAGGTCCGGTAGGGTCCCTCCGACCATAAAATAATCTGGGGACAACTTCAAACAAGTCAAATTTTAAACAAAGTTGAAAGCACCAAACACGAGACATAAAAGAATCGGACAACAATTGAGAACAAAGATTTCAACCACAAACAATGCTACCGATGCCGCTCTCAATAAAAATCCTCCAAAACAAAATACCAAGCATGCATAACAAAAAAACTGGAAAACATAGCAATCAACTCAGCAGTGAAAAGCATCAACATATCATGGAGCACCATAACTGGAGTTTGAAAAGCGGCTGCCCAGTAACCTTAGTTTTATCAGCCGATTAACCCTAGGGATCATCGTATAGCTCTTGCCAACCTACAAAAGGCAAAATTCTTACAAAAAGAAAACCTGGTAACCCAAACTCGGGTAAAAGAATGTCAGGCAACACTTCAAAAGGTTAAGCTCCAAGCACTGCGATATATTTTAATACATCGAACCAAAAAACGTTAAACAACAGGATAATCAAGGTATGCATGAACGAACGAACACACAATAAATGGTGTGGACAGCAAAGTAGGTGCATCATCAAAGGAAAGGAAGTCAAACAAGGTTGCCCGTTATCCCCTCACCGCTTTACAGTGGTCATGGATAAGGTTCTTAGAACACTCGAGGAAGAAACCCATCTAATCAAACTAGACCAAGATCGTGAAATCTCACTCCCTCTGGTACTATCATTCGCGGATGACCTCATCTACATTAGTTGTTATCATTAGTTAGTAAACCCCTAATAGCTAGTGTCGGCCTCCAAATAAACGAAACAAAAATACTAATTAGAGACCCCATAACTACATGGAAAGCGACATACGTGTCAATGAATGAATAAAATCTACCTACAATCGTTGAAATTAAATACCTAGGCACATACATAACATCTACACTAAACAGGAGAAGCACAATAAGAAAACGATGCGAACAGGCCACTAGAAACACAAATCAAAATCATCATTACTACCATTCATAGAAAACTTAAAGATGGACGGGCAAGCAGCCAGACTCATGTATAGAATAGTAATCGTACCTGTATGATATACGGTTTGAAAGTATCGACAATCACCAAAGCTAACAAACCAAGACGAGAAGATATGAGAAAGTTATCATGAGAGATTTGATTAACCACGCTAGGAATAAACCAAGCTAAGGAAATTACACGAAATTTTAGACGGAAAAAACAGTAACCAAACTCATCAAGAACCACAGGTGTGCTATCTCGCAGACGTTCACAGACGCGGCAAACCTCACCTGTTACATGCAGCAATACAGTACAAGCCCAAATTCAAGAAAGTAGGCCGATTGGATTACACATGGAACGACAATCTTAAACAGGACATGGCGCACTTCGATAAGGAAATCAACTTTTGGATGGACACGGCTGAAGACCGATACAATATCAAGAAGACGGCCAGCGAGAGGTACTAGAAACCTGAAACGGACAGCGAGTCCTTTGATGAAGACACAGAAAACAGTAAAGTCTAAAACAGCACAGCAGGGAGATAGAAAAGAGCCTAGAAAGCAACGTAACTCCGCCAAAGGATTCACAGGCGAAGATCGACTAAGCCAACTGGCTGCGACGTCGTAAAAAGATGCCCATCCATAGATAATTAACACCCGTCTCTCCACTATTCCAATGCTTACTCTAGGATGCATATCCGGTATGGCTCTCAAATCCTTCCTTATCCTAAGGGCACGTCTTCCTTACCATTACCCGCGCCCCCCGGTCTACTCCTAGATATGCAATGGCCTTTGTAGTCCCATGAAACATGAGGCTTCATGGGCTAGTGCAAATCTTGGGGTTCATTCGATTTATCGAGTCTGGTTAAACCACGCTGGGATCGGTGCATTTCATTCATTCATTCATTCACGCATAAAACAAAATAACTCATAAAAAATAGGTTTCGGTTTATCATTTACCTGAACCGGATTCAGTTACGGCAGCTACTCTAATTACATATTCTGCACCTTGTTTTAAGTTTTCCACAATGCACGTCGATTCCGTTATGTTCCTACTAAAATAAAATGAAATATTTTCCAATTAGATCTATATGTTTTAGCCCATGTAATCAAATGTGCGGATTTAAATAGTAGGTACTTACATGTCTATTACATCGCCTGTTTCAACATGCGTAAGTTGAAGATGGAAAATCCATTGCTGCCAGGCTCCACTTCCCTGATGACCCAAAAGATGGGGAGGCGACCACGAAACCTTTGCACGGTTGATACCCATCACACTCTGCAAACCTAACGGTGGGTTTACAGGCACTGGGATAGGTTGACAACTCCTCAAAGCAACCAAAACCTGTCTAGTTGCTATTGTCTTGGTGTTATAAGCTAAAGGATATTCGTTGTGGAAATAACTGTCGCTTTGCTCGTGATATTCCTCCGTCAACATTTCTTTGCCATTCGTCCAATAAAAAAGACCGCCAGCGTATGCTATGGAACGTGTTGATAGAAACATTGGAGTTTGTGTGTTAGCTCGGAAATCAGCAACTTCTCGTCTGGAATATAACGAACACCTCACATTAAGAAAGGCATATCATCAATCATCATAGATTAATAAGATTGTGAAGTAGTTTGTACTCACCCATCAAGCGACACAGCTAACACTGTGTTCCTTCTAAGATGTGCTACAAGTATTCTGAAGTCTGTGTGGTCTACTGTAAAGGCTCCTAGGTGCGCATCGCGAACTATCATTTCTGGAGGTCCGTCGTGACGAACACCGTTTGATATATTTGCCAAATCGAGTCTGTATAGACCGCCGCGATCGCCTCCTTGTTGAGCCCAGAATAAGTAACTGAAATAAAACCGAAATGGAGAAAATGAAAAAAAAAAACGATTACAATGGTTGTAATAAAGTTATTAATATGAAAAAAAAACCAACCCATTGTAAGCGTCCACTTCAAAATGAATCGGACGAGAGTTAAAACCTGATAACGCTACAATTAAATTCTTTCCATCGAAATCACATCGTAGTATTTCCCAGTTCGTAATAAATGTTACATTCGAGAAGTCTGCTCTTCGGTAGTGAACTTCGCCAAGCACGTACAAGTGTCGATTCAACCAATCAACTGATAAATCTTGAGGCTTGTAATTTTCGGGTGTAAGGATTGCTTCGAAAGTACTTTTCTTAGAGAGGCTGCTGCGATATACGTAACCATTTGATACTGATGTGAAAAGTGAGTCACTTGAAATATCTAGACCGACACCTGAAACCAAGACAATATCATGAACAGCGATGCCTGACTGTCTGAACTCAACTTTTTAGATTTAAAAAGCCTTCATTGACAATAGCTTTAGAAAAATCATACCAGTGATTGAGTGTTCCGTGCTATACAACTCAACAGGATCTGATAGCATATCATTAGCTGGTGCAGCTAAAACATTTTGTTCTCCACCCAAAATTAAAATCGGTTGCTGACTAGGAACGGCTGAAACAAAATACGAATCGTCATTACTTGTTTGTTACCTCATCAGTAGAGGATTATTATACAAAACTTATTGAAAATTAAGTTTTAATACTTACATGTAGGTAAAGGAGGCGTGGATATTCTAACGTAAGCTCTAGGTCCTTCTCCCACTGAGTTCCGCATTGCCACTGATACTTCATACTCACGGGCTGGGGCTAGGTTTTGAAACATGTAGAATAACGTATAGTTTGATGCTGGCATGTCCTAAAAATAATAATTAATTCGAATTTTGAGTCGATTCGATTCGATTCGTTTGATTTTGATTTTTTGTGAAAGGTTTTAAAACGGTCCCTGTAATAGCAGATCAAATAATTTCACGAAAAATTTGTTTCATTCATTATTCCAAATGTGGTTCCAATATGTTTATCACCCAGCAAATACAGTGAAATACAGATTTAAAATGAATCACCGTTAACTGTCCAAAATCATTGGAAGTACTACGGAAGATGAAAGAAAAGATAAGGGTTGGTAAATTTTGGCATAACTGAGAGCAGTTATTCTATACATACCTCAAGAGCGTCGTTGGTGTTAGGCTGGGTATCCGTCAGTCGCAAGACGTATGATATCAGTGGTCCATTGGGGAATGGGCCAGGTTCCCAGGAGATGGCGACACGACTAGGGTCGGGAGCCACGGCTCGTAAAGACGACGGAGCTGAACTAGGTTTACCATTCTCCAAAGTAGAGATAACCACTGATGGTGCGGAGTAAACTGGCTCCCCATTACCCCCTCGACCAGATAGGAATATGGCCACTCGAAACTGTTGATAAAATTATTATTATGGGCCGGAAATACAATTTTTTTCATACTAAAAAAACTAATCAAAGGTTTGGGCAGTGGATAGCAGTGACTGTCAATGCAGATATTTAAATGATTTTGTTTTATTGTTCGTCCTGGTAGGGACCCGAAAACGTTTTAACAAAAAAAACTCTTACCCTGTATTTTGTGTACGGCCTTAGACCGTCCACATGTATTATGGATTGATCCGAATGACTAGAGTTAGAGTAATATTGCCACGTGCCCGGGAGTTCCTCGTATCGCCATTGTAACATGTAGCTCAGGTTGCCCAGATTGGGAGCTTCCCACACTAGCGAGAGTGAAGTAGCCGTTAAGCTATCAGCCACCAAAGCTGGAGCGGTTGGTATCCCAATCAATTCTGTGAATCAAGATAACATAGATAGTTAGGGATCGATATTAGTCTGTATTTAACTTTAATTCCTGAGCAAAGTGCAAACATACCTCTTAATTTTTGAAAGTAAGTATTCAAAGCCTCGTTACATCCCATAACACAGTACAGTTCCCGCGAAAATACAGTCTCCGATGTGACATTCTGAAAATTAACTTACATGTTACTTGCTTCTTGTTCGTGATATTAATATGAATTATGATTTGATTACTTACGCAAACGATTTGACATGAATTTTCCAATCCTTCTTGCCATAAGCTACACCCCAGTTTGCACTAGAACAATAAATAATTAATTGCTTCTATTTACTTCAAACAAACCAAGCAATAATGAAAAAACACTCATGTATTTGTTCAAGCAACTAAGCGTAAAATGTAAGAGGATATTTGATGAATAATAGTTATTAGGAAAGTAAAGACTTTATGCGTTAAAATATTTTGCACACCGTAAAATGTAAATGGTAGTATGAATGTAAATGAGCCTGATGGCAAAATGGAAAAATGTAAATGTAGGTGGACCAAAGAAAAGATGGATGGATTGTATGAAAGACGATATGGCTAAGAAGGAACTGAATTCTGAGATGAAGAATAATACAGTTGTATGGAAGAAAAAGTCGTGCTGCACTTCCCAAATAAATTGAGATGTAGCAGGTTGTTGAAGATGACAATATGAGTGGAGGACAATATGAGCTCTCAGAGCAACAACAACGCTTCAAGCCTCATGCAGGAAATGATCGTCATTTTCAATGCAATGCAGCTCTAGGTTTCTTCCAGATCCTAGCTCTTTAATAACTTTTTTGTGGTTCTATAGTATCTATCGGTTTTCTTTAAATGTCACCATGCTACCTCGCGTCGCGTGTTGATTTTTAAATAAGATAAAACAATTAAAAATTACGCTAGCTTCTATAGAGCAACAGTGATAGTAACTACCAGCTTCCTTATTAGGAACATGACTTGTGTTGTCATATAATTAGTGGTGCGGGTTTAAATCCAATTAAATGACCAAGCCACAAATTCCTTGTTTATTTTACGTTCAATAAACTTCCTTAATTTCATTTTCCATGTATATCTAATAGCTTTTAAACTGTTCGTGTTATTCTTGTTGTATCTACTGAGTGAAATCTTTTGTTGGAATTAGATCGATGTTCCCAGTTTTATTGGTTTGTTTCATTTGATTTTAATTGTTCGCGAGTAAGCGAGTAAGAGTGAAGTTTGCGGGTGTTTACGTCTCACATGTGCACACATGGTCGTTGATCTTCAGCTTCTTTGTTAACCTAAATAAAGATTAAATGCAGACTCACTCGAGACACGTTTCAAGTTCAAACAAAGCTGTTGTATTGTTGCCACTTTTTGTTTTGATATATTATAAACAAAACACGCCAAAGGAAACAGAAAGGAAGACAGTGCGTCTAATAAATTCAGAGTTGTTATTCTTGTAACGGACTCATTCGTTCCCATGGATGAGAAAGTAAAAAACAGGACTTGTAACGGATTTTCACGGTTCGGTAACGTCCTTTACGGATGGCAAGTGACCGGAAGCCGCAGGTGCACCCCATCTACAACCTTACACATTTCTTAAAGATACAGGTTAATTAAAACAAACAATCCTAACGACGAAAAATAGACTCTTCAACTAACACGTAGGTGACAAAATATCGTGACAAGCTTACTTTAATAATTATACGTAATGTTGCGTTTGACTTAATAGATAAATTCAATTAGTTTGTCAGCGGGTGCCCTTCGCTGGTAATGATGTTATCAATGAATTGTATATTCAATTTGCTACTTATGGCATACTTGGTAACTCATTAGAATATTACGTAGATGAATGCTGACACATTCGATGTAGCCCATCTCATATTTCCCTGCTAATTACCAAGTTAGTTTCCGCTGGATATCACAGCGCGTTTTAATGCTTAGTAGAAACAAAACGTTGTGACGCAGACAGATCTCATTTGAGTCATGTCCATTCAGTGTGATGAACAATACGCGTAACAATTAAAACGGATGCAAGGACCGGCGCGGGCGCGATCTGTGCCGTTTGTTTCGGGTGTATAATTGCGGGTCGCGGCCTGCGTACGCACTACCATCAGACGGATCATATATAAGTAGGACACTCGCTTCATGTTTGTATCTTCCATTCTGGGTTGATATACTTACATGTAGTTCTTAGGTTACGACTATTATGATTTTTATCTGATAAATCGATTGCTGTCTTAAGTATAGGTACAATTTTTCTGCAATGTTTCGGCAGGTTTGAAAACTAGTTAACTCATGGTTTCCTAAAAACAAATGATGATGTATCGGAATCATTTGTTATGCCGTTCAAGTACGAAGGTATCCCTTGCTAACACGTCTCTTCCGCCATGGATGTCACAACACCACGCCCAGACGCACCCTCCATGTCCAATTTATTAATATTTGTGTCTGACGGATGAACTCGTTTTTGGTCATATGTTTATCAGATACTTGCATTTGCTAGCTGTCAATTTTTATTAAAGTGGTGATCGCTTATGGGGATTGTAAGGAATTTCACAGTCTTTCGCCAGATTCGGATCACCCGTATGTGTAATCGTTTGGCGAATTTCTTATTAATGTCTTTATTTATTTCAAGCGAGTATCTCCAATAATATGTATAAGAAGCGTAGTATAGTAGTTCCTTATATTATATTTATAGGGTTCCGTATGTCCGCATGAAAAAACGGAACCCTTTTAGGATCACACGTGCGTCTGTCTGTCCGTCTGTCTCAGCCAATTTGCTCCAAACCTACTGGACCAATTTCGTTGAAATTTGGTACACATATGAATTTCATGTTAATGAAATGTAACATAAATAAATGAATTTTAAATACATTTCGGGGGTAAATTGGCAAATAAAAAATAAAAAAACAAACTGTACAATGTGTGAAAGGGCTTGTTTATTTATTTTATTATATATGTACACACAGTACAATACATATAGATACAACATAGTTATAATTTTGAGTACAAAGTTACTGCTTATTTCTTAATAAATTTATTTTAGCAGATCTGCGAAAGGGGAAATGAAAAAGAAATGTAGACAATAGTGTGTGAGAACAAGAAGAGTAAATTTTAATAAACGAAAACAGAAAATAGTTCTATACTTATTGATACAGGAAAACCAATATCTAAGTCTATGGTCTTAAAATAACATGGTGAATCCTTCAATATTGTGCATACAAACTCACATATTTTACAGTTGGAATGTATGGGAAAACATGTTTTTCAATTACAATGTTAAGTTTATTCTTGAGATAAATTCTTCCAAAAGCCGGAACCCTTCATTGTGCGTGGTTCGACACGCACTTGGCCGGTTTTTTACAATAGTTTTCACGGTAGAGTTCTCAAATGAGCATTGAAGCGTACGAAAACGTGAACTCTGACTTGACAATTGCAAAGTTTAGCGCCACTTGTGACGAATAAAGTGCTTGTTTACGCCGACAAGGACATGACATGCTATTAGGAACTGTTGTACGCACATCTTCAGTAGGCATTGTAATAAGCCCGTTACGTTATCACGCAGACACTGTATTGTGAAAGTGCTGGGATCTTCTTGAGCTTGCATTAATTCAAAATACATACCATCAATTGCTTGCACACACGAGAAAGTTAAATAAAACTAATAAAGTAACGAAGTAAATTAACGCCTAATTACCCAGTTTCCTGTCTCGTGCAGTAATAATAACAAAACAATAACTACTCCCTTTGCAGTCATTAAAATCGTCGCGTCAGTTCATTGTTGGAGCGATTTCGGAAACGCGCTCGGAAGTCCAATTGGGAGCGCAAGCGCACGCCGGACGCAGGGCGCTGTGAAAGCACTCACGGATAATTTACTTGTTAATTGCTTCATAGCAAAGTTCTCCTACTTATGGGATATGTCTTTGTTTGTGCAGAATAACCTAAATAGCCAAGTTTTAAATGAGATAGATTGATCAGGTGGGCGCGGCGAGACGAGCGAAACTGTACACCTGCTATAATGTAACTATTAGCTCTTTATTGAGAACTTTTTGTTTTCGTGCGTGATCTCATCTTATATGACAAATTAGGTTTCTGGGTAATACAAATTATTGGTATTGTGATCAATTGCCATGGCGGGAAACTGAAAATGAAAATCTGTAGTAAGTTCCAAGAGCAGCGTTGAAATTTATATGGCCACATGGGATGCTCTTTTAGAATACACATTAACACAAGATGCCAGTGCCTTTTGTAAAAAACATAAGAAAATATGGCGTGCTACGCCTTATATTTTTGTTTCCTCAAGTTAAGTTACGATATTGAGAATGCACTGAGCCTTTGCAATGTTTTTTATCACCTGCCAGTGTAACAATATTTTTTATTCTACTATATGTACAAGTATTCGTAACGTATAAAAAATATTTACATAGCAACAAATCTGGCCTGTGACCCCCTCGTAGATTATGTGACACGGCTGCGATACTATGTGTGAAAATGAAAACAAGTGCAGTTTTTATTTAAATTAATTAACGTTTAGTTATCTCGTGGGTTTGTAAATAGGCGCCAGTAGATACTGATGCGTGGATGCTGTTTTTCTAATTCCGTACGTTACTGACCTGAGATAAACTTTCAGATAGCGTATCCCACATTATTTCACAAATTGTTTATTAGCAACTTTGATTATAATATTCTTACACGAGTTGGTCGCCTGTCAATAGCATGAGAAGCTGTAATCACTTCGTAGGCATTCAGAGGACATAGTGTAGGACATGGTGGCAACCTTTAGGGTTAAGTCTAAGTGTCACGATGTGCAAATGTCGCGCCTGTTTATCATGCATCAATGGTGCGTAAGTGTACTGACTTATCTTTGTCTACAGCAGAGCATAACCTAATAACTATCATCTGTCGCTTTGAGCTGCTTGCTCTAGTACAATTTGTCAGAATTTGAATAACGAATTCCAGAAGTTTAGAAAGAGTGACCAAGCCATTTCTGGCAGCTATTCTATAGCTGATCGACGCCATCAGACATAATTGTTGCATAAACATGACCCTTTATGTCTTAAAAAACTTGTCGTTCAAAAGCCACTTTCATTCTATCATCAAACGTAACTCCATGTCCTGTGTGCCCTGATACCTGCACGTTGCAGAAACTAAGAAACGCCACTTGTGCTGAACTCGTAGCTAAGTTCTGGGCAGACACTATTTAGATAACCATCGACACGCTAAGAAAACGATTAAAAACAACTGTAAAGATCAATTAAAATAAAATCATAAGCGCCTAGTTACTCCAAAAAGAGTTTTTTATTCTTATTATTTATATTCAAAGTCCCTTCTAACCCTTTTGTAAATTCCAAACGCTAGTTTCACGATAAATGCCACATTTTCCTCATAGGTTTTATCAGTCCGTGTGCAGATATTATTGTCTTTACCTATACTCATCATGAATTACAATTTTATTGTTGGTTAGTGGCGAGATAATTATTAATTTAAAGTACTTTTTAGATTGTGCGGATTAAAACATTTCTATTGAACCTATGTTATAGAAACTCAAAATTCGAGAGCAGGTCACGCGCTGGCCCACGCCAACCATTTTATTCTGGCAATTGGATAATGCTGAGGCAAATTGGGGCCCACCGGCATGCTTTCCGCCGCCTCTGCCACGCTCTAGCCTCGAGAGCACTACTCTCAATCTACCGCCCTATTGCTAGCCTTTATCAGTCGAATTTACAACGCCTGGATGTATTACCAGTTACCACCGAGGAAATAATTGTTGTATTTATATACTGGCAAAATAAATACATAGGTACTTATCTATATATTTCTGAAACTTATGAAATAATGATGCTTGTTGTTAGATTGATCTAGAAATCTTAACAAATCAATTCGATAAAAATATGTTCACCAAAATATTCGAGTATTTAAAAAGCAAAAAAATATCAATCGTTTATTGTCAACAGCATCAATATGATCGTCCAGATTATTATGATGATGATGAGCAGATCTGTATTTGTTTTATCCGTGACCAACGGACGAGTGTCCAATAAAAGGACAATAAATCAAAACACTTAGCAGAAGCTGAGTGCACTCTAGGTAATTTCACTCAACAGATTGGTATCGAGGAGTGTTGAAGGGGCAGTCGGGGGATAATGGCGTAGAGGGGAGGTGAGGACACTTGTTGAATGGGCGCAAGCGCAACTCGCAAGCGGGGAACGGTCCACCTAATGAGGAAATAAGAATTAGCGGGCGACGACGAAGCGAGTGCAGTTCTTTATCATAACTGAGTGTCTCTTCATGATTTATCGTATTCAATGTGGTTGGTATTTGAATATGTGTGCTATTTTAAAGTTCAATACGTTTTAAGTTGTTTAGAATAAATACAATTTTGATAGATTCTCTCTCTTAAAAGTATGATAAAAAAGCAAGAAAAAATAAAAGAAATATGCAGTTCACGGATTTTATAAGTATATGCCAGATTTGGTTATTGAAGTGGCGAAGTTACCATTTACGTTGCGGTTAGGTGAGCGGATGATCGTTAAAATAAAATCTTCAAAAGGAGATCGGTAACCCAATGATGTTTACTTCATATTAATGGGCAAATTCTTGGAGCATATCCTTGAGGTTGGCCACATATTGTGCATTTAATGATAAAATATGCGTTTGCGATGGTTCAAAGAGATATTTGTTTGCAAGCTGTGAGTTAGGAATTAAGCCGTCTGGCTTTCAATTAACGCTAGACACTCCAGTCAGAGATTAGCGCTGCCACTGCGCAGGTTGAATAGCGAAATAGTAACAATTGAATTAGGAACAACAATTAGCGTTGCTAAAATTAGACCCTTGGTGACTTAGAAGTTGCAAGGCCTTTGTTACAGTAAATTAGGAGCATTCTTTAACAATTTATTTTAACAGGCCCAGTTTGTGTGGGCGTTCATATATGGCTTTAAATGAAGGGTCATTTGCTGCTTAAAAATAGCTTCATATGATTTCGTATAAGAATAAAACCAGTCACAAACAAACATAATCAGCGTTTATTAGCTAATTGAAGGGCCGACTCGACTTCATATTGCACTTATTACAATTGATCGCTTAATTGTTACTTACACGATAAGAGTTCTTTGTACGCGTTACAAGAACATTCTCATGTGAAAGTTCATGAAGATTTGTGTTATTTACTTTGAGCCTATGACAATAGTTGCTGCAATATTTAGGACAGGAAAGTGTAATACTAGATTAAAACTATGTATTTGCAAAAGACGATGATAAAATTGATTTGTTTAGTTAGCGTTTAAACCACGCCAAAGTACAAATGCACCTGACGATTTAAATTAATTACAATATTTATTCATGCAGTTGACTTGGCGCCAAGTCACAAAAATATTTGGGTTGAATTTCAAGTTCTTTGCCCCCATGACTAAATTAAAGTTAAAATGCCATAAAATCCAACGTTTTCACACAATTATATTATTAATTATTCAGAATATTCATGAATGCACCTGACGCCGAATGTAGTCACATTTTTTTTGCACGTTCCGCTACCAATTTAACTATATTATGATCAGAATTAGTGGATATATAGCAAGGGAATACTTTTTGTTACAAAGTAAGAATTATAATTTCATTCTATGATAACTATGATAAGACATCATTTTTTCAGGTTTGAACTAGGTATAGTTTAAAAACTAACCTCCGACAGCAGGGGTCGGCAAGTAATTTTAAGTGGGGTCCGGATACTGTTGAAATTCTTTATCAAGGTCCAGAAAAAAATACTCGTAATACTTTCAAGTTTTTATTTTTTATTTTTTCTGTCAAAATTAAGTGCTTTATTTCTATAATATTTGATTTAGACATTAACTATGTATTACAACTAACTATTGTATATATTATATACCAGTATGTAAAGGAAAAAATAAGAAAATAAAGTACAGGGAAGAGCTCGTTGGGCATCCAAAAATTTAGTCCGCATCGCTGTCAGCGGGAAAGTACCCAAAAAGCTGGCAGCATTGCCACGTTGGATGGCAATGCTGATTCTTTGTTCTAAGAATTGGCAGAAGTTGTAGTTGATTTTTTTATTTTGAATAATTTATGTACAATATAATTATTATAAAACACAAAAGCCCAGTTTTCTATAGTTTGGTTCACGCGGAAACAGCTAATGCGACTCTTCAAGGTGCTCACCTTGAAGACAATCTTCATCGTCCATTATTTAAAAAAAAAAAAAGTTAAGTATTTAACACGACTTTTCCCGGTCCGGATATGGACCACGGTCCGCCGGTTGCCGATCGTTGGCCAACAGCATTAACATACCATTATTTAAAACAAATATTTATCCATTTAGGTACTTGTTAATTATCGATAGATTTTAATCTCTTCGTGAAGTCTACTTATCACTAGACATTTCTCGATCATGAGCGTTAACGACCTTTATTCAAGTTATGCAAGACCATCATATTGATTTGACCTAGTACTGTTGACGTAGGTACGAGTTTACGTCAAAAGGAAGAGTAATACGCTACTGTTGCTTAGTTAAGCCGATAGTGTATATAAATCTGTGTAAACCAAGTAAGATACTCGTACGTTTATTATGATATAATTGGTCGGTTTGCAGTTCTATCAGTTGCGGTTCCAAATTGGAATCTAAATATATTTATAGATCAATTTACTTCTAACCTCATCGCATACTTCCTTCAGGAATACTAGGTATAAAACTTGCAAATACCAAATCCTTTTCCCAACTCGCAACTCTGTACAATAACAGATTCCAGTACACACGATTCAGTCCAATTTCACACATAAATTATGAACTAATCGCAGGTACTACCTTGACTTCCGATAGATGATTGTTCATTTCCGAACGCAACGCAACGAAGCGCGCAGGGGGGATTGAATTCCCTTACATGAGTTCAATATCCATGCATTGGTCACTTTATGGTCCACTTCTCTTGAAGTACCTTCAACTTCGTCACAATTTTTTTTCAATCTGCCTAGCCTTTTGCCAACTATATTGGGGTCAGCTTCCAGTCTAACCGGATGCAGCTGAATATCAGTATTTTACATGGAGCGACTGCCTATCTAACCTCCACAACCCAGTAACAAGGTATTACGATACCCCTTGGTAAGACTGGTTGTCAGACATTCAGGCTTCTGACGACCCGTAACGTCTGTCAAATATCCACGAATGACAGCCGGGACCAACGACTTAACGTACTTTCCGAGGCACGGACGAATCTCGGTATGTAAAGATGGTCACCCATCCACAGGCCAACCCCGGCAAGCGTAACCTGATGGATCGACCTGTGCGGCAGTTATTACTTAGCCACAAGCTCCTCCGTCACAATTTTATTTAATGAATGTTTTTTTTTAGTATGACGTCTGAAATGGTAAGCGCTGATGCGGTCGAAGCACGCTTGTTAGCTAGAAGAAGAAACCTATTCAGTCAAGGCTTCGAAGATAAGCTATCGAGATACACAGAGTCTGGTGCGAAGATCGTTTTAAAATTATGGCAGGTATGTGAACGTAATGACGGATTACAGATGCAGACAGATTTTCGGTTGTTTAAATTGCTTGTCTTGGGACCAGTAAAATTTACTGATAAAAATTTAATATTCCAGCTACGTTTAGGTCATCTACATAAACCATGGTATCTGAAGATGTAGCGCCACGTTTTGTGACATTTAACTGTTTTCTCCGAAAAAGAAGATAAGCTCTTAGATAATTTAGTCGTTAATTCTAACGTTCGCAACACGTGTTCTGTCTAGATATGTAATGCATGTATCCGTCTCATACATTATTTACTTACGTACTTTATGAAGAATCGCCAACAGAGCTATGTAGGCTGATTCAGTCATAAATTATACATCGATAATGTCAGGTGAGATGAATTTTATTATGGACCTTAAAAGGAACGACTACTTTACTACTTAAACGCTCACCCAAATACATTTTAGGTAGTTTAAAATAAAATACTAGGCTAGAAATCTAATAGGCTAATATTAAGCTAGGTTTTTTGGTGAGCATCATTTTATCCTTTGTGGTTAAAACAGCATCCAATAATTACTTAGTCTGGAAAATGTTCTATAAAGAGAGTTTTCTAGAACGGGATACCGCAATTCTAAGTCGGCTTATATTAAAAAGCATGTTCTGTAAATGATAGAATAAAACGAATGAATTCTAAAATAGATCCGAGGGGAGCAAGCTGGCAACTAGAAGCTTCCTTCCTGCGTCCATCCGGCGTCGAGTCTCACGCGACCCTTGCGCAGGCGCAGGTCGCCAGCCGCACCATGCCACTGACCACCTATCACTCCATAACTACATCCCTTGCAGGATGAACATTTACATTCATCAAAACGAAACTGACCTCTTGAATTACAGCTAGCTGATAGTCCAACGCCAGCGAATAGCAAACCGAAATGGTTCAGACTACTGTTGCTTTCTAAATTAATTTCACGAACTCGTTAAACTAAACCTTTTAAGTTTAACCTCGACCTTCTACAACACTGCCTCAAATCCATAATATATTTTTATTTTATTTTTTAACTTAGGAAAGCATCAGTTTTTCATGTTGTTAAACTAAGCTGACCGTCTGTGGTTTCTGCCCGCTCCATGCCCATTAAAAACAAGAAAAGCCCGTCAAAAACAGGTAACGCCCCATAGAATATATGGCTATGCTAGAAGGGGACCCAAGAACTCCCTACTTAGTAGACTCAGATAGAAATTATAAACATACTCCCCATATTAGAATCAAATAATTGGTATATGTAATTTGAATGAACAAATTCAAAATAATAATTTTAAAGAAATAATGTGTGCACTTGCAATTAGACAGGTACAAAATGTTATTCTAGTGAATAATTTGTTGAAGAAATGTTTCTCAGGAACTACATGAATAAAACAAACAAGTTGTCTTGTAAGGGAACAACCGATAGAAATGAGTTTGTTTAGCAGTAAGCAAAAGGAAGGGCGGTGCATTGCATGCTTTCTGTCTGCCACACCTCGCGACTTGACGAAAGATGTTGAGCAAAGCTTCGCAGCTCATGCAACGTTCATGCGATGTTCATATAAATAAATTCCCATGCATTATTTTAACACCGGCGGTAGGATAGGTCCGTAACTTATATTGTTAACAGATTGACGACTTTTGAGACCCCGAGAGCATACCGAATAGCGGAGGTGTAAGACACTCCCGTAAACAGAAATAACTAAACAGACTGAACTTAACATTTCCTTAAACATTGTTATGTCTCTAACTTAAAATATTAAGGGAACGCTAAACAGACGTCGAAACGTTCAAAGTAATCTGTGCTTAAGATATAAATGTAAGCAAATAAAATAATAGAGTCGTAAAAATAAGATAATTGTCAATTTATGTTTCACATTACTGCAGTATTGTTATTGTAATGGTAACAAATAATAATAAAGTGGAAGCAAGTCAATTGACTTCGTTGTCTGCACGAGGGGTGCGTCCGATCTACCCGCGGCCGCCACTTGAGCTTTTTTTGCGCCGCGCAGGGGCGTAAATTGGACATAACTGATAATTTTGACATAAACCAGTAGTAACTGTCAGGACTTCGAACGAATGTGCCGTTTTATGTCAGTTTTGTTACATTATATGATGGATAAGTGTAACAAAACTATACAGTTTGTACTCTCATAATTAATTCAAACCGAAATATTAAATAAATGGCCAGAAAAACCTTTCATTTATCTATACTATAGTAATATAAAGAGGTAAAATTTGTTTGTTAGTTTGTATGTAGGGAGTAATCTCCGGAAGTACCAGTTCGATTTGAACAATTCTTTTTGCATTGGATAGCCCAATTCTTGACGAAGGTTATAGGTAGCGGACGAAGTCGCGGGCAGAAATTAGTTTCTTAATATAGGTATTCGCGTGTGCTCATAGTCATTTGTAGACTCCTTTTAAGCCGCTGTATTATTTGGTCTGTAATTCATAAACATTTTCAATATCATCCTTGATTTAGTTTCAGTTCACTATCACTACCTAGTATCGACATAATTGCATTAAACTACCTACTGTGTCTCTACTACAGTGAATAATTTAAATTAAGTTATTTTGCAACAAAAGAACTAGGATAGTGCCCACGAGCTCGTTTTGTTCATGTACTACACGGTCTAGCTAGCTTCAATGTGATTTAGTTAACAAATACTCTTTTGTAAGCTTATACTCTTGTCAGTTTTCGTTGCGACACGCCATTCGAACACTACCACCGAATAGTAACTAACATTGTACCCAAAGTGTTAGGTTGTAAATATTCATAATATTAATATGCAACTTATCTTATGTTTTGGAACCAGTATTCATTAAATACCTTGTATCTCAACAAAAGGTTATAGGTGATACGCTGAGATTTAGTTATCGCACAGCAATAATAAACTTTTTTTAAATTATTTCAATATTTTGTCTGTAGACATGCTAACCCAAAAGATTCTCTATAAAACAAATATAATTTTAGACAGTGCCTAGCATTACAATTTCCGTTACGGGGCCGTAAAAATGGGTTACCCAATACTGGGAGTTCATAAATATACTATAAACAAACTTATCGGACCATTGAATTTTACGATCGCTTGCGTAGTTATGGCCGATCAGTTCTGACGCGTTATGCATAACGTAAAACAATTAAATAAGTGGGTGGTAAACAAACAGGGTAAAAAATTACATAATTACTCGTGATAACGAAAATCCCGCAGCACGTTCCCTGATAATAATATGATATGACTGTGAACAAAGTGATCACTTGATGGCTGATAGAGATGTGTGGAAAAAACGTCCAAATAATAAGGGGTTAAGACCCCAGTGTCAGTGGTACTGGTTTGAGTGGTTAGCATGCGTGTTTTGTGTTGAGATCACGCAACGTGTCGTACGTCCAGCCATTAATAGGACTCGCCCATCAAGGAGCGCTGTCCCAAACTCGAGCAAACGCATTATTAATTGATTATACATAAATCAAAAGGTATTTTAATGAAACAAGTATACTAAAAGATAAATAATTAAATTATCTTTGAAATGGTGAAAGTTTCAGAAAAATACGCTTGATAGATTTTCCGTGATTCTCAGTTTTTTATCCGCGTTAGACATAACTTTACAAATTAATTACACTATGTAATATTAAATATACGCAGATAGAATTATTAAGAAAATGCTGTAATTTAACATATATTTTTCCCAAATAATTAACGCTACTCGTTTAGACGTAATCTTCAGTATGAAATCATTAAAACCGGTTATCGTCGCCTTAAGGCAAAAAAATTATGCTCTTTTAGACACGATTATACTTAATAAGAGTATAAGAAGAACCCAATTTTTGATAACGTCTACTCTGAATAAATAATAAATAGTGATAGCTAGGAGGTCGTACGTATGCAGGGCATAGGGACATTTTTGTGCAGAAAAATGCTACGCGGCATTTTCTACCAAAAAACATGGCGTAGAGTTTTCTTAATTTTCCACGTGCTATATTGCCAAAGTAATGCGTTTTCAAGCGCTGCTGTTGTGCTCCAAGTTCAATTTATCCCGTAAGCCGAATACAATACTGATGCGACCTTGTTACCTATATGTAAATAGGTGTTTTGATTAAACGTGAAATACTTTAATACCCAATTATAAGTATGACTTACCTGTTGAACGCTGCAATCGGACCCACAACTTACGTCGAAGTGACCATCTCCAGTTCGGTTCTATGAAAACAAAAAAAATATGTTATGAAGTAGGTACTTAGAATTCTATAAAAAACGGATATTTTTTTTAATAGGGTCATCACGGGATGTTCAACGAAGTCACAGTCCTGATAACTTCCGTTGCGACACGGTCGGCGCGAGCGCAACGGTGCGTGATAAACATTAGGTCTACCTGTGCCTGTAATTTAGGTGTGATTGATTTGTTTCAGGCCTCATTCTCTTGCCCTTATCGCAATTTATTTAGAGTCAGCACAACATGTCCTTTTCTTCCATACTTCTGTATTAATGTTTTTCTCGGTAGTCACCCTGTTTTCATTAGATTTGTTTTTAGTGTAGAGTAGATTTTCGCTAAACATTTATTTTATTTGACATAAATTATGCATTAGGTATCTCAGAGGTTCGAACGTGACCTTGTATGTATGATCTGAAAATGATCTATAACTATATTGCAATTGGCATACGCCCTAAACCATAAATTCATGGTCGTTGTTTTGTATGACTAGTCAATACAGTCAAACATTTCGTTAATATTTGATACAGATTTTTTTCTTCTAAATATGTCACCTAAATTGGTAAAAAGATCTTACACATTCGGCTGTCGGTGTTGTATGGTCTAGCTAGGATCATTATCTTGTATAACACACACCGGCTATCCCTGAATGGTAATTGTTATTAATATTCTAAATACCCGCCTCAAATTCTTCGGTCGCAAGTCAAATCCCAGATAATAATAATCCTCATCCTGGAATCAAGCCAGCTCTAACTATCAGGTTTTCGAAAAGGCTACTTCCATTGAACGGAATTACACTCCTGCAAAACAATATTTTCTGTACTTTACACCATCACTTTTTATAAGGTTTTGGTGAGTTTTTTTGCAAGCGTGTGACCGGACTTCGCTGAGTGGCACCTGAAAGGCTTCACCCCGAAATGTGATCCATCCGCGGTTTCCATGTTTTGGTTGTTTCCCACATAGGTACCGACATACTATGTATGAGGTATCAATCTTTCATAGTGCCGTATAAATGGATCTGCTCTAAATATCTTTCATCTATAGCCTACAGTTTTATTTGGATTCGTGCACTTGTGATTGCATTTCGGAGTGTATCTGCCAAAATCATTTGTCTATTTTTCTCCTATTTATATACCTATAATGGGAGAATCATTTTGGTACTATTGGATGTCTTCTTTTCTTTAAAATACTCTACGAAGACTTTATTTCATCAATTGTTAAAATATGCAAGGGGCTTATCCGCTCACAACTGACTCGCTTGACGTTTGGGAACGCAGATCTATATTTAGCGCGTTTGCGTTGATTATAGTGGATCGCTAATTGTCGACAATTACTTAGATGTGCGTTGAACCTGCACGACAGCCGCCGCAAATAAACTACATAATAAACTAAGATCATCGTTTTATCCTCGACCAATAAACGGTTAGTTGCAATCTCTATCAATGAACGCACAAAGCGGAACGTTGTTGTCATCTCCGTAAACAAACTTTGCCATCAATAATTGTTCAGTAATGACTATTTCTCTAATAAAAATTAAGCGTAACACTATTGTAAAAGAGCGTAAGCTGATTGGCAAAAAAAAATGATTTGGATAAGCGAACCTGGAACGGGCATTTTTCATTGCATCGAGCCACGGCTTCCGCTCCAAATTTCTCGGTGATGGAACTGTAATCGCAGCCAATTGTCCGAGCGGACAAAGCCAATCCGAGCAGCGACAACACTAGCCATTTATGCCAATTCAGCGGCGCACTCATTGTGCCCACCGACCACCGCCACCGTCGCTGAATTCACTCTTGCGCACCTTCACACGAGTCACACATTTTTTCCGCAATGTAGCATTATTCCTTAAAATCACTGTATTTATCATACAATCATTTAAATCAATACAAGTCCGTCTGACACGTGATCGTAAATTTGGTTTATAGCTAAACTATAGCAAAAGTTTGTTGCGCGATATGGACTACGCGGCGAATCGGCATACTCCTCCGAATTCGAAAAGCGCGGCAAGGGAGTGTTTGGTGCGCGTACGCAGCTAAAGCTACTCATGGACTGAGTAGCGCGCATCCGCCCGCCAGCGCACGCGCTGCGAGGACGAGGACGGTTCGTTTGGGCGCTACGGCCATTTAAATTGTAGCCCCTACCTGTCGGCAAACGCACTTGTTACACCTATTATTCGATGTCCTCCAACATAAAACTAAACGTATCAATCTATAAATATGTAGCTAGGTTCACATCATTTATCTAACCTAACAGAATCACTTCTTGGGTCTATTTTTAAATTAACTTATAAAATTCATAATTTTTATGCAATTATCGGTTTCGCTGCACTCTATTCATAAAATCGTAAACATTCTGGATTTGTCTTTCATACGTGTTTGTCTAAGGAATTAAATAATAATATTCGGCGAAATATCAATCAATCTGCCTAGCCTTTTCCCAGCTATGTTGGAGTCGGCTTCCAGTCTAACCGGATGCAGGTGAATACTGTATTTTACATGGAGTGACTGCCTATCTGACCTCCACAACCCAGTAACTGGATAATACGATACCCCTTGGTAAGACTGGATGTCAGACTTTCGGGTTTCTGACGACCTGTAAGGACTGCCAAAGATTCACGAATGACAGCCGGGACCAACTGCTTAACGTGCTTTCCGAGGCACGGAGGAATCTCGGTATCTAAAAAGATGGTCACCCATCCACGGATCAACCCCGGCAGGCGTAGCTTAACCTAATGGACCGACCCATGCAGCCGTTATTAAATATGATAAGTTTTAAAATCTAAGTTGGTTAAATAATATTGAGCATAGCTAGTAAGGTGTCACTCAAGTCAATCTTATTAAAAACCTATTATTACTCTAGAATTTGGTGCTCACGCAGTTAACCTCTTTGATCTTAATCTCAAAGTATGTTTTATAACGTCGTATATCAGGAGTAAGGAGCAAGGCCGTCGAATGATACGAGAACTCTGCGCCATCACACGAAGAGTTCAATTAATTTAACTACTCTCCATGTATGACTTCCCACGCTTAACTGACGAAGATATATAAGACTAGACTGTACATTAAAACTTTTAAGAAATGGTAAATGCTCATTATTTTTAGAAAGAATTGTAATGATTTTCTAAAATAATAACATCAAGCCTGTAATCCCCGAAGGGCTACGCAGAGGTACAGAGATTTTTATGTGCGTGTATATATACTACACGCACATAAAAAAAAAATATAAGACTTATTTCCACAACCGACAGATGGCGCTTGTGGTTGCACGAACATTATGCATACGTTTTAGGTATTAATTAGTACAATATAGGTATTATTTATTTAGTGGATCTCCAACAGGGCCTAGACAATAGGCTGGTTGACAGTAAGAACAAATCCTTATAAATTCTGTATTGTGGAATGGTTGTGAGCTATTAATGTACAACATTTGAGAAATAATTGCGAAAATAACTTTCCAAGTAGCTTTTACTTTGTTGTTTTTTTATTGTCACGCTTAAAAATTTTGATTTAGCAGTAACCCAGTCTTTTAAAATAATTTTTGACATACCTACTCTAGGATAAGAGTATCGTATTTTATTAAACCATATAACTCGTATATCTCGCTCTACGGTTATAAATACCTGGAGCAGTAACTCATTAGTTGAAGCCAACGGAGGGAGATGCCATTAATGTGTCCTTCACCACACAATCCTCACCTTTGAAAACTTCATGAAAATCAATTTTGAAAACGCCAAAAAAATGTCAAGAAATAGTCATAAATAGTCACCAAGGTTAAAAAAATAGTCGCATTATGATTCAGAAGATGCAGCTATAAGTTGGTGAGGATTGTGGGGTGAAAGTCTCCACACAATCCTCACCTCAATGCAAGCAAACGGCTGGGAGTACCGACTTGGTTTCAATTCCAAAAAATAGTCAAGAAATAGTCATAACGCTATGCCAAATCTCGAAAATATTTTTTAAGGGATTCCAGAGATACAAAGGGGTCTTGGTGAGGATTACGTGGTGAGCCTTTCTCGCCACAATCCTCACCTGATTACCGCGGAACGCCTAGGTTTTTTGATTTGAATTTGGTGTCAATAAATAGTCGTCTCCAACCATGATAATTTCGACCTGGTTTACTATGTAGAAGTATGTTAAATTTCCATGTAAACTTCTACATACATTTTGTTTAGGTACAGTCGCGAACAGTAAAATTGTAAATGTATTTCAATATTTTGTTTTTTAAAACAGTAATCTAATATTGTAGTTACTGACGTATAATTTTTTAGTTGTACATAATATTCTTCCTTCCATTATTTTTTTTCCGGTTGGCTTTATGAGACTAAATAAATGTCTTTATTTAAGATTAATTTGATTGTAGTATGAGTAATTAAGACTATCTATCTTCTTATCTCTTACTAAAATATCTACAGAAATGTATTATTAACACCGCATAATTTATATTTTGTTGAAATTGGTAGGTATGTAATTCACTTTACAAATAAAAGTTATGACTAATAAGTTGATACGGCAAGCGTTATTAGTATATACAGGGTGTCCGGGACATCGGCGCGAAGCCGGTTACTATGGATTCGGAACATGATTCTTGAACCCCCCTGCGTTGAAATATTACGTCGTTTATTTAAAAAAAAAAACTGAACGAAAAAGTTGAAAAATTTCAACGCAGGGGGGTTCAGAATCATGTACTGAATCCATGGTAACCGGCTTCGCGTCGATGTGCCGGACACCCCGTATGATAATAGTGCAAGTAAATATTATGAGGGGGGACGATTATGGAAAACAATAATAGTACAAATAATTTTATGGAAAACAAGACAATACCATGTATAATACATACCCGTGCGAAGCCGGGGCAGGTCGCTAGTATGTTATGATTATGATATACATTATATATAACACATAATTAAAATACCTACATAAAATAGCTAAATAACTAACAATTATACCCTTTTTAATACAACCAAAAAATAAGGTGACCACTAAAAATACGTACTTAATAATTTTGTGCCCGACTGTACTCGAATCGACAATGTATGTAGATGTTTACGTGGAAATTTATCATACTTCTACACAGTAAACCAGATCGAAATTATCATGGTTGGAGACGACTATTTACTGACTATTTTTGACACCAAATTCAAATTAAAAAACCTAGGCATTCCGCGGTAATCAGATGAGGTTTGTGGCGAGAAAGGCTCACCACGTAATCCTCACTAAGACCCCTTTGTATCTCTGGAATCCCTTAATGAATATTTTCGAGATTTGGCATAGCGTTATGACTATTTTTTGGAATTGAAACCAAGTCGGTACTCCCAGCCGTTAGCTTGCACTGAGGTGAGGATTGTGTGGAGACGTTCACCCCACAATCCTCACCAACTTATAGCTGTATCTGCGGAATCTTAATGTGACAATTGTTTTAACCTTGGTGACTATTTATGACTATTTCTTGACTATTTTTTGGCGTTTTCAAAATTGATTTTCATGAAGTTTTCAAAGGTGAGGATTGTGTGGTGAAGGACACCCATTAATGTTAATAGTTTAAGTCTTGAAAGTAGATTGTTGGTAGGTACTCTTTTTGTGCAATATCAAAAAGGTGGTTAATCTGCGGCAATGGACAGGCAGCCTAAATATATGTTAAACTTATCATTTATTCATAAGCATTTACTCTTCGTAGATGTAACTGCTAGAGCACAATTTTTTTTTCTTAGATTAATAATACTTAATAATAATATAATATTTTACAATGCATTTGCTCGAAAAGAGCGTTTTCCAAGCAGTAAATTTGTGCGAAAAGTGTCACTTTTTTCACTAGTGCTTTTTACTTTTCTGTTTTATTTTTGAGGCCGTTATCAGCCCGTCGCAAAGTAGTACGTAACAGTTTTTAGTTTATTGAGAAAAGTTTTACAAATCAGATGATGATGATAACGAACGATGACGATGACGATGGCGATGGCGGCGGAGATGACGATGGCGATGACGATAGCGATGGCGTTGGCAATGGCGATGACTATGACGATGGTCAAAATCAAAAAGTCAAAGTCAATCAAAGTCAAAAAGTCATATAAATGATAAAAACAACATTCATATGTCAGATGTGGCACATCATAGGCGACTACCGTAAGGCTCGCTCGTTTTTTTTATTTCCTCGCACAATGCATAGTAAAGCGTTGTATGATACACGTGCGTAAGGTAATTACGTGCGTGCGTGAGAAATCACCTACCTTCCGCACTTGTAGCATAACTATTGTCATCTGTCTATTGTAAAGAACCCAAAAAGACAGGTTCCCTAAACCTCAACTAATTATAACGTTGCTAAATTGAAGAGTACAACAGTGTCGTAGCGTGACAACTGAAGTGACAGGTATTACGTTTAGTCGGTTAACAAGACACCTGTGACAGCTCTCTCGTCTCGTGTTTTTGTTTTTGTTTACCTTTAGTTAACTATCTAAACCAACGGAGTTTAACTGTAAAAAGCCTGCATTCTAATTTATTCGGTTTTTTATGTTATAGCATAGGGAAGCTAGGTAATAATTCACAGTGTCAGGCGTTAAGTTACTTCTATGGTAACACTAATTTATTTCCGGTATCTCAATCACTAAATATATTTCCAAGAAAAGATTTATAAGATTTATTCTCAGTGTAAAAGCGCACTCCAAAATTTTACAAGGTGTATACCTACTAAAGTGTCTTTTAGTAGATCTGAGATAGATATTGTTTTACAATGGGTGCCTTTCCATTTCGGCTGAAGAAAATGAAGAAGTTTATCATTTAGCTAAAGAAGCGTACCTACCTAGAGGGCGTTCCGGTGACATAGAAACCTTACAGCACGCGTAGCATGACGCTTTCTATTTCTACGAAGAATAGACATAGCTCTTTCTATACAAACTGACATTTCGTTTCTCCATTTTTGACATCGCACCGTAGAAATCTTTCTACAATCTGTCATTTTGTCTTACGTTTCTAACAATCTTTGTCTAGGTCCTTCTACATGTAGACTATTTCAGAATAAAGTTTTCTATGCCAAACTGTCAAAATCACACTGACAACTGACTGCTGTCTAAGGTAGTAAAGACAGTTTGATTTTGTAATCGCCATGCCTAGTCTGTGCGCCATGCTAAAGACAGTAGAAAACTTTCTACTCGACGGCCACAAAGTATATACGGTTATCTACAAAATCATGATTTTACAGAAAAACGTTTTGAATGAAAAATTGTGATAATTAATAGAAGAACAAAGCCATCTTCTATTTTACATCGTTTAGTTAATAGGGCATTACCAAGGAAATGGTTAAGGCCAATATTACTGTAATATTTTTTGTTCCAAAACACAGTACTTCGTCATTGTAAATGTTGTGTGTCTGTTCAAACAGGAAAAAAGTCCTATGACAAAACAAATAATTCTGAGTCGAATTATGTCAAAGAGTGAATTTCGTAAAAAGTGCAGTTGACTCTTTCTACTTTGCTGCCGTCGTACTGTCTACACGGAACGTCATTTTTGTCTACTCTTCCGTCGACAAAAAGTTGCTCATGCTACGCGTGCTGGACAGATATTTTAATGTCATTAGCAACCAAATGACCCTATACGATCCCTATGCAAATGTCAACCATTTTCGAGAGTTTTGACATTTTAAAATGAATGAAATAAAAATATTAAATGCCTAGCAGCCCGGAGCCTGGATTTGTGCTCGGTGGATGGCAATAGGCTCGCCCCCTATTACATGAGACTTAAACATAATTGGCGAAATGTGGGTGTACTATACGTACCTAACCCTTCGGTTACTACAAGGCGTGATGCTATGTATAAGTTGCTAAAAAGTGTAAGTCTTCAGCCATACATCACTCCTATACGGAATAGGGCACGGGATTTAAAAAAAAATGACATTGGCATACAGAATGCTAATAAAAAAGAATCGCAGCATTATGCTTCTTATCGGTACAAATGCATAAATTTCATGCTAATAAAAAAGCTTACAAGCACGCTTCCCGATGCATCAATAAAATAAAATAAAAAAACCGACTGCAACAAAACTGAGCGTACATAATTGCGCTCAGGCATTAAGTCACAAACTTGGTACGAATGTTAACCAGAAATAGGTTGTTGAGAAGAGGATTTTATTTTATTTCTTAAGAAAACTTACAGCTAGGATACCAGTAGTTGACAGTTAGTGAAAGAAGGCCAATTAACACTTTTCACTGACAATATAAGGGTAGCACAAGAAACAGCAGACAGGCAAGCGAAAGTAAGAAAAAGCAAGCACTCGGACACAATTAAGCAAAGATTGAACAGGTTTTACTGATCTTCAAAGAAGTTTAAACACAGTATTTTTTTAAGTTTAGCCACAGTGGATGCAAGTGACAACAAAATTGTGCCTGAATTAAATGAAGACTACCTTTCTAACCTATATGGTATCGGATAATTAGCGAGCTGTTCCTATTTTACTGATTTTAATTAGCATTTTCGTAAGACCTATCTAACTATAATTCGGTTAGCCGCAAGTTTAACCGTAATCATGCTGTGAGCACCTGGCGGGCTGCCTGTAATGCGGTGAGCCTGTGAGCCGCACAGTATGTAAACTACGTTCGCAATTCATTTGCCAAACATGTAAAAAAACACGAGTTTTAGGGAAAACAACTGTAATGCTTACACATAAGGTTCAGTTTGCGCTACAGCTTCATATTTTTTATGGCTTTTTCAACAGTACTAGTCGGTCTAGAATCATTTTTATTTATACTTGCATAAAGTTGATGTTTGTCTAAGTGGAAAACTCATATTTGTTTACATATTGTGCAAATTAATTGCGAACGCACATTAGGTTGACCCTTGCCTCGCGTCATAATCATAACCAAAAGCGATCGTCGCAGTCCTAAGTCACTTCTTGTTCGGAAAACCGGCAGCCGCCCTCTGTCGACGCGACCACGCGTTCAGTTTTTCCGAACAAACGACGATCGCTTTTCTTTAGGACGCGGCCAGTCTAACTAAACTCTACTCTAGGCGAGGCGAGCCTAGCCGGTTTGTTAATGATGATAACAGTCGGTTAACTAATGCCATCTATACATTGCTCTAATATACATTGAGATACTTGTAAGAGGTAATGTCATTGTATTTCGAAACGCTATACCTAGAGGTCACTGCACTCGTTTATTCTAGTTTCGCACGTTTGCAATAGGTGGCGCTATTGAATCGTTAACGTATCCCAAGATAATAATTGCCATAGATGGCGCTACTTAATCGTTAGCATTATTAAAGACGATGAACGACTATAAAGTTTTACAGTGTCATGCATAAACTTAATTTGTCATGCAAATTATAGTTTTGTAGCGATAAGATTCTACGTCAGCTTGTTTTTCCATTTTTTGCCTGGTACCTAATTAGTAATTACACACGTACTTATAAAAAAATGTTTTGACGAACAGCCCGATGTCTCTGACTAATATCTTCTCTATGCGGGTGTTTTTTTCTTTTGCGAAGAATTAAAGACCAAAAAGGTTAAGTATAACTGGGAAGCGTATTTAGCGACAGTCTTGTAGGCACTCGTGGTAATAAATAATGAGGATTACTGCTTGATTTCGAATGTCATAGCCCGATGGTTAATTCCCCGAAGTCATCAGATAGAACGTCCGAATTGCCGAAATTCCATAGCATCGATAGTATTATCCGTCGAATGTCTATTGGATCGAGTAAGTCGAAAGCTATTCTAAGTACATAAAATATTCAAGAAGAGTAAAAGAAGGAATGTAAAATGGGATAAAAACCAGCAGGGTTTAATCAACATTTACAACATGTAAACTACTCACTAGGGAGTATTTACTACTTTGCTAGATTAAGTACCAGTAGTAGAAGTATAGTATACCTAACATTCGAAGGCGTAAAACATTTTTATTTATATATTGCTGACATTTTTATAACATTTTAATATGTTTATCACTGGTGTTTTTATCCAATTATTATATATATACACAATGTAAAAAAAACCCTGTCCAATTCGAAACGGGCATATATGTACCATCGAAGAAGTTCATATCTAACCAGTTTCAAAACAAAATCCCGTGAACACGATGACCACATCTGTTACCGGCGCGGTTCTATTGCCACCGAGCGCTACAAGCAAGAATAGTCCTTACGGTGGTTAGATATGAACTTCTTCGATGGTACCTACCTACTGCAATAACATTAAGTACAAAAAGTGTTAAAAAAAATGTTAATAAAAAGTTATTGCCATTTCAAATTAACATATTTAGTACCAAATTTGCAAATTTTCAACAAGGGGTCATAAGTTATGACTTTTAGACACTTTCTAAACGACGCGACACGACGCGACGGCCGCCCGCGCCCAATGTAACGTAAAAAAAACGAGTATTTTTTCTGAAAATTTCCACGTAAATATAGGTACTTAATCTCATCGGACAAGGTTTTTTTTTACATGTTGTAAATGTTGATTAAACCCTGCTGGTTTTTATCCCATTTTACATTCCTTCTTTTACTCTTCTTGAATATTTAGAATAGCTTTCGACTTACTGGCCCGTCGATCCAATAGACATTCGCCAGATAGGACTATCGTTTCAAAATTCAAAAAAATTCAAAAGTCATTTATTCAAACTAGGCTGAGAATCAGCACTTTTCGAACGTCTAAATTACATAAGACAGTCCCCCAAAACGCCCACCCTTCACTTGCAATGGCTTTTCGGCGACACGGATGCTCGATCTAATGGCTATTCGAAATTGTGGTACATCGATGCTGTGGAATTTCGGCAATTCGGACGTTCGATCTGATGACTTCGAGGAATTAGCAATCGGGCATATGACATTCGAAATCAAGCAGTAATCCCAAAATAATGTGACCAGGGCCAGTACCTATATTGCAAGAGTACTTATGCCTAATATTAAAATTATATAATGATAAGTACCTTTACCATAAAGGTAGAGGAGACGAGAAGACCCAATGTCTTTATTTCACATAAAGACTTTATGTAAATAAAGACATTGGGTCTTCTTTCATTGTGTGTGCTATTCGAAAACCGTAAAAAAAAACGACAACTAGGTACTACCGGGATTGTCTATGTCCTAACCCACGTCATGGCCTATCCGTATGCCTTTCATCTAAATCTGTTCAGCCGTTACTGCACGAAAGGTAACAGACAGAAAGGCAAGTAATAAATTCAAATAATGTTTTTTAGGGTTCCGTACCTCTAAATGAAAAAAAAATAACCCTTATACTTATAATGACTTCGTTGTCTGCCAAGACCCTCTTTGCCAGGAACGTGTGGAGGTATTCAAGTTGAAATAGATAGCAAAAACCGGGGGGACCGTGGATCTAGATCCACGGTCCCTTCGAGCTGTAAAGAAAATCCAATTTCCAAGTCAACGTTAAAAAAAATACGGCCATTTATACCGCATATATTATATTTACACCCGCAAATAAACCAAAGCTATACTATGGTAATTCCCCTTGGCCTAACAGCATAAAGTTTTGCGAGAACCAAGGTCTTACAGTTCCAGTAAAGAGAAAAATCCGATATAATATCAACTACAAAGTTAACTTATTTCTTCAATCTGACTTGAAGTAACATTTAGTCTGTATTTCGTTCAATTCGATCCAATCCACTCTATTAAAAGTAATTATTCAACTGTTAATTGTTAAGTTTGCCCTTCAATCCAGAATTGGAAATTCGGGGAGCCGAGCGAGCACAGCTCTGAGACGGAACCCTCAGATTGGACTCCAAATTATACTAGCCCTGTAAAATAAAAAAATAAATTATGTCTTACTTAAAATAATAATTATTAATTTTAATATTGTCACTAATTATTTGTAATTACTCTAAATATCATCAATTACTCTAGTACCGCCATTGAAAACGTAATACTTACATATTAGAAGGTTATTTTATCACTTTAAATTGTAATAACTTTTGGCCGAGTGGCCCGGTTTCAATGAAATAAAGACGAAATGTTACTTCAAGGTACTATGACTTTTGGGCACGCCACAATTGCGGCGATAAGTCCCCTCTTTGAGGAGTGGCTTGAGAGGCGCCATGGCGTCCTCATCTTCCGCCTGACGCAGGTCCTCACCGGACACGGTTGTTTCGGGAGGTTCCTGTTCCGCGTAAGGCGGGAGGAAACGCCCGGGTGTCACCACTGTGTGGATCGCCCGGAGGACACGGTGGAGCATACGGTGGAGGTCTGCCCGGCTTGGGCGGAGCACCGCCGTGTCCTCACGGAGGCGATCGGCGGCGGCGATCTCTCGCGTCCGGCCCTGGTTCAGGCCATGGTTCGGAGCGAGAGTGCATGGGAGGCCGTCACCTCCTTCTGCGAAGCAGTTATGTTCGCGAAGGAGGAGGCGGAGCGCGCGAGGGAGATGCAAGCTGCACGCCCTCGCGGCCCTAGTCGCCGCAGGAGACGCCCCGGGCGTCGGGAGTCGAGAGCCGACTTCCGGCCACCGTAGGCGCGGGCTTGCGGACGGTGAGCAATGGGCAGCTCGCCGTCCGATAAGGACCAGGCCCGTGTCGACGGCGCGTTGTGTTCCACGCGCGCCTCAAAGAGATGTCAGCACCAACCGAAGGGGTCGAAAGACCAATGCCTGCTGGCGTTGCGGGTTTGTCCGAAAGGGATAACGCGGCCCCAGCACACAGGCAACGGAAGGAACACGGGTGGGTTTTAGTCAGTAAAAGTCTGACACACCCTCTCGCTCTGCCCAGAGCGGGAGAAATCATTTGATGATTTCCCATCCTGAAAAAAAAAAAAAAAGGTACTATGACTTTATTTCCACTTCCTGAAATCTCTTGAAAAGAAGTACACATTTTTTTTTTATTAAGTACATGTTAATTATAAAATCATCCCCTATTTCCCCTTGGGGGATGATTTTACAAAGATGCTGAAAAACGTAGTTCTTTATTTCTTACCAAAAAGAAAAATTTGATTTTTTACATTCCTAACTTAAGAAATATTGGGTTTCTTATATAAACTTTCATCCCCTATGTCACCCCCTGCAGGATTATTTTTGAGACAAAAAGTAGCCTATGTCCTTCCCAAGGATGCCATCTATCCCCTTGCGAAATTTTATCAAAATCCGTTCAGTGGTTTAGGCGTGAAAAAGTAACAAACTGACTGAAATAATATAATTGTATAATAATAACTAGCTGCGCCCTGCGGTTTCACCCGCATAAGTCTCGATCCCGTAGAAATATCGGGATAAAACGTATCCTATGTCTTTCTCCAGGTCACGTTCTACCCATGTGCCAAATTTCATCCAAATCCGTTCAGCCGTTTTAGCGTGAAAGCGTAACAAACAAACAAACTCACTTTTCCATTTATAATTTTAGTTAGGATCATTATTAGCAGGGGCGTAGCTACCGCCGCCGTATCAGCCGCATCAATGATACGGGACCCCCAGGTGGGTAAGTAAAAATTCGTACAATATTATCTAAAAACCTCAAATTCTTATTGATGAGGAGCCCGTAATGAATGAATACCTAATGCAAATTATCGTAATTTGGGTTACTAAGGCTTCATGCTAAAGGCACGGTCCAACTTTCAAGCTGTTACATTCATTGAGTAAAATCACACAGAAAATCTAACCTACGAGTCAGGTTGCTCCAATTTTCGAGCTCGTTCTGTCGCTCTTACATTCTCTTAGTTTAAATAACAATGACAGCTTAACCTATCCGAGTCAGGATTCTCCAAATTTCTAGCTAGCTTCGCTCGCTCTTTCATTGTCTTAGTAAAATTCCAATGAAATCTTCAACAATCCCCGTTCAGAATGCTTCTATTTTCGAGCTCGCTTCGCTCGCCCGTCAAGGAAATCTTAACTTTCCTGAGTGAGTTTTCTAGTTTGCCTTGCTCGCTGTTGGATTCTCTTAGCAAGGTCACAATGACAGAGCTCTCGACTCAGGATGCTATTTTATTTATTTTGTAAAAAAATAAAAAAATACCCTTCTTTTGAGCTTCGTTGCAGTCAGATACAAAGGGCCCCAACATATTTTAATACAGGGCCCATTTACTACCAGCTACAGCACTGATTATTAGTATGGATTAACTGTAACGATGGGATAAATTAATAAAACAGTACCGGAAAACTGGGTAATATAAACCATATACAACAATTTCAAATCCTTATCTGAAAGTAGTTTTTTTTTTTGTTGTAGCTGTTTTATGTTTAGGATATTATTTTGTAGGTTTATTGTTTTACAATTTGTTTTTTCATCTTAATATCATTGCAACAAATTGTTTTATAAATAGCCAAGATTGAAGAACTCGCGTGCCGTAGTAGCCTACATTTTATAAACAAGCAAAAAAATACATTGTCACTCACTATGTTCTACAACTAAAGCTACAATAAATAATGAATTCTCCAATATAATCTAAGTAGATCGCTATAAAATTTAATAGAACCAATATATTCATTAACTTTATTATAGCGATGAAACGATTAAGATACCTGTACATTTTATTGTTTTTGTGACTTTTTTATTTACTTAAAAAAATAATGGAATGTTTCCTATGAGTAAAACTTGCTAACGTCAAAGTCAATGCTTAGGGTTATTTCCTTCCAGCCGCTTTTCTGGGTCGTGTATTCAAAGATAGTCTGCTAAAATTCTACCAGTGGATCCTCTTACAATAATTTTGTCAGGTTTCCTGTCATTTGACAAAAAACTAATCACTAATTTTCAGTTTTAAAAGAACGTTAGGTAAATTTATACTTGATAAAGTTATCACGTTACATACTATTCTTTCTATAATTATCTGATTTGACAAATAATTGAAATACAAAATTTAATTACACCAAAACATAATTAATTGTCAAACTAATCTTTTTATAATCATGTTAATTAATTGTAGCGGCATCTACATCGCTACATGCAAACTACGCATCAAAGACCTGACGTCACACAAATCCTGCAGCGCGCAATTAGAGTTTACCCCGCGATAAACATATACATATACAAGCTTCCCGACTTCAACCTCTGGGCAGTTGCCCGCCAGACACGACACCCATCTGGTCGGAGGATTCTCCCTTTTCTATGGTGGATGAGAGAACTTTACACCCTGTTCCTCATACCCCTAAATTGGTGACCCCAAATATGAACGTCAACACAGCCTTCGTGCAACTACTTCAGCGTGACGTCATCATCATCATCATCATCACTCCCGCAAGCTTTCGTGAGGCGAGTCACACAGCCAGTCAGTACCCACGGCTTCAACGGGTATCCTGACCACCAGCATGCAGCGAACGCGCATTCCTGGTCATCGCCCAGCCACAACCCAGCGCTGTACAACATCCGACCCACTGGATCATAACGCAGCGCTACCCCGACTCACTGGGGAACCACCGCAGACAGTTCCAACTCACCGCGAACTATGCGGCACCCGGTTCCAACTCACTGGAACCACAGCTGGCACTGTGAAGCCTCGTAAGATTCAAGACTCAGCCCACTATCGACCTCCGGTCTCCGGAGGGGAGTGATGTAGCGGCATCTACATCGCTACATGCAAACTACGCATCAAAGACCTGACGTCACAAAACATCTTGACGTCACACAAAACCTGCATCGCGCAATTAGAGTTTCCCGCGCGATAAACATATATACAAGCTTCCCGACTTCAACCTCTGGGCAGTTGCCCACCAGACACGACACCCGTCTGGTCGGAGGATCCTCCCTTTTCTATGGGGGATGAGTGAACTTTACACCCTGTTCTTCATTACCGTCGTCGTCGTCGTCGTCGTCCCTGGTGTGGTCCGCATCGGGCACCGCAGGAGGCGGAGCCATGGGTGGGGGAGTATGTTCCCCTCGCGAAGGGAACAGAGCGCTCACCACGTCCTCCACGAGCTGGGGCCGGAGACACTGCGTCAGCGGGGGAGCCCATGGGCGGAGCTTATCTCGCACCCATTTATATGGGGGTCCCCACGGGTCTCTGTTCAGAATCTCCAGCGACTCTTCGCGGGCCAGTCCTCTGGCCCGTTCGATCCCCGCTTGGAGGGCGGTCTTTGCCGCTCTGTACCCGGCGTACAGCTGCGCCTCAATGGCTTCCGTATCCGGCGGGCGGATACGGAGCCTGCGGTGCCTGGCGTATAGGTGGCGCGCAGCAATGCACGCCGCGCGTAAAGCGGTCAGCTCACGCGACCACCAGTACACCTGGCGCTGAGCACGTCCGGGCTGGACCCTAGGCATTGCCACGTCACATATTTCGGACATGGCCTCCCGGAACCACTCCGCGTCGTCGTTGATGTCGGCAGGTCTGTCCGGTGATGACACCCAGGCCTGCACGATCGAGGCTTTCAGGAGGAGCTCCCGGTCCAGCTGCTTCAGCGCCCACCGCAGACCACTCGGGCTCTGTCTGACCGGCGTGCCCGAGGTCTGGGCGGAGACGCAAACCGGATGTACCGGTGATCGGAATAGGTCTCCACCCCCTCCATGACACGCGGCGACAGAGCTTCATTTTGCCCCCGAAAAGTGATATTCAAAATTCATTTATTTTCGTTACCGTGTTTGGTTCACAGAAATTCATAAGTGTACCAAATTTCAACTGAATTGGTCCAGGAGATTCGGAGCAAATTGGCTGCAACAGACGGACATACAGCCAGCCAGACACACGAATGACCCTATAAGGGTTCCGTTTTCTCATTCGGACGTACGGAACCCTAAAAATAAAATGTACAGATAATTATTATCTCTAAATGATAATCGTTTGATCAGTAGTTTAGGTACAAAGAGAAATTCGAATTAAGTATTAAAAACATTCATTTAATTTGTTTTGCAAATATCAGTCGTTTATTCAAGCAATTGAAATGAAATTATCCAACATATTACCGTGTTGCCACAAAGTTGCAGATCCGATGCCTAAGGTAAGAAAAACATTTTCTAAGCAATTTGTCATACTGAAACGGGAAAATTATAATGTAAACTACGCCTCATTATTTTTTCCTCATTATTCGTAATGACGAAAAAATAATAAGGCGTAGTTTTCCTGAAATGCAAGGACATGAAATGCAATGTTTTAGGTATAATAAGTCACTTTATAGTTTCAAATATTATCTGAAATAGCCTCTGTAGGAAGGATAGAAAATCAATGTGTAATATTGTATGAGTCCAATCGACAAAACAGCTCCTTGACTATGGTCTATTTCTTATTCTTTTAATAATTCTAAAGTTTGCAGTTTGAGCATCAGACGTGTGTTCCAAAGTATCTAAGTGTATCAAAATGTCGGTTAAAATCGTAAAGGTAATTGTACAAAAATGTTATTTACTAATTACTTTTAAATAGCAAGTTAACTAAAGGCTAATCTAGTTCTGCGACAACTTGCTTTTAAACTCAAATACAGGATCTAGGTAGGTATCTACTCTAAGGTCTGACTTTGAATTCAGCAAAATTACCTAGTTCTTTGGTGGTCACCTTTTAGAAAAATCGAAATATAGCGTTGTGGCCAAATAACTATTCAGGAGCCGATAACCTTTACTTTTCTGTAGCTACAACGGTTTTTGTGTTACATCTTTAAATTGTTTTATAAGTAAGGCTTCGGTTGTGATTGGGAATGTGACGAAGTAAGATTTGCGTTGACATTTAGATAACCTTTACTTTTCTGTAGCTACAACGGTTTTTGTGTTACATTTTTAAATTGTTTTATAAGTAAGGCTTCGGTTGTGATTGGGAATGTGACGAAGTAAGATTTGCGTTGAAATGTAATTAAAATAAGAATTATTCACATTAATTCAGGTACCTACTTAGTTACTAATGTGCAATATAACGTACAAAAAACCGGACAAGTGCGAGTCGGACTCGTACACGAAGGGTTCCAACCTGCGTACAATACTTAGCAAAAAAAACACACAAAAAAAACACGTTTCTTGTATGTGGACCCACTTTTATTTTTATTATTTGTTGTTTTAGCGGTAATAGGAATACACAATCTGTGAAAATTTCAAAGGTCTACCTATTACGGTTCATGAGATACAGCCCGCTGACAGACAGACGGACAGCGGAGGCTTAGAAATAGGATCCCGTTTGACACCCTTCGGGTACGGAGCCCTAAAAAGTAAGTTTCGAGATGGAAAAATGCCCACTCCACTACTTCAGAAAATCTTTCATAATAGTTACAATTTCCCCAGATGCTAGTATCTGATTTATGACACTTTATAGATAGAAAACCACTTTTTTCGCAATATAACGATGACTAAAGTGCGACTGTGACTAGAGGAAATTGCAATCATTTCAAAATTACCTACCTCAACTCTGCTTTTGCACAACGGAAAATGACATGATGATATTGATAATTATTTAACTGTCGGTATGCTCTTAGCCCGATCACGTAAATGGACGCGGAAAATAGATCAGTGACACATCGGACTTAGCCGTAAACACCGTTTTAAGTAATATCGGAACTTTGTTTTAATAACATCTCTAAAATGTTCTATTCTTTCATAAAGGAAATAAAACATCTCGAGCGAAAATACTATGTCCTATGCGTCCGAAGTGTTCCGAGTCTCATCTTCCCACACCTAGTTTGGGAGAGCTCCAAGTATCGTTATTTTAGTGCCAAAGTACGACCAGACCAGTGATTGTTACCTAACCATAATACTCGCATTTTATTTAGTTTCCGAAGACCACCACGGCCAAAAATCTTATCAATCCATAAAAGTGAATTCGTTGATAGTACTTTTTATAACACCAGCGCGCGTTTAATTGCTATAGTTAATTTATAACACATGCGTATGTAACTGTTATATAGATGTAATTCTAACGCAATTCATTGGAAGCAATTTAGATAAAGATTATACTGTGGTAAATGTCAAGATAAAGGATTTTATTGTGGAGCTTCATAGAAAAGACGTGTTGGAGAAATAATCGACTTATTTCCATATTAACTGTGATACAGAGTGCGTCGGTATATCGGAACAACTATCAAGAGTGAAAAATGGCTACGGACTTGGTTGATTACAAGGTAAATGATTTCAAATACGCCTGTTTAAACGTTTAAAGGTACTTGCATAAAAAATATTTCTAGTTATTGGAACTTACAAAAACACGTTTTGCTCATTTTTAGTTACATAATCCTCGACGTTAATTGAATAACAAGTCACTGATGTTTATAATATATCCATATAAAAATGTAGTTACTCGTTACACTAGTACCTAAGGTGACATTTAATAGTAATATGCATTTGTATGACAATGGAAATTTGAAATAAAAATATAATTTCATTATTAGCATACCTATTGGATTAAAATATCTTAAAGAAAAGTTTTTTTTTTTAACTTTTATAATAACTATAGTAGTGACTGTGCGCTTCAGATATCATACTAGGGTATTGATAGGACTCTGATCAGAAAACCGGATCAACGATCCTACACATTTGGCTTCATGACAAAGTTTCAGAATGTAGCGACGACGCCGCGCTGCCCGTAACGCCCTTACAGAATGAAAATATGACGTATGCAAATACCCAATACTGAAATACGAGTACTTTCGTACCAAAATAAACAAGTTCTTTGTTTTTGAGTCATGTAAAATATTTACGTATATTTAAATGTAACAAAAGTTACTCTTAACTAAAGCCCGTTGAATTCTTCATAGCTCTAGATTGTCGTATACTAAGCTGTCTAATGATGACTTAAACCTTCGATCAATGTGCATTATTGATCGAAGACTTAAACATAATGCGCAGATTATTATCTACAGTTGATATATTATGATGATACATAGGTATTAAAGTAGTTGTAGGCGTTATATATTCACTCGTTTGTTCACGGGTAATCCCCACACAGAATGAGGAAAATAACGTTTCTAGTGTTGTTTGTTAGTGACGTGGATAATAAACCATTAAATTGGCTTTTGTACGTAGATATGGGAGACTATTGGCTCCTAAATGGCATAGGTACCTATGTACTATCAAACGAGTTCATAACTAACCACCGTTAGGACTATTCTTGCTTGAAGCGCTCGGCGGCTATAGAACCGGGCCGGTAAGAGATGTGGTCATCGTGTTCACGGGATTTTGTTTTCAAACTGGTTCATTATGAACTTCATTGATGGTACTTTCATGGTAAACCATGCTCTGATGTAATTCAGTAAACAGAATGTTCTCACTCGGTATTTACACCTTATCCGAATAATTTCATCATACATATTCCGTGGAAAACTAAATCGGACAAAACAAAATATTGTTTACAAGTTTCGTACTATGCAGAGTACTTAATTAAATGATCAACTCAAGTTCATCAAAAATAAATAAATAAGTATCAATATAATTTGCTAGGCATAATAATATTTAATACAGGAGATATCTAAGATCAAATGGTACAGGGTCTGCAGGTCAATCATAAGTATCGGTCATTAAAATATACTCAATAACTATCGGCGTTGTATTGACGTTTGCTAGTTTCTGTGACCCTTTGTTACATTATCTCTGTAGATAGGTACCTTATCTGACAAGGGATGTAGCCCGTTATGTCGGAAGATAACACAACAATTTGATAGGTAGGTATATTATTATTTTTAACTTAAATAAATCAGTAATAATGTCACTAACACAATATGTGTAATTGCTTTAGTTAGTTTAATTGTAAATCTAGCATATTTTTTTTCCTTTCCGGACTCCATTTTAGGAAACAAAGGTCGCACATGAAGGTTATCCTTTCATTTAGGATCATAGGAAGCTGACGTAAACGGGCGCAATTAGCGCCATAGTTTAGACATTTTATATACAGTGTGAAAATATTTCAATTGGCATTCGGAGATGTGAAATAATGAGTACGCTGAGCACGTGCGCTGTGTCACGCACTGCGGCTGCTCCTATGCGTCGTGTTTGTGGTCCGTTGCGATTTGTGAGTAGGTATGATGACTATTACAAACATACCTACATGGTTGGGGGCACGTCACCTCGTCGCTGACACACCCGTGGGTACTTATCTGCGTGGACACCCACCAATAAATTGAAAATAACTGTTCAATCTTGCTATTGATTCTATTCTATCATCACTTTGAACATGGCGTCAGTTCTTACCTACTACTAGGAAATTGTGTGTTTACACCCAGAAATAATATTTTTGTCAATAGGCATATTATTTAAGTACATACTTGAGTCAACCATAGGTTTAAAAAAATGTTTGTAATTTCTTAAACTTACTTCAAAGAGCACTACCATTATGATACTTAGCTACCGTACTTTACTATTCAGGATTCGGTAATAAAAAATACTACTGACGCAATATTACATGAAGGGCATCACGTGAGGAAGGTATCATAGCCGTAGTATAGTTCGCGGGAGCGGGGCAGGGGGGCGTACGCGACGTGACGTCATGCTCGGCGCGCCGCGATCGGCGAGCGCGGGGAGCGGGCGGCGAGTCCGAGGGTGTGGTGCACATGCGCCGCGGCCCGCGTCGTCTCAAGGTGACCCTCGACTTGCCGAGCAAGTGTTCTGCGTGGCTCACGGCACTCTACTCCGTTCCTTTCACTTCTACACGACTTAGCGGTCACTGATACCGGTATTTGCTAGAACGCGGATACAATTTTTATCTTGTGCCCGGTTAAATTTATGTCAGCACCCTGTGGACTCCAACGTTACTCGTCCATCACCTTTTATCTCAGTCATCGCGACTGACAAGACAAATCGATATGCGGCAAGCAAGAGATGTTGTGAGTATTACAAAGCCAAATATTTGCTGCGATTAGAACTTTTCCAATCCACCACAAACGAAATGATGTTCTGCATTACACTTATCAATCCTTATCTGAAATTTTTGTTCGGTCGCAAAGATTACAATCGCTATTAAATAAAAACATTTAATCATGCTGATCGGTAATTTACCGCAGAGACCTTTTCGTCTATCAAATCATTATCTACCCCCGATACCTACTTATTTTTTTTTATCTTTTGGTTTTAAAGCGTCCACTTATTGTTATTTTCCGCCCTTAAAAATTCTGGCTAATGCAGCGTAGGGATTCCCCTAGCCATCGAATGAATCATTATGATTCAGATAGCCACTTAGATGATTATGTTCCTCCAAAGCAATAATAATGATCGTACCTTTGAACAGTAATTGCATCATTTTTCATAATAGGTTAAGATCTAACCTATTATGAAAAATGGTGCAATTTAGGACGTTAGGTAGTCCATAATGGTTTTCCCTAGAATCTATTGATACAATCTTATAGGTTAAACAGTTACGTAGCATACTAATGTGAAATTTACTATTATTTAACTAGTATGATTAAAGAGCTAGACATGATTAAGTTTTATGAGAGTGTTGCGGTCTTTGAAAACAATATTTTGCCATCCCTTGAAGCTAGGGCTCAGTTTATGCAATGAATAAGAATCCAAAAAATAACATCATCAAATTAAAATGAATAAATGTTTTATAGTAATAAATAGTAGTAAGTATGTGTGAAACAGTGTTTAATGTAAGATCTGAATGTACCATATACTATACTGAGAAATAAATTAAATTCTGTTCTATTCTATTCTGTGGGTAGATGAAGAAGACAATACTAGCAGGTCTGTTCATGTTTCAGCTTTGTCTGCCGTGATACAGTATTTTTTCAATGTATGCTAACTTGAAGTATCTGATCATAAAAATTAAAAGGGGACTTTTAATTTATTTAAATGGGTACAAACAATTTATAACTAATTAATTAATGATAGTAGCAAAATTATATACTAACTTAACTAAAACTATTTACAAACTAAAATATAGAATCGAAAAAAAAAAACTTGAAGTATAAGTTATTTTGTTGAGACATATTAAAATTTTGGAATGAACGTATCACAACAAATATTAATTTGTAGGTAATTTTAAATATTTTTGAAACCCTTGCGTATGTGGCTTATTGGTTGGTACTCTAAAACGAATAATGTTTGGTTCTCGAGAAGTCCTAATCAATCGTGAGTATTGAACTCAAGAATAGTTTGTAGAATATATTACCACATGCCATTAGCGACATTTTATCTTGATATAACTAGTTTTGACTAGTAAATAGTGGCTTTTAAAACGTATAATCTGCTACTCACGAATTCAAATCTCAACAATCAAGGTTATAAAGATAATATTAATCTTAGATAGATAGGTACTTGGATGTGAAAACAATAGTAACTTTAACTTGAAATGTGTCCGAGAGATGCTAATACTTATGCTTAAATTAAATCAATTTAAGAAGTTAGTTAGTTAGTTTTAGTTATCATTGAGATTACATACAATTTTAATGTACAGTAACGAACATAATAGAAAACATATATTGCAGTTGTTTTCGTTACAAAACAGGAAACTTCACTTTAACTCTACAATTTAATTGCGAATTACTTTTATCTATTTTATCATAGAGGTATGATCACAAAGATAAATTAATCACTATAAATTGCTATCTAAATGCGATACGGTACTTTATCGCAGTACTCAGGCTGAAGTAGGACGATAATACTGTCTAGCCAGCGGCACACCCTGTTTTGTTTGTGCTCAAGAACACTTTTCAAGACGAATTTGCGTCAATGTTATTAAGTTATAAAATGCTTTTTATAGGAAAATTCCACATGAGTTATTGTTTGTTAAGCTACTCGTTGTCAGTATTTTCTTACGTCAAACGTACTGTATTATATAGATACTCGTGCAGCGTTGTCATCGTCACTGAAGGTACACAACACTCGAGTCTCAAAAATAAACAGACACACTATGCCAAGAAAGTGCTTGAGCGTGCGTTTGTCTTGACGCGAAACGATCTCATTTTATTTTTAGTTTATCCTCAATTATTACGATGTTTACCAATGAATTAAAACGCATTTTCAATTCTGAAATAGGCGGCACAGAAAAATATACAGTAGCTTGATCAGGTTGAAGTTACTTTGATGGTTGATATAAAATATTTTGAACAGTCATGTTTTGTAAAACATGTTATTATACATATATTAGGTAAAATCAAAAGGATAGGTACCTACATGTATTTCTCATAATTGCGGTACATATTTTGCTACCGGCACAAGTTTACAGGCTATGACGTAAATGAAAACACTTAGTTTTTCCTTATCTGCTGAATAGCTTAAGGAAAACAATAATACAAGCTGGAAATTTGAGACGGGAATAAGATTCGTCAGTAAATCAGGAAAGCTTGGATAGAATGACGGTTCCAAAACTTTGAAAGCCTTGGGAACAGCACCTCCAATTGCCAGAAATATTTTTTAATTGTAAAGGGTAACAGTGCATAAACAAATTAAAAGTTTTGTAAATATCAATAGGAGTTGGATCCTCTTTTATATGGATTTTGTATAACTTTTCTAAAGACAATATAATTTTGATCATTGAAAGAGAACGGGCGAAAATAATTGAGACATTTGATCTTGACTTTTTTGGAGAATGACCCTTCTTTCATGATGTAGGTCACCTATGCAGTTTGCAATGTCTACAAAAGCTTTCTGTAGCTAACTATTAGTTGAATTAGTATAGCAACTTTTTATAAAATTATACATTACTAGCTTCTGTTCGCGACTTCGTCCGCGAGCTTATAACCTTCCTCAAGAATTGGGCTATACCTACTTACAAAGCAAAAATTATGTTTCATGGTAGTTTCGGAGATTACCCCTACTCACATACCCCCACTACATACAAACTTACAAACAAACAAACTATTACCTCTTCATAATTTATTATTATATATTATAGAATAGTATAGATATAAAAACTATACAGAATGGATGGAAAAAGTGAATGCCACCTGGAGTAAATAGTAAATATGATTATGATAATATGAATACAGATTTTTATGTAACATAAAATATTTAATTAAATCGAAGAAGTCTAGAGCGGTGTGTGTTTATATTATTTTAATATATAATTATTACATAAAAGAAATATCAGTTTCTCGCTAAATATATTTATAAAATCCTTATTAAAGAACCACTTTTAATAATCCTGGTTTAAACATTTTAGATTCGCGCGCCGCATTAGCCATATAAACCTTTACACATATAATTATAAAAGAAACAACTCACTACTACTCATGCAATCTTTAATGTGAATATCAAGGAATGCCATGACGTCAAGAGCGAGCCCACACGATAGCCAATCAGATTCATACACTGAGGGGCACGCCTTGGGAAACACGATAAAATTCTCTTTCAAATAATTAAATAATATGACCCTAAAGGCGATGAATATGCATTTTAATTGTGAAAACACGTTGTTTAGGGGATTAGGCAACACTTTTCTATATTTTTTTTATTTTCTTGTGTCATATATTCTCTACCTTTACCGTTCTGGCACACACAACATGAACTGGCTAAAAAGAGATAACAATAGTGTACTATCATGAATGAAAAAGACCGCGTATGTATGTGAGCGCGTTCAATGCAGTGCTGACGGCGACGTCCGTTACTAGCTAGCTGGTCGTATTCTTCATTTTCTTGCGGATCTGGCGAGACGTGTCGTACTTAATATTATAAACCGCGCGGTGTTATATTGTTTATTAAATAGGCAGTATACAAGTGTTTAAAAATGGGCATAGTAATTAATAACTTACCAAAGGTGAGTGGAACCATATTAGTTTGATTTCAAAATGTATTATTTCAAAGCCGGCTTTGCATTGGAAAGCAACGGTAGTGTTGTAATGACCGCTTTGACCTTGTGAAACTCGCTCGCGATAATGAACAACTTGCTCGTACGTCTACAAGTATTGCATATTATATTCCATACCAAAATTTTCAAATTAGTTGGAATGTTGTAAATATAGTTTTCATTATACTTAGGTACTACTTTTCAGTATGCGCTTTGGTTTAACTCATTACATTAATATAAAATTACTTACATAGAAAACTGTAGGCGGAATAAAATATTTATGGGTGTTTCGCCATGTGTATTGTATAAGTAAAAATAATAATGTTTGTTATAAATAAAAATCTAAGTTTGTTTGTTTGTCCTCTATGGACTCCGAAAGGGCTGGACCGATTTTAATGAAACTTTCGTAGGGTGTTTTGAAGACGCCCGCGAGGGTTTCTAGCCCAAAAATCTATATTAAAAAAGTGGCATTGCAACGCAGTTGGTTAAAAAAACTATTACAAATGTAACACTTAATTCTGTTGATGTAGGTATCGATGGGGCGTTATACCGAAGACCTCAACTAAAAACTTCTAACGACATACCTACATTACTGGTTACAAGAATATCTAAAATTAGCACCTGTGTCGTTTGTCTCACGTCAAACTTTCGAAAAATAATAAATGTAAAATGGTATATTCGTTACAGATTCGCGAAGAATGCGAAGTTCTACACTTGACAGATAAACAAATCAAGGAGATAATGAGCAGACTCCACAATGATCTGATCAAAGGACTTGGAAAAGATAGTCATGCCAACTCTATTGTAAAGTGCTGGATTACTTATATTCAAGATTTACCCAATGGAAAAGGTAACAATCAACAGCCATTCACAATAACACTAAATCTGATACCTGAATCTGAGAAGGATCCGATTCCTCCCATATATAATTATAACATCTAAGTACTTATACTTATTATAATATGTTTCTTTCAGAGCGCGGTAAATTCCTTGCGTTGGATTTAGGAGGAACTAATTTCAGAGTTTTGATTATAAACTTAGGAGCAAATCATTTCGATATGCAGTCTAAAATTTATGCTATTCCAAATCATATTATGACTGGCACTGGGGTTGCATTATTTGACCATATAGCAGAATGTCTAGCGAACTTTATGAAGGTGGGTAACAGTACCTTTTACGCTAATTTAATTTGTAGGATAATGTAAGCAGGTCTTATAATGTAACTAATTGTCTCGTATTAATTTAACTAGGAACATGAAGTTTATAAAGAAAGACTGGCGCTTGGCTTTACGTTCAGCTTTCCTCTAAAACAACTGGGACTCACAAAAGGAATTCTGCAGCGGTGGACCAAAGGGTTCTCTTGTTCTGGTGTTGTGGGAGAGGACGTCGTTCAGGGTCTCAAAGATGCCATTGCTCGACGAGGGGTGAGTTTACTTTTATAAGACAGCAATTTACATGTGAACATTTAGATACAAACATGATATTCTTCACAACCTTCACTGTTACACCTGAAACAAGTGTAAACGAGTATTAGCGTGATTATTGTTTCTTTAAATTATTGTGTGCATGAGTAGTTGCCCATATTATGTAAAAAAAGAAATTTTACAGGACGTTTCCATATATGTGATGGGCATCCTTAACGATGCAACTGGCACTCTTATGTCGTGTGCGCATAAGAACCCAAATTGCCGAATAGGGGTTATAATTGGTGAGTTGATGATGATAACAGCTCTCTATTAGAAATTTAAGGCATGATGATTATTGGAGTCAATATAAGAGAGCCAAGTAGAGGCTTTCAAAATAAGTAACAACTCATTGGATATTGTTACTTTGTGTTGTCGTGGATATTACCTAATTGTTTCAAACGTGTTATTCATGAAATCAAGCATGACAATTCTTTTTTTCATATTTTATTAGCAATTCTATTGTTATTTCAAATGTCAGTTATTTATTTTCATAAAGAAACGAGAAATTTCTTTGTTTTTATTCTTTTCAAATTATGAATATCTACATTCATTAAGTGGCTTCAATTTGTTACAATGGATGATAAAAAAATATCCAGAAACTCACTTAATTTTCTAGAAAATAAAAAGTCATGTCATACATAAGTACCTACTTACTTAAAACATTATATCAGCGATCATTTAATTATAATCACTACATCAAATAATCTTAATTATTTCGCCCTGTCATTATGATTGTGCCAACTAAACATATGAAAAACAAAGAAGGGTTTAGATCTCAAGCATGCAATCCATAAACTTTAGAGGTAACGTTGGCACATGTTTTGCTACTCATCGTATTTAACAAACAGCTATTCAAAGATATGTCAACACATTATAATAATTTACCTACAATACCATTGTTATTTAAACGTGTGCTGTTGTCTCTATATTACCTTTCTACGTTTAGTGTTTAATACTGGTGATACAACAGGTTAAGCAGGTTAGGCTCAAACGTAAACTTTAATGTATATAGCAATTTTTTCAAGTTTCATTTAACAATAAAAATACAACAACCTGTAGATATTAATTCGTATTTTTTCAAAGAAAACAGCTTGCCAAAATGGTAATTTTGAATATTGCTGTAATTAAAAGACGGTGAATGTTTCCATTGTCGTTGTATTGGAATTTAAAAAATGCAATCTTCATAACTTCAGACCTAATCCCATAAACAACTTTTTTATAAAACATTATCTAACGAGTTGACACGCCACCTTGAAAGCCTCTACGAATCAATCATCTTCAACCTAAAACAGGTGTAGAATAACCTCTCATGTCTGGAACCTGGAATGATGATTACTATCTCTCATCTAAAACGCATGTTTTCTCACTCTTGTAGGACGTACAGATTGACATATGCGCTATTCTGAATGATACTACGGGTACATTGATGTCATGCGCGTGGAAAAACCACAACTGCAAAATAGGACTCATCGTTGGTAGGTTTACCTTATTTTTTGTGTATTTGTGTCGCTTTAACTAAGTGTCGTGAGTTTTTAGCTTGCATAAACACAGTAACCATAGCAAACTACTCTATAGTCGATAATAAATTGTATTTGCACACGCCTCGTACGATACGCTACCGTTCAAATTCAATATTCATAAGAACTCATTGGGTTGGTCATTGGTATTTTAATGTGGTCACAGTGTGCTGAAATAAATTGTTTATCATATTTCCTAACAACCATAGGGGTTCCCATAATTACCGCATGATTAATAATACCTAACAATACCGCGCTCTTAACAATAACAATTTAAATATACATCCAATACGGATGATGGCTATAAGGTTAATTTGGTCACATGCAGTGACACCATCCATGTTTCAAATAAAACTGTTAACTGAGCCAAACCATGCCTAATCAGAAGCAATAACTGCGAGCCTTTTTTGCACACCCTGTGCAAAATTGTGTGTGTGTAATTTATTAACTAAATCGCAATTTTTGTTATATTTTTTGTGAATAATATATTTAAGCTTAACTTAAAATGCTTTTTGTTGTTGTGTTACTTAAAAATGTTTCGTTTATCATTATATTCCGGTTTTTTATTAAGACGTTGTTGGTTTAGGTACTGGCAGTAATGCTTGCTACGTAGAGAAGACAGAGAACTGTGAACTATTTGATGGAGAGCCTGGAAAGCCTGATCTTCTCATAAACACCGAATGGGGCGCATTCGGAGATGATGGAGCCCTCGACTTCGTTCGCACGGAGTTCGATCGCGAAATCGACAATAACTCCATCAACAAAGGCAAACAAATGTAAGAATATCTTATCATTACTAACCAGTTGTTTTTTTTTGTAAAAAAAAACAATTTTCCTTAAACCGTATCTTTTCTCCTTAAACTTGACACTCCCAACAATATTATCAAGAATATTAATACCATGTTATCTATTTACTATTCATGTTTACCTACTTAATTTAAGTAGCTAGTCATGATCCACATATCATCTTTTCAATTAACAAGTTACCTACAAAGAAAACTAGATTATGGTGGTTGGGCAGTCTTTTATCTCTTGAAGAGGTGTGATTTTTTATGGATATAACTGTCGCTAAGAACTCGCAATCTTGCACACAACACAGAACACGTTTTTACGATTCCTTTGCTGTATTGTATGCGATAACATAAAGCTACTATAACGTTGTTATACGCGATTCGCACACAATACAAAAATTCAAACTATTTTCTGTCACGCAATTAAAATGTGAAGGCAAATTACTTTTTATGCCCAACATTTCAACAAAATTGCATCAGCCGTGGTCAAGGCACATAATATTGTTAATCATCATTAGGTTTTAATGCAGCTTTTTTATCAGATTAAGATTTGTTTAATTTGTATTTGATACCAATTTTACTTTAATTTCAGACAAGAGAAGATGATTTCAGGCATGTACATGGGAGAGATAGTTCGTCTGGCGTTAGTGAAGTTTACAAAGATGGGACTTCTGTTTGGAGGCCGCGGTTCAGACCTTTTGTTCCAGCGAAGCAGCTTCTACACCAAATACGTTTCTGAAATTGAGTCTGACAAACCCGGAGACTTCACCAGTTGTATGGAGGTTCTTGAAGAACTCGGTTAGTAATTTTAACATTGTTATCCTATACTATTAAATGAGCAATATTTGTATATATATATATATATATTTGCAATCACGTTCTCGAAAACGCCTCTAACGATTTCGATGACAGTTGCAATATAGGGGTTAACGGGGGCCAAGCAGAGCTTGGTCGCCCAGAGTTTAGAAAAAAATGGTAACCTTAGAATAACGACATGGCAGCATGGAATTAGTAAGTGCCTACTATCATGGCAGCATGGAATTAGTATGTTACTATACATGGAATTAGTATGAACTATCCTATACTATTAACTGAGCATTTTCTATTTTCACCTGAGCAGAGCTTGGTCGACCAAGTACTTTTCTTTAATAAGGCTTATTCAAACCTAATATTTTTTTCGAAATGAAACTCTCGTTACCACTTTGAGCTCCATGACAAGAGTTTCCACATAAAGTTATGTAACCTCTCCGCTAATCAAAGCCGCTTAATGAAAACTAACCATAGGTACATGTTGCATAACTGTTTTTATGAGTGATCAATTACGTCATACCTACATACGAGTACGTATATCTGCTAGTTATGGGTGGATTAGAGTATGTCATTGGATAGACTGTAAGAATTAATAAAAATCGCATGATGCAATAGGCGCGCCCTTTATGATAGCACCCAGTCATATTATAATTTTAATATTATGACGTGAAAGTTAAATACCGTACATATGGAGGTATATGCTTCACAAAGAAATAGATTTTTTTATGGGTTAACACAACATCGACATCGTTAGTGTTTTTACTAACGTTTTCCTCGATCAGCATTTGAAAAAACCCAAACTTTATCTGCATCATATTATGGGAACAATCGCATTGAGTCATTGTAGTAATATTAAAGTATTTTATTAATAAACACAAAGCAGATTAGGAAGCTACTAGTTAGTTAGTAGTTATCAGAAATGGTTACTTCATCATTAAATTAATAATGCCTAGATAGTCAGCCTGCTAAAAAGTTCGCGTCTGTCTGCTAGAAAACGCTGATCTCATGATCTCAAAAATTGCTTCATTGATTTTATTCAAGTTTTCATCAATAGATGGTGGCTCTCGGATAAGCCAGGGCGGATCAACTCATATTTGAAAATATAAAGCTTAAAAAGGCATGAGTTGTGACTTGGATTAAGTATATTCATTTCTATATACATAATATTATTATTAGAGAAGTCAGACACATAAAATACACAAAGGTCAATTAAGCCTTGAGCTTCTTTGATATTTTTATGCTCAAGCGACAACATTCATTCAAACTTAATTAGAACCGGACTTTGTATCAATCAAATTAACAATAATACGTGATAAAAGATTAAAATTAAATAAACAATCAGTATCACAAATAAACAAAAATATTTAACGGACTAGATTCAATTAGAAGCAGTTTCTACCCACTAATTAAAAAGACACTAAGTAGGAATGTAATTGAAAAGATAACTACCTAATTACAATGTATGGTAGGTACATTTTCTCTCACCTTGGTACTAGCTAACTAACTCAAAAACAATAAAAAACCTTTTTATTGCTGCTGTTGATAATTTCTTCAGATGGAAATTATTTGCCCACGTCATGAGGAAATGTAAAGTAAAAAACACGTGTATCCTTGAAATAAAACCTAATGAATAATCTCTTGCTTCGACATCTGTGTAAAGTTATAAACTTCATTGTCTGAGGCTATGCTAATTAGTTTTATTTTGCAGTATTGACATGACAATGTCAACGGGTGATAGAAAGATATCACAGGAACAAATTAGTTCCGAGATAATTAGTATATTAGCACATCATTTCAATACTCATAATACTTTTATATGGTTCTTACTAAAAAGTATAAGGTTTCTACAGCGGTCGATAAGGGGCATTAGGTCCAATGTTCCACTTTAGTCGATTCCGTGCCAATGACAGAGCTTTGAACTTTGGCCAGCTACATGTAAATACGTGAGTGTGCGAGAAGCGTGTTTTAAGCCTCAGACTCGGCCTTGTGAGTGAATAGCAGATTCCGCTAGCTGAGACGAAATGTTATTAGTTTTTTTTTAATCACGTTGTTTTCTAAATAAATCTTTAAAAATATAGTTAAAAACTCGTAAACGTTACAGAAAAAAATCCAATTACATTTCAAAAACAGTTTTTAAATGTAATTGGTTTTTTTTCTATAATAACGACTAACGATGGCAGGTTTTTGCGCGAAGAGGAAAATGCAACGTCGTTTTTTTTATATAAGTAGATAGATACATGTTGGCTTAAACTCAAGCGTAGCGTAGGTATATCAGAACCTTATTGATATATAGACTAAAAAGACTCATTAATAGACTTTCCCACGAGGAGCTCGTGACTAAGTAACAACAGCCGCACTGGTCGATCCATCAGGTTAAGCTACGCTTGCCAGGGTTGGTCAGTGGATGGGTAACCACCTTTACATACCGAGACTCCTCCGTGCCTCGGAAGGCACGTTAAGCCGTTGGTCCCGGCAGTCATTCGTGGATCTTTGACAGTCGTTACGAGTCGTCAGAAGCCCGAAAGTCTGACACCAGTCTTACCAAGGGGTATCGTATTACCCAGTTACTGGTCACTGGGTTGTGGAGGTCAGATAGGCAGTCGCTCCATGTAAAATAATGGTATTCAGCTGCATCCGGTTAGACAAGAAGCCGACCCAAACATAGTTGGGAAAAGGCTAGGCAGATTGATTAATTGACTTTCCCAATTTCTCAGTTTTACACTAAATGTTCAATTACAGGTCTATCACATGCAACCGAAGCGGACATGTCTGCAGTGCGCCACGTGTGCGAGTGCGTGTCGCGGCGCGCCGCCCACCTCGTGTCCGCCGGCATCGCTTGCCTGCTCAACAAGATGAACGAACCCCGCGTCACCGTCGGCATCGACGGCTCCGTCTACCGTTTCCACCCACATTTCCACACACTCATGTGCGAAAAGATCACGCAACTTGTGCGGCCTGGCATTCAGGTATGTTAACAACATCTATCTAACAAAAGGCTAAAGACCCAGATTTCTACATTTATATGGTGTACTACATAATGATTACCCCGTACACAAAATACGCGCTTCTTCTTCTTCTCTTCGTGCGGTTAGTGACTAACCTGGTGTCGGGAGTTTTTTAAAGCCGCCCATGGGCCTCTGACTTGGGTTCACATGCCGTCGAGAGTATCTCTCAGGCATATCGGACAGTTGCGGACACCAGCCCGTTACACAATAGAATACTTAATAAAGAGTATTCTATTATATTCTGTTCAAAGATCATTATCGTCTCTTGCTCATAGCCCAATTTATTTGGGGTATGAGCAGCATGTCTGCCAACACCTCTGTGGGCTAACTTTATAGATGGTTGTTTATTCTTTGGATAATCTAAAACTGTTACCATGGATTCACTAGATGAATCTGAACCTCCCTTCGTTGAAAACATCTTTCAACTTTCAAAAAAAAAAAAAACAACGAAGTGGGGTTCAGATTCATCTACTGAATCCATGGTATCAGTTTTCGCGTCGATGCCACCCTGTATACCCAAATATGTCTTTAATCATCTTCAAAACTCGAATGAACTTGGTTAAATCCATACCAAGAAAAACCTGTGTAATTTTACTAGTCTTTAAGAATAAATAATTCTCTTTTATCCTGTTATGCATTTCGTACTTGAATACAACCGGGACTGTGAAGGTTGCCAAAACGGCTGTGACGTCCATGTTTATAATTTGTGTATCATATTCATTGGAATCCAATCAAATCACATAAAACGTTAAAAGCTAAACGTTATCGGAAAAATATCCGGGACGGCCTCCACCCACACGCTTACGAAAATTTACGTAAATAAAGCTCTATAGATAAAACCATTATCTACTTTTAGTAATCAAGTAAAGTATGACGTCCCTATTAGTATTGTTTGTGCTAGATTAGGTTCATTATTTTCTTATAGAGTTCAAATTCCAAGCTGATAAACTTTTATTATTGTTCAATATTATATTGTTAGTGCTGATATATTATGCCGAAAGGGGCGATGACTCATAATCTTAATAAAACAAACGACACACCCACCTCAACGAATTTAGTCAGTTGTTTACACATAGTTAGGTAATCATGGTTTAATAGAAACACGTTCACTATTATCAAATTAATTGCACAAATTGTTGTGTCTTTACGTGTATTGTTGTTTTAGAATATGATAAATTAAGGTACACAGCGATGCGGACTAATTTTTTGATGGCCAATGAGCTCTTCCCTTTCTTTTTCCTTTATGTAAACTTGTACATAATATATATATTTTAGTGTTAGATTGTATATTGTATTTACGATTTGTTATGTGTTCCTAAATCCTATACTATTAAACGAGCAATATTTGTATAAGTATATATATTTGTAATCACGTTCTCGATAAATATAAATATATCTAGATATCTACGATTTCGATAAAAGTTGCAGTATAGGGGTTAACGGGGGCGAAAAATCGATCTAGCTGGGTCTCATATCTGGGAAAATTCGTTTTCTCCGTATTTTCACTCGAGCAGAGCTCGGTTGCCCAAAGTTTAGAACAAGAATAATAAAATGGCAGCATGGAATTAGTATGAACTTTCCTATACTATTAAATGAGCATTCTCTATTTTCACCAGACTCGGTCGCCCAGGTACTATATATAAAAAGCATGTAATACATGCAATATTCGTATCTGGTTTAGATTGCAACTCACAATTTAGTGCAATGTGTATATCAGTGCACTACGCAAAATATAGAGAACTTTTGTTATTCTCATAAAGATACGCCCTCGAAGTTAAATAGCGATATTGTGATTCTATAGATATACGGGTTGTAATCCGTCATCACAATCGCTGAATTACACAGCACAACCGGAAATTTAATCCTTCATGAAGATTCTTATCATTTCTATAGTGATATGCCTATTTAATTATAATTACCTAGGGATTTAATACAGCCTAACAATTGCGTCATAATATAATTATATGATTAGTTAGGTACATCGTCTTTAAAATCAGAATGAATAGTTATCCACTCCACTCTTAACTAATCTTGATAATGATAAATAATGGAACAGTCATCGACATGACTCTGCAAAACGTGGTGGAAGTTAGACTGTCATCGTTATGGTCGAAATGATAATGAAATAATCTGACGCACTAATTACGGCAAAAAAGGACATTATGCCTCTCCAAAAACATTATGCAATAACAGAATAAGTACTAATTTTTCGGAGTTCGCGAATTAGACCCAACCAACAAATCCGGATGGCATAGGAAAGTATCCGGACCCACACCTAAACTCAGACGTTCTCTCGGGTTATTTTTTTATCGCAAATGATAAAAGCAGTATTATTTTTTAAGCCATCCTTGTCAGTAAAATCATATTGTGATATTGTTTACTTCGTTTTTTTTTTTTCAATAATGTGTAAATTGTTTTACAGTTTGACCTGATGCTGTCAGAGGACGGAAGCGGTCGCGGTGCAGCTCTCGTCGCTGCCGTGGCTTGCCGTCAGAGTAGTACGGTTGCGTAGGCGTCACCCACACTAACTCGTCCCACATTTCACTTGGCGATCTCTCCGACGCGCGGCGGCAACGCAACTCTGAGCCTTCGCATGTAAGCCGCCTAAGCAATCAGACACTAGTGATCATTTCCTAATAAAATAGCAATCTATTTTTATTAATAATTATTTACATCTATTGATATTTATATATCGTTTAATATCATAATACAACTTCACACTGTAAGTGTGAATCACTACTAAAGAAAACGTTGAAAACGTTAAAAAAACTGGTCTATGCAGTTTTACATTCACATTTATAATCAACACACAGCCGTTTAAAAAGGATCATAAAAGCTGGCGGCTATTTTAGCACGTTTGAGTAATTATAATTATGTATTCAATAATAATGCCACTGTGTGCTACGATCCGACGGCTTTAATGCATTTGCTCTCTGTTGGAATACTAGTAAAATTGGCGTTGCTATTAAAGAATTCTAAAATTTCTGTCCAAATATTGTAGCATGTTAGACACTAAGATTCAATATTTTGTCCAACATTACTTAATTCTACTTAATTGCGATTTGTTTGTACTTATAATGATGACTTAAATCTAGTCATGATATTAGGAGTTCGCCTTTATGAAGTTCTATTTATGTCTATAACAGTGTTTGTATGTTTTAAGCTGTTTTACACTTTTTGTTTTTGAATAAAAAGCATAAGACTGATTTAAAGTTGCGATCATCATCATCGACTTAATTAGTCTACAAAATTACAATTGATCTTAGTGTCAATCGGGGTACCGCGATAACAATAAGCATTTCCTTGCCAGCACAGAGTAACATGGCTCAGAATTCTCTTCAGTGACTTGTGTTATATTAGCAATAAGTAGTTATATAGTAATGTATATTTTATCGGAGAGAAAGCTCTTATCTTGTTAAGTAGGTATGTCATTTTATAAACTAATAGCAACTGTTGAAAAATTAAATTATAATGATGATATTATAAATTACTTAATAACTGGACACTTAATGCGAAATACTTCTTTAGATGCATTGTTTATTCATATAAATATTTTATACGGCGACCACGTCGACTGATGTATTTTAGATAAATGATTAAACAGATTTGGTTTATAATAATTACAGCATACATACAAAAGATCATGTCATATGCATGTTCTGACCAGACTAATAATGGCCCTATATTTCGTTAATGTGGTCAACAATGATTCTTCCCACTATTTATATTTGTTCATACCGTAATCAACTGAATTAAGAAAATGTTTTCTGTATTTTCGGTGAGAATCTCAAAACAATGTATGCTGTAGATACCTATACAACCCACTTTTAATACCATAATTTTATCAAGATGTTGAGCATCGATTAATAAGTAAAATACTATATATTAAACAAATGTACATACAATTAAATCAATTTATTTATGTAATAAAAATCATTAATGAATTCAAGTAGTCAAATATGGAGCTCTATTAGATTTACATTGGAATGAAATTAAAGAAGTTGCGTAAGTGTTTTGATATTTTACTGTGATAGAACTAGGACTAGTTCAAGTATATTATTTTCTGCAAATGTTTTGTCAGCAAAAGTTATGTATATCAGCACCTAATACAAATTGTGTGCCACTTATTTGTTCTGTTCAAATAATATCAGTTAACAATAGTAAAAATCCAATTTATTCAAAAGCAGTGTGTTATTGAAAACTATTTATCAATTATAATCGGGTTCATGGTTTCACAACATATATAAAGTGTAAATAAATAAATAAATCAATCAATCACACCCAATTATAGTTCCTAGATTCATTATATAGGTGCATTTTAATTTATGTATGTGTTGTGTTGTTACATCTGTGTGCTGCACGCGTAACGAACACTGTTAGATTTATTTATAAGTAATAATGGTGGATTAAGTGTACAGTGTTTTAGATTTTATTAAGTACATTATTGTTTAGTCGAAACTAATATTTAATTTAACCACGCCGAGCTTGTGAATTTCACAGGGCTTCATAGCAACAATTTTAATTTGTCAGCAAATTAGAGTATAAAAGTACAAGTAAATCTTTTCTATACATATTGTTGTGAAAGATACTTAATATTGCTAATAAAAATTGTTGAAGTTTGCAATGCTCTATTCATTAGTTTAAAATTCTGCAAAGAATATATTCTAATAAAATAAAATTTATTCAAATGCTTTGCTCAAATGAAGAATTTTATTTGAAAAAATATGATTTTATGAAATGGTATGAAAATAAATAAGTAACCTTATTTTGATTACTTTTGTTTTAATTTCAGTTAGATGCATTATTTAAAGATATGGAAACTTTCTGCATCAAATAACAAATACCACATTCCACTTGTAACTGGAGGGTCATAAATGTATTGATTTTATTACTACCCGCAGAAAATGTACATATCAATTTCAATAAGCCAAAAATATCAGAAAGGCGTATTTATGCTTAGAAATAATTGTTTCCTAAATTTATAAATAATATTATAATTTGTGACATTGTTTTGGTACATATTTTGGAGTTATTAAAAAAAAATGTTAATTTTGAGAATTATTCACATGCTTTGTAGATAATTATTGTTATAAATCGAATTATGTTTGAGCCCGTTTAAGGTAGTAATCAAATTCATCATGTACACGCTCTTAAGGCATAGGAGCTCCTAGAAATGTTATTATTTCGGAAATAAATTTGTATCAAACCTATGTTGTGTTTATATACCAGAAGACTGTTTATCAACCATTAAATCCCCAGATAGTTACCTGAAAGTTCTTTCACAAAATATCAGATCAATTAATCGAAACTTTCATGATTTTGAAACACTGCTTTCCCGTCTTTCTCTTGAGTGTGATGTAGCTGTTCTAACAGAATGTTGGCTTCCTTGTCTAAGTAATACCACCCTACCCCAGCTCCAATGTTACTCTTCGTTTCACACTACTAAACACCGTAATCAGAGTGACGGAGTAGTCGTATACATCAATTCAAATCTTGCATCCAAAGTACACGAACCTGAATTTCATGACTCTGCTTCTGGTTTAATCATAGAACTTTCATCAAATGTTGCTATCCTCTGCGTTTATAGATCCCCCTCTAACGAGACTATTGAAGTCTTTCTCAAATCCTTAAACGAAATACTATCTTCCTTGACTACTTTTCAAACAGTAGTAATAACAGGTGACATAAATATAAACATAGATAGCACAACGTCGAATATGAACAATTGGTCGCACGAATATCTTAACTGTCTCTCTTATATCACGGGTTTTTACCTTCCCACCACCTACCTACAAGAGGCAATAATTGTCTTGACCACACAATTCTTAAAACCAAATTACTCTCTTCTACCTTCATTTTCGATTCGACTATTACTGATCACTTCTCTACCCTCCTTTGTTTAAATTTGAAGCCACCCCGTAATTTTTCCAATACCTCAACCCTTAAGACAGACTTCGTCTCACTTGACAAGTCTATGCAAAATCTGGAATTCACGCATATCTTTTCCTTGACTGATCCAAACGTTGCTACAGACTGTCTCATCCAAACTCTATCTCATGAGATAAATAATCACTCAACATTGAAGCGCACAGCTAAACGCAAGAGAATCCTCAAACCATGGATTACTCCAGGACTACTGCGATGCATGAGGAACAGAGACATTTTACACAGGAGATACAAACAGTCTCCTGATAATGAAGTCCTTAAAACTACCTACACAAGATACAGGAACTTCTGCAATAAGATTCTTAGAAAAGTTAAAAGACAGTTCGATTCAAATGAAATTGCCAAAGCTGGTCGTAATACAAAGTTGTTGTGGGATACAGTCAAGCGTGTCACAAACACAACTAAAATTACTCACCCCCCTACGGAATTACTGTCCTCCTCAGAAACCCCTTCTCAATCTCTTAATGAAGTTAATTCATTCTTTGTAAATATAGGCAAGGATCTTGCTGATCGTATTCGGAGTGTCCAGGATAGCTGCTCTCCTCATTCCCAGTTCAATACCTCCAATAGTTTGAGTTCCTTCGTACTATTGGACACAAATCCTGATGAGATAGCCTCTATTATTGGATCTCTGAAGGTCAATGCTGCAGTGGGCTTTGATGGCATTTCTACAACCATCATAAAAAGGTACTCTGCAGTCCTTACACCCGTACTATGCCATATATTCAACCTATGCCTTGCCTCTGGTACTTTTCCTTCTTCTTTCAAAAATGCCATTATTCATCCCATTTTTAAAGGGGGTGACCGCACCTCTGTCTCTAATTATCGCCCTATTGCGGTGCTACCTGCCCTGTCCAAGATCTTAGAACGACTCATTAATAATAGGCTTACCACATACCTTGAAAACAATAACTTATTGTCAACCAACCAATTTGGGTTCAGGAAGAAAAAATCAACTTCTGATGCAGCCATGAAACTGATAGATAGAATCGTTGATAAACTTAATCAACGCAAAAAATGCCTCACAGTGTTCATTGATCTTGCAAAGGCGTTTGATACCGTTCCTCTCCCCTGCCTTCTGTCTAAACTAGAATGCTTAGGCGTTCGTGGTATGCAACTCCAGCTTTTTAACTCATACCTTTCAGACCGTAGGCAGATAGTCAAAATCGACGGTTGCCTTAGCGACGAGCTGCCTATTTCATATGGCGTGCCTCAAGGCAGTGTCTTGGGCCCTACATTGTTTCTGGTGTTCATAAACGACCTGTGCAACATGCACCTGAGCTCTGGTAACATTGTCTCTTTTGCCGACGATACTGCAATTACCTTTTATGATGAATCATGGGCTAAACTGCAAGCAACTGCTCAAAATGGATTTGATTCAATATATAGATGGCTTATCTCTCACTCACTCACGCTAAACACTAATAAAACTAAACTCATTACATTTTCCCTAAACTCCACTACTCAACCCCTGGCACCCGTTACTCTAAAAGCTCACACCTGCCAACCCAATTCCGCCTCTTGCAACTGTCCTACAATTTTGTCTACTGACACGGTGAAATACCTCGGAATTATCTTAGATAAACACCTTAACTTTAAACCACATATCACCCACCTTACTGCTCGTGTTCGTAAGCTCATATATCTTTTTAAAACACTCAGACACATTGCCAATACTTATGTAATACGTACCGTGTATCTCGCCATGTGTCAGTCAGTCATCTCGTACTGTATTAATAGTTGGGGTGGAGCTGCGAAAACTACACTCAAACCTCTGGAAGTAGCTCAAAGAGCCATTCTTAAGGTTGCTACTTTCCGGCCAATGCTCTACCCAACCTTTGATCTATATAAAAAATGCAAAGTCCTCACGGTCCGCCAAACTTTTATTCTCAACATTTTATTACATCAACACACAAAAACTCCTTTTACACAAACACAATCCTCACTTAGGCGCAAGAACGAAATTTGCAAAGTACCCTTCACACGCTTTGCTTTTACTAAACGTTTCTTTTACTACCTTGGGCCATTTTTATATAACAGAATAAACAAAACCATCCATGTACATCAATCCTCTTACGAAATGTGTAAAAGACAGATAACATGCTTTCTAGCCAGTTTAAACTACGACGACACTGAACTTCTGCTTACCTCAAAATCGTAGTGACTTCTCTAACACTCCGTTTCTAAACTCTACCTCTTTCCCTTCCGTTTACACACATACAAACACACCACGCCTACATCACAAAACACACTCACACCACATCTACATCACAGAATACACATACTAACACTTTAGTAAGTATATTTAAGTAAACATACGTTTGCACCTTGTAGTTCTAAGCAGTCTATTATAAATTATTTGTGCTCCTTCTGTGGGAACCTGGGCTGGCGATCCTTAATACAGGTTACCATGTAACCTAGCTAGGACGCCAGATTCAATTCTATTTATTGTTACTCTTTTCTTATTATCCGAAAATTGTGAATTTATATTTATTGTAACAGACTGTACCACACTTTTTTGAAATAAATAAATTTTATTTATTATTTATTTATTTATATTTGTTATTTTTAATCACGTAAAGTCCCAGTGGCGCCCGGAGGGGTCGGCTGCCCATAGTAATATCCCGGTGGTACTCCAATATAGGTGAAGTATGTGCTTATTTAGGGCGCCGCGCTCACTGGCGGCGCGGCAGGGCAAAGCATATTTATGCGACGAAAAGAAATATAACGTATGTGTATGACAATAAAATTTAAATTTCAATGATGATGTCTAAAGACGTCGTGGCATGCTTAACCTTTTGAACGCCAGAGCATAAACGCACACGCGTGCCCTCCACGCCAAGCCACAATTACACCGCAAATACCTACAAAAAGAATAGGGATTCCAAAACTTTATCGATAAACAATATTATTATAACATTTTATCTGTAATTTTCGAATCAACACTACTCGTGACATTGAAATTTTATTTAACTTCGCACTAATTCCCACTATAGTAGTCATTACACGGCATTTACAGAGTTTATCATGTAAAAACAGGCACCAGGAGACAAATAAAAAAATACGTTATGGTACAGCACTATTCTCGATATGCTGTCTTGATATTCTGACAATGGCGTGGGCTGCCAGCCAATAGATGACTTCCTCGCATCTGATTTAGGGATGTAGCAGGACAGAATGTCGCTTATAGATTCTATCTAATATTAGGTTTCGTAAAAAACCGATAAGTATTTATATGTAGTAAATATCTTATATTTGATATATATCGAAATTAGGGATCTAGCAACATAACATCAACATCTCGCTTATCGGTACTTTGGTATGATATTAATTTGTAATAAATAAAAAATATATATACATATATATACATATTTACGGGCGCTTCGTTCTCTGTCTCACTTACGGACATGCCATAGTAAGACAGAGAGCCAAGCGCCCGCAATGACGGCCGAAAGAACGGATTTCGCTTAGGGAGTAGGCCCCCCCTGGTTCTTTTGACAGGTGGATAAATTTTGTATGTAGTTGTAAAACAATAAAAAAATAAAGGCTATTTTTAGGTAAATTAAAAAATAGGGTCATCGCTTTAGATTTTGAAATAATATTTGTTTTGTTTTTTATTTACGTAATGTAAACAAACAAATAATATAAATAAATAAAAATGATACAAGTAAATAATGTATATAGTATGGGTTCATAGAAATATCAATATTATAATATACTAGGTACTATATAATACTACTATAAAATATCTACTGGATTCACTAAAAATTATCTCCGCGCTTATGACGTCACGATTTTGTCGTCTATTTGTGACCATGGCGTACAAGGGACTGATAATTAGTGTTGCGCCAGTGATGCGCGAGATGAGATTAGCGAATATCGAAATTAGATCTGACTAGATTTTGTTTATGATTCTATAGCTGCTATAGTGTGGTTTTATAAGACTGAATCTTATAATTGGTTTATCCAGATACCAATTGATGCAAAAATAAAATAATCACATTAATTTAAAGTTAAAGTTTCACATAAATTTTAGTAAGGATTTATCGATATTATAAATCATACGTCACGTCACTAGCGGTCACTTATAGAAGACTTTGGCGTGGGAGAACACTCCTTTTTAAACGTTTAATTTCTCCTTTTTTGTCATAAAATTTCTCAATATCCATGGTATAATTTAATTCGTTTCCAGAAATTAAATATGGACAAGAGCTTAAATATTTAAGTTATACCAATAAAAACACACAAAAGTAATGATTCAATTGTTTATTTCGTGATAAAGTGCACCGCATTTTTGTCACATATTTGTGTCGTTGGCGTACAGGGCACGCGCTTGCTTGTCACGTATATGTGACAATGGCGTTCAAAAGGAGGGTACTGCGGCTTCGCTGATTTAAATTTTTAGAAACAGTGTAGGTACCTAATATTGCGACGATAAATTAAGTAAAACATGTTTCTCCACTAAAATATGGCTAAATCCTGCACAAAAACCAGAGGTGTCCCGCACGAGACCCTCACGGATTGTCACACGTCGAGCTGATGAACTTCTGTGTGGAAGCGAAAACGGCTTAGACTGGCTATATCAGAGCGAGTTTGAAGGAACAAATGATATTACTGAAAATCACATGAATATGTTCGTTCCAGTAGTCACTGTCGACACCATACATGAGTTCCCGTGGACTGAGAATTAGAATGAATATTCTTTTTATTTTATTGTTCGATTTTGTCTCTGTCATTCTAGACTACGTTCTAAAATAAAATATATAATAATAATAATAGTCTTAAATAAAAATAATGAAGCAATTTTTTTTTTTTTATATGTCCAATGCAATCAAGCCCAGATTAACGTATTACACTAAAATACGCAATTTGAAAAATCTTACGTGAGATTACGGTGGGGGGAGGAGGTCGACGAAAATCACAACATCTCAGCAAGGGGGGAGGGGGGATTGAGAAATCGCCTCACGTATTTTCCTCGCCCATTGACATTCGAAACTTACCCATTAAACGATTTAAAAGCTGTATTAAAACCATTATTTAGAAGATAGAAAAGCTTGGGATTGAGCTGCTCGCTCTGCTAAGCCTTGTGAAAACCATAAAATTTGACATTTTAATTATTCATCACAATAAACCAGTTTTATATACACATTGACATTGTTGAAATTTATATTCAAAATGACACGATTACTTTGTAAAGTATTATATTATTTTAATTATTGTGAATGTGAGGTCTAAGTGGATATTCTTTTAATTTCTTTTTTTCGTTTTCATTTATTTTTTCTTTCTCAGTTAGTTTTAATGATGGTCTGGCAGTTTGAGTAGTTGATGCGGCCTACCCAAATATCCTGTCTTTGGTATTGTTCGTCGAGTTGAGCTCCTTAAGTTCTGAGTTCTGCCCACCAGAGACTAAAGAGCAGTAACAGCCCTTTTGTGATTTTTCGTTTTATTAGTGATTCTGAAAGCGGGTTTCTTAAGCTTTCTATTGAATTAACTTACTTATTTCTAAGACTATTAGAATGGTTTTTATTTAACAGTTTTCACTTACTGCAAACGAAAAAAATTAACAATTTGGCGTGATTTCCCAACTAAAATACAGTATAAATTATACTGCAGATTAAATTTTAAGGTTTCATAACTAAAATGCAGTAAGCAATATAATTTTACAGTTCTTTAGATAGTTTTATATTTCTGGAAAAAAATTAAAAAAAAAATTAATACGCAGTAAAATTTACCGCCATACAAGCTATTTTTACTGCAAATTAAGAAAATACAATTTATTGTCACGAACTCCCAACTAAAATGCAGTAAAATCAAAGCTTGTCGCATTTTAGTTGTGAATACTTAACATTCTTTTATCATTATAAACTGACTAACACGCAGTAAAATACAGCATTACTGCAGATTAGTTTGGATAGCATAATGACACAGATATGATTATTCCTAGCTAAAGTGCAGTTAATGTTTTAAATACTGCATTTTAATTGGGATCAAGTTTAACAAATTATAGTAAATTAAACTAATTTAAACGCAGTATCAAGCTGATACTGCGTTTAAATTAAAGTCAATTTTAGAGCAAAAGGATAATAGGGATGGCCGTAATTTGACAAATTGTCATGCTATAGATCGTACTTTGATCACAGCTCATATTGAATCGTTCAATCCATGTGTGCATCATTATAGACGAGTGCATGCACCCAATAAGAGATACTTGCCCAGTGACCTTACAATTGTTGATATGTATGGAAACTTCCAAGAGAAGTACCCCGAATTCAAATGCAGTCTTGAAACTTACAGAGATCACTTGACAAACAAAATGAACATTTCTTTTGCTAAGCTCGGCCATGAACAATGCGAGACATGTGAAACCTTCAACCTCCATAACCTTGATCATGTAAAAGAACCGTGTACTGATTGCCAAATTTGTAAGACCTACGCTCATCATAAAATTAAGTATACACTAGCCCGAGAGATGTACGATGCAGATACAAAGGCTAATAGTCAGCGTAATACTGTAATTGTTTCTGTGGACCTCCAAAAAGTAATAATGTTACCTCGCATTGATACCTTTAAAGCAGCTCTGTTTTGCCCCAGGCTTGTGGCGTACAATGAAACCTTTGTACCTCTAGGAAACTTCAAGAAAGGTCACGTATTTGCAGCAGTTTGGCATGAAGGAGTGGCAGGGAGAAAGCAAGAAGACATCACTAGTACATTTAAAGCATTCTTACTAAATAATCGTGATGCAGAGCACATCGTTTTATGGCTTGATAATTGCTCGGCACAAAATAAAAACTGGTGTTTTTTTACTTTCTTGATAAGTATAATTAACAACTTAGAGATTTCTGCCACAACAATTGAACTCAAGTTTTTTGAACCGGGCCATACTTTTATGTCCGCCGATTCCTTCCACCATTTTGTAGAGCAGTCGATGGACAAAAAGGGTAAGCTGTACGATTATCAAGACTTTTTAGAAGCTGTTGAAACATCATTGAAATCGGGGAAGGTAGAAGTCAAAAGTATGGAAATAATAGATTTTGTTAATTTTAAATCTCATATTTCACATAAAAAAAACAAAGATATAGATGGAAACCGGGTATACATCAAAGATATTGTACATCTTATGGTAAAAAGGGGAAGTCATAGTTTCTTTTACAAAAAGAACTTTGATGATATAGAATTCAAAGAACTATATTGTCTCAAATCAAAGAACTTGCCTAATTTTACTGTAAAAACTGTTCCTAAAGGCATTGATAGGGAAAGGAAGCGAAACATCTTAAACGTATTAGGGCCGCTTATTCCACCAAATAGATTAATCTTCTGGAAAAATCTTTCTGTTGGTTCTACGTCACAAGAACCAGAAGAATTTAATTTTGATATTGATGAATAATCTTAAACTGTTAATGTGTTTTGAATTTATTTTTAATAGTCTGTATTTTTTATCTTCAAATTCTAAGAAACAATGTGCCTTAAAGTTAACTTAAGACTGATTATTAATAAGTACAACAAAAGAACTAAGTAAATATTTTTCTGATCTGTTTTGATAATTGTATGATACATACATTTTTATTATTTTAAATCTAGTAGTAAGAATAATAAGAGGCTTCAAAAGCTAAACTAAACCAATGTTATTTTTAAAGCGCGTTAATATACTGTTAAAAATTACTTTTAGAAACTAATTATGTACCTACCTAATAACCAAGGCTTGTAATGCTTTGTGTGTGATGATTGTTTTACTTTAATGTTGATCTCAAGATTATGTCTAGTAGTAAGAATAATAAGAGGCTTCAAAAGCTAAACTAAACCAATGTTATTTTAAAGCGCGTTATACTGTTAAAAATTACTTTTAGAAACTAATTATGTACCTACCTAAGACTTACCAAGGCTTGTAATGCTTTGTGTGTGATGATTGTTTTACTGTAATGTTGATCTCAAGTTTATGTCCACCTTTATAATACTCACCTACATTTACTATCTATATTTTATTGTTAAACATAAAGATACATTATGTTATATATGTTAATATTAAGAGAAAACTGTCAAAGGAGGTTGTGCATTCTGCGCAGGGTCCTTTATTAATTAGATGTTTTTTTTTATTTTTGATATGTAAATTTTACATAAGTGAGTTGAATTATTGTAATAATAATAATAATAATAATAATAACGTTTATTTGGACCAAATAATATAGCCTAATACAGAAATGTTACCAAGAACTAGTAAAAACATTTATATAACAAAGAATTAGGCAGCTAAACTAAATGAACTCCTGACTTCCGAACTAGGTTAATCCTGTATCTCAGAAATCAGGGCTCTTCCATGGCGGAATTATAATATAAAAGCTGAACATTACAAAAAGACATTTACAACACTTAAGAAACTATTTGATTAGGCCAAACTAAGGGTGTTTTTTCCCTTTTCCCTAAATTTAATTTTGATAGAAGATTTAAGAAAACAAAATTAAGGTAAGTAAGATTTTATGTTGTATATTGTACTTGACAGATTAATGTTAATAAGTATGTATGTATGAATGTATGCGTGTGTATGTATGCGTGTGTATGTATGCGTGAGGGTTGGGGTTGAGGGTATTGTGATTAAATAATAAGAAATAAACGGTCTTTAAAATGTGAACTAGCTATTTTTCTTACTGCACTAGTAAATTGAACACTTTTTTCTTAAAAAACTAACTAAAATGCAGTATTTTTTTGACCTTACTGCATGTTAGTTGGGTTTCTTGACAAAATAACTGATTCAAACGCAGTAATAGGGCTTTTTGCTGCATTTTACTAAGTTTAAAATGGTATTTTTTACAAAAAAGGCTATGCAGTAATAGGCACCAAAAAGAATAAATGGCCATAATAAATTCAGTTATTAAGATATTTTTTTTTTTATTGCTTTAACGTGTGAACCTATGCCTTTACAACCTTTCTGCATTCAAATTTTTTTGCTTATACATTCTGTTGATTTTTTAAAATCAATTCTTAACTTTAAATGCGTTTTACTCGAAATCGTGATTTTGCTGTTACTGCACTTTAGTGTATGGTGGGCAGAGTTGAGCTCCACGATTACTGACAAATGCTTGCACTGACTGGACAGGTCCACTCGAATCTGTGTGGTTCTTTCCTCAAAAGACCATTTCAGACACTAATCTACATGTTCGTCACATGGCTTGACCAAGATTATGTCTCGACTTTAAAAGAGACTGCGACCTCTGAGTTTGTTTCGGCCTTTCTTCTCAGAGTAGTCAGATAGGAAACACCGACCTCATCTAGCTTATTTTTTTAATATTTTTTATATGACGTGTAAAAGTGATTCCGATATCCTATTTACAGAATAAACAATTTCATTTCATTTCATTTCGTAATTAATGAACGACCCCAAAGCAAATTAGACGAGTATTAAGAACGGCTATGTACTATGATTGATTTGTGCAGTTCTGTTAGTTTTATGTAACAACTTGATGTCCATTTGTCCCAGTCCGGTCTATTGTAATGCGTGGTTTTAACGGTGAGGTAATAACAGAAAAAAAAAGTAATATCTAAAATTCCCCTGCCACCATTCTCGTTCGTTACTTGGGAGTGTGAGCCTCTGTCTTAGGATGGCCCCTTCTGTGTTTAGTCAGAGCTTCAGGAGAGAGATTCAGGCTTGCTCCAATTATTATTATATGGGTGGTAAATCAATTACGAGGTCGACTATGCCGTAATCACAATTTTATCGTCGCTGAAAACTACGAAAAGCTCCACATCATTTTGTTTTGCCCATGGGGACAAGCAAAATTACACAGCAAAAAGAAATGTTACATAAAAAAGTCGCAAGAAGAAATCTGGTAACAAAAGTGTAGTGACAAAGGCCCGAGAAGAGGCTCGTACTCGGTGTCACTAGCAGTGGTGCAGATTTGTACCTAATGTCAGAGTTGGATCCATATTTTACGCAGAAATATCATAATATCCGATAAACGTCCTATGACACGCACGATGTAGGCAGTGTTTATTCTGAAAGTGGGCAACGTCACAAATAGATGTCAAATTTTTCGCTGTTTTGATTAATTTGGCAATAATATTGTATGGAAATAAGAAATGTGGGTAACTAGCGAACTAGAATATTGATTATGAAATGCAATAACTAATATAGTAGCACTGAATATTTAGATTTAGATAAAAAAAAAATTGGAGACTTTCCAAATGCCTTTTTAAGGTTCCGTAGTAAACAAGGAACCCTTATAGTTTCGCCATGTCCGTCTGTCTGTCCGCGGCTTAGCTCGGAGACGGTTAGTACTAGAAATTTGGCATATATACGTATATACATATTATTTATTAATCATGCCGACAAAGGGGTAAAATAAAAAAAAATAAAAAAAAATTTTTAGGGTACCTCCCCTACACATAAAGTGGGGATGTTTTATTTTTCCTCGTCTGTCCCATGTTGTGGGGTATCGTTAGAAAGGTCGTTCAATATATTGTGAGTTTGTAAAAACCATTTTTGGATTCAGGAATCCGTTTGGGAAATATTAAGCTTTTAATTGAATTTTTTTGTTAGGGTCAAGTGTCCCCCCCTTCTAGCTAAATGGTTGTACTTGGACTTGTGAAAAAATTCACAGCAGTAGTATATATAACGAAATTAAAAGGAATACTATCAGAGCTAAGTAGGCTGTGCAGGTTAACGAGTAATAATCAACCAACTTAAAGCGGTTTGAAAAACATGATCTCCCATACATTCCGTATGGGAGAACATGTTTTTCAACTACAATGTTAAGTTTGTTCTTGGGATAACCTCATCCCAACTACGGATCCCTTCGTTGTGCGTGGTCCGACACGCACTTGGCCGGTTTTTTTATACCTAAAAACGGGTACAACATCAAATTCAATGTTATAATTTTGCAATTCATTAATAATATTTTAGTTTGCTAGTTACATTGCTTATTTCCCTATAGTAATATTGCCAAATTAATCAAAACTGGAAATTTTTGACAGCTATTTAGGGGTTGGAGTGTAGCCATAGGGCGCAAAAATTTTTGAGACTTAAAATAATATTAGTATTTTTTTTTCGAAGATCTTCTAAATTTAGTTTAATACCGGGTTAAGCTTGACCATATAAACCATTTAGGTTGTGAGAAGTATGGTCCTACGACGCACCGTTTCCGAAAAATAGGCCATCAATTTTTTTTTAAGATAGCCAAGTTTTCGTAAAACACAAAAAAACTAACTAAATTATCATTAAAAATCCAAACTTTTGGCTATGAGAATCATAGAGCTATTCTGCAAATAAAATTCTCTAAATTAAAAAATAATTTTGACACAACTAAAATCAAATTTGACAATCGCGAATCCACGTGGTACCCGTGGTTTGCACTAACCCGTGATTTTTTTTTAAAGCCGCAGGTGCGCAGGGGTACAGCCTCGACGTGTTTTATATGGAATTCACTTTTTGTATGGAAAGTATGAAAAATATTACCTACATGTTAAGTTTTAGGGGTTTATTGGTTCTATAAAGGGAGTCGAAATTTTGGGTATTTTTGCGATAGGACGCACCATTTTCGAGATATAAGCAAAAGAAAAAATTTATACAGTACTGGTTTTGCACGTGAAGTCGAGATGTTGGTGTGCATTTTAGTTCATGACAACTTCTTTTATCTCACACCTTTTTAATCGCGATTAAAAATTGTCAGGTTTAGTCTGGTTTGGTTTTTTACAATTCAAATTTTAGGTGAAAAACGTCAAATTCAGAATATTAAAATTGCCATTTTCACTAAATTAAAAACTCAGTACTATATTAATTGGGCACGTCACAATTGTAGCGATAAGTCCCCTCTTTGAGGAGTGGCCAGAGGTGCCCCACGGCGTCCTCACCTTCCGCCTGACGCAGGTCCTCACCGGACACGGCTGTTTCGGGAGGTTCCTGTTCCGCATAAGGCGGGAGGAAACGCCCGGGTGTCACCACTGTGTGGATCGCCCGGAGGACACGGTGGAGCATACGGTGGAGGTCTGCCCTGCTTGGGCGGAGCACCGCCGTGTCCTCACGGAGGCGATCGGCGGCGGCGATCTCTCGCGTACGGCCCTGGTTCAGGCCATGGTCCGGAGCGAGAGTGCATGGGAGGCCGTCACTTCCTTCTGCGAAGCAGTAATGCTCGCGAAGGAGGACGCGGAGCGCGCGAGGGAGAGGCAGGATGTGCGCCCTCGCGCCCCTAGTCGCCGCAGGAGACGCCCCGGGCGTCGGGAGTCGCGAGCCGACTTCCGGCACTGTAGGCGCCGCGGGCACCGCGGGCTTGCGGACGGTGAGCAATGGGTAGCTCGCTGCCCGATAAGGACCAGGCCCGGGTCGACGGCGCGTTGTGTTCCACGCGCGCCTCAAAGAGATGTCAGCAGCAACTGACGGGGTCCGTAAGGGCCAATGCCTGCCAGGGTTGCGAGTTTGTCCGAAAGGGATATCGCGGCCCCGGCACACAGGCAACGGAAGGAACACGGGTGGGTTTTAGTCAGTAAAAGTCTGACACACCCTCCCGCTCCGGCCAGAGCGGGAGAAGTTATTTGGTAATTTCTCATAAAAAAAAAAAAAAAATTACTATCTTAATGCTGTCAACAACAAAAACAACTAAAATATAGTTAAATTGTGTCACTTTAGTCTATTTCAGAATGGGAAATCGTCGTTTGACAGGAATAAACTAAATTTTAGTGATTTTTAGTCTAGTTTAGAGGCATTTGTGAAGAGAATCGGCACCATTGGCGACGTTGCCAAATTTTCGGATAAAACGTTAGTCTAGCTCTGAAATGAGAGTAGTAGCCTCTTAGTATAAGGGTTCAAAAGTATTTAAATAAAATCCAAAAATGAGATTTTAACTAGTTTATCTCATCTCAGTATATCTCAACCTGACAGACAGGAAAATGTGTGCAGTAAATAACATAATAATTACAGCAAGATGTGATAGCATACCATTAATAATTTAAAATTATATTCATAGTCGTGTAGTTATACGTAAATCTATAATATCTAATCAGATCATTCCATCTTCTATATTTCTTAAATGGAGCACAATTAAATTGTCTTCATATACTTTTGATACTTACATAGGTACTTATCATAACAATAGCATTAAAAAAGTGAGACCGCAACTAAAACATAAGTGAATTCATTATCTGCCTGCAGATCATGCATTCTATGTAACCGACAATAAGTTATTTATACATGACATGCACAATCAGAAGGACTTCTTGCAGGTTTCTTGGGCGCGCTAAGTCGTTTCGAAGTACCAGTACCATATTGAATGCCTGAACCTATCCTCTCCGGGTCTAATTCTCCTGTTTCAATTTTAGCCAAAATGGTTTTGGAACTTTTTAAGAATGCTTCTTCTACATTTTCTCCAGTCTTAGCACTTGTCTCGAGGAACATCAGTTCTGAAAGAAAATATACAGATACATAGAATACTCTTCATTATGTACACCATAATAATTACAGATACAAATGTAGACATTTTACAAAGGTGACACAATGGGTGGCAGAATTAGAAACAGAAGATACAGAAGTAAAAGTCAACATATTTTTAGTCATGCTTACCATTTTCTTGGGCAAATTGACTAGCTTCTGTGAATGTGACTTCTCTAGATTCTTCCATATCCTTTTTGTTTCCCACAAGTAAAATTACTATATTAGGGCTTGCTAGAGTTCTGGCATCCCTAAGCCAATTTGAGAGTGCATTGAAAGAGTCCCGAGATGTGATGTCGTACACTAGCAGGGCTCCAGCGGCGCCACGATAATAGGAACGTGTAACTGAACGAAATCTTTCTTGACCTGCAGTGTCCCATATCTGTAGTTTAGTAGACTTTCCCCCTATGTTTACAATTTTAGAACCAAACTCAACTCCAATTGTGTGACATCTATCTTCTTTAACTGTAAAAATAGAAAAAGTAAAATGATAATAACAGATTTTCTTAAATGAGGGACCAAAGCATCAGTGTGGTAAGTTTTGAATTTCTTTAATTCAGTTTGACAGCTTTTCTTTCTGTAGTATGACTAGGCCAGACTAGAGTTTGCAATTTGAGTATAGTCAACCCGTACTTTCTTTATAGTGCTAAGATTGAATGCCACTATGCACATCATAAAACAACAAGGTTGATTTCTCTATGAGACAGTTAGATAGTTTCAACCTTAATGAAGTTTCAATTTACCAGGAAATGTTATCAAAAGTGGTAAAGTAATTAGATGGTCGACAATGCAGTGCTGTATTATCAAAAATCGAGGTCATGGCTTTTTATCAGTTTACTCTATAGAGAATGATGATGCTCTATTTATAATAGTATAAACTTTCGCTTTGAAGTCCTATCCCGAGAATTCATAATGATTACTGATAGAAACTAAAACTACCACTAACTGCACTTTAATATGGGGAAAGTAACTTACTGTAAAGGTGATCAAGATGAAGGTGAAGAAATATGTGACTCGGGTTTGAATTTTACTGTTAGGGTCAGATCACCAAAAATGTAAAGTGTTGTGACATGCCTAAACCTCTTAAAGTATAATTTGCATCAGCAGGGCAGATGGGCTTCCTGCACTACGGTACAAAGCACTAGGTCAAAACACTTAACATGACATATTATTAAAACTGTTTGGTGAAAGCGACTTAATGATAACTTCAAACTTAGTTGTGTTTATGTATATGGCTGTTAGTAAATCATATTATTAATGACGTATGAACACACATTATCTAATCTAAGTTGATTATGGCTAGGTACTTACATTTGTTTCCAATGAAATTATTGAGAAGGCTCGACTTTCCTGTACCAGCGCTCCCAATTACCAGAAATTTAAATAGGTATTCTGTAACAGAAGTAAACGACTTTGAAAACTTATTATTGCAAAAAATATACAAACAAAATTACAATAACAATAAACCATACCGTAGGATTCAGACATCGTGTATGCTCATCCGGTTTATATACAATGATATTTACTTTCCAGTGTACACAATCTTATAATGTTCACTTATCTATCCAAACTGTTATCAATAGATGTAATAACTGCGAAGTTTCTATATTATTTCTGCTTTCACAACTTTCAATTTGTTATTTTTACATGAATGAAATGAATGATTGAATGAATTACTGGAATGACGATGACCGTACCATAGACTTAAAAAATATATTTCTACGCAACTTTGGCCGCTTTCCGAATTAGAACGTAATCGCTCACAGAGCTGACATCAATAATTGGCGTTCCGATTTAGATTCCGCACGATTATGACAGCGGAGGGCTGTCAACAATTCGGAACGCTCGTCAACGCCATCACGGTGCCCGCTCAACGTCAAAACTTGCCTTCATATTTTCTTTGTAGCGTTTTTTGTGAGCAAGGTCATAAACATGTCACGCCGGCGGAATGCGGGTGGTCAAACTTAAACTCAAAGCCTTTATTTCAATTAAACCATTTACAGGCACTTTTGAATTGTCAAATAGTCGCGTCAGTTAGTCAGAAAGTTGAAGCTAGTTGCCCATTCCAAAACGTAGATCTTTATGGAGAAGAACGGGCAAGAAACTCCAAGGACACTCTTTTAAATATAGAAAATTACAAAATCCTAGTACATTATTCTTGTTGCTTCTATATGTGAGAACAATGTACAAAAAAATAATGAAAACAATTCAAAATATAAGATTAGAAATAAGCCATGGCAGATAAGAGATGACCAGTCACAACTGACGGCGCCCGTTCACGAACATGACGCGATGATCAGCACCATTCAGCTCAACCATTTTGTAGGGAACCGAATGATCCAACACACTCGCCACCATCAGCGAGACATTTAAGTGAGCATGACATACTCTCAGCTACCATGATCTTTCAAGTCAACATATATCTGGAAAAATTAAAAAAAAAAATACAAACGGCTCCATGGTGCTCATATTTACAAAAATTGAAAAAATGCTTCTAAATTATACAAAACTAATTTGCAATGTATTTGAGAGATTAAATAAAAAATAAACAACCGCTCTAGCCCCTCCCCCGCGGCTCGAGCCACATCCGTTAAGTACCGAACGACCACCCATTTTTTTTTTTTTTTTTTCTGGATGCGAAATCATCAAATAACTTCTCCCGCTCTGGGCAGAGCGAGAGGGTGTGTCAGACTTTTACTGACTAAAACCCACCCGTGTTTCTTCCGTTGCCTGTGTGCCGGGGCCGCGATATCCTTTTCAGACAAACCCGCAACCCCAGCAGGCATTGGTCTTTCGACCCCGTCGGTTGGTGCTGACATCTCTTTGAGGCGCGCGTGGAACACAACGTGCCGTCGACACGGGCCTGGTCCTTATCGGACGGCGAGCTGCCCATTGCTCACCGTCCGCAGGCCCGCGCCTACGGTGGCCGGAAGTCGGCTCTTGACTCCCGACGCCCAGGGCGTCTCCTGCGGCGACTAGGGCCGCGAAGGCGTGCAGCTTGCATCTCCCTCGCGCGCCCCGCCCCCTCCTTCACGAGCATAACTGCTTCGCAGAAGGAGGTGACGGCCTCCCATGCACTCTCGCTCCGAACCATGGCCTGAACCAGGGCCGGACGCGAGAGATCGCCGCCGCCGATCGCCTCCGTGAGGACACGGCGGTGCTCCGCCCAAGCTGGGCAGACCTCCACCGTATGCTCCACCGTGTCCTTCGGGCGATCCACACAGTGGTGACACCCGGGCGTTTCCTCCTGCCTTATTCGGAACAGGAACCTCCCGAAACAACCGTGTCCGGTGAGGACCTGCGTCAGGCGGAAGGTGAGGACGCCATGGCGCCTCTCAAGCCACTCCTCAAAGAGGGGACTTATCGCCGCAATTGTTTACGTAAAATAATTCGTGTCTTAAAAAATAATTCGAAGTATATTTTAGTTAGAATATCGTCTAAAACGATATTCTAACTATTTTCTAATAAGAATTTAAGTACTTACCAGCGATATAATACACAAATCACACACAACACTCAAAATAACACAATAATCACTTTTTCCACAGACACTTTTGCTCACATGTTTTTGGTTGGTTGAAAATAGGTTTAGTACGATGTTATTTAGTGCAAATATTATCCACCACGATGTAAAAACTACTTAGTAATCGAAAAAACACCACTTCCCGTCGATTTACAAGAGTGACGTTGGCAATTTCAGGCCTTTTTCCATCTTACCAGCATTTAGCAAAATATTTGAAAAGTTAATACTCAAGCAGTTGCTAAGACATTTTAATTAAATAGCATCCTTCATAATGAACAAAATGGCTTTACAATGGTCGTTCGACTACAGATGCGGGTGTTGCTCTGCTGAAACACATATTTAACGCATGGGAGAACTCGCAAAATGCTATTGGGGTTTTCTGTGATCTCTCCTAAACCTTTGATTGCGTACACCATGACACGCTTTTGCGTAAACTGCGTCATTACGGTGTGCAAAACGAAGCTCTCAACGTTATAAATTCTTATTTACATAATAGGTCCCAATGTGTAGATGTTAATGGTGTGAAATTTTCTGGTCTACCAGTTCAGTTAGGTGCACCTCAAGGCTCAATACTGGGTCTATTCTTGTTCTTAGTGTATATCAATGACTTGCCATTCTATTTAAAGGGCATCTGTGAAGTTGTACTGTTTGCAGATGATACCTCTCTTATTTTTAAAGTAGACAGGAATAGACAAGATTTTGACGATGTAAACAGTGCACTCTCAATAGTTACGGAATGGTTTACGACAAATAACCTAGTTCTCAATGCTAAGAAAACGAAATGTGTAAAGTTTGCCCTACCAAATGTTAGAAATCTAGGTCCCAACATCGTCTTAGATAAAGAGGTGCTTGAATCTGTAAACTCGGCAGTTTTTCTGTGCATAACAGTAGATACCAAACTTCAGTGGGGCCCACATATATCGAGCCAAGCGGGAAGGCTCAGTTCGGCCGCCTACGCCGTCAGGAAAGTAAGACAATACACTGACGTCGATACAGCTCGATTAGTCTATTTTAGTTATTTTCATAGCGTTATGTCCTACGGTCTTCTGCTGTGGGGCAAAGCTGCTGATATTCAAAATATATTTGTTCTTCAAAAACGAGCTGTTCGAGCTATTTACCAGCTAGGTGCCAGAGTTTCTCTGAGAGATTTTTTCAAAGATATTGGTATCCTCACGGTGGCATCTCAATTCATCTTCGCCAATATCTAATATATTAGGCAAAATTTACACTTATACACTAAAAACAGTGATTTTCACAATGTTAACACTAGAAATAAGGACAAACTACGAGCTCCATTTCACCGGCTTCATAAGGTTCATAACTCATTTGTTGGGCTTGGTATAACCTTTTATAACAAGCTACCCTCTTCTTTGCTAGATTTGCCTTTTAATGCGTTTAAATCGAAAGTAAAATCCATGCTTTGTTCAAAAGGCATACTATTCTATCAACGACTACATGATAAGAATAGTTGGTCGCTGTGATTAACCCAAGACAATGCTTATGTTCTTTCTCCAGCGTACGTACTGACAAGTTATATGAGTTTATATAATTGTTTATTTTATTTGACTTTTTAAGTCGTTATTTTAATTTTACATTAATTTATTGTTGACAAAATCTACTCATCATAAGGTTTTTTTAATGAGTTGTATTGCAGTATGTGGTTTGCTAGTGACCTCGACAATTGATCATATTATTTATTATTATTAGTAATTAACTCTTTGTTTATTTATTTTACATCGATGGTCCTAGTTTATCATTTATAACTATTTCTAACAGTTACAATTATATGTAAGTGGGTACGGCCTTTATGCCTGGAGGCTTTTTATTTAGATATTAAGTGCTGTTTACGTTTAGTTTTTTATTTCGGCCTGAGTATAGTTCTCGATGATTTTGTTCGGTATATTGGCGTGTGCTAGCTAACATATGGCTAATAATTTAAATTATGTTTTGTGTTGCGTAATTTAAATTATTTTGAATACTATTATATAGAATCTTTTTTTTTTTGTTATTTATATATTTATTTATTTAAACTTTTCACACTCAAAAAAGTACAAAGGCGGACTTAATGCCTTAGGCATTCTCTACCATGCAACCAAGGGTGGTCAAGAGATCAGGTGGTGGTGGTGGTGTGGTGGTGTTCTTCTAACTGAATAGATAGCTGTGCTGCTGGGGAGTTTGTTGCGCCACTTCTTCTTCCCAGCTCATTAGCTGACAAACACCCACGCTTCACCACTTCCTAGTGCATTACTAGGAAGTGGTGAAGCGTGGGTGTTTTGGGGGACTGTGTTACGTAATTTTGACGTTCAAAAAGTGCTGATTTTCAGCCTATTTTGAATAAATGACTTTTGAATTTGAATTTGTCATTTTTGACAGTGCTCGCGGTGATAGTAATAAAAGTCATGCTCGGCGTTATCGCAAGATGGCGCATGTCATGACGTCATCTATGACGATTCTAATTTAGTGAAAATGGCAATTTTGCTATTCTGAATTTGACGTCTTTTGATTGTTAAATCCAAGCCAGACTAAACCTGACAAATTTTAATCGCCATTAAAAAGGTGTGGGATAAAATACGTTTTCTTGAACACACCAACATCTCGACTTCACTTGCAAAAACAGTACTGTATTTATTTCTTCTTTTGCTTATATCTCGAAAATAATGCGTCCTATCGCAAAAATAATGAAAATTTCGACCTATGTATAGCCCATAAACCCCTGAAACTCAATATGTAGGTAATATTTTTGCATATTTTCCATACAAAAATTGAAAAAATCCATATAAAACACGTCGAGGCTGCACCCCCTGCGCGCTTCTGGCTCTAAAAAAATCACGGGTTAGGGCGCACCACGGTTACCACATGGCTTCGAAATTGTCAAATTCGATTTTAGTTGTATCAAAATTATTTTTAAATTTAGTGATTTCTTTTTGCAGAATAACTTTAAATTCTCATAGCCAAAAGTAAGGAATTTTAGTGATAGTTTAGTTCGTTGTACAAGAGAATCGGCACCATTGTTTATACAATTTGGCTTTCAGGCATTGTGGTATCCACCGTTCCCTAAAAATATTATCCAGCTAGCCAAAATCCGCCCAGCACAGTTGAATGCACCTCAAGATTTCCGTTGTTTAGTAGTCTCTCCCAAAAGATAAATTATGCCCCAGATAAACGTAGTGATCCACCACCATCAGCAACGGGCAACCCGCCACAGGCCACCTATAATTAACAGTTGGTCCATAGAGGAAAGTAATATATTTGGTCGCACGCCGCTGGTAATGTTGGTCTTCACATCAATCACCTTGGTCTTGGACACAGCTGTCTTGCGAAAAATAGTAATATAGATTCCATTCGTGGGAGTGACTGACTTCTTTCTTCTTCTTTGCATTAAAGAAAGTTAAAAATGAGACATCCAGAGAAACTGCTTTAATGGTGTATCACGCCTATGTTTGCTCCGTCATCCGGTATAGTATAATTGTCTGGGGAAACTCTTCCGAAATTTCTAGAGTAATGTTAGCTCAAAAAAAATGCATACGAGCAATTTTCAATATGGACTGGACTGATTCCTGCAGGCCAGTGTATAAATCACATAACCTTCTCACAGTTCCTTGCATTTATATATATGAAATCGCTAAGTTTATTAAAACGAATTATTCACTTTTTGAACTTAATAATAATACAAATAAACGAAAAGTCACACGATATTTATTAAAACTACCTGTACCTAGGATCGAACTATTCCGACGCAGTTGCGTATATATGGCACCACTTATTTATAATTCAATTCCAAATTTCATAACTGATCTTCCTTACAGAAAATTCTGCGTAGTACTAAAAAAATTGCTCATTTCACATAGTTATTATTCAAAAGGTGAATTTCTAAAAAAAACTTCTTGTCGGTCCTATCATTTCAGGAATGCATTGTAGACTTTACTTAGAATATATTATTAAATCTGCGATTGTCGATATAATTTTGATCTGTTTTTTTTTTATGTTGTGCCAAATGTATTACATATACTTTTTTATTATTACTATATTTCTGTTGTCTAACTTGAAGATTGATTTACTTGAAATAATTTCAGGTAAATATTTTCAACTTGAGTTATAGATAACTGCTTATTTAAATAAGCCTTACTATTCATATTTGCATGCCAAAATATGGCGAAATGTGTCATCGCACAATACTTATTTATTAACACCTTTGTAACCGCATTTAAAGCAAATAAATGACTTTGACTTTGATTTTTCTATAAAAGTCTATGCCTTTGTGTGACGTACAACTGTCAAACTGTCATTTTGACACAAACAAAAATAGAAAAGTAAACAACGAATGTCAGTCTGTGAACCATCTTCGCCTGTACAAAAATAAATACTGATAAATCATTTATTTTACCAGTAATTTGTATTTCACATGTGTCTAACATATTAAAATCACCCTAAAATGCTGTGTTCTTTACGTCACGTAAGTTGCCTGCGCGTTGGTGTTATAAAATAATGTTTACGTTAGCTTGTTAATTCCACTAGGTACCTACAACTTAATTTATTTCTTACTTTCAGAAAGTTCTAGGCGCGGTTGCTTCTAGGATATTTGTACCAAGAGATAACCAAGTCAGAACATTTTGGGAGTATGTAAATATGAGTTTTAATAAGCCAGATATCGACCGAATTAAACAATTTGGCCCAGATCGTACATGCGCTGAATGGGTGCTGCGTAATGGTGGCAAGGTAGTCTGGGACGGTGGAAGAAAATTGGCTGATTACAACATGTTACCTCCAGAAAAACAAGTAGTTCCAAAATTAATTGAAATTGATGGCACAGATTCTTCTATTTCATATTATGGCTTCCCTCATTTAAGTAAGTAATGTTTTGTGCAGAATGGAATGTTTTTAAAAGACAGTGAGCAGAGTTCGCATAACTGAATTTTGGGCTAAACATTTCTGAACTTTTTGCCATTACATAACTTATAATCTTTAGTGAACAATCTTTTAATTAATTTAAATCTATACTATGAACTCAGTTCCTGTAAAATTCATATTCATTCAGAAAATAATGTGTACTGAATACCTTGATTTGCTCAATTAGAGTACTACTCTTAATAAATAGTACTCTAAATGTATTACAATAAATTATTTATTTGAAAAAAAAAGTGCTGCTTTGCTTTATTTGAAATTTCCTGCTTTTACAAAGTAAGCAGTGGCAAAATAAACATCTAAATGTTGTATGGCCTGTTTTCCAACAAAATAATGTTTTGTTTAAGTTGGGTGCACAAAGTTGAGCAAAGTTATCCTTCACAACGCCAGCTACATTGAGGACAGGGCTATAAAAGGACTCTCCCATGGACGTGGAACGATAACGCATCTTCAAGTGTCCAAGTGTATCAATGTCACAGATGCTGGATTAAAAGAACTGAAAGCTCTTGATAAACTTGAATCCCTGTTGTTGTTTCAATTGGAGAGCGTTGAAAATTTAGAAGAATGTAAGCTTATAATTCAACAGTTCCTGCCCAAGTGTAAAATACTAGGTGCAAAAGGTAGGCATGGCAATAAATGATAAACATTGGGTAACTCCATGTATTTGACATTTTTATTTCTTTCTTATATTTTTTTTGTCTTTTACAGATGGTGTTGAAATAAATGATAACAAACAATGAAAACACACATGCATAATAATTATAGGTCAACTTACATAAATATTTTTTTATAGAGCTATAAGTCAATTATGTAAATATGTAAACATCTACACAACTTTAAATACAAACTTGAACATTGAGGTAGTATTTAATTCATATCAATCTTCTAATATTTATTTCCTTTACCAACTGCTTCATTGACATTGCTATATCCATCACGTTGGAGGAGGTCAGCTAATTCATTCTTTATTTTTGAAACAACTGTTGGTCCGTGATAAATCAAAGCAGTGTATATTTGTACAGCACTTGCACCTGCCAAAATTTTATCATAGGCATCCTGGCCTGTGAATACTCCTCCTACACCTACAATGGGAACTTTGCCTGAAACAACAATGTTTTACTTATTCATCTATGCCAAATTCTTTAACAAGGATGTCAGGACATTAGGGCAACCAGGATATTGTGTTCAACTTTATATAACCCATGTCTTGATGCCCCAGTTTAGATATCCCAGAACAAACAAAATGTTACTACTAATTCTGTACTGATAATAGCCAGGGCTTAACTCAGAACGTCTTAACTGAAAATCAGCCTGCGCCCGCCTTGCTAATGGATAAAAAAATATATATATAGGGCAAAACTAAATGCTCATTTTTTTTTGCATATTGCCCGGGTAGGAAAGGGTTTTCTATTGGCTATTCGTAGGTACATAAATAGGAGTTACTTTACTTCTGCTATTGTCACAGAAAGTGTTAAATATACATATACATAAAGATGTTGAAATATTACGAAAGAATACAAATACAAAATAAGTAGGTACTAGCCAAACGTTACGGTCACTCACGCGGCTAGCGCAAATAGTAACCGTTACATTTTTGTTGTCACAATTTGTGTTGGTGACTAGATATGCGGGCGGCGCCTGTCAAGCTCTTTGAATTTGCCGCGTGTTAGTCGAAAAATAAATTTAATGATAGTTGTAATAAGATTAAAATTGGCTTGCACAACGCAAGTCGTAAGGCGAATGTGCCGAAAGCTGCAGAAGGCATATTTTTTGTAAACAATAGTGATCCTATCTTTTTATAGGTATATACAATGAATATTTGTTAAGTAATTTAAAAAATTGTGATTACCCATCGTATGTGTAGGTAGGTATAAGGCGATCGGCTTGCGCCCCCTAAGACCCTGCGCCCGGGTGATACGCACCCCTTGCACCCCCGAGTAAAGAAGGCCCTGGATGATACTATTAATTAATGGAAATATACCTTTGGTCATTTTATACATCTGCTTTATCATTTCTGTGGATTTAACAGCAAGTGGTTTTCCACTTAAACCTCCTGCTTCATTTGGAAACTCAGTATTCTGTAGCTGAGGTCTGTCAATTGTAGTGTTTGAGATAATCAGGCCATCCACTTTGCTTTCTTTCTTCAAGATAACTGAAACAATCTCACTCATTTCATCATTACTCAGATCTGGAGCAAGTTTAAGTAGTAATGGAGGATTATTATTGGTCTTCATAGCATTTCTTGCATTATTAACTTCTTTCAGAAGTTGATACAGTTCCTCTTTCTTCTGTAATGACCTTAGCCCTGGAGTATTAGGACTGTAAAATAAAATTGATATGTTAATTAATATTAATTTAAAAGGATGTTGAACTATGTTTTTTTCCATATGCTTATTATGTACCTGCTTATGTTTATTACAAAATAATCAGCCACATTTGAGAACTTTTTTATTCCTAAAACATAATCCTCAATAGCATTATCTGATAACTTATTTTTTCCTAAATTGATTCCCAATAATCCTTTATCCAGTAGTGGTTTTTCTATCACATTTATTTTCTTGTACACTTCATCATGACCTTCGCTATTGAAACCATATCTGTTAATAACTGCCTTGTCTTCAGGTAAACGAAAAACTCTAGGTTTAGGATTTCCAGGTTGTGCTTCTGGTGTGACTGAGCCAATTTCCACAATAGAGAATCCTAATTTTCTCAAACCTATAACAGCATCGCCATGTTTATCAAAACCAGCTGCTATTCCAATTGGGTTATTCAATTCATATTCAAGGAATTTTGTTTTCTGAAAAGTTCCAATTTATATTTTTACTACATTGATGTCGAAAAACACACAAGGAACAGTGGAAAGTAATGGGGGAGACATTTGCCCAGCAGTGGGACAATATAAGTTGATAAAAAAATAGACTACCGACCTTGATTGTCTAATTGTTGAACATATAATGTTTTTTTTATTGGCAGAATCATATTCAATGTACTTACCAATACTTGTGGATCATCAGCTTTTTCAGGAGGAAAAAACCCATATTTTATAGCTGTCACTCCAAGTTTGTGTGCCCTCTCAGGGCTAAGATATTGACTGAGTGGTTGCAGAATATTAGTATAGTATCCATCAAAATCTTTTTTGTAGTAAATTAACTGATATACTAACGATCCCCCAATAGTTACAGTACATAAAGATTTGAGTTTTTTCTGAAATAAATAGGTAAGTATATTATTTTTGTTTTGTTCTTTCTAAATTTGAAGGTTTTTATGGCTAAGTTTACATTGAACCTCAATGGCAAATATTCAAATTTATTAGCACAAATAATACAGTTCTTTTACAGAAAGTTAGATATTACTGACCATAGCTTCTTTTTTATATGCCATTGTCGTTTTATAACAATTTTTTAAAAATAAATAAGCTATCTTAGTTTGTTTGTTAGGTTATATTTATCAATCAATCGGGCAGCATCACACACTGCACTGCCTCAGCATCAGCGTTTTTTGAACAAATCTCTCTCTGCTGGCTGCTGTCAACGCCTGCGCCTAACGCCGTCAAATCATGATTCGTTTCTGTCACATTGACTAATCTAACCCTGCATTCCGAGTTACGCTGTAATCGATCTGAGCGTGCTAACGGCTGTACCGAATAAGCCTTAGCGCGATAACGATGTATTGTGATTGTGAATCGTCATAGATGACGTCATGACAGGCGCCATCTTGCGATAACGCCAACCATGGCCGCTTTCCGAATAAGAACGTAATCGCTCACCGCTCACAGCGCTGACATCAATAACTACCGTTCCGAGTTAGATATCACCATTACGACAGCTGAGGGCTGTCAACAATTCGGAACGCTCGTGAACGCTATCACGGTGCTCGCTCAACGTCAAAACTTGCGTATCATATTTGTTTGTGTTTAAAACTACATATTTCTTCTTTTTCGTTGGTTAGGTGGCCACGGTAGCCAGAAGCACAATTTTGATGATGCCACGTTTGTCTAAAGTTATGATGCGACTCAAAACAAAACAGCACAACTGAAATGAAATGAAATTGTTTATTCTGTAAATAGGATATCGGAATCACTTTTACACGTCATATAAAAAATATTAAAAAAATAAGCTTGATGAGGTCGGTGTTTCCTATCTGACTACTCTGAAAAGAAAGGCCGAAACAAACTCAGAGGTCGCAGTCTCTTTTAAAGTCCAGACATAATCTTGGTCAAGCCATGTGAGGACCATGTAGATTAGTGTCTGAAATGGTCTTTTGAGGAAAGAACCACACAGATTCGAGTGGACCTGTCCAGTCAGTGCAAGCATTTGTCAGTAATCGTGGAGCTCAACTCAGAACTTAAGGAGCTCAACTCGACGAACAATACCAAAGACAGGATATTTGGGTAGGCCGCATCAACTACTCAAACTGCCAGACCATCATTAAAAATAACTGAGAAAGAAAAAAATAATGAAAACGAAAAAAAGAAATTAAAAAAATATCCACTTAGTCCTCACATTCACAATAATTACGTAAAATATAATATTATAATACTTGACAAAGTAATCGTGTCATTTTGAATATAAATTTCAACAATGTCAATGTGTATATAAAACTGGTTTATTGTAATTAATAATTAAAATGTCAAATTTTATGTTTTTCACAAGGCTTAGCAGAGCGAGCAGCTCAATCCCAAGCTTTTCTATCTTCTAAATAGAGTCTGTCAAGCGAATCGTGTCCACAATCATTTAGCTAATTTCTTACAATGGCAATACTATTATCTGTCAAACGGATTGTCACAACATCAGGTAGGTTGGCTACAACATTTTGATACTTTTAGCTCAATTATCTAATTTTATTTATTTTACTGTGATGTGATCACGATATCGGATTTAGATTCAGAAGTCGTAGTCATGACGTTGAATCTTACTGGGGCACATAATAGTGATAGCCACTTTAAGAGATTGTTGTTTGAATTGAAACTTACTGTTTTTCTGCATTTTAATAACATACAATTTTTTTAAATACATGAATTTTACTTTGTAAAAAAGCAAGTTCCAACTCTACGAAGTTGTGATGAATAAATACCTACATTGATATGCACTTTTTTAATTTATCCCAGAGATTTTCTTTTTCTACAAAAATTCAAGTATCAAACTAGTTTTCAGCGTACTATACCAGTGTTGACCCCTGTAAGATTTTTGAATTTACCGCCTTTTTCATGGGACACGACTCGCTTGACAGACTCTAATCAGAAATTTTATAGTACCCTTTTTTACAAAGCTTGGTTTTAATACAGCTTTTAAATCGTTTAAGTATATTGGGTAAGTTTCGAATGTCAATGGGAAATTTGTTGTAAAAGCGTATACATTGACCCATGAACTAGTTGCTTACTCTGTGGAGACGCGTGCGATGCACAGCAAGGTTGTGTTTATTCCTGGTGTTTAAACTATGAATATATTATGATATATTTTTGTGTACATACAATAGGTTTTCAAAAATATATTGTGAGGCTACAGTCAAAATATTTATTTCTCTGAATTTCTCTCGAAGGGAATCTCTTGGACCTAGGTTGTAAATGGCTCGAACAGCCCTTTTCTGTAGAACAAAGATAGTATTAATGTCCGCACAGGTTCCCCAAAGAAGAATCCCATATGACATAAGACTATGAAAGTAACTAAAATAAACAATTCGGGCTGTATCTACGTCAGTTATCTGTCTAATTTTTTTAACAGCATAGGCGGCCGAAGTAAGCCTTCCTGACAATTTTTCTATGTGTGGGCCCCATCGTAATTTACCGTCAATAGTTATTCCAAGAAAAACTGTTGACTCAACAGGGTCCAACTCTATTCCATTAACTTGAACATTGGTAGTTAGCTGCCTGACATTTGGCGTTGAAAATTTAATGAGTTTAGTCTTTTTTTCGTTCAGGAGAAGATTATTTACATTAAACCAATGCACAACTTTAGAGAGTGCATCGTTGACTTGTTCAAAGTTGACTAACTGACGTTTGATTTAAAAAATGAGGGAAGAACTGCCGTCTTTGACAGCGCTCACGGTGTTAATAGTAAAAGGCATGGTCGGCGTTATCGCAAGATGGCGCATGTCATGACGTCATCTATGACGATTCACAATACACCGTTATCGCGCTAAGGCTTATTCGGTACGGCCGTTAGCACGCTCAAATCGATTACAGCGTAGCTCGGAATGCAGGGCAAGCCTTTTACTAATATCGCCGTGAGCGCTGTCAAAGATGACAGTTGTGCTGTTTTTTTTTGAGTCGCATCATAACTTTAGACAAACGTGGCATCTTCGGAATTGTGCTTCTGGCAACCTTGGCCACCTAAGCAACGAAGAAGAAGGAATGTGTAGTTTAAACACAAAGAAATAAAGTTATGCAAGTTTTGACGTTGAGCGAGCACCGTGAGAGCGTTCACGAGCGTTCCGAATTGTTGACAGCCCTCAGCTGTCATAATCGTCAGATACCTAACTCGGAACGCTAATTATTGATGTCAGCGCTGTGAGCGATTACGTTCATAATGGCGGCATAATAAGAATTAGTAATTGCGGTTTTGTCATTGTGATATATTTTTTTAAGTCTATGGTTTCTGTCCACTCAGTGTAAATAGAAAAATGGGCGCGTTCAATTATTTCGATCAATGCAACGGCGAGCGTTGACGCTGGTAGATGCTCATTTCTGCGCATTCTATCATAACATATCATCAACATTCCAGTCAGAGACTCAGAGACGTACCTAGACGTACACAGCTACGGCTTCCTAGAAAAACGGTGACCGCTTACGAAGTGTCCGCAAATTACGGCGAATAACATCACTGAAACGTTGATCATGAAACTAAGTTGGTATGGTATGGTATGGTCGCACGTATTTTTTGCAGGACTCAGTCGGTTAATACACAATGCGAGATCAGCATAAACCGTAAATGTATAGCTTGATGTGTAGCCATGTGTACTATTCGCTGAAATCGCCGAGTACGATTATCTGATTCTACTGTAGCGACACGCAATTATTAATCAAAAAACGTACGGTAATTTATTTACATTTTGCTATTTATTAAGTATACGAAAAATTTTTTTTTATTTCGACGTAATAAAACAAATTATGTTTCTGTTTCGAACGTACCAGAGTAAACAAAGCTGTGCGAGTTGAGTTGGGGCATGCTGGGCATAGTGTGAGGCAGAATCTTCCTCAAAAAACTCAAATAAAAGTAGTTCATCAGAAATCTGTTAGACAAAAACGAATGCGGTTAAAAAAGGAATATAAAATAGGTGTTTTAGACGTTTAAAAGAAAGATTAAAGCTCACTGGTTACATTGTTTTTTGTACAATTCCACTAAAATAGCACTAAATAACTTTATTTTCGTCAATAATTCACCAAACGTTTCAGTTTATGTTGAAGAAATAGTAACTTTTATTGAATCGCTTATTTTGACAGTTGAGCGTTTCAGTTGAGCTGCTATAGGGACGTCATGGTACCAAACAAGAATGAATGAAACCAAAACTTGCGACTCAGTTTGGGACAATCGCTGTCAGATGGCATGGCCTAAATTGAATCGTTAAACTAACGTCATGGTACGAATTAGAAGAACAGTTCAGTTTAGGTCCTAAAATGGATCGCGCTAAGAGCTCGTGGTAGGCATCCTGAATCATGTACTGAATCCATCGTAACAGTTTTCACGTCGATGTCCCTGAAACCCTGTTTCAATGGACATATAAAAGTTGTAAAACATTGAACAACAAAAAATAAAAATAAAACATTACTAAGTAATTCTTACTAAGAACTTAGCGACATGTCAATTTTGGTTTCAAACATGACCTCAACCCTAGTAGTTACCGTACCTACCTAGTACCTACCGTAGTAGTTAGTTTTTTTTTTGAACTTGACCTATTTTTTTATTGAGACCTATTACTTACTTATTACAAATTTCGTTACTTTTATTTAATTGAAGTTATTTTCTCTTCTTATTAAAATGTAACTATTTTATGCAACAGCTGTTTTATTTCATGGATTCAAGCAAAATTCAGAATGAATATCAATATCGAGAAAATAAAAATTAATGGGACGGACTTAACTTTCCGCTACCGCGTCCCCCGCTAAAAGTGACAGACTGTTTTGTTCGGAATATTGTGCTTAAAACTTCTCCAGTGTTATATAATCTAAGCATTAAAACGATTAACGAAGTGTGATAATCGATTTGAAAGTAGTTTTTATGAACGTACTAGAACATTTTGTTCTTGTACTTTACAGAGGGGAAGAGTTCGTAAGGATTCTTCAGTGTTTTATACTCTAAGACCCGAAAGGTCCGTTTCCAATCCATACATTGAAAATTGAAATTATTAATGTTCTCAGTTCATACCGGGACTACCAAGTTGAAACTAATTTGTCAAAAATCAAATGTCTACGAGTGTACGTGTGTGAGTACGGATCGCGCTCTCAGAAATGACTTAATATCAATTAAAATATTAACTCTCTAACGATTTTGTTTAACTCTAAATCTCTCTCAAACGATAAAAAAATAAATTAAACGTCCAAATTCATTTTTCCGGGATTGGGGGCCAACTTCACACAAAAAATTTAAAATCGATTTCACATAAAAACTAATTACACTCAAATAAATTTTCTTTTCTCTCAGTCTTTCTCACGGTTCTCTGACTATTAGGATTACCAAAAGACCAGAATAATAAATAGGGGGGGCTTACTTCACAAAGGTCCCAGGGTGTAGAATAACCAGTGTTGCCAGTACCTGCGTCGACTTTCGGACGATTCACTACCTGAAATGGAACGATTTTTGGACAAAAAGGACGACTGGAGAAATATTAATTTGTTACGATTGAATGAGAAAAAAGTATACCTAAAAAGGCGTGAGTACCGTTATATGTTTAGGGCAAACAAATAAAAAGTGAAAAAAAAACCTGTGCAATTCACAAGTAGTAGAAGTGAAACCTTCAAAAATTTCACCACGGTTGTTGTGATGCCTTTTCTCAAGCTTTGTACTAAGCATGCGCGCAAACGTACAACGCTGAGGCCCAAGCAAACTAAATCCCACTATGCCTTGGTAAACACGAGTGGAGGGGGTACGAAGCAGAGCACAAAGAGAACCACGAATATATGAAACACTGTATAATGCTTCCTATCTCATTTTCTCCCACGTTTAATTTTATGAATTTATGTGTCAGTCTCTTTTTACTGTCGCTTTTTCGTTTCTTCGACTTTCAAATCACAACGATGCTAAAGAAGTTTTCACTACAAAAAATTAAGATGTTCAATATTTTAATTTTGTTTTTAGCATGTCTTTGGTCGGCTCAAACTTCAAGACATCCTTGATTCCTGAACTCGTTGCCATCAAGGATACTAAGTAATGAATTCATTTGAATAACCGAATGATTATGGTTGTTTGTGGGCGTGGAAAGTACAGGCAAGCGATACGAGATAACTGCGCGTAAAAAAAGGATGGCTGGCGATATTCGCCAGCAATGCAGTGTAGAGATGTGTCCCTCACTCATGAGGTGCCTCGTTTGAGGTACTCGTGATCGCAAATTGAAAGAGTTACTCGAATTTCAACATTGAACCAACTCACTCGTTCACGCGTCCTCACTTAAAAAATGACATTGACATTAGTGACGAGAGTACTCGCGAGTGAGTATTGAGTGAGCTTAGTGAGTGAATGAACCGACTTTCATAATTTGAATACATCGACGTACGACTCCTCGCCTCAAATGAGGGGTACCTCTTGAGGACCTCGCGAGGTAAAATGAGGTACTCCCTCAACCTCATATAAAAATGATGAGTTACCCATCACTAATGCAGTGGTCTGAAATGGCACTCCACAGACTAAGTTGTGGCACTCTCACGCCGCGCGTTTCGTTTTTACTTACAAGTTTTACGCATTTTAGTAATTTTGTAAACTGCGTTTTGTTATTTGCATTTTAATCGCATTTTTGTAATAAGAAAGTAAATTATTTTAATTGACTATTTGAAAAGGGACGGAAAAGGGACTGAATATATGAACGGACATCGAAAGGACGTAAAGATGTGTAAATGGACAAAAGTCGTCCCTTATGGGACGTTCTGGCATCACTGAGAATAACTTGCTACTTAGGCCGATTTCCGAATTAGAACATAATCGCTTACAACGCTGACATCAATAATTGGCGTTCCGATTTAGATAGCACGATTGTGACAGCTGACTGCTGGCAACAATTCGGAACGCTCGTGAGCGCTCTCAGGGTGCGCGTTCAACGTCAAAACTTGCATATCATATTTCTTTGTGTTTAAGGTTTCGGTCGGCCCGGGTACATTAATACTACGTGACCGGTTAAACTACAAATTTCTTCGTTGGTTAGGTGGCCACGGTAGCTAGAAGAACTATTTCGGAAATGCCACGTTAGTCGTTAGTTAACTTCTCGTCTGACTCAAAACAAAACAGCATAACTGTTATTTTTGACAGCGCTCACGGTGATATTAATAAAAGGCATGGTCTGCGCAAGATGGCGCATTTCATGACGTCATCTATGACGATTCACGATACATCGTTATCGCGCTCACGCTTATTCGGTAAGCGCGTTAGCACGCTCAAATCGATTACAGCGTAACTCGGAATGCAGCCTAAATAGTAATCTGTGGTATGGAACTGGCATGCACAGTGGCACAACAGTTAACTGTCAAGTTGTCAAAAGTAAAGTCATTGTCACTCATTCTGTCTGTCAGTTAATGTCAAAACTGTCAAACTAAGGCTGCATTCCGAATTACGCTGTAATCGATTTGAGCGTGCTAACGCCCGTACCGAATAAGTCTGAGCGCGATAGCGATGTATTGTGAATCGTCATAGATGACGTCATGACATACGCCATCTTGCGATAACGCCGACCATGCCTTTTACTAGCTACCTGCTTGAGCGCTGTCAAAGATGACAATTGTGCTGTTTTGTTTTGAGTCGCATCATAACTTTAGACAAACGTGGCATTTTCGAAATAGTGCTTCTGGCTACCGTGTCCATCTAACCAACGAAGAAGAAGAAATATGTAGTTTAAACGTTCCGAATTGTTGACAGCCCTCAGCTGTCATTATCGTGCTATCTAACTCGGAACGGCAATTAGTGATGTCAGCGCTGTGAGCAATTACGTTCTAATTCGGAAAGCGGCCTAAAATCTAACTCCAACCTGTCTCTCGTAAAAGTAAACTGGAAATCATGAAATAAATAAACTAAAATAATTGTTGTGGTTTCACATAGAGTAGATTATATTGTTGTTATAGTTTTTTGTTCACCGATTGAAATTAAAATGCATTTGGCTTTCTATTATAGTTTGTGTTGATAGTCTTGTTCATGCGAGATGAAATTGGTCTACTAATTAAGTTTTCATTTAAACTGAGTCTATCTGGTAATTGGTTAACACATTTCTAAAGTGCCAGTCAAATAAAACTTATAATATTACAAGTTGTTAACGTTAAATCACATAGTAAAATAAATAAAAGATAAAAATGAAGGCTGCACTGGTATTTGATAGTGTTAACGATTTGGTGTTTGGAAAATGGGACTCCACTTTCATTGAGCGTATGAAGACGTTCGGTGTACAGGCAAGTATTTTTTTAAATATTTTTCGTGGTTATTCATAATCTATACATCCTAATAACTGAACTTATTTATTAAATGTTAGTAAGTGGCTGCTAAACCTAATACTTAACTTACTATTTGCAGACAATATGTAACAGTAACAATAAAAAAAAATTGTACTTTCTGTGTTTATCTTGGACATTACTGACATCGGTAAAGGATAAATATTGTGAGGAAACCTGGACTTATAGTTAATATAAGTCTGTAATCGCCAACCTGTCTTGAGCAAGTATGGTGATCAATTAATCTGTATGAGAAGAGGCCTTTGCCCTGCAGTGGAGCCCAAGAATAGGCTCATATTATTATATAATCATGAATGATTCTTTATTTCCAAAGAAATAATATTAACTTAATAATATTTAACAACCTTTCAATTTGGGTTAAGAATTTGTTAATAAAGCCTAAGACCACCAATACCAACCTAAGTCAGACTATAATGCCCAGTGTTTAATCAATTAATACTTAAACTTGTTATAATCCTCTCAGGAGAATCAAGCGGATGTAACAGAGAACAATACAGTGTCACAACTACTGGCTCCTATCATAACATCCCAGCGTGTTATGGCTGCACAATTTGGTAACACATACTCTTCCATACAGTGCACAGACAAAACTACACTTGTGTTTGATGAGGTAAGGTACTCTTATGAAGGTTTTTTTAATTGAAATACTTCCACACACCAGGAGTATGACCAAATATTTGCTTAAATTTCCTACTACAAAAATAATTTTACTGTAGTTGAAATAGGGTATATTTTGTTTTGGCCAAAATATGCCAAATATAGTACCAGCCTAAGGGTCCTTTAAACATTTAGTTAATATCCCACAGTGGCTTGATCATGTGTTCATGATAATCAGTGAGGACTATGTTGATGATGCTCATCGTGAACTATTGGACTTCAAAACATTTGTACAACACATTTGTGGCCAGAACATTAATCTGTAAGTCCTTAATTATCCATAAATTCATTTACTTTTTACTAAGCCATATTATATAACAATATTTCAGTTGACTTGCAAGTCATATAGTAAGAATTTATTTATTTCAAAATTAATTTATTCATAAACTCATTTTAACTATTTATTGGAAACCATTAACATTCTGTGAACTACTAAATGACCTAATGCTGTTGTTCCAATAGTGAAAATGTATCCACACCCACAAAGACCGCAATTGATATGCCAGGAAGTGAAATGCATACTTTAATGGATTCCATTGAAGTAACCTTTTCACTGAATAACTTTTTAACATAATATATTTGTGGAGGATTTAGTTAAAACTATTTAAACTTGTGCCTTTTTCCCATGGGGATCGGCAGAAACTACAGAATCCGCCCGCTTTAAATCTCTTAATATGTAGGTAACATCAACTTTCAGTCTCCATTCTTCAATTTATCAAGATTGGCTCTCAGTTCTTCTGGACAGCCGCAACAAAGGCGACACGATACCCGGTGCCAATGGCGTCATCGGCGAAACTGGGGCAACTATGGCTGCACTGAATGCCCTCAAAAGTGCTTCAAAAGATATCAAACTACCCTACACTCACAGTCATCTCATGTTATTTGTTGGGGACAAGTTACTTGCACTTTACTCCAGGTAATAAACTTTTTTCATTTCATTCAGTAGTATTTCAATAACAGTCGCACGCGTCGGTCCATCAGGTTAAGCTACGCTTGCCGAGGTTGGTCTGTGGATGGGTGACCATCTTTACATACAGAAACTCCTTCGTGGTTCGGATAGCACGTTAAGCCGTTAGCCGGCTGTCATTCGTGGATCTTTCTATTCGTGGAAGCCGACTGTCGGACTACTTATTTATTTTTGGTAAGGTAAAGATTAGTCAATTTTAGGGACACCACCAGCAAATCTATAACCTAAGTCGTAGTGTACTGAAAGTGCATTTAAGTAGGCGGCCGTGGTCCGTGGCCAGAAGGTAAAGTACATTTTTTGACGCAGCTATTTATGTTTTCTAGTCGCGGAACCGAAGACTTATCGCCCCCGGATTTAATTTTATTGAGCATACAATGCATTGCTGCTCAAGAGTATTGGAAGGACCTGAATAACGAAGAATCTGATGAAGAAAATCTAGAAATTAATCGATTGCCTTGTGAGTGTTGTGATAGTTATCTATTTCCATTATTATGATTATTTAACTTTTATCGTCCCACTGCCGGGTGAAAGCCTTCCGTTCCCAACTTCCACTTGACTCTGACTGCCCGGACACCAGTCCTTTAGAATTTTTATTGAGTCCAGTTCATCTTGCCATCTCCTTCTGGGCCTGTCGTGTCGTTTGCTGTTATGTGGGACTGCGAAGTAATATTCGTTAAAAGCTTGGATGCGGCAGGCGTGACCAGCCCAATTTAATATAATATAATATAATATCTTAAGATTATTTGGTATCTTTTTATATATACGTACACACATAGATATACAACTTTTGTTGTATTTAGCAAGTCTTGGAAGGATATCCAGTACGAGCTTGTGGGGGTCTCGTCGGTTACGAGGATACAAATCATTTGCAGTACTAAATAATTCCATGTGCTTCCGCACAAACATACATGTCTCGTATATGTAAAGAGATGGTAGCGGCAACAAGCCAAGCTTTTTAAATAACGGCCTACAGGACTCATCAGGTCTAAGCCCGTATATTGCTCTGATGCATTTTTTTTGTGCGATAAATGCCCTTGTATATATTTATTTTTTATTTATTTATTTATTTATAACAGCTTAAACTATCATTACAGGGTTACCCTAATACGACAGCTAAGAAATTAAACTAATGAACTAAACTATAAACTTACAAACAAATTAGAAAAAATTAAAACTAACAACATTATTAAAATTAAATAAAAACAATTAAATTAAAACACAAAAAACATAGCATTAAGTACATAACTATTAACCAAACATAGTATAAAAATTACTAAAATGAAAAAAAAAGAAAAAAAGAAAAATTAAAATTAAGTATTATTTTGCTTGTAGCATAATATAAATAGTAATACCCTTGCGAATTCACTAAAACAACATGTAAACACATCAATCTGAGTTTGAAGGTCGTTGATGGTACGGATAGCTCTGGTAAGGGGTGCCTTGGCAAACAGGTTAGTTTTGGCTGTAGGTACAAGTAGCAGTGGCGGGCTGCGCCGCCTCCACACGTAGCGGTCAGGCACACACAGGCTCAAGCGCTGTAATATTCCCGGGTGGCTCTCCACTCCACGAAGCACCTTCACCAAGTAGGCGACCAGCGTAAACTCCCGTCGGACATACAGTTGATTATAGCCAACCATGCCCAAGACAAACAGAGTGGGATACATCAGTGGGTAAAACGGATATACCCCATATAATTTCCTGTACAAATGGCGCGTGAACTTGTTCTGAACACGCTCTAACATTACAGAGTACTTAGCTTCATGTGGAGCCCATATGACCGCACTATGTTCCAGATGACTGCTGACTAGTGCATCATACAGGACCCTAACTGGCAACTGCCGTGATGTTTGTGAAGCTTTGTGTCTGTCTCAGAACAAATCCTAATTTTCTGTACGCCTTCTTACAGATCTTGGTTACATGCTCACGGAATGTCAGATCGGGAGTCATGAAAACACCCAAGTCTCGCACCTCCGTGACTCGTTGCGCCGCGTCCACCACGTACTCATAGAGCAGTGGTACACGAGCACGGGTGTAACTCATCAACGAGCACTTGGATACGTTGAAGTACAGTTTGTTTTCATGGCTCCATTGTACTATTCGATCGATGTCTTCCTGTAGGCGCCTGCAATCAGACTCGGACCTAATCTCAAGCAGCAACTTGAGGTCATCAGCAAATAATAAACAAGCGCCATGTCTTACGACTTCCGGAAAATTGTTTATCATAATAATGAATTCTAGAGGCCCCAAGTTGGTGCCCTGACTTACACCCGACCAAGTGAAATATAAGTCGGATTCACATCCGTTGCAGTCCACATACTGCTGTCTGCCTTGCATGTAACTGGCAAAAAACCGCAATAGATGCTGGGTGCATCCGACCTCTGCTAGCTTCCACAGTAAGACATCATTGTCGACTGTGTCAAAAGCTTTTCTAAAGTCAAAATAAGCTGCGTCTACCTGCACACCAGCATCTACCGCCGGCACCACGCGTCCCATGAAATCAAGAAGATTGGTAGCAGTGCTGCGCCCCTGCCGGAATCCGTGCTGCGCATCCGATAACTGTCCGCGCACTTGCTCTTGCATACAGCTCTGAATGGCAGACTCGAACACCTTTGCAGGCGTCGACAACAGTCGACAACATTATGATCTGTGCTATTACCCCACATTATCAAGCCATAGCGGAGCACCGATTCAACGAATGCATGGTAGGTAGTTATTGCCGTTTTAACGTTAGTTATATTTCTGACTTTTTTAAGTGCATATACGAACTTATTTATTCGTTTTGAGACAGTATCAATATGAGCTTTCCAGTTTATGTCTTGATCTAAATTTACGCCTAGAAATTTAGTTTGCGGTACTTCATCTATTTTATGTATATTTATTTTAATATTGTATTTAGGATTATTTGTTATATTAAATTGCATATAAACTGATTTTTTAAGATTGATAGATACATTATTTATATTTAGATATTCAATTAGACTTTCGATAGTGCTATTAATATCAGTCTCATGATCATCAATCGTGTTTTCTTATCAGTTGTTACAATAATAGAAAGGTCATCAGCAAATAATATAAATTTATGGTTGGTTATATTAATTATAGAATTTATGTACAAAAGGAATAAAATTGGGCCTAACACACTTCCTTGTGGGACACCATATCTGTTGTACTTGAATTCGGATGAGTGTGGTATCATGTCGTTATTTCTATCCACTTTTGTAATGTTAACTCGCTGTCGTCTGTTATTTAGGTATGTCGATATCCACTGAAGCACTATGCCTCTAATTCCAATTGCTTCCAGTTTTTGTAGTGATAGGTCATGACAAACTAGGTCAAAGGCCATAGATAAATCGAAGAACAAACCTGTAGTAAAAGTAAAAGTCGGTTTTGATTAATATATTTTTTATAAGAGTGAAGATAGCTAGTGTTGTGGATTTGTTTTTTTGGAACCCGAACTGTTCTTTCTTAATTATGTTAAATTTATTACAAAATTCGATCAATCGTTTGTACATGCACTTTTCAAATATCTTCGTCAAAATAGGTATTGTTATTGTTAATGTTATTGGGCGATAGTTATTAACTGTTTGAAAACATGGGTAATTAGTAGGTACATAGACGTTTTATGATAATAGTCCTCCATGTTCTACCGTCACATGGGCATGCATATCATATTATTATTGAATTTACACCAATTTAAAGCTAATATAAAGAAGAAGGAAGCCGACCTCAACATAGTTGGGAAAAGGCTAGGCAGAAGAAGATTTCGTTTAGTGCCCTTTTAAATTTGAATACAGTCAAAGTTTTAATAATATTAGTTACTTTATTATAAATGCCTGGGATACCAAAAAAAATTTTTTTCATTAGAGCTGTTTTACATTTCACTTGACTCAACTCAATTGATAGTCCGTATTGGATTATTTCTGACTGCTGACAATTTTTGAAAGAGATGTGGATTATTTTTCACAAATAAAGCCGTTTCCCACATAGGTATATAAAGACGGAAATATTAATATTTTTAAAGATTTTGAATATGGGGGACAACTATCTGTGGTCACACATTGACCTTATGCATCGCTTTTGCATCCTAAATACAAGCTCCTCATCGGTAGACTGCCCCAAAAAATAACATCATATCATAAAACACAAGCAACTAGTCCATGGTATGCCGTTTAAAGAGCCTGAAAGTTGTTTGAAATTTGAAAGACGAATATGCGGATTTACTCAGTTCTATGAGGTTTTCATGTGAGTCTGTTGTCAAACCCCCACAACCCCTATAGTTTCGCCATGTCCATCGGTCTGTCCGTCCGCGGCTTAGCTTAGAGACTGTTATTACTAGAAAGCTGTAATTTGGCATGGGTATACATATTAATCACGCCGACAAAGTGGTATTTAAATACAATAAAAAAAAAAAAATTGTTTACCTTCCCTACACGTAAAGTGGGGATGTTTTTTTATTTTTGTCGTCTACCCATGGTGAGGAGTGTCGTTGGAAAGGTCGTTCAAAAATATTGTGCGTTTGTGAAAGCTATGTTTGGATTCAGGGATCCGTTTGCGAAATATTAAGCTCTATAGTGCAAATTTTTGTTAGAGTCATGTGTCTCCCCCCCCTGCCAGCTAAATGGTTGGTTTTGGATATGTGAAAAATTCACGGCAGTAGTATATACATTTATCGAAATTAAAAGGAAATCATCATGAGTAGGTTCTACAAGTAAACGAGTAATAATTGACCAACTTGCATTTGCAGTTGCAAAAACATGTTCTCCCATACATTGAACATGTTTTTCGACTACAATGTTAAGTTTGTTCTTGGGATAAATGCATCCCAACTACGGAACCCTTAATTGTGCGTGGTCCGACACACACTTCACTGGTTTTTAAGTTTAAATATGAAATATAAAAAAAAATTGCAGGGTTGTCGACGGAGAATAGTGCTGTAGTGAACTTATGCGCGGGACCTGCCGGTAGCCCTTGTGCTCCGCATTCGATACATCTGGCTGAAGTCGCACCCAGGATTACATTCGTAGTCGTTGTTGATATGGACTTGAGGTAGGACTCTGAATAATCATTTATTGTTTCTGTATTAAGAGCGTTTATTCTGAAAGTGGGTCAACGTCGCAAATAGATGTCAAATATCACGCTGTTTTGATTCATTTGGCAATGTTACTGTATGGAAATAAGAAATGTGGCTAACTAGCGAACTAGAATATTAATAATGAATTGCAATTATAACATTTTATATGATATTGTACCCCTTTTAAGTAGTCACGCCTGAATCAATTAACTATCCGTTTTAGGTGTAAAAAAGGCTTTGGAAAGTTTCCAAATACTTTTTTTTACATTTAAAACTAAATATTCGGTGTTACGATATTATTTATGGATTTCATCATCAATATTATAGTTCACTAGTTAGCCACATTTCATATTTCCATGCAGTAATATTTAAAATTAAACGGAAATATTTGACGGCTATTTGCGACGATGCCAACTTTTAGGATAAAGTCTCTTAATAACCAATTTATTTTTACATTTATTACATAAACTCACGGTTTTTATCCATGGGGGTTAAAACCGTGAGTTAACCGGGTAGAAACTATAGATCGCCACCTGCTACGATCCTTACAAGCTTTTGCTTCGTTTACGTTCATAATCTGGGGGAATACTCTCTTCTAAGTCCGTCTACGAAGACACGGACCCGTCCGAAAATAGTTCGAAACTTCAGAGTGAATCCTACAACCGATTAATTACCTTTTTTAAACGACTTCAAAAAGGAGGAAGTTCTCAATTCGACTGTATGTTTTTTTGTATGTTTGTTACGAGATTACTCAGCTCCGCCAATATGAATTTAAAAATAACTTTAATTTCGGAAGTCGGTGGCAAAAAACAAAAGTTCATAACCAAAGACACCGACTTCCGAAATTAAAGTTTTTTTTTCACTTAGTAGTGTTTTTTTTGAAAGTCGGTTGTTTTTTTTTTGGACGGGTTAATACACATCGGGAGTAGGGACAACTGCCGAATCGTGGTGTCATTCATTCTTAGGTGCCCCAAACTAATCTCATGTAACTTCGGCCGTATGATCAGATGACCTATATTTACAATTAATAATATTCATCAATGACCCTAAAAGAGTTCATGTATGGTCTGTCTGGGTTTACTTACTTATGTATTATAAGTCCAGCTGTGAACAACAATAGCCTCATAAGTGTGCTATTAAATTACAGAGAAGTCGGCGTTTCGGCATACACGTCGAATCAAATACTCTCTAATTTAAGAAGACTTTTATTGCAAAGGAATTTGGAGTTATTGCCTACCACATTGGATTCTTTAGAAGCGGCTTTGAAAAAGGTAATATTTAATAAACAAAATAAATTATTATTTTGCCTTCCAAAACAAAGAAAAGTACTTATTGCTTTATGGTTTATATTATTTTCTATATTTCCAGACGACAGATGCACTGCGTAAAAATAAATCAAACTCTAATCTGTGTGCCCGTCTAACAAGTCGTATGTTGGAACTTCGAAAGTCTTGCACTACTACTACACCGTTAACTCCTGAGACAACGGCCACAGCAATGCACACGGCTTTGGAAGCCGTCATTGAACAGTTGAAGCCCGATATCCCGAGCTTGAAGATGGAACAACCTTTGAAGGACTTGAGGGGAATATTGTCGCCCTACGTCGAGTTCCTTTGCGTGAAAGCCAAGAGATACTTCAGCTTGGGATCATATCCTTTTCATATCAGTTCAACTTATAACTTTAAACAGCTTTACTTAACCAGTCGCATTGTTAGGAGACCACATAGAGTTGGTATTGAAACAAATATTTTTTGAAGAAGAAGAACGACGGTGGTTATCGCTTAAATGCATTATTTCATAATTGTATGCTTCTATTTTCATGCTGCCCGTAACCAGATGGATAAATTAACCCAATTTTCTCGCCCAAACTGCTTTAAATCAAACTGATGTTATTGATCACAATACACAACAAATAGTCAAGTACTTCATTGCTGTGTATTTGAACAGAAGATTACTGAAAAGCTGATAAGTGATAAGGGTTTGAGTCAGAACCTAGCGATAAAATCGATCCTTGGCAATATTTGTAGATTCGAAATTGTTTGAATCAAGAATGATTTGAATCTTTAGAAGTCTATAGCTTTTAGCTTTATCAAGTTTCTGCTTGATAAATATTTTCCTCAAAACTCATATTAACCGTTTTGGGGTTAGTTAACTAAAATACAAACAACACATTTTAAAGGAAAGCATAAGGTAGGTATGACCTAGATTACTGATCCAGATAGCAATCGATACAATTTTTTTTGTAAAAAAAATTGCTTCTATACATAGTCATCCCCGTTCATGCTTAAATCATTGTATTAAGATTATAATTGTTTTGTGACACTCTCATTTCCATTTTAAACATCTCTTAAAATTTTAAACCTTAAGTTAAAACAATGAAAGGTCACAAAACAATCCTTGTCATGTTGAAATCGATTATTTCGCTTAATGTGGGAGTCTCTGAGCACGGGCGAGACGGATGCGAGTTGTTCCCTAACGCTGCACAAGTATGTGGAGGAGTTCCCTGGTCTCATCCACTTCATCTACGTGGACCGCACCGTTGGACGGTTCCTGGCTCCCGACATGGCTGATTGCGCTGACATGCTGGCTCCAGATACGGTAAGGTTCAAAATGGAGCAACGCGTATAGTTCAAGCTGACGTCTTTTGCTTTACATTTTGTTTGCTGTTTGGTACTAAAACAGCCAGCCATTAATCTTGGATCAATGAGGACCCTAATTGCATAAAAAACAATCAATCGGAATCTGAATCGTTTTGAAACATTACTTCATAAGTTCGGCTTGTATTCTTCTTAATTTCTTCTCTTTGGAATACACAGTCAAATTTTGTTAGGGTGTAAATGTGTAATGTCCAACAGTGAAAATGTTATGTAAACTTGTTAGGTATGTTATGTTAAAATGAGCAGAGGAACGATTTCCTTGGTTTGTGAGTTGGAGTTATTACTACTAAACATAATTATTATACATTTAAATATGAATTTTAAAGAAATGCACAGCTAAACAATAGCGATGTGCATAAGTGAGTATGATGTACAAAACTACCACAAAGGTCAATGTACAGCGTAGCTCCTGCCAACTTGGTCAAACTAAAACAAAATATTGAGTCTTCGATTATGGGTGTTCGTTATGAATATGATATCCGATGTCGCCTCCGATCAAATAAGCCCACGTTCGTACGGACGTAAAAATATCGCGGCGGGATTTTATAGCGCACTGAATTTTAAACTCTCAAGAGTTGAGTCGAGCGTTGAGAATCCAATGCACTGGGACGCACTCTCGTCACAGCGCGTTGAAAACACACGCACTGAGCAGAACGTGGAAAATCCAGTCCACGTAAAAAAATCGCACGTGCCAAGTTGGGCTTAATCGTACCCTAAGCGATATATAAATACATATTTGTAATTTTTTTGTCAAACGTAACGTTTTGAACGTCTCGATGTAAATATGTCTCTACTAAATAGACAGGTAATTAATGACTATCGGATCATTACTATTTTTGTCGACGATTAGTCGGAACAAATGAATCGTTCCGTAGGTATATGGGGTGCCATAGTACAAGTAGTTCTTTGTGATCAGGTACGTCGTGCAGTCTGCCGCAGCTTCGCCGTAGTGCGCGAGGGCTACTGCGCGGCCACGTGGCGGCGCGGCGCGCTGCACGGCTGCGCACTGGTGTGGTGGGAGCGGCGCGGCGTGCCCGTGCGCCCCGCCGTGCCGCCGCATCCCGCCGCCGTGCGCGCGCTGCCGCCGCCCGGAGACATTCGGGGCACCTTCTACAGGTACGTCTGCCCATCAGAAGAAGCCAAGTTCAACATATTCGAGTCCAACCACTTTTCATGGAGTTCATATGGCATACCGCCATTCTATTGCTAGAGAACCCTCGAGAAGGGTTCTTGGCATTAGAAACAGTGTTATAAAACACTGTAAAACGTAATAAAATTGTTTTTTCAGGGGGTCTTGTCGCTTTACTACATAGTATTTCTGAAGGGTATATTCATGTACAGTAACATTCAAAATATGGTTATCATATCACCTAAAGGGCCATTTGTGTCTGCTGATTGCACGGTAGAATCTGCTTTACCGACTCAGCATTACTCAGTTATTGCGTTGGAATATCAATACCGCAGAAGGACATCCAGCCATCTTCTTTACATGTCAGACTGAATTAAAATGTGACACTGACAGAATCCGACAATTAAATAAAAATAAAGATTTGTTTCATAAAATGGTAGGTAGGTGTCACCTCGAAATTGGTCAAAGGTATATGCTATTTTGATCTTTGTTATCGAGTATGCTCAGTGCCGTAGCTTCAAATGTGTCCTAAATTGATAAAGGACAGAATTTGAAAATGACGAAGATATAAAAGAATTGATTGTACGTTTCACCATCAAATTAACCAATGTTCGGTGCTCATGGTTAGTTAAGACTTACGCTTCGAAACACAGGCTAAAATCTTGAACCGAGAGCTGCACGTTGACCTAGCAAGTTAGCAGGCCAGCCGTTACAGAATCCTGCATTGCGCAATCAAGATTATTCGCGCGTTAATAGCATAATATACATAAACCAGTAGCAGTCGCCAGTAGTTTTTTTTTATCAGACGCAACTCTTGGCCAAAGAGGAACTTCACACCTCGTAACTCCATCTTCAAACTTGTAACCCCATTATGCTGAATCCAGGCGCGGCGTCACCATGGGCGAGGAACATTTTTAGGGAAATATTTAATTGATTCTCTGAAAAGTTTTGACTTAATGATGCAGACTTTTTTAAATAACTGAACTTCTTTTTAACTTTCTGATCTTTTCTCACAGTTGTTCTCAATAACTAAGCTAGGGTACCCTGACCAAACGGGTTAGGTCAGGTTAAAACAGTGACAAACCGCGCGCGAGCCGACCGAACGAAACGAGCGGTACCGCGGTAGTGGCTTGCGAGCGCTACAGCTTGTTTACTCTGAAATAACACGACACAGTACCGTATTACCGTGTGCGTAAAATGCGGCAGTGGGGCGCGTTTTTTCAGAGTGTACAAACTTTACATCCAAGTTTGTCGCAATTCGTTGGCTATTTAGTATTTTAAGGACCCCAAAATAGGAATTATTTGGGGTTCGATTAAGTACATGCCATATTTTTAGGGAGGTACTCAGGTACATCTCCAGCTTGACAAATGATGCTGCCAAATTGTTCATTAGCTTTTTGATAAATAATAGGTATTAGAACAGTAGATTATGTAGGGTGGTGAGAAGAGCGAGCGAAGTTAACTCGATAATTTTAATACCCCGTCTCGGATAGGTTAGGATTTGATTTACATTTTCAAACAGAAATAGGAGTTACAATGACATGGTCATGGTCAATATGTGATGGAGAAGCTCGTGGGTCGTGGCTTTTTTTATTTTTTTTGATGGTGGGAAATTATCAAATAACTTCTCTCGCTCTGGGCGGAGCGGGAGGGTGTGTCAGACTTTTACTGACTAAAACCCACCCGTGTTCCTTCCGTTGCCCGTGTGCCGGGGCCGCGATATCCCTTTCGGACAAATTCGCAACCCTGGCAGGCATTGGTCCTTACGGATCCTGTCAGTTGGTACTGACATCTCTTTGAGGCGTGCGTGGAACACAACACGCCGTCGACCCGGGCCTGGTCTTAATCGGACGGCGAGCTACCCATTGCTCACCGTCCGCCAGCCCGCGCCTATGGTGGCCGGAAGTCGGCTCGCGACTCCCGACGCCCGGGGCGTCTCCTGCGGCGACTAGGGGCGCGAGGGCGCGAATCATGCCTCTCCCTCGCGCGCTCCGCCTCCTCCTTCGCGAGATTACTGCTTCGCAGAAGGAAGTGACGGCCTCCCATGCACTCTCGCTCCGGACCATGGCCTGAACCAGGGCCGGACGCGAGAGATCGCCGCCGCCAATCGCCTCCGTGAGGACACGGTGGTGCTCCGCCCAAGCAGGGCAGACCTCCACCGTATGCTCCACCGTGTCCTCCGGGCGATCCACACAGTGGTGCCACCCGGGCGTTTCTTCCCGCCTTATACGGAACAGGAACCTCCCGAAACAGCCGTGTCCGGTGAGGACCTGCGTCAGGCGGAAGGTGAGGACGCCGTGGCGCCCATCTAGCTACTCCTCAAAGAGGGGACTTATCGCCACAATTGTGGCGTGCCCATTGTGGGTCGTGGCTAAGAAATAACATCCGCACGGGTCGATCCATCATGTTAAACTACGCTTGCCGGGGTTGGTCAGTGGTTGGGTGACCATCTTTACATACCGTGACTCCACCGTGTCTCGGAAAGAATTTTAAGCCGTTGTTCCCGGTTGTCAATCGTCGATCTTTGAAAGTCATTACGGGTCGTCAGAAGCCCGAAAGTCTGACAACCAGTCTTACCAAGGGGTATTGTTTTACTCAGTTACTGGGTTTTACATGGAGCGACTGCCTATCTGACTTCCACAGTCAGATAGGCAGTCGCTCCATGTAAAATACTGGTATTCAGCTGCATCCGGTTAGACTGCAAGCTGAGCCCAGCATAGTTGGGAACAGGCTAGGCAGATTTTAGATTCTAATATTATGTGATGGGCGGCCGACATTGTTACCATCGCGGGTAGAACTTGGGTGACTGGCACAAGAAAAGAGAGGCCTATGTATGCTCAGCAGTGATCAGTGGGTGAGGTCGGGCTGTGAATAATGATGATTCTAATAAGCAACTTTTTACTTCTCTTTCATTTAGCACATCACATTAGCGATTTAGTGTTCATATACTGTAAGCTTAATTTGTATTTTAAATAAATACATTTTACAGGCAACTCCTCGAACTCGCGTTCCCCAACGACTCTCGTGGGGTGACAGTCAAAGAGCTGATCTGCATCCACCTGGGTCTGCTCCCGGCATCCACAGCCGTGCAACAAGCGCGCCGCCTCGCTCACTCGGTGCACGAACTAGCGGGAGATGTCGCTACCGGCGCGGCTGATCTACTGTGAATCTGAGATTTATAACACGGAGTACTCAATAAATGGAGTACACAAATTCAAAATCTCTACTACAATAGCTTAATGCGTTTTTGACTGATATTTATTTTATTATTTACTACGTTCTGCCCGCGGCTTCGCCCGCGTGGAGGTCGGAATTATCATACGGGGTACGTACTACCGGGATAAAAAGTATCCTATGTCCTAACCTAGGTCATGGTCTAGTCATGTTTCAAATTTTATTCAAATCCGTTCAACTGTTTTAGCGTGAAAGCGTAACAAACAAACTCACTTCCGCATAGTAGTTAGGATTAGGATGTACACGCAGTAAAATATAACGACGTAATATTATAACTTTTGAGTACAAAGGTACAGCTTATTTTTTGAGTAATATCTTCAAGCAGACCTGCAATAGGAGAAATGAAAAAGAAATGTAGAGTGTTATAAAGTAGCATTGGTGACTGCCACAATTTATGTAAAGTTCATCATATTCTAATATTCTGTTGTCGAGCAACTATGTTCACCCGCTAATCACTCCATTTATTACTACTCCGTAACGCGATATACAGAGTTCTTGCCAATGTAACTTATAATAGTGATATTGATGCCGTACTTATAGATTTATTATCCATATAGACTTGAAAAAGTGTATAGTTAAGATTTAAATCACAATATACCTGCATATTATGTATTTCGACCTTTTTTGCTTCAGTGAGATGATTATGGCAAAATAATAATATGCATATGTTTATACTAGTTCAATAATCTCAACAGTTTTGTCTATTTTTTTTGGCAGCTTCTCTGATATTATAGCCGGAGAAATACTTATGTTGTAATCAAATTTTTTTATACATGCTAGTCGAAAAATGTCTCTTGCGTCTGAATTTGCTTCTACACCACGGACATTTATTACAGAGCATTCGAAAGTGAGCACTCTCTTGATTTTAAATATTCAATTGCAAACTAGTTACGGAAGGGAGATGGACTTTAGAACGTCCTCCGCCCGAAAAAACATCGTGATTAATAAAGAATATTCGGTTCAGGTCTACTCCCTAAGCACGAAATCTGTACTTTCGGCCGAAGTTACGCTCGATTCCTACTATGTATCACCTATGGACATGAGATTAGTTTTGGGGCCCGACCTAAGAATGAATGACATGACACCACACACACATGATTTGACAATTGGCCCTACTCCCGATGTGTTTTTGCCCATCCAAAAAAGGTAATTGATCGGTTGTAGGGTTCACTCCGAAGTTTCGTACTATTTTCTGTCGGGCCCATATCTTCGTTGACGGACTTGGACAGTACGCCCCCAGCATACCCACTGTTCAAAATGCTCGTAGCCGTACGCCGATTACCCGCTAACGCTCGTGGTGTGGATTCGAACGAACCCTAATGGCATTTGCAAAGGAAATTACACAAGACTTAAATATATAGCGAGTTGATGAAATTAGACTAATTACATGACATTCCGTAATGGACATTCCAATTATTATTTTATAAAATAGATGGTTAGATGATCTTAGTAGTAGTCTCAGTAAATTCACTAGAATGTTTAAAAAAAAAAAAATAGTAGGAGATCCCAATAAGCTTGTGAGCATCAATTATAACTACAATACGGTTGATATAACTTGGCGGTTCTGAACATAGGCACTACGAACTTTCGCGCATGTTCTCTCACTCACACTCACCTCATGTCACCATTTAGTTCATAAAAAATGTTATTGCACAGCCTTCTGCGCGAAGTTCGGAGCTGCCAAGTTATATCGGCCGTATTATAAGCATGCTTTTTTGAGCTTATGTGCCAAAATAAGTGTAGGAACCTACACTGTATTTAAGTGTAGGTGAAACAATATCTGCGAAATAAAAAGTAAGACACACAATAAGATATCAGACAAACAAACCAAAATTTTACTTACATACGTAAATGTATAGTGTATCTGTTTGGTGTTTACATTAATTTTGGCATAACCAAATCAAATGCGCTTTTAGTGAAGTAAGTAAGTGTAATCATTAGTAAATGTAAATTTTGTTTTAATGTGCCATGTTTTATTTTTGTTATTCGTTAATTAAACCTATTATGAATAACTTTCTTTTTTTTTTGGTTCCCAAAGAAATAATTCATATATAAAAAACTAATTCTGTTTTGCTGGGTGGGTGTCGCATCGGCTCCTTGATGTGTGTAGGCCCTTTTATGTGTCCAGATTGTAATCAGAATTACAAATCAGTCATCATAATATGTCATTGTTCGGGTATTTTCTTGACCCTGTAATAACATTGTATGTTCTGCAACAAAAAATCAAATCCAGTCCACTGCTACGCTGTCTAGGCCTAAAAAATTATGAGAAAACATCTAGCCCTCTGTGTCTGGCATCTAGTCTACTGCATGATATGATTGATCAAAGAACTAAAATGACCTCTTCATGCTAGGACCAGCAATTCTTCACCTTACAGTGTAATCTATTATTATGAAAGGATACTGGAAATTTATTCCCCTCTTTCCACTTACACCTTCCAAGTTGCTTTAAAATATAAGGGTCTATGTATGTATAAATAAAATTGCTTATCTTCTTTATTTACATTTGTATTGATGTAATCCTATTAGTAAGTAGTAAGGCAAAACAATAAAGATAAGTAGAAGTGTTTCATTGTCATTAAATTAACCCAATGCTAGCATTTGTAACTCAGCCAATAGACTTAACTAGATAGATAGAATTAAGTAATTGTGAACTGTTTAATCAACAATAATAGAAAACTAAACACCTGTAAGGTGATATCTGTATCAAACATAAACAATGTGCACTGAAGAAAATTATATATATTTAGAAAATGTTTTATGAGTATTATTAGTAACAAACAAAAGTGATATTACAATTAAAAGATTCACTTATTTGGTAACTTATTGAATATTTAAACACTTAGCTGAAAAGGCACTTGTTAATATTCTGGTGAACTATCACCACACTTCACATCTTCACTTACAATCAAAGTTTTTTTTTTTGTCATATGGTTATCTTCAACATCAAAGATGATCAAATCTTCACTGCCATTGTTTCCTTTCTGCAAATATATTTAAAAAATACTTATTTCATTATGTGACCAAGTTATGTAAAATCATTAAAAAAAAACTTGTGTTGAAAAACTTTGGTTACTAACAAAGTTACCCCTTTTTCAATCTCTGGATACTGTTGCAATACCAAAACTAAACAGCATTAAAATTCATATTTGATGATGAAGCCCAAACAAAGGTTGAGGTAAAAGAATCTCATAACCTTCATGAAATCAAGAACTTCAACAATGAAAAAAAAAAACTTACACTTGTAGATGCTACATCTTGTTTAGTTTTTAATGCAGCAGCATAATTAAGCTTTTGTTTTGATGAGACTGAAGTTATCAAAGGAGGACTTGGGCTGGTGTCTTTAACTTCGGTCTCAATTAACTGCACGGAATCCTCCATGTCAACATGATTGTAGCTCATGGGGACATTTTTAACATTCAATATGTCCACTTTCAAAGGAATTTTTAATGCCTCCAAACATGCTTTGGCCATTTCAGCTTCCCGGTTTATTATCTTATCCTCAACATACTTGTTATATGTAGCTTGTAAATCAAATGAGTGTTTGTCTGATAATATTGTGGCCATTTGCTTGATTTCTGCTTCTAATTCTCTGATTGTACACTCATTTTTAGCACCAATTTTAGCTTCTTTAACAAGTCTCACATCCACAGCTTCTTGGATACGCAAAATAGCATCACTTGTGTTATTGCTTTGCACGTTACTCTCTTTTACAATCTTTGTGAATATACTATGTGGTGACAATCTTTGTGATTTCTTGTATCCAGTATATTTTTCACCTAAATTTGCTGTAATGTCTTCAATGTATTCATACATATCAAAACAGTTAATTTTTCCGAATCTGTACATAAAAGTGTGCGTAGATCCAGCAGATGACAATTTGTTTGACAAATTACATGTTACAAAATTTTTCTTTCCATGATACTTTTCAAAGTATTTTTGCAACCCCTTTGATATTAATTTATCCCTAAAAGTAGGTTTGATGTTGGTATTCTTTCGATATTTATACCAACCAACAATTTCATTAGCAGTGCTAGAAAGCAAATCCGTGAGGACATCTTCCTTTATTCGACCAGTAGGAAAATAAAACAGTGATACTGACGGCAGCGGGAGAACAGTTCTGATTTCTATTTGAGTGTCTAAGCGAGCATTATCACTCTGTGAATCGGAAATGTGATTGGTTATTTCTGAAGTCACGTCGCCGATTAAGAAACCTTCCTGGAAGTAAACACGTGAGTTAATAGAAATGGTAACACAAAACCAAAATCATAACGCATTGTTATTAGAGTAAAATATGAATACCTGACTATTAGCCGAGTTAACGCATTCATAAAACAAAAATGACAGAGCGGTGCCACTCAATAAAACTTTTTCTGTGTAAGCCATCGCTACATTTACAGTTTTTACATAAACAGTTCACAACACTTTATGGTAAAGAATGTGGATTATACTATGTGATGTTTCATTTATTAAAAATTTATTGTATTTACAAAATTGTTGGGCAGTCGCACATACAAAAATTGTCGATTTGACGTGACTGACGATGTCAATCTAATGTCATGATGTCATTGTTGAATGCTGAGACCACAGAGTATAAACACTGTGACAACCTGACCAAGAAATCATGGAAATTGTAAGTACTAGAAAATTTTTTTTTCAGAATACGCAACATGTTGGCAGACCCCAAATAAATTGGCATAACTGTGCGTTTGCACTGGCGAAACATCCACGACAAAACATGTTGGAATCTCTATTTACTGTCAATATTCTATACAATTTTTGACAGGACCTAGAGATTTCGCCAGTGCAAACACACAGTTGCACGCAACGCACAGTTACTGTGCGTTTGCACTGGCGACACATCGCAACAAAACATGTTGAAATATCTGTTTCCTTTTAAACATTGTATGGAAAATTGACAGAAAATAGAGATTCCAACATGTTTTGTTGTGAATGTTTCGCCAGTGCAAACACACAGTAAGAAGCCCAAGAGAATGCAGAGTGTGAGAGTGAGTGTATGGCTTCTTTCATGGAATCCTAATAATTAGGCCTATATTAATAATGGTCGCGGCCTAATTTATTCAAAACTTGAAGTAAATCCTATCAATCGCAAAATCTAATGTAAATAATCGATGTATCTGGGTACGTTCGGTATACAATATATCTGAAAACTCACAAGCTCAAATCAAATGCAAGAAGTCGAAGGTTGTGCATTCAACGCATCTTCTAATGAACCTACTTTTATACCACCTGTATCGACCGTATTATTTGAGAAAATCCGGTCTAGAGCTAGCCCCAGGCACTCAATAGATTATACTAGGTCTCTCGAAACATTACATTACTGTACTCTGTCTAGGCTTGCGAACCGTCCCGTGAAAGACGGGACGTCCCGGTTCTAGAGTTTAGATGATGCGTACCCCGAAAGACCAATTGTCCCGCTTTATCGTACCTACTAGCCGTACATAACCATAACCTTCGGGCAGAAGTCGGAGTTTAGTGAACGCACATTTTGTGTGAAAGCGTTAGGGTAACCCGCGTTATTTATGTTGATCTAAATAGGATCCGCAACCGTATCAAATATTTATTTATAGAACTACAATCATAAATATCATCAATACAACACAATTGTAAGTGTTGTACTTTTATGCCACATTAAAACATCCAATAAAACCATTTATAATTATTTCTAATTGTATTTTTCGCCTCCTTATACTTTGACAGCTAGGTCCTGCTTTTTTTTTCGCATTTTGATTGCCACAAAATCCCGGTACAATAAATTCATGCATTATGGTTAGCAAGCCTTGTGATACTGAGAATTCTGTACTTTGATAAGCATCAAACATCAATCAACATTCAACAGCGAGCGATAATGCGAGCGATACAGCATTGCACCATTTAATCAGCAGTTCATATTGTATTTTAAGCAGCCTTACATTATTATGTTTATATGCTAAGGAAAAGTAGGATACCAGAAATAAAACATTTTCTCTGTATTTTTATTTTACCCGAGTCGTTTGGAACGCTGACCAAGTTCAGTGGTGAGTATCATGAAGAAGTTATTTATATTTCTATGCTAAAATTTGTGTTTGGCACTATGAAAGGGTTTAATAGTTCTGGAGACAGATTGCGTGTCGTTTTAAGGTTTGAGTTCAGCAGTTGGAATTGTTATTTTCGTGAGGTGGTTACCTAATAATTTTCCTTATTTAATATGATTTACATCAATGATTTAATAGTCTTTTTTTCATTTTATCGGTCATATTTTCTAGACCAAGTAAGCCTATTTCAATTGTAAATATAATGTTGTGACCTAACAGTATAGAGATTACATCTCTCATACATTTCTTTTCACCGTCTTCAACTTCAAAACATATTTTATTATTATATTATTATTATTTTGAAATCACCACACTTGTAAATTCAATTGACATATCTGTCTGTAGTTTCCAAAAAAATATAGATTAATCTCTTATATTAACCAAGAACCAAATGTCACGTCACACGTTATTGTAGGTAATAAATACTCTTGGTATTGTTTTAATAATTATCATTGCTGATAATGTGAAATTTAAAAAAGATCTTAACTTAATTGTAAGTAAAGTAATCCCACACATGTACATGTTTTAAAGAAATAGCAATGTTTTCACATCCTGACAAATGTATAACAATTTTATGAAATTATGCGAAACAGAGATGATAATACATTTCTTATTGCAGGCATAAAATCAACAATTTGAAATATTCTGAATCTGCATGAACGGGCACAAGCTACTGAGCATTATTTTAAGAAAACAATCAACCCAAAGATACTTCAGTCTAAGTTTTAATTTATTTGAAAAAAAATCTACAGTAACTAGAAACATGGATGTTTGTACCAATAAAGACTGTGATCTAACTCAAGAAAATCTAAAGCTTCCGAAGAAATACTATCGCCGTGCAGAACACAGGTAAGAACATTTAAAGTGTTAAGTTATATAATTGAACACTTTCATTGCAATGTATATTTTAACCAATGGTTTAAGATAAAAATATTGAAAAGCAGGATTGTGGAATATTGGGCCAGAATTGTTTTAATAGCAAACCATTTCAAGAGCAAGTCTATTGTTAGATCATTATTATTATTTACTTGAAAGATCCTTTACACTAAAAGTGATTAGGTCTAGTTATCAACAATAAAGAGGTAATGATATTGACAATGCAGGGAATAGGGTGGCAATTCAAATAAGGTACCTGCTCCTGTACTTTTGAATAAAAATCCTTAAATGAATTACTTAAAAGTAGGTATGTATGTGTTGCATCTGACAAGACGCGATTACAAAACCTACGAAAGTGCACGTTATCCACATCAAAATCAAAATATTTGAATGATACTCCCTACTACCTGATAACATTACCTACCTACCAATTTTAAAAAAAGTATTATGTTTTTAGCGAAGTTGTTTATGTAGGTTTTTGGCATTACTATCACCAGCAATAGAGCTTTCAGATATAGGTTTCAGGTATCAGCAATACATATTAAATTACCAAGTACTAACCAATCATCGTCATCAAAATATCTCTTTTAGGTGCCTACCTAAATAATCTTGCCTAAGTTCTGGCGGACACAATGGTGAAGCGTAGACAAGCGCAGTTTTCACTGCCATCAATCGTGCGTAATTTGAAGAAAAGTTGAAAAAAAAAAATTTCTATTATTTCGAGAAAGCACCAAAGCCGGAGTGGCGTGCCTTAGGTTATTTATCTTCGACTTTATTATAATTTAAACGGAATGTTGATTTTTGGGCATATAAAGCGCGCTGCGCTTCGTAAGGTCTGCGCCATGCCGCCGCCAACCCTAAGTGCGTTTGTCCACCGCAGTCGTCACCGGGACGTCATTCATCGAGAGCGACATGACGGCGGCGTCGAAGTAGCGATACATATATTCACTATGGCAGCGTGTCCACCACACCGTTACCACACCACACCGTTACCCGAGCGCAGTCATCCCAGCTACCGAAGTTTCGAGTTAGTGATGGGCGTTGAATGAACAAACTAGTTGATTCGACCGTCGACGTACTGTGAATGTATCGACGGTTCACCGTTAATCGATAGATTAGTTGAATCCGTGGACGGATTAAACTGAAACTCAGAACGCGACGACCGATGCAAGAACATAGTCACGTCATTCTTCCGTTGAAATAAAATAATCAAACAAACAAATTTGAACTCTAAATCTAGTACGAGGGATGTTTGTTGATATTTGTACGGGTCGAATAAAATTATTGTTAAGTGAAGAAAGGATGCTGTTACTGGTAGTTTCGCGTGTGCAAAAGAGATAGACAATGGACCAGTCGAACGATGACTAGACAAATCGGTTTGTACTTGTTTTGATATAAAAAAAATTATGTTCAGTCTGTGATTCAGTATTTAGCTAGTCATAAGCCTGGCAAAATATGAAGGGAAGTTAAAATTAATCGGCACCTACAGCACGCGGGAGACTAGTCTACCGCCTACGTCGCGTCGCCGTAGACTTCGACTTCGTCGCAAAGTTTATCCAAGTTGACGCGTAAACTAGTCGAGGAATTCAATTAATTAATCGAATAGTCGATGAACGAAATTGGACAGTCTAGTTTCGTTAACGCCAAATACGTCGACGACGACGACCCATATATATTTCGAGTAGTTCGGCGCGACCGCTAGAACTCGGCCCGAGATTGTGACGGGTCTATGTGCCGGCAATACAAAACATGTTTGATCTTGTCCACCCACTGCTGTCGCATTGACGCCGTTCGCCCGGCTTTTGTTTTGTCAATCATGCTATGAAACATACTGAACCGCTGAGTTCGGTTGCCGTGGATAAACGATCGTAGTCACCGTCACCGGGACGTCACGTTCGGTTCGAATAATCTCGTTTCTGGGTGACGGCTGCGGTGGACAAACGCCCTAAGAGTAGGTAAAAAACTTTCTTACAGAGCCAGACACGCGCTACAGATACTGATTACTTCGTCTGTAGGTTTAATAAACGACCGGACGGATATAAAACATGGATATGACCCTAAATAAACGACATCAGATCATAAAAATATTCCTCAACTCGAGGCAGTGTTTATTATAATTATTCTATGGGTGTTTTGAAGTTTTTACACGAACATACAGTTAATATTCTTATTTACATCACTTGTTGGCCCGGTCAAGAGTTATCATCTCGCGAGGTTATCGTCTACTTGTTTTAAGTGTTATTCTGATGACGCCAGTTGTAGTTTAGCATCGGAACTAGATTGACTTATCTTCCTGCTCAAATAAACTTTAAAAAAATGCCAGACGCTTTTGAAAGTGCGTATCCTCTATCACCACCTTTAAACCCGCAAGATATACGCGCACGCGCAAACTCATCTACAAAGAATAAAAAACCAGTGGTAACTTTTTTTGGCAATGAAGCCGTTGAGATACCCGACAAATCAGAGGCCGGTGTGGACAAGCCTTTAGTCCGAGGGGAGGTTGAACTCGATAGTATCGCAGTATCGTATAATACAATGCATTCAACTTGGCTTGATAAAAGAGTGCTTGAGCACAGGTATGTATTAATTAATTAATTAATTAAAATAACTCTACAGTCTAACCTAATTCCACATTGTAAAAGCTCTTACACCTTTGTCTTCCGAAACTTGAAGATTTCGATAGATTCTTCTATAATCTCTGAAAGGAAGTCCTATTTTATCGCATGGCCCTTGATGCTATACCGCTGTATAAAAATGATTTTGCTAAAATGTATAATATTTAATTATGTAATTCATTACGGATATAAACCGTCATTTCAATTCAATTCAATTTATTTTCAGTAACAATCTACATTGTGTTCGAAATTATCCAACATGAAACACACAAATATTACATAATAACGATGTACAAATATTATTATTTAAAAAAAACATGCAATTCAATATAAATTACGACATAATATTTAGATTAAAAACAAAAAAATATATAAAATAGCATGCAAACATAAATTATAAAACAATTTGTCAAACAAAATAAAAAATTAGAAGCAAAATAAACGCAAACAATAAGCAAAAAAATTATGCGACTGCGAGTAGGCACTGCTCGTCGGTCATACATACAGTAATTTGCGATAAGAAAGAACAAATGCTTTTGTTAGTGTGACAGTGACTAAAACTATAGTAACTTACTGTATTGCTAAAAATCCGTTTTGGGCTTACAATTTTGGAGATGAAATTACTGGCAGGCAATAACCAATTCATTTCATCTTCATGTTACTATAGTCACCAACGAAATTCGCTAACAGTTTTTCTGTCAATAACTGTAAGTAGGTACCAACAATTCAGAATCAAGAAGAGAATGTAAAAAAAAAACCGGTCTAGTGTGTGTCGGACCACGCACAATTAAGCCTTATGCCTTAACCCTTTGGCACGCCACAACTGTGGCGATAAGTCCCCTCTTTGAGGAGTGGCTAGAGAGGCGCCACGGCGTCCTCACCTTCCGCCTGACGCAGGTCCTCACCGGATACGGCTGTTTCGGGAAGTTCCTGTTCCGCATAAGGCGGGAGGAAACGCCCGGGTGTCACCACTGTGTGGATTGCCCGGAGGACACGGAGGTCTGCCCAGCTTGGGCGGAGCACCGCCGTGTTCTCACGGAGTCGATCGGCGGTGGCGATCTCTTGCGTCCGGCCCTTGTTCAGGCCATGGTCCGGAGCGAGAGTGCATGGGAGACCGTCACTTCCTTCTGCGAAGCAGTAATGCTCGCGAAGGAGGAGGCGGAGCGCGCGAGGGAGAGGCAAGATTCACGCCCTCGCGCCCCTAGTCACCGCAGGAGACACCCCGGGCGCGTGAAGCCAATATCTGTGTATGAACCAGCGCTCTAGGCGTTGAGTCGCGATATTATGCGTCCCCGTTATTAAGGATGTTATGAATTTTCTAATGGACAAACCTGTTACGAATTAACTCATGGTTACTGAAAATATTATTTAAAGTATTATTTCCTTCCTGATATTATATGTCGTAGGATGCTTTGATAATTCGAATTTTCGCAAAAACCCTTGGGATATTGCGAAAACACGGATAATTAGACAATAGTGAAAACATTTTTGTGAGCAACTTAGAAGTAGCGCTCGCCGGCCGCTGTCGCGGCTCCGCACGCTTTACTCACTTGGCTCGCGCGCGGTTGGTCACAGTTCTAACCTAATTGTCTAATTATCTAGTCGCAGGCAAATTGTGTGATTCGTCATATTGAAAGTCAAAGTCAAATTATTTATTTCAAATAGGCCCTTGCAAGGCACTTTTGAACGTCAAAATTGAACTGGGTGAAATAGGTTAGGTTAGAACTGTGACCACCCGCGCGCGAGCCGAGCGAGCGTAGCGAGCGGTGCCGCGGTAGCGGCCGGCGAGCGCTACTTCCAATTTGCTTGCCTAATTAACCGTGTTTTCGCAATATCCCTAGGGTATCACTAGGGTTTTTGCGAAAATTCGAATAATAACAAACGAAGGTAAACTATGATGCAATACACTTGTCTCGCTCTAACTCACTCCATATTCGGCACCGATTTAATCCTAGACGCCTTACTTTATTTAAGGGACAATCATGTTGCGGTATCGCGGCGTAGCTTTAGAAAAGTGTTGAGAGCGAACATGATTGTCTTTTTATCTGTTGCAAACATAAGAGGGCCAACTCTGTGCGGTAAAACCAATCAACTAAGGTGCTGGCTTGAAACAGATTTGTATGATTGTTTTCAAAATTATGCAGGACAATGTCTGTGTACTATTCAGCACCATCCAGTGCTGGCTCATATACAGGAATTGGATTTACGCACCCCGGGCGTCGGCAGTCGCGAGCCGACTTCTGGCCACCGCAGGCGCGGGCTTGCGGACGGTGAGCAATGGGTAGCTTGTCGTCCGATTAGGACCAGTCGGTCGATTCTGTAAAAATATTAACGTGAAGCTTAGGTGAAGTGAGCTGTCACTGCCACAGAATTGACCGGCAGGATGCTAGGGATTAACACTATTGACAGCTCACTTCACCTAAGTTTCACGGTGATATTTTTACAGAATCGAACGGCAGGCCTGGGTCGACGGCGCGTTGTGTTCCACGCTCGCCTCAAAGAGATGTCAGCACCAACTGACGGGGTCCGTAAGGGCCAATGCCTGCCAGGGTTGCGAGTTTGTCCTAATGGGATATCGCGGCCCCGGCACACAGGCAACGGAAGGAACACGGTCGGGTTTTAGTCAGTAAAAGTCTGACACGCCTTTCCGCTCCGACCAGAGCGGGAGAAGTTAATTGATAATTTCCCAACCTCAAAAAAAAAAAAAAATGGTCTTAACCCTTTGTCCCAAGAACAAACTTAACATAGTAGTTGAAAAACATGCTCTCCCATACATTCCAACTGCAAATGTAAGTTGGTTCACACAATATTGAGAGATTTACTATGTTATTATAAGACCATAGACGTCTTATAGGTTTTCCTGTATTCTGTGAGTAAAGAACCATTCTCTGTATTTTTTCAAACTTTTTGGCTCTGTAGTTTCGGAGATAATGGTACATTTTCATAAATTTTCTTGAATATCTTGTAAAGTATTTACGTATTTTATTTAGATAAATAAGTTCCTCGCAATAAGCCCTTTCATTTGATATGTCACACGGTACAGTTAGCAAAACTTTTATTTTTTATTATCTTATTTGCCCTCCACAACTGACCCCCAAATTCAAAATTCTTTTATTTACGTTTCACGTTCGTGTTTGAGTCACAGAAATACATAAGTATACCAAATTTTAACTTAATTGGTCCATTAGATTCAAAGTAAATTGGCTTTTACAGACGGACAGACACACGAGTGATCCTATAAGGTTTCTGTTTTTTGCTTTTGAGGTACGGAACCCCAAAAAACAACCGATAAAAAAAAAACACTACAAAGTCAAAAATAACTTTAAAAAAATACAAAATGTGTGTCGACTGTTAACAAACAGTTAATTAAATCATGCAGCCAACATTGTGACTGGAGAATCTAGCTAGCCCTTCTTACGCGGCATTTTTTCAATCACTTTCAAATCTACGAACAGCGCGCAACGTTTTGTCAGAAAAACGCTTAAAACGGCGTAGAGAGTGCGTAGTCAAAAAAATAAAATGCCTACTTGAAAATTTACTTTATAATTATAAGTTGGACAAGCTCTTATATCTGAGAAAATAATCAAACGATAACTACCAAGGGAACCCCAGCCGCGTCGAGGTGTAAATAATTATGGCATATCAGATGCCATAATTATTATTTACTGCTTTAATGGAATCATCTGAAAATAAAAGTTCTCAGATGTTAAATTCATCCTGCAGTAATTTACAAAATTACCTGTACTACTTTCCGATCGATTCGGTAATCCGGAATATGACAGGATCCTTGTTTTCGCAAGGCCCAAAACTTTCGGGAACAGTTAGCTAATTACGCAACACATTTTCGTAAACCATTACGACTAATCTGTTTCATTTTGACAGTTCAACAACATTCATTGCGTTATTTAAGTTGCTGAGCAGATATTTTTTTTCGAACTTGTGAAGTGTGCATTAGCAATTTGTTTCAAAACGGTTCATAATCTGATTGATCGTGTATTCCGCAATTAGGGTACTGAACCTGTTTAGATTCTCTTAGAGTAGGTAGTAGAACATTGTTAAAGTGCTACCTGCCTTTCCAACAAAGTACTGCCATAACCTGTGCAAATATCAAAATAAGGAAGGAAGTCTTTCAATGTTTATTTTCCTCTCTAATTTTGAATCCGTGTTTTATCCTACGAACCTAGTCTACCAAGCGTTCCAATTAGTTTCAAATAAGTATAGGTAGGTTAACTTCCTAGCCGCCAGTTGCCGGTTTCTAGAATCCTACAGTATTGTTAACGTTTTCTCAAATTTTAGATGGAATTGACTTTTCAAATTTTATACCCTCCTTATAGCCCAGTTAATATCAGCATCAAACATCGCAAAGGCGCATGTAACTACGATTTATTTATATGTTGTTAGGTTAGGTGTTACGTTTTTAACCGACTTCCAAAAAGGAGGAGGTTACATGTTCGACGCGTATGTATGTCCGCCAATTTCTCCGTCAATTGTGGACTGATTTTGAAAATTCTTTTTTTATATGAAAGGGTATGCTCCCGGATTGGTCCCATATAAATTGTATTAACTTTGCTTGGATTGTTTTTGATTAAGCTTCAATAATACTTATTTTTCCCACTTAGTATATGTGGATGATATGATGATAACTTTCTGTGACTGTTATTTATTACTGGTATTCGAATTTGTGTGGGGTACCACAACTAAAAAGTGAAAAAGAAAAACTTTCTACAAAAAAAAAACAACCAACTTCCGAAAAAAAAACACTACAAAGCGAAAAATTACTTTGTAGTGTTTTTTTGTTCGGAAGTCGGTTGTTTTTTTTTTGTTACCAAAGTGGCTGCAGACATAGCTGAAGTATCCCGCGACGAACGACCACTGTGAACGACGCTAAGTTTACGTAGCTAGATTTTCGATGGACACCCACAAAATGTAGTTATAAGGATCACTAAATCATATATCGTGAATTTTTCACTTATTCGAAAAAAATGCCCATCTTTAACTAGCTGTATCTCCGCAGCCAATAGACCCTAGAGTGGTTGGGTTGGGCTCAGATTGTAGCAATTTAGCTTGCTCCCCAAAAATAGAAAACAAAGATACCTAAAAACACGTTCCTAAGGTATATTATTCCAGAATTTCGTAGTTTTTCGAGCACCATGGGAGTAGCACAAGATTTTCAGAGTTCAGTATAAACTTGGTTATAAACTACTCTCAGGGGACCTAACAAAATATGTATAAAACAATCGTAGTTAAATGTGCGCTTGCGACGTTTGCCTTTTTTGCGTCGATTTTAACTGGGCTTAATAGCTTTGGAAATTGGACTGTAGTAGATTATCTTACTTGAACTACGGAGCCCAAAAATTTTAATTTAGTAAACAGTCAACATTTATATAGTAATAAAGATAAAGATTACATTTGTTCGAGATTAACGGTTAGCTCGCATAATTCGTGTCGTGTTAACTGATGACTATGCTATGAGACTACTGAATAACCGAAGTTGGCGAATCAGCTGTTAGCTACGGCCGCGGGGGAAGTGATTGTACTTGTACCGTGGGGCCTTAAATGTATAGACGACCGTCGACTCCGATAGAACGTCAGTATACGCGACGCCCTCGCCGATCCATATCGCACGCACATTAATTGATAGAATTCTGTTATCGCCGCGATTTGTGATACGTGACGTGCATCTTTGTACAGTGTGTTGTCAACTCAAACATAATAAGTATCTCAAACTAAACATTAGTGGTTGTGTTTCGTTATATTTGTTGCTATTGGTAGTGCTTCCCGTACAATTTACTGCTTTAATAAAATACCATTCACATGAAACACTTATTCTGACAGTAACAAGGTTGTTATTTTAACGCGTAGGTGGCGAGTCACACTGTACTCTGCGCAAATAACATTAACTCATAATTTCTATTTTGTTGTGCAAGCGTTTACATCCAGTTTTACTTGTTTTGTTGACCGTCCTAGATTTCGGTATGTTAGTTAAAGGGAAAGTATTCTTTTTTTTAAAGCTTGCTTACTATGCAAGGTATTAAGAATAACAACAAGTAATTAGTTGCTTAAAAGTTCTTTTTGTAACTGTTTGTTTCTCTTGCCATGATTATACATACTAGGCAGGCGGTGCATCAAAGTGCATCATGTAGCTCATGTCTTTTTTTAACTATAATTATTTTTATTACTATTTGGTTTTACTATGATTAAAAAAAAGAAGTAAGTCCATGCTTGTGTATTACTCTAGTCACCATACGTAAAGCAGTATACTTGTCACCATAGAGGCCGGGGAAATTAGGTTTGAACCCTGCATTAAATCCTAATAGCGATTTTTTTCTTTAATCGTGTTTTTGAACTTAGATATTCAAATAAATAAAAAAAATAAACATTTTCCAGGACCGCATCAAGGTAAAAAAATAAACAAAAGATAAATTGTGAACAAAAATTGAGGCAAAATAGTGAATAGGAAAGTTTTGGTTATATTATGTAACAAATTGGTAAAACTAATATATTATTTCAGAATTAAACATTTACCTCCACGGAAATTTATATAAAAATAAAATTACGATTTTTTTAAATCGTACTTCGAGCAAAAATGTTAACAACGGTTTTTTTGCATTAAAGTACCTAGTTAAATATTTGATGCTATTCAACAAAATTAAACATATTGTACTAGCGCAAGATATTATTAAAAGTTTTTTTGCAATAGCACTTCAGGAAAAAATGTAACAGAAATAAATTTAGTTTAACTTTTATTTATAGGCTTTATCCTTATTAAATTTATATATATGAATAGCGTATTCAAATATTTAATTGAGTTATCACTTAATTAAATATTTGAATACGACTACTAAAATTAACAGCAGTTTTTTGCATTATATTATGCAAAAAAACTGCTCTTAATATTTTTGTTTGAAGTACAATTTAAAAAAAATCGTCATTTTATTTTTATGGAAATTTCCGTGGACGAAAATTATAAATTTTTTGACCTTCTTGTGATACCTAATCTCTTCGACAAACACTCCATACAAACATATCTGTTAATATTTTTTTCTACCATGTAAAATTGAAATTAGATGTTTAAAAAATAAAAACGAATACGTGGGGGTGAACTTTTCGCGGCATACATTTTAACAAACTCACTTGATAAATGAAAGAAATCGCTGTTTTAAATTAATGCAAAGTTAAGCCTAAAATTCGGCATAACTTCCCCGGGCTAATAGTCACTATTAGACAGGAAAACAAATTGTCAACGCAAGTAGTTATTCCTCGAATCATATTGATTCGTTCCCTGGCAGCCTCTCTTCCATGCGCCCTGCACTGCATCTCATCTCAGACAAAATGATCTGTATCGCATCACAGGCGACCCTACTTTTATATATTCATATTCTGATTTCACTTGTTAGATATAGACAACAAATTATTTAAGAACGTTTTGATCAAAATCGAAATCTATCTTTTAAATAAAAATATAAAAAATTACAGAAAAAATATTTGAAATTAAAAAAAAATACTGGTGCTTATACGAGTACAGCTATCAATCAATCAGGAATTAAAAGAAGTCTATAGTCGTAAAATAACATGGTAAATGTTTCAATATTGTGCGTACACTTACATAAATTTGCAGTTGGCATGTATGAGAGACCATGTTTTTCAACTATAATGTTGAGTTTGTTCTCAGGATAAATTCATCCCAACTACGGAACCCTCCATTGAGCGTGGTCCGACACGCAATTAACTTAGATTATTGTAATAAAAAATACTTTCAGTTTTGGAAAAAAAAAATGTATGTATGTAGGTCGGTTCCCCAAAGAGGTAACTACCTACACAAGTTGTGGAGGGAAATGCATGTCATTCACCTCGACGCTATTGTTTAGCTAGACTCTTTTGATAAATGTGTCTAAAATTTGAAGTCTTTTGAGCTATTGACATGGCATCGATAAATAAGTTTTAGATTTAGGTCCGCTTATCATGCAGGATGGTAGTCGTTAAAGTTAGTGTCATTGCAGTTTAAAGCGATGAGATAATAGTTTACTTTGTTAAAAAAATTGCTATAAGTATATAAAGTAGGGCACACAGCTCACTGGCCAAATTATAGCCGTTCTTGGCGTAGTCATGCTATGAATCATCAGAATCTGTTATAACGTAAACAATTGTTTGTGACTAACAAAGACGACTCACAAACAATAGATGTGCAGTTGTAACGCAAGTAGGCTAACTATAACCCATATGTTAAGTCTAACGCTGTCAACACATAGACGAGAGGACCGGTCTCTTCAACCTTGTTACTGTCAAGGATATCCACTCAAATGCTTCCTGCGGTTCACTAAAACGATTGCAGTGAATCATGAGAGACGTGTGAACCGCAATTACAGTACAGTGAAAATATATGTTTTTGTTATAGTGATAATATCAAATTCCGAGAATCTAAAACATTGTCTATAAGTGTATGATTGAATCGACACTATTTTCACCTCATTTTGTGTTGTGAATGTTGTAACAGAAAAATAAATTTTGTGAGTGATTTATCATGGAGAATCAGGCCATGGCTAACGGATCTGCCTATGGTTTTGTGGACAAGTCCATAGTCATTGGTTCAGCATATGGCACAGGGAACAGAAACACGGCAGCGCCAAACGAGTGAGTTGATATAGCCTTGGAATATATCTATGTACCAACTACAGTAAACTGTATGTAAAAGTAAATGAGACTGAAATTCAGCCGTCAGATTCTAATAATAAAAATATTCAGTGACGATCGAGACTTATAATCCTGCGGTGTGTTATGTTTAAAAACATGTTTATGAAAGTATATTCCATTTCATTGTTTTGAATTCGTGAAGTGACGAAGCTTCTTTGTTATTTGTTTGTATAAATATGGACTGTGTTATTGTTTTAAAGAAAGTTATAAATTCTTTGTTTCTGTTTGTCGGTTTTGGTCTTACTCTGTCAATATTTCTTTAGTAGCATACTAAAATCCTATCCATTATGTTCAGTATGGCTAACATTGGACCAGCCACAAATTTCCAGTCAGAGCCCAGTATCCAAAACCGACATTCAAGCATTGATCTCTGGTCTGTTATGATGGATTACTCGGAATTAGAAGAGCTTACGAGACCGTGCGTAACAAGCCAGTCCTATCGTGGAATGCAACTTTTGGGTCTAGTCAGTAAGAAGTATAATATCATGGTTATTCGCATCAACAACAAAAAATATCGTCTGAAAGCTGCAGAAAATGAAATGAATGAATTAGTTCAAGACGTTAAAATTGGAAATATTGCTAATGGTAGATCTAAACTAAATTACACGTCAAGCTGTCCACCTCCTGTCGAGAAATTCGCTTTCAAATAGCGGAAGCTGTGCCGGAGGGCAGGCTTACGATTACAACACAGTCTCGTGTGTTTGGCTCAATCAGGTAATTGACGGAATTTATTATCCAAGATATTCTGGCGGAAATTAACAGCTTCCTTTACTAAGGTTTTTTTTTGTCATTTTGAAAAACGTAGGTGCTTCCAGTTTGATGTAAACTATTTATGACCAAGTCCAGCAAGTGCAAGGCATTGGCTTGTATCTGTAAGTCTGCTTTCAATCATTATTGTCTTGCGCAGTAATTCCGAGCTGTTAGATGTCACAATATAGAATAAGCTATAACGTTCCCACTGTTGGGACACAGGCCTTCTCTCTGAGAGGGAGTGCACCATAATGCGTGCGGGCCCAGTGCGGGTTAGTGGATGCCAGAGGATGACGGATGAGGATGACACAATTGAACTAAGAGTGTTCTTTCTGCCCCTAATTGAATCTGTCTAGAATTGTACTCGTAAGTGCGGAATGATGGTACACAAGTCCGTCTAGAGATAATAACAAGCAAGAGATAGCTGCGAGAAACTGTAGTTTTCGTGGTCTAACATAGTAACATGGTATTTATAAACATTTCATTTTTAATTGTCCTTGGGACTAGTAAGGATTCATGAGAGAATCAAAATAGTATTGTGGCCAATTTATAGTAAGTACTAAAATTTCCCCTATAAAGGATTTTCTTTTCTTGATGATTTGGCTATTGATCGGATTACTTATCTAAGACCAATCCAGTTACATTGGCTTTAATTTTGCATTTTGCCGTTTTAACCTTCAAATCTGAAAGGCGAAACCCGTCGTGTCCCCTTTACGCTCGTTGAAACGCAAATTGTGTGTATCAAATACACCCATTTTACGTTTATAGACTGATCATTAAAGAAATCTTTAGCAATAGGGATGATGCCTGGGTAAAAAAAAAACACTAATTAGTCCGTCAGTCAGATAATAAAAAATATTAGACACGTATTTTTTGCTTTATCATACATAAAAAAATACTTAGATAAAACGCATTTAAGTTGGGGTGTCGCTACGTCACTAGTATGTATAAAATCTACATGGGAAGTTCTTCTTTTTTATCGACAATCTGACCGGCAAATTTTTATATTTGTTAAAAAAGTAAACATGTGATTTCTTTAGTAAAATGTATTTTAAATTATTGCCTCGTTATTGTACGAGATTTGAAAAACATATAATATATCGAAGAATTACTTGTAATTTTTGTTTTACTTAAAATTTTGTAGGAATGGTAACAAAAAATTAACGTCACAAAAATGCTTTATTTTTTTGTTTTTCATGCAAGATCAGATCTTCAGTTTCTTATTACTTTCTTATCAAGAATACAAACATTTATTTTTAGCTAGCTCCATGGGACGGAATTTTTAATAATAAACATAAACATTTAAAAAATGTTATCCAATACTGTCACATTTTTGCTTCATACAACATAAATCTTTTTAATATTATGAAAGTCTTCCAATAAAGTAACTTGAAAATCTGGTGAACACCTTTATTGTTTAGCAAGTAATACTAGAAAACGTTATTTTTGTAAATATTACCAATAAACTGGATCATACACTACTTTGAACTTAAATTATAAGGGGGACAAAATTGTGACACACTGTCACAATTTTGTCCCCCTTATAATTTAAGTTAAGTGTGTGTGTAGTGTGTGTGTGTAGTGTGTGTGTGTAGTGTGTGTGTGTAGTGTGTGTGTGTAGTGTGTGTGTGTAGTGTGTGTGTGTAGTGTGTGTGTAGTGTGTGTGTGTGTGTATGTGTGTGTGTGTGTGTTTATTGGTAATATTTTTAACGAAGTGACGGAGTGGTAAATAATGATTACCCGCCGAACAAAGTTAACCTTATAAAAGTTTTAAAGTTTAGAAAACAATAAAATATTATAATATATCCTTAAAATGCTACTATAAGTCTTATTTATTGGTATCCATTCTTTGGTAGATATTAATTTAGGCTTACAATAGGTATCTTTTCGCTTACTCTACTTTTCAAAATATATCTATTGGTTAATCGAATTCGTAAAACACGCGTCTTCCTCTTTTAACTACTTTAGGAATAATTTTCCAGTATCGTCAATAGTTTTATAAAACATCACCCGAACATCTCCATCTTCATCCACTCCACTTTTTGCTACTTACTCCTAAATATGTAAGTGAAGGAGGTGGTGTAGAAGCCGGAGTGTTCATCAAAACGTCTGCAAAGCTTTCTGTCGTTCTCTTTTCTTCTTATTTATAATCTGCCATTGTCTCTTTATTTTGTTGCTTATTTTGGTGGTGTCATATGTTTAACTAACTTTTTACAAGCAAGATATCTTTTTAAATCTTTACGTTTCACTTTTGCAACGATTTCAGGGTTAAGTTTCCTTTTTTCACGACACCGTCGTCGCTGTTTTTCAGCCGCAAATAATGCCATTTTTCCACTTACCTGATGGTAACACCTTAAATTAACAACTTAAATAATCGACGATTTAATAACCAACATAAGAAAAATAACAATCATCTATTATGAAAATTAACTAAGGCTCTAAGTTCCATGCAGAAACGACCACTCCGTCACATTTTTGTGACAGTGGTGCCTCGTGACAGAGGTGTAAAATAGTAATGTTCGACATTCTCAGCATTCGCCTAATTATGATGTACGCATAAAACTGGGCATATATGAAATATTTATCAGGAATTAATAAAATAATATTGAAACGCAGAAATTACAATAACATTTGGAAGTAGTAACTTACGTGACAGAGCGGTCGCTAAATAAACACACGCACCTCCTTTTACTGTTTGCGAGCGACTGACTGACTGGTATTACCCATGGTCTAATAAAACAAGGTCTGACATTCCGGGACCAACACATGCTTACGTCACTATCCAGTTGCTACTCTATTGCAACAAAACACGATTAAGGAAAGATTTTCAGAAACCAAAGCTTTTAAATTATCGTTTCGTGGGTCTAATAAAACGAAACAATTCAATTTAAACATAAACCAACGTAATTGTTAGTTAAAACCTCATTATTTTATCGGATTCGCACAGGTAATAAAGGTGGTTGGGGAGTTATTATTACAAACTTCTGGTAACACATATGTGATGACGTAGACTTGTGTTGCCCACGACGTGACCACTGTGTTTCGGAATGCCATACCTGGCGAAGTATATTATTATACCATGGTATTACCGGGTTGTAGGGACGCATAGCGTGGGTCCGGGGTGGAGTGGGACTATGCTCTTGTCTAGAGACCACAGTCAAAATTGCTAACGCACATTATTTTGTACCTTAAAATGAGTGACAGAAGGTAGCAACAAAAATCACATACTTGCGTCGGGAGACAGCTAATAAAATATTTTTTTATTTAATTATAGAAACATTAAAAATTATTTCTTCTTATTAATTTAACAACAACGGTTAAGTAGTTCAGTAAACGTTTTTGGATAGAAACTTTTGATGTGATTTTTTTTTACGAGAGCTGTTTGTTTACATTTGTGGTTACAGAGGGACACACTTTATTTGTATGTAAAACTCCTCCGTCACGCTTTTTGTATACTATGTCACAATCATTTTGTAAAAAATATTAATAATTAAAATATAGGTTTGAGGATATTATAATTATTGCATTATCAAGGGTTTATTGTAAAAAAAAAATATGAGAAATTTAGTATTTTGGAGCAAAAACATTATTTTTTTTTTGCGTAGAAGACAAGTCATTGTCGATAAAAAAGAACGTCCCACATACTCGTGACGTCATGGCACATTTTACTAAATGTATCGCCGTAATTTTTAGATTTTCCAATATTTTTTTATAATCTCAAAGCCGGACTAAAAAAATTAGATAGTCATCATCCCTATTGCTGTTTTCCATTTGATTCCAAAAAGAACTGCAAGTTAATTGCGTACTTTGAATCACATTCTGAATAATTTTGTAGGATATCCATTGCATCATATTTTCGAAAAAAAAATCCAATCCAGAACGTAAATAACGCAATGAATGTTGTTGATGTGTCAAAATAAAACCTATTGCTATTACTTTAAGTGTGTTACGCAATTATCCCGCTGCACGTAGAAATATCACGAAGGAGAGAATACTGATTACGATCTTAATCAGTATTCTCTCCTTCGTATTTATTATGATTATCAGGATTACGTTACTTCAGAAACTTTTATTACCCTTTCCTACTCCAACCGTTGTTTTGCCTTTTGCGCTAATTAGATACGAGTACGACCAAACAACTTACATTTGTGCTAGTTCTTTTATTTCAAGGAGAGTGACACGTTAACATGGCTACAAGTTTTCACGTTTTACTAAAATAGACTGTAAGAAACTAATATTGATATCTACGAAATTATCAAACGGTGTTGGCAAAACGCTGGAATTCCACCCGATGCGCGTTTCTCGTAGACTGTAGGCGTATAAGTTACAAATTTAAAACACGTTGCATATTGATAATGATTAAAATGGACATCAAACTGGAGCCAACAGCAACGTTCCGTTCTGCTCGTTCTGGATTATCGCCTGACTTGCATGGAGTTTTTCACCTTGTGAGTTGTGCGACACGTGTTCCAAAAATAACTAAATACATTGCTGTTATGACTGGTGACCGCCCGATTTAGCTAAAACCGCTAGAGTTTGTAATTATGTATCCAGTTTTCACAAATAAAATGAATTTTATTTGTGAAAACGTTTTTTTTTTTTTCATTTACAATTAAATTAAATTAAACGAAAAAAGTTACCTACCAGGAAAGGTAATTAGGAGTTACATCATTTGTAGAATTTAGTTAACACTAGACTAGAGTATGTAATGTACACAAATCGAAAATTGTTATTTTAAAAGTAATGTGTCAATTGCCATTTAAGCAAGACCGTAGACCTACCTAGTGTGATAAGGAAGGATGAACTAGGATATACCAAGATTTTGTAAAGATCTCTGATGCATTTATTAATTTTACAACCTCGTGTAAATGACGCAATTTACCAGTTACCACGCAAGTCATTATTCCGTCGCCGATTTATTTCTAACATAGTAACACGTTGTTTCGTATCGTTGAAGATCAAAGTGACATAAGTAATCTTGGAAATAGTAACTGAAATCCTTGATGTGATCTCGGTTTCCCAGTGATAATATCTTATTTTCTAAGTCACTCAATTTGAATACAGCTGTCACATATAGGCATTATTCTTATCACACTCAGCCGTCTTTGGACTGACGTAATTCTTATCTACGTAGGTACTTGAGTCTCAAGAAACAACGGAACGGATGCGGGTGGCGTGTTAGCGCTAGTTAGCTGACAAATCATAATTAAATCAAATTGATAACTTGAAGAAGCATAATCAATACTCAGAACGCTTGCATATTTGTTCTAAATGGAATTTAATGGACATAACCAAAACTTCCGACGACGTCCGACGTGCAAATAATTATGACTGTTTGATTTCAATTAACATACTCTACGTACGCATTGTGGTTGTTTAGCTATGTATGATGTATTTAAGAAAAAGTTCCACTGACCCACTGTCCACCTTTGTGCAGTTTTTATGTGTGTATGAAGCACAAAATTAAATAAATAAAAATTAGTAGATACGGTCAGCAACAAAGTTCGATTAACACTGTTATTTTTCTAATAATCTCAATAATAATAAAAAAAACTAAACTTACACTGCTTTTCAGCATTGCATGTAAACTAATTATAATTTTAAATCTGTTCCAATTTTTTTTTTTTTGTTTTTGTTTTGTGTCAATAATAATTATTCTAAAAACTGTAGAATCGATTTTCATTGCTGACCTTCAATTGAAGTACCTAAATAACAGTCATCGTTAAATATTCGTAAATTTTGCATTGTCGTTGTTGTTCTATAAACTCCCGATCGTCACAAAACTGACTTCCCCGTCTTTTAAGCTTAGCGCTTCTTATCTTTTGGAAGGCGTGCCCGATCAAATCGAGATTTCGAGATGATTCAACAAATAATCGTGGAGATGTCATTAAAAGAGGCGTATTGTTCGAAAACAGGGCAAAGCTTGATAATAATGCTTTCGTAACTTCGTATTTTACGATGGATGGAGTTCTTTTAATAAGTTCACTTTTTGTAAGTATGCGTCCAGGCAGGGAAAATGCCAACACTGCTAGTCCGCCTCTGCAATGAGCCCAAACAGGATACCTGTGCTGTAAGTTGGTAAAGGAGTTGGGTATCCTGCAAGTTCCAGGTGATGCTGCAGCATCAGTTCAAGGTTACTTACTATGTTCTTCCAATATCATTGAAGTAACAGAATACCAAATTTCAAATTGATCAGACCTGTAGACACGCTCACATCCATCAACTAGAAAAGAGCTGATAATCTTCAAACGGCTGAACCGATTTTGATAAAACATGTCTAAGAACTTTTGATAAAACATGTTTTATTTGAAAACAGGTTTTCTAGCGATGGCGCTAGAAAACTTGCTTTCAAATAAAACCACATTCAAATCGGTTCACGTGTTTAAGAGCTACGGTGCTACAGACACACATATAGCGGTCAAACTTATAACTTTTTATTTTTCCGTCGGGGGTTAAAATACCTTTTGTTTCGTCTAATAAAATAATACAGACAGCGCACCTAGATGGGAGAGTCCTATTACTGGCTGGACGTACGTTGCGTTGCGTGAGCTCAGCAAAGAACACACAAGCTAATCACTCAAGGCCATTGGCATTAAGTCGCGTCTTAAGGGATTGCGTGGAATTCTTAAAATCACGGAATATTTTATTTTATGCAGTTTTTAATTAACACGCTAGAAAATCTCGAGATGTATTTCTAACTATTCAAGCAATTTTTTTTGGATTTCTGTTGAATCAGGTTTTTGATTGCTACAAAACTATGTTTTTAAGGCTAGATGGTCGTATTACTTGACAGCTCATGCAAGCGTTTGTTTACAAAGAAAAATGAGAGGAAAGTCAAATTGACATGCAGTTATTGTCAAAATTGTAGATGGTTTTTTCACGAAAGCCACTAATGATAATGAAGAATTGGTGTTGCATTGGAGGCACACTATGTCCTACCCAAAATAAAATGTTTATTCACGAAGTTGTCTCCGACTCAGAATTTTAAATGCCGCTCCTTAATCCAAGTCTTAGTTTACGTAGGATTAATGTGGATGCACCACATCAATTGTAAGTTAAAAACTACTCTTATCACTGAAGTATTGCAGCAACCTTTAGAATATTTAAAAGTAGTCGATTTTATCTATTTACTGATTATAAATGATATATCTACAATCTTTACTGGTGCCACGCGCCAGCGAGCCAACAAGTCCGCGGTTCGTATTCATGGTAAACAAAACAAAACTTGCGAATCATAGTTTCACCTTCATAACTTCTGTTTCTCTCACCTTTTGATTCCCATGAATATGGGAATTGGCTGTTTCGAGATTCGGGGTAATCGGAAACGTAAGATTCTAGGGACTTATTTGAATGAGGTTGCAATTAGGTAGGTAAAACATGCAATTTTCCTACCGAGGCTACCAAGAAGCAAAAGCTATCTTCGATGTCATGTAATTTATCTAACTATTAACTGAATCTAGAATAGGTAGCTATAGGTAATAATTCGTATATGTTGTTTGATAGTACTGGCTATATATTATGGCACTATATTATGTAATATATCTTTTCATGGTGAACTACTCATGAAACTAATGTTCCTTTTTTGTTTTGTTTCAGAATTTTTGTCAACAGATCGCTACATTTAGAAAATGTTAAATTCTATGGCTTTGATATGGATTACACCTTGGCTGGTAAGTTTTGAACATACAAGTGTTTCTATCCTTCTGAGCCTTCCACCGCCAAATGCGGGTACTCTGTGACACCGCCATTTTTCACGCTGTTTGTGCATGATTTTTCCCTGATTTAAGCTTTGTCAACTCATCCACTGCCAGCTTAGTCTTAAGTACTGTCTCGCTGTTCCACCTTCATAGTCTACAAGGTCAAATTAAATTAGCTAGATAAACTCTGCAGATGTGATGAGTATCTATATCTACACACGATAGAATCAATTCATTTTTTTTGTATATTTTGATGTTCAAAAGTGCCTTTTATGTGCCGTGCCTATCCTAACTAATATTATAAATGCAAAAGTGAGTTTGTTTATTTGTTTGTTACGGTTTCACGCTAAAACGGCTTAACAGATTTGGATGGAATTTGATGAAATTTCGACTACCCGTAAATTTGGGACTCGCCCGCACTAAGCTGTGACTAAAGTCCACCACAGACGCAGCTATAATATATTTATAGCAAGACATATAGCGATATATTTTCTATAGTAATCTTCGAGTGACCGCAGACGGCATGACGCACGCACCAAAAAAGGACGCAAAAAAAGCAATAGCAAATTATATTAATATACAGGGTAAAAACTGATACCATGGATTCAGTACATGATTCTGAGTACCTTGTGTTTAAATTTTTCATAGGTTTTTTTTTTAAATCTGCTGTTCCTTACATTTTGGCCGCGTAGGTATTGCAGTTTTTTTAAAATCTGCTTCAGAATCATGTACTGAAACCATGTTATCAGTTTCTCTCGTCGATGTCCCTGCCACCTTGTATATTGTAGCTACGTCTGTCTGTAACGGGCTTAATGATTAGCTTTTTGCTAACTATAAGTTTTTTAATCTTAGCAGTTATGAAGAAATTATAGGTAGAGATTCTATACAAAACAATTTTTTTTACAGAATACAAATCGCCGCAATATGAAACTTTAGGATTTAATTTAACCAAAGAGAGATTAGTGCGCAAAGGTTACCCACAGGAAATAATGGAATTTGAATACGACCCTTCATTTCCAGTTAGGTGCGTATTTCTTATGTTTCTAAAATGAACCAATTTATTAATGGTAAATATTTTTTAAAGGTACTTATAATCTTTATTTTTCTTTTCAGAGGTCTATGGTTCGACACGCTATACGGTAACTTACTAAAGGTAGACGCCTACGGTAATATTTTAGTATGCGTACATGGATTTGAATTTCTGAAACAGTAAGTTTGAAATCATAATATGTATGTTAGGTTAGGTTATTTGTCTAATACGGGCACCAATAAATAGATTTTAGCACTACATAAATTAAATCTAATTGATTTTATTTGACGCTCGCTTTACTATTGTGTCAATATCAGTTGATGACATCAGTTACCTAGTTGCGATTGCGACGTTCTGGTATTAAGCGTCGTGCAGACCGGCGCGACGCGACTAACAAAACAATTTTTAAGAAAACTTCACGGTAGAACAATTACCGGCGGCGCGCTAGTGCGCACGACCTTTAAACTGACTTGAATTGTTTTGATAATCTTAAAGATAATATTATAATTCCAATTTGGACTCTTACGACATATTCGACAAAATGCGTAAGAATATAAATTACTCTCATTTTGTTTTGGTCCTCTTTAAACAACAGTAACAAATACATAAACTAACAGCACAGGTGACAGCCCGCTAGCGTGTAAGGAAAACTAATAATTTCAACGTTTGTTTCAGTTCACAAGTATACGAATTGTACCCGAATAAGTTCTTAACACTAGACGAGTCAAGAGTGTATGTACTAAACACATTATTCAACTTGCCGGAAACTTATCTTATAGCTTGTTTGATAGACTTCTTCACGAATTCTCCACAATACACAAGGTAAGCAATGAGTTACTACGCTTGTTAATCTGAAGAAATCCGTCTACTCGTAATAGTGTCCATAAATAACAGATGCTAATTGGTATAGATTAGAACATAATTTATTTCTATTGTTGGTTGATGTCTCGCTGAACGAATTCCATTAATTTTATTGTGTTATAATTCAACTAATGTGGCTATAACTCAAGAATAGCTTCGCCTGAAAGTGAATCGGTCAGTAACGGTCACTCGTCCGTCACACATACCTGTTTTGCATTGCGTAATTCGCATTTCAATCGTCGACCTACAAATGTACTACTCTAAATATGGCCGTCCTAGTTTATTTTATCAGAAAACAGCTTGAGCCTTTCGTACTCGGACATTATTACCAAACATGTTCTGTAAATAAAAATGTATTGCAGAACAAACTATGGTGTACGATGTGGAGATCTCGCTATGTCATTCAAATCGATCTTCCAAGACGTAAGAAATGCGGTCGACTACACTCATATTCATGGAGACCTGAAGGACAAGACTACGGAGAATATGGAATTATACTTGAAGAAAGACGACAGGCTGCCAATGTTTTTGTCAAGGATAAAAGAAAGCGGTGCCAAAATCTTTATACTAACCAATAGCGAATACAATTTCACAAATAGAGTTATGGAGTACCTATTCGATTTTCCATACGGCGCAAAGGTAAATATAACTTAGACCAAATAGCTATATTTGCATACGTATGATAACGTTTGAACAAAGTGATTGATCACATATTATGAGTCAAAACAGCTGTCACTTGTTATCGTCAGGCGACTCTGTAGATAAAGCATTTTAACCGATACTATATTTATAATTCGGTTACTTGTTATAATGTTTGAACTTTATTGTTTTGAAGCTGGATTAATCGAGATGGCTCTTAGCTACATTTCATTAAAGGAACTTGAACCATTTCAAGGTTATCAGTTCATATACATAATAAAAAACAAAGTCGATTTTCGCGTTTGTCTGTATGTCTGCGTTGTTCTTCTAAACCATGCAATAGATTTTGATGAGGTTTTCACCACCGTTTAGAGAATGTATTCCGGAAGGTTTATGTGTAAAATACGTTACTATTAAAGTTACGTTTACCTAAGAAATCTCGATGTTTTGTGAAGTCGTAAAAACCGTGCGAAGCAGGAGCGGGCCGCTAGTAGCACAATAATCTTATCTACAGGCTGATTACTCACTCAATCATGAATATAAAAATAAACTTTTACTACGGGCCTGAACTTGATCTCTGAAATATCGAAAAAATGCTATTTCATATAAAAATGCAAACTTACCCAATGAGTGTATATTTTTTTTATTTAATAATAAAAAATCTTCAGCGGCAATTTAGCTACTTATTAATTATTTTGGGGTTTGTTAAGTTAAATCTTTTATTTTATTGATACGTTTTAATTGTTTGTTTTATGGGCCTTTGCACTGCAGTGGGACACTAATAGGCTGATATTATTAGTTTTAAGATCTGGTCTTCATTAATTCTTCATACTTGATGTCATTGTTTATAGCCTGGTGAGCCTCACAGGAACTGGAAGACTTATTTCGACTGGATCGTAGTGGACGCGAAGAAGCCGTTGTTCTTCGGCGAAGGCACTACTCTACGGCAGGTTGACACTAAGACTGGGGCTCTGAAGATGGGCCACTATGTCGGCTCATTGCACGAAGAACTTGTTTATTCTGGAGGTAAGTCAATTTTGTCATAGAAAATATACATGCGCGTGGAAATAACTGAACTAACGCCGCCATTTTGTCCTTTCTATACAGTTGCTGTGACAATTTCACAAATGTTTACCAACAACGCCTCCTGTCAATGTCATTCAGGCTCCAAAAGATCCTTCTACAGACCGTTCACTAACTAACTTGGCCCTTGTCTGCCGTCATCTTGGCACTATTGCTTGTCAAGCCATTTTCAACTCTATTAGTATCGAAACTAAGGGTCAGTTCACACCGAAACGTGACGCGACGCGATGATGCTTGAAGAGGCCAGTGGTTTCGCGCTGCGCAGCGCGCCGCCGCAAGACGCATCGCGACGTGGCGACGCGCATCGTGAAGTTGCTGGCAGCGCCACGCCTCGCTGTGCCTTCCGGCGAAGCACCGCTGCGTCGTAATGCGTCGTGCTACGTCACGAGGCATCTCGAGGTGCAGCGTGGCGTAGCGCGTCGCCGCGGGCCATTTTCGAATAATCTCAATTAAATGTGGATCTTTTTGTGTAGTAAATAAAGTAATATTTTGTATTACTATCTTAAAAAGTGCGCTAAGAGTCGAGTCACGTCTCAATGTCATTTCATGAAGGCAAGGGACAAGTAATTGTGAACGGTCAGTATCTCTTTAATCGTGAAATGCAAGATCGACACATGCAAGTGTCAGTACGTTTCAAAAAGCCATGAGCGCGACTTTGAATCTAAACAATACCAGTTTTCCTCCTCCTCTATTTCGCCATCAAGATATTGTTTATTCCTGATATCAATAAAAGCCTACATCAAACAATATTATGCTTCTAAGAAGTTAAAATGATTTCACCAATGTTCTTGGTATTACGATAGGTATCAAGGAAGTGATGTCCTATCAATATCGATAGATTATTAATGGCCAACATACTTTAAAAGTAATTAATGATTTTACCTAGTCGTTTCAAAGTCTATTCAATCATAATAGGATTAAATTGTATCGATAATGAAAATAATTGGCGTATTAGCAAGACGAAATAGGGCGAGTATATTAAAGATAACGACGGCTATTAAATGGTACTTATTATGGATACAGATAAACTGGTATCATATTATCTAATATCTAGTACCTATAAATATCTACTTATCCATACTATCCATAGTTATTCATACTAAAGGGACGATGATAAAAAAAAAAATTGTGTCCTTCAGGTAGATTATTAAAAAATATTGAGAGATTGCTCAGAGACGGTTAGTACTAGAAAGCTGTAATTTGGCATGGGTATACATATTAATCATGCCGACCAAGTGGTAAATAATATCAAGAAAAAAATATTTTTTAGGGTACCTCCCCTACACGTAAAGTGGGGATATTTTTATATTTCTTCGTCTATCCCATGGCGTGGGATGTCGTTAAAAAGGTCGTTCAAAAATGTTGTGGGTGTGTGAAAATCATTTTTCAATTCAGGAATCCGTTTGCGAAATATTAAGCTTTAAAGTCCAATTTTTTGTTAGAGTCAAGTGTGTGTGTCCCTGCCAGCTAAATGATTGTACTTGGATTTGTGAAAAAACAAACAGCAGTAGTATATATAACGAAGTTAAAAGGAAACCTATTACAGCTAAGTAGGCTTTACAGGTTAACGAGTAATAATCGACCAACTTAAATTTTCAGTTTGAAAAACATGATCTCCCATACATTCCGTATGAGAGAACATGTTTTTCATCTACAATATTAAGTTTGTTCTTGGGATAAATACATCCCAACTACGGAATCCTTCATTGTGCGTGGTCCGACACGCACTTGGCCGGTTTTATTATTAAGATAAAGCAAACAAATACGTGTCTAATATTTTTTTATTATCTGATTGACGCACTAAATAGAATTTCTTTTATTTTACGCAAGCTTCATTCCTATGTAATATATATATTATACATATTATATATTTATTTTACTTAATATTGTGTGTATATTACAATATCCTTAAAAAATTGTAACAAAGAATCTTATTGTCCGGTCATGTTCTCAAAGAAAAATATTGTGGGAGACTGGTGCCTCAGCTAAGCCGAAGCTTGTATTTCAGGCCACCAGGTCTCAGCCTTATATAATCTTAATATAAAGATTATATATGTAAATACAATAAGTTTGTGCGCTGTCTGTCACGTTCTGAGTGTTGACACGACTGTGGAACATCAATGCTTCAGAACCAGATAATATTATCTTAATTAGAATGCTATATTAAGCATAGCCACTCAACTAACTGATAACAGACTGAAGATTTACTATCGCGTTTATTGTCATATGCTAATGGAAGTTTTTTGTGGAACAATACAGGGCTGCTGCGCACGGTGCGCGGCGACGAAAAGTCACCCTTAATATTAAATCTAAGTAGATATCAGTTATTATAAACAACAACACTACAAAGTCATACTTTGTTTATTGTTATATGCTAATGGAAGTTTTTAGTGGAACAATACAGGGCTGCTGCGCAAGCCCGCGGCGACGAAAAGTCACCCTTAATATTAAATCTACGTAGATATCAGTTATTATAAACAACAACACTACAAAGTATGATGAAAGAATTGAAAGACGTAAGTCCATGAGATGTTAGTAGCCCCAATCCTTATCGTTTTTGTTACGTAATAAATTATGACTTCACTGGTAAACATTTTTGCCAATTTCTCGTTATCAATGTGAATATTTTCTGTATAACAATAAAATATCTATTTCTGGACTTAGCAGCGAGTAAAGCTAGCCTAAAGTTGATAAAAAAAACGTAGCCTTCGAGCTATGTATTCCACCGACAGAAGAAGAATAAAATATTTTTATCAGGTACACTGATTACTGAATCCTCTGTCGGTCAGACAAATTATTAGCGTGTTTATCGCGTTATATAAATAAGGTTAATTTAGTTAAAATCGGGTCACCTTTCAAGCAATAAAAAACATTGAACAGTTGTTGCAGAATATTAAAAGTCAAAACAATTAAACTGAAGAGAAATGCAAATTACTAAGAAGCCTTTCAACGCTCAATGGGCCTTCGCGATGCCGAGGCGATTGATACCATGCAATATAAAATTTACATATTGTTCTAGGTTCCTGCGATGTTTTTACTGACATGATCGGTGCGAAGGGTAAAGACGTGTTGTACGTCGGAGACCACATATTCGGTGACATCCTCAAGTCGAAGAAAATCGGTGGTTGGCGCACCTTCCTCATAGTTCCCGAATTAGTTCAAGAACTTCACGTGTGGACCGACAAATGTCAGCTGTTTGAGCAGTTACAAGACTTGGACGTGGATCTGGGACATATGTACAAGTATGTATATCTGTTAATACTTGCCTACAGTTTTAACGAACGTTGTTAATCAATTCTGTGATAAACTATCTAATGTGTCAAACTGACAAGCTGTAAAGATCATTTTGAATAGGACATGAAATATTACGATGCTTTGTTTATCGCATTTCCCTGTTGATTCATAGGAAGCTAATTTTGTTACGATTACACACAGAACATTATAAAACAACTGTTATTTGAACTATCATTCACTGACAGATAACGCACAGTCTAAACCGCTATGTCTAGAAGCATAGAATTTTGCGCGAGTTCCATAAATAACGAAAGTGAGAACTAAAGAAAGATTTTTGAAAATTCATTCTTTAAAGGGGTTAAATAGGGGATGAACGTTCGTAATTTTTTCGGTTGAAAAATATTTGTAATTAAAACAACTGTTTTGCAGAGATTTGGACTCGAGTACGAAGGAGAAGCCCGATATATCGAAGCTGCGCTGTGCGATCCGCGACGTGACGCACAAAATGGACCTGGCATACGGCATGCTCGGCTCACTGTTCCGCTCCGGATCCAGACAGACTTTCTTCTCCTCACAGGTGCGATATATTTTCAATAATTTTCCGTACTATAACGCATGTATAAAGACGCTTAACGAAACCGAGAGTCATTTGGTACTCCCTGTCACCGTGATCATTTTTTTTTGTAATGGACTACGAGTATATCTGGGAACTTTCTGGTTACGGAGATATTGAAGGTCGAAGTTTTTTTTCACGAAAACAAGATTTAAGTGGTATAAAATACCTTTAAATTTAAATACCCCTATGACCGCTGTACTGTTGCATGCACAATGTTTTGCTTGTGTTTCATTGCGCGCTACCGTAAAAAGATTTTTCACACCCAAAATAAAAGTCATTTCCCAGCAATCATTTTTGCTCCATGAAACTCAGTTTGATGTAGGGAATTCGTCGATAACGGCAAATTGACAGGTCTTTTGACACGAAGCATCATTTTTTTTTTTTTGAGTGTGTGAAATTATCAAATAACTTCTGCCGCTGTGGGCGGAGCGAGAGGGTGTGTCAGACTTTTACTGACTAAAACCCACCCGTGTTTCTTCCGTTGCCTGTGTGTCGGGGCCGCGATATCCCTTTCGGACAAACCCGCAACCCCGGCAGGACGATGTATCTCATAACAGAGCGTGTACTGTCTTAACTAAAAGCTCTCTTTACAGCTATATTTTCTAAGCTTTTAGTTAAGATAGTACACGCTCGCAGGAACACAAGCTGTTCTTTGTGAGTGTTCAACTCATTGCTGGCCTGTAATGAATACGCGAGCGACTCTCCCCCACGTATAACGGACGACGGAACACGTGTGGTCTAAAACGTGTCACGTGTGTCAGATTTATACATATTAGAAAGAAAACGAAAGATATAGCTAAGAATATATAAGTTTTAAAGCCTCTATTTTGCTGTGCCCGACAGGATTTATAATGATCCCATTCAATTTTGTTACCACACGTTGTGGTAACAAAATTGTGTTGTGCAATGAACAATTGAGTATAGAGTCTTACGGCCTGTCTCAATAAAATAACTTCCGTTTGCTCTTAAACTAAAAGTGGGCAACGTCGCAAATAGCTATTAAAAATGTACCTGTGTTGATTAATTTAGCGAACTAGAATATTAATATTTAATGAATTGCAATTATAACATTGAATTTGATGATAAACCCGTTTTAGGTGTAAAAAAGGCATTTGGGAAGTTCCAAATACTTTTTTTTTACATCTAAACCTAATATTTGGTGTTTCCATATTAATTATTGCATTTCATGATCAATATGCTAGTTAGCCATATTTCTTATTTCCATACAGTAATATCGCCAAATTAATCAAAACAGCGAAATATTTGACATCTATTTGCGACGTTGCATACTTTCAGAATAAACGCTCTTAAGAGTACACTAGTCGACGATGCGCGACGGCTCGAACTCGTTAGTGGGCGTAACTTATATGCATGCTAATTAGTCTAATTATTAACTTATTTAGTTTTTTTATTTAGTATTTATTTATCTATTTTTTATTGATTTATTTATATATTTATTAGTTTATTTAGTGAAATAGACAATGATTTTCAGACCTTTTTAGACGTATAGATATTATGAAAAAAGTACTGAATGTATTTACTCAAAATAAAATTATTTGAACTATTGAATTAAATATCTATCCCTTTACGGTTTCTATTTTGCCATTTTCGTTCTATATAAGTTATTTATTTACGCTCAAACACGAGTTAAAATTAGTGTTGAAATATGGAAGTTTTGATGCTCATAACTTCCAGACCAATATTTTTTTCCAATTCTGCTTCCATACAGGGCTAGATAATGACAAGAAAAATTTATATAATTTTAAGTTTTGAGAGCGTACACCGTCAAATAGACGAGCAATCACCATACTACGTTTGTATGGAAGAATGACCGACTAGCGTACCTTTAACATAGATTATTCGAGATAAACCGTACGATTTACACCTATCTTTTCCTGATATTCCAATCACAAAACTTCTACCTGCTTATATTAAGATCCCTCGACATGGGACTGACATACGCATTGCGATTATAAATGGACATAAAAAAAATAAAAAAAATAAAAAAAAAAGATTCCTCGACGCAAATATCTGAGAGATTTACTCTATATCCGAGTTATGTCAATATCGCAGATATACAATCCATCCACCTAAAGTTGAAGGACACCCAAGACGATTTCCACTCTAATAAAAGGAAATTGAAGTATAAAGTCGCACGGTTCCCATAAACTTCATGTTTGTTGTATCTCCTCAAATTAGCTGTGCCCCGCGGGTTCACTCGCATACGTATCAATCCCGTAAATTCTCGTGGGAACATCGGGATAAAAAGTATCCTATGTCCTAACCCAGGTCATGGTCTACCCATGTGCCAAATTTCATCCAAATCTATTCAGCCCGTTTGAGCGTGAAAGCGTAACAAACAAACTCGCTTTTGCATTTATAATAACAACCCCTACGTTGTAATTTTTCGTCGGTTTAAAAAAAAAAGGTGTTGTTCCATACATTTTGAGCGCGTAGATATTGCATTTTTCTATGAAACAGCAATTTTATTTTTTAATAACCGACGAAATATTTCAACCCAGGGGGGTTCAGTACCACGTATTGAATCCATGGTATCAGTTTTCGCGTCGTTGTCCCTGCCACCCTGTATGTTAATCCAGGTTATAAACTATCTATGTGCCAAATTTCATTCAAACAAACAAACTCGCTTTCGCATTTCTAATATATTATATAGTAAAGATAAATATAATAATATAGTTAGCATATGATGACGTGGGATCGGAATGCAATTTATTAATATTCAGAATTTATTAATACATTCGTTTGGCGATATACTTAGGTATATTGTAAACAAAATTGCTTGTCAATGTCGTTAGCATCATTATAAGGTCAATGTCCAAAAAGTTTGTTATTTATTTATTAAGCAAGGCACAACAACGACATTTTACAAAGATTAATCACGAACCTTCATTACTGTGTAAATACATCACATAAATGCATCATTATTGCTGAGGAAAGAGTATAAAATTTCCGTTTATTTATTACGACTATCTATATATATCGAAGTTTTGTGTTAACAGTTATCTTTGAAATGAATTCACACGCATGAGACAGGAAGTAGAGTTCAATTATGTTTGTACTTTGTTAGTACATCAGCAAATAAATAATTATTCTATTCTATTCTATCAGTGTAATTGTTCCATCACTAGCCACTGTTTGTTTTTACAGGAGTTCGGAACGATACGCATAATTGCTGAACAAACATTAAATAACATTCTTATGTACTGAAATAACAGTATCATTTGTATATTTGGCAAGAATTACCGACAATTCAAAGAACCAGTTTAGGTCACTGGAATTTAGTTAATTTTGTCAAATATGTCGAGTTGACACTTGAGCGGTGGCTAAACAATATTACCTATAACAAGTCTACACAATATTAGAGAATCGAATAGGTATGGACTATGGAATTTTCGTATCTCTGTTTTTTTATATTCAAATGATGCCTACTAATTATAGCTAAGTATTCAAGTAACATTTAATGCGTATATGTATGTTGGATATGTTGTATGGATTCCGTAAAGGCACCGTATTATCACCGTAGACCACATACATACGCTGCGGCAGGCTATACAGAAGGCCGAAGAGTATAACCTGCTTCTCTGCTTAGCGTTTGTGAACTACGAGAAAGCCTTCGATTCGATCGAAAACGCCACTGTGTTAGTCGGACTCCAGGACCAGATTCCGAAACCTATCTTTCTGCAGCGAGGTGTGAGACAGGGAGACGTTATCTTTCCGAAAATTTTCACCGCTGCACTGGAGGATGTATTCACTGTTCTGGACTGGAAAGGGCTAGGCATCAACATCAATGGCAAGTACATCACTCACCTTCGGTTTGCCGACGACATAGTTGTCATGGCTGAGACTATGGAGGACCTCAGTACAATGCTCGATGACCTCAGTAGCGTTCCGAAAGAGTGGGTCTTAAAATGAAAATGGAAAAGACAAAGGCTATGTCAAATGCCCATGTAACACCCACTCTCATGAAGCTCGGAGACGATACACTCGAAGTTGTGGACGAGTATGTTAATTTAAGACAAACTGTCCAGTTAGGTAGGTCCAACTTCGAGACAGAGGTCAATTGTCGAATCCGACTGGGCTGGGCATGCGGGAAGCTACGCAATATCTTCTCTTCCCACATACCGCAGTCTCAAGACGAAAGTTTTGACCAGTGATGACCGTAGCACTGAAATGTGGTCGTTCACTAAGGGCCCTATTAGAAAGGCACCCAAAGGGCAATGGAAAGGGCTATGCTTGGAGTTTCCCTACGTGATCGAATCAGAAATGAAGAGATCCGCAGGAGAACCAAGGTAACCGACATAAGAATCGCCAAACGTAAGTGACATTGCACGCAGATCAGATGGCCGATGGGGCCGAAAGGTTCTGGAGTGGCGACCGCGTACCCGAAGACGTACCGTTGGAAGGCCTCCCATAAGGTGAACTGATGACCTTGTGAAGGCTGCATGAATCTTCTGGATGCCGGAAGCATAGAACCGGTCGAAGTGGCGGTGCTTGCGGGAGGTCTATATCAAGCAGTGGACGTCTTTCGGGTGAAATGATGATGATATGTATGTTGTTGGTTCGTCCTACTATCAAGCAGCAACGGACATGATACTTTTTATCACTGAACAAAACCCCCCTTAAGTTAGTGAAGCCACGAACACAAAGCTACTTGGCAAGCTTTGCCAAAATATAAATTTATTTCATTTAGATACATTCAACTGGATTGAATTACTAGACGTCACAGTAGGATTCCGTGTGTTTTGAGATCCAATATACACAAATTATTTAAACATATAATTTGTGTATATTTTTGACCTTTCAAAACCCTTCATTTTGATACCCCACTCTATAGGGAAGGGAGATATTTCTTTTTTAAACTTACGTTTTGTCCCCAAAAATCCGCCATTTAGATTTTTTTTAAATTTTAATATAAACTCGCGCAATAAAAACGAATCTAACAACATATCATTCATCAAAATCGCTTCACTCGTTTAGTAGTTACGAGGGCAAATAGAGACGGACATACATACATATAGGTCAAACATACCTAATACTCCTTTTTTGGCTTCGCCGCAGTCGGGTAAAAATGAAATGCTGTTCGTTGATTAGCGCATCACTTCAGAAGGGCTGGACCGGTAGGGCAAATTTTTACAGTTGCCGGGAAAATTTGAAAATTCTTTCTATGGTAATTTTTTATGAATAAGTGAAATTTGGACAGGCGATGTCCTGTCAAAATTTCTGTCAGGTCAGATAGTGTAATATAAAATTAAAAGCTGGTTAAAATGATAATCAATGACTACCTAGTTGGTCTAGTGATCGCAAGCTCTACTGTTGAGCATGGGTTTTTCCATCTGGAATTTTTCAGTGGTAGCCCGGAGTCTGGATTTGTGCCCGGTTGATGGTAATAGGCTCGCCCCCTAATATATGGGACTTAAACATAACTGGCGAAATGTGGGTGTACTATAGGTACACCTCTGCCTAACCCTTCAGGGAATACAGGCGTTATGTTATATAAAATTAAAAGTCGGTTAAACTGTTAATTTCAGGTGGTGAGGTACGCAGACCTGTACGCGGCGTCGTTCCTGAACCTGATGTACTATCCGTTCTGCTACATGTTCCGCGCGCCGGCCATGCTCATGCCGCACGAGTCCACAGTCGCGCACGAGCAGAGGTTCACCTTTGACCAGCCCAGCATTGACAGGTCAGCTCTCATTGTTATCATATTTTATACTAGTTGTTGAGGTTGTGGGTTCAAATCAGAGTACCAATGTGACTTTCAATTCATATGTATACTTTCTAAGTTTATCTTGGGTTTTACTGACATCGGTGAAGGAAAAGATCGTGAGGAAACTTGGACTTATAGTTAATATAATGCTTGTTCTTTCTCTGTATAAGAAGAGGCCTTCGCCCTGCTGTGGTAAAATAATAGGCTGGTATTATTATTTATTACACTAGTACCCGTTGCTGTGCACCCTTCAAATATTTTTGTATTAGCAAAGTTCTGCTCTTTGGTGAAGAGATAAGGCTCCCGCAAACAGGTGCGACGCGACACCAATAGAACAACTTCCGAGAATTTTCATAGAAATTGTTCCACTAGGGTCGCGCTGTCGCGTCGCGCATGTCTGCGGGAGCCTATAGACGAATGCAGTCAATTAATCCCGACATACTAAGGCATGCGCGGCGCATGCCTCATGATGTTTGTACGCGGCATTATATTTTAATATAATCTACTCTAACTAAACGATTGCCAAAGACTTCAGTTCAGACTTGCTCTAATAATCAAACCTAACGATGTTCCATGCCTTTTGGTACATACCTAATGCGATGCAAAAAAGCGAAAGTATTTGTGACATTAAACATTCTTTCGCTAATGAGGTCACTAACTGAGTGCTAACTGAGCCGTGACCTCTTTAGCGGAAGAATATAAGGTTAGTCAAGTACTCAATACGATATATTTAGAAATACTACGCGTGCACGAGCATAACTCAAGCATACTGATGATCTGTGGTCTTGAACGGCGAGTCGTTGGCACTGCTGTACTTAATGCCGTTTCCATTTTATTAAAACCACCTAGCCGGGCATTTAAAGGGAATTCTCTAAGGTAGCCATTCTTGAAATTCGACATTACCGTCGCGAATCGAATTTTTATCACCATACGAATTAGTACAGAGCTGCAACGTAAGAAAATTTGACTTTCGCCTTTCCCTTAGGCTCCTTTCACATTGGAGAAGAATTGAAGCGAAACGAAGCGTCAACGTCAAATACAAGGGATCTCGCAGGAACGCGCGCGTCATCGCGCGATTGCGACCGTCTTCGCGCGTCGAGATCATAGTGGTGAAACTGGGGAATAAAAGAGATCGTTGATTGAACGTTGCTCAAGGAAACTCATGTACAGTGGTCAACAGTGTAGAACAGTCGACATCGATCTTAGTATGATTGCGCTTCTATCAGGAGGTGAAGAGGTAAAATATAGAGAGAAGAGAATAAGAAAACGTGCGATATGGCTCGACTCCGGCCGCTAAGTGAGGAATATAAGAGGCATGGCTACGCGCGTACCCACTAAATAAATTTATATAGGAGTAAATTCGAAATGACAGATAATGCTACCGAACCGAATTTTTAATAGGTTGCAATGACTGTATATTTTTATAATATTGTTACTGTGTTAATTATTATATGGTATCCGATGGCTATCCTAGTTTTATCTAAGTAACATATTCGTTTTTCAAATAAATTAAATTAATATTTTCATGTTGTAATTCAATTCAAAAAATCCTTCTCCACTTAATTGATACATCAAACAGTTTACTGCCCACCAAAAAATAAAATTGAATTGAAAGATTTATTCATTCGCATTAGCTTCGCACGGTTTTTGCGACTTGTCAAAGATCGAGATTTCTTTATTATTAATGTAAGTATTATACACATAAACCTTCCCGGATAAATTCTGTACATCATTTAGAAAACCGCAGCCAAATCTGTTGCTTAATTCAGAAGAACAACGCGGTCTCACAGACAGACACGAAAAGCTACTTTAATTTATAGCATGTATACAAAGATATCAATTTGCAGTGTAACTGACATCATGCTCCCCAGCAACCCCATCACCTGTTGTTCCATTTATATGTCTATATTACTTTTGTACCCAATATGTAAATAATTAAAAAAAATAAAGGAGTACAGACACTTCACTTTTATGTTGGTGTAGAGCATGTCTCCAGCAACCCCAAGTTAAAATATGAAGGAACTTACGTAGATGCTTATTGTGTAGAAGTGTCTTAAAATAATTGTACTTGTCAAGTTTAAAATTCTCGGGCTATTGATATAAGCGCCTGAGAAAAAATACATAGAGCATGACGTGTGCAACTGCGCCTAATGTAGCCTACCGCTCTTATAGTGTATTATTTATGCTACCGCTTAACTGAGACGGTTCCTGTGGTAGCTTCGCGGTGCGGGAAGGGTGACAGTTGACGTGACAGATATGTCAAACTGCACACGAGATAGTTTCAACAAGTTTTATCTGACTATAGCTAAATTGAACTACTTACTAACCTATATGTAGGCATTGACTAAGGTCAATTGTATTGCCGTCTACGCCATAATAATATGGCATGTATTTAATGCGGCAACTAAGTAAAATGAATATAGGTTTAAAAAAAAAATAGAGTGGGTACCATATATAATGGGTTGGCAGCTAATAAGGAGTATCGTAATAAGTAATAGGTAGCATATTAATATATCAGTAATAAGCTCCGTTTTAATTTAAACTAGCATCAAGTTTTTCTTTTGGGAACAGAATTCATATCTAAGCGGAAACTTAATGGCGAAAACAAAATAGAAAATGGGCATTCATAAATAATATAAATCAGATTCTATTTAAAATTGTTTGTATGAAGAATAAATATACAATAGAGGGTATCTGGCGCTCGGCGGCCGCTGCCGCGGCACGCTCGCTCCGCTCGCTCGCCTTCACGCGTTAATGGTCACTGTTCTAACCTAACCTAACCCAAAAGCCACCCTACTAACATTATTAGTCGCCAAGTCATTATTTATAGCTCCTCGCCTAATATTTTATTTGACTGGTATAGTTTATTTGCTACCTAAACGCAGCTGCTAGTTTTTAGTTTTTATAACACCTTTAATTTTGAACCTTACATAATATAATAGTCGCGAAAATATTTAATCGCTGGCAAGTTATTTTATTTGTTGCAAACATTTAGTCGACTTTTAAGTTATTCGCGGTGCGGGAAGGGTGACAGTTGACGTGACAGATATGTCAAACTGCACACGAGATAGTTTCAACAAGTTTTATCTGACTATAGCTAAATTGAACTACTTACTAACCTATATGTAGGCATTGACTAAGGTCAATTAATTGTATTGCCGTCTACGCCATAATAATATGGCATGTATTTAATGCGGCAACTAAGTAAAATGAATATAGGTTTAAAAAAAAAATAGAGTGGGTACCATATATAATGGGTTGGCAGCTAATAAGGAGTATCGTAATAAGTAATAGGTAGCATATTAATATATCAGTAATAAGCTCCGTTTTAATTTAAACTAGCATCAAGTTTTTCTTTTGGGAACAGAATTCATATCTAAGCGGAAACTTAATGGCGAAAACAAAATAGAAAATGGGCATTCATAAATAATATAAATCAGATTCTATTTAAAATTGTTTGTATGAAGAATAAATATACAATAGAGGGTATCTGGCGCTCGGCGGCCGCTGCCGCGGCACGCTCGCTCCGCTCGCTCGCCTTCACGCGTTAATGGTCACTGTTCTAACCTAACCTAACCCAAAAGCCACCCTACTAACATTATTAGTCGCCAAGTCATTATTTATAGCTCCTCGCCTAATATTTTATTTGACTGGTATAGTTTATTTGCTACCTAAACGCAGCTGCTAGTTTTTAGTTTTTATAACACCTTTAATTTTGAACCTTACATAATATAATAGTCGCGAAAATATTTAATCGCTGGCAAGTTATTTTATTTGTTGCAAACATTTAGTCGACTTTTAAGTTATTAGTCACTCGGAAAATAATAAGCTTAATAATATTGGGATGTGGCGTTCTCATTTTTTTCTAATTGATTGGCACTTTCTCAAACAGAACCCTAATTTATGTAGAATCTGTTTCAAAATTCATTTCCACACCTCAGAGCTCCATCTTTCAAAACTTATTTTAGTTTATTGATCGTAGAAATGCTTTTTTTTTAAACATCTTTAATCAAATGACTTATTTTTTTAACTTCAATCTCGTGCGCGTTTTGCTCGAAGCAATAGTGGATAGTCAAATAATATATTTCAATTAGGCACATGAAAGGCACTTTGGAACGTCAAAATTTACAAAAACAAAATAAAATTAATTCTAGTCGCCCCTTCCAAAAGGTAGTTTTCGTATGGAGAAGAATGGGTAAGAAACGCTACTGTAGGCGGTCTTGGGGATCTCGCGCTCTAGACCGCCACGACCACGACCAGTGGTCACAGCGACCAGGTAAACTAATTGAAACCGATATGAATCGCGCACTTAGTTGGCTAGTTGGACGTTGCGACCCTATAAGGGTTCCGGATGTTGGTATATATAAGATTGATAAACTCGCAACATCGTTTGGCTTTGCCGTAGTCGGGTAAAAGCTGACCTTTTTTACAATTCAAATGCGACTCCATTCCTTTCTCTGCTCTATCTTTCGTAGTGTTTAGTAATAGTGAGTCGGATTCACCACCTTCACTAAAGCAGCTTTAGTAAACTTGGTGAATTCGTCTCATTATTATCATCATCTTATTGCATCAATGAGTTCAGTGATTGCCCTGCGAAGATACTACAAACCGCCCGCTACAAGTCGCCACGATATAATAATAGAATGTTATAACGTTCACAGTCACAAGCATACACACACAGTAGTGTAAAATCCTATTCAACACTAATTGTATTAAATAATTACTTTAACTTGCTTAACAACTAACTTTTTCTGTAAACGCAGTTATTTAAATCACATACATTTGATCACACCGACTTGCAAAAAAAAAAACAGTTTCATCATCTATGAGCTCCGCTGGGCGACTGATTTATGAATGAACGACAGTAAACGCAGTACTTTTGATAGGCAAAAGAAAAAATGGTGTAATGGGTATATATGAACTTTGCAATTTTTTTTGTGTCGAGAAAATTTCATTGTATCGTGTATTCCACTTTCAGGATGCTAGGCCATATAGTCACAAAACATCCACCAAAATGTTGAATCCCTATTCCATATACTTAATAAGGTACACGATAAGTAATGAAAAGCACCTAAAAAAAATGTAAAACCTTAAAAGAATGCTTGAAATCAACCTAGGTTTTGTTAAGTATCATTAAATCCGTGGGGTGTGGGCCTCAAATTACTAAAGGTACATCCACATCGAAGTTCCTTTTGGTAGAGCAATGTTTGCAAGTGATAGTGGGCAAAAACGGATACTGAAAAATTATTTAAAATTACTAAAAGATAAAGAATGTTGCAAAATGCTGCTCTACAAAAAGTTACTTTGATGTAGATGCACCTTAGCATGTTGAGCAATATCTTTAATACGTTACGAAACGGAGTTAAAGTTCAATCCATACTATACTTTAAAATTGTAAATACGGAAGAAACTCTGTCTGTCAACCATTTCGCGGGTAGACCATAACCTGGGTTACAAAATAGGATACTTTTATCGCGGTAGTACATTCCCGTTGGATAATTTCTGACTTCCACGCGGGTGGAGCCTCGGGCAAAAGCTAGTATAATAGTATACTATGAGTATACTATTATACTGTAAGTGATATACATGTCGCGACGCTTCGCTTCGACTCTGCGCCAAAGTGTAACACAACAACTTCGGTGTCATTTAGATAGATACCTTCCCTTTCAGGGCAGCAGATGACCAACAATTACTACGCACTCCACAAACAGTTATTGTGTTGCTCATGTTGTTAGTAGAAACTCCTAACTAAAAAAAGAATTAATTGAAATTTCGGTGGTTGTTTATGTATATTAAGGCTTTTGCGTCGGTGAATTACCTGAGAGATCTAGATAGATTCTTTTGTAAATTTTAATTATTTTCAGATCCAGAAATGTAAGCGTACCGCACGGCATCGGCATGTCGGATTTAAACGACGAACTAGCATCCTCCTCAAGTGAAACTGTAGTGAAGGACAAAAAAAAGAGAGAAATAACGGTGAGTTTCTTTTTATTAATATGGCACGCCACAATTGTGGCGACAAGTCCCCTCTTTGAGGAGTGGCTAGAGAGGCGCCACGGCGTCCTCACCTTCCGCCTGACGCAGGTCCGCACCGGACACGGTTGTTTCGGGAGGTTCCTGTTCCGCGTAAGGCGGGAGGAAACGCCCGGGTGTCACCACTGTGTGGATCGCCCGGAGGACACGGTGGAGCATACGGTGGAGGTCTGCCCGGCTTGGGCGGAGCACCGCCGTGTCCTCACGGAGGCGATCGGCGGCGACGATCTCTCGCGTTCGGCCCTGGTTCAGGCCATGATCCGGAGCGAGACTGCATGGGAGGCCGTCAATTCCTTCTGCGAAGCAGTAATGCTCGCGAAGGACGAGGTGGAGCGCGTGAGGGAGAGGTAAGATTCGCGCCCTCGCGCCCCTAGTCGCCGCAGGAGACGCCCTGGGCGTCGGGATTCGCGAGCCGACTTCCGGCCACCGTAGGCGCGGGCTTGCGGACGGTGAGCAATGGGTAGCTCGCCGTCCGATAAGGACCAGCCGTTCGATTCTGTAAAAATATCACCGTGAAACTTAGGTGAAGTGAGCGTGAAGTGAGCTGTCAATAGTGTTAATCCCTAGCATCCTACCGGTCGATTCTGTGGCAGTGACAGCTCACTTCACGCTCACTTCACCTAAGCTTCACGTTAATATTTTCACAGAATCGACCGACAGGCCCGGGTCGACGGCGCGTTGTGTTCCACGCGCGCCTCATAGAGATGTCAGCACCAACTGACGGGGTCCGTAAGCGCCAATGCCTGCCGGGGTTGCGAGTTTGTCCGAAAGAGATATCGCGGCCCCGGCACACAGGCAACGCAAGAAACACGGGTGGGTTTTAGTAAGGAAAAGTCTGACACGCCCTCCCGCTCCGCTCAGAGCTTATGAGAGAACTTATTTGATAATTTCCCACACAAAAAAAAAAGTCGAATGTCAGTGAAGAAAGTTTTGGGTATGAATGTGCTACAGTAGGGGAAGACCAAAGAAACGATGGATGGAATGTGAAAGATGATAAGGTTAGAACAAGGTTGACTACCGAGGTCATGACTAATAGAGAAATATGGAAGAAAAAACATGTTGCGCCGACCACTACTAAATTGGTATAGGGGCAAGAGAATGATGATAAATTTACGTATCCAAGTTTATTTCAGATCGCGACAGCATCGGTCCCGCACATGCGCCCGGAGACGCCGCGCCAGCTGACGCACACGCACGACGAGGACTGCTCCGATGACGATGAAGTCAAGTCTACGCACACTAAGTAAACCTGTATGAGGTCTTCTCGCATCGTCAGATAATTATGCGTACACAAGGTGGTCGCCGCACGGTCAATGTGACAGCATTGTGACACTGATCGTTCTCGTTACGCACATCGTCGTGTAAGTTTATTTATAGTACGAGAGTAGTGCCTAAACTAAATTGCTATGTTTAACAAAAAATGTTCATCGAATTGTTGTACACACGGCTACACATCAGGCTATACATTTCCAGTATAAGCTGACGTCGCATTGTACGTAAATCCTATACAATGCGAGATCAGCGTAAACTGGAAATGTATAGCTTGAGGTGTAGCCGTGTGTACCAATTATTGACATGTTTTGAATAAACTTTATTTTGTGGAGATTCAAATGTCGAGATAGAAACCATCGCGTTAACTAATAAATTGAAGTATTAGCATGGGCAATATTTCATACAAATGGATATTCAATTAATTAATTTATAAGTAACTTACTATAGCACAGTTCCAAGTCATAATTATGATTGAATGAGGCTTTGATTATTATTGAGACGAGTTTTTATTATACTTGTGTTTCTATTGAATTATGATTTTAAATGTTTTATATTACTTTATATTAAATCTGACTATTATACCTGCAATTATTTAGATATACTTTTATTTACAGCATGTTATTAAAAAAAAATATTGGGAGGAGACATTTATCGCAGTTATTTTCAAAAACTACTGTATCGTTACGGTTATTTATTAGTTATCGTTTTTTTAAGTATATTGGTAAGATGACAAGGCGACAAAAATTGTTAGCAGTAAATAATTATAAATATGAATACAATTTTGGAAATAATATTGGTAGTACTGTGAAAAAGTCTGAAGCAAACTGATAAATTAATTCAAACTTTTCTACTTACAGCGTCAATCACTGTGTCCATTCAACGGCTGTGTATGCTTAACATTACAATATAATATACGTCGTCTGTTTTGCGTGAATGTTTATTATTAATGTGCAGTAAGGAACCCCAAATCGGAGTGATGCGACTGGTGTGCTTACGTTTTATTTGTCATGGATACGGATCGAGTTGTAGGTATGTTAAGCTCAACGCGCCCGTCGTTTGGAGGTCCTTACTGTTTGAGAAAAACATTTTTTGAAATAGTTGTTATTCCACTTTTACATAATAAACAATTCTTTCTGTATAATATGTAGATTGCAATAAAACGATTTACTCAATTTAAAAGTGTTTATTTCTTAGTTTATTTGACTTGTTTACAGTAACAAGTCTTCCAGATATTCTTCAAATTCTTCCTCCCGTGACTTATCTTCAGCTTCTTGTAATCCTAAGTAAAACAATGATAGCATTAAAGTCCGAGCAATACCAAGACCTCGAAAAATACAGTAAATATAATTAAGAAAATATACCCAGTGGCGAACTAAGCCTATTGGGGGCCTGGGGCGGCAAACTAAATGGCGGCCCAGGTATGCAGAGAAACTTAGAAAATTAGAAGAATCTAGAATTCAAGAGCGAGCGAAGCGAGCTCGAAATTTCCGCACACTACTTCCAAAAGATTAGGTTTTCTATTGAACATGCATGCAGAAATATGTAGGTACTTCGGAAATACTTTGTGAACTTATACGGAAATGTTGAAACAAACGAATACAGGATGCTTAGAGCGAGCGAGGAGCTCGTGGCTAAGTAATAACAGCCGCACGGTTCGATCAGTCAGGTTAAGCTACGCTTGCCAAGGTTGGTCTGTGGATGGGTGACCGTCTTCACATAACGAGACTCCTCAGTGCCTCGGAAAGCACGCTAAGTCGTTGGTTCCGGCTGTCATTCGTGGATCTTTGACAGTCGTTACGGGTCGTCAGAAGCCCGAAAGTCTGACAACCAGTCTTACCAAGGGGTATCGTATTACCCAGTTTCTGGGTTGTGGAGGTCAGATAGGCAGTCGCTCCATGTAAAATACAGTATTCAGCTGCATCCGGTTAGACTGGAAGCCGACCCCAACATAGTTGGGAAAGGGCTAGGCAGATTGAGGATGCTTAGAGCGAGCCCGAAGCGGATCGCACCTGACGACCCCCCCCCGCCCCCCTTAGTTTGCCAGTGACTATACCTACAGTAGGTAACATTACAACAGATACCTAACGCCTTCGGAGAAATAACACTCCAGCTATAATATTGTTACGCCCGGGTGCAGTAGCGGATACAGAAAATTTCAAGGGGGTGAGGGCTCTAAGACATCTTGAGCTATGGGCGTTATACTGTGTTATAACTATGTAGGTAACCTATTTGTTTTTAAAACATTCTTTTTTGGCGTGCCCTGCCCTTGCCGTGAACCGCAAATTACTGGGCTGCATGGGGGGGGCGCGCGCCCTCCGCGCCCCCCATATGTATCCGCCACTGCCCGGGTGTCACCACTGTGTGGATCACCCGGAAGATGGTGGAGGTCTGCCCGGCTTGGGCGGAGCACCGCCGTGTCCTCACGGAGGCGATCGGCGGCGGCAATCTCTCGCGTCCGGCCCTGGTTCAGGCCATGGTTCGGAACGAGAGTGCATGGGCGGCCGTCACTTCCTTCTGCAAAGCAGTATTGCCCGCGAAGGAGGAGGCGGAACGCGTGAGGGATAGGCAAGATTCGCGCCCTCGCGCCCCTAGTCGCTGCAGGAGACGCCCCGGGCGTCGGGAGTCGCAAGCCGACTTCCGGCCACCGTAGGCGCGGACGGTGAGCGATGGGTAGCTCGCCGTCCGTGAAGGACCAGGCCCGGGTCGACGGCGCGTTGTGTTCCACGCGTGCCTCAATGAGATGGCAACACCAACTGACGGGGTCCGTTAGGGCCAATGCCTGCCAGGGTTGCGAGTTTATCCGAAACCTATCGCGGCCCCGACACACAGGCAACGGGAGGAACACGGGTGGGTTTTAGTCAGTAAAAGTCTGACACGCCCTCCCGCTCCGGCCAGAGCGGGAGAAGTTATTTGATAAATTCCCAACGTCAAAAAAAAAAATACTATAATATTGTTATCAGTTGAAACTAGGGAATCGAACCCAACTTTAACACTTCGCATGTTACTTGGATCACATGTAAAAGGCTGTGACCCTGCAATGGTTTCGGTTCCCAAAATGTCATGACATGTTTCGGTTAGGACCGGTAACTGGTATTCCGATTTTGGCGAAACGTTGATGATGTAACTTCTGCTTTACCCTTTGGTGAATACGAATGCATACCTAAGGTCGCACAAACCTGTTTTCCATAATGACGCTTCATCGGTCTCTGTTACTTCAGCTTCAGCAGAAGTGGAAGGTTCCACTGGCTCTTCTGGAGTGCCGGGGAACAGCAGTACTTCCTCCTCATCTTCACTTTCTTCCTTGTCTGGCTTTTTAGCCTTCTTTGATTTCTTTTGACTTTTCTTAAGCCTCTTAACTTCACGTTTCTTTGATCTGTAGTTTAAAAGTTCAGAACATCCAGGGCATAAACCTATTAAAGAGACGATTCCATAAGTACGAGTATGTACCTACTTGGTATGAAAACTTCCTTACTAACCGCAGTTATCAGAAAGTTTACCTACATATTATGGCAGTAAAAAGGTAGGTAACAAAAATGCAACCTGTAGTTCCTCTAAGGGCCTATGCACACGGCGCCTTATTTACACACAGTCCGATCGACGCGCTGCCAATGAACCTCTTCTCAAGTTTATTAGGAAAGAAAACGCGCCGTCGCACTATCGCACCAAACAGTGCGAGCCATCTTAAAAATCTATAACTTTTTTGTTTCTTTACATTTTGAATTCAAATTTTGTATACGTATTCCCGACTACTTATGCTGTTGGATAATTAAAACACCGCCACTTTAAAAAACGAAAATTATTTAGATTGATAAAAATAAAATTTTGCAAATTTTCCTAACTTTTAACCTACTTATATTTATTTTAGTCTTTATTACAAGCTTCTTGAGGATCTTCAGATAATTTGCCTATTGGCAAAACTGCAAAATGTTAGATTATTTAGACACAATCTATAAAAATACAAATGTGGACTTATAGATGGCATAAAGTACCTACCAGTTATCTTACTCAAACATAACCTTTGCAGTCCCCATCATTTTTATCATACGTGAGGTAAAAATGAACACCGCAAAAAAAAAAGCCCTAATATTAAGTAGGTACTTATAGATTTTTGCTATTTTGTGCTTACTTGTAACATAAAAATGTATTTTATTGTAAACAAACAATAACAAGTATTTCGTTGTACAAATGCCATGAATAGATGCATAAAACTAAAATCGACAAAAAAAAACCCTCGGTCGACTTATTTGCTTCTAGCTCGAAATGGCGCAATAATGACGCAGTTTTGTTTTATTTCCTTGTATTACTGAATAGTTAAGCAATCTAAAAATGTAATTCGACATCGGCAGCTTTAGGCAACAAGGATCCTCTGCTTGAAAAATTAAAAGACGGAAAATTACCCAGAGGCACATAAAAAAAAAAAAAAAGTGTCGCAAAAACATCACGTAATTTTAGAAATCCTGAGCAATCCAAAAAGGTATAATACTTATAAATTCCCTGAAGAACTTAGTGGGTAATCTAATTAATATGAAATTATCGTAGTTCAAAGTTTGGGTGTAATTTTATTGAAACTGTTTTTTTATTTATTACACCGGATAGCACATCTACCTAGCTCAGAATATAAAACTATCAAAACGGCTCCAAAAACACTACTTTTGTCCGAAACATTTTTGAAATGGAAAATACCATTTGGTCCCATAGTGCGTCGATGCGGAATATACGGAACGCGCGTCAACACGGCGCGTAAGTATAAAAAACTTGTGCATAGGCCCTAATATGGGAATAATCCCTCCCTTGGTGTGGCATATGGACAACGAGATCCAATTGGCGTAATTACTTCACGTCCGTTTCAACGAACTTGTGTCGGTCAAGTAGGTACCTACTACCTATATAAAATAAAACCATAGTTTCAAGGGATATTTATAATGGATGGTTTACTTTTTATTCGACATGTACCTAAGCTGCTAGAAATTAAATCATGATTAGTTTAAAAAGATTCAGAGCGTTTGCAAACATGTGCGTAACTACAGCATCCTCATGGATGATAGAATAATTTTACCTATGCCAATATTTAAGGCATAATAGCTGCAATCAAAGTTCTGTCTTTTTTCCCAGTCTTTCCAGGGCTAAATGCTCCCCTAAAATCAAAGGGGGGAGGGGAGCGCCCCCTCCAGTTTTACTACCTGGTAAAGGTTTCTCTATGCTATCCTTCACAGAGCTTTGCGTTGCTGAGTGCTCTCTGGCGCATCGGAACATTCCTCCGAATATCAATGAAGCAGAGAATACTAACCTATCTAGCAATACTGCAAGTACTTAAGTACATAGGATATAAATATTTGTTTTAGAATAAATGAGATTCGGGAATTCGTTTCAAAGGCGGCTGAGAGGCTCAATGTCTTTGGTCTTCGTCCAATGAATTTCCGCAATTTATGTAGGTAATACGAGTATATACAATATTTTTATAATTTGTCTGATAATTTGATTGACCTAGTCATCTCTGTTTCGTCTTATAACTGCAGTAAATTGACCGGAGGAAGCCGGGAGGGCCGGAGATTGAAGGTGGTGGCCAAAGAAGTTCCCCCCCCCCCCCCCCCTACCCCGATTTTTGTAGAAGCTTGACACAACAAATGTAGGTATCAACGCAACTAGCTTCATCTTTCCGACTGACCGACCCCTTGACAATTCAAAAGTGCTTGTAATTGGTTTATTTGAAATAAATGCTTTGAGTTGGAGTGTGCACACCCTACAAAAAATAGGACACTGCACTTTTATATTTTTGAAGTGAAACTTCTATATAGACGGGGGGTATTAGGATTTTTCTGTCACGAAAAAGCGTTACGGCCGCGTGGAGGGGTTAGACGATATATCGCGTGGTGAGCGGCGGCAGCGGCGGACGGAGAGAATAGATTTGAATCTCAAGTTTTTATTTGATTTGAAAAATTATTTTACTGTTGGGTAGCTACACTATCCCCGGGTGACATAGGCTATATTACATTTTCAAAAAAAATAGGGATCCTCATTAAAACTCCAATAATGTAACCCAAGGTGTAAAAAAATTACCCAAAATATTCTTTACATCGCGTACGCTGCGAAAACTATTGATGATAGAATAAAATAATGTACTACAACTTTGCAGAACACATCATTATTTACAAAAAGTGTCGCGACAGCATATGTCTAACTAATATAGTTATGCCACAATAAGTGTTCTTTTCTTTTTTAAATTTAATTAAAATGCCGCCGCTAGAAAAGGCTCTTTATTTGTATCTTAAATTGGTACGATCCTTATCAAAATCACTCATTTAAGTATTAGAAAAAAAGTTGCGTGGTAGCCGCTCACCCTGCTCGACTAGCTATGCAGCACCTTATGCAATGTAGGCGTCACTGGGCCAATGTCAAGAAATGAAGTGCCGTAGGTAGCGTAGGGTAAGTAGTGTAGGTAGTGTAGATAGGTAGTAGGTAGGGTAGGTAGGGTAGGTAGGGTAGGTAGATAGGTAGTAGGTAGGGTAGGTAGATAGGTGCGCTGTAGATAAGTACTTTTGAGGGCAACGACTGTATTAGATGGATACAATGAGTAGATATCATATTTTAGTTACCATAAGCCGATTGTATCTTTCATTGATTATAACGCAGGTGAGCCGAATGAAGATTGATGACGAAAGATGTGCATTTGTTAATGTTCCTTTGTATGTGTATAAGATTAGAGTAGACTCCGTTGGATGTTTTTTTTTGGTTCCGGATAGAATTCATATTTTTTTTGATAAAATAAAATATGTTTAAATAAAACATGCATTTATTAAAATGTAGTTACCTAACCAAATCATAATTTGCAGTAAACCTGCGAAAAAAAAAAGGGTGCTGGGACACATAGTAGAAGTGAAACTTCAACGGACAAGTGGAAAAACGAATCGCAACGGACAAGTGGAAAAATACATCGTAACGGAGAAGTGGCAAAACGAATCTCAACAAATTTTTTACTTGAAGTTTTACGAGTAGGTTTTTAAATTGGACAAGTATGTACATTAACAATCTGCCCGTAAAACTTCAAGTTAAAATTTTGTTCTGATTCGTTTTGCCACTTGTCCGTTACGATTTATTTTTACTACTAAAATATAGTTAAGCTGTGTCATTTTAGTCTGTTTCAGAATGGGAAATCGTCGTTGACATCATCATCATCATTCGTTTGACAGGAATAAACAAAATTTTAGTGATTTTTTGTCTAGTTTAGAGGTATTTTTGACAAGAGAATCGGCACCAGTGTTTATCGACTTTCGTTGGATAAACACTTTACCGATACGTACACACGGCTACACATCAAGCTATACATTTCCAGTATAAGCTGACCTCGCATGTTACGGAAATCCTATATCATCATAAACTGGAAATGTACCTATAGCTTGATGTGTAGCCGTGTGTACCTATTTGACTAAGAGCCATATATGTATATACTTACTACCTACGCTTCCCTTAGGTAATCCAAATAGGTATGTAGGTAGGAAGATACCTAACGAAATGGTACCTATTTAGCGGCGCAGGCGCTGTCGGCCAGAGCGTCCTGGCATGATGGTGCCGCGGTGTAGTAAAAGAGAGAGGGAGATACTTTCTCTCTTTCTTTTAACCCTTTTAGACTTGCCACGACGTTACAAATATCCGAAGAAAACCATGGCTGCAGTCATTGGCACGCAGTCAATGTGAATTTCGTTGCTGACCGTACCTTACCTGCTATTCCCTAAGACGACTTCCAGTTAGAAAGTTTCTACGCATGGGTATTATTTTCAACTGGGATATGGGCAAGAGGATTAAGTATATCCCGTGTAGCCAGTTCGTAGATTTTTGCCCTGGGCCACGCGCATAATAAAGCACTTACCTAAAGGGAGTTGAGAGAATGAAGTTTAAGTCAAATAAAAGCAAAAATCACGCGCAGTCATAGAACTAAAACTATATATAAATATAGATGTGTTTACTTTTGTGCCAGATTAAATCGGACCTACATGTATAAATAATTCCTGCGCACTTTTCAGATCGTGCCTGCTACCTACGTATTGTTTCGTTTGCAAGTTGCAATATAAAGATGAAGGTAGATAGGTAGGTACATCTACGGAGTAGGTAAGAATTGTACAGATAGCTTTTTAGATAACATCAAACTTACGAAGCTTCACGAGAGTATTTTTCCTCTCGTTATCTTCCATGTAAGCGAAGTTGACCTCCCAGGACTTGAGACCATCGCTTTTGTTGCACACCTTATTGCCGCATTGAAACTGACCCTTGCCGAGTACTACTTCTTTCTCGATGCGCCATCGCAGTGCTACCTAGTGTTTCATACATAATTTATTTGAAGATCTAGTACATACATAGTAAACCTATTTAGAGAACTTGTAGACAGGAAGCACGCGTATGAAAACATTAGAAAAAAAAAAAAAACTACATAATAGTTCCGGTGCATTTGTATAATATGCACTGGATCAAGATTACAGGGTAGCTGGAAGTAGGTACAAGGTAAAGTAGGTAGGTATACAAGAGAGTTACCATGCACGACTTCCGATTGTATTGTAAGTAGGTACTGACTGACATACCAAAGGATTTCATATGTTATTTAAAGATACAAAAATAATAAACACCGGTTTACGTAGGCTGTACCTATAGGGAGGACAAAATACAATTTCGAAAATATAAAATTATACTGTGCCGCTATGAGCGTGTAAGCACAGCCAGCGTGCCTTTTTGTCATTGATTTTGTGAGACAAATGGGGATCGGCTGCGGCACGAATGGCCAGATGTGCGTTACTGTGTATCAATGCGGGTGAATGTATAGAGCTATATTTAGCCTACAGAAAGGCAGCACGGCCTTTGTTGCACTCCCTACTGTACAACACAAAGGAAGGTCTCTCGGGCAAAAAATTGAGTTACATAAGGGATCGTCCCCATCTCACAGCCACGTTTAAATTAGGGGAGAACCTTTATCGCATATTCAGATGTGACCTTTAGACCCGTTAGAAGGCATTATTGAGTCCGATATGATTGAATTTTTTGTTAGTTACCTACGAATGAGAATTCCTGTTGCAATGGAGACAACCGTTTGGTATTTTTAGAGTTGTGTGTAAATTGATTTTATCTATCTGTATTTAATTTACTTAAACTTACTTTGTTTTCTTTATATCTGCTTAAATCACAAATGCAATACTCTTTGAATAGTTTATCGCAATACTTTTTAGCTAACTGCTTCTCCCATGTATCAGCAACATCGTCTTCCTCCCACACAAATTTATGGTTTTCTCTTATAATATCAAGGTCAGTTCTGTCTCTGGAAGTGTCTCGTTTCAAAGACGTGGCAGAACCCTTCGTATTGAGACAATAAACATTAACTAAGTATTTATGCAATTCATAGGGATTAAGATTACGTAACCTTGCAGACATCGTTAGTGCAACCTAGAACAAAGGGAAAAATATTATTCAATTCTGAAATAAAACATAATTTGCAACAAACAACTCTTTAATAAAATCGCAATTATTATTACACATTTCCATAAAATATTTTCATTATATCAAACGGATCTTAATCTAATTGTCATGTTGAGTTTTTAACAAGGTGCATTTTTGATAAATAGAAAATTGCAATAAACAGTATGAATAAATAATTGTTTTTGTGCACAAGTTAATACCTACTCTGAATATTATCGTCAGTCTTGTAGATTTTGCGTTTTTATTTCGTTTGGCTCAATATCGATTTCTTAAACCTACAAACAAGTCATGCAAAGTTAAATACCTAAAAATTAAATATAATAAATATATTAAAATATGATTATTGTCTATTATAGATTTAATAAATCTAGACAACATTATAAGGCATTATATTACAACCAGTTTATGAAATCCAAGTGGCACAAAATAAATTAATTTTAGCCTTTGGTTTTATAGCCAATTATAAAATATGACAATATTTAATCTTTGGGATTTTTGTTACTTATTTTGGTCTAAAAGTCTTATAGCATAGGGAGTCATACCCTCGCCTATATAGTATACTAATTTACTAATGTATACCAATGTTTCATATCAGTTACAAATAAATATGTGCACTGTTAAAACATTTGTGATGTTTAATCAAGACCTCATTTCGTAAACCTTAACTAAAGTATCAATATTATAGAATAGTTGTTCAGTGTCTTAACTAACAAATTAGGAGACCATCAAGCAGGAAAACAATTGAGTTCCTATAATTCATTCACTTCTTCAAAAAAAAGAGGTAACTTACTAGTTACCACTGATTTTAATTTATTACATCTATTAACACTAATAATTAAATTATTTGGTATACTCGTATTTATAATAATTATTATAAAGAATAGGCACATTAAAAATGTTATTGCTTTGGTTACAACACAGTACAGTAATAAAAATCACTTGAAATACTTATCTAAAATTTGGCAAAAGTTCACTTCAACTGGTAGTTTAGTACCTCATAGTATAGGTTTACAAAAATATATTTTGTGACATATTTTGGAAAGGCCCGCTATTGAATAACAAACATGTTTCCCTTTATCTAATGTAAACATTACAATAAGGCTATCGGACCTTTGGACATTCACCTACATAAATATCCACATATTAAAATATCACTATCTAAAAGGCAACATTGGATTGAGATATGTGTGACCTTATTGTAGAGCACCTGCAAAGACATTTTACTAATTCACTAATATTAACCCAAACATACAATTTAAAATAATATAAATAAAAAAATCTTGAAAGCAATTACAGCAGCACACATGAGTGTGTTTGAACACTCGCATAAACACAGAAACACACCATAATGACTAAAATATGAACTAGATCATGATAGGTTTAAATTTAGTATAAACAATGTAAAAGTTCTATTCTTAACAAACATAAAACTAATTTTTTGGCAATAAGAGAATCAGAAATCATAGCTTGTTGAAAAGTATTATACCACAATGTTTTTGGCAACAGAAATGACCAGACATTATTAACTTGACAATTTTGATATTAAAATGCAATTGAATTGCATGTTATATTATGACATTGTTCACAGTTCCATATTCTAATTCAGTTCTGTCATAAAACATTTTACCCATGAGTTTTCTCATGTTTCTTCATATTATCAGAGCGAGTGAAAGCTTTGTCACAAACTCCACAATAGTAGGACTTCTGCTTAGTGTGCACTGTCATGTGACGGGATAGTTCACTTTTGGTTACAAATTTCTTTTCACATACGGTACAAGCATGTTTTCGCACATTGAGATGGAACTTCATATGTATTGAGAGTGAACTTGATTGAGAGAATGCCTTGTGACAAAGTTCACAGACAAATGGTCGCTCACCCGTGTGTTTACGTAAATGATTCATGAATCCTGTTTTTGTATAGTCTTTTTGGCAAAGGTGACAGAAGCTTGACTTAGATTCCAACATTCCTGGAAAATGGCTACTTAGGTGTTTTCTTAAGTCCCAGTAGCTTGGAAATTTTTCTGAGCACACATGACATGGGTACTTTTTTTCTTCGGTGGGTTTAGCAGTGCATTTGTGTGAGGCAAGTGAATTCTCATTAGAAAATATTTGGTTACATTGGTTGCAAGTATGACTAGCCTCGGAGTCTGTTGATAAAGTGACCTCCAAATAGTTTTCGATCGACATAACATTACCGTTAGAACTATCCGCATCGTCGATGTGAATTTGTGTCATACGTTCCTTTGATGGAATATCTTTTGCATCAATCTTTTCGACATATTCTCTGTAATCTAATGACTCTTTACCTGAATTATTATTGTCAGGTTCTACGAGACGTAAAACAGGCGACTCACTCTGTTCCCTATCAGGCGACGTAGTTTTTTCGTTGTCAGAATGATCGGGTCTGGAGGACACATTATTATCAGACTCCCAATCATTTTCGACTATTTCTACATCCGAATCAGAATCTTCAGCGCTCGAAACAGTATTGTTGACTAAATGGAATCCAATATCGTCAAAACGTAGTACATTTGGTGGAAGTTTAACCCCGACGATAGCCTGAATCGCCTGCCATGAAAGCTCCTGGGGGTTGTTCTGCATATTAGATCGCACTACTCTAACCTACAAACGAGTATACATAAATTACTGATTGATACACTTACAAGCCACTAACTACAAAATAATAAAAAGTTATATGCTTTATTTACCTTAAATGTTCACGATCAGTATTATTTTTGATAATTATTCAGATGACACCTTTGATTTCTACATCTAAAAATATTATGCACTTCTCTCTATGGTTTGCAGTTTGCTCCTCTTCTCTCCTTGTCTCCTCCCACCCTCGCTTTATGGCTTTGGTAGGACAGATAGAAAAAATAGTTTTTCGTTCAGCTGTGTGGTCTGAATTGGGGGCAGCACTGCTGATAATCCAGAAACCACCATTGTTTTGTATATGTTTCCTGTTGTGTCAATCACAAATAAACGAAAACTAGATATATATGTATGCGACTTGGAATCAAGCAATTTAAAAGACGAGATAAGGAAAAATGAACCCTGCCATTGGTAAAAAAGCGGCTTTAGCAGAAAGGTAAATAGAATATGTTTTTTTTTAGATTATAGGGTGTTTTGTGTGGGTACAGGGGGGCAGATCAACTCGAGGATGATCTTCTTGAGCTCCTATCCTACCCAGGAAAACTAAACTGTGAGCAAAACAAGCACAAAAATAAATCTAGAGAAATAAAGAGACTACGTATGACTCGAATGTGTTGCAGAAATAAAAATACCACCAAATCATAGTACAAAAATATTATTATGCTTATTTAAGTCCACCATGTGGACTTTGAAATTTTGTATACAAATTCAATTATGATAGCCCGCCCGTTCTAAAGTATAACTTTAGTGCAACTCGGTTGGCTTCACACCACGACATGGGCGTGTTTGGTTTCGTTGAATCCTATCATGAGAATTTGAGCTCTCTAGCATTATCCAGGCCGTAGCTATGAGTGTTTAAAAATACGACGAAACGCTTCGAGAAAAGGTAGATAATGCCCTTGCTTTTTGTTTTTGGCTCGATAATATAATAATTCATTTCAAATTCAATTCATTCTAAGTTTATTTGTATTTACAATTTGAGATACAGAAAGCACTAGTACTAAGACTCTGATTTATTCTAAGCTCCTTGTCTGAATCATTCAGCTGACGTTTTCTGAATTTCCTTAATTTCTTTTTATTAGAGCTTCGTAGCTCTAGTAAAAAAATTACCAGCGCTACGCTAGTTATCCATTAACTAGCGTAGCGCTGGTAGGTTGTACCATGGTAGATATAGTATATAATGCCACTACCATAGTCACATCGGCTTCTACGTCAGGTAACACTTCATTTTGTAAGTCAAACCTGTGAGTCAAAGGCCGCTTTCCGAATAAGAACGTAATCGCTCACAGCGCTGACATCAATATTTGACGTTCCGAGTTGGATATCACGATTATGACAGCTGAGGGCTGTCATCAATTCGGAACGCCCGTGAACGTTCTCACGGTGCTCGCTCAACGTCAAAACTTGCATATCATATTTCTTTATGTTTATACTACACATTTCTTCTTCTTCGTTGGTAACGTGGCCACGGTAGCCAGAAGCACAATTTCGAAGATGCCACGTTTGTCTAAAGTTATGAATTTATGATGCGACTCAAAACAAAACAGCACAACTGTCATCTTTGACAGCGCTCACGGTGATATTAGTAAAATGCATGGTCGGCGTTATCGCAAGATGGCGCATGTCATGACGTCATCTATGACGATTCACAAAACATCGTTATCGCGCTAAGGCTTATTCGGAACGGCCGTTCAAATCGCTCAAACCGATTACAGCCTAACTCGGAATGCGGGGAAACTCACACTTGATGGCGCGAAACAATTTGACTTTGACATTATGATCTGTCAATGTGGTTATGTGGTAAACAAACAGTAAACATTCACCAAACAAACAGAAAAATAATAAAAAGGACAAAATGATAAAGTCACTGGAAAAACTAAAAGATTTCATAAAGTCTAAAGACAATTTTAACAACTTTATAAACTGTTCAGATGTTCCAGATGTTTGTAAAACTGAACCATGCATGCTCGGAGTTGACGAAGCAGGACGAGGGCCTGTTTTAGGTAATGTAAAGCTTGTGAATTGCTTCAGGCGCTTGTTTAGATCTTTATCATCGTATTTTTATCTTTTAAAAGTCACAGTCCCGATTGCCTCGTAGAAATGGCGGGGTTAGTGGACTATTACCTTCCATGTTGCTTTCTAAAAGTGTAACTGAAAGAACTTAGCCCAGAAGTGGAACATCCATTGCTTAGCTATAATGCCTTCTTGGTGGTGACCTTTAGTTGCTTTTGGCCTATGCTGTTCTACAGCGGAACAGTACATAATTATGCTAATAAGAAATAGTGTCATTAATTTTATTTTTAGGTCCAATGGTATATGGGGTGGCTTACTGTCCAGTGGACCAAACTAAAGTACTTCATGATCTTGGATGTGCCGATTCAAAAGCATTAACAGAAGAAAAACGAGATGATATATTTACAAAAATGCTGTCTGAGCATGATTCCTTGAACAATGTTGGATGGGTTGCTGAAGTTATTTCTCCCAATTACATATCAAACTCAATGTACAGAAGAGCAAAACATTCTTTGAATGAGGTGTGTATAATCTGTATTGGTTACTTATATTTTTTTTTTTTAGAAAAGTTATTTACTTTATTGTATTCTGGTATACAAAATCCATTGCTGCCATATTTCTTTGCCTACCATGGGGACTAAAATTGTCTTATGAAAGTACATCAATAAAAACAATATATAAAAGATTTAAAATCTGTGTTGTTTGCTGTGTCTCACATCAGTAACATCATAATGGTGATAATTTCTTGAGGTCAACTCAAATAATAATAGTTACAAATCAATCAATCTGCCTAGCCTTTTCCCAACTATAAGGAGTCGGCTTCCAGTCTAACCGGATGCAGCTGAATACCAGTATTTTACATAGAGCAACAGCCTATCTGACCTCCACAACCCAGTAACTGGGTAATATGATACCCCTTGGTAAGAATGGTTGTCAGACTTTCGGGCTTCTGACGACCCATAACGACTGTCAAAGATCCACAAATGACAGCCGGGACCAACGGCTTAACGTGCTTACCGAGGCACGGAGGAGTCTCGGTATGTAAAGATGGTCACCCATCCACAGACCAATCCCGGCAAGCATAGCTTAACCTGATCGATCTACCTGAGCGGCTGTTATTACTTAGCCATGAGCTTAGCTTAGTTATAATAGTTACAGAAATGCAACATAAAAAAAAAAATGGAATGTGTTTCATATATGAATTATTATATTTCAGGTATCCATGAATTCAGCAATTGCATTAATAAAGAAGGCAGCGGAAAGTGGTGCCAACATAACTGAGGTATATGTCGACACTGTTGGTCCTCCAGAAAAGTACCAAGCCAAGTTAGCTGCAATATTCCCTAACTACAAAATAACTGTAAGTATTTTTTCATTATTAAACTACCTGCTGCCAACCATTTATTATTTGTTTGAATGTTGCTGAAGAATTCAATTGTAATAAATATGAGACTAAAGTAAAATAAAATATTACTGGTATTTTAGCTACATTTAAAGTGATTTTAAAATTGTTTTTTAAAGTTATTTAAAGTTAGTTTTTCAAGTTTTATGTGGGCCATGTGAACCGCTACGTCTTTCCATTCTGTACAAGGCCAGAATGCAAGGGTGTGAAACTAATCGCGTGTAGATTGGAAGTCACTTTTTTACTAAGGTCTTCCAATCTATACGAGAGTAGTACGCAAATACCCGCGTATAGTTCGTAGTGACCTAATTAACTACCTTATTCCAGAATATACAGTGCCATTACGCATACTGACTAATCGTGTATAGATTGCGACAAATTGTGAACTGGACTTGTTGCGCTAATACTAAATAGCCTGCCTGGCTGCGACCAACTTATAAGTAGCGATCGCCGGCCGCTGCCGCGGTACCACACGGTCGCTCGCTCGGCTCGCGCGGTTTTTCACAGTTCTAACCCAACCTAACCCATTATGATTATGATGTAGTATAGCTTGGCTTCGTTACAAACTATTCACGAGCAGTACGCAAAATTCGTGTATATGTTGTAGTAAGATGGTTAAAGCCGTGGTATAGTTTATCCTTAGGGATATCTACGGATATAGCAATATAATGCAATCTATGTAGTTAATTATATGAAAGCGGTTCTTTACTGTCTTACTAGGAATATAACCATGATACGAGCACGATCTAGTAATATAACTATTAGGGCACTCCAACTAAATAGGTTAGGTTAGAACCGTGACCAACTACGCAGCCGAGCGCCCGGCGAGCGCTACGTCGGAATTGGGCGCAGTAACGAAATTAGGGCACTCTGACAGTTATGAACCGCTTTCATATAACTATATAACGGTATATAGTTACATCCCTAGGGATATAGCTCTATCACGGCTATAACCACCTTACTGCGACATAAAAATTGAAATCACAAATTTAAAAAGAGCATTACAATGTTTATGCGAGCAGTTTCACACCCTTGCGTTCTGGCTTGGTATAGATTGGAAATACGATCAACCACTGTTAATAAAGGTACCATTTCGTAGTTAACCGTAGGCGGCAACAGCAGGCGGCGTTTCGCCGCGACACGAGTGGTTTCTATGAATTTCTACGAAATACCTTCCATAGAAACCAGTCGTGTCGCAACGACACCGACGACACAGCGCCTGCTGCTGCCGCCTGCATTCGGCTACCGAATTGTACCTTTATACCCAGAGCAGAGTTCAAGGATTAATCTCATTTCGAAATAGTAGATTTCATACTAATCTGTACTCAAATCTAGTTATATGCATGAGGGTCACTTGAATGACGGCCTAAATATAAAAGTTTGTTGTACTTTAAGCCCTAAATAAATAAATTCTTTTATTATTTTCAGGTTGCAAAGAAAGCTGATTCAATATACCCTATTGTGTCTGCAGCTAGTATTGTGGCAAAGGTGACAAGAGATCATGCCTTAAAAGTGTGGCAGTTCCGAGAAGGATTGGAAATGACACAAACTGAATTTGGTAGTGGATATCCTGGAGGTAAGTTAAATGTACAAAAATAAAACTACTTATTTGAAATTAAGAACTACTAATACTTTCTAGTCTAGACTAAAAACTTTTCTAGTTAGTAAAGAAGAACGACCCATTTACACTAATTTATTTATGATCTCCAACAAAAGATACACAAGATATGACACATATATAATGGGCAACATCAGGTTTTAAGACCAGGCACTGTAAAGACGATTTCCACGCAAGCTCCGCCCCCATGCAACCCGCCTCTCCACTATGTTCTAAACACTAAGACCACAGATTACCAGATGATGAACTCCATACAAAATTGTCGATACCTACTGCTATAATAGCCTATACCTTCGAGTCGTTAGACGCTGCAAACGAAAATGTACGTAACCTTACAAGCGTAAAGTGAGTTTTGCTTTGTAGCTGCGCGTGGCTGTGCGCCGCCGCGTGGTTATTGTGAATTGCCAGGGGCTGCCTATTTCGATAAGATGTCAGTAGGTATTTATGAAATAAAATAAAATGCTTTTTAATGTTTTAGCATTTTTAATTGATAGTGTAATTGAGATGGGTCAAAATGTAGTGAACACACAAATGCGATCTTCTTTTCGTTTCTGGTATTGCTAAGTCCGGTTTTTCAATTAATTCTATTCAAGTTTTGCGACTGAAAAGAAAATATAAGTACATAATTGAACATGGTGTTATTTATCAGACGACTAAATTGTTAAATATTTTTGCTAAACGTAATTTTCAAATAACAGTTGAAAAATGGATGTCATTGAACTTTCTATTCTTATCACAGACGCATAGTAGAAGCACATATTACGTGGTAGAAATAATTACGTACCTACCAATAAAATGCAAAACACGAAATATGCAAGTTTAAACAATTTACCTGTTTAAAAAACGATAGTAAAACAAATTAGACATTCACATTTCTGTATCAATAGGTAAACTGAAAAAAGATAAGTCTTTATCTCTTCTCTTGCTGGATGCTGGATCTACATCCATCAACTGCACATAATACGCCAGAATCAGTCATATCATAAGAATTTGAAACTAAGTACAGGGTACAGGTCGACCGAAATGATATACGTACGTACGCGCCTCGCGGCTGTCGGCAACCCACTGAGAAATAGGTCGCGCGCGACCCGGCGGCCGGTAGGTAGTTAGCTCGCGTAAGTACATGGAGTGCCTCATCTGGTAATCTGTGCTAAGACATCAGTACAGGTCGACACAACTTATATGTAGCATCGGCAAAATTCGTAAAACCGATCACATCCGAACTATCAATGATAATAATGAATAATGTACCTTCAAAATCATCACGTTAATAAAGTCTGTATTATTTGTTTGTTTTTTATATTCGATTTGAAGGATACAAGGCTAGAACGATGAATATCACATATCAAACTTTTAAAGATATTTAAAGTTAAAAACTTCAATAATATTGTTTAAATTATTTGTATCATTGAATTATTACTTTATCCTAACAAATATTATAATTGTGAAAGTGAGTTTGTTTGTTCATTGTTTGTTTGTTACGCTTTCACGCTAAAACGGCTGAACGGACTTGGATGAAATCGAATGGGCGCATGGGTAGACCATGATCTTTGTCAGGACATAGGATTCCGGTTAGTACGTTCCCGACGGATATTTTACGACCTCCACGCGCGTAGGCAAAAGATAGTGATAAATAAATACTACCCTATATTATAAAAAAAGGTTCTAGTTTTGTACCCTTCAATGTAATAGGGATGATGCCTGGGTAAAAAAAATGAAATTCTAATTAGTCCGTCAGTCAGATAATAAAAAAATATTAGACACGTATGTTTTGCTTTATCATATTAATAAAAAATTACTTAGATAAAACGCATTTTAAGTTGGGAGTGGGGGTCGCTACGTGACTAGTATGTATAAAATCTACATACTCGTGACGTCATGGCACATTTTACCTCAATGTATCGCCGTAATCTTTAGATTACGTAAAAAAAGAAAAATACGTGTCCAATATTCTTTTATAATCTCAAAGACGGACTAAAAAATTTTTTTAGTCATCATCCCTATTCATTGAGATATTAATAATCGTTTTTTCGTCTTTTTCGGCCAGTAAAGATTTATTATTTTCTATTTTCTTGAATTTGAAATGCAATCCCAGTTCATGCAATATTCTTCGCAAATTTTCTCGACTGGCTGTGCAGTTTATGTCTTCCTTTAATTTATTTAGCAATGATTTTATTGTAGGCAGCCATTTTTCGGTGGCATGAAAGTCATACATCTTCCTTCTTATGACATCATAATTAAAATCGTCTGTATTTTTTTTTCTGGACTTTTATAAATCTTTTACTGGAAAAAAAAATACAGCAATTTTTTTTCACTTTCACACGAAATTGTCACGAAGTGTACGGAATGATTCAGTCACGTGCATTCACAGTGCTGTCTCGGGTTGAATTGAGGCGGGAATATTCAGGGTTTCAGGGACATCGGCGCGAAAACTGTTACCATGGATTCAGAATCATGTACTGAATCCATGGTAACAGTCTTCGCGTCGATGTCCCTGCCACCCTGTATAGCGTTAATAGCGTTGAATGGCGCGATAGTCAGCTATTTCTATTGGTTGTGTAAATCGGAAATGATCGGTTTAACGACTTTTGTCGATGCTACATATAATTTGTGTCGTACTGTAATAAAGTTGAATATCGCTTGCGCTCTTTGATCGTGTTCGAGCACGGAACTAAATGGCGTAAGTCTTAATTAATTCGTTTATAACTGAAGTAATAATAATTGATCTAGAGAAAAAATATCTTGTGGTTGGATAATAAACTATTTTTTCTTACTGTGAATACTTATTTAAGACTTAAAAGCCGAGTAATCATAATTTTATTTAAATAATCTTTGAAAAAAAACATGATTTTCGAATAAAAAATGAATCGAGCGAAAATGTTACAATTACGTAACTGTCTTGAACATGGAAAGGAAAAGATCCAATAAATCATGCAATAAAGTTCCATTTAGTTTGTATACGTGACTGTTCCAGAACACTAATGCAAATTTACATACAATTTTGGGAACCTCTTCTTAAGTACTGTGTACTCCTTCACGTATAGGAGATTATAGGATGCACAATAAAGTTAATAAACAAGCTAACTAAGTTAAAATATTAATAATAGTTTAAAATGTTTAAAGATAAATTATTGATGTTGGTAACATTTGATTAAAGGGGTTAAAAGGTCATAAAGAGGTTAAATATGATGTTCTATTTTCAGACCCACAGACAAAAAAGTTTATTCGCGAACAAATTGACTATGTTTTTGGATATCCAGCTTTGGTCAGGTTTAGCTGGTCAACAGCTGAACATATGCTCCAAGACAAAGCTGCTACCTGTACATTTGAAGATGTGGATGATGAAGGAAACACTAAGAAGGCAAAGACAAAATCTATCAGTTCATTTTTTGCAAAACCTGATGAAGAGAAAGTTAGGAAACGACACAAGTATTTTGAAGAAAGACTCCTGACTGGTACTAATCCGTTTGAATAATACAGTAGTTAGTTAAGTACTTACATAAGAATAAATAATCAATGTTATTGGTTTGTAGTTCTCATTTTATGAATAGTCTTTTCTTATTATATTTTTGGCTTATCCTAGTGTATGAGTTAATTTTGTAGCTGTTAGATTACGAGGACATCGTTAAAATAATTTAAATCATCCTTTCCTCTTTTCTAGACAAGACTCTGATTATTTTATAAAAGTCGCAATAGTTAATCTTTTCAACCATGTACTGTTAACCCAACAAATACTGTTCAGGGATGTAGTTTTTACATGCTTGAACAGTACTTTTTTAGCTTTTCTACAGCACAAAAAAAGGAGATTTCTCTTTGTCCCTCAAATTCATGCAAACCTTGTCTCCACATTGTCGTGAGCGTCAAATATATTATAATTCAAGGACGGTGTTCGTTTAGCGGCGCCTGCATTAAATCACGAGTTTAAAGAGGCAATACAGCGGGAATATATTTTGCTCTTTTGTAACATTTGCTCACTTAGCCCAAGTCCTCTGATCTCAGTGCAATAGGTACAGGTGCTATTTTTTTTGAGTTCTCTTCCTTGAAAGGAAAAACGTCTACGGAATAACAACTATGTTGGGGTCGGTTTCCAGTCTAACCGGATGCAGCTGAATACCAGTATTTTACATAGAGCGACTATCTGACCTGCACAAGCCAGTAACTGGGTAATACGATAACCCTTGGTAAGACTGGTTGTCAGACTTTAGGGCTTCTGACGACCCGTGACGACTGTCAAAGATCCACGAATGACAGCCGGGACCAAAGGCTTAACGTGCTTACCGAGGCACGGAGAAGTCTCGTTATGTATGTATGTATGTCCCATCCACGTTTGATACGTGGCAAGCGTAGCTTAACCTGATGGATCGATTCGTGCGGCTGTAATTACTTAGCCACAAGATCCTCCATGAAAGGAAAAACGTAACCCTTATTTCGTCCGTCCATCCATCAGTCAAAGAGGTTGTGTATAGCCAACAAGATCATTTTTGTTTAAAAAAATGCAGTTTTACTTTACTTCAAATCGATTTCATGGTTCCATTGACCACTTAATTTTCTCTATTGCTCATGGATTCGAACTCGCCTGAAATTTGCATGTTGCTTCTTATAATAAATTCATCTATAGGTGTATTGAGATTGTTAGGAAAGAGGATAAGTATTTCTGCAGACAATACATATTGAAATAACACCCTACGTTGCTATTGCGACCACGATTATGAAAATGCAAAGCGCATAACTTAGTAAACTGAAAAGGTCTTTTAGTTTCGTTTAACTTAGCAAGTGAAAATGACGCAGCTGTGCATTGCTGATCAGTAGAAATCGGCAACAATTTAAATACAATTTATGCTGTTGTCGTATGTTTTACCATACAACTTGTATTTTATCATTTTGGAGTCCGTCCCAAAACATTTGGCTGTCGGAAATGTTGGCAAAATTTATTGTTTCGTGCTCCGAAAGTTAAATAACCATGTACATTTTTATTTGTGTTAAATCAAACGAACAAAATTGTTTTTATTTTTATGTTTGGATATAATCATGTTAAATCTTTAAAACTGTCTTCTATTGTATGAACGGTACGTAGGACATTTCGTAATAAAATTGTGTTTTTGTTTTTGCATGCCAGTGTTCTACTGTACATATTAAAAAGCACAGCGTTATGTCGATTTTAAGGTGCCATAGTCTAAAAGGGTCTTTCCCAAGGGGTGTCGTTGGAAAGGTCCTTAAAAAATATAGTGAGTTTGTGAAAACTGTTTTTGGATTCAGGGTTCCGTTTACGAAATATGAAGCTTTATGGCTCCTACACACTATGCCGGCGGCACGTACCCCCGGCTTTTGCGCCTTCATTTCCTTTGCGATTCATTGTGCGGCTGTGTGCGGCAAGGCCGGGGGCGCCGCGGCTTGCCCGGCGGCAGTGCCGGTAGGGCGATAGTGTGTAGGAGCTATTAAAGTGCAAATTTTTGTTACAGTCAAGTGCCCCTCCCCTGCCAGCTAAATGGTTGGTTCTGGATATGTGGAAAAATTCACAGCGGTAGTATAAATAACGAAATTAAAAGGAAAACTACCACAGCTAAGTAGGCTCTAGGTACAAGTTAACGAGTAATAATCGACCAACTTACATTTGCAGTTGAAAAAACAAGTTCTCCCATACGTTTCGTATGGGAGAACATGTTTTTTCAACTACAATGTTAAGTATGTTCTTGGGGCAAATTCATCCCATTTACGGAACCTTTCATTGTGTGTGGTCCGACACGCACTTGGCTGGTTTTTTCTTCTTCAGTTGCAGAGGGGTACCTAGTTATTATGAGTTGCTTCATTGGTTTGTTAATCCTTAGAAAATACACTTAATATAGAGTTAATGTAGATTATTACATTCAACCTAAATGTCCTGTTATCCTAATCATATCGGTCCGCGCCTCGTTATTATCAAAACCCATTAGATATTCCTCAATCTTTATCCATACATTCTAAGGTGCTGTAAATTCAGGGCCTGTAGTAATGGATATTTAAACTAATACGGCCTGGGCCTTTTAACACCTAACCATCTTTAGCAAATTCATCAAAAGCGCTGGGGAATACATAGCACCTAATAAAACTCGGTGGAGACATTAGGAGTGTTTGTAATGATGTGTAATGTTAGGTTTGAACACTTTATGTGCACTGTGTTTCATTGCTATGAATCATTGCTCTTAGGTGACTTCTATTAAGCATCAGCTAAATGTTGCTTCATGGTGATTTTCATTATCACGTTCATATTATTGTAATCATTGAGACGGGTAGAGCCGATCATAGCATTTAGTCTAATATTTACCGAGACTACAGTATTGTCTGTCTAGTAGTTAATCATTGAGGTGTATTTGTCTCGTCTGGTGGTAGATGCGATTGTATCTTCTTTTGCGTTGACTCTCGATTACATAATTATTTTTCTAAACTTGATTGAAGAGCTTTCAAATGCGTATTTAACCTGGAGCCTCTTACTTACCTTAGTAGTCACAATGACATTTGAAAACCTAATTACCTACGGAGCGCCGCAGAATGTCAAGTGTTGCGTTTTCCGTTTTGTCAAGTATGAGGGTGGCGCAATCTGTTCACTTTTATCTTTGTTAGTTTTGATTTCCGCCCAAGGTCTAAGACCTAGTCACAGTAGTGTACAAAATGGACTTAAGGAAGAGTTAAATGGCTGATGTCAAATATTGTTTAGAGCCGTCATAAAAAAAGAAATAAATCCATTCCAGCAAGAGAAAGGAAGAGTGCACAATGGGCAGAAATATTTCATCAGATGTAATTCATATAATATATTTTTATAACATGACCGATAAAAGCGACTATAAAACTTTCACAGACAAATTGCGGTCTATTAAAGATTTCTTTATGCGATGAAAGGTCCCGATGTTTGGGGAGGCTCATCCAACAAGGCTCGTCGGCGGGGCGCGACCGTCTCTAAGGTCCATTAGCATGCGAGCCGCAACACGCGCGCGCCTACTTACCATGAGCAATGCGGAACGCGCTGGGCTCACTCAGAGAATTTAATTGTGTTCCATTATCATATTTAGGTTCTTTTACGGTAAGTCAAAAGTGAAAACTGAATGGGAGTCAACGTTGCTTGTCATTCGTTAGTTGCGATCGATGGCGACAACTTCTTTCGGGCGGTAGACCGAGGATTAGCAGCAACATGGCGATCTTTAAATATTTTGTTTTAATATTAGCGGTTAGCTCTTGCGTTTCTGCAATTGTCGGGCCAGCAAATGTAACAAAATCGACAGCGTCGAAAACCGATACGTATTTAGATGCATATTCTAAATCGCGCGTTGAAGCTGAGAAGGCAAAACAAGGTGTTGTGATAGTAACAGCAAAAGATGGAGAAAAGAAGATTACAAATCGTGATGACAGTTATCAATCTGGCTACGACTACTCACCGCCGTATTCAAGTGACAACAGTTTCAGTTCTTCAGGATCGTCTGGATACTCTGGACCTTCGGCATCAAACAGTTACTCCACACCATCGTCTAGTTACGGTTCACCAATGAAGTTTGAGCCAGAAATAACCTACAACTCGCCTCCGAACACTTATGGTCCACCTTCTCCTAACTATGGGCCTCCAGCACATAGTTATGGACCGCCAGCTCCATCTTATGGACCTCCTGCGCCGTCCTATGGACCACCAGCTCAGACCTACGGACCCCCAGCACAGTCTTACGGCCCGCCGGTTCACAGGCCCCTGCCTCCACCAACATACGGTCCACCTCTGAAGCCATCTTATGGAGTTCCTTACACAGCACCAGCATTAGGATTTTTAGACAAACTGTCCCTGAAACTAGACATCTTGACGATTGCAAAATTGCTGCTGAAACTTTTGATCTTCAAGAAGCTTGTGACTATGCTCGCCGTGGTTTGCATGTTGTTGGTGATACCGAAACTGATCTCATTCAAGAAAAGCAGCACCGGTGGTGCTAACACTGATACTGATGAAGACGAGCGCAGCTTTGGCAGGAAAAACTGTAAGTACCCAATACATTTCCCTTTTTAAATAATAGGTGTTGAAATATCCGACCAGGGTTAAGTTATCTAGTCTAGATTTTAAAGCCACGGTTATAAAATTTAAACAAGAAATAAGAATCATTAAAGTTTCTGTGGTAAACTTTAATTCTTTAATGCGGTATACTTCCCAGAATGCAGTATTAGATCTTAGTAATTGATATTAATTGTACTAGTTGACATGAACTAACGTAAGCAATAGACAAATGTCGACGACTCGACATTCGAGTGAAAGGTTATTGGATTTTTCCATTTGCAATTTATCAATAAAAGCCCGGAGTCTGGATTTGTGCCCGATTGATGACAATAAGCATCCCCTGCATCCACTATAACATGTTATTTGCGAAATCTGGGTGTACTATACATCCCTGCTTACCCCTTCGGAGAAAATAGGCGTGATATTATGTTATCCATGGTAAAAAAATAGTCATAAACTCATAAGCCAACAACACTGCCACATTTGGGTATCAAACTCAGGACGTCTCACTCATTACTTGCGCTCGTTATAATCTAATGAAGCAATTCGCTATCTTTTGTTTGAGAGACAACCAAACAAGTAGTTCGTAAAACTGAGTCACTGTTAAAGTAGCAGTGATACATTACTCTACACAGAAGCTATTGATTTTTCATTATGTAATCCTTGACGAATTCAACTTTTTGTGAGACCTATAACAGTAGTAAAAATAGAGTAAAATACATAGCCTTTATAATGATTTTATTCGGATCGGCGAAAAGCCTGCTTTACCTTCTAAGTTAATTATTTAATATATTTTACAATCAGTATTGTCCCACTGCTAGGCCAAGGACGGGCCATATCATTCAATTCTTCCTTGTGCGTTGCCTTCTCCGACTAATCTCCGGTAAACGCGTTTACTGTAAGTAAAAAATATTTTTCTCATCACAGTGGTGGAGTTAACATCGGTGCATCAGCTGTTAGAGCGAGCTATCTCCGTATATGGACAACAAATGCCGAACTGCGGCGTCACGTGTCGCGTGCGCCGAGTCATCGACGACATTTACGAATTTCAACCCTATTTCAGGTAAATAACGCTGTTAATCAAATGTAGAACAGTTTCATATTTAAAGACAAAACAACGTACATCCAATTAGCGGTAAATTATTTAAGTGTTATTTAGTAATGTGGTTCATTTCACATGATAAAACGGTCATATTTTTAACACGAATATTAATTTTTACTGTTTCTAAAAATAAGAGTAAAATAAATTCGTAGGAATATTGATACATTCACCCTTTCCTGATTAAAATCGTTCGAGAAATATAAATAATATATATAATAAAATATAGGTATCTAAAGAAATTCTGGTTCATGAACCAATTCATGAACGAGAATTTCTTTAGAATAAATAAAGGCACAATATTTAATCCTTTTGAAAGAAATACTGTTTTCTACTTTTAATAAATTGTGTCTTTATAGCATTATCTTTAGATAGTGAAAGTTCCAGATATTTTATAATCCAAATAATTAATAGTATTTTTTTTTTTTTCTTCCAGGGGAGACTCGTCCTAAACATCTCGCAGTGTAAGTGCTGTCAACGGTCATTGTTATATTGGATTGTTATAGCAGGTGCCATTGAAATTAGTCTGATTCAAGTCATACGACTTATTTATTTATTTAATTTATTTGTAGATAAGTAGTTATTTATTGTGATTATAAGTTAATAAAAAAAATGTTTTAATTGTTGTGTATGCTTTGTAGATCAGCCTGTATTTAGAGCTAGAGCTGTAGTGTAGAATGTAGCAGATGGTAATTTATAAACATAGTTTTGTAGTAGCATTGTACAGTCAACCACACATCAGTGGTAACACTTGCACTACGAAAATCACCCGTCAGCTACGACATAAAGGCGCTGTCAATTACAAATTGTTACTACTGATATGCGGTTGATTGTATGTGACATCCAGATTTAAATGCTTGAACACGTTCATTGCCGGGAGCCCTCTTGAACGGTTCACTCAAGTCGCATATGGAATGCAACGAGCCCTCGCGGAGGGCTCATTTTAAATGTAGGTTTTTCTTAGCGAATTCGGTATTATAAACTGTGAAAATAAAATCTGTTGTATATTTTAACAAGATTTATTCTTAGACGCGTTGGTTTTGAAGTTCAAGCATATTCATTTTCAAAAAACAAATGGTGCCGGAAGGTTCGTACTTCGGGGGTGGTAAACTATTTCCACGGTTACAAATATTCAATAAAAATGCATATTTTGAAAATTTTAAACATGAGGTTGAGTTTAACAATCGAGGTTTCTCAGGGTTCCTTATCAGAATAAAATAACACTTATTGTGGTGCGACTTCGGTTGTCTGTCTGTTATTCTGTCACAGTTGCTTATTTTAGGCACTATTGTCATCCCGAGACGGGGTGGACACCCCTGTCTCGGAATCAGAGCGAGCGTACACTTTTTCGTATTTTTTATTATTTCACGTCCTCACCCCACTAGTACCTACTTGAAAGTAATACGAAGTATAGGGGCAAGACCCCCCGAAAACACTATTTTACTTCGTTTTACAGTGTTTTGTAACACGGTTTCAAACCTAATGCCTGTGGCACTCCTCGAGGGATAACTTTAGCGCAAACGTAATGCCGGTGAACCTCCTGGAGGGTCAACTTGCAATATATATGGCGGCATGGCGTATAAGCTATTTGAAAAATCGGTGGAGTCGAAATTGTTAAATAATTCTTCAACGACTTATTTGTATTTGTGACATAATCTTTCACCAAAAAAGGGAAAACTACACATGGTTTAAATTGAAAAACCTATACGCGTACGATTTATTTGTCAAATTGTGCAATTCGCTATTTGGGTGAAATTTTACTTTCTCTGTATCAGATTTGGGATCAAAGACCGAGACGTCATATGCTTTGACAATGCTACGCACGGTGCCGTACGCGGACGGCGACTGAATAGTAATGCCATTGGCGATGCTTCATTGTTTGTCTCTGGACAATTAAAGAAAATTAGGTGAAGTTTGAAGCGCGATTGGTATGCGCAGGATCCGGTGATCGATTTGCCAAGTAGGGAAAGTGGCGTATGAAAGTTATGTCCTTGTCCATATTGATGATTTGTTGCGGTGACCTCGATAAAAGTAGGAAACAAAACTTAACGGAATTTAAAATTAGGTTTCAAATAACCCCCAATAACACACTTAGGGCTCAAGTACCTAATACCACAGCTCAATACGCAAATATCGGGAAAAAAATCCATCGATTTAATTTCTTAGCCACAATTTATCGGGAATAAACATTTGTGCATCTGTTTATTTGCAATTTTGCCGGGACGCCCAAGGATTCGTCACCTCCCGATAAAGGGACTGTTTCAAAACTTGCACAGCTGAAGTTGTTATTTAATCATGTAAGTATGACCACTTTGTGGTGCGATGGGTTAAATGCATTTAACTTCAAAACGGGGTCTCCCGAAGGATAGGCATTTGAGGTCCTTTGAAGACAAAGGATAGGTCTGGAGCTTTTCTTCATATCTTTGCCCTTAATAAGAGGTAGTCTAGCAGGAAAACCATATTTTCTTGTTGGGGATAATTACGAAAGAATTCCAGATGTTGAATCAATGCAAGCCGAGTTGTTCCCTGCCACGTAATCATTACAATGATGTAAGGTGATAAAAATATTTTTCAACAAATTTTCACACCCTGTTTTCCTCCTAGGTTTTTCATTCGTCTCGATTTTTATCTTTTTAAGGAATATCATTCCGTCTTTCATCATGGGAATCTACGCATATGATTCGTAAGGTGTTAATGAGGTATCTAAAATATTTCCTAGCAAAATTAACATTGATGATTAAACGTTCCTGTCTGATTAATTGCCGAGACTTTATCCTTATTTCAGCTGAATCACCTATATTTAGATTTTTGTGTTGTCTCTTAATTCGAGCCAATTCAAACCAATTGACATGTGCTGGAGAGGGCAGTACACCGTATGCGGGTGCAAGAGATTTGGATGTGGGATTTATTTTCGTGTAATTGTACTATTGTGCAGTGGAAAATTAATAAGACGATTTTTATTTTCTTGTTTCCTTGATGAAGTACCGACCTAGAAAGACATTTGAAACCTAAATGTTAAAAATTTATCCCCGCGCTTGCAATAGGTTTCCTTAATGAATTTTTAACTAAAACAGTCCAAACACACACTGAGCAACTTCGCCGCGTCGCACTGTGGATCGAAAAAAGGCTCTCGAAGACATTGGATCTTGAATTTTAAAGTGTCGATTTAATGCTTGAAATGGCTTCTAATAGCCAATATTATGCATAAATATATCATAGGATACAATGAGGTAGGCAAATTGGCAAATTATATTTTTTTTACAAAAAAAATGTGTGAAGCTAATGCTTATATCTCCGGAACGGAGAGAATAACCGTTATATCCTTGCACACGGTGATGTAACTATTTATTTATGATTTTTTGACACATTTCGTATAACAAGATTTACTGCGTTTTTTTTTTGTTGAAAAAACGCGCACCTAGTCTGCAAAAATAAAGTATGTCAAAAAATCATAATTCGATCCACAGTGCGTCGTGGTGGTCAATATTTGTCTTTCCTTGCATGAGTGAGTAAGGGCATTCAAATCGTAACATCTTGTCTCGAGTTTCCCGTAATGACCGTATATTTAGAGACATGCACATTATACAATAAAAACTTAAAAGAAAATAATCTGTGGTTATCTCAACATAATGCAAACCTTTAATGAACAAAAATGTTATCAAAAGGAATAACCACACAATGCACTATTTCTTTAATTGATTATTAATGGAGTAAAAGTAGAGCAAAAAGAAAGTGCGTTTTACTTTTCTTTAATTTTATAAAGACCGTTTTATCCTCTGCCTTAGGTACCATTCGACCGACAGGTTACCTCGATCCTTGGTCGGGACTAGACTCCAGTAGTAAGATGCGCAGAGGTAGTTGATCTCATGGTCCTAGATTTGTTTTCTGGGACCCAAATTCTATGGAAAGATGCATAAGGAAAGCATGCTTCCCTTATGCATCTTTCCATAAAATTTGGGTTTCCTATGTTTTCGTGGAATACGGGTGTGACGCCGCATATATTTTATCTTGTGATGACATATCTATACCCAAATATTTTTTGTGTTTCCGTTGTTTCATTTTATTAATAGTACCTACTAAACAAACTTTTTATGTTTCAATTTAAGTGTTTAATAACGCGGTAACCTTGCAATTAATCAAGTGTTGACGTGATACAGGCATCATCAAAATATCCTCATTATAATTTGGCCTAAATTAGACTAGAATTCATACCTAGGTAGGTGTATCACTCTGAATAGTGATCGTTTCGCAAAGTTATGGGTTGCCAACATGATCTCATAGATTTTATAAAGGAGGCATCAGCTGTCTATCTTGTAGAACTAGTAAAACAAGTACTTAGATGTTCCTGCTTGCAAGGATTAACATAAGAATATAACAGATGTCTAGGTACTATCAAATAAGTTCATATCTAACCAGTTGAAAACAAAATCCCGTGAACACGATGACCAAATCTGTTACCGACCCGGTTCTATAGCCGCCGAGCGCTGCAAGCAAGAATAGTCCTTAAGGTGGTTAGTTATGAATTTCTTTGATGGTATATTACTCTGCCAGGATAATAATAAACATAACATCAAGCCTGTTTTCCCCGAAAGGATGAGACGAACAAATGTGGAATCAAATAGTACACCCACCCGCTGTCCTATCTAATAGGGACGAACCTATTGCCATTGTATGTATATGAATGTACGTGTACGGAGTACAAGAGGATTTCCCATCGGCAAAAATGAAGATCTTCCATACAAATTTTCATCCCTATTAGGGAATTAATTTTCAAATATCCTTCCTTAGTGTACAGTCCCTTTAAAGGAACCCTACTGCAAAATTTCATGGACCCAGTAGTTTAAGCTGATGTGCGTTGTCTGTCAGTAAATTTAAGATTTTTTATTAAGTAAAATATCTACGGAATTGTTCGTGGTCGAAAGTCTATTAAATAAGGTTGGGGTCACAGAGGGGCACGAATGCGACATCTACATGCGCCCGCGGCGCGGCGCCGCGGTACGACAATGAACTTGGCGGAAGCAGTTGTCACGCCCGCAGCGCCGAACAATGCCCCATGAAAACAGATAATGGCAATTAGCTATTCCATGGTGTTAAAACTAGAGCACAGGTTTGAGACCTAGTACCGTATGTAGTCGAATAGGTTGTGTAACTCAAGTTCATTTGGTGGACTGAAGTAACTAGGTAAAACGATATCAGGTCGGCTGTTTTTATTATTATAAAATACTCCACAATTAAAAGGAAACAACCGCCGTTTAATCAGTAAGAAAACATGTCGGTAATGTGCACAGTGACGGCATTTTGTGATGTACTTAATGATAAATGCCAATAATGAGAGTATAGTATGCCGTACGTATGGTGGATGCTCTATTTAACCCATTGTTGCGGTGGAGGCAGGATGGGCCGGTCCGTGGTTATTGCTGGTTGAGTCAAGTGCAGGAGCATTCGCCTGGAACGCTCGGCTCACTGTGGAATCTGCACGTGCCCTCGCCACACGTGTGCCTTGTGCCTTGACGCACCATAACATCGGCGGGATTGTGTAAACTCAGACAGTGTACTCACCACCTTACATCTTTAAGCGATCTTAAGGAATTGTGAAAAAGTGCCGATTTTCAGTAATCAGTGTTGTTCAATTGAAAGTTTAATTAATGATTGCTGATGATAAGCTTTACTATGTAAGTTATGATTTCATTTTCTTTTGTTTTCTTGCTTGCTTTGTCTTATCATACTGATTCAAACATTTTCCGAACTCCAACCAAAATTCTAAACGAACGCCAGAATGTAAGACACTCTAAAACAAGAAGCGGTTAACTTACTTGGAGAATTCCTAAATATCAATGGTGTTTATACATAGACTGATTAGAATTTCGAAACGCGTATAGGTAAGACCTACATACTCAGCTGCCGAGAATAAAATTACGTAATGACGGATAACGTTATACAGTCTGCTTTTACACAATACATGCTGTTAGATTACGATTGTGTTCCATTGTGGTCTTTGAAAAGTTTCAAAATACTTGAACTCTTGAAGTAACAAAATGTGTTTACTGACATCGAAAATAATCGAATTTATCTCTGTTCTCTCATGCGATACATGTTATCTGTTATCACTTCAGACTAACTTTACATGCATTGTTTGGAATGTTAAAAAACTGGAGTGTTATTGTCAAACACGTTGTATTCGCGACGATAGCTCCCGTAAAGATCAATCAAACTGTTGGTATTCATTTAAATTTACCGATTATATTGATCGCTTTCAAATACCTCAACTCGAATAGCAGTGACGTGTGTAAAAAAAGTTTTATGCGTATGTAAGTACTATTTTTAATTTGTTTTGATAGTAGTCTATATTAGTCACTAAATTGTTACCTACTGAATTCGGTAGCCAAAGCGTGATCTACCACAGATCTGCTAGTACAGTCGCCGTCGGATATATTGTAGCAGACAAGGTGACCAAATATTTCTGAACAATTTAAAATGTCAATAAGTTCCATACACTAGAAGTTACCATTAATATCTTAACATTCATTACTTTATTAATATCTGAGCAGATGCTTGTCAATAATTTCTATACAAACAACTAACCAAAAATATCTGAACACTTACAACGTCAAACGTCAAGTCAACGCAGACTAACACTGAGCTTACCCATGGTCTAATAAAACAAGGTCTGGCATTCCGGGACTAACACATGCTTTTAAATTGTCGTTTCGTGTGTCTTATCAAACGAAACAATTCAATTTAAACATAAACGAACGTAATTGTTAATTAAAACCTCACTGTTTTATCGGATTCGCACAGATAATAAAGGTGGTTGGGGAGTTATTATTACAAACTTCTGGTAACACAGATGTGATGACGTAGACTTGTGTTGCCCACGTGACCACTGTGTTTCGGAATGCCATACCTGGCGAAGTATATTAATATACCATGAGCTTACCTAATTCGCTACTGCATGGTATAAAGGACGAATCAGAAACAAACGCTAATATCTGTGGTATAAATACGATGAAAAGGGAATAAAAATTGTATAGAAAATCATTTTTATAGGATACAACTGATATGTTAATGTCAAACTATTGAAAGAAAATAGATCTTGATTTTGTAATGAAATAAAAAAATATTGTAAAAAAAAAATGTGTATGTTCGGGCATAACTCCCGTCTTAAAGAGACGGATTTACAAAATTCTTTTTTTTTTTAAAGCGTATATATACTTCCGAGGTGGTCCCATTGTCATCAAGTCAGGATCTGATGATGGGATCCTGAAGATATCGAGGGACTCTTCAAATATTATAGGCACACCAATAGCGATTTGGTTATTTGTTATTGTAACTCGTGCAATTACTCTCGGAAAGCAATTTATACTCGTCACAATGCATACGGAGGAGTGGAGCTGATGGTGAAGTACCAGGAGAAATCCTCAACGATAATCCCTGCATCGGAAAAGCAATATTTTGTAAAAGGTGATGACCAGTTGACATTAAGCTATTGCAACTTAGATACATTAGAAACTGGCTCACCAGAAAGCGAAAAATAAAAACTTTTATACAAAAAAAAACAACCGACTTCCAATAAAACACTACAAAGTGATAAATAACTTAAATTTCGGAAGTTTTAAAACCACCCCATCTGCGTAGATGCACTTGACGTTATACGTGTTTAGATATTTTTGACTTGTTGTATGTATAGAAATTATTGACAAGCATCTGCTCAGATATTAATGAAGTAATGAATGTTCAGATATTAATCGTAACTTGTAGTGTATGGAACATATTGACATTTTAAATTGTTCAGAAGTATTTGGTCACCTTGTCTGCTACAATATATCTGACGGCGACTGTACATAGGCTTACATATAAACAGTTAAGATAAATGAAGAATTTCAGTGAGTACTATGGGTAGCCTCAAATATAGAAAACAGTTGAAGACTGCCTTGAAATATTGCCAAACAAATATGAATGGTTAGTTCTTATCAAGATTTCTGCGATAAAGATTCGATAGTTCCGACACAGTTCCTGTACTTTGTGTAATAGCCCATTGCCGGTGATAGGATGCAACTAAAGGTTAGGTACACATTTTCGGAAGGACGTTAGAAATCGCGGTTGGCACTTCCTCTCAAATTGGCAGTTAGATATAAAATTGTTATGTTTGTGTGTCTCTGCTAACCCGTAGAATTGTTCTAGGCGCTATCTTGTCTTCTTTGTTTAGTCAAGAAAATGTGTTTGTAGGGAACTTTATCTTTAGCCTAGTTGCTTGTACTCCTATAATTTCTAAAGATGTTCCTAAAGTATGCAAAACAACCAGCTTATATCCAGTTGGTAATTATAACTGCCCATAGTTTGTCGGTCTCGTTGTGCAGGCGTAGGAAGCGGGGCCCAGAGTTCTTAAATGGAGTTGATAAAATGAGCCCTGAATCATTTAACGTCCATAGTCTTCCTGACTATTCCTAAACCATTCATCAGACAGGACCGCAACGTTTTTAGAACTGGATCATCTAAGTCTGCTTCACATGAAATGATTAGATACATACTTACGTAGTACCTACTTATAAACATCTTGAATGCGCTAAATAAATAGACCTATTGTAATACTTATGTAGATAACATTGTGACAGTTAGGTACTTCGATACCGATCAACGTACAGCAATCAGCACACATTGTATATTGCAGTAGCATTGTGTCATTATGGAGTTTAAAGGGCTTCTACAGACATATCAAATTAGAGCCGTTGATTAACTAGGGCACTAATTAAAGGAACGTCGAAATGCTACGACCTTACGTGACTGAGTCCATTATAATGCAAATGTTTCGTTAGAGATACGCTTGAAGGGAAGCGATTTGTCTTGATTTTTTTAATGTTTTGTTGCAGAATTATGCAGTTTGAAAAGCAATTTTAGCTTTGTGATCTTTACCAAAGATATCGCCAAATAAAATAGCCCTTATTGAAAGAGATAGAGATACCTATCATAAAAATGCCAGAGATAGGGCCGATGATGCGCGCACTCGAGCTGCAGAGGCTGATAGAAGACAAAGTGGCCGAATGGCGCGAAAGGTCAGCGAGGGTCGCCGGAGCAACTGTAGCCGACGCTTATCAACAGCCACTCAACTTCAAACGACACACATATAGGCGTAAGAACAACGCTGAAATAAACAGAATTATCGCAAAGTACTCGAAGCCCACTAAGAGATCGGACGAACCCTATTCGGTGCGCCACACGCCTGATACTTCTCCAAAACGCCCACCGAGAGCTAAGAAATTATCAAACCTTAAAGTGCTATCAAAAAGTGAGGACAATCTAACAAGCATCAGCGACATGGAAGTTGAAACGGATCCAAAACAAGAAGCTCAACCTTACTTCACATTATCCAAGTACAACACCAAAAGTTGCGAGGATGTCACAGCGTTCGTCGATATCCACCACAACGTGAAAAGTAAAAATTTTGAACAAAATAGTATATTGAATGCCAAGACAGTCGTGCAAAATAGAAGACCTAAACTTCACAGCATCTGCGAAGGTGTTACGGACATTTCAGAGTTCTCAGACAGTGGCTTAGAATGTGATAGATCCATAGATAGATCCTTTGCTACATCAACCCCTTTATCAAAAAGAAAAACATGCCCTCCCGGTGGATCTGTGTTGACATTAAACTTTGAAAAGGTTACCAAGAAACCTACTAGTGTTAGTGATTTAAGAAAAGGTGTTTCAGAACCGAATATCCTTAGTGCGGATGCTAGTGAAAGTGGAAGATCAAAGACTATCGATTTCAGAAAGCGCTGGAAAATGATAAAGCCGCCGTTCAAAAAAGGGGCTTTCGATTGTTTACTGTTATGGCGTGGGAAGAAACAAACTCCGACAAAAGAAAACAACAGCCGGAGGTAAGTCGACTACTTTTTGTTAAGTTTGATATAATTACCCTAATAGAAGTTAAGTGATTATGACTTAACTTTAATATGTGCGCAATTAAAAGATTGCGGAGATGTGTTGACCTCAACACACGAAACGATACTGTATGGAATCATATTGAGTGTCATATACAGTTAAAATACTAATCAGGGGTTTTTTGACTTCTCTTTTTCTTTACAATCAGGAATAATCCTCCTTCCTTTCTGATCCTTATTTATATGAGGATTTCGATCTAGGTACCATCATATTTACTGTGCATTATTGAGACAGCATGCTTCCATGAGATAACTTATAATTGTTTCCTTTTAGTGCGATACTGTTACGAACAGTTTCTAGATTAGCGGGTCGCCCGATCGCAAAACATGTGCCAACTGTTTATTATTGAAACGTGACGTATAAAGTCATAACAGTTTATATTGCAAATCAAGTTAACTTTAACGTTACTTTGGGACTTCTCAATATCAGCCAGGGAGTCTGGGTTTGTGGCCGATAATGGCAATAGGGTCGCCCCATTTTACACATAAACACACATACCTTAAATATGTGTGTGGTAATACCTACACTTCGCCCATTCTTTTACTACAGCTAATAACACAGAAACATAATGAGTACTTAGTATGGTAAGCTTTCAAATTAATTGAAAAAGAAAAGTCCAAATACCAGGCTTGGTCACCTTGGATTATACGTATATATAAGCTTTCGCGCTACGGATACTTGTTTAATACAGTCAGTTAGGTTAATTAGTTTTAATTCGCTGCTCTCTACATTAATTAGAAAAATTACCGTTGGGACTGCTATTTTTAAATATTCATGCTGATTTCATGAATGTCCTTTCTAAAAATAAGGATGATCTTGTATTGTCGAAATATGCTGTTTTTTTTTCAATGCGTTATGTGCTATATTAGGGGTTCCCAAACTTATATGCATCACGCCTCCCTACTGCTTAAAATTAATATGCCGACGCCTACCCAGGGCCCAGGGCCCAGCAAGTAGCAGCGAGTGGGCTCGCCAAGCAATTGTAAAATAAAATAAGGGTATAACATAGAAGGTTATTCCTACTTGATGCGAAACCTGAAAGTAATTGGTTCAGAATCCGTTACAGAATCGATTCCAATAGTTTTTAAGCCATTTTTACTACCAACGCAATTATTATTGTAGATAATAAATGGCCAGTAATGATCTAATGCTACGTTTTATAATTTAAAAGAATAATATATCTCTTCTATATCCATTTAAAACAGTAAAGGGATATTGATAGTTAGTGTTGCGGCAAGCTTCCACTTTATTTCATTGTACATACTTACATAATTGTAGTAAACTCGTGTAGGTAGGTACAGACAGCTACACATCAAGCTATAAATTTCCAGTAGAAGCTGACCTAGCATTGTTCGGAAATCCTATATAATGCGAGATCAGCATAAACTGGAAATGTATAGCTTGATGTGTGTGTGTACTATTGCGGCTGAAGTTCACTATATGTATGAAAATAAAATGAACATAAGTTCATAATAACTAATAAGTAGATTGATTGTGGTTCGAGAAAAGGGGACGGTGAAGAAAATTAGAAAAGATGCGAAAATCAGAAAACTTGATGCTTTAGTATTGGAGAATCTAGTTTTGGTCGTGGTTTTGAACTATTGGATGACTAAACTTTATAGTAAATTTTCCTTCTACTCAGTTCATGCTTGAAATAAGTGCGTGTCGGATCACGAACAATGAAGGGTTCCGTAGTTGGGATGAATTTATCCCAAGAACAAAATTAACATTGTAGTTGAAAAACATGTTCTCCCATACATTCTAACTGCAAATGTAAGTTTGTACGCAGATTTGCCATGTTATTTTAAAACCATAGACTTCTTATAGGTAACTGTTTTCTGTATTTTTTTCAAAATGTTTGGCTCAGTAGTTTCGGAGATATGGGGATGGTAAAATTTTCATAAATTTTCTTAAATATCGTTAAAAATATTTTAAATCACAAAAAAATATGTTTGAAACCCTCACGGTAAGTACCTAAGCCCTTACATGACATTTCATAACGAACAGTTTACAAAACGTTTTTTTTTATTTTATTTTTTTGCCTCTCAAAAGTGAACCCCGTATTCAAAATTCATTTATTTACGTTACTCACGTCCGTTATTGGGTCACATGAATTCATATGTGTACCAAATTTCAACTTAATCGGTCCATTACTTTCGGAGCAAATTGGCTGTGACAGACGGACATACAGACACGAGTGATCCTATAAGGGATCCGTTTTTTATTCGGACGTAAGGAACCCTTAAAATAAATCATGTAGGTATAGACAGGTAGGTAGGTACTTACCAAGCTACGTCTACTAACTATAGAAAAACGATAATTTAAATTTTTTACCAGTTTTTGCTATAAGTAATAACAACAGCTATCCATCAATCTCAATAACAATAATAGTACGGATATTATTAATTATGAATAAAACGTTGTAAGCGTTTCACTAGCGCCTCTGACGGAAAACAGAGGAAAGAATTGACTCTGAAAGTTCGAACAAAACTCACCAGATGGCGCGGATATCACCAAATACCACATCTCTTGGGTTTTCCGTGAGAAACTTGAACAATGCACAACACGTACTTACTTTTGAAAAAGAAAAAGGAAATCACCTAAGAATGAAAAAACCGTTCCTTGAATAAGGGGTTCCCGTATTCATTTTAGTTTTATTTAACTGAATATTTTTACATGGTGTTGAATGAAATTCTTGATTCTCTTTCGAAGGTGGAAAATAATACATTTCATTTATCTTTCCTTATTTCTTTAATTGAGATAAAGCCTTTTGTAATAGCAGAAAAAACTATGCCTGCCATGCTTTACGTATTTTTATGTGGATTTAAACCATCATTATCAAAAACACATGCCATATTTGGTGAGTAAGCCCGACCTTGGGTTTGGTCATCCACACAATTGTGAACAGGTACTTCGCTTACATTACCGCGAGGTTGTGTAACACCAATGTGCGCTCAAGTAGCAACTATTGTTTGTTATTATGGCATTTCCTATGTTACTGTGTCTATCGGATATAAGAAGGCGGTAGAATTGAACTTAGAATTTTGGTAATGGTTATTCAGTAACTGCAGATAAGATCCTTAAAAAAAAAAGCCTATTTAGAATCTACTTTACGGTGTCTGGAACTCCAGATTTTCCGAATATCCATTAGCTACGGCAACGAGATAGTAAACAATGAAACAATATTAGATGTAATTTTCTGCAATTGAATTTATTTTTATAAGTAATTTTCTGAGTCCGGAGGTAGTGAAATAGGCCAAACTAGAGTACTAAATAACATATTGAGTAATTACCTAGTCATTACTTTTTTACAGTACCTTTTACAACAAAATAAAAACGGTAATTAATTTTATAATATTATGAGATAGAGCTCAGTAACATAAACTTTATGGGAGTAAATGGGATGTTGTCAAGTTTTATTAGTCTTCATTAACTTATGGTATTAACAGACTTCACTATTACAAGCCGGACAAGCCGGTGGCCGAGAAGTCATGTGGAAATCAGTTGCCATTGGTATGGGCATGTGATGCGGAGGAATGAAGGGAAGACATGTCGTGAGGTTAATTTTAAGTAGATACCGATGACGTGGATGGTTATTGGAGAAGAGAAAGGTCAAAGAAACGATGGACTTTTTATGTGACAGATGATATGCTAGGCTAGAAAGGAGATGAGGGATAATAGAGATGTATGGAAGAAGCCTTGGATGTGTTGTATCATTGTATGGAAGATGATATGACTAGACAGAAGATGACGGCTAATAGAGATGTAGTATGGGAGAATAACACATGCAGCGGCGACCTCAAATTAATCAGGATATGGACAGGATGATCAGTAAAACTGGAAGCCAATCATTTACGAATAGCCCAGTAATCACATGGTGATGCTTAGATAAAAGATAATTGCTTTCAAAAGCCTAATTAATATGACTAACGGTAGATGTAAACTAGCAACAGATGCATTTAATAAATGTGTGGAATCTTCGTTACAGGCGAACGCGCCCGTACAAACCACGCACATCAGCATCTTGATAAACATCATTCTGTTTCATCAAAGACTCATTGTACGTACATACTAAATGACTATGTTCTTTGTCCATGTCTAAATAGTAGCCACACACTTTATCGTTAAAAGCAGGTAATTTCCTTATACCGATAAATTATTTCAAATAAACGGACGTCTTCCCTTGAAAACTGGCTAGTCCATTACTTGGAAATTGCGGGAACTCAACTAGTTATACTTGCTTTATGCTTGCAATTTCTCTCTATTCAGGTATTTCCATCACTCTTGCTCCTGCAGCCTATATGTGGAATTGTGAAGCCATTAAATTGTCCTGTTAGCTGCCATTACACTTGATTTTATAAACTGAAATTATCTCACTTGATCAACAGAAAAATACTAGGAAAATTAATTTAAAATAAACAATCAAGCATCGCAAATGATGTGGTAAATTGTGTGCTCATCGCTTAATGAGTTTGATAGATAAGGGAATTATACAATAACCATTACCTATTTCATTGCAATTTATTTGCTACATATGATAAAACATAACTAGCTCATGTTTTGAGATCATCAATTCATTTAAGAACTGATGACCAATGCTAATTGCGTACGTAGGCTACTTTAGCCTAATAAGTTCCTTGACAGTTCCAAGAACACAGCGAACGGTCACCACGGAACAACAATGACAGCAATTCTGCCAAATGCAAATTATCTGCCTACACCTACTGCATATACTTCAGCTGTTCAAATGACAATAATGTACGTTCTCATTGTTAGGCTATTGACACACATTATGTATTATTACTTCTATTCTTTGCTTATCCTAGAAGTCTCCGTAAGAATATATCATTAGGTTGCCAGTCAGTATGTAGTTTTTCCTCTGGACCGTCACTTTTAAGACTAACTGCAGACTGCGGTGAACAATGGGGTTAAAGGTTGCAGTTATAAATACTGTACTATATAAGTACTTATGTATATAATGAATTAACAGAATGTACATTATTCTCATATATACGCTATACGACGGTCAAAATATTGAGTTTTTTAGCATTTAGGTATTCAGTACAGACATTTTGTATTCACAAAACAGCACCCTTTTGATGGTCTAGCAGACCAAGCACCAGTAGATTATATTAACATAGAAATGAAATGTAAACTACTACTATTCAATCACTTTACTATGGACAAGTTTAGTGAAAATGACAGTTTAATGCCTCATGGCCTGAGGGAAAGGCACTTAATTCTAGATTTATATGAAATAACTTGTTTTCTTCAGTTGCAGTGTTTAAGAGCTGGGGGCCTCCAACCGTCTCTAAAGCAGTATTATTTTAATCTTACTTCAGTGGGGGAAAGAGATGGAGCTATACGTCCTGTAGAGCTTCATCTCTTTTCAACACTAAAGTAATACTGGTGCTAGTTAAACATTTGAGTAATAAATAACACTCTAGGCATTTACGGGAGGTTCAGTGAAAAAAAGGGCTCACGGTAAAAAATTTGGTAAACAAATAACACAATATCTAGAACAGATCACAATATTCCCAACTTTTGAAACGGTATACGATTTAGACCTAGAATCAACTTAATTATGTTATTTATTGTACAAATTCATATAAAGAAGCCTATTCAGAAGTTTTGTAAAAACGGTCAGTTTAGAGAGAATCTTTCAATTTGCGTGGATGGCAATAACACTAACTCTATCCGTCATTGCTACAGTGCCAAAAGACTGACTAAGCGAATAGGTTGGTAAATACCTACCTACAGTTCCACTTGCACTTCGATGCCACTTTATACACAGCAAACAAAATTTTACGATATCTAGGTACTCATATTAAAATGCAAGCAAATTCATTCGAGACATCTTACCCCCAGATACCTAAGAAAGATTGTAGCAAGTGGCGTTCTACAGTTTCTGTCTAGCCATGGGAAGAAGGCGTGAGTATATGTATGTATGCAATTAAAATCCCAAGTATCATGGTCAGGTTTTTGGATTTACAATTAAATTAATATGCTAATGATAATGCGGGCTTTTTATTTGAGATAGTATTCCCCAACACTGTTATTGAATGTCTACAAGAACGATGCAAAAATCAAGTGTAGAAGGTGGATTTTCCTAATCCAGTTAGTGTCAGCTCGTAACATAATAACTCTTGTTGTGAGGGTTTTGTTCTAACGCAATCATTATAAAGCAAAAACTGGATTAGTAAAATCCTCCTTCGTTTACTCAAGTTTGATGGCGATATAAATAAATATTTTTCGCATGGTTCCGTACAGTATGACACAACTTAGATGTGGAGTCGGCATAATTCGCAAAACCGATCACCATCCAAATGAGTACGTCTGCAAAGTCACCAATCATTATTACTGCTTTAGGTGGAAATGATCTTTACGAAAACGCAATAATTTGTAATGTCATATAACCAAATACATTCGTAAAATTGAAATGAATGAATGAAAATTTTCAAGTTTATGCTATATCCAAATCGTGTCCTACTGTACCAGTCTATTCTTCTCAATTATTTTATTCCTCAGATTTGATACGCCATTATATTAATTATTAAATTGCGAGTCACAGTAATTAACATTTTTGAGCAAAATATTTTATATTAATACCGGCTTATTACAAGATTTTCTTACAATTCCCAAAAAAACAACCGTTGATGTGAGAATTGAACGTGAAACGCACTAGCAGTTTAACAATTGACCCTACAAAAAATGGTTTCCATGTAACAACCTTGGAACTCTAAAAAACTGGAGTAGGTAAACCTCTGACAAACAAAGCTTACGGCATTGCATTACAGACAGGCAGTCGCTGACACTTCGCGCTGTCCGCAGCCTGAAAAATCGTTACACGCGCTCTATAGGAAAAACTTTTCATTTAAAATAGAGCGTTTTTTATTTTTATACTTTTATATAAAGCAGTGCTATAGTTAAATAACAAGGTGATAATTCAAAGTGACAAGACAAAAGCAGTGACTGGTTTTTGTGAAAATGCATCCGAAAAAATTTGAAGATCCGTGGACTTTCGTGTACAGGAAGTTACAAGAAAAGGAAATAATCAGCAAAACAAAGTGAGATTGATGTACTTAGTTACAAATTTACTTAATATTTTTTTTTAGGTAGTACTTATAATTCTCATAAAATGCAAGAGCTCGTACATAATTTATATTATTTTTGGATAATTATTATTTCTATTTATAATTACTTTTATTTTTATATCAAGATTGGGCTGTCAGCGCTCCCAGCTGTCTCAATTATTTTTGGTTTCGCCTTATCCTATATACGGGGGATATCGCCATTCTTCGCAATATTAACGCTTTGTTGTGGCTAAACAATAATATCAGGATAATTTTAGACCTTTTTTGCAATAAGTGATGTCATTTAATTTATTTTATCCTGTTTTACGTGCGTGGACATAGCTCTATTTTAATTTTCGTTTTTTTTTTATTGCGCTGGTTAGGTCATCAGCATCAATCTCCTGCCCTTATCCCAATTTATAGTCGTAGTCTTGTATTTTGTAGTCGCCGCAAAATGTCCCTTTCTTCCATATATCCATACTTCTCTATTAGTCGTATTCTCGGTAGTCACCCCCTTTCTAGCCTTCACACAGTCCATCCATCGTTACTTTGGCTAGATAGGTACCTACCTATGAATAATTTGAAAGGTACCATAGGTTGAAAATATTAGCTACTTGAGTTCAGGTTGTACCTTTATAAAATCACGCACTGTAATATCGGAAGTCGTTAAGAATTTTCAGCTTATATATGGTCTAAGATTTTCAACATATGCCGATATCTGAATATTTTTCCAATCAGCGGCATGTCAGTAAGAAAGAAAGTGAAAGTGAAAGTTTATGGTATGAACAATTTTCATAGTTCTTGTATCTTGGTATTTAGAACTTTAAATAATCTGCATAAGTAGAGGACAGTTAACTTATTTACAGTTAGCACTGATAAAAATTCAAAATTCAAAAGTAATTTATTCAAACTAGGCTGAGAATCAGCACTTTTCGAACGTCAAAATTACATAAGACAATCCCCCAAAACGCCCACCCTTCACCACTTCCTAGTGCATTAGCTGAGAAGAAGAAGTGGCGCAACAAACTCCCCAGCAGCACAGCTGTCTGTTCAGTTAGAAGAACAAAAAAATAAGATTCTATATAATAGTATTCAAAATAATTTAGATTACGCAACACAAAACATAATTTAAATTATTAGCCATATGTTAGCTAGCACACGCCAATATACCACACAAAATCATCGAGAACTATACTCAGGCAGAAATAAAAACTAAACGTAAACAGAACTTAATATCTAAATAAAAGCCTCCAGGCATAAAGGGCGTGCCCGCTTACATATAGTTGTAACTGGAAGTTATAAATGATAAACTAGGACCATCGAGATAAAATAAATAAAACAAACAGTTAATTACTAATAACAATAACTAATATGATCAATTGTCGAGGTCACTAGCTAACCACATATTGCAATACAACTCATTAGAAAAAACATTGTAATGAGTAGATTATGTCAACAATAAATTGAAATAAAATTGAAAATAGCTTGACTTATAAAGTCAAACAAAAAAATTAAAAAAATACAATTATATAAACTCATATAACTTCTCAGTAGGATAGCGAGTACTAGCGAGAGAAGTCCGTTGTGGAAGGTCGGTAATGTTATAATTAATTACCTACTGCAGGGCGATGATAATGAACACAAAATAAGCGTATAAAATTGTCTTACAATGAATTCTCAAGATATTTTGAACGTTTAGGCTTTGCAATTACAATTTTCTCTTTAAGATATTTTGCATTTATATGCTCGACACGAAGCATGAACGGAGCATGATCATTGCATCGCTTTTTTGCAATTTTGGCTTGCCATTATTCATCACTGTTCTCTAAATAATCTAGATATTTTGCGTATCATGTTTGCCATGGCCTTAACCTTTCCATAGCCCGCAAAAACATAAAGTTATGGTTTTTGGCTCATTGCCTGCCTCGTCGCGTCACCCGATCGATCGTAGGCTCTGCCCATTCTTCGCCATAGTTTCGCAAATGTACAAACATTCTAATTGTATTATCTACTACATAAGATTAAACACATATTATTATCATGAGACATTGATGACATCCCGTATGAGTAACAAAGTGAAACTGCAAACAAAAGGTTTTGAAGAGCGCGAGCCTTGTGCCACAAACAACGACTTGGTCTTGGTCTTTTGTTTAAATAAGACTGCGAAGGGGGTTTATGTATCCATGACCCGAAGGAATCCATGTGATAGAATTTAACAAGTTTTGAAGAACATAACACACACACCGGAATCCAAATCTCACAATGAATTAGTGCAGATATTATGCAATCATATTGCACTGGAACCGATGCGATGCTCTGCACTCTGGTCAAGTTCCGCAGTTTAGAATCATAATTTTGGAAAAGTTTGTCCCCGGACTGTTCACAAACTTGGCTATGAATTCTGAACCCTTGCGAGAATTAAGATTCACCCTTTTACGTACGTTTCAATGGAAATTAATTACGTATTTACCTGGTCTACTACCTACCTATACCACTGAATCCCCATTAGTCATAGTTACCTGGGTATTATAAACCTAAAATGCTTCTGAACTACAATCGGCAGAAACATTTTCATCCCACATTTTAATATTATGTAAACTGTCGTAGGTTTAGGTGTGTGCTCTGACTCAAGATTGCTCTACCACAGGCATTACGGTCCACGAATTTTTAATTCAAGTATTTTAACGGTTAATTCAAGATTCTTGAGTTAAAACTTAATAAACTTTTCGTACATAGAGCGTTATAAACAAAAGATTTAAAAAAATCAAATAAGTTACACGAGTTTTAAAGTTCGTGGACCGTAACTCCTGTGGTAGAGCCTCCCTTCAACCTTGAGCTTGAACACGACCTCACGTTAGCTCAAAATTTGACCGAACTTTGCGTCATTCTCTGTTTGCTTAGATACCACTATCAGACGTTAACTAGAGCGATAATGTTCTTGTCTTCGCTAATAAGAATATTATGAGATGAATATTGTGAATTAGTGAACGGTCGCGAATGTATCCTACATGTTTGTTTGTCTGGTTGAATGAATTACGCCCACAATATAACAGATATGGCTAGGTAACTAGCGAATAGCGGTGCATTGGCTGTTTGTTTTATTTCATAATGTAGTCATGCTTGTGATGCTTGCATACTTAGTTACTTATTGTTTTATATTCTTTCAATATTGGGTTTCGAAAAATATATCTTTTTACCCGACTGCGGCGAAGCCAAAAAAGGAGGGTTATGTGTTTGACTGTAGGTATGTACCTACGTCCGTCTCTATGTTTCCTCATAGCTAGTAAAAGGCAAAACCGATTTTGTAGAATGATATGTCGTCAGATTCGCCTTTATTGTGCGAGTGTCACTGGGTATATTAAAATCATAAAAATCAAAACGGCGGATTTCTGGCGTCAAAATTAGTAAAAAAAAAAAAAGTCAAACCGCGGCTGTGAGTAACGTTATTTCCGTATCCAATCTAAGACTGAGGTAACAGGTACTGGGGGCCTACCACCACCTGTAAAGCAGTATTATTTTCATCTTACTTCAGTGGGGCAAAGAGATAGAGCTAGACGTCCTGTAGAGGTTCATATCTTTCCCACACTAAAGTAATATTAAAAAAATACTGCTTTGGAACTGGTGGTAGGCCGGGGTGATTAGGTACGTCATTTTCTAGACCATATGACTCGATTTATTTTGTGATTCATTGTGTTTATGGATGACGATGACTGTGGGTATCTACATATTATTTTGGAAGTATTTTTTCGGCGATTTTTTATATTAGCTATTTTTTTTATCTACCAATAAAATGATACTATACAAAATCGCCGGTCCATAAAGTACAGTGCTTCCAGACCACCTGTGTTGTGCAAGTGTTGGACTCTGATGAGCCGCATGTGCCCATATGCTCCCTGTCTCCCGCTCCCGGATGTTCCAGTACTGTGGACATTCCAGTGACCGGACCTTCTGGAGCCTCGAACAGGCAATATCATATGACTAATGAAGAGATTCGTGCTCTATGGAACCACAAGAGGTTATATTCAAAATTAGGTACCCATGAATCTTGCATAGAGTTTCTCGAGCAAAGAGGTATGATACCCACAGCAAGGATGTGTATGCGCCACCATCGTCCCATCACAGATAACATGGGCAACTGGGGTCATTCCGCTGTCGTAAAAGTAAGTGCAGAGCAAAGGTTTGAACATGTTCGCTTACCATTGCCAATTGTGTTTGAACTTATGTATGCATTTAGCCACAATGACACATATGAAGCAGTCCAGAGAGATACAAAAGATGACATAAGACCAACGGTTTTGTCTCACATAACCTGAGCACATAACCATTGCGGATTGGTTTATTATTGTAGAGAAACAGTAGTAGTCTATGAATTAGAAAATGAAACCGAAAGGCCACGGTGGGCTTGGAAAAATCCAAATTAAAGAATCCAAATTTGGAAAAGGAATATACAACAGAGGACGTCAAGTGGAAGGTCATTGGGTGTTACGAATGTTTGAAGACGGCTGTGATGATCTGAGTGTGGAATTGTGATAATGAAATATCAGTTGATGCATTGGTGCCACTTATAAAAAAAACATGTTCGGGAGGGCTCTATTATACAGGCTTTCGGAGAGCTTATGACTGCCTTTCCGAACATGGGTATATACATAAAAAAGTCAATCATAGTGATAAGGACAATAGTTTTGTGGCACCAGACGGGACACACACACAGCGGATAGTGAGTCACTGGCGTGTGATTAAGAGGGCCTTGCACAAGGAGAATTACAAAGAAAATTTCGCTGACTGGCTGACGGAATTCTCATGGAGGCGTCGCATAGCAGTTCATCATTTAGACCCGAAGAATTGCTTAAATGTCTTTAACAATTGTTGTGTTTTTTAAATGTTAACTTATTACACTACACACCAACCAACGTAACATACAAAAATAACACATCTCGACTTCAAAGTAAAGTATTTTCTTCTCATTTCTTATTTTTTTTGTTATGTATTTTTGTGGTGTACAATAAAGTATAAGTATATAAATAAATAAATAAAGTAAACACAATGAGAAATTAGGATGCAAGAGCGAGCCTAACGAGCTTGAGACTTGGACACCCTGTCACCCCGACTCGGACAGGGTAGGTTCGAAGGGCATGGCGGGGCCGGGCCTAGTTCGCTTAAAAAATAGTTGAGACATTTATTCAAACCTGTCTCGAGGTGCCCCAACTCCCGACATAGCTTGACTTGGTATAATGGAAAAAAGAACTTAGGATGTAAGAGCGAGCAAAGCGAGCTCGGGTTCTGGGGCACCCCGACTCGAATAGGTTAGGTTAGGTTAAAAACAACCACTCAGAAAAAGGAGCAATACAATTAGTTATCATGAACTAAAATTCACACCAACATCTCGAGTTCAGGTGCAAAAACAGTACTGTATCTTCGTTTTCTTTCATATTCATATTATATCTTTATTTGCATTCCATAATGTAGGTATACAGGTGTTTAGAGCTAAGGTAAGGTACAATTACGGACCTTGTAGGGCACAGCAAAGAGTATAAAATTAATTCTTAATAAAAATAAAAAATAAATTAAAGGAAACAAATTAAGTAACAATCAGCAATTTTTTAATATATTCGTAACATTCTTCAAAAGGTGTGGAATAAAATACATATGTTGTCATGAACTAAAATTCACACCAACACCCAGACTTCAGGTGCAAAAAACAGTACTTACTGTATCTTTTTTTCTTTTCTTTTGATTATAAGTATCTCGAAAATAGTATGTCCTATCGCAAAAATAATGAAAATTTCGACCGTCTTTATGAAGCCCAAAAAATTAAAAATTCCATATAAAACACGTCGAGGCTGCCCAATGTGCGCGCCTCCGGCTCTAAAATTAAATTCACTGTGTAGGGAAAAACAATACAAGAGAATCGCCACCACTACTCGAATTTATGTAAAACGCTTACCTCAATGTTATTGATGAATGTCTAAATGTACCTAAATGCATCTAACACCAAATTGTAGCATTTTTATGTTGATTGTTATAAATATACTAAACGAATATACACAAACATTCCAGACTTATTTCTTAGTCGTACCTATGTAACTTAAGAAAATATCATTTATAGGATCAAAACTGTTTAAGTGATGGATGATTAGGCTCGATCGTTAGGAGTGTGTGCGTGAACAAACACAAACGCATCGCAATGAATTTGCCTAAACTCAGTCGAGTGAATTTTGTGCACGGACTCTTAAATTAAATTATGTTATCTCTACGTGACTACTATACCTACATAATTGCTTTGGTTCAAGAACGATTTATAAAAAATATAAGTTTTCAGTCAAACGATTGTAACTCTAAAGTGAAACGAAACGTAGCTTTGGCTGGGCAAAATGTTCTGTCAAAAGTGTCAAGTGTCAAATATTTTACGTCAAAGTCAGCCGTGGCCGCAGAAAATCATTGTGTCAGTGTCAGAAATTATGTGCATTACGGAACGGGACTACTTTAGCGGTCAGAAGATCGTGCAATAATTTTTATAAAATTTTAAGTGCCTAATTTGTCTTCCATTTTAACGACTTAGATATATAAACATTAGGTTGCTGAGGTCAGTGATAAGTGTGAACTGTGTGAAGGTGTCATTGAGATATTACATTGTATTAACAACATTATCTGTACATAAAAATGGTATTTCTGCGTGCCGGTATTCGTAGAAATGTAATAGCCTACAGAATTCATCATAGGCAAATGCATTTATTAAAAAATAAGGCGTACGTTGAGGGCAGCTGGGTAAGTGCAGGAAGTGGGCAAACATTCAAGGTGTACAATCCAGCCGATGACACAGTTATAGAGAAAGTGCCGGATATGGGAGCTTCAGACGCTAGAAAAGCTATTGGAGCTGCCGCTGTAGCTTTTCAATCTTGGAAAAATGTCACAGCCAAAGAGCGCTCAAAGTTAATAAGAAAATGGTATGAACTTTCTGAAGCACATACTGATGATTTAGCACACATAGTAACGATTGAGAATGGAAAACCATTATCTGAAGCTAAAGGTGAAGTTGCTTATGGTAACTCATTCCTAGATTGGTTTGCAGATTGTGCCCGTCACATAAATGGAGAAATCCTAACAAGCCCATGGCCCAACAAACATGTAATGATGACACGACAGCCACTTGGTGTGGTATCTGTTATTACTCCATGGAACTTTCCTTATGCTATGATAACACGGAAAGTAGGGGCTTTGCTGGCTGCTGGGTGCACTTGTGTTATCAAACCATCTGAAGATACACCTCTGTCAGCTCTTGCTGCTGCTGCACTGGCAGAAAAGGCTGGGATACCTAGGGGAGTGATCAATGTTATTACATGTAGCAGAAAAAATACCCCAGAAGTTGGACAAGAATTGTGTGTGGATCCTCATGTTGGATGCATTTCCTTTACGGGATCTACTCATGTTGGAAAACAACTGTATGGACTAGCAGCAAAAGGTGTTAAAAGGGTTGGTCTTGAGCTAGGAGGAAATGCACCATTTATTGTTTTTCCAAGTGCTGACATTAGTCGTACTTTGGATCAAGCCATGCTTGCAAAGTTCAGGAACAATGGACAAGCATGTGTTGGAGCTAACAGATTCCTAATACATGAAGACATATATTCTAATTTTATTGAAGGTTTTAAAAACCGTATTTTATCCAAGTGTATTTTAGGACCTGGCACACAAGAAGGAGTAACTTGTGGCCCACTTGTTAATCTAGTGCAAACAAAGAAGGTTTCTGATTACGTAGATGATGCAGTACAAAAAGGTGCAAAAGCCTTGATTGGTGGCAAAATTGCAAAAAAACTTGGCAGCAATTTCTTTGAGTCCACACTATTAGTTAATATAACACCTGATATGAAGGTGTATAATGAAGAAGTATTTGGTCCAGTTGCAACAGTTCTGAAGATTAAAAGTGAGCAGGAAGCCCTGGAAATTGCTAATAGTACCAGGAGTGGTCTAGCTGCATACGTATTTACTAAGGACCTTGGACAAGCATTTAGAATGTCAAGAGACCTCGAGTTTGGTATGGTTGCCATTAATGATGGTATACTGTCAGCTGCAGAGGCACCATTTGGAGGCATTAAGGAGTCAGGCATTGGAAGGGAGGGCAGCATGCATGGTGTTGAAGAATACACGGATATCAAATATACCCTGATGTCAGGCCTGGAACAGTAAAAAAATTAATACTAGCAAATAGAAAAACTGGACTAAGAAAATCACCAACATAAAGAATACCCCAAATGTCAATTAGTATACTTTAATTGAAGAATTTTAGTAACAGATAAATACTATGTAGAACTTGTATTGTTTTCAACAAAAACTAAATGTATTCACAATATGAAAAATTCTTTGAATTGATCTAATTCTATTTTTTAACAGCAATAGTTCAGATTTTTTTTTGAGGTTTGAGGAATTTTAGTTTGTAGGTATGGAAAGAAGATAAGACACATCACCTTGTGCATTTACATATTAACATAGTGATTTGTCATATCTAGGTTGTCATATTCAATGCCATATTAATTTTATTGTTATTAATTAATACTAGCTGTTTTAAGATAGACTTTAAAAATTGCATTTATGTACCAGATAACAGTAATGAATGAATACTGTATTTATAATATTGATCTTTTGACAATGAGTAAAGTAATTTTAGGAGTTTTGACTTTAAGGTAGCTATCCACTGATGCTGTCTTTGGTTGTCGAGGGTATTTACAACCCCTTAAAATACTTTGCAACCACCTCTGTCATTGAGCTGATTTGGTTTTAAAAATGAATATGTTTTCTGAATGTTATGTATGTAGGTTCCTATTTTTTTTAATGTTATTGTTACTTTTAATTTGTTGTTTTATTAGTTCTTGTTGATTTCTAAATATATATATATGTATATAGAAAATAATTTGCTATTAATTCGATTGTTTGGATGTAACTGGACAAGTAGGTACATATACTCCATAGGTTTACGTAGTTAAATAAAGGTAAACAAATCGTAAAAGGGCTTATAGAGACACTTTCTTGTTTAAAATAAGATAAAACCAAATTAAACTTATTTTAGATTTTTACAATAGTTTCCTCTTTTATTAATATATGTAAAACTATTTAATTTATTCTTAAACTACTCTTTGTAGGTGTAACAGCTTGAGCACAATTTGTTTTAGTTAGATTTATAATAATATAATATTTTGTAATCTGTACCTATATTGTAAAGAGCCCAAACTCTAAACGTCAACAAATACAACTTTGTTAAATTGAAGAGTACACACGGCTACACATCAAGCTATACATATCCATTATAAGCTGACCTCACATTGTATGAAAATCCTATATGATGCGAGATCAGCATAAACTGGAAATGTATAGCTTGATGTGTAGCCGTGTGTACAACTGTGGCGTAGCTTATCAACTGAAGTGACTGGTATTACGTGTAGTCGGTTACTTGACAGCTGTCTCGTCACGTGGTTTTTATTGTTTTAACTTTACTAGCTAAACCTATGGAGTGTATATAATGTTTAGAATATACCTTAGTTCTAATCAATCATTCCTGAATGTATTAAAACGAGACAATAAAGTATGTTTACTAAGGTTATTTTAATTGAATACATAAATGAATTTATCTCAAACATGTTGCTTTATTTTCAATAAGTCTTACCTTAAAATCACTATCAGTAGGAACGTTTTTTTAGTAGGTATGTTGATATAGGTAAAACTTAAAGAAGCAACCGGCCAAGTGCGTGTCGTGGCCAAGCACATTGAAGGTTCCGTAGTTGGGCTGAATTTATCCCAAGAACAAACTTAATATTGTAGTTAAAAACATGTTAGGAAGAAACGGAAATAATCAGCAAGACAAAGTGAGATTTATGTACTTGTTTACAAATTTGTTTTTTTATTTTTATTAATTAGAATAGGTACTTAAGTACTTATAATAGGTATGATGCTAGGGTAAAAAAAAAAGAAATTCAAATTAGTCCGCCAGTCAGATAATAAAAAAATATTAGATACGTATTTTCTTCTTTATCATATTAATAACAAAATACTTAGATAAAACGCATTTTAAGTTGGGGAACCCGGTCGCTACGTCACAAGTACATAAGTATAAAATCTATAAGTATACTCGTGCCGTCATGGCACATTTTAACTCAATGTATCGCCGTAATCTTTAGATTACGTAAAAAGAAGAAAAAATACGTGTCCATTATTTTTTAATAAACTCCAAGACGGACTAAAAAAAATTTTTTTGTCCTCACCCTCTCATAAAATGCAATAGTTCGTACTTATTTTTTATTATTGTTGGATAATTATTATTCCTATAGAATTACTTTTATTTTTATATCAAGACTCTCCGGCTGTCAGCGCTCCCAGCTGACTATTCTTTTTGGTGTCGCCTTATTCTTTATATGGGGGATATCGACATTCTTCGCAATATTAACGTTTTGTTGTGGCTAAACAATAATATCAAGTTAATTTTAGAGATTTTTTGTGTCATTGACTCTGGCAGGGCCACCATCAGGGATTTTAATTTTGATTACACAAAAAAATTGTATATATATATAGTACATATAGTATATGTGTATAAATAGGGCTTATAGGTAGCCGATCTGGATAGTCTCCCCAGCAGGGCCACATTTTTATCTCAAAAACAAGGGCACCTAGCGAAGATCTGTTTTCTCCCATATTTTGTCGCCAATTAGTCGGAATCAGTCGCCAAATATCAGAATTTGTTGGTCACTGGTTCAAAAGATATAAGGGTTTATAGGTGGCCGATCTGGAAAGTCTCCCCAGTAGGGCCACATTTATATTTCAAAAACTAGGACACCTAGCGAAGATGTGTTTTCTCCCATAATTGGTCGCCAAGTCACAGATTTAATCGGGTCTTAGTTTAGGAGATATAATGAGTTCAGTTAGTAAGGTATATAGTCCAAGAGCTAGATCGAAGAGTTCACGAAAAATTGCCAAGAAAAAATATTTTTATTAATATGTGTAATATACTTCTAGTTTTATCGGTCTAAAGTCCTTAGAAATGTCCGAGAGACATACATTCTCAACATTCTCACCAGTTTACAATGTTAAGCTCTAATTAATGTTAGAATAATAAAAAAAATATCGTACCTTTAGTAAAATGTTTAAAATACTTAAAATGAAACGGAGCGCAGCGATCTATCTGCCAGCGACTAAGTGGTAAATGCACATTGTGTTAGATAAATAATTACATATATTTATTGTAGATTTGTTTATAGGTAATGAATACAGCTTACCTTTGGTGGTTGAAATTATAAAATAAGTTTATATTTATTTAATTCGAAACAAACATTCCTCCATAAGGCGTCATAGATACTGTCTAGAAACTACATAAAGTATTTTGTACTTGCTTGTACCACTGTATGGGGAAATTGAATTCTTTAATATATTTTTAATTACACACCGACTGAATCTGTAACTTGGCGACAAATTGCGACTAATTGGCGACAAAATATGGGAGAAAACAGATCTTCGCTAGGTGCCCTAGTTTTTGAGATATAAATGTGGCCCTGCTAGGGAGACTCTCCAGATCGGCCACCTATAAGCCCTATTATCTTTTGAACCAGTGACCGACAAATTCTGATATTTGGTGACAAATTTCGACTAATTAGCGACAATTTTTTTGTATAATCTAAATTAAAATCCCTGATGGTGGCCCTGCCAGAGTCAACAATGACACAGATTTTTTGGCAATAGTGATGTACGAATTTTATTTATTTTATCTTGTTTTTGTGGGTGGACATATTCTATGTTTGAATTTTCTTTCCACAAATCTGGCCTTTTTCGTCGAATTTGCTCAGTTAAACGCCGCATAAAGCTCAAATAATATACTTTATTTACCGTTTGACCTTCTGGTAAGAATTCCGAGTGCACAACATCGCGATGGTCAAAGAAAATAGTCAACATGACATTGACTTTTGATCGACTTTGTCGTGGTTTTTTCGGTTTTGGTTCAGTTGGAAAGCGCCACGCCGAAGCTTGTTGACTAGTTTGCATGTCCAACTCGTAAACCCCCGTCTCGTCACCAATAACAATGCGTTTCAATAATAATACCAGCCTGTTACTGTCCCACTGCAGGGCAAAGGCCTCTTCTCATACGGAGAAGGCACGAGCATTGATCACCACGCTTGCTCAAGACGTGTTGGTGATTTCAGACTTATATTAACTATATGTATAAGTCCAGGTTTCCTCACGATGTTTTCCTTCACCGATGTCAGTAATGTCCAAGATAAACTCAGAAAGTACATATGAATTGAAAAAGTCACATTGGTACTTGCCCGGATTTGAACCCACAACCTCGTGCATGAAAGACGAGGCCTTAACCACTGGGCCATCACGACATATAAATATAACATATAATGATTTCAATGTTGGGTCGGAATTGACTTGTTCTAGCATGTCTTCAGCGACTCTTCTGCGATTGAGTTTTAGGAGCAAATTCCAAAAAAAAATGCGCACACATGTTTCATACCCAAGTGATTATTTAAAATGATACGGATCGACTCATGAGACACAGAAAGTTCAGCGGATCTCTCTCAAACTTGAATGAGGATTTTCAGTCACTATTTCCTTCACTTTTGCGAAGTTAACTTCAGTTGAAGACGTTGATGGCCTACCAGGGCGAGGCAAATCTTCCACTATATCTCGACCGCTTTTGAACGCTTTTTATTCTAATCTAATCGCTTTTTATTGTTAATCGTAGTGTGAACTGAGGTTCACACTACGATTAACAATATTCATCACAACTCGCTATTCAAAGTTACTGCAAATGAATTCTTTAAAAGAATAAATTTGTGCATCCAACAAAATGAATCTCATTTCGAGCAACTAATTAGTTAGTTTAAGTACCCTTTTTTTCATTCATTTAAAATAAATTAAGATTATTATTTATTTATACAAAATCTGTAATAGCAATAACTTACATAAAGTCTACCAAACTGTACTCGTATAACAGTTTGTCGGCAGTTGTTCTCGTCTAGCAATGGATTACATTGGATTGATTATTTGATTGATTTTTTTATGGTTTTCCTTTCATTTAATTTATCATGTTTGTTAGAGAGATTTGATCCTTATGATTGACCCTATCGATTGATGTCATAAAAGTACAGGGTGTTATTTAGTACAGGCTGGATTTTAGCCGGTTCGATTCCCGAGTGTCTCAAGCGAATTTTCGAAAATCTATGAATACAGATGTTTCTTTTTAAAAATAAAGGAAGGTTTCATTTCAGTAAAATTTGGTATCTCCAATTTTAGAGTACTTTCCCTCCAGATGAGGTTCAAAAAATCCACTCTGTATAAGATGTTGGTGAAGATGAATTGTGATACCACCGTGAGAATATATTTAAAAAAATCTCTTAAAGAAACTCTGGCAAATTGCAAATGGCTGGTAAATTGCTCGTACAGCTTGTTTTTGATGAACAAATATATTTTGAATGTCAGCGGCTTTGTCCCACAGCAGAATACCAAAGGACATAACGCTATGAAAATAACTAAAATAGACTCAGTGCGGCCGCCTAAGCTGTCTGGAAAGTAAGATAATCACTTATGCGTTAGTTACTGGAGGTAGGTACTCTGGGCGAGGCTCTGCACTCTGGTCAAGGTCCGCGTTTTAGAATCATAATTATGTGAAAGTTTGTCTCCGGACTGTTCACAAACTTGGATATGAATGCTGATCCCTTGCGAATATAGCTTCACCCTTTTTATGACATGATTTTCGCTGCAATCCCCGTCGTACGTTTCAATTGAAATTAACTACAGCACTGAATCCCCATTAGTCATACCAGTTACCTGGGTCTTATAAACCTACAATGCTTTTACAAACATTTTTATCCCACATTTTAATATTATGTAAATTGTCGTAGGTTTACGTAATTTTGTGAATGAATGAATGAATTCTTTATTTGCCAGAATATAGGTACATTGTATATGGTAAAATTTTTATATGGTTTCACTATATTCGACTTTCTAGTCGTGCAAATTTTTAAATAGACATAGTCAAAGCTGATTTGACTCTGACTCAAGATGGCTCTACCACAGGCATTACGGTCCACGAACTTTAATTCAAGATTCTTGAGTTAAAACTTAATAACTGTTCGTACATAGAGCGTTCTAAATAAAAGAAATAAAAATCAAAGAAGTTACACAAGTACTAGTCTTAAAGTTCATGGACCGTAAAGTCTGTGCTAGAGCCTCCCTTCGACCTTGAGCTTGAACACGACCTCGCGTTAGCTCAGAATTTGGCCGAACTTTGCGTCATTCTTCGTTTGCTTAGATACCACCATGGTATTATAATATACTTCGCCAGGTATGGCATTCAGAAACACAGTGGTCACGTGGGCAACACAAAGTTTGTAATAATAACTCCCCAACCACCTATTGTACCTGTGCGAATCGGATAAAACAATGAGGTTTTAATTAACAATTACGATGGTTTATGTTTAAATAGAATTGTTTCGTTTGATTAGACACCCGAAACGACAATTTAAAAGCTTTGTACATATTTTTTAACAGAATGGTTTCTGAAAATCTTTCCATAATCATGTTTTGTTGGAATAGAGTGGCAACTGGATAGTGACGTAAGCATCTGTTAGTCCCGGAATGCCAGACCTTGTTTTATTAGACCACTGACCATGGATACCACTATCAGACGTTAAGTAGTTCTATGTCCTTGTCTTCGCTAGTAAGAATATTATGAGATGAATATTGTGAATTATTGAACGGTCGCGAATGTATCCTGCGTGTTGTCTGTCTGGAATGAATAACGCCCACAATGTAACAGATATGGCTAGGTAACTAGCGAGTTACGGTGCATTAGCTGTTTGTTTTACTTATGTCTTGAATGGTCTAAAATTATCTAGCTAGCCTTGTTTGATATTCTTTCAATATTGGGTTTCGAAAAATACCCCACTGCGGCGAAGCCAAAAAAGGAGGTTTATGTGTTTGACCTGTATCACCTGTATGTATGTACCATCGAAGAAGTTCATATCTAACCACCGTAAGGACTATTCTTCCTTGCGGCGGTCGACGGCTATAGAACCGGGCCGGTAATAGATGTGACCATCGTGTTCACGGGTTTTTTTTATGAAACGGGGCCAACTTCTAAGCGAAATCCGTAGTTTCGGCCATCGTTACGGGCGCTTCGTTCTCCGTCTCACTCACAGACATACCGTAAGTGAGAAAGAGAGCGGAGTGCCCGTAACGACGGCCAGAACTACGGAGGCGGTTCAGGGAGTAAGCCCCTGGTTAGATATGAACTTCTTTGTTGGTACGTCCGTCTTTATGTTCCCTCGTAACTACTAAACGGCTTAACCGATTTTGATAAATGATATGTCGTTTGATACGTCTTTACTGATAATTACTTATACAAAATCGAAATGTCGGCAAAATGTATGTTTAAAAAAAACAACTCCCTACCCTATCGATTGGGGTATCCAAATGAAGGGTATTGAAAGGTGATTACAAAAATATATACTTACAAATTATATGTTTAAATATAAAAGCTGAAAATAAAAAAATACAAAAAACCCGAAAAGAGAATAAACACAAGCATTATAATCTATAGAATTTTGGTATCGCAAACCATATTTCAAGTAATTGGTTTGTCCCGACTGCAATACCAAAAATTGTGGCTGCCGCCTTGTATGGATTTGTGCGAGTTGAAACGAGTATTAGGTACATATATATACTAACAAAAATATAACCCTCCATTTTTGGCTTCGCCGCAGTCGGGTTAAAACAATAGCTTTGATTTTATGTAAAAACCTACATATTACATTTCCAAATACGCTGAATCCAATGACGTAATTTAAAGCGGAATCACCTTACCTCGTCACGTAGCTTGCGACAGTCTGTTGAAAAAACCTTTTAACCATATTGACTAAAGTAACTAAGTAAGTACAAACCGTGCAACACGCAAACCCTAGATTGTTGAACAATAACCAGAGGAAATTACCTACTACCTCATTTATGTCTATATCTTTATCTCCTTGTGAAAAGGTGGACTGTGTAATTAGAGACTCTAGGCCGCCCATTTCAATGAAATCCTTATACAAAATATCTGAACAGGTACTTAGAACACACGTAGGCACTTGGAATATGGAATAGGTAGATTTCAAATTTTATTTAAGTGTTTGTATTCTTAGGTATTTACTATTAGAAGAATCAAACAATTGTTAACTAATCATGGTATGGTTAGATCCTGTCTTCGTAATTCCTATGTACCTCTGAACCTTGTTCTTATAGAATATTCAATGACGATTCCAGAAAATGACTCATCTCCTTTTCTTTCAGTGACCATGGTGTTAAAATAACTTCACAATGGAAAGAATCATTGTCTAAATGTTTACAGATTGATAGTGTGACATTACAAAAGCACGTGCGCTAATGCGGAACATTTAGTTTGCATATTGCCGTGGCACGGTGTGCGGTGTGCGCAGAACGTTCGCCTGTTCACAGCCACCTTGAAAAGTCTTGAATTACGTCAGCTTAGCCCAGTTGACGGAACCGAAACCAAAACAAAGTGAGACGCGTTTACGTTTACTCCAAATTATTTTACAAGCCTGCAAACCAATACAGAAAACGATCATAATAAGTCGACGCGAAAGTCAATGTGAAAATTTGTGTCTGTGTCACTGAACTCTTCAAGTGTAGTTGGAGCCGGTTGCTCTCAAACCGCGGCTGTGAATAACGTTATTTCCGTGTCCAATCTAAGACTGAGTTAACTGGTACTGTTTACGTCATTTTCTTCCAGACCATATGACTCGATTAGTTTTGTGATTCATTGTGTATATCGATGACGATGACTGTGGGTATCTGCATATTATTTTAGTCTGAGTTGCTGACCGGTCGCCTTTTGTTTGTACTAAGTTTTTTTTTTGTTTACATAAAAGATCAGTGTTTTATAATTTTCTTATCATCATGGATGAAGAATCAATGTGGAAAGGTTTTTACGAAAAATTACAGCAACAGAAATCTATTGAAGAACAAGTGCACGATAACAGGTGATTTTATAAAAGTTCTCATATTTTTATTTATGTTTATCACTACCTACCTACATAAATGTGCAATTTGATTAGGTAGCTAGGTTTTCGTGGACAAAGATTATATTATGTAATTTCGTTTTACACCGATTAAAATTGGATACCTATCTGGCGAAAGGTTAGGCTTATCAGTACGGTACATAGCTACATAAACAATGACCCAAGTCAGTCTGTCACAAACCAAGCTTGTTCATTTATTTAACTGAACAAGTAGGTAGGTAGGCCAAAAACAACAAGATGTCTACCTAAATTAGAAGTCGGTTAAAAATTACTTAACCCCAATTGGAATTTACTTTAAAATTGCAATACGTAAGTTTTTTTTTGTTAATCTCGTCTTCTTATTCTTACCACTGCTACTAGCAACTGAAACCATGTGGCCTGTATTTTTATGTGTGACACAAAGACACAAATGTTTTCTAAACATTTTTCAATGGCTGAATTAATAATGATTATTTTTCACAAAATGCTACGCGGCTTATTTTGTTAAAATCTCAAACTAACGCCATCTAGGGGTTACAGAGTAGCGTTTCCTTTTCTTGTATCCTCTTTTCTTTATTCGTAAAAAACAATAAGAATTTTCAGTATATTAGAAAATTATCTCTACGTTATTACCTCTATTCTAAACAATTTATTGCTTTGATTCAAGAATGACTTATATATACACGATTATTTTTAAATCGTTCTGGAGCCAAAACACAGTGACTCCAGACGATTAATAGGTACTATTAGCATTGTTATTGTTTTTTTAAGACATCTAATATAGAAGTTAGAAATTTATCACTTTTATTCTGTCATTCAAGTTAAATCTTAGTAGCGCTTCCACTATTTCATTCATAAACGCAAGATCGTACGCGATCCGCTCGGTGATGACGTAGCGCGGCACAGCTGTGCGTGTGCGAGTCCGGCTGCAAGTAAGTACCTGCAAGTAGGTATTTCATTTCTGGTACGATAGGTTGGTGTAAGTTCATTCACCTCGTTATCTCTCGTTTGTATCGGAAGCACGGCACGGTGTTTACCACTATCACATCTCCTCGTAAACGAGAGAAACTAATTGAAATTTCATTCACCACTCTCGCATCACGAAATCACTAGTACTCGTACCTTTTCAACTAGACACGACGAGTACGCTTGGCAGTTGTATTTAAGGCCTTGAATCGAGTGTCAACCAATCGAGCTAATAGGTACTTAATAAGCATACCTACCTACCATATTTATGATAAATAAAAAGAATACTGCCTAAACCAATTTTTATACGACAGTGCTTGCTTGCGAGTAGCTACGCGGCTTCTACAAAGGCAGGCAATGTAAACAGAAAAAATGAATCGTTTGATCCGTCGAATAGAGTTCATTATAAGATGGTGGTGCCCTTTTCTATGAAAATATTGGACCGAATTAAGACCTTATTTTTATACACTTAACCGCGGAATTCGGTTGTGCATCCTTTTGAAGTCCGGTCGGACACTTCTCAGAATAATTTTAGTAAACTGCGTACCTACTTACCTTGTACCTAGTTTGGTGAATTTTCTATTTGTTACCGTTTACGGTTAAGAAATAAAGTCTGAATTCGCTTTTCGTATTTTTAATTGTGTACCTATTTATCTATTGCGTATGTGTTTTTATGCTGTCTGATCGATGAATGGATTTATCAATGGGTACCGTTCGCAAGTGTTGCCGTTCGTCGATACGTTTTACACACATATGCATTGATCGCAGTTACTTCGAGTTCTCATTATTTCACAAAAAAAACAATAAATTAGATTTTTCGTGTTTTTTTTAAATTGTAATTTATTGAAAATAATAGTCCCAATCGTTTCGAGTTCGATGATCGAGTTTATGGCTTTTCGTTCCAGAACGAGCTAAAATTAACCGTGTATAAAAAATATACGTTTTCAGTCAAATGTTTCTAACCCTAATTGTAACGAAACTGCTTTAGTTATTACTGAGAACGAAACGCAGCTTTGGCTGGGCAAAAGATTCTGTCAAAAGAGTCATCAAGTGTCAAATATTTTATGTCAAAGGCAGCCGTGCCGATTGAAAGTCAGTGTGTCAGAATTTCAGAAATTACATTGCAATGCATTTCGCACAGAGTATTTTTTGTTTATATTACAAATATATCTATAGATCGGGCAATAATTTTTATAAAATTTAAAGTGCCTTATTTGTTTTCCATTTTAACGACTTGTGTGAAGGTGTCATTGAGATAGGTAATACATCGTGTTCACAGCATCTGTAAACATGGTATTTTTGCGTGCCGGTATTCGTAGAAATGTAATAGCCTACAGAATTCATCATAGGCAAATGCATTTATTAAAAAAGAAGGCATTCGTTGAGGGCACATGGGTAAGTGCAGGAAGTGGGCAAACATTCGAGGTGTTCAATCCAGCCGATGACGCAGTTATAGGGAAAGTGCCGGATATGGGAGCTTCCGACGCTAAAAGAGCTATTGGTGCTGCTGCTGTAGCTTTTAAATCTTGGAAAAATGTCACGCCCAAAGAGCGCTCAAAGATATTAAGAAAATGGTATGAACTTTCTGAAGCACATACTGATGATTTAGCATACATAGTAACGATTGAGAATGGAAAACCATTATCTGAAGCTAAAGGTGAAATTGCTTATGGTAACTCATTCCTAGATTGGTTTGCAGATTGTGCCCGTCACATAAATGGAGAAATCCTAACAAGCCCATGGCCCAACAAACATGTGATGATGACACGACAGCCACTTGGTGTGGTATCTGTTATTACTCCATGGAACTTTCCTTATGCTATGATAACACGGAAAGTAGGGGCTTTGCTGGCTGCTGGGTGCACTTGTGTTATCAAACCATCTGAAGATACACCTCTGTCAGCTCTTGCTGCTGTTGCACTGGCAGAAAAGGCTGGGATACCTAAGGGAGTGATCAATGTTATTACATGTAGCAGAAAAAATGCCCCAGAAGTTGGACAAGAATTGTGTGTGGATCCTCATGTTGGATGCATTTCCTTTACAGGATCTACTGAGGTTGGAAAAATACTGTATGGACTAGCAGCAAAAGGTGTTAAAAGGGTGGGTCTTGAGCTTGGAGGAAATGCACCCTTTATTGTTTTTCCAAGTGCTGACATTAATTATACTTTGGATCAAGCCATGCTTGCAAAGTTCAGGAACAATGGACAAGCATGTGTTGGAGCTAACAGATTCCTAATACATGAAGACATATATTCTTGTTTTATTAAAGGTTTTAAAAACCATATTTTATCCAAGTGTATTTTAGGACCTGGCACACAGGAAGGAGTAACTTGTGGCCCACTTGTTAATCTAGACCAAACAAAGAAGGTTTCCCATTACGTAGATGATGCAGTACAAAAAGGTGCAAAAGCTTTGATTGGTGGCAAGATTGCTAAAAAACATGGCAGCAAATTCTTTGAGTCCACACTATTAGTTAATGTAACACGTGATATGAAAGTGTATAATGAAGAAGTATTTGGCCCAATTGCAACAGTTCTGAAGATTAAAAGTGAGCAGGAAGCCTTGGAAATTGCTAATAATACCAGGAATGGTCTAGCTGCATATGTTTTTACTAAAGACCTTGGACAAGCATTTAGAATGTCAAGAGACCTAGAGTTTGGTATGGTTGCCATTAATGATGGTATACTTTCAGTTGCAGAGGCACCATTTGGAGGCATTAAGGAGTCAGGCATTGGAAGGGAGGGCAGCATGCATGGTGCTGAAGAATACACGGATATGAAATATACCCTGATGTCAGGCCTGGAACAGTAAAAAATTTAAGACTACCAAATAGAAAAACTGGACTGAGAAAAACACCAGCAAAAAGAATTCCCCAAATGTCAATTAGTATACTTTAATTTAAGAAATTTAGTAACAGATAATAATATGTAGGACTTGTATTGTTTTCAACAAAAACCAAATGACTTCACAACTTCACAATATGAAAAATTATTTAAATTGGTCTAATTCTCTGATATCTTTTCAGCATAATTATTTTTTAACAGCTATAGTTCAGGTTTTTTTTTTGAGGTTTGAGGATCTTTAATTTGTAGGTATGGAAAGAACATAAGACACATCACCTTGGGCATATACCTACATATTATCATAGTGATTTGCATTTAAATGTTAAATTGCATATTTAACTAGATTGTCATATACAATGCCATATTAATTTTATGATTATTAATTAATACTAGCTGTTTTAAGACTGAATTTAAAATTGCATTTATGTACCAGAAAACAGTAATGAATGAATACTGTAATATTTATATTATTGGTCTTTTGACAATGAGTAAAGTAATTTTAGAACCTTGTGAGTTTTAGGTAGGTACACTGATGCTGTCGTCGGTTGTCGAAAGTATTTACAACCCCTTAAAATCCTTTGGAGCCGCCTATGTGGAACTGATTTTGTTTTAAATGAATGCTTTTTTTGATTGTGATTTATTTTTCATAATTTTTTTAAATGTTATTGTTTCTTTTGATTTGTTGTTTTATTATTTGTTGTTGTTTTTAAAATATACCATATTTAAAATAATATGCTATTGATTCGAATATGCTGAACAAGTAGGTACCTAAATAATGTTTAGAAAAGGCCTTGGTTCAGTCATTCCTGAATGTACTAAAACGAGACAATAAAGTATTTTTACTAAGGATATTTTAATTGAATATATGAATTTATCTCAAACGTGTGTTGCTTTATTTTCAATAAGTACCTTAAAATCCCTATCAGTAGGATGTTTTTTTTTAATATGTATCTATATATAGGTAAAACTTTAAGAAAACACCGGCCAAGTCGGACCACGCACATGGAAGGTTCCGTAGTTGGGATGAATTTATCCCAAGAACAAACTTAACATGAAAATCAATAATCGACCAACTTACAACATGTTCTCCCATAGGTACGTGAAGTATGGGAGAACATGTTTTTGCAACTGCAAATGTAACTTGGTCGATTATTACTCGTTTACTTGTAGAGCCTACTTCGCTGTGATAGTTTTCCTTTTAATTTCGTTATAATATACTACTGCCGTGAATTTTTTCACATCCAAAACTTATCATTTAGCTGGCAGGGGGGGGGGGGGGGGAATAGACTAACAAAAATTTGCACCTTAAAGCTTTTCACACACTCGTTATTTTTGAATGACCTTTACAATGACACTCCTCACCATTGGATAGACGCGATAAAAACAAAACGTCCTCACTTTACGTGAAGAGGACCTACCGTAAAAACAAGCAAATTACTAATTTGTTACCCATGTCAAATTACTACTTTGTTACCCATGTCAAATTACAGCTTTTTAGTACTAAGAGTCTCGTAGCTAAGCCGCGGACAGATAGACAGACAGACGGACATGACGAAACTATAAGGGTTCCTTGTTGACTACGGAACCCTAAAAAGGTACAAACCATTTTACTTAGTAAAACCTATCTTTTCAGGACAAGCAATAAGGAATATCAGGTTAATGAAATACATAAAATATCAGAACAGTCCAAAATTAATTGCAAGATTTGATAGCGGGTTCGATTCTTGCCCGAACATTCTTTTACATTTGAATTTAGTTAGGTACTTCTATTATCCCGTCCTTTTACTAAGTAGTACTTACCTACACGTAAGTCCACAGACTTATTCAATAGATTCATGTAAAGAAGATTTCTACCAAAAGCGATGTTGTATTTACGGTAGCCGTTATGCATGTTACTATATTTACTGATATTTATTCCAGAATACAAGAAGTAGACGACAGTTTCTTCGAAAAATTTGGATCTATACTAAAACAAGCTTCGCAAAAGGCAGCATTAGAGGAAGCTACACCGTTGGCACCTTTGAAAGAGGCTGAAGAGCAGGATGGCGAACAGAAAGTTGAGGGAGATCTACAGGCGGAGAGTAGAAGCATCTTACGCGACTCCGATAGTGGGAACGAGACCCTACTTGACACAGACTCTGAACCTGATGAGCATGACAAAATAGATCGTTATGCGGAGGCTGTTGGCTGGAACGTGAGTATCCATAATCTCCAGATTAGTCCAGATGTCATTCTTACACAATGCATCTATTTTTACACGACTACGTCGGAGCAAAAAGTAGGGTTATGATTTTGACCGGTATGTATGTACGTATGTATGTATGGTCATCTGTTACCTCTTATGTTCTAAACTACTGATCATAGTTTGACAAATCAGGTATCGTTCGAAGCATCTTGATCGTCCGCTGGTTATGGAAATAAAGTCATGAACTAAAAAGAAAAATTGTAATGATGCCATGATAAATAAAAGGGCTTGACGAGCACATTACAATTACAAATATGTATATAATATATATCATATTGACTAAGTAAATAAATATGTTTAAATTGTGGTCCGCCTTTGTACGGTTTTTTTTTCTACTTATGAATAAAGTTTGAATAATTAAATAAATAATAGGTAACTGAGACTGGGCTAAGTAAGACGCGGCTGTACAATTAATACCTATTATAGAGCGTGGTGCTTTAATGGCGACATTAATTTAACACACGTATACGGATTAGCCTTTTCTTTTTATGAAGATATTTTAATTTAATTTAACGTTATTATTTATTTACAATTTTCAAAAATAGCATCTTGGAGCAACCTGTACTTAACAACTCTAGCGCAGAAGTCATTTACCGGGGTCTCGGATCATAACCTCGCATCAATGAAAAAAAAAAACATCCAAATCCATTCAGCTGTTTTAGCGTGAAAGCGTAACAAACAAACAAACTCATTTTCGCATTTATAATATAGTTAGGATTGTTGTTTATGGATGGTTCATCGTGGATGATTGTTAAAACAATCAAAGACGGTTGGGAGTGGTTAATCAGTTTGGCCCTATCATTATATGTTTGCCTGATAAACTGTAGGGTCAAGACCGTGAACAGTTAGAGTAAGATTGTTATACAACGTGCCGCTACAATGGCGACATTAATTTAATACGCGGGTAGGGCTAGTGACCAGTAATCATAAATATATAATAAGAAAAAATGATTCATTCATTGAAAAATTAAAAATTTCAAACGCTCGCCAACATAATGGCTCTCCCTTTTCTTCAATTCGCCGTCTCTTTGCACGTTATTCGTTTTATTTTCATTGATGCTATGTTATGATCCCTGACCCCTGTAAATGACCGCTGTTCTACAGTTGTTAAGTGATGCTTTTTTAGAAAATTGTAAATAAATCAATAAATTATAACGTTTAATGAAATTAAAATATCTTCTTAAAAAGAAAACGCTAATCCGTATACGTGTGTTAAATTAATTTAGCGTTACGCTGTATAATTACTCGATTGAATTTTGCTTATCTAGTATACACAACCAAACTCTTGTGATTGTCTGAAGTTTAGAAGTATAGGAAGAACTAGCCGTAATTTATTTACACCATTTGACCCATATCCCTAAATTGGTTGTGCAGGAAAGTGAACAGACAATAAACATTTCATCGGGGCGGAAATCACTGCTCTCGTAACCCATGAGTTAGCCGAGTGTAGTTACGACATCCGTGGTATTTTTAGGTTTCTTACTGAACTCCAGTCAGGCCTAGCTTCTAATTGAACTAGACATTGGGCTATACCTATCCTAGGAAAGTGTGTCACAGTTAATTTTGGGCTCCGCTGAAACGATGCAGTGACATTAACCTGAGGTATTTGCTATCATGGGCAATATTCCAAGGTGGTGTCACGATTGCATCGCTCGCTACGCTTAACCGTGTTATGTTCTTGAACGTACATATGTGAATGCGTAGTGGACAGTAGAATGGAACGCAGGACCTTAATTTATCTCAATAAAATCAGACGGCTGTGATATAAAATAAGAATGAATGAGAAGCACCTATCTATATATAGCTATAGTTGACTGCTACAGCTCAAACTCAAACTCGTTGTTATAATATCGTGGTGTCTCGTGACGGGCTTCTTACATGCCTCGTATAATAAGGTCTGAAGGGTGAAGATTATGAGAACTAAGGGCTAAGGGTGAGGTTCTTCATGTAATTTGGTTGCTCTATATAAACAAAACCACGTAAAGTAACGCACGTAACACTCTTAACATTGTGAATAGGCGGCGGTAACTACTTTCCATCTTATGATTAAACTCAAACTCAAATTCAAAGCATTTATTTCAATTAAACCATTTACAGGCACTTTTGAATTGTCAAGGAATCGGTCAGTCAGAAATATGAAGCTAGTTGCCCATTCCAAAGCGTAGTATCGGGCCCTATCAGAATACCAGCGCTGTGACATTTTTATTTATTTTTAAATGTCGCGGCATCATGCTGAGATAGGAGCCTTTTGGCCTCGTACAGGACTTCCTTCTTTTTATGTTACCGTTACTTTGTTTTTTATTGTTTTTGTTTTTTTCCTGTGCGAGTCACAATAAATACTTTTTCTTTCTTTCTTTCTAGTAGGTATAGTTAGAAGAAGAAGAAGACCATTCCTTAATGGTGCACTGCTGGGCCTGGTTTGTTGATTGAGAGCATGCAAGTGCTTACATACATCTAGCTGATATATAATCTAGTGTACAAGTCATCAATGTTCGTTGAATAATCTTCATCCTTATTCTCTGTAGTATGATTGTGTGAACTCAATCGTACAATGGTCGCGTTACTTGCCCGTGTTTCTGGCACGCATCCAGCTGATTTTTACTTTTCTCGTTTTATTTTGTCAACTTCCTCACCAAGGTTGATCTCAATGACCGTCGTCGTTTCCAATGCGTCATTTCCAATGTCATTCCCCTTTTCTTTAAAGTTGGAATTTCTGACTGAACTATTTTTCCGGGATTGATTCACCTAATGGCGTCGTTGCCATTGTTGCAGATATTAGTGAAATACTTAAAAGTTGACAGTAGCAATTTTATCTGTGAAGCGGAGATTAAACCAAGTGGTTCGTGAGTGCATGGTACAGGGGCCCTAATTCACAACATCCGCTATGGAATGTATAGAGCAGAGGTTCTCAAACTTATTTCATCTACCGCCTACTTTCAAAATCAATTATTCTTCAGCGCCCCCCATTTTTTTGACTTTACCACATCTTAAAAACCACAATGACATTCATTACTTTAATTAATTTAATTTAATTGTAGTGTGCTATATTAGTCTGGTCTGGAGTTTAAACTTACATTCTAAACGAGACTTTTTTTTACCAGTGAGACCAATTAGAGCGCAAACTCGTTTATCTCATTCGACGCTCAATCATACTGAGCAAGTAAGAACAAATATCGATTATGTGAGGTAGGTAGATTTAAAAGTGAATTTTAAAACATTATCGCCCCCTTAAACCACGTCAACACCCCCAATTTTTTCTGGGCCCCTTACCGCCCCCCTCGAGGCCCCTACATTAATGTGTATTACCTATGTGTGTACTAGGTGTGTTAAAACTATTAGAACCAAAAGACCCAACGGGGGTAATAATCGTGGTATTCAAGCCATTATGATGTGTATTTGATAAGGTCCTGTAGACCGATATTAATGTGTACCTTTAACTATTTAACTTGCCTCCAGCGCCCACAAAGGGGCGTTATCGCCCACTTTGAGAAGGACTGGTGTAGACCTTTAAATACAGAAGCGAATGAAGAGTTGTTAATAATCTATAACCAAATAAGATCAACTTCAAAGCCACCTTATTATTGGTAAATTCTCTCTCGATGCCCCAAAGTACTTTTGTTTTGCATGATCTAGATTTAGACAGTTATACGATTGATGTATTGCCTGGATATTCTCAAGATGCATTAACGTAATCTCTAGTCAGGGTTGTAGTATAAGAACAGCGTAAGATAGAGTAACACGTAGGTTCAGAAGTTCAGAACTACTCATCTACTCAGAACTGAACTAATCATCATTTTGTTTAAAAAAAAACAACATCACGACTGCCAGGTACACTTCTGCCTGACCCTTGGGGAATACCCGAGGATCAGGCAGAACTGTACCTACAGTACACCCACATTTCGCCAGTTATGTTTAAGTCCCATATAATAGGGGGCGCAAATCCAGACTCCGGGCTGCTACGGAATTTCTGGCCCGACCCAGGAATCGAACCTAGAACCTTATGCTCCGCAGTAGCGCTTGCAACCACTAGACCAATGAGACTTTAAAATAAGAACTGCTTAAATCTGATAAAGACGACTGATTTCATAGGCCCAAGGTGATGTATACTTGATTTCTGATTTTGCACTTGATTTCTCCAAACAGGCACAATATAAGATGGATTTGTGTTATATATATTGTATGTTATTATCACTATTCAAGCCCGATTTACCATTCCAGACTCCAGAATGCAATGGTAAAGGCCGCAGACTGTTAGTTATCCGTAGTTCTGAATGATCTTGATGAATGTTGCTCGCTATAAGTCATGTGTGAGTCGTGTGATAAGAAGACAATTCAACGGTTCGATTTAAAACACCAGGCAGCAACCAAAAACTAATAATCTACTCTTGTGAGGCCTTCTGTGAGATATTATAAGAGATTCTTATTTAAATAAGCTTCAACCTTCGATCAACAGTATTGTTGATCGAAGGCTTCAACGTATATATTTAGCTGAAGCAGCACGTCTTAAATTCTAATCTTGTTGAGAATACACTAAAACAATTACGTACTAGCGCCTACCGAAGTTCAGTTATGTAAATAAATTGGCAATAATGTAAGAGAGTAGTTTCCGCTCCCGGCAAGACCAAACGCACGAGGTTAATAAAATAAATAAATCGTTCAGCACGCGCGCCTGTTGCCCTGCAAGCTTCGGGAACCTTGGTTTCTGAATGTGTGTTCAACACGACTTACATGTATTATAAACACTGCCGAGAAGTTTTGGGAAGCTTTGTTATAAAACTTTTTCACCTAAATAGTCTGCTTGAATAAACCTTTGCATAACTGGTTTCTTCCCGCCTCAAAGACAAAGTTAAATAATTTATTTCAATTAGGCACATAAAAGGCACTTTTGAACGTCAAAATTACAAAAAAAAACTGAATTGATTCTAGTCGCCCTCGCCCGATGGGCTGATTTCAGCTGCAGCAGCTTGCTTAGTCCAGTCTTCTAAAGACAACAGTTACCTAATTACGCAACACATTTTCGTAAACGAATACGACTAATCTGTTTCATTTTGACAGTTCAACAACATTCATTGCGTTATTTACGTTGTTGAGCGGATTTTTTTTCGAAATTATGAAGCAATGGATTAGCAATCTGTTACAAAACGATTTAGATTGTGATTGATCGTGTATTACGAAATGTGGGTACAAATCACTCTCGCTAGGACATAACGATAGTCGTTTTCAATTGCCAATTTTTGAAAAATTTAGTAATAGCTCGCAGACGAGGGGTTTTAGAGATCATAAGCGTTTTTGTAAAAAAATGTAAGAGGAAAAGCTTTAGTTGAATGACGAGATACCACATATCATCAGGTAGGTGTGTACATAGTACTGTTTTATATTGTAATAAAAAATAAATTTATTAAACGCCACAACGGCCTGCCTCACGATTTATAGTTTTGGTTCAAGTGTTATGTATTTTTTTCGTAAGTAAAACTACATTAAGAATTCCATTAAACTTATGAGAATGTTCTGTTGTATATGTTCTTCCTCGCTATGAAGGGGAACATACTCGTATATTACACCTTCTCCATTAGTAGAGACGGATGTATAGGTATGAGTGCTATAGAGTTGGAACTAGTTCAGAATATTGCATCAATGGATGGAATACTAACGTCTAAAAGTTTACTTTCTATGGATAAGTATGTACCTATATGGAATCTAGATTTTTTTAAATTTTTCTAGTAAATATTGCTTAGACCACTTTGAGACTTCGGTTGGGTATTTTCGATAATAAATACTATGGTGGAACATATTACAGTTTATTTGGTAATTCCAACAAAGATGTCGGTCGAGTGACACATCACATTAGTGGTGTCTTTAAATATTTTGGAGATTTTTTTATTATTTAGGTGTGCTCTCGCATTCGTCTTCGTTGGCGGCGCTTTGCAAAAATAGAATTTGGCGGCAGTGCGGGTTCAATCACGAGTCCCAGTCGGCCGGAGCCAGTGCACCGGCAGCTCCCACCACACTCATTTCTCTCCACTTTCCTAGTGTTTTTCTTCCCGAGTATCGACATATCGATAACCTCAAGTGAACCGTTTAAACTGTCACTGAAAAGATGACGGCATACCTCAATTTTCTCTTTTTATGACGGAGTGTTTACAAGTTGTGTTATACTAGTGAATTTTGTGAATATGTGAGAGTCAACAATGACTGAATCTTTAGTCAAAATGAATAGCATGGGGACACTTCGGACTAAGTTCAGAGGCGTGAAGAAGGAATTGTTAGAGAGGCAGACGAGCATGCTGATCCAGTCTATGACAGTTTGTACATCCTACACATTTTGTATTAGCTATGAAATATATTTTCGTTGTTTCAGATAATTTTCTTTACTAAAAATATAGTTAACGTAAGCTTTAGACACCTTTCCTTTGGGTTTTGCAGCAAGAGAAAAAGAAATAGTGTTGTTCATAATAAGTCTAATTTGTATCGGATTTGTAACGTGCTATTGCCGATAAACTTGCATTCTTTACTGCGTTAGTTGATAAGAGTGGTTCGAATAAGCTACGATTTAATCAAAGTCTACGTAGGTGCCTACATCAATGCTTAAATCGATTCAATTCAGATTCACTTGAGGACAATGTGAGGAATATGAACAGGATACTATCATAAAAATTAAGTGATGATTAGTTGCAATTACATTTCGAACAGGTTGGGTTTTTTTTGGGTCATCAAATTCAGCAGCTAGTATTGGCTTACGTTTTTCCTCGTACCCAGGTCGCACGGTATAAGATACCTATTTTAAAAGTCGTTTCGTGACTCATGAGTTCAAACCATAGCGACCTTCTTATAAAGTTCACTAGGTGATCAATGTTCTGCTCTGTGAAACAAATACAAACCCAGTTATTTCGTAACCAACCGATTGGCTAATCGTAAACACCACCTTTCTATCAGATCGATTGGCTTCCCACTACGGCGCAGTAACCCAACTGGTTTAAGAGGGTCACTACCAACTAGGTGAGAACTCTTTCGGTAGCTACATTCGTGTTCGGTCGCGCAGTCGGGTCGTTCCGGTGGTGGTGTCGTTTCCAGGACACCCTATCATTCAAAACTGTCGATGATTCATTCGGTTGTGGTTTTAGCTGCAGTGCGGAGGATATTGTTGTGCAGCTTTATACTCGTCGCATCCTGATCCCGGCGCCTAGTTTATGAAATTGCGATATTATTATGATTCGTCGGTGAGTGTTACCTCGGACGGTACTGATCTACCTACACTTAAAGCTTTGAATGAGCACGCAGTGAGCCAACCACTTAGACTATCTTTGAGCATCATTGTTGTCACGTTTCAAAGTGGCTTCTTACGCAGGTTCTAGTGATCTAGTCAACCAAATGAGTGGATATGGGTTCCTATCATAAGTGGGTTGTGATTATACCGTAAAAATGTTAAAATTTAGTAAGATATTATCGACAGCTTTATCTCTGGATACTCAATATAAAATAACTCACGTGCATATCGTACGAATCGACTAGTTCTCTTGAGTGAAAGCGGAGTGTTTCATATTTTAACGAATCATTAAAATCAATCAGTGCAACGTTTTCAGTATTTTGTGATAACTTTGAATAAATAGTGATGGTGGTGTTTTTGCAATTCGAAACTATTCATGCCAAAGCGGATGTGTTGGAGATGACAGAGGTGTCCAAACAATTATTTTTATTGTTTAAATATGCAAATACAGGGTGGCAGGGACATCGACGATTCTGAACCCCCTGCGTTAAAATAAAATCGTGGGTTATTTAGAAAAAAGTATGCTCTTCCATACATTTTGACCGCGTAGGTATTGCACTTTTCTATGAATAGCTGTTTTTAGGGTTCCGTAGTAAACAAGGAACCCTTATAGTTTCGCCATGTCCGTCTGTCTGTCTGTCCGTCTGTCTGTACGCGGCTTAACTCAGAGACGGTAAGTACTAGAAAGCTGTAATTTGGCATATGTATACATATTAATCATGCCGACAAAGTCGTACAATAAAATCACGAAAAATATTTTTTTCTGAGGTTTTTTTTTTCTTATCTACCCCATGTGTGTTAGAAAGGTCGTTTTTTCAGGGATTCAGGGATCCGTTTACGAAATATTAAGCTTTTAACTGATATTTTTTGTTAGAGTCGAGTGTCTCCCCCCCCTGTCAGCTAAATGGTTGTACTTGGATTTGTGAAAAAAATCACAGCAGTAGTATATATAACGAAATTAAAAGGAAAACTAACGAGTAATAATCAACCAACTTAAATTTGCAGTTTTAAAAACATGGTCTCCCATACATTTCTTAATGGAGAATATGTTTTTCAACTACAATGTTAAGTTTGTTCTTGGGATAAATTCATCCCAACTACGGAACCCTTCATTGTGCGTGGTCCGACACGCACTTGGCCGGTTTTTTTTTAATAATCGACTAAAAACTTCAGCGCAGGGGGGTTCATAATCATGTACTGAATCCATGGTAACAGGCTTCGCGTCGATGTCCCTGACACCCTGTACATCAATGAACAACATTGTTTTTATTTTTTTAGTTTTATTTATTGGTTGAATACGAGGCCTTTGGCTACTTTTATATGTGTGTATTTTATGTCTTTTTGTCTTTAATGTGCGTTGTTTTGTGCAGAATTTACAATTCTTTCTTTCTTTTCTTTACATGCTCAAGAAAAATAATGATTCCTTCCTAAGTAAAATAATGCAGAGAAAGATAGCTTAAGCCCGTATAATTCCGGCATCCGTTTCTACTGTTAGATCAATACTTGCTTTGGTTACATGAGACTAGTTCAAAATCAATGTTATGTTTGAGTAGGTTCCTCGACTTTACAGCAGCAATTTATGAATAAATAAACACAACTCAATAAAATTGTCACGGAGATGGCGCTAATAACTTTTTTATCCTGTGTGTCGGGTAGTTCGCAATAACAAATGAGTATCGGAACTGTGGGCTGGGAATCCCTGGGATTATATAACACCTGAGAACAATGAGTTAGAGCATAAAAAAAGTTTTTTTTTTTTCATAATTGCATAAAATTGTAGTACACTTGTTAGTGTTTTATGTAAATTGCTCCAATTATTATCTTGTGCTTAAACATTATATCTATTTATAACATTTAATTATCATGTAGGTCATGACTGCAATTAACATCATGTTAGGTACGTATACCTATTCTAAATAAATGTTAATTTCCAGGTCGATGAACTTTATCTGGAAGTACTTTACGAGATATTACACAATGTCGGGGGATGTGACGTAGGGTGCGAGGTGGGACAGCTCGCGATGCTGTCCTACATACAAGAAGCTTTCAAAATAGCTAATGACAAGCACACACAGCTGCTCACACAAGCTGAAGCGAAGGAACCACCAGAACTGATGCTGAATGTTGAAGTGGTAGAATCCAAAGACTTGGTGCCTAAGGACCCGAACGGTCTGAGTGATCCCTTCGTTACGATATACTTGATGTCCAACCCGACGCATAGGTACAACACTTCAGTCAAGTCTGCTACTCTCAACCCGTTATGGGAGGAACATTTTTCTTTGTAAGTATATTTAATTATGTTATTGTCTCATTATTTTTTAGACTAAAGTATGAAGGAATGTAATTGAGGTAGTTAAAGTCGTAAAGATACAAGGAGATTAAGTTTTCAAATGAACAAAACAAAATTTTGAAGATGAGACATCTTACTGTTTATCATATTATGCAAACAGTGGATGCAGTGTTTTCCGAGAAATATACATAAGTTTTATGTACACAAATACTTAAAGGCTGAGAGAAACTCGGGAGCTCGTCGATGAAGTCATGTGTGAAACAAATATGCAGATTAATGGCGTATAAAATGCATGTTCTGATAACTTAGTGCTAAAAGATGAGATACAATTTGATATAACAATTCTGTTAGATTATAATACCAGGATATTCTGATTGTCCGAGTAACTGTTTCACATAAACCTAATGACGTAGACAGAGAAATGTTCCACACATCATAGTAAAATGCAGTAGAGTAGATTGTTGCTATAAAAATTTACGACTCCGTTAGTGCAACTGCAAATACCCGTGGGGCCTTGTTCCTTGGCATACATTTCACACGAAATGCCGTTCAAATTTATTTATTTGTTGCTTGTTAATAAACAAGTAATTAAACAAATGTTTATGTTTTCAGACCTATGCCAGGAAGCGTACAAGAAGACTCCCTCGTACTGGAAGTATGGTAAGTTCAAAATCCTTTGCCTGTTGAATGAAATTTATTGAATCTGCGTGACCAAAACAATCGAGTAACAAGAAAACCCCGAAACTAAACCGAGGGTTGTTCACCTCTCACTCCGTTTACGGCTGTGATTAGCGGCTGAACTGCGTTACTTGTGTTTTAATAGTATTTTTATTAAGCGGTGTTACTTTGCACGCAACTATATGAAACGTGTTCATATTCTTGATTTTAATTACCCAGGTGACATAAAACCACAGCGATTACATTTTTATGCCCTAGGAACAAATGCCAATGACTTGTTTATGTAAGAAGACTTATTTATTTATTATAAACGAATGAAATTATTTTTATTTACCTTCCAGGGACTTCGATCCTGCGGAGACAGTAAAAGAGAAAATGACGAAGATATTTGAAGTGAAAGGGGTGAAAGGACTCCGGAAACTTATGAAGGAGATAGCTATCACTGCTTCTACAGGGAAGCATGATAATGAACTGATTGGAACTTCTAATATACCACTAAAAGTAAGGAACGACTACTACAAAACAGATTTCGACAAAAACGTTACATAAAAAAACATAAAGTTGCAGACTCAAGAATTATGAATTAACGACTAATAATTTCGTAACACAAAATATTTGCTTGTATGTTCAAAGTTTCAACCGATTTTAACCCTTGTGATGTTAACTAAAGTCGTTTAATTGCAGTCAATTCCTGCGGGAGGGATGACAATGTGGTTCAGTCTCAGCAAGAAAAGCAAACTCAGACGTCAAGGCGTGGTCAAAGTGAGGCTCAACTTCTCTTCGGAAAAGAACTCGCAAGTAGCTGCTCAGGAACACCGACACCTCCTCAGAATCATTCTTCTTCACGAGCTGGAAAACTCAAAGGTCAGTTTACTGCGTAATTATGTAGCCAGTATTATAACAGTCGTAGTAGATTAGTATTAGTCACTCATACAGCCGTATGCGAGGCTTGCATACTAAACGGTGACTTCCTTTAGGCACTGACCTAACGTACCATGTGGTAGCTATTATGACGTAACTCCATAAAAGAGCGTATGCTATTCAAACTATTTTTTTAACGACAAGAACTTTATCGATGTCTCATTATGAATGATCTCATTATGCAAATTGCATAGTCCTCAGACGGTGTCTCACATTCACGGAAATATGCCTAGGTATTATGATGAGAGACAGGTAGACTCATTCATTAATCAATTGTATAAACAATTGAAGGTCTCACAGCTATTTTTGCGTTTGTATCATTTTATTGACTGACAGTGATACGAAAAACAATCGTAAAAATTGCAGCTTTCGTCGCTTTACGATCTCTGAGCGAACTTTTGAATTCGAATGAACTAGATCTTACGTCAACTGTTTCCAGTTGGAATGTTTCGTTTTAAGTTCGTAATAGATCTATATGTTAGACGTTTAACAGATAAACCACATACTAACCTTAACTTTTGAGTGTACCAGTTATATTTTCCGATCGTAAAAATGTCCCTGTGCTTCGGGATAAATAAACTCTTAGGTCATGGTCTGGTTCAGACAGAGATTTAACATTCTATTAAACATGCATACGTACCTATAAATGTTTAGTATTGATCAGAAACTCTGATTAATGTATTTAAAATAAACTTTTCCTCTTAAATACTTTAAAAATAACTATGCTTTTTATAGATCAGTATCAAACAGGGTTCTTCTGAAGTTAAAATTTATTGCACGGATCACTTTTTTGTATATTGACGCATGTGTGTTGAAACTAGAAATAGTGAAGGCCAATTATAATGAAGCCATCGAAACATTAATTTGCAAATGTTTATCTTGGCCAGGCGGTCAAATAACATAATTATTAAAGGAGTACATATATTATGTTGTAACACTTAGCGTCGTCAATGATCTCCTTTCGGTCACCAACCCGGTCTTTTCCATATCTGGTTCTTGAACTAGTATACAAGGATTGCCCCTTACGTGATAGCTTTTTACTATTAACGGAACAAACTATTACACAAATAACAATGAACTTTGTTATTCGTGAGCAACCGTGTCGAATAGCCAATTAGCACCGTTGTTGTATGATGCCGTAGTAACTATGTCATGGTGTGAACCTAGTCGCCTGTCCTGTTAACTTTGCCATTGTTTATTGTAGTTTTGAAGACTAAGCTGGCATAAGAAGCGATATCTTTTTTGCAGTGGACAGCCCCTTTTGACCAGTTTATCACCTGGTGTGAAAATATACCAACGGAAAAGATTGTAAGCTAAAATTGCGCGCCCCCTTACTCAATTTTGTTTTAATAACTAGCTGCGCGTCGCGGTTTCACACGCATAAATCTCGATCCCTTGAGAATATCGGGATAAAAAGTATCCTATGTCCTAACCCAGGTCATGATCTACCCATGTGCCTGGCATGTGCATTTCATCCAAATCTGTTCAGTCGTTTTAGCGTGAAAGCGTAACAAACAAACAAATTCACTTTCGCATTAATAATATTAGTTAGGATTTAATATGTAAGATCATAAATCATAATGTAAAATTTGAATAATTTATTTCAATTAGGCACTTTTGAACGTTAAAATTTACAAGAAAATAGAATTGATTCTAGTTTTCCCTTCCTAAAGGTAGTTTCGTATGGAGACACCTCAGCCTAATCCTTCTGGGGTTACAGGCGTAATGTTATTTGTTATAACATGTGTCGGCAGTCACTGAGGGATGACAACCCATTTGTGTGTTACTCTCAACTGTGGAATATCTGGCTAATATACCATGTTTGCATGCTTGGCCCGCAGGTGGCACCATACTGGTGGTGCGGCAACTACAGCGCCGCCGCGGAAGCGATCGTGACGCAGCACGCGGCGCAGTCGGGGCTCAGCGCGCACGACAACACGCTCGCGCAGTGGGCCGTGTACTGCGCCGTCACCAACGACCACCCGCTCAGCTTCGCACTCTTCAACACCTTGCTGGATAAGATCACCAAGCCGCTACAGTCGGGTAAGAGCGCTTTCATCATCACCAATTCACCATCATTATCACTCAGCTGAAAGACGTCCACAGCTAGATAAGGCCTCCTCCAAACGTCGCCACTTCGATCGGTTCATTACTTCTCATATCGGATCAACGAATGCCCGCGATCGTCAGAGAGTTTATCGGTCCATCATGACCTGAGTTCGCTTTACATAATTTAATTTAATAATTGATAACTGTGAATGGTTTGTTTGTTTTCAAAAATCTTTTGATTACTTACCAATATAACCAGTACTATCCATCAGTACCTATTGTTAATCTAGGTGAATCGAATCTACTTCAACGTTTTGCCCTTTTCTATTCAAGGTCTAGTAAATGAAGAGGACGTCAAGCTATTCTGGGATGGCGCGAGGAAACTGCTCCCTACATGCTACAGTCACATTAGGAAACTAAGGAAAAAGACTGCTGGCGACAAAACTGTCATGAAGACGCTCAGAGAAGTCCTCAAGATTCTGTACAAGTTGTCCGTTTTGGATGCTCCAGAGAGTTTAGACTTATTCCCAGTTAATTTGTATGGATGGCTGCGGGAAGATATGGGGAAGTTGACCATTCAGATCGTGTTGGAACAGGCCGTTATACAGGGAGCTTCAGACTGGTTTGTCCACATACTGGAAAACAACGAGTGTAAGGACGAAACCGAGGACAAAAGACTGCAGCATTTGATCAGAGCCATACAGTTAGTTCGGTCGGATCTGCAGAGAGCCGTCGAGTATTACGACAGAGTTTTCGTTGAGTAAGTACATTCATCATACAATTTTCAATAACAGCGTTTTCTCATATGGTAGTCATACCTATTTTTAGCACAATTTTCTTTGTTACGCAAATGATATGCTTATTATGCAGATGATATTTATTGGTTCGCTAATTCCTTACAGAGTAATGGGTGTGCGCTACTGCTGAGTATGGGTTCAATTCCCAGGCTGGGCAAAGTGTTATTCAGTTTTGTGGCCAGGAATTTCATAGCAGCACTGAGTTGGAATCATAGCAGCACTGAGTTTGAATTTATGCCCGAATTTAACTAACCAGTGGGCGCCTTATAACATGAGATTTAGTGCCAATTTCACCAATGAAACTGAACGCAATCAGCACATCGAAATTGCGTTCAAAAGCTGTCAGTGTTCTGAGTTGTCAATTCCAAAAAAGTAAAATTATGACACTGCTCTTGAACGCGGTTTAAAAGTGCTGATCGCGTTCAGTTTTTTTGGTGATTCCATTGGTGATCACATTGGTGATTACTATACTTGATGTTACGTATTTGTGTGGCAAATATATTTATTGGAGCGTTAATTCTTTACAGGGTAATGAGCTTCCCCTATTCAAAGACGCTGTACGGGTTGTACGAAAGCAAGTTAGCCTCATTGGTGGAGTCAGAGATAGTCGACGTATGTAAGAGTCTGAAGAGACTGCGGTACAGTGAGGGCTCGACGACCACGCTGGCTGGAGGCATCAATGGAGAGACGGGACTTGGGACTTCGTCCGTGGGTTCAGAACCCCTGACTATGGGGACCACGCTGTTTGAACTGTACCTCACACTGCAAAGGTTTTTGACGTGAGTATCATATATATACGTACATACATTAAATACTTGTATAGCCTGTTAAAATCACAACCCTCCTTTGGCTTTGCCGTAGTCGGGTAAAAATGCTAGTGGCACGTGTCATTCTGTAGTTTCTGCGTTTCCCAACTTTATGGTTAAGCGTATGTTGAAACGCAGGTGACGCTGGTCCACGCAGCGCAGGGTAAAGCAGATTTTGTAATGCTTGAACGTACTGACAGCTGCGTACGCTGCGGCGCAGCCACGTGCGACGCAGACATGTGTCTGTTTTGCTCTGCGTCTCGTTGTAGAGCAGGAACAGATTTCTGCGCGACGCGTGCAGGTCGTCACACAGCACAGCCGTCTGTTGTTTGTACTAGCTAGGACGCGAATGTGTCTGTGTAGCTGCGTCGCAGCATGCGCTCGCGGCCTATGTCTGCGTCGCCTGCCCTACCCTGCAAAATCTGTACTGTGCTGTGCTGCGTCACTTGCGTCTCAGCATACGCTTAGCCTATGAATATAACATACATGACAGATATATCTTCCTTATTTAAGTAACTTCATTACTCATTTACATATATGTGTAAAGTTTTAAAGCTATGTGCAGACTAGAGTCCGCACCACCACTAAAGTCCATTTGACGCGACGCTAGTGTCCATGTCATTGCATCACATTCCCAAAAAAAAAAAAATTTGCACAATTTTCCGCGGGCCTTCTTTCGTGGCTCGCACTCTATACATAAAGCTACAATGCCTTTCATTTTGTTGATTGATTCACAAAACTGTCTTTTATAGTTCTTTGTTGAATGAGACAGTTATTCTTAAGATAATTTATACTGCTCTCGTAATATTCAGGCCTCCATATCTTATTTCCGCGATAACGTTTCTTGTTAATTAGCATGAACACTTACTTATATTTTATTAGGTACTCATTATAATCTTTGCATGTAGACTTTGTCCTACATTAAGAATTTCCGAATCATTAGGTACTGAACATAGCCTCAATCAATAAACTCAGCCTATCGCAGTCCATCGCGCTGAACATAGGCCTCTCACAGTGGTGGATCTAAGGTCTATTTAAAACCTTGTTTCCAATTGATGTTATTTCCACTTAAACAAACATCAACAATATTGTTAGTGTAAATAAGGTTGATTTTAGACTGACTAGTAATGTTGAAAAAGTCATAACAAATATGAAGTTGTAACGAACTGAACCTTATGTGTAGGCTTTACATTTGTTTTTCTTAAAACTCGTGTTTGTTTACGTGTTTGGCAAATAAATTGCGAACGCAGATTAGGATTGTTGTTTTGGAAGGGGCTGACCCCACTGAGGGTAGGTTTTAACAAAGTAAACACTAAAAAATTACACAACATTTTATTTTATTTTGCTTAACGAGTAACAAGCCTCCTCGGATAACTTTTCGGAAATTCCTAAATGGAAAACATACTCTTGAAAACATTATACTTATTAAGTTAAGGATAATTGATGACAAATAGTACCTTAGGTAGTGTTATGCTTGTTAAAAAGTTTAAGTAGAATAATATCAAGTTCACTTGAAGATTTGTCACAGAAGAAGTCAGATGCTTTGGGGCTTGAGCCCCTACGCCCCCCCGCGCTCCGTCACAGTGCCTCCCAGGCTGCGCCAACCCTATCCTCCGCCTTCCGCATCCAGTCTATCCCACTCAACTTTTCAAGGTCGTCGGCCAATAGAACATAGTCTAAGACACAAAAATTGCTCTATGGAACATAAAGTAAACACAATTAAAGTAATCGATTTTTCGTCACAGTATTAATAAGTCATCAGTTTCAATGTGTGCTTAACATACAGTAACATAAGGTAAACGAATCGTACAATGGACCTAATAGCCACGTAATGTTAAATATTTAAATGCGAGGACCGTCGCGTCTAACATTTTTCTTTGTTTTATAATCGCGTGAAAAATTACTGCCGATTATATTGTGTATGAGTATTATATGTACCTATGTATATCTGTGCAAACATGTATATTTATCTTGAAATATTTGCTGAACTCTTCTTTCTGAAGTGTTTACTATATTATTATCTCTATTTACCTACGTTATTTTCATTACCTACATAATACACAGGGTGTCAGGGACACCGTCGAGAAACCTGTTTTTTTTTTTATAACCGACGAAAAATTTCAACGCAGCGGGGTTCAGAATCATGAACTAAATCCATGGTAACAGTTTTCGCGTCGATGTCCCTGGTACCCTGTATATGTTAAGAAAATGCCAAGAAAAAAAAAAACTCAAGTATTTAGGCTATTCTTCCCTATAATTACGTTATTTTCATTATCTTTTGACACTATCTAAACCTCATCATTCTCATTACAGACTCGGTCAAGGGCTCAACGAGACAGACTGGCAATCATACGCCATATCAAAATTCCACGCATGGTTCTTCGGTGGCGTGGCTCAATGGTTAGACATCGCCGCATACAAAGCACTCACACGCATTGAGAAGGCCGTAGACCTTGACAACTTGGTCCCAGTGGATACTAACGTGAAGTATAGCAGTTCCGGAGTGGATACCTTGGCTATATTCTATCAGATCAAGATCTTCTGGCAGCAGCTAGCGTGGCCTGATGTTGAGGGCTGTTATACGTTTGTGGCTAAGATTATTGATGTAAGTATAAAATGGGTCATAGAAAATATTCTAGATTTCAGATGGTGATATTGTGCGAAGTTGTTTTTAGCGTGCTTTGATTGATATCACTTGAAAACGCCGAAAGTGGTAAAGATAAAGTTCCCAAAACTTACTCCGAAATTATTCTAATGCAAAATTAGACATTTTGGCGAACCAAACTTCTTTCTACTATTAAATCTAATCACCAAAAACCTAAAATTTTTAGGATATCTGCCGATGCTGCGTGTTCTACTCAGACAAGATGGCCGGCCGCGTGGACAACGTGGGCCACGTGTCCAACGTGTTCGAAGAGCGCTTTGAGGTGACCATCGAGTGGTGCGTCGCCATCAACAACATCGACTACGTGCGCCAGAGCCTCACGCCCTTCGTGACGGAGCTCGGCATGGACGAGATCATACAGAAGATGTGCGAGGCCAGGTCGCCCATGGAGGCGCAGAGGTGTGTTTTTATCAACTCAGCATATCGCAGCTTAATGCTGGACATGGCCTTTCCAAGGTTACGTCATAACACGGGTCTCCGGCTTCCGCATCTAGTCAATCCCCGATGCCTTTAAAGGTAGTCGCTTCCATCTATCTAGGGGCCGAGACGCTTCCTAGTTTGGCAAGCGTAGCAAGCCGAGGATTCATTTGTCCCGCCGTCCATAGGTTTTTTTTTTAAATTGCTACTTAAATAAATTTCCCGCCTCTTTTCTTCTTTTTATTAGGTCTCAGATCACGAACTCAAGTTGACCATGTGGTTTGTGTGATTTTTTTAAATATAAGTCATATACTGACTCGAAAGCCCTCGGCCAAACTGACACTACAATAAAGGTTATTAACACCAAAATTCGTTCTAAATTTGCAGATGTAAGGAAACGCTACAGAACGTCATCGCCAATGCAATAGATACTGTAAGAAATAAAATTGTGGATCTCCTAGAAGTTATGGTTAAAAAGGTGAGTTCCATAATCACAACATTACTATTAAGATAGTTAATTGATTCAGGCGTGACCTTGCGGAAATCTCTTACAAAATACAATAGCCGTAGATATATTTTGTAACCTATTCCGCTTAGCTATCCCTAAAGAGTCATAAAACACTCTGTAAGAAATCGACAGTTGTTTCACCTCTCAACGAGGCATACTCAGGATGACGATTGACTTATTGCGTACCCGAACACGGCGTGCTGCCACGACGAGCGCCAAACGCAGAGTGAGCAATACCGCGTCTGCGTTCGGCGCTCATGGCGATATCGCTTATATCTGAATTGGCCTTAAACCATCAATAAAGGGCATACAAATTAGATGACCGAAAAGTTATAAAAGACTGTCACTGTTCCAGATGATGCCATCCATCACCCGTTTCTTGATCGAGGGAGCAGAACTCCTCCATCAAGACTGTTCAAGCATGGACCGCGTTATGCGCTACCTAGAAGCCAACTTAGACACTTTATTCCAACACTTGAACAACGAAAACTTCTCAAGAACACTTGAAATTGTATGGGAACAACTCGGAGAAGTCTTATATGAACTTATACAGGCTAATTTAGAGGTCAGTTCCTTTTTTGTATGATTATTTTATATATGTGATTCTAATTTAGCTAACAGCTGTATAATAGCATTGTTTTAATACTCTTAACTTTCTAATCAGCTGTAGTTTTTTTATAGTCTTCGTAATTAGACATGAGCTATCAATTTTTGTGAGTGCACGACCGCCATTCAATACCAGTTTGGCACGATTTCAATTGATCTGCGATGTTGCGTCTGCGCAGGACGCACTACTTTCAGTTCAGTGGCCTCGTACCTTTAACAAAGCTCATATCTAGTTTCGAGAACTTTATGCTATATCTACTTATTTAACCTTCTACTTATTTCAGTTAACATATTAATCCTTGACATATTGTCATAACTACTTACATACACAAACATATATTCATTTCTCATACATAAGAATTTTCCACAGGATTCACACAGAACGAAATAACTCTCTTACAATACTAACCCATTATTAATTTTCGTTTGTAGAAAGAGAAAATCTCCACACGTATTCGCTTGTTTAGGCGTAGATATTTTGGAAAAAACAAAGTGTCCCCCGACGATATTATGTTCAGGGTAAATAATATTGCATTTGTATCGCACGCTATTGCAATTTTATTATTTAGAAGTGAGCACTACACAACAATTTTGTTTGACTGAGTAAACTTTAGAACTCACTGAAATATTTAGAAGAAGAAAAAACTTTTTGAAGTAGTAAAATCTGCTTCCCAACAAGCAATTAAGCTTTGTTTAATTTTTGAAGTGGTAGTTAATTTAATCAGTAACAAACGACGGCGTATAAATGAAAATTTATCGTCATTTGTTCCTGGTTAATTAATTTTATTTGCCGTGACGTTTGAAGGTCAAACGTCATGTAATAAATTACCGCGAAGCCATAGAGATATAGAGAGCACTCATTATAATATTAAGTACCTATCCGCAAAACTATTGTTTCAAAGTTTTGTTGTTTATTATTTGTTTGCGGTATTATTTAGGTGTTTGCTTCGTTATTTTCCGACCAGTTTCGGACTCAAAGGGGGTGTAGGTGGTTTACTCAGGATGTCGCTTCGACTCCATTTGAGTCCGATTCTAGTCAGGAAACCCCGAAACACTCCTTAGCCAAATTGTAAATAATAATGAACATGAAAGTGTTAAAAGTTAAAAAGAGTTTTGTTGTTGTTTTCTTTAGCACCGAAAGGCAAAGATAACTCGCTATATCGACCCGCGCCGCTTGAGCAAATCGGCAGCCGCCAACCTCGAAGCGGTAAACCATAGTCCTAGCAAGCACCTTGTTCATGTTACAGTCTTATGTTGCTCTTATCCCGAGTCTACACTTATTTACATACATTGCGGACTGCCAACTACAGCGTCATATTAAATGAATGAGCGAAACTCCGCAGACATGACCATCATCATCATCATGCTGTTTACAACCTCTCGGAAAACGGGTTGGTACCATCTGACTGCCAACTCTAGCACCGCGCGCGGTCATTGGTCAAAAAGCGCGAGATTCCCCGGTTTCCTGTTACACACTTCCGTCCCTTTTTACGATATCACTCCCACAGATTGCAGGATTCCACGGATTGCAGATTTCACGAAAGCGAGAGAAAAGATTTTACACAAAAAAATAATTAAAAAACATTAGATGATATTTTGGGGTCAACGACCGTTCTTTTTTGTTTTATCGTGTTAAGATAATCGATACCTAAACGTCTGTGAAAGAGAGTAGGGAGGCCTTTCACCAGCAGTGGAACAAAAATGGCTAACAACAAAAAAAGTCTGTGAAGTTTACCCAAAAAACATTTTTTTTAACTGATCTTTCAAGTAACTAGACCACCTACGGTCGTTGAACCCAAAATAAATATGACCAAATCATTTTATTTTTTGTTTTATCATGTTAACGTATCGATTCCCAACACGTCTGCGCAGTTTTGCTAAGTAATTTTATTTGATCCTGTATATATTGCGGACTGCTCACTATAAACAAATAGACGGCACGTGTAAAATGCGTAATGTATGTAAAATGTGAAACGACTTTTGGACTTGGCTTCAATGTTTCGTGTATGGTGACTAGAATGTTACACTAGTTAATGATTAAGTCATTGACCGGTATATGTTAGAGCTCTAAGCTGTTCTCGTGTATCAATTTGTTTGTTCGCTTTTAAAAGCTTAATTTCCGAAAAATGTGAATATGTCAAATGTTATCCGTCAGTCTTGTTATCCTTCGTCTTGCGTCTTTCCAAATTGTAGCATGTGCGATACTGTCCAGTAATGTATTCTTCAGTCGCCTTCGTGATTTTTGAATTGAGAATTAAATAAGGAGATGCAATAAAGTTATAATTTTAGCTTTATAATATCTTTGATACAAGCTAAGGTTGTATTTATAGGTATTATTATTGCATGATCAGCATGTGTTTTACCAATCATGTGAACATTTCTAAAGCCTCATCCTCAACATATGCATGAATGGTGACGGTTTGAAGATTATGACCGCTTTGTATCGTTTAATACCTACTAGCATCGTGGTGATGGGAAATGTCTTAAAAGTGTGTTTTTCTTGACCTGTCTTATTTGGTAAACAAATATGTTGTACAGAGATTTTAATATCGAGATAGTTTTTTTTTTTTTAAACCTTGCCCACCCTAAGAATTTCTTCTTGTATCGTGGGTGCGTTTACAAACATAGAAACTCACATACACTAACACCCAGACCCGGAACAACTACTTGTAGATCATACAAATATTTGTTCCGTGCGGGGATCGAACCCGCGACACGTTGCGCAGCAGTCGATCGCTCAGCCACTGCGCCAACCGTGTTGTCAATTTAAAGCAAGTTAATTCAAAGCAGTTTTTGATGAAATTCATACCGTGTATGTATCTTACATAGTTCATAACGTGTGATTAATGTGAAAACTCATGTTTTACGCTCCGTATTTGTTCACCAAAAAAGACATAGAGAAAAAATACAACTTACAATTTACCACTTTAATGGAACAGAAAATATTAATAAAACAAAACATTACAGAAACGCCGGCCACCATCATTCTTCTCGAATCTACACGAATGTGTCAAAATAATGATACGGTCGTTCAGACAAGACAACAAAGACACTTACTCATCCGACACGTTGAAACGTGTGGAGTATTTACTAAAGCTCCATGGTATGGAGACCAGGGAGTTGATACACCAGTACCATCTTGAAAGATGGCAGGAGCAGCAGACGATACAGGAACCCAAGATGGGCATGTTGACTGTTAGGGCGCAGTTCATAGAGGATAACTTGAAGATTGAGATTATGAATGCCAGGAATTTGATGCCTGCTGATTCTAATGGTAAGGATTTGTAATTCTATTTGATTTTAGTTCGTCAACTTGAAATTGTAAATATTTGATACCATCGCACTATATTAATAACAATCTCGGGTCGCTTAAGGTTCGTTAAAAGGTAGTACGTTAAAGGTAGGTTAAAGGTAGTGGTTGTAGGCTTAGTAGAATTTTGAGGCGTTTGTTCCACATCAAACGGCAGAACAGCCAAAATTGATATTTGTGGGGTTCCGTACCTCAAAAGGAAAAAAACGGAATTCTTATAGGATAGCTTCGTTGGCCGTCCGTCAAACTGTCAATACCCTTTTTCTCAGGAACGTGTAGAGGTATCAAGTTGAAATTAATATCAAATTTTTTAGAGCTCCAAGGACCACAGATATAAAAAAATCAAGCATCTAAGTCAACGCAATTAAAAAATACCGCAGCACACTCACAGCATAGGAGCATAGGTAAAGGAAAAAGCTCGAAAATCGTTTTTTTTTGCGGTTACAAATTTACATTTGCAGTTGGATAATTGGTAGTGTCGTATATCGATGTATGGGAGAACATGTTTTTCAACTTCAAAGTTCAATGCAAGACTCAGTTACATAAAACTACAATTCGTTTTTCCAGGTCTATGCGATTCGTACGTCCGAGTGGCGTTACTTCCTGAGGATTCGTTCGTGAACGTACAGAAGCCGAAAACACAAACACATAACAAGAACCTATTCCCGCTTTATGATGAAATGTTCCTAATGTAAGTAACAAGCTAATCTAGTTTTTTTTTGTCGGGCGGTTAGAACTTATTACATAATTATTTGTGGCCGCCAAATACATCGGGCACTGTTAGAGCCGACGACGGCACAATCGGTTTGCGCAACTGCCATCCAAAACTGTAGCCAAAGCCTAATTCCCAGTCGGTCGTACTCTAAAGATGCTAAATGCCCTTCCGTCTGGCAACCCTGAATGTAATATGTTTACAGATGAATGGAGTAAAATTATGCGTATAAATCTGGTCTTCTGTGACAGAACTGTTCCATTCTAGTTTTAAATTAAATTATATACAACATAATTATTGTCTACGTAACAAGTGTTGTACATACGGCTATATATCACGCTACATATTTCCAGTATAAGCTGACCTCTCACTGAAGGGAAATCCTATACAATGCGAGTTCTGTCTATACTGGAAAATATAGCTTGGTATGTAGCCCTGTGTATCGTTTTAATTAACTATAAATCAATAAATAACGTTATGTAGCATACGATGAGATACTAAGAATTGTCGCCGTAGAATAATAAATATGATACTTTATTAAAAATAATTTCTGCGTTAATTTCAAACTGTCCGCCGGTTTCCAGAGTTTTTAAAATCTGTAATCAATATGATTGATCTTTTTGATATTTTTGCACAATATTCGACAGGAAATGTACTGACCAAAGGTTTGACAACGCGTGTCGTTGTAAGGCTTCCAGAAACGACTTATTGATACTTAGTGAACTAACCTATATATGTATCTATCTGATGAAGTCACAGCAACTTTGGTACAATTAAGAGCTAAGCAAACCGGTTTTAGGGATGACAATCGAGGTTTTATTAATCATGCTTTACAATGAAAGAAATCATGTTTTTCAATCAAAGAAACGACTTATTGATACTTACTGAACTACCCTATATATGTATCTATCTGATGAAGTCACAACAATTTTGGTACAATTAAGAGCCAACCAAACCGGTTTTAGGTATGACAATCGAGGTTTTATTAATCATGCTTTTCAATGGTTTTCGGAAGCGATAGCCGAGTGTAGCAGTGACATTGACGTATAAAATACCGATACAGCTAATATTGGAAGAAGTTCATGTATCAAAATAGAATATAGATGCCGTAGGCCAAATAATGCACATTATTTGGCAGCGTGCCCCGTGTTTATTTTCTCAGAACTGAATTTCTTTAAATAAGTTTACAAATATTTTGTTATTTCTGTCAAATCTATTACTTGCAGTTTCAGGGTAATGTCCTCTAATCTAAAATTATAATGTTCCGTTATAAAATAATTTATAAATTATATGGCACTTGTGCGTTGGATTGCTTATCGTTTTCAAGTTGTATAAGAAAGAGTTAGTTATAAATACACAAAAAATGCAGCATTTGCAGACATAAATCTTACAAGCGCGAACACACAGACTGACCTAGACAAGAGACACCTAACTATGTGCCAAATATAAAATGTTCCGTGCGGCAAGCGGTTGCCCAACCGTGCCGTTAATGTAACTCTCTTGTTTAAACATGCTTTTTATTAAAGCCTAGTATTATCCTACTGTAGGGCAAAGGCCTCTGCTCATACAGAGAAAGCACGAACATTTATCACCACCATAGGGATGTTGACTAAAAATCTTTTTTTTGTCCGTCAGGTAGATTATTAAAAAATATTGGACACGTATCTTTTTTTTACGTTGTTAAAAGATTACGGCAATACATTGAGTAGGCAATGCGTTAAAATGTGGCATGACGTCACAGACTAGTTTTTTTTTTCCCCAGTTAACATCCTTATTGGTCGAGATGGGTTGGCGATTTCAGATGTAGACCTAGTTACTTAAATATTCAACTCCTACAATAATCCATCCACTTTCGTTATCTTCCAGCCCTCTGACACCAGAACAGCGGCGCATAACCGACGGCTTGATCCACCTCGTAATAAAAGACAAGGACATGTTCAGCGTCAGCAACACGTTCGTGGGCGAGGCGTACTTACACTACAGCGAGGTGCCCGACACGCCCGCGCCTATCTCCAGCCTCCCGCAGCAGTTGTTACCGCTCTCCAGACCCACCACTATAGGTCAGTACAACATTTCATCATTTTATACCAAGCGTTTTTCCAACTATGTTGGGCCATCTGGCCTCCACAACCCAGTTACGGGGTAACACGATACCCCTTGGTAAGACTGGTTTGCAGACTTCTGACTTCTGACGACCCGTAACAACTGTCAAACATCTACAAATGACAGCCGAGACCAATGGCTTTACGTGCTTTCCGAGGCACGGAGGAGTCTCGGTATGTAAAAATGGTCACCCATCCACGGCAAGCCTAGCTTAACCTGATCGACCCGTACGGCTGTTATTACTTAGCCACAAGCCCCAACAACATCATCGTCAGTACAAAAAATTTATAATTTAATTTGTAATATCAAAGTTATCTTCCCCTTATCTCAATTTATTTGGGGTCAGCCCAGCAAAATAGTATTCTTTCTCTATTTATTTTTCTTCCATACAACTTTGACAGCTGTCATACAAGCATTAGTCACGTCCTCGGGAGCTCCGCCCAGAGCGGGAGAAGTTATTTGATAACTCCCACCCAAAAAAAAAAAGATGAAGATCAAAGAAGTGATCGATGGACTGTGTGAAAGATGATGTGGCTAGAAAGAGGGTAATAGGGATGACGCACCTGGGTAAAAAAAAAAAATACTAATTAGTCCGTCAGTCAGATAATAAAAAAATATTACACACGTATTTTTTGCTTTATCATATTAATAAAAAAAATACTTAGATAAAAAGCATTTTAGGTTGGGGAGTGGAGGTCACTAGTATTTATAAAATCTATGTAGATTTTATAAATACTAGTGACCTCCACTCCCACTTCGTGAAATGTGCCATGACGTCACGAGTATGTACTCGTGACGTCATGGCACATTTTACCTCAATGTATCGCTGTAATCTTTAGATTACAAAAAAATAAAAAATACGTGTCCAATATTTCTTTTATAATCTCAAAGACAGACAAAAAAATTTTTTTTGTCATCATCCCTATTCTAGCCATATCATCTTCACATAATCATTCTATGGGTTCTTCGGTCACCACCTCACCTACTTAGTTAATTTTGTCTCATGTAACCAGTACATACAAAATATTATGTGATCACATCCTTACTAAATACTGCGTGCGCGATGTAGAATTCGATGACGTCATTGGAACAGTGGCGACATCTACACTCTGCCGTACGCTATGTGACTACGTAGTACTTATTTAGCTGTATAGGTGTCGCTACAAATTATTTATATCGATGCGCGATGGTGCGGAGATTTAAAATGAATTAACGATAGTTTTTTTTTATTCTAACAATTGTTTGAGCTTAATATGTATTCCATAGCGGCTAAGTAGAAAAATGCTGCATTTCAACTATTTAAAACGATACTAAAATTTGTTGCAGACGGTGAAGCTATCAAAGCGTTAGAAACCCGGCAAGGCGACAGACAAGCTAGAGACTTCATCAAGAAACAGAGAGCTAAGTTCCCTGGCACAAAGCAGTTCTTCTCACTCGGTTGAGAATCAATACTGCTTCCTAATACTTAGGATTAAAAATAAAGCATACAAATATCTGAGCTGTACATAGCAGGAGGTCTGGCTACCAATTTTGTTTAACTGAACTAATTTGTAGTGCAATATTGTACTGAGAATATGAGTTGAAGGTAAGGTTTAAATTAATTAGCAAGTAACACTGGTTTTGTTTATTGCGACTGATCAAATTATTACATTACCTACTTAGATCATGATTCAACTCACGGCTGTTAGTTAGCATAATTCTGCATATTGTATGCATATTGCAAAATGTATGAAATCATCGATATTTATGCAAAACGTGGCAGTCTTGATAAGTCAGTAGCTGAGATTTCAACAATAAAGTTTTTGAATGATGCTTGCTATATACATCTCAGTTATATTCCTAGACTGTATATACATTGCTTGCTTTTATAACGCACAATATAAGCTCTAGGCTGTGGATGACGCTCATATACTAAAACCCGGTTTCTGAAAAGCCAAATTAAATAATACGATGTCAACTATGGTTTTGGCTGACCGAAATATCAATACTCAATCAAATTACTCTGCAACAAGGATCTTTTGGCGCTTGAATGACGTTGGCAGGACGGCGCTGTTGGTAAACATTGTTTATAAAATGCATTGAAAAAGAAGATGGCGGTGTTAGTTCCGATTTCGGCCACGCGCCAAAAGATCCTTGTACCTTTGTATCTATACTTGACATGCGATTTGCCAACCGATTAAATTCAATAGTCTTTCAGAATTCGGGGGTTGATCAGAGCATTAACTTATGTTATATGTAAAATCTAAATTAGTCTGATTTCTGGTTTTATTCTTAAAACTAAGGAAATAATTTTATTGTATTGTGTGTTTCCACAGGTCTGTATTTCGAATGTTAGCGTAATACTCTTACTTTTGCGGCAAAATTGTAAGGATGTGATGAGTGCCTTGGTTATTCCTGCCATTGTATACTTTAGAACGTATGTACTCGTATTTCTATGTATGTATGTATGTATGTCTGGTAAATGTAGTATTATTGCATTGATAATTCTCAGTTTTAATACTTTTATGAGTGTTTAAACGTTGGTCACTCCATTTAATAGCCGTAGAAATATGATTTCGTGTGTGGGGTCGTCTATTAAAGATTGTCCATAATAAGTTGACCTTTTCCACATTAAATTTTTTCCACGGTAAACTTATTTAAAACTTTTACGTCAATTTATAGTAGACAATCTAAAGTACACCATGTATATAGAGAATATTTTTATAACATGTAGGTGTATGTATTTACATTATGTCATTATGTTGTAAGAACGTTGGGAAAAATACTTTGCAGAATGTTTGAATTTTGAGATTGTTATTGAATTCTCGTGTGATGACTCCTTAAAATGTAGGTAAAGGCAATAAACGGATTTTAATAGTACGTACTTATACTATTACTACTACTATCGGGTATATTATAATATTAAATTAATTATTTTGTGAGCCTAGACTACAAATAAAAAATAATTACCCATCAAAATCCAAATCAAATTTAAGTATCTACCAAATTGTATGATACACAGAGTCACTTTAATAGCGCGTGTGTGTAGCCCTTAATGTTCGTGAGTCACGGAATTTGAATCTCGAGGGTCCACGGCACCGCGTAGGGACAATAAATTATCATTATCATACATTTTCCTAGTGGTAGATGTTCTACCATTATAGATCTCATCTCATCCACATCATAATGGTATCTTAGTTTTTATACGAGAACAGAGTAATTTATTGTTTCTACAGATTACGTAAAATTATTTCGAACGTATAATTTTATTTTAACTTAAACCATATGTATGAGTAATGTTAAATTTTGGTACATAATTACGTAAGATTCCAATTAGTTATCCATATAACTATTCAGAATCTCTTAATTCATTCGTTCTACTTTGTGCACAATGACCGAAGTCTGCGAACACTTGATGTACATTTGAAAATAATTATTTTATAGATACATTGAATGTGTTACTTAGATAGATACTGAATTGGTTGCTGTGCATCAAGTACATACGAGTGATTTTCCTTTGTTTATAAAGTAGTGAATCAAGTACATCTAAAGTTTGTATTGGTACTTTTTATATGGTTGAATAATGTTGTATACAAGTTTATAGTTAGGTGTGTAGAAATTGTGTAGACGTTGTATTCTGTGATAAAGAGAAGTGCCTTATTTTTTAATTGAGTCTATATTTATTCATCTTAAATTGTACCTATATTATTTTGATCTGGAGTACGTAATACTGTAACCCATTTTGTTTTAACTGACAGTCTTGAAATATTTGTTTTGAGGTATAAGTATTTGAGGCATAAGATAAAGAACTATTTCTGTATGTCTGTTTATATTTATTTGCAAATAAAATTGTTTAAAAATGAAGTATGTACTTTTTAATTCCATACCCCAGTTATAACACAAAGTAGTTTTTTTTTATCTTTCGAGCTTGATTTAAAAAACTTTTTTCTTAAATTCTAAGAAGATAGCACGGAGGCCCGTTGTTGCCTTGTTATAACTACGAGTACTAAAAAGGTGAGCGAAGCACTAAACTCGTAATTAAAGCAAAGCAGGAATGTATAGCTAATGCGAGTTGTTTATGGCAAATTAATTACACAAGACGCCAGTAGATGCTGCTCTCAAAGGTACGGTGTTATTGCTTCATGCATATAAAGTAATAACTGCTACAATCTCTGTGTACTATTTCACTGGAGTCCATAGGAACATACGGCACGGTAATAAATTAATTAGATTATCGTAACTTTTCTTCAATTAAGGTTTTGTTTCATGTTAAATGGTTTTTCAGCGGAGATAAATGTATTATTTAGTATTGATGTATTTCTGTCCGGCTTTTGAATTCTTCAACTTTTTGCTATGACATTGGTGTAAAATAACCTGGCATTAACCTACAGATAAGGATTAACGAGTCTCAAAATGATTAAGTAGAAATTTAATGCTTGCCAATCTGGCAGACATAAGATAAATATTATAAGTATGTATTGCACATATAATACATACTATAAATATATATATAGTATGTATTATATGTGCAATACATACCCAAAATTTACAGTTTTCTTTATCAATGCTACAAGCACCACTCTAAATTACTTTATAAAGACAACCTTTTGGAATCAGCCGTCGGATGTCAACAGGGTGACCCCCTTGGGCCAGCCATTTTTAGTTTGGCTATAAATCCAATTATTCGACAACTAAATTCGGAATTCAACGTATGGTATTTGGATGACGGAACCCTAGGAGGTGATGTAGACACAGTCCTAAAAGATTTAACATTTTTAAAAGAAAAATTCAGTTCGATTGGCCTAGACCTTAACCTATCAAAATGCGAAATTTATCTTCCCCAAACCACTGACAGAAATACTACCATAGCAAAATTTAATACTATAGCACCAAACATCAAAATTACAGAAAGAAACTCTCTGCACCTCCTGGGGTCCCCAATCTTTGACGAATCCTTTCCAACGTTTATTGAGCAGAAAATACAAAATTTTAACGATGTCTCGGAAAGACTTTTCAAAATTAATATTCATTCGGCCTTCACACTTATTCGATACTGTTGCTTTGGACCAAAATTCACGTATAGCCTTCGTTCTTCCCATCTGTGGATGCATCCACAACTTTTAGAAAAAGTGGACCAAATTATTAGAAATACATTAACCTCAATCCTAAATGTGGCCCTGGACGACCGAGCGTGGCAGCAAGCCACACTTCCCATCCGCCTGGGTGGTCTTGGTGTCCGCAAAATTTCAAGTATAAGTTTACCGGCCTTCCTCTCCTCGGTCCACAGTACCGATAAATTAACCAGGAACATTTTATCTTCCTCACTGGTCGATTTTGAGGTACCGTGTTTGACCGACGCGTTGAACGCTTGGAAAATGGCTTGTCCCAATACGGATTTGCCTGATAACCCGTCCTCCCAGAAACGGTGGGACGTGCCGCTCTGCAGTATTATACGGAAATCCCTGGTAAACACGTCACCTAATACTGTTGAGCGTGCCCGTCTGCTAGCTGTGGGAGAATGGGAGTCAGGTTTGTGGCTTCAAGCGCTCCCGTCATCCACCATAGGCACCATGATGGATGACTCATCGTTTCGGCTCGCTACGTGTCTCCGCTTGGGCGCACCTTGTGTTGCACCGCATCGGTGTCTCTGCGGTGAAGCTGTAGACAGTCTCGGACACCATGGCCTGTCCTGTTACAGGAGCGCAGGTCGCATTGCACGGCACGCCAGCATCAACGATATTATTCGTCGAGCCCTTGTCACCGCCGGCGTACCAGCGGTATTAGAACCAAACGGCTTGGTACGTGACGATGGGAAGAGACCAGACGGTATGACGTTGTTGCCTTGGAAGGTGGGTAGGCCTCTGGTGTGGGACGCAACCTGTGTCGACACCCTTGCACCATCTCATGTTCCTAGCACGGCGGGCTGTGCTGGCGCCGCTGCAGCGGCTGCTGAGACCCTCAAGCGGCGCAAATACTGTAACCTCATGGGTAGCTACAGTTTTGAGCCGTTTGGGGTCGAAACGCTCGGGTCATGGGGTCCGAGTGCGCGTGTCCTTTTTAAGGAAATTTCTCGCCGACTGGTCGACACTTCACGCGACCAGAGGGCTGGCTTGTTCTTTGGCCAAAGAATTAGCATTGCCATTCAACGTGGCAATGCTGCCAGTCTTCTGGGCACGTTTCCGGATGACAGCGATGCGGACGAATACTTCGACGCCTAAGTGTCCTTTTGTTTTTTGTATTTATTCGTGTAGTATTATTAGTTATTTTATTTCGTACCTAGTGTTAATAGTTTGTAAATAATTTATTACTACCACTTGTTTGAATAAATACCTACATATAAGATATACCAGTCCATTACCGCAACACCATCAGAATACTTTACCTTCGTCATTTAAATCTGTAAACGTGTCATTCAAAGTTAAAATCAAATTAATTAAAATGTCACAGAACAAAGGGCCAATCGGTCGTGACGGGCGGCGGTGGACACGCGGCCTCGAATGAAACATCTCGGCGGACGGCGGCGCCTTTCAAGTTCCTCCCCTCGCTTTGATCGCGCCGCGCCGACAATCCGCTCGACTACTTATCGGTTCAGATTTATTGTGATTCGGAGGCTGTGGGCCGCGGGGAGTCGCGCTCCGCTACTGCTCTACTCGCCCATTCGTACTTCGCTTACAATGCTTATTCATGTGGGTAATATCATAAACAAAAGTGTTGCTATTGTTTATATTCGGCTCGAAGCACCACATAAATCTGTTGATGTCGATAACTTGTAATTACTTCCTTGTCCATAAGTCTTGAATTTTATTAGGGCTCATGAAAGGTTCATTTCAATTGAACCATTTAGTAGTTTTGAAGCAATTCCTTCAAATACCTACCGCTACATGGATGTTCGTACATTCTAGACCTTTTACAAAAATTTGTGATTTCAAAACTAAGTTTAAAAATAAAACCGATTATTGGTAGAGTTTGTAAAAACTCAAATAGGTACAGAAATATTTAAAATGATCTACCCATCCTTAACTAATAAATCCTATTACGATCATCAATTTTTCAAGGCGTTATTTACGTTGTTGCGTAGACAGATTTTTCGAACATATGAAGCAATGGATTAGCAATATTCTTCAAAATCAATAAGATTGTGATTGATAGCGTGGTACGCAATTAGGGCGCTGGGTCTGCTGGGCAAGTTTAAACTCTTTTCTTGCGCTCCGTCTATTTTATTGGGTAGGTAATGATGAGGTTAAACCCATATCAATAATTGCAGTTAGGTCATCTTAGTGTAAAGTTAACAGCTAATCTTATTTCGTTTTTTTACGTATTTTCGTGTCGGTGTTTCTAACATAAACGCGTTGTCGCCTCAGGAATTTATGGGATAATATCCGGTTTATGACATCTCGTTAATTTTGCTTTGTATTGTAAATTATAAAATAATACAGAACATAAATATATTTTTCTATAAAATTGTTCTATTAGAATCTTTAACGTCAATAAAATCATAAAAACTGTCCCGATTCATGATCCCAATATAGGTGGTTTTGTAAAAACAGGTAAAAACCTTTCACAAACGCAGGTTAAAAACTATATTACAACAATATATCTGCTACGCCTGTAACCCCGGAAACAGATTCCCGGAGGCGTAGACTTACATGTAACCGTTGACCTTTGACACAGTTCACCTACGATTATAGCTAGGTAATTTATTTTGTGGTCACTCTCAACGATTATCCTAACGTGATGGGCGGCAAGTCTTTTACTGAACAGAACACAGCTTCAATCCGACCCCGGGATCAAACTCAAGATTTCACAGTGGTAAAAGAAGTAGGTACATCGCTATAATATACTTCTCGATGCGATTCAGTCGGGAAGTGTACCGATCTTTGGCGTCACCGAGAATGAGTACCACATTTTTTTTGCCTCCATCAGTGCAAACCCCGGTAGCGACCGCTGGCTACTGTAAAAACTCCACCATTATTAGGTATTAAGTTCGCGGGTGACTAGCGGTTTATTACTTGATGGTTCTTGTACTGATTGTACATATGACAGGCAGGCAACCTACCCATAGCATCTACGTATAACTAACGTAGTTCGTGTATTTATCTAAAGTCTGTTAGATGTACTAAACTTAGTTATTTATAACTTGGATCGCGAACTTCTAAGAGTTTATATCTGGAACGTAAAACGAGCTAAATGTTACTGATGTTGTTGCATTATAAAATTAATGTGGCGCAATTTACCGCCCGCGAGAGCCCGACATTTTGCCAAAACATACTTGAAATATGTTTTCACGATAGAGAAACAATAACAAATTACTGTAACAACCTAAAATACAGACTAAAATATTTAGGTAGTTTATAAACACTCCTTTTGCTTACAGAAATAACATGCGAAATATATTTGGTCATAGATCAGAGTTGTTTTAAACTGATAGCTAGTTTTAGAGCAAGAGTAAGTATATTTTATATGTTAGCATAATAGAATAAAGTCTAAGTACCTAGTAAATTATTTCATAGAGTCATTTTCTCAGATGGGCACTCCATCATTATGGGTAGTGTCAGAATGCAATCTGTCTGCGATCATCGGAAAAAAAAATTGTGGTGAGGTTGATGTGCTTGTTCTTGTTTTTATTTCACGATCTACTATTTTCGCGATGGGAAAACACTTTTCTAAGTAACTATGGTGCGCGTGATCCACCACGTTGCTGACTGGCTGGCAGTTTTTTTTCCCGCGGCTATCGCCATACGAGAGAAGACTGTTTGATGTTTTTCCAAGTATCACTTCAGCTGTCTTTACACCTGAAATCATAAACTTCACTCAATATAAAATCCATATGGTTTATAGACTTTATTAAACTAGAACCTGCTGAAACACTTAAGTTATCCTTCTTAGTTTTCAGTTCGGCGGGAAATGTGCTCACTATCTACGTGTAGTTAGTTGGAATACAAAGCAGTTAGCTCGTGTCCTCTCACGAAATAAAGTTTTATCATCATCCACCACTTCGGGGCGGCATGATTGAGTAGCAAAGTACACATCTTTGTGGTTAATATATATTCTTACTTATCTTTGCTCTTGTTGAAGTTAGTCGTGTGATCCCTATTATTAGGAAGAAGTCTTTTTAGTAATGAATATGCTAATTGACTAAGTTAATTGTGGCTGTGATCAACTTATCCATTATCATTCGGTCTAATTCACATAACTTGCTGACCATACTTGGTTAAAAGTGCAATATTAGAGCCAAGTCTATGGAGACGATTCTTCATCCTCTGACTCGATTTTTTCACGGGAACTACCTTGCATACGGTCATTGCAATTATAACCGCGAAAGTTTGTGTGGGTGGATGGATGGATGTTTTATTGCTCTTTCACGCAAAAACGACTGAATGGATTTGGATGAAATTCGGCACACATATTGTTTATAACCTGGATTACCACATAGAATACTTTTTATCCCGATATTCCCATGGAACCGAGACATATGCGGGTGAAACCACGCTGCTAGTAGGTGATAAGGTACAGGACTCCTTGCGGATAAATACACTAAGAATTTTACCTGGGTACCTCCCACAAAAATAAAACGAGCAGTCACTTTACAAAGTATCTTCATTATCATGGAGCTTACTTGCGTTCGTTGCATTACCAGCTGCAGTTTGTTTATTCAAAGTGGATTTAAATGGCTCGGAAAAACACTAGAATAATATTTTCATTTATCTTTGTACTTTTCCTTTATGATGCATTTGTAATAATTGTGTCCTTGTGCTGGAGAGCTGTTGACCGGCGTTCTACAACTTAATATTATTGGCATCGTTACGAGATTTGCATTTCCCGTTCTTAAAGAAAATCTACCTACCTACCCGTGAAAGACTCGTAACGTACCTTGTAAATTACAACCTAACAGATGCAATTGTATCTCAGTGATCTTTCATTTCCCCTTCTTCCTTATTGTGTTGATTAATTGATTTGGTTTTCTTTGTTATTTACCTGTTAGTTTCCTCCGTGATAATATGTGGCTTGATACGCAATTAACGTTTGTAGTCATGTTGTTATTGCGTCGCATCTTCTTGTGGGGACTAATGGCCGATTCCTATAATTTACGGACCGTTAGATATTGGTTATAATTAAGACTTTTCTATCTTTACCAATAACGAAGCGAAAGACCTTTGCATAGTAGACCCTGGGAATATGGAGCTAGCTATCACGAATCTATTTATATGCCCAGTTTGGAAATATATTTTTTTACCATTGGTTAAATTTATCTAACCAATGGTAACATTAAAAAAAAAAAAAAATATTGGTTATTTAAAAAATCTCCGCATGCACGGTTCCTATAACAAAAACGAATAGTTTCTATTCGTTTTTGTTATAGGAACCGTGCAAGCGGAGATTTTTTAGAAACATATTACCTACGCACAGACTATGATAAATCATCTTCTGATCAGACCATGCCCCACTTGCTGAAGTATCCTAAGTGCCTGTTTACCTGCACCTCGGATCCTCTTAGATCTATTAGATCTAAATAATGCCACTGATGCCGCCATCAACGGGGCCCCTACTGGGCTCAATCAATATAAAATGAAGGAAGAAGAGCACCATTGACACGAAATGAAGAAAAAGAAGAAGATTATGATGAAGGTAGATTTGTATGACTGAGATAATTATGTCCTGCTCTTTGAGTTTTCTCCAAACTTTCAGCTATTTGCTACCATATCGATGTGATAGACGTCATGTGTTTAAAAGCTATAAGATGCTGATGACAAGACAAAAGTGGGATAGTAGTATCTAAAACTCCATCACTTGTCTTTCTAGATCTACTTAAATATTTTAATTAAGGTATGTTTGCATACCTAAATAGGTATTTAAGAAGATCCACGAAATAACAATAGAGCTATTTAATTATTGGTTGATTCACTCAACTGTTTCTGGAATAAGTAAAAAATAATATTAAAGTAGAGTACCTAGGTAGAGAAGCCTTACTTATACAGCATTTTACATTCTTTTAAACATCTTTTATTGCTTAATTTTTATAATGATTAAATAATAAGCAATATAAAGAGAACGCGGTACGAAAAAATATTATGTTCATTGTTATGGAAAATGGGCTGTATAATGGTCTTTTATATTAAAAGCTCTTTTAAAGAGGCCGGCCCACTAAGTCTTTAATGGGATTGAATAATAAGCTATAAAGATTTTGAACGGTCTAACTAAATGGTTTATTCTTTCCGCCCTGTTTGTGAGCGGTAGCGCGTAATTCTTTAGATGCCCGATTTACTATCCGGGATAGCTAGATTGTTGTATTGGGAGTCGATAAAATAAGCTTAAATGGGTTCGGCTCGTATATCAGAGTCGGCATCATAAAGGTGGGTACCAACTGTCAAATGGCTCATTGTGGCGGCTTGGCTTTATGATGGCATTTTTACAGGCAGGTACACGCTTTGAACGTCTGCCATGCCGCCCGCCAATTATATTCTACTTAACTCGGTGTCTACGTCCAGTTTTATACACTTCGGACAATTTGCTTTGAAATAACACCTGCGGCCCATACATATGTCAAATCATACGATAAAATCTTTATTGACTTGAAAACTCGATTCTTTACGTTAAAAGAAAATATTTTACGACTCCTTGTTAAAAAGTGATCGTAAAATTTTTAGGGTAGTCTAAATCATTGTCACTCTACAAAAAACTCTTTAAGTTCCATTAAACGAAAGTTAGCTTGAAAATAATCGTTAATAGGTGGTTTGAATATAATGTTAAATTACAAAATTGGTAGAGACGAGAAGTTAACTCACAGATTATGCATAGTTAAGGTTTTGATACGGAATTAAAGATCGTATGGTTACAGCCTTGGACATAAAACTTAGTAATTCTAGCTTAAATGGAGATCGCGTTTGTATGAAGAGGGAGTAAAAGCTCTATATTGTACGACTTATCGAGTCTGCCGTTTTTTCTACATTCGCCAAAGGCAATCTTAGCAATAACAACATTTGTTTGACGTCAGTGAAGCGTACCTTTATAGGGATATTTGTATAGTTTGATTACCCAACGATGGTCTCTGTTTTGTTTTGTTTGTACTAAATCCGCAGTAAGCCGATGATAGTAGCTCTAATGAGGCGACTTTGCAGTTTCAGCGGTGGTTTGTTTGGTAACTTCGAGTTTTGCACAGTTCCCACTGAAGTACTGTGCTTTGTTTTTTTCAGAAGGACAGTCGTTGCTTAGCAATTAATTATTTCATATTTTTTGCTACAGGACACTTACCGATATTATTACGGAATCGCCCATCGCGGTGTTCTACTAATTTGTAATTATTATCCTCCTCCCTTTATCGTAAATTATTAGGGGTCGTGATCGTGAGCATATCTTCTCCGTATATCTCTATTCAGTGTTTCCCCCCTTTTCAAGTCTAATCATCTTTTGCATAATCCATGCATCTTTTCTTTCGTCTTTCTCTACACTACCCAACCAACTTTGTTCTCAAATTTCCCTTACCATATAATCCTTCATCATATGAACCCTCATTCAGTTATTCCTTCGCATCACATGCCCATACCATGACCACCAATTTCCACACAACGTCTCGGTCACTGGCGTCATTCAACTGTCTCTAATTTTAGGTAGATATACCTTTGAGTAACACCAGAACCTCCCATCCTTCTTGACATGGTTCTCGTGACCTTCTGCCATTTCAGCACCACCACAAGAACCGCGTCATCTAGCATTATGGCCCAAAACGAGAAGAGTAAGATGAAGGTAAATCTACCTAAAATTAGAGACAGTTGTCTCTAATTCTGGGTAGATATACTTTCGGGTAACACCAGAACCTCTCATCCTTCTTAACTTGGTTCTCGTGACCTTCTGCCACTTCAGCACCACCACAAGAACCGCGTCATCTAGCACTATGGCTCAAAACGAGAAAAGATCACAGAATTCCACAATATATATTCGGTTTTGGTTCTGCTGGTTTTTAAGCTAATATTATCCAGTATCTACTGTCATCTCTCTGTCTCTCTGTCTCTCTGATCTCTGAAACTCACGTTCATCTTCACCAATGAATACAATATGTCGTTGTAAAACAGCATGCACCATGGCGTTCATGGCAACTCTTCCTGTAGCGACGTTAGAGCATCCATTTCAGGTTCTCCTTCTTGTTGATAATGGGCGCTCGGAGTTACTTCTTTGTTGGTAAGGAGTTAAAGTTGAGTTGATGGGAGCCTAATTCTTCTTAAATAAATATTTGTTGGCAGTTCTGGCGTTACTTACCTTTGAGTCCATCTGTTTCGAAAAACTTGTAAAATTTAATAAGGCGTAAAATTATGCCTAAAAAGAACATAATATGGCTAATCTGTGAAGGTGGGGGCGGTGTGCGCGGCGTGGGCTCAGGCCGGAGGGCGGTCGTTTTGTTCGGTGTCGATGCCGTTGACAGGTGGAGGGCGCGCAGGGCTCGCGGGGGGCGCGGCGCCCGCGCAGCTCGCGTGGCCCTCTCGCCTGAGTCACGCGCGCCTCGTAATGCTTGCATAATAATAATGACGGATGCCGATCGCGCGGCGGCTCCTTTGATCTGCGGCGCGTTTGATCTCGCCGCCGGAGCCGGTCCCGCCGCCCCTGCCGCACAAACGAGCCGCCCGCTCGCCTACTCGGTCGGGCGGCGCAGCGGCGAGCGCTGGCCCTTCGCCCTCGCTCTAAATAGAGGCTTTATTTTGTAAACAGCGGGAGCGCTACCGTGCGTGCGCGTGGTGCGGGCCGCGCAGTGGTGCGCCTGCGCCCGCCAGAATGGGGTGTGCTCCGGCCCGCTGTCTGCGCCCGCGCTTCGACCACCACCGCCGGGAGCGATGACGCGCTTGTGCGGCTCGCTCCGCCGCTACCACCACTGGATTGTTTGGACATTCTGTGTACGCATTGCTTTATTATTTTGTGCCATGTGTTTTTCACGCCACCGGTCTCAAATAACAGTGAGAGTAAATAGTGAAGATCTCTTAATGAGGTGGAAGTTTACATGTTTGTGGTATCTTTCTTAAACCTTTTGGAATGAATATTGAGATGAGAGATTTCTATTCATATTTAGGTGGATGTGTTTTTTTGTGATAAGTTGGTTATCATTTTGCTACAAACTACTTGAACTACTTCACAGAGAATGGCAATGCTTATAACAGTCTTGGAATAGCACCACGTTAATTGACAAGAACGTTTTTTTTTACAAATGAATGGCCTTGTGTTGACCACGATCTGGCCAGGTGGAGAGCGTTGGATGGAGGTCTATGTTTTCATTTATTTGACCATTTTTGTCAAATCATTTCCAACAAATTACTATAGAACGTAGGTAACTAATTCCAACTTACTTGCTGCGTTTTATTAGCAGATGATTCCAGTTTTCATGTTTTTGGTTTACGCCACGAAAATTCATGGAATTGGACTATGTTTGTTCATAAATTCTTCTAAGAAGGCGTTAACTTGATTAACATCGGTGTATATTGACTCATTAGTTGTTTAGATGAGAATATATTCTCCTTAATAGCGTTAATAAGATGAAACGTTCAGAGTTTGCTTGGTTTTTTACTTTTAGCCCTCATCTGTCATCTGGTCAAAAACTTATTTTTGGTGTTCTGCATCTCTTACAGCGTCAGATATTTTTTGTTCATGATTGACTTTCTTTTGTTCATTGAGTTCTTTTATAACATCTGACAGAATTCGATTCTCATTATCATACATCATCAAAGTCATTCTGTGATGTTGCTCATACAGATGTTTCATTACCTCTGTCTGACTGTATTTTACCTTTTCACGGCTAAACCACTGAACGGTTTTGAATAAAATTTGGCAAGGGTAGGATAGATGGCATCCTGGAGAAGGACATAGGGACTTTTTTTCTCAAAAATAATCCTAAAGGGGGTGATATATGGGATAGAAAGGGGAAAGTTTGTATGGGAAACCCAACATTTCTTAAGTCTGGGTTATGAAAATTCAAATGTATGCTTTTGGTAAGAAATAAAGAATTTCGCGTTTCAGCGTTTTTGTAAAATTGTCCCTCAAAGGGGTCAAATAGGGGATGATTTTAAAATTCACATTTAATATTGATTTATTTGTGTCTCCTTTTCAAGAGAGTTAAGGAATTGGAAATATAGTCATAGTCCGTGTCTTGAATTAATATTTAGTCTTTATTTAATTAAAATCGGCCCACTCTGTCAAAAGTTATTACAATTTAAAATCGTAAACTAATCTTTCTAATATGTAAGTAGGTATTATGTGGTCAATGGCGGCACTGAGTAGGTATAACAAATTAATGGTGATAATAATCGTAAAATGAATTATTAGTATTTTAAAGAATTTAGAATCATATAGGGACCTGTTTTATTTATTTGAAAAAAACCGGATAAGTGTGAGTAGTACTTGTGCCCTGAGGGTTCCGTCTCAAATTTCCAAACCCAGATTGAAGGACAAACTTAACTTTTCAATTGAAAAAAACTTTAAATAGATTGTAGAGTATCGATTTGAATGAAATATAGACTAAATGTTATTTACAGACACGGCCTATGCATTTTTGATCCCAGATTGAAGAACAAACTTTAAACTCAAACTCAATAGCCTTTGGTTTATTTGCGAGTGTCAAAATATGCGTTGACTTGGAAGTTTGATCTTCGTTACAAGATCCAAGGGACCGTAGATCTAAGTTTTTGATATCTATTTCAACTTGATGCCTCCATCACGCGTTCCTGAGAAAAAGGGTCTTAACAGACAACGAAGTCATCCTTTAAGGGTTTAAAATTTTCATTTTGAGGTATGCAACCCCAAACTCTGCCGGTTACCTTTCATGCCCTAACGGCTGAACAGATTTAGTTGAAAGGCACACCGATAGGCCATGACCTGGGTTAGGACATAGGATACTCTGAATCCCGGTAGTACGTCCCTGTGGGATATTTTCCGACCATTACGCAGGCGAAGCCGCAGGCAAAAGTTAGTATTATAATAAATGAACGATTGAAGCTAGGTAAATATGTGTTTTACGTGTAGCGAAGGTATTTACTTCACTGCTGCTAAAACAGTTTTGAAATGAGAAATTGCTCTATTAAAGATACGAGAGTCCATTAGTAGCTGCAATACATTTAAATAGGTATATTTAGCTGGTCTTGAGTAAAATCACAAGCTAGCAAAACAAGATCTCCGAGAAATATGAATATTTTGAATAAGATCCGGCCATTTGCACCATAACTTATGTACCAATGAGCAATAATCTGTGTTGATATTGGCAACTAAACTAGTTATAGAGGAAATTGAGTGCGATAAAAATGTTTAAAATGAAATGATCTTATGAATTCATCTGCAATTTTCATCTTTTCTTATTAGTTCATTCATAACTTTTAAAACCACCGCGTACTTAGATGCATGTAGCATGTTCTTTTTAAGGTCATGCGGGAATTTGAATCCAGGTCTCTAGTCCTACTTAAAAAAATCTTATGTTTCGATTGTAATATTTATGTATAATTTCGATAATTTCCCAATTGACAAACTATAAATGGTTAGTAAATAAGTCCATATGTTGTCTTGGGAACTTTGCAAGTCGGTACGTTTATTGGTCTTATTAAGGCATATAGAAATCCATCGTATCGGTTTATCCTTCGATAACCTTTTGATTAGGTTGAGTCGAGTTGAACTTTATTTTATTTATTATGGCATATTCTTTTGGGTATGGAGAACTTGGTATCAGAAGTTCAGAACACCGTCCAAAAACACTTTACTTTAATTTTGTATGTGGGTACTCGGGAAAAGAGAATAACCTGAAAAGAAGTCTCCGTGAAAAACTCCGTATACCATTTCTTAATTATTTTGGTAACCTGCATGGACGTTATTTTATATTGGATTGGTTTATAAAACTAAGTGATTAGAACAGGCTGTTACTTCGAAATTATGGGTCGTTTTCAAAATTAATGTCCATTTTGTAGTAATTATGTGTCCATGAAACATTGATAAAATAAAATAAAATACAGTTCGAAATGTCAACATATAAATCAAAATTCAGACTAATTAGCAATAATATAGTAAACAGTTTTTTTTAAATATGGAAATTGGTTTTATTGCTGTAAAAAAATAATAGGTATTTTTTTTCCGTCAAATTCTTTTTCCCATATACGAAAGTGCAACGTCCACAGTCACGCGTATTTAAAAAATGCAGCAATAATAAATAATGCACGCAATAAGTAACTTGATTCAACAATTTTTTGTCGGGTTAGTTATATATAACAACTACTATAAAACAATGTTATTTATTAAATAATTTATTTATTTGCCTACAAACACGTGTCTCATATTCCATTCCTTTGTGTTATTCTTTCTTGTTACTTTGATATTTAATAATAATAGACGTAAATTCCAAATTTTGAATGGCACATCTATGCGTCAAAAAAGTTACAACGACAGAGCGCTAGTTTCACTTCCTGCGCGTCATAAATAGGACAATAAGATTTTTTTTTAAGTGCCAAGTACTAAACTTTACAGTGCAGCATGTGTAGTTGATGGTAAATTATAGTCAAATGCACAAGTAACTCGAGGGTGAAATTACAAGAATATTATTATTTGTAAAGTATGGGCCACGTTCATCTTGTTCATTCGTGTGACCATTGTTATTATTTTTGTGTTATGTTACACAATGGAATGGCTTAGGGCTTGTCACAGTATATTCACTGAAATCTGAATAGTAGTTTCAGGAAAGATGCCATTAACGCCCGCTGAACGGTACCGACGTTACCAAGAGCGTTTAAAATCAAATCATCCAAAAAAATTGAAGGAAGTATAAGAAAAGACCATGATTAGATTCGTTGAATTCGTTTTGACTCTGCCCTTACTCTTCATTTGTGTTACTTTTGTGTCACGATGATACAAAATAAACACAAAAAATGTACATTAATTTTGAAAACAACCCTTATAATATATTTTTTTAAATTTTTTTTTTTTATTACGTCATCGGCGCGCGGTCCCTGAGCGGATTGTAGGACAGCAAGATATGTATGTTTCTGGAAGCATATACCTAACTTTATTCATTTACTTGATGAGACTGCCTCAGTAGTCTTGCAGTCGTTAGAGATATTATGGGCTGGCTCAGGGAAAGGTTTCGGGTAAGGGTCCCTAATTTTGTGCTTGTTAAATCGCAATAGGATTACCACCAAAGCAAGGTCCGCTGTTGACAACCATTTTCTCTGTCCTTTTGTTTTCAAGTCGTGTTTTAGAATACTAGCTGTGCCATTTTAGAACACATGATAATATACGTATATTACTTCTTAATTTAATTAGTATTGTATGTGATGTGCAGGTGATACTGTGTGGAGCGTGCGAGAGCTCGGCGCCGCCAGACAGCTTGCGCCTCGTGTGGCTCTCCAACACTTCGCTCACCTGCAACGATGGATCTCCTGCCGGGTACGACATAGTTTACATCATCTCCTACTCATATCAGTTGAAGTGTGAAGGTGATCGTAGAGCCAACTCTCAAGTTCAAGTAATGCTACCGCATTACTTGAACGTCAGAACATATTTAGATCAAAACTGGAAAGCAGGGCCAGATGCCTATGAGGTCGACATCTGGCGAAAGCTGGATGTTATGCACTTTTGCAACCTCATTTGTTGCCTTAATTATTGTATTCCCTTTGGAGTCACCGTAACTTGGAATGTCTGTAAAACTAAATACGAACAAAATGTTTTAGCATAACAGCCATTTTAACGGTTTTTAATGATTTCAGATACTATTTCCGGCGCGGTACGAACAATGATCACTGGGTGGTGTACCTCGAGGGCGGCGGGTACTGCTGGGACCCAGCGTCGTGCAGCACGCGCTGGAGCCGCCGACCAGCACTCATGTCCTCTACGCGCTGGCCGCGGGCACGTCGCGCGCCCGCCTTGCTGTCTGCTGACCCCGCCGCCAACCCGCTGTGGCATGCCTCCAACCACGTGCTCCTGCCCTACTGCTCTAGTGACATGTGGGCCGGCACCAGGAACACTCGTCATCCGGGTGCCGGATTCGTGTTCGCCGGCCGCCTCATCGTTCGAGCTGTCCTCTCCGATCTGTTCCGCTATGGACTCACTGGCCGAATGCTGCTCGTGGGCTCCAGTGCTGGCGGTGCTGGGGTCATGCTGCACGCGGACGCCGCGAGACGCGCGCTGCGCTCGAAAGGTGTTCGTGTTGCCGCCATCGCTGACTCTGGCTGGTTCTTGGATCGTCCTGCACGAACGCGACGCGCCCCTGCTGCCACAGTGGCCCGACTCGGCCACACTCTCTGGCGCGGCAGGCCACCGACGTCGTGTGTCCGTGAGCACACCGCCGAGCCGTGGCTTTGCTACTTCGGCTACCGACTCTACCCGCACATTCATACGCCTCTCTTCGTCTTCCAATACTTATTTGATTCAGCACAGCTGGCTGCAGAGGGCGTGCGCGCTCCTCGGACTAGGTCACAGTGGGACGCTGTCCACCAGACGGGTTCTGCATTGCTGTCAAGTTTGAGTCCAGTTCGCGCCGCCTTCGCACCCGCATGTCTTGCACACGGGGCGCTCGCGCGTCCTGAATGGCAAGCTATAAACGTTTCGGGCATAACATTGCCGCGCGCTATTGCGTGCTGGGAACAGAGGCTCGGCGGTGGCAAGAGAAGGGCTCGCGGGGGGTGTGCGCCGCGAAGGCTGGTGGAGCGCTGCACGTGGCCGCAGTGTAACGGCTCGTGCCCGCGGCTGCGCGACCCGCGCACGGGCGAGGAGGTGGCGCTGGCGGCACTGCTGCAGAGCTTCGGGCTGGACGTGCGCGGCGCGGCGGCGGCCATGGGGCTGGACGCGCGCGCGCTGTCACGTATGAGTCGTGCCGAGCTGCTGCCACTGTTGGCCCCTCACATGTGACGAAGTTTATACGGACTTTTTACGGTTAAGTTTATACGGTGCTTTCTGGCACGGTGAATCTACCTCGTTTTTGTTGCACAAGTACAAGTAATATTACGTATAGATGTTAGATACTATTTATTGTTCGTCGAACTCATCGTATTTCTAAGTAAAGGGCTGGAACTCTTTAGTTTTGGTTTTCTTTCCACCTCACTTTTACTGGATAAGATAAGAATTAAAACTCAAGACATCTTTGGCACACCTGTATTTTATATAAAAATTAATACCGATCCTTTTAAAGGACCGACAGACTAGTTTGTCTCTATCTACAAATAAAATATCTAAAAATATCTCACTACTTGTCCACTGGGCGTTCTAGTTATGGCAGTGATGAGGCGGATATTCATTCAGCAGGTAACTGGATAAATTGATTGGGTAAGTATAGGCGGCGTGGCGGTTCCAAGCGGTTCCGCCAGCGTGGCAGCCAGGGCGCGCGGCGGCCCAGGGACCAGGGTGCGTGGTGGCTCAGGGCCCAGGGCGTGCGGCGGCCCGGGGACCAGGGCGCGTGGTGGCCCGGGGCCCAAGGCGCGCGGCTGCCCGGGGCGCTAGCGCGGCCGTGGCGTGGTTTGTTCACGTGGAGTCCCCCGTTTCGAAAGCGTTTCTGGCGACGTCATAAACGGGAGGCACGCTCTTCGCTGATCATTATGGATAAATCGACGACATCGTTTCCTAAGAAAAAGTCGGTGGATATGATGTTGGCTTGAGTCCGCCAGAGTGTCGCGAGGCGCGCGGTCACATTGCGGTTGACTTCGTCAGCGTTATCTCGCAGCGAGCCGCGCAGGAAGAGGATGTCGAGCACGGTGGGCGTGGTCTGCGCCATCGCAGAGAACAGCGGCGAGCGCGCCGCCGGCTGCGGCGACGACGAGATCGCACTGTCTAAGAACTGGAACAACTCCGTCGCACTGTTCTTGTTGGCCCATAAGTGAGGTAGAATAGGCCACAGCCACGAGTTTTCTGCAAATACATATTTTTTTAATGAGAATATTAACAAAATATTTTGGTTACAACTGGCAAAGTAACTTTCTGGGACATGCTTTATCACAATTTAATTATCTGTCAATTATAATTTAATATCGGACGTCATTTATTGCGCGGAAAATTAAAATAAAATGACTGATTGTTGTTTGTTGAATTTTGTAGAAACATAACAGTTTTATGAAAATGATAAGAGAAAATATTATTTAATGAACGTGATCATACTTATGTATTTTTTATTTTACCCTCAAGTAATTTGTATAATTATATTTTTGCAGGAAACGATGTTACTTGTAGGTATTTATTTATTTATATTCGTTGTTAGCTCTCTGATGGTGACAAAAAAGCAATTTAGCATACTTACGAGAAACTATCGAGTTATCGACATAGCTGAACAGCAAACGCTTGTCGGCGTTGATCAGCGTCTGTAGCGTGGGCCCCTTGGTCCCTACGCCAGTGGCGAATTCATCGGCAGGTGCCAAGTGAGGGGCCAGTTCCCGCTGCACTATCTCTAGGAGCCCTGCATGCACGGCCCAGATTGGCGACCCGTCCGGCTGGTAGAATCCGACGGGGAAGTGGTGGGCGTCCAGGAATACTACCTGAAATCGGGACGAGATTGAATTTAATTTAGATGTGTGGTATCAGGGACACACAAAATATTTATTGGGTTGTAATTAAATATTTTATTTTTTTCTATATTACCAAGAACTCTTAGAGTTTTTAGTAATTGAAGAACTAAAGTTCTTAGTAACTGAAGAACTAAAGTTCTTAGTAATTGAAGAACTGAAGTTCTTAGTAACTGAAGAACTAAAGTTCTTAGTAATTGAAGAACTAAAGTTCTTAGTAATTGATTACAATCTAGCATAATAGGAGTTATAAGCAATTTAACTCTAACTTAATATTTTACGAGATAGATTATGTTATAAACTTATAACTAAGAATAGTTTCAATTTGCACTTTTACACAATTTCGTAGCACTTTCCTTTCTTAGGGTCTGATAATTGATGAAAACACTTTTTTCATGTGTTACATACACAGCACAGCGTTTTTACTATTTATTCATCCATTATTTTGTTAATTGTTTTATTATTATAATGTTGCTTCGTTTAGTACAGCCCCAAAGTTGGATACCATACATCCAAATTGGCAAAAGAATATGCTTGTTTAATAAATATAATTTTTATGTATTGAGAAACAGGATTTCCTTACGAGTAACCAATATATACTTTTGAAACATATGCTGAGTTCCTGTCTTTTCTTTTTGATATGAGATTTCCAACCCAGGCGATTATTATTATTTCTTTTTTTGGTTTGGTACTTATAAAATAACGTCTGCGGGAGACGTTACGGCGGAGCGGGAGGTCGTGTCAGACTCTTTCTGACTAAAACCCACCCGTGTTCCTTCAGTTGCCTGTACGTTGCCAGGGGCCACGGTATCCCTTTCGGACTTTCTCGCGACCCCGGCAGGCATCAGTCCTAGCAGACCCCGTCAGTTGTGCTGACATATCTTTGAGGTGCGCGTGGAACACTACACACCGGCGACCCGGGCCTGGTCTATAACGGACGGCGAGGTACCCATTGCTCACCGTCCCCGCAAGCCCGCATCTACGGTGGTTCCAACGCAGCCTGGCGTCAAGAGTTATGCCAAGGTGTTTGGCTGTATTGGCATAAGGCACTTGCAAGCCGCTTATATAGCTTGGGTGGTAATCCTGCGATTACCATAATCTAGTTTGCTAGTAAAGTTAATGTGAATTGATTTTGGCTTTTCAGTTTGATCTTCCACTTTTGTGTCCAGTCATAAACTTTGTTCGCAGCCAAAACTTTTTCTACTTCTTCTTTGTGGCTTGCATTGAATACCTGTATCATCTGCAAAGGTAGCAATGTGTTCTTTTCCAGTTCTGAGTACATGTGTATAGCAAGTACAGGATTGGACCTAACACATCCTTAAATTCCGAGTTGATCTACACGATTACTGACAAATGCGTGCACTGACTGGAGGGGTCCACTCAAATCTGTGTGGTTCTTTCCTCAAAAGACCATTTCAGACACCAATCTACATGGTCTTCTAATGACATGAAGATTTACTTTGTAAAGTATTAAATTATTTTAATTATTGTGAATGTGAAGACCATGTAGGTCATTGTATTTTTTTTCTTTCTTTTACCAGTTAGTTTTAATCATGGTCTGGCAGTGTGAGTAATTTATGCGGTCTACCCAAATGTCCTTTATTTGGTATTGTTCGTCGAATCGTTGAGCTCCTTAAGTTCCAAGTTGAGCTGCACGATTGCTGACAAATGCGTGCACTGACGGGAAGGGTCCCCACAATCTTCCGGTTCTATCCCCAAAAGACTATTGCAGACAAACTAATCTACATGGTCTTCACATGATCTGACCGAGATTATGTCTGGACTTTAAAAGAGATTGTGACCTCTTAGTGTCGTCCTTTCTTCTCAGAGTCGTCAGATAGGAAACGCCGACCTCATCATATTTTTAATATACTATTGACGTGTAAAGTGTTTGTACAAACCTATTTACAGAAAATCATTTCATTTCATTTCATACTTCCTTGTGGTAACCCAGCTTTTATAGTTTTTAGCTCGCAATATGCATTCTGTTGCCTTATTCTAAACATTGCTTATACGCTTTTATTTATAAACGATGATTAAAGTTAAGACACGTTTAAACGTCAAAAATATATGGTTAAACAGATGCTAATCATTGCTTAACTTAAAGCAACGTTTATGAATAAGAGGGTTAGTATATGTTAATATATGACTCTAGAATGTGCATGTGTGTGAGCAAATTCTGCGTCTGAGTTTAAATAGACCATCATGCGAAACTTTATAAAAAAATGAGTAAGTTAGGGTTGTAAAATATGTAACTACTATTATGACATTGTTTAAGGAATTAATTTGTCGTAACTAATTGATTTTCTCTGATACTTTTTTAGGTAGGTAACCGCTTTTCTAGAAAACAGACTTGGGTTGAAACTTAATTATTTATATACTTACCGTAACAGTCAATCAGATGTGTGACAATAATAACTCACCTCTTTTGTGGCATCAAGAAACGCTCTAATTTCTCTTAGAAGCGGAACCAATGGACGGACTCGAATTAAATTATGATTCAGCCAATATCTGAAAACGTATGAAAACAAATAGTTTAGAAGTCTTTTTTTGTTGCATTAGACTAGACATGCATGTTTCCTTTCATTTGACAGTCAATTAACTGTCTGAAATACTTGTGCAATAACTTGGTAACCGAAGTAGCCATGCGAGACCATTGATCGCCTGACCGTTCAATGTTTATTTGGTATTTGGAACAAAAGGTTTACGGCCACATTATCTGCATTAACTTCTGTTACATCACTTCCAAGCAACCGCATACAGCTTACGTGCTCGAACTGGAATATAAAGACGTGAACAATGTTTGTTGACAATCCTGTGACACTTGCGCGACTGTGACACGAATCGCACGACTTGCGAGGTTAAGCAACGATTCGATGACTTGGTCAAGTGTTGAATGAGAGGCAGTCCTCAACCCCTCTAGGCTACTTCGGTCATTGAAGAGCACTTCGGTCGCGGGTCCCAGTTGTATGTCATAAATACACGGAGCGCCTGTCTTGGACACACTGACTCCGAAAACCTCTCAAGTGATTCAACTATAGACGACCCTGAGACCGGATACTGGATACCTATTGGTATTATTTGTGTAGGTCAGAGCCCAGAGGCTAGAATATCCAATTTATGAAAAAACAAGTCTTCAAGTTTCTATTAGGCATAAAAAATCAAAGCCGTTGCTTTACCTGTCTTCCACATTGTTATAGAACTCGTAGTAAGCGATCCTGAAGTCGAAGTATCTGATGCCGTGCACGAGCTGGCCCCAGATGGAGCGATCTTGGCACAGGATGAAGCTGTCCCGTGATACGGAACTGACTTCTGTGTTGAATTTCCACGCACCTGCATTATGTGTACCCGCTATAGCTAAATCACCAATACGCAGGTTGTTGATCTTAGACCTGAAGTTTGAAAGATATTACAATTAGATCATTTTGGGCAGTTTGTTACGCCACTTCTTCCCAGCTAAAGCACTACTAAGTGGTGAAGGGTGACTGTCTTATGTAATCTTTACTTTTAATAAGTGATTTTCAGCCTAACTTGAATAAAGGACTTTTGATTTTATGTTTTTTTACCTTCAAATAAAAATAGATCTTAACAGTCGTATTTTTTATATCATTTTAAAAAACGTGAACTTTGGCTAAAGAACGCGTTTGATGTAGACGAAGACGTTGCAAAAGCGACGTAATTAACTTGGTAAATGTAGTCGTGCTCGGGATGTATCATGCTCGTTTTCTGTTTTAGATAAAACAAGCATGACTGCGTTAGTGCCTTCAAAGATTTCTGCTACGAGTTTCAAAGACTAATTTAAACGGAAAATGCATTTGTTTTTAATAATCCAGCTCACCCTACGTCTTCCATCCAAGTGGGTTGTATTTTCAAGCAGTTGTAAGCTTGTATTTCAACGATGTTTCCAGCTGCCACCCATGGCCAGAGGCACTGGGGTCCCTTTGTACCCACGCCAGCTTCCCAGCCTGCAGGCAGGGTCCCTCTGCCTAGGGACATGTTTGTTATCACATGGCCTTCAACCGATGTCACCATGAACACTGATAGAGCGTTGTTCCATGACTGTGGTCTCTCGTCAAAAAGACCTATCTGTGGACAGGAAATTAGAGATTATTAAGATGTCTTTCCAAGACACACAAGAGAGAACCATTAGCGACTTATATATATAGTTATGGTTATTTATGTTACCGCTCAGCTCAATAATTTTACTGCCAATAACAACATTACTTATAGGAAATACATACCAGATTGCAACAAAGAGATTATTTTGATTGTCCATTTCATTCCCTGGCTAAAACATGATACATGGCCGATGATTTCCTGCCTGTACATTCACTCGCAATTGTATATGATATGTGGATATGATCATACATCGGTAGGTGACATGTAAGCGAATACACTTCCACTATTATTATATTTCGTAACGGCTAATATTTGAAGGAGCAGTGAATGATGCCGTGAATAAACATTGATTGTCAGCGGACGGAGCGTCACGTCCGTGTCGTTGTCATACTTTGTTACGTAAAATATGATTTATAGCCTAGATTTTGTTTTTGTTTCTATTGTAAGATTACTTTTATGTCTAACTTTAGCAATAAAGTTGAACAAAATACAATTCATGGTAGAACATAGCATGGACTTGAGTAATTTATTTAAGGGAATAATGTCCATCCCTGGATTATTGCCGGGATAACCGAATTGCTAAATAAGGTCATTTAAAGACGTCATTTTCGTACTAGGACAAAACGATGGATAAAGAAGTGAGTGTTATGACTAACTCGGGCCGACCGGGCTTTATTAGTATCAATTTACGGAGACAGTTTTGTTATTTATTGTGTAATGGAGTTGCTATCAAACAAAGGTTTGGAACAGATCTGTTATGTTTAACTTTAAAACTTTTGAGCTGCCAGTGATCATTTAGAAATTTAGGTGAATCTACGGTGACCTGATTATTGCTCAAATTTCTCTGTTATATTCCGGCCGCTGAAAGAACGCGTTCCTGAAACCAGTCAGTTGAGTACAAAAGAATAAGTTTTTTTACGAATTTCTACTTTATTTGTTCCTAATTGTGTCCAACTGAGAGGTGTCAGGAACGCATCCTCTTGGCAGCCGGAGTTTAGTTCTAAGCAAATAGTGTTTTACACTAATAAAACCTGACCCTCTGAACGATGATTAGTATTGTTATTAATTCCAACTTCGTCATGTTTAGTCTAAATATTTCAATAATTAGTAAACATTCTAATGTTACCTAAGACTTAAGTTTTTTAATTAGCTATGCTCATTGAAAATTACAAACAGCCATTGTGATCAAATAATTAAAAGTAGCTATGTACTTGTTTTGGCAATGGAAAAATTTCAAGCTTGGTTCATCTTGATACGTCACGCTTCACGGCTGACTGCGTAGCGTGATGAATATGCACTACTACTAACTATGTATAAAAACATGGAGGTATCACTGAGTATGACATTAGTATTTGACCAAAAATTTAAGGAAAACTTGTTCCAAAATGGTCCACCAAAATTATCCGTGTAGGTAGAACATACACGGGGCACGCCACAATTGTGGCAATAAGTCCCCTCTTTGAGGAGTGGCTAGAGAGGCGCCACGGCGTCCTCACCTTCCGCCTGACGCAGGTCCTCACCGGACACGGCTGTTTCGGGAGGTTCCTGTTCCGTATAAGGCGGGAGGCAACGCCCTGGTGTTACCACTGTGTGGATCACCCGGAGGACACGGTGTAGCATACGGTGGAGGTCTGCCCTGCTTGGGCGGAGCACCACCGTGTCCTCACGGACGCGATCGGTGGCGGCGATCTCTCGTGTCCGGCCCTGGTTCAGGCCATGGTCCGGAGCGAGAGTGCATGGGAGGCCGTCACTTCCTTTCGAAGCAGTAATGCTCGCGAAGGAGGAGGCGGAGCGTGCGAGGGAGAGGCAAGATTCGCGCCCTTGCGCCCCTAGTCGCCGCAGGAGACGCCCCGGGCGCCCGCCTTCGGCCACCGTAGGCGCGGGCTTGCGGACGGTGAGCAAAGGGTAGCTCGCCGTCCGATTAGGCTCAGGCCCGGGTCGACAGCGCGTTGTGTTACACGCGCGCCTCAAAGAGATGTCAGCACCAAGTGACGGGGTCCGTAAGGGCCAATGCCTGCCGGGGTTGCGAGTTTGTCCGAAAGGGATATCGCGGCCCCGGCAAACAGGCAACGGAAGGAACACGGGTGGGTTTTAGTCAGTAAAAGTCTGACACGCCCTCCCACTCCACCCAGAGCGGGAGAAGTTATTTGATATTTTCCCACGGTCAAAAAAAAAATAATTAGAACACATGCTATCACCTGGTATCATCATTGATGACCTGCTAGCGTAAAGCTACTGCTGATGTTAACATTAATTGAAGCGCTTTATTTTTTCATGTTGGCACATAGTGAGAACGTTGTGATTACGACAATATTTTTTCAAGTTTAAGACCAAACGTTGTATCGTACTCACAGAACGCCGGAGATCATACTATTCGTACCTATTCTGCCTACAGAGAATTACATGCTTCATGATGACATAGGTACTTACTTGTCTTGGTACACTGAAACACCCATTGAAGTCCCAGTTAAGTTCCAGGGCATCCTGCAGGGTGGTGGACGTTCCCAGCCGGATATCGGGTGAGTGAACTGTCACCCACACTCTGCCACAATGTGTCTTCTCCAGTATCTGATTTTCTGATGCTGGAATCACAAGCATCGGAATCTCAAATAGCTGTACCAAATTGCGAGGTCGTTGCGTAACACACTTCTTTCTTTTTCGTCTGGTTAGTGAGTGACTAACCTGGTGTTAGAGTTTTAAAACCACCCAAGGGCCTCTGACTTGGCTTCACATGTCGTTGAGAAATATCTCTCAGGCATGCCGGTTTCCTCACGATTTTTCCTTCACCGTTTTTGAAGCAAGTGATAATTTTTAATACGCACCTGAATCGGCTTTTATTTTGTCAATTCATTGCGTCGTCTTCGTTGTCGAGCAGACGAATAATTCAAACATATGAAGCATTGGATTAGCAAGTTTTTTCAAATAATTGGATTGTGATTGGAAGTGTGTTACGCAATAAGTGTGCTGGTTATTTACTCACTTAGTTGTTATTTTTGTTGATAATGTACAATAATCATGTAACCCTAACGTACCTAATTGTACAATCGGTTTCTGCAATAAAGTTATTATACTTGTAAATAAAGCAAGTTATAATATGCATTATAAATGTTGAGCATTTCGGAAGCGGTAAATCTGTATTCAAATGTGTATTTACAATGTGATTTTAGGTTATCTCGACATATCATAATTTGAATCTACATTATATTACCTAATATTATCTAATACTGTAAAAGTTTGGATGCAATATTGGTGTTTGCAATTGTGCTAAATTGGCTGGGTAGATTTTGCTAGAATTTACTATCGATTAATTGTATTTTAGTTAGGCTATTATGGAAAGAAATGGAGTTAAATAAGGATGAGCTGCAGGCTTGGCTTGTTTTCTATAACCAGTTATCTAATGACGTTATTTTTCTGTAAACATTTATGTTAGTAGTTACGTTATATCTTGTTTTGAAGGTTAGAGTAGATTTTTACTACGATTTCTGCAATTTACAATGCGTGCCACCGGTCACCAGAAGTGCGGTCCTTTGAAACCAACCACTTTACGTACATACACGTTTAAGAGTCCGTATGATCCGGCTCGGTTTTACGACCGGTACGACAACAGGCGACGCCTTGTGCGGTACTAGTGATACTGAAAACGTTACATGGATATTAAATAGATGCATACGAAGTACTTTGAATGCTGCGTAGAAGAATGATGATGTGCCTGAAATTAGATTAAAGAAAGATAATGGAACAATCATAATATGTGGATGAGATAATGCTGGCAAAGATCATTTATGATCTGTATCGACTGCCTAGCTTTCAAAATGTCTGAGTGATAATAAACACAAAAGGTAATAAAGTTTAATGACCGGCAATGATTCTGGTTTTACGTAAAGTAATAAATCCGGAATTCAATTTAACGTCCAGTGTTTTATGTTTGACACTGTCAGTGTCAAGGTCTTTGTCAAAGACCTTAGTCTTTTTTTTTTTTTTTTTTGAGGGTGGGAAATCATCAAATGACTTCTCCCGCTCTGGGCAGAGCGAGAGGGTGTGTCAGACTTTTACTGACTAAAACCCACCCGTGTTCCTTCCGTTGCCTGAGTGCCGGGGCCGCGTTATCCCTTTCGGACAAACCCGCAACCCCAGCAGGCATTGGTCTTTCGACCCCGTCGGTTGGTGCTGACATCTCTCTGAGGCGCGCGTGGAACACAACGCGCCGTCGACACGGGCCTGGTCCTTATCGGACGGCGAGCTGCCCATTGCTCACCGTCCGCAAGCCCGCGCCTACGGTGGCCGGAAGTCGGCTCTGGACTCCCGACGCCCGGGGCGTCTCCTGCGGCGACTAGGGCCGCGAGGGCGTGCAGCTTGCATCTCCCTCGCGCGCTCCGCCTCCTCCTTCGCGAGCATAACTGCTTCGCAGAAGGAGGTGACGGCCTCCCATGCACTCTCGCTCCGAACCATGGCCTGAACCAGGGCCGGACGCGAGAGATCGCCGCCGCCGATCGCCTCCGTGAGGACACGGCGGTGCTCCGCCCAAGCCGGGCAGACCTCCACCGTATGCTCCACCGTGTCCTCCGGGCGATCCACACAGTGGTGACACCCGGGCGTTTCCTCCCGCCTTACGCGGAACAGGAACCTCCCGAAACAACCGTGTCCGGTGAGGACCTGCGTCAGGCGGAAGGTGAGGACGCCATGGCGCCTCTCAAGCCACTCCTCAAAGAGGGGACTTATCGCCGCAATTGTGGCGTGCCCAGCGCTGGGTTGCGACAATCGTACACTCCATGCCGCCATGAGATCCCGCCGGAGCTCTGTCCGCTGTGCCGTGATTTCTCGCGGCAGCGGAGTTACACCCCGGCGTTTCGCCTCCTCGCGCAACTCCCACATGTGCGCGAGGACTTTCACCTCCAGATCCCAAAAAAAGACCTTAGTCTGGAGGTGCCTTAATGAAAATTAAATTCAGTCTACTAGTTTATCAATATCAAGTCGATTTAAGTCAACCAACACTCACAAATGAAGTCTCCAACACGGAAAACAATGACATTTTTTATCAGTATGTACCGTGAGTTCCAGCAAACGTTAAGCAATGTAATGCTAATGACATAAATGCACAGGCGATGTGTACCGAAGCATATTTAATTAAGTGTTTAGTATATCTACCGCGTGGACCTCCTTTACGGATGCTTCACATTATGTAAGAGCTGTTACTGTAGTCTTTTGTCACTGGACGAAGAGTTGTCGTAATGTATTGTTGCGAAAATGAAGATGACGCTTGAGAAAAAAGGCTATTGATCGTTATAAGAATAATTTTCTTTTCCAGCTTTCCATTTTCTAAAGAGTTATTTTAGGAGGCTTTTGGTTAATTTTGAACTAAGTGGAGTTCCTTGTTTTTGGTCTAAATGATTGCTATCTGAGATAATTTAGATTGGCTATTCGGAAATATCGTAAATGGGTATGAACCGAATATTTATGAGCTTTTGAGCTAGCCATCCACAAGTAAAAAAAAATTCAAACAAATCGTGGTAAGGTAGAGGTTGTTTCGGAAGTCGGTTTAGATCTAGTTTGGTTTTACCACCATGCTCAACCAAGTATTTATGAGGTTAGCTAGATTCAGATAAGTTATTGTTATCATACAATACTGGCACCTAACCTTCACAATTTTCTTAAAGCAAAATTGATAAGCCCCGACAATTTTTCGGGATAAATACTCGTAGTTTTAGAAATTATCATCATTGAAGTTCTGGAAATCTCAAACTTCAATGATGATAATTTCTAAAACATCAATAAGTATAATATACTGACGTGACGAGACTATATGAGAGACTATTATGGGACGTGACACAATTTTTTCTTAACCTTTATCCTTTGTCAGGCCATTTAGAAAATCAATACTAGTTGCGACTGGTTCTCTAACTGAAATAAAACTTCTACTTTTAGAATTCTTCGCAATGTTTAAAACAGTTGGAAATGTTAATTGGCTTCATGCAAATCGTTTTGTTCACAGTTCAATTTGAATTTAACTACATTTTAACGTGACTTTGCACTTAAAAAATTATGTAAAAACCAAATTGAATAGAACGTGTAAATTAAAGGCTCCCCGCGAACAGGCGCGACGCGACTCTAATAAAACAATTTCTAAGAAAGCTTCATGGAAATTGTTCTACCAGAATCGCGTCGCACCGTTGCCGTCGCGTCCCTCTTGTCGGCGGGGGCCTTAAAATTATGCTTCTCAATTCTTTTTTGTACCTATGTTCTATTTTGGTAAGGATCCGGGTGCTCGAGTCAAATTCGACCCTTGTAACATCGGGAAGACTTTCGCCTCTTGCCTTGAGATCACCACCCAAATCAGGTTATGTATTTCGAAGGCAAAACAGAATATGTTAACCTAATTATTATTAAATCTGCAAAAAAAATGTGTTCGTGTATGTTATTTATTTTACTGTATATTGGCAGCTTTTATTTTCTTTATATCTATTCGTGTACTATTTCATTATTATGTTTGTATTATTTTAATTGTGTACTTTTTTACGTGTTCTGCTTTTTTCTTTTGCGCGTACAAAATAAATGTTTTATCTATCTTATTGCAGGTGCACAGATGCAGATATCTAATCTAATCTGAATACCGAAGAAGCTCATCTTGTTTGTTATCTATAATTATGAAGGATTTATCCGATTTAATTAATAAAATAATAGTCATTTGTTAAGGATTGGTGTTGTGGGTTTTTATGGTGACGTCAATTAGATTTAAGTTTTTATTTTGCGTTTTTTTGTTGATGCTCTATTAAAATTTGAAAACAACGAAAATGAATAAAACTCTTTGAACAAAACAAATTAATTAGAATATAGGTAGGCAATAAGTTAAGTTATGTATCGATTTCTAAGGATAATACTATCAAGAAAGGCAGAGATTTGATATAAAACTCCAACACCGGGAACTCGGGTGTAAGGAGTGTGGGGCTGCTATACTCCTTACGAAAATTATTGACGTGTCAAAATTAAACGCAAGTCAAGTGATCCGATTGGCTGTCGATAATTGAGTCAACTACAATCACAACAGTTTTGTTAGTTATTTTTGTGTTGATTTTCGTTCCAGAAACCGGGCGTTAGTCTACCGCTGGTTAAGCTATGAACTAACATGTTGTGTAAGGTCATGATCGGTGACCGTGATGCAGCCAGCTAGGGTGAATGCTGCTTTTTAAAAGGTGACAAGGAGAACTACCAACCTTCAGAGTTTAGAGTGATGAGGAACTGGGTTCGATACCTTTTTACGTCATGTTATTGGTTTTTTTATCTGGAGTTTCTCAGTAGCAGCCCGTAGATTTGTGCCCGGTTGATGGCAAAGGGCTCGCCCCCTATTACCTACTGTCCGACTTAAATATGGCTGGCGAAATGTGGGTGTTTCTAGTATAGATTCACCCCTGCCATACCCTTTGAGTGATGGGTACAGTCGTGATGTTATGTCATGTTGTTTTACAAAACTTTTGGTATCGCAAGTCCGTTTCACTAAAGTATCGGGACACAGGATGACCCAGGAGGTGGCTTAGTAGATGTGACCTCCTGAAGGATTAGATCTACAAAAGGAATTTATAAAGAGGTGAGGCAGCAGGATACGGGTATGCTGTTAGAAGAAGCATTAGGGATTCCAGGCTCCATATCTGTGTGTGTGTGTATCTATATAAGTAATACAAATGAAATGCTGTTCTTTGGAGAAAAAATAAATAATTGCAAAGTCGAAAATGGCTGGATCGATTTAGCTATTTTTGTTTTAATATGTTCGTAATAGATCGAATAAGGATTTTAGGAAATATATATTTTTTTAAATTACCCGGAATATTGGAAAATTCAAAACTTACAGTTTTTCAATTTTTTCCATGGGATTTTTGTAGATATGATAAGTCGTTTTTTGCCTTAAACATGGTCAGTTCTTACAGTCAGGTATTAATCTAAAGTCCACATGTTTAGCTATAGAGGATATGTATCAATTGCATGCAAAATAATAATTATTAATTGTTGTCACAGATGTCACAGATATAAGGTCAATACAATAATATAATAGTTTTATCTTATTTATACTACGTATTAATTATTGTTTTCGGTAGGACAACGTCTCTCGGGTCGGCAGTCCGTCAGTCTATATAAATAAAAATGAAATGCCGTTCGTTGTTAAGCGCATGACTTGAGAAAGGCTGGACCAAATTGGCAATTCTTTTTTTAAGTTTTCGTAAAGTCCGAATAAGGTTTTGAAGAAAAAAATATTAAAAAGTTTATTGGAAAATTGGAAATGTGGGAGAAACTGTATTTTTGTATGAACTATGTATATTGTTTGGACAGAACCACGTCGGTTGGGTCAGCTAGTTGTCAATATTTATTTAGTTGTTATTTTTATTATTTATTGCAATACAATAGATAACGAAGATAACAAAACTCATGTTTTTAAAGTAAAAAATACAAATTGTGGAAGTATCGTTAAATTACAAAATAATCTACATTTCCGGACCTAGGTAAGTATATATTATATTGTATAAAATTATGCTGTGTTGGTTTAATCTATTTAATTACGTAAATAACAAGTCGGAAATAGTTAACTATCACGTTATGTAATCCAGTCTGTACCTATTTTTTTGTCTGAAGCGATATGACTTGTGTTTTGCTTTTGCTGTTGATGTATTATATAATATTTTTGTATTCTTCGTCTTTATATAATTTATATTTGTAATAAATATTTATTTAAATGCCATTCGTTCTTGGGGTTTTTTTAAAGTAAATCTGCCTTGACGTTAATTGTAATGCGAACTGGCTGCGAACTCGAAAGATCTAAAGATCTTTAAATGTCAGATTAAGATTGTAAAAGAGGTAAAAAAAGACGAAAAGTATAAGTAGATATATTGCAAGAAAATAAGCAAAAACAACGTTGTCTTCATTAGAATAAAATAATTAAGAAAAAACAGTTATAAATGCATATTATACGTAGTGAAAAAACAAACTGACTAAAGAAAATGTTACTTATTATTGTTTTTTAAAAGTAAATGCAGCCTATAGACACATGAAAAGAATACAGTGTATTTATTATAGGAAAATGCAAAATTTACTTAATTACCTAATTTTAAAAACTATAAAATAATGGTTGTTATGAAAACATAACTCACGTCCAATAGTGGCCCCGAGCGCGGTGACAGCGAGCGCCAGCACGGCGTACCACGGCGCGGCCATCTCACTGCGGGATTCTCGCGCCACTGAACTACGACCACATTTGGCGTTCTTTCTACACAATTGATTGCTGCGCAGGAGACGTACACTTACTCTAACTCAGCGATCCAATCTAATTGCGAATCGTAGCTCGACGGGCTTGACCCGTTTATGCGCGAGCAATCCAGTTTTACAGACACAGGCACGCCAGTGGATGTTGTGCTAAATCAAACGCGTCGTGGGGTCCTAAGTGCGCAGGAATAGGTACTATAATGGTAGTGCGGGCTTCCGACAGCTCCCTCGTTTCCGATCGGGTGTCGCGTGCGTCGGCGCAACAGGCTGCTTCTGAACCACGTGCAGACCACCGGATGTCACTGATCAGCTCAGAACGGCTTAAAAACAGATTGGTTTTATTGATCGAATGCAATTCAGTACACCCGCTTTGGATATTCTTTTTGACTCATTGAATTGACTGCTCTGCGCTTTTGCTCTTGTTCCTATTTTAGGTACATCGTGTCCCCTTCACCTTTGTATCAACATTCGGCAAACAATCTGTGTTGTACTCGCATATCTTATTGTTGTGCGTGATAGTGCGACAAAATGTCATACATTTTTAAAACATTTTCTAAAGATTGTTTCTTTTAAAATTAAATCACTTTGACCCCCCAAGGTGGCCAACAAGCGCTGAGTCAGCATCTTTTGAACGTCATTAGAGACTGCAAAAGAAGGTTCAAACAATTTCCTTTCTAAACAAAGTGATTAAATTATAAAATAGTTTCTCCTTAACTCTGGGAAATACACAAAATTCACTAACTGTCTTTAGAAAATCTGAAGTCATCTTAGTTCGGTGAGGAAATTGAAATCCAATCTGTTTACGTAAGAATTACTGGGTAGAATATTCTAAGGCTGCAAGTCAATAGCTGTGTTTTAATTGTGAATGCTCTACCGTAAAATTCGTACATTGAAGCAAATATCTAATTCTGAATTTTTAGTCTTTCTCTCATAGGAGTGATATCCAAATAGTTCTCTTAGCTAAATATCAACTGCAGCTGAAAGTTGGACACTAAATATAAATTGATTCTTAGCTCCAAATTGCTCTTACAACTCTAGTTGAATCGTCGTCCTAATCATTCCCAAATCTTTGAGAATAGGCTTAGTAGGCTTCCGAATTTCTTTCATAAATATTATAGGGAGTTACGAAGATCTATCTTGACGTTATTGGTACTTATCCTTCTATTATCACTAAGTAGGATATCAGTTCTTGTCATGTTTAAGCGGATCGAGAGATATTAGGTTGCAGGTGTGTTTGTCAGTTCATTCATATTTATTTATTAACGTTATCAATACGTAGATAAGATTAATTATAGATCAGGGGGCCTACCACCACCTTTCGGGAAACAATTGGAATGTAACCTAATCTGGCATGCTAGGATACAAGCAAAACATGTACGAGTATGCTCTATAATGTCTTTTAATAACAACTTATATACCATGTTTTTTGGAAATAAATATTATTTATTTTAATATTACTTTAGTGTGGGAAAGAGATGAAGGTCTACAGCTCCATGTCTTTCCCTCAATGAAGTAAGATTAAAATAATACTGCTTTAGAGGTGGTGGTAGGCCCCCTGACCACTCAAGTTGGGGTCACTTTGGTTTTGTTCGATAAAAAGTTGATCTTGAGTTACAAAGTAATTCATATTTCACAGGTCTGCAAGACTAATGTACATAATTTGGAACACGTTTAGTTCCAGTGGCCCTCCTGGAGGGTTCACTCAAGTCACATATGGGATGACAGGAGCCCTCGCAGAGGGCTCTTTTTAAATGTAGGTATTTTATTAGCGAATTCGGCATTATAAACTGTGAAAATAAAATCAGTTGTATATTTTAACAAGATTTCGAACCTAATGCCGGTGACACGCCTCGAGGGTTAACTTTAGCGCAAACGTAATACCGGTGACCCTCTTGGGGTCAACTTGCAATATGTATGGTGGCATGGCGTATGAGCTCTATGAAAAATTGGTGGAGCCGAAAGTGAGTATGAGAGTGACAAATAAGTAAAAAGAGTAAGTAAGTTTTGACCCGTTAGGTCAAAACTTACTTACTCTTTTTACTTATTTCTGTTTTGTGCTCGTGATTATTTAAATCTATTGTTTTATTTTCTTGTTCTACTCGAGTTTATTTATTATCTTTTTGATGTACGTGTTTCTGTGACAAATAAATTTATTTTTCTTTCTAAAGGCTAATTAGTACATTAGAAAAATATTGTTATTATTTGGATAGACCAAGATAAATCAATGTTTTTTGATATGTGCAAATGATGCAATAAGCTCGTCGGTACAACAAATTTGCAAGATCTCGAGTTTTCAGACAACAATTTAATGGTATTGATGTAGTTTGCGAGGGCATTTTCTTAAAGTTGTACCAGTGGCCGTAAGTCTGTCACGGGAAGGAAAACTGGCCATAGTTATTACAATGATTATGTTCGAAACCAACAGTTAGGAACAGGTACTAAACGATCATGACGATTTTCTCGGTTTAGAAAGTAGTAAGCAAAGTAATTGAAAGGTACACGGGAAACAAAGTTTGACGATAATGACGGTCTCAAAACGGTGAAGGAAACACCATCATTCTTCTGCCCGTTTCCCAATTTATTTGTGGCCGGTGCAACTTGTCTTTTTCTTCCATACTTCTCTGTCAGTCGTCATCTCGGTACTCACCCTCTTTCTATCCATATCATCTTCTACACAGTCCATCCATCGTTTCTTTGGTCTTCCCCTACTCGTATAGCCATTCACATTCATACTCAAAACTTTTTTCACGATATTACCCTTATTCCTCCCCATCACATGCCCATACAACCTATTATATATTACATATTACCATACAACTTTTCAGTCAGAAATCGACATGTTCTAGCATAGTTAATTGACTCAGGCGTGAGAAATTGACACGTGTTTCACCTCTCAACGAGGCATCCTCAGGATGACGATTGACTTGTTGCGAACCCAGCCCCGACGATTTCTTACAGGGTTCTTTAATGACTCTTTAAGAACAGTTAAGCGGATTAGTTTACTAAATATACGTCGTCTATTGTATTTTATGTTCTAGCATCTAAAATTCGAAGACATATATGACATTCACCAACACAAGCTGGGCCCGCGTGGTGGTTTAGCTACAGCCCACTCCTTCTCAAAGAGAGGAGGCCTGAGTCCCAACAGTGGGAACATTAAAGGCTGATTATGCTAAGATGAAGAACAAGGCCACCTATTGCATTCATTCGCCTCTCATATGGTTGCGTTTGTTATTTTTGTCAAGATCTGCAACAATGATGATGATCAGTTGGGATAGCAATAGATGTTTTATAACATTTGAAGAGTACTGTGTGGACTTATTATAGGCATATCATAATATTGTAAATGGCAGTTTATTTAGTTAAGTTATTTTAAAATAGTCTATTGTGAAGATATTGTTTTATGTACTGTGTTATGCCAATTAAGTAGGTATAATACAAAACATTTTGCACTTTCTTTCATTGTTATCATGATTTCACTGTAAAGTAAGGATTTTCCGATAGAAAAAATAACAAGGTTGGTATGTTGTTATTACTACTTGTTATCTATACTCATTTGCTACGTCCTGGTAAAAGCATCAATCATGTTGAATTGACAAGTGTAGTACACACAGCTACACATCAAGCTATACATTTCCAGTTTACGCTGATCTCGCATTGTTTAGGATTTCCGTACAGTGCGAGGTCAGCTTATACTGGAAATGTATAGCTTGATGTGTAGCCGTGTGTACAAGAGGTCAATCAAAACATACTCGATAACGCAGAAAGAAATAAAGAGATAAACTTCATCTTTTTTTCACCTTTGCTCATATCTGTCCCATTTTACACTAAGTGTCAATATATGATACCTGGAAAAAAAAAAGAAATTCAAATTAGTCCGTCAGTCAGATAATAAAAAAAATATTAGACACGTATTTTTTGCTTTGTCATTAATAACAAACTACTTAGATAAAACACATTTTCGTCACAAGTATTTAATCTACATACTCGTGACGTCATGGCTTATTTTACCTCAATGTATTGCCGTAATCTTTAGATTAGGTACGTAAAAATAATAAAAAATACGTGTCCAATATTTTTTAATAAACTCCAAGACGGACAAAAAAAATTTTTGTCATCATCGGTTCTCTGCCCTTTCGCCGAAAATTGTATGCCAGATTTTCACTTGCCAACTAACGTTTCGCAGAATTTTATTTCGCCGAATAATCATTTGCCAACTTATCATATAATTTTGTTTTATTTTAACCTAACCCAACCTCACAATTACCAACTGTACGTTTGGTCTGATTTTCATAATGACACTTGTTAAAATGCCAACTTTCAAGTAGCATAGCGTTTTAGTTTGCGTAATATTCATTTAGTTGTTTATTGTTTACCAAATCTAGTAGGGTTTCGTTTAATAATTATGTAATACTAGCTTTTGCCCGCGGCTTCGCCCGCGTGGATGTCGGAAAATATCCCACGGGTACGTACTACCGGGATTAGTTAGATCATACCTAATATCCGAGGAAAAGTCGTTGATTCCTACCGCTGCGCCCGCGTTGTCGGCAACCATAATTATTTTGTCACGCGTAATTTTGAATCTGTGATATCTTTTAAAGTATTCATTTTAATGATATGATGTCAAGGCATATTTTAATCTAAATTAAATGCCCAATTTAAATAACATATTTTATTGGATAAGGATAAATAAAATACCGGTCAAAATAACAATGAAATATTTATCAAATTCTGAAAGATAAAAATGGTTACTGTAGGTCATCCTTAGAAGATAGACATATGCTATCGCGGACTTTATTTTTGAACTTTTTAAGATAAACAATTCTGTAAAACATAAATTTGATGTATCTCTTACGGCTTACGCCTCGCACGTCAGTAAAGCTCAAAGTCGGCATGATTTTATCCGACATCTACGATAATAATCGTCATATTTCAGCCAATTTACATAAAACCTTAATGTATTAAACACAAAAACCTTCCTATTAACCGCTTAAAGATCTAAGCATACATAGGGACAGACAGCGCGAAGCGACTTTGTTTTATACTATGTAAAGATAAAGATTATGTGGGTAAGCGCAACTTATTTTTATGACAATGTAGGTAAGTACGAATAAATTGACTCATTGACGATAAGTGTTTACATCATTAGTTGCGGACTGTTACTGTGGATCTAGTCGTTTCTGGCACTCACCGGCCGCTGCCGCGGCACCGGTCGCTGCGCTCGCTCGGCTCGTGCGTAGGAAGTCACAGTTTTAAAACCTAACCTAACCTATTTTTATTTTTTTATAATTAACCTACTCTAAGAATTCTTGAACACAAAGCTACATACTCTGAGAAAAAAATATTGCTCTGCATTGCTGCCAATTTAAAGGTTTAATGTTATTTTTGAGATTCTTAAATAAAAAATGTATGTTAAAATTAGTTTATTTTTTATCATTATATCTATGTATGAAGAGGGAACTGTTATACTGACAAAACGTCATTCGTCTAATAGTTGTGTGGCCTAGGGAAATGTTTGACAAATGATAAATGTCCCAAACGTTTTTTGTCATTATAATAATCAGCTTACACTCTTACCAACTTATCTGTGAAATGGCGAAAATTGGAACTACGGCCGTCATGTTGAAATGTCATTCGATTGTCAGTGTCTACTACATTCGGGTTCTCTGGTTGTTTTGTCGTGATATTGCTAAATTTATAAAGTTAATAATGCCGAAAGCTATTAAAAGTGATGCTCGAAACATTATTCTAAAGGTTAAAACCTTTTTTGAAGAAGAAGCTCGGGCGGTCTCTCCGATTATTCAATTTAATCAAATATACAAACGAATTTCGGCAGCAACAGGTTAGTGTTGTCAACTTTCTTGTTATAAATTACCCGATACTTAACTAATTATTTAAGTCCTCGAAATATTCGTTTCTATTCTTGCTGCAGGTTAGCGTAACGGTAACGTACATCTATAAGGTAACCTGCTAAGTGAGAGAGCCAACTAACCTGCCAGATTTCAAATTTCTACTAACATTTATTTTATTATCTTATATTTCAGGTGTGAGTCAAGGACTAATTTCAAAAATAGTTAAGGAAGGGCACGCAGCAGAAGAAACTGGTACAAAAATTCGGACACCAGGCAAGGAGAGGAAACGTAAAAGTGGATTTGTGCATTGATGATTTTGACATGGGAGTTATACGGAGGAAAGTACATGAATTTTATCCTGCTAAAAAAGAGGACCCTACTGTTAAAAAGCTTCTAGAGGTTGGTGGAGCTTCTTAAAGACAGATATAAATTACACAGGACAGCGAGAGAGTCTGCGAAAGCTGCTTCACAAGGTGGGATTTTGTTTAAAAAAATCTCAATCCAATCGGAAGGTTCTTATGGAGCGTAATGAAATATCAGCTTGGAGAGCTAAGTAGTTGCATGTAGAGATGGGTAACCACCCGGGTTAAAACCTACTAGTGGGTTAAAACCCAGTTATCACCAGTTTTATTCCACCCACTGGGTGTTTTGGCCGGGTGAAAACAAAATATTAAAAAATATATATTTAAACATGTAGCACGCCACGGTAGATGCGCGGGGCGGCAGGACTGAGAGGGAGGGGGAAGGGACCGCGCGCTGGTAGCTCCCCCGCCCTTTTCCCCGCTCAAACCCTCACTCGAGTTTACCTCGCTGGTTAGAGTGCGCGCGTTTTGAGTGAATTTTGTGTTTTTACTTAAGTACCTACGACCCCGAACTGTTATATTGAGATCTGATCCTGCTTTTACCTGAATGACCTTGGCTTGAACACATTGACTACGATTTGCTTAAGCACTGGATTTATCAACACGAGAAAAGAATCTACGGTAAGTAAAAGAAATATTATTGTTTACTAACCTTAATTTATTCTAAAAGAATGTATTCTATATTACAGTAATTTGTTTTATTCTTGTACTTCAAGTGGTAGTAAGTAGTAACGATGTAATATTTTAGTTTTAATGTATTATTTGCTACTTGCCGCTCCGGCTTCGCACGGTATCTATTTACTAATTTGGCATCATTTAGATTTAAAAAGCTTAAAGTAGAGTACTTGTAAGTGTCCACTTGATTTAAAATTAAAGACACATGTACTATTCAATCATTTTGTTAGCGCTATGATATTGATAGTCCAACGTTACGTAATTTATGTTATAGTATAACGAGAAATAGAGTTAAAAAGAGTTAATAAGTGCTTTTAGTACCTACATTGCCTGTCAGTTGCATGAGAAACTAAATTTAGTTAGTAGACAAAAAAAATCCGTATCACACAAAATACAATTGAAATGAAATGGACTTTACTTACGTAATGTACCCATATGTAATGTCCGTCTACCAAACCCTTACATAAATAACTTATTAAACTTCCTTATTTTAGGGCAACATGGTGAGACCAAAAAACCAACAGATATGGAAACATTTTCGAGAAAGTGAGAACAAATCGGCTACATGCAAGTATTGTGAAACAAAATACAAAGTAGCCAATCTGCAAAAAATGGCTAGACATTTACAAAAATGTCTTCATTGCCCTGAAAACTGCAAACAGCAGTTGAGGACCAATATATCGCATAGTTCGCCAGTATCTGCGGTCCGAAACACGATATTGCAACCTAGGGATAAAGAAAATGAGAGACCTGAGTCTGAATTAAGTTTGTCGATTGAGGGCAGTGCATCTTCAGTGAGTCTGACAACGAATGTAAATAAAGAACATTTACATTCATTATTAGCTAAGGCTGTTTATGTATCGGGAACACCCCTTTCAATAGTAGAACACCCCCTCTGGATAAATTTTTTCAATGAACTCCAGCCATTGTACAAATTGCCTACCAGAAAAACTATTTCTACAACCATTTTGGACAAAACATATAGAGAAATGCATCACGAATTAAAAGAAAACATGAAATCGCAAACATGTTTGCACTTAATGCTAGATGGTTGGTCAAATTGTAGGAATGAAGGAATAATTAATATAATAATATCAAAACCAGAACCTGTATTTATTAAAAGTATTGCGACGGCAGAAAATCGTCATACTAGTGATTACATATGTGAACAAATTTTAAATGTATTATCTGAGTATGGAACAAATAAGTTTGCTACGATGATAGGAGATAATGCAAGTAATATGCAGAAAGCTTTTCGTCTCGTAAAAGACGTTCATCCAAGCATAACATATATAAACTGTGCTGCTCACACTTTAAATTTGCTTTGCAAAAATATTATCAGAATTGATGTTATAAATGCTTGTAAGAATATGGCAATTAACATGGTCAAAACTATAAAAAAAAGTCAAGTTTTAACATATTTACTAGCAAAAATTGTAAAGGAAAAAAATGCTGGTGAAACTTTAAAGTTGCCATGCGATACCCGATGGGGCAGTTATTACACCAGCTTTAAAAGTATCGAAAACACTAAGGTAGCCTTGCAGACCTTAGCTGTTCATGAAAAAGCAACACTTTTACCTGCGGAAGAAAAATCAGCGCTGTTGGACGACAATTTTTGGAAAATTATGCGGCAATGCAAACTTATTATGGAACCTATTTCTGATGCAATATTTCAATTAGAAGGAAATGAAAAAAATATTCATAAGGTATTTTTGACATTAAAAAATATGAAATCGAAGTTACTTTTTAGTTTACCGGATGTCACAATAATAGAAAACGACAAAAAAGATGAAATATTAATGAATGTCGACCAAAGAATCAAAATGTGTTTGAAACCGATTCACTTTGCAGCGTACTTATTAGACCCCACAGACCAAGGATCTGAACTTGACGAAAGTCAAGAAGTCGACGCTATGGAGTACATATGCGAAGTAGGACAAAGTATCGGATTAAATGTCATGACAAACTTGGCATCTTATAGAGCAAGAGATGGTTTTTGGAGTCGAAGATTTCTGTGGGCTAACATCAACGATGTAAGCGCATCAATCTGGTGGAAAGGAATATGTGGATCTACTGCATTGAGCAAAGTCGCTGTCCGTATTCTTACAGCACCATGCACTTCTGCTGCTGTAGAGCGGTCTTTTAGTGCTCATAGTAACATACACAGTAAAAAAAGAAATAGACTCACTACGGAAAGGGCAGCAAAACTAACATATGTAACATACAATTGGAATTTGTTGCACAAGCACGTGGATGATTTAAGTGATGACACTGAAGACTGCGTGCCTGATTCACCATCAACACATCTGGAATCCCAGAGATATAATATGCAAACCACGCCACCACGTACAAATAGCCCTGAACCATCTACGTCCGGCATCAACAATTTTCAATTTTTTGACTGTAACCGTATTTCCGATTCAAGTGATGATGATGATTGATTGACGACCTACTGATCTGTTGTAATTATTCAAATAAATAATAAATGTATCTGATTTTATATTCAGGCTTTTATTTTTGACGAGCTAGTAGTGAACTCTCCTTCCCACTATTATATAATTAACAATACCCATTTTCACCCAGTAAAACGGGTGAAAATGGGTTAAAACCGGGTTAAAACCCAAATCACCCAGTTTTAACCCAAATGGGAAGAATGGGTTTTAACCCACTACCCATCTCTAGTTGCATGTAGTGGATAAAAATAATACATCTCCCCAGCCCCGGCCCATAGTTTATTTAGATGAGACCTATATTCACTCTTCGCATACATCGGGTAAATGTTGGCAAGGAGAGGGTGAAGACGGAGTATTGGAGCCTGTATCGAAAGGGCAAAGATATATTATTGTTCATGCGGGAGGAGATACTGGATTTGTTACAAATGCACTACTTATGTTTAAATCAAACACGAAAAGTGGGGATTATCATGACGAGATGAATAGTACCAACTTTAAAAAGTGGGTTATTGAAAAACTTGTGCCTAATTTAGGAGAGCCACCCATAATAGTGATGGATAATGCTCCTTATCACCGTATTTGTGTGAATAAAGTCCCAAATACGAATTCCTTAAAAAAAGATATGCAATTATGGTTGACCCAAAATAAAATTGACTACGTAGAGAATTTGACTAAACCTCAGCTTTTAGAAATTATTAAGAGAAACAAGCCTGAACCTGTATATGAGATTGAAAAAAAATTAGGAGACAATAGACACAAATGTTTATATTTACCACCTTATCACTGTGATCTCAATCCCATTGAACTCATATGGCGCACAATGAAAAGAAAATTTGCTGATGTAAATATTGAGTACAAAAATGCTGAAATTCCCCGCCTAGTTAGAGAAGCTGTTGCCGCTATTACAGTTCATGAATGGGCACAGCATTGTAAACACGTTCGCAGGTTAGAAGGAGAATACTTAAAACACGATTTGTATTTAGATAAACCTTTTATTATAGAAGTGGTAAGTGACACTAAAACCGAAGGCGATAGTGATAATGATGATAGTGGTACGGCAAGAAGCGGAGTATGGCCTCACAACCAAGATGAAGTTGTGTATGAAGGTTCATCTAAAGATTGGGCACGCCACAATTGTGGCGATAAGCCCCCTCTTTGAGGAGTTGCTAGAGAGGCACCACGGCGTCCTCACCTTCCGCCTGACGCAGGTCCTTACCGGACACGGCTGTTTCGGGAGGTTCCTGTTCCGTATAAGGCGGGAGGAAACGCCCGGGTGTCACCACTGTCTGGATCGCCCGGAGGACACGGTGGAGCATACGGTGGAGGTCTGCCCTGCTTGGGCAGAGCACCGCCGTGTCCTCACGGGGGCGATCGGCGGCGGCGATCTCTCGCGTCCGGCACATGGGCAACGGAAGGACCACGGGTGGGTTTTAGTCAGTAAAAGTCTGACACACCCTCCCGCTCCGCTCAGAGCGGGAGAAGATATTTGCTAATTTCCCACATAAAAAAAAGGTTTATCTAAAGATCACAATTAGTGTAAACCTAGTTTTCAATAAATTATTGTAAAGCAATTTGTTTTTTTTTAATACACTACACTACCACTAGGTACCACTGCTAATTATAATTAGTCAAATCTGGTGTTAGGGGTTAGGTACGGTGGAGGCGATCGGCGGCGGCGATCTCTCGCATCCGGCCCTGGTTCAGGCCATGGTTCGGAGCGAGAGTGCATGGGAGGCCGTCACCTCCTTCTGCGAAGCAGTTATGTTCGCGAAGGAGGAGGCGGAGCGTGCGAGGGAGATGCAAGCTGCACGCCCTCGCGGCCCTAGTCGCCGCAGGAGACGCCCCGGGCGTCGGGAGTCGAGAGCCGACTTCCGGCCACCGTAGGCGCGGGCTTGCGGACGTTGAGCAATGGTCATCTCGCCGTCCGATAAGGACCAGGCCCGTGTCGACGGCGCGTTGTGTTCCTCGCGCACCTCAAAGAGATGTCAGCACCAACTGACGGGGTCGAAAACCAATGCCTGCTGGGGTTGCGGGTTTGTCCGAAAGGGATATCGCAGCCCCGGCACACAGGCTACGGAAGGAACATGGGTGGGTTTTAGTCAGTAAAAGCCTGACACAGCCTCTCGCTCTGTCCAGAGCGGGAGAAGTCATTTGATTTACCACCCTCAAAAAAAAAAAGAAGGGGTTAGGTACGGTCATAACTAAATGCTAGACATCCAGGTACCTCTTGCAGGGTAGGTACCTACTTAACTTTGCATTAAATGAAAGTTGTATCCCCCCCGTGGAACATTTTATCTGCTGAATTTCCACTTCATTGGATTACTTTTTAGATAAAGCCATTGTTTATTGCTGAGAGACTAAACTGTTAGCGTACCTACGTAAATGTAAATTATCAAATTATTTTTATTTATTTTATTATTTTTATATAGGTATCATAGTTTTTAATTTGTAAAAACTGTAATTCTTATTAAACGATTATGTCTAATGTGAAATTTCCTTCTTGAAAAAATTTCTTACTCAATTTTGGGCACCTTATATTAATTAGCAACACTGAATCGACGCGCGACGGTGCCGTCCTCTTTCAGTTCACAGATAAGTTGGTAGGACTGTAACAAAAATTCTATCAAATGACACGTTGTCATACAAAAATATGCTAATTGTTAGTTGTAAAAGTGAAACATCGGCGAAACGTTGGTTGGCAAGTGATAATCTGCCAAACAGTTTTCGGCGAAAAGGCAGGATACCGTCATCATCCCTATTGTGTGTCATTTCGGTTTCATATTGACCATGTGTGTAGATGTATAGTCGACGTCGTAATTGGTTTCTCACCCTAATGGACCATTTAGACGGGACCAATCCCCGAGACAATCCACTAAGCCAATCCATTAAGCCAGTCGAATGAAAAGTGCAAAATTCGTGTTGATCACTATACATACGCCTGCCGAATAAGCTAGTTCAGTTATATCAGATTCAAAATCAAAAAACACGTGAGCCCGGCTACTGAAAACATGTAGTGGAATAGCTAACTGGCTCGGACGGGAACACGCGTTCACACGAATCCAATCCACTGCGAGAGTGGTTGGGGAACCTATTGGCGCCAGCAAATTTGTTATCGTTCAATTACAGTGGACTGACTTCATCAATGGCTTGAAGACAATCCAATGTCTCTATTTAAACGATTATTGAATTGGCTTAGTGGGTTGTCTCGGGGATTGGCCCCGTTTTAATCGTCCATAAGGTTGAATGTGACTTGCACGTTGTCAATGTGACAGTTACAATTCAAGAATCTTTTGGCGCGTGGTCAAAATTGGATCAAACGCCACCATCTTGTTTTTTCAATACATTTCACAAAACAATTGCACAAATGTTTACCAATTACGCCCCCCGTCAACGTTATTCGACCGCCGAATGATACTTGTAGCAACCTTAGTGTTTAAATTTACGGGGAATTGTTGTCAATAGTGGTAAAGCAATTACGTGGTCGACTATACCTATCTTTAATTCTACTGTCATATTGCTCTATTGGACGTAAGCCGGACTGCTGAGCATGGCTTGGATCGCCAGGTCGAGCAAATGTTGTTGGATTTTTTTTGCCTTGTGATAAATTATGCACTCTTGATTTTGGAAACTATAACACGGTAACTAATAGGTATGTTAGCGCGGTGAGCAATAAAAGTGTGGACTGTATTTTTGGGCAATGGTTTATTGCCGTGCTATAACAAATTATAAACTGCCCCGGACAAACAAATAAAATAAAATAAATGACGAATATGGCAACATACGGTAATATATCTGACGAATTAACTTTAAAGCTTCTTCGTGAAAGGGTGAAAACTATGGAATCTCAATGCTACCGCAACTATTTGGATTTAACAGAAAATTCTATTAAAAATAACACAAAATATTTTTGGACTTTTGTAAAAAAACGGGGGAATCTATTTGTCAGACTTTTTCCGAATACTTCCATTCTACTTTTCTCTCTAATCCTTGTGTTAGTCATCCAATCTCTTCTCCTTTTCTTTTTAACGATTCATCGAACCTAACGTCTGATATCTGCAGTGTCATTGTTGATATCGATGTAATCATTAATTTGCTTCGTAAGTTGGATACATGCAAATCGGCAGGTCCTGATAACATCCCATCCAAACTTCTTGTTCGGTTTGCACCTTCGATAGCGCAACCTATTTCAATTTCATTTAGAAAATCTTTAAATTTCTGTGTGTGAGCTGCAAATATGGAAATCTGCGTTTATAACGCCTGTACATAAAAAGGTGTTAAAACAAACAGCGAATTACAGGCCGATATCTAAGCAGTGTATTGCAAAGGTCTTTGAAAGAATAATATATAATCAGGTTTATACTACTCTGAAAAAAACAATTAACTCGTTCCAACACGGTTCTTAAAAGGGAGGCCTGCTGTCACAAACCTGATTCTCCTTAATGAATTTATAACTGATGCTATGTGCAACGGCAAGCAGGTTGATATCGTTTATACAGACTACAGTATAGCCTTTGGTCGAATTGATCATAGCATTCTGATATCCAAGTTAAATGGCATGGGAATTCGTGGCGATCTACTCAGATGGTTTTCCTGTTACCTTGTCAACAGGTGGCAAGCAGTAGTAATTAATAATTACTTATCTACCTGGGTTCATGTTCCTAGTGGAGTTCCACAGGTTTTATAGCTCTGTCCATTGCTATTTATAATCTACATTATCGACATCGACTCTTGCTTGACTGCATCCAAACTTTTATTTTTTGCTAATGATATGAAAATGTACGCCACGAAATCATCGCAGATGGACGTAACGGCACTCCAGAATGATCTGCGTAGCCTAGAGGATTACTGCCAAAGAAACAAGCTTGATCTTAATGCCGCTAAATGCTCGGTTATTACGTATTCTCGGAAGCGCTCAATCATTGCTACGTCGTATACCATAGGTGATCAAACTCTCCCTAGATCAAACTCCATCCATGATCTGAGGGTTCATCACGAATCCAAGCTCAGTTTTGAAATACACGTTGATGCAATAGTCGCTAAGGCCTCAAAACCACTTGGTTTCATAATGCGGCTATCCAAGTGCTTTACTTAAGCCACAACTTAAAAAAATCTATACTGTACTTTTGTTAGAAGCTACTAGGAATACGCTCGGAAATATGGAACCCATGTTACCACAAAAATATATTAACCGTATTGAGAGCATCCAAAAAAGGTTCATAAGGTATCTATGTTATCATCAAAAAGTACCGTATCATTCGGAAAATGACCATAACCTATGTAAAAAAAAACATATATTACCTTCTCAACTGCCGCAAGATTTCTGACTGTATGTGCGTGTTGAAAATCTGTAACAATACTATAAACTGTTCCGATATTTTGAGAAATTTTTATTTCAACATTTCCATGAAGTCTAAGCGATACAATCGATCTTTGCGCGTTTCATTTGCTTCAACCAATTATATGCAGAATTCTGACATTGTGCGTGCAAGCAGAAATTTAAACAGTACGATATAGATCCGCTCCTAACTAGTGTGTCCTCAGCCACGAAGTGATTTAAGGTCATAGCACACATATCAACTCGGAAAGAGATCGTCACCGTATCTCCGCGGTTCGTGAGCTTGTCCCGAGGCGAAGCTATTACGTTACGATTCCGATTAGTGTGCGTTGCAGTAGGGAGTTCCTTACAAAGAATACTGAATGGCTCGAGTTGATACGGTCCTTAAGCCGTATTTGCAACTTTTTCATTTTGTTATGGTGGTTGTTATGCAGTGCGAGCAACATAGTAATTATGCTGTAGTATATAGTAACTTGGTGTGCATGTCCTTAGAATTTACTATTTTTCTCTGTATTTTATAAGTGGAGACCTGTAATTGGCTTTCAGACTAGTGTACTGTCCTCGATCTATTTGTTTTAGCTGTAAGTTTCCCATGTTATTTAAATAAATAGATATTAAGTTACGCTATAAAATAGGAAGTCTGGAACATTAAATACTGCTTTCAACCATCACAACTTATCGCCGAGTTTTAAGAAGTAGCCATCTTTGAGAGCTTCAGTGCACTTTCAAGTGGACACATAAACATCTATAGGTTACACGGCGTGTTGCTGTTTATGTGCTGCCTCTTTCTTTATAACACCAACCAACTTATCTTACTTAAGAACTAAGTACCTACTAACTCGCGCCGACGAAGCTTCGTTAGTGTTCATTCATGCAAACGCTTTCAGCCCCAAAAATTAGATCGGTCGAAGGTTAGCAAACATTCGTCTGTATACGTATATTAACCTTAGTGCATGTAGCTTTTATTTATTATACTAATTTTCATTTGCTTATTTTATTTTGTAGGTACGCTAAAAGAGAATTCAGTCAAATAATCATAGTGGAATACACATAAGGCAAATGCCTACAATAAGAAAGTTTCAAACAACTTTTAGTATTGGACTAGTCGGCTAGACATTACCCTTTGTTTGGTGTTCTAGATTGATAAAATAAAACAATGAGATCCAACAATGGCTCAAGGATTGCAAATTGGTATCGTTTGTTAGAAATCAGTTAAAACACCCTTCAACCTTAGATATACATTTTCTGAGCATTCAAAATATTGCTGTGGTGGCGCAATTGTGGTGAGGTAGATTTTTTGTTGTTTTCAGCTTTAGACTGATTTCAAAGACCAAATAAACATTTATTATATAAGCATAACGTTTTTATTACTAAGTAAATCGTCAATTTGTCGTTAGTAAGAAGCTCACGAAAATAGTTTATGAAAGTGATTTGCACACGAGCACTATACAATCTAAGAAGCTTTTTAATTATTGAACTTCTTTTTCCAAATCCATAAAGTTTTCAATAGCTTTGGCTTGCTTCTCTCGTCGGTCGTCACTGCCTGAGGAGGCGACGGATGGAGCCCTGCTGGGGTTGCGGAGCACCGGCTTCCGAAGCTGGAAGAAGTTCAGCGATGCCTTCAGCTCCTTGATGAACACTTCTTTGTGTGTGACCTGGAAAAATTATGTTGCAAATTCGTCAGACTCAAGGAAGTTAGTGTGACTATTAAGATTGGTATTTACTGATAAGAACCGTCGGGGAAAGGCCTTCCTTTTCTGACCAAGCTCTTTCATAAAAGGTAATTTTGTTGGGATTCTAATATGTTCTTCGGCATATGTCGCTTTATGTTGTTCCTACCTTTCAATCAGTGGTGTATTTTGGGTCATTTGGCGATGCTATGAAAAGCGTCTAGAAGACTATTACACACCTTCTAGTTTGTATGAATGTTAGAGGAGAAACTGCTACTTTTATACACTATACAGGCTCTCATGTAAAAACTATAATCCACCACAACGAAACGTACCTGTTCCCGAACGACAATATTACGGACTTCGTTCATGAACTCGATGGCAGTCATAAACAGACAGAACACCAAACCCACCACCAATACCACGAATGCACCAATCAGGTTCTCTATTTCGAGATCGCCTTCTATGTCATTCTCGTCGGTAACTGGCTGAAATATAGCACAAGAATACTTTCAAATTAGGTTTTTATAGGAGCCTGGAAGGTTCTAGTAATTAATCATCGGCAGTTTTTAAGACGTGCAAACAAAAACATTAAAAAACTTTGAATGGGAAATCCTAATAGATAGATATGCTTGTCCATAATATTATAACCCATACTTCAGACTGGAACATGTTGTCACCCCCTACCAAAAATAGACAATGTTCTATGCTCAGACCAAATAAAAAAACAACTCAGAGCGCTGCGAACAACACAGTGAAGCATGCCAAAACTACACCGCCGCTCTGTGCATACACGCTCACACGCACACATTTACAACTTTTTACAATGACACTACAATCAAACGATGCCTTAACTTTGCTACCAAACATTACTTTGATATCTAAAAATTGCAAACAATTAAAGCTGTAATATAAACTCCGACATTTTGGCGAGTGAAAAAAGTGCGTCTCTTGTACGTCGTGAACGCAAGTAATTCAGATTGAAAAGCTTTTAGAATATTCAGAATTGGGACAATTTTTGCAGTTTATTAAATACACCACACAAAGTGCTCACATGTTTACGAAACCGGCTTCACTTCACTGTTGACAGCGGTCGCGGTCTTGGTTTTTTATTTGGTCTAAGGTTCTATGTAATTTTATGAATTTGCAGCGTTGTCATTGATAGATTTGACACAATAGCTCTGAAAATTACTTTTAATAGTTACTTACATCACATTTTTTGGCTCCATATTTATTAAGCCACCATTTATTTTTAATTTTGTCTAAAGTTGTTAATTCTTTTAGTCTTAGAATTGCTCTGTTTATGTCCGTTCTGAACGGTGAATCTGAAAATAAAAGACATGGTATTATTCACTTTATGGAAGGATTCTTTTAAAAAAAAACCGGCCAAGTGCGTGTCGGACCACGCACAATGAAGGGTTCCGTAGTTGGATTTATCCCAAGAACAAACTTAACATTGTAGTTGAAAAACATGTTCTCCAATACATTCCAACTGCAAATGTAAGTTTGTACGCACAATATTGAGAGATTCAACATTTTATATTAAGACCATAGACTTCTTATAGGTTTTCCTGTAATCTATGAGTAAAGAACCATTCTCTGTATTTATTTCAAAATTTTAGGCTCAGTAGTAGTTTTGGAGATAATAGGTTTCGGGAATGGTCAATTTTCATATTTTTTTTTGAATATCTTAAAAAGTATTTATTTTAAAATTATAAAAAAATAATATTTAACATCCTCGCAACTAGCCCTTTCATTTGATATGTCAAACGGTACAGTTAGAAAAAAAAATGCCCCCCAAAAGTCACCCCATATTCAAAATTCTTTTATTTACGTTTCACGTCCATGTTGGGGTCACAGAAATACATATATGGACCAAATTTCAACTTAATCGATCCATTAGATTCGGAGCAAATTGGCTGTGACAGTCGGACAGACAGATACACGAGTGATCCTATAAGGGTTCCGTTTTTACCTTTTGAGGTACGGAACCCTGACAAGACACTGCTACCGATAAACATACTAATTAAAAAAACACACACAGTAGAAAGTCAGTACGAAGTAATTTAGGTAAGCTAGCAGCGCCCCGCGGTTTCACCCGTATAAGTCTCGATTGTGGGAATATCGGGACAAAAATATTCTATGTGTTAATCCAGGCTATAAAATATTTGTGTGCCAAATTTCATCCAAATCCGTTCAGTAGTTTTTGCGTGAAAGAGTAACAAACATCCATCCATCCTCACAAACTTTCGCGTTTATAATATTATTTTAGTAGGATACTCACTGGCCGGCATTGCTATCCCATAATCCTTACTGTCCAATTCACCTCCAACTTTCTTCAAATCACAGTCTCTTTTTAATTTATACTCTATGGTACTGGACTCCATAAAGAAAGCGTACTTGTTTTTACTCTTGATAACTCTTCTCTCTCCTTCGTCATTGCTCTTAACTAAGAGAGCCTTATTTGACTGCATTGTTTCGTACATGTGTCTGTATGTTTTGTCTTTGGAGGACTGTAACATAATGATTGTTTATATAAATGTTACGATCAATTTGATTAGTAATTAACAAATGATTTACCGTTATTCATACCCGCTCATTAAAGTTAAGTAATGGTTAGCGTCTGTTTAACCATAGGTACACTTTTGACGTTTAAACGCAACATTTATAAATAAGGGTAAGTGCCTAATATCTTAGAGTATTTTGTGGTTTTTGCGATATGGCATAGCTACTCTTTTAGTTTAGTAAAAAAAAAATTTTATCAGCACAGCAAAAAGAAGAAAATTTAAATTATTTGACGAACATGGTTACAATTACAAGGTCTCACCCTACCTTAAAAAACTCAAGGGTTGATCCTCCGTCGATAGCTCCATATAAAATCTTGGCTTGCTTGGCCAAGTCATCGACACTGTTGATTGGTTCGTTCTCCAAGGCTGACGTCATAGAAGCTGACAGCTGGGCGATGTAAGTCTGACACACGATCACCGCAAAGAACCACCACATAGCACAGACCCAGCGAGTGCCAAAAGCTCTGAAAATGTAAAGAACAAACAACATATTACAATGAACATAGAACAATGAGTTTAATTCAATCGACATTCTTTTTCTTAGTAAAAATGCATTTAAGAAGCAAATCCAAGCAACCCTAAAGGATCAGCTTACCCCTATAAACAAACAAACAAACAAACAAACAAATTTTACCTCTTTATAACTTTTGTAGGTACTGATAAGTAAAAATGTTTTGAGTTACATTGCGCGCTGCCGTAATAAGCAATCATTTTTGCTCAAAGTTACTTTGGTTGTTTGAGGAACAGAATGCGTAGATAATGGTTATATGGCTCATATTAATATATTAAACACATAAACCATGCGGAATAGGTACCTAAATGGTGGTGAAAGCCGCATCAAAATCCGCTGCGTAGTTAAGAAAAAAACGTGGGCACGAAAAGCGACTTTAATTTATAATATGTATACGTATATATATATAGATGATATGAATAAGACTGTTACAAATAATTTTTTTATCTTTCATTCTCTAATCTTGGATCAACTTCCGAAATGTCTGTTGGTTTAAAAAATAACAATCTCAAATAAAATTACTTGGGCAAGATGTCGCATCCTTGCGTCATAATGGAGCCCATCGTTAGCCAGGCGCAGTTCTTAAACGTCCATATATTTTCCAATTCCTCTGGATCTTTCTCGCATGGCTCTGGATTTTCCCAATCAGCTGGTGATATTCTGAAATTATTAAGTTATTTTATTATTTTATCTTGTAATAAATTCGTTTCGTATAAATAGTTTCTAGATACTTTTAATAAAAAATTTGCATAGTTCAAAAGATCAAAATGTTCCGAAATATTCGTTGTTAATAATAATGGCAATAATTTCGGAGAATATTTTAGTGATGGAATGAATTTTGTATTTATTACGTTCTCCGAGTCAAAAATGTACCCATATTACGTATACATAAGGTTACACTTACAATGTAAGAAATGAAAAATATATACCTGGCACAAATGAAAAGAACCATGGAAACTACACAATACGCAGTTGCCGTGTGCATCCAGACCTCAAAAGTATACGGATTGAGGAAGGAGAACATTCCTGGCTTGACTTTACGATCCTGGGTGTATAGGATACTTATTCCTAAAGACATGAAGGGCACTGAAAAGTCAACAACTTTCTTCCTCTCTTCCGTTATTGTAAAATCACATACAGCTAAATCAGCTTTCTGTAAAGAAAAGTATTTTGTACAAAATTGTGGTACAGGTGTTTTTTGTGTACTAAATAATACAAACTTCTCTTTATTTTCAAAATTAGTAGAAAACATTCAGCGAGCAAGTCAAACTCGCGCTTGACCAGTTTTATATTTTTAGCTAGATGTTTAATGTAAGATATTATTTATTATGTTTTTGATAACATTGCATATTTAAGTTCAGATAAAGCTGTACATAACCGTCAACAGTTTCATAAACTACTATTAAATCATCACTTACTTTGTCTAATAAGACTCCCACAAGTTCGGCATATCCCATATCCTCTTCGTGAACGAATTTATAAGTATAATTGAACTTTTCTTCTCTCAGTATTTTGAATATGTGCTTGACTAGGTCCACGGAGAAGCCTTCGAATTTTTCATTGGGGTCATCATCTTCATCTTTACATTCGTCGGTTTCACATTTTTCTTTGTACCAGAAATAGGGTTTCGCTCTACGGGACACGACCTGTGTTAGAATAATAAGGTTAGGAGAAAGTTGGATTATTTTTGCAACAGTTTCAATCCAAGTAACTGTTTAATACTTACTATAAATTCCTTGCTTGAGAGCTTGTTACTGACGCTATTGGAAAATCGTCTGGTTTCAATAATGTCCGTTCCATTGGCGGACTCCCACCTGCCGATGGTTTGTTGGATCCGGATGTGTATTTCATTCACATACAGAACGTAATTAATTCTTCGACCTTGTTCGTCAAATTCTACGTTACCAGTAACTCCGTAGGTTTTTGTCTAAAAATGTTTTTAATAAAGTTTAAGACGGTAATGGCAACTTTTCTGTAAATATGGTTTAAGGAATCAACCCAGAGCGTGAACGTTCTATAAATCTTGGAACTCGAAAACAAGAGTAATGGAATATGCCAAACAAATTGATAAAGACGAGCGACTATTGAAATTCTTTTGGGGTCACCAACAAAAAAAAATGTTCATAATTTCAGCCAAAAGACGTCCACTGATGAACATAGGCCTCCCCCAAGCACTGCCACTTCGACCGATTCTGTGCTACCCGCATCCAGTGGATTCCTGCAGCCTTCACAAGGTCATCGGTCCATCTTGTGGGAGGCCTACCAACGCTTCGTCTTCCCGTACGCGGTCGCCACTCCAGAACCTTTCGGCCCCATCGGCCATCTGTTCTACGAGCAATGTGCCCTGCCCATTGCCACTTAAGTTTGGCAATTCTTCGGGCTATGTCGGTTACCTTGGTTCTCCTACGGATCTCTTTATTTATGATTCGATCACGTAGGTAAACTCCAAGCATAGCCCTCTCCTAGCCCTTTGGGTGACTTTGGGCCTTCTAATAAGGAATATAATTATAGGAATTTAATAGTGCAGGGGGCCTAGACGTGTGTGACATTGGCATTCTATCCGTGATAACGATGATGGATTGGATTGACAATAGCTAGCGAAAAGCTTAAGTCACTCCTGACGAAAGTGGTAGAAATACGAAACGTTTTGAAAGCCTAGCCATTGGTCTAGGCCCTTTTGATCACCTCTAGTATTTTGCGTTGGAATGCAGCCCCTTGAGCCCAAGCTTCCTCTTCTCCGGAACAACTGAATGAAGGAGGCTGTTTCCGATCTTTTAGCTCTTCCACATCCAGCGCCTTCACTAGGTGATTCGCAACGTCATCCATTATTAGAGATTCGAGCTGTATGAAATCAGAAGGAATAGGATTAATTTTAGCACAAGCATAATCTCTATAATGTTCCCACTGGTGGGGCACAGGCCTCCTCACTTCGAGAGGGAGTGGACTCTAATCTACCACGCGGGCCCAATGCGAGTTGGTAGATGTCACATGTCTTCGAATTTTTGGTTCTAGGATATACCGGTTTCTTCATGATGTTCTCCTCCACCGTTTTGAGAGCAGTGTTGATGTTGTTGTTGTGTTCGAATTACCACTGGGCCACCACTCTCCTTTATAAGATTAATATTATTAGGCTAATATAAGGCAATTTTGTTTTTTTACTAGCTAATACGTTGCAACGCCTTTTTTTCCTTCTCCGGCGCGCACACAACAACTTACCAAAGTTTTATCACAATCGCTCGAGCTATTTTTGAGTTTTGCGAGACTAACATACGACAATAGATTTTTCTCCATATTTTGCTCAGAGGCTCATGGCTAAATAATAACAGCCGTATCGTATTACCCAGTAACTGGTGGACTGTGGAGGTCAGATAGGCAGTCGCTCCATGTAAAATACTGGTATTCATCTGCATCCGGTAAGACTGGAAGCTGACCCTAACATAGTTAGCAATAGGCTAGGCAGATGATGCTGTTTTTCTCCTTACTTTGAACTGGACGACGGCTGGTGATTCCTCTTTAGAATGCCAGTTGCCCACTCTTCTTGCCAGGTCATGTCTTGCGTCCTTTAGCGTCTCATATTGCGTGATGCTGAGCCACGTTATATTAGATGGCATCTTCACCAGCTGCTCAGCTACTGTCGATGCGTCCAAGGAAACTAAAATGAAGTGCTGAAACACATTGTGAAGATATAGCATAAGTAAATGTCTATAGTTTCATTAAACACGAGGATACTTGTGACTTTGGAAGATTTTTTTGTTTAATTATGCCTGTTTAGGACTAAATAGTGTATTAGGTTAAGCGAGGAATATACTTTAGGGTAGTGTAGTACCTAGTCATGAAAATTATTTCTTTTTCTACGGGAAAACTCTGAAATATGAAGAAAAAACCGCTGTTCTCTACAATTTGTTGAGTTATGCGAACATACCTGAATAGCATAGCTGATTAATTCCGAGACTTCAGTGTTTGTCGTACTCACTAATATGTATACTCACTATACACTCCCATAAAGTATGTCCCTTGTTTAATTTAACATACTGTGTAATAAATTGTATAAAACACGTACCTGATAAAAAGTAACTAATTGCGCATTTTCAGCTTCCCCTAGATATTTTAAAATACGGTCGGCGTGACAGTCCAGTACGAATCGGGCTATATGATATTCATGTAATGACTTGAAGATCTGAAAATATCCATAACTTTAGAAGCATTCTTACAGCCACAGGTAGCGGTTCATCAATACAGCAAGTGTTACAGTCGACGAATTGTATTCAACATGTAACCCGTGAGTCTTCGGAATTGATTGAGGTAATTCCATTTAAAAAGGATGAAATTCTTAATACAGTCAATCAAGTAACCCTACTGTTGGTTGGTCATAAGTTAATAAAATGAATACTTATGCTCTTTGAGAGTTAAAATGGATAAACTTTTCGTTTTATCATAATTATGGAAATATTACCTGTCGGTTGTCGCCGTCTGGATCCAATTTGTACATGAAGATTTGTGAATGTAGTGATACCTCAGAGAGAATCTTTTGCACTCTTAATAAGCCTAGATCAAAAAGCATAAATAAAGGCATATACAATTTGTAAAAAAAAAACCTAATAAAATAGATGAATAATTTGTTCACCGGTTAAAATATACACGACAGATAGATGGTGTCTAAAAATAATGAAATGTGACAGAAAACTCCTATCTCATAAACGCCGCGATTTTAACTCCGAATGGTTATTGTATACAATATTAGTTGGATTACATATCTGTAAAAATAAAAAGAGTTGGGTACGTACCAAAGTTATCTTCGTAAAGGGCTGCAAAACCTGTCCATTTATAATACTTCACAAGTTTACCATAAGCTAGTGCAATGTCCTCTGAGTCCGGATAAAAGTTTATTGAAATCTTTTTAAAGGCTAATTCTTCGTCAGCTTCCCCTTCCTGGTTTTCCTCGTCTTTTGGACTAGTTTCTTCTTCTTCGTCGTCATTTAATTCCATGTCGGGGTCCAGAGGTTGCCACGTTGCTTGAATGTGCGGTATGTTCGCAATAGCGCACTGTTCTCGAATGGCGCCGTCTGATATTGCATTTTGTGGACCAAATATAGCCACCGGTTGTATTCCATTGCTTGAACACACTGGAATTGTATATCAAGAACGTCAGCTTGTGCAAATAAAATCAATAGAATAATGTTTGTGCAATTTCTTTACGAACTTTGCAGAAGTATCTAAGTATACAAGAAAAGCAATATAATATTTTTACTTTGTTTCTTTTATAGTAAAATGGGTAACTTCTACTCTAAAAGATTTTAATTTTATAAAATAATTCGGTTTATAACTAACTCTTCAATGAAAGCAAATGTAGTTACATCATTTTTGTTATATTACAATAATGAGAGGACCATCTGCCCAGCCTTTCCCAACTATGTTGGGGTCGGCTTCCAGTCTAACCGGATGCAGCTGAATACCAGTATTTTACATGGAGCGACTGCCTATCTGACCTCCACAACCCAGTAACTGGGTAATACGATACCCCTTGGTAAGACTGGTGTCAGACTGTCGGGCTTCTGACGACTCGTAACGACTGTCAAAGATCCACGAATGACAGCCGGGACCAACGGCTTAACGTGCTTTCCGAGGCACGGAGGATTCTCGGTATGTAAAGATGGTCACCCATCCACTGATCAACCCCGGCAAGCGTAGCTTAACCTGATGGATCGACCAGTGCGGCTGTTGTTACTTAGCCGTTAAATGCTTAGTTGTTAAATGCTATACATAGTTCCATAATTGAGGGCCATTATCACCATGTTAGATTAATTATCGGTGATTTCAGTATGTTTTCATATCTAGGAGGCTTTACATCCTATTACATTAGATAATTCCTTAGTAACCTATAATGACGGAATAGAAAACACAACAGGGTACTTTATTCTCGGAAAACGAAAACCGGGAATATTAAGTAGGCTGTGTTAGCTGACCTCCATTGAGTAATAGCGAATTTGAACTTTATCGCGAATTTGGAATACTCCTTCATGCATTTAAAAAAAGCCTGTTTTTAAGTACGCGATTTTTATCATTATAGTGTTGTTGTTAAGGTTGAAAGGCTAATGAACGAGTTAGAGATGACAACTTACATTTACCAAGGTAGACGAATAAAAGTTTGAGCGCCTCAGTGACAATAAAGTTAACTAGCAGCACAGATAGGTGAGAGAATAAAGTTACTTTTAGACAAGTCCTTTTGTTTAATACTTTGTTGTTACCAAAGCAGGTGTCTCAACTAAGTGATTATACATAATATGATTATGTTTGTTAAGATTTAATATAGCGGTAACACGTTCGTTGCCTGGAGCCCTCCTGGAGGGTTCACTCAAGTCGCATTTGGGATGCCGGGAGGGCTTCATTTTGGGGAAAAAAAATCCGTTGTATACTTTAACAAGATTTATTAATATACGTGTTGGTTTTGAAATTGAAGCAGTTTTTTCTAAAATGCATTAATGTGACTAACATAACTTTTATCGACGACAGTAGGTACTAAGGCATACAAAATCCAGGGCCCCGAGGCGTTTACGGTTTCAGTACAAAGTCCTGTTTCGGTCAGACACTACTTACAAGCTTACAATGCTTTTTTGATGTTAATAAAAAAGTTATAAGTGGTGAGTATTTTTACGGTATTGGTACATATTGATTACTTACATTCTCTCCAAACTGAATAGCTATCAGACCTCAGCGGCTGCAAGGTGACTGGTTTTATCCGAACCTCCTGTAGGTGCACATGGTTCAAACTATCGTTGAATGCTGACAGCTCGGTAGTGGCGTTCTTGTCGAATATACCCGCTGCATAATGGAATATTCCATTAGCCGAAATTAATTCTATCTTATGTTGAAGATGCTTAACTTTTGGAATGTTGAAACAATTATCGTGAAACATACTGCACTCTGCTTTGATAATTAATAATTACGCATGAGTATGTAAGTAGATAATGAATATAATACTATGTTCCTAATCAAATATTGTTAGTCACACGTTAATCAAAACTTACCTATTTGGTACGATACTTCAACAGTTTCCGTGAAGACAAACTGCGGAGTACATTTCTGAACACAAAGCAACAATACAAGCAAATACCAGCACATAGCGTAAAACTTTAATGCGAATGCATAGTTTACTTTATAAAATCTATTTCACTATAATTTGTGGGCGCACCGCTTAGCGAATGAACGTCTGGGTAGCCGTTCACTCAAACAAAATTAACTTCTTTCGGAGTTATGAAGAAATGGAGGAGGCATACTGCGACATGGAAATATGTCACGTGTTTTGGGCAGGATATTACAAGAAAAAGTTATAGAATATTCAGAGTCATAAGAGGATTTTTAAATTTGTTGATGTCTAAGCTTTATTTAATCATCGATTCATCGCTATACAATTTCCTAAGAATTCACATGAATGATATTCCAGACTTCAGTCGCATCACGGAGGCGCGGGCGGCGATACGGCGACGGGCGACGTGTGACGCGACGGCGCACGCGACGTGGCCTAAAACTGCTTTCCAAAAATACTTCAGACGGCGGAGAGGCGGCCGGCGCGCCGCATGCCCGCCCAAACAACTTGTTGTATTCATAAACCCACGCCAACTTCCACAATGATCACTTTCAAAGCTTTCCTCATTGTTACCTCTATCGTATTCACTCCGGTTACTCATGCACTCCGCACGGCCGCTTTCCCCATAGGTATGTGAAAATTTTAATACATTACAAACAATATTTTGACAACAAAAACAATTGTGTTGTGTATGTTTTCAGGGGGTCTTTTCAACCGGGAAACGCTGCCAAGTTCCTTGCAGGTATTTGATAACATGATTGAAGCAAACCGAATGATGACGTACCACGGTCGGTCTTTGGACTCGAAGGTAGTGGACAGCTATTCCACTTCATTAGAACGTAAGTCATTATCTCCATAGATATCATATTATATCTAGTTATTCATTCAGAGGAGTCTACATAGGCCTCAAGTACATGCTTGTAGCTAACACGTTCTGTTAAATAATTTAAAGAATTGGTGAAACAGTTTTAAGACCAAGTTGCGGCAGACATTTCACGCTTTGCATTAATAAGAGATAACAATCCAGATTTGTGTATTCATTATTTATGAATAATGATTATTTCCCTTGCAATTGAATGTGATACCTTTCAATTGTTGGACAGCCATCGTACAGCAAAGGTTAATGAGGACTAGGTTTACAGGGTGAAATTTTTGAACCTCATCTGGAGGGAAAGAACTGTAAATACTCGAGATAGCAAATTTTACTCAAAGGAAACATTCCTTTATTTTTTTAAAGAAACACGATCAAACATTATTTTCGAAAATCGCTTGCCATACTCGGGAAACGAACTTCCGAAAATCCGAAAAAAACACCCTGTACTTTAATGACATCAATCGATAGGGTCAATCATAAGGATCAAATCTCTCTAACAAACATGATAAATTAAATGAAAGGAAAACCATAAAATCTTAACTTATTTTAATTGAACGAAAAATAATGGTAAACTAACTATACGTAATTAGTTGCTCAAAATGAGCTCCATTTTGTTGGATATACAAATTTATTATTTTAAGGAATTCATTTCCAGTTTTCACTTTCAATAGCTAGTGAGTTTCACTTTAAAACAAAAGAATAATAATTCGTAAGCACTATTTAATAAGTTTATTTCTAGTTCTTCTTCCAGTTCTGTAACACTTATATAAAACTGTTATTTCCCAGTGTGTCCATTTACTTCAGAAGACAAGGGCATCGTGGCTTTAATAGACGCTCGCCCGACTTACGGCATCTGCGACACTACTTGTTTGTTGTGTAATAGATTAAATGTAAGTTATTCTTTATGTCATTTTAGATACGTACCTTTTAAAGCAGTTACACTTAAAGTTACCTTTTTCAACAAGAATTCAAATCGTCATGTTTAGTAATGGAGCATATAGAGAACCTGTGACGACATTTCCAACTCTCGCTTCCAACCATGATCGTGCTAATCATACCAAGAAATAGCCCCAAGTCTCCTCAGGCTTCTGCCAATACGACCCAATAATAACAATAGCCGGCACCGTACAAATTAATAGCCGTACTTTGAGACTGTGGCGGCATCTACATCGCCACATGCGAACTACGCATCAAAGACTTGACGTCACAATTTCTATTTTTTTTTTGAGTGTGGGAAATTATCAAATAACTTCTCCCGCTCTAGGCGGAGCGGGAGGGCGTGTCAGACTCTTGCCGACTAAAACCCACCCGTGTTCCTTCAGTTGCCTATACGTTGGCAGGGGCCACGGTATCCCTTTCGAACTTTCCCGCGACCCCGGCAGGCATCGGTCCTAGCGGATCCCTTCCGTTGTGCTGACATCTCTTTGAGGCGCGCGTGGAACACAACGCGCCGTCGACCCGGGCCTGGTCCTTATCGGACGGCGAGCTACCCATTGCTCACCGTCCGCAAGCCCGCGCCTACGGTGGCCGGGAATCGGCCTGCGATGCGTTCCCGACGCCCAGGGCGTCTCCTGCGGTGGCTAGGGGCGTGAGGGCGCGATATTTGCCTCTCCCTCACGCGGTCCGTCACTTCTTTCGCAAGCATCATTGGGTGACGTGAGGTGACGGCTTCCCACACCTCGCTCCGTACCATGGCCTGGACCAGGGCCGGACGCGAGAGATCACTGCCGCCGATCACCTCCACAAGGACACGGCGGTGTCCGGCCCAAGCCGGGCAGACCTCCACCGTATGCTCCACGTTGTCCTCCGGGCGATCCACACAGTGGTGACACCCGGGCGCTTCCTCCCGCCTTCTGCGGATCAGGAACCTCCTGAAACAACCGTGTCCGGTGAGGACCTGCGTCAGGCGAAAGGTGAGGACGCTGTGGCGCTTGTTTAGCCATTCCTCAAAGAGGGGACTTATCGCCGCAATTGTGGCGTGCGCAGTCACACAACATCCTAACGTTACACAAATCCTGCATCGCGCAACTAGAGTTTACCGCGCGATCGACATGTATACAAGCTCCCGACTTCAATCATTGTACAGTTGCCCGCCAGATACGACACCTGTCTGGTTGGATGATCCTCCCTTTTCTATTGAGGATGAGTGAGCTTTACAACCTGTTCGTCATACCTCTAAAAGATCGTTGGTCTACCGTCCAGAGATGAGCATATTCAATAGATAAATAAACATGCTTCAAAAATTTCAGATTACCCATTTGTCAGTGGGATGGGAGCCTACGGCGACTCTTGCTGAGGACTTCTACTCGTTCTCTTTCCATCCACCACCAGAACTTATCTCGAAGGCTTATGCAACGCTCATCAAAGACTTGGCATGGAACAAGTTTACCATCTTATACGAAGATGATGGCAGTGAGTATACTTTATTATACTTTACGATATTGGTAGGTAATATTATTTAATATATCAATAAAAAAGCTCTACTGCATGGATGGCGCTCAATACAATAGAACCCAACCAGAAACATCTTAATCTGCGGTCGCAATTCATTTGCCAAAAATGTAAGCAAACACGAGTTTTAGGAAAAACAACTGTGCCTTCACATAAGGTTCAGTTTGCGCTATAACTTCATATTTTTTTATGACTTTTTCAACAGTACTAGTCGGTCTAAAATCAACTTTATTTACAATTGCATAAAGTTAATGTTTGTATAAGAGGAAAATTCGTGTTTGTTTACATGTTTGGCAAATAAATTGTGAATGCGGAGTACAGCAACGGTAAACAATATTTTTGTTTACCGTTCCTGTAGGTAGTTAACAAATAAATGTGGTCAAAATTAAATAAAATCGGCCAAGTGCGAGTCGTACTCGCTCTCGAAGGGTTCCGTACCACCGTACATTTTTTTACATAAAAATTAAAATACTAAACGAAGAATATTATTATTTTTCATCATAATAAAAATTGCAAAGATGAATCTGTATTTCATAGTGATACTATGAATTACAAAATAATTTTTGCAGTTGCAGAAAATCAGCCATATGTAAATACATACCTTATCAATAGGCTTTTTTAGTCTTTTTTGATTATAAATAGTTTATGATACATGATACACAGAAGTTTAAAATTCAGTTTAAAATTAGTTGTTGAGATAGAGCTCGTACAAAAATGGTCTAAAAGTGACAATTTTCACGGTCTCCTATCTATATAAAAATATTAAACAAGTTAGGAAAAAATAAAATATTGTTCTCTACTCGATGCGCTCTAGACAATCAAAAATTCATTGTATACCTTTTTATTTTTATTATTTGTAGTTATAGCGGCAATAGAAATGCATAATCTGTGAAATTTTCAACTGTCTACCTATTACGGTTCATGAGATACAGCTCGTAATAGGGTTCCGTTTAGGACCCTTCGGGTACGGAACTCTAAAAAGTATCTGTATTACATTTCTCTAGGGTGTATAATAAAAAGATAAAAAAGAATATTCTAACATCAATAATATAAAAGACAGCTAAACTATATACAAGAACTATTACAATAAGAAGTAAAGGGAATGATAGAAAGTAGGAAAAATTCTAGGAATCTATTCTTGGGAGTTCGGAGAAATATTATTTAATTGAGTAATAACATTTCAGTAGAAGTCAAATACGCAGTTGTTTTTTATATAATAAGAGACTATCATTTGTTTTTCTTAATTGATGCATTTTCACACTACAACAAAGCACCTGCCACCTAATATTTTCCCACCCTTGTTTGACTGGTAGAGAATGCCTAAGGCATTAAAAGTCCGCCTTTGATCTTTTTTGAGTGCGAAAATTTTAAATAAATAAATAGTCTCGTCATGTGCTTGTTATTTAAAGTGCTTGGTTATCTGAAATATGACAAAATTTAATCCATAATTACCATTCATCGTCTGTATTCGTTGGTAAGTGGCAGAGAAGTAGCGTTGTTCACATTCAGCCGCAGTGGATGATCGATTCACAAAATTCACTTCAAATGAGAATTTTCTACGAAATATTTCTTAATTCTGGGCTGCTACTGAGAACTAAAACAAAACCTTAACTTCAGTGACCAACCTGGGAATCAAACTTTAAATTGGGTTTTTTCAGGTTTTCTACGGCTGCAAGAAGTAATAAACTCGTGGCCTACTGCCGAGGGCGTGGAACCAATTCTCTTCAAAAAGTTAGACCCTAAGAGTGACAACCGGGAAACATTCAAGTATATATTTAAAGTAGCACGAATGACCTACCACGTTCTGGATTGTAACGTAACTAACATTCATAAATATATGAGTGAAATCATACAAGTTGAAAACTCGACGGAGTACCAAGTATGTATAATGTTGTGTATTAATTAAACATCTCCACGCATATGTAGTTATGAGAGTGCACTGACTACTAGAGATGCAAAGTAATTAATTTATGAATGCAATTAGTTTTTGTGATTTGACGCCACCTTTTAGGTTCTATGGTCCTTTTTGAAGGTCTATGACCTTTAAATCGACTAACACAACTTCTTTTTTCCAGAGTTTTATTTTAACAAACCTAGATGCATACAGCCTTGATTTTAAAGGGATTTCTGCTCTCATGGCGAACGTTTCTACCCTGCACTTGACCACACCGAGTGAGGCGACTTGGAAGGACAAAGGAATGCTCCAGACCAAAGCGTTAGGGGTAATACCATTCATTCCACATTAATAATCATACGTTAAAACAGTAAGTACTGTAGTCCATATTTCGTTTCAAGCGTGTTTTCAAACACTCGATGGCCGAAATTACGTCGCGTAACTCACACACTGAACTTCCGTTGCATATTTTACCGAAGATGTGTCACTAAAAATAGATATTTCGTAGTACAAATGGTATTTTTTGCATTTCAGCTGGAAACAGCTTTAGCATCTGATGCACTAGGTCACTTAGAAAAAGCGATCAGAAGCATGCAGCTTGATGAGGACCCACCTGAACCGCCCGCTCTGTGCCTTAAAAATGGTAAATCAGAGTACGAGGATAGCGCATGGCCTGTAGGATATGATCTACGAGAAGCACTTCGTAAGGTAATACTAAATTGTATTAATGAATGAGAAATGTAGTGGAAATAAATAAAATCGAAATCAAACTTCCGAAAAGTAACTAAACAAAAAGAGATCTCCGTTATTTTCAAGACATAACTTATGTTTTGAACCATTTCCAGACAACGAGCAAAGGCTTCTCAGGTCACATTGAGTTCGATGATGAGGGGAAAAGAGTAAATTTCAACTTGCACTATTCGAAATTAAACCAGGACAGTCAATTTACGTATACAGGCGAATGGGACTTCAAAACAAATGTTATCACTAAGAAGGATGTAGACGATAGGTCACGCGCTCTGAATAGAAACTCGAAAGTTAAGGTAATTAAAATAAATAAAATTCGTTAAATCAACATCTAAAAATAAATATTGATAATTACGCCAAGAGCAATTTTCATTCAGGTGGTGACCAGAGTAGGAAGACCGTATTTTGATATATTGAAAACTGAAAATGGAACAGTGTATCGTGGTTACTGTGTGGATCTAATTGATGCCATATTTAAACAAATAAATAAAAAACACAAAGCCAATCTAGACTATGAGTTTTACATAGCCCCAGAGAATAATTATGGTAGCCAGTTGGAAGGCACTATAAAGTGGAACGGAATAATTGGAGAACTGATAGATCATGTAAGTGATATTTTGTGTCATTAGTTTCGTAAAGTTAGAGTAAAGATATATCTCATAGTTCTGTAGTAAGTCAGTAACGTACGTAGTTGATTATATGTATAATATAGGTACAATGTCACTCATGGGCATGTACTTGCCTGTATTTTTTGAATATTTATGAAAAATGATCTAAAATTAACTTTAAAAGCGCCCTTTGAAAGTTAATTTTGTCTATCTTTAATATTTTTCATGACATTCATTTTTTTTTTTGAGTAGCTTTTGCCCTAACTCCTATGTTATTGGCTCGATTTGGATACTGTTTATTATTTGTAAAAGCTTATGAGCTATTTTATCGGATTAACTAACATTTTTTACTAAAATTTGTCGACTATGTAAAAAAAAACGGAGGTGAAGAAATTTATTTAAAAAAACATAAGTGTAAAAATCATGGGGGGATAATGAAAAAAAAAAAGGAAAAGGATAGTCTTTTAAAGTTAATTTTCGATAATTTGTCATGAATATTCAGAAGAATACGGGCACCGTAATAACATGCCCATGGGCGACATTGTATATATTTTTGGCACCGATTCCAATATCTTGTGAAAAGGAAACAATACGATACGACTGTATTATGATTAGATAGATTTTAGTTTTTTCCTTGTATAACTAATTTATTGATCATAGGCATTAGCATAAACTGTTGTAATAGAATGTTCAAGCTATTAAAACTGTTATAAACACACTATACGATTATAATTATAAAATTAAACCCATTTAACGTTCCAGAAAGCAGCTTTAGGTATCTGTGATTTGACAATTACCTCGGAAAGAAATGCCGTCGTTGATTTTTCAATTCCTTTCATGTCTTTGGGCATCAGTTTGTTGTTCAGAGAGGAAGAACCCGAAGCTCCGGACAAATTCTCATTTATTAAGCCATTGTCTCTAGATGTCTGGTTGTATTTGGCGACTACGTATGTGATTGTCTCATTTGTATTACTTATTTGTGCGAGGTTGGTATTTTTTTTGTCTGATTTTTTAACTTTTTTTAGAAATCTCCGCGGGACACGAGACGCGACTGAACGTGGCGGTTGTTTTAATAATTTTAATATTCGCGCCAGTTTGAACATCTAGCACCTCCATACAAGTTCATTGACACATTCGGCGCGAACAAATTTCGTCCTGCATCCCGCGCGGGATTTGCCTCATCAGTTTGACATTATCGCATTATCATTGTTGCAGGCAGATTGTATGATTCGTCATTACACATACGGCGCCGTCCGTTTACAAAACCTCGCAGTTATGAAATATGCCGAAGGCAAATTGGTAACATCTTGAATTGTTATAATTTCGACATTGATTGTTATTGTAGGGTCGGTTGGAAATGTGACCAATCACCTGCGACCCGAATTGGTCACAGTTACTCAGCCAGGGCACCCCGACCAAATGCGTTAGGTTAGGTTAAGACTGGGCCAGCGAGCGCCTTAAGAAATATCACTAAATAGGTACTTCAATTTGTCGCGGCATTTTGTAAACGGCGTTCGAGTTGTCCATCAAATGTTGTGGCATGGCATGTGGTATAGTGACAAGGCCATTTACATTTTGACACCGGCATATTTCATAACTGCGAGCGTTTTTAATCGACGCCCTTTGTAAAAAGTGGGGTCATACAAATTGCCTGCGGGTTAATTTTAGGTGTTAATTTTTGCCTGACATTAACGTAAATATTCTACGTAAGACGTCGCATAAAAATCCAATATAGATATTATTTTTACTGTTTAGAGCTGTTGTTTTGTGATCAAAAGTAAATGATTTTGCTATAACTTTATGTTATTATGTACCTACTAATTATTTTTTAGAATGAGCCAAGATGACTGGGTGAATCCTCATCCATGCAATCAAAATCCTGAGAATTTGGAAAATATATGGAGTCTCTACAATTGCATGTGGCTTACTATGGGTGCTATTATGACCCAAGGATGCGATATTTTACCAAGGTATGGAGATTTCTAAATCTTTTGCAGTAATAAATTCTTCATGTTAAGAGCGTTTATTCTGAAAGTGGGCAACGTCGCAAATAGATGTCAAATATTTCGCTGTTTTGATTCATTTGGCAATATTACTGTATGGAAATAAGAAATGTGGCTAACTAGCGAACTAGAATATTGATTATGAAATGCAATAATGAATATTATAACACCGAATATTTAGTTTTAGTTGTAAAAAAAGTATTTGGACATTTTCCTAATGCCTTTTTTATACCAAAAACGGGTACAACATCAAACTCAATGTTATAATTGCTATTATTATAGTTCGCTAGTTAGCCACATTTCTTATTTCCATACAGTAATATTGCTAAATTAATAAAAACAGGAAAAAAATTGACAGCTATTTGCGACGTTGCCAACTTTTAGGATAAACGCTCTTAATCTTCGGTTATTTTTCATTGAACAGGGCAGCAGGTTCGAGGTGGATCACTGGCATGTGGTGGTTCTTCGCTCTCATTGTAACTGCCTCGTATACAGCCAACATGTCGACTTTCCTTAGTAATAGTCGAAGAAGCAACGACATCAAAGATGTCAAGGAACTGTCCGAACAGAACAAAATTTCTTATGGAGCTGTCTACAATGCGTCTACATACAAGTTTTTCCAAGTACGTTTTGTAATTACGTTAAGCCCTGACACAGCCAGAAGGCGTCGCGGCAGACCTCGTAGAAGATCGAAGGAGGAGATGGACAAAACAAACTATCAGTGGTCCACATTAGCTCGGGTTCGTAAGAGCTGGAAGACATGGGGATGGCCTTTGCCCCGCAGTGTTATGATACAGGCTGACAGTAATAAATTTAGTTATGACACTGATAATAATTTTAGCTTATCTAATGTTCCATTTAACTGGTGAGCGTCCCAGCTAGATGGACCGATGACCTAAAAAAAGTGGCTGGGACAGACTGGATACGAAAGACGGAGGGATAGGACGCAGCTTGGGAGTGGCCTATGGCTTATGTCCAGCTGTGGACTGCGACAGGCTGAGTTCGTTGATTGAATGATTGATGTAATGTTCAATAACACGGGCGTGATATTACTTTGGTTACCTAGCTAATTTTACTCATTCATTTACAGTCGTCAAACGATACAGTGTACTCAAAGATTTGGTCAGTAATGAGTTCAGCAAAGCCCACAGTTTTTACATACAGTAACGATGAAGGGAGAGACCGTGTCCTCAGGAGTAAAGGGAACTACGCGTTCTTTATGGAATCTACCTCCATTGAATATTTTATTAAGAGAAATTGCAAATTGAAAATGCTCGGTTCTAAATTGGATTCTAAGGAGTATGGTATCGCGATGGCAAAGCGTAAGTTATAAGAATAAGCATGTTTTAATCCTTTGTATACCCTATGAACGCAGATCTACAAGAGACACAATGGGTTTCTAATTGTTTCTGTAATTACGGCATATGAAAGGTTAAAACAATTAATAATTATAAATGGTATTTTAGATGACACTTATTCTTATGTTTTTAGACTATCCACACAAAGAATGGGTTGATGGGGCAATTTTAGCACTTCAAGAACGTGGTGATCTTGAGAAAATGAAAAAGAAATGGTGGGAAGACGAGGATAACGAAGAACATTGCGAGGTTTGATCATTTGTCTGTTCGATAGAGATAGAACAACCAATATTTTTAGATCTTTGATTGATGTAAGAATAAACGTTAATAAAAACGTTTTACAAAACAAAAAAAATTGGAAGTTGGTGTCTTTGGTTTTGAATTTTTGTTTTTTACCACCGACTTCCGAAATTAAAGTAATTTTTCACTTTGTAGTGTTTTTTTTTCGAAGTCGGTTATTTTTTTTTTTGTATAAAGTTTTTATTTTTTACTTTTAGTTGTATTACCTACCGCACACAAATTCGAATACCACTACCTGCTATGTAAATAACAGTGATGGAAGTTATCATCATATCATCCACATACTAAGTGGGAAAAATACGTATTATTGAAGCTTACTCAAAAACTATCCAAGCAAAGTTAGTAAAATGTATATGGGACCCTTTCATATAAAAAAAATATTTGCAAAATTGGTCCTCAATTGACGGAGATATCGGCGTACATACATTAAAAATGTCACTTCATTTCTTTAATTACTTATGTTTTTATTTTTTGTATAGTGGCATCATGTTTTTATGTACGTATATTCATGTAATTTGTTATCTTTTAATTGTGCTTTTGTGTGTCTTTTGTATGCACTGAATAAATGTTTTATCTATCTATCTATCAAAAAAAAAAAAAACTTACGCGACGAACATATAACCTCCTCCTTTTTGGAAGTCGGTTAAAAATTAAACAGTTGTTCTCGTTTTGTTACAGAAAGCGGGAAAAGAAGAGGAAGACAATGGCTCGCTACAGATGAAAAATACCAGTGGTATCTTTTTAGTACTGGGTTCGGGAGGAATCTTGGGCCTTGTCGTGGCCATTATAGACTTCATGTTCCACGCTCGGCAAATCAGCGTCAAAGAAAGGGTAAGTATACCTTCAGTTATCATGATCTAATTAGTAAATTGACTAAGGCGTGGCTTTGCGGAAATCCATTATAAAATACAATAGACGACGCACATTTAGTAACCTAATCCGCTTAACTGTTCTTAAAGAGTCATAAAGAACCCTGTAAGAAATCGACACGTGTTTCACCTCTCAATGAGGCATCCTCAGGGTGACGATTGACTTGTTGCGAACCCGGACACGACGACGTGGTGAAACGTCAAGCGCCGAACGCAGTGTTATCTAATTAACAACTAGCGACCCACCCCTGATTCGCACGGGTGAAATGGCGACATGTAAAAACATTGCGATTTCTGTGCTATAGCTATTTAAGTTAAATAAAATAATGTGATATATACTCATACCTTTCGGAACAAATTTTCCAACTAAACGATGGTGAAAACCGAATCAATATCCATTCTGTAGTTTAGAAAAGCTACACAGACAGACACGAAAAGCGATTTGGTTTTATAATACGTATATGTAGGGATATATAGTATAGTATTGAGTTACTATAAAATATGTTTAAGACCCTGTTGTATCACCAAAAATCACATTAATAAAAACTTCGAACTTTGAACTATACAAAGAGGGTCTCGTATTGAAGATTTTTTTTTTTTTACCAAAGAATAGGTAGTCCACTAATCTTCCTCTTGTATTCGTGAGAGGCTACTTCAATCAATCTGCCTAGCCTTTTCCCAACTATGTTGGGGTCGGTCGTGAAAGGCTACTTACTAGAGCTATTTAAAATATATCAAGGAATGGTTTTGTTAGATTTAATCATAGATGTATTACTTAAAATATATCTATGGATTTAATAACTTCATTTTGCAATGACTATTTATCATGATATGATGTATACTCTGTTAGTAACAATTAAATATTACGAACATTTTTTCAAGGTACTTTAAATCAATAGGGATGATGACAAAAATTTTTTTTTAGTCCGTCTTTGAGATTATAAAAAAATATTGGACACGTATTTTTTCTTTTTTTGCGTATTCTTAAAATTACGGCGATACATTAAGGTAAAATGTGCCATGACGTCACGAGTAGATTTTATACGTACTAGTGACGTTCCCCCACTCCCCAATTTAAAATGCGTTTTATCAAAGTAGTTTTTTAACAATATGATAAAACAAAAAAATACGTGTCTAATATTTTTTTATTTTCTGACTGACGGACTAATTAGAATTTCATTTTTTTTACCCGGGCATCATCCCTATTCTACACTTTATTAGGCTGCTATATCACGAACTCGTGTTGCCATCGATATCTTTTGTAACTGTGGCTTACGTTGGAAACTAAGCAAATATTGACGTCACAGTATACATAATCAACTTGCTATTAGGTTCAGAATTCTAGTAACGAGCTTAGCGAAATCAGGCAAGCGAAAAACACGTATAATATGATCGTTTTAGGATATATGTAGGTACAGCTTAGAATTTTCCCACTGCTGACACTTGGGTCTCTTCTGCTCTTCCCTGTGAGAGGGAGTTGTGAGGTGTTAGTATACAGAATGCATACAAATGAGTGGAATGATGATGCTAAATTAGCATGATGTTAGAATGAATGCAAAGAGTTTGATGAAACTCTCGGCATTCATTCTAATTTATACCTTATTATAATGAGATAGGATTTGCATTGTTGGTTGGTTTTATGTCAAAATTGATAATTCATATTTGATCGTGAATGTGCTACTTAATGTTGATCTTATTTCGCAGGTGACGTTCCTGGAGGCGCTATCAAGCGAGTGGCACGCATCCTTGAATCCACGTGAGCTGCACAAGCCCGTTGCACCCCCTCGTTCCGCGCCCCCCTCCACTGCCAGCCCTTCCCCGCAGCGCGAGCGGTCCCAATCTCGAGCGGTCTCCGTGCTCAGAGCTGCCACGTCCTTCATCAACTTTGATGAGATTTATTGAGCATACATACACTGACAAGACACATACTCATTCTACACTTTATTACTATCTCAGTCTATCCCAAATAGTTAGGTTTGGGTTGATATTCATAGAACATTGAATTGTCTATTATTATTTATCAATGCACTGATTTTTGTGGTCATTCACTGTCAAGCGTTTCGTTGAATAGCACCCGTTAATGTACCATTAGGATATTGGAGCAGACGATGGATTTTTTATTCGCCGGACAGAAATTTTACTATTCTGTTTTTGCATACATTGCCATTCGTCCTTTCGTCGTGGACAAATTGCCTATCGTCTACTCAGCGCTTTATTAGAAATTGGTAAATTAGTAGCAGTGCCACTTAAGTGTTTGCAATTGAACCTTCATAATTGGAGCAAAATTAATATGTTTACGTCTATTTTATAAATATGTGTTTTTATTTATAGAAGTTGATATTTTAAACAAGAAATATCTCAGTTATCTACTACCTCAAAAATATTGTTAATTTATACTTTAAATAAAATTGTTACATGCACAAGTTGTATTTTGTTGTTGTCACTTAGTAAATACGTCCAGATGGAACAAATCCACTGCGGACCGAAGCACGGATGAAGCTCTTGAAGCATTCTGGGAGCTCGAAGCACTGGAGGAAGGACGAGAATGCTTCACTGGCTTCTCTGTCTCCCAGAAACTTAGTGCAAACGATAACTCCGCCCACAGCGCTTCTGATTGAGTCATCTGCAAATACGATATAAAAAAATTGATAATTCTCGCAAAATACTTTTACCTTAAACACTGCATCATCATGCATACAGGGTGGCAGGGATATCGAGGCGAAAACTGTTACCATGGATTCAATACATGATAAAGCCCTTGCGTTGAAATATTTCATCGGTTATTTAAAAAAAAACTGTTGCTGTTGTTGTTGAAGTTTCGCGTCGACGCCACCTTGTATAACTTTTACTATGAGAGCAACGTTGAAATTGGGAAAAAAAAACTTTTGCGCCATACATTTGCATATGCTCACATAACTCTAGAAAATGTAGAGAACAACTGATTTTTTTTCACCAATTTGTTTTAGTTTTTTCAATTATACTTTTGTAGTTTTTGGATCTAATTTGCGGCATATTTTAATGTCATTTTCCAACTCAGTACAATTCAAATTTTAACAAAATATAGCCAGAATACCAATATAAGGATTGCTCGTCTATGCAAAACAGTGAATATGTGGTATTCAATGTCACTAAGGTCTTATACGTATTAGCATATGAATGCTATTTGGCGCTAAGTGAAATTCGTACCTTCTGCTCGACGGCGACTTCTCTGACGTTCCAAAGGAATTCAAATATACCCATTGCGGCGGCCATGCTGCATCCTAAACCCAAGACTACGAACACGCCACCTACATTCTCTACTCCTAATTCTCCAGCAGCGCCTTCTTCGCTTGCTTCTTTAGCCTGAAATATTAATTATATATAATTTTTTGCAGAATTTAAAACCCAGCTAGAAGCAATTATCTGCTGGTGCTCACACAAAAATTGAGAGGCTGAAGTGCCGACCTCTCAATTTTTGTATGACATTCCCGACCGAATCATTATTTAATCATGTAATATACAGGGTAATATATAAGGTTACTCTGAACTTACAACACAACCTTCTTCCTCTGGCGCTTTCCACCAACGGTTTTTGATTTCCACAAGCTTGCCGCTTTCAGCTAATTTCAGTAAAGCATTGTCCACTGCTGTTCGATAAGACGAATCTACAAAAATATATGAGTGATGAATATGATCTTACCTTATATAAACGAGTCATGGGTGAAAACGTTCAAAAAGTACATTTATTAAAAATGTAAACAAATATTAATTGGGAAGTAACTGAAGTAAACTGGTGCACAAGAAGTATTAGAAGAAGTATTAGAATCTAATTATTACTGACCAAAGGGCATAGCTATCCCATATCCTTTAGAGTCGAGTAATCCACCCACTTGCATTAGTTCGCAGTGTCTTTCTAGCTGGTACTCAATGGCTGTGGACTCCATAAAGTAAGCATAATCTCTTTTGCCTTTCATCACTCTGTCCAACCCCTCGTCGTTATTCTTAACGAAAACTGATGGTCGAGCTGATTCCATGGCACCGTAAATTCTTTGATACATGGACACATTGGATCGCTGGAAAAAAAAAATGATCTGGCAAGGCAACCATATTAAACCGACAGGCAGAAATAGTTTGCAAGACCTTTTGAATACAAATTGTTTCTTTTTGTGCGTATTTTCTTAGGATACCTATTATATCATTTATAACAAAGGGCGAAGTAATAGAATATTTAAAAAATACCAAACCTTGAAAAATGAGTACGTGGAACCACCCTTTAAGGTTCCATATTTAATTTTAGTTTGCATCGCTAGATCTTCAGCAGATTTGATTGAGTCATCCATTGCAGCATTGGTGAGGAAAGCAGCCAGGTTGGCAGTGTAGGAGGAACACATGATCAGAGCGAAAAACCACCACATGCCGCACACCCATCGGGTGGAATAACCTCTGTTTTAGACATTAACATTGTATTAACATTTGTTGTAAAATTGTAGTCAGCCAAATAAATTGTTAAGCTAATAGAGTTATTGGAAATTCATTGATAAGTTGTTTGTAATGGCTTTATCCCACCACGTCAATTTGGGTGTTATAACACTGTCAAAGAATGACAGTTGTGATTTGTATATACAGAAAATCTAAGTTGGGTCAACTGGCTTCACAATGATTTTCCCTGACTTTACAATACCAACCAACATAATGAGAAAATACCACTCAACAAATACACTTTTTATTTTAAAAACGAAACAGAGGGGTGTTATAAGTATAACGTGTGTATCTGTGTAACCTGTCTGTGACATCGTACCTCCCAAACGGCTAAACCGACTTAGATTTTGTCAGACTTACTTTGGTAAAATATCAGAACCCTGGGTCATAATTGATCCCATTGTTAGCCAACAAGAATTCTTAATGTGCCATATATTTTCCAGCTCTTCAGGTGATTTGTCACAAGGATGCGGATTCTCCCAATCATTTGGCGCCAGTCTAAATAAATAAACAAATGTAGATTTAATCATAGTTATAAAAGGTAATTTTATTGCGAGTATGATTCAAGACTCCATAACTCACCTAGCTAAAATATGAAGCAGTAACGACACCATTAAGTAAGCTGCAGCCATATAGATCCATACATCAACCGAAAATGGTTTAAGAAATGAAAACAGCTCCGGTTCGGGAGGAGTTGGCTTTAAATAAAGTATGCTTATGCCCAAAGTCATAAAAGGTGTCGTGAAATCCACAGAAGATCGTCGTTCATAAGTTATTGTCAAATCACAAATGGCTAAATCAGCTTTCTGAAAAACAATCCCAAGATGTACTTAAGACATTATTTACTGTTCTTTATTTAAGATTCAATTGTAATGCTACTCACGAACCCTTTCTAAAAGATGTCCCACTAGACCATCCCATTTTTTTGTGTCTTTCATATAAGACCCGTAGCCATTCCCAGGCACTATTTCAATTTCATAGTTCAAGTGTAGTATTTCTTTTAATATTTCATGTATTAAATCTTTCGAATATCCTTCATATCGATCGTTGCCGGTTAGTGTCTGGCCTTCCTTGGGGACCACTTCGATTAAGTACGGTGCACCGATGCGTGACACTACCTTGAACGTTTTGTTTTGCCATTTTTCTGCCAAGCGATCTGATGTTTCGTCCGCAGACCGAACATATTCAAAACCAGCTTCTGGATTCCACTTAGCGATGCTATTAAATCCACTGTTCGATAATTCCATTATTTCAACGTTAAAATTCAATCGTTCGCCCGTTATATTATCTAAACTGATTTGGTTTGTTATACCGACAATAGGATTCTGTAATTAAGAACAGTCAACAATTTAATAGGTTGATTTGGCAAATGGTATTGTAGATATTGATTGATAATACGCTGTATTTTACCGTCAGCAAATGATTGGTAAAATCTTCACCGACTTCCCATGTGTCCTCAGAATCACAACTTATTTCTTGGGCTTCTAATTTAAATTCTTCAGGAGCATTTTCGACAGCATCTGTTATAAGTCTGGCTGCATCACTAGCAAGTGCAGCTTCCACCTGAAAAATCATAATATTGGACTTTTTGATTATTTTACTTTTCCTTATTTTATTGCATTCACAGATAACAGACTTACAGTTATTTCGTGAGATTGTCGTGGAATTTTCACGTCGTCTGAACCTCTAACTTTCCAGTCTGCTAAATAAGATCTAGTTCTTGAGTCTGAGTGGTCGAAAATCCTCAAACAAGTTACGTTCGATAATCCATAGCGCAACTCTTCCAGATCTAAAGTGTGGGCGTCTAGTGACGTCAAAACGTAGCTCTGGAAGATAGAAAATGTAATATATTTCTTAGAATATCCAATGGTTAATAATGTGTAGATGGCACATGCCTTTTTATTATTATGCCGAAGCATATTCTCGTTAGTATAATTCATTTTGCTGTATTTGCCTTATTTTGGGTCTTGATTCGAATCTGATTAGGTACAGCTCGCGCTTTTTATAGCGACGATAATGAGGTACAAACAAAGTGTGTTATTTCAGGTTTGAATATTATAATACTTTTAAATAAATGGAAAGCTTTATTCTGATACAGTAATTTTATGAGGGTAATTCGTCTAATTATTTTTACATAGAATTAAATTGAAGGTCTTGAGAAAATAGAAAACAATATTATTTCAATTTATTTTTTCTCATAAAACGTTTCGGAGAATTTATAAACATTCTAAGGAATTGTGGACTTACCATGTAATCTTCAAAAAACTTGACTTCGTTAGCTTGGCGCAGATATTCCAGTACTCTATCGGCTGGACAATCAAGGACGACCCTAGTTTCTCCGGTACCTTTCAAAGCTTTTAGTAGTGGCCGGTTGTCATCACCAGGCACCAGTCTTCGAACCAGCCACTTTACCTCGGGATCAGAATGTTTTAATACTTCCTGTAGCCTTATAAGTCCTGAAACGGTAAGTTTTATATTATTTTAGTTATTTTCTTTTTATGAAATTAATAGCTTTATCCCGCAGCTTTGCTCACGTGGAAGTCGGAAATTATCCCATGGAAACGCACTACCGGGATAAAAAGTAAGTATCCTATGTGTTAATCCAGGTTATAAACTATCTGTCTGCCTCATCCAAATCCTATTAGTAGCATATATAATGATTGAATACTATCGTGAATTCATGCAAGCCTAGTACTTTTTGTTGTGTACTGTTCAGAACGGTCTTGATAAATAAATATCTACTTTTCCAATGGATTTCCAAAAAAAATAATATTGTCGTGAATTCATGCAAGGCTAGTACTTTTTGTTAGGATTTATGGCATTTATGGATAAATAATAATAATCATAAGTGCAAAATTTATAAACTCATGGTTTTTTTTCATATTTTTTTTTTCGTGAATTTTTTCAATGTTTTAATAGTTATTCTGTTATTCGGGGCGGAGAAAAATCCAACAAATTATATAAAATTCATGGTCTTCCTTTTATTTTTGACACTATGTTATTTAGCAAAAAATAATCCTTATGATGAAGCCTTTCAATCGGTATGATAAAGTTACAGGCTGATTATTTTTCTCGGGTTCGATTTCCGGTTCTACCATGTAATTATTTAAATATCTATGAATGCAGTTTAAATTGTTTTTTAAATTCAAATAATGTCTTCTTTCAGTAAAATGTTCCATCCACAATATTCAAGGTACTTTCCCTCCATGTGGCATATCCGTGGGACGCCCTGTATATGTAGTTTGTGTGTCAATGTAAATAGTAAACTCCAGCGCCAGCCTTTAAGTTTTATGTTCCGAAAAATGATCCAGAAGAAATTGGTGACGTTTGTAAAAGCCAGTGTCAATTTAAATAGTTGACATTAAAATTAGGGAGACATACCGAGATCATCATCATATAATAGAGTGTAAGACCGCCAATCGCTGTCCATTATAAAAAGTGCCACTGCTTTGGAAAAGGCCACGGCTTCAGGGTACAAGTTGAGGCCAGGGGGACTTGGTTGCTGCAGTCCTCGAACTGGTGGCGCACGCCATACTGCCTGCAAATTTAACCTTCCATAAAATATTATTGTAAACCATAGCCAGTTCATCTGCAGTCCAGAAGCCTCTTCCAAAAAGATGATAGTGTTTGAAGCAATAGCTTTCTGATGCTGAAAAGTTGCACGGCTAATACCAGCTAATTTCAGTCGAGGAAGAAATTACATTTGGGTTATTTTCATCGTACATTTTGATTTTGGATTTGATGCTGAGCTGCGCCTTTTTGGCCCAGTTCAGCAAGATCAAATTTATTCTTACATCGCACTTTACACTTTTTATTTGTTTTTTTTTTAATCTGCTGTGTAATTATATTGTGTATTTTAGTCTGTGCTAAATAAATGTATTTTTCTTTCTTTCTTTCTTCTTTCTTTACTCTTTATCTCATAGTCAGTAGTATGAAAACGATGTCAGTACATTTGATTACATACATGTTATTTGATACAATTCTCAATACTTGTATACACGTACCTGTATGTGGGGTACACTGGCGGCCCGGCAATGTGCTTCGACTGCCGATGCCGACACCGGGTCTGTGGGTCCAAATACAGCGATCACGCCGCCAGCGAGCAGCTCACATGCTGCGAATACACGGAATTGCAACACTGTACCAATTACTTTACTACGTACGAAGATACTTAGCTTTTGTTACCTGTAAGATAGTTTAACGTCTCTGCTAAGCAGCTCATTTACCGAATTGTAACGCTGTACTAGTTACTGTAGGTACTGTAAGGTTTTATGCAATAAGCAATCTTATGTTGTACAGGCTGTTATATATCACATATATCACATAGGGATGTGGTTTTTTGTTTAATGGAAAAATAGTAGATACCGAATAGTGTGCGCGTTATTATAAAGGATTGTATCAATACAATCCTTTATAACAACGCGCACACTATTCGGTACTCTCATAATGTGTACTGCTAATTATTTAAGTTTAAACTTAAATAATTAGCAGTACACATTATGAGAGTACAGAAGCCCCGTGTATCAATGTTGTGTACTCACACTCACACACACACAAATATATTGAGTGACTTCCCTCCGTTACAGTACGTACATACAAAGATACTGAGCGTTTCGTGCCGTTAAGGTACTATAACGTATCTGCTTTATGAGACTTCGTATTTCGAATCAATTTTTCGTGAATTTTTTCGATGTTTTAAATCTAACAAATCAAAGATCATAAAAATCGGTCCAGCCGTTTTGGTGTTACTAATCCGACTTTGTTTTATAGATATAGATTGGAAATTAATTATTTGACGTTGACTTTGACGTAGGTAAAGTTGCTGTATTTACCTACGTAGGACAGAAGAAGACAAAAAGAAAAGTTACTCGAATAATTTTTGTCAAATAAGTATTAGCTTTCAGATTATAGAAAAGGAGAGAGTACGGTGAACGCATTTATAATATGTTTTAAGAAAATTATTACATGTTTAGTTAAACCCTATGTAACATTTATCAACAGTTCACTATTGTACATAATGTCAGAACAGTGATAACAAACTAATGAATCATTGAAAAGTGATGAGTAATTATAATTTGTTTACATTAATGCAAAACTATTGTCTGTCCAATAATTTTCATTTCAAAATAGTGCAATACCAAGTTGCCGTAAATAGGCGAACCCTAAATGTGGTATTAATAATTTGGTGGTAAACGTATTGTGATCAGCGAATACAAAATTGATCAAACACCGTGCCGTGTTGTTTGTTCTCGTGTATTGTGCCAAATTAATCTAACATTAATGGCGTCAAATAATAATAATGTGAAAGCGCATTGTTTGCTACGGGAAGCACCACATGTAATTTGTTGCTGATAGAGTTTATCGAGAGCTGTTTAATCATAATTACTTGCCGCATACAGGGCAATGTACTTCGGTAGCCCAGGTACCCTAAGTGTGATTGTCAGTGACACCAAGGCGTTGCTGGCCTTCTTTGAGGAGCTGGGGTGGATCGAATAACCGATTTTCCCACCCGTACGCAAAATACGCGCTTAGTCGTGGAGTTGCGTATACCAGCCCGTATTACCTATTACCTATCATAATTACTTAGGTAAATATTTTGATCGAAACTCAGGTTTATAATTTTACACTAGTTAATGACTGACTCCTTGGTCTAGTGGTGGCAAGCGCTACTGCTGAGTATGAGGTCCTGGGTTTGATTCCAGGGTCGAGCAAAGTGTAATTAGGTATTTCCATCTCGAATTTCTCAGTTGCAGTCGGGAGTCTGGATTTGTGGCCAGTTGATGGCAATAGGCTCGCCCCCGATTACATGGGACTTAAACATAACTGGCGAAATGTGGGTGTACTGTAGGGACACCTCTGCCAAACCCTTCTGGGAATGCAGGCGTGATGTTATGTTATGTTAGTACTAAATCATTTCTATCAACTGAGTATTTTTATAAGTGATGATTAAGAATGATTGACATTCTGTTTAAATTTAAATTTTTCAATTACTTCACTCGTAACTAACTTCACATAAGGAGCTCGTGGCTAAGTAATAACTGCCGCACGGGTCGATCCATCAGGCTAAGCTACGCTTTCCGGGGTTGGTCTATGGATGGGTGACCATCTTTAGATACCGACACTCGTCCGTGCCTCGGATAGCACGTTAAGGCGAAATGGTATCGCGGCGGTATGGCCTGGCCCGCGCGCAATTCTATTGCACTATGTTTACAAATATTGAATTTAAACATTTTACTTGTGTTGATATAAAAAAATAAGTCCATAATTCCTTAAAGTATTTAATAGTGAACACGTACACAAATTTTTAATATAATTGCTTTGGTAACAATCGAATGGAATAGGTTTTTCTCTTAGTGGTTGTAACAAAAAAAGCAGATTTTAAGGTAACTTTGCCGTTTTTTTCTATCGAGGAAAGTTTTTTCAATCGTGTTTCGGGCCTCATATTTCACTAAGGACACTCTTCAATTTTCGTAATCATAAAAAAAAATGCAAACTCGTTGTTTTTTTAAGAGAAACATTGATTTTGCGTCAAGTCGAAACATCTGCTTTGGAACCCATTTCACCTTAAGCTGTTGGCCCCGGCTGTCGTTCGTGGAACTTTGGCAGTCGTTACGGGTCGTCAGAAGCCCGAAAGTCTGACAACCGGTCTTACCAAGGGGTATCGTATTACCCAGTTACTGGGTTGTGGGGATCAGATAGGCAGTCGCTCCATTTAAAAACTGGTATCCAGCTGCATCCGGTTAGACTGGAAGCCGACCCCAATATAATTGGGAAAAAGCTAGGCAGATTGAAGTACTTCACTCATAAGTACCTACATTAATTACCATTACTCGTCTGCTTTGCAAAAGAAACCTAGAAGGGACTTTTGTTATCAAACTGCAAACAAAATTAAATTACAACACTATTCAAATATTTACCTGCCTTGGAAGCTGTGAAGCTATCACCAAATGGTGAATAAACAGCTTTCATTACAAAATGATACTTTTCGCTTTCCATCGAGGCTCTTGCTAAAGCCGACGCGAATGCCACTTCCGTCACCGTGTTCGGCGGAAATATTGCACCTAAACAAAAGGTATGGCTTATTGGAAATTCGCCCGAAACGGGCGAATCGACAATTTTTTCTTGAGGCGATTCGCACGAAATTAATTTATTTGCAGGCGAATCGACAACTCCAGAAATCGATTAGCCTACAAATTATTAACTTCGGGCTAATCACCAATAAGCCGAGGTAACACTTAAAATATCTAACCATATCATCTTTTAAAAATACTTTTCTTTTCAAAGAGCAAAGAAAGCATTTTCTTTAAGGGCTTGTGTCCTAGAACAATCAATCATGAATCTCGATTTGTTACTAGCAGATTTGATCCTAATCTCAATTCAAATCTGGATAAAATGGGTATCCTGAGTAAGCATTGTTCAAGAATACGGGCCTAGTAGTTGTAGACCCAATCTTTTCGTTCTCTTTAATATCGTAAGGATTTTAAACAAGTTAACATGATTTGCTACCGTTTTGTCGCTAGGGATGTCGTTCTCCTTAGTATTCCAAGATATTATTTGCACAAAGTTGTATCTCAGCCGTAAACCAACTTACCGATGTTAACAGTCGTCTTCAGAGTTTCAAATTTCCGAAATACGGCGCCAACGTTCCCGAGAATTAATATAATTGTTACCACAGTCACGTACACTCCTGCAAGAGCAATATTGTAGTAAATAACTTTGTAGATACTAACTGGAAACAGATTTAAATGTTGCCAAGATAAACACATGATTTCTAGTAAATCTCACTGAAGTAAAACTTGGTACTCGCCACGGTGTAACATATTCGAGACTGGATTTTCCGGAATAAAAGTAGTGAAATGGAACAATGAGATTCAGCGCGGCACAGCTGTCGCATTACAAGTTTGCCGGTCGTCGGTGGGTGTTTACTCGACACATGGCAAACATTGGAGCCCGGATGCAGAGCGTCACCGAGCGTGGAGCTCGCGCGGGCTGCACCGCGATACGTCCCCGCGCTTTCCTGCACGTTATCACAGCTGTTTTGCCAACTGTAGTCGGACCTATTATTAGATAACGCTAACTAGTGTAGTAGTACGATGTCCTAGTTTCAGGTTAACAGGTGACAATGATCAGCAGCAATTATATCTTACCTAGAATATGTGACACTGCAGATACGCTCTGCTTCCAAAAAGGAACGAGCATGAAGTACAACTTTCACATGACTGCTTATTAGCGGTTTCTAGACCATTAAATCCAGGTTTACTCACGATTTTTTCGTTCAGTGTTAGTTTTGTTTTATCTGAGTTTAGAAAGTACGACGTATTGGTTCTGGTGACCTATCAATGTGAACCCACAAATTGTGGCCAGTATTACCCAGTAAACCAAAACCACGAACAACGAAATTAGAAGAAATTATAGTTTTGAAAAATTAAATGTATAGTAAATATAATAACAGTCTTCTACGTAAGTCTCATACAAATCAAGATAAATATTAAAAGTTAAAACGTGATGTTTTAAAGAATAATTTCAGCTGCACTTTGCATTCTTTCTAGTATGGGATAGGTATCTAAAATTTATTTATTATTTTGAGATGATGCTTAATCGTGAAATTAACTTTTAAGAGGGAATTTACAGACGAATATATGTTCATTATACAAGCTGACACGAAAACATATGTATAATATTATGTACAATTAATAATTATATGAAAAAACGAAACTAAAGTGAAATATAACTTTAATTTCAGAAGTGGTGTCTTTGGTTTTGAATTTTCGTTTTTTGCCACCGACTTCCGAAATTAAAGTTATTTTTTACTTTGTAGTGTTTTTTTTTGGAAGTCGGTTGTTTTGTTTTTGTTTAAAGTTTTTTTTTTAACTGTTTTAGTTGTGGTACCTACCTACCACTACCTGCTACATAAATAACAGTGATAGGAAGTTAACATCATATCATCCATATAGTAAGTGCATAATAGCACAGTTGACGGATAAATCGGTGGACATAGGTATATAAAAAATGAAATAAAACATACATACGCGACAAACATATAACCTCCTCCTTTTTGGAAGTCGGTTAAAAAGGGGAAGACCTCATAAAAAAAAAAACTCGTCCGCATCATCGCTGTTAATGGGTAAAGTGCCCAATAAGGCTAAAATTGCCAATGACAATGCTGATTTTTTGGCTTATAAAATATGTCAGTCCTCCAGTTCTTGTTTGACGATGTCCCGAAAGACTCGATGAGCACTCGGAGCCCATAGCCCTAGTTGTGTTAAGCTCAAACGGCTCAAACATACAGGGTGTAAAAAAATCCATCACATAGCCATTATCTTTGCATGCTGCAAACATTATTGCTGGGAAATGACCTTTATTGGTGTAAAAAATCACTGTTTACGACAGCACGATATATCGCCCGAAAAAAAACTGCTTTTAGGTGCGATACGGGTGCGATACCGTGCGATTGTGTATTTAAAATGAAGTTAAAACATTTCAAACTTGTTCTCGTGAATAAAAGTTGGAACTTTGTCCTTCGAAAAATGATAACAATGATGGGAAGAACGAGTAACTCTCGGAGTGATTTTTCGCCCATTATATCGTTGATTAATTTGGAGCAACCTCATTTATAGTATCGAGCATACTTATATGATTCAGTGAGTATGTAGACCGAGCCAGGTGAACTGAATACGCCATGGTCAGACACTTTGGCGCTGGTCCAGTGTGTCGGGCTCTGTCACGATTACTATTATCGTTAGGGACTGCTGACGTGTCAGAATTAACCGACCAAATTGTTCCGAGTGTTTGTTCAGTGGTCTGCTAGGTCAGCATTATGGAACAGTTTTTGTTTTTGGCCTAAAAAACCTGTGTTTAATTATCATACATAATCTTGGTCAGGCCTTATGAGGACCATGTAGATTAGTGTCTGAAATGGTCTTTTGAGGAAAGAACTTCACAGACTTGAGTGGAACTGTCCAGTCAGTGCAAGCATTTGTCAGTAACCGTGGAGCTCAACTCAGAACTTAAGGAGCTCAACTCGACGAACAATACCAAAGAAATGACATTTGGGTAGGCCGTATAAACTAATCAAACTGCCGTAAATACTCGTACTAATACTAACTGAGAAAGAAAATAATAAAACAAGAAAAAATAAATATCCATATAGTCCACATAGTCATTCACAATAATGAAAATTATATAATACTTTACAAAGTAATCATTTCATTTTGTATATAATTTTCAACAATGTCAATGTGTATAATAAACTGGTATATTTTGATGATTGTACATAATAATTAAAATGTAAAATTTTACGGTGTTATCACAAGGCTTAGCAGAGCGAGAAGCTCAATCCCTAGCTTTTTTATTTTCTAAATAATCTGAAATTTTATATACAGCTTTTTAATCGTTTAATATGTAAGTTTCAAATGTCAATGGGAAGTTTTTTGTAAAAGCGTATACATTGACCTATGAACGAGTTGCCTACTCTGTGGAGACGTGTGTAATTGATTATTATGTAAGGTTATGTTTATTCCTGGCATTTAAACTATGATTTCATTTTCTTAAAATTTGATATACTCGTATTTTTGTGTAAATACAATAGGTTTCAAAAATATATTGTGAGGCTACAGTTAGATGGTCTACCCATGTACCAAATTTCATCCAAATCCGTTCAGCCGTTTGAGCGTGAAAGCGTAACAAACATACAAACTCACTTTCACATTTATAATATTAGTTAGAATATAAAATACAAATCATACAATCAATGACATATAAGTGCCTACACTGTATTCTAAAGAATAATAGAGAGTGTAATATTTTGAATAAGAATTTTCATGAATATTTAACTATGTTAGATTACATTTTATAACCTCAATGTGGGAGGACCATTAGTAGAGATAATTCATTATTCAGTTAGGTCGTGGTCGCTAAGTGCTCAGTTCCTATGTCCTACATCGGATCGGTTTTTGAAATTACTCCGTCGAATATTACCTGTGAATTTCTGTTAACGTTACCAAAGGATGAAAGCGTATTTCTTGAAATTGGCGAAGGTCTAATCTTAACCAATATTAGGTCCGAGTTGAATAAATAACGGTGAGACGTTGGAAATAATAAGTATAAGAAACATAATATTGATATTTACTGAAAGATTGTTTTTTTTTTTTTTTTTTTTTTCAGGGTGGGAAGTCATCAAATGACTTCTCCCGCTCTGGGCAGAGCGAGAGGGTGTGTCAGACTTTTACTGACTAAAACCCACCCGTGTTCCTTCCGTTGCCTGTGTGCCGGGGCCGCGGTATCCCTTTCAGACAAACCCGCAACCCCCAAATTCGTTACGTAGATCGGAGTCGCTTTAGAAATTTTTAAATAATTCTGATCCATCTTTAAACAAAATTACTTCGTCATCATAATAAAATAAAAGTTGTTGGAACTGCAAAATCCTTTTCATCCCTTTCTCCGTAATTTAACGAGACTGAAAGTGACTCGGTAATGATCGCGGTGGATATTTTACGTTTTCGTCAAACTTATAACTAACGAATACAGCAGCACCATTAAAATTAATTGAATAGTCTCTTGTTCGGAAAACTTTTTGCAACAAATATAAATACGTAAGTATATTATATAGGTATAAAACTATAGAAATAAACGTGTAGTACAGAACTTTAATTAATAAATGTAATGACTATATTTCAGGTTTCATAAGTGGTTTTCATAGGGTTATCGGTCATCGACAATCTGTTATCGTCGGGATGTGGAAGAGGTCATTAACAACCAAATTACCCCTTTTGACTCTTATGCAAATAAAAACACGAAACTAACAGTTTATAATTACCTAGGTACATACAGGGTTATAGGTTATGTGTCGGCAATCCGTTAAGGCTTGTGCAGACCAGCGCGACTTATCGCGCGACGCGACACCGGTTATTGTTATACCGTACAGTTTTCTTAGAAATTGTATTGTTCGTGTCGCGTCGCGCGACAATTCGCGCTGGTCTGCACAAGCCTTTAAGGGGATGTAGGAGAGGTCATTTATAACCAAATGACCTCTATGCCAATGTCAACAATTTTCGAGTAATTTGACATTTTATATTTTTATTTCATTCTTTTTAAAATAAAATAAAGTGATAATTACCCGAAAATTGTTGACATTGGCATAGGGGTCATTTGGTTATAAATGACCTCTCCTACATCCCCTTAACGGATTGCTGACATATAACCAATAACCCTGTACGTACCTAGGTAATTATAAACTGTTAGTTTCGTGTACCTCTCCAGCTACATGACATGTTGGTCCATGCCACTGCCTGATGACATTGGCCCAACAGTGGACTGCAACTGTAGAATGATAATGATGATGATAAATAAACTGTATAGGCAACGGTGATGAAACACATCAACGTAGTTTATCAAAGGATTTTTTTTATTTGTAATATCTTTCCTCTTGCTTTCCTGCAATCAAATACAAAATCGAAATCATCAAATCTGTTTGTCTGATTTCGTGAAAAGGGACGGAAGTGTGTCACATGAAGCCGGGGAAGCGCGCGCTATTTGATGTGAACAATGAGCGCGCGCGGTGCTAGAATTGGCCATCAGAAACGACCTTGACGAGGCCCCGCCCCTTTAATTTTCCTTGTTATTAAGGTAAGATGGCAGATGTTACATATCATATGGGACTAATGTAAGGCTCGCTCGTTTTTTTATACATTATAGAATCGAAGACTCAAAGCGGCATGAGCAGCATGTGCAGCTCATCCATTTATCGTTTATGGAATTCCGCGCTTCATCATAAAGTTATTTCCCATACGCGAAAAATGTTGCCGTTTATTGGACAGGCGAACGGATTTAAAAATGTAATAAACGTGCGTCAATCGAGGGTATCGTCCATCGCTGGCAAAAATATATAAAACGGATTTTTTGTTACACCCGGTCGCGCTTCAAAAATCACGGCTCTCGCTGTTCAAAATATTCTATGAGGGCTGTACGAAAGCTGTGCTTAAATTATACAAACGTAGGTCGGGATATGATGCTATTTTCAGAATTAGGCAGAAATAAAATAGGTGTACACAGTTGACAGAGAATTGGTATTCACGGTATGGAGTTTTCGGTTTTCCCATCTAAAGAAAAGGATTACTGCTAAAATTACAGAAGTTGAGAACCAGTTATTAAACTTTTACCATGCTGTCAATCTCATGGGCCCAGCATAAAAATCGAATAACTGAAAGTATTTAAATTGTCGTCACGTTTACATAAATCTGATCGACTTTAGAGCTCAGGCTGAATCATTTCTAATTCTGAGCAATTTCCATTTTAAAGTAGCGTGTGGCTTGCGAATTTCCGTTAACCCGTAAAGTCCTTTGGCGCCAAGAACTTAATTATAACGGGTTCGTTGGCGCGGCGTCCTTCACCAACCAGCACTTAACTCATCGTGTGTGATATAAAAGGCGACCACACAACTTTGTAATTGTTCTCACTCCGACCCATCGCGACCCCAAACAAGAGTAGTTTCCAAACTTATATGGAATTTAAAGCTTCAGTAATGAATTGTGTTAATTTCTTTGAGTTTTGAGCGCTTGAAAATTGTTGTTTGATCTCTTTGTGGCTTTTGTGTGGTGACTAAACAAATGACGTGCTTCACGCTGTACCAAAATGGTATATCTATTCATTACACAGATTTTAGGAAAGTACCTTAGTTTATGAAAACAATTAATTTAGACTTTCGACTCCACCCATTTTTCATGGAACTCATACGCCATGCCACCATACATATTGGACGTGAACCCTCCGGGAGGGTTGCCGGCATTACGTTTGCGCTAAAGTTAACCATCGCGGACGGTCAATGGCATTAGGTTTAAAACCTTGATATACAACACTCTAAAACGTAGTAAAATATTGTTTTCAAAGGGTCTTGTCGCTATACGTAGTTTCCAACCTTGTACATGTTCTGTGAATATTTGCAAACGTGAACAAAAAAAAAATACTTGGATTTTTTATCCAACGCATAAATCTTGTTAAAATATACATCAGATTTAAAAAAAAAATATCTTGTGGCTGCAAAATAAACTATATTTTCTTACTGTGCAATCTGTGCATACTTATTTTAGACATAAAAGCCGAGTAATCTTGATTTATTTAAATAATCTTTAAAAAAGATATGATTTTCGAATAAAAAATGAATCGAGCGTAAATGTTAGAATTATGCAACTGTCTTGTACATGGAAAGAAAAATGATATACTTTAATGATATATATATAATGATCCAATAAATGATATACTAAAATTCCATTTTTATTGTATCAGTGACTGTTTCAGAATATTAATCCAAATTAACATACAATTTGGGGAGCCCATGCTCCTCTTAAATACTATTTGAAAAATAGGTGACTGACTAACAATTCGTGACATACACAAGTGATGTTTGTGAATAAGGGCTGAATTCCGACAGTAAATAATCCGTCCCTATGTATTAGTAATACAGTACGAAATAAACGAACTCCTTTAATACATATGTAGACTGAAACAAAACATCTAATCTTGATTTTCAATTTTAAAAGCGGATCCGAGTTTAACCCGACTGTTTGATTTCGTTGATCACGTGGCACATACGGATAACCACGGATAACGGATCACGTAGACTTTTCTCTTTGTGAACAAGACAAATTACCACAACAGAGTCGTTTGTTACGCGACAGATTCGCGAAGTGAATTGACTTAACCACGTCGCGTAGGTAAGAGTATATTGGTTTAGGTTTAATAAAGTGTGTTTCGTTAAGCCCTAAAAGGTTTCTGAAAGGGCCTTAAAATACTCTTGATCTATAAATACATCGTTATTGCGGTAATGCTACAAAATTAAATGTCATGACATTTGTTTCCTTGGATCTGTCAAGGTAGCCCGCACTAAATTGATGGAAATAAGGCTAGTTCGTGAAAATATGACGATGTGTGATGTTTTAAGAAATTATAATTTAATAATATTTGTAGAATAATTGCTGGGAGTTAAATTTAATTCAACATCCAACGTAAAGTAGCGCTGCAATTTGTAACACACGTTAGATTCGCGGACTACATTGAAGGAATCACCTTAAATATTTATTTTATAAGAATAAGTTTATAAGATAAAGGCAACCTATTTGTTGAAATATATTCATAAAAAAAAAGGATCTAAACCGTTATGAAGAAGGCTGTATTTCCAGGCACAACTAAATAAAATTAAGGAGCAGAAGTCGCCAGCGGTCGTTTTCACATTCGCGGTCGGACACTTACTTGTTTTCAATGCCTTGCCCAGATATAGCGGCATAAAATTTTATAGACTTCTGTAAACTCGGTCTTGTTCAAGTCGGAAAAGTGGTAATGACACCGAGCGGGGTTTGGGGACCCTCTCACAGGAATACGAATTGAAAATGGAGGACTTTTTTCATGTAAATCTGCTCGGTGGTTGCGATTTATTAAAGCAGTAATCGGAAGTAATCCAATTCAATGATGTAACAGAATATTCAGTCATTCTTCATTTTTGATTCCGTGTATTTAATTTCGAAACACAGATATAAAACATGATAGATTTAGGTCAACTCTTATTGATTCGTGTTTCTGCTAATTTGCAAAAGCAGCAGCTTAGTTTTTTTAATAGACACGTTATAAAGTGTTCGCTAACAAAGTTGTGTGGCTCACTAAGTTGGTCTGCACCGTCGAGCAGGCAGCGCCACGCCTGGACGGAGCTTGAACGTTTCTTAACAGCTTCATTACCAACGGAAAACTTCTAACTCCTGAAAACCTGATGAAAACTAGCCAGCTGAGACTGCCGGCTAGCTCTCTCAGTAATTGAAATTACTCTGAATGACGTCATTTAGAATATTACGCAAGTTTTTGCTAACCGTAATATTAATTTGTAATATTTGCAGAACATTTCCTGCGGATATTACAAATTAATATTACGGCTACCATTTTGTTCATAATACTGCCTACGAGGGAGTTGTGTGAATAAATTGTTCAGCTCTTTTATAGAACCAAATATCTAGGGAGTACTTGATAGTGTGGAACCAATCAAATGTATTTTTTTTTCTGTGTAATGGTAAACTTTCATATACATTCACAAAATATAATATTTGCAGGAAAACCTAAAAAAGCTTGTTGAAAGTTTCACTCGCAGCGATAAAAAAGGTTATGGAGTTGAAAATACCTAGTTTCGAATAAAGCGGTAACAGTAAGCATAAATGTATGAAAAAAACACTACCTACCTAACCAACAATGAAAAGGTATCCTATTATCCGCCCGAACTACGAACGAAAATCGTAGCTATCAATGAAAATAACATTTGAGCTGTGTTCGTATTTGCGGTTTCTAAAATTCGAAATACAATCCTGAACACATAGGTACGTAGTAATGTGCCATTTAGATTCAAACTGAAGTGCTTGTTTGGTAGAGGGGGATTTATATCAGTAACTGGAATATTATTCATTGTTACACACCTACGTAATACGTACCACGGTATGCAATGAGTACGTAATCTATTTTAGTCAGACAGGCAATGTTTTATCTTAATACTCGTAAAATACCTTTCAAAAATAGAGAAACGTCGAGGTGTTTCGCAGGAAGTGTTCCTTATTGGTAACCGATATTCTTTTGTTTATTTGTTATTTTTGGCCGTTCCTAACTGGATTATTTTGCTGTATTGAGTAGCAAGATCTTAATGACCTTCTACCTATACTATAAATACACCCCAATATTTATAAACGTTGCTTAAAGTTAAGTAATGATTAGCGTCTGTTTATACAAACATTTTTGACCTTTAGGGTCAGACAGATAGGCTGTCGCTCCATGTAAAATCCAGCTACATCCGAATAGACTGGAAGCCGACCCCAACATAGTTGTAAAAAGGCGAGGCGGATTGATTGAAACTTCTCTTAACTTTAAGCAACTTTTTTATGAATAGGAGGATTAATCGATATAATTAAACCAGCTAGTGTGTTTTACAATCATTATACAAACAATTACTTCACCTACGTCCAATCCAAAATATTATTCTACGTGATCTTGACGTAAACTGTGCGTAAACTCCAATTTCATTATGCATTCCTCAAGCACGTCTAAGATCAAGGCGTCTCCGCGCACCGCGTCATGGTCGACGCTTGGCATGCAGCCAGTCCTCAGCAGGGGCATGAGAGCTATCGAAATCTATCTACGAAGTACACTCTCCAATAATCCCTTACCTGTTGAATAATGGATGCTTCCATGTATTTATTCCTGCTCTCAGTCACAAAATAGATAGACACAGAAGGTCAGCTTCAAACGACGACCGAAAACAGGTGCACGCACTCATAGATCTACGTCTACGTACGGCGATCATCAAAACTAGGAACGCACATCACGCCAGTAACATAAAGGTGCTGATAAACTTGAGCATTCACTTGTAATGAGCATTCCAGCGAATGTTACATTCTAAAGGACGGTAAATTTGTTTCGAGATTTTTGCCGAGCCGAGCCATTCTGTGATTGTTCCGTCGCCGTCCCTCTATGCCTCCCGCACCCCTGTTTTTTTGACGAACATTGACTAGAGCGTTCGCTAGAATGATCGTGAAAATGTTCGTAGCGATGTTTGGCTCTATGCTTGGCTCTGTTCGTTGTTCAGTTCGACAAATTTAAAAACGGCGAATGCTCGATGTTCTGTTACAAGTGAATGCTCAAGTTTATCAGCACCTTAATGTAGATTATTGGATGAACATGGATATTTCACATACTTGCAAGGCAGTTGCATACTTCTGTGCAAGTTACTGGCACCTGTATTCCTGGCTAAATGAATGCTAGGCACGAATGCATCCACAAGATAGCCCGGTTAAGTAGTCTACTACCTCCTAGGTAGACATGCGAGATGCCATAAAAAAATGCTCGTTTGCTCTCGCTGTGCATACGTGAAGCGGGTCTATATGTGCGTGCATTAACTGCTCTCTGTATGGAGCTGACCTTCTGTAGCTAACTGTTTGCCTCAATGTTCCCCCGAGTCCAGTTTACCTAGTTCTTATTTGAATCGCATTTAATGATGTTTACTACAATAGTCCGCCGGGCCCAAGTCGCTCGTGATTGTCAAATATTGAAATTGATTGGAATAGTTATTTAGACCTTTGGGACCATCGTTTTGTATGTACTTGATAGTTATACTTAGTTTTAATTCGAATATGTTTTCACAATTACGTTATAAAATACCCAGGCAAGTAGCTGTAAAAAACTTTTTTTTTTACTTTTGAACGCTATTTGCTTTTATATTTCTTTTTTTTTGGTGGAAAATTATCAAATAAATTACTGACTAAAACCCCACCCGTGTTCCTTCAGTTGCCTGTGTGTTGCCAGGGGCCACGGTAACCCTTTGAGACATTCCCGCGACCCTGGCAGGCATCGGCCCTAGTGGACCCCGTCAGTTGTGCTGACATCTCTAACGCTATTTGCCTGGAAGCTTTATTCTTAAAAATCTAAATTTAATTCAAGAATTAAAGAAGTGTAATAGTGAATTACAATTATGTAATACTATGTATGATACTGACACTCAGCACCTACAGGATGAATTGTTTGTTAGGGAATATGCTCTAAAGGATATCTTTAGAAAATATGAGGCTTGTCAACAAGACCTAAGTAAGCGTATGCAGGAGGCCAATGAGTTGGCAGACCTGGTCAAGTACAATGCAGAGAGGTACGAGTCTCTGACAAATAACCTCTCTTTTAGCTGCACCTCCTCTCAGGAAACTCAGCCTGAAGTATTTACGCCCATGCCCTCAGTGGTTCAGAATGTAGGTAGCTGTATTAATAATGTTAATAATAGTAGGAATAATTTGATTAATACAACTTATGTATTTTCTGACAAATTTGGTCAAGGTTTTGGTAGAGTATTTAATCAGTGTTCACAACAATATGTTATAAATAATTGTTTACCCGGTGCCAGTATTAGCCAATTAATTAGTAGTATTAAATTGACAAAAATAAACCCCAGTTCAACTGTTATTTTATTATATGGGGATAGTTTAACTGTAAGAAAAAAGGACATAATTGAATGTGTCCATTTGATGTTACATCTTAATGAGACCAATAGTTGTAAATTTATTTTCTGTGCCTTGCCTTATTCTCAATATTTGTCTGATGAGCAAAATAGGCACATTTATAATTTAAATATGTTAATTTATAATAGGACATGTCGTCACAGTGACGCTATTTTATATTTTGATTGTAATCAATTAATTACTGATTACAAACTGACAAATTATACAATGTATTTGCCACCAAGTTGTAGGAGACAAATTGCTAATCTCTTAGCATACAATATACAGTATGACACAGGTACCTGTAGTGTACCACCGATTATTGTTAGTAGTGGTACTAACACTACTTTTGATACGCCTTATAGTTTAAACTATTAGGAGCGACAACGGGTGAGCCGCATATTTTGAATGTTGTTCATCAAAATATGCAGGGTCTGTCCGGCAAAGAGCTAGAGTTAAGTTTATTTATAGAGAACTATGATGTTCAGGTGTTATGTTTGACTGAACACTGGTTGAAAGAACATGAAGTAGTGTTTACCAATGATGATAATTTTACTGTACAAAGTGCGTTTGTAAGGAAAAGCGCCATTCGCGGTGGATCTTTAGTTCTTGTTTCAAACAAGTTGAAATGTAAACAACGTTTAGATTTAGTTAATCTTTCCATCGAGCGCACTATTGAGTTGTCTTGTGTTGAACTCGAGCGATACGTTATAATTTGCGTTTATCGACCCCCTTCTGGTGATTTTATTAGTTTCGAATCGGTAATGGAGGATTCACTCAATAGGTTAAAATCAATTAATAAAAGTATAATTTTATGTGGAGATTTTAATATTAATATTTTAGATGTTACTCCATTAAGTATTAGACTCCTTAATCTGTTTAGGTCTTATAATTTAATAAACTTGTTTTTTGAACCTACCAGGATCACAGCATCTTCTTCAACTTGTCTAGATAATATATTTAGTGATTGTGATGCCAAAAATAAAATAGTGTTAAGTGACTTAACGTCTGACCACTGTGGTTTATTAGCTAGCTTCCCCATGCCATTACATAAAAAACCGCATAAAATAGAATGCAGGCCTTATACAGCTAGTCGTTGTAATAAGTTTAAAAATAATATAGCTCATAGAATTACGCCATCTATAGTAGAACACGAGAATCCCAATGAAATCTATGGAGCCCTTTTTGATGTTGTGCAAAAAGAGTACCAATCTACTTTCAAGGCCAAAACTATTCAAATTAATGGCACCTCCGTTGGCTTTAACCAATGGGCCACTCCAGGAATTTATAAAAGTAGAGCGAGACTATACGAGTTATATGGTTTGAAAAAAATCAGGTTTGATACTCCTTTCCTAGAGCATGTAAAAAATTATTCAAAATTATTTAAAAAGGTTTGTGTTTTTGCTAAATCTAAATTTTTAAGCGATACAATTAAAAAATCCAATAATAAAGTAAAAACCACTTGGAAAATTATTAACAATGAAACGGGTAAGTCGGTTAAACAAGATAAACAACTTGAGATTATGGTCGACAATAAATTAGTTAATAAAGCAGCTGACGTAGCCGAGGCGTTTAATGAGTTTTTTGCCAACATACCTGTAACTACGACTCGCTCCTTAAATTCATCCCCGTCTAAAGCTGAAAACCTTTTGCTTAGTAGTGTATCTAAAAATAGTCCCTTATTTAGCTTCGAACATGTAACGCCTCGTGATGTAGTTAATGTTTTTAACACACTCAAGTCTAAAAACACTGGTGATTACTGGGGCATCTCCATTAAACTTTTAAGTAATATAATAGACATCGTAGCCCCCTATCTAGCTGTTACTTTTAATAAATGTGTTGATTTAGGAACTTTTCCTGACCTCATGAAGAATAGTAAAGTCATACCACTATTTAAATCAGGTAATAAAAACGACGTTGGCAATTTCAGGCCTATTTCTATCTTACCAGCATTTAGCAAAATATTTGAAAAGTTAATACTCAAGCAGTTACTTAGACATTTTAATTTAAATAGCCTCCTTCATAATGAACAATATGGCTTTACAAAAGGTCGTTCGACTACAGATGCGGGTGTTGCTCTGCTGAAACACATATTTAACGCATGGGAGAACTCGCAAAATGCTATTGGGGTTTTCTGTGACCTCTCCAAAGCCTTTGATTGCGTGCACCATGACACGCTTTTGCGTAAGCTGCGTCATTACGGTGTTCAAAACGAAGCTCTCAACGTTATAAATTCTTATTTACACAATAGGTCCCAATGTGTAGATGTTAATGGTGTGAAATCTTCCGGTCTACCAGTTCAGTTAGGTGTACCTCAAGGCTCAATACTAGGTCCATTCTTGTTCTTAGTGTATATCAATGACTTACCATTCTATTTAAAGGGTATCTGTGAAGTTGTACTGTTTGCAGATGATACCTCTCTTATTTTTAAAGTAGACAGGAATAGACAAGATTTTGACGATGTAAACAGTGCTCTCTCAATGGTTACGGATTGGTTTACGACAAATAACCTAGTTCTCAATGCCAAGAAAACGAAATGTGTAAAGTTCGCCCTACCAAATGTTAGAAATCTAGGACCCAACATCGTCTTAGATAAAGAGGTGCTTGAGTCTGTAAACTCGGCAGTTTTTCTGGGCATAACAGTAGATGCCAAACTTCAGTGGGGCCCACATATATCGAGCCTAGCGGGAAGGCTCAGTTCGGCCGCCTACGCCGTCAGGAAAGTAAGACAATACACTGACGTCGATACAGCTCGGTTAGTCTATTTTAGTTATTTTCATAGCGTTATATCCTACGGTCTTCTGCTGTGGGGCAAAGCTGCTGATATTCAAAATATATTTGTCCTTCAAAAACGAGCTGTTCGAGCTATTTACCAGCTAGGTGCCAGAGTTTCTCTGAGAGATTTTTTCAAAGATATTGGTATCCTCACGGTGGCATCCCAATTCATCTTCGCCAACATCTTATATATTAGGCAAAATATACACTTATACACTAAAAACAGTGATTTTCACAATGTTAACACTAGAAATAAGGACAAACTACGAGCTCCCTTTCACCGGCTTCATAAGGTTCATAACTCATTTGTTGGGCTTGGTATAACCTTTTATAACAAGCTACCCTCTTCTTTGCTAGATTTGCCTTTTGATGCGTTTAAAACGAAAGTAAAATCCAAGCTTTGTTCAAAGGCATACTATTCTATAAACGACTACTTAAATGATAAGAATAGTTGGTCGCTGTGATTAACTCAAGACAATGTTTATGTTCTTTCTCCAGATTACCTACTGACAAGTTATATGAGTTTATATAATTGTATTTTTTTTATTTTTTTATTCGACTTTATAAGTCAAGCTATTTTTAATTTTATTTCAATTTATTGTTGACATAATCTACTCATTACAATGTTTTTTCTAATGAGTTGTATTGCAATATGTGGTTAGCTAGTGACCTCGACAATTGATCATATTAGTTATTGTTATTAGTAATTAACTGTTTGTTTTATTTATTTTATCTCGATGGTCCTAGTTTATCATTTATAACTTCCAGTTACAACTATATGTAAGCGGGCACGCCCTTTATGCCTGGAGGCTTTTATTTAGATAAGTTCTGTTTACGTTTAGTTTTTATTTCTGCCTGAGTATAGTTCTCGATGATGTTGTGTGGTATATTGGCGTGTGCTAGCTAACATATGGCTAATAATTTAAATTATGTTTTGTGTTGCGTAATCTAAATTATCTAAATTATTTTGAATACTATTATATAGAATCTTATTTTTTTGTTCTTCTAACTGAACAGACAGCTGTGCTGCTGGGGAGTTTGTTGCGCCACTTCTTCTTCCCAGCTAATGCACTAGGAAGTGGTGAAGGGTGGGCGTTTTGGGGGACTGTCTTATGTAATTTTGACGTTCGAAAAGTGCTGATTCTCAGCCTAGTTTGAATAAATGACTTTTGAATTTTTTTTTTTTTTTTTTTTGAATTTTGAATTTATTGCTGAAATATTACATCATTCACGTCTGCCTCAAAATGTCAAATAATGTGCAATATCTAGCTAGAATCACGTGTCTCAATGTTTGTTGCTGCTATGTGAATCACAGAAATTCCTATAAAGAAGACGCAGGTGTTGAATCATCCAATATCTTCATATATATTCAATAGTGAGATAAACAAACATAAAATCTAGTCTCGTTGGCAAATATCTTGTTAGAGTCTGTACACCTAGACATCCTGTACCCTCGGTCTCAGTGGGATAAGCTGTTTATGTGTGAATGTTCGCAGACTGATAACATTTAGCTGCGAACTCGATTCGCTTACCCAGTAGTTTACAAAATTTGCAGTGCCCGCGGAATATCTGTACAAAATACCGCAGATAACAGAGGTCCTAATACGAACGTGCAAAATAAAGGTAAAGTTAATTCAAACGATTTTTGAATCGAAAATACAAATATCCTATAGTATTTTTTTTTTTTTTTTAGACAAGCATAATTAGTAGAGATGCCGCGAATACTCGCTATTATTCGATATTCGGCATTACTTGCCATATTTTTGTTATTGCTCGAATACGGAATATTAGTGTTTATTATTTGGCATTCGGCGAATAGTTGTCTAAATAAAAATAAACCCCGAGATTTTTATTTTTTTCACGAGTTGTGTACTCTCCTTTTTACCACTGACTGCGAGAAAATAAATAGTAGTATTGTATTTATATTTATCTGTCGTAGTTGTAGTATTTATATGACTGCCTCGTTGGTCTAGTGGTCGCAAGCGCTACTGCTGAGCATGAGGTCCTGGGTTCGATTTCCAGGTCGGGCAAAGTATTATTAGGTTTTTCCAACATGAATTTCTCAATAGCAGCCCGGAGTCTGGAATTGTGCCCGGTTGATGGCAATAGACTCACCCCTATTAAATGGGACTTAAAAACATAACTGGCGAAATGTGGTTATACTCGTACTACAAGTACACCTCTGCCCAACCCTTCGGGGAAACAAGGCGTGATGTTATGTTATTTATATTTATCACATTTTTGGCGGCAACAAATTCGACGAAGTCAGTGGTATTGAGTGTCTCATTTTCGTCACTGGAAGAACCCATTTTATTATAATTATGTTACTAGATTTTCTAATGACATTAAAACAACCACAATAACAGATTGAAAAGAACCTAACTAAAGTCGGCGGGATATAAAAAAAAAATTGTATAGCTTCTAAGGAATAGCTCCATCTAGCCAGCCAGTAGGTACTTCCAGTACGTTTAATTTATTTACAATGCATTTGCTCGAAAAGAGCTTTTTCCAAGCAGTCAATTTGTGCGGAAAGTGTCACTTTTTTTCACTAGTGCTTTTTACTTTTGTTTTTTTTTAATTTTTGAGGCCGTCGTCAGCCCGGCTCGTCTCAGAAATTTTATTATTTGAGAAAAGTTTTTCACAAATTAGATTTACAAATCAGACGATGATGATGACGATGGCGACGATTATGACGATGGTTAAAATCAAGTCAAAGTCAAAGTCAAAGTCGAAGTCGAAGTCGAAGGCGAAGTCGAAGTCGAAGTCGAAGTCGAAGTCGAAGTAGAAGTCGAAGTCAAAGTCGAAGTAGAAGTAGAAGTCAAAGGCAAAGTCAAAGTCAAAGTCGAAGTCAAAGTCAAAGTCGAAGTCGTAGTCGAAGTAGAAGTCGAAGTCAAAGTAAAAATCAAAACCAAAAGTCCAAGTCATGAATTCATTTTGTTTTTATCATTTATATACGTCGTCGTATATCGTCGTATATCGAAATCCCTTCCGCACTTATAGCATAAATAACTATTTTTGTACATAGTTTGTATAGTTCGTGCTTGTTCCAAATCCAAAATGTTTTTATTCACTTGTGAGTTAAAGAGAGTTTTATTCACTGTTATCGATGAATAAAATGCCCTTTTTCGAGTGGCAATGGTAAAAACTATATTATTATTTGAGTTTTTTTTTATGTCGAGTAATAATGGCGAGTATTCGACTATTCGCCATAGGGAATGGAGATTAATCGGTATTCGACTATTCGGTATAACAACTATTCGCGGCATCTCTAATAATGAGTATTACCCATGTATGAATAAAGTCTTAAAACTAAGTAAATATCATGTACGAAAGGAGTAGGTTAGTACACGTACGTTTACACCGCACGTTCACGCTAGGCCAACTGGTTCCAGTAGATATAACTGGTTTGATTATGTAGATTGCTTTTCTTAAATTATTTGGTTCTCACTACAAAGTTTAAAGTTAAGACGGATTAGATTGATGGCAAGGATTATAAAAACAGAAGAAAGAATAATGTCCGAAGACAGTTATAAGACTCGACTGAATTTAAAAGGAATGAGTTAAATGGAAAACGTTTTAGACTCCAAGTTAATAAATTCTCCTAAACTTTGAAATGAAATTGATAAAGTGAATTAGCATCACTTGAAAGAAATCTCTTTGTGTCGGAGTACCTTCTTTGTTTCTTGAATGAGTGACGAAATTTAGTTCTACATTGTCGAGTTTTCTATGAAATTTAAACTTGCCTATTTCGATACCTAGCTGTTTGTGCGATTGTATTTTCATTGACTACATATTATTGATATTTCTAGCATTCTTCGTTTGATATATATGTATATATTCGACTGCACGAATTTCTCTTTCTCTACAATTCTTTGCCGCAAACAACATATTCGTCTTCAGGAGCAGACATGTGTGGGCTTATTAAAGGTCCTTTATTTTTGTGCATTTTGTTCTGTCTATTCAGGCATCGATCTCCATATAGTAACAATTTATAGGGTAACTAACATTATGTCAACATTATTTTTTATGTTAGGAATAAATCTTACGATTGTTTTATCTTTTATTCATGCTGTCTTGGGACTGAAAACTTGCAAAGCTGTTGAATTCCAGTCTCCGGTGTCATGCAGACAGCGTGTCGAGTCAGAAAGCTGGTGCTCAAGTAAACGTGACAATTCTTAAGTATGAATACGTAAGCGTTCATTACACGCATACACATTTGCATCTCGCCTGGCCGTACGTAACTCGACTCAACTCAATTTCCTAGCACTCAAACGGTTTCCCGGTCGTAGGGGGTGGAGGGATCGGGGGCATTACTCATTTCCGTATCATAAAGCACTTGTGCTATGCAAATTTGTTTACGCTTTACATTACTCTGTATATAAGGTAATAACACTCGTATAATTGCTGTTCACTGTAAGGAGCACGCAATTACAAATAAAATTAATTTTCAATGCAGTTACGTGAAATGTCGCGTTTTGTTCGTGGAACAAGCAACAGAATTATTATTATAGTCCTGTAACGGAGGACGCGCAGTGGGCGGTTACATTTCATAATTTTGAAATGTAATATTAATAAATGTAAATTCGAGTTCGAGGCATGTGAAGCTAAGTCAGAGGCTGATGGGCGGTTTTAAAACTCTGATACCAGGTTAGTCACTAACCACACGAGAAGAAGAAGATTTTAGTTTGGAGGATTTATACAGAATCCAGCGATGGAGGATCGTTTGTCCTTCCTTTTAACCTTCAGGTATCTTTTTATAGGAATAGCTTGGAAATACCGTTAAGAAAGAATAATTTCTTAACAGTATTTCCAACTTAGTCAATTCCTAAACAAACAATACGTCAAGTGTTTGTGAGAAAAACAAATAAAATCAGTTATTTTATTGTTTTATGAGCTTAACTGTCACTAACGAGACACAATACATTTTTTATTACTATCGACGTCTAAGTGAGTTCAGATATTGTGGCTATGATAATACGAGTAGGTATGCTGTACCGATTGAAGCAAATAGCTGAATCTGAGGTCACCTAAGTGGAGCCCGTTCAATTCTTTAAGATTTTTACGTGATGCTTTCGCTGCTATTTTAGAAAATGCCAGCAAAAGACTGGTGTTTCTAAAGAATATTATTATGACTGTATCCAACCGAATATTACTACAAAACACCAGACAGGATGGTACTGTACCGACTAATTATCTTGATAATTGACTTTGATTTATTGCCACCAAATTAAATTAGGCAGAAGATTGTTTAAACGCGGCTACGTCGCCGAGCCCATCTGTTAAAGCATTTTGTCGGAATAATCGAGAGTGTTATAGAGTGATTTAGGAACATCTGTCATTCCAACACGGTTCAGTATTCCTGTAATCCTGTGTACTTTTTTCGGGCTCAATTGGGATTTTTTGGTCATTAATCGTTTCAGCCAACTCGGGAAAGTCTATTGAAGTAAGTCTATTAGAGTCAAATACTGTGTTTACCACGTTCAGTGCCGGGAGGGTTCACCTAGTCGCATATGGGATGCCGGGAGCCCTCGCTGAGGGCTCATTTTAAATGTAGGTTATTCTTAGCGAATACAGCATACACATTTGAACAAGATTTGTTAGTATATGCGTTGGTTTTAAAATCCGAGAATTTAATTGTTTGTGTTTTTGTTTGTTCTCGGTTACAAATATTCACTAAAAAACTTTAATGTTGGAAACTACGTATAGCGACAAGACCCCCTGAAAACACAATTTTACTTCGTTTTACAGTGTTTTATAAAACGGTTTTAATCCTAATGCCGTTGACCGTCCGCGATGGTTAACTTTAGCGCAAACGTAATGTCAGCAACCCTCCCGGAGGGTTCACTTCCAAATGTATAGCGGCATGGCGTATGAGTTCTATTAAAAGTGGGTGGAGTCAAAAGTGTAAAGTGTTTTCGGAAAAGGAACGTGTTCAGCCTGTTGGAAGATGGGTTTCAAGTGGTTATATTAGCTCTTGGTCAAATGAAATGGGATATAGTGGCTCGTTGGAGGGGTTGCGGCTCAATGATAGCCACCCGAAACAATCGATTTGCGACGTTAAGCTGCGCTTCGTGAGCGGTCAGTATGTGGATTGTAATCATCCCCTACAAATTGGGTTCCTTTGTACGTTGGAGAGTAGGTATAACAGTCAGTTTGTGTGGTCATACGAGTATCTGTGGTATTCATAACGGGTAGTTGGTCTTAATGCCCAGTAACTGGGTTAGTCGTAGCCCAGCGTTAACTAGCAAAGTTCTCGGTTGACAAAGATTACTATTGACTCGTTAAGAGTTAGAAGTGTAATTGATACCTAGTGTCACCTCGTCAAGGGGTGAATGGGGGAGCGGTGTCGGTTTACTTTGCGTTGGTCTTGGAAAACAAATGGCGAGAGAACAGTTACATTTAATGTTTTAGTAGTTTTGGCGGTGATGTATGTGGAATCCATCCTAACTAATATTATAAAAGCGAAAGTGAATTTGTTTGCTTGTTACGCTTTCACGCTAAAACGGCTGAACGGATTTGGATGAAATTTGGCACATGGGTAGACCATGACCTGGAAAAGGACATAGGCTGTTTGTCATCCTGGATCACAGATGAATTCGCGCGCAACAGCTAGTAGATACTTAGTATTATAAATGCGAATGATACTCTGTCTGTCTGTCTGTTCCCATTTCACATCCTTACGGCTGAAAGGATTTCGATGACATTTGGCACACAGGTTAAGTATGACCTGGGTTTGGACAAAGGATACTTGTTATCCCGGGCTATACGTTGCCGTGGGATAATTTCCGATATACACGCGGGTGGAGCCACAGGAAAAAGCTAGTGTTACGGTTATAAGGAACAGCAATGTTGATCAGAAGCGACTGCTGAGCGTGGGTTTTGTGGTGGTCCGGGGTAGTTAGTGAGGTAATTTCGGTTTTCGATCCTCGAGTCGGACAAACTTGTATTGGATTTCTCAGAAGCAGCCCGGAATCTGGTTTAGTTATTTGAAACTGATACGGCAAAACGTGGGCGAACTGTACTTCTGCCCACCCTTTCCGAGTACAGAAACGGGATGTTGTTACGTATAAGCGGTATACTTTATCGGTACTACTAACTAAGCACCTCTTATTATAATCAACATGCTCAACTCACATTTACCATACACAAAACGCACACTCATTTAAATAAACTAATGTAACGTTTATGATGTCTCTAATTCTAGGTTATATTAATTTACTCCCTCAAAATTATCTAAACTATAAATAGTAAATGCTGGCATAATTCTTGTACGTACATTACGTGAATTTAAGTTACGGAAGAGTGGAGTGTCCTACTCCAGGCATTCACTTGCTTAAAAGTACACTTTTATCACTAGCTATGTAGTATAAAGCTTGTTAAAGAAAAATAAACTATTTGTATTTGTAATCGAAGGTTTTTTTTTATAAAATCTTTTTTGTATTATTATATTATTATATTGTATGTGTTTTAGTCTGTGCTAAATAAATGTATTTTCTTTCTTTCTTTCTTTTCTTTTTCTTAATCGAAGGATTTCAATTAGACATTGTAATCACTCCGCCTTTATACTCCGTGTTACGTATAGTCTAGCCAATCCATCAGGCTTATTCCATAATTCATATCTTCTTTTCTTCTTCATTCTATTTGGGTCATTGCGCAATACAGGACTAATGGAACTAGATTGTGTTCTTATTGTACTTGTTTGGACGATTCGCGCCTATTCTTTATTAGAGATTCATTAATTTAGGGACTATTTGAAGTAAACATAAGAATAACATCACGCCTTTATCCCCGAAGGGTTAGGCAGAGGAATACCTATGTTATACCCTCGTTAATTCAACAGTTATATCGAAGTAGATGTATGGCATGTGCTAGCTGACATATGGCTCATAATTTAAATTATGTTTTGTGTTGCGTTATGTAAATTATTTTGCATATTAATATATAGAATCATTTTTTTTCTAACTGAACAGATAGCTGTGCTGCTAGGGAGTTTGTAGCGCCCCTTCTTCTTCCCAGCTAACGCACTAGGAAGTGGTGAAGGGTGGGCGTTTTGGGGGACTGTTTGATATAATTTTGACGTTCGAAAAGTGCTGATTCTCAGCCTAGATTGAATAAATGACTTTTGAATTATTAATTTTTTATCTTTTTTTATTTTGGTAGTTGTTAAAACTTGCTAAAGAAAAAGGCACCCATGTGGGAAAGGTTTTATATTTTTCACCAATATTAATTTGTCAAGGTAAGTACCTACATGAATATAGGTAAACTTAATGCTCTAGGCATTATCTACCAGTTAATCATAGGGTGACGAAGAGATAACATGACATGACATTGATGGATATCAACATTTTATTTGGAAATTTCATGAATATGCACTGGCTTAACAGTCTGGTAAAAGCGTGCTGATTAATTAAAAGCTCGACCAACCAACATAAAAAAACACTAGCTAAAAAAGTTTTAAAAATAATTTTAAAGAAAATGGTGTGCCGACATCGTCGTTGGCACTTAACGATCTATTATCACTCCCTATACAATAGTTTGCGTAGGCGCCACTAACTTTACTTAAAGTTTCTATGATGGATTGCTCCCTTTAGTTTATAAATCTGTAGGCTGTTCACTCCTTTGATGACCTCCTGTAAAGGTTGATGAACTTCCAAGTGGTTTTGGCGAGATTTTGGGGGATAGGTTGGTAGGTATCTATAATTATAAATCTCTCCATTATCGTTCAAAGCAAAGTATTATGTTTTTTTCCCTCGACTGTTTGGATTTCAGCGTAGCATTACGCTTTTCCAAAAAATGCCAAGGCACGTTCCAGTGGGACTGAGTGAGCATAACATAACATAATAAAGAATTCCATTTTACAATCCACACTAACCCGAACGGATCCTAAGATATATGGCGACATATTGAAGACAAAGCTCCCGCCTAAATATAAGGTCACCGGGCGAGGACATTAGTCAACACCCGCCGGTCGATGCTAAACAAATAATATATTGGCTGGGATCGCCCATCGCCGCTCCTCGAATATGTTTTTATTCTGTGTCGTGAAAACCGATTCTATCTTGTTTCTTATTCCACCTCGGTTTTTAAACAAGCTGTGTAAGTATATGTGCGAAATGTTCCGGAAGCTCATATACATTGTTTTATAGGTAGACAAAGGGGCTCGGGGATTTATCGACAGGGCTATTTGTTACTGTACGATTATCAAAAGGATGTTTTGACGTAGCCTAGTGAGATACGAAACTGTTTACACAAGCAACTGCAGGCAACCAGGCTGAAACGTTTAAATCTAGTAGGTACTGTAACAGCAGACACTCAGGAAGTTCGAAAAATGGGGAGGTATTTTTAAAAAATAATTAAAAGTTTAGACGGAAGGAAGCACTGCGGAAATAAGAAGAAAAAGTATTAATAGAAGAGTTTGTTAGCTGTGGGCGATGTCGGGGCACTCCCGGGGCGAAGGCAAGCTTCGGTCATTTGCTGGTTTAAGAGTCCTTCTTGCGAGGCGAAAACGTTTACCATTCCTTTAAAGCCTCCATTTTGCATACACCTTCCTAGAAAATTTGAGGCAGCCGGAAGATTTACCTTTACTGAACCATATTCTATAAGTAAGGTTCATACGGTCAGTACAAACACGATCGCTGAATATTTAAATCCAAAAAAGTAAGTAGATGTTATCCTGCTTTCTTAAAATGTAAAAAAAAGAGATTTCACAAATGATTCTTCCGTATTAATTCGGAGTGCTTCAACCTTTTGATAAGCCTGAAACAAATTAATCTTTCTGAAATAAACCTGGCAGTACAACAACGGAGTACAAAAAATACTGTCGGATTATATACCTACTCACCATTTCTGCGAAGTCTTCAATTATCTGGGCAAAAACCTACAGAACAACTGGAAGAAAGATGGACGAAGCGACAAGGTTAGTAATGACCTAGACATTCTACGACATAAAAGTTGCGATAGCATGCGGTTGAATGCTCTAGTTCCTATACAGACTTACTTACACTGCCAAAGAAAACAAAGGAAAACCAAATAAAAGCAAGGAAGCTCTTCTATTTTGACTTAATTTTACGTTCGAAGAGAAAAACAATCGCGGCTGGATTGGATAGGTAATTTAATGCGTTGTGTAAAAAGTAAAGGAATCGGAAAAATAAATAAGCTTTTGTGGATACTGAAAGAGTGTAATTTGTGGAAGTTATTGAAATTAATCAGCCGAGTGCGGCCCACGGTGGTTCGAGTTCGAGTTAGGTTTGATTAAAAATATTCATTTTAATTTCGTGGAAAACGTCCGCATATTTTCACGATATCAAACAGTTTTTGCTGAATAGTTAAAATTATCCTCGGCTATTTGAAAGCTACATACACTCAATACAATATGCTTTACTTTTAATTTGCTTTTCAAAGTAAGTCAATCAATCTGCCTCTCCTATTCCCGACTATGTTGGGGTCGGCCTCCTGTCTAACCGGTTGCAGCTGAATACTGTATTTTACAATTGCAATTGCCTATCTGACCTCCACAACCCAGTAACTGGGTAATACGATACCCCTTGGTAAGACTGGTTCTCAGACTTTCGGCCTTCTGACGACCGTAACGACTATCAAAGATCCACGAATGACAGCCAGGACCAACGGCTTAACATACTTTCCGAGGCACAGAGGAGTCTCGGTATGTTAAGATGACTCCGACAAGCGTAGCTTAACCTGATGGATCGAACCGTGTGGCTATGATTACTTAGCCACGAGCTCCTCATTCATATTTCAAAGTAAGTAAAACTACAAAATGTTTGAAGGTTTAAAAAGGACGACGGTTTCAGCCATCAACGTTATCATTCCATAGAAAATAATAATTATTTCTAATTTGGATATTAGTGTAAATTAGAACGATTATTACATCAAAGGCCAGCGAGTTTAAAAGGATGTTACCGGGTAACGACTCAACAAGGGGCCATAAAGTCCGCGAGGTCTCGACTATTGAATGAGATTATATCACGTCGATGAGCAGAAACCTTCACACTATCAGTAGGCTCACCACGCACTACCCCGATAAGACATTACACGGAAACATCACGGTATTTTTGAACATCTCTGCAAAATTGGACATAATGTCTTGTTGAGATTTTGCGATCTTGACCTGCTAAGTAAAACAAATAGGAAAATGCGTTGTAATAATTGGAACAAACAAAACAATGTAAACGTAAATAAAATCGTGTAAAAGTCTTGGCTCTGCAAATAACCGGAAACTCAACAGATCTTGAACAAAGGAAGTTGTTTTACAGACAATCGTTTTTCCAGCCACCAGGATAAGTTAGGTTTTTATAGTCTTCCTGATTCTGGTGGTTGTATAATCGTGTCCTTCACCAAACAATCCTCACCTTTGAAAAATTCATGTAAATAAATTTTGAAAACTCCAAAAAATCGTCAAGAAATAGTCATAAATAGTCACCAAGGTTAAAAAAGCATAATAATAATAATAATAAGCCGTGGAATACATCTCCACTCCTCAAGCACCTCAGGACATGTTGCCCCCTTGTCACTGCGTCACTATGTGCTAGCGACAGTTTTCGGGAGCCCATTATTGAGTGTGCAAGTCACCCCTGCCATTTTTCCGTGTACATATGAAAACATTGATCACCAGGGACCATAGTCCTTCCATAGTTCCAGGTCACCAGTCAACTTAAGCCACCCAAACCCATAGTCTAATGTCATTGTTTCCATATCCTGCAATAGTCCTTTTTTTTTTTTTTTTTTTTTTTTTTTTTTTGTCGCTGAGAAATGCATTACGCATCCCCGGCTCGTGGGGGACGAGTCGGGGTATGTGGGACTCCTGTCAGTAGCGACAGTATACCCACTAAAACTCAGCGGTGTTCCCGCATCGCCGTGATGGGAGGGTCATGGGAAACCGGCTCAGCCTTTACGTCCACGACCCTCCCGGCGCATGCCCGCCTAGCTGGCGGGCCCCGCATGCCCCCCAGGTTGGGGGGCTACGGGAATGGCCGGGAACACCTGGCCATTCCCGTCCGACACTAGTGGAGGTCTGTGCAATACAGGCAAGGGTGCCCCCGCACCCGTTGCCTGCTGGCCTCCACCTGGGAGGAGTCGGAGATGACTGTCGTACTGACGTCTTCTTCGACCCCTCCTCCGCCTTCGGAGCGGCGCCGCGGCAGGATCTTCCTCCCGCGCCCGCTCCGCCGCCTCCTTCTGGGACATGACGTGTTCGCAGAAGGAGGCGACTGCCGCCCAGGACCCCTCATCCCTCAGCATGGTGTTAACCACGCCGGGGAGCGAGAGGTCCGGTCCGATCGCCACGACGAGACTGCGGCGCGGCTCGGACCACGACGGGCACACCTCGAGGGTGTGCTGCGCCGCGTCCTCCGCCGCGCCACAGTCGTGGCACGACGGCGTCTCCTCCCGTCCGATTCGGTGCAGGTACGATCCGAAAGAACCGTGTCCGGACAGCACCTGCACGAGACGGAAGGAGAGGAACCCGTGCGGACGCTCGAGCCAGTCTCGCAGGACCGGCCCGATTGCGTCGAGGGTTCGGCGGCCGAAGGCTGCGGTGGCGAGGTCGCCCGTCCAATGGACAACGATGGCGTCCCTCGCCTCCCGCCGGACGGCCTCCCGCTCTTCCGGAGCTGAGCGGACTCCTCTCGCCCTCCGCTCCGCCGTCCATTCGTACACTCTGGCGAGCACCCACGCCTCGAGCTCCCAAGGCGGGGTGCTGGCCAGAGCGCATGCTGCCGCATAGCCCACCGTGCGGAAAGCCCGCGCCGCCCGCTGGGCTATGGCCCTTTGGGGTGCCCGCAAGGCCGCGGCGTTCTCCCTTCTGTGGAGGGACTCCTCCCAGATAGGAGCCCCGTAGAGGGCCATACTCCTCAAGATGCCGGCGTAAAGTTGCCGGCATCGCGCGCTGGGGCCCCCCAAGTTGGGAAGCAGCCAGGAGAGAGCGCCCGCGGCCTTCAGCAGGCGCGACGACAGCCCGCTAAAATGCGGACCGAAGCGCCACCTGCTTGTACTCGATACAAGGCCCAGATACTTCATCTGGGCCTTCACCTCAATTCTGACGCCCTCCACGAAGATGTGGGCGTCAGGTGGTGGGGGGCGCTGCCGAGGGCCGTGGAAGAACACGGCCTCGGTCTTGTGCAGCGCCACCGTTAAACCTAGGCGGCGGATCCTCCCCGCGACCAAGGATCCGCCCGCCGAGGCCAAGTTGGCCGCCTCCCTGAAACTCCCCCCCCGGGTGGTGAGGAGAGTGTCATCCTCATAGCAGACGACACTCGTGCCTCGGAGGAGAGTTCCCCGCAAGAGCCAATCATAGCCGACGTTCCAGAGGAGAGGTCCTAAGACTGACCCCTGTGGAACGTCGGCTTCGACGGCGTACCGCCGGACTCGGCCAGTCCTGTTTACGAGGAGGATCGCCCGATCCTCCAGGTAGCTGGCCAGCAGACTGCGCATGTATCGAGGCACTCCGTGGAATCGGAGCGCCTCGAGGATGGTGCAGTGGGGAACGGAGTTGAAGGCGTTGGCAATGTCGAATGACACGGCCAACAGTCCGTCCCCCACCTCCATCGCCTCCTTAACCTGGCCTTTAAGGTAGGCCAGCGCGTCCACCGTGGACCGCTCAGCCCGAAAACCGAACTGAGCGTCCGACAAGTCCGGCCCGATACGCCGCAGATGGCCCTTTAGGCGGGCAGCGATTATCCCCTCGAACATTTTACCGACCTCATCGAGCAGAACGATGGGTCGGTATGCCGAGGGGGAGTCTGCTGGGCGGCCTTCCTTGCGAAGGAGGCACAACTGCCCCTCCTTCCACGGTTTCGGGAACCTCCCAGACGCAAGGCATTCGCTGAAGAGGTCCCGAAACCTCTCCTCCATTTGAGTGGCCGCGATCGCGACCACTCTCGCCGGAACACCGTCGGGGCCCGGAGCTGTCTTCTTGGCGCGGATACGGAGAATCGCCGCGCCAAGTTCCGACTCCGTGACAGGAGGGGCCTCCTCTTCCTCCTCAGCTGGCGGTGGATCTGTCCCCCGCGGAAGGTCCATCACTGGTGGGGTGAAGTTGTCCCTGCACGGGAACAGGGACTGAACCACCCCATCCAGGAACGAGGGCTCCAGGGTCTCGGCCACCGGGGGACCAAAGGGGCGCAATTTGTTGCGCGCCGCCTTGTATGGCCTCCCGAATGGGTCGTTGTCGAGACCCTCCAGCATCTCCGCTCTCCCCGAGTCTCTGGCGGCGGCGATAGCTCGATCGAGGACCATTTTTGCCTCTATGTATACCTCATAGAGGTGGTCCCCGACGGCTTGGTCCCGTCGACGCCGCCGCCGGCTCCGCGTGTAGGCCCTCCTTGCCTCGACACACGCCGCTCGAAGCCCCGCCAGCTCCGCCGACCACCAGTACACGGCGCGTTTGGGTGGTGGTCGGCGAGACCGAGGCATGCTGGAGTTGCATACCTCGGTCAGAGACTCCCTGAGGTGCCCCGCTACGGTGTCCACATCCAGGCCGGCGGAAGGCGGCGAAAGCCAGTCCTGGACGAACGCCGCCTCCCGCGCTGCCTCCCTGTCCAGGCGGGTGAGAGCCCACCTTGGAAACGGTGACGGCCCCGAGCGGGGCCGCGTCTCTCCGGGGCCACTGGTGGAGATGTCGAACCGCACGTAGCGGTGGTCCGACATAGTCTTCACCAGGTCCACCCGCCAGTTCAGCACGCGTGCGGCTAACGCAGCGGTGGCGAAAGTGACGTCCACTATTGAGCCACCCTGCCGCCGCACGCATGTCTGGACGCTGCCTCTGTTCAAGAGGGAGAGTCCAGAGGAGGCCGCCCACATCTCCACTGCCCGCCCGCGGGCGTCGGTGGCCCGGTTGCCCCAGGTTACCGACTTGGCGTTCAGGTCTCCCAATACGGAGACCTGACGCGGCGCCGCCCTGCCGACCACGGCGGCCAGGACTCCGAGATAGTTCTCGAAGTCCTGAAGAGGGCGGTTTGGGGAGAAATAGACGCCCACAAGGGCTAATTCTCCCCACGCGGCGGCCACGTATCCCGGTCCCCTCTCTAATAGCGAGAGGGGAGGGGAGTCTGTGGAAGACCGCGCCGCTAGTGCCACCGAGTCGTCCTCGTCACCCAGCCAGCTGCCGGGGATCGAGTAGGGCTCGGCGACCACCGCTACGTTCACCAATCACTCGGCCATGACCTGCACCACCAGGTCCTGGGCCGCTCTGCAGTGGTTGGTGTTCGCCTGGAGGATGCGGTAGTCGGAAATTGTTAGTCCGACATCGCACCCCCCTCCTCAGCTACCACCGCTGGAGCTACAGCGGCGACGGCGGCGACGGCAGTAGCAGCAGGGCGAACCTGCGCCGGCACTACGCCCTTCTTCACGGGGGGCTTGCAGCTCCTGCCCGTCATCCTGTGGTCCGCGGGGCGGCCACCAGCGGCGCACGCCGCGCAGTGTGGCTTGGCGGCGGTGCAAGCAGCCCACCCATGTCCCTCCTGCCCGCATTGGAAGCATGTGTCTCCCCAGTCGGACTTGGAGGGACACGTGGACCGGGTGTGGCCGAACGCGAAGCACTTGAAGCAGCGAACAGGCTGGTCTTCAAGTGCCCGGACCACAGCCGAGCCGAACCCCACAAGCATCCGTCCCTTGGTCGCAGCAAGGACGGCCCCAGCCGTGGCGACTGGGCACTCGACGCGAACGATGCCCATGCCGCGGCGGCCGGGCCTGATGGCTCCACTCTTCACCGCGCCAGCGTCGCAGCCTCCAGCCGCCGCGACGGCCGCCACCACATCCTCTTTGGTGACCGAATCGTCCAGATCGGCCACCTCCAAGGCTGCGGTCTTGACAGGCCTGACGACCTTTGCCGCGTCCGCGATGACCTCTTGCAACTTTGTTGCGAAGAGGTCCGCATTTGTGCCGCGCTGCTCCCCCGAAAACTCGAAAATTCGAGCCCCGGTTAGGGTTCGGCGGCACTTGATGTTGCTGATCCCCAGCTGGGAGGGATCAGCATTGGTACGAGCCCGTCTTAGGACGGACTCGTACGTCTCGCCTCGCTCCGCGGCCTCCGGGGTGATGGTCACCACGACGGCCGCGGTTTTGGGAGGAACCAGCTTCCTCCCGCCGGCCTTTTTGGCTGGAGGACCAATCGCAGCGGGTTTGGCTGCCGACTTTTTGCCCTTTTTCCCTTTTCTGACCACTTCCGTCCACTGGTTGGACGGGGTGGTGGAGGGAAGAAGGGCATCTTCCTCCTGCGAGTTCTGGGGGGCTGCTGGAGTGGCAGTCGACCCAGACGCTCCATCCGCGCTTGTGGTTGGGGCATGAGAAGCCGCCTTGGTCCTCTTGCCCTTGCCTTTGCCCTTGGCGGGCTGCGCATCAATTGCCGGGCCTGCTAGAGGCGCATGTTCCGGCTCCCTCGGCGGTGGACTCTTGTCTGCCGCTAGCGGCGGGCGGAGCCGCTTTTCTGGCAAGAGCCGGTCCTCGATGCCTGCAAAGCAGGCCCGGATGAAGGCCCTCTCCTCCATCACCACCCCGCGGATCGTTGCCTTGAGGCTGGCAGTTGAGGAGGAAGAGCCTCCTACCACCGGGCAGACTGGGGCAGATTGGGCAGGCTTGGCCGTGGCATCAGCCAGCTTCTGGTGTAGCTGGCTGACCTCCGCCTGCAGGCGATCCACCTTCGCCTGCAGCTGCCGCGTCTCGTCCGTGGCCGTCCGCTTCATCAGCTCCACGACAATGCCATGCATGCTGGCGGCCCGGCATTTGAGGGCCTTCTGAAAGGTCCCCTTCAAATTCGAAGACTTTGAGGCGACCTCCAGAACCTCCTCCTTGTCTTCAAGCGCCATGCGCTCCAATTCCGCCAGGGAGTGGTCGGCATACAGTACATTGGATGCACCATAGCCAGCCCTCGACCTGGCAGCTTGCGCCTGCTGCTCCTTGGCGGCGACCCTCTCCTCCAGGTCTAGCTGGAGTTGCGCCCTCTTCGCCAGATTTAGCTGGCGCTCGGCATCCAGCAAGCCCACATTGTGGGAAGAAGCCGCAGTAGAAGTCGAAGCCTTTTTGGACTTCGACTTCTTCTTCGCCTTCACAGTAGACTCCGAGGAGCCCTCAGACCGCTTCCGCTTGAAGCGGTCACTCTCGCCTGCCGACGTGTCCATTATGGAGTCGTCGGAATCCGACAACTCGTCTGGCCTTCTGAATAATCTGGCCGCAGATGGTACGCGGTCAGCTTCCGACGCTAAAGCGCCGCCGGCGGTGTGGCCCTGAGAAGGGCCGTTGGGTTGGTCCTGAGAAGGACTGTTGGGTTGACCCTGAGAAGGGCCGTTGGATTGGCCCTGAGAAGGGCCGTTTGGTTGGTCCTGAGAAGGACCATTTGGTTGGTCCTGAGAAGGACCGTTTGGTTGGCCCTGAGAAGGGCCGTTGGGTTGGCCCTGAGAAGGGCCGTTTGAATCGCCCTGGGAGGAGCGATTCCGGATAAAACGGCCAGACGCATCACGCGCTGGCTTGCTCGACAATTGGTTAAAATTTAAACTCGACATATTCGTAAACGACTGCAGGATGTCTACGAGTCACAGCGCACTTTAGCCGCCGGTCTGCCACTCCGTTACGGTGGTCAGACACGGCGTTGCCCAGGGGATACTACGAGGAAGTATGCACTGTGGGGGATCCCCCATCCTGCAATAGTCCTACACCAACCGGGGGTTGTCCTTGGGTGCACATGCATAGTGCATACAGGGATAATCGTCGGTTGGTGCCTCATTTCACTAAAATGCCTTAACGGGCCTCTGCGAGTTGGCTTCGGCCCCTCGTACGCCTTCCAAAGGTCCGGGTCCCCAGGGTTCCGAGAAATGTCAAAGACAAAATAATAATAATCATTTACTCGTATTTCAGGAAATTATGCCCATATTAAACATTACAAATTACATAAAAAATATTACACATTGAAAACATTGCATTACATTTTTTTTAAAGTTAAATTACAATTATAGTTACTTATTAATTTATTCAATTACATTTAAGTATTATTATGAAAAATAAATTATAAATTAATTATTTAATATATGGTGAGGAGCTGGCATTCAGGTGCATCTACCTCTCCAACACCACCGAGTCCCACCGTTCAGACAATACGCTGAGGATACTGTTAGTGCTGCATCGTAAGCGATTTAGTAGCGAGGCGCTCCTCTTCCTAATAACAGCATAAAAGTCATCAGTTTGCGCCTGCGCGAACATCGTAGAAGCGCTGCAAAACCGCGGCAGCCCTAGCAGCACCCTAAACGCATTGTTATACTGTACGCGCATGGCACTGTATGCTCGCTGCACGTAGTTGGCCCATAGGCCGCACGTTTAAAAAGACTGACAATAGGCTTTAAATAAGGTCACCTTTACTTGTTCAGTACATCGCGCAAACCTACGTGCCAACATGTTACAGCGAACAGACAGCGCCCTACGTTCCCGCTCGATGTCCTCATTGTCAGACAAGTTATCTGTGACCCAGTGGCCCAGGTACCTAATATGGTTAACCCTGTTTAGACTCGCACCGCAAAGAGTGATCGGAGGTATAAAAGAGTAACATTGGGTACCCGCCTTGAAAATCATGTACTCATTCTTCTTAGGGTTGTATCTGAGCCCATGAGTCCCAGCATATGTCTCACAAATGCGCAGGAGCTTTCGCAACCCCCCAACCGACGGGCTCAGCAGCACCATATCATCCGCATTATGATTCCGAAGATACAGGTATAAGTTGGTGAGGATTGTGGGGTGAACCTCAGTGCACGCAAATGGCTGGGAGTACTGACTTGGTTTCAATTCCAAAAAATAGTAAAGAAATAGTTATAACACTATGCCAAATCTCGAAAATAGTCATTAAGGGATTCCAGAGATATAAAGGGGTCTTGGTGAGGATTACGTGGTGAGCCTTTCTCGCCACAATCCTCACCTGATTACCGCGGAACGCCTAGGTTTTTGAATTTGAATTTGGTGTCAAAAATAGTCAATAAATAGTCGTCTCCAACCAATATAATTTCGACCTGGTTTACTATGTAGAAGTATGTTAGTTCTACATACATACATTGAATATAGAAAAAACCAAGGCAATCAACTTTGCTATTTCTAAACGTTCTTCCCCTAAAAGAGTATCTTGTTTACGGCTGCACTCCTGTATTCGTTCCGACCAGTGTTCTTGCCCATACATCGAAGAGGTCGACGCTATTAAATATCTAGGGGTCATTGTAGATAACAGATTGACATGGTCCGCACATCTGAGCGCTTTAAAGGGCAGAATTAGAACAATGCTGCGTATATTTAAGCAACTGGGCAAGATTGCTGATGATTCTGTCCTAAAAATGATTTACTTTTCGCTATGTCAATCTGTTCTTAATTACTGCATAGTAGCGTGGGGCGGTGCGGGCAAGACCTCACTAATTAAAGTAGAACGAGCTCAGCGTGCTCTACTAAAAGTTGCCTATAGACGACCTTACCGGTACCCCACAAATACACTCTATAATGAAGTGGGAGTTCTTAGGGTTAGACAACTTTACATACTCTCTGTCACCCTACGATTTCATAAAACTGCCTTAAGCACTTTTGTCATTTCAAGTCGACGGGTAAATTGGGATAAAGTGCAATGCCGTAAAACAATCGGCAGAAGGTCTTATGGTTATATGGGACCACACATATACGCGAAACTCAATAGTCTACATAAAATACTAAAACTAACACAAAAAAAATGCAGACTGACGATAACAAACTGGCTTCTTACACTGGACTACGACATGACCGAAAGTTTCTTAGCTTAAGTAAAAACTCACAGTAATACACATTGCCAATTCACAAATAATACACGTGCACTGACTAATATTCTATAACATACAAACACTTTTACAACATAAACAATACTAGCACAAATCACAGCACCAAGCATACGCGTACACTCCTTTTTATATGTACTTATTATTTAAGTTTTTTAAATGTACCTACCTTTTTATGTAAAATTGTTAACGGAACGAAGGAGCCTGGATCTCACAACACAGGGAATCCTAGTGTGAGGTCTAGGATTTCAATCCACTTGAATGTATACTTTGCGAAATAAATTTATTCTATTCTATTCTATTCTATTCTATACATTTTGTTTTGGTACAGTCGCGAACAGTAAAATTGTAAATCTATTTTAATAGTGTTGTATATTAATTTAAAACGTAGGTAGGTTGTGGGTAGATTGGTGGATTGGTTGGTTGGTGGTTAGGTTGGTTGGTGGGTAGGTTGGTAGGTTGGTTCTAGGTTGGTGGGTAGGTTGGTGGATAGGTTGGTTGGTGGGTAGGTTGTGGGTAGTTTGGTGGATTCGTTGGTTGGTGGGTAGGTTGGTTGGTGGATAGGTTGATGGATAGGTTCGTTGGTGGGTAGGTTGGTGGTAGGTTGGTGGGTAGGTTGATGGATAGGTTCGTTGGTGGGTAGGTTGGTGGTAGGTAGGTGGGTAGTTTGGTGGTAGGTTGGTGGATAGGTTGGTTGGTTAGTTAGTGGGTAGGTAGGTTGGTGGGTAGGTTGGTGGGTAGATTGGTGAGTAGGTTGATTGTGGGTAGGTTGGTTGGTGGGTAGGTTGGTGGTAAGTTGGTGGGTAGGTTGTGGGTAGATTGGTGGATTGGTTGGTTGGTGGTTAGGTTGGTTGGTGGGTAGGTTGGTTGGTGGGTAGGTTGGTTGGTGGGTAGGTTGGTTGGTGGGTAGGTTGGTTGGTGGGTAGGTTGGTTGGTGGGTAGGTTGGTTGGTGGGTAGGTTGGTGGTAGGTTGGTGGGTAGGTTGGTGGATAGGTTGGTTGGTGGGTAGGTTGTGGGTAGTTTGGTGGATTGGTTGGTTGGTGGGTAGGTTGGTTGGTGGGTAGGTTGATGGATAGGTTAGTTGGTGGATAGGTTGGTGGTAGGTTGTTTGGTGGATAGGTTATTTGGTGACTAGGTTGGTTGGTGGGTAGGTTGGTTGGTGGGCAGGTTGGTGGATAGGTTGGTTGGTGGGCAGGTTGGTTGGTGGGTAGATTGTTGGGTAGGTTGATGGATAGGTTGGTTAGCGGGCAGGTTGGTAGTAGGTTGGTAGGTGAGATCCTGCCGTTTTACCGAAAATATTTTGCCAAAATTTCACTACCCAAACAAAGTTTAGCAACCTTTTTTTATACTAATGCAATGTTTGGAATGATTTTAGTACGCACATTTTCATTTGGTCAAATTTTTACTTGGCAGAATTGGCAAGGATAATGTCATTTAGCCATTTGGTCTTTAATCAAATTATTTTTTACAGCAAACAATCTTTAAACAATAAACGTTTGGTCAGTAAGTTATGGAACTAGTTAGAGTAGGTTAATTATTATTTTCCCCACCGAATGTGTCTCCACGTTGTCGTCGTGGTGGGGCTTGTGCGTCTCAATGATCTTGGGGCTCTGCCGGTAGAGTTACTCATGCCGGAAAGGCCCAAGTGAGAGACCAGACTAAGAGAGATACCGGGACGGGGTCGCTCCTGATCGATCGACGATAGTCGATCGACAGATGACGTGACCATGCCGCTGCGGTGCAGGCGCACCAAAGTGGCGCGTGTTTCTCTCGTTGAGGAGTAGTCTTCAACGAGAGAACTTTCGGCGGGTTCGCTGAGTCGGGTTGGCCGGACAGCGAACGGAGGCATGTCTAATGCCGCCGCTGGGGGCTTGGCTTAATTGCCTGGCCCAGAGGAAGGCTACCTCTAAGATAAAAAACCACCCAATCCTAAGCTTTGAAGCGCGGTGAGAGGATGAATGGCTGGAGGGAGTCCAGTCGCGAGCGCTTACCCTACAGAGCACCTGCCGCACTCTGTAGTATGTAGGCTTACCGGGTATCTAGGCTCTGCCCGGTGGACACGTAGTACCTATATCTACTCGTGGGATTTACATGGATAAACCAATTAAAAACACAAAAAACACAACAATGGATTTGCCGATCGTGTTGGTCGAGCAGATGGGTGTGAGTGTGGTGTCAGATTCTGACACCGCATCTGATAGGATGAGTGTGGCGAGCGTGGCGAGCGTAAGCTCAAAGCGCTCGCGGACGAAAGGGGAGGGGGATGAGCGTGCTTCCAAATTTTGGAGGACGCACTCACGCAAGGAGGATGAGGAGCACGCGGGGTTGTCTTCGAGTGAGGAGCACCTACCGGCTGCCAAAGTGCCGACAGGCAAGAGAGGGCGAGGTCGCGCAATTGCTGGAGCGTCAGCTTCGTCGTCATCGCGTGATCCTCTGGGTCGTTTTCTTAAACGCCCCGACACGCCAGCACCCAGTGGAGGAAGCGATTCGGGGACCGAGCAAGTCGAGGGTGCTTCCACCAAAAGTCCCTCTTTGATCAGCACAAAGGGGGAGATCAACTCCGCTAGGAGAGAGGAGAGGCGGGCAGTGGCTCTGGATAAGGTGTCCGAAATGGCCAATCAGGCCAGAGAGCAGCGGTCTGCTCGCTTAACCGCTGCTGAGGATCTATCGGCGGCGGCCCTAAGCCGCCAAGTGACGGACAGCGTGGACGTGGTTCTGAAGGTTGCCACCAAGTCTGGCAACCTGAAGGGCACGTTTACGCGAGCTCTTAAGGAGGCGGCAGAAGCAATTAAGGAGGCGGTCGGAGTCCTCCTTAATCGCACGACCTCAGAGGAGACGGCGAAGTTGTGGGAGGAGAACAGCCGTCTCCGATCTGAGTTGGAGGACCTCAAGCGGGAGTTTGCCGCTCAGAGGAATAAGCAAGCAGCTCCCACAAGCACCAGCCTCCCTCTTGCCGCGCCTTCATTGCCCCCTGCACCTGGACTTGCCCTGTCGGACTTCGACATTCAGAGGGTGGCAAGAATTTGCATGCTGCAGTGTGGAGGCATGGTGAATGCCCGACTGGAGGCCATGGAGACGCGACTCCCCCCGGCCGAAATCCTCCGGCCGCCGCTTGCGGCAGATACGTGGAGGAAGGAGGAGTCCGCCAGGATGAAGCCCGTGCAGGTGGCAAAAAAGCCTGCACAGGGGGCCAAAAAGCTCACGGAGGGGCCAAAAAAGCCCGCGGCAGGTATGTCCGCGCCCCCTTCCCACTCACCTGCACTCGCAGCGGCCGCGCCACCCACCCAAGAGGTTTGGACAACGGTGGTTAAACGGGGCCGCAAGAAGAAGGCGGCAGTACCGGCACCCTCCGGGCCTGCCAAGGGCCGGGCTCTAAAAGAGGGCACGAGGACACCCAAGGTCAGGATCCCACGCTCCGAGGCTGTAATCATCACCCTGCAGCTCGAAGCCTCAAACAGGGGCATCAATTATAAGTCGGTCCTGGCGGAGGTAAAAGAGAAGCTGAACTTCAGCGAATTTGCCACCCCGGGTGGGTTTGTTTTTAGAACGGCAGCCACAGGTGCCAAAGTGTTTGAGGTCTCAGGTGATGCAAGGCAGGAGAGGGCGGACGTTCTGGCCGCCAAAATTCGAGAAGTCCTCAAACCAGAGGACGCTCGGGTGTCCAGGCCCACTAAAACGGCTGAATTGCGCATAGATGGGCTGGACGACTCCGTGACTCCGGAGGAAGTAGTGGCGGCCATTGCCCGAAACGGCGGGTGTCCGCCCGAGAGCGTGCAGGCGGGTGATATTCGCAGCAGCGCGGCCGGGCAGGGCACAGTTTGGGTGCGGTGCCCGGTAGCGGCTGCAAACAAGGTCGTAGGTGGTAGACGGTTGCTGGTGGGGTGGGTGTCAGCGAGTGTTAAACTCCTGCCACCCAGGGTCATGCAGTGCTACCGCTGCCTGGAAAAGGGTCATGTCCGGGCACAGTGCACTGCAGAAGCAGATCGCAGTGAGCTCTGCTATCGCTGCAGTCAACCTGGGCACAAGGCGGCCCACTGCTCCGCGGCACCAAACTGCAGTCTTTGCGCAGCTGCAGGAAAGCCTACGGAGCACAGACTTGGCGGGAAAGCCTGCAAGGCTCCGCGAAAGGTTGGCAGGAGAACTGGGCCTGCCGGAGGACCTAAGCCTGTCCCACAGCCAATCAACGAAGCGGTTGACTCCCGACCCAGGGAAGGAGGTGGTGCCGAAGAAATGGAATGCCAGTGATGGCACAATTCCATTTCCTCCAGGCGAATATCAACCACTCTGCCAGAGCTCAGGATCTCTTGCTCCAGAGCATGGCAGAGTGGTCGATTCACGTGGCTGTGGTCGCCGAACCGTATTTTGTCCCCCCCAGGGATAACTGGGTGGGCGACTTGGACGGTTTGGTGGCCATCATTGGCGGGGCTCTTGTCAACCCGTCCCGAGGTCACGGCTGGGTAGCCGCCCTCGCGGACGGCATTGGCACGGTTGGGGCGTATTTTTCGCCCAACAAGAGTCTCGCCGACTTCGAGAGGTTCCTTGTCGAGTTGGGTGCCGTCGTGGGCCGATTCCACCCTCGCCCGGTGCTGTTGCTGGGGGATCTCAACGCCAAGTCTGCGGCGTGGGGATCCCCTGTGACCGATGCTAGGGGCGAGGTGCTGGAGGAGTGGGCGGTCACGACTGACTTGACCGTCCTAAATCGGGGCTCGGTCCACACGTGCGTGCGGATGCGGGGCGGGTCTATAGTGGACGTATCGTTCGCTAGCCCCGCAGTCGCGGGCCGTGTCTGCGACTGGCGTGTCGCGGTGGAGGTGGAAACGTTGTCGGATCACAGATACATCCGCTTCGACGTTTCCGCCCAGACCACCGGCGGCCGCGGTCTACCGGCACCGGCCCCGCGAACGGACGGTCCGCGATGGATGCGTAAGCGCATTGACAGGGAACTTCTCGAGGAGGCAGCAATTGTGCAGGCCTGGAGCCGGGAGTCGGCAACGAACGGACCCATCGACGTCGAGCAGGAGGCGCTGTGGTTCCGCGGGGCGATGACGCAAATTTGCGATGCGTCCATGCCCCGGGTCCACGCACAGTCCGCAAGGCGCCAGGTGTACTGGTGGACCGCCGAGATCGCGCAAATGCGCATCGCGTGCGTGGCGGTTAGACGCCAGTACACCCGATACCGGAGGAGACGTCGTCGGGTCCCTGACGAAGAAGCCGCGCTGTATGAGGTGTACCGCGCGGCTAAGGAGACTCTGTGGCTGGCCATCGGCGAGTCCAGGACGCGAGCCAGGGAGGAGATGTTGGAGACTCTAGACGGGGATCCGTGGGGGCACCCTTATCGCGCGGTTCGAGGGAAACTTCGAGCCGCGGCGCCTCCACTTACGGAGAGTCTCCAACCCGAGCTGCTGGAGGAAGTGGTCGCAGCCCTCTTCCCGGCAAGAGCGGAGCATACTCCGCCGCCGGTGGCTTTGCCCACAGCCGCAGAGTCTACAGAGGAGGAGAACGCCATCAGCGTCCCAGAGGTGACACAGACAGAGATGAGGGCAGCCGTGATGCGGCTCCGGGCCAAGAACGTGGCTCCGGGGCCCGACGGGATCCACGGCTGCGTGCTAGCCCTCGCTCTGAAGGAGCTTGAGCCCCAACTGAGAGGACTCTACACAGCGTGCCTTGAGCGGGGCCAGTTTCCCACTTTGTGGAAATCTGGTCGTCTGGTCCTGCTCAGGAAGGCGGGGCGCCCTGCGGACTCGCCGTCCGCGTACCGGCCCATAGTGCTGCTTGACGAGGTGGGCAAGCTGTTTGAGCGTATAATCGCAGCCCGCCTCGTCGGCCACTTGTGCAGAGAGGGGCCGGACCTGGACGACAGTCAGTTCAGGTTTCGGCATGGGCGCTCCACGATCCACGCTGTGTCGCGGGTTAGGGTCCTGGCGGAGGAAGCGGTGTCCCGGGGCGGGGTGATGTTGGCGGTGTCCTTGGACATCTCCAACGCCTTCAACACCCTGCCCTGGAGTTGTATTCGGGAGGCACTGCGGTATCATGGGGTGCCTCCCTACCTCCGCCACATCGTTGGGGCTTATCTGTCGGAGAGGTGTGTCACCTACATGGGACGTGATGGCGGAAACCAGCGCCGCATGTCGTGCGGTGTTCCACAGGGCTCGGTTTTAGGACCGCTCCTGTGGAACATCGGGTACGACTGGGTGCTGAGGGGCGAGCTCGGTGCCGGGGTGGACCTGACGTGTTATGCGGATGACACGCTGGTCACTGCCCGGGGGAGCTCGCACAGGGAGGCAGCGTTGTTGGCGACGGCTGCGGTCTCACAGGTGGTGGGCCGCATACGTCGCCTAGGCCTGGAGGTGGCCCTCAGCAAGTCGGAGGCCATGGTGTTTCATGGCCCCCGGCGGGCGCCGTCACCCGGCTCACACATCGTGGTCGGGGGGCTCGGATCGCTGTCGAGTCTACCATGAAGTACCTAGGATTGGTGCTCGACAGCCGGTGGGACTTCGGGCCCCACTTCCGACGGCTGGCGCCCAAGTTGCTGGGCGCTGCTGGGGCGCTGTCAACGCTGCTTCCCAATCTGGGGGGCCCGAGCGCCACTTGTAGGCGGCTCTACGTGGGGATCGTGCGATCGATGGCCCTTTACGGGGCCCCGATCTGGGCTGCTGACCTGACGGCCGGTAGCATCGCCGTAATGCGTAAACCGCAGAGGGCGATGGCCGTCATAGTCATCAGAGGGTATCGCACGATCTCCTACGAGGTGGCTTGTGCACTGGCCGGATCCCCGCCCTGGGACCTGGAGGCGAAAGTACTCGCGTCATCGTATCGGTGGCGCGAGGAAGCGAGGGCGCGGGGCGAGCGACCGATGCAGCGACACATGGAGCTGCATCGGTCTCAGCTTCGCGAGGTCCTGGTGGCGGAATGGCGGGACAGGCTCTCACGCCCTACCGCCGGCCTCGACATCATCGAGGCGGTCCGGCCGGTGCTCGAGCGCTGGCTTGGGAGGAGGCACGGCTCCCTGTCGTTTCGGGTGACGCAGGTGCTCTCGGGGCATGGTTGCTTCGGGAAGTACCTGTGTCGCATAAACAGGGAGCCGGACGCCCGGTGTCACCACTGCGTCGACTGCCGGGAGGACACGGCGCGGCATACGCTGGCAGAGTGTGCCGCTTGGGAGGAGCCACGCCGTGCCCTCATCTCAGAAGTAGGCAGTGACTTGTCGCTGCCGGCCCTAGTGAATGCGATGGTCGGCAGCGGCGAGTCCTGGGACGCGGTGGTTTCCTACTGCGAGACAGTCGTCTCGCAGAAGGAGGCTGCGGAAAGGGAGAGGGAGATCTCGTCCACTCACCCGGCCCGCAGCAGGCGCACCGGGCGTCGGCGGAGGGCGGACAACGCCCTCTTCCAGCCCCCCTAAATGGGTCCAGGGGCGACGGACTCGGGGACGTCCGTCGCCCCCCACACATCAGGACCCGAGGTGGCGGCGCGTAGTGTTCCACGCGCGCCCCTCTTAGACGTCGCGGGGGGAGTCAAACACCTCACTCCCCCCCCTGACCCGAGGAGGCCCGCGGTGGCGGGCCGGCACCAGCCGGGGGTTGCGGAAGATTTCAAGTTCCCGCGACCCTCGGCGTAGGTGTGAGTTGGAACACCGGGGTGGTTTTTAGTCAGTAAGAGTCTGACAGACCCCTCCGCCCGCCCCAGGGCGGAGGACATCCATGAGGATTTTCCAACCCGGAAAAAAAAAAAAAAAGGTTAAAACTGTGACCTCCTACGTAGGTAGGTCGGTAGGTTGGTTGGTGGTAGGTTGGTTGGTGGGTAGGTTGGTGGATAGTTTGGTTGGTGGGTAGGTTGGTGGATAGGTAGATTGGTGGGTAGGTTAGTGGATAGGTTGATTGGTGGGTAGGTTGGTAGGTACAAATTAACCCAAACACAAGGAGGCTATTTTTTTAATTTAGAATATCGAATGGCGAGCTTAATACCAGTTCCATCATCCAGATCCTGCACTACACTCTGGGATAACGTAAGTACTTCTCAAAACAATTCCAAATGGCCGAAACAAAACATGGCTATCTTGTTTGGTTGAGGAGTGGCCGTCACCACCTTCCGGCTCCATCATCAGACCCTGGACACCACCTAATGTAATAGCACTTCTTAATACATAACCAATGAGTCCAAATACGATGGTGCTATCTTGTTTGATTGAGGAGTTCTGAAAGCCACTTTCCTGCTCCATCATCAGACCCTGGACACCATCTTGGGATGGGATGGGATCTTGGGAGTACCTATGGCCGTATTCGTGCTCCACCATCAGACCAGCTCCTTGGTATCTCATTTTTATGTCTCCGTAGTTATACAAAGTTGCCCATGGGCATGTGAACGCCCGTTTTAATAACATGTAAAGTATTAAAGATAGACCCCCCCTTTTAAAGTTGAAGTTCATGATTTTTTTTCCAAAATTATCTTTAAAAGGGGGGTGTAACTTTAATGTTTTCTCCTCAACTTACGAAGATAGCGTCGTTGAGTTTGAACTCGTTGGTTTTGTCTTGACAAGAACTATATCCCACTATCGAGAGGGAGTGGGCTCTAATCCCATGCGGGCACATACAAAGCACCATTTTTTTGCAAGAGTCAGTTGGGTTACTCGTATCGAAGTTGCACCTTCTCAAATTCGCACAACTCAAACTCGAAAGAATTTTTGATACTTTGGATTTTTTGGAAAATCTCGAACACCATGACTATCGTACTTAGAGATTCGTAGGTGGGTAGGTACTATGCTGACTAGTATATAGGTAGTTATCTGTGGTACTTTGTTACCTAACTTATAGTAGGTACCTAGATAGGACGTGTTAGGTCAAACAAGGCTATGCTTGGTTTGGAAACTGCTTTGGTTCTAGGACATGCCGGTTTCCTCACGATGTTTTCCTTCACCGTTTTCAGAGCAGTGGTGATGAAATTATTTACACAAAGTAAAGCATCTGCCTGAGTTCGAACTCACGACTTACAACTCGTAAGTACACCACTGCTCTTCACTAGGTTTCATATCGTAGAATTAATGGGGTGTTGGTCAATTAATGGATAACAGCTTGAAAACAGAAATATATTTGCATTTTAGAGCGGTCCCAAGGTTGGGTAACGGAAACCGAACAGCATTTAGGTGTATCCCCCCCATTAAACTCGTCCGCGTTCATTTGTTATTCTTGTCGAAGATATTACTGCACCCTTGTTGTGCCACGACCACACTCGTTTGTAATTGTTACTGGCGGTCTGGAGCGATAAGCACTTCATAAATGTTACGTTATTCATTTGCTGAAATTCTTTATCTTATATGTAGGTATCTAATACAGAACAATTATTTAAAGACGGAGAATTCTTTAAAATATGTTGTGTTTACTACCGTCAAATATGAAGAATACAATTAAATAAAACGGAAATGTCTTTTCTTTACCTGTTATAATCGTAACTAATATTATAAATGCGAAAGTGAGTTTGTTTGTTTGTTACGGGTTCACGATAAAACGGCCGAGTAGATTTGGATGAAATTTGGCACATAAGTAGACCATGACCTGGATTAGGACATAGGATATATTTTATCCCGATATTCTCACGGGATCGAGACTTATGCGGGTAAAACCACGGGACGCAGCTTGTATTCTATAAAAAAGAGAAAGCTCGCATATTGCCTTTTATTCACCTCGAAGCTAAATGACTTAGCAGCACTAATGTCCACCTACTCTCTTAAGTTTCTTAACCACAACTTTATTCCTGCAATTTTATAATATTCAGTACGAAGTTGTAATATTTCTCGCCCCAAAAACCTTTTAGAAGACGATATTATCATTAGGGCATACATTCCTTGTATTCCTCAAAGCTGTTGAATATATGCAGCTCCTTGATGAGAGCAGGCTAAGTTGCTCTCTTAATGAGTTCTTAAACCAAACTTTAGGCGTAAACTGCTCTTTTGACGAATTCATTTTGAAGTTTGACTTAATGGTGCTCTAGACAGACTTTTTGCATAAAGCCGAAGCGCATTATTACTTTTAATAATGGCTTCCGAAATACAAAGAAGATAAAAATGCTCGCATTTTTTAAAGCAATCTTTGTTAAAAAAGATTGAATAAATAATTGCACACCGTTTATTTTTTACGCCCTGAAATAAAAAAAACTGGAAATTGTACTGAATATAAAACTGTTATTTTTACACTAATGCTCCTGTTCGTTGAGAAAAGCAATGTCAAGATCTTTTGTGAAACATTTTAATTAAATGTCACTTAAAAAACTTGTAGCAAAAATGTAATAAACAAGTTTGCTGTTGACTGGCGCTGAACTGCTGACCGCTTGGATTGCGGCCAGAGATACGAAATTTTGCGGCCATTTTTACACTACTTTTGAACGATTCGCGGCGTGTGTATCTCAGGCGTGCCTATATAACTGGAGCACTTTATATCTACGTGCTCAAACCAGTTGTAGGGTTGAAATATGGCTTTTATGAATGGACGAGTTTGTGCGGTTTTTAGGAAGCAACCTTTTGATGTTTGAGTAGCATTCCTGCTTTAGCTCACTTTGAAAATTGTTTGTTTTGCTTTGGAAAAAACAAACCATTGTCAAGTAGCCTACCTGCATCTACCTAGATTTAAACTTTCGTTAGTATAGGGGCGGGTTAACACACCCTTTAAACTGGTTTAAATTCGTAACTCAGTAGGTAGCATTAAATTTTACCATTAACCTGAAAGTTTACGACGTTACACATTAATTACACTTGTAGTAATATAATTTAATTTGAGTTTAGTTTAAGTCGTTTGTTGGTCGACGGTCGGCTATAATTTTAGGTAATTATGTTAAGGGGTGAAATTAATTAAGTAGGTACTTAGAGAGTGCAAGTACATTGCACTTGGTGAGTTACGAAACAGGCTATTTTATTTAAGTCTGTTTAAAGCTTAGGGGTTAAACTTATGGAATTGTTTTACAATCAGGTTTTTTTCCAGAACTTGATTTAGATATAAGTAATATGTTTACCTACTCACAGTAGGTAGGTAGCTACCTAATGGAGATCAAGCTAAATCAAACCAAGCCAATCAATTCGACCGACATCTGTTATTGGTCAAGAATTATTTATGTGAATGGTTTCTTATATCTATGTATCCCATTGCCAAGAGAAAGCCATAGGAAGCCCCTGACGACAGAAGAGATAAGTCTAATGACCCCCGAGTAAGTAGGTATTACTCTAAAAGGAGGTTGAGATCCTTCGCAATAAAGATTATAATTTATGACGTAATATCATAAAATCAAGCACGTGTAAACGTCCTCTTCTGAACATCACTCAATGAAACATCAAAGAGGGACTTTCAAGTTCCCCAGACAGATTGCCGATGGTAGATTACTGTTATTACCAAGATAATACGGTATAAACAACAAATGCTCTGTTATCTTAGATGTAAATGTATCTGTATTATCGCCTTTTGCGTTTCAAGAGCATTTCAGCGTCTCATGGGATAGCAACCATGTTTCCTTATCTCCCACAAACTACTTTGAAAATATACGCAAAGAATATTCTTTGTTCAGATGTCAAAAGAAATAGATATGTGGGTAGGTAGGTAGGTAGGTACATTAGAATTTCGCTATGTAGCAGAATTTTAGTGGGAAATCTTATGTTTTCTTAGAAAGGATTTATAATTTTAGGGGTTCGGTTTTTCGTAGTGGAATTACATATGTCGTATGTATATTTATTTTCTGGAAACGTACGTTAAACATAAGTCCTTCAAGCGACAGTAGCAATTTAATGATCCTCTCGATAATCTCTGGCTATGGGAAGCAAGGGGGTGGAGATAAAAATAATATCTGGTGTTTATTTAATATTATGAAGACTACAGCAGTGATATAGCCTAGTGGTTTAACTGTCGGACTGCCAAGTCATAAGTCTCGAGTTCGAACCCAACGCACGCACCACTGACTTTTCCGATTCATGTGCGTGTTGTATAATTATCACTTGCTTCAAAAATGGTGAAGGAAAGCATCGTGAGGAAGCCGGCATGTCTGAGAGATATTGCTCGACGGCATGTATAGTCAAGTCAGAGGCCCATGGGCGGCATAAAAACTCTGACACCAGGTTAGGCAGTAAACCACATGAAAAAGAAAGTAAATATAGAATGAATAATAAGATATCCCTATTAGTAGTTTGCATCTATGATTAGGAATAAGACTATAACATAATAGTAGAATATTTTCTGTACTAAGATTAATTCAAAATAACCCAGGACCCACAAATAGATAGTTCCAAATTATAACGAATTACCTTTAGATGCGTGTATTTTCTCGCTGAATGGGTATGAACTTTGCATATCAATTCAAAGAGGTAGTTTCATGCTAGCTTACCACTATTATGCATAATCTCACTAAAGTCGGGTTAAGATAAAATATATCTGCGTTTAAATTCATCCTCAGACAGTTCATAAAGGCATATTTTGCTTCTCCTTTCATTCTCCCAATAGATGGGATGTTTATTTCAGTGAAATTCGGCTGGCTTGAAAAGCTTCTTGTTAAATGTTCCGAAAAATATTTGTTTCTTATTCAGAGAATTCAAATTGCGATTACACGCGGCATTTATTGTAACATTGATAAATCAGATATTTATTTTGTTACTGTAATAATTAGCGGACTTAGAATGTTACTGCATTAAACTATGTCTACGGCTTTTAAGTAAGGTAAATACTGGCGAAGAAAAGATCTAGGTATGGTCCGTAAAAGGATCGTAGTATCTATTGCTCATTTATCAATACATAAAATGAAATACTGTTCGTTGGTTAGCGCATCACTTAAGGAAAGAAATTTTTCTTTCCGAAAGACCCTGATTCGGACTATTATGAAAATTTTAAAACAAAAATAGACAAATCGCTCCAGCGGTTCTCAAGGGATGCACTTACCAACGAACAGCATTTCATTTGGAAAAGTTTCCCGGAAAATCTTGAAGTTCGGGAAAACCGAACGTCCTTTTTTGTATGTTGGACAGGACAACATCCGTCTGTTTTATTCCTTTGAAACAACAGCTATCAAAAATTGCATTAAGACTCGTGCAGACTAGCGCGACTTGTCGCGCGACGGTTAGGCTTATCGGCCGACACCGGTAATTGTTCTACCTAGAAGTTTTCTTAGAAATTGTTTTGTTAGAGTCGCGTCGCACCAGTTTGCACGACTCTTTACGAGGTCATCGCGAGGAAAACTGTCTCGTAGCAGGATTGTTTTGTCAGGTGTCAATCGTAAGTAATGTATTGTCATGGGGGAGCCAAACCATACAGGAAAATTGTTCATGTGGCAACCAATGGGGGTGAAAACATTTATGTCTCACCCGACACACTTTGTGAGATTAATCTCTGAACAACACAAATATTTTAAAGGAAGCTGCTGTACCGGGTTTAAGTGAAAATATTTTCTTCAACAAATGTGGGATACCGGGATTGGTTTTATTCAATGGTGAACCTTTCAAAATAAAAGGCAAACACTTAAAGACACCAAATAATGATTGACGAATACCATAAAGGGTTACTTATGGGGCCTAATCTCCGAAGCTAAAGTGTGATGAATCGATTGATTCTGTATTCTCCATCGGATAAACAACCCTCCCACAAATACACTGATTAGTAGGGAACAGCGTACTACCGACTCGATTAGCACCAGTTCCGCCTGACCTAAAAAGGTTGTTTGTTTTCTTGGTTCGTGGACCGGTAAGAGGGAGTTCGAGGGGTCTACTTCACTGGTTGAACCTACCCACTGATGTTAGGTTTCGTAGTTGCGGTTTTAACGTTTATCCATTCATTTGTTCTTGTAGGTGTGTTTAGACGTGAATTACGTGTGCCTCTTATTCATTCTTAATTTCGAGCGAGAATCATTATTTTCTTTTTAGTAGTCCACACCGTTACCCTTTTTAAAACACATTCAAAGTAAAAATCACTTATCTATTGAGGGCAAAATAATAAAAACAAATACGACATAGATAAAAGAATTTCCAGACCAAAAGGTTCGGTTATTTACATTCAAATGTGGCGGAAACCTTCAGTGAAACCAAATATAATTTTATTGTCAATGATTTCGGTCTAAAATCTTCCACACGACCGCTAATATTGTACCACACGATATTAGGCGATGACGCGCGATATCTCGAATGTCGACCCTACGAGCATATTATTAAGAATATGCTTATTATGAAAAGTTTTAGAAAAAATCCGAGTGCCAAAAGGGACCGGGAACGCGGTGGGAAATTAAATTTCCGAGGACACAGAGTTTGATTGCTTTTCTGCGGAATTGAAAATTAAAATTGTAGATGTAATATTTGTATGTTAGATATTTACTTTCAATTTCCTTACCGGATATGGTAGCAGTTGACATCGGAAATAAGCGATGTTAAAACGAAGTGGATTCAAAGCAAAACTATAAGTGCAGTTTTCAAATGAAAACTAACGTTGATGGTTTTTTCAAGGAAATAATCTAATTAGTAAGTGGACAGATCCTTCTTTCTAGCCCATGGTGAATCTGACTATTGACAATATTGCAATATTATTGGCAATACAATATTATTGACTACTACATAATATTATTACTATTACAATATTATTCATAATATTATCTACTACGCATCAAAGACCTGACTGCACAAAAAATTCTGACGTTACACAAATCCTGCATCGCACAATTAGAGTTTACCGCGCGAAAGACATGTATAAGACTATCCGACATCAACCGTCGGGCAGTTGCCCGCCAGACACAACACCCGTCTGGTCCGAGGATCTTCCCATTTCTATAGAGAATGAGTGAACTTTACACCCTGTTCCTCATACCTCTAAACTATTTCTAATCGTGTATAATTATTGGACAATAAGGTACCTATTGTAAATAATTAAAAGCAAACTAATAAAAAAAAGTATTTACCTTCCCACAAAAAGATCCTATGCTATCACAAGTTTAGTACGTCATTCTACAACTACGGCGATTTATTCTCATGATGTGTACGTAAGCTCCGAAAAGCTTCCAAATACAAAAACAGAGATTTTCCCGGCGGCTGGCTAGCAAAGCGTACTGCGCACGGGATTGGCTGCTGCATTCAGACACCGATTGTCAGAAGCTGGAAATGGATTCCGCCTCAATTCAGCTTGCTCTGTGAAATCTGGGAAATGGAAGCGGAGCAGACATGCGATTGATTTGTTTCTGTTTGTTACGTGGTTGATTATGTGCGAGGCTTTTTGGGTTAACTGAACGTATGATAACGTGTGACTCCTTTTTGGCAGCTGCTCGCGGACCACGGTTTAACTGATCATTATGTCGTTTAAACTCATAAGTTCCGCATTTTGTGCTTTATACTGGCAAGATGAACGTATCATCATAATGATATTATTATCGTATCGGACAAGAGCTCAATCTTGAGGCAATTGACGTATCATACATAAAAGTCTGATTTTCTTAGGATTTAGTTTGTTATTTTGCGTAAAGGTAGTAAAATATTATTAAGTATAAAACAACTGTGTTAGGAAATCTTGTATTTTTTTGGGTATTGTTAAAAATACACAAACAAATATTTACGGAAAAGCAAAAACATCCCCATAAACGTTTTCACCGGGAATGCTCAAAATATATTTGTGAATTTTGACGAGCGTATATACTGCGTAGGAACATACGCCCCTATGTATTGACGTTGATAGAACTGAGATAGAACACGAATACTCGCGCGTTGATTCAGCAAAAAAGTAGATTTCAGACGTGTCAGCACAAACGAGGTAACGTTAATCTATTACAGATTACAGTACCGTGTGTAGCAGTAACTGGGTCACATCCTACGGTAGGATAGGTCTTTTAAATCATAATGATTAGTGGGGTTTTGAGGTAAAGGCGCGTTCGAAAGGTGTCCTGGTTACAGCATGTTAGGGATTGAACGGACATCGTACTCGTGAATTCGAAAGCCGTCCTTTATTGGTAGGAGAAAAATGTGTGTAGAATGCTGAAGGTGCAGCGTTTCGTAGCGCCGCGTAGTACGGCGTAGCACCGCGTAGCCTTCGCGTAGCACCAGAATGACCAGAATGTCTTACATCCTGTTTTTTTAATAGGTAGCAAGCACAAAAAGCTGGACCAACAAATAAAATCTGACATATTTTTACAGGCCCAACGATTTCAACTTCAAACTATAACATCATAACTATTTACACTACACTAATATTTACTGAAACATAAATAAATCAACAAAAAACTGTGATCGTGATAAAGCTTAATCGCTTATTCTGCAATGATTGATTATGTAGAACATAACAAATAATGGATGAAACAGGGTGAATGTGGTGCGCGTATTGGTATGGCCATACTCGTACGAATATTTTTAGCTATTTAATTTGGGGAAATTTATTTGGGTCGGGCTGTTTAAATATCCACTTTCATTATATTAAGCGAGCCATAAAGATACTTTATAAGCCTCTTTAATAAAATAAGGCCCTACTTCGAAATACGTCCCTGTATGCCCGCGGAGTCTTTGTTTAAAATGTTTGTAATATTTTCCTTATTAGAAGGGTGCTTCACAGGAATGTTCCCACAATTTCCACCAGTTTCTGCTCCACATTCTGTGACTGCAATATTTTAAGTGGGTCGCCTTTCATGAGCTTTTATGTTCAATGTTTATTTTTTTATATTATGCTATTTAACTTAATTCGTTTTTCATTCAGGAACAGAAATCAAGCTACTATTGGTCAGAACGCTCCTGAAAATTTGCCAAATAATGCCGAGAAGAGCTGTGTTCAGCACCAGGCCTAATGAGATGCAAACTGAGGCTATTGGTCAATAGGCCATAATTAGTGACACAATAATGGCGCTTAGTTCGAGGCACATATAAAGGAGACTCCAGAAAAAAAAAAACACTTAGCTTACAACGTCCCAAAAATAAGCCCTGTAAGACATGTGAGCAACACACATTATGCAGCAACTCCATGAATACTTAACAAGTTGATGAGATGCGTCAATATTACCCAGTTACTTGGGAGGCGAGCTACGCAAATACGTGTAGATACACGTTCTAAATAATTAGTGTGCCGAGCTAATAGGTTGCGGCGCGGTGCTAACGAGCGGTACCGGCCACATTTGCGAGTGAAGCGCGGTTCAGCGTCTTGTGAACTGTAAGGGAGATGCTACACAGAAAGGGGAAAGGGAACTATAAACTTAACTAGCATCAAACTTGATCACCACAGACGTCCGGGTGTGTGTGAAGCAGACTTTGCTACCGTCCTGGTTACTAATGTCTACACCCTAGTATACAGAATAACTCATGGTGCCCCGACAGGAAGAACAGACAAGAACAGAGTACAGATACAGCAGACACACTTAGCGAAGCACGTTTGTAATACCTTACTATTAGAAGAAAGAAAGAAAGAAAATAAATTTATTTAGCACAGGCTAAAATACACACAATTTAATTACACAGCAGATGAAAAAAAAAAAACAAATAGAAAAGTGTAAAGTGCGATGTAAGCAGAAATGAGATGGGGAGTGTGCCTCACGGCTGCGCCAAAAAGGCTCAGTTCTGCAAGAAATGTCACACAACTATAAGTGCCTGACGCTGGTTTTCAACTGGAGCTGAGAGTGTGATGTGACGGATGTAAATCAGTTTTATAATGTAACGTGTGTATGCAGCATACTTAAAACAAACATGCTTTATTTCAGTGCCTGATCTCGCAGCTACTCATAAACATGAAGTATACATGGTGTATCTATCGCATGTGATTATATAAAGCACGGTATCCATCTGGTGTATCTAGACAAGTCGCACCACACTACCCCTCCGCTTCATACGCAAGCCTCTCTATCAATGTTCATAGCCGTCGCTCATAATTCCTAATAGACATGACAATCGTCCCGTGGCATAACACCCGATTTCTAAATTGAGAAATTGAGGGTCGGCTTCCAGTCTAACCGGATGCAGCTGAATACCAGTATTTTACATGGAGCGACTGCTTATCTGACCTTCACAACCCAGTAACTAGGTAATACGATACCCCATGGTAAGACTCAACTGGTTGTTCAGACTTTCGGGTTTCTGACGACCCGCAACGACTGTCAAAGATCCACGAATGACAGCCGGGACCAAGGGCTTAACGTGCTTTCCGAGGCACGGAGGTGTCTCGGTATGTAAAGATGGTCACCCATCCACGGACCAACGCCAGCAAGCGTAGCTTATCCTGTTGGATCAATCCGTGCGGTTGTTATTACTTAGCTACGAGCTCGTCCTCTTTAGCATTACTTAAGATGATCCCTTTAAATTAGCCCGCGGAGTTCAAAATTTCTTACGTTTATTGCGAAGAAATTTTGAATTTCGCGGGCTTGATTGAAATAATCACCTTAAGTAAGAGTTTGACAGATGCTAAACTTCAAATTGCCAAGTCTGAAATGGAGTGTTCCGGTCCTCATCCCGCGTGCAGTAAAGCGAAGCCTGTAATCAGCAAGACCTTGTGTCCCTCATAGCCAATATGACACCCACGACCTTTCCTTTGATAAATTATGCATATGTCACGCCTCGCGTCCTCGCATCATCGATGTTGTGACGGCTACATAACACACGCTTTTGCTCTCCGACACTCGCTAAAGGAAAATTTACATGCAAGAGGAAAAGAGAATATCTTTACATTCGCATATATTGCTTTGAAGATGCTTTACGTTGTCTCTCAACTATATGAAAGATTCTAACATGTAAACGTAAGTGTAACCAGTAAATAAAACAGCAAGAAAGGCAGGTAAATATTTTTCATTTGGATTTTTCTGTATCTGACATGTCTTACTACAATATTAACTTCAATTGTGAGTAGGTTTATGGAATCGCAATATGTCTTGTTGTTACGCGAACACAAAGTTAGATTTTATTGAACGTGCCTATAATATGTTGGGCTCGGGTGAGCTGAAGTATAATGAAAAGTATCATATATCTAGGTCTCATTATGCCCAAACCCTTGATCAAATTTATAATACAATCATACATTTCAAATGGGTTGTAGAACTTAGAGTAATTGAACATGATAACCGAGCATCAGTGGCTTGTCTTTCACGAATTTCTTTGTTTGACACATATCAGCGACAGATTGACGTGAACAGTTCAAGTAGCTTTTGCATGTGCAGCGATTTAGAAATAAAGCCAATATCAAACTCGTTTCTTCAAATAATTACGGTCATCTTACTTGACTGTATTTTGTTACTCTTGTTACTTTTAATTGTCTAGAGTTGTCAAAGTTTTAGACTCCACTTTATCGGAATTAACAAAATCAGAGCTAAATGTTCAACGTTGAATTCCTTAAAACCATTTCACGATGTTTTCTTAGGAAAAATTCCGTCATTATTTTAAGCCGAGCTCAATTTAACTCTAAAAACAAGTCCCCTAGGCGTATCCAAACAACCATTTGCAAACAGGCGGATCTTTTAACCGGATCACAGCAGCGGCGGCGACGGCGGATATTTTACGCGTTAGTTCCTTTTTTGTTTTGAGTATCTTTTAGTTAAATGAAAAATATCGACGCGGCTGTTCGGGATCCGTGTCCTGAAAAGGCTCTATTTTATAAGTTATTGCTCAGTAACGATATCGCAGCTCCGATATCACATGTTTAAACATCGTTGTGAGTAGAATGCCTTCCCCGGGGCCTATTCAGTGCGTCGGTCGTCAATCTCGCTGCTATCCCTGCGGCTCGTCAAATCGTACCAAGTTGTCTGGTATTTTCAGTGCTTTACAACGTCCCAAGGGATGTGATGTACTTCCTGACATGCCTTTGTGCCACTATTGTCTTTAAGAGCGATATGTCGTGTAAGGGATCCTTCGTTTATTTATTTGCTTGGAGCTTATGACTGACTTATTCAATTATACGTATCAATGAAGTTTTCACAAACAGTCTTCTTACACGATCATAATAAATTATTTCCACATTGTTCATGAATACCTAAATTCTCATTAGTGCTGAAAATAGTACCGACATAGAACTTAAGACGTGTTTGACTCACAATTTCCGTACTTAATTGTTGTAGACTTGTCGTTTGTTGAGAGCATTCGGCCGATAACGATGTGGTAAGCAATTTGTCGCTCGAGTGTTCGACTTAGGTGTTCTAGCAGCTACGAGGCGGTTGCTAATGGTTCACATGTAGAACAATTTGTGTCTTACCCTCGCGTTTGAACCAAAGTATACAACAAGTATTCTACATGTCTGTTATTACTGTTTTTTATTTATCGTTTACACCTAAAACAAGATGTAAAGACTTGATGTCCAAAAAAACTTGTAGAAAACTGTCAAAAATGAGAGTAAATAGTAAACAAAACATGTCTGAAACAATGTTAATACGTGAAGTGTATGATAGATGTTGCGATCATGATATATATGTGACAAGTGTTATGGAAAACCAGTATCACAACTTGTATTTGAATAAAACGCGGGGTTATTGTGGAAATTGATTTTCATTTGTTTTATGTTAACAAGGTTGCTTTAGTTCCTGCTAATTTGAATTGTATGTTTATTAACACAATCGTTTTTTGTAGGGAAACTAACATTGGATTTTATAGCGACGCTAAAATATGTACAAAATCCAGATAGATCATGTACATATTTTAGTTCTAAGTGCATTTGCTTGTCTGTATTAAATAAGAATCTACTTACTTGTAAAGCGAATTTCTTACAAAGAATGTATTATTTACCTATTCCATTACTTATTCTCAACAAACTTGGACCTAGATCTTTCGAAACGTCATAAAAGGATCCTAAATTGAAATCATACCCTTATGCTACCTAAGGTATGTAAGGTAGCATAAAATATGTAGATACTAAAGAATATGTCTGAGTTATAAAGATGACAATACTAGTGGTTACATTTCCATCCATATTCTGTACTCGTATGAATGAGTTCTCGATGATGAGATGTTTACGGCCCCGGAAGAAATCTCGGTAACAATCTGAAAGCATTTTTCCATACATACCTTTAACATATCTAACATGCACGTAATTCAAGGAGGAATAAGCAGATTGTTCCTTTGTGCACCTACGGTATGCTATAATTAACTGTTGGTATAAAATATGCCTTGTGAATTCACGAAAATCATACTCTTTCTTGACGTTTGTCTCATCAAAATTCTTTCTTTCTTCCTTTCTTTTTTTTTTACGTTGCCCCACACTAAGAATTTCTTCTTGTATCGTGGGTGCGTTTACAAACATAGAAACTCACATACACTAACACCCAGACCCGGAACAACTACTTGCAGATCATACAAATATTTGTTCCGTGCGGGGATCGAACCCGCGACACGCTGCGCAGCAGTTGATCGCTCAGCCAATGCGACAAGCGTGTCGTTAAAATATTGACAGCTTTCATCAATTCCTGAAATAACTAAGATATAAGTCTTTGCGCGTTTGTGCTTCGCGCCAATCCTGATAATTCAACTTTCTAGCCATTAGACACACGACACACGACCGTAAAAATCACGACAAAAGAATTTGTTAGTACTTACTTACACTTTCTATTATAGAATATTTTGATGTCATAAATTATTTTTGATATTCAGTATAATTTGTTTTAAGAAAACTTTCAGATATTGTGTGAATTTCGTAAGCAGTAGATAACTTTGTTCGGGAAACTAAATAGTCAAATGGAAATATTGTAATTCATGGAATTCAATAAATGGATGTAACTTTTGTGGCAGCGGCTTGTGCCGGGAAATCCTTTTCATAGCGCCCTGAAATATGTATTCAACTATGTAATCTTTTGAATAAATTCACGTCACGATTACATTGCTAATAATAATATGTTATTATTTATCTCATCTCCTAAATGTGGCGCGACGTGACGGAGGTTTATCAAAGCAGCATTCCCCTATGTATGAGGCTTATGTATGTAGATTAAACTGAGATCACCAATTTGTTTGTCAAAGGTTGTCGAGTGGCAATACAGAATAACTACTCGAATTTGTAGAGGCAAGATAATCTGGAGATGCAAAGTCATATAATACATTCTATGTTGTTTATACCTGAAGGCTGATTTGGCAACTTGTATAATGAGCTCTATGTAATCAGGAAAGTATAAGAGAAGGATCTTTTCAGGTAAGCTGCTGCCGCTGCTGGTTGCTGGGCTTCTCTATTCGGGTAAATTTTCCCTGAATGAGAAATAAAACCAAGTGCAAATCCAAGAAATCCTGTTCTTCTGAAACCAAAAATCATTTTGTAATACATGAATTGATATATTTGTTTACATAAGCGGATTGCAGCGTTGCTCGGGTGGAAGTTCGCAGTGATTTGCATTTAAAGTACCTTCCAGGGATAGCCGTTTGTGGGCAGCACACACGGTTACCTACCTATATTGTGGATTTGGATCGTATTAGATATTAGATAAGTATATGTAAGTATATAACATAAAACATTGTAAACAACGAGGTATTAAATAACACAGATGAGTGAACCAATCGAATCTCGTATAGCTCTATTTTATCAACTTTTATCATTCGCTGTATTTTATTTAAAACAAAGTTTGATGTTCCGCAAAATGTTAGTTTGTTTATCATCAAAATGGCCAACAAAACCTATACCAAAAAAAATATGAAAAAAAATGGAATACCTATATAATTTTTTCAGAACCAATTTATAAAAACCCCATAACTAATGTTTATAGATATCATTATAACCCGTTTAAAACCTTAATAATTATAAACAAGATGGAAACCCAACAGTAACGAAATAACCCGTAGATTAGAAGCAGCAATAAAAATTCTTTAAATCTCCGTTGCATCATTAAAATGGTTTGTTTCAGTAGACATTCATCAAGCAGTAGTTTAATTAAAACGAAAGTCTTGTGGCAACACTTTTTGCTGTTGACTGACCCAACTGGGTAATGTGATTACAGGACGACGTGGAATAATATGAATGGAGTGTTAATATTATAATATTTCATATTAATATTATTAGAATGTTAGGATATTAATTTTTGTCATAGTTGAGGTCATCACCTGAGGATCTAGTTAAATGGCATGCTAATGGAGAGGCCTGCCAAGCAGTGGAGTGCTGAAGACTTATGTTGATAAGAATATCGTGAGGTTTGGTTTCTTTTGAGTAGATGATAAATGTTGCATCATATTAATAAAACACAAACGCTTAAAAAAAATCAGAAGTACCTGCTAGTATCTGCTACTAGCTGAAAACGACAGGAATGCCAGTCACAGTTCTGTCGTTTCAGCCAGTGCATGTGGCGATAAATCGCTGCTACCACGCTGTTTTTGCGAAAGATTACCTTTGGACTCCATTTTCTTCATACTCCATGTGCGGTGTCCATTAATTTATGCTAAATGCTGGTGGTATTACCCGCCGCTCGTGTAAACATAATGCCGTCCGATGTATTGAGGATAGAATTTAAATGTAAATTTGTACTTTTTGCTCATTCACGCCGCTTTTTTGTAGCGTTTACATTTTGAGATTCAAGGTTGAATTTGTATGGAAAATTGTGAATAGGGTTTTTATGTTACCCGGATGATTTGTATACGTGTACGAGTGAGTTGTTTACTGATTCGGCTTCGTAATTCACTGAAATTATTCGGGTATCTCAAACTCAAACTCAAAGCATTTATTTCAAATAAATCAATTAATTACAGGCACTTTTGAATTGTCAAGGGGTCAGTCAGTCAGAAAGATGAAGCTATTTGCCCATTCCAAAGCTAGTCTGAGATTTTCAAATGCACATTAAGCTCGTACTTTCTAACTTAATCTTTAGTTCTTCCTATGGAGAAGAACGGGCAAGAAACTCCACGGACATTCTTTTAAATCAAAATACAAAATATATATCTTTAATTTAAAATCAATCTCTATCAGATACGATGTTTTTCGATCTTGGCTCAGTCTCCAAAAGACAACTCAAAAACGACAATGTATTATTTTGTACATTTTGAACGTATTCAATAGGGTATCGTTTTCTGCTACTATACGAAATAGAACAGAGCACAGTTTTATACTTCTCCCGAGGCTATACAATGTATCAATGGCGACAATTCTTCGGCAAACATCGATAAATTCGGTCCAATGTGGCCTATCTAGGCTACTAGTATTGACACTATTTGTGGCAATATCTTCTTTATATTTCTCCATTTAAACCGATACGTCATCCATTTACTATGTCATTTTGAGAGTTGGGTACGTGTATCTTATTAATTTTCTCTTTCAATAAAGGAAAGTTTTATAGTTATCATATAGGTACCTAGGCTACCTACAGTAAGTTAGGTGGCTAAGCCCTATCTAATAAGTATGTATACTGGTTGCAAACGTATATACTTTAGAGGACACTGGCGCCTGACCATTTTTCGACCTTTTTGCTTAGGCAATAAGGTCGAAAAGTGGTCAGGCGCCAGTGTCCTCGATAGTACCTACGTTTCCCCTAGAATTACATTCTGACTACTAGAAACTTTAAGTTTCTATTCTATGTATTTTCTATTTATCTGTTTCCTCTCTATGCAGTTCCCAATGCGCCCAAAATGACCGCAGTCCGAAAATTTACGTACAGCGCGTTACGTGCGTACATGAGTTAGATTTACGATGGTTCCACGAGATCGAAAGATTTGGCGATGTCGGGGTATTTCGGGCTCGTGCGTCGGGCACGTTTGCATCATCAAATAAGTTTGCTTTGTCCTCGCACAAGGACCCTCAAGCGACGGCTCACAGCTTCGCACTTCCGTACGTGATCATTACGAGTATGGTGCTTCCATTCAATTTGCTAACGAGACGCTGTATTGTTTTCTAAAATACTGATTATTTATAGCATACAGAACGGTTTTTATATCAATGCATCAAGCAATAACTGTACAAATAAATAATAATTTCGAGCGTTATGTAAAGGTTCTCCTTTTACGAGCGCAGAATTATAACTCGAAGGTTTTATTGCACAATCAAATTGTAAATACGATTCAACAGAGGCCTTTCATAGTAAGAGAGCAATATTGGAGATAATAAAAACATAACGTGCAAAAATATAAATTGCGTAGCACTCGTAGCAGGTGCCACGAAGCGTGAACAGTGGGGTTATTATCGGCGCGGGTTCTGTCCCAAAAACCCTTTTCCTCTTAGCCGTCTAACCGGAAACCGGAAAACCCGTATTCAATGGGTTATCGTTGGAAATTGTGATTTCGAAAGCGTGTGAGTTTTACACCTCGTATTTTACATTTCATCGCCCTAGTGCTTTTGAGATAAAAAAGGCGATTCAAGATGAATTGCTTTGAATTTTCCCTGCTTTTCCTGTGTGACTGGATTTTCTTTTGGAGAAGTTTTTCTTGAGAATGTCGGTAAAAGTTCATGTCAATAAAAATATTTCAAAAAAATCAGCTAAATATATTTCATTCGTCTTTTATCTGGCTTTCATGAATACCCACACATATCATGACGCAATATGTTAAAAATATTTTGTTGGATATTTAGGTATAAACCAAAAAAAAACCCAACATGTCCACATTCAGCCCGGAGCATGAATACAAAATGTTAATATAACTGGCATTCTGTTAACACGGAGCAGCGTGGCCGTCCGTTACAAAGAGTAAACAACATAACACACACAAGTTATCCGCGGCATGCACGCCTCGCTCTCGCTTTGCTTTCGTCTCGCGCTCGCTTCGCTCCCGTGTCGCCCTCGCTTCGCTCCCGTCTCGCCCGCACCACGTCGCGCTATTTTGTTTCGGCTAATTAACGTAGGATTGTCACAGTCCCCCGGGGACCTCGTTAATGTACCTATGTGTTGTACAAAATGTCTAGCTAGGGGTTAAATTAATATTGTTGGCAGAATTTTTGGTAGGTTTTTTTTTGGGAGTTTGATGTTGGGCGATAGTGAAAGATTATTATGTTTGTCGTGACTGTAAATTGAGTAAGTAATGAGTTTGTTTGAGGATTTAATTTTAAACCAACCAGTTTTTAAATATGGCTTCGAGGATTAAAGTACCTACCCATAAAGTAAGAGTAAAGAGTTAAAATAAACTCTTTTATTCAGAGTTGAACTGCACTGTATAGTAGGAGATGTATGGTAAACACTTTCGACTCCACCCACTTTTCATAGAACTCGTACGCCATGCCACCATACATATTGGAAGTGAACCCTCCGGGAGGGTTGCCGGCATTACGTTAATGTTAACCATCGCGGACGGTCAACGGCATTAGGTTTAAAACCGTGTTATAAAATACTGTAAAACGAAGTAAAATTGTGTTTTCAGGGGGTCTTGTCGCTATACGTAGTTTCAAACCTTTTAATTTTTTTTTGTGCGTATTTGCAATCGTGAACAAAAATTTACAAAAAATCAAAATGCTTGGATTTTAAAACCAACGCATATTAAATCTTGTTAAAATACACATCAGATTTTATGTTCACGGTTGATAATGGGGTACTCGCTAAGAAAAACCTACATTTAAAATGAGCCCTCCGCGAAGGCTCCCGGCATCCTATATGCGACTAGGTGAACCCTCCAGGAGGGCTCCCGGCATTGGAAATCTTATATTGTCATAAGGATTACGAAATCTGCCACACAATGATCTTTACTTCGGGCATATTTCCTAAAAATCTACTCGTAGTTCTTTTTGTGGAAAATTAAGGGATTAATTTGATCTAAAACAAACAAGACGGGGACTGCTCTAAACATCAAATCATTAGGTTCAGCCCTAAATTGCAAACTGACATCTGTAAGTACTGATAAAAGTTATTTAGCAGTAAATGCAATTTTTACAAAGCTCTGCAAGATTTGTGCTATAACAAATTTAAGTGGGAGTGTAAAATATTTTTTCCCTTTTACCACAAAACGTGATCACAGTAATATAACTTTTATTCTTGGTATAAAAATTCTTAGCTTGATATACGACGCTGTAAATCATTCCTTTTACAGTAATAAGTCTTTTAAGACAGCCACACTCGCTGGTGTAGTGGTAACAATCGTGACAGGCATACTCAAGGTCCAACGGTGAACTCCCAGAAATGGGGCACAATTTTACCTGTTAGGGTTTTTCTCTAAGGAAAATGTCAACAGTACCTTAGCTGTACAGTAAAAAAAAGGTTTAGGTATGCAGGCAAAAAAAATATTTTCCCTCTGCTCTATTATGTTTTTTTTTTATTGTGTGCATAGGTAATAAACTGCTTATACTTTTTATGACACATTTAGCTACCTATATGGTACCTACATGGCCACATGCGAACTACGCATCAAAGACCTGACGTTACACAACATCCTGACGTCACACAAATCCTGCATCACGCAATAAGAGTTTACCGCACGATCGACATATATACGAGCTACCGACTTCAACCATTGGGCAGTTGCCCGGCTGACACGACACCCGTCTGGTCGGAGGATCCTCCCTTTTCTATTGAGGATGAGTGAACTTGACACCCTGTTCCTCATACCTCTAACTCTATACTTAGTAATGATATAAGCTGTAGTTAGTGATGTGACTTGACTATTTAGCACACCCGCAACTTTGTTTAAAGCAGTTGAAAATTAGCAGCTGTAGGCATATTTATCGCTTTCATGTATGGCACAATAATACTAGCTTTTCCCCTCCACAGTAAAGGCATATCATTTACTTCTAAAGTGCCGCCAAGTTCTACCGACAATATAAGTAGCACTTAACACATTGAACGTCGAGGAGGCATGGGGTCACACACGCAGTTACACAATTTCTTCATTGCCCTTTTGGGGGTTGAAATGACCGCATTACCTATATGTATTTATGTAATAGAGTAGCCGTCACATGGTAAAAAATTGCAAACATTTTACCGTAAGCCGAAATAAATGGCTTATTAGAAAAGAAAAAAAGTGTTTGTGCGAACTTTGCAACAAAAAAAAAAAATGTTAGTTTTTTGCCTTTCCTACTTACATTCTTTTTTACTTACCTTATACGTACTTTTCCAGCTCGTCTTTTGTTCGAAAGTATCGAACGAATCAGGTTTTTTTGTGAAGAAAACTAGCACTCTTTCAGCAAAAGTTGCAATGCCTAATTAGTTTGCAAATTGTTCTCACTGATATTGGATTTCGAACTAGGTTTCGATTGTATCATACTTCGAAGAGCTTTAAGCTTTTTCTTTTCTGCCTAGACTTTTACAGTTATACCTTTCATTTCTATAGTTTTCGCTAAAATTAAGTAAGTTTAACCTAATTTATTACACGAGTAAAAAGTAGGTAATGGTTCGTTCTATGATACAAATGAGTCTATATAGAAACAGAGGAGAGAAAGATCAAATGTCTATAAAAAATAAAGGCACTTTTACGGCCTCCGTCACAAATATTCTCAGTAAATACTGCAATAAGAAATACAATAATATATTATTTTGTGTGTAATAAAATATAAAAAAAAACACTTTACGCCGGCGACAAAGCAATATTTTGATAGGTGTTCTGGTTTACTACCGACGGCTCGTATAACCGACGGCAGAACGTTACTCAGCGGGGCTAGCTCGTATAAAAGTTATAAAACGGTCGTGAACTAACTCTAACTCATTTACCTGCCTCCTATCTATTTATTTTATTTCTAACTTTACGTTCTGCACCTGAATCACTTATTATCTTGTTTTGATAGTAATCCTTCCGACCGATTTCGGTCACGGCAATCTCAACGGAGACTAGCCAGGTAGCTAGATACGCAGGAGACATTATAGTGCACAAGTGTGTGCGCTAACTCAGCTCAACGACACGACCGGCGAGATATCAGGCGCAGGATCGACGGCTTTATGTGATTGTGATTTCCGAGGCACGAGGGTCTCACACCACCAACTTCCAAATTCCGGGAAAAACCCAATAACTTTTTGTCTTACCTGGGAATCGAACCCAGGACTCAGCAGTCGCGCTTGCGACCACGCGACCAACAGGGCAGCCGAAATATGTTTTGATAATAAAGATATGAAGATGATACTTGGCTCTGTTATGAATTGTTTAATTGGCGCTTTTATTGATGGTTATCGAAACGAAACATGTCTGTCTGGGAGTTACTTTTAATAACTACGTGCATGGAAATCGTTATAACGTTCCGTTTCAACTATTTGTGTGACTCTTCGTCGTTAATATTGGGTTCACGGGTGCCTGGCGCTTCATTAACATGGCAGTGTACACAAACATGATATTTAATAACACGGATATTAAATAACAAGTCATGGATGTTAATAAAACAATTCATTTATTTAAACTCGGCAATGTAAACTTACAAAATATAGTACAGACAGTGAACAGGATATTTGGCACATGTTGAGCCGTCGAAACGATTCCGATACCAATTACAAGTAGGTATCTGGTGTATTACATAGAGTATCATGTGGTAAAATGATAATGCTCTCATGTTATGATCGGTTCGTTAGGTTTCATCTTTATTCCAATTTACACTAAGTTTACACCCAATTAACTATGACGTAAATATCTTTAATTATCATTAAAATTTTCCACAAGTCAATTTACTTTGATCCATCATTATAGCGAAAATTAAATTATTAAACTTATTTATTCCGTTGTAAATTTTCCTAATTATTAAATCTACTTTGGCAGTACCACTGTATCGATTTATTTACACATAATTATAATTTTAACTGGAAATATTAACATTCTCTTATTCTATTTTTAATGAAATGTCAATTTATTCTAATCGATTCATAGATATAAAACATCGATTTATCTACTGATTTTATAACGCATTTTTCAGATCGATTTATAAAGGTATACAAGACTAAATCATGGATTAGAAAATTATTTCAGACGCGCCAAATGTGTAGATTTCACGTTCGTATATCTTATAGTAAATCGTAAAATTTGGCACATGTATCTTTGGCAAGGGAGACGCTACCAATCATGATTCATTATAAAAAGAATTCGTTGAAAAAAATATCAAAACTTCGTAACATCGGTTCACTTACATTACGACAGCACTTAGCCTATACAAATTAGATATGAATTTATTTACAATAATATATCGTAAACATCTACGCTACTCGAGTCGACAAACGAACCTTCAGCTAGTTTGAACATTCACAGCAGGTTGGGGGGCCACTGGTGTGGCAACTTGCGCCAGCCGCTGGCTGGTAGCAGCGAGGGGGTTATAGGAGCGTCCGCCGCACTTGCCTAGACGTCGCTGGGGGGCGAGGCGGCGGGCTCCGGCCGCTAGTGCAGCTGGCTCTTGGTGCTGAACCCGTAGTGCAGGTAGGGCGAGCCGGCGCCGTCGCGCGCGCCGCCCGGCCCGCCCCCTCCGCCTCCTGTGCCACCGCCCGGGCACTTCAGCGCTGACCGCAGCTCTGACGCCATCTCTGAACACAGCGATGCCTGCATAACAAACATTACCTTAAAAGATGCCCCACGTAACATTCATCATCATTAGCTTATATAAAGCATTCGACTGCTGGACATAGGGCTTTTCCAATCGCACGCCACTTAACTCCATCCAGGTGCAACATGCCAAGACTGTCACCCCGCGTAGTCTGAGGTCTCGCCACCTTACGTTTGTCGATACATCTAATATGGCGGCTGGCTTACAACAATACCGAAAGTATTAAGAATAAACGTACCTCTTCCTTCTGTGATCCAGGCAGCATAAAAATACAGAATTTATTGAGTTAAGATCGAGCGAGTTAGTACAGTAGTAGAATAAAGAAAGCATAGCACATTCCGAGAATCAATTAATAACTTTGAAACTCAAGGAAAAATAAGTCTTTGGTACATAATTAACTTCTATACCTAATTAAAAGTGCCCGAGCTAAGAAAACAAACACAAACAAAACAAACACAAACAAAACAACACAATATTTGTTTACTAATTACCGTCTCACTAGCGTCTACAAAACTGATGTAATAAGACTCACTGAAAATGTTACCTACATTATTTTAAAAATAAACCTAGAACAAAACAAAAGCATAATTAATCATTGAACAAAATAAAAAGGAAAAAATAAATAAAAATTATAAAAAAAATTGGTACAGTGGGCTCCAGAGAAACAAATGTAAGGGTGTTTTTTACGTTTCTCTGGAGCCCACTGTACATGCAACGGTTACGAACATTAAAATTCATCAGAAATTGTAAATAATTTAATGTCGAACATAACGATAATTAATGTCGCCCGTCGAACTACGTTGCTGACCGGAAATATATGAGCTACTGGCAATTTTCCGCAGATGAAAATTATTTGTGGGGAAGCGTTGAACATCCAGTTCCAACAAAGGGCAACATCACCAACAAAAAGGTCGGTTGGCACTAAATATTTGTAGAGGCTACATTGCACACATTGTCAGTGCTACCTTCAGATCCGTGTGATCTGACAAAACTCTGTATGACCGGGACGGTTAATATTAGAAATGAAACAATGATCGTATCATATCCGGTCAGACTGATCTGCACCCTAATTGCATCATACATGATCAACCAGAATCTGAATCGTTTTGAAACAGATTGCTAATCCATTGCTTCACAAGTTCGAAAAAAAATCTGCTCGACAACGTAAATAACGCAATAAATGTTGTTGAACTGTCAAAATGAAACAGATGAGTCATAATGGTTTACGAAAATGTGTTGTGTAATTAAATATATAGAGAGATTTTGATAGAGATTCGTCTGTTCAGATTGTACTCTCCATTTAGGTAGAAATAATAAAACATAATATCGAATTAATCATATTATTACTCACCCGTTCGTCTACGGCGACTTTGCGCGACTTCCAGACGAACTCGCAGACGGCGATGACGCAAGCTACGCCCATACCTCCCATTAGGACCACGAACACACCGCCAACGTTCGCCAATCCTAGTTCATTCGCTGTCGATGACGACTTCGATGTTTCGTCCTGTTGTATCAGAATCATTGTATTAGTTACTACAAAATCAAATACGCTTTACCAAAGAAAATAACAATCAATCTGCTTAGCCTTTCCCCAACTATGTAATCAACTGAATCCGGTTAGACTGGAAGTTGACCCCAAGTTTCCAGTCTAGCCGGATGTAGTTGAATACCAGTATTTTATATGGAGCGGCTGCCTATCTGAACTCCACAACCCAGTTACTAGGTAACACGAGGTCCCTTGGTAAGACTGGTTGACAGACTGACTGCGGCAAGCGTAGCTTGACCGTGAGTCCACCCGTGCGGCTGTTATTATTTAACCACGAGCCCTCTCAAACACACTTTACCAGCATTTTATTGCGAATTTTCTCGAAAATATCGTTTTGAACGAAATTCGGGAATACCAGATAGACTTACTGTTCTCTTTGAACGACAGTAAGAATTAGTTTATGTCCTTAGCTATTTACCAATATGCTGGTTTCCCAAACATTGTTTTATTTCAGTTTTATTACAAATCGTGAGGTAGTTTTGTTTGATCTATAACGCGAATAGAGGTCGGGATATTTTATTTTGTCATGATTGAAACATTGTTGAGTATACGTGACACATCCTTGCCATTTTATATCCCTTGTAATGCCCCATAAACGTTTAGTGACGGCTCCTGACGTTTCCCGAACAAAAACGCGAGTCACAAGGAAAATTATTCGAGTTCTTACATGCTGTGAAAGGAAAACGATGTGTTTTTAATGAACATTCTTCCTTTGGGGCTGCTTTCAGTATTTTCAATATGCTTAGTGGAGAATGAAGCTAGAATAAAGGAAACTCCTAATTAATTTTATAAGCTTGTAGGCTGTTTATCTGCTAAAATAAGTTGTGGAGTAGGTATTCTTAAAAACCTTACCTTAATTTTCTCATTTTCTTTTGTATAATACTTGAATATTTGTAAAACCCAAAAAAACAAGAATTCAGTATCTTCGTCTAACCGTTAAACACCGCAGAGCAAAACTACGACTACTTCGAGGGGCTAACGACGCCATTTTCCCTTTACTTACCCTACAAGACCCTCCGCCACGTTTCTCTTTCCACCATTTTGTTTTCAGAATGTGCAATTTTCCTTCCTCTTGCAGTTTGAGAACGGCTCCGCTTATGGCCGTACGGTACGGCGAGTCTAAAAACAATTCGAACATTCAGGTAATTTAGACGTGAAGGTATTTATTCGTCTGTAAATACGGCACATCGAGTAAAAAAAAAAGTTCCGCTTTCCAGAAAGAATTCTTTTGTCATTCATACTTATGTGAACTGTGGCTTTTCAAGCTCAATGGGTATTGTTATTGCCAAGATTTTGTATGGATGTTAGTTTTCATTATAACTTTTACCGAATCTGTATAAAAATACTTCGGCACACGTCGACGAACCTCGTTCATAAAAGTTGATATTGGTACAAAACTACGTTTTTGCCGATACAATTACAAAACTTTTCTCATTATTCCAAGCATAAGTACGAATTGTTTGAACGGTAGTTTCGACCATTTATGCTAGTTTTGCACAAATGAATGGAATTATAACTTTTCCATTTACATTCGACGGAATTAATTAAGATTTTATTAATGGCACACAAACAATTGAAGCTTTTACAAAAAAATACCCCTGTAGGTATAGAAAATAAAAATGGATTTCACTTACTGGGTGGCATAGCAATCCCGTATCCTTTGGAGTCAAGCATTCCTCCCACTTGGGTAAGGTCGCAGTTCCTCTCCACCACATATTCGATGGTGGTAGACTCCATAAGGTAGGCATATGCGCCTTTCCCTCGAACAACTCTCTCTTCTCCCTCTTTGTTACTCGTCGCGAATACTGATGGCCTGGCAGACTCCATGAACGACCACATGCGTTGGTACGTGGAGAAGTTTGAGTCCTGTTCAATAGGAAATAAGCATAGATATCATAAACACAACGAATAAAATAGAATAGAAAACGGAAAAAAAATAAAAATAACTTTGAGAGAATTTGTCGCTTGGTAAGATTCGTACATACATAAAAAGAAAAGAGGACTTTCAGCATAAGAGGGCTGCATTTGAAGAATTAGGCACATAAAGGTAAAAGAAATGATGAACTCTCTCCAAGTTTTTTATAAATAATTCAGTATGGTATAGTAGTTAGTAGTACCATAGATTAATACTTATGGGACAGGACACTCACAAAATCATTTAAATAAAAAGCGACTCTTCTACGACACAATAAATTAATGCAATTTAATTCTAATTCAATTAGTCTTTGAGATAATAAAAAAATATTGGACACGTATTTTTTCTTTTTTAACGTAATCTAAAGATTACGGCGATAAATTGAGGTAAAATGTGCCATGACGTCACGAGTATGTAGATTTTATACGTACTAGTGACGTATCGACCCCCACTCCCCAACTTAAAATGCGTTTTATCTAAGTATTTTTTTATTAATATGATAAAGCAAAAAATACGTGTCTAATATTTTTTTATTATCTGACTGACGGACTAATTAGAATTTCATTTTTTTTACCCAGGCATCATCCCTATTGGCCCAGCAAGACGGGCCCGCCGCGTATTTGTAGCTTTATATCTAAACTACGGAGTGTTCCATCTGTATTAATCTTTGGTAGTAACTAGTTACAATATCCTCATCCTTTAAAAAGGACTTAAATATACCGATGTAACGTAATCTTTATAAACTCAATATGTCTAATAAAACATGGTACACGATAACACACCATAAATCCTTGACGTCATGCTTAACAACAGAATACGTTACATATTTATGAGGTTGGTACTTGAGCCGAGCCTAAATTCATAAGGTAAGACTCTAATACAAAACATATACTTTTGAGACAAAAATAAGTCACATTTACCGTAAAACCGTCACGATACTTTCTCCAGACAAGTGTTAAGTTTAAAAGCCAGTTTAAATTAAAAGGATGAAGCATCTTTCGGTGTCTTTGAGGTTTGCAAATCTACCGAACGCAAATTACGGGAATTAGAATTCGTTTCGTTAAGCTGTCACCACGGTCTGATAGAAATCGAGGAGAGTAATGGAGTGGATTACACTTTGGTGAAACAAATTGCCTGAAATTGTAACTGAAATGTAATTTATTTTATAATTGTCTTAAATATCTCGCGTGATATTTTAGAGTTAATAAACAAGATAAATGTATGTGCCAACAAGCAACTAGGCATCTTTTACATATTATTTTGGCAATTTGGCACCTTTAGAATGTACTTACCCTGAAAAATGCAGCAGTGGAACCACCCTTCAGCGCGCCATACTTAATCTTGGTCTGTTTGGCGAGATCTTCAGCACTCTCAATGGGCGAGTCCATTCTTTCCACGGTCAGGAAAGCCGCTAGGTTGGCCGTGTACGAGGATATCATGATCAGGGTGAAGAACCACCACATGCCCGCTACCATGCGGGTCGATACCGCTCTGGTGCAAACAACAGTGTATTAATAACAACAACTTCAGTACAAGAGGTAACACTAACGAGCATTGTTAAAATAACTATGTTACCGTGAGACCTGCACTGAAAAGTCTGTGGCATTTAGAGTATGGGAAAAAAATGTGTGAAATGAGTACGATATTGGTTTCAGTGCAGTTACAATTTCTATAAAATTGTGTATTTTAAGGTGTAAAATGCAGTAAATAAACGTGTATTTTCTAAATTAACAAGACATTAATTTCACACTGAAACTGATGTACCTATATAGAACCAGGACATCACAACGACAATGTGCAATCAATATCTCAGTCTCATAAGTATCTAACAAACTTTGATGCAGCAAGCTGTGGATACTGCACAAGCAAGTCTCGGGTGCGATATCAGTTACGTTGTCGAAACTAGTTGTTTATTTAGCTACTAAATCAACTGTAAGTATTTAGCTAAGTACTGTGAAATGGAAACCAAGGCTAGTCGAAATAGCCGACACGTCTCTATTTAAATTGGACGCTCTAGGCGACTACCGATGCTTGAAATTCACAAAGGGCTGTGGTCGCTTTGTAACTAATTAGTAAAAGGGAGTTCTTCATCCAAGCTCTGCAACTGAAGGCTACATTTCCGTTTTGTAATTACCGCGAGATTATAATTCCACTCAATTTTACCCATTCTTATTATTTCTGATTGCGATAACCAGCGACGATGTTGGTCCAATTTTGGTAAATTATAAACAATGCGATTTGTTTATTGGCGTGCCGTTTGTGGACTGTTCGGAATTGTAGCCATCAGAGGCATAAGGGACTTACTTCGGCGCGATATCCGAACCTTGCTGCATCAAGGAGCCGATAGTGAACCACAGCGAGTTCAAGAGAGTGAACTGATTCTCCAGCACCGGCGGCTCGTCTAGGCAGTTCCTGGGGGAGTCCCACTCGTACGGGCTGAACCTGCGCCCAAATACTGCCCGTCATTCATTTACAATGTATCTCACGATCGCGCGCCAACTTACTTTTAGTGATATTTATTCAACCCTCGGTATAATTTTAGCAAGTGCAGCGTCGCATTTCAGTTTCGCAAAAAATAATTTTATGGAAAGAACTCAAATGGTTCACGTATATTTTAAAACTAAAGTGCTATGGTAATCGTTTATAAATGTTCTAGTATTTTTTTAAATATTTTTTCCGCTGTGTTTTTATTCGTGAACTTAATTAAAGGCGCTTATGAAAAAGCAGTTTGTTTTTTTTAATAACCGACAAAAAAAATCAGAGATTCAGAATCATGTACTGCATCCATGTTAAAAGTTTTCGCGTCGATGTCCCTGCCACCCTGTATACGTACACGATGTGAATGTAATTAATTCTATTAGAGAAAAATATTTAACATTTCAATAAAACGCATCCGGAATTGAAGTTCACTTGCAAGTAAGTCGGCGAATGATTGAACTTTTATGTTCATCTTGTGGACTTCGCTGAGTTCACTATTGTATCACCAGAAATGAAACGCGTGTTTAGAATGCGAACCAAGTTTTTATTAGTTTCCTCTCTTTTATATAGCATTTAAAGCGAAAACATGCTTAATTTCATTTCCGGCAAGGAACTGCTCGTTGGCAATCTGGTACTAATAAAAGTTAATATTAGGGGTCTTTCTAAATTATCTTACTTGGGCAAAAAATCACAGCTTTGCTGCATAAGAGATCCGATGGCAAACCATAAACAGTTTGCTAGAGAGAAAATATTTTCCATTTTCTCACCATCAGGAGTATGCGTTGGGTGCCATTCGTATGGAGTGAACCTATCGGACAAATACATTTAGCAACCTAATTACAGTCGGCACTCTTCCAACCGAGGCAAGACGATGTTCCAACTGAAAGATTGTCTTGCTTTAGTTGGCGCCATCTCTGAATTGAATCCATATACAGTGAAATATAAGATATATTATACGCTGACTGGTGTGCACACATTGCCAATTAGAGTAATTTGTACAAAGTGCCAATAAAAATAAAGAGGAGAAATTAAAGTGACCTTTCTATGTATCTGTTTCCACGTCATGTAGGTGATATATAGACACTGTGTCTACGTGTACGTACCTTGCCAGTATGAAGAGCAGTACGGACACGCCGAGATACGCGGTGGCCATATAAATCCAGACGTCGAGTGAGAGCGGCGATAGGAAGGAGAACAAGTTCGGTGGTTGCTTAATGGGCTTGCGGTAAAGTACGGAAATGCCGAGATTCATGAACGGCATTGTGAAGTCAACCACTTGCTCTCTGCACAAACGAAAATAATACAATGAATAGGGTAAATACAATGCGCTTCAACGTGCCACAAAAGGTTGCCGGTCGAATGGTAAGCGAGATACGAGTACAAACAATACCTTGGTGCAATTGTTTTTCCACTTCCAAAAATGGCGACAATATTTTTCTCAAATGGAGAACTTAAATATATAAGGGAACTTATTATTACATATTTTCATGTACCTGTCGTATGTTATGGTAAGATCGGCGATGGCGAGGTCGGCTCGTTGTTCCAACAATTCCCTTATCATGCCGTCCCACTCTTTGCTCTCACGGTTGTAGGACCCGTATCGACCGTCAGGCGCCAGCTTGAATGTATAATTGAAGCCCAGAATTTTAGATATCTCGTGAATTAGATCAATGGCGTAACCCTCGAACTGTGCGTTGCCTGTTAGCTTCTCGCTGGCTTCTCTCCTCATACAATACGGCGAGCTCTAGGGATTAACAGAACAGATTACATATGTAAATGCGTTAAAAAAGAATTAGGTACTACATGAGTAAACAGAGTTTACATACTTGGGGGATACACGTGAAATGAATTCGTAAGCAGCGAGCCTGGAGAAATGCTCGAGTGATTTTTTTTATTTAAATACAGGTTTGTCTGTCTTCTGTTTCTGTTTAGGGCTTTGTATGTATCAAGTCATGAATAAGGATATGTCTCGCATGAATGTTTTCTCTCAGGGAATATATTTTTACAGTGTGCCAGTCTACATAAATCCCCTTTTCGCTTCAGAAACTCATATATATGTGCGATACGCTAATTTTGCTTTTGTGGGCCACGAGAGAGCAGTAAAATGTTTCCGGTAGATTAATGCCTATATCTTGAATGTTATTTATAGCTTACCAAAATGGTTGTTACGATGAGCGTCTTATTCTGCAGTATTTCCACTATCTGCTTTTGGTTCTCGCCGTAAGAACGGGTGTAATTAACGCCTTCTGAAGAGTTCCAAGTTCCAGCTTTTTGCAGTCCATCCCTTGTTAATTCAATTATATCTAGAGTGAAATCGCTTCTGAATCCTTGATGGTCAAACTTTATCACTCCGGTTAAGCCTTTCATTTCGACCTGTTCATTGAATTAACGAGTTGAGTATTGTGGAAGTTATTTTGGTTATCAAGTTTTGAAATCTATAATAATTAAGTTATACATACAAACTTTTGGGTCAAATGTACGTTACAGTTTTGGTAGAGTCGTTGTCCTCGTATTGGAGTATTACTTATTGATTATTGTTAATTGAAAACTGATTCAATTATATACACATGCTATCACGAAAGTGAAACCATATTTCTGGTTTGTTCCTTCCTATCGTTCGTGAGGTAATGACAATGACGGGGGTTAATTTAATTACCGCTATTGAATCACCAATATTGGACCTATCAATTTGATCTCCCATTATCACGCACAGCGTGCTCCTTGTATTTATTTTATCATACATCTACGAAGGAACGTGTTGATATTTAATTTCAACAAGTGCCTTCTCCAGCTAATTACAAAACAAAGTGCTCGTGGAAGCACACGTAAGTTAACGGTTAGTACAACAAGAGCGGCACAGATTGACATAAAAAGCGAAATCCCGGGGTGCTTAAGCTGAACATTGCTGGAGCAGTTAATCCGTCAAGTCTCACGTTCAGGCACTTAATCCCACTATGTTGGTCGCAGCTTTGTTCAATGACCACTAAACTTCTCTTTTTATTGCGAGACTTCAGTACGCTTTGAACGAAAATCGGAGAACGTTTGTAAATAGATTTTAAAAGAATAGTTATTGTTTTGACATTAACTGTTGAACGAACGAGGTTATAAGACTGGCGAATGTAGTAGGTACGTTTATACTATGGAAATATAGGCAAATCCTCAATCTTCCGTTAAATTCTAAAAGATTCATCTAAAGAACAGGCCATGAGCGTACCCAACTTTTGGCCCAGGGAGAGGCAAAACAGAAATTTCTAATGCGCCGACCTGTTTTACCCTACATGTAGTGAGTAGTGGAAACACCTGCATTAGGTCCTAAGCTGTAAGTAGTAAAATAAATAAACTGTGTGCTTGCTTGCTGCGTTCGCGTATTTTGCAAGATGTTTTCTCTAAAAAGTAATCCATAATATAGTGTAATTGTAAAGTAAGTTTTAACGTAACTCAAACATAATTTTTATCGACAACAGTAGGCTAGGCTTACAAATTTCATCTTCCGTTAAAAATTGCCTTTTACCCAGGGGGGGCCCTGGGTAAAAGGCAATTTTTAACGGAAGATTTATGCGATGAATTGTACATGTATGCACATTGAACTTACGATTTTCATGTAATTGATGAGGCTGTACCCATGGGGCCAAGTGTCTTCTGCTTCACACGAGAGAGGTCTCACGTCTATTTGCTGCGACGTATCAAGATCATGTAACGCCTTAGCGAACAGATGTACTGCATCATACATCAGGGCCGTTTCCGTCTGTATACCAACAAAGGATTCCTCTCAGAGAAATTAAATAAAAACTTTACAGTAACGAGGGTCAAGGGAAATGTTTAGGGATCTAATTCTAAGGAATCCAGTGAAAAGGTATAACTAAAGCAGCAGGAATTGTAAGGAGGGCTATGTAGTTTTAGAAATGTATGTAACAATTTTTAAATGTAAGTATATAATTAAATTGTTCTCACCTTAATAAAGGTCATGTTCTCCTGTAAACAAACAATTAATTTTAATACAGCCCTGTTTATGTTTACTCGTACAAATAACTTTATCATTGGCCTACATACAGATGGGTGATTACCTTAGCCGTAGTGTGTCCCAGTTGGAGTTTTCGTCCTTTTCGGGCTTCGTCGTAAACCCAATCCCTTACGACTCTTTGGACATCAGCACGTTCAGGGTCAAGTAATCTTAAAGCTGTAATATTTGTGCCGCCATATTTGAATTCTTCTAAATCTACGCTATGAAGGTCCTGTTGACAATTCAGATTTTCGATACCCGGAATATTTATAGCTTTATTGCCTTACTTTTTTGTAAAGACTTACCAAAGAAGTGATTAAATAACTATGGTAGTCAGACATCATTCCTATCTGCTGTGCTTGTTGAAGCACATCCCTTATCCTTTCAGTAGCACAATCCAATACAATATGTGACTCCGCTGAATTCTTTATCTGTTTTAATAGCGGCCTGCAAAGGATAGTGAGCTTTAGTACAGGCAGTTAAGTATTAAAGTAGTTTGTGGATCAAGACTTACCTGTAATCATGAGAATCTGGCAGTTGTCTCACGGCAACAGGCAGTTCCGACGGCCCGTGAGCTTTGAGCAACTCTTGCAGACGGACTAATCCGTCGCTGTTTTCGTAAACTATTGTGAATGATCTCCATCCCCATGCTCTCACTAAATCCACATAAGCCTAAAATAAATGAAACTCTTGTTACAGTAATTTTTGGTCAATTTTGTGACCAACTCTAAAATATCGACAGCCACGGTGTTGGAATAACTAATTGGCGTTAATTTCATTACTGTGTTTCAGATTAGTATTATTACCGATGAGTTTAGTTATTAAATTAAACACAATTTTCCATCCAATATGACACAAATTCTGAACACATAATATAATTAATTTATTTGATATTTATAATTATTGAAATCGTATGTTGGAAAATTGGCGTTTGTTTCATAATATTTCTTACTTTTTAATGATTTTCTATTGTGTGTGTCCATGCTATACAAATGCGCGATCGACCTAATTGCGGATGTCCAATCTTCCGGGTGGGTGGCCAATTTCATTTTTACCAACGACGGAGCCGCAGTCACATGTGCGTTTAATGGCCGTATCGTTTTAGTATTCAATTTTATGTAGTATATATGACGTTTTAGAAAGATGGCGGTTTTTAAGAATTAAGCTTATGAATGTGTTTAACTGAAAATGGAGATAAGGCTGAATAGCGACGGTAAAATATAGAACACCTGATTACAAAGAATTTGTATTAAGTACCACGCAAATGATTACTAAGTTTCCCTTTGTTTATTTCAATCAGGCTTACAAAAGGCAGAATTAATTAAAATCTTTGGAATACGTAACAATTAATGTCTATGAAAGAGTCAACTTTAATTATGGACAACGTTTTGTAAAACAATGAGTTGTTCTAAGCCTTTAAGATCTTAAGTGCTGAGATTAAATTAATTTTTCATCTTCATTTGAAGAATTCTGAACTGAGAAGTTGTGAACCCTTGGAAACGGAAGTGGAAAAGCATCAGTTTATGGTTTGACGATGGCAATGTTTTAATGATGAAAGTGTTAGTCACATAAGTACCTATATACTTTCTTGTAAAGTCATGAGCAATACATACCTAGAGTGAAATAGCAATTGCAACGTTTAGAAAATACTATTTTCGTGACACCATAAAATATATATCAAAACTTTAGGAAAAAATAGCTTTTGAATCTTGCGTAAGTGTAAGGTATTTGTGCTCGTGACTGAACCTCCCAGAGTGTAGGTAGTAGGTGTAGGTGGTACAAAAGACTGCATGTATTCATATTTTATTTTTATATATATATTTTTTTTTGGACCAAGGTATACATATATCGGCGTGAATATTTATATTTCCGTGTTTCTCGATATCATCGTCCACACAAACGGGGCCATCGGCCATCCCTTCGGGAGGAATTGTCGTCTCCACAAGGAAACCATTTTCAATGTGTACGCCATTCCCGTGATAGGGTCGACTAAGTCTCGCATACCAACGCCACTTCCCGCAATTAAGATAATTAATTAACAAAGTTTTCTGTGACAGTTTCTAAACCCTGCAATGTAGCCTTTCATTACTTGCCGAGCGGTCAATGTTTACCGCAGAAACTGGTAACTGGAAACTTTTAGTGCTCCTGAGTTGTATTCTTTACATTCCTAAGCCCTAAATCTTATTTTAGGCCTAAGAACTAAGTACTTAAGAGACCTAAGTAGTTCTTAAAAGTTCAAAATTAGATTTGAAATGGGGTTATATAGTCAAGAAAGAGATTTATCAGTATTAACGAGATTTCTTATCAAAAGAAAATATGGCTGAGGGTAAACATTAAGACTAAGCGTATGCTGAGACGCAGGTGACGCAGCACAGCACAGTACAGATTTTGCAGGGTAGGGCAGGCGAGGCAGACATAGGCCGCGAGCGCATGCTACGACGCAGCTACACAGACACATTCGCGTCCCAGCTAGTACAAACAATCTGTCATTGAAGCAAAATTATGAATCAGTGGAAAAAAACAAGTGACAACCGGAACGCGTCGCGCAGAAATCTGTGCCGGCACTACAACGAGACGCAGAGTAGGACAGACACATGTCTGCGCATACCTGCTTCTCAGCATACGCTTAGCCTTAACAAGGAACTCAAACGATTTTCAGTCTTACATCACGGTTTGGGCAGCTATACCTTTCTATGAAATCTCTTATTTTAAATCGTGATTCAAAACTGTGCAGTGTTCTAGAACACAGGCCAGTCTACATAGATTCATATATGTATTCAATTACTGGTTCCAGTGATACCTAATTAGTTCACAGCACACGATTTCTAATCCAGGTAACATTCCGGTCAACAAGTCAATAATTACCTAGCTAATATCCGAATTATATGCGATCCTACACATTAGTTGTAATACGACTAACTGTAACTAATTATAATAGTATGTATTGTTACGTTAACAGCATACTTTAGACACGTTTCCCCTACAATGCGTTTGGGGGTGGGCAGAAACAAGAGAGCACTTATTGCCATAGTTCATTATATACCTCTTGTGAGACTTCCGCATACATTCTGAAAGTGCCTATCGCCCCATTGACAAGGTGTCAGGTTATCGAAACGATAACGGTGAGAAGTTATATTAGGCCATGGGGAGTTTACCTATACATTATACCGACAGTTACATTTTCTGTGACTATATTTTATAACTGGTAGACAATAGCTAATAGTCAAACAAAGCCTATTATTGGACCAAAGAAAAATCTTTTAACGTTATCAGAAAATCATTTTTCAATTAAACATTTACAAGCTTAATAAAGCTTACTGGCCTTTAGCTGAAATCCCTTTTCGAACAGTTATTAAAAATATATAGTCAATAATAAAAATGTTGAAACACTCACTCGGCTTAACGCGGCTGGATGTGGATAAAGGTTGACAAGGCAGGATTCCCTTCGAGTCCTGTAGTCCCACCTGGTCTCCAAATGTGGCAGTTCCATCGTGTCACATATTGACTGGACGTGGGCCGCCGCTGGGGCGGATTGCGGACCGAAGATGGCCGCCACGCCGCTTCGTAGGAGGTGACATACTGTGCGGAGAAAATCTTCGTTAGTCATCAATTTAATGAAAATTATTGTATTATTCTTGTAGTTTAATAAAGATAAGGTGTTTGAGGAAAAGGGGCAATAGTTAGAGGAGATCACTTTTTAATTACAGGGGTTGCAGCGATTAAAATACGTAGGTTTACATTATTTTGTATTGGCGGTCGAAAATTATTCCGACACGCTACAAAAAAAAAAAAACACTACAATATGTAATAGTGACACTATACACTATAAATAATAAAGCTTTTTACCTACATACAACAGTACAAACGAATCACGAACCACGAATTAACAATATATATAACAACATCTTAAAAAATACACGAGTAAAATAAAGAAAAGTATCACGTACGGTGCGGTCACGTTGTCACTGTCACAGCACTGTGTCGTACGTGATCGCAGGGGGAAAATTATTACGTCACACATCCCGCTCCGAACTGATTGTATCCGTGCGGGATCGGACGACCGGACCACCCGACGGTTACATAAAACGGGGACAACTACGAACCTTATTATAACGAGGACATTAGTTCTCACCCAGCTTTGTACCGAATAAAAGGTATATTTTATGTGATTTTTCTGTAAGATTGATTACGAATGGTTTATTTGACAGGCTTCAGCCTTTTTTATCGAGAAGGTAAAAGGGAATAGTAAATGTTTTAGCAATAATATCAGCGAATAGACAACTTATTTTCGAATTATTTATTGTCAGTTGACATGAAAGACTGATGTTTTATTTAGATTTGTTTCATTGCGGTACCTAAGAGACCGTCAATGAATTGAAGAGTCTATTGTTGGAATCGTTTTGTATTAAACTTTCTAGTTCGACAGAAAAAAATGTGTCAAAGGCTGCCAAGGAAAAACACCTGAGACAACCATGTTTGCCGATACGATGCCAACTATAAAGATAAAGTTATTTCCTGTATTTGTTCCAGAATCCTTCAAACCAGAGGATAACAATCAAACACACACTGACAGACGTTAAGCCATTACCACAAGTCAGAATAGTGTATGGTCAGTTTCTTCCCTCGTCCGTCAAGTGCTGTATAGACGAACATCTATCTTCATTAAATAAAGGGTGAGAGGGACATAAAGAAACGTCGGGTGATATATTATGGCGGAAAGATTATGGCTCTGAAGTGACGCCGACGGTGACGGGGCGATAACGTCGTCGCGTTAGCGGTACCCTACTTTGAAATTTGCCTTTCCTAACAACTGCCTACCAAGATTGGTAGCGAAACTTACGGGTATAAGTTTGAACTTTGAAGTCACGTAGAAGTTATTGTGCCAGTTTTAGTCAAATGGGATCAAATAAATTGAATGTATTACAGTCTTGATTACTTATGTTACGATCGGTAGAATTTTATCCCGTGAAGGATATGAGGTCGTTTAAGACTTGTATTTGCTAGGTAAATAATACCTCTGGCGTACCTCGGTCGACATGTCTGTGGGCGAAAATAGTCCCACGTGTCGCAGGTGTCGTCTGGACATTTTTTGCCTAAGTCAATACGAGGGTTTAGTTTTTTGCGCCTTTTATTTATACCATTAACCTTTTCGAGGCTATTTTGAGACTGGCTTCTAGCCTTTTTATTTCTAGTTGTTTGTGTTTCCCTACTACTGGGCAAAACCTCTTTACCCTCTTTTAATTTTTTTATATTTAAAGCTACTAAGGCCTAGTCTTTTTGTAGGTCCAGATGATCCCGCCATCTACTCGGCTTCCAGCCAAATTTATTTATCAAAGATACAAACCTCGTTTAGACGCATGGAAGCTGTCCTGCGGTGAAATGGTCTCCACTTGCGCCAGTAATTTGGCTCTCGGAAGCACTGCCCTGTCCGCGTTCACTCGCTCCACCGCGTAGCGAAACGCTACCTCTTGTTTCTCATCCTCCGGGTGGAACAGACCACCTGCGATGAAACACGATGATATTTATATTGTCAAGATTATAATATCCCCCTATAGCCTCTAGATAAATACTTCATAGTTATTCACAACTATTCGATACGCTTCCGTACCGTATCGAACATCAATAAATGTTATCGAAAGAGTCCTCTAAACGGTGTTCACAAATCCGAAACCAGAAAATTTTGTCAGTTTAAATCTAACAGGCAATCGCTATTCTTCTGACAACTATTTGCTGTCGGGGCAAAGCAAATCAGGTTTTCGAATGTGCGTCATTCTCGACACGACAGCCTGTCAAATGGTTGTGAATGCTGGTCTTCTAACGGATAGTTACCTTGATTTTTTTAGGCACGATAGAGTGATGGAGCAAATTCTATGTGTGATGCTTTTATTATGAATGAGCTCACAGCTTTGTTGGATTTTTGGACAAGACATAATTAGCAAGCTGAGAGAAACTGCTATCCTAGTTTCCAATCTTTTGCCTATGTATTGAATTTATTAGTCTATTTAAACAAAGGCATAGAAGGGTTCGACTATTTATGGCCTGGTAAAAGTCGTAAACAAGTAGTTTCCACAGAATCAGGACATTCAACATTAACGCCGATAGCACACCTCCGCCGCGAAACCATAGCAGCGAAATTGCAGTAGTTCAATTCAACTGGCTCGCGCCATGTTCCGCTACTCGATTATCGACCAGCGGAACATGACGCGAGCCAGTAAGAGCGTTCATTCAAAAAGTTGGCGACTTTGCAAATAGCTGTCAAATATTTACCTGTTTTGATTAATTTGTGCAATATCTATAATATTTATACAGTTCCTTACAGTATACTGCTTACAGTAGTATGAAATATCGCTAACTAGGTATCTAAAATAATAATAATGAATTATAATAATATAACACGGAATTTGATGCTGTAAACGTTTCAGGTTTTTTCAAAAAATCATTTGGAAAGTTTCCAGATACTTTTTTATATCTAAAACTGAATATAATTATAAATTAATTATTGCATTTCATAATCAATATTTTAGTTCACTAGTTATATTTCATATTTCCATACAGGGGGCCTATCACCACCTCTAAAGCAGTATGATTTTAATATTACTTTAGTGTGGGAAAGAGATCAAGCTCTACAGGACGTGTAGCTCCATCTTTTTTTCCCACTGAAGTAAGATTAAAATAATAATGCTTTAGAGGTGGTGGGCCCCCTGTACTATGGCCAAATTAATCAAAACAGCGAAATGTTTGACAGCTATTTGCGACGTTGCACACTTTTAGAATGCTCTCAAGGTATGTATTTGCATTTCGGATCTTCATGAATAAATATTATGGTCTAGTGAGAGTAAGACTAAGAACTTGAACATCACTGAATTAACTCTTACGTTAACTTCAATAATATCGACGGGATGTTAAACAGTTAGATGAGACGTGTTTCCTTTCATGCCCAGAAGGCTACAACAACAGTAACTTCGTACTTGTTCACAAATACAATATTATCTGTAACTTTTGACATACCTACCTACACTGTTTGTATGATTCAGTTACGTAAGTATTGGTTAGGAAAACCTACGCAGGCTAATTATGATTAAATAAGTGGATAACAAACATTTATGTTTTCAATTACAGTTACCTTTTACTTCAACAGTAAGTATTTGAACAAGCCTGAAATTAGAACAAAACTACAAAGCAAATTAAGCAGAAAATTGAAGTTACAATACAACCTAAAATTATTACCGTAATGAAAATTTTATCGCTCCGAGGCTCTATTTCTAAGACCCAATTATATTCAGATCATTGCTTTAATATAGATTTTTGAAATAGCTTCCACGCTTACACATAAATCAACGTTAAATTCAGATTTCGTTGTAATTAATTCATTATTATAATTAACTCAGTAACGTTATCCTCACCTATTCGGATGGTGTCGGGCAGGGCAGAGAGATGACCGAAGAATAAAATGAGGAATATTGCGTTCGCCCCTCTCATCCTGAAACAAAGAAAAATTACGTCATTTTTACGAACGTGAGGATGTGGAGATGGATTGCCGAATGACTAATCATGTTTTATTCAAGTTGACGACTTGAAACATCGATTGTTTTACTTTTTTGTGGAATATTTGTCGTGAATCGACGCTTTTTTATTAGGATCATCCGTTTTATCGATGTGTACCTATCGTATTCGGTTTATTTTAATTTGCACATATACCTTTATTTCAATTAGATTATCTTGATGCATAACATCAAAAGGTATTTTAGTATCATTGTATAATAGGACACACAACATAATATTGGTTACAAAGATCTTTCTAACCACTTTGTCCTCACTTTCAACGATCGTTTCCTCACATTTCCCTTGTTCCTACATCTCAAAAACCTTGTTACGAGTATTTTATGAACCTACTACTTCCAATATATAGAGAGTTATTTTTAAATCTTACACGTGTTTCTGACGAAATCCCTAACGTGTGAACGCTACTTTATTGGTTACCGGATCAATAGGAAAAGGTTTTCCTTAACGTTCAACACTCGGGAAATGTCAACCGACAAATGTGTGATTTGTTTTTTCTAGAAATAGCATTGTTTACCATGGACTTTTACAATTGTGTTGTTCGTATTAAAATTATACGTAGATACCTAAAATGGTTAAAAACAAACTACATAATCTATCTATACATTCTATAAAATAAAGTCGCTTTGCGTACGTCTGTCTATGTGAGCGCTGTTGTTTTGATGCTGTTTTTCACCATTATTTTGAAAATTGATTCCGGGGTTTTTTTCATGTGTATACATATCATAAAAAATCAAGTTTTGTCAAGACATAAAAACCGTGCGAAGCAGGGGCGGATCACTAGTTATAGTATAATAATAATAAAAAATGTAAAAAATACACAAAATCTTTTCAATTCTTATAAGGTGGCGAGTTGGTTTTTATGCCAGAGTTTTATTTTCGGATGTCTGGATACTTTTCATAAAGCCTCTGGATTGGAACAATACATTTCAATTACCTAAGGACAAAAACACGAAAATAACGAAAAGTTTTTTGATTGATCCTCAACCATCTGTGACGCTTTTGTGAAACAAAGATGGCGTCTTTACTTTGTATGCTTCATACCGTTTCTTACGATATGACATTGTTTTTAGCAAGAACATTATTAATCTAAATTCTAAATATAAACTATGGAAAATGATAATAAATAGTATATATTTTCCTTACCATTAATTAAAAAAAAAAAAAGTGTAGGAAGATATATAGATAGATACTCGAAGATAGATACAAAATTTTAGGCAAAGCCTCGTTTGGGGATAGGCCTTCTCCAACTTTTTCCAACTGTTCCTCTCTTTCACTTTCTTTGTTCAGTCCCTTCCGGTAATTTGTTTTATTTCATCTGCCCAACATTCTCTTGGTCGTCCTCTGACTCTCGCCGCTTGGGCCTGGCCATTGAGTTATCAACTGTGTCCATCTTCCATCCGTCATTCTTATTACATGTCCAGCCCACTTCCACTGTATAATAGTTTACTTGCGTATGTCTTCTGCTATTTGTTTATCTTTCAGCCTTCTATTCAAAATGCTTCTTTTCTTCGCGCGCAATTTTTGTAATATTTTATCTCGTTTGTAATTGTTGTATATGAGTTGAGTTTGAGACACGCAAGATAGGCAGGGTAGCAGACACGAGTTCATGACTTTATTTTTCAATTTCAATGGCTATTTTTACTTCAGTATTTCTTTTAAACTCCAGAACTTATTCCATATCATGTTGATTCTCCTCTCAATCTCGTCTTTATAGCTCGAATTGCTAAACGAAATGCGTGTTCCTAAATATAGTTAGTTTTCCACATACTTTAATCTGTGTTTGGTTTACTACTATAGGATTTTGAAGGGCGTTAGTAATTACTTTTGTTTTTGATGTGTTTAGTTGTAATCCTATGTTGTTTCGCATAGATCCGACGACCTTGAGAAAGTGGCTGGGACAGACTGGCTGCGGAAGGCGGAGGACAGGGTGTTGTGGCGCAGCGCATTGGGATAGGCTGAGTTGATTGAATAGAATAGAATAGAATATTTATTTACTCAGAATGTAAGTATTTACAATAAGGTTACATACGTGTATTTACAATAATATTAGAGAATTCTAGTACATTCTACCATTTTGGCATGCAATCATTGATGCAGTTCATTATCAAACATACAAACACAATTAAAATGTATTAGCTAGAAAATCGGATGCGGAGTAGTAACATTTATTTAATAGAAGTTCTGTCAGTTTCTTTTTGTAAGTTGTTACTGGTTCCTCTTTTATGGAATTAGGAATGTGGTTAAAAATAGGGTGCCATACCAAAAACACTTTTCCTCAACAAAGCAGTCCTATATCCAGCTGTGAGTAACATGTTTTGGTATTGAGATCGCAAATCTACATCTCGGTATCTGCTTTCCGATAAATTTAAGATTGATAGATCTGTTATTATTTGTTTTAATTGACTAGATGATCTTGGGAAGAGCACTATGTTTCTCTGAATATTGATTCCGTTTTTGTTCTAGTATACATAAGTCTTTCATTATATGATGTAGAACAGATATGAAGATCGTAGGTGATTGTCTCCCTGTTTTACTCCTCTACATATTTGTATTTTTGCCCCAACCTGCCTAGCTTTATACAGCTTAAGCTTTTGCTATAAATATCGAAACTATGGAAACTACAACCCGTAAAAAATATTGTAAAGATGTATTGTTTGAGTCATAATAATAAATGAATAGCGTTATGTTTCTTTATTTTCTCCCATTGATCTCGCAATTTGAAGAGCTCGTTGCTAAGTAATAACAGCCGTACGGGTCGATCCATCAGGTTAAGCTACGCTTACCGGGGTTGATCCGTGGATGGGTGACCATCTTTACATACCCAGACTCGGAAATCATGTTAAGCCGTTGGTCTCGGCTGTCGCCTACCGATACCGAGCCGTAGCCGAAGTGTAACGATTGACAAATATCCATTTGTCAATCGTTACGTGTCGTCAGAAGCCCGAAAGTCTGACAACCAGTCTCACCAAGGGGCATCTTGAAAAAAACCCAGTAACTGGGTTGTGGAAGTCAGATAGGCAGTCGCTCCATGTAAAATACTGGTATTCAGCTGCATCCGGTTAGACTGGAAACCGAGCCCAACATAGTTGGGAAAATGCTAGGCAGATTGATTGATTTCGCAATTTGAAGAGGAATGATTTTCTTTTGTTTTATTTTTGGGCGGATGCGGTGAAATGAGGCTCATGTCGTGACGAATGTTTTGAATATGAATGTAGATGGCTACAAGGGTCAGAATCAAAGAAACGATGGAAGAGAACTGCTTAAGATTTTAAGGCCATAAAGGGGGTAAATACGGCTGACCGAAATAGGTAGGTATATAGAAGAAGAATGTATAAGTAAAGCAACGACCCAACATGTTTTTTTATAAGAGCAGGATAATCACAATCGTTGAAAATAATTTCCGACTGAAAATAGGTTAGACCACAGCCTATTATAGCTACATTGTTTCACAGTTTCACTTTACAAAAGTTGTAATTACTAGCTTTTGTTCCAAGGTATTTATTTTAAAGTAAACGTCAACAAACTGCTACCCACTTTTCAATTAGCAATTATTTAGGTCAGTATCAGCTCCAAACAAAGGGGCTAAATTGTTAGTATTAATAGCTAGTTTACATTTCATTAAGTACCTAAACAAATAAAGTGTCTAAGGCCGACGTTGTCACACAAAGTAAGCAAAAATTGGTTCTAAAGATAACCTTTCTAAATGTACCCAAATTATTCCTAATCCATAACGCCCACAGCCGTTCAAGATAAGACGTCAAATACATATATAATAGACATGACAGATCCAGAGAACGAAACTAAAGCTAATAATAAAAGGGACTGTCTGTCGCTAATACAGCCAGGAAAATTTATTATTAACACTTTCGACTCCACCCACTTTTCATAGAACTCATACGCCATGCCGCTATACGTATTGGAAGTGAACCCTCCGGGAGGGTTGCCGGCATTATGTTTGCGCTAAAGTTAACCATCGCGGACGGTCAACTAGATTAGGTTTAAAACCGTGTTATAAAACACTGTAAAACGAAGTAAAATTGAGTTTTCAGGGGGTCTTGTCGCTATACGTAGGAGGGCAATTTTTTTGTGAATGTGAACAAAAAAATAAATAAAAATGCTTGGATTTTAAAACCAACGCATATCCTAATAAATCTTGTTAAACTATAATACATCAGATTTTATTTTCACGGTTTATAATGCTGTATTCGCTAAGAAAAACCTACATTTATAATGAGCCCTCTGCGAGGGCTCCCGGCATCCCATATGCGATTAGGTGAGGAGGGCTCCCGGCACTGAACGTGTGAAGTAAATTCCCACTCTACGTCAATTTGCCGCGTAACATGCCATTTCATACAACTGTCAAAGCATTACAGTTGTGTTTTGAATAAACGGACAATTTAAGTTGGTATTAAATTTGCTTTACAATAAATTTCCCTGACTTTCATGCCAACCTTAAAAGTAATTACAACATTACCGTGCAAAGGTCACAGCAGTTTGTGAAGTTAGTAATAGGAGTGAGTGGAGTCACATCTCGGTGTAGCGAAATTGTTGTTGTAGCTAACTTCATACACGCTGCAGCTGAACGAACTGCTAACTACATCACAGGTATTTTACCTCTATGTTATTTTAATTAGTATTGCTGATGAGAATATACGTATACAAAGCGTTTGTTAGCGGTGTGTAATTATTTCGTGTTATTGAAAATGTTAACGTTCTAGTATAAATACTACTAGATTTGACAAGCTTAGGTAAAGCTTAATGAGTATCGTATTATTACATCAAACATTTGGTTCCACCATCCAACCCATAACCACCATCTAATTGCGATTCGGAAAACAGAGAAATAAAGAAGACTCTTTTTCCAAATGGCGTATTTAATTACAGCTTGATATTATGTAACCTTCACGGTAATTTAATAACAATGATGCAACTAAATACCAGTAATTTACATCGAGCGACTGCCAATCTGACTTCCACAACCCAGTTACTGGGTAACGCGATATCCCTTGGTAAGACTGGTTGTCAGAATTTTGGGGTTCTGACTGCCCGTAACGACTGTCAAAGTATAGTTAACTATATCATCTCCATGAAGAAAAATCAAATGCGGTTCGTTGGTAACCGCATCACTTGAGAACGATCGGACCTATCTATTTGGTTATTCTATATTTAAATTTTCGTAATATCGTCCGATAAGGTTTTTCGGGAAAGAAAAATTGGAAAAGTTGGCCGCAATTTGGCCAGGACAACGTCTGTCGGTCAGGTACTTAGTCTACACTTAATATCACAAAGAGAAAAGATTTGTATTTTGTTTGTAATTAATAAACTCAAAAACTACTGGACCGATTAAAAAATTATTTCACCAGTAGAATGCTATCACTGAGTAACATAAACTATATAATTTATAAAGATACTAGCTTTCGTCCGCGGCTTCACCCGCGTTGAGGTCGGAAATTATCCCATGGGAACGTACTACCGGGATAGAAAATATCCTATGTCTTAATCCAGGTTATAAAATATCTGTGTGCTAAATTTCATCCAAATCCGTTCAGCCATTTTTGCATGATTGAGTAACAAAAATTCAAACAAATTAACTTTCACATTTTTTATATTATATAGTCGGATATATATAATATATATATATATCCTCACGCGGGCGAAGCTAGTATTCCAATAAAAGTCAAATCTGTCTATGCCAACTTTCAAATCATCATGCTAAAGAAGTGGGTCAGTAAACATTCCAGCCAGAAATTAAAAGCAATGGCTTATTTACGAGTAAAATACGATAGCAATTGTTTCTAGTTTAGTCCAAGGCTCGAGTGATACCAACTTCTGTTTGTAATCCTAGAGACAAAAGTTACATTGACGTCAAACGGACCGAGTACTTTGGAAATGTTACTCAATAATGTTCAGTAATCCGTGATTATCTTCCTTGGCTCTTCCAAAGTATATTGGGGATCGGTTTTTAGTCCAATAACTACAGATAGTAGTAGTTATGGGACCACCGCCCAAACAAACTAATTGTTAAGATAGTTTTATATAAAATAATTATGTTATACTTAGTTGTAAGGTAATTTTTGTAATAAATTATAATCATCTGCCTAGCCTTGTCAACCTATGTTGGGTTGGCTTCCAGTCTAACCGTATGCAGCAGAATACCAGGTATTTTATAAGGAGCGACTGCATATTCTGACCTCCACAACCCAGTTACTGGGTAACACGATACACCTTGGTAAGACTGGTTGTATCAATCAAAAAATATTTTGTTCATTGTTATAATACAATGAACAAAATATTTTCATCGTATTCCATTTCTTACCTATTTTATATGCAGCTAAGCTATTTGCACATCGCGTTTCGCTCAGTAAAGGAGCTGTACCAACTACTGATACTGTAAGACAGTTGTCAGATTTCGAGCGACTCGCTTGCCGACTGTCACAGATATTCACAATACAGCTGGGGACCATTTTGTGTAGTTCCCTATTTACACATCGCTCTCAGTTTCGATTTGGCATTAGACTGGTAGTTCTGCTTATTTAAGAAATTGTAACTTTAATTGCATTCATGGTTGGTTCAATTCTAAATACCGTTATCATTTTAACACGTCCACTATTGCATATTTGAAAATTGGGTTTCTAAAAAACGGACACTATGAACAATTAATAAATCAGAAATAAAATATATATAGATTTTTAATTAATCAGAAAATTATCATAATCACAAAAAAATAAAGAAAGAAAATACGTTTATTTGCAGTAAACATGACGCAAAGAAAGAACACAAACACAAAAAAGAACAATTTGTGCTAAAGTTACGCATGTTTTAGCACAAATTGTTATTTTTTGTGTCCACGCAAAACCTCAGCATAAAAAAAACTGCCTAGCCTAACCCAACTATGTTGGGGTCGGCTTCCAGTCTAACCGGATGCAGCTGAATACCAGTATAAAATGTTACATGGAGCGACTGCCTATCTGACCTCCACAACCCAGTTACTGGGTAACACGAAACCCCTTGATAAGACTGGTTATCAGACTTTTGTGCTTCTGACTATCCGTAACGACTGTTGAAGATCTACAAATGGCAGCCGGGGCCACGGTCCGGTGGCACGGAGGCGTCTCGATATGTAATGGACGGTCACACATCCGCGAACCGACCACGGCAAGCGACCCGTGTGGCTGTTATTACTTAGCCACGAGCCTCCAAAAAACCAATAAAAATGCCATAATCACAATAAAACGTATTATAGTGTCGTGTTATCGATGTCTCGATGAGGTAAAACAGTAAAAAATCATTCAAAGAACGAAGGCACGAATAGGGATGATGACAATTTTTTTTTTGTCCTTCTTTGAGTATATAAAAAAGATTGGACACGTATTTTTTCTTTTTATACGTAATCTAAAGATTACGGCGATACTTTGAGTTAAAATGTGCCATGACGTCACGAGTATGTAGATTTTAAACTTACTTGTGACGTAGCGACCCCCACTCCCCAACTTAAAATGCGTTTTATCTAAGTATTTTGTTATTAATATGATAAAGCAAAAAATACGTGTCTAATACTTTTTATTATCTGACTGACGGACTAATTAGAATTTCTTTTTTTTACCCAGGCATCATCCCTATTTTTATTATTGCCTCCCCAATGTTGGAAATGTTGTCTTCGCCCTAGCCTTAGGTAAAGTCTGTGTGACGAGCAAACACACTTTCCTTATCTGGCTTGGAACTCCAGGTAACTTTGGTATGTTTTCTTGTTGTTATTACTTGTACCTATTGGCAAACATGTCTATCATCATTATTCACCATGCGTCATGTTTGTGAACGGGCGCCGTCAGCTGGGACTGGTCATCTCTTAGCTACCATGGCTTATTTTAGTCTTTGAATTTTTTTTATGTTTATCTTTAATCCATCCAAAGGTTGTCTGTAAAAGATCGCTTTTAGCGATAAGACCGCCCATTGTGTCACCCTATGCAACATTTCTAATCTATATTTATTTCTGTAATTTGTATGGTGTGCATAATAAAGAATATTCTATCTATCTATCTTTTTATTACGGACGCTTTTAACGTTGACGTCTTTCTACATTGTTCTCACACGTATAATTTCAACATGAACGATGTAACCAATATTTTGTAACAGTTTATTTTATTTAGAGTGTCCGCCACGCGCCGTGGAGTTTCTTGCCGGTTCTTCTCCATAGGTACCTACTACGCTTTGTAATGGGTAACAAAGCTTCATATTTCTGACTGACCAACTCCTTGACAGTTAAAAAGTGCCTGTAAATGGTTTAATTGAAATAAATGCTTTGAATTTGGGTTTGAGTTTAATCATGAGATGGAAATAAGTTACCGCCGCCTGTTCACAATGTTAAGAGTCTTACGTGCCTATTACTTTACGTGGTTTTGTTTATATAGAGCAACCAAATTACATGAAGAACCTCACCCTTAGCCCTTAGTTCTCATAATCTTCACCCTTCAGACCTTATTATAACGAGACATGTAAGAAGCCCGTCACGAGACACCACGATATTATAACAACGGAGGAATTATCCATTTTGTTACGAGAATTAACACTTGACTAAGAGCTCTTAGTCGTCTCGAGGATTTGCAAACTAACTATCTAATAATTTTATGCCATCAGCCTGTATCTTCTTGTCTTTGTTTTATTAATCCGGAAATGTTCACTAATGAGAATGTGTCGTCCAATGAACGGTCATATCGCACTAAACGCTATTTATCACCAAGCTTGAAAAATGGTTTGCTCATCGCGGGATATTTTTATTCGCAGAAAGGAGGTCGCACTGCTTCCCGTCATGTAGCCTTTTACGACACCTACGTGTTCTAGAAAGAAGGTGCCTTAAAGACCGCTGCAATGAACGACCGTTAAAATCACCACGCTTGGCTTACAGTCGACAAAGATAAGGTCACCCTGAAACCTTAAATGATACCAACGGGTAAATGATGGCTTTTACCTGTGGCGGCATCTACAATGGCCACATGCGAACTACGCATCAAAGAACTGACGTCACAAAAATCCTGCATCGCGCAATTAGAGTTTACCGCGCGATGGAAATATATACAAGCTCCCGACTTCAACCTCTGGGCAGTTGCCCGCCAGACACGACACCCGTCTGGTCGGAGGATCCTCCCTTTTCTATGGTGGATGAGTGAACTTTACACCCTGTTCCTCATGCCCCTAAATACCTGTCGCAATTGATTGATTGGAGGGGCTCGTGGCTAACAGCCGCTCAGTCGATCGACGGTTAAGCTACGCTTGCGGAGGTCAGTCCGTAGATGGGTGACCATCCATTACATATTGAGACCCCTCCTTACCTCGGAAAACACAAGCCGTTGGTCCCGGCTGTCATGTGTAGATCTATGACAGTCGTCACGGGTAGTCGGAAGCCCGAAATTCTGCAGACATCTAGTCTTACCATTGTATCGTATTAACCAGTAACTTGGTCCGATAGACAATGGCTCCATGTAAAATACTGGTATTAAGATGCATCCGTTTAAACTGGCCGACCCCAACATAGTTGGGAAAAGGCTGCAAATGAATTGAATAGTCGTCATCATCACCACGCTTGGCAGACGAAGTGTTGCTACTAGGACTACCTAAACCACCCATCGAGGGACGGCGTCGTGATTATTTAAACTGTAGCCTTTAGCGATACTCATGACCGGAAAGGTGGCCTTTTTACAAGAAATAATGTTGTATATTATGACTGAATGGCTAATCATTATACTGGTGCCCAAAATGGGCAACTGATGCTAATCTATCCTCTTACAACACATTAAACTGACCTCATAATTAAATTATACTGCAAGGGAAGCGGTAATATTTAATTTTCAATTACGCCACAAGGAAAAATCTCTCTATAACGAACTGGCGTGAAATAATAACAGAATAAAATTAGAATCTAATAAAGTATGTAAATGTAGATAGCAGCTATGTATTTCCTTGAATGAAAATGTTTTATGAGACGGTGTACCTATTACATAAAGAAAATTCAGACACAAAGGAAGATTTTGTATATTTGGTTTTCAATTTCTTCTTACGGTATGATTCCCTAATGCCAGACACGTCACATCCTGACACGAAAACAGGCTTTATCAGGTTTCAGGCTATTTAGGGTACATTAAATATACGCCCGTTTGTATCTGACATCATAATAATGTACATGTGTCAGTTTCAGGCGAGAAATAAGCAACTTATTTAATATTATACCAAACAAAGAAAGATTTGATTCTACGTTTTGTGATATTAAATGAGAAAGGAAACTCAAATACTCGGTTTTGTTATAAATAAAGGAGAATTGCTTCTATTTTTAGCTATTAGACCTCCCGTTGTTGTGCAACGGCCTCAGAAACAGTAGGTACCTAATATTAATAACCTCAGAAATAATAAGATTTCTAACAAGCTTAATAGTTTTGCTGAATAAAACGTGTTGAAAAATGATGTTTCTTATTAGCAATTCAGATCCATTGTTTTACATTTTATCCTGTTTATTTAATGTCAATAATACTACAATACATACCTGTAAAACTACTTAGTGTCACTCTCACACGAAACACCTGTGTTATGTACACATCGTCACCAATTAATTTACTACACGAATACACACCAACCATTCACTAGCACCAATCACAGAAAACATTTCTACATTGTAATTAGCGCTGCAGTACGTTATTGTGGTCGAAAACTGTCAATTTTTGCGTTTTGAGCAAAGGATTCGTTTGGCACGTTACTCGTCTTGATTAATCGGATATCTATCGATTCGTATTCGAGAGAGAATCGAGTCATGTGTATAGGCCAGTAGAGCGTGCGGCGTCCGCCCGCGCCCGTGGCGTCGTCGAGCTGCCGGGCGCGGGGCGCAGAAGCCTCAACGCGCCTGCGTGCCGACACCCTGCTGATGGTCGCACATCCACTAGGATTGTATGCTAAATCAAAATCATTTTAAATGCATGACTTATGAATGGTCAACGATATCACTACGGATTTGAATCGTTGAAAGAAGGTAGATTAGATTTTATGCGAATTAAAATTTTCACGCGAAATAGAAGTTTTACCTTTTGTTTTAAATGTAGGTAGTATCTTCAACTTCACTGAAATAAAGACAAAAATAAAAACACAAAAAATTCAAAGAGTATTTCCTAGCTTAGATTCAGAATCAAGATTTAAATAAAACAAGCACTAGATGGAAGTTCTAGGCCGCGTCCGTCTGCCTCGCACGCATCCCGCTACCGTCCGTTGAACTTGCGTCGAGGATTCGCATCGTCAACGCAAATTGTCTTTTCATTATTCACACCGCGATTATTTCGCCCTTTGACATTAGACAATAAAACTTTGTGCACAAGAATGAAAGCGGTTCTATCGTGGAGACCTCAAAACCCCTCTGCATAGAACCGAGTGAGACAGAAAAATATATGATTTGTCTGTTTCATGTTATTTTACTGTTTTATATTAATGAATAAATACGTCTGTTTTATGGAACATTTGAATTCGCTTCGTTACACTTCAATCCTAACTAATATTAGAAATGCGAAAGTGAGTTTGTTTGTTACGCGCTCACGCTAAAACGGCTGTACAGATTTGGATGAAATTTGGCACATAGGCTACTTTTCATCCTGGATCGCAGATGAAGTTGTGGGCAACAGCTAGTAACCAATAAATCAATAACCCAAACACGAAATCTGGATTTTTTTTAAAGGTAAATAATATATTAAATCATTTTATTAATAATGTTGACTAAAATCCTCGGCTTTTTATTATATTTAGTCGGAATAAATTGTAGTCCATATAAAAAAAAACCTAGGTAAATAAAATATGAAGAATAATGAGATTAAAAATGTCTTTATGATCTCAATTTTCTTTCAAGTTAATGTTCGGTGCGAAAATCCAATTAGATAGATTACTCGATATTTTTTTTAATTTCAATAAGTCTTTGCCCCCTGTCAGCAACTTATAGAAAAATAGAGGAGATTGTAAGAGTTGTTAACGGTTGATATATCAGCTACTCGAGCTTCGCTCGTTGAGTTCTTGGTTATAACCAATTTCCTAGAACAAACTTTGATAAAGTGCTGAGATTGTAAATAGTTGTTTGTAAGGACTCAATCTAGCTCTCTACGTCAGCTAGAATATTAATTGGATTTATCCTATTAATATTGGGCTTTTAGAGATAGATTTATGTGAAAGCAAAACATTCGGCTTAATAAAATGTGAAGTACACAGGTCGTGTCGCTGTCATTTCCATGTTGGACACCCGCCAATGCCGATACCATTCATTACCTAGCGAAGTTTGCACTAAAAACATATAAAAAATCCAAAAGTGGACGAAGCTACCAAAGTTGAGATATTATTAGGAGACAAAATTAGATTACACCGTTACGACGTGACGAATTTATAAAGGTTTTATTAGTAGATTCCCTGATAAACCCGAAAACTTGACGGTGCTCTCGTGTTAGATTTTTTTAAAGAAAAAGGGCGATAAGTTGCGAGGGCAGAAAATTACCGAATTGGGACGTTGGTCTTTCGTGGGGTTAATAATCGGTTTTCTTAATATTTCTTTACATCGTAAGTACCAAGATTTTTCAACAATACAAAACGCACTAACAAATATCAATAGCTAGGTAGCAAATATTTGGCAGGCGGGTAAGTAAGTACGAGGCTACCAAATATTTGCTATAAATTAATTAGATATTCAAGTGAATATATCTAATTAATTTTTACACATGTTAAAAGTTTTACTTGGCCTATTACGGAGATATATAATATGGATTATTATTGGATAAGTAGCCGTAAAAGTATGCTTTTAGTGGGACTTTTCAATAGCACCGCGAGGGCACTAAACTTGCTCGACAAGTTGAGTACCAGTCCAACTCTGGCGCTTGTCCAATAGATAAAAGTCAAGTCAACCGCGGCAAACGTACGCAGCATAGCATTTTATCAATTTCCTGCCCACGTTTGACATTAATCATCCATGCGAGATTACCTACTCTGTGGCTGAACGGAATTCGTTTTTTTTTTTTTTTGCCTTATACTTTATTACACTAAGCTCGTCCGGTGTGTGCTGACTACTGCGAATACTTGGAAACAAAATGAACTAAAGACTAGTATTAACACAGTTGGAATCAAATACATGATATTTGTTTTGAATTGACAAACTCCCCGAAGGTACATTTTATACATAAATAACAATTCCAATCGTTCTGCAACTTGGTCCTGCGACGCGGAAGTTCTAGATTTGTTCATTTTTGTTTCATATAACTGAAGTTTGAATAGGTAGCAAAAGTTTCGAGCCTTTAAACAGTACAAAGGGAGCAGAAAAGTGTAGGAGTTATATTTCGAGAGGCACACTAACAAGCAGTGACTGTATTTCAAAGGGAACGACCGAAAGATACCTACGTGAATGTTGCGTTGCGTTTCCTGCTTTCATGTTACGATTGAGAAAATGGCTAGTTTCTCAGCATTATTTGATGTTTACTGCTGTAGGTGTGTTGATATTTACTTTATAATCGGCAAATATCTCGAAGGCTTTTATATGATATCCTTTACTCTATTGTTGCTTGTTGTTGACGTTGTACCTATAATGTAAATTTATCATTATATTTAGATAATAAAGAAGCCAGTTAGGATGTCTATTTTATAGCGAGATCAATGAAAACATAATAGGTACACACGGGTACACATGAAGCTATACATTTCCAGTATAAGTTGACCTCGCATTGTACGGAAATCGTATACAATGCGAGATCAGCATACACTGGAAATGTGTAGCTCGATGTGTAGCCGTGTGTACATGCTGTTGAGAGCTTTTTGTCTGGGTTTAATAGACTTATAAACTACGTTAACAATAGACTAGTTACGTCTATGACATATTACATAAAGGTAATAGTCGAGCTCCAGCTTTTTATTGAACAAGATTAGTTTGTCAAATGCGTAGAAAAGGGACACGCGAATAAGTAGGTACTTACACATGTCTACATGTCTATTTTCAGCGAATATATTTAACCGATAAGTTTATAATAAAACGGAAGCGAGGTTGCAGTTCTTAAGACAGTTTCCAAACTCGCCGGGGACGTCTTATTCACGAGCACTTTTCAAAACTTTTTTTAAGATGTGTAACTAACTAACTGGTTGATTTCACCAATGAAACTGAAGGTGATCAGCATTTCTCAAACGCGTTCAAGAGCTGTCAGTGTCAAAATTGATAAGGAATATTGTAAACTGACAGCTCTTGAACACTTTTAGATGTGCTGAACGCGTTCAATTTCATTGGTGAAATCCGCACTAAGTACTTATAAGTATGCAGGCAAGTTATATCCCGCTAAAGTTATAATTGCATGCACTTGGCTTTAAATTAATTTAATAGTGTGTGGAGAACAGCACATATAGTTAATTTCTAGAAATTATCTCAGTGGAGCATATCTAATAACGTGCTAACTCGTAAACAGGAACACTGCACTGTGGTTTGCATTGTCTTGGTGGCGAAAGTTACGATCGCGCAATGCGCCTCCCTTTGTTTCGAGCTGGCTTTTATTTTTACCTCATGGTGGGCAAGATTAGTGGTCTTATACAATACTTAATCTAGGTTGAACCCGGCTCACGGATAGTTTATTTATGACGCTACACATTGTGGTAGTGAGTTATCCTTCCGGGAGGAGTTTGATTCTTTCCGGATTTTCTGTTTTAGGGTGAATTTATCTCTCAACAGTACGTACAAATATTTAACTAGCTAACTATACTCCATTTGGAATAAGATTAGACATTTAAACAAACCTTTGTTACAGTTCGTACAACCGATTCTGACTTCTATACCGCAGGCATAAGGCATGGATGGCATTGAAAGCAAAAAAGTGGTTACAATACCAACTGTTTATTGCAGCTGCCATTTGTCAACGCAATAGAAGTCAAAATCGATTGAACGGACTGTAAAAAAGGTTGATTTAAATGTCTAATCTTATTTTAAATGGAGTATTGTATAGTATCAACCCTAGGTCTACTTTAAATATAAAATTATCAGCAAGAAAAACTAATTCAGAATTATCGTCGACAACATCTCCTAGTAACTCGTATCTTGATATGAATTAAAGACTCCTTACGTATGTAGTGTCCGCACCATCACTGAAGTATCTATGATGCGGCGCTAGTGTCTATGTCATTGCATCACATTACATTAAAAAAAGGTATTCTGCAATTTTCCGCGGGCCTTCGTACGCGATGCGCATTAGTGCAAATAAAAAATATACCTGAACTAGTTACCTATTATTTTTTGTCGTTCTTCATAAGTTCGTGTATTAAGATTAACTTGTTTTTCTCAAGATATATGAATTGTATTCTTTTTGAGACATAAATGTCTTAAACCGTATTATTTTTTGTCTTCAACAAAGCACTTTGCCTCTCTATAAAATATAGTGGAACTACCCTAGTTTCTCCAATGTGTTAAGCGCCGTAGCGCTGGGAGACATTCGCGAGAACTGTTATTGGCATCTAAAATTGAAATGAACCATTAGGAGGGATGCTGTTTCTCGGCCAGGAATTCAATTACGTAATGGTTATGTGAATACGTCTTCATGATATCGACAATTGGATAGATGGAGGTGGCTTCAATGTTAGATCTTAAATTATATGCTATCATTGTAATTATTAGTCCGTTAAAGACGTGAACTGTTGAATATAGGTCTCATAAAAACCTTTGTTTTCATGCTTATAGTCATTTAAGCACATTGAGAGGTTGAAATAACAAAGTAAGAAGATCTAGTGTTTCTTGATTATACAAAAAAAAAATACAAAAGATATATTTCAACTAAAACATTGTTTCATACATAAATTGAGGCAGCCCCAGTAAGTTACAATAGTACTCGTGTCTTGTGTTATGTTTTAAACATATTAGAACGGCATTCATTTTGAAAGAAATTCAGATTTCCAACTAGTTGGAAAGTTAGTAGTTGGTAGTTAGGTACCTATGACATGAAAAAAAACCGGCCAAGTGCGTGTCAGACCACGTACAATGAAGGGTTCCGTAGTTGTTGATGAATTTATCCCAAGAACAAACATCGATATGCGTCATGTTCAATTCTCAAACTGCAAATGTGAGCTTGTTATCGCATTTATTTTATTTTATTACATTTTATGTGATAAAACTACAGATTAACGATTATCGGACTTTATCCTTTACCTGTGCTGTAAGACCAAATTTCTGTTTTGATTTATTAGCGAGTATCAAAATATGTCACATTTAAGGCCGTAATTTTTTTTGCGTTAGAAGCTTGTATTTTTAGAGGTCCAAGGACCTACGTATTTGATATTAATTTCAACTTGGTACCTCTACGCGTTCCTGAGAAAAAAGGTCTTGACAGACGGACGGACGGACAACGAAGTGATCTTATAAGGGTTCAGTTTTTTACTTTTGAGTTACGGAACCAAAAAATCAATTGATGATTAATTAAAAATAAATCATCTTTTGAAATATGTTTATCACGAATGTATAGAACTTCCTAATTAACATTTTTCTTAAGCTACCCACACAAAAACATCTTTGAACCAAAAATTGTATGTAAACGTATCAAGAGCTAATGAATCGCTAATGAGATCTCAGCACATAATAAATATTTATTGAAATAAATACTTGCCAAGACAAAATATAGCCAATTAATAATGAAACAGTTTTAAAACAATGTTTTCATTATAATATGTACTTAAGTATAATGTTATTATGTTTCAACAACCAAAAGCTTTTAAGTATTATTAAATTATATTATTGATGAAAAATGATTGTGTTTCAGCATAGTGGGAACTTAATCAGCATTATTTAATGGTTCGCTTTCATTTTGTTTTTCCGATTTTGTTTATTTCGTGGAAGCGTTGCAGGCTTAATACTTTAATTTCTTCATATTTTAACTCGGAGTTGCTGGCGAGATGCTCTACAGCAACATAAAAATGAAGTGTCTGTACTTTTAACCTTTCAAGGTACTTTTTTTAAAGTATTACTAATTGAGTACATATTGGGTACAAAAGTATAATAAACTTATAAACGGAAAAAACAGGTGATTGGGTCGCTGGGGAGCAGGACGTAAATAACAGCCACATTGTTATAAAAAGTCCCTATACATTTTGTAGTTTTGGTCTCAGCAGCCAAAATATGCAGAGGATCAGCACTGGTGACCCGGCAGCAAGCGACTTACAGTTGTCTATGTGAGAAGCAGCTCGTCCTGAGGTCGACACCCGCAGCCTTCAGTAGCAATTTCCCACTGCTTGCGAAGTTTTTCGTTTTTAGTACATTAATGAACGGCTGCGTTCCTGCATACTACCTGGCACAACACAACTGACTCATGCATTCTTACAGACCTTCTTCCTTTTCTTTTTCGTGTGGTTAGCGACTAACCTGGTGTTAGGGTTTTTATGCCGCCCATGGGCCTCTGAATAGGGATGATGCCTGGGTAAAAAAAATGAAATTCTAATTAGTCCGTCAGTCAGATAATAAAAAAATATTAGACGTATTTTTTGTTTTATCATATTAATAAAAAACTACTTAGATAAAACGCATTTTAAGTTGGGGAGGGGGGGTCGATACGTCACTAGTACGTATAAAATCTACATACTCGTGACGTCATGGCACATTTTACCTCAATGTATCGCCGTAATCTTTAAATTACGTAAAAAAATAAAAAATACGTGTCCAATATTTTTTTATAATCTCAAAGACGGACAAAAAAAAATTTTAGTCATCATCCTTATTGGCTTCACATGCCGTCAAGAAATTTCTCTCAGGCATAGTGGTTTCCCCACGATGTTTTCCTTCATCGTTTTTGAAGCAAGTGATAATACGCACATGAATCAGAAAAGTCAGCAGTGAGTGTCAGATTATTCCTGACGAACGTCTATGCCACATCCTTTATCACGGGATTTCTCATTAAGTCAACAATCCTAACCTAACCATACATATTAATATTTATTATAAACATAGATGACAGAAGAGACCTTCATGTTACTCTATGTACGTTTTACAGCAAGTCCAAATTAATGGGGTCCACTCGGGCAATTCACTCGGTCTAAAAGTAAAAATGGGTGTACCACAAGGCTCGATATTGGGTCCTTTCCTCTTTTTAGTATATGTAAATGACCTACCCCATTTATTAAAAAACCAACCACAAATGGTGTTATTTGCTGACGATACTTCTCTAATTTTTAAGATAAATAGACGTGCATCAAATCTTGACGACGTAAATAACGCCCTACTGCAGGTCCAAAATTGGTTCACTGCTAATAATTTAGTATTAAATGGGAAAAAAACTAAATGCATTAGATTTGCTTTACCGAATGTTAAAAGTAGTGATTGTGACATAGTATTGAATGGGGAGAAATTGGAATTCATCGATAAAACTGTTTTCTTGGGGATCACGCTCGACTCCAAGCTGCAATGGGGTCCTCATTTAACATCTCTTGCAGGACGCCTAAGTTCAGCAGCATATGCTGTGAGAAAAATCCGTCAATTTACTGATGTAGATACCGCGAGGCTGGTCTATTTCAGTTATTTTCATAGTATTATGTCTTACGGTATTTTACTATGGGGACGGGCTGCAGATATCGACTCTATTTTTATTCTGCAGAAAAGAGCCATCAGAGCAATATATGGCCTCCGCAGACGCGATTCTCTAAGGGAACTGTTTAAAGATATTAATATCATGACGGTACCTTGTCAATATATCTATGAAAACATCATGTACGTTAGGAAAAATCTAAGTCTTTTCAGTAAAAGAGGTGATAGACACAATTATAGGACTAGAAATAGGGACCAATTGATTCAAACGGGTTTCAGACTGGCTAAAGTAGACTCATCCTTCATGGGGTACTGTTTGAAATGTTACAATAAAATACCTCCCCACATACTCCAATTGAATGAAACGAAATTTAAATCTTGTATAAAACGCACACTATGCTGCCAAGCATATTATAAGTTGGGGGATTACATCGACGACAAAAATGCTTGGCTCAGCGCTGGTCCAGCTCCACAAGGGCGCATAAACTAATTGATTAGCATTCAAAATATTGTTGCAGCTGCTGAAGATTGTAAAACTATCTTTAGATTGTATAAATTCAATCTCTTAGTATTATATAATTGCATAGCACATGTGTGAGCACTATGTCCCTACTTTACAGTTACCATTTACTGGGTACGTCTTTCATTGACTTGAGTTTGCCCTGGCGGTTGTGAGTATGTCATGCTCACTCAAATGTCTCGCTGGTGGTGGCGTGTGTGTTGGATCGTTAAGTTCCCTTCAAAATGGTTGAGCTAAATGGTGCTGATGCATGCGTCATGTTCGTGAACGGGCGCCGTCAGTGGGGACTGGTCATCTCTTAGCTGCCACGGCTTATTTGAATTTATTTTAATTTTTTAAATGTTTTTGATTTTATTTTTATTACTGACGCTTTTAACGTGCACGTCTTTTTACATTGTTCTCACATGTATAATTACAAAAATAGATGATGTAACCAATATTTTGTGAAAATATTCTGATTGAAAAGAGTGTCCGTGGAGTTTCTTGCCCGTTCTTCTCCATAGGAACCTACTACGCGTTGGAATGGGCAACTAGCTTCATATTTCTGACTGACCGACCCCTTGACAATTCAAAAGTACCTGTAATTGGTTTATTTGAAATAAATGCTTTGAGTTTGAGTTTGAGTTTGACGAAGTATTAAATTATAGTATTAAAAAAAAACACAAAAAATATAAATATTTAGGAATCGAACTTCCTACCCCAGGTTTGCTTAGTAATCGTCGAATCGCTAAGCGAAATAAATTGTTCAATGTTGCTTAAATAACCGTTCTTATTTATGTCATGGCTGCTTAGCTCCATAAAAGTATAGCGTGATGATAGTAATTTAAAATATTAATTTTGTAACTATATCTGCAATAATCAAAACTTTAGACTCGTCTTTATCAAATTTGCAGTAAAATATGGAAGAATACGAACATAATGCTACACTGCTCATCTCCCATAGCAAATAGCGTAATATGTTATAACATACAGACTAACCAGACTTATAGGAAATATCTATGCAAAAGAACAAAATCTATCCGGCAGTATTGCATGATGCTGGAACATTTATATTCAGGCAAACAGATAAACAGACAAAATTATTTCGGCATTAGAATCGTTTCCAGACCTCGTAACAATTAGTTTTTTTTTTTTAATATTTCATGTACTGTTTTGTTTTCTCCACGAATTTATTATATATATAGAGTCCATTTACTTTATAGGATCTAGGTTTCATTTAAAGTTCAGGAAAATCATTTTACTTCATATGTACTGTACATTAAAACAACTGCAATTTGATCTCCGAAGCCTTCTCCTTGGACTTGACGTTTTTAAAATTCCGTTGTTGTGAAGTCAATTTGTAACAAAATATGACATTTCTTACAACACCCGGCAGAAGAAATGTGCTGATGAACTCCTTACCGTTGACTGCAAGGCTGAACGAGCGCCCAAGGTATCTCCGGTCATGAATATGGTGATTTTGACCCCTCAGCCCTCACAGATGTGGGTACGGCTCCCGTGGTCGCATATTGCAATGACGCATACGTGTAGGTATAGTCTGTTCCAAAAGTATCTGATGAAAGTGTAAACAAACCCTGTTCAAGTTAAATTCTTACGCATTAACTTATAAAGGGACTTAACACATTCATCTGTAGTTAGAAGGTTTTTTTTCTTTATATCTGGTGAGTTTTTCCAGGTTCTCTATTGTGTTCCCTAACTTTATCATCCATAATCTAAAGTGCCATATTTTTTTTTGTCTTAATCATCATTTGTCCGAATGATAAATTGCCCAAACTTAATGTCACATAATATAATTTGCCATAAAATTGAAATCCCTAAATACAATATGCCCTAAATTTGTTTGTCATAAATATTACAATCAATAATATACAAAGGACTTAAAACCGTTTTCAAAAAAAGTTATGTCCTAAGTTCAAATTATTTATTTATCCTAATAATGTTTTTAAAACTTTGTATTACAAAGCTTTTGCTATGTATTTATTTATTTAGATAGAACGGCCGAAGCCAATTATGAACTATCTATGAACTTCTCCCAGGCGTTACGCATATACGACTTAGGTATATAATGAACGCGGGCAATATTTTCTCTTCAACCGACTTGTTTTGAGATAGTTCACTTGTTGTGAAGTTTTATTTGAAGTAGCAGGATAAATACGTTTTTGATTTTATTTCCCTGTAAGAAACATGAAAACAAGCATACCTACACATTGCATGCAGCATTCATGCAACGTGTAGCATGCAAGCAAGCATGCTAGCGGGCATGCAACATGGCATGATTTCTGTCACGGCTCCGGCGCTGCGGTGCTCCGGCGGTCCCATGCGAGCTTATCGTCGCAGATGGTTTATGGCTCACCACCGCAGCTTCGACTTGCTGGCCGGCTGTGCCGGCTAGCCTCAGCCGCGGCGGCGAGCGTTGCTACCACCTGCTCCTCAACTTACGGGTCCCCTCGCCCCTCCGCGCCTACGCGATTTAAAATTACACTCTAGGGGTAGGGCAGACAAGACTGCGTGGAGTCGGATTTACAGCGATTCCTTTCTGTCACTAAAACCTATTTTTTTTCAAATGTTGTAGGACTAACAATTTTATTATACTATTAGACATATGACTTTATTTCATGCAAAATTAGGAGATTCAATTATTATAATACTCGATATTATGACAGAATAGTTTTAGACGTAAAGATAATTATGTAAATCAAAATTTCGAATTATTAACATTATGGTTACTGAAGTTTATAGCAAACGTGTTATGGATAATGATTTTCGGACAAACAATTTTCGTAGAAGAAAGGGAGTACAATTTTTCCAACATTGAATTTCCAACGTTGTTTAACTGTAGTTGAAAAATCATTAACGAAAATTGAGGTTATAAAATTAGCCTCAATTATTGTCAAATCAAACCATCTTTAAGGTGTTTTAAAATTAGAATTTGTAATCAGATCAAATCACACAATTTGTAAGTGGCGCTACAAATTGGCATTCACACGTACGTTTTCATATCCTGATCCTAATCCATTTGTTTCAAAGCTATCTGAGCTTTGAAACAGACCATATAAGTTGAATGCAGGTAGAAGTGCATAGATACAAGTTATGATTGCAAGACTTGCTTACGGATATTTTTAACCTAGTTTATCTTTTATAAAAAAAAGTCATACGCCAACAGTCTAGTACACTTATGTTACTGTGCTGTTATTAATGTTTAAAAACCAAGAAAGCGCTAATTTAAGAAAATATGAAACCTATTAATCTTCGCCACCCTATTACAGGTAAGTGGGTTCTTCAATTTCATTATTCAATCATCATCTAAATTCGAAAGCCTATCAGTGCGGAGTACCTACTCCGCTGTTAGTACAAGCTTTTAAGTGCCTTCAATAATTCCCACAATTTCTGCTGCCATTAACTGATAGGTCAATATTTAATCAGAAAGCTCTCCGCTGAGAATACGTTCCTGTTGTAATTGCATTTGATTGCTGTGTCTGTTCGCTTTATACTTTTTAGTTAATGATATTTCAAAGGTAACTGAATCTGACTAAAAATCATTGATTGAATTTCCTAAAACAGTAAAAAATATGGTGCATTTTCCCAACAATATTTCAGATAAATAGATCTTTGTATATATCCAATAAAACATAATGTAAATGAATGATATTCTTAATTTAGATAATCCATTGTCACCTTTAATGACACATTTCTGTTGTAAATAAAATAAAATTCTAAAAGAATCATAACAGCGAAATAAATTCAAAGCTTATAAGGAGGAATGTCTAAAAGAAGGAGCACTGTCAGTGAAATAATGACCTAATTTATTTTGCCAAGCAGTTGCAGGGGAACTGAATATAAAACAGGTACATCTCAGCGATGCGCATTTAAGACCGGCTTCAACATTTAAAAGATTTAAGTATCAAACATAATATAAAACCGACATGGTATGTCCTATATAAAATATATTCGCCCGAAAAATTGGCAACATTGTAAAATATCGCTTGGTTAACTTTAGGGTACCGATATGAATAACATTGGCTCGGGAATATATAAACCGCTTACCATGAAGACGTCAACGGGCAGAAGGTCTGATCTAAGACGGCCAGGATCCCTGGAATCCTATTTGGAAGGCACATTGGGGTTATTAAGTGAGGCAGCAAGATCAATAATGTATAATGTTCGATGGCGGAGCGTGGTGTTGACCTTTTGAAAGTTCCGGTGAGGTCGCCCGGTGGTTCGCAAGATGAGGGTATTAGGCATCCACCCTACTGTTTAATTAATGGAGGCTTGACCCCCGTCCAACTTTCTCTGCCTGTATTTAAGAGACCGTTATGTACGTAGGGATGAAATAGTTTCATTGTATTTTTATGTCAGTAGCAACTTAGTACCCGCTTGGGTAGCCGTTTTTAGTATTAAAATGCTTAAGTAAAAACCTACTAAATCATTGTTGAAAGATCACAATAAAGTATTCCCATTGAGCGAGGAAAGGCATCCATCCTTTGTGTAACGTAGCTTAGCCCAAGCTAACATACGAGAATGTAAGTCTTGATTAGTAGTAAAATCAAAGTAGTAATCCCCTCATCCGTGCTTCAATTCATTACAAAGTTCAGTATATTATGCTTACGAGTGTTAAAATACCAACCAACTCGATTATGAATATTTATGTAAAAGTATATGAGCTGATGAGCTACGCTCAGTAACTGTAAACAAAGTTTATGCATACGAAACGTCGTAAAGTCGTACGTCAAGGCAGCGCCGCGACAATTTTCCTTGCTACATAAATTCGTCGAGTCTCTGAAGTAGACAAGTTAATATGAGATTTCATATCGTACGACGGAAACAACGATGCGTCGAGCTCTGCGCTAATGAATAAATAACACGCTGTATGTCTACACTCGCTCGATCTCCCACGAGGCTGCATAAACAGCCCTTTTTTCTTCGAATTGTACAAATGTAAATAAAGCACACTGTATGTAAAACATACCCATGTTTTGTGGCAATTAAAAATTTAATTGAATACTACTTTGCTGTTGTTTAATTGGCATAAGTACCGCGCTTCATACAATAGGCATGATGCCTGGGTAAAAAAAATGAAATTCTAATTAGTCCGTCAGTCAGATAATAAAAAAATATTAGACATATATTTTTTGCTTTATCATATTGATAAAAAATTACTTAGATAAAACGCATTTTACGTTGGGGAGTGGGGGTTGCTACGTCACTAGTACGTATAAAATCTACATACTCGTGACGTCATGGCACATTTTACCTCAATGTATCACCGTAATCTTTAGAATACGTAACAAAAGAAAAAATACGTGTCCAATATTTTTTTATAATCTCAAAGCCGGACTAAAAAAAAAATTGTTGTCATCCCTAATTCTCCATTCATTAATGTTATTATTGGTTGGCGGGATAAAAGAGGGGAAACAGAAGTGTTGACAGAGTGAAAGGATAATTAAATTTGCGGGCGGTTAAGCGCGGTGTATCACGTATCGAGCTGTTTCAATAGGTGTGACACTCGATGGCGGTGCTACCGTCAATTGCCCGGGGCATCGCGTCCGCCCGGGCGGCGCGGCGCTCGGCCGTCACCGACCGACGACAACGGCCATTCACGTCACGTTCGCGGCTTCCAGCAATTATGAATTTTACGAGTAACTACTGCATTATTTTTATGAAAATGGCGATGGTAAATGGTATTTAGAAAAAACCTTTGTCATCGTAGAATTTAGATTTTCTTCCGGTTTCCAGATTCACCTTATCTGTTTATAAGTATTTTGTGTTTGAAAACTGAACAAACAAGGTGTCTTATTAAATATTTACGAGATTCCTTTTATAAATCAACTAGCGAGCCGCTGCTTCGCACGGTTTTTACGACTTGACAAACCATCGAGATTTCTTAGGATACTAGTAACTACGGTACTATTAACGTATTATACCTACACAAAAACCTTCCGGAACAAATTCACTCAACGATGGTGAAAACCTCATCAAAATCTGTTGCATGGTTTAGAAAAACAACGCGGACATACAGACAAACGCGAAAAACGACATTTATTTCAAAAATAAAAATAAAACTTGTCTTACCTAATTCGGATTAGCAACAAAATGTTCTGTAAAACAAAGGAAAAAAAACTAAGGCTTTAACGACTTTAAGCTAAACACTGTGTGGGTCCACAGGTCCTCTTCAGAATAAAACCAAATCACTTAAGCACCATTTGCTCGATTGGCAACGTTAATTTGAAAGCCAAAGCTTTTTAATTTACCGCCGCCGCTCTGCACGCCAAGAATTACTTCTATCCAATGGTAAGCTGGTATATAGTATCTTAATTGTATTTAAAAGATTAAAAAAACTTTGCCTTTTAACAGTCCATTATCGCATACAAAGTAAGACGAAACGGACGTTTTATGACTTGTCTTTTTAATGTTCTTTCAATGTTTTAAAGCTTCGAGATAGGTACAGCTACAAGAATTACTTTGTTACGTGTTTCAACCTGATTAATAATGGCAAAGTTTTCTCATTACTCCGTTACTGATATTCTGAACTCATTTTTACTTGTCCGGCGCGAAAAGCCGTCAAGAACGTCCAACCTTCTTCAGTAGATTAAAGTTTGTGTCTGATAAAATTTATTTTGAGCTGGAAATGGAAAACGAAGCGTTGATACACTAACATTAACTTTCACAAAATAAATTGAAGAAATTACTCGATTGATTCAGCTGAATTTTTGTTTTAATTTTGCAGAAGTTTCCAGGAATAAATTAATGTACAAATGGTTTGAAAACCACAATTAGAAGCTCTGTTCCAACATCAAGTAAAGGTTATATAAATGGTTCATTTTATTTTTATTTCTTGGAAGCAAGAAACACTCGTACAGTTAGCGGTACCGGGTGCGCTACAACCCGCAAGTCACGTACCTTCCCTGCAAGTAACGGAACTTGCAATTGTACTTGTACAGCTGCCTCCCCGGATGTTTGTGCAATAGTTCCCCAAGGAACTCTCCGGAAAATTTGAATACTTTAACTAGAATAAAAGGAAGAATTGTTAACACAAATGGAAACAAAAGTCTTTTAATTTATAGCTTGCAGGAAAAGTTTAATTTTTAGACTTAAGAGTTATGCTTGGAAATGGATCAGCAATACAAAATACCTTGTTTTAAATATGGTACTTGCAAAAGCATTTAAATATCTGCGGCTTAAAAATAATGGGTCCATAAACAAAATTAATAGGCTTTAGAGCTCCTATGAAATTAAGAAAGAAAAATAATTTTCTTAAAATCATAAAAGCTAATTTCGTAGCATGTCTTTGATCTTTGTTACTTTAAGTTTCCCACAAAGAACATAGAATAAATATACAGATAATTACTTCGTTCAGAGAGTTTTACATAGGTACCTTAATTTTGTTGCATCTGTTTATTAAACCTCATAATGCTTTGTATTTTTTTAAGAAACGAGAATATTTCTTTGTCCGTACTCGCCTTCGTAACAAAGATTAAACTCATAAATATAAATACCTACTTAAAACAGCAAAAAGCAATACCAATTATGAAGTTGCAGGATTAACCATTAAGTATCAGTACGTAAAATATAGAAATCCAGTATTATCATAAACAAACAACAAGACACAGTGAATAAATGTATCAGAAATCAAAAGAAAACCTGAGGGATCCATTGTATAAGGGGTGCGAGCAGAAAAACTCCTCATGTGCCTGATACCTGCTGGTCCCTTACGGATAAGTTCGAGGGGAAGAGCAGTTGTCGGGCCGATGCACCCTGGGCATGGTCAATAATCTCTTTGAAAAAGGTGTTGGAGTTTTTCGGAGAGGGTATTGTTTGTGGCGAAGCATTATGCTCCTCGACGTTCTTCCACGTGTCCCACTGATTTGCGAAGGGCACAATGGAGGAGCAAAGGAGGCGGGTTGCTCCTGATCTACTGACGTTTGTCGATTGATATTGGATGTGACCTGCTGCTACGGTGCAGGCGCACCTATGCGGCTATTGTTTCTCCCTCAAAGAGCAATCCTGAGGAGAGAACTTTCTGCGGGTTCGCTGAGTCGGGTTAACTGGACAGCGAACGGAGGCATGCATAATGCCGCCGTCGGGGGTTTGGCTTAAGCCACCCGGCCCAGAGGAAGGACACCTCTAAGATAAAAAACCACCTAATGGTAAGCTTTGAAGCGTGGCGAGAGGATGAGTGGCTGGTGGGGGACCAGTCGTTAGCGCATCCCCTGTAGATACCTACCGCACTCTACAGTATATAAGCTTACCTAGTGCAAGAGGTTCTGTCTAGGCGGACATTTATTTCCTCACTACCGGTGGGAACAAAAATGGAAAAGTTAATTTAAAAAAATTAAAATTAAAATGACGTGCCAAACTTATTGGCGGTGGAACCACTTGCCGGCGGAGGAGCTTTTTGCCGGCTTCGGAAACAAAAGTCGAGGAGGCTCCCGTCCCTCAGGGGACCAAAGCATGTCCGAACCGGACACGGGACGCGGGCGTAATAAATTCTGGGAGAAACGTCCGCGCGACTATGAGTCGGACCGTGCAGTATCTGTGGGTCAATCCTCGAGCGAGGAAAGCCTTCCAGCTGCTAAGGTGGCCATAGTGAGGAGAGATCGAGGTCACGTGGTGGCGATCGGAGTTTCCACTTTGATGCCAGGGCGCGGCGTTCGGGGTCGCTTCAAGCGGCCTGATATGCCGGGAATCGGTGCAGAGACCGACCCCGGGGTCTCAACTGAGGAGTAGGGAGGGGTCACTGTTTCACTTGTGGGCATGAAGGTGCAGGCTAACGCCGCGAATCGTGCTCAGGGTAGAGTGGTCGCGGACGACGAGGTCGCCGAAATGGCTCGTCAGGCCCGGGAGTGGCCCAAGGAGGTACACCCTGGTGGTAAGCAGGACGCCGCTGGCAGCTCCAATTCGGAGCGAGCAGCCAGGTTTGCGGAGGTCGTGGTAGCCGTGATCAAGGGTGTGGCCTTGAAAAGGATCCAGTTCTCTAAAGACAAGGCCATACCCGCGGCCACGGCCTTTATTATGGTGGCAGCGGAGGCGTTTACCTCGGGCCTCTGTCGGACGGAATGTCTGAGATGCGGTCGCCTACTTGACAGCCGCCATGGAGCTTGTCCGAAAGGAGAACGAGGTGCTCCGAGCGGACCAAGCCGGCCCGGAGCCGGGAGGTGCCGCAGGGGGGGAGCAGCATGGGCAGGGATGGCTCGTGTCTGCTGAGGACCGGGTCCTGACCCTGTTGCGGCGGGAGATGGCTGCCCTACGGAACAGGTTCTTCTCACTAGAGGACATCGTCCATTGTATGAAGACATCGCAGCTGCCGCGGCCAAACCAGGCTCGTCGGGGCAGACCAGGAGCGGGGCGGCTACAGAGGGCCCCGGTACTGGCGGAGAAACGGTCAAACGCCCCCGCCTCCTAAATCTTCTCCGGTCGACGCCGAATGGCAAGTAGCCGGGGAGAGGAGGTAAGCCGAGGTAAGGCAGCAAGGGCGGCCAAAAGAAAAGCAAATTACTTTAACATAAGGGCCGAGTCACACCGGAATGGCAGCGGCCGGCAGCGACGCGGCGAGCACTTTCAGTGTGAAATAATTTGAAAAGCTTGAAAAGGTCGCCCGCGATGACGCGAGCGGCCGCGCGCCACGCGCATCTTGTCGGTGGTTCGGCCCGCCGCTGCCAGCGGCGACGCGAAGCCGCTCGACGCACCATGGGCGGCCGCGCGTATTTAATGTAGAAACTAAACTAGTCAAGAGGAGACTAGGCACGTAAGATCTGGAGGTCGCGCGAGGCCGCCAGCGGCCGCTGGCGTCGCCGCGCCGCCGGCCTCTGCCGGCCACTGCCATTCCGGTGTGACTCTGCTCTAACAATAACGAATGACAAACTAGATACCATGAATGAGTTTGCTTCAAAACGTCTTGTGTATGTTAAAAAAAAACTTGATGTGATGAAAATGTGTGTATAATATTTTCGTATTAAGAGGGTAGTCAGAAAACAAATTCGATATAAATTATCTTTGGGTCAAAAACTTTTTTTGTAAAGTAGTGTAATTTGTGAGCCAGACAGCTAGACTATGATGAATAACAGATAAAAAAAACAAGAAGTTCATTTTAAAATAGTTGGCGAACTTATCAGACAGAAGAGTAAAGAAAAGTATCTAGACAATAAATAAATACGCTCCTTTGATTAATTCATTGTTCTCAATATTTTTGATGGATAGATCTATTCAGATGGATGAAACATGAGATGCACAAAAGCTATATCAATACATCATTATAAATTTAAGTCGGTTTTCGTGTCTGTCTATGTAACAGCGTTGTTATTCTAAACTACGCAACGGACTTTAAGAGGTTTTCACCATCTTTTAGGGAATTTATTCCGGAAAGTTAATTTGTGTAATATAACAAATAACAGGGTGGCAGGCATATCAAAGCCCAGTTGAAAATATTACGTCAGTTATAAAAAATAAAAAAATATCCATACATTTTGACCGCGTGTAGGTTGTACTTTTCTATGAAACAGCAGATTTTTTTTCATACCCCGCAAAAAAGATCTACACTAGGGGGTCTAGAATCATGTGCTGAATTCGTGGTTACAGTTTCCGCGTCGATGTCCTGCCAGCCTGTATATTAATCTTACAATAAAGAAATCTAGATGTTTTGTCAAGTCGTAAAAACCGTGCGAAGAGGCGTGGAGATTGGAACAGTAAAACAAAGACTTATGCCTAGCAGTGGGTGCAGTTGGGCTGTGGACGATGATAATAATATCAAAGAAACTAAATAAAGAAGAATTTAAAATAAAAAAGTAATTTAAAAAAATTAACCGACTTCGAAAGAAATTAACTCAAACTCTCTATAAGTAAAATGTCTTTGAATTCCGTTTTGTATCCGTTATATCGTTTCTAATTTTGATTAAGTTTTATATTCGATGGCTTTCCTGGCACCGACCTCAAAAAAAATTGTAGGCCCCTAATTTGTTTCGTACCTACTTTTGATTTCGTTTTGTTGGTTAATTTCGTGTAGAAGATATAAAAATATTATTTCATAATTTTGAGTTAATTTCTTTCGAAGTCGGTAATTTTTTTTTAAATTACTTTTTTTCTTTCGTAGTTTTTAGTTTTAAGTAAAAACTGGAGTATTTGTTTATAATAAGTAGTTTATATATTTTTTTGTAAATATTTAAAGATTTCATTGTAAGCACTGATAGATTTTTTTTGTAAAAAAACTAGTATAGTTTTTTTTTATATGCTTGCCCAATATAAAAAACGGGTCTATATGTTTAAGTAAGGTTACAGACGAGTCAAAAGAAGCAGCCACTTATGGCAAAACGCAACCGTAATTTTAACCGACCCAAACAAATGTGTTGGACTTTTAACTCAACTTAACCAAACCAAACTGTTTATTTTCGTGTTTTGTTCTTACCTTGCGTCATGTGTACCGCAAATAAACGTATTTTCTTTCTTTCTTTCTTTTCTTTAACTTCAAGTGGCAGTGGGATCAAAAGTTCAAAAGTGATGCTGAGAAGAAATGTTTCGGTGTCTGACGGTTTGGTCAATGGCAGCATGGGTGTTGTAAAAGTATTTCGATGGCCTGCACTAAGGCGTGATCAACTAGAAAAAGGAGAGTTGCCTGATGCAGTGCTAATTCTATTCGATGACGCTTCAATCAGTGAGAAATCAAAAGATGCAGACAGTTATGTGCCAATATCTGCAACCACGGTAACATTTCAAGCTAAACGTAGTTAAGGTGACGTGGAACGACGCATTTTACCGCTGATACTTAGTTTGGCTGTAACTGTATATAAGTTACAGGGCACAACACAAGGTTATTTGCAAAGGGTCAAGCTTATGTTGCTTTGAGTAGGGTTTAATTAGCTTGATGGCCTTGCTATAGATGAGTTAGATCCCAACAAACTTTTGAAACAACCAAATTTTTTTGCGATTACAAACTTACATTTGCATTTGGGGAACTGACCGTGACGTATATCAATGTATGGGAGAACATGTTTCGCAACTACTAAGTTAAGTTTGTTAATTGGATAAATTTATCGCAACTACGTAACCCTTCATTGCATGGTCCGACACTCAGTTGGCCGGTTTTTTTCTCTAACACGCGCTAGAATTTGACCAATGTTTTGAGATATTTCCCTATGACACCACCACCCGTAGCTCATATCAATGAGCCAGGCCGTCGCACTTACACGTATTAGTCCATATCTTGAAAACGACTAAACCGATTTTGATGAAACTTGCACCATACCCTAAGTAGAAGTAGTTGTAAGCCAATAAAAAATAATGGTCATAATCCGATTAACAGTTTCGGAGATATGCGTGGACAAACATACATACAAACATACATACACCTATAACATTTTGTATATTTGTTTGGAAGCCCTAACAGATTATCATATATTATGTGAATATCTTGCAGTTCCAATAATATTACATACATACATGTCGAATTGATAACCTTCCTTTTTTGAAGTCGGTAAAAAATTACGTATTTGCCCTTATGCGGTTATAACAATACAATATGCTGCCAGAGATTTTTTTGAAAGAAGCATCACCTTTTTACGTATTTTTCTGTTCTTTTTTTCTTGTCTGTTTATTTATGTGTACATAAATGGTTAAATAAATAAATACATAAACATTTGAAGATGTAAACTGGTGCATCGTGCATTGTACATTTGAACAAGTTATATAGGTATAACTCAAACACGTATTCGAATAATTCATTTTAATGGCCACCTCGAGGATAGTGGAAGAGATATACGTCGTCTTAGTATTAAATATTTTATCCTTTATGTATTCAGATACTTTTGTTTCGCCATATGTACAATATGGAGAAATAGTTTTGGGAATGGATGGAGTAAATACATATTCTTATAAGCTTCACAATAACACATAATCTGGAGAAGAAATGGCTATTTATAAATATTAAATTAATGTTTTATTCTAACTCAATCAATCTACCTAGCTTTTTCCCAACTTTATTGGGGTTGGCTTCCAGTCTAACCGAATGCAGCTGAATACCAGTATTTTACATGGAGCGACTGCCTGTCTGACCTCCACGACACATTAGCTGGATAATACGATACCCCTTGGTAAGACTGGCTGTCAGACTTTCGGGCTTCTCACGACCCGTAACTACTGTCCTTCCATCCACGAATGACAGCCGGGACCAACGGCTTAACGTGCTTTCCGAGGCACGGAGGAGTCTCGGTATGTAAAGATGGTCACCCATCCACAGACCAACCCCGGCAAGCGTAGCTTAACCTGATGGATCGACCCGTGCGGTAATGTGCGTCGTTTTCACAGCCTACACGAGGCTCTTACGAGTGGCAAAACTTATAAACGTCTGGTGCACCCTAAACCACCCTACTAACTGTGACATAAAAGTATCGCCCCTCATAAACGACCTTTTCGATGCATCCCCACGTTCACTTAGTTAAGATTGTAGCCTACTGTTTCAGTTTCCCAATCCACATAATCAAACCATCAGCTTTTACATTGTTAGCGACTAGTTCTACAAGTATCTGAACAGTAAATCAAAGCTCTAATCGTGTACACGGTGTTCTGAGTAATCTGCTTGTTGATCGGGAGTTACGAGTGCGACAACAATGTCGTGGTCACAATATGTTGACCAGCGGCTTTACGGCCACCGATACAGCCTCGTTGATTGGAATATCGATTAACGGTGGGATGCCAGTGCGGTTCTGCGTAGAGAGCTTTGGGGTTGTTTGCTTTCTATTGGAGGGATAGTACACTGACTTGTGTTGTTTAGAAATAAATTATTCAAGTTTAATTACCTACTTAAAAGAATGAAAGGAGGAATGGTTTATTGCCACATAAACACGTGCTACTAAAAAAGATAAGATAACTCGAATACTTAAATGATACTTATGAGTTTCTGCTATGCTACTTACTTATTTACTTACGGGTCATCATCATCTGCCTAGCCTTTTTGGTCGGCATCCAGTCTAACCGGATGCAGCTGAAATACCAGCATTTTACATGGAGCGACTGCCTATAAACATCGTGAGGAAACCTGGACTTGTAGTTAATATAAGTCAGAAATCACCAACCCGTCTTGAGCAAGCGTGGTGATCAATGCTCGTGCCTTCTTTATATGAGAAGAGGCCTTTGCCCTGCAGTGGGACAGTAACAGGCTGGTATTGTATTGTATTGTTGACTGCCTATCCGACCTCCACGACCCAGTTGCACGGTAACAAGATTTTTTTCCTTTTCAGTCTTTCCGGCTTCTAAACACACGTAAGGACTGTCCAAGATCTACAAATGACAGCCGGGACCAAAGGCTTAACATTTTTGAGGCACGGAGTCTCGGTTGATGTTGTTGAAAAAAATTGGTCAACATCATCAAGTAATTTAAGTTAAATAAGTGAATACTCGGATATTCCAAACGAATTAATAGGGCAATCTTACTTGGCAATGGCAGGTCATGAGGTGGCACTATTTCCACAGTTAAACGAATAAGCATAGCCAAACGGAGCTCTGGTATTGAGCCTGGGAGGTTCAGTGTATACAAGATAAATGTCGGCTCTAAAACAAAATGTGGCAACTTATTGTACACTATTTCGTGAGTGTACAACCTAAATGGATATTGCGAGCAGTTTTACCCGGTTGAAATGGAATCACTTGACATGTAGCTGTTTCACATCTGTTGAAGCCTCTTGTTTTTATTTCCATCACAATTTATGCTAAACATCTGATATATTTGGGTTCAAACGATCCGCCCAGAGGCATTTGTATGTAAACCAAGACAACATCTGTCGTGACTTTCAGTTGACCTTACTTACCCCTTTTGATTTATACATAAATGTTTTGTATTACTTTTAAGGTTTCATTAGAAACTTCGCGCGAACCTAGAAAAGGACTGTCCTTCCAAAATTTCGTTCGTTTCAAAAACACCCAAGAATTTCCCCAAAGCAAATCTCCAGAGCTCTTAAACGATCATTTGGTGGAAAATCTTTTTTGATCAGTAGGTACGTGCGAAAAAGTAAAGACGTGGGGCACGTCGTCCCACCTCGCTGTTTATTTCATGAATGTATTTCACGTCGTTATCTTGATCCTACTTTATAAGAGCAATATTGTAACACTTTGGGCGTTCTTGAGCAACTCAAAATTAATTTTGAACTATAAGCTGGGTATTAAAATAACTTTGAAGAAGGTGCAACTTTATAAACAAATCTTTCCTAACTAATTTGCAGTTTACTGATGAACATTATTATGAAAAGATAATGAATGTTTACCTTAGCATAACAGGTTTGCTAAAATACCATAGTAAAATCATTAAAATATACCAGTTTTATTTAAACATTAAAACAAAATGACATGATTACTTTGTAAAGTATAATATTATTTTAATTACCTATTGTGAATGTGAGGATTATGTTGATATATATATATATTTTTTTTTTCCATTACGCCTTTTTTTCCTTTCTCAGTTAGTTTTAATGATGGTCTGGCAGTTTGAGTAGTTTATGCGGCCTACCCAAATGTCCTTTCTTTGGTATTGTTCGTCGAGTTGAGCTCCTTATGTTCTGAGTTGAGCTCCACGATTATTGACAAATGCTTGCACTGACTGGACAGGTCCACTCAAATCTGTGTGGTTCTTTTCTCAAAAGACGATTTCAGACATTAATCTACATGGTCCTCATATGGCTTGACCAAGATTATGTCTGGACTTTAAAAGAGACTGTGACCTCTGAGTTTGTTTCGGCCTTTCTTCTCAGAGTAGTCGGATAGGAAACGCCGAACTCATCTAGCAAAATTTAATATATTTTAAATATGACGTGCAAAAGTGGTTCCTATATCCTATTTACAGAATAAACAATTTCATTTCATTTCACCTAGGTATTAACAATTATTCAGTATTTTACCTAAAACTGTTTAATACTCTTGAAAAAATTTATTAGAAAACCCCGTTTAATTAATGCCTGTGATAAACTATTTTACAAGACCTTGAATATAGAAATTTATGTCATAATAATCATAGTAATAACTAGTAAAGTTAATAGCTACGAAAACGGCCTTTGATATAAACCAACGTGAATAAAAAGTCGGTACATACCTATACCTAGCTACAATAACTTCGTTTTGTAAGTTATTTGAATAGAATCTAGAGATCGAAACGAGATAGAAGCTCCCAAAATCAGCCACTCGTGTAATGCGGTTGGTCGACACTATCGGGATTACAGGTATTCCAGCACTGAACCAAAGTTTTGTCCAAAGTCGTAGTATTGCCTGAGTATGACACAGAGAGGATTTAGAGGATTGTATCAACACGTTCTTGCTGAAAATGGTAGGCTCTATGTATAGTATCTTTGCTTGAAATATCATCCATCATCATTAGTTCACTCAAAATACGTTCACTGCTCGAACTACCTCTAGCCTTAGGTAGGCTGGCTAGTCCCTAGCATCGGCACATCGAGCGGTCGCAAAAGCGAACATTTTGCTTAAAATATACAGCCCTGAATGAACCAAAACTTGTAATCCGAATTACTAAAAGCCCATAAAAGAAAAGTTCGTAATTTGTTAATCAAATAAGTTTATCCCAGAATTCAGTACCTAACTGTTAGAAAACAGGTATTCTGGTATTTACGTCATCACAGTAAAGTAATTTGTAGATGCTCTACAAAAATAAAACTAATATAAAATTCTCTCCTTTCTTCCAGAATTTCAAGTTATGCTGAGTTTAAAACAATCCTTAATCCAGGATTACAAGGATTATGTTCTTTTCTTAAATTGCAGGTAAATTATAAAACTTCTAATAGATGAATTGGAGCCTGTATTTTTAATACCGTGCAGATGGAACATGTTTCCACAATAGTATCATAGAGTCTAGCTTTGGAGGTATAGGAAGCTTTATGCTGTTGCTGCCTTTTATACATCCTGTGTCGAAATTGAAATAGAATTATTTAAAATGGTTTTATAAAGCAACCGCTTACTGGCAACGACCTTCAGTGGCACTCTTATTTGAATTACTTAAGTGTGTCTGCATGGATAAAACCTCCATTTGAAAAAACAAGACGATTAATAATATTTAAGTAGAGCTGCCGTAAGAAATCAAACTGTATCCGCCGCGCCGCTAGTCACGTTATGACTAAAAGAAAACAATATTTTTTTCTCTCGAAAAGTACCTAAATTCTAAAATAATCTTATATTCCACCTGGAAATCACCCTGTATTTGCCAATTTTAGGCTTAGCGTGGAAGCGGTTAGGCGGTTAGCGACAAAACCCGAACAATCTCCAAGTTTACGATGCGATCCCAATCCGCCAGCGCCACTGCTTTCGGTTCCCCTGAAATACTGTGACACTTTCCTAATTATTTGTTGGTATGCCTGTGTAGGAAATGGTTGCGTTGTCGCTTGGTAGATTGACTCAATATTATATTGAGTCTACCTACCCACATCTATGGTATCTGTATCGAATTATTCTATCTACTTAATCCTACCTCTGTACCGCATAATGACGTAGTCCTTAACTTGCGATTTGTTTGCATTCATATCTTCTAAATAATGTTTAACATATTATTATGTTTTTAAGTCTTTGTTTTTACAATACTGAGTTTTCAATACTAGGTACTTTTTTTAACTCATTCAACAACCCACGACAAACATCAAGCTTTACCAGAGCGCCATCTAGCAGTGGCGAAGAAAACAAAGATTTCATGTGAAGCCAGATGAAAATTGTAAGCCAATAATATAAAGGCGTTAGTATTTTTTTTTTAAACGGCATGCGTTTACGAAAGGAAATATTTTATATCGAAGGTACTCTTAGCCAGAGCCAGCGCCATCTAGTGTTTCAACGTAGAAATGGAACGGTCCCGCGTAACAATTTGGTTTCAGGAATGTTCATAGTCGACAAAACCCTGAACTACCACAGTAAAGGGAATACTGCGGGATGTATGAAACTGAGGAAAGAGGACGTCATCAACGCTTAAAACAATATTATGCTTTGGTTTAGATTTACATACTGTAGTCCTAGTCACTAACGATGATTTTTAAATACATTAAACAAGCTGCATGGAAATTCTCTCGTTACACGTTTTGATTTAACTTACGAATTTGTACAGTTATATATTGGATAACGATGCCATAAAGTAATCTATTGTCTTGTCGTTTTAATACTACAATGTTACTTGTAGATTATAACGTGTTATAGGTACATACAAATCGGGAGCAGTGCTAATTTTAGCAGTGCAGTTAGGTGTTAGAGCCAGTAGAATAGCATTCGAAACAATTATAGTTAGGGCATCCGTGCCCGCATGGACATTCAGGTCAAGTGGTTTCGTTTCTTGGGAGATACACTAGATATTTCAGTGGGGTTTCTTCAAGTCAAAATCAGGAAGTTTACTTAGATGTTATGGTGGTGATTAATCATGCAAATGTCAAAGTTATTGATAAGATGGCTTACAACAACATTTTGTTTACTCAACGCTCTTGGAGATAAAACTATTGGTATGTTTTGTAACCTTTATTAACTTGCCTCTTCGTGTTAAATAAAAGTAATCACTGTGACCTGGTGTATTTCACTGGTTCTAATGTTCACCTTTCGTCACCTGTCTTTATATTATTTTGTTTATTAAACTCTGTTTATTTTTGCTGCACTTAAGAAGATAACATTTTCCATTACCGTCCTAGGTGCTATTTTCGATGACGGAACATTTTTATTAGAAGCCGCTTTCAACATTGCACTTACCGCGGCATCCGAAGACCAAGAAAATCCATTTGTAGCAAGTGTCATACGAACATCTCCTGGAGACATATTAGAAGCAGAAACTGCGATGTGCACGCTTTTAGAGGTAACGTTCACGTTTCAAAAACATTTAAGTAAATTGAAATTCTATACTGAAAAAGATAATTTTATCAACATTCTGTTGCAGAGTAATGTGTTCGGAGTATTCGGGCCAACTAGAAAAGGGTCACTACAGCATATTCAGTCTATAGCCGATTTCCTTGAGATACCTCACGTTATCACTGATCCGATAGAAACACAAAATCGTAACTGGACTGTTGTTAATTTGTTTCCACATCACTTGGCTTATTCACAGGTATTTGAATTGTTTTATTAATTCACTTGTTTTTAAAGATAAAGATAAAGATAAAGATAAAGATCAATTTATTTGTTTAAACATGTGTAATATGATACATGAATATGCACATATAGATAGAAGCGAAATTTTACCGGACCAACATGTTTTGCCTCTCTCGGCGTACAAATATTGTTTTTAATATGTTATTAATTTGATTGGCAATTATAAATTAATTATGAATGTCAGACTCATACATAGAAATTAGCGCCAGTGCAAGATATAGTCAATAATTCATTTCACAATCAGAGTCAGTACAAAAAGTAGTCAATAATAATTACAGGCAAAATATGTCAATACGATGTAATAAACGTAAATAAGCAATAAAATTCAAAATGTATCATTTAAAAAGTCAATAATGTTATAGTAGCACTTATCAGTAAGCAGCTTTTTAAGTGTTTTCTTAAATAAAGTAAAATTTAATTGCTTAATGTCATTCGGAATTTTATTGTATATTAATGGGGCCATGCATACAACACTTTTTCTTAGAAGTGCTGTTTTGACCGAGTGTGACTGCACCCAAAGTCTATACTTCTCACGTCTGTTTCTATCGGAATTATTTGACAAAAGAGGAAACCATTGCGGATTAGTTTTTACAAATACCGATATTTCCAATATGTAGAGTGACGGAAGTGTTAAAATTCTGTGCTTTAAGAACATTGGTCTGCAACTGTCCATAGTTTGCAACCCAAACATAGCCCGTACACAACGCTTTTGCGCTTTGAATACTGTGTCTTTGTTTGTTGAATTGCCCCAGAAAATTATCCCAAATCTCAATAAAGATTCAACAAGTCCGAAATACGCCGTGAGTAAGGTGTTTGTATTGACAGTAGGAGCAAGTTTATAGAGGGCAAACGACGAGCTACTGATTTTTTTACTAAGGACAGCAACCTGCTTTTTCCAATTTAATTGCGGATCAATGATTAGTCCCAAAAATCGGGCTGTATCTGTTTCTTGTATATTATTGTCATTGTAAGATAAATTGAATTTTGATAAATTAAGTAATTTTTCACGTTGTCTAAAATGCATTATGTTAGTTTTATTTAGATTAATTTTCAAATTATTGTTGCTAAGCCAGGTAATTATAGAGTTTAATGAATTATTTGCGTCAAAACTATAGTCAGATAAATTTTTGGATGCAATAGTTACAGTACTGTCATCAGCGAATAATGTCATAGGTTTTATTCACACACTAACAATTTTGTGGTTTTGGTTTTCAGATGTTCGCCGACCTTATAGAATTGAAAGGGTGGACAGATTTTACTATAATTTATGAAGGGGCTGAGCTGTTACCCTTTTTCGATAATATCTTGTCAATGCAAGACTTAGATACTGGTCAGAAAATTCTAATAAATATTGTTCAACTACCTGATGGTGACGATTTTAGGTAGGTACAACTTACAATTTAATTTAATTTCAGTGTATAGTACGATGATTCAATGTGTCTATTTTTTCTGATTTATTTCCTAGGTCTCAGCTAAAGTTTATAAAAAAGTCGGGGTCTGTGAACTACGTCATAAACTGTGGCAGAGAAACGTTGCCAAAATTATTAGAGCAGGCACAACAAGTGGGAATAATGTCTGATGATCATAGCTATTTGATAATGAGTCCAGATTTCCAAACAATCGATATAGACCCATACAAACATGGTGGCTCTAGTATAACAGGTAATATATTTTAATTGCAAATAAATGAAGTCTCATTCTCTTAGTCATATCACAATTTTGGGAGACGTAAACATGTTGACTTGTTACAATAATGACATTGTTTTTCATGTTCAGGAATTCGTATGTTCGATCCAACCTTAGAACCCATTCAAAACTTCATCACATCTTTAAATGAGAAAGTAGCTGAACTATCTGACAACAATATAGAAAAAGCGATAGCAGAAAATGGTCTGACTCTAGATTTAGCTTTGGTATACGATGCTGTTACTTTATTTGTTGCAACTTTAAATACTATGGAACTAGAAGAGGGTTCTAATGTGACTTGTGATGCTGAAGAAAGCTGGGCTTTTGGTTCCAGCATCGTGAATTATGTTAGAACGGTGAGTAATTTTCAACAATATTTATGTTGAAACTTAAATGGGTTTTATTCTCCACTAATGCAAGTATGTGTGATTATAGATGGAAGTTGATGGCTTGACAGGTATGATAAAATTCGATGAAGATGGGTTCCGTTCGGAATTAGAAATAGACGTACTTGAAATCATGAGCTACGGCTTGGATAAGGTATAAAATTGAATTATTATGGACTTTATACTTAGCATAAGCATAATCAGCGAATAATGTTCCCATTACTGGGATACAGGCCACCTCTCTGTGAGAGGGAACGGGCCGTATTCCACCACGCGAGCCCAGTGCGGGTTGGAGGATGTCACATATCGTCGATTTTTTGGTTCTAGGACATGCCGGTTTCCTCACGATGTTTTCCTTCACCGTTTTTGAGAGCAGGGCAGAAGAAATAATTTACACAATGTAAAGTGCCTGCTTGGGTTCGAACCCACGACCTGTAATTCGTTAGTTGCGCCCGATAACACTGGCCCACCACTGCTCAAACATACATAAAATATTGTTGTTCTTGTTGCTTCTCAGGTGGGAACGTGGACATTTGAAGATGGTTTTGTTGAAACTAAAGATAAAATAACACCAGCAGAACAAGAAGGATCAGAATCAATGAAGGGCAAGCATTTCATTGTTCTTACAGCTTTGGTAAGAATGCACAACACTAAATAAACGTATAATGATGCCCACAAATTAAAGCTCTATTTGTTTCTTGTAGAGTGCTCCGTATGGTATGCTAAAAGAATCTCCAAAAAAACTTGAAGGCAATGATCGATACGAAGGCTTCGGTATTGAAGTTATTGAAGAGTTAGCGAAAATTAATGAATTTAATTATTCATTCGACATACAAGAGGATGGTGTATATGGCTCATTAAATGCGAATACAAAAAAATGGAATGGCATGATGGAGAAGATAATGGATGGAGTAACTATCATTTGCCTTATTTTGGACCAATTTCTCGAAATATGTGACAAGTTTTTATCTGGTATTAAATAGTTGAGTTTATAAAAGTCTTTATAGTTTATAATTGATGTGTGTTGTCAAAATTCTAATATGTTACAGAGAGCAGATTTCGCTATAACGGACTTGACCATAACAGCCGCTCGACAAAAAGCAGTTGATTTTACCAGCCCTTTCATGAACTTAGGTATAACTATATTATATAAGAAACCCACGAAAGAACCACCAAATCTCTTCTCTTTCATATCACCATTTTCCATGGGAGTAAGTACTTTGTCAGACAGTCAGACTGGTTGAAAACATTGAGCTTTTGTTTTGTTTTTTATTTATCTCTTTGTTTTGCCATTACAGGTTTGGGGATGGTTAGCCGGAGCGTTTGTTGGCGTGTCTGGTCTTTTATTTATTTTGGGACGACTAGCACCAGAAGAATGGCAGAATCCTTACCCATGTATTGAAGAACCGGAAACTTTGGATAATCAGTTTACCTTGGCCAACTCGTTTTGGTTTACTTTGGGAAGTGTGCTAACTCAAGGATCAGAAATTGCACCTATGTAAGTTTTCGCTCTTAGTTTGTTATATTTACTTGCAGTTCAATACCAAACTGCATAGTGGTATTGAGCGCTGACGGTAGATTGGTATAATATAATGTTGGCTCCATACTATCTTCCAACAGTCCAATACTCCAAAAAGACTCCAGTCCCAACTCACGATCGATGAAAACAGACTGTCAAACATGCACGAACTATCTCTCTAAACGTGGAAGGTTAAGGTTCATAAATAAATAAATAAGGTTGGACGAGCAGTTGGACTATTGGACGATAGTGTGGAGCCGGCATAATATGTGAGTGTATGAGGGTACATGTAAATAGTGTTATTACCCAATAAACCAGTCTGAATCTGAACGTCTTGTTTGATTGTCGAATTCTATAAGCACCTTTATTCAAAATTGCGAAGCCTGTTAAAGATAAGAACAAATAAATTAGTATTTCGTTAATGTCAGTGTACTGAGTGCAAGTGACATAAACAGTCGAGAACAGTCATAATCAGTGAATTTGCAAACATTGGCGACGAGGATTCTGTGTTACCACCACGCCACCGCCATTTAATTTCAACAATTTATTAAATAACGTTATAACTGGGAACTTGTCTACAGAATGGTATGAAGTGCAAAATATCGTGTTTATTGTAGTATAACAAAAACTCAACTGAATTTCACGGGGGATGCGGGACTACTCGTACACGTCGATTGTGTAACGTGCAGATGTTCTAACTGGTGCGAATAATCGTGCGACTTTCTAATTAAAACAATTGACGCGCACAGTCGTGTCCCGCGTCACTCCCGGTATTTTATCTCAAGCCTTAGGCCGTTTGTCCACCGCGACGTCAACGAAACGTCAACGGTACGTCAACGAGAACGAGATGACGCCGCCGAAGTAGCGATACATAAGAGTGATTTCGCACTACGTCCGATCCGAATCTGAGAAATGTAGGTGCGAAGTAGCGATAGTACTATTTGTATCAGGGGTTGCGCACTAGATCCGAGCTCAGTCCGTCCGAATTTAGAACATTCCCATTTAGGATTGAACTCGGATCTTGAATTCAGATTCGGATCGGACGTAGTGCGAAACCTAGTGTGTTACTATTAACGCGCACAGTCGTGACCCACGTGACTATCAGTATTCGTCTCAAGCCTGAGGCCGTTGTCCAGCGCGATGTCAACGGAACGTCAACGGGCTGTCAGCGGGACGTCAACGAGAGCGAGATCACGGCGTCGAGGTAACAAATGCATACATTTATTATGGTTGCGTGTCCACCGCACGTCGTCATAAGGACGTCACGCTCGGTTCGAATAATCTCGTTTCTCGTTGAGACGTTGACAGTGGCGGGTAGAACGGTGTCATAGCCAGAGCTTTATTGTTTTGTTTTAGTGCTGTATCTACTCGAATGGCTGGAAGTATGTGGTGGTTCTTCACTTTAATCATGGTTTCGTCTTACACTGCCAACCTTGCTGCTTTCCTCACAGTTGAATCCAAGTTTTATGCTATTAAAAGTGTAAATGATCTTGCAAATAACCCGTATGAAATAACTTACGGAGCTAAGAAGGGAGGTGCTACCTTCAGTTTCTTTAAGGTAATGGAAATTAATGCTCAAATTCAATTGCATATCGAGGAAAATATCGTAGAATGATAGAGATTTCTAGTTATTTTATAAAAAAATCCAATTGATTTTGTTTTGTATTTTGTGTTTAGGAATCGGACAATTTACTATATCAGAAAATGTATCAATATATGGAAGACCATCCAGAATATCAAACAGCTACCAATGATGAAGGATTAGAGAGGTTGGTAAGAATCAAAGAAAGTCTAAAAACTAGTTGGTTGTCCCACTGTACTGTACACCTACCAAGAAATATTTCTCTTTTCTTTCAGGGTGAAATCCGATGACGAAAACTATGCATTTCTAATGGAATCGACATCAATCGAGTATATGGTTGAAAGAAACTGTGATGTCGCTCAAGTCGGTGGGCTATTAGACAGCAAAGGGTACGGGATCGCTATGAAGCAGAGTAAGATTTGTTCATCACTTTGTTCCTTAACGCTAAAGATTTTTTTTTTATACGATTTATTTCTACAAAGTTACATTAATGTTTGACTATTTACTTATCAGCTGTTTACCCCCTTATTAAATTATGCGTGTTGTCTACCTTAAGGGTACACTAGTCGGGCATTCTTCCATACAAACGTAGTATGGTGATTACTAGTCTGTTTGGCGGTATACGTTCAAAATTAAAAATTATGTCAATTTGTCTTGTCATTATCTAGCCCTGTATAGAAGCATAATTGAAAAAAAAATTGGTTTGGAAGTTATGAGCATCGGAACTTACTTATTTCAACACTAATTTTAACTTGTCTTTGGGAATAAATAAATAACTTATGTAGTAAGAAAATGGCAAAATAGAAACCGTACAAGAATAGATAATTTAATTATTAGTTCTAATAATTTTATTTTGAGTAAATACATTTAGTAGTTGTTTTCATAATATCTATACGCCCAAAGGTCTGTTTACGAAATTTGACGCGCTCGTTTTTTCGTTATAAATCATTATTTATTGTTACTAAATAATTGAATAAATTTATAAATAAATACTAAATAAATAAAACATAGGCTCGCCCCCTTATTATATGGGACTTAAACATAACTGGCGAAATGTGGGTGTAATATAGGGACACCTCTGCCCAACCCTTCGGGGAATACTGCCGTGATGTTATGTTGTAAATAAAATGAAATAAATAATTAGACTAGCATGCATATTAGCCACGCCCACCAACGAGGTCGACTCGTCGACTAGTGTACTCTTTTTTTTTGGGTGGGAAATTATCAAATAACTTCTCCCGCTCTGGGCAGAGCGGGAGGGCGTGTCAGACTTTTACTGACTAAAACCCACCCGTGTTCCTTCCGTTACCTGTGTGCCGGGGCCGCGATATCCCTTTCGAACAAACTCGCGACCCTGGCACACTCTTAACACTAAGGCCCGTATTACAGAACCTCACTCAAAACTCAAGCATTACTTAAAACTCGTTTAAAGCCTTTTGATTGGTTAAAACTAGTTTTAAGTAATGCTTGAGTATTGAGTGAGGTTCTGTAATACGGACCTAAATATCTAGTGAACTTCTATGAAAAGTGTATACTTTTTATCCAGATTCACCCTATCGTCAACCAATGAGTGAATCCATACTACAACTGCAAGAAGAAGGAAAACTAACCAGAATGAAAGATAAATGGTGGAAAGAAAAAAGGGGAGGCGGTGCTTGTGCGGTACACTCTAGCATTTATAATTTATTCCAATAAGGTTTATTTTAACTGAGAAGTTACAAGCTGTGCTTCAAGCTGCAGTGGCGTGCTATCTTTTTAATGATGAATGCTATTTTTTATTGAAGTTCACTCCTTAAGAGTTGATTTTTAAAACCCCCCGGTATGGAAATTTTATGAGGAGTAATATTTATACAAGCGTTACGTTTTGTATTGTGTTTTATTCGTAAATAACACGGATTTAAATTTAGAAAAACATTTTACATATTCACACTTCAATCTAGATATATATTTTGGCTGTGCGATACACGATTATTTGCACTTTAGTGCATCCAATTAAATCGCAAAGACAATTAAAATTATGATCGAATTGTTGTTTCATTTGAGTTATATTAGGATGCGTTTATTTTCCCCTGTTTGTCTATTGCATATTCAAAGACAATCTTATTATGGAGAAAACTCCAGTCGCGCGTCAGACCTGACACACACACAATTTTTTTATTGCAAGTTACGAGTCGTTCAAACATTTCGTAGGTACCTATTACTTTTTCATATGGCTTCGCAAACATTAACACTTTCATTAAACTTTCAATGATTACAGTTTAAAGTTCACAAAATGATAGATAAACATATTACTTATATCCTTTGACGTAGAAGATATTATAGTTGGCAATCCCCTGAACCATTAACACGTTTCTATTGATCAGGATGACGACACAGGCGGCGGTGAGGCTCAGCCCTTAGTTCTCGCGAACGTGGGTGGCGTGTTCATTGTACTCGCGGCCGGTTCGGGCATGGCCGTCGTCTGCGCCTTTGTTGAGATGATCTTCGACGTATGGATGATATCCCGGAAGATGAAGGTACCACATGCCATTAATATTCATTACTTTGTGACTCTATAATGGTTTTACGTGCCAGCTTGCTCTTTACAAGTCAGTGAGATAAATGATAGTGTGGTTAGGGAAGTTTTATGAATACCGAAGTTTAAAAAGTTTATGGATTTAGTGGCCTGTCGGTCGATTCTGTAAAAATATTAACGTGAAGCTTAGGTGAAGTGAGCGTGAAGTGAGCTGTCACTGCCACAGAATCGACCGGCAGGATGCTAGGGATTAACACTATTGACAGCTCACTTCACGCTCACTTCACCTATGTTTCACGGTGATATTTTTACAGAATCGAACGGCTGTTCATTTTGTTTAAATCCTTTATTTTAGATTCTTATTACTGTGACTTACAGCTTTTATTAGCTCAATAATGAATTAGAAAAAAAAAGAAAAATTGCTAAGGATGACTTGCCGTTTGTTGACCATTCTTCCTATGGCAACCTGTTTTTCTTATTCCCATGAAAATAGTAACTTTTACTGTGATTGCATCATTACTTTGTAAATATGGACGTTTTACTTTGAATTTGTGTTTTTTCGTTTACCAGAATTGCATGTTCCAGTGTGACCCTTCACCAAAATATAGTCGCTTCGTGTCATTCTCCGTAGTTCTTATTGTTACCATTGGTAAGTATTATACCATCCTATACAACAGCCATGCCTTCCATTCTGCCATCTAGTGGTTTTACCAAAACTTAGTTAAGTAGTCTTTTATTCATTTATATTATATTATAAGCCTGTGTGGTCCCACTACAGGGAAAATGCCTCCCTTCCCTCTTTCCACTTTTCTCGGTCTACTGCGATTGCGGGCCCGGAGTCCTTTAAGAAGGAGTCCAGCTTATCACGCCATCTCTTTCTGGGCCTGCCGTGTAGTTTTATTAATTAGTTTTGTAAATTCTTTTTTCAACTAAGCTATCCTAACAACTAGTTCTCTTAAATTATAAGTTGCTGAATTAAATTGCAGGTATCATTCAGAGAAGAATTGATAGCTGAATTGAAATTCATACTCAGCTTCAGTGGAGATACCAAGCCGGTTCGTCACAGAGAATCTACTGGCAGCGGTTCAGGGGAATCAAAGGGAGATGAAGAGAAGAATGAAGAAGATCCGGACCACCCAGATGGTAATGATAGACCTGACCCTTCACCAACCCCTCGCTCGGAGAGGTCGAACCATTCTCGTCATACTCTGCAGTTGAGCAGGAGACAAAGCAATGCTGTTCAGATGGCTAAAATGAGAAAATTTAGTTTGAAAAGTGCTTTATAGACTGTAGAGAAGCATAATATTCGATAAGCCTAGGTTTTCTGATATAGTTATCTGGGTAGGTACCTAGGTACTGTTCATGTTTACTCAAAACAATTATTATTTTTGTCTTCTTTAATTGCTTTGTACAGTTTGGTGGAAATTCCTTTGATATATTTAATATCCGTCCTTCAGTATCCGTTTATTGGCTTTCCAAATGTATTCAATGTGGACCATCCGCTATGGATACTAATTAAACCGTAATCTAATTATCACGTGTCAAGCTCAAATGTTAATCAATACGGTCACGCCCGAATAGGTAATTATTCTGCAATTTATGTATTTGTTCTGTGTTGAGTTCATTGTATAATTTCACACCCGAATAAATGCGAAAAGAAAAAGTAAGTAGTTTTATTTTTGTGTAGTTTTGAATTATATAACTTACATCTCTATCAAAACCACCGAATGAAAGGATTTTATAAAAAAAAAACATTTGCTGCACCCTGCTGTTTCACCCGCATAAAGGCTTGTGCAGACCAGCGCGACTTGTCGCGCGACGCGACACCGGTTATTGTTATACTGTGAAGTTTTCTTGTAAATTGTATTGTTCGTGTCGCGTCGCGCGACAAGTCGCGCTGGTCTGCACAAGCCTTAAAGCTTCGTGCAGATTAGTGCGACTGGACACCGGTTATTGTTATAACGTGAAGTTTTCTTAGAAATTGTAATGTTCGAGCCGCGTCGCGCCGTCGCGTCGCGCTGATCTGTACGAGCCTTAAGTCTAGATCCCACGGGAATATCTGGATAAAAACAATTCTATGTCCTAATCCAGGTCATGGTCTACCCATGTGGCAAATTTCATCCAAATCTGTCTAGCCGTTTTAGCGTGAAAGCGAAAATTGTTTGTTACGCGGCTCGAACAATACAAATAAACAAACAAACATAAAAATTAAATAAAGGAAATTATAAATGGAAAGTATATTTCTAATATTTAGAAATTATATTTTTAAATATTAGAATAAAAGAATATAAAAACATTTAAAAATATAAAAAATAGCCCATCGGTATCGGGAACAGGGTTCAAGCTACCGGTGGTCAGGGCTCCAGAGAGAGGAACCTCCTGACAATGCGAGCCGTGTTAAAGAGTAAAGGGCTTGATTCAGAAAGCGGTACTCCTGGGAGTACCGCTTTCTGGATCAAGCCCTTATAATATTATTAGTTGGAAGTAAGGATTTATTCACAACAAATTTCTCTACTTTACTTACTTTTTATTTAGGGTTTTGGTAGTAGAAGCTAGGTTACAAAGCCAGAAATACTCAAGAAGATATGAGAGTTGTATCATGTGATTAATATTGTAACATTAATATTCGCCCTTTCCTGGCCAGTGTCTCAAATGACTTGTCTTCAAACTAGTAGATAGTACGTCAAGTTGTTAATTAGTACATGGTTTGAGAAATGCGGTGCTGTCTGTCATTGTAATGTGTCGAGCGTGAGGAGGGTGCGGTAATGAAAGACCTTGATTGAGGACCTGCCACTCCTTAAGGTCATTCCTTATATTTCAGGACTGTTGACAACGAGCCTTAGAGAAAGAAGGCGGAGATTAAATACCTACTATTTGGTTTATTTTGGACTACCGTTTGCCGCGGCTTCGGCCGCGTGGTGATCGGAAATTATCCCACGGGAACGTACTACCGGGATAAAAAGTATCCTATATGTTAATCCAGGTTATAAATTATCTGTATGCCAAATTTCATCAAAATTCGTTCAGCCTTTTTTGCGTAAACAAACATCCAAACATAAAAACTTTCACATTAATAATATTTGTAGGATACTAGGATTTTTTATGTCCGTATAGGACTGCGTAGGAATTTCCTTTCATCGGCCTTTTTCTTTTTGGGGGTCTGTAGACAAGGAACCCTTCAGGTTCGCCATGTCCATCTGTCTGTCTGTCCGCGGCTTAGCTCAGAGACTGTTAGTACTAGATAGCTTTAATTTGGCATGGGTATACATATGAATCACGCCGACAAAGTGCTAAAATAAACACAAGAAAACATTTTTTTTTTTACCTACAATGTTAAGTTTGCTCATGGAAGAAATTCATCCCAACGACGGAACCCTTCATTGTGCGTGGTCCGACACGCACTTGGCCGGTTTTTATTAGATACTAGCAGTGCCCCGCAGTTTCACCCGCATAAGTCTCAATCCCTTGGGAATGTCGGGATAAAAAATATCCTATGTCATAATCCAGATCATGATCTACCCATGTGTCAAATTTCATCTAAATCTATTCAATCGTTTTAGCGTAAACGCGTAACAAACAAACAAACTCAGTTTCGCATTTATAATATAACTATATACATTTATATATATTTTATATTATATTAATTAGGATTGGTTTCGATGAAACTACATTCTCTGAAAGTGCGAGGAATATTGATAATATAATATAATATGACAAACATCTTGTAATGTATGATGGATCAAAATAATATGTATAAGATAATAGTTTATTCAAATATACATAAATCCTACCAAACTTAAACCCAAGGCAATCCTTATGACTGTACGATAGTTGACTGTAAAGCGATAATGACAAGTCATTTATAAGGATCCATACGCTAACAAATTGTCAACGTTGGAATTTGAAAATCAAACCCAAGATCAGGTTTCCCCATAATAATTTATTTACGTAGACCGCAATAACTACTTGGAAACTTATAAGTTGGTGTCGGGCAATTTGTTAGGCTAATGGAACCGCAGTGAAAGATGGTGGTCACTGAGGTCAGTCTCACTGACACTGAAATAATGGCTTTATGTATGAAAACTAAGTACTCAGAAGTGTCGCTGCTAAGAAGAAAATATTTTTGAAAATTTCTTGGAAACTAGCGCGCTAGATACTTCTCTCACGGCGGCACTCGAGGGTTGCGCTTGCCAAAAAGATTAGCCTGACCGTATATTGCTCGTTATGGCTCTTTATAAAGACCACTTCTAATCTCATGTGTCATAAGGGCGACTATTTTCACTAATTTTTCTTTGAGAAAACAATGGTTTACAGCGATCCGTGCAATTTTTTTAGGTTTCTGTACGTCCGAATGAAAAATGGAACCCTTTTAGGATCACTCGTGTGTCTGTCTGTCCGTCTGTCACAGCCAATGTGGTCCGAATCTAATGGACCGAATAAGTTGAAATTTAGTACACATATGAATTTCTGTCACCCAACACGGACGAGTAACGTAAATAAATGAATTTTGAATATTATATTATAGTTACTTTTGGGAGGCAAATAAGAAACAAAAAATGCAAACTGTACCGTGTGACATGTCAAATGATTAAGGATTACTGAGAAAATCTTGAAAAAATTAAAATTATTTTATAGTTATTTAAGAAAATTTATCAAAATTAACCATTCCCCCTTACCACCGAAACTACTGAGATTAAAATTTTGAAAAAAATACAAAAAATAGTTCTATACATATAGATGTATAGAACTATTTTTTGTATTTTTTTCAGCACAGAGAGAGATAAAGCGTACAGGTTTACATGAAAATCTATAAGTAGTCTATGGTCTTAAAATAACATGGTAAATCTTACAATATTGTGCATATAAACTTACACTTGCAGTTGGAATGTATGGGAGAACAAGTTTTTCAACTACAATGTTTGGTTTATTCTTGGGATAAATTCACACCAACTACGGAACCCTTCGTTGTTCTAGGTCCGACACGCACTTGGCCCGTTTTTTTTATCCTTGTCAGTCTTGAGTAGGGCTGTGCCGATGGGTAGGAAATGGCAAAATGTAACGAATAAAGAAATGTGCTAATAAAAGTCTATTACCGAATTTGAAAACAATATCATTTTGTTTTATATTTTAAGGAAAACACTTATAGCCGTTGAAACAGCTCTGATTTTTGGATTATTTCGGCACAGATTATCGTTAGTGATATTTGATTGAACATCATGCCTCTGTTTTCTTAAAACAGCAAATGCAACCATTTTGCTGTGTCTCCTGAAAACAGCGTTGGAGAATAAATGCCTGAAAGATTTAGATTATAATCAAATCTTTATTGCAATAGCAACCGTCGCTTTAACTACTATTTTCCTTGTTGTAGTTTAGTCACCCTAAATTGAAGTTATTCTCTCCACTAAGGCTAAGAACTCACGGACCGATTTTCATCCGCGCCCGCCGTGGTGGCGGGACCGCAAACGCCTGTACGAACACATAGTACATGGACCCGCGGCTTGCGCGATTGTTTGCGAGTCCCGCTGCAGCCGCCACGTCACGTCATTGAACGGATCGCTCCGATCTAGTACAATCTGTGAAACGTACTAGTTCGGCCTTCTAGTACTATTAGTACACTAACTGAATGAAGAGTATTACGAGTGCTTGAATGGTATCACAGGCTCATAGGTGTTTACATCGAACTTTAACAATTAAATCGTATCTACTACCTAAACTAATTTCAAAATGGAAACTAACTAAAACGTAGGTACTTATTATTCTAAGAAAATAGTTTTTTTATTTTTTTATCGGTAGCATCGCATGCCTTTAAGTTTCGAAAGAAATAAAGCAAAATACTTAAACTATTTTCGTAATAAAGATCTAAACACCTTGGCAAATCAGAGTTATGAAGTTGTAAGTTTGAGAAGTCAGAGTGAAACAGGAGTCAAAAGTGCGTCTAGTTCCTCGCTCCCTTGCAACCGGTCTGTTTCCCGCGCGATCCATGAATCGAGAATATGCGTGATCTCTGCGGATCCAAGTCCGAGCGACCGATCGGACGGAACGTGATCGAAACGAAGTACTAAATGACCGAAGTACTATTAAGCTTACGGAATAGTTCATTCTAGTACAGTGTCGTGAATTAATTCTTAATAGTACATAGTACATGTACTACACAAGCCTGCGCGGCGGTCGTGGCTGAAAACCGCTCCGTGAATTCTTAGCACTTGGCTACGAAATTGCGCTCATTAAGAGAGTAATAATGGGATTCGTATTAAGTTGGACATTAAGCTCATTTATAGAGTTGTCATTAGGTCGAGGTCACAGAATGTCGTCCCCAGATATAATGGACGCATTACACGAGACCAATTTTTTATCCCACTTGACAATAATCATAAATCCATAAGACGATGACATATGTGAAGAAAACAAGTCGTTAAGTAGCTGCCGGAAAAGATTCTGTTACAGAAACCACTTTTATAAAAGCCAAGAATAAAACAAAGTGGAACATTTTTAATAAACATTTATTATACTTTAACAACAAGTACATAATTTGTTAATAATAAATGATTTTATCTGTCAGCAATCAAAATGTATTATTTTGTGTTAAAAATTCAACTACTTAAGTCACTCGCAGCTCTAAAATCCTTTTGATTAAGAATCTGACGAAAATGACTGCACAGCATTATGTATCGAAGAGTTTACCGAAAAACTGGATGACCACAACACAATTAGTACGGGAAAGACAATGCACATCATGACCCCATCTAGCCCATTGACCTGGGAAGTGGAGCCCTTACGTTTAACAGCACCTAGATTAGTATCAATTTAGCTATAAGATCGTCGTTTAGCAAACGCCACACTGAGACTGCGCGAAGAATGTCGGGAGCTATGCGAATGATGAGTCCGATGCGTTTCATTTGAACGGATCGAGTGAAGAGAACGTATGTCATCCTTCCCTTCGGCCTTCGCCAGCTCTTCGAAGCTACCTTCCACGGAGTTCTTCTGAGGACGCTTTACAGGTTTTATATTGCCACTGAACTTTACGACGAATTTGAGCTCTTCTACTAATTCGTATCTGAAGGTTGTCTGTAAGAAATTTAAGCAAGATATTAGTTTGATCGTTTTCAGTGGTGGCATATATCACTTTCCGTCACCGGGGTTCATAGTTTTTTTATTAAAAAAAAGTTGCCAATGTATTACTGAACGACTGATAAATCATTTTTTGCAAGAATGAGCGTTGAAATACCTGTCTACCCTAATTATAGACACATGTTTCGGTCTGTCAGGTTTTCTATACATAAATAATATTAACGAAGTCAAAACTGTACATTGAATATATAAAAAAAAAGTAATTACTGCGAGTGTGGGAAGGAGTCTAATGCCGAAATATGGTTTTTAGAATTTTTGTCCGTTTGTCTTGATGTATGTTCCGGATTGGCGCAAAAACGGCTACGCAGAATTGGATGAAATTTGGCACACAGATAGTTTATAACCTGCTGTTTAATTTCTTTACACATTTTTGTAAATTATGAAGACTAATCTGTTTCATTAACATTCATTGCGTTATTTACGTTGTCATATTTTTTTTTCTAACTTATGAAGCAATGGATTAGAAATCTCTATCAAAATGATTTAGGTTGTGATTGATCGTGTAGTAAGCAAATATTGTGCCGGATACATGGGGTACTTTTGATCCCGGTAGTACGTCCCCGTGGGATATTTTCCAAAATGCACGCAGGTGAAGCCGCAGGTAAAAGCTGGTATTATAACAAAACATCATTGTCACCGTAGAGATTTTTAGACTGAGTTCTTTCTTACTTGCTGTTGAACAATTAGATGAAGATAATATCGTGACTAGTGCTTTTATCATGCTCATGCTATTGCAGCTATAAGTCATAATGTTCTGACAACATGAAACCGTTGCGCAGCAATTCGAGACAATGCAACCTACAACAATTAACACAGAGTGTCAAGAGTACCTACTCCTGTTTTGTCGGAGACACTCTAGTTTAATCAAGTGCTGTTCCAAGCACTTATGACTTAATATAAAGAGGGTGGTAACGAAATGATTTGTTCTGAATTTTGGAGTTCAATCTTAGCTATCAATTCGATCTCATGATATAATCCAAACATTATTCGGGCACCAGAGCGTCATGTTATTTTACTATTAGCTGCGCCCCGCGGTTTCACCCGCATAAGTCTCGATCCCGTGGGAATATCGGGATAAAAAGTATTTTTTGTCCTAAACCAGGTCATGGTCTACCTATGTGCCAAATTTCATCCAAATCCGTTCAGCCGTGAAAGCGTAACAAACAAACAAACTCACTTTCACATTTATAATATTACGAGTATTTAGGATTTACCCCGGTAGCACACCTCCGCCGCAAAACCAACCGCTACTCTAATTTCGCCTAGCGGAACATGTCGCTAGCCAGTTGAATTGAGCTACTGCGGTTTCGCGGCTACGGTTTCGCGGCGGAGGTGTGCTACTGGCGTGAAATAGTCTATTTTCCAATGATTATCAGTTTGTCGATCATTTTATCAGTAAGTGGGTACTTAACTCTGCCAGGGTTCTTATACAGGCTGTACCAGAAAGGTGTGGTCAAATTTAAGGGTGTGGTACATAATTACAGACCATGAAACTGAACAACTTTCTCCACCAACGTGGTAATCGCGTAAAATAATTCAGTTGTCTTACATTTGGGTCGAGTACGTACTCGTATTGGAGTTTTGTACGGAATAGCTGATATTTTTTTCGTGATTTATGCACCACGTTGTACGTATTTATTTTCTTCAACAGGTTTTATTTTCATTGATAGTACAACAAAAAGTTTAAATTAATTCCAATATCCATTTTTTTTGGCTGTAAACGTGTCAATCAATCTGCCTAGCTTTTTCAACTATATTGGGGTCAGCTTCCAATCTAACCGGATGCAGCTGAATACCGTATTTTACTTGGAGCGACTGCCTATCTGACCTGTAACTGGGTAATACAATACCCCTTGGTAAGACTGGTTGTCAGACTTTCGGGCTTCTGACGACCCGTAACGGCTGTCAAAGATCCACGAATGACATCCAGGACCAAAGGCTTAACGTGCTTTCCGACGTACAGAGGAGTCTCGGTAAGTTAAGATGGTCACCTATCCACAGACCAACCCCGGCAAGCGTTGGCTGTAAACGAATACTTCTGGGGATCCAATGGGGCAAATAACATTGACTAGGTCTGGAGAATAGATGTTGACATCTAGACATAGAAACTATTCCATACTATGAAAAGTAGAAGAAAAAAAATTTGTGTATATAAATCATTTTCAGTAGTATCTTACGGATACCCACAGTATTATAATCCTTAAACTGCAAGCCTTAGAAAAAGTTGTAGTGATCACGCAGTATACAGCATGTAACAAAAACCCTGTCCGATCCGGAAAGCACATAGGTACCGCAATAACATTACCAAGAAGTAAAGTTTTTTTAAAAATAAATATGGGTTATTGCTATTTAAAATTCACGTTTTTAGTACCAAGATTACCCTAATTTCATTCTAAATTTGCAATTTTTTTGCAGAGGTCATAAGTAGGGAATCCAATCATGCATACGCTGGGTCCCGCACCGTGTTTGCGGGACTACACATGCGGGATCCGCATTCGAAAAAATATTTTATTCATCCCGGCCAATGTCAATGTCACGAACTACTAAGTTATTCAACCAAAGTACTTTGTGTATTACTTGCGAAAGTGACGCTTCATTAAGGAAAAAAAGTTTTACTAGTATCTAGAGCGTATTTCTTCTTATTCGTAGCACTCTTGCCGGAGCGGTCGTGGGTCTTCATGTAGTTTCTTGTCCAGGGGCTGATGTGATTCGCCTCACGATTTTTCGCCATCTACTCCGATTTTTGGTGCTTTTAGTGCACTCATACACAGGTTCGCCCACTGCGGATTTCATTTGGTCAATCCATCTCATGGGTGAGTTTCCACGTGGTCTAGGGCCCTCCACTCTGCCCTGCACGACGCGGCGCTCTATAGAGCCACCCTCACGCCTCGAGACGTGTCCGAAGTATTTGAGGATGCGCGTTTGGACCAGAACAAAAATACTCTTTTTGATGCCGAGTTCTTGGCGTATAGAGGTGTTGGTGCGAAACTCCATCCACTATACCCCAAGCATTCTTCTCCAGCACCACATTTCCAGAACGTTTATCTTCTTCTTCTCGATGTCACGGAGCGTCCACGTCTCAGCAGCGTAAAGGAACATAGGAAAAACCAGTGTTTGAACAAGCCGGATCTTCGTGGCTTTTGTAATATCTCTGTTCCTCCAGAGTCTTTTCAGTTTCCCCATTGATGATTTAGTTATCGCCATACGTCTCTTAATTTCATCCATGCTTCCGCCCCCGTTTGAGATTAACGCTCCAAGATAAATGTAGGACTGGACCACATCGCAGTTCGCATTTTTAGACACTTCGGGCGAGGCGCGGTCCACGATCATCACCTTAATTTTTTTGCGGTTAATCTTTAGTCCGAATTCGAGGCTCTATTGAACGGCATATAACAGCTAATCAGATGATGCTTGGGCTATCAGTAAAAATGAGTGTCAGCGTGGTTTGAATTCGACTACATGTAAATAATGCCCTGCTTGTTATAAAGATCTCTACTCGCTCTACTAACTTTATATTTTCTTGGGATTGATATCATTAAAAAAATCACCTAATAGAAAAAACGACATTATGTTTAACTAATTATGAATAAAAAGGTATACTTTCTAAAATCTAAGTGTCTTTTATTTCATATAAAACTTCATAAATTCATGAACATAGCTACTTAGAACAAAATGTATGATTTTTTGGCAGTCCCCTAAAATTCCGCACATCCACGGGATTGATGATCTCGATCCCGCGGGATTGGGATTTTGATGCGGGATTGGATTCCCTAGTTATAAGTTATGGCTTGTAGACATTCGCTGAACGACGGCCGCGCCCCATGTAATAAACCAGTAAAATTCCCCATAGAAAAAAAATGCAGCGATTATTTTTTCTTTTTTCCAGAAAATAACCACATAAATAGACTCTCAGTGTGATTCTTAACAACACCCTCACGGATCGGACAGGGTTTTTGTTTCACGCTGTTTATCATTCACAATAAATAAGTAAATAAAGATCACGAAGTAAATACTTATAGAGCTGGCAATGCTACCAAATGTTTATTAATTAGAAATCACCTAGAATTATTATTAGGTAGTCGGTGTACTCACGCTATATTTGACGGATCTCTTGAACACCCCCCACAACATATCTATGATGGACAAGAATATTCCTACGAGGCACCCGACGCCGAGCACCACAAACGCACCCAGCATATTCTTCATACTCAACTGTTTCTGTTCCTCGTCACGTTTCTCCTATTATAATATACAAACAAACTCACTTTCACATTTGAAATATTAGTTAGGATGTTTGATGATTAAATTATCATATTCTTTAGAATAATATCCATTTTATTTTGTAAGTTTACACTGTCTTGTTTTCTTTTCACTACTACTTCTTTAGGGTTTGCTTCAAAAATGGTGAAGGAAAACATCGTGAGGAAACCGGCATGCCTGAGCGATATTTCTCGACGGTATGTGAAGCCAAGTCTGAGGCCCATGGGTGGCTTTAAAACTCTGACACCCGGTTAGTCACTAACCACACGAAAAGAAGAAGATGGTTTGCCTCAAAAATACTTAGCAGAAATCCCAAAGAAAAAGTGTTTTTGTTTTTGAAATATCCTTTTAAGCAATAGAAATATAAAATATGTCTGCCCGTTCGTCTGTTGTTGTTTGTGTGTGTTATATCTCCTAGTTCGAAAATAATTATCAAGACTTATATTACCCCGCACTTTCCGCCGCCTCTCTTCTCTTTCCACCATATATTTCTCATTTTCTCAATTTCCCCATTTTCCTTCATATGTAGCAATGCGTCATCTATATATTTCTTGTATGGCGAATCTACAAATACAAACATGGAAATATTAGTCTCGAATGATTAAAAATTAACCAAAATAATCGATGGACGGACTGTGTGAAAAATGATGTAGCTAGAAATGGAATGACTATCGAGATTACGACTATGTAAGGAAAAGACATGTTGCGCCCACACATTGGGTTAATGGCAATATGATGTTTGAGAATGGCAATATGTGTGTATAATGATGTTGATGAAAAATGTATTATATAAAAAAAGATGTAAAGCGTTCATACTCTTCTTCATTCCGATGCCATAACTCTTGGAGTCGAGCAACCCGCCGACTTGCAGTAAGTCACAGTGTCTTTCTATATAATATTCTAGGGACGTTGATTCCATGAAAAACGCATACGTCTGGTTTTCAGCCCTGAAAATAGTGAACATTTTAGTAATTGAAAACTTTGAAGCTGTTCAAACTATTTCAATTTAGCATAAATCTAGTAAATTGTCTTTTAAATGATCATTCGATCTTGTGAAACTAACGACCACCCCTAATTGCGTAACACCCGATCAATCACAATCTGTTTCATTTTAACAGTTCAACAACATTCATAGCTTTATTTACATTAATGAGCAGACAAATTTTCCGAACATATGAAGCAATGGAATAGCAATATCCTTAAAATTTATTCAGATTATAATTGATCGTGTGTTACGCAATTAGGGCGCTGCTCCTGGTTCGCACGGTTTTCACTACTTGACAAAACATCGAGATTTCTTTATAATATATACGAGTATGTCGCCGCGAAGGCATCAACCTGTAAAGATTATAACATAATCCTATGCGTAGCCATAAAGTGCTATGCTGTCACAAGCATTAATCAAGGTATCAGTTCCTTTGAGATCAGACGCCATCTATTGCAAAACTTGTGAACTCAGTCCCTGTGGTAGCCGATATCAGTGATAGTGAAATTATTAAACTAATTTCGATGTTAGAGCCAAAACTATAGTTGGAATTAAAAGGGAACATTTAATTAATGATTTTTGGGTTTTTAGTCATATTGATAAGTGCTCATTTGATAGTAAATTTGTTTATGGCAAAGCGTTACCTAATCTCACAAAGATGGCGCGATTTGCTAATATTGTGATCAATAACTGAATGTAATAATTTAATACGAGAACTAAATAAGTTTCAATTATAGAAAACCAACTATAAAGTAATAAGATTATTTTACACTGCAATTTACTAATGAATACCTGTTGTTTGATTGAATTCCTTGAATCACAGGAAGTGTTGTCAAAAATAGTAATAATGAAGGTGTAAAAAGTAATGAAGGTTCTAATTTAACTTTAATTCTGAATGACCTTTGTATTTGTGAATATTAGCATTGTTTAATTATAAAATAATTAACTGATAAGCATTTTAGCATTATTTATAAGTTTTATTGAACTAAATAAGTAATAAGATTTTGTATTGGAATACGCGATATATCCGCTGACTTAGAAAAAGGGCACAGACAGAACAATGGCATGTGTTCAACCTCTGTAACATAATGATTTGATTTTAAAAGAGTGGCTAAGGAGTTTCTTGCCCGTTCTTCTCCTGCAGTACCTACATCGTCTTGGAATGGGCGACTAGCTTCACCAACTAACTTAAACTCAATGACTCAACTAACTTAAATTAAGTGACAAACTGATGACTCTAAAGTGTAAACGTTATAACTGGAATAAATGCTTTGATTTTGAGTTAAGAATTGTGTGTGATTGAAAACCAACTACCTATATCTACCATCAACGAAGAATTACACCGGAGACTACTCAGACACGGCACAGAGTAGATACCCCGTCCTGTCATATACGTTTAATATTATATTATTATTATACACATAAATCTATCGGAATAAATTTTCTAAATGATGGTGAAACACTAAATCAAAATCTGTTGCGTAGTTTAGAGGAACTACGCGGTCACACAGACACACGAAAAGCGACATTAATATTAAGTATAGATATGTAGATATAAATAGATACTTGGGTAGTTCAGGTTATAGTAACTAACATTCCGACTCCTACGTCGTTCTCTGCGACGAGCCAATTGTGCTGCACCATTTTCTTGTACATTCCTTGATATGTTGGATTTGTGGAAAACTGTAAGAAATGTTAAGAAGTTTAGAATTTTTTTTATCAAATAACTGATGGGAGGATTGATGATGACATTTAGTAACTGTTTACAATAAGGAATATGCAAGTAATTCATAACCTTTTCATTATTTACGTATGACACCGTATGATTATGAACTTCATTAGTTTATAAACTATCGGTATTGATTCCGTTAGATTATATCTGTCGATTTTTTTGTTTTTTAAATTTAATTGTATAGCTCTCTGGAATAGCTCCATTTAGCTAGGCAGTAGGGGTACTTTCAGCACATTTTATAAATTTTTTGTACATAATTCGTGCGTGTTCCTACTTCAAAATGTGCTTATCCACTCATTGATTAAAAGAGAGTTTTATTCACTGTTATCGATGAATCAAATGCCATTTTTCGAACGGCAATGGTAAAAAGCTATTAAGTTTAAGTATATGATTTGGCGCTAAAATACGATACAAACACAGCAGTATCGTGGATAAAGATGTCACATCATGGCCGTCACCATTATTAAAGACTTTTAACACTTTTGTTGGGTTTACATTACTCTTCTTTATTGATCAAATGAATAATAAAAACAATTACATGCATAATAAAGAAAAATAAAAACCTCAAAAAACTGTTTGGTAGAACCCAGCTTCTTGGCTCCATATGAAATTGACTTGTGTTTGTAGAGTTCTTCAACCGTATTAAAAGGCAAGACATTTTTCTCGACAATAAGGAAGGCGACCAGTGTACCAACGTACGATGCCACCATGACCATGGTGAAGAACCACCACACACTTGTGATCATACGCGGAGCCAAGGCACTGTAAACAAATAATTTGCTTTACGTTTTCTTCATGGCTTAAGTATACAGAAAGGAAGACAAAATATACACACATAACATCACGCCTGTGTTCCCCGAAGGGTCAGGCAGGTGTCGTAGTACTACCCATAGTACACCCGCAAAGAGAAATTATATTAACCAAGAAAAGTCTACGACACGCAAACATCCGCACTTACGTACGTATACACTGACGAGCAATATAAAAAAGCCACTTGCAAAGTGCTAAAAAAATCAAAATATCTCCTAAACAACACAGGTTAGTTTGTTTTTTATGTGCTTTTAAATACACTTGAATGTTGCTTGAATATTTAATGATAAGTTAGTGGCTTCTTCATATTGTAAAAAATTGTTTAAATATTTCGGAAACCATGCAAGATAAGCTTCTTGAAGTAACAAGCAACATTCAAGTGTATTTAAAAGCATAATTTTGCCGCTCTGAAGTAGGCTACAAATTAATGCGCAGTAGTCAATCTTCCCTATAAAACAGTAGCGCGCATGCCAGCGAGCATGCGCAACCTAACTTCAGAGCGGCAAAGTAATTTTACGTGAACTGTACCTACCTAAATGCGCAAAGCTACCATCTCTATACCTATATTTTTTTGACTCAAAAGCATTTAAAAATTAGCTAACCTTTCATAATACTATATGATTTACTTACATTGGCGCAATTTCAGAACCTTGCTGCATAACAGAACCAATAATGAGCCACACTGAGTTGGCGAAACTGAACTGATTGTTAAGTTCCTCGGGAGACTCAATGCAGGGCACCGGATTTTGCCATTCCTTGTTAGATATTCGGCCAACGAAGATCATCGTCACACCCAGAGCCAACTGGATCAGCACCATGTAGTACCACACCTGATTATATTGATAGCATTATGTTATAGACTAGGAACAAAACGACGTGAATGAACATTAGATAAAAACATTTTAAATTAGGTGCATATCTTCAAATATTGCAATCTTTTAAGAAAGAAGATGAAAACGTAACTGTTTATACTTAGAATGATGTTTTTTAAATTCACGGGTTTTGTATTTTATTTATTAATATGCATGCTAATTAGTCAATTTTTTTATTTTTATTCATTCGTAGAGGTTGGCGAAAGAGAGATCGGAATTCAGTCCCCGCGAGTTGTTTTACTGATGTGTACTCACTAGCACAATCATAATATGCTTAGTCAGAATTAAAGTAATTTGTTAAATAAATGTAAATCTGAATCAAATGAGAATCCCAAAGAAAAGTTTTTCTCAATCAAGGAATGTCGAGGAAGAATAAGGTCAAGTAGAAATTGTAAAGAATTTAAAGAGTTAATTTTTACATGTATGAGTCATCAACATCATCATCTGGCTAGGGCCTAGCCTATGAGCTATGTTAGGGTCAGCCTCCAGTCTAACCGGATGCAACTGAATATCCATCTTTACATGGAGCGACTGCCTGTCTTACCTCCACAATCTACAACCCAGTTACTAGGTAATACGATACCCCTTACCTACATACAGCAGACTTTATAAATACCTATGAGCATAGTGATAAAATTATGCAGAGACAAAATATAAATATAGTTCATATTAAAATACCTCTTTAGAGAAGACAGCCATGAAGGAGAACATCTCAGGTGGCTGTTTACTGGGCTGCTTGTAAAGGATTCCGATACCGAGAGTCATGAATGGTGTGGAGAAATCGATGCCGGTCTGTCGCACCGCCGTCATCGTGAAGTCGCATATGGCTAGGTCTGCTTTCTACAATATTATAGTGAAATAAGTGTTAGTGTTTCTTAAGGGTGCACTAGTTGACGGCTCGAACTCGTTGGTGGGCGTGACTAATATGCATGCTAATTAGTAATTTTTTTTTTTTTTTTTTTTTTAATATATTTATACATTTATTGAGTGAAATAGACGATGTTTTATAACGAAAATGAGCGCATACAATTTTATGAGCCGACCTTTGGGCGTATAGATATTATGAAAAAACTACTGGATGTATTTACTCAAAATAAATTAAGGCTTGTGCAGACCAGCGCGACTTGTCGCGCGACGCGACTCAAACAATGCAATTTCTAAGAAAACTGTACAGTATAACAATAACCGGCGTCGCGTCGCGCGACAAGTCGCGCTGGTCTGCGCAAGCCTTTATTTGAAATTTTGAATAAATTATTTATCCCTGTACAATTTCTATTTTGCCATTTGTTTACACTACATAAGTTATTAATTTACGCCCAAAGACGAGTTAGAATTAGTGTTGAAATATGGAAGTTTTGACTCCCATAACTGCCAAACCAACATCTTTTTTCAATTCTGCTTCCTTATAGGGCTAGATACACAGACATATATATTGATATAAATTTTAATTTTGAACGTACACCGACTACGAGTAATCACCATACTACATTTGTATGGAAGAATGCCCGACTAGCGTACCCTTAATACGAGATAATACCAGAAGGCCAATTCAATTCCCGTAATTAAAAACGTTTAAAAACTCGTCTGAGTTTCTTCTCAGCGACAATCGATGTCAAAATTGCATGAACATTTGAGGTAGTTAACACATTGAGATTAGAATGTGGACGTTCTTACATATACGGAAATTGATTTTTAATGCATAATTTATAACCTAGATTGACTCCTGAGCGCTAAGGTTCATAGAACTTATTTCCGCGCATATTTGTCATATAGTTCTGGCTGTTAGGTTTTGTAAGATTTATGTTTCCCACAATACATAACACAGGAAAATTTGCTAGTGTCTGGCAAGGTTTAGACAAGACCCGTATTAATACAAAAACAAACGGAAGATGTTTTGGTACAATATAAATAATAATGTACTATATTAATAACAATACAAAAGTATGATAAAGTAGTTTGTATCTAATTGTTACATAGTAAGCTGTGAACAATTTTAAACCCTAATATAATTTAATCATTTAAGTTTATTACATACCTCCTCCATCAGTTGTAAGGCCATTCCAGTCCAGCCATTTTCGGTTAGACTACCATAATTATTCTCAACATCGAATTCGTAACTGAATCCTAAGATTTCACTCAGTCTATCAATTATATCAATCGTGAACCCTTCATAACGATCGTTACCTTCTAGTTTTTTGTGAGATTCTTTTAAGTAACCGTATGGTGGAGCCTAGTGAAAATAAAGAAAATAAAAATTGGTTTAGAATCAGCACCTTAAGAACGTCAAAATTTCTAAAGCTGCTGATAGGCTTGAGCATTCACTTGTAACAGAACATCGAGCATCGAGCGAACAACGGACAGAGCCAAGCATAGAGCCAAACATCGCTAACGAAAATTTTCACGATCATTCTAGCGAACACTCTAGTCAATGTTCAGAGGGACGGTGGCGGAGCAATGACAGATTGGCTCGGCTCGGCAAATAACTCGAAGCAAATTTACTAACCTTTCGCTAAAATGCTCGCTAGAATGCTCGCTAAAACGCTCCCGTTTATTTTTCTTTAATGGAATATTCGCTAGAATGCTCGTTACAAGTGAATCCTCAAGTCTATCAGCACCTTAAGACACTCCTCCAAAAACGCCCGCCCATCACCAGTTCGTAGTACTTTAGCTGAGAAAAAGATTACAGTTAAAGCCAAGGCAAAATGGTATGCAACGAATTTAAGAACGTAGACAGCAAACGGGCACTAAGGTGCTGCAAGGATCAAAATAAGAGCAGAACATTGAATAACAAATATACACTCCATACTAAAATTACTATTATGACATTTTTATGATTATGACTTACCGTCGTCGCTATGAGTACTCTCAATGATTTGTTCCTCATTGCTGATTCTTGTGTAATTTCTGCATCAGCCACAAACGGCCTTTCTATTTTTAATTTGTTGTTTTTCCATGATCCTATCTAAATGGAAATATTTAGTTTATAGAATAGTTAATGTTTACAAAATTAAATTAATCTTTTCTTCGATCGATATAATGTTGAATATATAACCACTACTGTATATACATACGTACTGACTTCGATAAAAACGGGCTGCCAGTCAATGAACTTACTGTTTGATTGCCAGCAGAAGTTAATTCGAGTATATCAAAAGTGACATCCGTACGCTGTCCCAACCCGTCGAATATCAATGATCTTGTAATGCCGTAAACCTTGTTCTGTAACAAGTAAAAAAAATCTTTTAAGAACACAAACAACAAAACTAAACAGTGCCTATTGCATTGTCACTAAAAAGTACCCTTTGCGTAGTCATTGTAGAAATTCTTAGGGACTCATTTTAAGACGGAGGACGACATCAATTGCGTCACTTTTGCGAGCCCCAAGGTGCAATAATGTTATAAGTAAATATGTGGACTGTGATGTACTATTAATTTTGTAAAAAGAAGGGAACATACGTATATGTAGGTACTAAGGCCCGCTTGCATCGCAAAACGCTAAATACATTTACCGCTAAACGTATTTATTTAACACATCGCTCTTTTTCTGTCAATCCTTTGAAAATTAAAGAGACATAATGTTTTAAATATGTTTAGCGCTAAACGCATTTAATTATTCGTAGTGCAAGCAGGCCTAATACAGGTAATAACTTACCGTCTTCATAAAATTTAGGAGAGTAGATCCGTAATCCCAGGCTTTGTAATTTTTGCAGCTTAGTGTTTCAGCTTCCACGTTTACTTTCTTGATGGCTGCGGCGAATACTTCCACCGCATCGTGTATGAGCAGTAGTTGTGTTTTAAGTTCCTCCGGCTCAAGGGTCTTCCCGGTTTCTTGGTTGAACGTTGTCGTAAAGTTCCACAACTTCTCATTTTCTTTGTTTTCTAGTTCTACTATACGAAATCCTGAAATGGATGGCTATTAATAAGTTGTCTCATTCAGGATTTGAAAAAAGCTTCAGAAAATTCCAGCAGATCTCTCTTTATATTTTATTTTTAATACTATTCTGTCCTACGTAAAATTATTTTCATCAACCAAAATCATTATTAGATATTTCTGACGTAAAATAGGAAAAAAAATGTGGGGCAAAAGTCCTTGGGAATGTTACTCCCAAGGAGTATAACAACTATACTCACCAGGTACAATTAGCTTACAATAGAACTCACCGGTCATATTAACACCGCCGTATTGGTACCGACTCATGTCCAGGGTGAAGAGGTCGGGAGACACGAAAATGTACGAATGCTCTTCAGCCATCATGCCCACCTGTTGTGCGTGGAGTAACATCTGTTCCAAGTTCCTTGACGGACAATCCACCACGAAGTTCGTGTAGCCGTTGTGTTTAGCATCTATTAAGACTTCCCTGAAACGTGATAAAATATTTAACTAGTATTTATTACTGCTAAAACTACATAGACATTATTTATATGTAATATATACATCTGTAGACAGAAGATATACACTGTGTCTTGATATATTCCTACATCTTTATCTAAAAGGCATTTTACATTTTTTTGCTAATACATAGCAATGAGCCTTCATAGATATTCGAACCTAAAACATAAATATTTATAGTTGCTTCATACCCGAAAGCAATTTCTGGTCAATTTCACGTACTTACACGTTTGAAACCACATCCTATACCAGAATGAAAGAAATCAGACTGTTTTTTGCGGTTCTTCCTTTATAGTTTTACAAGTAGGAGTTTAAAAGGACGCCCATTTAAGAAAGATAAACGCTGTAACACGGCGCAGCTTGCGGAATGACGCCCACACTTGACGAATACAAAGAGAGACAGCAGAGAGATTATTTTTGTTTTTGAAATCAAACGCAAACTGTCTAGCCAAGTCTGAATCCCCGCATAAACTTATATGAACGTACGTGTAAGAGTATCATGAAACTATTTGTATCGGTGTGTCATTGACGTGTGTAATGTAGTCGTGATGTGTCGTATGTAAAGTTTAGTGGAAAAATATCTAAATTTTTTACCCGACTACGGCGAAGCAAATCAGAGGGTCATGTTTATGACCGGTATGTTTGTATGTATGTTCATCTGTTACCTCAGAGGACATAAAGTCATGAACAAAAAATTGATTTGGTATCAAATGAAAGGGCTCGACGAACACTTTTTTATCGTAGTTAGGTTTTAGTTTTTCTAACTTTTATGTTTTTGTTCTCTAGAGAAAAGCCTAGATTGTTTTTTGGCAAACAAGCTGTCAGACACCCTGATCACCACTACCCAGGGATGACCTACAATATCAGAAAAATTGCATGCTTTTTCTATCTTAGAGACAAGATCTCATTTGCCTGTGATTTCACAGGCACTAATCCTTGGTATGCTGGGAGTACTTCCCGGGACGAGCTTCTTTCCAAACTATTGGTTATTAAAAAGTAAAGGTTACCTGTAGTCATCGCCGCTGAGTTCTCTCAAAGTGACAACGTACGGGTAAGTACCGTTGCCCAGCTGCAACAACTCACTCACGCGCAGGAGACTGTGTCCCTTCACGTAGAGTAACGTGAAGTTTCGCCATTCCTTGTGCAATACTAACTTTTCTAAAACCTGAAAAATTACGAGATATAATAATCAATATTTTGAGCGTACTTTGTTTCTGTAGGTAAGTTTGGTCTTACGTAACCCTCTTTCCGATCTCAATATTCCTGTCTTTACTGAAAACTAGTCAAGGAGCTGTACAATTCGTTTTTATGTAGTTTGAAACTTTTATAGAACAACAGGATCCAGGAAGTCTAGGTAGATGCTCGTCTCCAAATCTACATAAGACTATCAGAGCTCTATAGCTTTATATAAACCGCTCTAACCGTGGCGTATGTTATGCTTTTGGTACTATCGCGAACACTGGCGCCTGACCACTTGTCGACAAGAAAAGTGGTCAGGCGCCAGTGTCCGCAATAGACAAATCAATCATAACTCATAACATAACATAAAATCACGCCTGAAATCCACGAAAGGTTAGGCAGAGGTGTTCTTACCCGTTAGTACACCCACATTTCGTCAGTCAATCATGTAGAATAGTCTAATTTAAAACTGCACGCCCCTCCGCTGTTTGTTACACACACATTTTAAATGTTTTTAAAGAAATTTTAGTGGGGGTGTTTAAATTAAACGATCTCTACAACAGCATATGTATCTACATTTTCAGTTCATCCATGAATTGAAAGGTCGCTCCTATATGATAAAATGTACCTAATATGATAAGGAAATAAACGTATCATCCAAATTGTGGCTAAGCATAAAAAGGTCTCCCTAGAGTTATTACGAATATCAAGTGACACGAGTAAGGAAATGCTTTTACCGAGAAATAGAATTTGTTAACACCCATGTGCATAGAAAGCCAAGAGTATACGTTTTTTTTTTGTTACAGCTATCAATCTTTCCCATTTTCAGTAAACCAGAATAGATAGGCTTTGTACCATTTACATATCACTACATATTATTAAAAAAATGCCCCCCCCCCCCCCCCCCCCCCCCCGCCCGCCGCATCTATCTGTCTGTCTGTCTGAACGCGATAAACTCAAAAACTACCGATCGGATTTTCATACGGTTTTCACCAATGAACGGAGTGATTCATGAGGAAGGTTCAGGTGTATAATTCATTAAAGTTTTGTGTAAATTGGCTGAAATATGACGATTATTGTTGAAGATGTCGGAAAAAGTCATTCCGTAGGCGCGTAAACCAATAGAGTTAGGTATATAAAAACTATAGAGTTATATGAAAACTATGTATTACGGAATTAATGCATTGTTTACCTGGATTAACACATGGGGTACTTTTAATCCCCGTAGTACGGTCGCGTGGGATATTTTCCTTCATCCACGCGACCGAAACCGGGCATAAGCTAGTCCATATAACAAAAATGAATTGCTGTTCGTTGGTAAGCGCATCAGTTCAAAAAGGCTGGACTGATTTGGTAAATTTTTGTTTTAAAATGTTTGTAATGGTCTGAATCAGGTTATTACGGAAATAAATTTTTGAAAAGACGCCGGGATTTTTTTTAAATTTTGGATAACTGATAATGCATTTTCTATGGAAATTTTGTATGAAATATTGAAATTTGGACAAGGTCTGTCAGGTCAGCTGGTATACAATAAATACATATACACATAAAACATATTCTACTTATCTATATAGATATTTACAACATGCAAGAAGTACAGAGAACAAAAAATTGTGTTTAAGGAGAGAGATACTGTCTTGTTTATTAGGGTTCCGTAGAAAACAAGAAACCCTTATAGTTTCGCCATGTCCGACTGTCTGTCTGTCCGTGGCTTATGTAGCTCAGAGATGGTTAGTATAGAAAGCTGTATTTTGCCATAGATACATATTAATCACGCCGACAAAATGGTAAAATAAAATCAAGAAAAAGGTTTTTTTTAGGGTACCTCTCCTACACGTAAAGTGTGAATGTTTTTTTTCTCGTCTATCCAATGGTGTGGGGTATCGTTGGATAGGTCGGTCAAAAATATTGTGGGTGTGTGCAAATAATTTTTCAATTCAGGAATCCGTACGCGAAATATTTAGTTGTGAAAAAATTCACAGCAGTAGTATAGGTATATAACCAAGTTAAAAGGAAAACTATCACAGCTAAGTAGGCTTTACAGGTTAACGAGTAATAATCGACCAACTTAAATTTGCAGTTTGAAAAACATGATCTCCCATACATTCCGACCATATTTTTCAACAACAATGTTAATTTTGTTCTTGGGATAAATTTATACCAACTACAGAACCCTTCATTGTGCGTGGTCCAACACGTACTTGGCCGGTTTTTTACAATTTACCTTACTACCTACAGATAATAAGCAAACTACGTATAATAACAAGAAAACAAAACACGAAGATAACTATAGTAAGTACCCGAAGAACTGACCTAACAAAGTTTCTTCGTGTCACATTACTTGAAATATTTATCTCCAGCTACGGAGAGGATTCCAGGAAACTAGTCTTGTAATATTGATTACTTATGCCTGCCTCACAACTCCGTCTATCAATTAACTTTTCTAGCAGTGATAGCCTAGTGACCGTCGAACTCGAGTTCGAACCCAAGGCACGCACCTCTGACTTTTCGGATTCATGTGCGTATTGTATAATTATTACTTGCTTCAAAAACGGTGAAGGAAAACATTGTGAGGAAACCGGCATGCCTGAGAGATATTTCTCGATGGCATGTGAAGCCAAGTCAGGGGCCCATGGGCGGCATAAAAACTCTGACACCAGGTTAGTCACTAACCACACAAAAAACTTTTAAACTATTGGTAGGAAAATATCTTACTCTATGAATATTTATACAAACCATTACAAACATAAAGAGAAGGGTGTGATTGTACCTATTATCAATCCATAATCACTCCTATAAATTATGTCTACTGCTAACTCCTGCGCTGATGACGACGGACTTCATAGCATAATATGAACAATGCTGTCCACAACGCAGAAACAAACTCGTAAACTTCTGTTATGGGGAAAAAGGAGCGAGTGGTATATTTACCATGATACATTTAATTTTGCTCAGGTATACATGGAAACTGCTAAAACCGTTTAATATAAAACCCATAGCGTAAGATCAAAATTGACAATGGAATAATTGAAAACACGGCTTTCAGTTTTATTTTAAAAGGTAAAGCTTCCGTAAAGTCACGATTTCGAACGAACTGAGAAGCGAACACAAAACAGCTGCTGGTTATCATTTCACACGAGTTACAAGAATAAATTAGTTATTGTTCTCCAAACTAAGTAGGTATTTCCCTCAGCGTAGGAGTTAGCCGTTTAGGTTTGTATCTAATATACGATGATAACGATACTTAAACTTTACTAACCCGATAAAAGTCACAACACAACACCTTTTTGTAATTTGTCAAAAATCTCGGTTAGCACATAGTTATTTCGAGGATGAAAACGCGCTCACAAAATTAATGTGCCTAGCCTTTTCCCAACTGCTTTGGGGTCGGCTTCCAGCCTTACCGGATACAGCGAAATACCAGTTTTTTACATAGAGCGACTGCCTATGTGACCTCCACAACCTAGTTACTGCGTAACACGATACCCCTTGGTAAGCCTCCAGAATAAAACTCCTAAATATCACAGCACTCTGTCCCGTATTTTAGTTTGATTATGCTTTGGTTTACTTTTAAGCTAACAAATATTTCATATTAATGGCGTAACATTTCTGTTTTGCGAATTAATATGAAATGTTATGAGGGTTTTGAACAAAAGCTGTTTTAATTAATGATAACTTATTTTTTCGTAGAATTAATTTCACATTAAAAATAAATTATCTAACGGCTTTTCATTATTATTTTCAAAGAAATGGCCTGTTCTCATACGTGATTCTGCAAGCATTGCTTGTCAAAGTAAAAAGGTTATATTACATTATTATCCAAAATACAGGCAACTTTGTTACTAAAAATAAAATGAAAAGCTGGTTTTTTAAAAGAAAAAAAAATAAAAACATAATGGCATCTCGTGATTTTTTTAAGCTCACATGGCCAGTTAGCACTAACGATAAGGAAAAAAGGTCGAATAAAAAATGATATCCAACTTTTGTAAAATACTGAAAACGGTTTCAGTTTTGTAAAGGTGCAAGTAAGTTGTAAAATTGCTGGACCGGCGACGAAACTTTTTTGTTGAACTTTGAACATGTATTTGGAAATATTATTAAGATGTGTCAAATAAATACATAAAACCGTACCGTATTATAAGCAGAAGGGCTTGGGTACATGTTCAGGACGGACCATTCGTCATTACAGTAATCATTGTGCTGTATACTGACATGAGGCAGTTCTAGCATGTCGCATAGTGCCTGGATGTTCTCACTGGCTCGCCCACCGGTCCCATCTATGATGCCGATCACGCCTTCCTGGAATTTAGATAGGTAATTCTTTTAGTTTTAAGATGAATGTTTGTAAAAGGAAAGCGACTACAAACCCTTATTGTTCAATAAAACTTCAGTCAGGAAGACTGTATGGAACAGACGATATTTTTGTTTAATTTTTGTGTAGCAATATTTTTATTCCCTTGACGTGTTTGAATAAGAAACATTTTTGGGTTTAATAGAAGTAAGAACTCATGTTAGACTAATGGAACCAAATTCATTGGACCTTGTATAACCAAACGAATAAAAACTTTTTACAGAAAAAATTACAACCGACCTCCAAAAAAAACACTACAAAGTGAAAATTAACTTTAATTTCGGAAGTTGGTGTCTTTTGTCTTTTGAATTTTCGGTTTTTGCCACGGATGTTGGAGTTTTTTTTTTCAGTTTTTAGTTTTGATACTTCTATCCCACACGAATATCACTACCTGCTATGTAAATAACAGTGACAGGAACTTATCATATCATCCACATAGTACTCGCATAAGTGGGAAAAATCCGTATTATTGGAGCTAACTCAAAAACTATCCAAGCAAAGTTAATACAATTTATATGAGACCAACTTGGGAGCATACCCTTTGATACAAAAAAATAATTTTCAGAATAGGTCCACAATTGACGGCGAAATCGGCGGACCTACATAAAAAAAAACATACATACGCGTCGAACATATAACCTCCTTCTTTTTGGAAGTCGGTTAAAAAGACCAATCAACATAACGGAAAAGACGGAACTTTTTCTGTTTCATTTTTTTATTTTTTCCTGCAAATATAATCATAGCCTAAGGGTGCCGCTACTCCTATTAATTTTAGTTTCCGCGTTTCACATGCAGGAAAAAACACTGAGTGCACAGGGAGTTCTGTTTCCTTATTTATTATTTTATCATTTCAGATTCCTACTTACATACGATAGGTATGTAATTATTGTCAAAAAACTAACTTCGACTATAAATACAGTTAGGTAACTAAAGTCCACAAGAACAAAGTACTTAAAAATACACTCAATTGTTTTAAATAAAAGAAAACGCAAATAAACTTTTAAAGAGATCGTAAAATAGTAACATTCATTTTTCACTAAAAGACGAAATTCAATTTGAATCTAAGATGAACACAAAGAAAGTTTGGCGTTCCGAACCCGAATTATCCCAAACCATGTAAAATAGGTGGGCAATGAAAAAGAAAAGAACAATTGTAAAATGTCGTAAAAAAGTTGCGTTTTACAGTCAGATCAATGAACAAAACTGAAGAGATAGAAACAAAGAAAATTTTAAAATGGAATCCATATCAATCGCAGGATCACATTATTCTTCCACGCGAGTAAATCCAAATTGAATGAGTAGATGAGGTGATGTCAATGAATTTTAATAACAATTAATTTTATTTGCATTTCGACTAATTTTGCGTTTCATTTAGGTACCTGCTTTCATTTGTGTGTGTCTAGTTATAAAGCAATTATTATCTACAACCTCTTTTATATTGTTCTGGTCCACTTCATATTGAGTTCGATATTATAAGTCTATCCACAAAGACCTGTGTTAGGTGTATGTTTTTCCGTCAATAACAAATACATAGTAGTTCCTACATACCTCCGCCAGTTCGCATACATATTTGCTTATTTCCAGAACATCTCCCCTAACGGATACTACCTTTATGGAGGTCCTGAAATTAAAACTTTTTGCGCTCACATCCAGCGCCACTTTCATGTCGTCGGAGTCTTTGTAAAATATTCCTCCTGGAACATAGAAATTACCCACATTTCAATATTTAACTTTTATATGGAAAGATTCATGAACTTAGAACTTTCTCTAATAATTACAATATATAAGAAAGCCACTGCGTGTATCCTTTGTTTATATATATTAAAAGATGGAAACGCGTGGACATTACGAGAGTTTTAAAATTGACACAACTTCAACCTAGTTATTTCAATAGGTTATGTCCACAAATAAGAACAATAAGTTTCAAACTAACCGATTATAGGTCCTTCTTTCTCTTCTTGTGCTAAAACACATGGTGATAATAACACCAAAACAAACGGAACCAACACATACATATTTCTAAAAAAAAATATGTCACAACCTCATAATTTTAAAATAAACACAATCACAAAAAATCACAACACAACACTGTCATCGTATCACGTTTCTGCATTTGCACAAACTTTACATTCTTTAAAAGTAAATGAGTTACGTTAGTACGTCTTAACACTGTAATTACGGTAAACTTTACAGTTAATCAGTGTTTTAAAACATTGTCGTAATAAACGTTCAAAGTTTGGGCGGTGTGTCGGTAATGTGTTTAGATTGGTATTGGACGGGCGCACGGCGCGCGCGACACGCCGCTTCAGAAATAATCTCGCGCCTATATTTAGGACGGGTTTTCCACAAAACGACATACTTTATCTCGATGCCGTCTGTCTCGGTCTGGAGCGATGTCGCGAAAACCGATTTACGAACGAAAAGTATTGCTTTTTTCAGCTTCTTTTAACTTTTGGCGATCTAATACGAAGTTTCCAATTATCTTTTTTGCAGAAATAAGGAATAAAAAATATTGGGAGCACTAACAAATATAATAATAGGTGCGTCTGCCCTAAATATGATTGAAAAGTAGACTGTGGGATTTTTCCGGGTTCTCTGTAGATATCTACCTAATTAGACAAGTTGGAGAATTTTCTTTCTTTAACTCAAAGTAACGGATAAACATTTAGATTATAGACTTTGTAATTAGGGACCTATGTAATAAAGAAAAAAAAAAGAAAAGAAAGAAAGAAAATAAGAAGCACTTCAACTTCATAAAACAATGTAACATTAAGTAATTGTGACTAAATACTACCTATTTATTTATATGCCTCCTTAATTTATTGACATTTTTAACCGACTACCAAAAAGGAGGAGGTGCTAAGTTCGCAGAGTATATTTTTTATTTTATTTTTTTATTTATATACACCAATTTCTCCGTCAATTGTGGACCGATTTTGAAAATTCTTTTTTCTGGCAGGACGTAGTATGTAGGTACCAATATTTCTATGTAAAGCTTCTGTATTTTTTACAATATGTTCTCAAAATTAATAAATAAATTGAATTGAAAATGCCTATCACAATCAAAATGAATAATTATACTATTTAGCACGATGCATTGAGATTTCACGTGGGGATAACCCAACTGAATAATTGTGAAACGACCGGAACCCTAATGAAAATGACCAATCAGCTTGATAGCTGTCATAGTTTGAACAATGTTCGTCCATACACTTCAGATTGAGAGCAATTCACTAAAGCGGACAAAGGGAATGTATAAACAAATATCGGCTTAGCATCGCGTATTATTATTAGAAAGATTAATAGGGCGTTTACTGTAAGTCTAAATTGGCTTGGCAATTTTTTTTTCACTTAGATTTTTGTAAAGGAAACCTTCATTAGAAAATCAGTCATTAGACTCTGTGTTATTGGTATAATAAAAAGCAAGCAAGTCTTCTTGATTATTATATCTACATTATTGTTAGTAATAAGTACATACATTATCATATTTGTCCTGAAGCAATAAGTAACTAGCATGAAATGTGGAGTCTAAAAGAAAATCCGCCAGTGTTGGTATAAAATTAGACCATCAGGGGCAGATTTGCTTTTGGATCCCACAAAATGTTGAAAAGAAATACATAACATTAAATAAAAGTTAAAAAATATTTGACTAAAAATTGTATCGGCAAACAGCAAAGTTATCTTTAGCCACTACAAACGTTTCATCGAACTTCTGACAGGTAAACTCTACGTGTAAAAGGTTTGCACTTAGTGGAAACTAGGTCGCCATAACACGTCTATAAGGAAAAACGCGTAGTGGGCCCAGTTAACTGAACCCCGAATCCAATTGTTCCACATTTCGTGCAGATTAGTTGGTATGCACGAGAGTGCCGACCATTGAATCACAGACGTGCTGTATGTACTTTAGGAAGAAGACAGACTTGCATTTGTGGGGAAGAAAAGACGTAAGTTCAGAAAATGCGATTTTTTTTTGACATACAGGGAGAAGATGAGAAGCCAGTTGCATTTTGCAAAGTAAATTGTAGTAGAAATTATAAAAAAAAGTATAAGCCATTCTAAATGGCATTGATTGTAACTTGTAAAGGTCTAATCCAATTAAATGCAGCCGTAGATATGCATTATCACGGCTGTAAGAACCTAAATAAACACTGTTTTATTCACTTTGTTAGCTAATTTCGTCGCACGCTACGAAAAGTCGTCCGCGTGGATTAATCCTAAATAAACACCAAATGGAAATTTACAATGGCGCGATCGATGAAAACCAATAAAATGTTTACGAGCATGATTTCCAAACTTCTGTTTATGAGTGAACCTATTGCTAAATACAATCTGGATATTGCAATACACAACTGTAAATTCAAACTAAATTTGTACAAGGACTGAAAAGTGAAAACGATTGAAGCTGTTTAAACTCTAAAATTGTTCATTTAATGTTTTAATTTTCTGAAATAAAGTTATTTAAACTCTAGCTCATTTGTCTAAGTATACCAGTTCAGTGACTTAAAGCTGGGTATGAGTTATGACTGATGCACACCTTTTACACTTGCTTATTTTATATTAAATTCGCCACTTCGCCGCAAAATGTTATAAAAGAAATCAGACAGCGATACTTTGGGTACAGACGCTCAATTTGATGTGTAAACAAGATATGACAAACCGAAAGTATTTGGACGTTCGCGTCTTAATTTACATTTGTTATTATTTTTCAAACGCTGTCTTGTATTTTTTAGTTAAAATCAATTTGTTGGTTCAAAACCCATCAAAGAAATTGTTTATTTCAGTTAAATTGCGTTTGTGTGTAAGCAAACAATCGATAAACTTAAAATGGGATAATATATTTGGCAATAAAGCAATAGGGATGTTCATTAGGGCAAAAAAAAAACTATTTAGTCCGTCAGACAGATAATAAAAAAATATTAGACACGTATTTTTTGCTTTATTTGCAAATTAAAAATATTTAGATAAAACGCAATAAATTTGGGGAATGGGGGTTCGCTAAGTTCGTCAGTATAAAATGTACAGGAAAGTGACGGTATGCCACATTTTAACTCAATGTGTTTCTGTAATCTTTTGATTACGTGAAAAAAGAAAAAATATGTGTCCAATATTTTTAATAATCTATCTGACGGACAAAAAAGTTTTTAGCCAACATCCCTATTGTTGGCAGCAACTTTAGTCGTTCAGCCCAAAATCATTTGGACAATGGCAATCCAATTGCATGTGGCAAATGGCATCAGGAAAAATAGACACCAGGGACCAAAACGAAAAATGTGAAAGCTCATAGAATCGGAAAATAATAGGCAAAAACTGAACGAGGAAAACTATTTTTAACACTCAGGGGCCTGACATGCAGTGCAGGATCCCTAGACTCAGCATAAAATTGACAAAAAACGAGATAGATACCAATAATAATGTCATCGTTGGTTATCCAGGTCCCCACCTATAGACGCGTTGATAGGTAAGGAGACACCGTTAACTTATATAGGAATTATGCCAACATACACTGCAGACACCTTTAAATGTAAACATTAATGTTCCAGAAGTAAAATGAAAACATGAAATGGCAAGAATTCCGCCGTTCGGTTTGCAGATTAGTGTATTAAGCTCAAGACACGTAGGACCACGGAGTAAGCATTTTGCGTGGAACTGTCCAATTGAATTTCTCGAGAAGCGCTCCCGCTTAAAAGCGTGGAGGTTTTAATATCTTTTCACAACGGTAATTTCTATCTGAGTAAATATTATCTCCTTTAGATTCTGCTTTTGAATTAGGCTGGGTTTTGTTAGTACTACTAAATAATTAAATGTAACGGCTTAACTGAAAATAATATAATGAAACTAAATTCTTGCCCCAAAATTATTTTAATTTTATATGAACTTTTAATTTAGCATTAAAACATGCATCTCATTAATAACTCGTGGTAACTTCCAAGTGCGATCATTCAGTATAAACAGAAACTGCCCTACATTCTACATATAATTTGCCCATAAGCTTGCTCTGTAAAGCTAGTATCTTCAATATAGTTAAAAGTATTGAAATATAGGAGGGCAACTTGTCTGAATGACGTCATTAAGCCAACACTGTGCCCCACGACAGCACGTTACCAGCAAGCGGGTCATCCATTGGTACCTTAGTAATTAAGCCATTTCTGCTACGGACAACAAAATGGGATTTACGGACTTTTAGTTCAGCAAGCAAAAGCCGAATTGAGAGGCAGTTTAATATAAATTAAATTGGAATTATAAAATTTAATTAAATTAAAAAGATTCATAATACTGTATCCTGTGTCTGAGTCATTTGCTTGTTTCAATCAAACCTGTTCGTAAATACGCTCAAGACAATGAAGGATACTTACCTTCTTGGAAATACTCAACAAATCAAGGTTAAGTAGTACCTATAGGAAAATATTTTCATTAAAAAAATAAGGTGTCTATTTCCGCTTAATAATTTTTTGTAAAAGGCAAATTTGACCTTAGCAAAATGAATAATCGGTAGAACAGGGCAGAAAAATTATAATTATTATTCATCGGCATGCTTATCCCAAAAAATGATAACGAAACCATTTAGCCGGAAGAAAAGAAAATTGAATGGCTTTTTAATGGAGACAAAATCATTTTTGTTACCAGCCAGCAGGCCCAGGTGGTTTATGTTCTTAATATAAAATAATAATGACTTTATTTTTTAGTTCACAATGAATAAAAACCATTCCTTTTTTACGTTTTTACCTATACAATGCGGATCGTCTATGTTTTCTTTAGGTCTTCCTGAAACCAGTAATAAGCGTCCTCTGTTCTGATAGTTACAAATAGCGACTACTGCAAGTGGTAGACTAAAACTTGCATCTCATTAATAACTCGTGGTAATTTCCAAGTGCGACCATTCAGTATAAACAGAAACTGCCCTACATTCTACATATAATTTGCCCATAAGCTTGCTCTGTAAAGCTAGTATCTTCAACATAGTTAAAAGTATTGAAATATAGGAGGGCAACTTGTCTGAATGACGTCATTAAGCCAACACTGTGCCCCACGACAGCACGTTACCAGCAAGCGGGTCATCCATTGGTACCTTAGTAATTAAGCCATTTCTGCTACGGACAACAAAATGGGATTTACGGACTTTTAGTTCAGCAAGCAAAAGCAGAATTGAGAGGCAGTTTATATGCATAAATAAGAGTAAAAGAGGAAACATAATAAGATCTGAAGGCAGCACAGGGCCGGTAAATGTGGGAATTATTGGCCGGATGGCCTATTTATTTATTTCACTTTGACAAAAAACGGCAATCTGGCGTAACATTAGATATACATAAACTATTATTAGACAAAATATTAATACACTCATCTCATCATGTTTATGTCTAGCAGCAGACGTTTTTTGCCGATGAAATCCTGATGACGAAGACCTGAAGCACTTTTTTGCTGTTAACAACTGTTAACAACTGCGATTTGTTGCAGTTTGCCAAGCATGCATGTTATAGCATGGAAAGCCTTATCCAGCAGTAGTGTAAAGCAGGTCAGGATGTAGCCTGCAAAGCTGCTTCTCACGTTGAGTTACCTTAAAACTGATTTAGCATTTAATTATTCTTACCCTGTAAGAAAAAGAGGGATGAAGATAAGGCTAATAACAAAAGCTACGTAGCCTTCGAAACTTCCAGAGAGTTTATGATGCTAATTTGATTAATGGCCCTAAGGTTTAAACTAGAGAAATATTTATTTAGTTATGTGAAGTTTAGCCTCATGTTGACGTTATTTTAAATAGTTTGCTTAAATATACTATAAATAACTCTATTACCTCAAATAGAATCTATGAGGTTTAGTTACGAATCTAACGAACTTACCGTGAGTAAAGTTCGATGTTAATTTTGTGAGAGTGTTGGTCTAAAATGTCTTTTAATTAAAAGACATTTGGACCAACATACGAAAAAAATTACTCAGAAACAGCTACTGAAACATGTGCACAGAAACGAACGTGAGTCATAAAATTCAAAATGGCACTAAATTGTCTACAAATGACTTATATATTATGCCGCTCAGCTGTGCCAAGGCATGCCGAGCCGAACATGTGTGTAGCACCCCTAACACCATCCAAAATTTACGAAATGCAGACGCTAAGTGACATAAACTATGTTCTCCATTCCGGTGGACAGTGTGACGCTTGCAATTCTGACGGTAAGTGGATTCAATATGGCGAACAGGCTTCGCGTGCTCGAGTCGCTCACAAGCCACTGCAGACCGCTCTACGACACTTAATTTCAAACTGCGGTAGTATTAATTAAAGTTTTCGTAATAATTCTACCATCCAGTGTGTATGACAACAATTTAAATAATTCAAAGAATAATGTAATGGAATACGAACGACTGTTCAATATCATGGGAGTAAAGTAGATAATACTTTAAAATACCTGTAGCATCCCCAAAGTACGTATAAAGTGATATGACAATGAGTGGCCGAAAGATGGCCGCTTGGGGCCACATACTAAATAGATATACTATCAAAGTCGTAACCTTCAGATAAAGTAGTTTATCACTCACAGTTTAATTTTATTACACCAGACTTCGCAGCCTCTTCAGCCAGAAAGTATTAAAATAAAATCATTTTTAATATCGCAGCTGTTGTTTTATTGCTATTATATTGTTCTCCTGCAGTTGGTAGACATGCCATGAATATGAAGATGCGTTCCGAGACGTGATTCTCGATGAAGGCATAAACTTTACGAGGAGCTTGCAAATATCAATAGTGCATCATGAGGGATAATCCACTTTACTATACGATCATGCAAATCCTAGTCTACGATAGATAGAAATAAATTGGTCACAAATAAAGTCTTTGACCTTCGGCTGAGGTCTACCGATCAACAAATAAATCACCTAAGCTGTTTATATAAAATTTATTGATGTTTCAGCGAATTATGGCACTTGATGTGGCTGGATCTTAAAATGTAATTCATACTGTTTTGGGTAACCGATAAAAAAGCAATCAAGAATTTTCATAATTCAGTGAATAGAAAAGATGCAAAAACTTGTTGCATCGTATCACTACGAGAGGTATAAAATGCAAGAGCAGAACTAATTAAAAGCATTGCCTTTTGTTCATAAGAATGGATCAGGGAATAAACGGCCATGAATGAAGACGGACCATTGCATGGAAACACAATGCTAAGTGGGAATGCGGACGGTGCATCTGCAAAGGTGTTTAGCAAATTAATGGGTTACCTAGAAATGTCGAGCTTTCTTTAGAAAACGAGGTTGTACTCAAAGTAATTAAGGTTTTGCGGTCTCACCTTGGAATTAAGTCCTCACTTCTGCTATAGAATTGTTTATTCATTTGTTGCAAACTCGAAGAGCATTTGTTTCTGTATTTTACCGTTTAGCTTGATAGTGAACGGTCCACAATTTAACCGTGGACTGTAAATGTCATAGTTCGAAGATAGTATTAATATAGTTCAAAAGTTTTGTTGTAAACTTTCCGATTTTATTTACTAGTTTTATTGCAATTTTTACATAGGATGTCAGGCGGAGAAAAAATAGTACTAAAATCGGATAAATAACCGATTTTAGTACTATTTTTTCTTTACACGTATGTCGTCATACACGTGATATATTTTTCTGGGTGATCCTGATGTTTTTGTCTAGACAATGCTGCGAATCTTCAAAACAGACTTTTGTCTTGCAATCACAGATATTCGCTAAATTCAACAGCTGTAAAACGAAATTCGTTCAGTGACGTAATTGCAAGGTTTGATCCTTTGGCGTTGTAGTTCGCCAAACTTTAGACAACTCGAAGCGTCGCTATCGATCTAGAGCAAATATTGTCTAATACTCGACCGAAGCGAACTTTAGTTTGTTTGAATTACTTTTTCTGAGTAAACAATTTTAGAAGAGACAATGCGTACCTAAAGACGGGTCTTACTCCCGAAAACGATTCGAATTTGACAGGACGTGCACCCGTTCGATTTTGTTTTCAAACTTCGAAGACTGTAATGCATGCTTTAAGAACTTGATGGAACGTTTCACCTTTCCATTCTTATCTTTCTCAAGACCCCTTAAAATCTATAGCTTGGTTTATGATTTCAGTTTGCGAGACGTCAATCCTCTTCGAACGCTATTAAATTTACGAGTATCGTGAAAACAAAGCAAGTCCCTTATTCTGCAGTATATTATTTTATCTGGTCAATTCAGTCGAATTCCACATTGGAACTTCAATACCTATAAAGTATGTTTTGATAATGTGATTGAAAGTGAGTAAAAGAATTGGAAATAATTAAAAGTGTGAAGTCGTTTTATATATCTTCTTTCTCGATGTTATGACGTGCATATTGGAGCCATTTTTTTATTTTTATTGCAGAATTAGTCAACGTCTGTGTGCAGCCTCTCGGTCTGAATTCCTAGAACCTACATCTTTGTCTCTGCAATCCGAACATATTCCCACAGGATGACCCGATCGTGTGAGGTTTTTTTGTCATATTACAATATTATTTTGTCTTGGCTTATCTATCTACTATGTTCAAATTATTTTGAATTTACGTGCGATTTTTTTCATCACATCTATTCAAAAAGAGCTAGTTTATTCTTCGTAAACAAAGACTAAAATAGCTTTTTAATCTCTCGGGACTAATTCAATTTAGAATGTGGATATTGTTAGTAAAAGTTCCAATCACCAAAGAGATCAATTATTAACATTGTATAAGTAACAGGCTGGCAATAGAGAGAGAAAGTGTGAATTTGTTCAAAATGAAAATCAAAGATGGCGGCTGCGAAAATGTTCTCATTTTCCGTCATTGGTATCGTTTTCATAGTTTTCGAGGGTGCTCGCTGCGCTTCGGTCCGCTCTGGATTCAAAGAAACACTCTCGCTTTAAAAGTAGTTGATTGCTACCTATGCAAACAATCTACTATTAATTCCTCCTATTTTTTTACCAATGCAAGACAGATGTCCTTTCCCACTCTCGAGTAACAAACCAATTTTTTTGAGGCCGTGCAACTGCCTTTCCTCTCAATGTCCAAAATTGCACTAACGATGTCCACTTGTACACATGCATGATTTTGTTTTCAAACAAATAAAGATGGCAATGAAAAACAGTCCATCATTTCGTTGTCCGTCAGTTCAGCGGCTATCTAGCGAAATAAGTGTCATGCATGAGTGTCATACACTACACTAACGAGACGTCACTTTCACAATAAGAATAAATCTCTCATTATTTTTGAATTATTCAATAAAAATCCAATGAGAAGACACTGAAACAAGTCGCAATGTGTCGGGACAATGCACGAATTATAATAAAATATTGAAGTTTTTGCATGAGAACGAATCTGTCGTTGATCTAGACAAAGGGAAGAATTAAAATCCTTTTTATGTCTGACCCTTCAAATAACGTAAGTATTTCGATAGATTGTTTTTATATCTACAGAACCGTCGAAAGTGTTGACTGATTTGAATATTTTGCTTTAATTTGAATAGTCCCATTGGAGGGTCTAAATTCAAATTCAGTCCCGGTTCAGAATGATTAAATATTTGTGCGTTTGATGTTTTTGATTCGTACCTGCCTCTGTATTATCAAGTAGGACAATTTATTTAATTTTGAAATGAGATTATAATCATCACATTAAATGAACTCCTTACGATAAGTACCAACTTAACTACTCATCTAATACCCAACACCCACGACATGTCTAAAATAGCCGGAATATTATCGAAACATAAACTTTTACGATAACTGTAAGTATTCATGTAGAATCGGAAAAGCAGTTAGTAAAAGCATTATCTACAAAATCCATTTCCTCGTATGACTGGGCATGAAAGTAAACGTCACTTCCAGTTATCGATGTTCGTGACGTCATTATATGAAGGATGACGTCACTATACAATGTCCATTGTCCGATTTGTTGCAAAGCATTTGTGTAGTTAGAAATTAATTCAACAATGAAGAGGAATAAAGATTCCTATCAATTCAAATGCAAAAATGAAAATGTCTGTCGATTTGGCACGCTTACAAGGCTAAACTACAGTCTCGATTTTGATGAAATTGTACAAAAAGATTGTTTTGTAGGATAAAGACCACCTACCTACTGATGAATTTTCATCCCGGAAAATTGGAGTGTTTTCTCGTTCGCAAAACTGCGGCTGTATCTACTCAGAAATTTATAAACAAAACAAAAGCAACGCAGAACAAACATTTTAAATTCAGCTGCTATAGGTAGGTTGGTAGTTCAAAATCTAATCCGTTGATTGGCTATTGGTTGTTGGCTCAAATACAACCCTGTGCCCCGATTGAAGATAATCCACTCAATGCATGCACACGTAGAGAAAGGCAGGAATGATTGGAGCGTAGTAATCGTTGCTAAATAGAGATCAGTCTGAATTATCCAATTAATTAACCAATTTGACAGATATTCACCATAAACTCCGACAAGCGGTGGAACCTTACCATAATGATGATATTCTGATAAATCTATAGACTAAGAGCCCACTCCATTAAAGAAACATGATAAAGAGACGTAGGTTTGCAATATTTTAAAGTGCCTCAAAACAACTTATCTGTCCTTAGGTATGTAAAGGAAGATAATATGAATCAAGTGGGCGAATCCTTCTAGACGCTCTTTATGCGGTCGCACCTTTAAACGCTTTCGATCTTCAATGGCTGTCGCTTACGCTTGTAGCGTAGGTGGAGCTTAAAACCTTTTGAGATTTCCCTCAAAAGAAAATGTTTTTGTGCAAGCAATATATGTATGACAAAATATGACAAAACTTTGTATACACAAGACTAATATCTAGTAACTAATAAAATGAATTTCAAATAAAAAGCATGACGGCGCTTGACCACATTTTCTACGCGCCACAAAGAACAAGAGCAAATTCACTGCTCGGAAACAAAACACGCTTTTTATTTGAGTCACCCCGACTGCTGCCGCACAAAACTTGTTATGAAGTTTTTGTTTTTTTCATAATATTATTTAGTCATTTTTGTTCTTCAAAGGTTTTGCGCAAACCACGGCACACTTTGTACACTGTCCACTGTGGATAGGTTTACAGCTACTGTTTTTCATACTTCAATAACTCACTCTGTATACATAACTCTCAATATGCATCGTGCCTGCCAAACAAGAGCTTATTAAAAGCCAAAATTGATGTGCAGCGGTCTCATTCATAACTCGTAGTAATAAATCGCTGCCATTAGGTAATGCATTTGTACCGTACAGTGTAAAGTGTCGCACTGTGCAGGCGTTGTCAACACTCTGCTATCATAAATCAATCCAACTTTACCCACAACACAGATTGCCCGGGCAAAACAATACACTTGAGTTTTGACGAAAATTCGCACGTAGCAATCTCAATTTCCGTACAATTCCTTTGGAATAAATTAATCCATTTATTATTGGGTACTCCGAGAACAACAGTCTTGCAAACTAGTACGGAACTCGCGCCAAAATCGTTTTCATAGTAAACTATTGATCCGGGATAGAGTGAGTGAATGCATAAACGAGTGTTTGTATAGTTGCACTACGTAGCCCGGCTTATGCATACAAAAAGAATAGTAAGTAAATGGAGTACTCCATCTAACATTTTATCCGCCAAGTCTCCTTTGTGGATACGGAAGATAGCAGATGTGGCGCAGCAGTGGGGGGAAACGTCTATAATTTAAATTGCAAGTCATCGCATTATGGAATATTTCTGATGAGCATTTCAGCATTCGAGGAGCAATTAATAAATTTTCACTTAATCCATCTAACTGTGGTTGTGTAAACTTTGATGAAGCTAAAGAATCTTCAATCGCAGTTTATCTTTAATTCATACTTATAGAAACTAGCCGGAAGAAGGGGAGGACTTTTGACGACAGCCCATTTCATAACTACTCCGTGGCACTCCTCCAAGCTCCTAACACACGTTTAGGTACCTGACTCGCAGTATGATTTAACGTACATATTGTTAAGTTATTGCTAAGTTAACTGTGTGTAGGACGATCATCCGCTATCTGGGCAACAAACAGACGTTCTCTTGCGGTGTTTCAAAAACTTTATAGGCAAGTAGTTTGATAAGATAAGACAATTTCTTTATTTGTATGGAATGCAGGTGTTACAATAATGGTGTTAGTTACAGATTATTCCCAGTACATTCTGCCTGTTGGCATACAAAAATATATTACCTGCTATGTTTTGTCTCTGCATCACCCTAAGGTTGACTGGTAGAAAATGCCTCAGGCATTATGTCCGCCTTTGTACAGTTTTTTACTTGTGCATGAAGTTTTAATTAATAAATAAATAAATAAATATTAGTTAACTTACAGATAATTTAGAAACTAGGAGGCTTAAATTCAAAATCAGATCATGGATCAACTAATTCTAAAATTATTTACATAATAAATGAGATAAAGTGAAGCAAAATATTACAATTCATCATTTATAAAATCGGTAACAGAGTAATAACATTTCTCTGTCAGCAACGACGACAGGAGTTTCTTGAATTTTATTAAGGGCTGATCCTTAATATAATTTGACAATTTGTTAAATATAATAGGTGCCATACCAATAATGTTTTTTTTAAGCAATAATAATAAGATATTTATGCATTTGCTTTTTTGTATTTATCTTTGTTGTGAATTGTCAAGTGATCTGAATTCAGGACTGACTACAAACAATCTAGCTATATATAATATAGCTTAAAAGTCATTATAAAATGGTTTTATGTCAATTTGATATCCCATGCTATTCTAGTCCCAAATATTCAGTTAAAGCTCCATTAAACTCAAAACCCGTTTTACTATGGAAAGTAACTTACTGAAGAAGGAAGTGTCTTTAAAAACTTTTGAAAATACATGAAAGTAAGTGGCTACTTCGATAAACAGTAAAGATTACCTAGTGCACTCAAATAAATCATGACTTTTATGTAGGTTACACACAAAAAACATCAGTACTTACCTAGTAATTTCATGTTCCATTAATCACATCAGTTTATTGTTATATATTATTTTACATTAAATCTCGATACCAATAACAATAATAAAAGCACATAATAATTATTTGTTTTGGTTGTTATCCATAAAATAAACCATAATCCTCAGAATATTAATATGTCCATTGGCCTCCAGCCGTTAATTGCAAAACGAATGTAAAATAACAATGAAAATGATGTGTGTGACCCGATTCGAATAAATTGTGAGTAAGCAGGTACGATGATGGTGTAGAATATAAAAAAGCACTTTCAACACGACTAGCATCCTTATAAAAACAGTAGTGAAGTGTTCGCGGAGCTACGAATTTTATTACATGATGTTACATCATTTAGCATTGCGCAAAGCGAACCACGAAACGGATCACAAATTAACATATTTTCGAGCAAACTAACTGCAATTGTATGCAGTGGAACAATGGCTGGTACTCAAATATTCTGGCACATAGAAAAGCATAAATTATATATGTTTTTTTGTTGTTGGAAGTAACAGTGGTGGCCTAGTGGTAACAGCCGCGACTTACTGGTAGGTCGTAGTTTCGAACCCAGACAAACGCTTAAATTATTTCATCACCACTACTCTCAAAACGGAGAAGGAAAACGTCGTAAGGAAACCGCCTTGTCCTAGAACCAAAAAAGGGCCAGGCCCAGGCCCGCGTGGAGGAGTAAGGCTCACTCCTCTCACCGAGAGGAGACCCGTGTCCCAGCAGTGGGAATATTATAGGACTGAATATGCTATATATACACTTTGGTTATTTTTTTCCGTAGTTTCAACCGAACCCCATATTTACTAACATTCCTTGCAGAACCTTAGACCTACATGCATAAACTTTTAATAGGTATGTATATTCTATTAAGGAAACCTAAACATATTCTAACGCGAATGAGGGAAAATTACATGCGAAGGTCACGCACAACCTTGTTAACACACAGTGATTCAATAAATATTAATCTCGCTACGCCGCCATCCGCTTATGCTAACATTAATGATCGTCTTTATAGTCTGGAAGGAAGATTATAGCTCTGATATTTGGAAATGTATATTATCAACACATTGATCGACACAAACAATAGACTGAATGTAGAGAAATGTTGTTTCAAATTCAAAATATTTTATTTCATATAAACCTACATGGGCACTTATGAAACGTCAGAAGTTAGATGCACGGTTCCAATTGGTCGTTTCCTATGCAGAAAAAGTGGAAAGAAACTCCACGAGTACTCTTTAAACTATTATGTGCTAACTATTTTTGAGCTATTATCACAAATGCATTCATCACATTATGTTTATTACTTTAGAGGTATGAGGAACAGGGTATAAACTTCACTCATCCTCTATAGAAAAGGTAGGATTTTGTATATATGTCGATCGCGCGGTAATCTCTTATTGCGCGATCCATGATTTAGTGTGACGTCAGGTCTTTGATGCGTAGTTCGCAGTGGCGATGGAGACCGGAGGTGGATAGTGGGCCGAGTGTTGTATCTTGCGACGCTTCACAGTGTCAGCTGTGGTTCCAGTGAGTCGGAACCGGGTGCCGCATAGTTCGCGGTGAGTCGGAACTGTCTGCGGTGATTGTGGTGATTGCGGTGATTCCCCAGTGAGTTGGGATTGTGCTGCGTTATGATCCAGTAAGTCGGATGTGGTACAGCGCCGGGGTTGTACTGTTGATTGTTGGCGTCGACCAGGACAGGGTAAAATGGGGTCTGCTTGTGAGACCCGCAGAAAATTCAGGTGCTGTGAGGCTGTGGGTGATGACCAGGAATTTTCGCTGCATGCTGATGGTCAGGATACCCATTGAAGCGGTGGGTGCTGGCTGACCGTGTGACTCGCCTCACGAAAGCTTGCGGGAGTGATGATGACGATGATGACGTCGCTGTGAAGTAGTTGCACGAAGGCTGCGTCGACATTCATACTCGGGGTCACCAATTTAGAAGTATGAGGAACAGGGTGTAAAGTTCACTCATCCTCTATAGAAAAGGGAGGATCCTCCGACCAGACGGGTGTCGTGTCTGGCGGGCAACTGCCCAACGATTGATGTCGGGATCTTGTGTGACGTCAGGTCTTTGATGCATAGTTCGCATGTGGCAATGTAGATGCCGCCACAATCACTATCAACATCTAGGCTAGGTTTATGTTGCAGTCCATGTTTAACACAACTTACTCCATCTTTTTACCATGGTATTTTATGTCGGCCTTGTTGTGTAATGCAAAAGCCCAAAAAAGCCTTTTGCCCTCAAAAGTTTTGCCCGCCAGGCACGACGAAGAAGCTACGTTTTACAATTTCGCTTCTCCTATAATGGACATTGTTAGTATTGTAACTTGCAGGGTTTCCACACAACCCAATCACAATGTATATGTTGTTGTGAGCCCCATTATGTTCTACCTGACTGTTACATTTAATGCTTGCGTCGTTATACTGGATTCAATAACATATTGCAAAGGATCTAAATTCTCGTCACCTAGATCTTAATGACCAAATAAGGTCTTAATTATTAGAATAATGTAGCTTTTTGTTAGTTTATTAGCTTTTACGGAAACTCCCTCCTGCAATACTGGGGCAAAAGACCATAATATACGGTTTTATTAATGTTTTCGGCCTTCTTGGGTAATAAACTAATAATTGATTGATAATAAACTATGGATAATGACACTCCAATGCCTCATACAAATATTGAATAACCAATTGTTGTATAAATAAACAATTTAGTTAAACTTGTCGATATTGTTAAATGAGTGAACAAGAAACTGCGGTGATCAATCTGCCGCGTGCGATTATGGCAATTTCTTCTTTAACCTTTCATGGCAGTAGTTAGTACTAGTTAGGTACTACTACTAAGTGTGCATGTTTAATGCAGTAGACCTTTATAGGCTAATGAGTTGATGTAATTTATTTCTAGTTAGAGTTACGATTACAGTAACGACTAACTTTATACACAATTTCTGTGTTACACGTCACGTAGAAGTTTTATTTGTTCTTCTTATTCAAAACTCTGCTGCCTGATTGTCCACCCTTATGGATTTGGACATATTGAATCGTACATATGGCCGGTGAGTACCATGCGTACCGCTGGTGCAGTTCCGTTGTTTGGTTTTTGGGATACCTTAGTGGAATGACTCCGTAAGGTTGAGTCAAGTTTGTCCGTCCCTTACAACTTTGTTAAGAAGAGAAACACGGAAATTCTTTGATGATTCTACTTAGGCATGTTTAAAAAAAAAAAAATACGTAATGTAAGAATATTTTGTCCTGTTTTACTAAATATTTTTTTCACAATTTCGATTTGAATGGTAGATTCCTACCATTATGTGCTCTTTAGGTAGATATGCTTTTGGGAGGCCGTCACTTCCTTCTGCGAAGCAGTAATGCTCGCGAAGGAGGAGGCGGAGCGAGCGAGGGAGAGGCAAGATTCGCGCCCTCGCGCCCCTAGTCGCCACAGGAGACGGCCCGGGCGTCGGGAGTCGCGAGCCTACTTCCGGCCACCGTAGGCGCGGACTTGCGGACGGTGAGCAATGGGTAGCTCGCCGTCCGATAAGGACCAGGCCCGGGTCGACGGCGCGTTGTCTTCCACGCGCGCCCCAAAGAGATGTCAGCACCAACTGACGGGGTCCGTAAGGGCCAATGCCGGCCAGGGTTGCGAGTTTGTCCGAAAGGCATATCGCGGCCCCGGCACACAGGCAACGGAAGGAACACGGGTGGGTTTTAGTCAGTAAAAGTCTTACACACCCTCCCGCTCCGCGCAGAGCGGGAGAACTTATTTGATAATTTCCTACCCTCAAAAAAAAGGTAGATATGCTTTGTTGCTCCATATAGGATTATTATTTCAAATCGTCGTGTTCATATTGTTAGGTATCCGCTCACGCTATATTTAGATATTCTTAATCCTGTACCAGTTCAAATATAATACTAACGAGCGCCTTAGCCTACTATACCATTGCTCATAATTACCACACTTGAGTGGCAACTGGGCAATCGGAGTATGATATCATTAATAAGATTATGTTACTCATTTTTCTTAATTTTTCTATTATTGTAGATTTTCCTGGAACCCGGTATGTAGGCAGTGATCGAGCAGTTCTATTTCTGTACAGCCAACACTGCCTACCATTATTAATTTTCCTTTCATTTATAACATTTGATAAATGTAAAATAAATATAAAACCGGCTTTTTTCATAGATACACCCTCTTCATAGACCGGGGCATATTTAGGCTATGTTTTATCACTTCGTATCAAATGGAAATAAATGTGATCTGCAGTAACATCGGTTATTCAAAAATACAGGTTTTTTCAACCTCATTCGAATTAGGACTGAAATTGTAAATGGTTCATGAAAAATTCGATTAGATCGCATCGTTCGGTCTTGTTCACGGAGTATTACCTCTTGGGTTGGCAACTGATCCGATCACTTTCACTCAATTAGGAAAGCTTTTCTGTTTAAAAGGTTAACATAATCTGTTATTAATTGATTCTGCAATCTTTTTTGAGCTTGCTCATTTTTTTTCTTTTTTATCCACAAGTGGGAAGCTCTTGGCCTGCATCTCACCTAATGGTAAGAGACGATCAGGCCGAAAGCTCATTTTAATTTTATGGATTAGGAGGCCCTATTAATAAAGTGTGAGTGACTCAGCCATGTCAGTATGTAAAAGTCACTTATGAGCCTCCATAAAATAAAGCTTTAATCTACACGATTCACAAACGTATCCGGATCGCAGTTTTCTGTCATTTATAAAACTCGGAAAATGTCGCTGCCTATCTATTACTCCTAATATCAATGAATCAAGACTATTACCATTATTATAATGCAAACTGCAGAAAATACCAGCTCTAGTTTATATCGTTAATGTTCACACTACAAGTTCCCGAGGGCAACTACTCTATGCTGTAGTATTAAGACGCAGATATATGCCAGTGACCTTGAGTGGTTAGCTTGCGTCTTCTGTGCTGTGCTCACGCAACGCGTCGTACGGCCAGCCAGTAATAGGACTCGCCCATCAAGGAGCGCTGTCCTAAATTAGACGCATTATTAATTTATTATACATAAAACAAAAGGTATTTTAATAAAATACGTATACTAAAAGATCAATAATTAAATTATCTTTAAAATGGTGAAGGTTTCAGAAAAATACGCTTGATAGATTTTGCGTGATTCTCAGTTTTTTATTCGCGTTGGACATAAGTTTACAAATTAATTTCACTATGTAATATAAACATAATCTAAAATATTACAATATTATTAAGAAAATGCTCAAATTTTACATATATTTTTTTCCAAATCATTAGCACTACTCGTTTAGACTTGATCTTCAGTGTAAAATCATTTATTTATTTGTTAACATAGGTAAATAAATACAGATCTTATGTTTGGTGAACAGAGCGCTATGTTATGCCAGTAGGCGTACAAATATTGTGTGCAATCTAGCTGAGGATTACAAATTAAAATATACTAAAATATTTGATAATCATGCATAATTATGGTATTCATTAGAAAATAAATTGAACAATTACATAATATTTAATACTCCAATTATGTCAGACCTAAATGAAGAATTATTAAAATGTCAAAAAAATAAATAAAAAAATATTATTGCTGTTGTTGTTTTATTATTAAAAGTCGGTTATCCTCGCCTTAAATTAAACTACCAATCACAATATTAAATTACCATTGCCTCACTAAATACATAGGTAGTAGGTGTGTGCACATATTAAATGTAAACACATAGTAAATACCTACCTATGCATACTAATTGGAGAGTTTCTCATGTCTAATAATTGTTAATTAATTGGTCGACGGTGATTGCATGGTACCTATATACGTAGATACCCATACATAATGTATTTTCCATACGAATCCATCAATCCATTCCTGTAACTTGCTGATGCCCGTTATTGACTCTGACACTGTTTGTCCACTGCATCGCGAATGGGTCATCAGAGATTACGCGGCAATGGTACTCAAATGTACTGTAGCTACTTCAGCGTCGTCATCTCGTTCTCGTTGACGTCCTGTTCACAGTGCGGTGGACAAATGACCTTAAGTTATTAACTCTGACACAATGTGACTAAAAACTCTTTTGTTAATTATAATTTATAAGCATCTACTGGAATTTCCTTCGACGCAAGAACCGAATGAAGGAGGTGGCGGAACGCGTGAGGGAGAAGCAAATTTTACGCCCTCACGCCCCTAGCCGCCGTAAGAGACGCCCTGGGCGTCGTCGGGAATCGCAGGCCGATGCCTGTCGGTGTCGCAGGGAAAGTCCGAAATGGATACCGTGGCCCCCGGCAATGTATAGGCAACTGAAGGAACACGGGTGGGTTTTAGTCAGTAAGAGTCTGACACGCCCTCCCGCTCCGGCCACAGCGAGAGAAGTTATTTGATCATTTCTCACCCAAGAAAAAAAAAAGGACCGAAGAACGGCTCATGGATTACATTACTATCTAAAACGAATATTTTTGCTGAGTTCTTATTTTGGGACGTACTTACATTGAAGAAAAAGACGATACCGGAATATCCAAAAACACAGAACATAAGGTAACATTTTAATGACGCTTCTACTCCAAACACGACAGACCTCTGGACTAAATCCAATCAACGCAGTTAGTTAAATGAAGTGTGGCATTACAGCCACATCTGGAACACCTTCATCCATTCCTATGCTGATTCGGGAGGAACCTTGGGAATCTAAATGCTTACCATACTGGGTGGCCGTAATTGTTTTAAATTGTCGCCTTACCTGTCTCTTACTAATTAAGCCCTTTTACGGCGGCTGTAGACCGTCAAGCTGTAGGTATAACTTATTTCTTTAAACTAAGTTTTTTGCTTCAATAAAAAGTAAGAAGTTTGTTTAGCGAACTATTTCCATAGATTTATCTTTGCATTAGCCTGTGGCTTCCTGCGTGAAAAGTTTAAAGTTTTCTGGATATTAATTATGTTGTACTTTATTTCATATACTTAGTTAGTTTAAATTTCAGTAGTGTAGCTTTCAAAACTTACCAAACAGACAACTAGGCCGTGGAACACACTGCGTAACACGCACGATTCTTTTTTCGTCTCAAAATGTTTTTGTGTTTTGTTGAGAGCTTTACAGGAATCTCCTCTTTGTTGTGATTGTAAACGATTAAAAAAGAAACACAACTACAATATTATTACGTGGAAAAGCATTCAACCCGTCGAACATCGCCCACCTGAAACTTTTCACCTACCAAACGCGGTGATTATGTCAGTCAAATATATTCGTTGAAGCATCCCAAGGGATACCTTTACAGGCAATATTCCGATGGGAATATCATGTTTGAATATTGACGCTGAAAATTACCATTTTGACTATTACCTTTGAGATTTATTAACAATCAAATATCGTCAAATCAGTGTTTTTGCCGTTTCACCTCGTAATACTCGCTGAAATTACTTTTAGTACAAAAGAAATTGGGTCAAATTGTTTTACAAAACACTGCTGTTGCGGATATTTTCTACAAACTACTTAGGTAACCAATATTTGTTATTATTATCTTTACCAAGTGACTCGTAAGTTCTTCGAAAATTGATAATTGATGAAAAACGTCTCTCGTACAGAGATAGATAATTTATTCAATAGTTCAAATAATTTTATTTTGAGTAAATAAATTCAGTAGTTTTTTCATAATATCTATAAGCCCAAAGATCTGTTCATGAAATTTTACGCGCTCGTTTTCGTTATAAATCATTATCTATTACATTAAATAAATAAAAAAAAATATAAAAAGAAAATATAAATACTAAATAAAAAAATCTAAATTAATAATTAAACTAATTAGCATGCATATTAGTTACGCCCACCAACGAGTTCGAGCCGTCGACTAGTGTACCCTTAATAGATTACTTCCCGTAGGAATATCTTTGTCCTTTTATTTATTCGTACTTATGTAAATACGTACGTAACCATTCAAATTCTACACTTGTATTTGTGCGTGTCATGCATGATAATATAATAACCCATAGTGTAAATTATGCAATGAGTAACCACTCAAGCGTACTCAACAATTGAACTAGCATAAAAATAGAAACACCTCAAGGGTTCAACGTGTGGTTTTTAAAAACATTACCGTAGGTTACAAATGAAAGGAAAACATCATACTACCATAGCGCCCAGCTGCAATACTTCATCATCAAATGAAACGCTAAATATCTCGACACTCATTAACGAACTTACTTTTATCCTCTCCACATCAAGCGTTGCCTTAATAATTTATTTTACTCAACCAAATGAAGATCGGTTTTCAAATTCTATGTTACCTCAAAGGAAATATTATTATATTCCTAAACATGTTAACACTAGCTCGTTATAAAACTTTAACGAGTATCGGAATAAAATTAAACACCACCGTGCCATCGCTGAAAATGTAAAATCAAACAACTGAATGCAGTCAATTTCCCGCAAAATGAAGATAACAAAGAGCAAAACTTCCCGAAGGTTTATTCCCATGATAATATCCACAGAGATAAAGGTAGGTGTACATAGTGGGATGCTATCAGTGCTCTTTATCAGAAGCGGACAGTCAGGCAGTGCGAGGCCGACTTCGGCATGGGACACGCGCGCGATCGGCGCGCCGCGATTCACCGGTGACGCGATTTACGTAAACGCGATCGCGAGTTGAAAGTTTTTTTAATACGGTAAGTACTAAGAATATTTTGGTTTTGTTATCAGTGAGACTTTAGCGGATTAATTAGGTATAGTAAATTTTGAAACGAGACACAGTGACGTATTTAATTATTTCCAACCAACCTAATTAAAAATTCATCCATGCATGTTATGAATGAATCGTCATTCCAATTATGTGTTCTTATTAATTGGCATTTAACTACTCACATAAATACCGAAACGTTTTTCATCATGTCCGTTTGCATTAATTTAATATTACAGCAATAATATTTCAGTGGATTTTTTACATTCTATACCTACTACGTCCTACCAACAATTAATGATTTGATCTATTCACTGCCTGCACTTTCGAGCGACTCATTAAATTTATATCAGTATATCAAAAACACATCCATTCATTGATATCAAGCCAAAAATATCCTCCTAAATTAATTTGCGTGTCCCAGAGACTACCTACATATACATACATATTTAAAAATAACCTTTTGTAAACGACTTTTATTTTTGGGTACATAAACGAAAATCTCAGTGAATTATCTTAACAAAATTAATTTACAAACCCGCGAAAACAGAAGCGTTTTACATCATCATCATGAAAACAATTTACAAAATTTTCCGTTTAATAAATTTTGATTACGAGAACAATCAAGCACAGATACTGTTTACCAAACAATAATCGCACCTCGACAAAGGGCTTTTGTTTTTAAGCACTTACCAAGCACGAAATTGATGACGATTTAATGTTTTTTCCATAATGTATAAATAACTACTAGCTGTGCTCACGGCTCTGCCTACGTGAAAACTTTTCACTTTTCTTTGGGATATTTTTTTCATTTATCTTCAGAAACCAAAAACCAGTCTTATCGAGGGGTATCGTATTACCCAGTAACTGGGTTTTGGAAGTTAGATAGGCAGTTGCTCCATGTAAAATACTTGTATTCAGCTGCATCCGGTAAGACTGGAAGCCAACTTCAACATAGTTGAAAAAAGGCTAGGCAGATGAAGATCTTCAGAAACCAAAGTCGAAATAAGAGTTGAGAAAGAGAAATAAACAAAGCTAAAGAAATAAAAATAGACAAAGCTTAAGAAAGAAAAATACACAATAAGTAAATAGACTCTTGCGCATAATATTTCTCAATAGTTTTGCCATTAAAATGTTGATAGATAAATCTCATTGACTCGATTTTTATAACTGGGCGCTTGGAGCTATCAAAATCGTAGGTGGTTGATATTGAATTCACCCACCCGGTTACATAGTCAGTGCCCGGACGCCTCTTAATACAGTCTACACAACTTGTGTCGTCCCCACAGTTCTGTCTTATTAATCCCTAATTTGTTATTTTCATTATTTAACCGACATACACTGTAACATTTTGACGTTGACAGGCGCACAGTTATAAAAATCGCGTAAAAAAACAAGACACAAACTACTATGCAAAATTAATTTAGGAATGCAAAATTCTTCATAAACCTTCTTAAGTTCATACAAAGTTTGTAATAGGCTATGAAGGTTTTAATTAAACTTTGGATCTGTATTTTTGCTTGCAGACGCCAATATTAGACTCTTACATTTTATTGAGCTTAGGCAGAATTAAGAAGAATAATTTTCTGAAATCTTTTTATCTCAGTTATTTGCACAGAACAATTTTCAAAGTATTTTTCGTGGTAAGTTAGCTATAATATTAAAAATCGCGATTAGTTTTTATTTCATTGTATCTGAAACTCCTTTTAATACTGTATCTATTGTAGCTTCAACAATTTACAGTACATTGTCTGTCATAAAACTGGAGTATTCATTTATATTTTGAGTATAACAATAGGTGCGAAAATAAACCCTTCATATATTTTAGTCATAAAGTATGAAATCAACTTTTCTTACACGAGAAAGGTCGTAATAGAAGCCGCCTCTTTCAGCTTTAGTATTTTTTTCATGATGTTAGCCAGGGACGAGGAATGGAGAATGCCTGGCCGCATTCCGAAAGGTCCAAGCAATAATGCCATGGAGTAGCAAGCAATGGAGTATTCATATGTATTAGGTATATTCATAACTCAATAAAACCACATTCATTCAGTCATGCTAGGGACACTGTCAACAGACTATCAGACGGTTGTTTTAATTGTTTTTCAATTAACACTTTTGGAAGTTACACACTTGAGTGAATTCAAGTTCAAAATATTTTATTTCACATAAATCTTCATGAGCACTTTTGAAACGACAGAAGCTAGGTGCAAAATGAGTTGCTTATTCCTGAATAACACAACATTCAACACACTTGTACCACTCCATTTGTTGACTACTTTGTGTTCTCTGCGGAGTAGTTCAAACCGCAAGTTTGAGAGGGTCGTTTGTCACCAACTGCTACATTTCCGATACATGTCATCCATTTTCCCATGACGTCACTTTTGATGTATAATTTCCTGATCTTTTGGTATGAATAATATATTTACACCTGTTTAGTATGCACGAGCAAATATTACTAGTTATAATATTAAAGGCATTGTTTCTTCACTGAGCTCGTGGCTAAGTAATAATAGTCACACGGGTCGATCCATCAGGTTAAGTTACGCTTGCCGGGGTTGGTCCGTGGATGGGTGACCACCATCTTTACATACCGAGACTCCTCCGTGCCTCGGAAAGCACGTTAAGCCGTTGGTCCCGCCTGTCATTCGTGGATCTTTGCCAGTCGTTACGGGTCGTCAGAAGCTCAAAACTCTGACAACCAGTCTTACGAAGGGGTATCGTGTTACCCAGTAACTGGGTTGTGGAGTAAAATACTGGTATTAAACTGCATCCGGTTAGACTGGAAGCCGACCCCAAGATAGTTGGGAAAAGGCTAGGCAGATGGATGGTTTCTTAACTGGGCGTAATTTAACTTATAACTTGTTTTTTTTTTTCTGTAAAAAGGTCACCTTGTCGCATAATTTTTACTGCTTTACTTAGGTACAGAATATTTTAAAGGGCCCGTAAAAAGTCGCGCAGTTGCTACATATTTCTGTTTTACACTCCGAATGAATGGACGCGAAATTAAAAGGGTTATGCGAGGGTTATGAATGATTTTTTTACAACTGACAGTAAAATATTCTTTTTATTTACTACCATTCAGACAGCGAGTCAAAATGTTAGCACCATAAACTTGAACGAATGTCGACTCCGTATGTTGACATAGGTACTGTCCCGGTGTTAAATTTACAGCCGCGCCTACGATTAAACACGCGATATTTTTATAAACTCCGCAAGCTATGGAAATTCCGACTACTGCTGTACAAAATAGAACAATAACAAAGTAACATTTCTGTTACGTTGGTAAATAAAACATTTGTGGTTGAAAAAGTTCCACAAAATTCGCGGATGCAAATTGTACCTAGGTATCGATATAAACTTCGCTTCGCTTTCGCTTCACTTCTAATACTGTTGCGCTACAAAAAGTTATGAGGACAATAAAATGTTATCACTGGAGCACAGAGTTACTGCCAAGTGTTTATTTATTTATTTATTTATTTATTTGATAGGAATAACAAACAGCAGTATATTACACAGTAGGCATACAATATAAAACTTGCAATAAAAGTAACAAATACACTACTCAATACGTTATCCACAGATTACAATACAGAATAGCTAGCTGTTAGCAGAGCTAGTTAAAAAAGCACTTATTAACTATATACTATATACTAGGGCTATCTCTTAAAATAGTTGTAATCTCACTCTTAAATACAGCTTTGCTGAGAAACATAATATCAGTAGAGCCAAACTGTTTATTATAGGTGTCAACCAAGCGATGTAACGGCGAGCGAGCGCCTGAGTTCGTTCGACAAAATGAAGTAGCAAATAGGCGTCTCGAACGAACTTCTCGACCGATTACAGTACGAGGGATCAGGTAGCACAGACTGTTCACAAGATCAGTACAATCAAATTTATTGCGGCATATACTAAACAGAGTCATCATTTCAAGTAGGGTGCGACGGGATTGTAGGGTCATGAGGTTATATTTTTCAAGTAATAATTTATAGGACATTTTGGTTTTACAGCATCTGTAATGCATGGAACGGAGGTACTTACGTTGAACCAACTCAATGATCTCAATGTACTTTTTGTAATAAGGGTTCCAAATGGGTACTGCGTATTCAAGTTGTGGCCTTATTATAGATTTGTATAGATGTAAGTAGGTAGAAGGCCGATGAAATTCTCTAGACGCCCTCATAACGAAACCAAACATTTTATAAGCCTTGTTGACTATGTTGTCCACATGGGTGTCAAGATGGAGCTTTGAGTCAAGATTTACGCCTAGGTCACGGAGGGATGAAACCTTGTTTAGGGCAGTGTTTCCAAGAATGTAATTGAAATTCAGCACATGTTTTTTTTTAGTAAACGTAATGCTGTAACATTTAGAGATACTAAGGTGAAGCTTATTAACAGAGCAGTATTTCGAGAAACAGTCAAGACACGAAGAAGTTGTCACAGTCAAGAGAGAAGTTGTGTTAAGACTAACAACGTAACAGAGTCCACACGGAACTTCAGTACCCACAACCAGGACATTTCTAGGGATAACTGTGTGTGTGGTAATGGTGGAATTTCTTGCCCATTCTTCTCCATACGAAAACAACCTTTTGGAAGGGGCGACTAGAATCAATTAAATTTTTTACGTTCAAAAGTGCTTTACAAGGGCCTATTTGAAATAAACGATTTGACTTTGACTTTGTGTTCAATTACACTAGAAAACGGTTTTCGACATTTTCCCTCCTTACTCTTACTGAATAAACATAGGTGGGTAGTTTTGTAATTTCGATAAACAAAGAAGTTACCTACTTACGTTACAGCAGTAATCAATTTAAGATGTTAATTGCTACTGTTCATTTGAGTATTAAAACATTAATATTGGAGGGTTCCCAACTACCCACAACATTATATATGGGTAAAATTGCAGATGAGTCAGTTCTAAAGATGATTTACTTCTCTCTCTGTCAATCAGTCCTTAACTATTGTATAGTAGCATGGGGCGCGGCTGGTAAAACCTTGTTAATTAAGGTTGAAAGGGCTCAACGAGCTCTGCTTAAAGTTGCCTATGGTAGACCATTCCGGTACCCCACTAACACACTCTACACCGAAGTTGGAGTTCTTAGAGCCAGACAGCTTTACATCCTATCAGACACTCTAAGATTTCACAAAACCTCCGTGGGCACTTGTATCCTGTCAAGTCGAAGGGTACAATGGGAAAAAGTTCGATGTCGTAAAACAATCGGTAGAAAGTCGTACAGTTTCATGGGAGCGCGCATTTACTCGAAAATCAATAACCAACTCAAAATTCTACAACTTACTCAAACTAAATGCAACACTTCGGTTACAAAATGGCTTCTTACCCTGGACTATGATATGACTGAAAACGTTTTAATCTAAAAAAAAAAAAGTACTATATTTATTATATCTATATCACAAACGCACATAAGTATATACGAGTACATCCTCAGGTCATTCGGTCAAACTCTCAACACCAACTAAACAATCTAGATTCTTACACCCACACAATCACACCATATCACACATACACTCACCATCATAATCACACACAACAAACATACATACTTATATCTACTGTTTTCTTTTTAATTTTGTTTTCTTTGTGTATTCGTTTTTATTGTGTATTCTAGTATAATACGAGTAGATTATATGAAATTAGGATATTTATTATATTGTACGAGTATATATACCTATACTATTATAAACGTAATGTAAACTACTAATGTAAACGGAACGGAGGAGCCTGGATCTCACGACACAGGGAATCCTAGTGTGAGTTCCAGGAATCAACACATTCCAATGTATTTTCTTAAACATTAAATTATTCTTATTCTTATTCTATATATTAAAATCTCTACATGTAGGATTTATATCCCCCATATGAGACCGTTTCGTACTTGCGTGGGATTGTCACCCGTGGGAAGAGACAGTGGTGTTCTACGATTATGTTGACAAAACTGCTGTATTTCTTACAGTGTTTTTCTTTTATTTATTTATAAAAAAGAATAGAATCATGCAGTGATGGCATGAAAGTATGCACTATGGAAGAAACTTCTCATACCTCTGTCACGTGAACAATCAGTAAAATAATAAAAACCACACTTTCGACTGCATCCACTTTTCATAGAACTCATACGCCATGCCACCATACATATTGGAAGTGAACCCTCCGGGAGGGTTGCTGCCATTACGTTTGCGCTAAAGTTAACCATCGCGGACGGTCAACGGCATTAGGTTTAATACCGTGATATAAAACACTATAAAACAAAGTAAAATTGTGTTATCAGGGGGTCTTGTCGCTATACATAGTTTCCAACCTTTTAAATTTGTTGTGAACGCTTGTAAACGTGAACATTTTTTTTTTAAACTAGGATTTTAAAACCAACGCTTAAACTAATAAATCTTGTTAAAATATACATCAGATTTTGTTTTCACGGCTTATATAATGCTGTAGTCGCTAAGAAAAAGTTTCATTTAAAATTAACCCTCCGGGAGGGCTCCCGGCATCCCATTTGCGACTAGGTGAACCCTCCAAAGGACTCCCGGCATTGAACGTGTTAAATAAATTGTGAGGAACAGACAGTTTGGGAATTCATTAACGCTTAACAGGTAAAAACAACAATTAGTTTGACTACCAGCTAAAATATTAAGGTGTCATAAATATGTAATTATGGAATAAATAAAACAAGTTAGTTTGCGGCGACTCCCGGTGGCGCCATCTGTCATATTTTGCCAAGTTATTTAGATACAATTCAAAATTGTATGGAGTAGTTCAGCTTTAACTATTTGAACAGTATGTATTGTTATACGAAATGTTTTTGACAAGTTAAATTGAGGGTCGCTGAAAATGTTCAACCGCAAACAACTTTTTAAAGGGCTTGTTTGTATATCATTTGTATTAAAAATTTATACAATATTTTGAAACCTCTTGTTTTCTTTCATGACCAGCTCATTTCGAAATTATCCGAGTAGGTCATAAGTGTAATAAAATATGGCCCAGACCTTGGTAGCACAAAATATTTTTATAACCACTTGTTTGGGTTATTGCGAAAAAGGTCCCTATTTGTAAAATGATAAAAGGGTTTTCGGGTATAACAACTTTTTTATATGCAGACTACAAAATAAAATCACCTCTCAAAGAAAGATTATATTACTTTCCTGTCTACACTAATATTATAAACATAAACAATTTGTATTTTTGTGTAATGAATAAACTCAAAAACTACTGGACCGATTTAAACAATTCTTCCAACAGTAGAATGCTATATCCTCACTAAGTAACATAGGATCTATTTTATAAGATATCAAGCGAGCGAAACCACTGGCGGAAGCTAGTGTTTAATATCCCCATGATAAAAGCATTGAACTACAAAGATGATCATCTTTACATATATATAAAAATCAATTGCCGTGCGTTGTTCTCGCAAAAACTCGAAAATGGCTCGACCGATTGTGATGAAACTTTAGTAACTTATTGCGTGCGCACCGCAAAAGCTTTCTAAAAACAAAAAGGCATAGTTTAAAATAATATCTATGTAGGCAGTAGCGTAGCGTGGCAAGGGCCGGGGGGGGGATGGCCCCGGGCGGCACATGAAAAGGGGCGGCAAGCGGCGCAATAAAAAAATACAGAATTAGAGAAAAAAAAATCAAATCGCGTCCACGCTGACCCGTGCCCGACAAGACGGCGCCAGCACTGCGCTCCAACAATTACAGAATCTAGCGCAAAAATACGCCTTTTTAAGACCGCAGTGATATTGGATGTCCACTAACTTCACCTAGATCAAGCTTCTCAAGATATAGATAGAGAAGAGTTCAAACTTGAGCGCGTACGTCTACGGGCATTCGTAGCTACAACAGACCCAGACTGTAAAGAAGAGCTCATTAAGTCTAGCTCACTGTGTTCATAAAATATATTATTGAGTCTAAACTTGAAGATGGCTTACCAAAGAGATGTCAGCACCGACCGACGGGGTCGAAAGACCAATGCCTGCTGGGGTTCTGGGTTTGTCCGAAAGGGATATCGCGGCCCCGGCACACAGGCAACGGAAGGAACACGGGTGGGTTTTAGTCAGTAAAAGTCTGACACACCCTCTCCGAGCGGGAGAAGTCATTTGATGATTTCCCACCCTGAAAAAAAAAAAAAAATGGCTTACCAAACATTGACATAAATATATAGATATATAAATATATGTATAGAATATTCATAACAGCTGCCATTAGTAATGCCAGTTGCGAGAGAAGCTTCTCTAAACTAGAGTTAATTAAAAATGATCTAAGATCGACTATGTCCTCTATCAAACCTATATTGGCAATCGAACATGACGTAGGTAGGCTACATTGATAATTGCATAAAAGATTTTGCTTTGAGAAAAACATGAAGAGTGAATTAAAGAATTTAAATATATTTGACTTTTTACCAATTTTCTTGACTAATCATGAATTAGGGGGCGGAGAATTTCCGGTCGGCCCCGGGTGTCGAAAACCCACGCTACGCCACTGTATGTAGGTACATACGTCGTGTTCTACGCCGTAGACCATGAGTGACTTTACGTCATCAATTTGAAAAGTAATCGGAGTGAGATTTGAACTTCCAGACAGGAATTAGGCAGGGTTGGCATCCCAAGTTGTCATAGTACAACTTGGGACGTTCGGGTTGGGACATTCTGAATCAAAGTCAAAGTCAATAAAAGGCACTTTTGAACGTCAATTTTACAAAAAAAATTGAATCGATTCTAGTCGCCCCTTCCAAAAGGTAGTTTTCGTATGGAGAAGAATGAGCAAGAAACTCCATCGTTACTCTTTTAAAATGTTTTTACAATATTTTGTATACATTAATTATATGTGAAGACGATGCATCTAGAATAAGATTACTATACCACGATAGATAAAAAGTATGAAAAATGAAGCAATGGCAGATAAATTAATTATGTGATAGATGCATGGTGCTCACATAATTACAAACATTGTAAAATTATACGATATTCCTAACATTTTAACAAATAATACTAACAAGTCTGTGTGTGAGTTCAAATAATCACAGAATGTAAAATCAGTGTTATAAAAAAATTATATAATTAAATTGGCAACCAGTTTGATTTTTTCTAGACTCGAAATTGTCCTATGGAGCAGGACCAGCATGTTTCCAAGCATTCTTATCTTGGATATAATCCTCTAATTTGTAATATGCTTGTTTACAAATTGTACTTTTATTATGAGTCTTAAATTTTCTTTCATTTAATTGTAATCAACATGTACTACATAGATAGTTCATGATTTTTTATTAAATTTATTATTTACGGCTGTGTTTACCTTATATCAGAGGCAATTGACTATTACGATGAACGTGTAGATGTACATTTGTCTAACTATGTACAAGATTTAGGACATGAGAAGGCTTTGTTGTTGTTTACTCCCTAAGGTCCCATACCCATCAAGTTAGTCGTTGTACCTACCTATCTAAGCCACTATATAACAAAGTATTGTAATTAAAACTTTTAAAGGTAGTGTATTTTCTGAGCATGTTACCCTGATTTCTCCTACTTCTACATAATTACTTGATCGTACTTGTCGGAGGTATACTGACTTATATGTTGTCATTACATTCATTAGCAGATTTATGTAAGATTGTATTATTTGTTCCCATTTCTCCGGTTTTGCAAGATAAAGGAGAACTACTGTAAAAATATTAATAAATTTAACCATCTGGAATTCTCATTAGGTCAGTCTGAAATGACACGTCCTACTTTGTAGTTTTTTTAAATTAGAATTAAACACACACCAGAATTAATTATAGCACAAATTACTCCCTTTGCTACGGCTGTCTAAATACTTAGAAACTTTAATAACAAAAAATACACAATAAGCATTTTTTTATAAATTGTTGGTGCTAACGATAATTTTCATAAAAGGTTGAATTATAATATTAATTACGCCTAATTAGATTCCAGTCCAAGCTTAAAAGGAATAATCTAAGAACGTTTAAACTTTTCAAGCGTTGTTATAAGAAAAGATCCCAAAATAAATAGCTATTTTTCTACCAACATCTTCATCTTGAATCCTTTGTTATGCTGTGCTACATACTAGAATTTCGTGACACCATCGAGATGAATAATTATTTAGCTGCTCTAAAGTTATCATTTTAATGACCACAAAAATGCAAACTAACTTATATTTACAGTAAAACAACACCAGTTCTCAATTAAGTCGCGGTTAGTGCAGAGAGGCATACATTCAACGTTGGCTTCCGTATCGTCGAAACGTAATGCATTCTATAACAATAGAACTAATATGAGGAATTTTCAGTGACGCGTCGCTGCCACCGCGCCGCGTTCCATACGTTCGAGGCGAGTGACCAGGCATGTAATTTGTGGCCCACTCTCACCACAATAGCAATGCAATGTGAATACTGGTGACTACATTCATGATTACAACCACTACGTAGAGCTACAAAAAATATGGCTACTTCAATTTCTGTTTAATTTTTTCATTTCACAAACAAATAAACAGCAGGAGCTTGGTATTCGTATGTTTTCTCCTGAAAACTCGAGTTTTTTTCTGAACTTTCAGTTTTACGAGACTATAGTACCCACAGGAGTCATTCAACAACTGAAATTGAGAGCGTTTTGTCCCATAAACGATACAGGTACCAAGCTGATTCACTATGAGAGCAAACATTGGTTGAAAATTGTAATATCGCTTGAATTGGTCAGCCAATGGCTTATGAATGCATTCGGAGTATCTCTCGTCGAACACTTTCAATATATTGAGGACTATGCAGCAAATCGAATGTTACGAATAACACAGAAATATCAGATTTTTTTCCAATCGGATCGAGTACCTATCGGTTACACAATAATAATTGCACTTACTTTTATTGGAACTAAATAAAAGTACTTTTTATTAATTCAATAAAATCATTCAAGTGGTGTGACCGTCGGACTGCCAAGTCATAGGTCTCGAGTTCGAACCCAAGACCTCTGAGTTTTCGGATTCATGTGCGAATTGTATAATTATAAATTGCTTCAAAAACGGTGAAGGAAAACATCGTGAGGAAACCGGCATGCCTGACAAATATTTCTCGACGGCATGTGAAGCCAAGTCAGAGGCCCATGGGCGGTTTTAAAACTCTGACACTAGGTTAGTCACTAACCACACGAAAATAAGAAGATCACTTAATATCTAGGTCAGAAAACTGAACAAAATAATATGCATAATATTAAAAACGATATCTATATTAATGTGGGAATTGATAGTGACTCGCTGTGAGCATAATATTGTAAAAATCTCCATATCTAGTCTACTGTCCGCAATTAAGTGGCATTCTGCCCACATATTGTCCACAAAACGCTATTTACTCTAGTTTCAAACGACTTCATATGACGAAGTATTTTAATTTCAATACGTATTCCAATGTCAACTTAGAAGTTTACTATAATGAAGTGCAGGAATTAATATAACCGCTTGAGAGTATAGCTGAAGTTGTTATTGTTGTTGTTGTAGCTGTCAAAGTTAAACATGACCATAAAGAGTAATATCGGTGAATGAGGTCACCCGTAAATCGCTTATAATGAGGACTATATTAACGGATACGCAACTGAGTAATGACGTACCAGGCCATAAATATGATTTTGGCGCGCCAGAATTGTGGCGTAAAGGCCCCTCTTTGAGGAGTGGCTAGAGAGGCGCCACGGTGTCCTCACGTTCCGCCTGACGCAGATTCTCACCGGTCACGCTTGTTTCGGGAGGTTCCTGTTCCGCGTATGGCGGGAGGAAACGCCCGGGTGTCACCACTGTGTGGATCGTCCGGAGGACACGGTGGAGCATACGGTGGAGGTCTGCCCAGCTTGGGCGGGGCACCGCCGTGTCCTTGTACAGGCGATCGGCAGCAGTGATCTCTCGCGTCCGGCCCTGGTCCAGGCCATGGTACGGAGCGAGAGGGCGTGGGAAGCCGTCACCTCCTTCTGCAAAGCACTAATGCTCGCGAAGGGGAAGGTAGAACGCGTGTGGGAGAGGCAAATTTCGCGCCCTTATGCCCCTCGCCGCAGGAGACGCCCAGGGCGTCGCGAATCGCAGGCCAATTCCGGGCCACCGTAGGCGTGGGCTTGCGGACGGTGAGCAATGAGTAGCTCGCCGTCCGATAAGGACCAGGCCCGTGTCGAGGGCGCGTTGTGTTCCACGAGCGCTTCAAAGAGATGTCAGCACAACAGAAGGAGTCTGCTAGGACCGATGACTGCAGGGCTCGCTAAAAAAATAAAAGGCCATAAATATGGCACATCAAGTTTTAGAAAAACTCCGAAAACGAACGAAATCTTTGTAGAACGCCGTCTCTGCCACTCATACCCTGCTTGCCAGTCTCTTCCTCTCTAGCAGTGATAGCCTAGTGGTGTGACCGTCGGACTACCAAGTCATATGTCTCGAGTTCGAACCCAAGCCACGCAACTCTGACTTTTCAGATAATTCACAATTCGGGTATTATATAATTACCACTTGCTTCAAAAACGGTGAAGGAAAACATCGCGAGGAAACCGGTATGCCTGAGAGATATTTCTCGACGACATGTGAAGCCAAGTCATAGGCCTATAAGCGGCATAAAAACTCTGACGCCATGCAGGTTAGCCACACTAACCACACGAACGTTCACGAACGTGAACTGTTTGGTTTTCTGAGACAGTCTTTTTGTGAAGCTGTTTTTGTATCCTGTGTTTGGAGTGCTTGGTTTTCAGTTTTGTATACCTGGGTACTGTACTACAATTATCGTCTGTAAAAATTTCCATTACCCCAAATTACTCATCATCTATAAATGTTTAGAATTTTTCAAAACCCGTTACTTCTTCCTTTTGAAATATTATAATATCCTAGTCCAATGCCTAGTTGCAGCTTCTTGTATATGAAGACTTTGTCCTGTTAATCCACTAGGTACTGTGTTTGCTTACTGTGTGGGCTTTGCAAGAGACATAGATCTCTCATCTCTTAACGTGAGCTAACTGAGGGATTACATCCGGAGTATGCAGGCACGGTGTCACATGAGAATTCATGTGAGTTCTTAACATCATAATCATCATTGGCAAACACGAAGCCTCGCAAGTCAATAATAATAATTATTGTATGTTTATTATTCAAAATCATTGCTCTGAGGGTATCAGCACTATAGCCATCCCACCACGACCGCTATCTGTAGTGGTCTGCACAACTCTGTTAATCCACACGAAACTGACTTGAATAAAGACATAATAGAAAAATGTATTTCCTTTTCCATTTCTGTCGTTTCATTGTTTTGACATTTATTTGTATCGTTTAAAGTTCGTGCGGCAACATATCGTCTTTGTAAGCTTGTTTACAACAGTAGCTATTGAATGATTCCATTAAACGTTTCGAAATGCTTTCTAACGAAAATAATCGATGTTTCTGCATCATATTCTCAATAACAACAACACTTCGAGGAGGTATTATGAGGATTAAATTCGTATAAAACTTTCACAATTACTTTGTTGGAATTCAATAAAACGTTAAGAGTCAGTAACTGTCACAGTCCCTTCTGAAATTAAATCTTCTAAAGCGATTATAAAATACATAATATCGTAGAAAACGCCTCGTCTAGCTGGGTATTAGCGTTTAAACCCTACTTCTGCTAATTAGAATGCCGTTTTATTAATTTCATTGGAATCCAACAAGACTCCGAGAATTTCTTGATTATTTTCTTTTAAAGAACTTCTGAAATATTATTAAGAATATTAGATTGGCCTAGCTGGGAAGATGAGGACGTAGTTCTTAGTTCGAATCAATATTAGAACCTAAAAATGCAACAGTTTTTTTAAACTTTTGCTTATAATTTGGTAAAAATTAAAAACAATAACTCCGTGTCCTAACCGAAAGCGACGCGCGAGTACTCGAACGACGCGATAGTTTGTATGAATCATGACGTACAAACACGATTTGATTGATCGCGCGAGTAGGTCATATTCATTTAAAATAACGCGACTATCGCTTACTCGCACATCGCTTTCGGTTAGGACGCGGCCACTTTTCGAAAAACTTGACATGTAGTCTGGAAAGGAACCTAAAGTTATTACAAGCTCTCTACAGTAACAGTATCTAGTTCCTATAAATCCAATAGAGTTCTCTTAGATTGTATTAGGATCAAAATATAATCCAGTGTGTTATTCTGAGGCAAATTGTACGTATTCACGGTGCCTTGACGATAATTACATCTGCTCCTTCTGTAAAGGCGAGAATTAACAAGATTCCACACCCACAGTTTAGACTAGACGAACCGAGCTGAAATGTGAGTGCTAGTGCGGAAACCCGGTTCTTGCATTGTGGTTTTAGCAAGGACACAAGAAACGTTTAACACTACGCAACTGTACATTCAAAATAAGTACCTGAGCTCTGCTCTGAAAATTGAGAATGCTTATTTAATAGTATTGGAAAGTTCATATTAATTCCATGTATAGTACATACTAATTCCATGCTGCCATGATAGTAGGTACTTACTAATTCCATGCTGCCATGTGATTATTTTAAGGAAGCCATATTATTGTAAACTTTGGGCGACCGAGCTCTGCTCGGGTGGAAACGAATTTTCCCAGATATGAGACCTAGCTAGATCGATTTTTCGCCCCGTAAACCCACCCCTATATTGCAACTTTCATCAAAATCGTTAGAGCCGTTTTTGAGAACGTGATTACAAATATATATATATACAAATATTGCTCGTTTAATAGTATAGGATAAAAGGTGTTATATTTTTCAGTTATAATAAATCATAATGGTTATAAGAAACTGCACTGCAACATCAGAATTTAAAAGTAATTACTTATAAAAAAATCTTTCATACCTTTCGATTGTTCTATAATGCCGCTTCGTTCAACTGTCGATTTGCCTTTAGAAGGAGATAACAATAAAAAATATATTGTGTCTTGTTAGTGACAGTTGAACTCCTAATATCTAGTTAGGTTTTGTACCTATAAAGTTATTTTGATATTCCAATCATAGTTTCAACATCATAATTCACTACTCTAGGTGTAATATTAATAAAGAAGTAAATAACAAATATCGCAATGTCCCAAAGGAATAAATTCAGAAGTTCGGAAGAACGAACTTGCGTAACCTTTACAAACGATCAGTATAAAATTACTTGTTTCGGTTTTGGCTAAGTTGCCATAAGTAATTTATAGACATAATACAAGTCGAGAGCCGAGATAAATGGCTCCCACTCCAGCCTTGAACTCCACCCGCAGTAATGAGGATCTAGTTGACAATATATTAACTTACAAAAAAAAGATTGATGTTAGTTTGCAAGAACGAACTGAAAATAACGGTTATAATAATGGTACTAAGAATAGCATCGGTGTTGGATGTAACAAAGACAAAGTATCCGCTAAAATTTCAAATCTATTTCTGTTTTAAATCTGGCGTTAAGAGGGCGCCCAATGGTCCACTAGCGCCACTCCTTTAAAAAATATTATCTCGTGATTGAGAAGGAATTATGAATAACGGCTAGTAAGAACCCTCGGTAAGTGTGTCTAGAATGTTCTAATACCTTTTATAAAGTTTCATATTGAGACACGAAGCAACAAAATTCGATCTAAAGAAAAGTGGCCACATTCCTCTAGATCGTATTTTCTTGCTTCGTGTCTCAATTAGTAAGGACCCTCGGTAAGTGTGTCTAGAATTTTCTAAGACATTTTATAAAGTTTCATATTGAGACACGAAGCAACAAAATTATAATAACGCAGGTCCTTTCTAGCCGTTTTTCATAATTCCTTCTCAGTAAGGAGATAATATTTTTTTAAAGGAGTGGCGCTAGTGGACCATTGGGCACCCCCTTAATCAACGAACTAACCATTTGATTAACGAGTTTCCTCCATCGCGACTCTAACTAATAGTCCACTACCCAGCTGGACAGTTCATGTCCTATAAATTGGTTTCTTTTTATATTTAACACATAAACTTCTTCCAACATGTTTAGATCCAGTAATTGCTAATTTTATCTAAATCATTCTTGGCAAAAGTTCCTTATTAAGGAATCTGCAGGAAAGCGTGTGTCGTGAGCTGTCTATAATATTATTACCAGGAGATGCTTATCCGTAGCCACGCAGACATCTTCCAGACTTAAGCGATGAGTAGCCCACAGCGTTACTACCTACTTCATAAAATTTATTAATAATTTGCTACCGCCCTTCATTAAATCAATTAATTTATATACATAGCCTTTAGAAGCTTTGTCATATATTTGTTTAAAAGTCCTTCAAATGAATAAATAAAATTGAACGCGGAATTCCATCATTTTTGTTTGCATACAGATTCAGTCAATCAACTTGCGAAATTGCCTTGTCCGTTTCTTCAGGCCGATATCACGTTGCAGCAAGTCGAACTAATTTAATTCTACTAATTTGATTGACAACAGCTTTCAGTGGGGGTTAATATTTGCAATCGTTCCTTTTTTCATTTAAATACAGTTTTGTAAAACATTCAATATTAATTCAACTTCAACAAACCATTCAGCTTAAAATAGAATAACTAGTGATTGCAAAAAGATTGATAAATGAAAATGAAAAATGGCAAAAAATACGCCCAGCTGTTGATTGACAGTATTTGATGAACATCACTTGAATTGAAAATAAAGCCAGTATGCAGATTCATTAAATTATATTCGCGGTGAAACGAAAAACTAATATCGATGTACATGCTCTAAAATATCAAGTTAATATCTTTAAAACCAAACCCAACCAAAATTACATTGAGGAAATAAATTATTTAACTTTTACAAGGAATTAAAGTTGGAATATTAAGGAGTCATAACTCTAGCAACATTTAGTGAAAGAATGCTTGATGAGGTCGGCAGTTGTCCCAAATTGAGATTTGAATATCTGAATTAATCAAAGTCAGAATACCACTGTGATATCAGCGCGTTTTGTCGAAATAATAAATATTTATCTCTCCCAAAAGAAATTAGCTGCGATTTCACTATTATCACTCTTTTCACTTTACTGCGGAGACACGATTAATGATTTTGTTTAGAAAACTTTTTGAAAAACTAATGCTGATGAAAATATAGTTATCTACTGGCTCTTTCTCCCGTTGCTCGAAGCAGTTAACTTTTACGAGGACCTATCTGTCGTGAAACATGGTGTCAACGACACAAATTAACGAAGGATTAATTAAGCTTTAAAATAATAAGGATTTACGAACTGCTACTAAGTAAGTACCAACATTTAACTGACTTGAATGAACTGACGACCAAACTTTGCCATGAAATTTGATTTTATTTCGGGAATCAGTTCGATATGAGAACAGGCTAAAAACATTTGTATCAAAAGTTGTCACTGGATAACATCAGACTTTAAAACGTCTAACCGCTTACGAAACTATCTTCATAAAGTATTTTAACTCGGAGCTTTTTTTTAACAAAATTAAATAAATCTTTACAAACTGCACATGTATTTTGAAAAAGTTTTATGCAAGATGTCTTGCAAAAGGTGTACTTACGTAACTTATTACAATCTCAATGTATCTTAAGTACAACAATTACACTGTGGCAATCTCTAGAGCCTGATTTTGTTTCAGATCCACATACACAACAAGTATCTTTGTTACAAAAATATACAACCCAAAAAACAAATTCCTAGCGCATCAAACTATGCTGCCGGTGAGAATCCGTCTACCTCAAAATGTAAAGCTATTACCAGATCGATGCATATCACTTCTAAAATTCATAGCCCAGACACATTACCATACACCAAACACTATTTGAGCATTTACCATAAAACCCAGCGATAGAAGACTGTCTAGGGATCATCCGTGGATACCAAAAATATTTGAAATTCAATTGTCTGCCAAAGCGAGGAAAACAAAAGAATCCGCGCATGTAATTACCGACTGAATGAATGGACAACAGAATGAAATGACGTCTGAAAAGTTCTAACATTCAACCCTCATTATAGTGTTAGTTCACATTCAATTTACAGACGTTTTTTACGTTTGTTTTAAACTGCCTCATAAACATTTTGAATGTTCTGTTTGAGTTTGCACAGGGTATCTAAGTTATTAATCAGAAATAACAGGCGGGATTGCATTTGTAACAGAGGTTTTCTTTTTTCAAAATAAAAAATTATAATCTCTGGAAACACAAAATATTCTCTTTGGTTTCAAAAGTTTTCATCACCAACCATCGTCGATTTATTGGAAATTCGCCAAACTTTAAAAATGTGAAAGATTTAAAAACCACTACAAAAGCTTTATTTTCAGTATCACTTTTCAGCGTGGAAACTTTAAAGAAAAGTTGTCTGAATGTTCGATAAATTGTCTCTGTTTTATTTAAGAACATTTCGCTTACTAATCGATGTGCTTAGTATCACAAAGAGACATTCATTAGCCCATAAATCCGTGACTGTACATCAGGACGAATCAGCAATTAAAGTTCAAGATTTAAACACACTTCAAGACTATTTATCAGATCAGTATCACTGACAAATTATTGCATTTAATTGTTTGGCAAACGTCCCAAATTGATATCTCGATGTAAGCCATCATTGACCCTTCACGTTACATTAAGGGGGCAGGAGCTAAACACAAGTTTTATAATGCCTAAAAGTATATTATCGACTGCAGTAAACAAAATCAGAAAAATATATGATACTCTTCATGTATGCTAGTTAGATAGTGGGTTGGAAACATAATACAACTAAGAAACTAAGAAAACATTAAATAAAAATTATGAAAATCTGTTCAAAATTTGTAAAGTGCTCCCCTCCCTCCTCGCCTTTTTGTATAATGTAAGATTTCTTATCTCGACTGTTGGTATATTCTTTTATGGTTAGCATAATTTATTAAGTTATACTAACTTATATTAAGTTTTAGCACATTAATTTTCAAAATTCAAAATTTTTAATCCGTTGCTAGACGAGAACAACTGCCGACAAACTGTTATACAGTTTTGCAAACTTTATGTGTTATTGTTAATACAGATTTGAATAAATAAATAAAATACTGATATGATACGATACAAAAAATTCACGCAGAAACCTCTCAAAATGTTGGTATATATATACGTATATACATAATATTGTTTTATTTTTTTAGTCCAATCAATTGTTTTTTTGAGATAATTGCTTCACATTTTGCAATAAATTACCAGCGTATCGCGCTTCTCTTTCTTTTCTATGCAGTCGGACAGTGACCGCGCTATTGCTGTTGTCAGTCTCATAAATGCTAGATAGAATGTATAGTCCTCCAGTGTTTTATTTGGCTCTTTTAATAACTGCATCGATTGGAATAATTTCTTAAATTGCCCCTTCAATTCCAAATTAATCATCATTAATCATCCCAGGATTATTTCGGATACACAAATGGTTAACATTACCGAATCTCTTTCAGCTATCGGACTATTGCCTTCAATTTCCTAAATCCCCTTATTTACATAACATTTAGTGAGCTTATGAATATTTCATGAGAATATTAATGGCGGAGTATTATTTTACCATAGGTACTACTAAAGTAACCTTTTATATGAGATTTAGACCGGGAAATGCTTATTATTTTTCCTATTCATAATATGATTTACTGCCAAAATAAGGCTACAAAGTCGTTATCTAGCGCATGTCACTGTCACTAAAGTTAAGATATCCCAAAAACTTCTTTCTCGTAACTAATATTCCTGACACATTATCCTACTTCTTGCTTATTTTTGTCCTTGTTTCAGATAACGTTTCGTGAATTTTGCAAATGTGTAAGCAGTGAAAGTGAACAATACATGAATAGCTGTGCTTTAAAAATGAGACCCCCAAATCTAAATGACAATGACGCTTCGCCGATCTGACAGCTTGCCCACGCGACTCCGGGTGGCGCCTGTCCCCTCAAACCCCGACAGCGGCCGACCGGGGGAAACGATACACGATTCTTACACTGTCCCAAATTTTAGTGACACGCCGGCGCGTGAGGAAGTTATCGCCACTTGGAAATCCCTTCACACGGATGTCAAGAAAATAAAAAATGGATTCGCACCCACAAACGACCAACAAAGTCATTGTGAAGATAAGAACGCATGCGCATCACAAAGCTATGTCCCTACTTTGGCATGCCAGGGTAGAGATGGCCAGAAGAGAATTTCTTATGATAACCGGCAAGTCGAAATTGAACCTCGTGAAAGCAATCGTTGCACGTCATTCCTTCTCGATACAGGCCAAACAGGTACTATCGAATGTGGAAAGAACTCGGCGCATCGACGGCGGTCCTTGCTGCAGCGTCTATTGTCATGGAGGACTCCAGAATGTGATTGTCGTGAAAGATTTACACCAAAGTACCAGCCAGCTCCTAGATTACGTCCTGAGGACTTGTTGTGCACATGCGGCGTTAGTGGTAATAGGTTTAAACTTCCGAAAAAGTGCAGACAAAACCGGGAGCGGGGTCGGTCTAAAAGTGTAGGATATGAAGCGGCGCGTGAAGTGGCTCAGTTTCGTCGGTTAGTGCAGTGTGTATGAAATTAAGTTTGTATTGGATTGTCTACTGGTTGAGTGCTGGTAGATGGGTTTTGTTTATGGTGTCTAAAGTGTTTTGGTGCGGTAGGTGTGCGAGTGCTGGCGCGACAGTGGGTGCTGAGACGGCGGCTGCCCTGCGGGCGCGGGCGGCCCTCACACTTGCGCGCCGGTACTATCCCGAAGGCGGGTGGGGATGGACCATTACCGTGGTAGGCACAATCGTGCAAGTGCTGTCCCACGGCCTGCAGCTAGGCGGCGGTGCTGGGCCCATAGCTTGCTCGGCCGCTGTCAAGTTCCATGTTTCGCCTTTGTATACACACGGTAAGTACTTACCTCCTTATTTTAATTGTTACTAAAAATCCACTCCGTATCGCTTCTAAATTCTTGAACGAAAAATAGACAAATCTAACAAAACTGAACAAGATATGAAAAATATTATAAAACAAAAAGATTGATGTCTGTCAGTTATCTTTTCGAATGGCCGGTACACGATGACTGATACTACCAACACATTCTTCGTCCATCGCTCCTGGCTATTAAGAACATATTTTACAATATTATGCTTTAGTAGTATTTCAAACATAAATGAAGAGCGACTGTGTACATGTTTCTTGTCTACAAACGTAGGCCGTCAGAAAATGTTAACCAATCAACTTTTGAGTTGTATTAATGAGGAAAATTACGTGAGACTTTCACGGTTACCATAGATACATTTTGCAAGAAATTATGTAATTTTTTGTACTTGGTGAACTATCTTGCAATTATTCTAAGTATTATTACTAACCTTTTTAAGTTGTAGTAGAATTACATTACATTTTCTATAGAATCGAAGTTTTTACGTGAAAATATTAAACGTATTATGCCTAAAAATGTAATCCTTGTAGCTCTCCGTCAACTCGACACAAAAAAGTTTTTAATGAAATTCTGTGTGAAATAGGTAATCCTCCCAAGGGCTACCCTATTTACGACCTTACCCTTTTTATAATACCTTTTGTGACTTTTTCAATGATGGCAGTGGCCTATTCACTATTCAGATACCTACTTACAACGTCTCATAAATTATTAAATGCAGTGGTCAATTTAATTGCTATACCACATAATATTTAATTTTTTATTTTAATTAATGAAGGATAATATTTACAAGTGGGTCCATAACAACTTATGACTAAATAAAAATACCAAAATTATATATTATATTCTAACTTAATTAAAACTATTCAAAATTGCTATACTGAATCAATTGCGATACTGATGATGCATTCTGAAACTAATTCTATTCATAGGAAATTATATGGAAATTCTCATGTTGAAGTAGGTAATGGACGATGTCAATTAGTCATTCAACTAATTCTATTAATTTGAGGTTTCACTCACGTAATAAGCCTAATTTGTTTTGGTTTGCGAATTGTACATAACTATATTCTTGTACACATTTGGGTTTGGAACTATTGTTCTATGAAAATATTTCTAAATTGGAAATACTATCTTTTGCCCGCGGCTTTGCCTGTGTTGATGTGGGAAATTATCCCACGGGAACAAACTACCGAGTGAAAGTGAGTTAGTTTTTTTTATTTATTATACTTTCACGCCAAAACGGCTAAACGGATTCGGATGAAATTTGGTTCATAGTTAGACCATGACCTAGGTTAGGACATAGACTACTTTTTATCCCGATGTTCTCACGGGATCGAGACTTATGAAGGTAAAAGCGTAGCTAGTATTATATAAGTTAGGATGCCACCGTGTGTAACAGTGCGCAATGCATTGTTGTTTTTTCTTCTATGTGAAAGTAGTACCTACATATTAGGTTTATACAGGGTGTTTAGTAGATGGGTGCAAAGCCTGAAGGGGGTGATATCTTAGACCATTTAGAACTTATTAAGCTAAACTTGTCTTAGACGAAGTCCATTCCTTGTATTTTTTTTTAAACTAAGGTTTTTAACAATAATACCCATTTTTTGTCAATTAATTGTTAATAGTGTCCAGTAAAAGCTGTTATGTTCTTATTTTTTATTTATGTAATATGTGTTTACCCAAACAAAATAATTCCCAAGCATCTGTGTCATCAGAGAAACATTCTACGCCATATTCAAGTTTAAGAAACTTTAAAAGATCAAGAAAATGGCATACGGCATAATAAAAAAATAAAAAAAATTGCCTCAGTTGTTCAAACCTTTTTAAAAACATGTTTAGTTATTGCCCAGGAAGTGGTATTTCGGTCTCGTCCAGAAGGATGAGGCCGAAATACCAATATTGGTAATAATTAATTGAAAAAAATGGTATTATTGTTACAAACCTTAAGAGTTTCAAAAAAAAAACAAGGAACAGACTTCGTCTAAGACAAGTTTAGCTTAATATGTACTAAATGGTCTAAGATATCAGCCCCTTCAGGCTTTGCACCCATCTACCAAACACCCTGTATAACTACTCCCGTTTTTTACAATTAAGAAAATGCCGTCAGTTAAAAATACTTATACACAATTAAAAAAATGCCTATACCATTGTGTATGTGTGAAGACTAAAACAATAAATTTTTACGGGACCAACGGACTCTTTTTACGAAAGATACGACTCGAAAATACGATACTACTACGTCTTCCTAATAGTCTCTCGAAACGAATATAAAATCGCTGTAATGTAAGAACTGAATCGCTTCGTAGAACAGCGTTGAAAGATTAATGAAGTAAGGGCTAATTTATCATGTAACGTTTCTTACTGGGCCCCACAAAAGTTCAAGATCGTGACAGCCGCGTCCGCTTGATCCTCCTGACGTCGCAGATCACGAGATACGCCTCCATTCAAAAGCCTTGTAAACTGAAAAACATGTTTTTATCAGTTTTGAGGGTTTGACACGATGAAAATGCCAAACAGATGTTTTACACATGATTTTTGGTCAATCTACATGAATCTACGTGAAACGTGAAATTCCAAGGTTTCGTGTTGCCTTACGATACGTACTTATACTTCAGTGTTGATATCAACTGAGGACCTAGCACGAACGCGCAACGTAAGGCCGCGCGCACTTTGGATGCGTTTTCCTACGAATTTCACTCGTGCGTACACGTACGAATACGCACGAACGCTCCCGATCTTCCAAGTACAAAGGGAGCGCGCAGACTGGGTGCGACTTATTAGTACGTATAGTGCCGACGTCCGAAAACAATCCGAACTTGTAGGGATTTTTCATGCGTTCAATGCGACATCACCGGAACACTACCTATTTGACGGAGAAAAACGTACCCAGTGTGTGCATTCAATTCGTACAACCATAGTCGTACGTGTACCTACGCACGAGTGGAATTCGTACGAAAACGCATCCAAAATGCGCGCGGCCTTACGTTGCGCGTTATTGTAACATATTCAATGTCGCCCATGGGCATGTGACCGCCCGTATTTTTCTGAATATTCATGAAAAATTATCGAAAATTAACGTTAAAGTCTATCTTTAATATTTTTCATGTTTTTATTTTTTTTATGTTTTTAGTAGCGTTTGCCATATCTTCTATGTTATTGGCTCGATTTGGATTCTGTTTATTATTTCTAATAGCTTATGAGTTATTTTATCGGATTAATAATTTTTTTTAAATAAAATTTGTCGACTATGAACAAAAACGGAGCTGAAGAATTTTTTTTCCAAAAAAACAGTATTTATTTTAAAAAACACAAGTGTAAATCCTTAAAATCATAATGGGATACTGAAAAAAAAAAAAAAAAAAAAAAAAAAAATTATTAAAATAATTAAAGATAGACTCCCTTTTTAAGTTATATTCGATAATTTGTCATGAATATTCAGAAAAATACGGGTGGTCACATGCCCATGGGGGACATTGTATTCAAACGAGTTTTTGACACAAGTAGTAAGTATCACCCATAGTCTACACTAATTTTTTAAAGAGAAAAGATTAGTATTTTGAAACTCAAAAACTACTGGACCGATTTAAACAACTCTTTCACCAGAAAAATGCTATATCACTGAGTAACATTCTAATCCTAACCAACATTATAAATGCGAAACTGAGTTTGTTTCTTACGCTTTCACGCTAAAACGACTTAACGCATTTGGATGAAATTTGGCTCATAGATAAACCATGACCTGGATTAGAACATAGGATAGGACTTTTTATCCCGATATTCGCACGGGATCGAGATTTAAGCGGGTGAAACTGCGGGCGCAGCTAGTAGGCTATAATTTATAAACATATCACGCGGGCGAAGCCGCTGGCAGGAGTTAATTCTGAATAAAGTTAAAACTTAGTAAATAAATATTTTGTGTGAAACAAGTGCCTATTTTCAACAAGGCCGCTTTCCGAATTAGAACATAATCGCTCACAGCGCAGCCATCAATAATTTGCGTACCGATTTAGATAACACGATTATGACAGCTGAGGGCTGTCAACTATTCGGAACGCTCGTGAACGCGCTCACAGTGCTCGCTCAACGTCAAAACTTGCATATCATAATTTCTTTGTGTGTACACCACAAATTTCTTCTTCTTTGGATAGGCGGCGAACGGTAGCCAGAAGCATAATTTCGAAAATGTCACTTTAGTATAAAGATATGATGCGACTCAAAACAAAACAGCACAACTGTCATTTTTGACAGCGCTCACGGTGATATTAGTAACAGGCATGGTCGGCGTTATCGCAAGATGGCGCATGTCATGACGTCATCTATGACGATTCACGGCACATCGTTATCGAGCTCACGTTAACTCGGTACGGGAGTTAGCACGCTCAAAACGATTACAGTGTAACTCGGAATGCAGCCTAAAAATGTACGTATTTACGTTAAGTACACGTTTACTTTGCGCAGTCGTGCTACGCCCAAAGGAATATGTGTGTTGTTCAGGTAAACACATGCAATATGCATGCATACACAAACCCGGTTTCCGTAGATCCGTTCTTTTTATTTCTAAAATGATCTTTATTCAGGAAGTTAGCTACATTACACTCGACAATTTTTATATTATTTTCTTGATGCGGACGGAGTTTCCTTTCCTGTTAAAGAAAACTTGTTAACGTCTGCAATTTTATTCAGATTTGTGTATTTTTTTATTTAAAAGTCTGTTCGGTTCGTTCGTTTACCTTTACTTTCAATATTCTATTTTCACCTTTTCTTATTTTGTACTATTACGTGACTGTTACTGGGAATAGAGTTGGAACAAAATAAGGAGCAATCAGTGACTTGTTTACTGTCGACAAAAGATCTACGAAAATTGGTTGTTGTTTTGCTTACAGGCATTTTTCCAGGTGGTAAAGGGACAATGGAGCTTATTATCTTGGTGGAAGCTGGGTTACGGCCACTACCTGTATTAGTAACTAGAAAAGTTTAATTATAGAACAACTGTGTCTTGGACTAATAGTTTAGTATCTAAGATCTATTTATAACCTTGTTTCCAATTGATGTTATTTCCACATAAACAAACATCAACTTTATGCCTATATAAATAAAGTTGATTTTAAACTGACTAGTACTGTTGAAAAAGTCATAAAAAATATGAAGTTGTAGCGCAAACTGAACCTTATATGTAGGCATTACGGTTGTTTTTCCTAAAAGTAGTGTTTGTTTACATGTTTGGCAAATAAATTGCGAACGCAGATTACTTTAGAATCTAAACTAAGTACGTAACGTTAACATCACGCCTGTTTTCCCCGAAGGGTTAGGCAGAGGTGTACCTTCAGTACACCCACATTTCGCCAGTTATGTTTAAGTCCCATGTAATAGGGGGCGAGCCTATTGCCATCAACCGGGCACAATTCCAGACTTCGGACTGCTACAGAGAAATTCCTGATGGAAAAACCGAAAAACACTTTGCCCGACCTGGGAATAGAAGTTAGAACCCCAGAGAAGCAAAACCAAGTTCTAAGCAAGGCAAGGTAAACAAAGTACTTACCCGCTACATTTCCAGTTCTTTCCAGCATTACCATCTTCAATGTAGCTTATCACAGTCCACTGCTCGTCTTAGACCAGCTACATGTAGGCCCCATCTACGTTGACTGTATGAAAAAAAAAAGTCATAACAAATATTATCATATTCAGATATGCAAGAACTTTTGTTATTCTGAAGAAAGTATCACCTTAGAAAATTTTACCATTTTAAACGATTCACATTTGAATAATGAGCACTAACATAAAAGTGGTGAGAGCCAAGAATATATGACATAAGACCCTAACGTCATATTGGAAACTTTAAAATTTGAAACTCCATATCTTCCTAGAGTTAAATGTTATAAAATTAACTCGGTTACCTATGTTAAACCGCTGTCATAAGCCAAAGTGTGGTTACCAACTAGATGTTGGTTATCACGAATTTAGGTCTTCAACATTTAGAGAACAAAGATATATATTTGAGCAGCATTTTAGCTCCCATCTTGGTGATTGACGATCGCTTTACTTAACCGAGCATTTATACTATATACTAGCTGTTGCCCGCGACTTCGTCTGCGATCCAGGATGAAAAGTCTATGTCCTTTTCCAGGTCATGGTCTAACCCTGTGCCAAATTTCTTCCAAATCCGTTCAGCTGTTTTAGCGTGACAGCGTCACAAACAAACAAACTCACTTTCGCATTATCACTTTACATGGTGCAGTCGCTCCATGTAGCATACTGGTAGGATAGAGATAGGCAGCTGCCTAGCTGACCTCCACAACCCAGTTACTGGGTAACACGATAGATACCCCTTGGTATTAAGACTAGTTGTCAGACTTTTGGGCTTCTGACGACCCCGTAACGACAGCCAAAGATCTACGAATGACAGCCGGAACCCGTTGGTTAGACGTTAAGCAACGGCTTAACGTGCTTTTCGAGGCACGGAGCGGTCTCGGCACGTAGTGGATGTTCACCCATCCACGAACCGACCGCGGCAACCGTAGCTTAACCTTCAATCGACCTGTGCGGCTGTAAATTTTTTGCCACGAGCCCCTCTACATACCATTTCAAGTAAATTGCCTTTTTACTTCACTTGGACCAAAAAATATCGCCTCACTCAAGTTTAAACCAAGATTTGTTAGCATTAAGTTTTTAAACGACACTAGAACGCCCTATCCATCTCTGTCAGTTTTAACCACTGACCTCATTTTAAACAAACTTTGTATTAAAAATATACAATCAGGGGAATTAATGGTTTATCAAATTGACACACCGCGCCAAATTGCCGTGTTATAGCCATCTCATACTGTCAAAGAATGAAAGGTGTGATTTGATTTTATGGGCAATTTAAGTCGGTAGTCAATTTGCTACTTAATAAATTTCCCTGAATTTACAATAAAAACCTGTAAAAAGTAAAATTTTCTTGTCCCTGCAGAATAAAGCTCGGCTTTTCTCAACGAACCGAGGCGTATCAATCTTTCTACTGTGACTTCGAGGAAATGTGATATAAGTATGCGGGTTATTGTTTCATTCAATTTATTTATCTACGCTACTATATTATACAGAAAATATTTGATTTTTTGTATGTTTGTTTGTAATGAATAAATTCAAAAACTACTAGACCGATTAAAAAAAAAAAACACCAATAGATTGCTATATTATCACTGAGTAACATAGGCTTTAATTTATAAAGATATCACGCGGGCGAAGCCGCCGGCGGAAGCTAGTTCATAAAAAGCTATTACTAGAGTATGAATGAAAAAATATGAATACTTTTGACAATCATGACGATAAAATATGAATACTTTAGAAATCAAAACTTAAAACTTAAAGGTACCATTCCGTACCCGACCGCAGGCAGCAACTGCACGCGACGTGTCGCGGCCTCATGTGTCGGCATCACGTAGTGGTGCAATGTCGCTGCAGTCATGATTCCGAAAGCGACCGCAGGCGGCAGCAGCCCGTATATTCCGTTCGGTAGATAGAAGATAGAAAAATGTGACTACCGCTCGAGCATTGGCGGAACTACTGGTCTGCGGTCGGGCTGCACGTGTCACCTGTCACGCGCCCGTAGCTGCCAACGACGTGCCACTAGGAAATTATTTCATAGAAATTCATAGAAACCAATCGTGTCGCGGCGACACGTCGCCTACAGTTGCCTCCTACGGTCGGGTACGGAATGGTACCTTTAAGCTAAGTTTTGATTTCTAAAGTATTCATATTTTATCGTCATTATTGTCAAAAGTATTCATATTTTATCGTCATGATTTCTAAAGTATTCATATGTTATCTTCATGATTGTCAAAAGTATTCATATTTTATCGTCATGATAGTCCAAAGTATTCATATTTTAACGTCATGATAGTCTAAATTATTCATAGTTTATCGTCATGATAGTCTTAAGTATTCATATTTTATCGTCATGATTTCCAAAGTATTCATATTATGTTATCGTCATGATAGTCAAAAGTCGGTGGTAGTGTTACTTATGTCTTTTAATTTAAAAGCTATCTTTCACATAACATAAACATCACGCCTGTAGGGCTTAGCAGAGGTGTACCTATAGTACTCCCACAATTCGTCTGTTATGTTTAAGTCCCATGTTAAAGGGGGCGAGCCTATTGCCATCAACTGCTAATGCAGACTCCGGGCTGCTACTGAGAAATTCCTTATACAAAAAACTAATTACACTTTGCTCCACCCGGGAATCAAACCCAGGCCCTCATGCTCAGCAGTAGCGCTTGAGATCAGCTAAACACTATCTTCTATATATTAGGTACTTTTATAAATAAAATAGAGTGCTGTAACTGAGATCAGAAAATAGGTGTTCTGAATTTTTATGACAGAAGTTCTTCCTATTAAAGTGTTTTTATGTCCTGTCGTAATCAGTAACAGTTCAAACTTTCCATAATGTTTTTATCCGTTCTTATAGAGCGGGACTCTACCAAGTAATGATATTATAAACACAATATTATTTAATAAAATGTTGTTTGATCGGGTCCAGCCTATCCCATGCTGTGCTCAGCGACGCCCTAAACCAAGGTCCGTACCCCACAGGGGGCGCCCTTTGCGTCTAGTCGCATAGTTTATAAAGTGTTATGCCCTGACTGAAGGCCTTATTTATGAGGCATCCACAGGATAGCCCGGTTAAGCAAGCAGCCAACAATCCTCTAGGTTGCCCTTAGATAACCAAATTCCAAAAAAAAAAAAAAAAAACAGTAAAGCAAATGAGTGGTTACTCATTTGCTTTATTATAATTGCAGCATGTCTTCCATACATTTCTATCAGCGATTAATTTCCTGAATTCCCAGCAATTCATTAGCAATTCCTCTAATTTTCGTGAAATGGTGACACATATTAGCAGAATAATATCTCAATTCAATTCATATCTCAATCATATTTGGTATAAATATTGCCATATTGGAGGAAATGAATCGCTTTTAGCTTAATTGCTAAAGTGGCCGTTTTAGGCCCCCAGTTGTCATTCAGGAGATAAGTACGTATATGTTTATTTTTTGGGCTAATATAAATAAAGTACATGAGTACAATGTACGCTTACTATTGGTAACAACACGTAAATACTTTTAACACGTTGAGCGCCCTGTGAATCCTTCCGAAAACACAAAGTACCGCCTTCAGAGGCCGCCTATTTCCTTTGGGAATCACACGGCTCTTTATTCGGAGGCCAGTGTGTCCGCCAGGAAATACATTTTACTATGAATTCTAACGCCCGGCCTCCACGGTTGTTTTGGTCTATGTGGGTTTTTTGTACGACTTTTTGATCTCATGAGTCTGACGGAAAGTGTTGGAAAATGCAAAGTCTGAAAAATTTATATCACGGTTTCTGGGCTTGGCGCTCAATGTGTTAACAATTAAATTGTATTAAAACAATAAATAATTATTTCAGGTAGGTACAGCCTAAAAATATGAGATTTTCGAAAGACACGCTCGATAGAAAAATGTTTGCACGGTTATATCCACAATTCCACACACGAATGCCAACCAATGCCAACTGCTAACGATGATTTATAGATGTTAGCTATATCTTTCTTGTATATAATATATGTAATTTGTACTCGCACTGTTTTAACACAGTTAGATACCGCAGACACGCACGATATAATCGAATTACGACATAATTGCGACTCTCTGCCAGAAGGATTTTCATGTAATTTTTTTTAGTTTGCACCCTGCAGCCATTAATTTTTGAGTATGTGCCTACATATATTTCTGTACTAATACGTAGGTAGGTACTGTGTGTGTGAACATAAAATCTATATAATTAACAAACACAACAGTAGCTTTTAATAAAAAAAGAAAACGTTTTGATATTGTTCTTTCTTTTCCTACTGTCCAATAAGACAAAAGACTTCTCCTACTACGATATTAATTAAAATTAAGGAGTAACATATGTACAATAAACTACCTAAACTTAAAATATCTACCTATCACAATAGATAATAAACAATAATGATAATAAATAACACATAATGTATCACTCATAAATTTGTATGTCTTAATTATGACAAAACATAGCGCACCCCCTATTTATGTAAACACCTATGTTTCACAAATAAACTGAATTAATTGATTGATTGACAGATATATAGGTAGTTCATTGTAGTCCCTACCTGTAAAAATACGATAACATTGTGACCGGCGGTCAACTATGTGCTTATCTGTAAATTGAATTGGACTATGTCAGCCATTGGAATTGGATTACATACGTCAGTACCACTAACGTAAAGCATTAGGGAAATTTATTTTACACTGTTAACAGTATACAAATATATCGGCCATGTGTGTGAACAAATAAATCAAAGTGCCCAATATCGGCGCATTACCCTATTTGTTTCACGATATTAAGAACGTGATTCGAGTTTTTTACGTATTCGAAACAAATGGTAGAATGGTTCCACCAAATTCTGCGTTTCTCTGTATACAATGTCGCCCATCGGCATGTCTCCGCTAGTAATTTTCTGAATATTCATGACAAATTATGGAAAATAAACTTAAAAATGTCTGTCTTTCATTATTTTTTTATTTTTTCATATTATTATTTTTCAGTGTCCCGCTATCATTTTATGGACTTACCCATGTGTTTTTAAATAAATACAACGTTTTTTTTAGAAAAAAATGTCGTCACCTCCGTTTTTTTTTTTCATAGTCGACAAATTTTACACAAGTCATAAGCTATTAGAAATAATAAACAGAATCCAAATCGAGCCAATAACATAGGAGATATGGCAAACGCTACTAAAAACATAAAAAATTTAATAAGATGAAAAATATTAACGAGACCGGGGGGTCTCGTTAATATTTTTCATCATGTATAATTAGTTTTAAAGTTAATTTTCGATAGATTTTTATGCATATTCAGAAAAATACGGGCGGGTGGGACATGCCCATGGGCGACATTATACTCGTATATTCCAATATTCCGCAATACTCTATGTACATAAGCATAGGTTTTTCTTTTATCACGAACTGGTCTAAACCACTGGCGGTTTCAGCTTTCAATTTTCTTTTTTCCTTTGACGCGGAACACACTGCAATGTTCGAATTCCTACTATTTCGAACGAATAAATAAATGATGTGAATTTGCGGTACCAAATAAGGTTTCCATTGTCTGTGGTTTAGTCTGTTCAGTTAATTTGAATTTGGCAAGACCACAAACTATTGAATAATAAATAGCAATCAAGTATGATTGTAGCGAACTAGGAAAATAATTAGTGAGATACAATGTAGGTATTATTTACATTCTCGTCATTTTTGTTGTTTCTTTTAAAATTATATCTTTTCCATCTCTCTTTATTTAATTCTCAAAAGAAGTTTTTCCACGAAATATGAACAAAATGCACTGCTCAGCTATTCAGTACCTATTCTGTGATAATGCTATTTATGGCTCGTCATATTTTGCCCGGAGTGGCTCTCAGAGCTTTATAGTAAAGGATCTTCATTGAAATTATGTATAGGTACGAGAAAATTCTTGAATTCTTGGAATGAAAACTTTAAAATTTTATCAAAATATCAAAAAGATTTGAAGTTATAACAAGAGGTCACACCCACATTTTGCAGTTTCAGTTACAGGAATAACTTTGTGAAAATAGCTTAATCACAAACATTCGTTCCCAAAATGGAATATTAACTAACTACTACTATCATAGCAATCTTGGCTCAGCATAACAGAAGGTTCTTAATTTATATTCAAAACATACAAACTACTTGATAAGTTCGGCTCAAGCAGTACCATTCGCACATAGACTACTAACGAACAGTTGCCAAAAGATGAAGGCAACATCTATAAGTACTTATGGTAGGATTCTATCACGTACATTAGGCCATTTACCTCGAACCAGACGTGCCAAAAAACTACTTGGCAATAATCGCTTTATAGCTGGAACTGTAATATTGACCGCTATTTTATTACGTACTTACTTAATGCCCTGCACACTGTTTTGGCAATTGGCATCTTAGCGACTGCAAAGCGATTTAGCCTCTTATCGCGATTACATCGTGGATTACTGCAACAAATGCATTAAACGCTGTTCACCATTCACATATGTAGGACTAAGTGACAACATATTGTAGCTGCATCCTGCTTTCGAAAACCAGTCTCTAATCGCTGATGATATCACGTCTGCACTGGACGTTATTAATAATTAGTTTGATTAATTTATTTTACGTGCAATAACTGTCATGGAAATGTCTGCTTTCTGTTCCACAGAATATGTATTTTTATAAATAACATGATAAACTAGATCGGACTAGGCTAAGCTCACAGATGGAAACACAATTACTCCGAATCCGTTTAGCCTGAGAAAGACTTCAATCTATTCTGTAATCGTATTTGTTCAGGACCTATGTGTGGTTCTGTTAGTACTAAACTAACAATGGACCTTAGCCAATGTTAGTTGGCTCTCATAGTTGGATTAACCTTAGTTCAGTTCTACCACAAGATTATGCTATACCTAGTAGTAGATTTAAAGACCAAACGTAGCTCTACCAAGTGGACGAAAGGTTAATCTGTAAACAAGGTCTTTTATTTTAAAAGTAAGTTTTGCCCGCGGCTTCGCCAGCGTGTATGTCGGAAAATATCCCACGGGAACGTACTACCGGGATTAAAAGTAACCTATCTATTAATCCAGGTTATAAACTATCTGGGTGCCATGGCCAGTGGGGCTATGGGCGACTGCCTAAGTAACAAAATCAATGTGCAGTGAATATTGTTTTATTTTTAGTTTTTTGTTTTTTTCTATAGTTTACAGATAAAAAAGTTTCACGAGTCTAAAAGGTCAGAAAACTGAGAAAAAGAAAGATAAGTTTTCACTAAATAACTTTGCGTTTCGATATGAGATGGCGTTAGGCGTTGTGGTTATCCAGTTTAAGAATGAGTTTCTTCTATTCGACGCGCCATCGAGGCGCTAGGTTTTTTTTATACCATCAAGGGGGCAAACGCCTATCCTATCCTTTTAGTCATTTTTGCGCCAATCCGAAAGAAACAGACAAATTGTCAAAAATTCGAAAAACTATATTTTCGGCATCAGACTCGTTCCCACCTCGTAGCAATTTTTTTTTCAAAAGTTTTAAATGTATATTTATAACTTCTTTATTATTTTATTATATATAAGCTACTGCATGCGGCTTCGCCCGCGTGGAGCGTAATTATTTTTCTAAAATAAAAGTAAGTTACACCTTATAACATCAGCTATCTTTCAGAGAAAGTCCCGTCAAAAACGGTCCAGCCGTTTCCGTAATTAGCCAGAACAAACAGACAGTCGGACAGACAGACAAAAAAAAAAGAAAGTACTGTACTTACATATTTTCATATGCATTTAGTAAAAAGGTGTTATTTTGACATCACAAACAGACACTTAATTTTGTTTATTTCTATAGATGTATGTTCTCCATATAACAATCAGTTGATGATTTAAACACACGATCAGAATACCAAAATACATTGAAAATTGGCCTATCCGCGTCAATTTCTATAAAGCCACCAAACGTTCTTGGGCAATCTCAAATCCTGACCGGTAATTCAAACAGCAGGTCAACATCATTAAAACTTTACAAAACGACCTGAACTGCCCAATTCATTGCCCAACGGTCTATCCACGCGAAGAATTGAAAAGACGTGTGTGGCCAGCTTCGGCCACTATGTACATGAGTCATTATCTCAATATCGTTAGTGTTAGATAGAGGGATTTACTCTATTGCTTATGTGGTCGGGTACTCGTGACTTTGAGTGATGCTGGCGCTCTTTGTGTCGATTCTGACGCGTTGCGCGCTCTATATTAGGTAATGGACATTTATTTTGAGATTCGCAATATCTCTAAAGACATAAACTGATGTTATGTCACATCTTAGTCTATAACCTGTTACTATCCTAACTAATATTATAAATTCGAAAGTGAGTTCGTTTGTTTGTATGTTTGTTTGTTTGTGACGCTTTTACGCGATAACGGCTGACGGATTTGGATAAAATTTGACACATGAGTAGACTATGACCTGGAGAAGGACATAGACTACTTTTCATCCTGGTTCGCAGACAAATTCGCGGACAATACCTAGTAGTCCATAAAAGGTTTTATTAGTTTCCGGGGACAAAATAGATCTTTTCTTGACAAAAACAGCTAACATTTTCCCCGACCTAGCAAAAGGAGTTCATGAAAGCGTAGTCCTGACAGGTGAAGTGCACATAGCGCAGTTGTAACTTGTAACACGGAAATATATGTTTGTATGTCTCCGTATTTCAAATCGTGTACTACGGTGTCTACGGTACATGATTTGTCTTCCGATAACTTTAATATGTCTTGTCCCATTCCGCATACTGTCTTTTCCGTGGAAATTGCGCAGAAGCTGTATACTACAGGATGCTGTATAAAAAGGGTGGAAAATGGACAAACGTCCGCGCCACGAGCGTATCTTTTGTCCACTTCTACTCCTATATCATCTATATATGAATTGCGTTGAGGGGAAAAGTAACAAGAAACTATTATTTTACCAATATAATAGAGACATTTGATGTAGTGTTTAAATATCGTTACAAGCCGGATGAACAAAAACGACGATGTTCCATACAAACCTTCATCCTCTAGGTATTTAACCCCTTCAGAGGATGAATTTTCAGAAATGCTTCCTTAATGCTCACTTTCGTTATTAAAAGAACTCTTGTGCTTTAATGCTTCTATACTCAGCGGTTGAGGCTGTGCGTTGTCTGTCAGAGAATGAGTGAATTTAAGATTTTTATTGAAGAGTCCATAATACTGAGGATTATACCTCAGTATTATGGACTCGTACCTAATAAAAATCTCTAATTCACTCTTTATCTCGCTCGCAAGCTATTGCTCGCGGGCAGAGTGAGAGCAAGACTGAGCGGCGCACTATGGGCCAGAACGGTGCGTACCGTCTCAAAAATCTGTAACTTTTTTGTTGATTGAAGTAAATAGCTGAAATTTGGCACGTAGTATCTCCAGAGTATATAGAATCCAATAGTGACACATTTATTGTCAAAACTTTAATATTTAAAAAATAAAACAAAAATAAAAATGTATTTTTTTAATATTAAACCATAGTTTGTTTAACTTATTGAATTATAATTTTACAGTTTTATGATATTAAACCTATTTTCTTTTATTTTATAGGTATTACATATAAATCTTACATTTAAATAAATGACAAATATGATATAAATCCACTCTAAAAATATATTTTACAATTAATGTAGGTACGTAATTACTTCTATTTAAATAGCTAAGAGGCTCTTAGCTTCGTCTAACAATTCCTTGGAAATAGTGACTGATGGTTTTCTGATACTTGAAATATAAGGATCTGACGTAAATAGAAGACCATGAAATACGTCTTGATTCGTTGCGGACCTAGAGCATTTTCTAGCGTGATGCAATCTGAATTTTTTGTAATCTTTATTACGAGATTCTTGGGCATCCTCAGATAAATTACCAATGGGCAGAACAGCAAAATGTCTTATTATACTTTCCCCATGTATTAAGATTTTATGTACTGAAGAAGGCATATTATACCACATATATTTTGTTACGTATAGTTGTGCGGTTGCGCGAGTATATTCACCAAATTTTTCTGGATTTACAGCAATACCGGATGCCAAAGTTTGAAGAATAACATAGAACCTTTTAATAAGTTCCTCGTCAACTCCTGTAATTTCTGAAGCGCAATAGTAGTTCTCAAAAAAACGCCGAGCTGTATTGCCGTCATTGCTGTTTCCACTTCCTTGTCGGGGCTTATCAACGTGCAATCCCATTCGGCTTCGAAATAAACTTTGTACAAGCTTTTTCTTGTCTTCTTTACTTTTTTTATCTTCTGGAGTTCTCGCAGCCCATTTTTTAAATGAAAGGTTATATGAAATATGTAAATTAACTCCATGCACCTGATCCACGCGTGCAACGTAGACAAACCGTATTCGTAAGCATTTATATTATCTGGCTTTGATTCAATCTTCTCCAAATTATTCATTTCGCTTGGTTTAGCCCCACATACTGTACACACAGCTCCAGAACTTGTGTCAGTTAGAACTTGTGTAACTTTTCCATCCACCATAGTTAGAAATAGGTCGTGACTTATTTCAATTACCTGCTCCTCCTTGTGTATCTTTGAAGTTTGCAAATTATTAATTTGACCCCGAATATCACCAACCACTGATCGGGTTTTCTCGGGGGTTTCTTTTGCAAATTCCATCAGGATTGGTCGGCAATAACGAATAGACGAACAAGCCGAATTTTGCCAAATTACCTCATTTGATTCTGTGTCAGTCAGCTTTATTGGTACCAAAGACGCTATAAATAAGTTTGCATCTGAGACTAAATCACTCTCAACTGATAAAACTTGTTTATATTCACTTTGCCCCGATGACCCATCACATCCCCACTTGGTAAACAATTTAAGAGATTTTCTTGTTGAGTTGTAAACATTTTCAATCTTTAAGATGCGAGCAGAAGTGTGGTCCAGCAAATCTTGTAGATTTACTTTGGCACTTATATCGGTTATTTGAATGCTGGATGGTGGAGGATAACACAGTTTTTTGGCGTTTGTCAGTATATTATATGATGGCAGTATGTCGAAGTTTTTGTTAATCAGACTTGCTCGAAGTAATCCGTATTGTGATTTCGAAAGATCTAAATCTGCAAATATACTTAAAGCTTCATCCACCGTAAAATCTGTTGCATTGCGACTTTCATGCAATAATTTTTCCTTCATGATCCTTTTTTCATTTCTATCACAACTCCGCATCATTTTAACAACAGTAGCTTCTTCGAATTCTCCTTCAGACCGCAATCCTTGAACGTATGCATTATGTATATACTCGATTCCATATTCTTGTACCAACTCCATATTCTTCCTTTTTTTCGATTTCTCTGATAGATCTTCATAAGACTTTAGCGGACGTCCACGTTCTCCAGATGTTGTAGGTGTAATATCCAACGGTGCTTCTTCGAATTGTACCTTAAATTCACCGTCTAACCACGATGTATTTTTATTAAAGAAACGTTCTTTAGTTCGGTTAGATTTGGTCCACCGATCGTTAAACGCTGTTATAAGCCATTTTTGAATACGGTTCACAACTAATTCACTTTTTTCAGACGACAAATGGTGGTGTTCTTCTAAGTATTTTTGAATATCTTCTGATTTTGTTCCATGATCAATGAAAAATTCGCATAATACTCGTCGAGGCACAACAAATTCACTCATTTTGTTTTTACTTCTAACTACTACTTTTTTACCGAGGTTGGTGAAGACTATATTATGTCAAAGCACACTAAAGTACTGGTAAATGACAACGTAAATAAATAACTTTTATACTGAAATTTCGTGTGAAAAAATATTATTGTCTAGTGCATTATCACGTTCCTAACCACTATCTACGAAGGTGGTTAGTAGTACTGATATAATGTACAATAACAACTTTAACTACCATTTCCTCCCTTTTCCTTCACCGCGATAGAGAAATACATAAACTACATGATAAACATGTAATTCACACAGTGATAACAAAAAATTAACCACATCTGACCGAACGATAAAAAAAAAAATACATTACCCAATACTCCCACCTTACCTAAAGATTAAGTAAATAGATAATTTTAAGAAAAAAGTAATCTAAATATCCAAAAATCTCATCAATCACAACTAAAATCATTTTTGGTATATTTTGTATATTCCCCCCATCAGGCATTTATCGTTTCATTTCAAGGGGGGCAGATTCGGGCAATTTTTTTTTTCCCCCTTACTTCTTTATTAGCTGCTCTATGTGATGCTATCAAAATTACGACATGGGCAGACATTGCTAACTGCCAAAAGTCTATGTAAAGTTTCTAATAAGGAGAAAATATTAGGTTCTGAAAAATAATTTATATACCTCCCCAGTTTTCACATAATGGTCCACTTAAATTATTTTTAAATAGAATACTTCATAACCATATATCACACTTAAAAATTTGCTGTGAAAATAATGAAAATATGACCATGTAAACTGGTGAAATTGTGTTCTACATAATTGACATAACTTTGAGCGTCAACTTGCAAGCCTTAGTCTAATAGTAAAAATGAGAAATAGTATATTTTAACTGCTATATAATATGCATTGGACATTCAGTTAGACATGTGCATTAACACAATATTCAATATAGAACATTACGAAAACCTATTTTTGAGACGGTACGCACGGTTCTGGCCCATAGGGCGGCGGGGGAAGGTTTCAAGGTGCCGATAGTTTAGGTAATTTCTTGTTACGGGGAAAGAATGGTATCATCTGCTTTTTTATACTAGCGGTTTAATGTTCGGTTTGGAGGTAACTTTGTAATTTTTTTCTGTCGAGAAAATTAAGTAGAGGACTAATGCTTGCATTCTGAAGGGGAGCGACGTCTTAATTGTGGTGTTAAATGGAGTCGACGATCTGAAACTCTCAGCCTGCATACAAATGGCTTCTTGCTCACATTATTAGTATTGAAAGTTGGATTTAGCCCAGTTTTATTTAATGATAGCGTAAGAACATATATTGACGACGAGTCTAAATAATGTAGATTAGTAAATAGGTCGGGGCTTAATAAATAAATTGAAAACTCTGATCGTAAATTGAAAATTTATTACAATTGCCTAGGTAATTTACGTAACGCTTGGGACTTAGTCGCTACCTACTTAACATTTATAAATACTTTTAATTTATGCTACGCTAAACTTAAACACCTACTCTTAAACGTACCTCTTAGCACAGGTATACGTCTTAACTCAATTCTATTGCTCTTCATTTGTTAACAAATTAACACTAAACTGGTTCTTATATCATTGATCCCCCGTCAAGGACTGACCTTGAGAAGGAAATTAAGGGCATATAATAAATAGACTATTACACTGACTAAGTTAAAGTAATCTACAGCTCTCTATTAAACGTTATCCGGCAGACAGAGCTTCAGAAAAATCTTGAGACAGCATGAATTTCCGATGGCCAACTGTTGTTCCACTTTAGACTGTAATAAATCCAATACGTAAATATTAAGGTTTGATATAATTATAGTAACTTTCAAAAAGGCAACCTAAATGAAGCTTTCAAAGAATACGAGGGATATTGGCATAATCATCACAGTATAAAGGAACCCACTGCCTATTTTTAGATACTGCCATCAACATTATCAATAGGTATTCTGATTTTTAGCTGCTCTATGCTGGCGTTCGATTTGATGAACGTTCGATCCTCAGAAAATCAAAAATAGGTACCTACCTAATGCTCATTGCATTAAAATATTTCGGGTATTTGTATACTGATTATATTGAGCTAGAGTGTTCTTCGTAGCGACATATTAATGCATCATACCATATTTTATTTTAAACAACACTAGAATTATATTCTCTGCTAAAGTTATTTAAAGCTTGACACTCCATTTACTTTAGTTTTTCATCCCGCAGGTCTGTAAACTCCGATATCATATCTCGTTATTTTTAGATAATGTCGATAACCTCAAATTGATCCAATATCATATTATATTGTCCTGAATTGTTTTATTGCACTACTATGTCCCGATAGATAGTGTTTTATTGCGTAACTTGTAGTGACAAGGAAACAATAGCCTCAACCTGAAAAGATAACCCAGGATAGGACCAATAATATTAGGTATATTTAGTAGGTACAATGATGGTTAAAACATTAAATATAACAAAAGCTGGTTCATGTTCCAATATGTATATTTATCGTGAACTGTAAATAACCAATCAGCTAGCCGAGAAAAATGCTTTAACTGAACTTTTAGGAATAAATTATGTTTTATAATAGTATTTTTTTAAATATAGTAGGTATCAATATTCCATGCTCCTAACAGTTTTCCTGAAACAGAGTTTAAGAAGTAAATAAAATAATGTTTTTACCTATATAACAACTATGTAGATAAGCATTCATTCTTTTTGAATACACTGAACATAAAACTAAGACTGACTCCTGTGAATAGAAACTAGAGCAAGCAAGTATTTAGGAACATAATTATGCTACAAGCCTCGGCTTTTTCAATGACAAAAGCTTTATATCTACAGATATTACAAGCCACTATTACCCTCTTTACAAAATATTGTTATAATCTATCCGCATCTGAATTTCTGTTGATTTATATCGGACATCACAGAACTTTCCTTCAATAATGGCTGAATGGGGGAAGTTTAAAACAATGATTTTGCAACATTACGATGATCGATGAGTTTCCAATAGAACTTTTGACTTTTGTATGTTTTTATCTAATATCTCTATTGAGTCTTGAGAAGCTGTTATACAATCTTGATCAGGAATAAATGTCACTGACCTTTGAACTTTTGAAGTGCCTAAATCCACTTGTTTTCTGGCAAAAATATACATGTTTCTTTTTTGTGATTTTAATTTGAAGCGTCTAATCTCGTTTACTGAGCTGACATGATTGGTAGTTGTAATTATTTACGTAACAGATGATTGCAGCGTCCTGATGTCTGCTAATTAGGTAACTAGGTACATAAGACTATCACTAATCAGTTTAATGTGAAAGGGATTATGACAATGCTCCACAATGCTGCTTTATTATTAGGTCCTTACCAATGCAATTGCCAATTTTTGATACCAGCTAGTGTGAAGATCGATATCTTTCATTCTATTTAGAATTCCAAATACAAGTTAAATTTATAATATAGCATAACTTTTTTTTTTCAAAATTATTTGTTCATTTGTGCCGCCGTTCAATTTTTCTTTGATATCGCTGCTTCTGTAACCATGTAAAAGTCGAAATAGCGCACTATTTTCGCATTCGAGTTCCGTCGTGGCACCAACGCAGCACAGACAACACGCAATAATAACGATTTGTATGGACAAAGTACCGCAAGTGAACGCACGGTGCCTTTTTTGTTTGATCGCTTCTGTTCTGGAAATTTTGATCTCAACAATGAGCCCCAGTGGCCGACCGAAGACGAAAAACGATAACGACGAATTCAAAGCCATAGTGGAAGCAGATTCATCTCAAACCACGTCGGAACTTGCAGCAGCCTTCAACTTAAGTGATAAATCTATACTGATTAATTTACGTCAAATTGGAAAGATAAAAAGCTCGGAAAGTGGCTACTGTATGAACTCACTGAACAAAAACAACAAAATCGACTCGACGATTGTCTTTACTTATTGGAGGGCACACAAATGAATGGATTCTGGATTGGATTGAGACCTATGATGAAAAGTGGATCCTATGTGACAATCGTAAACGTCCGTCTTTCGGTTTTACTACAGCGGAAAAATTTCAAATCCAACGAGGTGGTGAAAAACGCCTTTAAAGAGTTTATCGATTCTATAGCAGAGCCATCAACGAACTTCCATTAAAATGGCAAAAGTGCATCGACACTCATAGGCAATACCTCGATTAAATTAATTAATACGTTTCTTTAAAAAAATATGTTTTTTCTATGTAAAACGGCAATTTCCTAGGTAAGGACCTAATATTTTGAAGTTTCTCCTTTTTTGAATATAGTCCGTCCTGTCTACTTAAGGACCTAATATAACAATACCTGATGAAACCCACTATTTATGTGTCGGTATTTGTCACCGTATAAATGAACTTCGTTAGTTTATAATACATTATTTACGTATATTTAGGATTACCATCAAAAGATATATGTCTCCGTAAGATTGTGAGAACCGCTAGTTTATAATCTATGGGTATTCCGTTAGACTATAAGCTGTCGGTGTAATATTAAATAGCCTGCCGTGCTGCGAGCATCTTGAAAGTAGCGCTCGCCGGCTGCTGTTGCGGTACCGCTCGCTTCGCTCGCTCGGCTCGCGCGTGGTTGGTCATGGTCACAGTTCTAACCTAACCCATTTCACCTAGTTCACAATTTTTCGACAGTTTTTAATCTAAGTCTCAAAATCTTACAGTGACTTATATAACTTTTGTTGGAGATCCTAAATAAATAGTATAAACAAGCCATATGCCCGATGAAATCTCATCGGCACACAAGGCTTGTTTATGTTATTCCCCATTCGCAAAAAAGACGATATTTTATACAAACTTTCATAACCCATTTAATGAACTTCCTTAGTGCTTACTTTCGTTACATAAGGTGCTCTTGTGCAAAATTTCGGATTGTGGGATCCGATCAGAATAAGCCGTTTAAAAGCATGAAATTTTGCACAAGAGCACCTTACCACTTTGTGGGATTCGTTAGAAATATGGATTAAATTAATATTTTGTTCCGAACCGATCCCATTTTGTCGAATTCATCAATGCATGAATTTAAGATTTTTAAGACATTTAGAATGTCTTGAAGATACTTACCTACCTACAGACTCCCAAAATTAACCCTCACCTTAGTTAGGTCAACAAACAGTGTTGACCCAGTGGCTTATGAGGCTTTTATTCTTCATCTTTGAGTCGTTTAATAAAGCCCAAGGTTAGCCTCCGGTGTGGAGGATGACCGGATCTTCGTCGTTATGAGCTCCCGGAATTTGTTGAGATCTATGGCTTGTGAGCCTCCTGTTATGGCGGAATCCTACAGTTTTTTTCCTTCCTGTAATACGGGTAGGTTCCTGTGATATAAGGGTATGGGATGTTATATTTGTAGCCTTACTTAGTAGCTTAGGTCGATTTTAGCAAAATGCTACTTTAGCTATATTTTATTACATCCTTAGAGCGAGCGCTCCTGCCAGGGTTGCGAGTTTGTCCGAAAGGGATATCGCGGCCCCGGCACACAGGCTACGGAAGGAACACTGGTGGGTTTTAGTCAGTAAAAGTCTGACACACCCTCCCGCTCCGGCCAGAGCGGGAGAAGTTATTTGATAATTTCCCACCCTCAAAAAAAAAAAACAGAAAGAGCGAGTGCTACACCTCTTTATAGCGCGATTATTTTGTAGCAGAAATGTAACGTATTTGTTTGTATACACAAGAAAATCGCACCTTGGGCCCCGAGGCGGCCCTCAGTCGGCATTCCGCTCTCCAAGCATAAACATTTCGGCACCCGTTTCTCCAGTGGAGTCTCAAGAGAAGACGCTAGACGAGGAGGATTTTACTATTTAAATAAATGTTAAATAAACAAATGTAATGTTTGGATCAGTATTATAACCAAAATAAAGATTATTGTGTTTTATATAAAAGGAACCTTTGATATATCTTTCAGATGCGAAAGGAAGGATCCAATATGGATGAATTCTTTTTTCTACCTCCACATCTTCTGAAGAGGCAAGGCAAGACAAGCACCTTGTACGAAATCCATGTTGAGAATGAACAACCCATCGATTTTGCCGTCGCAATGCGCACAATAATATTTCTGCGATATTTTACAGCGCGTTTCTAAAATCCTCCTGCGCGCAAGGCCTTACTCTTATTTTTCATAAAACACAACGTCTTTCTGCCTGCTCGTGCGTTGGTAGCTTGAAAATCCTTGGTCAACTAAAAGGTACGTTTTTTTTATAGTTTTCTCACTGACATTGTCCACACAGTTGGACAAAGCTAAAAGATTTACCTGACATCATCATCATCATCATTTCAGCCGAAGACGTCCACTGCTGCACATAAGCCTCCCCCAAGCACTGTCAGTTCGAGCGGTTCTGTGCTTCTCGCATCGAGCAGGATGACGGAACAGATAAAATATTTCACATAGGCAGGTAATAATAAAATTTTACCTGGTTACGAAGTAGGTACAAATATTTGAGTCACAAGATCAAAACATTTTCATACATTTTATAATAAGCCAACAAATTTAAAAGTTTAAAACAATGCTGATGGGCAACCAATTTTATGATACAACTACTTATTAAAAATAGCGTCAAAGTCTGGTTTATGCTAGAGCTGAACAAACAAAATAAAACTTCGAATAAGTAATCATTACACGTTATAGAATATACGTTTAACATGCGTAAGAGCAATGCTCATTATTTTTAGGTAAGTGCGGCAAAATAAAGCGTATTTATAGAAAACTTTTCTTGTGTAAACTTACTAATATAAATATTATAAGTTTGAGAATAAATAGTTTTACTAGGTGCTGAATATCTAATAATACTTACAATCTTGTTTTCGCTCAGTTCACTAGTACTTTTACGAAACAGTTCAATTACTGTTATGTAATACCTACCTACGTACCTACTAGTTAAAATTGTAATAAGCTGATGTTGAAATATTTTAGAAATGAATAGCGCAACCAATGTTAGCAGGGTTGGCATAAAACAAATAAGTTGTTTAAAACAATGTTTAAAACATTTTTAAATAAAACAATGTTTTTTATTGAGTATTTAAAATCACAACAACAGTAAAAAACATGGTTTTAAATCAAATTTTAATAGCGAATGAATGGAAATAAATGAAAAGTTATAAATGTTTATGACTCAAAATTAAATTCAAAAGGTTTATCTAACCCTTTTAATTCATTTTCGTTTTGTACACTTCGTCGCCGGTCGAAATGAAGTAATTTCCCGAACAATTTTGGGGATTCCCCTTATTTGAATATAGTCCGTATTACAAAAATATATCTAGGTATACTTCGTCGCTTGTCGAATAGAGGTAATTACCCGCAATTATTTTCTTCCGGTATTTAAATATCTAAGGTACTTTTAGGTAAAATAACTTCCCATTTAAGAACCAATATCTGAATTCGGAACGTACAGGACATCCTGTACGTTCATCAATGTTATGTTTTAGAGGATAAAAATTATTCGTTCTTTTTGTAATCAATCTATGTCTATATCACAGATACTGAAGTACTTACATATGTAAGTACTTCAGTAAGTAATTCCGTTCACAGATTAGATAGTATTATAGTTAGTACTCACTAACTATAACTAGGTTTTTTTGTATGTTATTAAGTTCGTTTTTTGTAAATGTTTCCTCAGGTTAATTTTAAAATAGTCTATATTAGGCCTGATCGATTTGTGTTGATAATAAATTTGATAAATCGATGAAAGGAAAAAAAAAACAAAAAAAATATTGTTTAAAACATTTTGAACTGTTTGTTCGTCGCACCGATTTGCAAAAAAATTACATAGATTCATCGTCGATGAGCCCCACCGGGCGACTGGTCTATGGACTGATGTATGAGTGAACGAGAGTTATGACATTACTTTTGATAGGCAAAAGAAGAGATGGCAATAATGTGTGAGTGCTCGAAATAAAACAGTATTATTAAAACTAAAACTGCTTTTTAAAAACCTTGATACGATTACTCTTAATGTTTTAAAGAAAACTCCATTTAAAAACAGATAAGCGTTACGCCTTCATGCTCAAAATAACATAAAAATTGATGAAAATTTGCAATTCATTGTATCGTGTATTCCTTTTTCAAGATACTAACTAGGCCATATAGTCAAAAAACATATACAGTACACGATATAGAAAAAGAACATTTTTTCAATATATCACCTTAAAGTTTTCTTTCTTTACTTTTTGTCTATGAACATAAACATTGTGGTTTCCAAACTGCTTTTCAGTTAAAACAGCCAGTAGCTTTGATAAAACCAGAGAAGAAATTTAAAAATAAATCAATATTGTGAAAAAGGTTTTCATTTTCACAATACCTTTAAAAAAATGAACCTAATTCGTTATCCTAACCTCAAATATAACTCGCGTATTATGTAAACATAGCTTGATGTTAGACAAGAAAGTTAAAATATTTACATCATCAATCAAATACTGCTGAAAATTACGAGTAGGTCAAAGTGAGCAACTGAAACGAGCGAAAGCATTGTTTAACTAAAATAATATTTCAGAAGTTTATATTAGTCAAACATAAATTTTCTCGAAATACTTTGAGCTCGCGTCTATCTGGAAACAAAGCATGGTTATTTATTTTAATTGATTAAATTATTTAAACAAATTTTATCATAGAAACGGTACTTTGCGATTAATTTTATTAATAAAACAGTCAGTTTCAGTAACCTACGCCCCTTACAGCTGTTATTGGCAAAATTAATTAAATTAATTTTAATGAGTCCGAAAGGCCAATATCAGACAATTAATTTGAGAAATTATTTTAATTACACGCAACGAGGAAAGTGAAATTAAAACGAAATATGTTAACATTTACATTATTATCAGTTTTGAATTGAAAGATATTGTTACAACTGCTACAAGAGAAAATAACAGCTTTAATATGCTTCTATATGTTGGTACACATACGAACTCTACACTTACCTACATTCTCTAGAGACAGAAAAGTAATGTAGACTACTAAAGAAAACCAAGTGCCTACAACAGCGACTTTTATGACCCAATATTTTTCTAAACAACTCTCGTTTACAATTTTAGAATTCTCTCCTCTCTCTCTTTATTCTAATTCGCACCACATTATTTCTTATTTTTTCAGACGTTTTCTTCCTTATTAATTTATTATTTTTGTCCATGACACTTTCCGTGGTCGCAGCCTAGAGGTACCTAACGTCGCCGACCCGCATCTCTGACCTTCGTCCCACTTTCAACCCGATATCATGTATTTTTATACTCATTAATGGAAAATCTGCGTCCACGAAATGGAACTTATACTGAACTAGTTTTCTGTGTGGTTAATGACTTAAAAAAACTCCCTGATTCCTTACGTACCAGCATCTTCCAATAGTAACAACTTTTTGTAACTATTCCATTTGACAAGTATGGTGATTTATGCAATTTTCTTTCTAAGACCTTAGAAAATATTAAATTAATGTATATGTGAGCCCAGATTTATTTCAATCCTGTTGAAAGTCGTTGTAGACATACGAAACGCTTTGAAAGCGATTGTCACTTGTTTAGGCCTCTGTATCCTTATATCCCATCTAACTGCGATCGCCATTCCGCCTGTCCAACATAATAGTTACGGCATTCTCCCACAAGATTGATTGATTGTCGAGGAGCTACAGAGATCAACATATTGCGCTAAACATTTACGAGCATACGTCATTTATATATGCTTAAATATGCCCAAATAGACATTTATATCAAATGTGTTCGCTTTACATTTTGTGAGATACATGATAAAGTGCAAACCAACTAGTTTTTGAATCACAGACATAGGTAAATAACACGTTACTGCAGTTGACGATCGAATAACAGTGTATTTATGTTGTCACATGTGTTTTGAATAACAATAATGGTCTATATCAGTCTATAGCAGGCCATGTTCATGTCTAATAAGCTTACGATTTACGAATGTGATCAAACGAAGTTGCAAGAGAATTTTGAGCATTATTGTAATTTCTTGCTGCATTATTAGATACATAATATTGATTATAGTTCACAATAAATATGTAAGTCAAAATATTAGATAAACCTGCACTTTAAAAATCGAACGACAGTTATGAGTGATTTATTTTCTGTATCCCGCACTGGTCCTGCGATGTGGATCATGGTCCACTCCTGCTCACAGAGAGGTACCCTGTATTCCAGGAGAGCCAATATTATAGGCTGATAATGAAAGGGGCTGGTACAATCTCCACTCAATCATCGTAATCGCGGAGCGGGCGCATCTTCGTAGATAGCACTATCTTTTTTTTTTGGGTGGAAAATTATCTAATGACTTCTCCCGCTCTGGGCGGAGCGGGAGGGCGTGTCAGACTTTTACTGACTAAAACCCACCCGTGTTCCTTCCGTTGCCTGTGTGCCGAAGCCACGATATCCCTTTCGGACAAACTCGCAACCCTGGCAGGCATTGGCCCTAACGGACCCCGTCAGTTGGTGCTAACATCTCTTTGAGGCGCGCGTGGAACACAACGTGCCGTCGACCCGGGCCTGGTTCTTATCGGACGGCGAGTTACCCATTGCTCACATGGCTATCGTTTTAGACGATAAAGAAAACTAGTAGAAACAACATGTAGAATACATGTTTTATAACGTGGTGTAAGCGCGGGGTTTGGGTTCTGGGTTTCGTATAAGATGATACTAAGCTCCAACAAATATAAATACAAAAAAAAAAATCCTTAAATGAATCATGCAGTCTGTAAATTAATGTAAGGTTCAACTGTAATTACTTTAAAGTTAATGGAGGTTTATAAAAACAAGCAGCTCCTGTGAGCTGTTTGTTTTTTAGGCCCTGCAGCCTAAATGGCTGATACGCTACATTTCAGCCTCACGAAGTAAATTTACTTAATGTATTATGTTAATGACACATTTTCTCTCGTTTTCCTTTCTTGGGTATCATTATTGAGTAATAACTGAAAATCAGGTACAACGTTTTCATAAAAAAGGGCAGTTAATTGACTCAGTCGTGACTTACCGGAAATCCATTATAAAATACAATTGACGACGTATATTTAGTAACCTAATGTGCTTAGCGGTGGGACTTAGCGGTCAAAGGGTCATAAAGAACCCTGTAAGAAATCGACACATGTTTCACCACAACGTGTTGCCACTTCAAGCCCCACACTACGTTCGGCGCTTGACAAGGCAACACGTCGTGCCTCGGTTCGCAACAAGTCAATCTTCATCCTGAGGATTCCTCGTTGAGATGTGAAACACGTGTCGATTACTTACAGGGTTCTTTATAACTCTTTAAGAACATTTAAGCGGATTAGGTTACTAAATATACGTCGTCTATTGTGCGCGGCGGGACTTTATCGTGCACTGGATTTTCAACTCTCGGTATTGAGAATCCAACAGAGCACAACACAGCGTGTCAAAATTTTCAAAATTCAAAATTTGGAAGTAATTTATTCAAACCAGGCTGAGAATCAGCACTTTTCGAACGTCAAAATTACATAACTTTAATTTCCCATTCCCATTTTAAACTCTCGGTGCTAAGTAGTGCGTTGATAACACAATGCGCGAAAAACAAATAGCCGCGGGAGAATATCGCCCGCTGGGCTAACTGTCCAAAGATAGTATGTTTGTTTACTTATAATTCAAAATATTATTTTCAGAGACCGTTTCATGGTTTCAATTAAAATGCTAAAATTATCCTAAAGCGCTCGTACGACGTCGACAGGGTGTCGCTGTTGATAAACATTTATGCGGTTGTTTTGTAAATTAATGCATTGAAAAAACAAGATGGCGGCGTTAGTTCTGATTTTGGCCACGCGCCACATCCTTGTTCTACTGCTATACCTTCCATTTTCATTTTCTCTGCAAATACACCTATAAAAAAGCTCTTGTATAACTCCCATGAATTCGGATTTATTCGACGCGCGACGGACCGTTGACGAGTGCAATAAATGCGACTGTGTTCCGAAGATAACTTGAAACTTGAATAAATTCAAATGTGTACCTTTTGTTCTTTCATTCAACTGTCGAAATTAGATGTTTTGTTGATTTACTACAACGTTCAACGTCGGCTGTAACGATCGTCTATTGTCTTTGCCAACGTTTCCTTCAAAGTTGTTGTTACACGACCTCTTCACAGAACGAATTCATCCGTTTGTGGGTACGTTGTACTTTAATTTCCTGTTTTCACGGAGTTTTCAAAACAACATTAACCTAAATAAAAATAATTTTCAGAAACGAAAAAAAAATTCTATAAGAAAAGTGTTATTGAATTATGCTGGCGTGAAATATTTTAAGCAGTTTGTAAAATAAACAGTAAGTATTTAACACAAGGGCGCTTTTTCAAACAACACTCGAATATAAAAAAAAACGTATTGGGAAGAAAACGTTGCTTGCCTTGTAGACCAAATTTCAGCTACAACAAACTTTTCGTTTAAAAAATAATTTAACCCATTGTTCATCAGAAAAAACAACGAATAAGAATTATAACCTCATCCATTCTTGTCTAATAAATTCCTCAAATATCGCCGAAAAAAACATCTGCCATTAAATAATTTGGTTCGCTATCTAGAGATAGGAGTTGTGTAATCGCCCCGATGACTGGTCTACATTGATGGATGGTTCATCTCCCGATTACTTCCGAACACTCCCGATTAACTCGCTCCTTCTAATGTGGGTAATAGCAGGGTGATTCGGCAGATATGAATACCTATTTACTAATCTGTCCATCATTGCATGCCTCGGTTTCGTGTTTACAATTTGATGTCAGATTTGGCGTTGAAATAATAAATAATTTGATTTGATGTTTGTTTTTAAGAATTCGTGTTTTAAAATAGATTTATCATCATCTTAATAAGTTGTGTACCTATCTAAAACCTATATACGAGTATAATATAATTATTATTCGAAAATGAATTGCTGCTCTACTTTATGTTAATTTTTATTGAATTGTTCGCATAGGTATTACATTATCGAAAAAAAATCTCTTAAATCATCTGCCTAACCTTTTCCCAACTATGTTGGGGTCGGCTTCCAGTCTAACCGGATGCAGCTGTCTATGTTATGGGGTTTGGTTTCCGCACTTAGTCCTTCAGTGGACCATTGTGCGTGGGCCATAGCGGCCGTGGTGGTTATTCCAACCAGCCCACCTCCCTCCAGAAGTTTATTAAATCTCCTGGTCTGTTCAAAACATCTGTGTAAGATCGAAGAAGTGTCCCGTGGGTCTCTGTTCTAATCTGGGTGACGCCTGTGCATTCAAAAAGCACATGCGCGACGGTTTCCTCAGCCTCCATGCACGCCCTGCACAGAGGACTGTCCTTTATGCCTGTGTTCAGCGAGCAGTGGCCTGTGATGGTCCCCGTCACCAGGCGCAGGCCATTCCTATCCAGGCGTAGTAAACGCTGGGTTAGCCCGGTATCCAAGGATGGCATGGCTTCCTTGGACTGCCTGCAGCCTGGTGTCGAGGTCCACCAGTGCTCCGCTTGAGTGTAGGTGAACTCCTGTAGCCACCTTCGTATCTGGGTGAAGGGGATAGGTACGATAGGCTCTGGTCCACAGACTGCCGTGCTGGATCCTCGTCTAGCAAGTTCGTCAGCTGCGTCGTTACCTAGTAATGCAGCTGTCTTTTGGGCTTCAGACGACCCGTAACGACTGTCAAAGATCTACAAATCACAGCCAGAACCAACGACTTAACGTGCTTTCCGAGGCATGGAAAGGTCTCGGTAAGAAATCAATGGTCACCCATCCACGGAGCGACCTCGGCAAGCGTTGCTTATCCTTGAATATTGACCCGTGAGGCTATTATTATTTAGCCACAAGCCCCTCAACTTTTCCTCTCACATACAAAAATATAACGTTAACGTTAACGGATGATTATGCAATCAGTTTTAATTCATGATGTAAACTGAAACTGCCGCTGAAAAATTTGTTTTAAACTTAAATCAAAAATTTAATGGCAGGAACGTTGTCCATGTGAAAACGATATTTTAAACTGGCAGCGTACGTAACACATTGTCACTCAAGTTGAGCAAGCGCTCTATACGCTACTTAATTCAATTTATTTTTAAAGTGTTTTCAATATCGAATGAAGTTGCTTAATATCTGCATTCTGTCCGTAGCTTTTTTTTTTTTTGAGTATGGGAAATCATCAAAGACTTCTCCTGCTCCGGGCGGAGCGAGAGGGCGTGTCAGACTTTTTCTGACTAAAACCCACCCGGACAAACCCGCAACCCCAGCAGGCATTGGTCCTTACGGACCCCGCCAGTTGGTGCTGACATCTCTTTGAGGCGTGCGTGGAACTCAACGCGCCGTCGACACGGGCCTGGTCCTTATCGGACGGCGAGCTACCCATTGCTCACGGTCCGCAAGCCCGCGCCTACGGTGGCCGGAAGTCGCCTCGCGACTCCCGACGCCCGGGGCGTCTCCTGCGGTGACTAGGGGCGCGAGGGCGCGCATCTTGCATCTCCCTCGCGCGCTCCGCCTCTTCCTTCGCGAGCATAACTGCTTCGCAGAAGGAGGTGACGGCCTCCCATGCACTCTCGCTCCGAACCATGGCCTGAACCAGGGCCGGACGCGAGAGATCGTCGCCGCCGATCGCCTCCGTGAGGACACGGCGGTGCTCCGCCCAAGCCGGGCAGATCTCCACCATATGCTCCACCGTGTCCCCCGGGCGATCCACACAGTGGTGACACCCGGGCATCTCCTCCCGCCTTATGCGGCACAGGAACCTCCCGAAACAACCGTGTCCGATGAGGACCTGCGTCAGGTGGAAGGTGAGGACACCATGGCGCTTCTCAAGCCACTCTCCAAAGAGGGGTCTTATCGCCGCAATTGTGGCGTGCCCAATTCTGTCCGTAGCTAACGTGGATATTTCCATGTTAATGCCCTGTTCCAGATGTACTGGAAACCTCACGAAACTCTAGGTAGGTAGGTACTTTCTAGGTTTAACATCTGAAAATAATCCCAGGACCTCTAACTGTCTGGCTAGACTTTGATGGGTTATCTACCTACTTTCTCATGGGAAAATTGTACTAAATTATATATCCAAACTACTAAATGATCAATGTTTTTTTTGCGCTGCCTCTACGCATATTCAAAATATCAGAAACACTCTCGTATCGAATCTATTAAAATTAATGTAAGAATAATTTCGGGGTGACCGTAACATGTTGGGTTGTGGGCGACCATGAGTCTTGTGACCGTGAAGACTTTAAGTCCTCTATAAATTACGGACCAGACCTAACCTACGTCAATTTCTTTCTGACCCCTCCGGGGATCATGATATAACTAGACGAGTAGGTATACTTGAGGATAACATGATAATACAGCAGAGTGTACGTCTAAAATACTTTATCTTACGCGTTTCTATGATATTACTACCATAGAAACACACCGTAGGATTTGACTTCAAGTTCAAGGGGACATGTAGACCAAATCTTCCACAAAAAGAAAAAAATCTTCGTCCAAATTTTCACACATTTTTCTTACCGTCTTACTATACTGTTTATTCAACATGTGTAGGCACGGTCGTCAGTGTTGTATGGATCACTATGGAAGCTTGTTGACGGACACGTTTTTTCTACGACGCGGTTTATACGCCGTACCGCAATGAAACCGTGCCGTGTACAAAGGACTTCATACCCATCAAGCAATCAAGACTGATAAAACGCTGATGATCGTATTGCTGTAGTAGGTAAATAAATAAATTTCTCAGCTTGATATGTAGTAGTGGAAAGCGACGTTAATAGTTGACAAGTAAGGGATCCTGTGGGCACCAATCGGCCTTTCTCAAAACTTCCCAAAACAGTATCATGTACCATTTGCGGTTTTCGCTCTCAAACAATTTTCAAATCCAATGAAATGGCATAATCTCTACACGAATGGGTTTATTAATTGCTATTTATAATTTGTTTCAAAATATTCTATTATCATTCTTGTAAACACGTGTATCACGTAATACGACCTGCAATAAACTCTCTCGTGCGAGGTGGAATGTCTTAGATCACAGCCTCAGGGAATCAAAGACAAGCGATGTCTCTAGGGCCGCCAAGAATTTACGATTCATAAATATTGTTCGTAGGTTTCAACCTTGTGTATCCCCAAGAGCCAATATACTTTCAGACTATGCTTTGATCTGATGATATTACCTATTTGAATTGCGAACGTGGATATCCCATTGCCTGTGCTTAATATCACTTTTCTAAGTTACAAAGTTAGTGACGTCGTCCGCGCCGTGAAGCAAGAAAAGCAATATTATAGCAAGTCGTGACTCGATTTTTTTTTTGTATTTCTATCACCCAATAATATTTATACTTTCTTGATTTTTACACCTTATCTATCCAAGATTTTCAGAAACCAAATAAAGATTTAAACGTGGCCTTTCAAGCTTGTTTAATTGTAATACCTAGAATATTTTACAGAGGCCAACTCACAGCACTCGCAGCTCTCTCAAGTCATTTTGATACAATTTAAATAACGAGATATTTTCCTATATGTTTGTAATTTTTAATACGCTTGATCAAATGAAAAATTGGAGTAACAAGCAATTGTCACCGTTGCGTCAACTTCGCGTCGCCTCGTTCACTCTCATGGAACAAAACTGGATGCAAAGAAAACGTCGACGAAAACTTACCAAGTTTTGCATTGAATAAGTTCTTCAGTTCACTCACACTTCATTCTCTTTTTAAAAGTGCAGGCTTATTATGATTGATAGGTAGCAAAAACTGAGAAAAGTGTCATAAGATATGTCGCATGGCCCGTAACTTAAAACTGATTTAAAGCCTTTTGATTGGTTGAAACTAGTTTTAAGTAATGCTAGAGTATTGAGTGAGATCGATTCGAGCCTAAAACTCGGCCACGACAGCCTTCGTCCGACAATTTTCATAAATTTTCAGCGACAAGATGCAGATGCAAACGACATATCTGCGCCTTGTTGCAGCGACTAGACGCAGTGACAAGACACGACACGACAGGCAGTTTGCACTGTCAATAAAACGAAGCATCACTCTAACAACAATACTTCAGAAGTAGCCTCTTTACCAATTACCTGGGTCTGACAGACGTAGTCATTTCTTTGTTTCATATTTAATGTAAGCTTCTTTAAACAGTGAGAAGCCATTTGTAGCATGGCACTTTTATTGTAATAATGTAAGATAAGTTTCAGTTTCCCACTACACCTAACCGTGTAAAATCTTTTTACTATTTGAAATATGCGTTATTTTCTAATTGCATTTTGGGGATGGTTGATTTCTATTACCACGTTAGAAAGGCTTCACGAAAGGTGTACCTAATTTTTACCATATCATAAGCTATTATTTTTCCTACCTGTTGATAGTGCTGATGATCGTAGAAGAACAACACATTCAGCTTGGCGGTCCACTCCATAAGTGTCTTTTCTTCTTATTTTAAATTCCATAAGGCTTATATCATAATTTCATGAAGTGCAAGTGCATTATCGCGTCACATGGTCTACAAATATAGCAGGGAAATTTAAAAAAAAATCTCTGCAAGGGAAACACGGAAACTTTCAGCCTAATGACTTTTCATTAAATTCAACTTCAATACTAAACCCAAGTACATACGTACTTACTTGACATAAAACAAGAAAATGTATGCTAGAACTCACTGTGAACTGAGTTCTAGCATACATTTTCTGCTGCAACTGGGAAGACATTAAATACATTTACTGTCTATATAATACTCTGGTTTTACTGTCGCACATTTTGCTTCAACATTTCATATTGTCATCTTCAGAACGAGGGTTTTATACGGAGGCTTAATCATCATTATTTTTCCGGTTTTTCTTCATACTTGATCATTCTCTTTTTATACAATGTCGCGTAATGTCTGACTTAGTTCGGCTGGAATCTTAGAACAGTTGAATTTTTTTGTCATGAATAAACCAAGTAGCATTTTTCATATAAAAGGATTTTCTTCTAAATCATTACACACAAGCTATCTACTTTCCAATAGGTTTAATTAAATCGGTGAACACACAGAATTAAAAATTCCGTTAAGTCCGGTTCTTTTGAAAAACTGTTTCTGTAATAAAGGCTGGTCTGGAAAACGCATTTCCTCGAAATCAAATTAATTATAGAAACTGGAAAGTTTGCGAACATTCTGCAGTGCCTAAGTTTCAATGGGTACTCGAAGTAGCAGAAACTATTGATTAGTCATACATCAAATGCTTCCGACATCACGTATTCATGATATACTAACTCCTGATTTCACATATAGGAATATAAAGAACATTTTGAATGGCTATATTTTATCCTCACGGAAACACTTGACATCTTGTCCATTACGTTTCATTAAACATGAAATACTTACTTTTGTTCTAAAAGTAAAGAAGTAGGTAGGTAATCTTTGAACATCCAGAAACCCTTGCACGAACGCGCGACGTAAAGGTCACGTACATTCGGACGATTTTTAAATCGAAAATACAACTATCTTAAAGCACTTTTGGGTTTGAATTTTTGTGACATGAACAATAAAATTGATTGATTTATTGTTGAGAATCAATAACCAACTTACTACTACTACTACTACTTACTTTAACTTAGTTTTAAGACTTTAATCATAAAGTCTTAAAACTAAATAAATATTTTGTGTAAATCGAGTATTTTCAATTAAAAAAACTGGCTAAGTGCGTGTCGGACCACGCACAATGAAGGGTCGTAGTTGGGATGAATTTATCCCAAAATGAATTTAGCACTGTAGTTGAAAAACATGTTCTCCCATACATCGATATACGTCACGGTCAATTTTCCAACTGCAAAAGTAATCACAATTTTTTTTTTTTTATTAAACTACAAATTACCGATTTTCGAACTTTTTCGTCCTTGCTTGCTTCTTGTCAAATTTCATGATTCTAGGTCAACGGGAACTACCCTATAGGTTTTGATTTATTTGCGAGTATCAAAATAATATGTTGCATTGGCCGTATTTTTTTATTGCGTCGACTTAGAAGCTTGATTTTTTAGAGCTTCAAGGAACCGTGGACCTCAACTTAGTATCTCCGCACGTTCCTGAGAAAAAGGGTCTTGACAGACTGACAGACAGACAGACAGACTTACACGTCCGTGTTTGTATCGCACAAATTAATTTATGTGTACCAAATTACAACTATATTGGTCCAGTAGATTCTAAGCAAATTGGCTGTGACAGACAGAAAAACAGACGGACAACGAAGTGATCCTATAAGGGTACCGTTTTTTCCTTTTAAGGTACGGAACCCTAAAAATAGGTGTATTCCGCGTGTTCGTGCTGGGCCCACTGATTTATTACAGCCAGAATCATTATACTATTTGAATATTAACCGAGACAAAATTCAAGGTCGAAAATAAAATAACCTACCTAATTATCTCAGACTAAGGGCAATTACAGTTACTCAAACTTAGATAATGGTGCTGAGCGATGAAGTAGGTACAATAATGAGTTCCGATACCTTTCTTAACTGGCACTTAAGTGCCGAAAGTATGCCAGTATCGTCCGTACCATTATGGAATTACCCCTCCGTCTGTCCCGGACGCTGGTCATCAACGAGGATTTCAACACTAAAAGAAAAGTATCTACTTGATAGATCTGAAAAACATTAAAGATTATTTATCTTTCTTTTAGTTTTCTAAAAGTGAATCAATTACAACAAAATACAACAGTAATCCAAATATCTAACAGACCCGAATTCGATGGAAAAACAAAGTGAAAACGTGACGAGGTGAAGATTAATCGAATTGGGTCTCGTAAAGTAGGAAAATAAAGTTTTCTTCGAATTTTTGCAACTGGAGAACATTTAAAAGAAAAATAAAGTAAGAGGAGTGTTTATGAAAGGACATTTTGTGGAATTCAGTCTCCTTGGTTGGTTGCACTGCATAGTGCAGATGATGGCACTATTCGAGCCAGTGCTGTAGCAGAGAGACTTGACCTCCGGAGTTCCGGACGGATATTCCGCTACATTTCAAGTGACGCCGATAACAGCAGTGATTTCGTGGCGATAACGTTCCGGTTTCTAGTTCTCAGTTTGAAATTCCGTAGTTTTCGTTAGCATTTTCTGAGTTATACTGAAAACTTTGAATAATATGGAGTTGCGCACCAAGTTACCTCAAAACGGGTGAGAGAGAGTCTTTTCCACTCTGAAACTGCATTGGGTTATTAAATCATTTAGATAAGTAGCTGATATGTCAATAAGACACATACTGTATACTCATATTGTAAGTAGAAATTACATAACGGCCCGCCACTACCGCGGCTAAAAAGGTTCACTTTGTAGAATAACTACGAGTATAATAATCGAATTATATCATGGTGAGCTAACAAAGTAAAGACAGAGAAAGACATAAATAAATGTCATATTGTGCTTAAAAAATATAACATACGACGGCACTTAGCTCTTGTTCATTACACTTACCTGCCTTTTCATATTATTTATTCTTTAGTTTTGCTGTAAATCTGTCAAAACTAAATGCTTATCTGAAATCTGGTTCTAGACTGGCTATTAGCCTAAATATGAGATATTTTTGTAGACTTTTAGTATGTTATTCTGGCAACAACATACGCAGGTGCTAAACGAATTAAGTAGATATTTTATATTGCCATGCCAGCATTTCTCATACATTTTTTTACGCGTGAAAGGTTCCTCCTTCAACGTTTTATAATAAGACCACATAAATATTTAATAATCATAGATACCTAAGCAGAATTATGTAGAGAAAACCATGAAAACTTTCAATTATATAACGAAAATCGATTGTTAACACTTCAGTTTTAAATCACTACCTAATCATGATTTGAACAAAATATTAAGATATATAGGAACAATTTAGATGAAATCAAAAAGTATCAGTGTTAATCGACTTTCTTTCAACATCTGAAAAAGTTTAGGTACGGTCTACCAATTTAGTTTTTTGAAAGAGTATTGGTAAGTAAATAGGTTCCTACGCAACGCAACCTTATTCGTTTGTAGCTGGCAGCATGCTGTAAAAAATGTAAAGTCATTAAATCATTCATTTTAATTTTTTTTTAAATCTGATCATAATGGTTTCTTAGTTTGTTTTTCGCCACTATCGGCCGAGTCTACGATAATTTATCCTGTTTCCTTGTGATGCAAACTTTTTAATTTAACCAATCTTCGCAAGCATCGTAAAAGTGACAGCACCTGGTCTTCATTGCTTTTCAGTGTTTTTACTTCGTCGCTTTTATTACTAAAGCTTTACTATTAAAACCCCTATTTTGTTCTGTACAGCGCCATCTATCCTCAAATGGTTGAACTCAATCCAATGGAACTTTCGAAGGCAACTCGCTGTGTCTTCTAAAAAGTCTCATGAGTTGTTAGAACTGGAACATAGATGTCAGCGTAAGACACTTTCACCAACTTTTACTGAAGTTTCATGTTAGTTTACGTTATAGATGGCAGAACCAGGTAAAACATACAACTACGTACTATACAAAAGTTAGGTTTTAAACAGGTTACGGTCATTTTGCCGGGTAACGGGATTGATAAATAACAATAGTTTTCATAGAGATTAAAATCATCTGAAAAGGTACTTCATTGAGTAGTTGAATATTAAGGGACCGAGGAAGGGGGAGGGGTAGATAAGTTCACCTATTTTATGTGACGGGATTTTAAAACAACACTTCAGAACTAACCTTTGGCCTACGAGAGAGTATCTCCCCACCCATAAACTTCTCAGATTCCTTTTGTGTGTCTGTTCTAAACCGTAATTAATTTGGGATGACAAGCATTACCTACCTAGGTACTTAATACATGATAGCACTAAGGGCCGCTCCTCATGAAGTAGGTACCTTGCATTAATCTTTCCAAGCTGTAGATATTGTTGTCACAAGATGGATAACCTACACTTTAAAACACCTGTATACACAGTCTTTAGAAATTCAGGATAATAGACTGATTTAGTAAAATATGTAGGTAAACGTAGGTATATCTAATATAGGAGTTTATAAGATATTTCTTGAAGAACTTCTTCTGCTACCCGTGTTGACTGTTTATATTATCATCAATATCTAATCAATTTATACTTAGGTGCAGTTGCCAAAAAAAAAAGTAGGAAAATAGAAACAATCTACCCTACCGATAAATAAACGTATCTCCTTAAATAAAACACTGAAATAGATACCTAGTTTCGTACCTGCCTACCATTTGAATAAAAAAATATGACCAAAACAGGACAACAATTAAAATTAATTTCGCGAAGACCTTTGACGAGAGGCGAATAGCACCTCCCAAGAGTAAATATGTTCCTTGCGTATTGCACGCACCGTTCGAGCATTATCGTCGTTTTCATCAATTCAATAGTGGAATAGGGATGATGACAAATACATTTTTTTTAGTCCGTCTTTGAGATTATAAAAAAATATTGGACACGTTTTTTTTATTTTTTTTACGTTATCTTAAGATTACGGCGATACATTGAGGTAAAATATGCCATGACGTCACGAGTATGTAGATTTTATACGTACTATCGACGTATCGATCCCCACTCCCCAACTTAAAATGCGTTTTATCTAAGTAATTTAAAAAAAATACGTGTCTAATATTTTTTTATTATCTGACTGACGGACTAATTAGAATTTCATTTTTTTTACCCAGGCATCATCCTTATTGGCGTACTGATGAGTAGGTTATTGTAACTGTTAGCCTGTATCATCCCACTGCTCGGCAAAAGCCTCGCCCCATGACTTCCAGTGCTTGCGATCCAGCCATTGGTCGTTTATTTTGTCCAGCTCGTCCCGCCATCTGCTACGGGCTTTGCCGCGATGCCTTCAACCTGTCTCTGGGCTCCACACAGTGGTTATGATGAGTATAGGTACCAAACTATTATGAATAAATAAATCTCATGTAACCTTTATCCTTACACATAGCTACACTATCGTTTCTTATCAGTGGCGCCGTTCATCACAAGTATTTACGACTACCCCCATCGTTCATTTTCATTAGATAACAGGTCCACCGAAGTTCCAAAACTAAATAAACAACACATAAATAAAATCATGTCAGTTGTAGTTTTAGTATTAATATTAAAGGTCACCATAGTCTCGTCATAATAAAAGCCTTTTTTATAATACGGAGAGGCATAACGTATTGCACCACATTTACTTCGCATATTTGAGACTACAATCTCAACCAGTCGTTACAGGTCGTCAGAAGCCCGAAAGTCTGACAACCAGTCTTACCAAGGTGTATTACTCAGTTACTGGGTTGTGTATGTTGGTGGCGTGTGTGTTGGATCATTAAGTTCCCTTCAAAATGGTTGAGCTGAATGGTGTTGATCAATGCGTTATGTTCGTGAACGGGCGCCGTCAGTAGGGACTGGTCATCTCTTAGCTGCCATGGCTTATTTAAATTTTTGAATTGTTTTATCTTTTCATTACGGACGCTTTTAATGTGCATGTCTTTCTACATTGTTCTCACATGTATAATTTAGACATGAATGATGTAACCAATATTTTGTAAGAATACTTTGATTTAAAAGAGTGTCCGTGGAGTTTCTTGCCCGTTCTTCTCCATAGGAACCTACTACGCTTTGGAATGGGCAACTAGCTTCATCTTTCTGACCGACCGACCCCTTGACAATTGAAAAGTGCCTGTAATTGGTTTATTTGAAATAAATGGTTTCAGTTTGAGTTTTGTAGGTCAGACAGGCAGTCATTCCATGTAAAATATTGGTATTCAGCTGCATCCGGTTAGACTGGAAACTGACTCGAAAAGGCTAGGCAGATTTGATTTGAGACTAGAAGCTAAAACTCTTGACTATTCCAACCATGTTTTTCCTCGCCGATAAACATCGACACAGGCATATTCGTAATTGATAAAAAAAAACATACCTAATATTTCGGCCTGTTAAAAACACGTAAGTAGTCCCTAAACTATCAACTAACAAAATAATATTGTATTTTTACAAGCTTTTCATTAACTTGCTTCGTTCGTATGTGCTTCCGGTTGCTCTGTTTGTAATCCATTGTGTAGCAAGTAACGCAAACAACACTCATATTTGACTCTCTACAGAAAAAACAATTATACAACAAGCCAATGTTTATTTCAGTTGTTTTTCCAACAAGTTTCGAATATCAACCGACTGAAAAACGCAAACAAGGAAACAAATAGCAATAAAAACGACAAGAACTAGCGTTTAGGTTTCCTGTCGCGACGCTCTCACTTGGTCACTCGAACCGGAATAAATTGTAATATCAGTCAAAATCATGGAGTATGAAGAAATGGAGTGCTTATAGTGCGGAATATTCGAAATACTGAAGTTCATTAACAACATCCGAGTCTATTGTCTTTGGTCCCCTTTTCTATCCAGCTAACAGTTGCTAAACAACATCAGAAACTTTATTCTCATTTCGAATCCTTGAGAGCACCGTTGCGAGCTCCGTTGAGAACAGTAAGAATTGAATGGTGTGGCCATTCAATTCTTACCGATCTCAACTTAAAACACAATGTATTGTCTCTTTCGTCTATACCTTTGGGAGCACAACAATCTGGTCAATATATTATGATAACATAACATAACATCACGCCTTGTTTCCCCGAAGGGTTGGGCAATGGTGTACCTATAGTACACCCAAAGATTAAAAATCTGCCTAGCCTTTTCACAACTACATTGTTGGGGTCGGCTTCCAGTCTAACCAGATGCATCTGAATACCAGTATTTTACATGGAGCGACTGCCTATCTGACCTAACCCAGTAACTGGGTAATACCATACACCTTGGTAAGTCTGGTTATCAGACTTTCGGGCTTCTGACGACCCGTAAAGACTGTCAAAGATGACAGCCGGGACCAACGGCTTATGGTGCTTTCCGAGGCACGGAGGAATCTCGGTATGTAAAGGTGGTCACCTGTCCACGAACCAACCCTGGAAAACGTAGCTTAACCTGATGGATCAACCCGAGCGGCCGTTATTACTTTGCCACGAGCTCCTATTAGCACTCCATTCGCGTTACATCTTGGTCCAAATCCAGCAGCCCTCTCGCACGGTGATTTATTGTTTAGGCGGTTATTTATCAAATAAGCGAGGCGGGCGACCGACGACGTGGGGCGACGACCGCGCCCTCCGCGTTTTTAATACATTTTTTCCGAGTTTTTGTATCATCAGCGAGATAACGAGCCGTTCGGATACATTATATGCGCTTCTTTTGGATGTGACGGTCTCTCGTGTCTGATTTCAAGAGGGCAGAATATCGGTGTTACCTCTTGGGAGTTTCGGATAGACTTATATAAAATTTTGTTGTACAAATGGCCAATTTGGCAAATCTTAGGCTAAATGAGTCGATTAAATAGTAAGTACTCCTCGGTAAAACCTGTATAAGATTGGTGTAAAGCAGAGAAGAGTAGCGTACTCTAAAGAGGCCCATTCAAATCTTGTAGATTTGATTGAGAAGAGCAGAAGATATTTATGAGCATTCGCTTATCCACTGCGACAGCAGTGTTTTCAGAAAAGCTAAGACTAACTTACTACTAATTTTCACCCATAATACCTCTACCGTATGTGATACTTAAATCATATTTGCAATCGAGAACACAATACAGGAGAAATTCCAAGTGTGGCAAAGTTTTATGAAAGCCACTTCATAACCTTTGACTCCAACCTCATTTCCCTTCTCTCTCAGATTACTTACACTTCTATGGCATAATTTGTTGCGTTCGCACTCTACCGTACTACACTTGCAAAATTGTTCTTTTAGTCTTTACATTTGCGTGTGACACAGTTCTCATAGAGATATCGAGCTGATATCAGCGTTTCTTTATGACGGAGGAACATTCTGGAGATAGTGTATAGCACAGTTTATTGTTTCACACTTTATTGTTATAGGACAGCTGATAATGTAGAGTATTTGTATAGAAATGAGCAGAATATTTGGTTATATTTTGCTTAGATAAAATATTCTGTATTTAGGTACTGAAATTTCTCTAGCAATAGACTAGATTCTAAACATCTGGTAGCAGCAAATACGAACCTTATTTAAAATAGGTACCTTCATACCGTCAAGTTTTACTGAAAATCCTACTCATAGATATTAGTATTACTTAACTACCTATAGTTAAGCCGGCGAAGGCAACACACTGGGAAGACTGGAAAGCTATGGTGAGACCTTTGCGCAGGAGCAGGACAGCAAACAGGTTGAAAAAATAAGTCTTTGTTCTTGCATTCAATCAACTCAGCCTATCGCAGTCCACTGCTGGACATACGTCTCTCCCAGGCTGCACCGAACACCCTGTCCTCCGCCTTTCGCAGTCCAGTCTGTCCCAGCCAACTTTTTAAGGTCGCGGTCTATCTAGCTGCGTCCCACACTACCGTTTGCCGATACGTGGTCTCCACTCTAGGACGCGCCTGCTCCACCGGCGCCCGGTCCTTCGTCAAACATGGCCAGCCTACTGCCACTTCAGCTTGCTTACTCTGCAGACTATGTCGGTAAGTCCGGTTCTTTTCTAGATAACTTCATTCCTGATCTTATCCTTCAAAGAAACTTCGAGCATAGCCCGCTTCATAGCGCGCTGACCGCGATGTTCTTGCAATCATGGGCTGAAAATTTGCGCTATTTTCTCTACCTTTCTGGCTTTCTAGTTTGAAGAGGCAACGAAATCTTCCAAGGCCACCACTGCTCAAATAACAAACAGCTGTTGGATCTATTCAAAACATCATACCTACAGTCCTTAAGACATAATCGGCGTGAAATAAGATGGCATATTTGCATAATATACAGACCATTGTAAACAATGTTAGCCACTGTAAGGTGTAAACGGCTTGAATATGTACCTAAGTTATGTTTCCATATACGGACTGCATTTGAACTATGTATATTGTGCCTAAATAAAAATTTGATCAATCATAAAATCCTCTACTCCATCTACTTTACCGCATCTTTTAAGATGAGGATTAACTAAGCGCCAATTCGTGCCTTTTTTTTGCTTGGTAAATTATCAAATAACTTCTCCCGCTCTGAGCAAAGCGAGAGGGCTTGTCAGACTCTTACTGGCTAAACCCCACCCGTTTTCCTTCAGTGTTGCCTTTACGTTGCCCTCTGGCAACGTACCGTGCCACGGTATCCCTTTCGGACTTTCCCGCGACCCTGGCAGGCATCGGTCCTAGCAGACCCCTTCAGTTGTCCTGACATTTCTTTTTTTTTTTTTTTTTTTTTTTTTTTTTTTTTTTTTTTTTTTTTTTAAAGCGTTGCCCCACACTAAGAATTTCTTCTTGTATCGTGGGTGCGTTTACAAACAGAAACTCACATACACTAACACCCAGACCCGGAACAACTACTTGCAGATCATACAAATATTTGTTCCGTGCGGGGATCGAACCCGCGACACGTTACGCAGCAGTCGATTGCTCAGCCACTGCACCAACCGTGTCGTCGTGTGTGTGTCGTGTGTCGTCTTTGAGGCGCGCATGGAACATAACGCGCCGTTGATCCGGGCCTGTCCTTATCGGACGGCGATCCAGCCATTGCTCACCGTCCGCAAGCCCGCGCCTACGTTGGCCGGGAATCGGCCTGCAATTCCCGACGCCCAGGGCGTCTCCTGCGGCGGCTAGGGGTGCGTAACGGCGCGAGCAATTTGCCTCTCCTTCTTCAGCCACCTCCTTCGCGAGCATTACTGCTTCGCAGAAGGAGGTGACGGCTTCCCACGCCCTCTCGCTCCTTACCATGGGCTGGACCAGGGCCGGACGCGAGAGATAGCTCCAATTTGTCCATTAGTAAAACAGTAGATGAGCTTAGGCTAAGCCCGCCTGCGAAATTCACGGCGTGGTTTGTATTATCGCGATTAATATTCAGTGTCCGTACACTGAATATAAATTGCGATAATTTCAATAAACGATTTTAAAATTCCTCGCGATTTTTATAAGTTCCACCCGAGAAAACACCGTGTATTAATCTAACAACGAAATACGAGAAAATCAAATCACATAGAAAATTCAAAACACCTGCAACGCAATACTTGGCAACAATAGTCTCGAATGACAAAGCTTTTGCACTGAAAATTGAAAATAATAGGTAACAAAACAAACGAATAATAGTTAGTCGGACGGAGGATAACTTCATTTCATTGTTTTTCGAACATGGGGTGAATACAATATATAAAGCCCTTTTTCAATCGAGCCTAACAAAACGGGCGTAACTACCGTATTTTGATTCAGATCGTTTTTGTTGTTGTTTTGATTTTTCAGACAAGCGCGACGCGACAGCCCGATGTGACTCAAGTAGAACAACTTTTATGAAAACGTTAAGAAAACTTCATAGAAATTGTTCCACTAGAGTCGCGTCACGCCTTCTACGGGTATTTTAGCTACCTATGGCCACTATGCAGCTGTGGGTATACAATTTATTGTACATACTTAACCTTTCTTTAAATGAAGTTTCTTTTTCAGGGTGAAAAATTACGAACAAAAAATTAATAATCCACGATAGAAAAACGTGGCCTTTGAATTCTTAAAATATCTTAAGCATTGAAGTCAAATAAAGTGTTTATTTACTTTTAACTATATAAGTTATCTCTAAACTTCATAAAGTCATATTAAGGACAACCCACTATTCTGTTGTCTCCCCCAGACTCGATTTATTTATAGAAACCATTTCTTACAAATATGAATTAATCTGTCTGCAGTTTCGTATCTTATTTCAATAAACTCCCACATTTTTGACTATTTACTGCGCCGTTATCGGACCCTTTGTTAGTAAGTAACAGTTATTTATGTTATTCGATGTTATGTTGAACACGTTTGAAAAGAGCAGACGACAGTTATTGTCAGGAAAATCTGATTTTCATTTGGAAATAAATATCTATATCGAACAAAATTAACCAAAAGGAAACCAGAAAAGGTAAAAAAACATTCACAAAATAATAAATCATTCAAGCACCTAATTAACTAAAATATTGCAACGGTTACAGGTTACAGAGAAAAGCACCAATTCTATGATTCTCTGTGAAATAGGTACCTCGTTCGTTTTAAACGCAGGTTGAATAAAAATTCAAGGGCGGATGGTAAACTACCGAAACTTCACTATAGGCCCTAATTACTGTGCATGGGAGGCCGTCACCTCCTTCTGCGAAGCAGTTATGCTCGCGAAGGAGGAGGCGGAGCGCGCGAGGGAGATGCAAGCTGCACGCCCTCGCGGCCCTAGTCGCCGCAGGAGACGCCCCGGGCGTCGGGAGTCCAGAGCCGACTTCCGGCCACCGTAGGCGCGGGCTTGCGGACGGTGAGCAATGGGCAGCTCGCCGTCCGATAAGGACCAGGCCCGTGTCGACGGCGCGTTGTGTTCCACGCGCGCCTCAAAGAGATGTCAGCACCAACCGACGGGGTCGAAAGACCAATGCCTGCTGGGGTTGCGGGTTTGTCCGAAAGGTATAACGCGGCCCCGGCACACAGGCAACGGAAGGAACACGGGTGGGTTTTAGTCAGTAAAAGTCTGACACACCCTCTCGCTCTGCCCAGAGCGGGAGAAGTCATTTGATGATTTCCCAGACTCAAAAAAAAAAAAAAAAGGCCCTAATTACTGTTCGTTTGTACCCTATGATAATGTGATCGCAACGTCAAAGTAGCGTCCGTCTGAACCACCGTAAAAAGGAAGCCCGATATTCACGCGTAGCTGTCTACGAACTTTCCAGTTACTTGCTAAAGGCTAATTAATCTCGTTTTCATTGCAAAATACTTATTAATTTTCTCTTGATTACGTTTAATTTGTGTAATAATAACAAAATATGATGTTAGTCTACCACCCGTTCCCTGTCCACGCACTGAAAGTTTATCCGATGTTTGAAAGTAGATGTTTGTAGTATATACGTATTTGTTGTTTTTAAAGCATCGTATCGTGTAACACAAGGTGGGTGGATTGAGTGTAAATATTAGCTTTAAGGTGCTGATAGACCTGAGCATTCACTTGTACTAGCGAATGTTACATTATAGACAAATAAACGGCAGCATTCTAGCGAGCATTGTAGCGAAAAGACAGCAAATTTGTTTCGAGCTTTTTGCCGAGCCGAGCCATTCTGTCATTGTTCCGCCGCCTTTCCGCACACGTGACTGTCAAGTCTGATATCTTCGTGAAGATTATTTTTTGACGAGCATTGCCTCGAGCGTTAGAACGATCGTGACAATGTTCGTAGGGATGTTTATCTCTGTTCGACAAAACGGCGAAAGCTCGATGTTGTGTTACAAGTGAATACTCAAGTTTATCAGCACCTTTAGGAAGGTAAATACTTCACCTTGCTGAGAGGTATGCCATTTTATTTTGGTTATCAGATTATATAGCCTATTACGTAACTATTATTTTATTATTATAATTAAAATTTACTCTCCCGTTGGTAGTGGTCGCAAGCGCTACTGCTGAGCATGACGTCCTGATTTCGATTCCCGAATCGGGCAAAGTGTTATTGGGTTTTTCCATCTGGAATTGCTTGGTAGCAGCCCAGAGTCTGGATTTATGCCCCGTTGAAGACAATAGGTTAGCCCCTATTACATGAGACTAATCCCTGCTTTCTCCAACGAAACTGAACGCGATCAGCATTTCTAAAACGCATTCAATAACTGTCAGTGTCAAAATTGTTATGGAATATTGTACACTGACAGCTCTTGAACGTGTTTAGATGTGCTGACCGCGTTCAATTTCATTGGTGAAATCCGCACTTAGGCCCCGCGCACTTTGGACGCGTTTTCGTAAGAATTTCACTCGTGCGAAGACGTACGAACACGCACGAAAGATCCCGACGAGTACAAAGGGAGCGCGCATACTAAGTGCGAGATAGTCGTACTCATCGTACGTATAGTTCCGACGTCCGAAAACAATCCGAACTCGTTGGTATTTTTCGTGCGTTCAATGCGATATCACCGGAACACTACTTTGACGGAGAAAAACGATTCAGTGTGCGCATTCAATTCATACGACCACGGTCGTACGATACAAATTCGTGTCATATTTTCGTAAATGAGTACAACTAATTTGTTTCATTTTGACAGTTCAACATCAAACAAACATTCAAACATTCATTGCGTTATTTACGTTGTTGAGCAGATTTTTTTTCGATCTTTTGAAGCAATGGATCAGATCAATCAGATCGATTCAGATTCTGATTGATCGTGTATTACGTAATTAGGGTACAGGTTAGTCACTAACCACACGAAAAGGAAAAAAGAGCATAATTATTTACGCAAAAGTAACGTTATAGTTCTAGGTAATACACCACATTTTTATATATGTTTATTTACGAGATATTCACATACTTGTTGGTATAACATTGCCAACTTAAAACAGACAGGGCTATATTATGTAATGTGACAATCTCACGATCGTAAACACGGATATTATTAGTCGTAAAAATAACCCAATATAAAATAATACAATATGTTCACCCTGCTATATTTTTTATGTTCAAAACAAAGAAGGCAAAATAAGTGAGTTTGGAATAATTATTTTTGGTTTTTATGTAGCTATATAAAACTACTTTTCTCAGAATTTACATAACATAACATTACGCTTGTTACCCCCGAAGGGTTTGGCAGAGCTGTACCCACATTTTGCTAGTTATGTTTGTAGTCCCATGTAATAGGGGGCGAGCCTATTGCCATCAACTGGGCACAAATCCAAACTCCGAGCTGCTACTGGGAAATTCCTGATGGAAAAAGCCCAATAACATTTTACCCGAGCTGGAAATCGAACCCTCATGCTCAGCAGTAGCGCTTGCGAACACTTGACCAATGAGGTAATGTCAGAATTTATTATCGCATTAATAGGTATTATCACACTTAAGATAGGCTCGTCCCCTATTACATGGAACTTAAACATAACTGGCGAAATGTGGGTGTACTATAGGTACACCTCTGCCAAACCCTTCGGGGAATACAGGCATATATTATGTTTTGTTATTTCTACGACTGTAGGTAAATACTGCATCAAAAATATGCAAGTAACAATTACACATAGTTTCTTCCATAACAAATTTAAAAAATAGAGTACCGTCGACATCCACATGCGAATTACGCATGAAAGGCCTGACGTCACACAAATCCTGCATCGCGCAATTAGAGTTTAGCGCGCGAACCCCACATTATATATGTATAACTTCCCCAACATCAATCGTTGGCACGGTCCAGCAGTTCATGAAACGGCTCTCAAAGCGTCTCTTCGACTCTGCTATAAAGCACCCCAATCCCCTGATCGCGGCAGCCGCCAGTTGCATCCCGCATAAGTAAGATTTGCCGACCAAGGCATACTCTGACTATCCCAGACGACCCTCCTCCCGGAGAATAATAGAGAAACCAGTACTTTAGCGCACAAAAACAAAAACCGAGCGCCGTCCTTTCGTACTCGCCGCCGAGGCCCGCTGCGACGTCCCCGTCCATCCCCACCCCGACACTTACTCGAGCCGGTAGCTTTAAATTCCCCTAATAATAATAATATAAATCCGATCCAGCCTGTCCCTTGCTGTCCTCCCCCAGCGACGCCCTAAGCCGACGTCCGTACCCCACAGAGGGTGCCCTTAGCATGTAGTCGCTTAGTTTCTAAGTTTTATGCCCTGGCTGGAGGCCTTAATTTATTGAAACATCCACAGGATAGTCCGGTTAAGCAGCCGACAACCCCCTACGTTGACCTGCAAGATACCAAATAAAAAAAATAACAAATAATAACAATCGTTGGGCAGTTGCCCGCTAGACACGACACCCGTCTGGTCGGAGGATCCCCCTTTTCTAGAGAGGATGAGTGAACTTTATACTCTGTTCCTCATACTTCTGAATTGGTGACCCCGAGTATGAACGTCAACGCAGCTTTCGTGCAACTACTTCAGCGTGACGTCAACATCACCTACTTACTAACTATATTATTAGCTATTTTTTCTTAGTCACAGTCATTGAACTCCAATAGAAAGTGTCAATCGATTCTCACCACAGAATTTGCACTTTTTGTAACAAACCAAACCAACTGGCAATAAAAACCAAAAACATTTTACAAGTTTACATTAGCCGACTATAAATCATTGTATAATTGATTCCTAGTGCCATTCATCGCCGTTATCATTGAAACTTTATTGCTTGTGATAATAAAATGCGTCCCGAAGGCGTAATCAAGTTCGATGAACTTCCCTATCACGGTACCCTTCCACTCCCTCCGTTACAGGACACCGTAAAAGATATTTGTTATGCGTTTAGTTCAGCCTAATGGCACTATTGCCAAATTTCTCTCTGAACGATGAGGGTTTCGATAAAACATCCAACCCACTTGCGTCCCTTTCGAGCAAATCGATACTTAACTGTAACTGTACACTTACTAAACAAGTATTAACAAGACTCATATTTATGGTTCAATAAAAAGTTGTCTTAATTACATAGTTATTACTGACTCCATAATTTTTTAAATTTATATTTCATACTTACATAAATATCATAAAAACTGTAATAAGTAAAAGGACTCGAATTTCGGTTTTGGCTTCTTGAGACCCGGTTCCGAATAACGAGATATACAGGGTGTGCCAATTTAGGTCCAGTTTTAATAACTTGTTTACGAGACAAGAGGAATGTCAAACAAAAATAATTACAAGCCACATTTTCATAAATATTATCTTATTATATCTAATGTTTATGTAGTCAAAATATTTATGGCTAGAAGATTAGTATCAGTGTATTAAAATAAATTATATTATTCAAATAAAAAAAATCAAAAAGACCAATTTGATCGCTCTCATTTATAAAGAGCGCTCGCTATCTAATCTGAAAAAAAGCTAAACAGAGTCGCAGACTAGCAGCCATTTTTTTTCGTATCTACAGAATTCTATTTGAGAAAACGTAATCCTGATACGCAAGCTAGTAATAATATTAATACTTAAGAAATCTTTCACATGCACTGGATAAAATTGCAGAAAACCTAAAACTACTTAGAATATCAATGATCACTGAGCCTACATTGTCAAAAGACGCCAAGATTGGAAAGCTACAAACCTTTTCCAAGCTATACGTCTTTTAAGAAAACTTCTGGATCAAGAAGGTGTAGGGTATCTACTTTTAGACTATGAAAACTAAATGTTACCTATACAAAAACAAAGATACCGAAGTGTTTTCAATTTGTATCGGTCTTGTGGAATCAATTTAATAAAAATCTCGAAGTTAAATAAAAATATTTTTATTTGCGATACGTGCTTTTGAATAAACTATGAACGTAAATATACATATAATATATGTATATTTACATTTATTTATATATATATTTATTATATTTTAAATCATTTATGTGTGTGTTGTACATATGTACATACGAGTATATTATATGGACATATGAATGCTTTAAAAGTTGAACTGTCAATGATAACGATTTCTTCGCGCATCAATGTCAGTATTCGTTACAGTCGTAAATATTACACGTCAGAAAACCAATATAACTTGTATTTACTCAACTAATTATGCAATTAGTCAGGCTAATATTAATGCATGTCATTTACTGTTTGTATCTTAATAACCATGCATTTTTCCAAACCGTACTTGTATAACATAGATGTACCGTCGAAATGAAAATAAAAAGACCAAATAGGAACATACCGTCGTTGTTACTTGTGTAAATTGTTTCTTATTACGTATTACGAGTATGTTTGTTCTGGTAGAATCTTGCTACTCAATTTTGAAGCAGATATCTTCAACCGATTGAGCTAAAATTTTATTTTCTTCTTTTTAGAGCATTTAAATAAAAGCAATTTTTTTAAAAGGTTTTTGCTTTTAATTTTTTATTCTTTAAGTAATGTGGTCGATGATTTTAGTACACGGTAAAATTCTAATGAGTTTTGTATAAAAATGTAAGCGTACTACTGAACGAATCCTAACGAATTATTGTTACCCTTTCACGCTAAAATATTTGAATGGATTTGAATGAAATTTAGCATACGGGTAGACCATGACCTGGAATAGGACATAGGATGCTTTTTATCCCGGTAGTAGGTATGTTTCCGTGGGATAGTTTCCGATATGCATGCGAGCGAAGCCGCTGGCAAAAGCTAGTAAATAATAATTAGTGTCTCTAGTCTGCTGTCTTTAGTAGGTATATATATGGGAAAAGTAACATTTTATTACAATCAAACTCTTTTTAATATATTCAGCGGTGATTTAATTACATTCTTAATCTTTTCGTGGACTATCAGAAAGAGGATAGAACTCGTTATCGCACTGCTTGTAAGTAATACTTCAAATCTTTGTATTCAGACACTTGTATTGAGATTTGAGATGTCTATTTATAATTTATTTCCAATAAAATAGAAAATTATGTAAGTGTTTACATTGTAAACGTATTGAAACAACTGTGTAAACAAAAAAATGTCAAAGTCAAATCATTTATTTCAAATAGGCCCTTGCAAGGCACTTTTGAACGTCAAAAATTACAAAAAATTGAATTGATTCTAGTCGCGCCTTCCAAAAGGTAGTTTTCGTATGGAGGAGAATGGGCAAGAAACTCCACCGTTACTATTTTCAAATGTTTTACAATATTTTGTATATGTAGGTATACATTAGTTATATAATTATATGTGAAGACGATGCATCTAAAAATAAAAAAAATAATTACTATACCACAATAGGTAAAAAGAATTTTAAAAAGAGAGCAACAACAGATAAATTAATTACTTGTGTGACATGGTTCTCACATATTTACAAACATAGTAAAAGGAGACCATCCTCCAAAAAAAAAAAAGTTACAATTTATAAGTCATGTGAAATCATTACACTGTTTACAAATTTAAATATAATAGTCGTCGGCGTTGGTGGTGTAATGGTCAGCATAGTTGCCTTCCAACCAGTTGATCCGGGTTCGATTCCCGGCCAACGCACTTTTTTGATAAAATAAATTCCTCTTCCGCTTGAATCATAATTATCCCTTTTCATGATACCTGAAACATCCAAATGCATGATACCTCTTTTCATATTTTACGTAAGTAATTCATTCGTTCCTTACATCGCGACACAGAATCGTCAAGAACTTGTGAATTCTGTAGGGCGAGAATGAAGACGGAAAAATGTTTGCACCTTCCACGTCGCATGGGGAAATGCAAAATGTATCAATTTCCGTGTTAATAGAGTACACGAGGTGAAGCAACGCTTTGAAACTTGAAACGGTCGCAGGCACTCGCAGCTCCTGGAACAACTCGCTACAAATAAAATAGCAATGCAGCAGGAGTGCACCCGACGGTGAAATCGGAGGATTGCATCTCCAACTCTCGATTTCAAAACAAACTTCTAATAAGAAAAGTTGCACTGAAATAAGATTATGAGTATATTTCCTGACGCCCCGCTCCTCATTATTTACTTCGCTTCGTAGAGCCGTAACAAAAGGAAATCATATCCGAGAACAGAATTTCCGAGAAGGAATAAAGAATATTAGAAAAGGGTACTTACATTTACAGATGAGAAAGCAAATTAAAGATAGTAAGAATAGGTTTCATACCATAAGTAGATCTAAGCAATTTAGCTTTCTGGGACCACTGAACTGAACAAGCATTTTATCGGGCAAAATTATCGCACACTATGTAGAACAAAGGAAAAATTATACCGAGCAAGAGATACCTTGTCGCACTTAATAAAATCTCTTGTTTACGGTTTAGTGCCTTCTTATCAGCAATCAAGTGGTCAATCAATCAGTTTATTAAACGAGCACTATAAAAAGCATATCTAACATCTGTCCGAATTAACACCGTAAAATTAATAAGAATTAACTGTAACATTAAAAGCATTGAGGTATGCTTGAATATTACAGATAACATGACGATAACGTCTTAATGGACTTTGACTACTTGACAGTCGGATTAAACACGCAACGAGAGGGCAACAGGGCAAGAACATGGACCAGTATTACTAAACACTTCATGACAGTACTAGTTTTAAAGCCAAAAAGTTTGCCATCTTCAAATACAGAACGACACCTGTCCCACCGCTGGCGATTTATGAGAAGCGAGTAGAGCTAGCAACTAAAAACGAGTTGGGGAGCTACAAGCAGCGAGTGTGCGATGGCACTGAGCTATTACTCGCTGGTATGCGTATTTGCCAAGTATGAGTCTCTCAGCGAATTCAAAAGTCATTTATTCAAACTAGGCTGAGAATCAGCACTTTTCGAACGTCCCCCAAAACGCCCACCCTTCACTGAATGGTATGCATGCCAACCGAGCGTCGCTGAGCGAGTATGCTCTTTTTGATAGCTCTTGTCACTGCGATAAACGAGTACTCGCCGGCACGCGTGTGGACGGTCAACGATCGACTATTTACTTACACGGGACCTAAACTCTTTTGTTCGTTTCTTGAGCGAGAAAATCGATGATAGCGAGTCGCTTCCTCGTCGGGTGGGACAGCTGCCTTAAAGTTGGTTCGCTTTTTTTATCGCGGATCAAGTTACATCGGGTGCAAAACAAAATAAAATCCGCAACGAACCTGACAGGCCGCACACTTAATTCACATGATACTGCCATGTTGCTCCACAAATATGAAAGGTTTTCGAAAGTGAACGTAACAGGTGCGTATTTATAGGAACCGGCTACTCCCTTTAGTGTTAACCTTTGCATGTCATTATTGACGTGACACGTGCCGCTGACGATGTAGTTAGGAGTCGGCTTAAGAGCGTTTATTCTGAAAGTAGGCAACGTCACAAATAGCTGTCAAAAATTTACCTGTTTTGATTAATTTGGCACTATTACTGTTTGGAAATAAGAAATGTGGCTAACTACCTAGAATATTAATAACGAAAGAAAGAAAGAAAATTTTTTTTTTTTTAAAGATCATTTAAATAATAATGAAACTTAGATACACACATCGAGACTCGAGACTAATGTGTGTGTCTAAGTTTCATAATAAGAAAAAGCGAAGAAAAAAGAAATTGCAGTGTCTTATTTATTTTTTAAATTAACAAAAATAGTCTGATTAAATGTTTTATTTTATATTTTGCGTAAGGGTGTTTTACATAAATAAATGCATTCATCGAATTACTTCGAATGAAAAATAAAAAAAAAACATGCCAGTTGATTCTTTGGCGCGGTCTCATTAATACCCTAGAGTTGTGGGATATCAAAAGGAACACCTTGTATAGAAATGTAGCCGTGAAAACTTAGGTGAAGTGAGCTTGAAATGAGCTCTCCTTCTAGGCTATGGATTGACACTATTGACAGCTCACTTTCAAACTCACTTTCACCTAAGCGTTCATTGTAAGATTTTTACAGAATAGCACCGCTGTTCTACAACTTTTTAGTTTAATTTTGTGTAACATGCCCAATTTGTATCAGACGGAGATATTAATGAAGTCTTCGATTTAAATATGTGGCATGCGAATATTTCGTTATGATTTTAACGTACCTACCTGCATATGTTATGGAATTATGATAACGATACATAACTATTACTTCAAGTTATCGGTATAAAAATACTTATTTCCAAACAAATCCACAGGCACTTTGACTAAGTTGGACCTGGAAATTAAACACATAAATTTTCGCAATAACGCTCCTGACCGCTAATGCAAACTTCTAAACGGTTGTCCCGGAACCCTCAACATCACAGATTTTAAGATAGGATAAAGTTAATTACTTCATACTAAAATTAAGTTATTGCCTCTAAACCCAACATCTCATTTTCGGATGGAGTTTACGGTTCCCGGTGACCTCGTAACAGGGTTCGCCTAAGCACCGAAAATTATTACGAGGTAGCCGTGTCAGTTTTATGATATAGCAAATAGCAAAAGCAGATATAGCAAATAAAATAAGACGCATTTCCCATCAGATAGTTATTAAAAATGAAATAAACAGTGTTATTAGATCTGGCTGAAGTGGCCAATTTGACACGTGCTTGGGCAATTTAGTTTTTAAGTACCTAACTTACCTGTCGTGTTTCTAATTTGTCTGATTCCGTAACAAAACGAATGGGTAACTTTGCAAAGCTATCTGTAGATGAGACTAGATACCTACTACTCGTAATAAGTGAAAGGTTTTCTTCGCTTTAGAACTTCAACTTAATTTCATAGTATTCCGTGTCAAAATTACTTAGCAAAACTTTACACGTTTTTAATCCGCGCATCATTTTCTTTTTTACTTTAAATCAATAATTAGTAGTAGAGTATCTGGAACCTCGAGTGTATGATTTCGTGCAGTGGAAAATTATAAAAACATCTGGCTTATCCATTTTTGGCAACTTGTATCTTCTAAAGATAAACAAAAATGTTTATTTTGATGTTGAGAAGTCGATAAGGAAAATAATTAAGACGTGTTATGACATAAACTGATATTAAAATCAATTAAGGTATATCCTCGAGAAACCTCAGTGATGACAAATCGATTAATCATCCCGCATCAGCAGTAATCTTATACAAATATGGACGCCGAGGATAATCAGAAATATAAACAATAAATTTCACAAGAGAATTGCGATCTATAAATCATAAACGATCCTTGACATGAATGCTGTGGCGTGAAGATGGGTCGTAACATGCACTTGATGGCACCCGAGATACATTAAACATAATGTAGAGTTTTCTTTGTCAAATAAACAAGACATCTCCCCATGTAATAGAAATAAAATAAGGAAAAATCGCAATACAATTGAATATAAGTAGTAAAACATAGAACAATATCATAAACTACTTACCTTTCCATAAACTGCAATAAATAACTAATAACACATTATTTTCAGCCATGACGCGACACCGGTTATTGTTATACTGTGAAGTTTTCTTAGAAATTGTATTGTTCATGTCGCGTCGCGCGACAAGTCGCGCTGGTCTGCACAAGCCTTGAATCTGCAAAGATTCCATCAGCTTGTTACCTGTAAACATTCATGAGGTACCTATCTATTTATACTGGGCTATCGTCCAATCTAAATTTAGCGAATAAAAATGTGTGAGTCATTGGTTGAGCAACCCTATAATGGTTAGGCCTAAAAAAGTTTATTTTAAAGTCATTTGGTACATTCCACCGGCATATAGCTACATGTAGTTACAGCACAACCACAGTGTAATTACTACTTCATACAGTGCTTTTCAGCTTTAATATATGATCGTCATTTTGACATGGAAAACAACCCCAGGAAAAAACTTCTGGGACAAAGTTTGATTACATGAGTCATACTAAACACGTTTCGAAATTCTGAAGAAGATTTGAGAAAAGCCCACGTCCAACACCGGCCTACGACTAGGCTAGTCTTCTACAATCTAACTTACAAGAACACAGCCCTATCTGAAAAAGAATACGTTTACCTGAATACCGTGTCCCGGGTTACAATTGCAAAGGAAGCTTGGTACATTAAACCAGCCATTTCTTCTCCAAAGTGTCGCGTTGTCGGACTGTTTAAAGTTAGACTGTGGTCCAACGATGTTGACACCACTTTACACGGTTTTGAACTTTTGACATCGCGGTGTTTCGCTTCATTACGTGCCATCAATCTTTCCGAGCGAACACGTCGCACATCGTGATGCGACACCGCGATAGCTATTTGTGTTACCTATAATCAACGTTCATACAACATACGGCGAGCTCGCTAAGAACATCAGCGAAAATATTAATAAAATGTGGACGAACCTAGGCCGGGATTTTACGAAACTTCAACAGTTTCGTTTCTAGGGGATATCGGAATCTACTCCTGAAGATACTTAATTAAGTATATCAAGTCAGAGCATTGCTTGCCACACAAACGACCTGTCGATCTTACGACCTGTCGACCTTACGACTTGTCGAGCCTCATGGAGGTATTCTTAGGTGGTAAACTTATAAACGGGATGAGGCTTTGTTTAAAAAAAGAAATTCTAATTAGTCCGTCAGTAAGATAATAAAAAAATATTAGACACGTATTTTTTGCTTTATCATATTGATAAAAAAATACTGAAATAAAACGTATTTTAAGTTGGGGAGTGGGGGTCGCTACGTCACAAGTATAAAATGTACATACTCGTGACGTCATGGCACATTTTAACTCAATGTATCGCCGTAATCTTTAGATTCCGTAAAAAAAGAAAAAATACGTGTCCAATATTTTTTAATAATCTCCATGACGAACTAAAAAAATCTTTTGTCATTGTCCCTATTAGATTATGTGGACCCTGTCGGGCATAGCAAAATAAGTGAGTTAGGAGAAAGGAAGCATTTATTTATTATCTATCGTTACTTAGCAAACTACTATATTATAATAATAATGTAGGTATTTGCCGTTTTATATCACACACTTATTGGACGAACTAATGATATACACTCCAGATAAATGCACACATGTCATTAAATTTTTCTTTGTGTACATTACACGACGCTCTTTACAACATTTTATTACGATTCCCAAAGTGAAGACGTATAAACAAGTTCTGTCGAATTTTTTGCAGATATAAAACACAAGATAGTAATAAATTCGGAAATGTACACAGAATGTGTTGATTGTATTGTGTGTCGAACAGTGTGTTTGGCATTAAGATTAATGGTTTTTGCTGGTATACATTGTAAGATTCCCCCTTCAGTGAATTATGATAAGGCTGCAGAAGCAATATTTTAAACCCAGGACGTGGGTATTTCTTCCGTAATATATGAATCCATGTTCAATAAATGCACTTAAAATATTAAAATCCCTGTGGCTGGCAGTCAGACCTTTCGAAATTTACGACTGAAAACCGAAGCAGAACTGCATCAAAACCTAGTAGACGCTTTGGTCTTCTAGTTTATCCACACCACCTACTGAAAAAAAAACGCGTGCGTGCATGTCGACCCAAAAATGATTCATAATACCTACAAAAAATTTAGATTAATTTCCAAGTTACGCAGTAGTTATTGGTAAAATGATCAAAGTTACGACGTTCCGAGAGGAGAAACGGAACCAATTTCACCGTAAGACTTATTGAGAAGTTGTTTTTCTGTTCATGTTCCGGTATATGAAAAACAAGGCAAATGCTAATAAATCATGTTCACTTCCAGGTATGAGGAATGTTATACGTGAAGGTGAGAATGTTTACAAGATTAAATAACAAAAACCAAACAAATAAAAAAGGAACTATTAGTAAACTGACAAACTGAAAATCAAAGCATTTATTTCAAAAAAAACAATTACAGGCACTTTTGAATTGTCAATGGGTCGGTCAGAAAGATGAAGCTAGTTGCCCATTCCAAAGCGTAGTAGGTTCCTATGAAGAAGAACGGGCAAGAAACTCCACGGATACTCTTTTAAATCACAATATTCACAAAAAAATTACTTCGAAAAAAAAACTATTCAATGAACAGTCATATAATAGAATTAGCCATGATGCGGAAAGCTTAACAAATAGAGACGGACCGACGGCTCTGCGGCCATAAATCTGACGTTCGATATTCCCTTTTTAAGCCCAAGCCTAGGTTTCCTGAAAAAACAAGGCATTAAAACAAAAAGATTCCCATTTCAGAATTAGCTGATTTTATTAGAAAAGAAGGAAGTTTTTACACGACTGCCCAAAAAGGAGTGTAATTTTTTCAGTAAGTAGTTCATGTATTTGTACACTCTAGTATGAAAGTTAAATAAAAAATTATTCATGAAACAGGAAGAAATGAAGTGTCTCTTGAGCAACTCAAAACTACTCAATTCACAGCGGCTGCATTTATGCAAACAGTATTGCACAGTGCCCATACAAATAGTTGAAGCCCTCTCTGATATTAATCGTACTCTTCCGCCTGTCGCTACTGAATTTTAAAACTGACTCATTAATAAAAGTCAGTGACGAAGATACTTGTGGACTGTCCCCAAATTAGTTTCTTTATCTTAACTTAATGTACAGTCTGTTTGCACGTCACGAAAACTCTTTAAAAGTATACTCCATCTACTCTATCTTAAATTATAATCAAACTTTTGTAAGAGACGAAAACGTTTAAAACTGGTAAATGGAACAATTTGCTGAGCGCAAAGACCACTGAACCATCTTGTCTTCTTGTAATGACTGAAGTCTTGCAAACCGTTTCATTTTTCATTTCTTCTCTATCAATATTGGAATCTATTTGTATGCAGTACCCTGTAATGGAAAGCAGACCTACTAAACGTTCAGTACTTTGAAGTCCACCCGCATTTAGACCACTTCCAAACTTCATTCAATGGTATGTATGGCCATATTATAAGTATCGTAGATATACTCCCATCTCAATAACAATATACAATGTCCCCATGGGCATGTGCCCCCCAATATTTTTCTGAATAGTCATGAAAAATTATCGAAAATTTACTTTTTTTTTATTAGCGTTTGCCATATCTCCTATGTTATGTATAGGCTCGATTTGGATTCTGTTTATTATTTCTAAAAGCTTATGACTTATGTTATCGGACAAACTAATACTTTTTTATTAAAATTTGTCGACTATGAAACAAAAACGGAAAACGGAGGTGAAGACAATTTTTTCTAAAAAAAACAGTATTTATTTTAAAAAACACAAGTGTAAGTCCATGATATCATAGCGGAGTTATGTTTTTTATTTTTTATTATAAGAAAAATAAAAGGCAGACCCCCCTTTTTAAGTTTATTTTCGATCATTTGTCATAAATATTCAGAAAAATACGGGCGGGCACATGCCGATGAGCGACATTGTATATAGTTTCAAAACATAAAACCTTGTATCCCTGAACTGTCTAATTTATAGTCCGATTGACTTAGTGATTGTATAGACCGGTGCACCGACACAAATCAAGTGGGACATAAATCTGGGAGGTGAATCGTTCGTACTTCGCTCCTCGTAAACTGTAGCGGTGGCGCGGCACAACTGTCCTGTCGAGATATTGCTCGCTGGTCACTGTTATAGCCGCACACGTTGGTATACCAAATACTGGTCCATATTTAGTAAGTAAAATAAGAATTAATAAATTAACATTTATTAAGAAAAATCTAATTGTTGTAGTGACTAGATTATTAACAAAGGTTCCTTAGCGAACGTATAGCAACATTTTAATTTTTCCCTATTAATATTATCGAAATATTTGTACGCCCTTTTTAGTATATACCTTTTACACTTTTATGTCTTGTAAATCCTTGACAGCTATTAGCAAGTTACACCTAAAGGTTTCCAACGAATTGTAGTTTGGGGTTCCCGTGGGAAACATTTTAGGCCCTACGTCTAAAATGGCTCTATATTTCATCTGTGTTTGCTCACTCATTGTGGGTATTAGAACAACAACGAATACATATGGACCAAAAAAGCAGCCGAAAAAAATAACTGTTCAACTTTGACAACAAAATAAGCGTAAAAAGGAGATAACAAGTCATCTTTCCAAAGCTCCTGACAACAAAACGTACGTGATACAACGCACGAGGAAAATACATGGTTTTATTCAAAGCTCACGTGTTCGTATTTTTTTATTTTATTTATTTATTCATAACAATTTTTACATTGTGTCGAATATTAAAGATTTTACAATAAAATTTTTAAAAAAATACAAAAATTACATGCCACTTAATTACTATGAGGGAGAGTAATAATAATAAATAAATGTCATTTAAATAACCAGATTATCAAATGTCACAAATAATTAAATATAGTTATGTCAGATGTTCAATGTCAAGTACTTACCTATATGTCATGAATGTAATTAATCACAAAAAAAAAAAAATACCAATAGTAGCAGCAATAATAATCTTGATAAATTCCTAGTAAAATATGTATGTTTACAATTTAAATGTCATTAATCGAATAATAGCAGCCTTCCAGTAGGTAACGCTTCAATTTAGTTTTGAAGTCCTGTTTGTAAAGAGCTAATTTTATATCATCGGGGAGCTTATTGAAGATTTTCACTGACATGTGACCGGTACCGTGTGCGACTATATTAAGTTTAGGAATTTTGTGCTTTTAAAATCGATAATGTATTATCAACAATCTGTCTTTTTCACTACAAACAACTCGAACAGGCTTGTTTATGTGGATTCAATCCTATAAAGTCGACCGTCCACTCTTACGCAGGATGTGCACAGAGAAATTTGCCACGATAGATGCGCGAGATTTTTTTTGACAGCCACGCATTCGTGCGCAGCGTAGCTGTAGGTCGCTGTGGACGATCCCGCCTATTTCATACAAAGCAATGCTAACGAACGTGCATGTGCGTAGCTTAGCCATGTGCTGCTGTGAAGCGGTGCCATAAAGCTCTTGTCAGGTTTAACGCCATTCCGGGCTTCAAAATTTAATAAAAGCGGCACTGCTCACGTAGAATCTCTTTTTTAAATTCCGCACGCGTGTGCGACAAATTTAACTTTATTATTATAGTCGGAGATGCGATTTCGTGGATCACCCCTTACAATGTTATTGCTATACTTAAATGTTATTGAAATGCTTTGATCCCGACACGGGGCGTTACAGTCCGTTAGATAAAATTACTAAGCAAGTGCGACTTCGCCAATTCTTTTGAACAAGACGTCTGAAAACGAATGTGGTCTATGAGTTAAAATTACACTAGTTAGTCCACTGCGATCGTGTATTTTCTTTGTCTTATTTCATTCTCTTTATTCTCTTGGGACTGAAATGGGATCTTTCTATTTCTTGTAGTTAGATAGTCCACTTCTACCGTATACTTCGAGACCAACTTCTAAACACATTCAGCCATATCTCTGTCATAACCTGAAGGGGTCAAGGAAACTCTAGTGGTGAGCACGTTGAAAAAGCATCCTAGAACGAAATAGTCCTTTTCTGTTCCGTATCAAATATTTTCTTTATGGGCTCACGCTCAAGATATAGCTCTTGGGATGACTAAATTGCAAAATAATCCACATGCATGTTGATCTTGGATTTTCTACTTTCCTTGTCCCATAGCAAATATTTTTCTGAAGGACCCAAGACACACAGAGCTCTACGTTTGACTACATAGAAGAAGCATTGTCAAACAACACAGTCCTTTATTGTCCCCTCTCAAATATTGGAATTACCTAATATAAATGTGTAATGTAGGCACGTCACACAATACTATCGTCGCCTGGTGGCCCTCCGGCACACATGACGTCACGCCCTGTACGCCTCCGACTGGCTCCGACCACGATTTGTAATTGCCGATAAATTCGCAAAGTACAATTTTTGTCTCGTAAATAACGCAAAAATTGCCGGTGGTGACCATTTAAAATCATTTTAACATACCAATTAGTTAGCGAGAATCTCACAATTCGTCATCAATTTTCCAAAGCAATTAAGGTTGTTTGTAATAATATTCGTACGTATATTATAACTTCGATCCGCGCATATTTCTTTTTGTTTTTGGACCACCCTGAAAAATCGATTAGTGGTATAAATAAGTATGTACATCCATTACTAAGTGTAAACATTATAAATGAAAAAGCGCTCGGGGATATTGCTGGATTTGAGCAAAAATTAAAATAATAACTCATTCCTTCACATGACTAAAATTGGTAGCTTAAGCAACCATTTATACATTTGTTACAAAATTAGTTTTGTCAGCAAAATTTCAATATTTCGTCTTATTTAAGGAATTTAAAAAAACTGAATTAATTTGTTTAAACTGAAGGATGGTCGTCAGAACAATTACTTGAAGACTACAAATTAAATATATATCAGTCCTAGCATTACTCCTAAAATGGCGTCCAATTTTCGTAACCGCGCATTTCTTTGCTAATGAAACTGTTGTTATTTGTCTCAACAAATGTCTTTGTCTCTTGCTGACGTCTGCTGTTCAGCTTAACAATGCAATTTGCTTTGCAACACCCTTTTTTCTCGAAAGTCAACAAATAAATTGTGTGAAGAACGCAAATGTTTGAGTGCGTCGTTAAGATTTTCTTTTTTCCAAATCTAATCCTGGATTTCACAAATTCAACTATACGAGTTTAATGTATAAACTATAAAGACATCTAGTTAAATTATCACATGTCTCTACGAACACATATTTCACTTTATACAAAATTACATTAAAACTATTTTAAAAATGAAGAATTGTTTAAATTCAACTCATACTATACATATAGTGAAAACCACTCGATTCGAATTCATTTCAAAGTTTTGCAAGTAAATTCACTCCGTTTACGACAGTTGGTGACAGGATTAAGTTAATACGTAAACTCTATTTATATTCTTAGTTTCATAGAATTTTACTCCCCCTTTATCTTTAAACTTTCTAAGAAAAAATATTTTGAGATTACAGGAACTTCATTATTTATCATCTAGTTAAAGCTTTTGAACAAAGCTGAAAAGCCCGCGAAAATAATGTTAGGAAAGAAAAAGTCTTGCACAGAGTTTTTATAGCTCCTAACTGACATAACTATTGTAATGATGTCAATTTTACCAAGGATGCATCAACAACATGCTGTTCCTTAGAACCAAATTAAACTTTATTCTTAAACAAATAAAGAAAACTCACCACAAACATAATAATACATAAAAGTCACAAGAGAATGAAAAATAAAATTCCTTTTCTATTTAGCACGTAATGTCCTGATCATGCCGGATGCGACTGTAATATTATAATGTCTTTGCTTTGAAATATAATAAAAACAGGTGTCTCCTGTCACATTAGCAGCGGGGATGCTTCAAGAGATAAAACAAAGAATTTCTTGCATGAATTTTATTTAAATCTGTGAATTTGTACAAGATGGAGCAACTGTAAGTGTAAAATGGAATTACGATGATGAAGGAAAACCAAAACAATTATACAGCTGAAAGCTCCAACTTGGAATGTTCGGGTTACAATAATCACTCAATGTCTAAGCATAATGTCGACGAGAATTTGGCGAATTATGACTAATGAACCTAAAAACGTAGTATGCAATTCCAAGAAAGCAACGTGACTATACATAAGAAATATTCACAAGTAGCCATTGAATATTTGATTAGTTAATCCAAGTCTTGGACACATGAATTTAAAACTTTACGACAGCAACAAATGGGTTATGAGACAGATACAAAATACGCTACGATTAGTTAATTTGTAAGGGAACAGTTTGTTTGACATTGTGTCACATACTTTAACTTGTACGGTTTTTCAATCTCATTAATCCCTAGTGGATCTTGGATGATAATGATTTCAAAACTATCATGGAAAATGTTAAGCTTGCGTTACACCAAGAGAATGAATGAGAGAAAATATTGCGTTTTTTACCATAGACCAAACATTACGGAACATTAGTTTACACTTGGTTAAATTCTTCTCCCGTGTCTGCGCAGTCGAGAGCAAAGGTGGCTCAATGGTAACGGACCCGACTTACTTAGTTGTAAGCCATGGATTCGAACCCAGGCAGGCGCTTTACACAGTGCCGCGAGGCACACTTTCCTATTATATTATTATTTCACACTTTTAACTGTTTTCCTTTTTTTATATATTTTTTTAACTTGTGTTATAATTATGTTGTGTTGTGTGCCTTTTTGTCTATGCTAAATAAATGTATTTTCTTACTTACTCTACTTTGTGCAAATAATTTTATCACCACTGCACTCAAAACAGTGAAGGAAAATATTGTGAGGAAACCGGCATGTCCTAGAATCAAAAATTCGAAGACATGTGACACCTACCAACCCGCACTGAGCCCGCGTGGTAGACAACAGCCCACTCCCTCTCGAAGAGCGGAGGCCAGTGTCCCAGCAGTGGGAATATTATAGGGTGTGCGAGCATGATTATGCTATAGAATGCCACCCGAATGTGACCGTTCGTATTTCTCTGAATATTCAGAAAAATACGGACAGTAACATGACCATGGGCGGCTTTGTACACTATGCTCTGCGCCCTAAGCTTCTAAAAAGGAGATACCAGCATAAGCTCAAAATCAATCTGCCTAGCCTTTTCCCAACTTTATTGGGATCGGCTTCCAGTCTAACTGGATTCAGCTGAATACCAGTATTTTACATGGAGCGACTGCCTATCTGACCTCCACAACCCAGTAACTGGGTAATACGATACCCCTTAGTAAGACTGGTTGTCAGACTTTCGGGCTACTGACGACCCGTAACGACTGTCAAAGATCCATGAATGACAGCCAGGACCAACGGCTTAACGTGCTTTCTGAGGCACGGAGGAGTCTCGGTATGTAAAGATGGTCACCTATCCACAGACCAACCCGGCAAGCGTAGCTTAACCTTACGGATCTACCCTTGCAGCAGTTATTACTTTAGCCACCAGGTACCAGCATAAACTAAAAATATAAAATAGTCTCCAGACTAAATTATCTTTATCCTATTCCGTACCGGAAATAGCTACTTTATACCGCTCAACTTAATTATAACTCTCAGACTTTTGACTAACGACGATCGATTTTTTAATTTAAATTTTGACACGATATGAATCAAATTAAATGGTAGGCAAACAAGAATAAATGTATTTCGGCGCCTGCTTATTATAGACCTTACACCATTACACAATTAATTGTTTATGTGCGCGCTTTCTGTTATTTATTGTCGTATTTATATTATTTCGACACCGGTAACAAGAATAGACCGATAATTGATGAGATAATAAACACAATACGGTTAATTAGTAATTGATATTTTATAAATAGTCCATTACATCGACTATAGAAGGTGCTAAAGCATTCATCGTTGATCAGATGCAAGGATAGGGCTCCATCCAACAGCAACCTGTAAATCAAGTATATTCTGTGAAAACCCAATTTCCTTAAAGCTAGAGGGAAAATCTTGGAGAAGGAAGATCGCGTTCGCAATGGCGACTGTCGCGCATGGGGTCCAGGGTTCATTCCCTAGATCGGGCAGGATTGTCATTAGGAGTCTATCCATAACAACCGGTCACAAATCTAACTCCGGGCGAGTTAGATTTGTGACCGGTTTATGGTAAAAGGCTAACCCTCTATCGCATGGGACGTAAACACAATGGCGAAATTTCGATATTCTAAACACACTTTGCTTAATCCTTAAAAATGGAATCAAAAGCAATTGTAGAGATAACATCACGCCTGTAAGCGCCGAAGGATCAGACAGAGATGTACATAAGGTACACCGTGGTAGGTACACCAGTTATGTTACGCCAGTTTTGTTTAAGTCCCATGTAATAGAAGGTAAGCCTATTGCCATCAACTGGGCACCAATCCAGACTCCGGGCTGCTACTGAGAAATTTCTTATCGAAAAACACAATAACACTTTACCCGACCTGGGATTTGAAACCAGGACCTCCTGCTCAGTAATAGCGCTTGCCGACCACTCGACCAACGAGGCAGTCTTCGTACACTAAAAACCTAGATTTAGAAATTCATATCTCTAATGAATATACTTTTGTTTACAAATAACAGTACCGAGTGTTGTGTACTTACCGAAGCTACGAAGCCCACTACAACACCATAAAGATACTACCAAATTGCTTTATGAATATGAAAAACTTTATCGGAAGCTCATCGATTACATACACATATCACTTCATACTGTTATTTCAAATACTACTCGATATTCGCGCGAGTTTGCTTTGGACGCTCTAGTACAGAATGCTTAGAAGTCTAATCTCCATATACAGTGTGCCAATTACTTTATTATCGGAGCTAATAAGAGAGAATATAGAGTGTATCCACGTTGCGAAACCGTAATAGTACGTAATTGTATCGACACGTAGCAGGTAAGTGAGGTAATCCAACCAGAGGTGGAAGTTAACTGACTGCTAAGTTGTGGCCAGGCGTTGTGGGGAGCCGCGCCTGGCCGGGTAATAGTTGTGAATCTGTGATAGGGTTCCCACCTGAGGTCGCATGCAAATGTTTGTTCATTGCAAGTAGTGGAGAAGTGATGAATTGCGTTCAGGGTTGCAACAGTTGTGCATGTTAAAACAATTTAAGTAAATGTAGGCGTCAATGAATCATCTTCTTATTCCTCAAAGTTGATAAGTTTAGCTGCTGGTTCCTTCCAAATTTTCTGGAAAATTGTTGAAAATTGGTCTCGATAGAGTCAAAATTTGCAATCAGATGCACATGTATGGTAGTGTCAACCCTATTGGTGCACCGTACCGCGTATCACACCGGTCGTCGAATGTGGAGCAGGCGGCGAGCCAGCGGCGATGCCTCCGACAAAAAATCAGTGTAAGTTGTACACCAAGGCGCTCCGGTCGCGCGCTCGCTCCCGCCGCCAACACTCGCCCGCGTGCCCCTAGCGCACGAACTTATCTCTCCGGCTAAACTTACTCGCAACTTCCGAACAAATTCACCGGTCCAACCTCCCAATCCTCAACTATTTCCTCAATCAACTTAGTACTCCAGTGGAAACCTAAAGTGAAAAGTGTCATATTGTTAGTTGGTGTGTAAGTTAACAACATATGGCCGTGGCCCGAGGTCCGGCCGTTAGGCTGCGATCGGTCGTGCCGCCTCGCCGATAGAATCACGACCGAGCACGTGTGTGCCTATTGCGTCTGGAGGCTCACCATTCACTTCACCTATTTTGTCATCTCACACTTGTATTGAACTGTTTTTATTTTCGAAAGTACCGATACAAAATATATTAGTACCGTTCCTAATTAGGAATCTAACAAACTTGAATTGAGCGTAAATTAACAGCAATAAATACAAACACACATAGACATGATTTCACTTTGTTATGTATCTACTTTTTGAGTCATGATCTGTTAATTAAAGCTTTTATTTATTAAGAATTTCTCAATAAATCTACGAGTTTTTTTTCTTGGCAGTGTGATAAACTAATCTACTTCAATATCTTTTTATTGATTGATTCTTAACTTACATGCAGTTTCGTTGAAACGTCCGTCAAAAGTACAGTCTGGGTAAATATTTGGCGAGAACTTCTTGTCTGCCACCGTCTGGTCCCTTAATGAAAGCGATTGAATTCATCTTGCTTAGGAACTCTCACATAGTTTACCTATAGGGACAGAGAGCATTATATCTTTGAAAAGTTCCGACTCGCATTTAATAGCATTTTCGGAATCTGGCTCGCATTTTGCCGAATTCTCCATAATTAAATTAACTGCCTTCAGCCCTTTGACGTCTATTGGCTAAGAGAGTGACCTCCAAGCCGTTTTTATTTTCGCCCAACATTCCTCCAGACTCTTTATTGCCAATTGTACTGAAGGAAATGTGGGAACTTTTCTTCCTAAACAACTTACTTACATTCATTTATTTCGGAGCCCGTCTATTACGTCCAAAAGTTTTACATAATATTATACAAGTTTTAATGTTATTCTATTATCGATTCTGAATTACGGATTTCTGTTTCTTGCTTCGACGTGACAAGAATAATTGATGTAAAAAGAAATGGCTTTTCCGAATTAGATTAAACCGAAATGCTCTTTTAACCATTTGATTATAACTCTTTAGTAACAAACAATAAAATAATTACATTAATTTTAAGATCACATGTTACCGCAAACATTAATCAAAAGCGAAACTAAAACTCGTTTAGCGTGTGTACATATGCATACCTAGTTACTTACTTAACACTGATTAAATATTACTAGGTCAATTAATTTCCGTTCTCATCATATGACGTGTATTTGCGTCAATATTTATATACAAATAAGATCAGCTTGACGGTAATACGAAAGATTACGAAATAGATCAACTAAAAATAAAACAAAAGAAAACCACGGAGAAAAAGAAATAAAAGGAAGGGAGATGAAAGCTATTCGAAAAGTCGTAAGAGACAGTCTCGGAGACATAATTAGTAGATGAAGTTTCAGCCATCCCACTACAAAGGGATTTGAGGAAATTAGTTACCTTTAAACAGGCGTCAAATAACTTCCTTAAAAAACGGAAATATTTGGCCATCAGCTTAATGGTAGGAACTCAATGTAAGATGTTATTAATGTTATTTACTTCATTTATTACTTACAATTAGAGCCTGACCACTGTAAAGACAGATTTATTTTATTCGTCGCTGTAGGAAAGGCCACTGTAATTAAATTTAATTAAAAACTAGGGTTGGATAGCCTTAGCACGTCTGGTTGAAATAATTTTCAAAGTCAAGAAAAGTCAAAGTAAAGAAACTTAATATTGGTTTTTGGACTCGTCAATCAGACTAAGCAGCATAAACATGCTCGGCATGCCTGAGAGATATTTCTTGACGGCATGTGAAGCCAAGTCAGAGGCCCATGGGCGGCTTTAAAACTCTGACACCAGGTTAGTTACCAACCACACGAAAAGAAGAAGCATAAACATAATTTATTTTTAAAGTATCTATTGAAGAGCCATATCTGTATTTAAGAGGTGGTTAATTATTACTTAGCGTTATTTATTACCGCTTACCGAGCTACAAATAGAAATAAAACAGTTACCTAAGTCTTGTTAAAGTAATTAAAGTACAGCAATTAAAAAACAGTTTGTTCATATCATTCCTCTGTTATGTAGGAAAGTAAGTAATGTCAAAATCTTTGGTGGTACGGGGAGATTTTCAAATGTGGTGTATTTATAAAAAACTATAGTTTAGTCCTAAAATATTACTATCAAATCCTAGCATGTTAGTTTAGTTTTTGTTGAATCGCTGTATCAACTTCGGGATTTGGGTCCACGGTCCCTTTTCTACCAAAATATTGAGGCTCAGTAAACCCGATTACTTTTTCGTGAAGTTCAGCTCAACCCAGTGCAAAAGTTTTCCATATGCGGGATAGTCATGAATAGGCAATTCGCAATATTTCCGATCACGTACTGCCCCGACTTTGGGTCCTAGCCAAACGTCGCCAATAATTTTCTTTCAGTGCTAAGCTACGCCACGAACTGTAAACTTTCAGTAAGCTTGAAAATTAAAAGGTAGAGGAGCTTATGAAGGCAGCAGTGCAAACTTTCAGAGAGCTTTACTGTCAGCTTATCTCATACGGATTTAGATGAACCTTAAACATTAACCCTGTTCCACATTTCTCTGGTGGGTTATGATGTTATGTTATGGAAAAAAAACATTTAGATTCATAATATAATTTTAACTTGTTTTCATTAAATATAGGACCCGACCCCAATAGAATGGTACCTATATCCTGATCTACAAAAGCTGCAATAGTATGGGTGCCTTCGCGATTTATAAGCAATCCCTAATATATAAATACTGGAACCCTAAACCGTGAGAAAAAAAACAAGTTCCCAAATAAAGTTCGCAGCATATATCTTACGGACATCTCGTAAGGAAGTGGCTATAAAAACGATTGCTTGGCTGAACCTACCATAGGCCATATGCTAGTAACTACACATATGATAAATCTTTATAACTGATGTTTGACAACTTGTAACTGTTTTTTATTAAGATCGAATCCATATCGAAATCTTACGGACAAATATCGGTCGGTAGAGTATTGTGCGATGGTCTACAATCCAGTTCTGTCATAGAGTACGCGATATACTGTCGATGGAAGCCTCCACAGCGATAAAGAAACACTAATAATGATGATCGTATTGGTTTGTAATAAATGTTCCATTGTATTTACGACTTATTCTATCACTTTTTGCTCTCGTTGTGATGTACCGTAACCTGTCTTAACTTAAGATCGATCGCCTGATATAGACAATGTATAAATGTAACAGTCGTTGAACCAATCACTTGCCAGGATACTTTGGGTTGCTCTTCTTTGTTAAACTTTACTACCGTGTCGTGTCATAATTTTCAGCTTCAAAATATTTCACGCAATTTCCCGCGTTTTATGTCTTCGCAGTTTATACGATTATTATTTCTTCCTGAGAGACACCTCCAATTTCCAAAGGCTTTTCTTATCTTATTTAAGTATCAGTGACAATGTCGAAATTATTTACGATATTCATTGTCTCATTGACACAAAAACATGATAATAAAATATGTATGATTTGATCATCCCTGGTTGTGCTGCACCGTAGGACGTCGCGGGGCGATTCTTGTCCTTCCTTTAACGGCTAGTGTTCACCAAATAAATTGTCCGAATGTGCAGTTTTATCTGGCAGATTATAAAGTCGTAATAAATACGCGTAACGTTTCGAAAATAACATATTGCTGAATTTGGTGTCGCGATGCTGGATGTAATACACGGCATTAATCGTATGTCTGGAAGGTGAGTAATGTGGTAGCGTCAGAGTTTGGACGTTTAAGAGCTTTGTGATTGATTGAGCCGCGCGGATTGTTTTAAAACACGCCTCGCAAGTACTTGCTGCTCTTACGAACGTGAATGTAAAAGTGTTAATACAATTAGATATTAATTTGCCATCTTTTTTACATTCGGGTTTACGAATACAGTCCGCATTTCGTAATGATTTCATAATTATAAATCGAATGCCCAAGGTTCGATCTGACGCACACAGTAATTTAAAAACGACATGAATTTCTCTTTATTAGATTAAAGTTTTAATTATTCTTGTTTCTCAATAAAAATGTATTACAATCTCGATCATACCCACCCGGCATTTTTTTAATAAGAAACGGAAGTTAAAATACATTCTACACGGAAAGTAAAAACGCGATAATTTGTCATTTTTGTAATTCTTTATTACTTTACGAAAGATAATAATGTACCAGGCGGTCATAGAAGTAAGGAGAGTACACACCATAAAATAACATAAGTTCCTCGTCAGTTGTGGCTAGGCTGGCTGACCCAGTTGCATGCGTTACGCTCCCAGCAAGCATCTCACTCAATTCCTGTCGGCGGCAATCAACGCCCCCCGCCCATGACACATGGCTGCAAACCCTATCGTCATTCATATTCATGTTGCCAGGTTGTCACTTACACATTGAACACAAGGAGAATATCATTTACATAAATGTCGCTTAGAGAAAACATAATGATTAGTAGGTAGCTGTGCACAAAAACTGCACAATTTGGGCCAGTGTGTAAAAATATTCAGAAGAATGTTGTCTATAATGGTATTAGGAGTGACAACTACATTTTAAAATATCTAAAAAGTCAAAAGTACTCTATTTAACGGGCTCACCGTTATTAGTGAATTTTAGATCGCATTGTTGCGTCGGTGAAAGCATAGGTAAACTTAAAAAATATGGATTGAGAATGTATTAGTATGGTGAAGGGTGAAAAGTGCTGATTCTCGGCCTAGTTTGAATAAATGACTTTTGAATTAGAATTTGAATAGTCAGTAGAAAGAAAATTGAAAACATTAGAGATGGACCGACTAGTCGGGAAAGCTGACTGTTCGGTCATATTTGTAGTCGGCGACTACCCGGCAAAAAGCGCCGACAAGTTGACTCTTTACTTTATTAATATTTCTATACTTAAAATGAAATCGTAACCTTTACTGTTAATCATTATTATTTATAGCCTTTTTTTGTTTGTTTCAAAGCTCGAATCTGAATAAAGTAAGTGCGTTACCTATTGTTAATTAGGTATTTATTTTAGAATCACAAAATATTTATATTCATTCTCAATTGAAATAAACAATCTAGGAGTAGGAATTCCTTGCTTTTAGGGTATTTTTGCAACCGACTCGGTAAGTCAGCTAGTCGGCCCATCTCTAGAAACATATCACATAGTAAGAAAATATAAGAAATTCTAAACAAAATCGATCATGGAAGCTTTTAGGAGCTCTGATGATGAACCATTGATCAATTTGATAGAAAAGGTAGGTAAATTTAAATTTAACCCTACATAACAGCACTTTCTTATAATATGTATCTATTAAATTAGTAGTCACACTAACAATCATACATGTTGTATGTTAAAAGAGGTGATTTAGCTTATATTGCCCGTTTTATGTTAGTTTACATTTAGAATAAAATCTTTTTGTTAATTTGTATTAACCTTTTAATAAAGACCTTTAAAAATCATCGATTTGATAGATGCCAAAGATTACCTCTAGATAAAATGGAAACCATCAACACTGCAATAGATAGTGTAACATTTATGTGGCAGTAAAGTTTATCAAGTATTCGCCGCAATACGACCATACTTTATCGTATCTAAGATCAGCCATAAACCAAGGATACCAGAATACTTATCCTGAATCCTAATCAACACTATAAACTTGGTTACACGTTAGATTTAACCAGGAACAACAATATTCACGTGTTTCTTTTAAATGTTTGCCATATTATGACGTTAACCATAAAGAACAGAACAGAATGCCGGTACCAGCTCCTATACAAAACCGTCTAGGTACCTATCTACCTAAGTAAGTCCATCAAGGCGCAATTTTTTTTTTTATATTATCAAGAGCTCATTTGATTGATTACAATATTTGTTCTATAATATAATATCAATGTGTAGCTAAAATTACGTACCCAATGAGGCACCATAAACACCAACCACTACCCAGCCACCAGCCACCACCCAACCACCAACCACCAACCATCACCCAAACACAAACCACCACCCAAACACCAACCATCAATCAACCACCAACCACAAACCAACCACCAACCACAAACCAACCACCAACCACAAACCAACCCCCAACCAACCAAACCAACTACCAACCACCAAACAAAATAAAGTAACGAACAGCAGCAGCAACAGTATTGTGTAAGCAATTAATACACATTGATACAATATTAAGGAAAAGGAAAAATTATTGTGGACAAACAAATTAATTCTTGTCGATATTTCCTACATCTGTGAAGGCTGACTGTGCGAATAGAAAATTAAGAAGAACATCTGTTATATACAAACAGTCACCGTACCAATTAATAGTAAATGGGACTATTATTAAGCCGGTTTTCAATAAACTCAAAGGCCATTGAATGTAAGTTAATTTCATAAAATTACTCACATACGTTCATTAAGTGGTCCTAAAAACATGTATTTATAGTTTCCTCGGCCGTTAATGAAATTGCTTGTAAACAGCGTTTAATATTTCATCATAGCTTCAAATGATGCTGTACTTAATGTAGGTACTGTCGACAAAAAAGATTAGTACGCAAGCAGCTAACTGGGTACCTTCAACTCCTTTTTAACTCATGTTGTGCTTGTGCTGTAGTCAAAATACTCATGCCATCGTTTGTCTGAGTGTGCCTCTTACGTTTAAGAGGCTGAGAACAGCTAAACCGGTCCCTATCGGACTGCATAGAAAACAAGAAAAGCGCGATGATACAACGCTGGTAATTTATTGCAAAATATTAAGCAATTATCTATTTACAAAAAATCTATTGATTGGACTAAAAACTTTAAACATAAGTTGCTTGTACAAAAAATTGTCAAAAATCAGAATGATTGCTTTTAAATTAATACTAGCTGTTGCCCGCGACTTCGTCTGCGATCCAGGATGAATAGTAGCCTATGTCCTTCTCCAGGTCATGGTCTAAATTGCCAAATTTCCCCTGTGCCAAATTTCATCCAAAGGAAAAAGGATACTAAGTATCCTTTTTCCTTTGGATGAAATTAATAAATTAAAAGTCTTTTAAGAAACAAACGAACTCACTATCGCATTTATAATACTAGTTTTTTTAAAGATGCTTAGGTGCGCCCAACTCATATTCTCAGGTGACAATATGTGTACCTGACGCTGGTTTCCAGCTTCAGCTCCCGGATGCCATACAAAAACTCAGTTCAATTAACTTTTTTATCGCCAATGATAAGATATATCTATTATTAATCAGGTATTTTATGTTAATATTTTACCAATTTTTATACTGAATAAAAATATTGATATCATGAATACTACCTATATCAAATGAAATGAATTTGATTTAGAATTGTTAATTTCTTGCTTGCAGACGTAACTCCTTTGTCGACTGTACTTGAGTAGGTAGATGCCATAAATCGTCCTTTCTCGCTACGAAAAGATATGCCCACATGAGTTTATCTACTTATTGCTCAAGTCTTTGCTTTGAATTGACTATTACGATACTGCATCGGGCTTAATGCTTTGAACTTAAAATAGGTACCTCTACCTAGTACCTACCCACTGTGTATACGTAGTTGGGTATGCGGTATTGTGTATTCTTAGCTTTAAATATCACTTCAGTTACTTAATTGATAAAAGTAAGCAATTAAGATATTACCACATATCTACAGTTAAACGTTTGAATTCTCAATTCGCTTGAATATTATGAAATAACATACGTAGGTATATCTACTCAAATAATTAATACAAAAATCAAATAAAAAATCACAGTAAGAAATCATTTTAAGAAAGGCACCAGACTCATAAATTAAACCCATTTAAGAAATGCTTGGTCACAGTTCTTTCAATCGAACAGTTAGATATTTTCATGTTAATATCATACAAACGAGCACGACATAACTCATACACTTTGTATGAAAACCAAACTTCCTTTCCTTTTGTTCCAAATATATTTTACAGACTGAAATGGTTTGGAAAGAGTTATGTGGATGTAAAAGTGACATTAATGTGCGCTGGAATAGTCGCGTTAATTAACTAAATAGTTCATTTATACTTCGCTACGACGAGGTAAAAATCTGTAACAATCACACCATGACACGTTAACGGCCTATTAATTATTTATAAACGCAACATCTTCATAATTTACATCGCTTCGAAGATTACAAGGGGAGATAAAGTATCCCGAAATTAAAACAAAATTCCCGATATTGCATAATATTAATTTCGTTGTGAATTTATTATACTGTGTCAAGTTTTGTCTGTGGGATGATATTCAAGCCCAGTAAAGCTATTATTCTTACAAGTAATTTAACGATGTGGTTATTATTATATAAAGAAGCTACACCATACAAAATTTTATTAAATTAAAAACGAGTCGTTATCAAAAATTAAATTTAAAATTCCGTAGCAAAAAAGTGGCATTGAAAATTTCTGGACAGATCGCTTAATAAGGGCCCGTAACGAAACAGGGAGTAATCAAAAACAAGTGAAGTGCTGTTAGTGCTCATAAAAAGCTTTTTAAACTGTCCCAGGCTTCATAACTGACAACCGCTTAAAGGCCAAAAATTTCACAATTGCTTCCATTTCAAGCAGTTATTCAGATTTCATTCGTTGCGAAACAGAAAAAATATTATTTTACATTGTTGCAGGAGTCCTCTTATTCGAGTGGAATGTTCAAAATATGTGATACTTGCTTCATTATGAATGTTAAATATATTTATGGTGACCTGTTGAAACCCTCAGTTTTACCAAATATGATTAAAAGACGAGCTAGGAATACATTTATTACATTCGTCTAAAAATTTACTTTTTTACTAATACGAAACTGATTGCATTCCAACGAATCTATTTGTCGACTGATAAACCCAGATCTACATAAACGAGATTTAAAATTCTTTCTAATTTATTATGCGTCTCAGTCAGATCCCCCCGATAAAGCCAGTTGTCCCTGAAGATTTATAATGGAAATTTTATTGGGAATTTATTTTTAAAACGTTGAATTTCGTGACAGTTGGGAGAAATTATCACGCAATTAAAAGGATTCCCTAATGAGAACAAAAAGAGGAAGTTCGGCCCATATTTTGAACGTTGTTAGCCGTGATATAGTGTTTATTGGAGGATGGTATTGTCTTGCTTACACTGTAGTGTGGGGAAGCAAAACAATACAATTATGTAGATCCCAGATAGCCCATCACTATTAGATACGAACGAGACTTGGCTATTAACACAATATCAATAGCATATACATTTCTCCTAATAAATGTATCTGTTAGTGATATTTGTATGTACGTATAGATACATTAATTAACTAGTTAGACTATAATATTCGTTTCAAATTGGTTTTTATGAAATACACTGCAGAAAATAAAAGAAGTCGTTGTTGCGGAAAAAATCTGAAAACTCATCATCATCTTTCTTAGTCAATAACCACACGAGAAAAGAAGAAGAAGATCTTCCTTTTTCCATTTTCCCTTGTCAATCATCACGCTAGCATTCAGTCATATCATATTCTTCTTTCATATCATGCCTCAGACAATCCATCCAACTTTTCTTTGGCCTCTCCCTCTCCATCCATCAAAATTTATAATCATCACTCTGAAAAATCTGAAAACTTACAATAAAAATAACTACTTATGAAAAATTATAAACACGATAAGATAGTATAAAGTACAAAATAAGCTGTAGAAGACATCAAGGGTCTGAAGGTCATATTCGTGAAAACGGTCGCACCCTCGTCAGGAAATATAACGAGATCATGTTTTACGAGCTTGTTTATCCGAATTCCAATATACATAATATATACTTGTCGTTTATACATAATATATCAATAAGACTGGGCCAAACCGGCAACCTTAAGCACAGAGAATATAATACAGGAAACAATTTCCCGGTAATTTTTCCACCATGGCGTAGCCAAGATCGTGAGAGATTTTAGCTAAATATGTCGCGCGAAAAATAAGCTTACCTATAACCGAACCCGTAACTCACAATAAGTGTACCAAAACATCAAACAAATGATCAAAAACAACGGTGTGGGAGCAAATGCTTAGTTTCGCCATGTCTCCGGAATGTTCGGCAATAAATTGAGATGAACAAACAAGCGGTCTTATTTTATCCATACCGGTGGGAATCTTGGCCGCAGTCGAAGCCTATCAAATATCTTTTCACAGTTTCCGCGCCATTTAATCGACAAATACTGTAACATGTCACGTTATTATTACACGGAACATTTTCTCCGCGATGTTTTAAGTGTGTAATAAAGAAGCTTTTTTTCTTGCTTTTAATCGAGCTAAATCGTAAAACGATTTAGCTTACCTAAGCTTACCTCCAAAGTAAATTGAAATTCTTGAAGATAATGCAGCAATTTACCTATTTCTGAAACTAAATGAATAAAGCTCATCAAATGAACGGTACTCTCGCGGACTAGTAATTATGATATCACAAAAAAAACTTTAAGTACCCTTTCTTTGTGGCACAGACATAAATCAAAACAATTTTTTGGCAACTTAATAATGATCATCTTCATAAATGTATTAATTGCCTGTGTATACTTAAAGGTCATTGAATGATGTATGCGCAATTAATGAATAACCAAGTATTTATTTTCCTCTCGTTACCGTTGTTAAAAGTAAGGTTCGCATACACAAAATAAAAGTTCTGTTGCAGTACGTAGGTACTTACTAATTTGCAATTTATGAGAGAAAAATTGATGCCTCTGTTTTTAAAACCAATAAAGTTTTTTAAATCAAAGATAACTGACTATTTTTGTTAAGGCTCCCAGAAAGGCGCGATGCGACAGTGCGACGCGATTCTGGTACAATAATTTCCACAAATTCATAGAAATTGTTCTACTAGAGTCGTGTCGCGCTGTGGTATCGCACCTGTCTGCAGTAGCCTCTATTCACTACTTCATAGAAATTGGTTGCAAATACGTAGGTAGGTATTCTTCAATTCATACACCCCCGGTACCTGTTTTTAAACTTCCATAATCTTCACTTTGCAACTTTTACAATGAATTTTATTTTTTTATAGCACTCATAAATTTTAAACAAAAAGCCTCCTTTTATTCACAAAACGTTTTATACTTTTTGTTTTGAAAAAAATATGGCTCTTGTATTACTCCAAGGTAGAATTTTCAAAACATTCAGTAGGTAAGACAATTATTGTAGAACCAATTTATCGAATTCAGAGATAGTTTGTGGAGATTTAGTGACTACTGAATACTGACGCTCAATCTAAGAAGATTTATGTTTGTCTAGACAGACGGCTTTCTCAACTATCTTATCTAAACCTAGGTATACACAATAGTTAACTACTCTTACGCATATTTCAAGCATAGCATCGAATTTGGATGATGACTAGTTTTTTTTCAAGATTTTCATTACGTCCTCGGCATACTTACTTAGCTTATATTTTTGTAAATAAAAAGTTGTATTCAACGGAGCCGTTAAAAAGGCATTCGGCTAATTCTTACACGTTGATCTATGATCAGTACGAATGGTGATCCTCTTGACGCCTGATTCATATTTTTAAATCTAATTAGGGTGTTTTTTTTCTCATCCTACACCAGAAAAAAATTTATCCTGTATACGAAAGTGTTTATCAAACTGTGTACCCGGACATGAGAGAGCGCGACGGTGTAAGTGCGGAGCGGCGGTGATGCGTGCGGCACATGATGCGCGCGCGCATTGATGGAAGAGTCATGGTCGTCGGGCGGTGCGCCGCTGTTGCGCACGCGGTCGCTGCCGCTGGTGCTGGAGGCGGCCAGCGGCGTCGCACCCACGCGACAGGCCAGGCTCGACCCGCGCCAGCTACTGACGCTCACGCGACACTACTACCCCGAGGGGGGGTGGGGCTGGGGGGTGGCTGCCGCTGCCACTCTCGTCCAGATCCTCGCGCACGGCCTGCATCAGGCCTCCGCTGTGCTCACCGTCGAGACCGTCAAACGGTTTGGTCCAGAGACTCGCATGCAAGCAGGTACAATACCACCGATAGCATATTCCGAAGATTACTTTTATATGTAGGCAGACTGGCAGAAGTATCGGAGAAAAAGACGTGTTGCGCGACCCCTAATAAATTTAGATAAGGGCAAAAGAATGATCACTATGCAGACTGACAAACCCCAACAAAAATACAGTATTTTGCATAGTGCATTTTTTTAAAGCTTTTATTTAACTTGCAATGTATGTTTGTTCGCGTGGAATCTTGCTACTCAATTTTGTAGCAGATATCTTCAACCGATTGAGCTGAAATTTTGTATACACGTTTAGTTTGGATGACAATACACGATAAACTGTGTGACGTCATTCTAAATCTAATATGGCGAACCATCCAAGATGGCGGAGTAGTTATTTTTAATGCATTTCTACGATATGGGTATCAAATGAAAGGACTTGCCGAGAATAATTAGAAAAATATTCTGACATCTGACTCTTAATCCAATATGGCAGACTTTTGATGATTTTTATGCTTTCCTATAGTATGGGTATTATTAATTAAAAGCTTTTCTTTAACTTGCAATGTATGTATGTATGTTTGTTCTGGTGGAACCTTACTACTCAATTTTGAAGCAGATATCTACAACCGATTGAGCTGAATTTTTTCTGCGTTTACAACATTGTAGAGAATAATAATAACAGTAGTTAAGGCCTCGCCTCTCATGCAAGAAGTTGTGGGTTCATATACGGGCATGTACCTACCAACTTGATTTTTTCATGTACTTTCTGAGTTTATCTTGGACATTACTGACATCGATGAAGGAAAAACATCTTAAGAAAACCTAGACATATCTCTATACATACATATTCTAAATTTGACTCTCATTTTGTGTCTGTCTGTGTGACCGCGTGTTTCTGCTAAACTACGCAACCGATTTTGATGCGGTTTTCACAATCATTTAGAAGCATTAAGTCTGAAACCGTAGTTATCAACGCTCATGCCTTCTCTTTGAGAAGAGGCCTTTGCCCTGCAGTGGGACAATAATAGGCTGGTATTAATATTATTATTTATTTATCAGTTTGTTCACAGGTTAATTACATACTACAATGTTATATTGCTTCTGTTTAATATTGCTAAAATATAAAAGCAATGGTAAACTAGTACTGCACACAATCACACTGCCCGCACATATAACCCCAACGTAAGATGTTTTATCCTCGAAAGCTCAAGAGTCTTGACCCTTGAAAAGGTGCGAGCCCATAAAAGATCCCAAATAAAAACGTTACATTTCAGCCTTTTACTTCGTATCTATCACAAATCAAATAAATCATTGGATGACATATTTCTGGAACAATGAAATATCGGAAAGGTCAAGATGTTAACGATGTCCAATATTGTCCATCTGGGAAATAATAAGCGGATTTCTTTTCTCTCTTCATTTGTTATGTTCGACAATTTTCTGGATTACCGCGTCGCGTCTTTATGTGTGGATTTCATTCGAGATCAACATGAAATTACCACATTTAAAGAAATTGAAATTATGGTTCAAAAACGTGCGTACACTCAGTGAAGTTTTTCGGATGGATCTTCCTGGAACGACAGGTTTGAAATTACCTTGTAATTTTGTTTGTAATCTGTTTTATTAGCTTTAACGTTGGGCTTAGCAATATTAAGGATATCAATCATATTAAAATGTCGTGCTTGACGCGAAGCGGGACATTGTTGTCTCTAAGCAAATATTTTCAGTGATGTGATGTACCTAAATATTATATATTATCTACTAAGTACATATTATATTATGAATTAGACATTAAGTGCTTTGCTTACATGCGGCTGAAACTTAATAAACTTTCTTTTAAATAACCTATTCATATCGTAACATCTCAAATATTGCATTACATTTTACCGCCATTTCCATATCATTTATTTATTTCTAGTAACTGTTGCATCAGGTCCACCGCCAACATATCCCGTCGAGACACATTGTCCACTCGACTGTCGACTGTAGACATAATATCTTATTACATTTCTCTATGTTTGTTTGTCCGAGCCAAATAATGTAGGTGGCTCATGTACACCTAGATAGCAATCAGTTTATGTTTACTTTTTCAATCACAAGTTTCATAAAACACGCAAACGTCTTTTGTGAACACGAAATTGTTGAAAATAGTTACCTAATTTTACCATGTTTTCCTAACAAACTATGCAATAGTTTTTAATTAAAGACTATCGGTTTTACTCATCGATTTGGGTGACATCCAATATTCCCTATTTTAAATGTTAGAACAGTAAACTCGTTATGCGCTGGGGAATAGTTTGCATACAAAAGCCAATATTTCCATAGCGCTGCGCGATACACTATTAAAAAAACTTTAGCAGGAGGTGAAAAAGTTAGAATGGCCGTCTATGCTCATTAAATTCTGCTTCAACTCTAACTAGCAGTTATTATTGCCGGTAATCTACTTACAGTGTAAATAGCTTCAGTTGTAATACGCCCTGCGTATAGTTCAACGTTCCTCTGCCCGTAGACGCTTTCACGATTTCCCCACGTTCAAATATTTTTGCTGTACGCATGTAAATACACTTGAGTGAATCACGGGCCCTCTCGAACTTTGACAACACGCAGATCATTTTACTTGGGAGAAAAATGAGTACATTTTTCACAAGCATCAGCTTTGTATCCCCGCTATTTGTTATCCCCAAGGGAAGTTAATGTCACAAAGAAATTGAATCCCGTAACCCAAACTGAATATGTAAAGCAGATGATTCGCGTTCTCTAATTTCATTTATACAGCCCGAGACTAAATAAAAAACCAAGACAGAGCGCTGTCAACAGTGTAGTGAAGCCGGTTTCGTAAATACGTGTGCACTTTGTGCGGTGTAGTTTGATTGTAGTGTCATTGGTGCCGATTCTCTTGTCACAAATGCCTCTAAACTAGACTAAAAATCACTAAAATTTAGTTTATTCCTGTCAAACGATGATTTCCCATTCTGTAATAGACTAAAGTGACACAACTTAACTATATTTTAGTTTGATAGCACTAAGATAGTACTGAGTTTTTAGTTTGGTGAAAATGGCAAGTTTGCTATTCTGAATTTGACATTTTTCACCTAAAATTTTGATTGTAAAATATTAAACCAGACTAAACCTGACAATTTTTAAACGCGATTAAAAAGGTATGGGATAAGATAAGTTGTCATGAACTAAAATTCACACCAACATCTCGACTTCACGTGCAAAAACAGTACTGTATTTATTTTTTCTTTTGCTTATATCTCAAAAATGGTGCGTCCTATCGCAAAAATAATGAAAATTACGACCCCCATTATAAAACTTCTATACCTGAACATGTAGGTAATATTTTTTCATGTTTTCCATACAAAAAGTGAAAACTTCCATATAAAACACCTCGAGGCGACACCCCATGCGCGCCTCCGGTTCTAAAAAAGTCACGGGATAAGGCAAACCACGTGTACCACGTGGATTGGTGATTGTCAACTTCTATTTTAGTTGTGTCAAAATTATTTTTTAGTTTAGAGAATTTTATTTGCAGAATAGCTCTAAGATTCTCATAGCCAAAAGTAAGGAATTTTAGTGATAGTTTAGTTAGTTTAGTTCGGTGTACAAGAGAATCGGCACCATTGTAAAAGGTTGTAAATGTGTGCGTGTGAGCGTGTATATACAGAGCGGAGGTGTAGGTTTGGCATGCTTCACTGTATTGTTCGCAGCGCTCTGTCTTGGTTTTATATTTGGTCTGAGTATACAGCATGTAACAGAAAAGTGTAGTTAAATTTAAGGGTGTGGCGTGTGGGTAGCTCGCCTTGCGATAAGGACCAGGCCCGGGTCGACGGCGCGTTGTGTTCCACGTGCGCCTCAAAGAGATGTAAACTCAACTAACGGAGTCCGCTAGGACCGATGCCTGCCCGGGTCGCGGGAAAGTCCGAAAGGGATACCGTGGCTCCTGGCAACATACAGGTAACTGACGGAACACTGGTGGGTTTTAGTCAGTAAGAGTCTCCGCCCAGAGCGGGAGAAGTTATTTGATAATTTCCCACCATAAAAAAGGGTGGGGCGTGTGGTATAGACCATCAAACTGAACATCTAGGTCCCTTACATTTGGGTCGAGAAGGTATTGAAGTTTTGTATGATTGTTACATTTGATATTTTTCTCACGATTACGATGATAGTCCTATTGAGAAAGTCTGTACTACACCCTTAAATATGACCACACCTTTTCGATAAACGCTGTATTTATGAGAGAATTCACTTAACTAACTTTTCTTAGAAGTGTAGAAATGGATTCATATAAAATCTTAAAGTAAAATCACAAATACGAGTATCTACAGTATTTTGGAGACTTTTAGTCGTGCAGAAAATTTGAGATCGTCGCAAAATGAATGCATCATAATATACAATCTAGTACATTGAGCTTCACTACTCATACATGACAAAACAAAGCTTCTTTTACACACTTTAAATACTTTTGTTTCGAGAAAGAACGCTGAAAGGTTGTTGTCCTGTAATCTACCTAAGTAAAGAAAACCACCTATAGACAATGGAATATAATATGAAATAGGCTCAGTGGTGGATCCAGGAGTGTCGTTTGGGGGGGCTTGACCCCGCTGAGGGTAGGTTTTAGCAAAGTAAACACTAAAAAAGCTCACAATATTTTTAATTTGCTTAACACATAACCAAGCCTCCTCGGACTATTCCAAATTCCTCAGTGACTTCGTTAGGTTGTTCTAGAATACCAAAGATATCTCGGTGAATATAGGTACCATCGCGGATACTGGCGCCTGACCACTTTTTGACCTTATCGTCTAAGCAATAAGGTCGAAAATAATGAGTGGCGCTCGGATTAAAAAGTCGCCACGTAAACAAAATATCATAAAGAAAAAAACTTGAAAGCATAATACTTATTAAGTTAAGGATAATTGATGACAATATTTAATTGTACCTTAGGTAGAGTTATGTTTGCTAAAAACTTTAATTAATATAGAATAATATCAAGTTCACTTTAAGATTTGTCACGGAAGAATTCAGATGCTTTTGAGGGGGTCTGGATCCCCCCCTGGATCCGCTACTGAGTAGGCAAAATTACTTAAAAAACCTCACAATTTCTACTAACAACACCCTATATAAAAATTTCTATAAAAATAAAAAAAAATAAAAAATATTTTGCCCGTCTTGACCAAACGTGGTGATCAATGCTCGTGCCTTCTCTGTGTGAGAAGAGGCCTTTGCCCTGCTGTGGGACAGTAACAGGCTGGTATTATTATTATTATTATAAAAATATGTTTTTTTGCCCTTTTACCGTTAGCTATTAGCGATACGATTTGTTTGAGCTTCTTGCTAAGTAAAGTTGGCCGTACAAATCTAATCGCAATATATTTTGACGTCGCTTAAGCCTTCAGCAAAACTGAATAGTCAACATTACCATTTCCCATATAAGGTTCTATTGTTAGTACCATAAGAGTGTCGAAAAAATAATGGACGATAAATACAGAGAGATAATGTGTGTAAATGTTCGTCAAGAACCGATTACTTACTGGAATAGAGCCGTTAGTGATCTTTATATCTGCCGACAGTGTTTTGTCTCTATAGGCGGAAGTGATCATTTCATTTTCATCCTACTCTCTACAGGGTGATGTGATACGTGATCTGATACTGCTCAGTGTACTTACTGACTGGTTACAAGATTTGTATATCTGTCATTTACCCCCTTATTAATAAACGCAGAGTAGTTACATCAAACTTAAACCTAGAAAAATGTACCTATGGTAAAACTGAAGCTATTACTGCGTAACACACTTTCAATCACAATCCGAGTGTTTTGAAGGATATTACCAATCCATTTCTTCATAAGTTTAGAAAAGTCGTCGCTTAACAACGTAAATAACGCAATTAACATGTTCATTTGAATGAACTGTCAAAATGAAACCCATTGCGATCAATTGTCAGTTTATGTGTGATACGCATAAACTGATTGATCCCGCTAGTTATAACTTGACTCCGCGTTTTTTTATGAGGGTGATAGACTTGAAAAGCTATTCGGTAAACACAGACTTTCCTTAACTTCACTTGATTGTCATACACTCATAAGTTAGACGTCCCAAATTCTCCTACAGGGCGGAAGCTCTTTCTACAGCTGCTAGACGATAATATTAGATCAATTTCACCAACAATAATCAATCTTACCAAAACCTATATCTATCGCACATTTCTGCTCGTCATTCTCATTATTTTCGATCTAACAATAATGTAGAAACAAGACACTCTAAATAATACGTAGGTTTTATCTATTTTTATAGAGTTTAAAAGTAGTAGGGATGCTGACAAAAAAAAAATTTGGTCCGTCAGGATTGAAAAAATATATTGGACACGTATTTTTTCTTTTTTTAAGAAATCAAAAGATTATACTCAATACTCAATTATTTATTGCATTCCATATGTGTTACATAGACGGTATAACAAAGTAAAATACCAATATGGACCCTGTCGGGCACAGCAAAATTAGGAGAGAGGAAGAGGGCAAAAAGTAATAATTTAAGCAATTCAATATTATTATACATATGGCAATACATTAAGTTAAAATGTGGCATGTCGTCACTCCCCGGTAGATTTTATACTGACTTGTAACGCAGCGAGCCCCCACTTCCCAACTTATAAACCATTTTTTATTAATACGATAAAGAAAAAAATACGTGTCTAATATTTTTTTTATTATCTGACTGACGGACTTAATAGGTTTTTCTTTTTTCCCAGTCGACATCCCAGGTAATTCGTTAAACACAGGCTTCTTGATTTTACATGATTGACATAATTCAGACATCCCAAATTTTCATACAGCACGGAAACACTTTCCTACTGTTGCCAGATGTTATTATTTGGATCAATTACCTCCACACACAATAGTCAATCTTAACAAAACTATATCGGATATTTCTGCTCGTCATTCTCATTATTTTCGATCTTGCAATACAGAAAAACGACGCCGACTCCTAAATATAACATAGGTTTTATATATCTACTTCCAAAATACCGCAAAACGTGCGATACTGAAAATGTTTCCCAGCGCGTCTAAGATAGGGTAGGTGCCCCAAATGTCAATCATCGGCAATCGTTTATTAGGAACGAGGCGAGGCGAGAGACAAGCTGATGCGTGTGTGCCGACCTCATGCCACATTTATCATGTCATAGAACGTTTAATATGTTTCAGTTCGGTGACAGCCGCCGCGATAATGTGTTGACGGCGAAAGATTATAATTCGCATGTTTTTTTCAATCATGACATCATTTATTTTATTTCTGGGCATGTATTTAATATATGAAATGTTATGGAAGATTTTGCATAGTCCATTTCTTAATTCGCTCTTCGCGTTGCTAAATCTAAAGCTGCTTCACCACAGTAATTCTACATATCTGAGATAGTAGATATCCAATAAATTTTAATGAAGGCGATAAATTACCTTAAATTTGAAATTTTTTAATATAAAGTGAATAGAAAATTATACTATTACTTATATCAACTTTTCAGCTTGACCTTTGTCAGCGAATCGGTAACAAAGAGAAAAAAAATGTTTTCAAAAGTGTATTCCTTACTTTACAATCCAAACTTCCACTGTAAACCAAAACTTAGTCAGTAGTAGTTCACAATTTATTAGGCTGATAACATCTATGAAAAAGGTAACGCAATATCATCCTTTGTTCATAAAACCTTTGTAAAGATTTTTTTTGACCTTGACCTGATGGAAAGCGATGGATTAGGACTATGAGGGAACGAGCAAGCCCAAAAGATGCCTGTTCACTCTTACTTTGAAGGGTGACAGTGGAAGGCAACACAGACACTGGCAGAGAGTTCCACGCTTTGGCCGTGCGCATAATAAATGTGGAGGAGAAGCGCTGAGTACAACTAGTCGGTATATCGGCCAAGTGCGAGTGATACCTTGCAGTACGTCTGGTAGTCCGGTAGTAAAAGGAAGAAGGTGGGATTAGGTCATGGAGCTCCTGCACACACTCTCCGAAGTAAAGTCTGTAGAAGACCGACGGGCAAGCAACTCATTTCATTTATTTTATTCATAAACAATTTACATTGTGTTGAATCCAGGCACATAAGTACATGCAATTTACATAAAAATACAAAAAACAAAATACAACTACATGAACTAATTAACATTCGAATAAAGTGTCAAAACAGTCTCAAATATAATATCAAACAGTTTCAAGTATAATTTCGAACAGTTTTAAATATAATAACAAATGATATATTAAATGTCGGTATTATTCTAAATCATATAATGTCAAATAATTAAAAACAGAAAAAAATAAAAATATTATTATTATTCATTTATTATTGTATGATGACATTAATTCCGATATATTATACAAAAAGGCCTTTAATTTTGCTTTAAACAAGTGGGGTGTTATAAATCAAGTTCTTTAGCTCAGAAGGCAACTTATTCAATATCTCTATACCTTGATACTTCGAGCAATGTTCTACTATGTTAAATTTAGGTGCTATTAGTTGTTTAATTTTTTTTCTTCGCCTGCTCTTACAGTGCAACATAACGTCGCTTTTGAGAAATCTATCATCCTTCAGCTCTCTGGTCATCATTCATCACCATCATTCTCCTGTCCTTATCCCAATCTATTTGCGGTCGGCGAAACATGTATTTATCTTCCATACTTCTCTATCAGTCTACTCCTCCGTGCCTCCGAAAGCACGTTAAGCCGTGGGGGTCCCGGCTGTCATTCGTGGATCTTTGACAGTCGTTACGGGTCGTCAGAAGCCCGAAGGTCTGACAACCGACCCCAACATCGTTGGGAAAAGGCTAGGCATATTGATTTATTAAAAAGCTGAAGGATATTTGGGTATTGAGGATGAATGTGGATGGCTGTACGACTAGGAGAAGACCAAATAAACAATGGATAGACTGTGTGAAAGGTCATATTATGGCTATTAAGGAAGTGATGACTACCGAGATGACGACTAATAAATAAGTCAATCAATCTGCCTAGCCTTTTCCCAACTTTAGTGGGGTCGGCTTCCAGTCTAACCGGATTCAGCTGAATACCAGTATTTTGATGGAGTGACTTCCTATCTGACCTCCACAACCCAGTAACTGGGTAATACGATACCCCTTGGTAAGACTGGTTGTCAGACTTTCGGGCTTCTGACGACCCGCAACGACTGTCAAAGATCCACGAATGACAGCCGGGACCAACGGCTTAACGTACTTTCCGAAGCACGGAGGAGTATCGGTATGCTAAGATGTTCACCCATCCACAGACCAACCCCGGTAAGCCTAGTTTAACCTGATGGATCGAACCGTGCGGCTGTTATTACTTAGCCACGAGCTCCTCAGCTTCTTTAGCTTCAAATACGGCTTCTATGCTAAGATCAATAAATTAAAGAAAATATTACCTACACACAGCACACTTGCACAGCTCTTCCAAATGCGGTCAATAATTTAAAGGAGGCAACATTCATATAAGGGACATTTCTCCCTCTGTCGTCAAATACGGCGACCATATGGCCCAAAGAATTTGTTTGTGTACTGCATATTCGCCTACCTTGTTTGTAGCGTCGCAAAAGTTTTTCTATTTCTGTTTATTTTGCTGTGAATGAACTTGTAAACAAGACGTGTGTCCGAATTTACCTCAAGCCGACGGAATAGGGCCAAACAAAATAAATATATGCCAACTATTGCTGACCAATCAATATGGTCTGGTTGTTACATAAGTTGATACAAAAACATAGAGGGATGAAATTATTTTTATGCGTAGCATTTTTAATTATGAAGCAGTAAAAACCGGAACAGCTACAACGTTGACACAAAAGGGCAGCAATGCTTCCATCGTATTTGTGAACATATTTAATTTTTCTTTTTATTTTGTAATTTGTAACTAAATCAACTAACTAACTAAAACGTCATATAATCATTAAGTTCTCTGCTAGTGCTATGCACTTCATTAAGTGACGAAATCACAATATATACCTAGAACTGTATGTGGTTTTTGTATGTGTATACATTTTAGTGAGTAAGTCGTTGAGGTGCCATATCAATAAATAAATAAATGAACATAAATGCAAAAGGGATGTTGTAAATATGTGGTTGTGAAAGAAGCCATCACGGAAAACATCCTTTTTGTAGGTACATGCAATTTGCCAAAGAGGATTAGGTCCGATTGTGTAGTAAAGTTCTAACTAGACACACGATTATAATTATATCCCATATTAACACTATCACTACTACTAGACATCCATTTGGTGTTACAAAGATTTCAGGTTATTTTATACCAATCAACACAATCGTCTATTTTTGGGAAAACTGTGTCACAACAATACACAACGTTTCTTTCAGCTGTAAAGTTGCACAGACACAGCGGATAATATGAAACTATCCGTAAAATGCTGCAGATGGTACTGCACCGTCATATGTTTCATAAAGTTGGAGGGACCTCGCAAAACTGACAACTACGGCTGTATCTAAAAGTTAAAACAAAAAAAAATAGAACAACATTTTCAGCAATAGAATTAATATCTTCGATAAAATATCCAAGCTTCTACCATTAAATACTATAGGTTTAGTCCGTGAATCTAAAAACCTTCAAAAAAATTAATAAGTACCGTAAAGAATCCGTTATTGAAGTAATAGAGCTAGTTTTTCGATTTCATTTTATTGGATGTCCTATCACATATTAGCTGATAGTGTCTGATATGACTCAAAATAAGTTAAAACTGACAATTTGCCAGTTATTTACAAGACGATGAGACTGCGCAATTTCTTTATTTCGATTCGATTGAGACGAGCGACCAAAATCTCGCTTTATATGTTCCAGTGCATTTGTTGCCGTCTAAAGAATAAGCCCAGCTCTTATTTATAGCGGTATATTTCGCCTTTACTGCTCTCTTTTCTTATAAAGTTTCATTCTTAACAAAACTAGGGATACATTTCGTAAAAAAGCTAGGGACATCTAGGATATATTTGAGGAGAAAGTATCAAGCTACTTTTTACAATGGTCACAGTTTTTTCAAGACAGATGATTGAAGGCTTAAAGTTGAAAGCTGTTTATTTGTCAGGGTTGCAAAACATAAAAACAGTAGGTACCCAAAAATCTTAAAAACAAAGCGACAGCTGAGGATCACGAATCACTCATCAATCCTTAGATCTAGATTAAACAACGTCTCGTAGATATATTCGTCAGATGTGTGACCGATGGGTGACACTCCTAGTTACAAAGTCGACGAACTTCACAAACGTCGTCCGTAAAGTTTTTCAATAGAAATGTTTGTCAGACATCAGACGAAGCCCGCACAAATCGCTACTGTACACTCAACAATCGTATTATTTTACAAATAACTCTTTAAGGCATCTTTTGACGGTGGAACGCTTGATAGCATTGCGTTGTATGATTAGTACTTTTGAAGTTACGAGACAATCTGTCTTCGCTAGACAGTATTGTGATGCTTTCATATATTGTTTAAATCCCTTGAAATAAATTAGGTACAAAGAAACTCGAGCTTTAAACATAATGGAGATATGGAGCTCGAATAATTTTGAAGATTTTGTTCCTGCTATAAGGCTTGTGCAGACCAGCGCGACTTGTCGCGCGACGCGACACCGGTCATTGTTATACTGTGAAGTTTTCTTAGAAATTGTATTGTTCATGTCGCGTCGCGCGACAAGTCGCGCTGGTCTGCACAAGCCTATATACGTATATAAAAATTAAATGTAAATAATTACATCTTTCTAATAATTAGTTCATCGTTAATGAATTGTGACGCAATAATCTCATTGCTCCTACTACAGAATTTGAAGCTTCGTCAACATAATAAACCGAGGCAACAGAATAAACTAGCTTAGCAACAAAATTAGTACCTAGTAAAAGAAACTATAAAAAACAGAACTGAAATTCAGGGCACTAGTAAACTACAAAGCATTGGAGCAACATAATAATAGACGCCGCAGTTGCTACTTTTGCATACCTACCGTAAGAGCACAAAAGTAAACTACGCTCAAAATCAATGTAACATTTGGACCCAATAACTCTCGGAATCAAGTATTGAAAAATATTACGAAGTAAAATCAGAGCAAAACGATGCAGTTGCAGCTTGATAGAGAATACTTTCGTAATGGTGGACCGAGCTGCAAGTTCAAAATAAGTTGTCCGTTCAGCTGTGTCGACTTCTACATCAGAAATTGAATTGCATAAAATTTACTTATTCATTGAATTCACGCTCTTTCGGACGTAAATGCTGACAACGACATGAAAGTAAGAGTATGTTATATTTTATTACACCATTGCTAAGAAAACTTGCAAAATTGTGTCATAAGTAAGATTTCTTGTTGTATTGTATTAAAAACATTCTTATTTCTTCACCACACAACGTGAAAATATAACAGATGGCAGACATGTCTCATAATGAATATCTCTTCAGAGCGATAATCATTTAGCTTAATGGACTATTTAAATAATAAAAGACCTTTTATGTCAATAATTTCCATTTAACTAACGTGTCAAGTTTCATACAAAGTGTACTCACTGTCGTAGCGCAGCTTAGGGATGTCTCTTCATAGTTCAGAATTTATTACGTCCAATATGATTATGGCAATCTTGAGAGAAAGCAATAGATCCCTTATATCAACCCTAGTTTTAATTTAATAATCGAAGACATTAAAAATGTTAGATATTCGAATTACATAATTTACCAAGTCTCCTAGGCATAGACAGGTTCGTCACATGCGTAGAACACTATACACAATATAACTGACACTTGTGAACACTTCGAGTGCCAATTTAAAAACAATCATTATGTTGACTGACACTTAATTAGCATATCACCTTACCTTTTCGAAGAAAAACCCAGAACGATACTTTTCGGCCCGAAAATAAATCACAAGATGGAAAATTCATGAGCGCCACAAACATTTGTTTGGAAAGTACTTCATGCATAAAGCAGAAGAACGGCTATAACATTATGTCAAATTATTTAAACTGTCGCTTAACACATATAAAGGTGTGTTCATAAATATTTTTGACATAAATCTCGTTTTCTCGGAGCCAGCCCTGCAGGAGTCACGCGTCCGTACAAGGCAGACGGAATGCCTGCACGCGAATCTTTACGACGTCAGATAACAATAAACATCACGAGCTTTTTGTAGCCGTCCGCTACTTGGTAAGCAAAAACGTGGCGTAGACAGCTAAAGCACTGAAGTTGGACTATTGTGTTTATAGAGAAAATCGTGGATACGTATACAAATTTCATTTAAGGCTTTGTATTGAGATATTTTCTTGGGTATTTTTGCGAAACTGTTGGAATATTTTGGTCTTGGAATTTTATTGGGCTAAGTCGTTAGGTATTTATCGAACTTATGGCCAGTGTCGAGAAGCTGGCAAAGAAGGTTCGGGGACTCGTTCTGCGATTCCCATTCTTTCGTATTCGATGCATAGAACCATAATTTATAGGCAGGATTCTCATACAGGTCAACTTACTGCCTTACAACTCTGAAAAGGCGACAGTGTTGCTATTGACTCGTAGATAACATTGACAGATACTTTTTAATGGGTTATTCCTCTATACGTCTGTTTCAGGATGCCTGGGTGCGTTATCAGCGGGGGTGGCGCTCGCGCTGTCGCCTGTGACGGTGGCGCTGTGCGTGCGCAAGTCCACGCGAGTGACGGCCGTCGTGGGAGGCTTGGTCGCTGCCCTCGGCTGCCTCTTTACCTCATTCGCTACGCAGTTCCACCAGCTCTTCTTCAGCTATGGTAAGTAGAACTCATTTAAAAAAATCTAGCTAGATAGAGAGATTAGAAAGCTGACATTGAGATGAGGACTCCATAAAAGGGTATGAGGAATTGCATCATTTTTCCATGTTGTTCAAAACAAATCGATATCCTGAGCCTTTTATTCTGTTTTCGCCAGATTACTATTACTACTTACATACAGATTTGTAATACGCAAAACTATTCCTGTATTGCATTACAGGATCTAGGTTACCAGCAGCACTCAAACCGAATTAAATTAATGATGAGCCTAATAATACTAAAATGTCGTAAGAAATCCGGTTCAGGACGTGCGCGTACACTTGCATAAATAATTGGAACGTTAATGCACCTGAAACCGCCGCGCGCGCTTCTGACAACTCAATTTATTTCATCAGATTCATATCCGAAACCCGTTTTAGTGAACTTCAAAGGTATCCGCTAATTGGGTATCTGTGTAAATAAACGGATATCTACATACTCGTACAGACCAAAATAGAATCCTGAATATTTTCTGAAACGAGTTATTTATTACATGATTTATCAAATAATGTCTCACTCATAGAAATTGAAAATATAACAACTTTATTTTTATCAAACGGTTGAATAGATCTGAATTATTTATATCTCGATTCTTGGAATTTGAAGTTGAATTTTCAGTATAATAAATAATCCTTAGAATAATTCAACGAAACGAACTCCGCTTTTACGGATTGGCTGGCGGGCTATTACCGAATAAGCCACAAATCGAATCGGATCAACATGGCGTATTTTATTGTCGCACAGGAAGGTACGGTGTGGTACCAATTTCTACAAATCCTACCGAATAACGTCGGATCTTCGCAAACTAAAGTGTTTCATAGAAAATATGAGAATGTTGAAGCAAACTGCATGCGTGCTTACATGCGCACTGTGAGCTAGTTCTATCTTCAAGGATAACACGTTGGCGCCTGGCAGAACGCGACATTAGCATTTATATTGGGACGCTACCGCCCGTTACAGTGAAGTGCCTCTATCAGGTACTTTGCACTGAGTTTCACTAACCCATAAATCCTACCCCATTCAAAAACCACTATTAAGTATTAAGAGCGTTCATTCTGAAAGTGGGCAACGTCGCAAATAGATGTCAAATATTTCCTGTTTTTGATTAATTTGGCAAATATTACTGTATGGAAATATGAAATGTGGTTAACTAGAAAACAGGTATTGATAGCTATTTACGACGTTGCCAACTTTTAGGATACACGCTCATAATAGTCATAATGCATTTTTTACATAAAACGATCTGTGGCTGACTGGAACACAACGAACAGCTAATTAAGAACCTGATGTTCCTTAAAGACTCCACATATTAAGGTGATGATGATAATACACTATGTAAGATTTTTTTGGAACATCAGCCCTGAACAAGCCATAAGGGGGTTGAAGTTTCTGGTAACGGTTAGATGGGTAGTGGGGGTGGTGGGTTACATGTTGGTACTACTTGTTTCATAAAATGCCTACTGGGATGACACAGGACAAAGTATCATCTATTGTTAATTTCGAAGAGTCCGTGAATAAGTCAAATCATAAAATCTAACGTATCCGATACCATAAAGGTATCAAATAATATCTTGCATACCTACATAATCTAACCTGACATATACGCTTTCGCTCGAAGGATTATGAGCAAGTCTAGATGCCTGTGTTTCTCGAATTCTCGCAATCTTCAGGGAAATCTGTCCTCCAAGTTACATAGGAAATACTGATTACATGTTGGCACTAGCTACACCGCATAGATATGAGGAAAACTTTCACAACTGGAGATTACACGGCTAACGATAGAAAGGAGATAGGATAGTGACTACCTGCACTATTATCTCTCCTTCTTACATCTCATCAACTTCTTTGTCTCATTCTTTGTCTGATTCTTTATCTCATTCTTATCCATCCAAATGTTGTCTGTAAAAGATCGCTTTTAGCGATAAGACCGCCCATTGTGTCACCTTATGTAAAATTGCTACATTTATATCTGTAGTTTTTATGGTGTACATAATAAAAAATATTCTATTTTATTCTATTATGTTAGATATCAACCCTGTTACATGGTTAAAATCACGATAGCAATATACTCTCACAACTAGAGACTACACGGCTAACGATAGCAAGAAAATCGTATTATGGTTAGATATCGCCCTGTTACATGGTTAAAATCACAATAGCAATACAATATAAACCAACTTTCGATTGGTATTGCGACCACTGCAAATGCAACGAGCAATGAATGTGCGAGTAACGATGCTCGAATAACGATAGCACTTCACACCCCTGTAACACATACAATAACGTTATGACACAACAACTGTTATGATACCGGTCATTGTCATGAATAGAAATGGGCGAAATCGAATTGTTTTTCGGGTATATGCATGGACAGCATTGTTTTAATTAGATATTGAAAGATAAATTTTTGATCTCTTTGATTACAAACGGCCAACAAAAGTTTCGAATGGCAATAAGCACTCCGAAGAATGAAAATAAGTCAAAGTCAAACAATTTATTTCAATAAAGGCACATAAAAGGCACTTATTAACGTCAATTTTACAAAAAAAATAATTGATTCTAGTCGCCCCTTCCAAAAGGTAAGTATTTACCTATGTGGGTATGTGCGAGGTCTAATGATAGAAAAACGAAAACCAAGTGTGGTAAATGCAAGAAATTTATGTGTTAAGAACACCACACTAAACTTTGTGATTCATGTATTGTGCCAATTAATTGAAGAATATTTAAATACTTTCTTACGAGTTTATATTATGTTGTTTTCTAGACGCCTTATATGTTTATTATGTTAAGATGATCTACTTAAGTTCCTATATAAAATAAATATTTGCACTTATTTTATATGTTTCTTTTTCACAAATAAACTCTGGGGTCCGCATAGACCCCACCCGACTAACAGTGTGATTATTTTGGTGCGACTAGCTAAAGGTTAATTGTTGCCAAAAAGTTTGTGCTCGCGAGGTCTACTGTTCGTAGAACTACTAGTTATTTCGCAGAACTAACACGAAGGTAGTGAAGCTGAATCACGTATGGTTTCTACCCACCCACCTCATGGATCAGTAGCTAAAGGGTTGCTTTAGGTATCATGTATGTAATACAAAATAAAAATTCCTGTCTATTTAACTAGGTTAAGCATCCAACGCTGAAATATCGCAGAATTAGCCGAATAATCGGATTTTATGTTTACTACTCCTTTTTCTTATTCCCACGTAAGGTCTTATTTGTTTTACTGTCGGTTTAATGTCATTTCGTATCTCTTTTATTACGTCCTAGGATGAAATGATGTATTTACATTTATTCCCTTATTACTACAATTGTTGCGGAGACGAAGTTTCGGTGCGGTATTACCACGATTATTCTATGAAAAAAAAAGAATAGGTTTTCTTACCAATGGTCTTGGATACTATTTGCTAATACCTTCTTAGTTAAATATCCAATGCTCACCTCAGACCAGTCGTGCACTTATTTTATTTGAAACCGTCACTATTTGTATTTATTTACTGGAATGGTTTACCTGTGCCACGATGATTTTTTAATAAGAGTTATTTTCAACAAATAGGTGACATTTTGGCAATTTTTTAAGTTTTTAGCAATAACTCAAGATCATAAATCAGTACATTAAAGAACCGATATTTCAAAAAGCTATCAATATTATTAGAATTATCACAGGCACAAATAAATAAGATTTATCGGTCTACATTCATTCTTACCTACCTACCAAGGATCTAGCAAAAGCGGTTCATGAAAAGAAAATAGACGACAATTCGATACCGCAATCTGAGGCAGCTTTATCGCAGCAAAGACCGCTTGCTGAATAAACATGATTGCAATGTCTAATGCTATTGAACAGCTTGTACACAACACTAAATATCATGTATTTATATGTTTTTATCAGGACTTTTGCACTCTTATTTCAGCCGATGTTTATGTTTGTACACAATATTTAACTTATCAGAACATAATAATACTTCACTATGTGCTAGCGACAGTTTTCGGGGGCCCATTATTGAGTGTGCAAGTCACCCTCTGGCATTTTTCCCGTGTACATATAAAACATTGATCAGGCAGTGGCCATAGTCCTTCCATAGTTCCAGGTCACTAGTCAACTTAAGCCACCCAAACCCATACTCCAATATAACATATCTTTGTTTCCATATCCTGCAATAGTCCTACACCAACCGGGAGTTGGTTGCATACAGGGATAATCGTCGGTTGGTGCCTCATTTCATTAAAACGTCTAACGGGCCTCTGCGACTTCGGCCCCTCGTACGCCTTCCAAAGGTCCGGGACCCCAGGGTCCCGAGAAATTTCAAAGATAATAATACCAGCCTATTACTGACCCACTGCAGGGCAAAGGCCTCCTCTCATACAAAGAAGGCACGAGCATTGATCACCACGCTCAAGACGGGTTGGTAATTTCAGACTTATATTAACTATAAGTCCTGGTTACTAGAACAGATTATTAGAACATAGCAGAACGTTAATTCTGTTTATGTAACATGTGACTCAGTCTCTACATTAGTTATGGTGACGGGAGGAGGCAGCTAAAAACAGTTTTTTGTCTCGGGAACAATGTTGTCTTACCCATTAATGAAACGAGATAGACCTGCAAGTGCTTTGCAGTTTGAATAGACATTGAATATGTAAATCTAAAAGCCTAATTTACCTACGATATAATTTAGTATCAGTACCTACCTAATTTATAACCGGTATTAATTTAGCTGCACACGTAATGGGTCGTTACTAATATTTGCATTCAATTAGGAATCTGTAATCAACCATAAATCTATCGTTGAGTAAAATACACCTCCCTAAAGGGCTCAATGTATGTTCTTTTGGACACCCTTGAATCAAATTGGTAGCCACGTAATATGAGAGATAAAAAGATGATTTGTCACACGTCATAATATCACTGCTCCCCTTGTGAATGCTAACAAGCGGTGATATCCTGGACGAAGTGTCTAAGTACATCAACTTCCCAAGTGCAATATGCAACGTTATTAGATATAGAACCAATTTTATTGCAATTTGCAAATTCTAAAAATATGTAGATTTTTATCGTAGACTCTCGTAGACACTGTCGTAGGCGCGTAGCAAAGAAAACTACGCGTACTCGTAGCTACGTCTACGTGTATTATCAAATAGATGTCGTGGCCTGATCTTAGAATTGACCATTTCATGTAATAGGCCATATCGTTTAAACGTCAACCAATCCGTAATATCATATTTGGAAACCCAACTTTGTTTGATTTGTTGTATGCCGCCGCCATGATGCACAACAAAAACAAAGCGACAACAACGCCTCTACCGGTGGATAAACCAACTATTTTACGATATGATCGCCCACATCATGAAGTAGTCGTGCGTTTAACTGTTCGTATCGTTAAACGTTGAGTATTCAATGATCTGACCAAGCCTCATCATGATGTCACATCAGTGGTCGATGTTCATTTCATGAAATGATCAATTTTAAGATATTGCCACGACATATATAATGATGAGGGAAATCTTACACATGGGTTAGCATAACATTGGTATTGGTTAAATTCTCTTATTTACGATAAAATATTGTACAATAATTCAGCTCAAGCTAAACGTTACATATTTGACTTTGTTTGAATACTAAATAAATAAGAAAAAAATTAAAAATTGATCGATGTGTGTTTTTATAGAATCGAAAGATTTAGAAAATTACTATCATTTAAATTAATATTACCTACCTTATTACCATTTCGATTAGACTGGATAGTCAATGATTCCAAGTATACGCAAAGCACCTTCTTAGAAAAGGTTAATATTTTATGTTGCTTTTATAAGGAGATATTAACATACCTTTAAACATTTTACAGGGACGGTGGTAGGTGTGGGCGTGGGCCTGACCCGGGACTGCTCAACGCTGATGGTGGCGCAATACTTCAAACGGAGACGGGAGCTCGTCGAGATATTCATCGTCAGCGGCAGCGGACTCGGCATCGCCGTCATGTCCACCTTTATCAAAGGTGTTATAAGGTAACTAAATATTGAAATTTCTTTGAAGTCTGAAGTAAAGGAAATTTATAATAGGGATGTTGACTACACATTTTTTTATCCGTGTGTCAGGTAGTTTATAAAAAAATATTGGACACGTATTTTTTCTTTTTAGATTTTATACTGACTTATGACGTAGCGAGCCCCCACTTCCCAAATTTAATGTGTTTTTTCTAAACCATTTTCTATTAATATGATAAAGCAAAAAATACGTGTCTTATATTTTTTTATCTGACTGAAGGATTAAATCGTTTTTTTTTCCTAGTGAACATCCCCATTAGCTAGCTCAGTTGTTTATTTTTTCGAAACTATCGAGATGCAGTAATCGTGATGAAAAGTACCTACTTACTCTAATAGTACCTAAGTAATTAGGTAAAGTATGTCTACTGTGCTACTGCTAAGTACTGCTTACTGTACTGTCAACTATGTAGCATGCGGTCACACATCTACAGTATTTTTTTGTTGCATACGTAGGCACTTTATTTTAACTAAGTTGTTATGGCTTGATTCTAAAATATTTTATCGTAAAAGTAAATAAATACATTACTTACCTTTTAAATAAACTTTTAGAGCGATCGGCTGGCGATTAGGACTGCAGGCTGTGACGGGAGTAGTATTCGCTACCTTTATACTGGGCACTTTTTATCGATCAGCGTCCCTATATCACCCACAAAGAAGAGCGATATTGCACCTTAAGAACCAGAACAAGATCAAACGGAAGATGAAGGATAGGAACAAAAACGATGACCGCCAGCCATTCTTCGATTTCTCCACGTTGAAGTCTAAGACAGTTAGGATCTTGCTCATGTCGACTGGAATATCGGCCTTTGGTATCAACACACCGATATTCTATTTGGCTTATCATGCTGAAGAAGAAGGTATTTTTTATCCTAATTATTTTATTAATCTTCTTTTATTATTTGGGAATGTTTGTTTTCTAAAAATTTGATAGGATCCGAAGATAGAGCTGTCTAAAGTTAATTCAAACTATCAGAGAGGACGCCATGTTGCTTCCACTTTGATCATTTAATTTCAGTCACAATCAAAATACGCGCGAATATGTAGGTATATTATTATCTCAGGCATTCGTCCACTCCCCCTTTCTCAATCTTACTATCTGTTCTCATGCTTACCTATAAGACCTCACATCCCCAGTAAACTGAGAGCGTATTGTTTTCCAGGACTAGGTGATACAGTGGAACTCCTGCAAGCATACCTCGGCCTGGCTTGGGCGGTAGGATGTGCAGCTTTCGGTCTTCTGGTCCGTCAGAAATCGGCAGAATGCAGGATAGCCCGCCAGTACCTCACTCAAGCAGCCGTGTTCGTTTGTGGACTAGCGACCATGGCCCTGACGGCTGTGGAGGGATCCTATCGAGGTTATGTTTTGTTTGCTTGGGTTTATGGTAAGAAATGCCTTGTTACTTAAGTATTTACAACAGCTACGAATTTAAGTACCTAGTAGACTACCTCCGTCTATTATTAAAATAATTTTCGATTCATATATGTATGTAGGTACCTACATACATATATGAATCGGGCCCTAACAGAATACCAGGGCTGCGACATTTTTTTTTTAAATGTCTCAGCATCATGCTGAGATAGGAGCCTTTTGGCCTCGTACAGGACTTCCTCCTTTAAATTTTAATGTTACTTTGTTTTTTATTGTTTTTATTTATGTTTAGTGTGTTTTTAGTTTAATGTGTGATTTCCTGTGCGAGTCTCAATAAATACTTTTTCTTTCTTTCTTTCTAATTATTATTGAAATTAAAAAATAATAATGTGGGTTAATACAGGCGTGATGTTGTGTGTTTATACATCCCCTTCCCCTTCTTCCCATGGGGGTAGGATAGGCAAAAAATGCAGAAACTACACAAACTAAGTACCAAGGTAGGGTGGCAGGGACAAAAAAATCTGCTGTTCCATACATTTTGACCGCGTAGATATTGCAATTTTCTATGACACAGCAGATTTTTTTTTTATAACCGACGAAATATTTGGACTCAGTAGGTGCGTTCAGATTCATGTAATGAATCTATGGTAACAGTTTTTGCGTCGATGTCCTGCCACCCTGTATAATGTTACTTTTTCTTTACTCTCTTTAAATTGTTTGTATTTAAGTACTGTATAACTTTCAATTAAGATTTGCACAACACATACCTGGTAGAATATGATGGAAACTTACTACCTATGTATATTTGTCGACTTATTGTTCTCGTACCTATTCTTGTAAATACATAACTATTGTTCTTATTCTTTAACAGTAACTACAAAATATGGTAATATTTCCAGGTATATTCTGCGGAGGCTACCACTACTCGCTGAAGATGTACACGTACGAGCGCGTGCGCTCACGCAACTTCGCGCGCACTTGGGGCTTCGTGCAGTGCTCACAGGCCGTGCCCATCGCCATAGGAGTGCCGCTGTCAGGTGAGATGCTACCGACACCATATCTTGTTATTCTCTATAACTCATAAATATCTAAATGGATTCTATTTTACTTTTTGACCGCGACTGAAAAGCTATGCAGCATTGGTGCAGTTGTCAAATTGCCGAACGCCGTAGTATCGTGTCTACCATGAAATTGATCACCATTATGCTTAATTACGTACACCTATATAATTAATTTAAATTTTCAGGGTACATAAACGTGGGTTGCGGCGGCAAAGCAGGCTACTACTTCAGCTCGACGTGTTCCCTCATCGGGTCCCTGTCTCTTTTCTGTATTGATCTTCATAGGCGCAGTGTAGCGCACAAACACACCAAGTAAGGACCAAGATTAAGATTAGATTAAGTTAAGGTCGTGATGGTCTAGTGGCTAAAGCCCCGCCTTTCACGCACGAGGTTGTGGGTTCAAATCCAGGCAAGTACTAATGTGACTTTTTAAATTCATATATACTTTCAGAGTTTTTCTTGGACGTTACTGACATCGGTGAAGGAAAACATCGTGAGGAAACCTGGACTTGTAGTTAATATAAGTCTGAAATCACCAACCCGTCTTGAGCAAACGTGGTAATCAATGCCTTCTCTATAAGAGAAGAGGCCTTTGCCCTGCATTGGGAGAGTAACAGGCTGGTATTATTAAGTTAAGGTTGTAGGTACCTATGTATGTTAATTGTGAAGAAACGGCAAACTACTGCTTACCACAGGACTCCTTCCTTTAATTGACACTTAAAGGTACACACTTTTCTAATTCCTACTGGTATAGACATACCTATCTTCCCAGCTTGTGGTCTAAGGAAGGGCTAATCAATCAAGAACTTCTTGTAGTGGGTGCTTAGACATGGATACCTACATAATTTACCACCAAAATGAATGAAAAGCATATCAATAAGGAAGCCCCCCCCCTTCCCTCTCGATACGCCCAGCACTATTGGTGGTCCCGAGTCTTCTTGTATTCAGGATTTCCATCCTGAACGTTCATACTGTCGTCACTCCTAGATGCTACATATTATTCAACTTGTGTTGCAGAGAAAACGGTGGAACTGCAAATTGCGAATCAACGTGCGACCCTTCGCGACGCAGCCGCAGTCGCGAACGTGAACCGCGCACAGCCGCAGGCGCAGCCACCGCCTTAGGTAAATAAATCTTTGTAGATAACTTTAAATGTCAATCAAAAGGATACATGAGAAACGTACACAAAATATGGAGGAACGTTCCACTCTGTTCATCCTAACCTCCCAACTGGTGACCCGTGACCACGAGCATAAACGTCAGCGCATCTTTGTGGAGCTACTTCATCATGACGTCATCATCGTCAAAGACAAATAAAACCCTGTTTATTCATATTTTTATGAACGTCTCGACGTGAATCAGCAAGCAACAATATTTAAATTCTCAGTTCTAGGAGCAGAATTCGTAGCATCAGGTCGAGCGGGTCGCGACTTTCTGCTGGACAGCATTCGGCCCGGCACCCTGGGCTCTCCGCCGCCAAACGTGCCGCCCGAGCTGACCTGCATCAGCGAGGAAGGTGGCTTAGACCTCGACCTTGATCTGGACATACCAGAGCATCTTCTCGAGGACTTAGACTGCGGAGGTGATTGTATCACTAGTTGTAATAAGGTAATGAGTTCTGTTTCGGTTTTTGTTTCAAATTTGTAATGACATAGTATCCAGGCTAGCGAACAAGCAGCCCGCTAAGGTTGTGACATCGTTAGGCTAGGTTAGGTTCGCAATTACAACGCGAAACCTGCTGATCACTGCTACTGCTTCTAATGTGAAACAGCATCCCTTAGTTCAGACGTTATTCTCTGGTAGATAACTTGATGGTCATCGCTAAATTATCAGTACCTTATTATTCGTTTCCAGAGGACGATGCTAACGATTCCTGAAGGACCAAACTAGTCATCTGCTAATTTCAAAATCTTTTTCCCAGGTCGAAAACTATTTAATGTTAAGTGAATACGAAAACAATCTGATAGCCGAGCTGCCAACCCTCAACGAGCGGCGTGGGCGGCGCTGGTCCATCGTCGTGGCCAACTCTTCGCCACAAGCATCCACCATTCCTGAACGCCCCGACTCACCAGAGATACACGCCAAAAACTCTATCAAGTGGAAGAAAAAGTGCCATAACACAAACAATAGACTGATTACAGTGATCAACGAGCAATCACTCTGAAATGCTAGTGAAATAATATTCAGACAATAAATAGAAATAATCATTTAGTGTACGACCTATAACCTCATTAATTTATTTGATGTGTGTGCATAGTAGCGTTTGTGTATTGTTCAAATAATTTATTAAATTATTATTACAATTTTATTGTTGTTTAATTATTGCCTTTAGCCGTGGCTCAGCACTGTTAGGGAGGGACATTAGAATTAAAACCACATTACATACAATGTAATTAAATATAATGTCATTGATATTTCGTAATCTTAAAAATAAGTAATATATTAGTGAATACTGCACCAAAAATACAAAGGAACACAATATAATTATTTATTACCGTTGAGGAACCACAATATCTTCTAAGAACTGGGCGAAACAGCGCATCGCTTGCAGCAGGGCAGCGAGAAGTATTGACAGAGATAAGCTGAGCAACTTCTGGTTCTCGGTATTCACAATTTCGTTGTTCCCAACAGGAACTAAACTTTGGCTCGATTCTACACTAGGTATACTTGAATAATCACAATCAATGTTACGTTTTTTTGTACCGACAACCTTCTTTTTATTTTTAACTTTAGACAATGCTCGAACATTGTCGACATCACATGTCAGATCTATCACAACATAATCCGAAACATTTTTATCAACATTCAGATCTTTAGGCTCCGCCGGGTGAGACCCGGCCTCCGCGTCTTCAATAAAAACACTTACATGATTAACAGCGGTCGAACAACTTGGAATCTCATTCCTGTGCTCAGCACAATGAGGTTCTATAGTTAGGCACTTCGTTATTACTTCTTGTTTATCTTCTACTATTGAACTTAAGTTTTTACTTACGATATCATTATTGTTAGGACTTATGTTAAGTTTGAGAGAGTCGTCAGTTTCCTCGGATGACATTCCACTGTCATTGTCTTCGAGAGCGTCTATGTCTTCCCGATGTTCGTTAATATTATTTTGCTTAATAGTATCGATGTTTATCTTAGTTTTACCAAAGCTGCCGTACGAAGGCGACATGGGGGTGCCGGCAGTCGATTGCTGAAGTACCGTGCCCGCGCTGGGCACGGCCTCGGGTCAGGAGATCTTGCCGCAGTTGATGTTACCCTTTATGACGATTGTACTTGAAGTTGATTCTTGGGCCCCAAATATGCTATCCATGTCCGACAATGATGCATTGTCCAAAGAACTGCCATCGTCGAGCAGAAGCTCTGATCGTAAGCCCTGGAAAATGATAAACAAAAAGTATTACCATTAAATAAATAGAAACCTTCAATAACGGTATTCCAAAGCACCTAATTGATTGATTTTACCTCCGAAAAATATTCATACTCTTTTTCAAAAGTCAGTATAAACACACAAAATATTGCTGCTAATATGTTGCTACATAGGGAAGTCACGATGAAACAGAAGTAGAGTGTGCTGGAACCATCTGAAATTGAAAATAAGTTATTCGAAATGTTTCAGTCTCGAGTAGATTTCAATGAAAACAATATTATTTTCATTCCTTGGTGACTTCATAAAGGACGCTACACTTATATGGGTTATGGATCACTGCCGACGCTCACGTTGCTTTACGATCTCTGTATGCGAAGTCAGTGAAGTGTGCCCATATAATAATGATAGAAAATCAGTAGATGTTACACTTACTCAATGGCAAAAATGATGTTACTGTTCCAAATATTGCCATTAAAACCAGAATAAGGAAGCTCAAGTTGGCAAGGCATTGCCGGAACACTGTTAAATTTTTGTCATAAAACAGAGTCGAAGTATAAGTCGTGAGGATGCACTGAAACAACAAACATTTTGTTAGAATATCGAAAATCTAGATGAACCCGCCTGCATTAAGTGACACTAAAAACTCGCTCAAAAATCTAATGATCTGAATCAAGAATTTACGATATCACTGACGCCGTTTTACAAATGAAATGAAAAACGAAAAAAATCAAACGTATCCCCAAAAAAAACACTACAAAGTGAAAAATAACTTAATTTCGGTAGTCGGTGGCAAAAAACGAAAATTAAAAGCGAAAGACACCGACTTCCGAAATTAAAGTTATTTATCACTTCTTAGTTGTGGTACCTACCCCACACAAATTCGAATACCACTACCTGCTATGTAAATACCAGTGACAGGAAGTTATCATCATATCATCCACCTAAACTAAGTGGCAAAAATACGTATTATTGAAGCTTACTCAAAAACTATCCAAGCAAAGTTAATAAAATTTAGGGACTATACCTTTCATACAAAAAAAGAATTTTCAAAATCGGTCCGTAATTGACGGAGAAATCGGTGGACATACATTTTAAAAACATACATACGCTACGAACATAGAATCTCCCCCTTTTTGGAAGTAGGTTAAAAAAGCGCGCATACAGGTGGCGTCCTAACATTTTGCGAAATGCGTTAATTAATTTTACAAGTTTAATTTTCCAACATTTTAATTATATCTAAAACTATCTTATTAAATGAATTTAAAAAATATCCTAATTATAAGTTCATTATCAAGATCAATTAGAAAAAAAGTCTTGAAAGTACAAGATGTAGAAGTAAGATACATTGTAAGTAGTTAACATACCTGCATCCAAATGTATAAAGTGCCAAATCCACATATAAAAATATTCAATGCCGTGAGGCAATGATTATCCACCTGCAAATAATTACATAAGTTATGTGTAACTGTACTTGTATGAGATTTATTTCATGCTCATAAATATTTAGAACTCACATTAGTAAGATGTTTATTATGTAATGCCCAAGAGTTACAATGCAATAACAAAGATGAATTTTACAGATTTTTTTTGTTAACATTTTTTATTGAGACAGTTTAATCTTATGTTAGTTTTAGTTAGTTAGATGATTATACACATAATAATTATGATTAAATTTACAAAATGCATTGTAATGAGTACCTTTTAAGATCTGGATCAGATCAACTTCTGAGAACAACTTTAAATATATTGCAACATTTTAAAATCACAAAAATCCTATTTTTTTTAACTCTCTGCCCCTAAATGATTTTCTAGTCTGTTTATCAATGATGATCTTACCTTGAACAGGAAAAGGAAGAAATATACCAGGAAGCCCAAAGAGAGGAATGAGGCTGAAAAGGAAGCTATCCTATTTGCGAATGAAGTAACATTTGGATTTGGTGTTAATGAGCCGAGTATATGTATTTGCTGGTATCTGTCATATAATATTTTGCCAGCTGTAAAAAGACACATTGTTAGCACAAAATTATTAGTAATGATAATAAATTATAAAACCATGATGATGATAAAAACATGAGGCACTGAGACATGGGACTGAAAGAGTTATTGACGAAGATGTCAGAAAACTAAATTTTTAACATTATTCCTAGGATCCACAGAAGGGGTCTGTGTAACTGTTCATTGTGTGATCTGACTGCATATTATCCTTGTGTGTTATAGTGCCATAGCAACCCTTAAAATTGTATCCTATTTTTATTTGCCCCTTGACATCTTAACACTATGGAAAATTAATTAATTGAATCAAACAAATACTATTTCCTGCTTTTTTTTAAAATGAAACTCATTATTACCTTCATAGTATAATATCAAGCACAGTTAAAATTTATAGATCATGCAAATGGATTGTGATGACTTTTAATGAGTTTGATATATTATTTACTTTTTATACATACAAATACAAAATATTGTTACATAAAGTAACATGCTTTATTATTTACTTCTAACCATAGAATTAAAGTTAAGCCATTTTTGTTAAAAACTTGTTTATACAAAGTAGTTATACACTGTTACAAAAAAGTTAATAAACTAAAACAAGAATAAATAAACAAAATTATTCATCATAATTTGTTTTGACTAGATTTCAATTAAATTGATTGCTTTAGTTTTAATAAACTGCTCATAAAGATGTATTAGTATGTCATGGTGCATTTATATTATTGCACCTACATTTCAACACTGACTTTATATAACATAGACATAAATCCCTCTCACCAATTGCTCCGCTGGCTATGAACAAAAAAGCAAGGCCAGTATCCAAAGAATTTGTGTCTTGCAAAACTTGGAAACACAGACTGAAACATAAAGAAAACAATTTATTACTATAAAAAATAAATAACTTACACACTCCGAACGAAAGTGAAAGTGGCAAGGAATGTATTGTAAGTTACCCAAAGAGAACAACTACAATACAGAATGAAGCTAACAAAAGTTGTAGCATGAACGTGCTACCTAGGTGGCACAATTTATTGAGCAAATAGACATTAGATTTGGTTTTTTTATTTGCGAATAATTACCATACAAAACAAAAAACAGAAGTGCCCAATAAACGATTTACATCAATGCAATAAACAACATTATTTTAAACCAAATAAAATAGTACTTACGATACAATATACGTTGATGTTAAAATGATCAAGCCACACTTAAATATCAACATATTATGCTAACAAAATAAATTAGAATAGGGCAATAGTTACTCCAACACTTCGTTTCTAAAATACACAACTACAAAGGCAACCTGACATTTCTTTCGAATTTGACGTTGACATCACAGTTGGAAGGTGCGTAAAAAAAAAAAAAATCTTTGACTTGGACCAAGGCATTTTAATAAATCAGAATATTTTTACAAAATATTGGTTACATCATCGATGTTGTGATTATACATGTGAGAACAATGTAGAAAGACGTGCACGTTACAAGCGTCCATAATAAAAACAAAAACAATTTTAATTCAAAAATTAAAATAAATTCAAATAAGCCGTGGCAGCTAAGAGATGACCAGTCCCCACTGACGGCGCCTGTTCACGAACATGACGCATGCATCAGCACCATTTAGCTCAACCATTTTGAAGGGAATTTAATGATCCAACACACACGCCACCACCAGCGAGACATTTGAGTGAGCATGACTTATTTTTAACCGCCAGGGCACATTCAAGTCAATGAAAGACGTACCTAGTAAATGGTATAGTAATAGCTGTAAAGTAGGTACATAGTGCTCACACATGTGCTATGCAATTATATAATACTAAGAGATCGAATTTATACAATCTAAAAATAGTTTTACAATCTTCAGCAGCTCGAACAATATTTTGAATGCTAATCAATTAATTTATGCGCCCTTGTGGAGCTGGACCCGCGTTGAGCCAAGCATTTTTGTCATCGATGTAATCCCCCAACTTATAATATGCTTGGCAGCATAGTGTGCGTTTTATACAAGATTTAAATTTCGTTTCATTCAATTGGAGTATGTGGGGAGGTATTTTATTGTAACATTTCAAACAGTACCCCATGAAGGATGAGTCTACTTTAGCTCTGAAACCCGGTTGAATTAATTGGTCTCTATTTCTAGTCCTATAATTGTGTCTATCACCTCTTTTACTGAAAAGACTTAGATTTTTCCTAACGTACATGATTTTTTCATAGATATATTGACAAGGTACCGTCATGATGTATCTTTAAACAGTTCCCTTAGAGAATCGCGTCTGCGGAGGCCATATATTGCTCTGATGGCTCTTTTCTGCAGAATAAAAATAGAGTCGATATCTGCAGCCCGTCCCCATAGTAAAATACCGTAAGACATGATACTATGAAAGTAACTGAAATAGACTAGCCTCGCGGTATCTACATCAGTAAATTGACGGATTTTTCTCACAGCATATGCTGCTGAACTTAGGCGTCCTGCAAGATATGTTAAATGAGGACCCCATTGCAGCCTTGAGTCGAGCGTGATCCCCAAGAAAACAGTTTATCGATGAATTCTAATTTCTCCCTATTGAATACTATGTCGGTAACAAGAGCTAGAGCACTATTGTCAAAAATCTTATGGGTCCTATCCTACACACTATCGGACACTGGCGGCCATGCCGCCGGCACTGCCACCAGCCCTGCCGTCGGGCAAGCCGCGGCGCGCGCGATCCTGACGCACAAAGCCGCATAAAGGATCGTAAAGAAAAATGAAGGCGCAAAAGCCGGGAGTACGTGCCGCCGGCATAGTGTGTAGGGGCCATAAAAGTACACCAAAGAAGATTAAACAAAAGATCAAGAGAGAAGGCACATGAGTGTCCTGATAATCCAAAAGGGAAGAGGGAAGCTCTTCAAGCTTTTGTGTTCGGCAAGTCATTTCCACAGGCAGAAGACTGGATAATCGATTCTGGAGCGTCGCGTCGACACACATGACGAATCGCTAATCTTGGTTAAGAACTAAAAGATCCTCCTAAGTCTTAGAGCTCTAAGTTAAGTCTTTGAGAGTGACTTGTGCAGATGGTAATGAAGTGTTCGGTGCAGGTGAGGGTACGGTAGTATGTGAGTCCGGATTGACAGTGAGCAACGTTACTATGTACCTAACTTAACTTCTCACTTAACCCTCAAAAGATCTTATTAGCATCGCTATGCACGGGTCTTTTGTGTACATACCGTTGCTTGTAAAGTAAATTATTTCAAGAAAAAAATCAATTATTGACACTTTATCTTTAAAGAAATTTTGGTTTGGCAACATCAAATGAGAGAGGATGGCGGGATTTGATAAATTGTCAAACCGACTAGTCAAAAGTCAATTGTCAAAAAAATTAAGTTTGTTTTGCTGATTGAATTTTATTATTATTTTTTACATTTAAAAGCGGCTTAATTTTTATCAAGTCATGTCTTCTTTGCAACCTATCCACGCATTGAGTTTGGGTAAGTTTTTATATTTGCGTCTGCCGAACTTGTTGAAATGAAAATCGTCTACCGGTGACAAACATTTCACTGTCTTCATGCACTTAATACAGAATGAGAAAGGCCAAGAACTTCGTCTTCGGGTAAGCTGACGATAGTCCGACATACGGAAACTCCAAATTGGAATAACAACGCACAATTGAAATATACAGGTGGTGCTTGTTCTCAGTGAATTTAGGGTACGTTATCAAGGATAGCGAGTATCGGTTTTTCTATATTCTCTATAATTAAGTATTTGAATAGACTTATCTTTTAGACAACAGTCTGCTAAAGGAAAGGCCACTAGCAGATTAACTGCAAAACTACACCATCGCTGCCATAGAACTTAAGTGAAATTGAAAAGACATACTTTAGAAAATTTCATACTAGTAGGAAAATAATATAAGATTTTATCATATCAGATGCTTATTAGCTGACTGATTATAATTATATGTATATTGGAAGAAGTGGAGGGATGCCTTTGCTTGAATGTAGGACAGAGCAAGCTAACTAAAAAATTGCACTAATCTACTGACTACACATCATAATAGTGACACTCAGTCACATCTAATAGTTAACGTCTACTTACTAATATTGTGCACTTGATCTGGATCATTTTGGCTTTTGTTATTATTTTGTATGTTTAGTGTTTCAATTCTAGGTAAACTAATTAATAAATAAGTAATGTCTTGTTTGCGTCCAATCTCCCAGTTGTTGTGGTTAATCACTAGGCATGTGAAATGAGGGTCTATTATACTCAGAATATCCAACCATTCAAGGAATACTAGTATGGTGTGTTGTGATATTATCAAATCAATCTGATAATCACAGAAAAGTGGCAGCTAAGGGCTTTTTGCCTGAGAAAGTTGAGCATTATCAATTCTGTTCTTGATTTAATTTGCTCATGGATACTTACCATACCCAAATTTCACTGGTATAGGTAAACAATTAAAATACTTTGTTATGTTCTCAAGTGAATCTACATGTAATACATAAAGTTTAAATCAGTTATTTGGCTTCATAGTAAAGACAGGAAAAAATCCAGAAAGTATTTGCATAATAAATTTATTAACAAACATTGTATTTTCATTTATTTTTATTATCACAAATTACAATTATATTATTATAATAATAATATTCTTTACAGATTCGGTTCAGCAGCAGGCTTTTGTCAAATATTTCCACTCTCTACCAGAGGTGAGTTCTTTTTAATTTTAAGATAGAAATAGTATTTCATGATTTATGTGATAATTATCACATAAATCATGAAATACTATGTCTATCTGGCATTTACAAACATACACATCTATTCCGCATCTCATCTACAAATATTTTTAAAGTAACAATAACTTTACATTATTTAATGACACATTAATTAACATTATGACTAGTTAATTGAATAAATATATTATTTAGGAATATTTAAATCCATTACATTGGCATGTCTTTAGAACCATGAAGCAATTTTACTTTTTGCACTAGAAAATTTATTTCCAACAGATTTCCAGAACCCAGTTGATTCAGTTACTGGCTCTATTGGAGATACTTCAGTACTTGGAGATTTTTCAGAAATTGAATGTATATCATTATTTTGTTTTTTAACTATGGGCTGTTCAATTACTTCTGGAGGAGGAAGGTAGTTTAGTGATTGTACAGAAGTTTTTGGAAGTCCTGTTCGTTCTTCTTTTGAGTATTTAAGAGGTTGTTCTGAGTCTTGACTTAATTGCTCTAGATGTTTATTTTGTTGCTGCAGTTTATCTTGTGATTCAAAATATTGTAAATTATGTTGCTCTAAATTTACCTGCTGCCCAAAATCTTGCAAGTTTTGTTGCTCCAAGTTATCTTGTTTTCGAAAATCTTGTGAATTTTGTTGCTCTAAATTTACTTGCTGCCCAAAGTCTTGTAAATTTTGTTGCTCCAAGCTATCTTGCTTTCCAAAATCGTGTTGATTTTGTTGCTCTAAATTTACTTGCTGCCCAAACTCTTGTAAATTTTGTTGCTCCAAGTTATCTTGCTTTCCAAAATCGTGCAGATTTTGTTGTTCTAAATTTTCCTGCTGTGCAAAATCTTGTGAGCGTTGTTGTTGCTCCAAATTATCTTGCTTTCCAAAATCTTTTAAATTTTGTTGCTCGACATTTTCTTGGTGCCCGAAGTCTTGTATGTTTTGTTGCTGCGAGTTGTCTTGCTTTTCAAAATCTTGCAAATTATGTTGCTCTAAATTTACCTGCTGTCCAAAATCTTGTGAACTTTGTTGCTCCGAATTATCTTGCTTTCCAAAATCTTGTAAATTTTGTTGCTCGACATTTTCTTGGTGCCTGAAGTCTTGTAAGTTTTGTTGCTCAATGTTATCTTGCTTTCCAAAATCGTATAGATTATGTTGCTCTAAATTTTCTTGCTGCCCAAAGTCTTGTATATTTTGTTGCTCTACATTTACTTGCTGCCCAAAATCTTGTAAGTTTTGTTGCTCCAAGTTATCTTGCTTTCCAAATGCTTGTAAATTTATTTTCTCATCATTTTCTTGCTGAGCAAAATCCTGTCGATTTTGTTGCTCCGAGCTTTCTTTATTATTTTCTACATTGTGTTGCTCTAAGTTATGTTGCATTTCGGAATCTTGTGGATTTGGTGGTTTAATGTTTTCATGCAGTGATAAAACATGCAGATTCTGTTGCTCTGTGTTATCCACATCCTTTTGCTCTTGGAAATCGTGATGCTGATGGAAATTATTTAGCCCATGTGTGTTTTCATGATGATGAAAATTTCCGTTATAATGTTGTGCATTCGTATTATTTTTAGTGAAATTATTTTCATCCTGATACTTTACTGTTTCTTTGCTTACTGGTGTATCAGATGGGTATTTGTCATGTTTTAGATCTGATAAATCTTCAGGGCCAATATCTCCACGACCTACGTCTAGAGAGCTTTCTTTCTCCGTCTTTGTGTCATTTGATTTATTGACTTCACTTACGTCCTTTTCAATAATGTGCATCAAATCATGGTAAGGTTTCATTTGGCTATCAAGATGCTCCTGCGAGGTGCTTTCCATATTATGGTATGTATGCATTGAGTTTCCATGAGAGTTCTGAGTGTTGGTCTGTATTTGCGTAAATGCGTTTCCTTCACCTTTATCCAGATTACCCGACAACAATGTTTGTTCGAAATTACCTAGTTTATTCCACAAACCTGAAAGAGGCGCAGTGTTTGGTGAAATTGTATCAAAAGCGTTAACATGTGAGTAGCTGTCTGTGTTCGTAGTTTGTTCTTGTCTGTGGCTATCTGAGAAATGCCAATTGCTGCTGTGGTGTAACTTATGAGTTTCCTGAAAAGAGTTTTCTTCGTTCCAAAATTGATTCTGATTGGTAGGTATATTGAAATGTCCATCGTGTAAATTAAAATATCCAGTGTTACTTTGTTTATTAGTGTCTGAGATTTTGTGGGATTGTTGTGCATTACTTGTTATTTGTTCAGCAGTTGAGTCATTATTCTCATTATGATGAACTGATTGAGACTTGTCTAGTTTGCTCACTGAGGTAAGAGGCTGCTGATCTAGGCCTGTCGGCTGCGAAACGAAAATTACTGGATTACCGTTTGAATTCGTATGGTCACTGTTGTACACGTTTTCCTGTATATTTTTATCTGACCCAAAGTCAAATTTATCCCACACATTCATTTGATCATTGTTATGTTTTCGTGATTGTTGTGAATAATTGAAAATGTCGTCGTCGCTCAGTTGAGGTTGTGTTTCTTGCTGATTGAATTTGTTGGATTCTTCATGATCTCTGTCCTGGGTATTAGCATTTTTTTGATCATCCTGGCTCTTGTAATTGAAACCCCATTTATCCTGATCTTGAGGATAATTTTTAAGTTCCGTTTCGGTATCTTGTGTGCGTTGTCCGAGATCATCTAAATTAAGAAGATTTTATTAATTTGGATTGCCACATAATATGGTTTGTTTTTAGTTAATTGATGATGATGAGTTAAAGTAGTTCCATTGAAGTATTTTTTGTTTAGGTAATTTTATAAGGTAATTTTTTTAACAATCCGTCAACAATATGTACAGTCTGTCTATAAAGTCATGAAAAAAAATGAGGGCGCTGCGGTCGTGCACGTAGCAACCCTGTATAGTGTGACTAAATTGATTTTGATACTAGCACATTATTTTGTACAAGAAGCAAACCTGGTTTTAATGAAAACGAGGAGATGCTTTTTTTTTTACTAGTTAGAAAAAGTTAGTTTTTTGTATGTCGACATAATTTATTTTAAAATAAATACAGTAAAAAAAAAAATGGTCACAATAGTTTTTGTTTTATTTGCTTATTATAATCCGACTGAAAATACAAAAAAAAAAAATCTTTGCGGAAAATCCGAAAGTGGACCTTTTTGTGCCTTTGGTTAGTTTTCATTAGAAATTGACCTGAACCTATTATTATTAGAAATTATTTTGATAAGTACTGTGTTTTGTATTAGGGTCAAACAAGTTACGGACTACTGAAAGAGATCACGTTGAGTAACAAACTATAACTGAAAAACTGGATACTCTTCATAAATGAGCGAGTACTCCTCGAGTTCCAAATTACCAGTTTTATTTGCTTGGAACTACTTACTCGCAAAGAACTTCAGTATTGTGTCAATTATGATCTTATTTATAATATTCCTTTAGAACTCGGTACGTATGCATACCTACCATTCATAAAAATATTCAATAGTAGAGCCCTCACACCAGGGACCAGCAGCTTAATTGCATAACATAATCACAACACATGTATTAAATATGTTATGTATTAAATAAGTACGGACTTTTAAAATATCTTAATCAATGCTTTGAAATGAAAACAGTCATGACTGTGTTATGCAATTAACAGAAGGTTTAAAATCAAACAATTATTAGTCATCAAGTATAAAGCCAGCCACCAAATTAGTAAGTATTGTCAATTCATGTCAAGTATTACAATTGACAAATTAAAGAAATCTGATATCATAATAAAGTAATGAGAGAAGACAATGAGATGTGGTTAAATAACAGAATATTTCTTTAATATTAATATATTCTTTTGTTAGTATGACTAAACACAAAATCTTTATATTAGGTATTAGAAATACAAATGATTAAAACAATATTTAAATAGGTATTATTGATAGTTTGTTAAATTAGTGATGAACCAGTATCGACGAATACATGATACTGTGTGGTTTTGAGTTAAAAGATTGTCATTTATTTTCACCACTTACTTTGATTGTTTTGTTCAACGTTAGATAGTTGCTTATTTATGTCTTGAGGTTTTTGTCCCAAATCTTCGAATTTATCCCACGTGTTGTGGGCTTGCTGTCCAGCTTCTTGTTGAGAGTCCCAAACAACTTCTGCTTGCTGCCCTAAATTTTCAACTTGTTGACCCGAATCTTCTTGATTTTGTTTGTGTTGCTGTTGACCGAAATCTTCTAGGTTCTGGCTTTGTTGTTGCTGGCTAAAATAATCTAGATTTTGAGTTTGTTGCTGTTGGCCAAATTCTTCAAGGTTCTGGCTTTGTTGCTGTTGACCGAAATCTTCAAGGTTCTGGCTTTGTTGCTGTTGACCGAAATCTTCAAGGTTCTGGCTTTGTTGCTGTTGACCAAAATCTTCGAGGTTCTGGCTTTGTTGCTGCTGACCAAAATCTTCTAGGTTTTGGCTTTGTTGCTGCTGACCCATATCTTCTAGATTTTGACTATGTTGTTGCGTGTCTTGAAACTGATCAGTGTTATAAGAACGAGCCACTCGTATATGACCGTTCTCGTCACAGTCCGCTCCGCTTGCGTGTGAATGCTGGTAATGTGACCCAGTCCCTAAATACCCTAGATTCTGTGTTGAACCCGTCGTCAATCTTTGAGAGGATTGGCCATCATAATATGCACTAGATGCTGGCTTGATAACATAAGGATCTCCTTGACGTTCCCATGATTTATGGTATGAATAGGCTGATTGATAACTTTTAGGTTTTGCATTTAAATTCTCAACTTGACTGTTTAAATCGCCGGCAGCGTTAAATCCTGTATTATGCCCCGCTGCTTCTGTCAAGGCATCCGCCGCAACTCCATGATGTCTGCCAGCGTTATATTGGGATTGAATGTTATAAGCATTTAAACTAGAGTCTGATGAGGTTTCTTGGTGGTTTGTTCCATATCCCGCCACAGAGTACCCGTTAGCATTAGCGTGTGACGCACCGTTGCGTTGTGTGTCATAATTATAACGAGATTGACCAGATGTTGATTTAACGTTAGCGTTATATCCACTATAAGACGAGTGTGCCCTCTGAGAATCCACTCTGTGCGTGTCATATTGATCACTAGCTGTGCGTGCTTGACCATCCTCATACAATTCACTATTTCTTGGGAAAGGGTTATCTGTAGGAGTAGGCGAGATAACTGTTGAGGGAATTGTATCATGTTTTTCCCATTCCTTACGGTAGTTGTACGACGACTCGTAGTGTTTGGCATTATTAGGTCTGTACACAGTACGCTGGTTATCATTACTTAAGACTTCTGCATCACTCGTAAGGGAATTTTGGTCTATTATACTAGATCCGTGTGTGAGATCGTACGTTTGAGCAGCTACTGGTATGGCAACTCTCGTTCCTGGCCTGACGATAATTCTAACTGGCGTCGCACTTATTAATCTAGTATGAACATTTGAGCCATAGCCTCCAGAGTGTAAATTTGTATTGCTGGTATCATAGGCCGCGTGCTGTTGGAAACCAGACTGTGCGTTATATCCTGCAGCGTGGCTTGTTTGCCTACCGTAGTCATACTGGCCAGCTCCTTGTGTTTGATCTAGTGCCTGAAGATCATCAGATTGGAGATTAAGACCTGAGTGTCCTGCCGCCTGATATCCACTGTGTCTTGAACTTTGTGATTGACTATTGGCGTAAGCTGCAGCATTGTACGCTGAAGCTGCTGAACGTGATGCTTGCGACTGTGAGTCGCCATAAGAACTGCCTTCTTGGAAGTTACGCCCACCGAGATTACTGAGGTCATAATGACCCGAGCCATAAGTACCTCTGGAGTTGGCAGCACTATACACACTTCCAGTTCTCGTCTTGGCGCCATCACCTAACTCTCCGTCGACTTGCCTTACGAGACCACTCATTTGATTTTGAGCTAAGGAGTCCATGTTATGAGCGCGTTCGAAATTCCCGCCCATGTTTCCTCTCTGAGCGCCATAATACCCTGATTTAGTTCCATCATCCGAGGAGCTCCTTGAAAATTGGAAATCTTCCTTTTCTTTATATTGCTCAGGTCTAGCCATTGCTAAGGCCCAAATCGTGCCCAAAACCATAAGACGCTTCATGTTGAACTGTTGGTCCACTCTGAAACGATAAAAAAAAAACTTATTAATATTTTTTCTATTTGTAAGGGAAGTACTATTAAATAAACACTCTCTCGTTCTGTTTCTACTCGGACTTTAGCTGCAGACATTTAAAATAAACGGGTGAGGCAATGCATGTAGATTTAACACTATTTTAGGTGTATCGAGTTGTTGAATTGTGTTAGATACCGTTTGTTAATTAAGTTAGTTTCCTCAACAATCTCTGGGTTAGCTCGAAAATACAACAATTCAACATCACCTCTAACTAAATGACAAGTGACGAAGGGGTGATAATGTGTATATCTGTATTTTGGTGTTTTTAAGTGTTAACAGGCAATTATTTTGATATTTATACCAAAACTAGCTTTTGCCCGCGGCTTCGTCCGCATGGATGTCGATAATTATCCCACCGGAACATAACGGGATAAAAATCTATCCAGGTTATAATTTATCTGTGTGCCATATTTCATCCAAATCCGTTCAGACGTTTTGCTTTTTTGAATAACAAACATCTAAACATGCAAACTTTCATATTTATAATATTAGTAGGATTCCCAAGGCCTTAAATATATGTAAAAGAAGTAGAAATACAAAAAAAACAATATTGCATGTGAATTTTATTTAGTTTATTTTACCCCCTTGGGAGGCGATTTTACAAAAACGCTGAAAAACGTAATTCTTTGTTTTTACCAAAAGCATAAATTTGAATTTTCTCATACCTAACTTAAGACATGCTGGGTTTTCCCATAGGTACAAACTTTAATCCCCTAGGATAATTTTATAAAACTACAGCCAAGTAAAAAGGAGGGTTATGATTTTGACCGGTATGTATGTATGTATTTATGTTAATCTGTTCCCTCACCATAACTTCTAAACTACTCATCATAATTTGACAAATTAAGTATCGTTGAAAGCGTCTTGATCGTCCGCTGGGCTATAAGCTATGTGACGTCACATTTAATTCAATATGACGCCCGCTAGAGGGCATAAATTCATGAACTATAAAAAAAACCAGAGTCACACGTTATCTGTTCGATTTATGCACGAGTGACTCTGGATTTTGAATTTTTCAGTTTGTGATGTCTTGTTTATACCTGTTTAGTTGACTTTTTTTTGTCGTACTTGAGTTTTAGTTTTTATAACTTTTATTTTATTGAGGAAAAAGTAGCCTGTTTCCTGCCCAGGATCTATTTATTCTCTCTATATCTATTTCCTTTGCCAAACTATCGAAATCCGTTAAGCGGTTTAGGTGTAAAAAGGTAACAGACAGACTGTTACTTTCGAATTTATAATACCAGTATCTGAGTATTTTCTTTACATTTAAGTTTGGCGGGTGGGTATGTGTATTTTTTACAAACATCTTAAGCTTCATCAACGCTAAACAAATTAGGTTAGCATCAGGCGACTGTTAGGGCCAGTCCAAGAACATCGATGATGTGAGGCCATGATTTTTATTTGTGTTTGTTAAGTGTCTCTGTAAGGACCGGTTTCTTGTTGATACTGAATGAGATCGGCTTCCACTAACTGTATTGCATAGTATTTTGAGACATATTAGTTAGCTTTTATTAGATACTAGCTTTTGTCCTCTCCTTCGCCCGCGTGTATGTAGGAAATTATCCCACGGGAACGTACTACTGGAATAAAAAGTATCCTATGTGTTAATCCAGGTTATAAACTATCTGTGTGCCAAATTTCATCCAAATCCGTTGACCTGTTTTTGCGTGATTGAGTAGAAAACATCCAAACATAAAAACTTTCACATTTATATTATTATTAGTAGTATTAAGCAAATGTAACAACCAGGTTGCCTAATCGATAACATGTCATAAAATAAATGTAAAATAACATCAAAGTATGTACGCAATACCAAGTTAAGCTAACCTCAAGTTATTAGTTAGCTTCAACGCCAGAAAATATTTGAAAACGCTAACATTATTCATGTATGACGTAATTATCATGAAATGAAATAATTTTCAGAATTAATTTGAACGATTTTGGATACCGAAGACACAATAGGGATACTGACAATTTTTTTTTTTGTCCCTCTTTGAGATTATAAAAAAATATTGGGCACGTATTTTTTCTTTTTTTACGTAATCTAAATATTACGGCGATACATTGAGGTAAAATATGCCATTACGTCACGAGTATGTAGATTTTATACGTACTAGTGACGTATCGACCCCCACTCCCCAACTTAAAATGCGTTTTATCTAAGTATTTTTTTATTAATATGATAAAGCAAAAAATACGTGTCTAATATTTTTTTTATTATCTGACTGACGGACTAATTAGAATTTCGTATTTTTTACCCAGGCATCCATCCCTATTTAAATACACCAGTAGCGTCGCACGTACCCTTCTATCTAATTACGTAACATATTTTCGTAAACGATTACGACTAATTTGTTTCATTTTGTCAGTTCAACAACATTCATTGCGTTATTAACGTTTTTAGCAGTTTTTTTTTCGAACTTCCTGTGCAATAATTTATCAATCTGTTTTAAAACGATTCAGATTCTGATTGATCGTGTATTACGCGATTATGGTACAGGAGACCATTTGAAAAAAAAATTGGCTATAAAAAAATCCCTTATTAAAACGTCTGAAAATATTGTTTTCAAGTGTACCCAATGTTCACTTGAAAACAATATTTTCAGTTGATGCAAATAAAAAAATTTTCAGAAGAAAGTGTGAGCATCTTATGTGTTGAAACCATTTTGGCAGTGTTGGAAATTTTTACCTAACTGTCTCATAGCAACCTGGTTTTTTTTAAATACTGCCGGGGTTACCAAAAAAATGTTTTGAGACATTTTAAATGTTATCTATAATTCGAAAAGAACGTTTGGGAGTAGCTCAGGACACATTTATGTGACACGCAAAATATCTGGAAATAAACTTTCGTAATAGAATGACGAAAAATTTGTACATTTTTAATATCAAACATTGTAAGTAACCATATGGCAATTTTTTTTTGTTGCGAAAATTGCCCCTTTGATACTGCGATGTTTTAGGACCGATACTACCCACCGAGTTGGATTTAGAATCATCTAAACTAACGATTTATATAGATATATTATATTAAGCCGTAAAACGATGCGAAATGGTTTTGGCCGTGGGCTCTCGTACTACCACGCCAAACGAAATATTACAATGCCAAGATAAAACTAAAGAAGTTAAAATAACAACTAAGATAAAGAAATCACTAGTATGTTATACATAACATAACTTTACGCTTGTATTTCTCGAATGGTCAGGCAGAACTTAAGCTTTACATACACATTTCACCATAATGGAAGTAACGAAAATTAAGTTTAATGGGGAATTGGAACTATAAAGAATCCGAAAACCAGGAGAACCATGTCGCGGCCCGCGGGTACTTCATTTCATTATCTACCAAATATGTATAAGTCGCCCTTTGAAACTTTAGCGTATCTATAGATAACAAATGCAGTGTTAACTCTTTTAAATACACTATTTTCAACGTATCAAATAAGTAGAACACTTTTTCCAAAAACTGTTAAATTGAATTTAAAATAAAAATATCTGTTTTTTATTTAAGAAAAGCAGTTAAATAATTATGATTTTGTAGCGATCTAAGAGTTAAAAACAAACAATGGTTTTAACATGACATAGGTAACTGCAGAAAATAAAACAAATGGCGAATATAACTTACCTATTATCAATAAAATACGGAGCACTTGCACAATAATTACAATTTCACTCTGCGACTAGTGCGTGTCGCACACTGACATTGGTTGATCAGGACGCGCCAATTTATTGAGCTTTAATATTCTATCTCCAACAGATAACCTCATGACCGAAACATGAGTGATCTTTTATTCTCAGAAGCGGGCTTGCAAATAAACTAAATCTCGTGTCCAAAACCTTGAGTGGCCCAACGATCACTGTTATTTATATTGGTGATTGTCAACTTATAGGTTTGTGTTCGTATGCTTAATGATTCAGAGGTACAGTGACTTCATTCATAAAGATTCAACTAAGTCAAAGCGTTAGGTATTAACAACTATGTATCTATGATTGATTCACCTAAGACTGCAGTTGTGCTTTTGTACTATTTCTTCGGTCCATAAGACCTATACAAATACACACGCATTACACGATAATTACCTACACTATAAGCCAATGGAGTCCGCGATTTCTGATTAGTTGGATGACCTTTTGCATATCCTTATCTTTCTCTCCGACTCTCCGAATTAACTAATAATGTGATATTATTTGTCGCCACTTCGTGGAATATAAATAGTTATAATAATAACACATTGTTTGTAATAATATTATAACCAGTGTTGTTAATAATATAACTGTACCCTACGATTTTGAAGTATTTATACATAGTGCCAAACACCTATTTGTTCATAGAAAAAACCCCCCGCTTCTCGATCATGCGGTTGCCGCTTCGGACCTAGCTGGTATATACCCTTAAAAACTCAAAATACTCAAAGCATCTATTTCAAATAAACCAATTACAGGCAGTTTTGAATTATCAAGGGGTCGGTGAGTCAGAAAGATGAATCTAATCGCCCATTCCAAAGCCAGTCTGAGATTTTCAAATGCACATTAAGCACGTACTTTCTAACTTAATCTTTAGTAATCACAGACATGCTAAAGAACTTTAAGGCCCAATATGACCCGATACTGAATATATATGTTCACGTTCTCTAAAATGGGTGCAAGTATTCGTTTTTCCGTCCCTGACCATAGAGCTCGAAAGGCCCTGACCCTGATATGTGTGGATAGACTTAATAGTCTTAAACCTTCAACCGGCACTAGCAAACATAGTGATTGAGGCTCGTTCCGAGAGTTGCGTGAGAAGACGGCTTTGCCTTTTAGACTCTGTAGTAGGCAATCTCTTGCTCCAGAAAGAAATTATGTATTTCGTCATAAACAACAATACGTACTCAGAAATGACATTGCTCTTATTTAAAAATGGGACATCAAGTGAGGAGTAATCAGGACTGATACTTTTAGTACATTATCGACAACAATATTTTATACGATTTGACTTGTTTATACATCTTTTTCTTGTAATTTATTATTAGTCTTTTTATTTATGTTTACGGTAAAATTCTAAAGAAGTTTTTTATCATACAGTAACTCTTAATAATTAACTTCACAATCTGCTGGAGACGTTGGGGCTTTAAGATTTTTGTTGAACAATATTTTTTATAAAACAAAAGAATATCGTCTTAGTAATTTGTTCTGCTGGGTATGAGCCATCTCATAGACCGCATGACTTGCAACAGTACCTACTTGATTTTTTATAAATAATTATGAGCAATGCGTAATCAAGATAATTGTATGGAAATGAAAAAAAACAGAATTATCCGATTCTAGGTAGCAGTTTTAAAGGACCGCAATATTTTCAGAAACCTGCTACAACGGTGAGGATTTTTGACCGCAATGATTACTACAGTGTCCATGGAGTTGACGCAACTACTGCTGCCCGGGAAGTATTTTCCTCAGTGGCGAACATCAAGAAGATGGGCCTTGAACCGAATCGCCTCGAATACCTCGTATTGTCGAAAGGCAATTTCGAAATTCTGATAAAAAAGATTTTGTTGGTAAGTCCCACATCCTTGATTCCTAAAAATAATAAACGGCTTTGTTGTGCTTAACAGTGTTCAGTGTCAAATGCTTGTTAGATATAAAAGAACATTGAACTATGTGTCGCACATGACGATATGTTGGAGATAAGGTCAATGTTGTATTGATAGTTTAACACCTAGCTATGTGTAGCTACTAATTATTAGTTTTATTATTTTGTAGGAAAGAAAAAAGTCCAGGGCTGGCATTTGCAACTAAATATTATTTACCCAATAGTTTAAGTTGCTGAATTTTGAGCTTAAATACTTTTTATTTTGCCATCGTCACATAAAACAATATACAATATTTAGCATTTTTTTCTTTACGCATTTTTTATTAGTGTATTATTTGGATACGAGCGACTCGCTCCTGCTTCGCACGGTTTTTGCGACTTGTCAAAACATCGAGATTTCATTATTATATTTAATATGAATGTATTACACACATTCTATAAATGATAGTCAAAATTCAAAAGTCATTTAATCAAACTAGGCTGAGAATCAGCACTTTTCGAACGTCAAAATAACATAAGACAGTCCCCCAAAACGCCCACCCTTCACCACTTCCTAGTGCTTTAGCTGGGAAGAAGTGGCGCAACAAACTCAGCAGCACTGCTGTCTGTTCAGTTACAAAAAAAAAACTTGATTGTATACAATTGTATGCAAAATAATTTACATTACTCAACACAAAAAAGCGCATCAAAATCCGTTGCGTAGTTCGGAAAAACAACGCGGTCACACGGGCAGACAAGAAATGCGACTTTATTTTATAATATGTATAGATTTCGATTTATCAGAACGATTTGTTGTTAATCACTTTAAGACCGATAGGGATAAATCTAAAAGATCTAAGCAAGCGGAAACTGCAATACGTACAACGCGTAATGACACGTGACCTTAAACTTTATCACGGCTATCTCACGTTTATCAGTCGGCCTCTTGTAAACACAGATCATCTTAAACACGTTTTAATTGTATTAATTGTATGACACTACTGTTTTACACTACGTATTTTACTAGATACATGGACATTGCACGCTTATAATGAGTCGTTTATATTCATCTCTGTTCACTGGCCTGATTTTGCATAAGATGACATAAATATTTCATACTGTCTGTGTGTTAAATTGGTTAGACTGTAATTGCCCGTAGGCTAGCAGCTAGGAAAAGGTGTGGGGAAAACCTGAGTGAATAAATAATTAAAGTATTATTTCGACGACGGTTATTGTATGAGATCTACAAAATATATTACTAAGGCTGGTACTTTACCTTTATTAACACTTTTGAACCCTACATAAGTATTCCTCAAAACTGTGTTAAAAAAACATTACTATCGTGACTTTTAGATTAAGAAATAAATCTAGTAAACACTATAAAATTTTATGTTTCTACACATATACTTATTATTTTTATTTTCACAGGTAAGGCGTTATAGAGTAGAAATATACGTGGCTGAAGGATCAGTAAAAGGGAGCGATTGGTTATTGAAGTACAAAGGTTCGCCTGGATACTTGTCACAGCTGGAAGAAATACTTGGCGAAGGGTTGGGAGCCTCTGAAGAAACCACTCCATGTTTGATGGCAGTTCATATTAAGACAGATGCAGTTACTAAAGTAATTTTATTCTGGTACTAGCGTTTGCTTCGGTTTGGCTTCGCCCGCATTGATGTCAGAAAATATCCCACGGGAACGTATTACCGGTATTTCATACCTAATAGCCGAGGAAAAGGTCATTGATTCCTACGACTGCGGCCGCGTTGTCGTCAAACATAATTACTTTGTTACGCGTAATTTTGAATCGGTGATATCTTTTAAACTATTTTTTTTAAATCTCTTAAACTATTATATCTTTTTAACTAGGCATATTTTAATCTAAATTAAAAACCCAATTTAAATAACACATTTTATTGGATAAGGATTAATATAATATTAAAATAGCTTGGGAAATAACAATGAAAGTTTTATCAAATTCTGAAAGATGATAAAAATGGTTATTGTGGGTCATCATTTGAAGATAGACATATGCCATCGCGGACGTATACAATCCTGTAGAACATAAATTTTATTTATCTGCCACGGTTTACGCGGCGCACGCCAGTAAAGCTCCCAGTCGGCATGAATATTTCCGACATCATCGACAATAATCGTCATATTTCAGTCTATTTACACAAAACCTTAATGATTTATACACTAAAACCGCCCTCTGCATCACTCCGTCTATTCGTGAAAAGACAGACAGACGCGGCGGGGGACTTTGTTTCATAATATGTAATGATAAGGATTATTGTTCACTGCTTGAGATCTGAATACGGTAGACAGTGAATCGAAAATTGCGGACCAATTTACTTCATATTACTTCAGAGAGCTGACTGCCCCGCCCTTATCTACTTTAAAAAATTCGGCAACCGCGACTTGCATTTGAACGTGGTCTTCCAATCTTAGTGTTCAATGTCAGAAAAACAGACACCCTTCCAAGAACTGAATGTGGTTGAAAAAGCTCGGTGACTGATTGCTAAAACTCGCAGATAATGTGAGCTGTGTGCCACCTTCTGCAACCATTAATTTTGTTACATCTTCGCAAATGGCCTTAATTTTTTTCCGCGGCATCTTTCGTGGCCTGCCGCGACTCCGCCTTACTTTATTGCTGTTCATTTAATGAACATCTTTATTATATTCTAGGGTCGTCTTCTGGGCATAGCTTGCGTGACTGCTGGTGACTACCAGATGTCTGTTACGGAGTTCACCGATGATGACTTACTTACAGAGCTGGAAACTATCACGGTACAGATGGCGCCCTCCGAATGTCTCGTACCGATAAGCGAACAGGATGATGTAAGTATAAATAGCAAAATAAGGCGGGGAATATATGTTTTTTTTGTACTGCTCAACTGACACAAGTTGAGGCAAATATGACTACTGAACTCACGGATACATAAGTATTATTGTATGTCAGTGGTAACAATAAAATTTGTAATTGACAGCTCCTATACGTCGTAACAGTAAGGGCAAGTATTGCCACAAATGTTTTACTGTACATCAGTAAGTAAATATTTATTTATTTTATTTTTAATATGTTACAGTATAAAGCATTAAGAAAAGTGATGGAACGAACAAACGTCACTGTGACTAAAATGAAGAAGGCTGAGTTTTCAACTGAAGGGCTCATACAAGACCTGAACCGGCTGCTCAAATTCAAGGAGAATCAGCAACAAGACGCCAATGCTTTTCTAGAGACTAGGAAAGATGTCGCCATGACAAGCTTGGCTGCAGCTATCAAATACTCTGCGTTGTTGAATGATAGTACTAATTTTGGAAGGTATGTGAATATTGGTTAAATAGTGGTAGACTTCCTTGTAAAGGAACTCGTCCAGGAATACCTATTTATGCCGCTGTGATCCGAATTTAAGTGTCACACTTATGTGACATTTCAGCTTTGCCTCTGGGATGAAAATGTCTCTGCGATAACTCAAATATTGTAGAATTGCCGATGTATTTTGTGTTCGTAATTATCAGATAGCTAGTTGACTTGTTTGCCATCCAATAACATAACAAACGTTGGGTTCGCTTTAATAAGCTTAATAATAGCCCTCCTGTAATTTACTGTTTCTAATGCATTGAGATATTCTTTAACATTCGTAAATGAGCAGCTAACTTTGGACATGATTGTGTTGTAAAGTGTAAAAAATAGCATAAATCATTTAAGGTCCGCTAACTACTTTTGTGCGGATATACAGTAAACAAACCCCAATAGGGCTGTTGACAAAAAATATTTTTGGTCCCTCAAGTAGATTATTTAGAAATATGGGACACGTATTTCTCCTTTTTTTACGTAATTAAAAGATTACGGTAATACAAGTAGGCAATACGTTAAAATGTGGTATGACGTCACTCCCCGGTAGATTTTATACTGACTTGTGATGTAGCGAGCCCCCACTCTGCAACTTTAATGCGTTTTATCTAAACCATTTTTTAGTAATATGATAAAGCAAAAAATACATGTCTAATATTTTTTTATTATCTGACTGACGGACTAAAAACTTTATTTTGTCCCAGTCAACATCCCTATTATGCCAATATTATTTCAGATTTCGTCTGGCAACCATTCAAGCCGACTGTTTTCTACACTTGGACTCAGCAGCTCTAACTGCACTCAACGTGTTCCCAGAACTTGGAGACACGTCGCATGCGCCCTCTAGGAGCCTGTACGGCTTGCTAGATAGATGTCGCACTCAGCAGGGCAAACGGTATGCTTTCATAATCTTCTATTGTATCACATGGACTCAGTATGTTAAGGTTAAAATATTTGATTGTTAGTAGGGCTGTCTTGATATCCTGATTATGCCGAAAGTACGTAATTGTATTGTGAAGACTATTTATTTCATGGGATATTTGCTCATATCATTCAAGTGGTCGCAGTGGTCATTCAACATATTCCGAATCAGACGTTTATAAGAGTAGAGAGAAATATCGTCAATCTTTGAAAAATATATTTATTTCTTTGTGTAGATGTTTTTAATTAAAGTAAACAAAGTTGTCTTGCTCTTAAAATGATTCATCTCAAAGTTATTATGATTCATTTTAACAAGAAGCTGGTTTTGTCATTCTGACATCATGGTGAGACACTTGAAATGTCACTGCATCATATTATTTAATTAGGTACCTATTCATAGTATTCCATTAGTGATTAATACTATACCATGGCCTTTTTTCCATAGTTTGACGAGTTAGGCTAACACGTCAGGTAAACTTTTTGTTGCGCTCGGATTTTGTAATAGAAGTTGCAAAAACAGCGTTTTTAAAAATGTGACGTCATTGTGTTGTAATTTATTTCGAGAAACTAATGATAAAAAGAACTTTTTCTTTACCTTGCTCTAAATAATATTATTTCCCGACTGCCCCGTTGGTCTCGTGGTCGCAAGCGCGAATGCTGAACGTGGGGTCCTGGGTCCGATTCCCGGGTCGGGCAGGGTTATTGGATTTTTCCATTAGGAATTTCTTAGTAACAGCCCGAAGTTTGGAAGTTGGCGGTGTGATTCCCGTGCCTCGGTGCGCACATTAAGCCGATGGCCCTGCGCCTGATCTCTCTCCGGTCGTGTCGGATTGCCGTCCCATCGGACTATGAGAGTGAGGGAAGAGAGAGTGCACAGTATGTCTGCGCGCACACTTGTGCACTATACTATCTCCCGCGCCAAAGGCTTAATCTCCGTTGAGATTGGCCGCCGCGGCCGAAATACGGTCTGGAGGATGATATATATAATATTAACATTCACGTATTGTTCAACATAGATAAATAATAAAACGTCAATTATTCAAACACTTCTCCAATAATAACTATAATTATTTTTATAAAGGGTTTTAGCCCAATGGCTACGACAACCGCTCCGAGACATAAACCTGATTAACGAGCGACTGGATATCGTCGAGTTGCTGATGAGTAACTCACAGCTTCGACTACAGTTGCACGAAGACCATCTGAGGAGGATACCTGACCTGCAGGCCTTGGCCAGGAGACTGACCAGGAAGAAGGCTAACTTACATGACTGCTATAGGATTTATCAGGTAAAAAGAGGACAAATTACGACTAGTTTTAGGTATTAGGTAAGGAGACATCTTGTGACTTAATACTTTTGCGGGTGGCGGGGACATCGACGCAAAAACTGATACCATGGATTCGAAAAATTTCAACTCAGGGGGGTTCAGGATCATGTACTGAATCCATGGTATCAGTTTTCGCTTCGATGTCCCTGCCACCCTGTATAGGTATGAAGGATACATGAAAAGAAAGGTCATAATGTAATCATTTTGGAGAAAGAGAAACTTTAAGAACTTTGTAAACATTTATTTAAACACTTATCGTGAGTAGTTCGCGTAAAACCTCACACGTATGATTCGGGTGTAACCGACTAATTCTCATTTGCCTAGAGCCTTTCGTTTTTACGCAGCAATATTGTAAGTACTCGATAAATACTTCTTCCCCTGTTCCATCTACAAACTGTGTCAGCATACCTCCGTCTACTCCTTTTAGGAAATCGGGTATGACGGTTATTGTTTTCTGAAAATTAACCCAACAATATGAGTAATTCCAGGCTATCCAAAGGCTGCCATCTTTGCTGCGTTGTCTAGCTGAAGCAGAGAACGCAACCGTTCATTCATCAATCACTGAACCGATATCGGAGCTGAATGAGGACCTGGGCAAGTTCCTGCAGATGATTGAAACTACCGTCGATATGGAGGCCGTTGATAGAGGTAACATTACTTTTTCACTTAAACCATTATCAAATTTACTTACAGGTTCTAAAAAACAAAAAACCTATTCCTCTTAAAATTTTGTCCAAGCTTAAACTTTAGTGCCAGTTATTGTATTTTGAACTTAATTCCGACAAGAGTAAAGTTGTTACCATAAAAACTGACTTTTTACGCAGTCTTACTTGTCATATAGTTATGCCTAGACTAAAGCTAAAACTCGTTTGGTAATGAGACGGGATAGGTTTATTGTTTTGTAGATCCTTTAAAAAAAAACATGTTGGTACACACTTGTACTTGCTACTTGCAAACTGCTACTTGTTCACTGTACTTGGTATATACGTGCATGGAATGAGCGTTTACAGTAACTCCCGTGTCAGTCATACGAATAAAATGGCAAATGTAATAGTACTGTAGAACACTCATGATAATAAAAGATACGGAAAAAGTCCGTCCGAAAGTACAAACCGCAGTTTTCAAATTAGTTGTTTGTCTCATGGCATATTTTCTTACCTTCGAATTTATTCTTCTTTTCAAAACACGAAAAGGGGCCCGGGACAGACTGGATGCGGAAGGAAAACAATTGGTTGTTGCTTTAATTTAATAATATTTAATTAATTTCAGGTGATTTCCTCGTAAAGCCATCCTTCGATGAACAACTCCAGAGCTTAGGGGAGCAATTGGAACAAATGCAGTCATCAGCTGAAAGGGAACTTAACAAAGCTGCCAGGGACCTAGGACTTGATGCCGGCAAGACTATCAAACTAGACAGTAATCCTCAGAATGGTTTCTTCTTTAGGTAGGAACTGTTTTTACTTTTTGTGGGTAGTATGTGAGCAGTATGCTTTTCCTAGTTGACGTCTAGTGGCAAAATCGCAACCGATCTATGTTAAAAACGTAATGAAGTTTGCCTTTTTTTTTGTTCAGACTGAAGGATTCTTTCGAGGTGGTTTCCTCCAGAACTTGTATAAAGACAAGCGTAGCCTAAATATCTGCATTTTTTGCATAACAAACAATTATAAATTGAGCCTCTCTCGACAGGTATTCGCATCAGACCTTGGATATGACCTTACTAAAATAAATTCTATGACATTACATACCATTTACAGAGTTACGTTAAAAGAAGAACAAACTCTGCGTGGAAACAAAAAATATACCATAATCGATGCGGTGAAGGGAGGCGTTAGATTTAAAACTAAAGCGTTGGAGAATATCACCGAAGAATATACTTCAATCAAATCGACGTATGAGAAGGAGCAAGATAAAGTGGTCGCTGAAATAGTCGGCATAGCAGGTGAGATCTATTTAATACTTTGTTAAGGCCTTTTCAGATTATAAGTGATATCGCTGATGGCGGACCAGTGTCACTACCAAGCGCGACAGTGATTACGCTTATATCTAAATAGGCCATTAATAACAGGTAATGTTTTATATTTCTTAACCACGCTTATATTGAATGGAAAATTAATTATCGATAGCCTATTTCAATATATCATCGCGGACGGTTAATCACTTCACCCTTATGTTGCGTAGCAATAAGGTTGAAAAGTCGTCAGCCGCCATCATCCGCAATGGTACTTCTGTTTTTAACCCACTTCCAAAAAGGAAAGGTCAACACGCTGAATAAATAAAACAGCTGATGCCAAACTGGATCCCAACAAGTATTTAACTATCATCTTTTTTTTAATATCTATTTCAACGGGTGTAAAAAGACGCTTAACGAAGCCGAAGGTCACTTGTATTGCCCGTCATTGTGATATTTTTATTGTACTGGACCATACTTGGAAACCCTCTGGTTACGGTGATGTTGAAAGTCAAGGTTTAAACTTCATTTCGTGAAAAAAAGAAAAAAAAAGTTACAACTTAACTTTAAATACCCCCAAAACTCTTGTACCGCTGGATGCACCCATAACCACAAGTTTTCGCGTGCATTTCATTGCGCATTGCTGTAAACAGCGATTTTTCACACCAAAAATATGAAGTAATTTCCCAGCTATCATTTTTGGTCAATGTTACGTAGTTTGATGTACAGAATGTACCTGACACCAGTATATCAATTCTTAATTGAATATCGTGATTGGCCAGTTTGCAAGGCAAATGACCCAAGAGATAGACTGACCCGACACTATACCGAAGACATCCCGGACGTCAGCCAAGATTAGGATGGCTCTGAAGCAGCTAAATAAAATTGGTAAAAATTAATTAATTTGTGGTTATTGGTTAATATGGTGTATCATAAAATTGTGTTTTCAGTTCGAACAGCCGACGCATCGCATTTAGTAGCAATTTAGCAGTTGTAATTACGATTATTTTAAGTTGTAGAATATCTTTTTCTTTTTTAAGTATGTAATTAAAATGTCTTATGAACTAACGTTTATTCTGGTATAAATTTTACGTAATAATATTAATGTACTATGGAGATTTATAGTTAATTGTGAGCGTTTTTTTATGATTTTGAATGGATTTTTTTTAGATATTCCATACTACATATTTCAAAATTCTGAGGCTGCTATGAACTAAACCACTTTTAAAGAGATGTTATTATATATTTTCCATTTCATTTGCTATGTACAGTAGTTCAATCAAGGAGCTCGAAAAGGTGCCGTCGCACATTTTATGAAAAACTTACTTCGGAATTTTGGCTTTATATAAATAGATAAGAAAAAATTGCGAAAAGCGTCGCCGCTATAAACTATACTCATAACTATTATCCATCACTCAATAAGTCATAGTTATCGTTGAAGTCTTCTAGTTTCTCAGAATAAGAACGCCCATTTAATGCAAAAATTACCGTCCATATCGGTCGAAATGTACAGGCCTTTTAAAAACAACAAGGCGCGGTTAATGACGGAATTACGGCTGAAAACTATTCTTCTGCAGCAAGGTGTGAGACAAGGAGACTTTATCTCTCCGATACTGTTCACCGTTGCTCTGGAAGATGTCTTGAAAGGGGTTGGCATCAACATCAATAACAAGTACATCACTCACATTCAGTTTGCCGAAGATATAGTACTCATGAGTGAGACTATGGAACACCTCGGTACAATGCTCGATATCGATGGACTACATAGAGCTTCCAAAAGAGTGGTTCTTAAAATGAACATGGACAAAACGAAAGTCCTGTCAAAGGCCCATGTAACACCCAGCCTCATGAAGATAGGAAAATCTAAACTCGAAGTTGTGGACGATTATGTTTAACTAGGTCAAATTTAGAGATAGAGGTAAATCATCGAATCCGACTCGACTGGGCAGTGTGCGTTCGGGAAGGTAGAGGTAGGAGGTATTTTCTGGTCTCACATACCAGAGTTTCTCAAGATGAAAGTCTTTAACCAGTACGATGCTTGTGAGGCCTATGTCCAGCAATGATCGTCTCTCGGCTGAAATGATGATGATGATGGCCCAGTGGTTAAAGCCTCGCCTCTCATGCACGAGGTTTTGTGTCTAATCCGGGCAAGTAGCAATGTGACTTTCAATTCATAGGTACTTTCTGAGTTTATCTCGGACGTTACTGACATCGGTAATCGAAGACATGGTGAGGAAACCTGAAATCGCCAATCCGTCTTGAGCAAGCGTGGTGATCAATCCTCGTACCTTCTTTGTGTGAGAAAAGGATTTTGCCCTGTAGTGGGACAATAATAGGCTGGTATTATATCAATTCTCTCTTTAATGTTTCAGCTGGATATTCCGAATGCCTGTTCTGTTTATCCCACATCCTGTCCCGTCTGGACGTGTTAGTATCGTTCGCGGTGGCCGCAGCAAGTGCCCCGGCGTCGTACGTGCGCCCTGTACTCACGGAGGAACTCGACGAACTTGTGTTTGAGGAGTTGAGACACCCCTGTCTAGAGGTCGCTGAAGGCGTGTCTTATATACCGAATGATGTGGTTTTTAAAAGAGGTATGTTTTGCCTTTACTAGCCTAAGCCTTTGGACTGATGGTCTGAATTAAGTAATTATTATTATTATAAGCCTAGTTTCGACAGGCCAAACAACGTAGCCATAATAAATACGTGTGTTTAAAAACGTTGTTTTTTAGTTGACAGTTGACAATTTTCAATTCTAATGTGGACGCTGCTTAGAAATCTCTAAAGCCAGCTTGTAACGAAACATCATAACATGCTCCCCTCGCTTGTTTGCCCTCGAGCCTAAACTCACTTGCCGTGTATTTGAAGTTAATGACTCCGAGCGTATCGGATATACGAACTTGTCAAGGCGCATACAGTCGTACGCGCCGTGAGAAGTTCGTGAACAATCCTTGTACAGCTACGGCACAAAAATCTTTTGGCTCGTAGCCAAAATCTGAACTATCGTTGCCATCTTGTTCTTTTAATATATTTCACAAAACAATTGCACAAATGTTTACCAAAAGCGCCCCCCTGTCATCGCCACGCAAGCGACAAAAGATCCTTGTAACAGTACCAACAACGCCTTGTCAATATTATTCAGGCGCCAAAAGATCTTGGAAGTATTATAGATTTATTTAAGTAAGCTGATGTCTCTCACCAATTAACCTTAACGATCCAGGTTCAAGCGTGCTGCACATAGTGACAGGCGCCAACATGGGCGGCAAGTCCACGTGGATGCGCTCCTGCGGGGCCGCGTGCGTGCTGGCGCATGCGGGCTGTATGGTGCCCGCACGCGCCGCGCGGCTGCCGCGCCTGCGCACTGTGGCCGCGCGGGTGGGCGCCGCCGACGCCGAGCGGGCCGGACACAGCACCTTCATGCGGGAGATGGTCGACACCGCCGCCATACTGCGGGTCAGTAGTACTGTAGTACATGTATGTCTGCCCGCCTGCGCGCCGGACACAGCACCTTCATGCGGGAGATGGTCGACACCGCCGCCATACTGCGGGTCAGTAGTACTGTAGTACATGTATGTCTGCCCGCCTGCGCGCCGGACACAGCACCTTCATGCGGGAGATGGTCGACACCGCCGCCATACTGCGGGTCAGTAGTACTGTAGTACATGTATGTCTGCCCGCCTGCGCGCCGGACACAGCACCTTCATGCGGGAGATGGTCGACACCGCCGCCATACTGCGGGTCAGTAGTACTGTAGTACATGTATGTCTGCCCGCCTGCGCGCCGGACACAGCACCTTCATGCGGGAGATGGTCGACACCGCCGCCATACTGCGGGTCAGTAGTACTGTAGTACATGTATGTCTGCCCGCCTGCGCGCCGGACACAGCACCTTCATGCGGGAGATGGTCGACACCGCCGCCATACTGCGGGTCAGTAGTACTGTAGTACATGTATGTCTGCCCGCCTGCGCGCCGGACACAGCACCTTCATGCGGGAGATGGTCGACACCGCCGCCATACTGCGGGTCAGTAGTACTGTAGTACATGTATGTCTGCCCGCCTGCGCGCCGGACACAGCACCTTCATGCGGGAGATGGTCGACACCGCCGCCATACTGCGGGTCAGTAGTACTGTAGTACATGTATGTCTGCCCGCCTGCGCGCCGGACACAGCACCTTCATGCGGGAGATGGTCGACACCGCCGCCATACTGCGGGTCAGTAGTACTGTAGTACATGTATGTCTGCCCGCCTGCGCGCCGGACACAGCACCTTCATGCGGGAGATGGTCGACACCGCCGCCATACTGCGGGTCAGTAGTACTGTAGTACATGTATGTCTGCCCGCCTGCGCGCCGGACACAGCACCTTCATGCGGGAGATGGTCGACACCGCCGCCATACTGCGGGTCAGTAGTACTGTAGTACATGTATGTCTGCCCGCCTGCGCGCCGGACACAGCACCTTCATGCGGGAGATGGTCGACACCGCCGCCATACTGCGGGTCAGTAGTACTGTAGTACATGTATGTCTGCCCGCCTGCGCGCCGGACACAGCACCTTCATGCGGGAGATGGTCGACACCGCCGCCATACTGCGGGTCAGTAGTACTGTAGTACATGTATGTCTGCCCGCCTGCGCGCCGGACACAGCACCTTCATGCGGGAGATGGTCGACACCGCCGCCATACTGCGGGTCAGTAGTACTGTAGTACATGTATGTCTGCCCGCCTGCGCGCCGGACACAGCACCTTCATGCGGGAGATGGTCGACACCGCCGCCATACTGCGGGTCAGTAGTACTGTAGTACATGTATGTCTGCCCGCCTGCGCGCCGGACACAGCACCTTCATGCGGGAGATGGTCGACACCGCCGCCATACTGCGGGTCAGTAGTACTGTAGTACATGTATGTCTGCCCGCCTGCGCGCCGGACACAGCACCTTCATGCGGGAGATGGTCGACACCGCCGCCATACTGCGGGTCAGTAGTACTGTAGTACATGTATGTCTGCCCGCCTGCGCGCCGGACACAGCACCTTCATGCGGGAGATGGTCGACACCGCCGCCATACTGCGGGTCAGTAGTACTGTAGTACATGTATGTCTGCCCGCCTGCGCGCCGGACACAGCACCTTCATGCGGGAGATGGTCGACACCGCCGCCATACTGCGGGTCAGTAGTACTGTAGTACATGTATGTCTGCCCGCCTGCGCGCCGGACACAGCACCTTCATGCGGGAGATGGTCGACACCGCCGCCATACTGCGGGTCAGTAGTACTGTAGTACATGTATGTCTGCCCGCCTGCGCGCCGGACACAGCACCTTCATGCGGGAGATGGTCGACACCGCCGCCATACTGCGGGTCAGTAGTACTGTAGTACATGTATGTCTGCCCGCCTGCGCGCCGGACACAGCACCTTCATGCGGGAGATGGTCGACACCGCCGCCATACTGCGGGTCAGTAGTACTGTAGTACATGTATGTCTGCCCGCCTGCGCGCCGGACACAGCACCTTCATGCGGGAGATGGTCGACACCGCCGCCATACTGCGGGTCAGTAGTACTGTAGTACATGTATGTCTGCCCGCCTGCGCGCCGGACACAGCACCTTCATGCGGGAGATGGTCGACACCGCCGCCATACTGCGGGTCAGTAGTACTGTAGTACATGTATGTCTGCCCGCCTGCGCGCCGGACACAGCACCTTCATGCGGGAGATGGTCGACACCGCCGCCATACTGCGGGTCAGTAGTACTGTAGTACATGTATGTCTGCCCGCCTGCGCGCCGGACACAGCACCTTCATGCGGGAGATGGTCGACACCGCCGCCATACTGCGGGTCAGTAGTACTGTAGTACATGTATGTCTGCCCGCCTGCGCGCCGGACACAGCACCTTCATGCGGGAGATGGTCGACACCGCCGCCATACTGCGGGTCAGTAGTACTGTAGTACATGTATGTCTGCCCGCCTGCGCGCCGGACACAGCACCTTCATGCGGGAGATGGTCGACACCGCCGCCATACTGCGGGTCAGTAGTACTGTAGTACATGTATGTCTGCCCGCCTGCGCGCCGGACACAGCACCTTCATGCGGGAGATGGTCGACACCGCCGCCATACTGCGGGTCAGTAGTACTGTAGTACATGTATGTCTGCCCGCCTGCGCGCCGGACACAGCACCTTCATGCGGGAGATGGTCGACACCGCCGCCATACTGCGGGTCAGTAGTACTGTAGTACATGTATGTCTGCCCGCCTGCGCGCCGGACACAGCACCTTCATGCGGGAGATGGTCGACACCGCCGCCATACTGCGGGTCAGTAGTACTGTAGTACATGTATGTCTGCCCGCCTGCGCGCCGGACACAGCACCTTCATGCGGGAGATGGTCGACACCGCCGCCATACTGCGGGTCAGTAGTACTGTAGTACATGTATGTCTGCCCGCCTGCGCGCCGGACACAGCACCTTCATGCGGGAGATGGTCGACACCGCCGCCATACTGCGGGTCAGTAGTACTGTAGTACATGTATGTCTGCCCGCCTGCGCGCCGGACACAGCACCTTCATGCGGGAGATGGTCGACACCGCCGCCATACTGCGGGTCAGTAGTACTGTAGTACATGTATGTCTGCCCGCCTGCGCGCCGGACACAGCACCTTCATGCGGGAGATGGTCGACACCGCCGCCATACTGCGGGTCAGTAGTACTGTAGTACATGTATGTCTGCCCGCCTGCGCGCCGGACACAGCACCTTCATGCGGGAGATGGTCGACACCGCCGCCATACTGCGGGTCAGTAGTACTGTAGTACATGTATGTCTGCCCGCCTGCGCGCCGGACACAGCACCTTCATGCGGGAGATGGTCGACACCGCCGCCATACTGCGGGTCAGTAGTACTGTAGTACATGTATGTCTGCCCGCCTGCGCGCCGGACACAGCACCTTCATGCGGGAGATGGTCGACACCGCCGCCATACTGCGGGTCAGTAGTACTGTAGTACATGTATGTCTGCCCGCCTGCGCGCCGGACACAGCACCTTCATGCGGGAGATGGTCGACACCGCCGCCATACTGCGGGTCAGTAGTACTGTAGTACATGTATGTCTGCCCGCCTGCGCGCCGGACACAGCACCTTCATGCGGGAGATGGTCGACACCGCCGCCATACTGCGGGTCAGTAGTACTGTAGTACATGTATGTCTGCCCGCCTGCGCGCCGGACACAGCACCTTCATGCGGGAGATGGTCGACACCGCCGCCATACTGCGGGTCAGTAGTACTGTAGTACATGTATGTCTGCCCGCCTGCGCGCCGGACACAGCACCTTCATGCGGGAGATGGTCGACACCGCCGCCATACTGCGGGTCAGTAGTACTGTAGTACATGTATGTCTGCCCGCCTGCGCGCCGGACACAGCACCTTCATGCGGGAGATGGTCGACACCGCCGCCATACTGCGGGTCAGTAGTACTGTAGTACATGTATGTCTGCCCGCCTGCGCGCCGGACACAGCACCTTCATGCGGGAGATGGTCGACACCGCCGCCATACTGCGGGTCAGTAGTACTGTAGTACATGTATGTCTGCCCGCCTGCGCGCCGGACACAGCACCTTCATGCGGGAGATGGTCGACACCGCCGCCATACTGCGGGTCAGTAGTACTGTAGTACATGTATGTCTGCCCGCCTGCGCGCCGGACACAGCACCTTCATGCGGGAGATGGTCGACACCGCCGCCATACTGCGGGTCAGTAGTACTGTAGTACATGTATGTCTGCCCGCCTGCGCGCCGGACACAGCACCTTCATGCGGGAGATGGTCGACACCGCCGCCATACTGCGGGTCAGTAGTACTGTAGTACATGTATGTCTGCCCGCCTGCGCGCCGGACACAGCACCTTCATGCGGGAGATGGTCGACACCGCCGCCATACTGCGGGTCAGTAGTACTGTAGTACATGTATGTCTGCCCGCCTGCGCGCCGGACACAGCACCTTCATGCGGGAGATGGTCGACACCGCCGCCATACTGCGGGTCAGTAGTACTGTAGTACATGTATGTCTGCCCGCCTGCGCGCCGGACACAGCACCTTCATGCGGGAGATGGTCGACACCGCCGCCATACTGCGGGTCAGTAGTACTGTAGTACATGTATGTCTGCCCGCCTGCGCGCCGGACACAGCACCTTCATGCGGGAGATGGTCGACACCGCCGCCATACTGCGGGTCAGTAGTACTGTAGTACATGTATGTCTGCCCGCCTGCGCGCCGGACACAGCACCTTCATGCGGGAGATGGTCGACACCGCCGCCATACTGCGGGTCAGTAGTACTGTAGTACATGTATGTCTGCCCGCCTGCGCGCCGGACACAGCACCTTCATGCGGGAGATGGTCGACACCGCCGCCATACTGCGGGTCAGTAGTACTGTAGTACATGTATGTCTGCCCGCCTGCGCGCCGGACACAGCACCTTCATGCGGGAGATGGTCGACACCGCCGCCATACTGCGGGTCAGTAGTACTGTAGTACATGTATGTCTGCCCGCCTGCGCGCCGGACACAGCACCTTCATGCGGGAGATGGTCGACACCGCCGCCATACTGCGGGTCAGTAGTACTGTAGTACATGTATGTCTGCCCGCCTGCGCGCCGGACACAGCACCTTCATGCGGGAGATGGTCGACACCGCCGCCATACTGCGGGTCAGTAGTACTGTAGTACATGTATGTCTGCCCGCCTGCGCGCCGGACACAGCACCTTCATGCGGGAGATGGTCGACACCGCCGCCATACTGCGGGTCAGTAGTACTGTAGTACATGTATGTCTGCCCGCCTGCGCGCCGGACACAGCACCTTCATGCGGGAGATGGTCGACACCGCCGCCATACTGCGGGTCAGTAGTACTGTAGTACATGTATGTCTGCCCGCCTGCGCGCCGGACACAGCACCTTCATGCGGGAGATGGTCGACACCGCCGCCATACTGCGGGTCAGTAGTACTGTAGTACATGTATGTCTGCCCGCCTGCGCGCCGGACACAGCACCTTCATGCGGGAGATGGTCGACACCGCCGCCATACTGCGGGTCAGTAGTACTGTAGTACATGTATGTCTGCCCGCCTGCGCGCCGGACACAGCACCTTCATGCGGGAGATGGTCGACACCGCCGCCATACTGCGGGTCAGTAGTACTGTAGTACATGTATGTCTGCCCGCCTGCGCGCCGGACACAGCACCTTCATGCGGGAGATGGTCGACACCGCCGCCATACTGCGGGTCAGTAGTACTGTAGTACATGTATGTCTGCCCGCCTGCGCGCCGGACACAGCACCTTCATGCGGGAGATGGTCGACACCGCCGCCATACTGCGGGTCAGTAGTACTGTAGTACATGTATGTCTGCCCGCCTGCGCGCCGGACACAGCACCTTCATGCGGGAGATGGTCGACACCGCCGCCATACTGCGGGTCAGTAGTACTGTAGTACATGTATGTCTGCCCGCCTGCGCGCCGGACACAGCACCTTCATGCGGGAGATGGTCGACACCGCCGCCATACTGCGGGTCAGTAGTACTGTAGTACATGTATGTCTGCCCGCCTGCGCGCCGGACACAGCACCTTCATGCGGGAGATGGTCGACACCGCCGCCATACTGCGGGTCAGTAGTACTGTAGTACATGTATGTCTGCCCGCCTGCGCGCCGGACACAGCACCTTCATGCGGGAGATGGTCGACACCGCCGCCATACTGCGGGTCAGTAGTACTGTAGTACATGTATGTCTGCCCGCCTGCGCGCCGGACACAGCACCTTCATGCGGGAGATGGTCGACACCGCCGCCATACTGCGGGTCAGTAGTACTGTAGTACATGTATGTCTGCCCGCCTGCGCGCCGGACACAGCACCTTCATGCGGGAGATGGTCGACACCGCCGCCATACTGCGGGTCAGTAGTACTGTAGTACATGTATGTCTGCCCGCCTGCGCGCCGGACACAGCACCTTCATGCGGGAGATGGTCGACACCGCCGCCATACTGCGGGTCAGTAGTACTGTAGTACATGTATGTCTGCCCGCCTGCGCGCCGGACACAGCACCTTCATGCGGGAGATGGTCGACACCGCCGCCATACTGCGGGTCAGTAGGACATACACGAAGAATTTTTATCCCCATCCAAATTTTAATGAGTAATTCTGTGGAGAAAAAATCGGTGGTGAAACAATAAAATACGTGTTTTTTCTTCTTTCGATTTTTGGTTTCGTAAAAAGCGGTGAACAGTCACACAATAACGGCTATGCAAAAACAGAGCGTTAATTTAAACCTTAATATCCAATACTGGTGAAAAATACAGATTTTCATGAATGCCGTTATTATGAGTGATGTAAATATTGAAATATGACATCACATCGTTGTCTAAAAAAGTCTACGCTTGTGGATACTACCCGCGGATACACATCCCCACTGCACCCACACGTCGCCCCTTTCTGTCATTCAGCATAGCCTACGCAAGCATAGTATCGTGTTGTAACGTGTCGCGGGTTCGATCCCCGCACGGAACAAATATTTGTATGATCTGCAAGTAGTTGTTCCGGGTCTGGGTGTTGATGTATGTGAGTTTCTATGTTTGTAAACGCACCCACGATACAAGAAGAAATTCTTAGTGTGGGGCAAAGTTTTAAAAAAAAAGAAAATAAAAGAAAGTTTAACTTAGTAACCACGCAGAATTGATAATACCTTCGGGAAAAATCTTATATTGTAAAAAAAATACCAAAGTTACAATATATATTTTTTTAAATAACAGTGTCTTAAAATATTATCTAACGCGTAGTTTTTTTTTTAATGGTTATTAAAAAATCATCCTGTAACTTTATGGCTGACCAGCAATTGAATAAAACCTATCAAAGTTAAAATCAATACATTTACAATTATTATTACAATCGATACAAAGGTACTTTCGCATAAAGAAGAATATGCAAAAAACCAAGCGAACCTGCAACGAGGCTATTTATCGCATTCGTAAGTTACGGTTACTCCGTGAATACGGTGTGAAAAAAAAAATACATGTTAGCGATAAATTACCTGCTTATTCTCGCCTACGAGTCTCCCATAGACATTCTAGCTTATGGAAGGTTGAGAAATTCTCCCCGTGTAAACGAGGGTTTAGCGGTATTACACTAACGTTCGATAAACATCAGAGAGGCAGCGTAGCATTTTGCGTCCAACCTGCAAAGGTTTAATAAAATAACAAGTGACATTTTGGTGTTATTGAGTTTTTCCATTTGGAATTTGTTAGCAGCAGCCTCAGTCTAAATGTGTGCCCGATTGATGGCAATAGCCTCGCCCGTGAGACTTATACATATCGAAATGTTGTACACCTCTGCCTTACTCTCCGGGAAATACATGCATGTTATGTTATTTTGTAAATCTAAAACGAAAACTTATTCATTCCAGACGGCGACACCCGACTCGCTAGTACTTATCGACGAGTTAGGACGAGGCACTTCAACGTATGAGGGCTGCGGCATAGCATGGGCTATTGCAGAGTAAGTACATATCTATTGTAGAGCTTATGAACTTACAGGCCAAAGCAAGACTCGATCGGCAAATGTTTCGTTTGAGCGGTTATGGCTACTGCACACAGGGCTGGCGGCACGGATCGCCGAGTGGCACTCCTTTGTGGTCCAGGCGCACCGCGGCTTGCCCGGCGTTAAAGCTGGCTTTGTAATCTATACGGTCGACTTGAAGACTTTAAGGTTTTCTTACATGACGCCGGAGCCACGTAGATTTTACACTCATTCTGAGATATTCTGATTTTTTTTCATCTTGCGGTGCGGTGGTCCGGCGCCGGTGCGGCGGTTCGGCTCATGGGTGATATTCATTGGTATACACAAACATGCGGTCCGTCGCCGGTGCGGCTCCGGCGTCATTTACCATCGAATAAGTTCATATCTAACCACCGTAAGGACTATTCTGGCTTGCAGCGCGCGGCGGCTATAGAACCGGACCGGTAACAGATGTGGTCATCGTGTCACGGGATTTTGGTTGGAAACTGATTAGAAATGAACTTCTTTGATGGTACAAGAAGCCTTACTTAGAATCTTGTCATATTTTGTAAATGTCAAAAAGGTGACGCGTCTACGAACAAGTTTAATGGGAAAAAGTCCAAAAGTGATCAAAGTTTTCGTATGATGATCGTACAATCAAGTTTCGCCCGGACGGTACAGTTGACACGAAGCATACACTGATCGACCTGTGCTTCGGACCTAAACATAAATACATATTCCCAAATATGTCGAGATAATAACGGATGTAAAAACACCCATCACATAGCCGTTATCATAGCCTGCCTTGCACTTTTTGTGGATACGTGTAATGTTCTTAGGAATGTGTACAGAGAGAATTAAAACATTGAAGTTCTTTCAGTATTTATTTACTCACCATACCCAATACAATTGAAGTTCTTTGTAAAGTCAAAAGGAATGAGAAAGGAATCCGAAATGTGTGCGTCAGCGTTTCTCTACACGTTTTTCACAACACTCCATTTATACCTTTACAGGGAACTAGCAACAAATAGTAAATGTTTCTGCCTGTTCGCGACTCACTACCAAGAACTGACTCGTCTGGCGAGTGCCCACCCGGGCGTCATCGTCAACTCGCACGCAGAGGCATCTGTCGTCAACGGACAACTATTACTGTTGCACCGCATTGCGCCCGGCCCCGCACTGCATTCTCTAGGACTGCACGTTGCTAAGCTCGCAGATCTACCTGAATCTATTATTGAGGTGAGGAACTTGTACAGTCACATCCAAAATATATTCGTTTCCCTAAGGGCTATATTTGCAAGCTTTACTTGCTTCGTTTGTAAAATGTGATATTGACAGACTGACTAAAAGAACACTTATCTATGCTATCAATAAATCATCCTAGCCTTTTCCTAACTATGTTGGGGTCGGCTTCCAGTCTAACTGGATGCAGCTGAATACCAGTATTTTACATGGAGCGACTGCCTATCTGACCTCCACAACCCAGTAACTGAGTAATATTGTACCCCTTGGTAAGTTTGGATCTCAGACTTTCGGATGTCTGACGACCCATAACGACTGTCAAAAATCTACGAATGACAGCCGGGACCAACGGCTTAACGTGCTAACACGCCACGGACCAATCTCGTCAAGCGTAGGTTAACCTGATGGATCGACCCGTGCGGCTGTTATTACTTAGCCACGAACTTCTCTTACTTACTTACCTATACATACTATAAATAATATAATATTAATAATAAAGCTGAAGAGTTTGTTTGTTTGAACGCGCAAATCTCTGGAGTCGGATTTGAAAAAATCTTTTTGCATTTGTTAGCCCAATTCTTGAGGAAGGTAATAGGATATTTATGCAATATTGTGCTCAGTGCCGTATATTCAAAAGGTATTATGTGTTCTGGCTTGATAAAGTATAAAATTTGAAAACTGGCGAATATATTATAAAAGATTCCACTATACTTACTATTGTATAATGTTAAAAGAAGCTACAACTCAGCCTATCGCAGTCCAAACCTGGACATGTGCCTCCCCCAAGGAGCGCCACAACAACCAGCTCTCCGCCTTCCATCCTTTCTGAAAGCAGCGTATAATTGCAGAATAAGATTGGGTTGCTTGCTCGCTTTGTTGCTTGTTTGTTTGATATCTTTCTTGATTTTTGCTTGCATGCATGCCTGTATGCTTGTTTGTTTACCGAAATCGAATCAGCCAATCTTAAGCCTTGTAGCCTGTAATTTAGCTTGTAGTCACCTCCATAGACATATAAGTATATGAACTGGAAATACCTACAATTTAAAAGGTGCATGCATACATACAACTCATAATGTCTCATAAAATGGCTGCCATTGCTAGGGTTGTGTCAATCAAGGACTTACAATACAACACGCAGGCATGTTGAATGGCTGTTTTCCAACATTTACATGCAGATTTAAAGGTAAACTACTCGTAATTTTCTTGCAAATCTCAATAACACAAAGTCGCTTAAGTTGGCTGATACGGCACTTACCTGTTACTACGTCACGACAAAATGTTGCCATAATGAGACAAAACGATATTTCACATTCTGTATCGTATTTCACTCATATTTGTATAAACAAATATATGTATAGAATAACGCGGCGTCTCCAACTTTTTTCTAGCTCATCAGTCGCCGCCTTGGTCTTGGATCTGAAATTTTTGAGTCATAACTTATAAAAATTATTTATCCTAAATAACGTAATAGAACTGAATCGAATATTTTAGTGTCAATTACTACCACTTATGCCAACTGCTTTGGGAAATACATGACATTACGATATCTTATAATAATAGTCTTCCAAACCTCCTTGCTTCGGTAAAGTACCAACTCTATAATCGAAGTTAAGCTGAACTTTATTTTTGTGATATCTTTTCAGTACGCCGAGTCTCAACAAGCGCAGCTGGAAATCAACTTGTTCGACGTGGAGACAGCTGTTAAAACAAAGGAAACGACAGAGGGTCACAAATTAATCGCAGATTTCTTGCGAAAATGCAAACTAATACATGAGGGTACAGCATCAGATGACACTATGATAGAGGAAATAACGAAGCTAAAGCAAGAATTGCTACAATCTAATAATAAGTATGTGGAATCTCTTATGGCCTGAGATCTATATGGCTTACTTTCATGTCAAATAAAAGTTTTTCAATGTTTTTTATTTGCATTTTATTGGTCTACCTACTCAGTCCGTTTCCCAAAATAAGTACACCATTTTGTGTTGACTCGTTGGTCTAGTGGTCGCATGCGTTCCGCGCATCGCGGCGCGTGGCGGGCGGAGGTGTCTGTCAGACTCTTACTGTCTAAAAAACCAACCCTATGTTCCAACTCGCACCTACGCCGGGGGTCGCGGGAACGTAACAATCTTCCGCAACCCCCGGCTGGTGCCGGCCCGCCACCGCGGGCCTCCTCGGGGCAGGGGGGGGGGTGTTTGACTCCCCCCGCGACGTCTCAGAGGGGCGCGCGTGGAACACTACGCGCCGCCACCTCGGGTCCTGATGTGTGGGGGGCGACGGACGTCCCCGAGTCCGTCGCCCCTGGACACATTTAGGGGGGCAGTCCACGCCGTGGTGACACCGGGCGTCCGGCTCCCTGTTTATGCGACACAGCTACTTCCCAAAGCAACCATGCCCCGAGAGCATCTGCGTCACCCAAAACGACAGGGAACCGTGTCTCCTCCAGAGCCAGCGCTCGAGCACCGGCCGGGCCGCCTCGATGATGTCGAGGCCGGCGGTAGGGCGTGAGAGCCTGTCCCGCCATTCCGCCACCAGGACCTCGCGAAGCTGAGACCGATGCATCCCCATGTGTCGCTGCATCGGTCGCTCGCCCCCGCTGCCTCCCGCCACCGATACGATGACGCGAGTACTTTCGCCTCGTGGTCCCAGGCCGGGGATCCGGCCCGTGCACAAGTCACCTCGTAGGAGATCGTGCGATACCTCCTGATTACTCTGTCGGCCATAGCTATCTGCGGCTTGCGCATTACCGCAAGACTAACCTGACCTACGCTAACAGTGATCAACTAATCTTGGGTTTTGAAGGAAGGTACATTGTACTCCTCAATGATGAATACATTCTATTCTATTTTTAATAAATGGCAAGCAAAGCCGATGTCGACTATTCTGCCAATGTCTAAAGTGAGTTGAATGAACAAGTGCGCAATATAAAAAAAAGGGAAAAACAAATAAAATTATTCGATTGATACAGTTGACCACAATTTAGATCTTGTTGTGTTAGTACAGGACTGTAACAAATAAAAAATATAAATATTGATATTATAATTTATTATAACATAAAATATACGCATACCGCACATAAATAGACAGAATAATTTATAACTTTATGATAATGTGACGGATGAAGGCCATCACGCCACAAGCAGATCTGGAGAGGAAAATGTTAGTAAGGAGGGAAAATTGATCGGAAGAGGGATCTTAAATTTAGGGAGACGTTTATATAAATCTAAAGGTGGAACGTTATTCGAGCATTCAAAGAAGATGTGATATAGAGTGCCCTCTTCCAAACCGCACTCGCAGAGAGTCACGAATGTTTTTTTTTTTTCTCGTCTACCCCATGTTGTGGGGTATTCGTAGAAAGGCCGTTCGAAAATATTGTGAGTTTGTGAAAACCATTTTTAGATTCAGGGATCCGTTTGCGAAATATTAAGCATTTAACTGAATTTTTTTGTTAGAGTCAAGTGTCCCCCCCCCCCCCCCCCTTCTAGCTAAATGGTTGTACTTGGACTTGTGAAAAAATTCACAGCAGTAGTATACGAGTACATAACGAAATTAAAAGGAAAACTATCAGAGCTAAGTAGGCTGTACAGGTTAACGAGTAATAATCAACCAACTTAAATTTGCGGTTTGAAAAACATGATCTCTCATACATTCCGTATGGGAGAACATGTTTTTCAACTACAATGTTAAGTTTGTTCTTGGGATAAATTCATCCCAACTACGGAACCCTTCATTGTGCGTGGTCCGACAGGCACTTGGCCGGTTTCTTTTTCTTACAGTGCTATTCCACTGATCCTGCCATGAAGAATGTAGCTCAACCTTTGGAAGGCTGAGCAAGTCATACCCCCGATGAGAGTTGTGGGTGAGGTCAGCTGTTGCTGATGAGCAAGCATCTTTGGCTAAAGCATCAGCGCACTCATTGCCCTTAATGCCACAATGACTAGGTATCCAAACTAACTGAACCTCTCGTTGACTACTAGAACAAGATAATCAACACTTTTTAATTTTTTAAACAAGGGTCCTGTGCAATTTACTTTTGAAAGGATTTTGTACATATTAAGGCTTGCAGACAGCTAAGCGAGTCTGTGAAAATTACGGGTTTGTCAATATTGTGGTGTGGCTATGAAAAGACAAGCTGATTGGAATAAAGCCGCACACTCTCCCGTGAACACAGGACAACTTAGGGCATTTGTACTGCAAAAAAAAACCTTTAAAACCCAGTCCATCGTTCTCCCACCGCCGTATTGAAAGCCGAATTCGCTGAAGTGGACTTTGGAAACACCAATATTTTTTTTTTTTTTGGAATTACATGACTTCATAGCAGGGGCGTAGCTACCGCCGTATCTGCCGTATTAATTATACGGGGCCCCGGGCCACAGGGGTTTATCCTAAAAGTTAGCAATGTCGCAAATAACTGTCAAATATTTACCTGTTTTGATTCTTATAGCAATACTTATTACTGAATAGAAATAAGAAATGTGGCTAACTAGCGAACTAGAATATTAATAATGAATTGCAATTATAACATTGAATTTGTTGTTGTGTCCATTTTTGGGTGTAAAAAACGCATTTGGAAAGTTTCCAAATAGTTTTTTTACATCTAAAACGAAGCATTCGGTGTTACGATATTAACTATAGCATTTCATAATCAATATTCTAGTTCGCTAGTTAGCCACATTTTTTATTTCCACACAGTAATATTGCCAAATTAATCAAAACAGTGAAATATTTGACTTCTATTTGCGCCGTTGCCCACATTCAGAATAAACGCTCTGATTTAATAAATCAGTTTGCCGAAAAAAAGGCAAGGAGAGTGTATATTTAATTTGAATTGTTTGTAAAAAATTTGGAAAAGTAACAGATAGATAATTATGATGATTAAATATTTCTTTTAATTTTATGCAAACATTATTTTTTCTTTTGTGAGAAATCTTTACCCTCCATAAGGGCCCCCAAACAAATTTTTATACGGGGCCCCGCCAAGGCACGGTACGCACGCACTGCTTCATAGGGAAAGTTAAAAAGAGGTAATCGGGGATTCTGTTCTATTGGAGATTCTGAATTATGACTTAGACGAAATGCTTTTATGATTAGGGGAATTTCTTTGTTATTCCAGTAATTTGAATGAGTTAGATGCCATATGCATATAGCATCTAACTTATTCATTCAATCTTGCTAAAAGGACATGGGAAGATCTAGATATTAACTTAGCTAGAAAATGGGGGGGCCACATACTGCCGTCTTGGGGCCAGGGGAGGTTCAGCACACTCAACCTGCAGTGCGTTAACGGGAGAAGACTTCATACAACCAGAGATGATCCGAAGGCATTTTGACTTAACCTTATCCAGCCCAGCCAAAGCGGGCTTCTTGCATGGAAGAAGATGGACCGTGCCAGTCTAAAACACTACGTATCAAGGCGTTATAGACTAATTTCATAGTGTAAGGGTAGGCAGGGTGACCAGACACCTGCGAGAGCTTTTAAAATTGAAACAACTCTTTCACATTTTATTATTAATAAATTTATATGGTGCTTAACATATCATTTTGAATCCAAAAAAACCCCAATTTTTTTTACTTTATTAACCAACGGAATATTGTGACCTAAAATGTCTACTGAGATGTGCGGAATCAGTCTTTTACGAGAGAAAATTACTGCCGAACTTTTTGGTTCGGTTATCGATAGACTATGGCTTGGAAAGTTCTCCAAGGATCCATGTTGGGACCTCTCTTATTTAATATTTTTATAAATGACGTGGCCTCTTGTTTCTTTAACTCTAAAGTCGTATTGTATGCGGATGATATGAAGATGAAAGTCAACCGTTGAGGACGAACGCTTATTACAGGATGATATGGACAGGTTCAACGAATACTGCGCTAGAAATAGGTTGAATTTAAATGTATCCAAATGCTATAATGTACGCACATTTACGCGTAAGCCAAACCCTGTTAAATTTTATTATAGACTTAACAATGCCTTAGTGGCCAGAGTTAGCGTCATATTGGCTTTTACTTTTGACTCTAAGCTTCTGTTTGATGCACATATTAATAACATAGTTAACCGGGCTTCTAAAGCCTTGGGTTTTATTTTTAGGGTCTCTTCAGATTTTAAGAATGTCATAACAATGGAAATTCTGTATTGTGCATTTGTCCGTAGCCACCTTGAATACCTATGCTTCTCAGGTTTGGAATCCAAATAATAATGTATACATTAATCGGCTTGAAGGTATACAAAGGCGATTTTCGAAGTACACTCAATATCGCTCAAATACCTATCTCCCGAATTATATAAGTCGGTGTAAAAAAAAACCTATTCTGCCTCTACACGAGCGAAGGAATATTGCAGATCTAGCTTTCTTATTTAGCGTTATGAACGGATCTACTGACGTGCCTGAGTTGGTGGGCAAGATCGGGGTTCGTGTACCGAGTGAATTTCTTCGGAGACCACGTCTTCTCCATGTGCCTCAAGTCAGAGCTATCTACAGACAGAACTCGTACGTGATAAGAGCTTGTCGTATTTTTAACATGGTGTGTCAGGATCTCGAGATTGATTTAGATTTATGTACTAGTAGCGTTAAGGAAGTAAATAAAAGTTTGAACAATTGTTTTTTCGATGTATAACCATTATTTTTTCTCTCAATATTACTGTTTTTTTTTGAGCATGTGAAGATTCATTTGCGTATCTCTTAATCGCTGTTTTCGCGTATTTGTTAATGTTACTCACACTAATCGTTAGTGAGCTTGTCATCGTTTACACATTGTACTAGATATTAAAATGTATTAGCTGTAATTTTTTCTAAAATGTATAAAATTAAATTAATTTAATAGCCACTGGTTCAAAGGGTCCAGAGAGAGGCATAGAGATGACGCCGCTTCTATGATGGAAGAATCTGTCACATCACAAGACTAAGTCGTCGACATATTGAAGGATGTGACAGTTATTATTTAGGCAGGACCCAATGTCCGCCGTGTACAAATGATAAAGAAGGGGGCTGAGAATGAATCCTTGCGGTAGTCCCTTTCAAGTCTCTCAGAACCAACCGTATGCAGAGGAGATGTCTAGGAAAGCGGCAACAACGGATTCGTTTTTGGAAAACGTTAAACGGATATCCGCAACTAAAACGCCAACACTATCCAAGCCAAGCCCTTTCCTAGAACCATATTGGTAATTCGGCAGTGAACCTTTCAATTCGACTATCCATTCAAGTCGGTTTTTAATCAGTTGTTCCAATAATTTGGCCAAGACTGAGTACAAAGCAATTGGTCTAAGTCTCTATCTATATGTTGGCCAGGCTCCAATAGTGGGATAATAATTTGTAACTTCCACTGATCTGGGACCCAACCATTACTATAACAAAGATTAATAATATCTAGAAAGTAAAGTTTAGCCTTGTGTCCAGAATGAGCAATAAAAGAATATCATACACCGTCAATACCGGGGGCTGAGTCCCGGACGGTTCTTCCAAAGTAAATGGCACATCAAAAGGATCCTCTGAAACATTTTGCAGGGATATATTGAAACATATGGAACATAAAGGAACGTATGGTGGATCAATTTTGTAAAAAATAAGTTCAGCTGTTTCCCTGGTTATTGGTGGAAGAGGCTGACAGGGAGCACCCACGTCTAAATCTATTGATTCTCTTCCAGACTACCGAGACTGTAGTAGAGGGCGATAAGGAGGTACAGAACTTAACCCAACCCGCACGTTTCTTCTTGTGAAGTTGAGGTTTGGTTCTAGCATTAAGCCACAAATATGCTAATAGATTTTCGGTGCTCATATCCGCATTGTAACACTTCTGCGGCCTCATCCTATCCCTGATTGCTGAAATGCACTCTGGATCCCACCACGGGGGTGAAGGTATTTTATCAGGGGCACTATTTTACAACGGAAAGCTGGAGTCCGCACTAGACGTGATGGCTGTAACAAATCCCTCGGATTACCAATGCATTCCCAGAACATTCCCAAAACATTCCCAATGGGTCGAAGCTGCCAACTCTACCGAACAAAATGTTAAATGAAGACAACTCTTTTGTTGACCCGGAGATTTGCGTGTTTGGCAACCATTATTGAGAATGCAGAGATCAAGAACGTCCGAGATCTCAACCAAAGCTGTACCAAAGGCATCACAGCGTTCGGACCCCCATCTGTAATGGCGGCAGTTGAAATCACCCATAACCAAAATTGGTCATGTTATACCTATTAGAAATAAAAAAAAAAATTGCAAAATAATCGTGATGTAGGTGAGCAATGTATATTGAAAACACTGTAATGCCTTCCAAACGTCCCGCCATAATACTCATGTCACCTGTGAGCGAAGGTAATGGGAATGTCAAAAGAGAGACCTGATTGTTGACTAGGAGAGCCGATCCTCCATAGCCATCGAGAATGTTAAAGAGTGCCATACGAAAGCTAACTCGGGGTGAGTCAAGGCTATGGCATTGGCTTGTTCCATAGATATTATTATAATTAGTGCGCAGCCATTATGCTGTGAAGGTTGAGGAGAACTTACTATCTGCTGATGAGCAGCTTTGTCATAAGATGGGGAAAGGGGGGCATGGGTCCTGGTTTTAAGTGTCACAGTTTTGCTAAATGACTGAGAAATTGGAGTCTTGGTAACATTGGCATAATTACGGGAAGCTGTAGGATTTATTTTGTTAGCCTCAACATTGAAAGGAATGCATTTTTCAGCCATAACATTCTTAATGGTTTCTGTCTACCATGCTCGGGGACAGAACGCCTCGCACTCAGAAATGTTGTAACCATCACCAGGATGATCATGGCCACATTTAGTGCAGCGTGGTTTAGACCTACAAACGTTCGCCACATGTTCAGATCTGCAACACTTGCGGCATTGTATTGTCGTGTATATGCATTTTCCCGCTTCCCGCCTCCCGCCTCTGAACGCTTTCTAGTTTCTATAAGTCCGGAACTCAAACGCTATTCGATCCCGCTGTTGGCTGCTATTACCCGTACAGTCACGAGCATATTATATTATATGGACAGATCAGCAATAATATATCATCTGTGGAAAACATATACAAATAGGAGCACAAATAGTGACTTCTAAGTAAACCCAAAACTATAAAAAGAGACAAGTAACGCCAAAATATAGGATAACGCATCGGCTTCAAAAATATGTGTCACCTCTCAGAATGCATAAATGTCGGACATAATTATCTTGCATTATAAATATTTCTCTACTCAGTTTTGGTAAGAAGAATGAGATACCTCGTAATAAAAAATATCTGACATCATTTTGGCAGCTTAAAAATCGGACAATGGTCGGATTCTCCTGTACACCGAACTAAACTGTCAGAATCTTAGTTATTCAGAAATTTTTACCTGTTTTTTGAGTGATTGTTGATACTTGTGACTTGTTACTACATATTCAAATGTGTTGTGTCTCTGTATAGTTACTTTACTCTTTGGTGTTGTGTTTTAGACTTACTTCTAAGTCACTATTTGTGCTCCTACTTGTTCGTTTTCCACAGATGATGAGATATTATTGCTGATCTGTCCATAGTAATGTAGTATACTCGTGACTGTACGGGCAATAGCAGCCAACAGCGGGATCATAATAGCGTTTGAGTTCCGGACTTATAGAAACTAGATAGCGTTGAGGCGGGAACCGGGAGAGTATGTGACATACCCGCTAGGTGGTGGTGGTGAGTGCAGTAAGTTCGAGAATAATTCCAGTAAAACAATGTGGTTATCATTTAACAATTTTAATTAATAATGAAATAGTAATCACATGAAAAACAATTTTCATGCGTCTTTTAAATGAATTTCTCTTATGCATTATTTACGTTTAATGTCAAAAACGATATAATTTAGTGGCTTGTGTTGAATATGAAATTTTCATCTGTGAAAATCCACTTATTTAAATATTATACACTACGAAAACAATTTTATGTGTTATTAAATAGACGCCCTAATAGTGCCTGTTTTCCGTGTCTCATTCGGATGTTTGCTTAGAGAAAAACTATTTAAATGCTCACATGTTCACAAAAGAAAAAGGCTTTTAGAAAATGCTTTCATTTAATTAATTAAATTCTGGAACTGTCGGTCGGATTTTTTGTTTTGAATTTACATTATTAAGAAAATTTACTGTTTAACGTTTGGTCAGCACAAGAAACAAAACAGAAATTTTTGTATAGTTTTTATGTCAAAATGCAGTATTTTTTTGGTACTCTGTCTTGTTATTTGTGCTAATAAGCGTTATTAAATTATTTACACTTTTGTCGGTGGGACAAAACGATAAGCTAGAATATTTACATTAAATTATTTACATTATATGTCACAACAGGGGTACACACATTTTTGGAAATAATGACAAAAACCAAATAGTTGCTTTCTGTTCAAAGTGCAATATTATCACTTTTTGTATTTGTATCTATTACTTAAATAATCAGACTAATGGTTAACCTTTTAAATTAAACCAAGTTTAGTATTGTATAAATTGAATAAACCTCAAAAACACCTGATTAAGGTTTACTATTGTGCTGAAATATTTGACATTCATATCTTTCCAAAATGTGGACGTCCTGTATATCTTTTCAAATAATTTAAAATAATTTTAACATCAAAATTATATTGTCTTATAAATTATTATTTAATACGGAGTTTTAAAATTGCCCCACCGCACCACTTTTAATTTATTACATCACAAGGGCGGCTCCTGTAAGGCCACGCTTCCACAGGTCAGAAATAGTAAAATAAATTCCCATAATTATCATTACATTGCCAATACCGGTAAGATCACTTGAAGCTATAGTAAGATAATAACAAATTTTTATGTGGCTCATTTGCAAACATAATTGAACTGTTATTTCTTATACAAATGAGCAGTATTAATCTATTTTATTTAAAGCTGTTTATAATATGTATATAATAAATAATTGCAATATGACGCCAAAAACGGAATCGTGAACTAATTAATAAGCGTATCGATCTACTCTTCTTGTCAGAATATTAACTAGGTAGGTGTTTTATTTTATATTTTACTATTTGTACATTTCTCGTACTCCTGAGGACTCAATCTCAATCAACTGTTTACCAGCGAGTTCCTATCTTATCTACAATAAGTTTCAATAGGGTTCCGCCTGTGGAAACGTGACATAGCTTTGGGGTTTCAAGCCATAGCTCTGTCGGGCCGTCCCTAAGACTAGCATCGAGCCTTCGATTCGGCTACTCTTCTCACGAGAAATATAATCGCACTGCATTCTGAAACGTCCTGCGGCACATCGGGCATTTGTCAGCTGCGAGCGCGCACTTGGCACACGCCACCACGTGTCCACATGGCACGAAGCACACGTTGCGCTCCTCCGCGTAACAGATTTTACACAACTTGGAGTCGTCCTCGGAGTTCTCTGGACTGTCGATCGGCGTACTGGGCGGGGTAGTGGTCCGCTTGGGTACTACGTCACGTTCCGCTTCCGCTGCGGGCACTGCACACGCCTCCGTCATAACCTTCTGAACGTACTCGCGCCCCTTCACCAGCTGCACGTAGGCGCAGCGGTCGAACCAGCGCGCATGTTGTTCCCACGGCACGTCATCGTTCTCCCAGTCTTTCAGGCCTCCGTCGCAATAAAAGCATTTTGTTTTATCACCTTGACCAGTGTAGAAGAAGCCAGCCTCAGCCAGCTCCTCAGGTTTCTGTTTCATGCATCTTGGCCAGTCTTTGAAACTGCGCAGACGTGCCGACTCGGAGGCGTAGCGCGGATGCACGGGCCCCGCCATGCGCGGCGGCGAGCTGCTGCTGGCGGCCGCGCGCGCGCCGCACTCGTCGCGCCCGCTGTTGCCCGTGTCGGAACTGGCACCGCCGCCCAACTTTCGAACGAATGAACACTGCGGCGCCCATCGCTGATGGTCTTTGGCAGGATCGTCGCCTTCGACCCATCTCATAATTTCTACCTTACAGAATGCACAGCGTACTTCGTCTCCACGGCCGAGGTAATAAAAGCCATTACGGGCGAGCTCATCTCCCGAAAGGAACGTGACAGGCCATTTTTCAAAAGTTTTAATCCGTTCATCTTCTTTGCGCATATCAACTGTGTCCGTTCCGAAGTTAAAGGAGTCGTGGTTGTCGGTTTTGTCGGTAGAGAACGAAGAGGAAGATGAAGGTGTGGAGGGTGACGAAGCCGGAGAGCTGGCGTTTGAGTCGTAACTCGGCGGCTGCAACACTAGACCGGCCAGAGGTTTGAGCTTAGCCTCGCGCGGCGCGCTCTTGAATAGCGTCAATGGTGAGGCGGGGCCATTGGATGCCACTGGAAAGAAAGAAAAGTATTTATTAATTAAAAAGTTGTTAAAGACCAAGCTTATTTCTATAATTATCAACTAGTTAGGTACGTATTCGATGGTTACAGTTCCGTAAAGTTTCATGGCAGGTATACTGATGACACCAGTAATACCATTAACCCCAAAGAAAATGGCATGATACCTTATATTTTACATATACAGGCAAGACTTCGAATGAGATTAGAGCTAAATTAATATCACTTGAACATACAAGTTGCAGTCCTATGTAGAAGATAGCCGTGTGCGAGTGTGTGTTTAAAAACAGTTTCACATAACAACAAGTTCGCGGCCGCCGGGGCCGGCCCGGCTGGCTGCGTCATCGACATTCCAATGCCTCCCGCTGCCCCGCAGCCCGCCCTCACTCCCTAAGTGCACTCAGTGCGCATGTACCGAATGACCACAATTGGTTTTCTAACCCTAGTATACCAAGACGTCCAAGACCCAAAACAGAAGTAGGTACCTATTTGAAGTAACATAGTTGCATATTCCTAATAAATTCCTATTATACCTAACTAAGCGTGCCGTGGAGCGTATATTTAAGCAAGTTTCTTCGCGGAGTGCAATTTTATGAAAACTGGTCGATAAAGTACTCATAAACAACAACAGCTTTTCCAACTGTCATTGACCGTAATGACCTTTCTCCTATCTCAGATAATTATCACGACACCTGAACGATTTCAAGCAAAGAATATACAGTAAAGAAATAACTTCTGTTCTTCTTCTATAATTTCTAATGAGAAAATGTGTTATTAATAAAATTTGTATTCGCTCATATGTAAGTTTCAGGCTGATATTCATACTATTGTAAAGAATCAAGTTTTTCTACCATACCTGACAGCTGTGCTGATTGGAAGTTTTTTACGCTACTTCTTCCCAGCTAAAGCACTAGGAAGTGGTGAAGGGCTAGTGTTTTGAGGGACAGTCTTATGTAATTTTGACGTTCAAAAAGTGCTGATTCTCAGCCTAGTTGGAATAAATGGCTTTTGGTTTGAGAAAAAAAAAAAGAACGTTCCAATGTTACCAAAACAATAGGCCTTCAAAATAGCTAATGGCCGACAGTAAGTACACGGATCGATATTTACCATTTCTACTTTTAGTGTCGACTAAAAGAGGCATTTTGGCAGGGATTTTATACACAGAACTTTTCACTTAACACTGCAAATACACATTGCACACAAACTAGAACTTTTGCAAATAATAGTTGTAGAATTAAAATGATAGCGCGATATCGTACGTGTGAGTACGGACATCGTTGGCTGTACGTATACTGTGGCGCCTGGTGGAGATATTGTGCTACAGCGACCACCCCACTGCGCAAGCGTACGCACTTCAAAAGAGGGTTTAAATAGTCGGACTGCAACCCTCCGCGATCAAGAGTATTGTCATGCACATGGGGTGCGGTGCATATCGGCAATTCGCCATTGTAAACTGAAAACAACACAGCTGTTAGGTACGACATTCCGTAGACTGTAGGCAACTTTACGTGCTATCACAATTTAAGGAATGAAAATCTTCAAAAAGTACAGAAAAACCCTAGCTAAATAATAAGTTTTTTACCGATACCTTATCATGATTATAGTGACTTTGTTATTATTTTTTAGTCATTGCCTTTAATTATGATAAGGAGTAATTATAATAAATTTGGGATTTACAATATGCCTTTAATTTTGGATGTTTATTATTCTATCGGCATGCGGAACATCAACTATGATATAGAGCTATGTTGATATATTACCTACGTAGTAAGTACCAATAATATATCAAATTGATACAATAATTAATGGATACAATAGGGAGATATGCTAAGGGACAGCGAGGCAGAGATTCTAATAACCCCCTCAAGACAAGAAATATCGAGCAGATAAAGAAGTAGAAAACCGCAAAAAGAGCTTATTTTTTAAGTAGGTAAATACTTAGGGTCTTAGCTAAATAGGAAGGTAGAGTTCGATTTTTTTTTGTTTACCCCCCCAATTATTTTTCCTCTATACAACACGATAAGACAACATAACTTTAATGATCACTATTAAAAAACTTGAATACGTTAACAAAATTTAGTTTTCCCCTGAAATGTGGGTAAAACTCATTCTACTTTATCTCTCAAATTCCATCTGGCAACACTGATAGTAAGTTCTCAATCAGGCAAGCGTCTGGTGCGACGTTGCCGTGCCGTTCACAGCCGACCGGATTTCATTCATATTTGAGACGCGACGTTGCCGTCTTCAGCGGAAACCGCGACCACACAGCGTAAAAAAGGGCCTGTGGAATGTGGCAGTAGTTTACTGATGGGCGGGTCTAATACAACACCAAATAAAAAGTAGACAAAAGTGGACGCTTGGAATGCGGACAGTACTTTAGTTTAACAAAAAGAGTAGAAATGTGAACTGTCGAATGTAGTCTTTACTTCAGTAATATTGAGCAGTGCATTGATATTAAATACTTTCTTTGATACATGCTTTAATTTAAACACGATACTATTGTATTGCAAAAAATACTCCTTAACAATAAATCGGCAAACATGTTGTTAAGTCCAGCGGGCAGACTGATATCATGTGCAAAGTTCACGTTACTGGCCGCAAAAAGCAAATGAAATTCAGCATTGTGCCTTAAGAGAGCGGCGAGAGGCGGCGCCGGGCGGGAGCAAGCGTGGGGATCGGGACGGGGCCATGTTCTCATGCCTATGGGTGGTCGGCGCTCGGCTTTCGAATTCCAATCCCTCGCCTGTAGCGCCTACGCGCTAGACTGCTATCTATTTAGCTACATACGTCTACATAATTTCAGTACAGTTGTATCTAAGCTATTTCTCTTAAAATTCGAACTGCTTACTAATGTATGTATAGTAGTTCTAGTGCTTATTTCTAGATGGAAGTAACCCAAAAATGAATCAGTGTTCAAATGGGATTGTATGAATGAATTTTATGCTTGTTGCCTTTACGTAGTTTAAACAAACCATGGCTTCTCTCATCATAAAAGTAGGAAAAATAAACTAAAGGATAGCCCGGAATTGGTGTCAGCGGAAGAGAACATCCGCCAGATGGGGCACATACATATCAAAGAGCTCGGCAATGAATATAAAATGTACGAGGAAAAAATATCCAGCTAGGAATAACTAAGTAACACAAAAAGTCCATATTGCAAAGATAAGATAAAAAGGCCGAAATTATTTGTAGGTTGATAAAGGATCAATATTGATCCTTTGGCATTTCGTTATCTAACTGCCCATTTAATGTTATCTGTGACCTAACCGCCGGCGCGCCGTTACCCGATATTGGACAGTTCCACGATCATTTGGTACTGTATACTTGTGTACGTGTGCTTACATAAACGACCTACTCCGCAAGGCGTCTGCTGCTCCTGCATTCCAAAATTAAACTTTCCCGAAATTCGCAATCGTAACCATAAAACTGGAATGATCAATTATTTTGTTGCTACTGTAAAGTTGAAGTTACATGTGATTTCATTATGATTAAACAACAACTTTTTAACTAGGAATAAGAGAAGTTATTTTTATAATACATATACACATACATATACATATGCATGGTGGCAACACCATTTCCAGAAGTATTTGGTACAGTCAGCAACAAAATTAAAGTGATTAGTACAAGATATTTGGCTGACTGTACCTAATCTCCAGAAGAATAATTAAAGTATTGTAGATTAAATTGTTAATAAGATTGAATTAGGTACCTAAAAAATAAAAAATAATATTTTTTTACTTATTATATTACAAATTCAATCCTATCAGACCTCTAGGTGCACCATTGGTAGTTTACTCACACAATAATTGATAGTTTATGTGTTTACATTTTATCTATGGTTTTGGTTTATAACTAGTCAGATAAAAAAAATACGAATTAGTCACCAACACTAATAACAGATGGCGCTAGTAGTATGTGGAGCTAAAATAATACTGTTCTGAATAACAAATCCAATAAAAGAGGAAAAGAGCAAATTAAAATTGGCACTAACATGAAGGAAACATGGGAATAATAACGGTTTTACCTATTAATGATATCCTTAAGAGTATATTGTATACCTAAATGGAAAATAAAATCCATTTTAAACATGATGGCATTATTACTCACATACAAATAAGGTTAATAGAATTTATTTCTATGACAATGTTGCCTCCTTATTGACTACATATGTCAGTTAGGTACTTACAAATTTGGTAACAGCGAAGAGGCCCCACTGGGTACAGTATAATCAAATGGCAAGGCCACACAAACACTACTCTTGAGCCATGAAAAATAGATTTCTCATTGTTTGTTGGTAAATAAAATGAATGGCTTATTACTGTTATTCCCAACATATCCTAGCCTTGTTTGAGGAAAAGAAGTAATAAATATTATCTTTAGTGTGATATATATGTGAATATTATTATCTTGTCTCTATATTCTTTGAAATTGTACATAAGTCATAATGATAATATTTATTCGTTATAATCTTGATGTGAACGGGTTCTTGGGATTATTCCATTTTCTTTATGTCCTCTTCTAAAGGGCCACTTATTGATTGCCCTTCACTCAATCAACATTATTTTTCTTTATGACATCAGCATTAAATTTTAACTTACACTTGCGTTGATAGATGGCATTGGTATAGAGCTCGAACAATTGAATAATTCATAGAATGGGTTTATTTAAGTTGGTTTTGTGTTAGTCTTGTTTTATAATACATTAAAAAGTATTCTTTTAATTGTAATTAGAACCAATTCTTTTGGAAATATTCGTTTCTATTTAAACTAATTAATTTTATTGCAACAAAGGAAAATAATAACACTTATTTGCTATTGGTTGTCTCATTATTAGGTTGGTGGGTCATCTTTAAATATTCCAGGTAAGAATAATTAGGTAATAGCAATAATGAGTGAAGATTTAGAATGAAGGAATTTGTGTCAGCTGTTATTATTGTTATGTTTTGACACAAAAATATTTTCAAATGGATCTCCAGAAACTCAGAATAAAATAAAATTATCTGGACTAATATTTTCAAATAGGTATTGAAAAAACTGTTGCTAATCCTTATAAATATAAATACCCGAAATGCAACTAAAAATCTAGTGACGAGGATAGTGACGTCGCCCTCGTTCCAAATCTAACAACATATGGTCATGAAAAGGTTATGTAAAGGAAATCGCTTTTACCTTTGGTAATATCCATTTGTAATCCAGTTTTTTTTGTATTTACACAAGGTAAGGAACACGACCACATCAAATTGATTGTTTTTGACTAGGTTCCTACAAGCAGTTCTCACTCTCACTCTTGTCAAACGTAAACGGATTGACAACAAACAACACAACTCTTCAGCATGAGTGCGAAACTCGCGACTAACGAAACGAACGTCGAACGAATACGTCCACAGCGGTCCACGATCGATCGCTCGATCCGTGTAGTAGGTAAAGAATGCGTCACTCCTCGACGTTCGGAGTTCAGACTAAAACTATTTAACGCACAACGCTCGCTGTGCGGCTCGCCGCCAGTCGCCCTCGCCAGCGAGCCTCAGTAATCAATGTTGCCAGATAAGAGATTATATTCGTATCTGTATGTTAATCCGGAATCTACAAATCGGTTTTTTTTTTTAGAGCAAGCATATTACAAGTATCAAACTTAAGTAATTCTCAGTACATAAGCCTTTAAAAGAAAAATAACTATTTCGAATAGTCTTATAGACGGCATACTTGCCAATTGAAAATAATTATGAGTACCTCTCTCTGTTAAATAATATTCAATAACACAAATTACTATTATATTTCATTTGGTTTTTGACAATATTATTATTTAAAAGACAAACCCATTTCGAAAAACGTCCTCATATTTTTATACGATTGGTTTAAAAGCACATGGCAACATTACGTTGCAACTGCTCTAGAGTTTTGTTTGCTTTGCAGTCAATTCCCCTTTTTTAAATTTCATTAAAATATAAGTAAACAACAGTTTTATTAATGTTTTAATTTTATAAAAACTTTTTGAAATTTGTATAATTTGTTCTTGAAGTTGTTTTTCGCCGGTTAGTTCGTTATTTTTGTATTGCTTAAGCATTTAATTGAGGGGCTCGATTAAAAAGAAACAACTTACTTATGTAACCATAAATTTTCAGTCGTATCAGAGGTGATTTTCGCTGATAGCTGACGATATAAATTTCTAATCTAACAAACAAGTGGATAAATGTTTTTATCTAACCGCTATTATATGGAACTTTTTATATCGAACTAGCTGCCCCGCCCCGGCTTCACACGGGTAGCACTATGTACTTATCTACTGCGCACCTACCTACCTACCCTACCTACTTACCCTACCTACCCTACCCTACCCACTTACCCTACCTACCTACCTACCCTACTCACTTACCCTACCTACCATATCTACCTACCCTCCGTACCTACCTACATACCTACCTACCTTACTACCTACCCTACTACCTACCGCACCTACCCTACCTACCCTACCAACCCTACCTACCCTACCTACCCTACCTACCCTACCTACCCTACCTACCCTACCTACCCTACCTACCCTACCTACCCTACCTACCCTACCTACCCTACCTACCCTACCCTACCTACCCACCCTACCTACCCAACCTAACCTATCTACCCTACCTACCTACATACCTACCTACCCTACCCTACCTACCCTACCCTACCTACCCTACCTACCCTACCTACCCTACCTACCTACCAACCTACCCTAATTCACAATTCACATTCATCAAATGCGCTAACTTTCCAACGCGCGAAGTTAAAATAGTCGTTAAGTTTTCTGAAATTTTCCAATTTTCTTAAAAAAAATTCCGTAAGAACCTTCTCCTTACGATACCAAACTCAACAAAAAGAGAATTAGCGAAATTGGTCCAGCCGTTCACACGTGATGCCGTGACCAAGGAAAATAGGGCTTCATTTTTATATACTCGTATACGTATATATAGGTAGATAGATTTAGATCTTTCTATCTCTGATATAAGTAGGTACTATACCTGTACATAATGTTCTATGTAGGTAGATACAAACAGAGAAAAATAAAATCCTGCCCAATGCGAGTCGGACTCGCAAACGAAGGGTTCCGTACCTGGTGATATTTTAGTACAATATTTAGCAAATAAATGAAAATACTACCTAAACCAAAATATTTTAATTTTAAATTTTAAAAATTATACAGATGAATTTGTATTTCATAATGATACTGTGAATTACAAAGTTATTTTTTGCATAATAAGCCAATAATGTTGCCACTGCTGGGATACAAGCCTCCTCTTTGTGACCGGGAGTGGGCCGTAATCCACCACGCGAGCCTTGTGCTTGTTGGTAGGTGTCACACGTCTTCGAATTTTTGATTCTAGAACATGCCGGTTTCCTCGAGATGTTTTTGCAGTTGCAGAAAATCGCCCATAGTTAAATAAAATACCTAATGAATCGGCGTTTTAATATTTGTTGTTAAATACAGTTTATGGTACATGATATACAGAATTTGAAATTCCTCACTTGTTTAGTTGTTGCGATAGAGCGTCCAAAAATTGTCTAAGACTGACAACTTTCTTAATTTATGAAGATAAAAAAAGCAAAATTATATTTGAACTCTACTCGATGAGCAAAAGCTGTGACAATGACATCATACATGCCAGGGAAAGATTGTTTTTTGTCCCCCACTACATTAAAACTTAAATTTTTTCAACTTCATGGTTCATAAGATACAGCCCGCTGACAGACAGACGCACAAACCGACGGACAGCAGAGTCATATTAATAGTGTTCCGTTTGGCACACTTCAGGTACGGAACCCTAAATAAAATTGTTGTCAATATTATCGACATCACGAATTCACGATGTATTATTTTATACGTACCTACTAAAATAAATAAGTAGGCAATTTTTTTATTTTTTTTATGTACCTACACTTTAAAGATGAGATAATACTAATTACCTACATAGAAAGATGTAAGGAAGAAAAAGACAAAAGCAATTTGGATAAGGGCAGTGTAATGATGGTAGAATCATTTATTTAGTTTATTTAGTTTTGCCTAACGTCCTACTATTACAAACAAAGTGAGTAAAAAGTACCTACGTTGATAAAAGTAGCTAAAATTAGTAAGTGTGGACTATATAGATCTTACCTTCCTATTCCTACTTGCCCAAAATTCCCTTATAATAAAATATAAAGAACAGGGGAGACCACAAAAACTAGGTTTATTTGAGAAGGGAGGTAAACGAAAAATAAACATACCTGGCACTGAAGCACTTGGAGCCTTATTTCCTACATCTTTCCTCGGTATGTTTTCCTCCATGCCCTGAGATGCAAAAGGAATAAGTATTTTTGAGTTTCACTTCACACTATTTGATCAACCATTTTAAGATTCGTTCTGATAAAATTAAATAATTAATTTAGCGATAATTTTTCAAAAACCTGACGTTTATCACACCTGATCAAAGATAAACAAATACAAATCGATGGTCCCAAGGAGGTAGCGTAACCTTACCTACCTCCTTGGAGAGTTAATTATTTTACCTGTAAACGAGCACTTGTGAACTAGCGAGCACTGCAGCTGTCGCTTCAATGCTACGGAAAAACTAAGCCGAGATACGACGATAAACATCCTACGTAGTAAAACGTAACAAAACGTGTCTGATGATTAGCTCATACGTATTGCATAGCATTGTTCAATCAAACCCTGGCTCCTCCGGTGCAGTGTGCAATCCTTCTAGTAGTTTCGTCCTCTCTCTAAACCATGAAGATGATGCCTCCTCATACCTACATTGCCCAATTTTTGAGCGAATGCTACGGGTAGGCTACATGGTTAGGAAAACCTCGCATCATCGGAATTCCTGACGAATTTATTATTGTGTAATTTAAAAAAGTACCTATACGTATATACTTATAAGTAGATATCTTCTAAGACGTAGGTAAAACGAGTACCTACTTAGAAACTTGCCGCATGCGTTATGAAAGTTGACTTTTAGATAACTACCATTCGGAATGAATTTCGAATAGATAGTACACAGCTGTTAGTTAATCAGGGCAGATGTCAATCCACCATAACATTGCATTGTGAAGGTAGGTAGTACAAAAAGCTGGTAATATTTGACGTTGGCAGGTGCACGCGCAGCTTGCGCAGGCGCGGGCGGCGGCGGCATCAGCTTAGCCAGCTGCCGTCCCACGTGCTCCGCAGCTGTCGCCCTCATCCCTTGTACCCCGCCTCCCCTTCCACCCCTTAATTCATTCCTGAAATTAGCCAAAAAAATTGACCCAATCTACTTGCATATTCCAGAACTTTCCATCCTTTGTTGGTATGGATGGTAGGATTATCAGAGGGCGTGACTCTACGATAGTTCTTACTTTTAACAGTTAGATTTAGTAATTTTACTTGGAGCTCGTGGCTAAGTAATAACAGCCGCACGGGTCGATCTATCAGTTTAAGCTACGCTTACCGGGGTTGTTCCGTGGATGGGTGACCATCTTTAGATACATACCGAGACTCCTCCGTGCCTCGGAATCCCGGCTCCCGGCTGTCATTCGTGGATCTTTGACAGTCGTTACGAGTCGTCAGAAGCACGAACGTCTGACAACCAGTCTTACCAAGGGGTTTTTACCCAGTTACTATCCGCTCCATGTAAAATACTGGTAGGTTAGACTGGAAGCCGACCCCAACATAGTTGGGAAAAGGCTAGGCATATTGACTAAGTATATAAGCAGATATCAAACAAAACCCTGTGGCGTCCATTAACGTTTAGGTTAAGTGACCACTTAAAGCTAGTCATTCACAAAATTTCGTGGAACACTAGTAAATTCATATTCGTAATAGGATAGGGTAAAAACTCACTATAGCTCTGTCTGGCTGCGGCAATGCACCACAGACGCATGTTAGTAATAATAAATGCATATTTTAATGAATGAACCCGGCCCGACGAGAGCGGTGCCTACAGCGTTCACTTCGTGACTTAACAATGACCATAGAGTAGAGGCTCACAGATACTATGTACACATTGTAGTTAGACTCAGTTAAAGGCTCCGAAGACGTGGGAGCCCAAAATGAGTAGAGAATGCAACAAAAAAAAATATGGACTATTACAATGCGTTTTTGCCCTACTGCAAAAAGATTATGTTTTATTATAGTATTAAATCCATATTTATGTAATTGCAAGATGGGGGAAATTAGAAATCAACTAACTACCTACGAGGTTTCTTAGATAGACTCGCGCATTTATAGCATTAGTAGATCGATTTGAGGTTCCTTTTTACCTAGTTTTCATTTCTTGCGTTGACTTTCTTGATTTGTCTGCCTTTAATGAGTAAGTACCTAAATTATAATAATAAAAAGCACGAATTATGTCATTTCAGAATAAGAACTCGGAGATTCTGTAACATTTTGTCGCTTTTTGAAATCTCATGATTTTTACTTGGTTGCTAGGGAAAAATATGCCGCTTCTGAAATGTTGTCTTTGCGTGCGGGCGGGCACAAGGCAAGGCGGTCCAATAGCGGCTCGCGGTGTGGTATGCGGCCTGCTTTTCCCAGAACTCTTCGCTCGGTGCGCAGCCCGCGGGACGGGATCAGTTGCACGAAGTACCCAGCCAGCCCTGAGCCCGCCGAACACAAGTATTGTGTGCTGGGGAGTGAAATGAAGATTTAAATGACGTTGTTTGGACGCTCGCTGTTTCGAAAAAATTGTTAGTGGTACACCCGTTCAAAAACACATTGAATTGAAAACCGCTATATCGAATGACGTTATCACGAACACGCTGCTGATGCGAAAAGCTTTTGGAATAGTACGCTAGTCAATCAAATCCAAAGACGAGGCTTGCTGTGTCCCATTCCTTGGGGTCGTGAGTTCGATTCCTAGACTAATTAAGATCTAAGGATAGATAGGGCTTAACAGTAAGTTTTATACTTTGGCAACACTGCCAGTCAGTTTCAGTTCAGCGCTGCTGATTCGCCGTACTTTGACCACGCACGATGGTGATGTTTCTTTATTAGACAAGACATAGCAACCACATGCAACTTGAATGGATCAATAAAATTTACGCAAACTGAGGACAAACATTGTACCTACTCAACCTACCCACGGCAGAATCTATGTAAGTTGTACACTGTACTGCTGTTGATAGATTAGGTACAGCAGTTTATAGGAATTAAACCTACTCAACCTTGAAGAATACATGGGGCTATTCAATTTTAAATGAGAAAACGTTACGAAAACGTATCACAATGGATGTCTGTACAATGCACTATTTTTTCCTATCCAAATCCGTTACATTCCATTCCACGCAGCCGCGGGTTGGGCACGAAGCTATCTCGTCGAGATTTCGAAATTCCAAGAAAGGCAGAGCCTTATAAATTATCTCAAAAGCGCCGACGCGGCCCTGCAGCCAGAATGCTTTTTTTACACCACAGGTAGGCTGGCGCTAAGAAGGCGAAGGAATTTATAGTGTGTACTTTCCAATTTGATACTTGAACTCAAAATTCAATATATTTTACTCAGGAAAAATTAAAGTAATAGGTATTTCTCAAGTAGACATCATTACTGTAAGCAAGATAAAAGTTAATGGGTTGGTTAGAAATTACTAAATGAAAAGAAAATAACTAAGCACAGAAATGGTTTTGATTAAAAGAGCAAGATATTCACGGATAAACAAAAAAAAAAATAGGTACCGTACGTACAATAATAACATATGAGACATTTTGAAATAATGCACCTTGTAACTAATCCTAATTCTAACTAAGCAACAGTGAGTTTGTTTGTATGTCACGCTTTCACGTTAAAACAGCTGAGCAGATTTAGATGAAATTTGGCATGTGGGTAGACCGTGAACTGGATTAGGACTAGAATACTTTTTATCCCGATATTCACACGGGATCGAGACTTATGCGGGTGAAACCGCGTTGCGCAGCTAGTTGTAAATAATTAAAAGAAACGCCACAGCCACACAGTATCAAGACCCTTCCCACGGGTCTGTAGTGTACTACATAATACCGTGTAAAAAATGTGCGTGGTACACGCGTGCAGCACGTTTCTAAGAAGATAGCACTGTTGGAGCAACCCAAGGCATTCTCGAGACCAACATCCCTGAAGGTCGGCTGCACTAATAATAACAGCTATTGTCACATGGCGCCCAACATAAAGTCCGTCCTACAATACGCCCCCGTCCTTTGGAAAATAAACTTTATCGATCCCATTTTGCATGGCAACACAAACATTCTTTTTCGAATCACAACCGGCTCCCTTTAACAAGCTCCGATTGAAATTATAATTAATTTAATGCCTTGTTAAATTTATCTGATGTTACTGAATATCTCATGAAAGTATAAACGACTTTGCCGACCATTGCCTGAAACAAATTGGCACTGGTAATACCAATATAATTTTAGCGGTTTTATGGGAGATGAGAGATTTAAAAAAAGTGGTTCTGAGAAAATTACTATAACGATGGTTTCTCGAAACATTGCCGCGACCATAAAGCATCTGCTAGACATTAATGCTAGAGTCGCGAGTCGCTAGATCAACGAAACAATGGTCTCTCAGAGGCTCTGTGGCGAAGCAAAGTAGTTTTTACAGGCATAGTGGTTAGGTTGGTATTCCATTGAGGCAACATTACGGATGGTGTGCTTTGGAATTTGGGGCACAGAGCTGACTCAACGATCTATTGCCTTCCCCTATCGTGAAGGTAATCTTAGTGAAGTAAAACGGCACGGATGTTAACAGTTAGCTGCTTTCCGATTCTAGTAAAGTTTAACTTAGATTTAATTAAGTTTTCTGGTAAAGGAAGCTCATCATTAGTTTTATAACCGCTCCTAAGACTAGTTTCATTCACGTTCTTTGAACTATAAAGTGGGCATAGTGGTGCCATCAAATTTGTGTTACCGTGTTACATCTACGGGAACGTTAGCAAATGCATTTGAAAGATATTTTTTGATCATAATATCACAAAATTATTAACGAGGTGTTTTTTAAAGGTCGGAATTATTAGGTTCTGGCTTCACCAACTTCTCAAGAAATAACTGCAGCGCTTTCTTTGATCATAGTTAGTTTCTGAATCGGTTTGGTAGACGACGCAGACGCGGTGCGCGCAAAAAACGCGTCAAGCTGTTTACCGCCAATTTGATCGTGCGTGTTCTCTCTCTGCATTTACCTCTAAAATGTTATGTGCCAATGATAAATGGGTTCGGTGTTACTAAAAAAACATACTACTTAATACCTACCTATATTTTCCTATTCAGATCAGGGGGCCTACCACCACCTCTAAAGCAGTATTATTTTATTAGTTTAGTGTGGGAATGAGATGAAGGTCTACAGGACGTATAGCTCTATCTCTTTCCCCCACTGAAGTAAGATTAAATAATACTGCTTTAGAGGTGGTGGTAGGCCCCCAGGAAGGCAAAAAATAACGAGATAAAATGATGCATCAAAATTGGTTCCTCATGAATCATGTTTTCGAAGACGAATACGAGTACCTACCTACTGCGACTGGTATAGTTTGTTAGAATGGTGAAGGAAAACATCCCGAGAAAACTAATGTTGATAATAAAGTCGAAGCATGAATACATGGTTCCAACCAGTGCCAAGAATTCAACCCTGACTGACATTCTCGACAAACATTGTTTAGACTATAAACGTGAAGAAAATTAGTAATAAGTTAAACATCACACAGCCTATATGCACAAAACCACTTCTGGACATGACATAGGGGTCTCTTTAATTAAGTGCGTCATACACAACTCAAGGGACTACTCCCTTGGCGAAGGGGTTAAGGGTACTTCGTTCTCCGTCTCTCTTACGGACATACCGCAGTTACGGATGCTTTCTTCTCCGCCTCACTTACGGACATACCGCAGTTGCGGGTGCTGCGTTCTCCGCCTCACTTACGGACATATCGCAGTTACGGATGCTTCGTTCTTCGTCTCACTTACGGAAATACCGTGTATGAACGGAGAGGTCAGCGTCCGTAACTTCGACTGAAACTGCGGATTTAGGATAGGAAGTAGACCCCCTGCACCGTATTTGCATAAAACACGATCAATCACTATCTGTTTCATGTTGATAGTTCAACAACATTCATTGCGATATTTACGTTGTTATGCAGACACATTTTTCGAACATATGAAGCAATGGATTAGCAATATCCTTCAAAAAAAGTTCAGATTGTCATTGATCATGTGTTACGCAATTCGGCTGCAGGTCTGGCCTCAGGCTGCTGAATTCAGTCCGTCACAGACTCAGAGATCAGCTCTGTTTTCCAGATTGTTAGTCTAACTAACTAGAGCGACTGCTCCAGCTTGGCAAAATAAAGTCTGGAAAAGATGAGGGCGGGAATATCGCACTTAGGTCACTTCGAATGGGAAATAAATGTGCAACAAAAAACGCTGCTTGTGGATGACTCAAATCAAAACCTAGTAGCACTTATTGGCAAACTAGTGGTCCTCAGGTCTGCATTAAGTAAATAAAGTTCCAAATGTCACCACGTCAGACTCTTTTATGTCGACCGGTACACTACATTGTCTGCACTTGCGTTTCCACTTATAGACTGATCGTCTGCACTCTCCACCAACAGAAACTTTGAGATACGGTAATCTTTTGACATTATTAATTTAAATAATTGTTTTGGTTTTCGGGTCACATACCATTGCCAGAAAAAGCCACGTGCAAATTCTGATTGCAAAAGATATAAATAGCGCAAGGCTGAGCTCCACAGCATCCGACCGTTGTTATGATGCTCCTGAAAATAGACTTTTAAGAATTCTCTGTTTCTAAATTTCGTGATAGTCCAGATAGCGCAAAACGAATCCATGACCGAAATAACACTTGACTGGCGATGACGTGGGAATTAATCTCATTCTTTTTGTATTAATTAACATTAGTTTTTCTAAATGTTTGTTTCTTTAGACCGCGCGCTCTTCTAATATCACTTCACTAATTAGTGATGGAAAACGAGTTATTCTTATGAATTACTCAACAGGAAAATATAGCTGCCTATTCTTTCCGACATCTTTGGATCCATCCATCTAAATTTGGTAAGTACCTATCTAAGTAGGTGACTTATGTGTAAGTACATAAAGTTACTTATTTGTACTGCGTATTTTCGTCAATCCTCAAATGCCTATATAAAAACAACTTTGAAAAAAGAACCTTCAATCGGGTTATTTTTATGTTGTGCGTTAGATCCATTTACACAATTCGGTAAACCTCTTATATGTTTATGTATATCTCATGATCGAGATGGTTTTAAACTTGTATGACGTGATGACTCATATAAATAAAGCTTACAAAGGTCTAGGGACAAATATGTCATATTCATCTTAAATGGGGTACTTCCACGATTGCGTCATCGCTACTAATATGTTTTGATGGACTTACGTCATTAATTACTATAATACTTAGATCTTTGAGAGTACTTACTTGGTTATTTTCCTGTAGTAGTCCTACCGGCTATAAATATCATGAATGTAAGTAAACAAAAACAGATTATCTTTTGGGATATTTTTGACATGAACGACTATAAAGGCTTGTGCAGACCAGCGCGACTTGTCGCGCGACGCGACGCGAACAATACAATTTCTAAGAAAACGTCACAGTATAACAATAACCGGTGTCACGTCGCGCGACATGTCGCGCTGGTCTGCACAAGCCTTAATGCAGTACAATACGTATAAATTAAAGTTTTCATCAATGCCGCGCTAGTGTGTTGTATTCTGTTATAGTGAGTAGCTGCTCACCACAAACCCCGCATGGACCCGCTGGACTGGTCTCATTTCTTTTGTTATTGTCTGTACCTACAAGTAATAATATTCTCTTTTGTTTATCACAAGTCTTGTAACACTAATACGTTTCTTATTACGGTTCACACAAACATCTTCAAGTCAAGCTATCTACAGTTACTAATTTAGACAATAAACATCTTTTGTCTATTTGATATGTACCTATGTAACTAATGTTTATTTGATTTAATAAGTCGATTTGGACTTCTGCCTTTGGACTTTGTCAACAGTCACTAAACGAACTTAAGAAATAGGAAAGATATTATCATCAACAATTGTTTTTATTTTGATTGTTCACAATGACTGTTTTTTATTTTATTGTAAGTAATATGAATGAACATGCAGAAAGATAATGTAAATCATTGTGTTTAAAACTTTAAATATGGCGTCACATTTTATCCATACCAACATATCTGTATTTATTTGGCGACCTCGCAGTGACCTTGTTGCTCAGCCTCTGTGACAATCGAGTATATTTCCCATGACACGTCATCTCTGCTGTTATTATAGGATTTCCATGAAAATATTCATGAATGAAATATCATTAACGTAAGTAATTTAATTAATAAAAATAGTCACGTGAGGTTGATTCTGTTTACGAAATGATCAGAGTTTCACAATAACAAATTGATATAAAACAATCTTGGAACTGATTCATACAGAAGTTATTAATTAAATTACGATACGACGATAACCGACTTTTAATGATTTTATACTGAAAATCACGCCTAAACGAGTAGTATTAATGATTTGAAAAAAAAATATATGGTAAATTAGAGCATTTTTTAAATAACCTTAATCTGTGAATATTTTTATAGTGTAATTAATTTGTAAAGTTATGTCTAACGCGGATAAAAAATTGAGAATAACGCAAAAAACTATCAAGCGTATTTTTCTGAAGCCTTCACCATTTTAAAGATAATTTAATTATTAACCTTTGATTATACTTGTTTTATTAAAATAACTTTTGTTTTATGTATAATAAATTAATAATGCATCAAATTTGGGACAGCGCTCCTTGATGGGCGAGTCCTATTAATGGCTGGACGTACGATGCGTTACGTGAGCTCAGCACTGAACGCGCAAGCTAACCACTCAAGGCCACTAGCAATTAGTGGCGTCTTAATTGAACAATACCTACTGGTTTAGTTATCAATTTCAAGCTCACGGGTCAGAAACCGGACCTTGGACAATGTCACCCACTTAGGTATAGGCCGTATAGGTAGGTATCTAATAGTTTTTGTTTTATTTTCAATTTCCTAGAAAACGAGAAATCACTAACAAGAACCTAACACCTCAGATTCTCTTTGCAAGTAAACTCCTATATCATGCTTTTTTATTAGGTAGGTAGGTATTTTGGGATTAGCCCTCCAGCCAAGTCAAGTGTTACTGACGGTGCCTAGTTTGACAATCTTAGGTGGTTTGGGACGGCATGATTCGCCACCATTCGGCACAGCCGGGTGGTAAAATATCCAGTAGATTATACATATATTCGAATTTGCCGCCCGGCCTTTGCCGAATCATGCCGTTGCCACGTGTATAGCCCCTTAACCTCGGATTAATCTCTACTCATAACACAATAGTCCCAATCTTTTTATATAACGACATTAGGAGTTTTCTCTGTACCAAGAGATTTTCAAGGGGCCTACCACCACCTCTAGAGCAGTATTATTTTAATATTACTTTAGTGTGGGAAAGAGATGAAGCTCTACAGGACATATAGCTCCATCTCTTTCCCCATTGAAGTAATATTAAAATAATACTGCTTTAGAGGTGGTGGTAGACCCCCACCTGGCATCTTTAATACTACATAATGTGGATACCAAATAATACCTACGCATTGACTGTTTAGAAAAGAATAGCGCAACATTCCCATATAAGAAAAATGCAATTGTCTCTTTGCCTTTGTCATGCAAAACAAGATCAAAATATATGCTTGTCTTTTACATATTCGCAGTACACCCGGCAAGCCTGTGTGATGTAATTTGAGAACATAAAATACTATAATTTTAGTCGATGATAATGATAACATATAAGTACTTTATGTGTGTGTTTTTTATAAGAGTCTACTGCGCAGTTTAGCGAGAAGCCACGACGCCAACGTTAGTACACGCTTGACGCTGGAGGTCGACCGCCTGGCATTGCCAAATTTGAACAGATGACGTCACCAGCCAACACAACTACAGACCATGCATATCGCTAAACAGGCTCTCTGACGCGTGTTGAATAAGACCAAGGCAAACCGTTGTTCATCTCGAAAGAGCAATGTATTTAGAACATGAGGACACCTTCAAACATATGAACAATAAACATTAGAATGTAAGACGATGTAAAAACCGTCACGTCTTTTGCGGCTCAACGGTCGATGTCTCCTTGGGAAAAATAAAGAGGTGCTCAAGTTACCCAGCTTCTTTAAGTAGACAGGCAATTAGTAGAGATCTGATTCCACCACACACTAGCCACGGGCAAAGTATATTGTTACTGAATATTTGCATATCTTATTTATACAAATTAAGGCATTAACACGTGAGCATACTTCAATACCGCGTCGTGTTGGAGCCATCGAGGCGTTGATTGTTGAGTTTCTCTAATCACGCCACCATGCTCATATTGTTCGTGTCTTCGTGATCTGAAAGTTAGAAGCATCAGAATTTGAATAAGTTTCGTAAACAATCAGTTATTTAATAAGGGCGTGAGGTCGATAACTGTACCGACCTTATTTAAGACTGGCCAGACAATCTGACACAAATTTTAAAGAAAATTTAATTTTCATTATAATTAGTCTATGCTAATAAAGTTCTCTTAGGTAATAAGCGACGTAGATAAGTGCCAAAGACGTATGCAAGTTTGAACATGTCTGGCTTAATTAATTCAGTTTTCGGGGACTTGGCCACGATTTTAATGATTTCTTGTTTTGCAGGTGCGAGTGATGCAACACAAACACTGCGCCATATCCAGTTTCCGTAAGGAAAATGTAACCAAAATTGCAGTAAAACGTAGGAGATATTCAGTTAGACTGGACTATCTAATTCATTATGATAACAATGATGAAGATAGCACGTCTGTTGTTGTAGAACAAGGCCGAGACGGTGCACTCCGACAGGCACGCGGCGCAGGATCCCATTTCACGTTGCGCCGGAGGTCTAGTATAATGAACATTGTTCACCGTATTCAAAGAAGAATGCCTTCACGCACATATTATGATACACCGCATTGTGCTTGCGAAAGGCACATGTTCAGGGAACAGAGGGATATTTACACAACGCCGCGGCCGCAGCGTATCATGTGAAGCTATGCGAAGTTATGCCATCGTCTGTCACTGTACCTACCACTGACACAAGTAAGCTGGCTCTGTTTTGAAGTGACTGTCCATAAATATGTGTTGAGTACTTGATTGGGAAATACGAACAGGTATCACTATTCTGATATTTGGCTAGACTCAAACCGATGGAGTTCTAAAAAATTTAAAAGCATAGGTAAACTCACATTAAGCAGCTTAAGTTAAGGGAGGTCTAAGAAGATGTTTTTTAGTGAAATAAGAGAAATTTCCTGTTGTCGAATAAAAGTGAGACAGCGTGTTCTCAGAGCAAGAAGAACTAGAGTAGAATGTAACAAAAATGGCAGGAATCAACGCTGAAAACGACAATAAAATGAAAAGTATCAGATGTAACAAGTTACTTCTGATATGGAAATACGTGCGATTGAATGTAGACATTTTTCCAAAAGTGACTGTTGTCGTGGGTGCATAGATTTACCAAAAATATAAAATGAAGAAAAAAATACACGACCTAAATATGCATTATAAAGTACTTATATTTTTTAAGCTGGCCACCTCATCAAATTTTTCAACATTTTGGGACCGTTTGGAACACAACTGCAAACAAAATTGTGTCGGGAAATAAGAAAATCTGTAGCTAATCTGCCAACCACATAATTACAAGGAAATATCAGAGATGTATCCGTAAATTGCTCACGCCAGCTTTCTATTTGAACGAACTGACTAGCTGTCTGGTTGTTCGGTGGTAGCTTGTAGCTTTCGCAAGTCGGTGCGTCGCTGGCGAGCCGCGCCGCGTTGCGGATAGAAAGCGCTGCGACCTCACTTTCACTGTGCTAGCAAAACCAGAGAATGAATAACGTTAACGTCACCCTGCATGGCACACCTTCCTGGATTGAGGTTGAGTTCATTCAACTTTTTTATTTGAGCTTAGGTACCGGAACTTTATTCAGAATTGGATGACGGCTTATAATTGATAAGTCATCAAGTAGTAAAGAATCGTAGACCATACTAGTTCCATTAGATCGACTGGTTGTTTAAATAAAAGGTTTAATGAAAACTTTGGCAATCTTCGTAGTCAGTGTTTGGTCAAGGTATGCCTCAATTTATTTCTTCATTTCTCATTGAACCAAAGTATAATCATGTAATTTGTTAACTTTTAATTGCACAATTAAAAGATAACAAATTACAACTTTGTGTGTCTTTTGTATGCACTGAATAAATGTTTTATCTATCTATCTATCAAAGTGGCTGTTGAAAGATCATTTCTCTTAACATGGCGTTCTAAAAGATAAGAACAGTGGCCCCGACGTGTCAAGATATCGTTAACTTGTGCAATTACCGGGAAATAATTTAAAACATAACAAATGAACGTGATGATCAGAGAGGATGTCACTCATCCAAGTCGTTGAGTCAATATACTTCGTGTCAATTGATTTCCAATAACAGTTTACAATTGAGACGAACGATGCATGCGGGGCCCGCTCAATTGTTTAATCAACAATCGACTGCAGCAATTTGTGACCCATTATGAGTTTTTAAAATAAAATGCCATGAGAAACGTAAACCTCCATGAACACAGGGCCGCGGCGGGAGGTCCACACTCGGCGGGCAAACAGGAAAACTTCGCAAGAACACACCTTGTGAACATTCGCACTCTACGAAAATTTACGGCCCTTGACGTGCCAGTCAAAACACAAACTCTTGGAATCCCGAAGTTAAATATTTGTTCGCTATAACCGTAACTAATAAGATTACCACGGTTTCGACACAAAAGATTGTTATAGTTGCAACACGGTCTGCAGCCTGCACGTTCTCTGTCCAGTGAGTAGGTAAGTGACCAGTCGGGAACATTCTATCTGTGGGTACAGCAACTACATTTTTGATTGCTTAATTACATAGAAATTGATAATCTTGTGCGAAAAGGCTTGGGTAAAGTAAAATACTTGGAAAATTACAACTTATACGAGGCAGGATGCACGGTACAGTGGAGCGAAACGGTTGCGCGCTGCGGCGCAGAATGTTCGTGAACCGTTAAATTATGTATCGAATTCAAATAATTTAATTTTAAACTTTATTAGTAAAGACCAAAGGCCTAAAGTTGTCTGTAAATTATTTACTACTTATCGCGTTAACGCCACTAACTGTGATAAAATTTCGTAGCCGGCAACTTCGAGAATGTTACAACTGTAAAATTGGACTTTATCGTGCAAACGCATGGTTTATATTTGATGCACGTTGGAATGGTTCGAGAGTCGTTCTAGAACGTTGCAGTTCAGTTCTATGAACCGCTTCCGCCGTTGGTCCTTCCGTCTCGGGTTGCTGGTTGCAGACATTCCTGAGGCGGACCGGACCCGGCTTAAGAATGCTGACCAGACCGGGACGCGCTGATGTCATGATAGCTTAATGCTCCCTCGAACGACGGCCCTCGCTGGCATTCCATACTAAAGAGACAAAATCATCCCAGAGCTCGTGATCGTTCTGTCTCCCAAAAAATATCGATTCTTTTCAGTGTTATCTGAAACATTGAACTTTTGTCTGTCTATCCTCGTCTATAAGTTCATATCTAACACATTATCAGTATTTTCTGTCGGGTCATGTCATAAAGTTTTTATCTATGTATAAACCGTGAGAATGACTATGGGCTGCGGTCCCATGTCTTTGGTCCATTCATGGTGCGCTTAATACTCGGTCCCACGCACATTTGTGATCCATGTGTGACTACAAATGCTGCTTGTGCCTTATGGTTTCAGCAGTTTTGTTTTCATAACACAAATATTTTGCATTGTCATAAATAGAGGCTTTGTTATTTAAGTACTTTATGTAATTCATGATTAAAATAATGCTGATATTTTATCAGCTTTTGGCAGTCTATCTAGTTCCACTCAGTCCAAAAATGTTGATACCAATTCATAATGTAACTAAATAGTGTAAAATCTGGATAGTTATCAGTATTTTTTTATTATTATGTTACAAAATGTTCCAGTTTAAAGTGATTCCCGCCACACATGGTCTCTTTATATAGATTTCTCAATGACAGACATTCACAAGTTATGGGAACATTTTTTCGGGAGCGTAACGGTTTTTGTATTATTTTTTGTCGCCTTTGACCGTGTGAAGGGACCTCAATGGATGCATGTGAACGGGTCGCCCATTTACAAAAGATCTGTGATAATACGCGAGAGCTACCCTCATTCAACGAGTGCTTACACCTCGGGAGAGGGGCGATGGAGGTCTTCCATCGCTGGTGTTATGTTTTAAGCGTCTTCAATGAGCTGTTTCTTTGAGAACCGTCTCTCTTTCTTTGCATTGTTTGATGTTTTCACATGGACTTGTTACCGGGAATTGTGCAAGTAGTAGGAAATATCATCTTTTCCAATAGCGTGTACACGTACCCGTTGGAATTATAGATGTAGGTATTGCAGTTCTTTATCTAATCAATACAAAATTGACTATAAAATAAGCACAACAAAACACTCGATTCTTCATTCCAATCCAGTTAAAGTGCACTACAACAAAGTACGAGTAGTGTACTTGTATCAAGGTTCTGCCGCTCTAGGTGTTATATAAAAGTTACAAAATAAAAAAGTCCGTAACGAAACGAACCCTTTCCCTTTGCTATGGAATGTCGGTCCGTCCGTCCTTCAAGCGATTATGGGACGTCGACTCGGCCCAAATTATCATAACACGTTCAAACTCATTAAAATAGAATTAGTTAATTGTTTAGGAAAACCAGGTTGATTGACAGCATCGAAAACTACATTCTGTAGTCATTAGTTAGGTATCGTCATAAGAAATGAAATACTTATCAAGTCATTAAATGCAACGGACAATTCTAGACAGTAATTATCTTGTTATTAATTGAATCTATATACAATAGGTTCCTTTTTTTCGAAACAATGTAATTGTTGACCAACTTTTTATTATCTTGTTGTTGTTTTTGTCTTTTTCGTATCTGTTATTGACAACACCGATTCATGTACTAAGCTATTTTTAGCTTCTTTCATAAAATACTAACCTATGATAAAGTATTAAGGAAAGGAGGTCTGTGCTCTGCAGGGAGACAGAAATAATAAAATAACATTACAGGAAAACACATAAAAGTTATAACCAAAAATATAGTACTTAGTCTCCATAAAACTAGCAATGTTAAGAAGAATATTCCTCTTAGCTGTGAAAAGTAGATTTTCGCGAATTCCATTTGACCTTTTGGTCGACGCGGCATGCGAGGCGCGGCGCGGGCGCAGGCTCGGTCGTGTTCTCACGGGAACGCGCGGTGATTGCACCGCATTACGCCCTGCACTGGGTCGCTACGACCGCCGACACATACAGCCAACCGATGGCGGATGAGCCTTTATTTTTGTGGTGATAATAACTTAAGAGACTAACAAATACACACGTTAGTTTCTACTACTGTCCAAAGAACGGTAGGCGAAGAACTGTTAGTATATCAGAAAAACAATTAAGCATTCTAAAAATTAAATTCTGCAGACAAAGAGTGCATCGTCCATCTATTACATAGCCTTACTTGCTTAAAAATCAATGAATTAATAAAATAAAAGTTGGCAAGTAAAAGGTAAAATTAGGTAGATGCAAGAGGCCTAGGAAGCTGACGTCAAATAACTTGGTATTTACGTATGCTTACGAAAATATCGTCATCATAGCGAGCCTGCTACACCTGCTACACAGTGCTACGAGGGTATTGTCGCGCGCGTCATTCGTAGTGATTTCGTAGAAGATGTAGTGTTGCGTAGAAGTCGTATCTACTACGACTTCTCGTAGTATTTGCGTAGTAGTATCGTAGAAGGACATTGCCGTCGTAGACGCTCCCTCGGGGGAATCCCCGCTTTATCAGTCAATAATATCAATTTGATTGTGTAGCGGGCTTTCAGTATAGTGAAAAGGTTTCATCGTAGACGGTAGTGCTGTTCGTTAGCGATAAAAGGGGAATCCCCTTTTATCAGTCAATATTCATATCAATTTGATTGTGTAGTGTGCTTGCAGTATAGTGAAAAGATTTCCTCGTAGACGGTAGTGCTGTTCGTTAACTGATAAAAGGGGAATCCCCTGTTATCAGTCCATATGTACATTGCATTGCTTAGTGGTCAAGCATAATTGCAGTATCGTGCAAAGACGTGGACGGTGGTACACACGGCTACACATCAAGCTATACATTTCCAGTTTATGTTAATCTGGCATTGTATAGGATATCCGTACAATGTGAGGTCAGCTTATACTGGGAAAGTATAGCTTAATATGTAGCCGTGTGTACCAACTGTTTGTTAACTGATAAAAGGGGACTCCCCGCTTATCAGTCTATATTAATATGGCTAAATATAGACAGGTGAGTAGAAATTAAAATTAGAGTCTTCCGCATGAATGAAACCATATGCGTAATATCAGATAAGATTATTTTTGATATATTTTAATTACTAATAGAATAATAAGCTCTTGAAAAACACAGTACCTAGTAGATGCAGTTTGAAAGTAAGATAAACATAACATCACGCTTGTACTGGGATCAAGGGTGTATGGCCAACATCCACATTTTGGCAGGCAAGTTATTTTTACAGAATAGATAGAATCTGAGATACCGACTCCACTCGTAGACCGTTCATCGCTTCATAAATTCAGTGCTGTGCGACTTTTCCCATTGGAGCGCGCGACCGCGACTTGTTTCCAATCAACAATGGAATGCGCCGACTTTTTGGTCTTCGCCTGAGCAACTGCTCTCGCGCACGGGAAGATCAAGTTTTTATCCAGCCAGTGTTAACTCAATTGGAAACAAGGACCTTAGATTACCTTAACTGTTATTTCTAAGTAGCTTTTGGTATTTGATGTTTGAACTTGCTGGGAACTTAAAGGTGGTTTAAGGCGACAATAACCGACTTTTAATTATTTTATACTGAAGAGTAGTGTTAATGATTTGGAAAAAATATATATGTTAAATTAGAGCATTATATAAGTTATTAAAAAAATGCTCTAATTTCTATTTGTGAATATTTTAGATTATGATTATATTACATTAATTTGTAAAGTTATGTCTCACGCGGATAAAAAACTGAGAATCACGTAAAAACTATCTAGTGTATTTTTCTGAAACCTTCACCAATTTAAAGATAATTTAATTAGCTATCTTTTAGTGTACGTGTTTTATTAAAATTCCTTTTGTTTTATGTATGATAAATTAATAATGCGTCTAATTTGGGACAGCGCTCCTTGATGGGCGAGTCCTATTACTGGCTGGACGTACGACGCGTTGCGTGAGCTCAGCTCAGAACACGCAAGCTAACCACTCAAGGTCACTGGCATTTAGTGGCATCTTAAGGCTCACTTGCACCACAAATCACATTTAGCTTTAAACGAATTTAAAACATGGCTCTATTTATGTTAATCGTTTGAAGTTCACAGAGACGTTACGGAATTATGTTTTAATGGAGTATGTTTAAGCGCTAAATGTAATTTGTCATTTGTGGTAGAAACAGGCTTAAAAATTGCTGTTGTTATGTTTCTCATCTTCGAAAGAACGCTTTCGTAATAAGAACAGGTATGTAAGTACCGGTTGGTTAAAGCCTAGGTTAGTTAAACGGTATAATATGCTTTAGTGTAAAGTATTTGTGTTCTAAAGCTTCATCTCGCATTTAACTCGCTTTTCGACTTTACGATTTCTCAGATTATGATCCGTTAGCTTTTATAGTTTTGTATTAGACCAAGTCTAATATTGCTGTGAAGACCAATTTAAGGGGCATGCGCTAAGGTAGCCCGCGAAATTCAAATTTTCTTTTGTTTTTTACATTTTGCAGGTCGGTGTGAGGTTTTATGTCGAATCGTATTTTCGATTTGCGACTGCAACAAATATGGCTTTACATAATTATAATCATTACAATCAGCAATACAACTCCATAAGTAAGCACAATCGTTAAATGTCATGATTTCATGAAATAGTCATTCAATGCGATTATATGAACTTAGAGAGTTGTTTTGATCATTTTTATGATTATAATTCTATAAATAAACATTGATATGGACGCAAATCATATTTAGATCAACATACAACATTATACTGACCTGCAAATAGCAAGAAACGTAAGAAAATTTTAATTTCGCGGGCTACCTTGACGCTTTCGCCTTAACTAAACGCTATAATTATTCAACCATAACCATAGACGCTTTTAACTAATTAGTTCGCCATAGATAATTCGTAAACCCTAGTCTTTATTTCAGTCTGTGGATAGGTAATTATGTGTTATTTAAGTGAATACTTAATTTATTTAACCATAGATGCTTTTAACTAACATCATGCCTTCGTCAAAGTCAATTCGTAGACCATAGTCTGTATTTCATAGTCTATGGTTGGGCAATTTTCCACAGATTTAATGAAATACTGGTGTAATAAATGATTGATTGCTAAATACAAAAGCAAATAATGCATGCAGTAACCACAGCAATCATTGCCTGATCCTTGATGTTTCATGCATGACATAACAACTTGCGTCATTGGCGTTATGAAAGTATTTACTTTGAAATGATGTAACCCTTAGTAGATACCTATTACTTACTTAAGTGTTAATTGTCATATTTGGAGTTACACAATAATAAAGTAATAATTATGTTTACTAAGTAATCCCAATCGTAAATCGGTAGATCTATCAGTACCCTAATTGCGTAATACACGATCAATCAGTATCTGAATCGTTTTGAAACAGATTGCTATTCCATTGCTTCATAAGTTCGAAAAAAAAATCTGCTCAACAACGTTAATAACGCAATGAATGTTGTTGAAAACAACGTTTACGAAAATGTGTGGAGTAATTAGATGGCTGATCTGTAGTCGTATTTTCAGTTCAATGATTACACGATTAGAGTCCGCGAGAGCAAACAAAATGTTTTTTTTTTTTGTAATATATTTGTGTTTCAAAGACGGTCATAAAGACAGCATTTATGAACTGTTTAAACCCGAATTTTATTAAGGAAACAAAAGAACAATGACTGTGTACCTACTGAATAAAACTAAACAATCGACTTTACAGACCATTCATAATTTTTTATTGAATTGTCGTGACGTTCTTGCATGACCTTATCCCGCGGCACATGTAAGAATGGTAGATCATTTTATTAAAAACCCAAAAATTATCAAACTCTCACTAGGATATTTTATATCTCCCGGAAAAACAGGCTACATTTTATAACTCTCGGAAAAACAGGCTACATTTTATAACTCCCGGAAAAACAGGCTACATTTTATAGCTCCCGGAAAAACAGGCTACCTTTTATAATTTCGGGAAAAGCAGACTACATATAGTTCCCAGAAAAACAGGCTACCTTTTATAACGCCCGGAAAAACACACTACACTTTCAAGTGGAAACTGCTAAGGATTGGAGTTCCAGAGTGTAGACTTCAGTTTATCCAGAATCAGTGAAACTAATCTAAGGAAGAGAAAGTATTTATTCTTCATCTTCCTTACTCTTCGAGATCAATCTAAGCATCTTCTGGATCATAAGAAAGGAAAGAGTAATCATGTCTGTCCCCAAAACAGTCTGGTAATCTGGTTCATGGCCCAACATTTCATGACAATTCACACTAAGTAGACCACGTCCAAACATGGCATTAATGGAACCGATTGATCGATGGAATGCCATAAACTTGTGATACGCAATAAGCTAAGTTATTGAATGCTGGTCCTTCGGCGGCTCGGTGCATTAGAATAATGTTATTGGTCCTATGAGTCAGAGCTGATGCGCCCACGCATCGTCACTTGCTTTTAACATCTAAATATACTCAGATATCGTTATGGCAACGATAAGATTACTTTGGTAAAGTGTTTTCATGTTTTCGGGTGATATGCTAAGAGGTGACGGTTCGTTCTAGTTCTGAAGATGAGATAATCAGTTATGATTATCTTATGGACCTAGTTTTTAGGTTGTTGTTGAGCTTGGAACACAAAATCACCATGGATCACTTATACTTTTCTTAGTTCCTCTGTCAAAGAATTCTGCCATCTAGTTAGTGAAAAAATACCTTATATAATACAAAACACACAATGAACACCGGCAACACATAACGAATTAAGTGTCCGAGGCAGGTTACTCGGAGAACGATTAAGCAACAGACCAGCTACCTAGTTGACCATCCTCTTGACAAAATACCTCAAAACAGGAGTAAGGACTATTCGCCTCTAATTTCAGAATACTATTGTTACTGACCCGCGTTCGATGCATCAGTGAAGCAACTTGTTTGCGTGTAGAAACCGAACTGACGGTTTTGAGAAAACATCTCTGATGCACTATAAAGGGGCAGTCCTAATAATATCCTAAAAACATTATTACATCGACGTGTAAGGCATCTAGCGATCTTTTGGCGTAGCTGACCCTGACCTAGCGGGGGTCTATCCCCTCACACAGACCCTGACAGAAAGCCTTGAATAGGGTCATGTTGACTGGTCACTACAACGGGAGAATCTACGGGCCATCATATTAGCTCGGACCGCTAGTGCCCTTATTATTTAATTTTTTTGAGGTTGGGAAATTATTAAATAACGTTGGTGCTGACATCTCTTTGAGGCGCGCGTGTAACCCAAGGCGCCGTCGACCCGGGCCTGGTCTTTATCGGACGGCGAGCTACCCATTGCTCACCGTCCGCAAGCCCGCGGCTACGGTGGCCGGAAGTCACTCCCTCGCGACTCCCGACGACCGGGGCGTCACCTGCGGCGACTAGGGGCGCGAGGACACGAATCTTGCCTCTCCCTCGCGCGCTCCGCCTCCTCCTTCGCGAGCATTACTGATTCGCAGAAGGAAGTGACGGCCTCCCATACACTCTTGCTCCGAACCATGGCCTGGACCAGGGCCGGACGCCCGCCTTATGCGGAGCAGGAACCTCCCGAAACAACCGTGTCCGGTGAGGACCTGCGTCAGGCGGAAGGTGAGGACGCCGTGGCGCCTCTCTAGCCACTCCTCAAATATAGGACTTATCGCCACAATTGTGGCGTGCCCACCGCTAGTGCCCTACGTTCCCTCTCAATGTCTACATTATCCTTAAGGTCGTCGGAAAGCAAGTGCCCCAAATACGAAATTAGGTGTATGGTTAGGGAACTTACCGGCGGCCTTAAAGACCATATCGTTGACTGAATTCAATAGTGGCACAAGTCGAAATTGTGGCAATTTGAGTTAGTAATGATTTCTTGTTCTAAATTAGGTACTTTATTTTATGCATTAAAGACCCAACTTGTTAGTTCATAAACTACCCATGGAGGCATAAGTGTCATTAGTGAATAAACGATAGCGTTGCGTCTCTTTCATGCAATAGTGTCACTTTTGAGTCGTGCCAGTTTTGCACAAATATAGCGGAGTTTTCTAAGTTGTATTGAAGTGTAATAAGATAATCATGATGCCAAACAAACATAATTAATTAATAAAAAACCCCTTATTGAAGTAAACACACGACTGCTTCATCAGTATCATCAGTAAGTGATCCTGGTGTAGGAGAAACGCGAGATGTTCCTGCAGTCTTCAGACGATGCCCTTAAGTACCGGCAGATCATTAGACGGATCTCTAAGTCCTTGAAAAGCGACCTGCATCGCTTTAGTGCTGACCGCCTTAAGGGCGCGATAGAGCGGAATAAAAGCTTTAAGATCTTTGTAAGAGATCTGTCTATTGGGCAGGGTCAGTTTGCGAAACTGAAGACCAAACCTGAGCTATTGAGAGAGATCGACCAGTTCTATGGATAGTTATACACGTCAACAAGTAACCCGGTTACGGATCTGGCAAACGACCCAACAGCTAGATTGACTTCCTGGACGTCAGCTTGTACGAGATTAGGATGGCTCTGAAGCAGCTTAAAAACAATAAGGTGATGATGGAATTACGGCCGAACTCCTAAAGGCCGGCGGAAAACCCGCTCGAAAGGCCCTCCAGAAGCTGTTTTATTCCGTCATACTTGAGGGCAAAATGCCGCAGGCATGGAACAGAGGTATGGTAATACTTTTCTTAAGAAGGGCGACAATGCTATCCTTAAGAATTCTGGGCCCATATCCCTTCTGTGCACTGTCTACTAGCAGTTTTCAAGAGTCATCACGAACCGTTTCGCGCGCAGTTTTTTAGCACCTTAGACCACATATATATTATACGTTGCCGCAGGTTAAAAAGGAGACTACGAGAAAGCATCGATTCGATCGAAACGGGCTGTACTGCGGTCTCTTCAACGGTGCTAGATCGACTACCGGTACATCGAGGTGCTGAAGTGTCTGTACGAAAACGCCACTATGTCATTCCGACTCCAGGACCAGACCTCGAAACCTATCCTTCTGCAGCGAGGTGTGAGCCAGGGAGACGTTATCTCTCCGAAACTGTTCGCCGCTGCACTGGAGGATGTCTTCAAGGTTCTGGACTGGAAAGAGCTAGGCATCAACACCAATGGTGAGTACTTCACTAATCTTCGGTTTGCCGACGACATAGTTGTCATGGCTGAGACTATGGAGGACCTCAGTACAATGCTGGATGACCTCAGCAGAGCTTCCGAAAGAGTGGGTCTTAAAATGAACATGTACAAGACAAAGGTCATGTCAAATGCCCATGTAACACCCACTCTCATAAAGATCGGAGATGCTACACTCGGAAGTTGTGGATGAGTATGTAGATGATGAGTATGAGTAGGAAAAACCTGTCCAGTTAGGTAGGTCCAACGAGAAAGAGGTTAATCGTCGAATCTGACTCGGCTGGGCAGCGTTCGAGAAGCTACGCAATATCTTCTCGCCCCACATACCGCAGTGTCTCAAGATGAAAGTTTTTTACCAGTGCGTGTTAACTGTGTTGACCTATGGCACAGAAACATAGTCGCTCACAATGGGCCTTATAAGAAGGCTAAAAGTCACCTAAAAGGCAATGGAAAGGGCTATGCTTGGAGTTTCCCTACGTGATCGAGTAAGAAATTAAGAGATCCGCAGGAGAACCAAGACATAGCCCGAAGAATTGCCAAACTTAAGTAGCAATGGACAGGGCACATTGCTCGCAGAACAGATGGCCGATGGGGGCGAAAGGTTCTGGAGTGGCAACCGCGTACCGGAAGACGTAGCGTTGTAATGCCTTCCACAAGGTGGACCGATGACCTTGTACAGGCCGCAGGAATCTGCTGGATGCATGAAGCACAGAACCGGTCGACGTGGCGGTGATTAGGTAATGAAATGATAATGATGATTTTCAATACGTTTTCTAGGAAATCACAGACTCGAAAATATGCTAATAATTAAGTTACTAAACATTTATGGTACTATTATTATTTATGATTTAACAATTCCATTGATGAGCACTTCCAGTTTTATATTCTATTTAGGTAGTTTTTCGTGAATAAAGATAATTTCTGGCATTAACCAAAAAATAAAAATAAATAACCCATCTAATAATGGCAGAACTCGGAGTCGCCATCTTCTGAGCCTCATATTAATCAAAATAACAAAATCTATTCCAAAATTGTTAGTGCCGGCCACTGACGCTATAACGTAGATGTATAAAACAAAACATGAACTATATATTCCAAAAATTCCAGTCAGTAAGAGCTAATTTTTGCGTGCGCACTTATCTTCGAATATTTATTTGTACGTTTTCTCAAATTGTTGAATTTCGTTTTGTGTCACTATTGAATTCAGCCAGCGATATTTTCGCACTTCCTGACATTGTAAACCAGGCCCTGCGTACCAGCGTTCTTCTCGCAGACCCTCAGCATATCTCTGATAGATCCCTCAGTAGGGCCCAGCAACACCATGTCGTCTGCGTAGCTAATGTTGTTAATACTAACACCACCAACTCGGCAGCCGACACGCATACTGCTGAGCACGTCTCTAAGATCATTCACATGCAGGTTGAAGAGCCTGGGAGACGTCAAACCGCTCTATCTCACACCATACTCCAACCCATACCCAAACCACCTTACATAATTTGTCTGGTTTGCATACCAATACCGCAGGATTTTTTTAACTTCCGCCGGTTCATTCCTGTTCCCCAGCTTTCTCCACAGCATATCATATGACACAAGGTCGAAGGCTCTAGAGAGATCCAGGAAACAGGCATATACCGGCGTTTTGCGTTCTGTGTAATATTGAACAGCATTCTTTAAACTCAGTGTAGCACTTTCTGTCGATAATTCAGGTTGGAATCCAAACTTTGCGTCGTTCAAACACAGATACTGACAGATACGTACTTATGTAACTCAAATTATTTCGATCATTATTTATGTTTTTTAGGTAGATAAGTGTAGTGGGAATACTCCGAAGAGTTTTTATGAGACTGCGTAGCCAGGCAGCCTCACTAACCAAGTTTTGGCCAATACAGATGTCACAACTAAGAAATCATCGACATGAAAAGGAAGTAGGAGATCTGAAAATGCAGCCTAATGTAGCAGGGGATGTTTTACAAGAAGTAGGTATAATACGAAAGAATCGTAAAGAACCCTGTAAGAAATCTCTGTTGATTTCTTACAGAGTTCTTTATGACTCTTTAAGAATAGTTAAGCGGATTAGGTTACTAAATATACGTGGTCTATTGTATTTTATAATGGATGTCCGCAAAGTCACGCCTGAGTTAATTAACTAAGAAGTGGGTATGTAATTTGTTTACTTTTTAGTACATAAGTCTTAGTGCAAAGTTTTGTAATATGTGAGGAATAACTCCTATCATCAACAAGGGTGTTAGCAGTCTTCAACCAGCCGTGTATTATATTATACTTAAATGTCTAAAGCAGCAATATTTTCCTTATTTGCGTTTACAATTTTTCCTTATTTTTATCCCTATTATGACCATAAAGTCGCCATGTCTACTCAATGTTGGCAATTTTTGGAGTTTTGTGAGGCATTTACTTACTTTGTGAACGACCTAACCATCTTTAACAACGGCTATATGAACATTATTATCCTTCTTCTTTCTTTTCGTGTGGTTAGTGACTAACTTGGTGTCAGAGTTTTAAAGCCGCCCATGAGCCCCTGACTTGGTTTCACATGCCGTCGATTTTGCCGGGTTTTCTCACGATGATTTTCTTCGCCGTTTTTTTAGCAAGTGATAATTATACAATACGCACATAAATCCGAAAAGTCAGAGGTGCGTGTGGTTCGAACTCGAGACCTATGACTTGGCGTTCCGACGTTCTCCCGACGATTATTTTATTATATCCCTTTTTTACCGATTATTTTCCTTCAGTCGTTGCTCACTACTATGCTCAATACTCGATTGTTATATAAATATATTATGTATATCGGTGGCTATTTTAATGTATTAATACATTGTCGTTATCAAGTGCCTAAGTTTGCCTGCTATCGTGGTGAGGCAACGGTTACCGCCGTCCGCTGCGGTATCAAGCACAACTATGCTCACGAGCACGACCTAGATCAAGAGTGCAGTCAGTAACTGTTGCTTGTCGGTAAATGTTTTATTTCTTTGGTACGTTCTGATCCAGGCTTAAAATTATTTGCTTTGATTTTGTCACTAATGGCTTAATTAACAAGTGCGTCAGCTTGAAGGGGACTGTGACCTTGAACGAAGCCGGTTTTGTATGGCTTCCGTTGCGGTTGTCAGTAGAATAACCTAAGTATATAATAAAATAAATAAAAATATAGGTAATAAATTGGCTTTTGCTTAAAACAATCAAGTTTTAACACGTTCAGTGCCGGGAGACCTCCTGGAGGGTTCACCTAGTCGCATATGGGATGCCGGGACCCATAGCGGAGGGATCTTTTTTTTTTTTCTTAACGTATACAGCATTATAAACCGTGAAAATTAAATGTGATGTATATTTTTTAACAAGATTTATTAGTTTATGCATTGGTTTTAAAACCCAAGTTTTTTTTTTTTAAATTTTTTGTTTGTACACGGTTCCAAATATTCACAAAAAAAATTAAAAGTTTGGAAACGTATAGCGACAAGATCCCCTGAAAACACAATTTTACTTCGTTTTACAATGTTTTATATAATGGTCCGCGATGGTTAACTATAGCGCAAACGTAATGCCGGCAGCCCTCCCGGAGGGTTCACTTCCAATATGTATGGCAGCATGGCGTATGAGTTCTATGAAAGGTGGGTGGAGTCGAAACTGTTAAATACACAAAACGAATACTTACAAACTCCTAAAGGAAGTAGAAAAATCAAATAATCATGGAATAAAAACAGCATCGGTTTTTAATTCACACATCCTAATTTATTTAGGAGAATACATTTGAACGCGGCCCATAGAGTTTCGAAAGTAACGGACGGCCTCATTGCGGTTCGATTGCCACTGCCAAAAAATAGCCAAAGTATACGATTCGGACGTTGACCTTCAAACGGTCACAGTATCTAGGAATCAGTGAATCATACTTGTTTCACTCATCAACTCATGAGAATTTTTGGCTATACTTAAGTATATTAAATGTTATGAGAAAATTGACCTCAACACTAATAATTTTCCTTAAAAAAACAGGTTAGAACAAAAAACCGCGCGTGTTTTTGACCACAAATTGACCAATATCAAAGATGAATACAGAGGGGACACTGCAGCATTTTAGGTATGAAGCTACAAGTATAAGTACGCGGCGAGCTCGACTTGTCAAATTCAGCGGACGTATCTTAGTCAGAAGATATAAAAGTTACGCGCTAGAAAGAGAGGGAACTTCTAGGTGAATGTAATTGTAGGTAAGTTGCTAATTACCTACAGTTACATGCAGCTAGAAGTTGCACCTGTGCGACTTGAATTGCACTTTATTGTGTCGTAGCAAGAGTCGTTTTTTTATTTAAATGATTTTGCGGAGTGTCCCATCTGTAATAATCTGTGCCAATATCGAGAAATTAATGTGAAACGACAATAGTTGATTTTGACTCAAAACCCGCTTTAAATAGGTACCTACTTATGTCATAAAATCTTTTAACATTATACCTTATATGGTTTTTTTTTATCCACAACGGGCAAGCTCTTGACCGCATCTCACCTGATGGTAAGTGATGATCAGGCCGAAGGTGGAAGCGAGCTTCACCCGGAATTCTCAACCACAGAGGAACTGGCTATCTTACCTCTAACTGCCGAAAAATAACAATGCTGCTAACATTATTGTTATTGGGACAGCCTTAGATAAGATGATGGTAGCTAGCCAGCCGGACTAAGAACAAGCCCTGCCACCAAATAACCGAGCAGAAAATTTTGCCTCCACTGGGAATCGAACCTAGGACCTCTGGGTCCGAGACAGGTGGTCTAAACCCTAGACCACAGAAGCGGTTAAAAATGCTTTTTAGGGTTCCGTACCCGAAGGGTGCCAAACGGAACCCTATTACTAAGCCTCCGCGGCCCATCCAATTTCTAGACAAGACCAAAGGCAAACCAAAGACAAAATGTTTGATGTCCCAACAAGGTATATTACACCTGCATCAACCAGGCAAGGTTTTTAACAATTAGATTTATGGTAATGCATATTAGCAGAAGCAAATTAAATAATGGCCTACATTACACCCACACGGGATCGACAGGTCCAATTCGGGAGTTGCATCAGGGCTACGACTGTTTATTTTGGTCGCATGACTCGAAACATGACGAAGCAGCATGAGATCACCAGTTCTCATTATCGACCAACTGGGAACCAGATTTTGCTAAAAAAAACAGTTGAAAGAACGACCTGTCAAGTCACTAAGGTACCTAACTTTTTTTAAATTTACGTTCTAATTCTAAACTTTTGAAACGAACGGTCGTTATAGAATTTGTATTTATAAATCATGTGCCCTCGTGATTCATAAAAACTATAGTTATGGAGATATTTAGTAACCATATTGTCTAAGTTAAGACTGTATTCCCCCACAGATTATAAAAACAGACCACCGCGAGCATAACGTTACGTTTAAAACAGTACGAGTGTCCATATTGATGGTTAGAATAGAATCAATATCAATGAATATTTTAAGAACAAATCCGAAGAATATAAACTAGTTTTACCCCACGCATTTAGTTGCGGTAGTTCATGGTTTATTCGTTAATTTATTGGCGCAATGATAACAAAGGTGTCTGGTGACCTTCTGATCTCGTCTTCTTCATCTAGAAAAACATTTGATTTTATGTCGCAACGTTCGTTATCCCCTACGAATAATATATTATTCGTAGGATATCCCCAGTTTTCAAAATAGTAAGTAATAATATTGCTATACTTATTATTATCTGGATCAAAACCAGTAAGCTTACATTTAGATTGATTTTGTTTCTCTTGACATCGACACATGAGAAATAAAATCCTTTTCGTTCGCACAATATTTTGCATGGGTTCACTTCATGGGTTCGTTCAGATAACATAATAAGTACAGACATATCTTTGGGGCCAGCATCTGGCTACAATCATGTTGAAACTTGTTCTACACGTGCAATTAGAGGGGTCACACAAATAGTATCGGATATTATTTAAAATTTTCGCCATCCATTATTCTCTCCCTAAATGCTGGGCCCGTACCAAATTACGTATTAATGTATTCAATCCAGTTTCTATTCATATGTAATTCAATGTTTTTGTAAGCTTTTTGGAGCAAGAACTCAACTGGGTCGCAGATGGGCGCTGGATTGAGAAATTTAAATAAAAACTTGGTGCGATCTTTACAAATAATATCATCCATGAATAAGTAATAACAATGAATCCGCTCGGCTATGGGCTTTTATTTGGAGTGGTTTTAGAAAGTACAGAATAACAGACGGTTTAAAAACTGTAACGATGCATGGGTATCTAGGCTAGTATGTGAAAAACCTGTACAATTAAGTTACAAAACTGGTGGAGCTCTTGATGACAAAGAATACTGACATCACTTATGTCCATAACAGTAACTGTATTAGGAGACAACGAATCACTGAGTTCCTATCAGTCCATCAACGGAGAAAAACTTTTCTACCTTCATTTACAGCTGATGCTGATCTATCTTTGCAATAGGGATGATGACAAAAAAAATAATTTTTTAGTCCGTTTTTGAGATTATAAAAAAATATTGGACACGTATTTTTTATTTTTTTATGTAATCTAAAGATTACGGCGATACATTGAGGTAAAATGTGCCATGACGTCACGAGTATGTAGATTTTATACGTACAAGTGACGAAGCCACCCCCACTCCCCAACATAAAATGCGTTTTATCTAAGTAATTTTTTATTAATATGATAAAGCAAAAAATACGTGTCTAATATTTTTTATTATCTAACTAACGGACTAATTAGATTTTTTTTTTCCCAGGCATCATGCCTATTGTGTCCGTTTTTATTTTGGACATTAATGTGTGACATGGTGTGAAATAAATCCTTCGATTTAATGACTCTTGGTCGGACATAATACTGGCTGGTTATGCGCGCGTGCGCACGACCTAACTATTGTCATTTACATCATTGACTATTGTTCCCTGTTCCGTGACTTCCAATAGCTAAGTAAAATACTAATTAGCTACAAAAGTAGATGTGTCTACCTATGGCCGTCAAGGTAACGTTTTTATTGAGCTGTTTTTGTCACTATCGTATATTATTGTGACCAATGTCTCAGTCTGATGCAATATTTTGTTTTTGTTAGTTAAAAAAAATAAGATGTTTGATTCTTCATCACCAAAAATATCTCTCACCACCTCAAAATGTAATTTTGAGATTCGCACTACTTAGCTTGTATATTTAGTCTTATGATGGAATAAACTGGTATTAGGTAAATAAAGCTTGGCCAAAAAGAGAGTGGAAAAAATGAGGGCGCTAGAATCGCACTAAGGTCACTTCGAAAATAAATATATAAAATTGGAAATAAATAGTTAAAATAAACGCTGCTTGTGGGTGATTCAAAACAAAACCTACCACTTGTCGGCAAAGTAGTGCCATCATCAGGTCTGCAATAAGGAAAATATTTAGTTCCAAATGTCACCACGTCAGACTCTTTTATGTCGACCTGTATCAGCAATGTGATGTGATACACAAGTGTACCATATTATTTGGCAATAGCAGACACTAAGAAGAGATTTGAGGTTGTTCCGAAGGAAAGCCGATAGAAATCGGGTTGTATGAAGGCTGCACCTGCACCCCTGCCAAGGATAGAATACTTAACTGTTTCTGGTGGCATAAGAAGTAAAGTAGGACCTCCAAAAAGAAGACTTGTTAAAATAAATAAAGACGACGGTTGGTGGATCAACATAATAAACGTTGCAGAGGCTAATGTTCTGTCATCAGGTTCATGTTCGTTAGAATCAATTTTAGACGTCAAAGCTGTTATAAGCTTTTCCAATTTCGATATTTGGCATTTATAAGGTTAATTTACTTCTCTGTGATTTCCAAACAGACCTTGTAAGTAGCAAAAACGTAGGCACAGTCACAAAACACAGTGATTTACGTCTTTTGCAATACCTTCGCTGAGTTATTTATCGTATAGCGAATTGTAAACCTGGTGAATGTCATTTTGCATGATGTATGTCCGAAATGATAGGAAAGCCGTAGTGGTGTACCGATAGAGCGGATGGTCCCATTCCACTGCGATAACGGTACTAACCACCGCTCGCAAATAACTATACACCTACCACTAAGTTCCGGTGATCAATTTATTTATATATGTATGCTCTGTTAGATAATTACGTGTTCCATTAATAAAAATGATGAATGGGTCAAAGAATTGAGTCATCTGACATCTGAGTTCTGATAAGCAACGTAAATCGTTGCGTTTTGTAAGGTCTTTTCAAATCTACGTCTGTAAATTCTAATACCTTTAAGTAATTTGTATCTTAATGAAAATCTAAGATGAACTTCTGAATTATTTATAATTGAGACTGGAATGGATATATTTGATGCAGTTGATCATAATATGTATTTGTAGTTGCACGTAGATGGTTCCCAGTAGGGCTGGGAGCCTACTCTCGCCGGAAATTTAAACTTCATTTTGAATCCTAAAATGATATACTCTTTGCTGATTGGAATAGAGTCCAATATCCTTAAATCCAATACAAGATTTATGGCAATTGGCGTTGAGTGCGAGGTCCATTTAAGTCTGTTGATTTGTGTTCTCACGCCTTAAAAGAATAGTTACTTTCAGGATTATGACCGTATCCGTTATATCCATTCGTCATGGTCCTGAATTAATATTCCTTCGCTGTCATCTTGCTGATAATTGTGATCTCTAACAGCTGAAGTTAGTAGAATTTAGTTAAAAAAGCCGGCGTGGCCATACTCGTTGTGTGCGAAACGTGCGACCGCAACATTCCCAGTACCTCAAACGATGCCACTTGTGGCGATCGGCGACAGACGACCGTTTATGGCGAGGACGATCGCGAAGGAATGTGGTCTGCTCTTCCACTGCCTGCGACTCATGTGAGGAGTGGACGGAGTGGCCGGCACAGGTAGGACAACGCGTCAACGACCTTGAGGGGTTCAAGGAAAATAAAACATTTTTGTGTCTAAAAAGGTTACTTACTTTTTTTGATTACCACAAGGAGGAAGAAAGTCCGAAAAACGGTAAGGATATACTTAACCATAATCATGTTCTGATACATTCGAGGACAATTACGGTAAATTTACCCTATTGAGGGTTTTTTCTATGAGTGAACTTGCTGCATTGTGAAAACCATTTTTCTTTCCGATGCTCATTAATGACGCTTTTGTGGCTATCCTACCTACTTTTTGTATGCTCTTATAAATATAAGCTTAAGCTTGTGTTGTTATTTCTAGCAATATCTAATGAGAGACAGCTATACAGACAAAATAATATTGTCTGTATAGCTGTCTCTCATCACTTACGCCAAATTACAAAATGACTCGACAACCGCGAGAATGCATGCTTGCCAACTACATACTTAAATGACACTCAAACTTATTTGTTTTAAATGCTTGCAAAGGCTTAGGTATGCATTTTGATTGCTAAATAACCGAATATTACAAGCCAAGCATTCCATATGAAGAAACCGCTATTAATTTGTCATGAGTTTCTAATAAATCATGTATCGAAGTAATAAATAGTATCATTAACAAGTGCATGGAACTAGGAAGTTCTTTGGTGTACAAGCCTTGTATGGGTCAATGCACAAAGGTGCCGACGAACGACCATCTAAGAGTATCAGGCCCACACAGTGCCCGCCGCCGGCTAACGGTGCCACGCTCAAATATTTTACCATTACACTGAGCATGAGCCTAGTCAGCTAACTGTGAATAAAATACAAGTACTCGCTGTACCTATCAACCATAAAAACATGTAAATGTTATGTACAGACGTGATATTCTCTGCAGATATACTTATTTAGGTTGTTAAGTGACAGTGGAGGGCCGGTTGCGGCGTTTCGGGCACGCTCAAAGAAGTAAGTGCATGCGAACTCCTTGCCTTCGTGAGCCTGTACAATGTAGACAACTGATGCGGGTTACTTCGAAACCTGTAGATTGAAACGTCGATACGATACGTGGACCCACTTCAATAAATCTACCCGTTTATCATAAATCTGCTCTCCACAATCCTGCGGTTTGCAAGTCCATGTATTCATCAAACAAACTTCACAAGTAATAATCCAGCTCATGAACACTGTTACGTGGTTGTTTAAGTATTGAGTTAAATAGTAACGGTTTCAGATTGAGCGGGCAGCGGCGCGTGCTGAAATGCGGCCAATCGATTGGGAACGTATTTAGCGCGAACAAACGTACCAGTAGCTAGGATATAAGTAGCAAGCTGCCAGCCTACGCAATCTCAAATAGAAATAATTGCAGTTCCGCCGACGTTGAGATCCGTTGAATCACCCATAGATTTCAAAAGAGCGCTCGTCAATCTATCAGCATTGGCCAAGCAAACTTGACAAAAACATGACCGCTGATAACCGTGTAGGACTCCAGAATATTCATTCTTTTTTGTGAGAATTAAAAGCTAATCTTATCCTTAATACTAAGTAACCTATTACTTAGCCGGATAGTCACTTCCTTAACATGTGTTATGTATAGATGAATAGCATAATAGGTCTGATGATTTCATACTAACGTCATGTATGCGAATTTGTCATCAGTGTTTGAACTAAACTCACACCCACTACCCAACCCAGGAGTAGCAGCATACCTTTATGCAAAAGTTAGTAAAATTGCAAGTCCATTGAGATTTTAATGCTAAACATAATTTATAAATAATGATGATTTGTTCGCCGACCCAACATCATGCCCTAAAAGATTTCCTATTGAATCAGTGACCGTTCATATCTCGAGCAAATTCGAATTTCAATTTGAGAACTAAAACATTTTGCGTTGTTGGATTCCTGTTTCAAAATTGCAAATGCTTTTTTCATATTAAAACCCAGATACTGTGTAGGTAAAGTTTGTATGTATAGTTTTAACTTAACTTGAAGCCAACGAGATGAGTTATAAGAACCGTCTCTGGACACGTTGCACATCGTGGAATTGTGGTAACAATCTTTTATTGAATAGGCTGCACTTGTTATGTGTGTAAATGACAGCAATTTATTTCCCGTCGTCTCAAGCGTCCAACCAGCGCGAGCGCAGCTCTGGAGGTCTGCGACACATTCATTGTACAGTCATGCATCATGCTCCATATGTTTTGCTTTTTGCTAAATGTTTAGTTTATGTGGCACCAGTCTCAACGATGTATTCTGAACATTCACATAATATTTTTAGGTTAAGAATTTATAGTCTAAGGCTTAGCAATAAATTCGAAACCTCACTTGCTCACTCTGGTTTAGACATTGGCTTGGACGTTAAATCCTCTAAACTAGACAAAACATCACAAAAATTTTGTTTATTCCTGTCAAACGACGATTTCCCATTCAAGGCAATTTTGCTATTCTGAATTTGACGTTTTTCACCAAAAATTTTGAATATAAAAACTATACCAGACTAAACCTGACAAATTTTAATCTCGTTTAAAACGGTGTGGGCTAAAATACGTTGTCATGAACTAAAATTCACACCAACATCTCGACTTCACGTGCAAAAACCGTACTGTATTTATTTTTTCTTTTGCTTATGTCTCGAAAATGGTGCGTCCCATCGCTAAAATAATGAAAATTTCGACACCCTTTATAAAACCCATAAACCCCTAAAACTTAACATGTAGGTAATATTTTTTTCATATTTCAGCACTCAGCACAGAATACGCAAGCTAACCACTCAGGGCCACTGGCATTTTGTGGAGTCCTATGCCAATGTAAAGTCACGTTCTATATCAATTTTTACATTAGATATCTCTCAGGATAATACTCCCTTTATCCTATGACAGTCAGGATAATCTTCAGATTGCTATTGCCTCTTCAATTATGAAGTTATCAAGTATTTGGTCCAATCTCAGAAGTTTTCAGGCACCCTGCGCAAAAGCGACGCTAACTCCACGTCAATAATACAATGTTTCGATACAATCAAGTCTGCGCTGCGTCTACGCAGGTCAACCAACGCTAGATCCCACACGAACGTCCTTTCCTAATTTCTAAAGTAATCGTATGAAACCGATTAACATTTACTACTGCCAAAAACATTTTTGTTCTGAGTTCACATTTTTCGGGTTCCGTACGTCCCAATGAAAAAAACGGAACCCTTAAAGAATCACTCGTGTGTCTGTCTGACTGTCCGCCTGTCACAGCCAATTTGCTCCGAATCTAATGGACCGATACTTTAGACGCGCCCCTCGGACCGCACTTTCTTTGTAGCTTTGTGTTATCCTAAAATCCTTTCGCCGATTGAGGCTCTAGACCGGTGCATTGTTGACTTAGCTCTGGGCTCGACTACGAACTTACTGCACCACTTTGCACCTGATTAGTGCACCACTGCTGAAGATATCCAGTAGGTACTTCTTGAATGTTCATCATTTAAGCAATGGTCTTTATGGACATGCATTAAGGCCAATCCATTCAGACGATCTTTTTAGTTCGTCCGTCCGTCTGTCAGCGGGCTGTATCTCATGAACCGTAACAAGTAGAAGGTTGAAATTTTCACAGATTGTGTATTGCAAAAAAAATAAACTTAATAATTGAAGGGCGTACAAGACACAACAAGAAACAAGAAACGTACTTCGTAAATGTACATCTTAATACAGTACGGAACCCTCGGTGTGTGAGTCTAGCCAGTTTTTTTATATTCCATAGGATACATTTTCATGATTTCTATGGTGTTTATAAAACATCTCTGGTTATTATTAAACGTACATATAAGTGCGCAATACGCATGCAATACAACGTGTCGTGATTGCTTACGTTTCGCCACGCCAATGTTTTCATTTCCTTCCAAGAACTATTTATTTTCTATTAAGTTTTCCTCATTGTTTTTCCGCATACCTGTACATATTTCTTATCAAAAGCCAATATTATTTCTGGTAATGATTGCGCATTGTTAGCGACAAAACAATACGTGGATTCAGTATAAACGATAACAATGCTAGAACAATAGGGATGTTATCAACTTAGTATTGCAAAGTGAAATGTCGATGGAGCGTTGACCGCTGAGTAACACTTGTTGCGATAACCCGGCTTTGTCTGTGTTGCTTTATTTCTGCTCTCCCTGGTGGTAAACATCCGTGCGTCATCCCCAGTGGTCTCTGATCTACAAATAAATAAACATGTGGCCTCTTCCAGCTTTGTTTTACATTAGAGGAGAATATTCCATATTTTTCACGATTTGTTTATCTGCGAATTCATATCGATAGAATCCGATAGTCCTGCTCTACTCTCGACGTATATGATGTGAAATCTATGGTGTCGATATCGCTTTTATTTATAACTGCAAGTGTTTATCAGCACCATAGAAACTTAGATCTGTGATCAGCACTGAAAGGGTTTTCTTATTCAAGAAATTATGCAAAACGGCAGAAACGTGATTGTCAGGTTTGTATAGGAAGGACGCATCTCATTAGCAAGGATATCCATATGCATCTTTCGTTTAAGTTTAAGACAATGGCTGGTCGGGTAGTCGTGACTCGACCGCTTATGACATACAGTGTGTCAAAGAGGAGCATATGGATCGACTCAAGATACTCCACCACTGTAAACACTGGATGTACAGCAAGTCATTTGCAAAACAAAGACTGCAGAACGCGGCCGAAATAAAAATATTTACGCAGCCACTGCTGACTCAAGCAACTCTTTGTTTGGACGGAGGAATAACCTTTTTGTAAGAAAATAAATTAATGTCAAATCACAAAAACAACAACGACTTGATTATAAGCCGCTGCGTTTTACCTAAATTGAAGGGCAAAGCAAATTACGTCATGGGAAAGTGGGAACTTGCTAATACAATACCTTAAAGGATATATTTTTATAACAGTTAATAAATACTCAAAACGGAATCGGAAGTTGGAAGGTCAAACTATAGCATTTAAAAGCTAGCGTTGGAACAGGGAGAAAAAGTGCAATAAAGACTTGCATAAGTATGTATTATACACAAACAGTATCAATTTACATTATTTACAATGAGCGGCATCGGCACGCGAAGGCGACACGGGTATCGCCGGACGTGAGACATTAGTTTAATGAAATAACGACAATTTGCATGGAATAACTTGCGCCGCGTCCGTGCACCCGCGGCCTTATTCCATGACTGCTCTCAATGGCTGCCTCAAGAACTATTTGACTCATGCTCAATGAACATGAATCTTAATTGAAGCGAACTGGCAATGTGAATTGTTGACGAATGCTTGCTTTTGTGGTGCAGTTATACAGACAGTGTGTACATGCAGGAATTTATGTATATTTCCCAAAAAGAATGAATATGTTTGTTTTCCTTTTTTCGTATGACACACATTCCCAAGCTGTCAGGTCAAGACTGTAATCCTTGAGAGGTTAGGCAGAGATTTATTATCTCTCTCACATACTCAGAACACTCCAGAGTCCGTCCACACACAAAAACTCAAGCGTGCTGTGGTACTTTTTCCTTATGACCAATGAAAGCTGGGTTAAATTACCCAGCTTTCATTGGAATATTTGGTGTATGTGGATATTATACGTACGCTTCTCTATTTCCATTAGGTCGTGGCTAAGTAATACCAGCCGCACGGGTCGATTTATCAGGTAAAGCTACGCTTGCCTAGGTTAGTCCGAGAATGGGTGACCATCTTTTCATACCGAGACTCCTCCGTGTCTCGGATAGCACGTTAAGCCGCTGGTCTCGGCTGCGATTCGTAGATATTTGACAGTCGTTGCGGGTCGTCCGAAGCCCAAAAGTCTGACAACCAGTCTTACCAAGGGTTATCGTGTTACCCAGTAACTGTAACTGGGTTGTGGAGGCTGTCCTCCACAACCCAGTTACTTAGTTATGTAGGTATATATATGTAAAATACTGGTATTCAGCTGAATCCGGTTAGACTCGAAGCCGACCCCACGAAAGTTGGGAAAAGGCTAGGCAGATTGATTGCTTCTCTATTCCATTTCTCATAATCGGCATATAATTTTCCCACTGTTGGGTGACAAGCCTCCTCGCTGTGAGAGGGAGTGGGCTGTAAATCCACCACGCAGGCCCAGTACGAGTTGGTCCGTCGGATTTCCATTTTTATCACACACTTTATCCTTTCTCGCATAAGATCTCAAATCAGTGTCTGATTACCACGTTAGGTAGTAGACAAATTCTATAGAAACACCTACAGAAGCACTTACAATAGGAATTAGAAAAATGTTTCTCCTTCTCTAAGAATAGTTTACTTAGGTAATACTGAAGATAATGACATCACAGGATGAGTACCTACTAGTAATTATGTTTAATTACGAAGTGATGACTTGCAATTGATAATTGTATTACCCCGATTAAGTGCAAAATTTATGCAACATATCACGGCTATATATCACGGCTATCAAGTCCTATGTAATTATTTCATTGTTGTACCCACAGTCAGGGGAAGTAGTTGATAAGCAAATTTCAAAGCACCCATGGCATGTAACAGCTCTTTCAATTACGAAAATGGCGAGGAGTATTAAAAAACAGATTTCCAATAAATAAAAAATAAAAATTACTTTTTCTAATCACATTTCCTATGTTTAACCGACTTCCAAAAAAAGGAGGGAGGTTCTATGTTCGTTATTATTATTTTATGTATATTCAGCGATTTCGCCGTCAATTGTGGACCAATTTTAAAAAGTCGTTTTTTATTTGAAAAGGTGTCTCTCGAGGTAGTCCCATTTAAATTGTATTGACTGTGCTTGGATAGTTTTTGAGTTAGTTTCAATCATACGTATTTTGCCCACTTAATTTATGTAGATGGTTGTTCCCATCACTTTTATCTACATAGAGCACCACCACAACTAAAAAGTGAAAAAAAAAACTTTTTACAAAAAAAAAAAATCTACTTCCAAAAAATAACATTACAAAGTGAAAAATTACTTTAATTTCGGAAGTCGATGGCAAAAAACGAAAATTCCAAACCAAACGCCACCGAACATCGACTTGCGTAATTAAAGTTATGTTTATTTTTATTATATTATTTAAAAGTTTTATTATTATATGTTTATCATAACCATGGTATAAAACTGAAAAAGTATTTACAATTATTAATAATTTATAATAATAATACCAGCCTGTTACTGTCCCACTGCAGCGCAAAGGCCTCTTCTCATACAGAGAAGGCACGAGCATTGATCACCACGCTTGCTCAAGACGGGTTGGTGATTTCAGACTTATATTAACTATATAAGTCCAGGTTTCCTCACGATGTTTTCCTTCACCGATGTCAGTATTGTCCAAGATAAACTCAGAAAGTACATATGAATTGAAAAAGTCACATTGGTACTTGCCCGGATTTGAACCCACAACCTCGTGTATGAGAGGCGAGGCCTTAACCACTGGGCCATCACGACATAATAATATATAATCAGCCTTAAATGCGTTTTTTGTTTAGAAAACTGGTTATTTCATACACACTCCATTTTACGTCACATAATTATGTGATCCCAACATAATCCAAATCGTGTCGGGGTGCCCTGACTGAGTATTTGAGTGCTGCAAAAAACTCGACTCTTATATCGGGGTATAAGAGTCGAGTTTTCTTTATATATTATCATTTTTTTTTACTGAACTCCCGCAAGACTTGTCTCCAAACAGCACTTTTTGGGTCTATTATAGAACTTTATTATTATACAGCAGGTAGGTACGTATATCTACGGTAATAAATAAGAATACGATCATTGGTGCATCAGATTATTCCAACTTTAGCAACCATTGAATCTTTATCAGAATATTCTCACGTTCTACAAAATGGCGTGTCTTTATTAAAATTATAGTCATTCCTCATATTCACAATAAGAGAGCCCTTGGCATTATTTCACCCACACTCGTTTTACGCAAACAATTCTCAGAAATACCCTTCGGAATTGTCATGAAGATGCGTCAAGATAACGGACGTTTAAGATGGATGGTAGAATATGAGGATACCTAATCTGCGACACACCTTGAAGCTTGCATTATCGATGGCAGCTGAGCCGGCATCAGCAGGCGTTGTCAACGGCTATTTGTAAACAGACAAGTTTTCCAACGTTTTATATGAATGCTGACATCAATAACAGCATATGTGGACATTATTTGTCCGCTTCTGAGAACATGTTCATTAGAATACTTTTAAGTTTGCCGTATAAAGAATCGATAACAGGATTCTTTACAAAAAAGGTGAATTCGAAATAAAAAAATCGGTTAGAATAATGTATGAAATGTATTGTCATCGTGATTATCATGCAGAGAATGCATGGAGATAAGCAGTCCTAGGTACCAACGCTGGCGCCGCGGGGCGGACGCCGACGCCGTGACGTCACGACATGATTACGACTCTATGTGTTTGAGGAATTTGATAAACAAATAATCGATTTTTTATCCATTACGATTCATATGAGTCCATTTTCTCGTGAATTCGAAATTGATTAATGTGGCTTATCAATAATATTGTTGATATGCAGTCGTTTAATGTATTTATAACTCTTAATAATTTACTGATAGCTATTATTATCATTTTCACACTCTGGCAGGTATGTGTTGACTCTCTGAGTGTAATCCAATGTAAATACCTACCTAATCACGGTGCATATAGTCCTTGACTAACGTGACCAGCATTCAAGCAACAAGTACCAACAATACCTTACGTAGATAAACACTTTTGTACGTTATTTTTTATCTATAGCTCGGCTATATTGTGATGTGACGTGAATGGCAGTAAGTATATAAACATAAATAACCACGTCATGCGTCTATATTTTTCCTCCCCAAAGGCCGAACCCCATGAAAACATCATAACCTATTTCACAATATTATCTCCGTAAGAGTAATTTTGTCTCGACAGTAGAGATAAGCGAGTTAGACTGATGAATGAGTCAAAATTCCATGAATAGCTACTATGTGCAACAGAGCCCTCTTCTGTGTAATGCGATAACATAGCATAGGTATTTGAAATAGCAAAACACCAATTTTAAGTAATTTTGTTCATTATTTCTTTACTACATTTTATTTTAACTGTCGTTGAGGTGACTCACGCTAATCAGTTGAAGTTTTGAAAAGAAAAAATTGGACCCACGTTGGGCGCCAAAATGGTCAGCTTGTCCATACTCATATAACATCTCAAATGTAGGTCATGCAGGGTCCAGAATGTAGAACAAAGACTGGAAATGGCACTTTCGTGTACCTATAGAGTGCTCTTGAACACATTCAACATTTACCTATCTGAATAGTTGACGTATGTTTAGCGTTATCAAGGATTATCTAGATTAGATATAGCTGCGGTCGGCGTTAAACCGTCTGCAATGATGGTTATAAGCGCCTCCTTTGTTGCTAATATGTCGTTTAATTGTTTTATGTAGTCTAAGGCGTCCAGGTGGGTTTTATATTGTTATAAATAAATAAAGCTTACGTTGCTGAGCAGATTTTTTTGTCGAACTTATGAAGCAATGGATTAGCAATGTTTCAAAACGATTCAGATTCTGATTGATCGTGTATTACGTAATTAGGGTATTCATCCGAGGCGCGTGCTCGTATAGGTCTTTTACAGAACGGTACGCTTTACATTAGTGTACCTACCTAGTTCTAGTTACACAAACTCTAAAATACTAAAATGGTTGACGAAAATTGACAACCAATAGACTGCCGCCATTTTGGAACGCATGCCACATTCGAAGAGTAGCTGCACAACTGATGATTTGGCGATATTTCGTCCCCAGAAATTGGTCACTGTAACTGTGAAAGTTCTCGTTGCTTACGTCTTGTCTTTTGACTCATGAATTTTTAATTTTAATTCAGGTTACATATTTGGTATTTAAACTAAATCCATACATTATATATTTACCAAATTGTTTAATAAAAGTCAAACGTATGAATAATGATTGTTCAAATTCAGTGGTTTTCCGCAAATAATGACGTTAATGGTAAAAACCATGGCACACCGCACGTGAACATGGGCTAATATATTACTTTACCTACTAAGCTTTCAAAAAATACCGATATTGGGCACGATTTTTGTTGGGCTAACAAAAACCACGAGCTTGACAATTTACTCCATTTTAAAAGGTAATTTAATCAATAATATTAATATAATACTTTATGTCCTTGATTAAATTAACTTTTCAAAACAGTTCCTGTGAGAATCTTCCTTTTGTATTAGGTGTTACATTTGAAAGTCTAAGCTGTAAATGGTTAGCTAAATGTAGATAGGTATAGTGATGTTCAGCATACTTCTCAGTTTACGGCTGGATTAAACAGGAAACGATTAACTAAATTTAGGACGCCATGTGCTTCGTTTTTGGGCAACATCACTTTCGATAAAGTCTTAGACAGGTGTACTTTATTAATAGAATAGATAGGATACGGTTTCCTGCATGTAGGTAGTTCTGAACGAATTCTGACAATTCATTGGTTTATTTTTTATTTCAAGTAAATTTAGGGAATAGTGCTCGATCTTGGTGTAGTCTGTTTTCGGCGGATTTTCAAGAAATATGGTAAAAACAATCTTAGTGAAATCGATATTTCTAAAAGTTGTTTTCTATTCTGGCGCTGCTTTGTTCTTGAAAACAATCTAAACTACTTAGTTATTACTGAAACGACTGCCTGACTGAAAGTTTTTTCAACATAATATGCTAACAAATCGTGATTGAAAAAAAAAGATCTAGTTTTGCATGCCGTAAAGTAAAATGTATCGGTAGACACTATTATTATAAAAATCCATGTATCTGTTGGTATACCTACCTACATTATAAGCAAATGTATGATTTCTATTTCTTACTCTCTTTCTATTGGTTGACCGAAATAGAAAAAACCAATCAAATCACTTACGAGATATAACCACGAACCACAGATTAAATTCAATAGGCTTTCAGAAACCGGTGAATCGCACAGCACAATAGAGTTGATTGACTGTAAAGGAAAATTTTATACAGAAGGAATATGGTCCATCTACCGCAAATAAACGGGCTTTCCACTGCATTGATTTCATCGTCATCGCCATCATCCTGTTTACAACCTCTCGGAAAATGGGTTGGTCCATCAGACAGCCAACTCTAGCACCGCGCGCGCTCATTGGTCAAATCAAATAACGCGCCTTTCCCCGGCTTCCTGTTACACACTTCCGTCGCTTTTCATGAAATCACTCCTAAAGATTTTTTTTTTCTTTTTTAATTAAATTTGATTAGATAATTATTTAGATATTTTTAGATTTAGATTTTGATTTTTTTATTTTTGATTGCAGGAAAGCGAGAGGAAAGATGTTACACATGAATAATAGTTACTAAAAACGTCTAGAAATCTCATAATACTATCTAGGAGTTTAAAGGTTTCATGAAAATTACTGAAGAAAAATGGACTTTTGACAGTGCTTGGGTTCTCCCGAGCTCTGTCAAAGTTTTTCGATACACCCAAATTGTATCGATCTTCGATTGTATTGATTCTTGAATGTTCTACAGTCAGCAACAAAAGTCCATTTTTTTTGTGCTTTTTATTTTTAGCATTGAAAAAGCTTTTTCGATCAGTAACGGGTACCCGTTTTCAAGAAAAGTGCGGACCCGTCTAATTTCCTCAAGTGTTAAGATGCGTTTTACTTAAGTAGAAATAGAAAGAGAATACGAAATAGAAATCATATATTTGCTTATAATATAGGTAGGGTAAAAAGTTGGCGTCTTTATTTTTATATTAAAAAAGAAAGCATTTTACTAACTTTTTATTTTTTTGTATTGTAGCCCTTTCATTCCATTTTCATCTTTCTATCTTAATAATTGAGGACGCTTGCGGGGTCGCAATTTTCTTGAAAACGAGTAAGTACCCTACTATCTCGATCGAAACAGCATTTTCAATGCTCAATCAATCAATTTAAACCATAATTTTGAAGCCCTTTTAATACTCCAGGAAATTAAAAAAAAAATCGAAGTCTCTTTTCGTTTTTGATATCTTTAAGAATCTTTGAAAAAAAGTTCCAAAAGAAACGGTCAAAAAATGCGTTGTATTTTAATTTAAAAAATATCATCAATTTACTAGAACATTTTGACGTCAAAATGTATTTACGGCTTGGCCGTGTCGCGGCCATCGCACAGACACTGCTATAGGTTTATGGTAAGAAAGTGTAATGTTGTGTCATGTAATAGTTCAATGGAACGCCCTAGCCATGCATTGTGACCCAGATAAGGTAATGTAGAGTTAGGGGCTTGGATTTACATTAGATCTGATAACTTTTTAACAGTATAAGCTTATGTAAGTCTTGGCAAGTTTACTTTGCATGAAATGTTTTTGGTGGGTCATTTTGTATCAATTTAGATACCATAAACCCATAGCAGTGCCTGAGCGATGAAGGCCGCGAAACGGCCAAGCCGTAAATTTTGACGTCAAAATGTTCGGCTTGACGTGACCGTTTCGCGACTAGGCAAATGAAACATAGTGTATTTTATAAGTCTGCTAACCAAGTACATCCTATCAAGAGAATTCGATTAGCTCTCAAGCACTATCCAGGCCGAAGCTATGAGGGTTTGCAAATACATACGACGATTCGAGAAAAGGTAGGTACCTACTGCCGCTGTTTTTTGTTTTTGGCTCGTCTTGACGGGGGTACTACCCCCCAGATTGGATACATTGTTTTTCAACATTTCATGTAATAGATAAGAATACTCTTTACTCTTTAAATTTTATATGAGTTCAGATATTGTATGAATATTTTGATCAATAAAAAAAACTAAAGTTTCAATCGACTTTTGTTGCTCACTGTAACTTAACTAAAATTTAAAATGCGGACACTGTCATAGGCAACAGAAAAAAACGATAATCCTCTGCATAATGATGAAATGGAGTGACGATAATCATGACTGCCACCTTTTGTTGCCGTTATATGTACTCGTCATTGTAATTCAAGATATCATAGGATTAGTAATTTTATTATAGGTAGGTAGATGCTGCTGACTAATTATCGTTTCCCTTTTCTTTAAGGTTTTCATAATTTTCTAGTTAATTCTGAAACTTTCAGATTCCAAGTCCTCGCTCCGTTCGGTCAACCATAAAAGTGCGACAGATAATTCCATAACATAAAAATAGCATTAGTATGAGTCAAGTCAAGCCTCATTAGCAGTTGCCCCCCCCCCCCCCCGCCACCGCCTTTTTTTTTTTGAGGGTGGGAAATTATCAAATAATTTCTCCCGCTCTGGGCGGAGCGGGAGGGCGTGTCAGACTTTTACTGCCTAAAACCCACCCGTGTTCCTTCCGTTGCCTGTGTGCCGGGGCCGCGATATCCCTTTCGGACAAACTCGCAACCCTGGCAGGCATTGGCCCTTACGAACCCCATCAGTTGGTGCTGACATCTCTGTGAGACGCGCGTGGAACACAACGCGCCATTGACCCGGGCCTGGTCCTAATCGGACGACGAGCTACCCGTTGCTCACCCTCCACAAGCCCGCGCCTACGGTGGCCGGAAGTCGGCTCTCGACTCCCGACGCCCGCGGCGTCTCCTGCGGCGACTAGGGGCGCGAGGGCGCGAATCTTGCCTCTCCCTCGCGCGTTCCGCCTCCTCCTTCGCGAGCATTACTGCTTCGCAGAAGGAAGTGATGGCCTACCATGCACTCTCGCTCCGGACCATGGCCTGAACCAGGGCCGGACGCGAGAGATCGCCGCCGCCGATCGCCTCTGTGAGGACACGGCGGTGCTCCGCCCAAGCCGGGCAGACCTCCACCGTATGCTCCACCGTGTCCTTCGGGCGATCCACACAGTGGTGACACCCGGGCGTTTCCTCCCGCCTTATGCGGAATAGGAACCTCCCGAAACAGCCGTGTCCGGTGAGGACCTGCGTCAGGCGGAAGGTGAGGATGCCGTGGCGCCTCTCTAGCCACTCCTCAAAGAGGGGACTTATCGCCACAATTGTGGCGTGCCCCCCCCCCCCCCCCCCAAATGTACTTTACAATTACAAGCTGCGGCCTTTGTGAATTTTATTAGCAATGCCTTATTCTACGACTATCAGGTTGTATCTTGAACAAAATATGATTCGCGACCATAACAAATATGTATTAACAGATTCGTAAACATTAAGGCTTGTGCAGACCAGCGCGACTTGTCGCGCGACACGGCACCGGTTATTGTTATACTGTGAAGTTTTCTTAGAAATTGTATTGTTCGTGTCGCGTCGCGCGACAAGTCGCGCTGGTCTGCACAAGCCTTTAGAATCATTAATACATCTCTCTCAGTTAAATTTGTTGCCTTTTAATAACTTTTTTATGAAATCATGACATTTCTTCAGAATGACACAAATATTTAAATAATAGATATTTATTTGATATAAATATTTATAAGTAATTAATGTAAAATCTTAAGAGTCTCGACCTATTTGTTGAAAATAATATAGGCTCTCCAGATCATAAGTAGAACTACTGCGTAATAACGTGCGCAAGAGTAGCCGTTAGTACCTAAGTGAGGACTGAAGTCCATTGTTTTAATATGTAAGTAACGTGCGCTAGTGTTGTAATTGTAATCAACAAGATAAATGTGTACCTGTGTAGGTGCGAGGAAAAGACGCACTATCAGTAATGTTGGCTGATACAGGTTGTTTCATAATTTCCACACCTAATTTATTGTTCTGTACACAAATAACAACTTATGCTTAATTCTAAATCTGCACAGGCCTTTTCCCAACTATGTTGGGGTCGGCTTCCAGTCTAACCGGATTCAGCATAATACCATACCAGTATTTTACATGGAATGACAGCTTATCTGACCTCCACAACCCAATTACTGGGTCATACGATACCCCTTGGTAGGACTGGTTGTCAGACTTTTGGGTTTCTGACTACCTGTAACGAATGTCAAAGACCTACGAAAGACAGCCGGGACCAACGGCTTAACGTGCTTGTGCCTAATTAATCTAATAAAAATATAGTATGCTAGTTAATTCCTAATTATGTTACTAATTATTGTTCTGCAGTCAAGGGCGGATCCAGCCTTCGAGTCAGGGGGGTTCTCATAGTCGGGGTCTAGTCAGGACAGGCTCCAATCAGTGGCCGACTAAGCTGGTCCCGGGACGGCAAAACAAAATGAAGCCCGGGTCTTCTCATCTCTTCAATAGGCTATTTACGAAAAGCAGGAATGTAGGGGGACGTGGTGCAAAAAGTTTCGAGCTCCCCTTGCTCGTTGCGAGGGGAGATCGAAACTTTTTACACCTCGTCTCGGAATTCCCGGTTAGGTTTCTATTGAACATCCTTACGGAAATAGGCGTTGCTTTGTCGACTTATGCAGAAAAGTTTGTGAGTTAGAATTCTTATAAGCATCAAACTCTATATTTATAGATTTTATATTGCATAGAATATCAAGAGCGAGCGGAGCGAGCTCGAAAATTTTAGCACACTGCCTTGTGTAGGGAAGATTTTTTTTTTAAATCGTACATAAATAAGAGTTCCTTTGTCGACTTATGCAGAAATTTTGAGAATGTAGATTAGATGATGTAGCCGAGCGAAGCGAGTTCGAAAATGTTTATCCTCAGCCTCCAATTTGAAACTGCTTCTTACTGAATATATTTTGACAGTGTTTGGGATATCATTCATCAAGACCCCCGTGAGCCCCCCCCCCCCCCCCCCCCCTTCCGGATCCGCCCTTGTCTGCAGTTTATTTTTCCTTACTTACATGTTTTATTTGGAAAATAAGCGATAGGAGATCACGAGATTTCGAATCAACCACGTATTAAACGTTCATTGTATCAATTACGACTTTCTGATGAAGTACCTTACTTAAACTGCTTCGAATTAACCATTTAATTAAATACATTAGATTTATTTTATTAACAGAATCAACGAATGTGGTTAAGTGGTAAATGTCTAACGTCAATATACCGACGTCAAACATTACCAGTCTGTAACCTATTTCATTACCTATTTTGTTTGCGTTTTTCCCCTCCATTTAACTTATAAATTTAAGTTAAAATCCTACTATCCTAACTATAATAATATATATGCGAAAGTGTGTTTGTTTTTTTTTGTTATTACGCTTCAGATTTGGATGAAATTTGGCACATGGGTAGACCATGACTTGAATTATGACCAGTGATCGGAGTAGGTAGATTGAACTGGGGTCATTGATCCGAAACGTATATATTACTATGGACATTCCTCCGGAACTGGTGGATTATTAAAAAAAAACCGGAACTTATGTAGGAATTGTATTCTGCCAGAGTGGAAGGAGTCATTTGATGATTTGCCATCCTCAAAAAAAAGGTAGGAATTGTAATAATATGAGCAATTTTATTCTTTATTATTCTTCCTATTTTTTTTTTGTCACGATTTGACAAAACCCAACGACTACCACTAATAATAATACCACTAGTAATAATATCACTACCAACATTAACAATATTTAATTGAATCCGGAAATACCGGAATTACTTTCCGGAAAAATGGCTTATCCATGTTATTCTTTCTGTGTGCATTTATGATACAAGTACTAAAAATCAATCTACCTACTCCGATCACTGATTATGACATAGGATACTTTTTATTCCGATGTTCCCACGAAATCAAGACTTATGCAGGTGAAACCGGGTTTTATAAATGTGAAAGTTTGTATTATGCTTGGATGATTGTTACTCAATGTCGCAAAAACGGCTGAACGGATTTGAATGAAATTTGGCACACAGGTTGTCTATAACCAGGATTAACACTTAAGATACTTTTTATACCGGTAGTGGGTGAAGCTGCCGGGAGAAGCTAGTAATATTATAAATTCTTTAAACCGATATTAAATCTCGCTGACGTAAGCGCCGCCACCGATGACATCACTGGATTTTAAATTCAAAATTACTTGGACAAAGAGATTAATGACATTAGGTATACGGTATAGAGTACCTGCTTTCTGCTTGGCAGTTTCGAATGAAGTCAGACTTTGAAGTAGATTTACCTAAAGCTCTTGAGAACACAAGGTCCGGTTGGTTCTAGATCTCGAGGGCAAGGACGGCTCTTAACCGCAGAACCTTGTTGTCTTACTAACATGTTAGTATTAAATGTATCGCAAAATGATTTAAGACAATTCATTGAAGGAATAAAGTTCTAGGTAGGTCCATTTAATTTCGCGGTTACAGAATAGGCAGAAAATCCTTACAAAGAAAATGAAACACAAAAACATTGTAGACGACGATTATTCCGACACAGGTTTTCTTTATTGTTTAGTAAGATTTTTCCAAATATTGCTAAGCAGCTAATTGCGTAACACATTTTCGTAAATGATTAAAAATAATCCGTTTCATTTTGACAGTTCAACAACATTAATTGCGTTATTTACGTTGTTGAGCAGATTATTTTTCTAACTTATGAAGCAATTAATTAGCAATTTCAAAATGATTCAGATTGTGATTGATCGTGATTGGTCTCACAATGTGGCGACGTTTCTTAGGCAGGTGAAAAAAATAATTGAATATCTACGAATAATTTATTGGTCCATTTTTACAAAATAAATTTAAAAAATAATTATAATACCTATAATGCTTACTATAACTAGAGTATATAATTAACATAGTTATTTGAACAGTGGAACAGTGGCTGAACAGTCGGTCGATTCTGTAAAAATATTACACGTTGCTTTTTCATCCAAATCAGCCGTTCGATTCTGTAAAAATATCACCGTGAAGCTTAGGTGAAGTGAGCGTGAAGTGAGCTGTCACTGCCACAGAATCGACCGGCAGGATGCTAGGGATTAACACTATTGACAGCTCACTTCACGCTCACTTCACCTAAGTTTCACGGTGATATTTTTACAGAATCGAACGGCTGATTTGGATGAAAAAGCAACGTGTAACACAGTATAGCAGTAACATAGAAAAGAGTCAAGAAAGCATTTAACCCCGGCAAAAGATGCACTGGTGACGCTGGACATGAAACAATCAGGCGGCTACGTCGTTAAAAGAAGCCCATCCATAGATAAATATCACCGTCTCTCCACTAGTCCATTGCCTACTCAAGGATGCATATCCGGTATGGCTCGCAAATCCTTCCATATCCTCAGGGCACGTCTTCCTTACCATTACCGCGCCACCCGGTCTACTCCTTGATATGCAATGGCCTCTGTAGCCCCATGCAACATGAGGCTCCAGGGGCCAGTGCAAATCTTGGGGTTCATTCGATATATCGAGTCTAGTTAAACCACGCTGGGATCGGTGCAATTCATTCATTCATTTATTCAGCATAATTATTTGAACAGTGGTCCCTGCAGCGCCTGTATCTGCGGGGCCTGAGATTCGTTATTTTAAATTTTAATTCGTGCTGCGAAATACATAGTTTGAAAAGGATCTCAGAAATCCAACAAAATCAATCATGATTAACTTGTTGATTGTATTCATAGGTATTATAATAGTAGTTTATGAAACTGTTGCATAAAGAGGGGTATTAAAATACGAGTGTGTGTTTAAAAACCGAGTCGTCGCGTAGGCGAGGTTTTTAATAGTATCACACGAGTATTTTAATACCTAGTTATGTGCAGTTTCATACACTACTTTATCTACTCTCATACATTCAGATTGAACCTACTAAATAAAAGATCATAGTTATAGATCAAGAATAAAAAAATCCCACGAAATTGAGTGCAACAAAACGTATGAATGGCGCCTGCACCCAGCACATCACAGCGCATGCGCTAGAGCGGTGCTGCTGTCCCCGCTAACGTTCCACTACAAAAATAGATGGAAACTCTTTGGTGATATCAACTTCTTGGATGTGCCCTGTATCGTATTAGAGAAAAAATTGTTTTATAACATTATTTTGTTACAGAAAAAGTGTTATAAGTAATATGATTATATTTTTAAAATTTCGGTATTGTGTTTATCATGTACCTACGTCAATATAAACTCGTTTGGAAGTTTATAATTCGATTATTACGATAAGAGAGTAGACAAAGTTAATACTACTTGCCTTATGTTTCTTGTTTATAATGTAAGTATCTACGTAAGAAATACTCAGTAACCTATATAAGCTGACTAACCATTTATTTTGTGGAACAGCAAATAATTGTAAGAAATGCTTCGAAAGAATTTAATAAATGTAACAAGTCTGTCTCCATGACACAGAATAGAAACGAGTTTAAATGCGGGCATTTATCGTTAGCTTTACCTTAAACTATATGGGACACATGTGGCTTAATATCACGAAACTTGCGTTGGTTAATATGTATCTACGTATCACTTAGTTAAACATTCTACACATTGTATCTACAGCAGGCTCAGCATGACCACAATGGAATCGGTTTCGACGGAAGAATAGACAAAATGACAGATAAACAATCAAAATCTGTCATTTTGTCTATTCTTCCGTCGACAAAACCCGTAGAGAACCCGTTTCTAGGTTGTCATGCTACGCGTGCAGTTCGACATAAAAGAGTCCGATGTGGTGAAATTTGGAACTAAATATGCAGACTTATGATGATGTCACTACTTTGCTGACAATTGCTAGTAGGTTTTGATTTGAGTCACCCACAAACAGCGTTTTTTGTTGCACATTTATTTTAACAATTTATTTCCCATTCGAAGTGACCTAAGTGCGATAGTGGCGCCCTCATTTTAATTTTACTCTTTTTTGCCAAGCTGTACTTATAATGAGATAAATCGTTTTAAGAGAAAATCACAAAGTAGGCAATTTACACAGAAAAAAGGCACGTCGGAGGAAAGTTGGATAGATTGTGAGAAAGATAACATAATAAAAAACATTACCCTTGTACCTTAATTGCGTAATACACGATCAATCAAAATCTAAATCATTTTGAAACAGATTGCTAATCCATTGCTTCGTAAGTTCGAAAAAAAATTGCTCAGCAACGTAAATAACGCAATGAATGTTGTTGAACTGTCAAAATTAAATGGATTAGTCGTAATCGTTTACGAAAATGTGTTAGGAAATTGCAGTAATTCCCGAAGGTTTAGGCAGAGTTGTAGGTACCTTACCTACCGAGGTACACCCGCATTTTACGAATAATAGTTAAAGGGGGCGAGCCCGTTGCCATTAACCGTGCACACAAAGGGTTACTACTGAGAAATCCCTGAAGGAAAAACCCAATAACACTATTTGCCTGACGTGGGAAACGAACCCGGGGATCTCATACATATGAAAGTATGGGAAAGTTGTTATGGCCATATGGTGAACACTAAGATGACTGCTGATAGAAATATTTAGACAGCAAGATGTAGTCATTGCGCCGGTCTAGAATAAATCGGTATAAGGCCAAAAGGAAAGATGCAAAAAAAAAAAACTCGTTTGCCGGATTTATCGATATCTATGTGGCGGCATCTACATTGCCACATGCGAACTACACATCACACTGACGTCACGCAAAATCCTGCATCGAACAAGCAGGTTTACCGCGTGACTAGAATATATACCACGTCCCGACATCAATCATCGGGCAGTAGCCCAGGCATTGTCTTCGTAGTTGTTGGTAGTAAATTTTTCAGTTGGTACCAAACCCGCAGCGTTCCAGTTACCTTCTGGCTGACCGGAATACCATTTTATAATTATTACCTCTTTTTTTGAAGACTATTATATATAATTATATAAAAAAATATCAAATAAAAGATATTAAAATGTGATTTATTAGAAAGTTTTGTGTTTTTCTTGTATTCTACGTATATATAAAAAGTATTCAGTACATTGATATTTCGATGGAATGAATATGCGATGCGTTGAACTCTCGATCAAACAAACATTCTATATTTTGAACACTCAATGTATTGAGGGTACGATATATTGTTATAATGTATATAATGTTCAAAATTCAAATTCAAAATTCAAAAGTCATTTATTCAAACTAGGCTGAGAATCAGCACTTTTCGAACGTCAAAATTACATAAGACAGTCCCCCAAAACGCCCACCCTTCACCACTTCCTAGTGCATTAGCTGGGAAGAAGAAGTGGCGCAACAAACTCCCCAGCAGCACAGCTGTCTGTTCAGTTAGAAGAACAAAAAAATAAGATTCTATATAATAGTATTCAAAATAATTTAGATAATTTAGATTACGCAACACAAAACATAATTTAAATTATTAGCCATATGTTAGCTAGCCCACGCCAATATACCACACAACATCATCGAGAACTATACTCAGGCAGAAATAAAAACTAAACGTAAACAGAACTTATCTAAATAAAAGCCTCCAGGCATAAAGGGCGTGCCCGCTTACATATAGTTGTAACTGGAAGTTATAAATGATAAACTAGGACCATCGAGATAAAATAAATAAAACAAACAGTTAATTACTAATAACAATAACTAATATGATCAATTGTCGAGGTCACTAGCTAACCACATATTGCAATACAACTCATTAGAAAAAACATTGTAATGAGTAGATTATGTCAACAATAAATTGAAATAAAATTAAAAATAGCTTGACTTATAAAGTCGAATAAAAAAATAAAAAAAATACAATTATATAAACTCATATAACTTGTCAGTAGGTAATCTGGAGAAAGAACATAAACATTGTCTTGAGTTAATCACAGCGACCAACTATTCTTATCATTTAAGTAGTCGTTTATAGAATAGTATGCCTTTGAACAAAGCTTGGATTTTACTTTCGTTTTAAACGCATCAAAAGGCAAATCTAGCAAAGAAGAGGGTAGCTTGTTATAAAAGGTTATACCAAGCCCAACAAATGAGTTATGAACCTTATGAAGCCGGTGAAAGGGAGCTCGTAGTTTGTCCTTATTTCTAGTGTTAACATTGTGAAAATCACTGTTTTTAGTGTATAAGTGTATATTTTGCCTAATATATAAGATGTTGGCGAAGATGAATTGGGACGCCACCGTGAGGATACCAATATCTTTGAAAAAATCTCTCAGAGAAACTCTGGCACCTAGCTGGTAAATAGCTCTAACAGCTCGTTTTTGAAGGACAAATATATTTTGAATATCAGCAGCTTTGCCCCACAGCAGAAGACCGTAGGACATAACGCTATGAAAATAACTAAAATAGACTAACCGAGCTGTATCGACGTCAGTGTATTGTCTTACTTTCCTGACGGCGTAGGCGGCCGAACTGAGCCTTCCCGCTTGGCTCGATATATGTGGGCCCCACTGAAGTTTGGCATCTACTGTTATGCCCAGAAAAACTGCCGAGTTTACAGACTCAAGCACCTCTTTATCTAAGACGATGTTGGGTCCTAGATTTCTAACATTTGGTAGGGCGAACTTTACACATTTCGTTTTCTTGGCATTGAAAACTAGGTTATTTGTCGTAAACCAATCCGTAACCATTGAGAGAGCACTGTTTACATCGTCAAAATCTTGTCTATTCCTGTCTACTTTAAAAATAAGAGAGGTATCATCTGCAAACAGTACAACTTCACAGATACCCTTTAAATAGAATGGTAAGTCATTGATATACACTAAGAACAAGAATGGACCTAGTATTGAGCCTTGAGGTACACCTAACTGAACTGGTAGACCGGAAGATTTCACACCATTAACATCTACACATTGGGACCTATTGTGTAAATAAGAATTTATAACGTTGAGAGCTTCGTTTTGAACACCGTAATGACGCAGCTTACGCAAAAGCGTGTCATGGTGCACGCAATCAAAGGTTCGATTAATTAACCATTCGATTTTAAGAACGTTCGAGTATTTGGATGTTCGATTTATAGTACTCGATCAATTGATATTCGATTATTTGGCATTCGATTTGGCATAGTACACACTTTCTATTCAAATTAATCTCTTTTGTCGCAAACAACAAGTCGATTTGAAATACAAAACAACTGCTGTTTATCATTATCATTTCATGAAAAAGGACATTACAGCAAGCGAGGTGTATAATATCGGGGCATTAGCCTCGCGTCCTTTATTAATATGCTGAAAACATGAATAAATGTAAGGGAAATTAATAAAATAAATGCTTCAGACAACACATTTAAGCCCTGTCCTGTATATTCTAACCACATAACACAATTGTTATGTGCATGTAAAATTATAACATGATCGCCACATTTTTCAGTGGAAATATCCACGACTATTTTAGCATTGGTTTTTTTTAATTTCTGCTACCATAATCCCACCTATCTTTACTATGTAATGTAATAAAGCTGAAGGGTTTGCTTGTTTATTTAAAATCGAAAATCTTTGGAACCATCAGTCGGATTTGTATAATCGTTTTGCATTTGATAGCACGCTACGACCGTTAGGAGCCGAGCAAATAGAAAAATAGTCAGAAAGAAAGCTAAGCGTAACGAAGCAATAGTGCGGGCGGATAACACCACGGGGCACACCTAGTAGGTTCTTTTCGTAATAACCGTCTACACGCTTTTCGATCTCCACTTTATCCGATCCATAACGAGTTGTTAGCTTCTTTTAAATCTGTTACAAAGTTTAAGACTTGCGATTGCAACTTTTATCTCCTTTAAATTACTAAAACCGGATTTTCATGGCCCCTTATGGTATTTAAAATATTAACTATTAACATGTTGCAATTTAAGTGTCGTGATTACTTTGTTTTTTTTTTTTAAATTTTATTTTAATATCGAATTATAATAATTTATCCACTGTGGCAACACTGTCAAAGTACAAAATAAATAAGAAACTGTCAAAAGCTTTTCATTATGGCAACTGAATGTATTATTTTACTTTGGCAACACTTAGAAATAACAGTTATAATATTATCGTTTGGGTGGGGCAAAAGTCATTATAAATGGTAAAATGTAGTGCAGAGTCAGTCGTCGTTTGATTGTGAAATAGTACAGTTGTGTGGATTAAAAGTATTAGCAAGAAAAGATTATTTTTCTTTATACAAGTAAGTACTTACTCAAGTGGTCAGATACCTACCTATTGCTGGACTCCGATTGAATATGATTTGCAAACTTGAGGCAAAGTTTGATAAAATATAAGTAGATTAGCGACAGGATTATGACCATTTATAACGTGATAGCAAATCTAATAAAATTATATCAATTTACCTACCAAAAAACAATCTACATACCAATATATGAAGAACCGGCAAGAAACTGAATCATGAAGAAGGAACCACTTACCAGATCAATGAAGATGTCCACAATTCCACTAATTTGTAACTGGTCAGCAATATAGTATGCACAGTCGGCTTGCTTTACTCATGATCTTCATTAATACAAAGCCGATACAACAATGGCGACTATGGCGAGAGCCTCATTTGTCACACTAGCTTCGTCGTTCATTATCCACTCGCGGCCGGACCGAGAGCTTTCATCTCGCCTCTGACTGATGACCTGATGGACATTTGAACGATTATCGGCTGATCCCTTTGTCAGTCAAAAGGTTCAGTTCTCATGTGTAACAATGAGGCGGCTGATCAAAGAGTTACGAGTAAAAAATTGCTAGTAAAACTTTTGGTTTGATGTGGACTCTTTTGTTAAATGGAGCTTTTTAGCGTTTTTAGAGCACATTTGAAGTTTTATTTACGCAGAAGTACCTAGAAGACATTAAGCTTTGAATAGAATAGGCATGTAATCGAACATTTTAATTGATGTAATTTTCCGATAGTTTCTGTGAATAACTCAGAGTTAATCATCGCATTCGCGTCCTAATTCGTTAACGGTTACTTTGTCTATGAGTTCCTAGACTTTAGAAGAATTAGGTCTTCTATCAAGGTGCAGAACATCGGCATTGTTTCAGTTCAACGACCTAACGTTTCTGTAACATTAATTGTGTGCGTTTGCGTGATGCAACGCCGGTTGCTGAATGACGTCAAACAACGCATGGAATCCTACGTACAGCTGATGTTTACCAGTAAATGTTGCTAATGTATTAATTTATACGACAGTTTGCATGAAAATTTAATTTTCTGAGAACTTAGTTAACTTAAAAACAAACATGGTGATGTACCTAAATGAAAACAACTTGTGCTGTGTGTGACGGTAAGAACAAAAATAACCTCACTTCTAATTGTTTTCCTTTATATGTATTATGATGTTAGTAGATAGTACCGATGATGTTTATGGTAGATAAGCTTCACTATCATTGGTCGTTCTGTTTATATTAAATCTCCCAAGGTGATCTAGTTAGATCTAACGCAGATTAGTTAAGACACTTAGATCAGTTTCAAAACCAACCCCTACTTTAATTTACAAAATAACCATTGCAAATCAAAATCAAAAGACATTTATTCCAACTGAGCTGAAAATCATCACTTTTTTATTGCATTGACTTAGAAGGTTGATTTTTTTAACAACAACATTACGAAACAGTCCCCCATAACGCCCGCCCTTCATCAATTCCTAGTAGTTTCTAGTGCTTTAGCTGGGAAGAAGAAGTGTGGCGCAACAAACTCTCCATTCATCATTAAACATTCGTCCGACATCCTTCCTACATTCTCCTACAAGTCTCCAAATAATTTCTTCGACATAGGTACACTACAAAGGTAACTTATATTAAAAGTAAAGACGTTGTTATTTATCTACTTACAAAGTAACACTATAATACTAATTTTAAAACGGCACATGCAGAGCAACGACCAGTGTTTATTGCTTGGAGCGGAAGCTCCTTTGACCCTTTGTTTATCAGCAGCGGAGCGGCGCGCGGCGCGGGCGCACGAAGCCGGATATGCAGTGTTGCTGACGGAAATGCGTCGTCAGCGTGCATCAATAGCTGCACTTGCAGGGCCTGATGCGTATAGGGCTGCTACACCACTAATAATGATGAACATTGAAATAACTGTGACCTGCCGGATTTTGACTTACCTATTTCCGAAATGGTTATGTTGAGGACCTCCATTCCATTTCCGTCAAAAATATTTAAATGACAGAGGGCAATAATATTTGCTCAATGGTTTGAAAGAACATAGTTCTTTGCATTGACCGATGGGATTAGTGGGCAGATTATTTTGTATTACCTACGTAATGAAATACGAATCTGTACATTTTATAAATAAATATAAATAAAAATACCTGTCCTTCATGCAGTAGGTACACAGACCGGATAATTACTGTACTTTCCCTGCGATAATAAAATAAATAAATATACTTAATGAGTGTGGTCAAGCGATATTATGTAGGTGTAGATAACTAACATTTTATAGGCACTTATCGATTTGATATTAATTACGCTACAAGTTTGAATTAATATAACTACTTGTAATGCAAAATTTTCCTATGAGCACTTTATACATACCTACTTACACCGTTATTAATTTACTAGTTTATGATTCTTTGACCATTTCTATTTACTGAAATGGTTAGCCTGTCCATTCGAGCGGAGAAAAGCAAACATTAACATTTGGAATTGTATTGGTTGATATTTTCTTTGCGCTGCACTTCTCCGCTCCTCTCTGCTTCAATGGACAGCCAGCCTTGTCGATTGTGCGACGCGCGAGCGACAGTGTGAGGTCGAAATTCAGATTTTCTTAATTATTTTTTCAATTTAGTAACAGGTTGTTTGTTGATAACAATACGATTTGCGACCGTAACAGATATTTAAGGTCAATTCTAACTTAGAGAATTTTATTGATGGTTTTAATTCTATAAATACATATTTGTTAATGTCGCGAATCATATTTTGATCAACCGACAATGATCTGAAAATTGCAAAAAAGCGAGCGCAAAAAGCTCTGCGCATCCCTCATAACAGAAAGGTGGCAGCCTTAAGTAGTGTTGGGTTATTGTCAACGCGCAGTTCGTCACGACCCAAATATCGAGCGATACTAACAACGCTAACAGTGCACTTCTCGACTCGACGGCTGCAGTTACAGCTACATTTAACACGTGTTTTAAACAGTCGGTTTAACTAGTTGCTTTGCAGATGTAAATGGCTTTTGCTTCCGGATATCGTGCCCCAACTGCTGAGCAATGTAACCTACATGTACTTCTCTTAAAACTTTTGCTCTACTTTGCATCGTCTTGCAAGCTTCTAGCACTATTCCGTTTTAAGAACCTCATGACCGAGAAGACGGTTCCTAAGAAAGTCTACGTATAAGTTAAGTAGGTAAATTCTTACCTCAATTGGATTCAGATTTTTCGTAATATTTTTACCATAAGTACTTGATCACTTTCTTTTTTTTCGTGAAGATGTCTGCCATGCCATGCCGTCTGACCGTTGCGGATATTACTGTTACCAATCAAACACGCAATTAAAAAGGCGAATAGGTACATTACATGCAAGTTTTATTTCCTGTTACGACGACTGTTGTTCAACTATTCTGAGGAGTGGGGTTTTTCTAGGAGCCAAATGACAAACTTAAACTTTTCCCGGCGTTCGTCAGTCTGACGATAAACAATACCTATTGACCTGGCCTACTACGAGGATGGCCGTGCTTTTCTCCTCTTAAGCAATAGATGCAAGAAATATTTCGAAACTACCTAATCAGCTATCTAATTACGCAACACATTTTCGTAAACGATTACGAATAATCTGTTTCATTTTGACAGTTCAACAAAATTCATTGCACTATTCACGTTGCTGAGCCGATTTTTTTTCGAACTTCTGAAGCAATGGATTAGCATTTTGTTTCAAAACGATTCAGATTCCGAGTGATCATGTATTACGCAATTAGGGTACAGCTCTCGTCAAGAAATTATAGGTACTCCTAAGCATGGTTTTATGTTTATGTGTCATTTAGTTCTACCGAAATTAAAGCATTGGAAGGTTTCAAAAAATTGTTCCGTTATTTTATTTAAAATTACCTAATTATTTTAATAAAACAATTCACAGGCAGACAGATGGAAAACTGAGTGATCCTGTAATGGTTGAGTAAGTACCTACTTAATTTTTTTCATACTTCACCTACTATACGTACTTACATCCGCATTACAACGCATTTTTTTATTCTTGCTGCATGAGCCTGTTCTTGACGGGGGCCTACCACCACCTCTAAAGCAGTATTATTTTAAAATATTACTTTAGTGTGAGAAAGAGATGAAGCTATACAGAACGTACAGATCCATCTCTTTCCCCGATTGAAGTAAGATTACAATTATAATACTTTAGAGGTCGGGTAGGCCCCCTTTTTTTTTTTTTTTTTTTTGGATGGGAAATCATCAAATGACTTCTCCCGCTCTGGGCAGAGCGAGAGGGTGTGTCAGACTTTTACTGACTAAAACCCACCCGTGTTCCTTCCGTTGCCTGTGTGCCGGGGCCGCGTTATCCCTTTCGGACAAACCCGCAACCCCAGCAGGCATTGGTCTTTCGACCCCGTCGGTTGGTGCTGACATCTCTTTGAGGCGCGCGTGGAACACAACGCGCCGTCGACACGGGCCTGGTCCTTATCGGACGGCGAGCTGCCCATTGCTCACCGTCCGCAAGCCCGCGCCTACGGTGGCCGGAAGTCGGCTCTGGACGACGTCCGACGCCCGGGGCGTCTCCTGCGGCGACTAGGGCCGCGAGGGCGTACAGCTTGCATCTCCCTCGCGCGCTCCGCCTCCTCCTTCGCGAGCATAACTGCTTCGCAGAAGGAGGTGCGGGTAGGCCCCCTGGATATCACCTGATGTAAAACGATGGATGAGGTCTATGATGGAACGAGCGTGCTCAGAAGATGCCTGTTCACTCTTGGTTTGAAAGCATTCAATTAAATTTTTAAATGTCAAAAACCAATTTTTAAATGTCTGTTTTAGTTAAAATACTGTTCTCAGGCACAGGAAGTTTTGTTTAATTCTACCTCACTATCTACAATTTATCAAGCGCATATTAAACTATCCCGATGTTTACAACATTCCATGAATGTTGTCGGAGCCCACCTGTGGGATTAACCACCCACGACTGAGGTGAGCAAACACAATCTTAACTCTAAATTACTGGCGATATTTGTACTCAACTGCTTTATTTACTTCTCAAACAATGTTTCATGGCTGCATGTTTGTCTTTCTGAATTGCTTTACTACGTAGGGTAGGTATATTAAAAGGATGGTAAGTAGGTACCCTATAAAAAAGAGCAAAAAACCACGAATGTATTTGTACCTACCTACCTTCTTTAATGAATAGATTTTAGTCACAGTTAGAAGGGGAATTTTCAGACGTGCTCAACCACACCAGTGTTGCAACTGGGGGTAAATCTAGTAATTTAAATTCAATGCATCTGCGCTCATAAGAACAAATACTTCACTAGTCACTTTCATATCATGTCTGTACCCTATGCAAAGGGTACAGTCAGCAACGAAAGTCGATTAAAGTACGATTTACACCGGCCGCGGTCGGTCCGCACATCGCGTCGATGGCGTTTCGAACTAGTGTTGCCAACTTTTTTTATTTCCATTATAGTAATTTTGAATAACTAGATATGGTAGCGAAAATAAAATATACTTAAAAGTACGGTACGTTCACAGACAGACAAAAAAAAAAAAACATCGGTGTTCGTATAGCCGGAGTCTCACGTCTTTATCTACTAAATAATATCTAGTCTGTCTGTGATGCCTTGTGTAGGTATACCTTTTTAGTTGGCGTTTTTGTCGTAGTTGGTTTTAGTTTTTTTAACTTTGTGTTCAATAGTAGCACTGAAACCAGTGTTTCTTTATCAGACAGAGTCTACCGTAAAAGTCGATGAACGTTCATTTTGCGGCTAATTTGAAGTCGTCTTGCACATTTGAAACGAAAATGTTTTTTTTATCCAATCGTCATAATCTCGTAATAATAGTAGCATAGTTCAGGTATTATAGTAAGTTGGCAACCCTTCCACTGAAAATGTCGTACGTTCACACTTTCACAGGTTTTCACTCATGGCCATCCCATCAGTCTCGATGACTCTTGCGACAGGTATACACGTGTAATTTTTTTCAAATAAAATCCAAAAACTTCACTAATATATAATTTTGCTATTTTTATTTAGTCATAAGTTGTTATGGACGCACTTGTAAATATTACCCTAAATAAACACTTAAACAAAACTTCACTAGAATGATTTTTGAATGAAATATATTGATTTTTATATTGTAAATACTACAAATATAAATATTTCGTCAAATAAGAATAGAAATTAAGTTTGTAAATATATTATAAAGTAGTTTGTAATTTCGTTTTGTTTTTTGAACCTATCATACTATGCCTAAATATAAGAATAAATGTAAAATGAAACGTGGCCGAGGTTTGTAGATTAATCCTTTTGTGCGATTTCCATATAACAATATATTATGTTATCTATCACAAATACATTGTACTTACTGTTTAAAATTGTTATAAACTTTCCCAAATTTTGGAAGAAAAATGTAGTAAAAAGGTCCTTTGTCAACCTAAATTGTAAATTTTCTCTGTAACGGCACAATAGTTTGGCATGAATTTTGTACCAATAATAAGTAGTGACATATTTAATTATTTGTATTTTTTTTTCTTTATTTTTTTTTTGTATAATACATAACAACCCGAAATATCACCAGTACCCCGCGACTCCTGCGAGAAGTACCCCCGCAAGGCCTTTGTGCAAGGCCAAGGCGAGCGGAGTTTTTTTCAAATGTAACCATCACCTAGTACCATAGGTCCTCGGTGGATATTGCGGTGTAATGGGAAGTAACAAACAATAAATACAAGAAGATCGATCGTTCAATTTCTGTATTTCCGATTCTTGTTTAATTAGGTACACTTAGCATAAAATCATAAACACACAAGAATATAATATACGTACCTACCAGCAGTCGTGTATCACGTGAGATGGCATTTAGTTGAGCTCGGGCCGGTGATAATTACGCCGCCACGAGTCCACGACATAGGGCGGCCAATTAGCCGTCCCACCGCCATTCACTCTGTACCGGCCCATTCATAGCTCCCGCGGGAATCATTCATCCCTGTCATGACACTCGGCTAGTCTTTGTATTTATCCAGTCCCGCGTCGACGGATAGAAAGTTATTAGACAGGCTAGATAGAACAAGTTTTCTTCAAGACCTATTTTACCCACAAATCAGTGACCTACCTTAGCCGTTTTTAGGGTTCTGTAACCAAATGGGGAAAAGGGATCCGTTATAATTTTTACTTGGAGATTATTTGTAGTATATCGAAGAAAATTGGAAAGAATGGTGGAAAGGAGGTGTATTCTGGGGAGGTGTAGCACAATGGTATAAATAAGTAGTGAAATTATGAAAAAAACAATTAGGAGTGGCTCTCCCCTGTAACCAAAAATAAGTTTGTAACTTATTTTTACGGCCGATAAAATAAAAACTGTACATGTGTATTCACACCAACTACGGAATCCTTCACTGTGCGTGGTTCAACACGCACTTTGCTGGTTTTTTTAAATATTTTAGTAGCTATCAATTCCTGGCGCACTCTTGAGTTTGCTCTTCAAAATAATCGCAGCATTATGCTCGAGGATACGAAGACAAAAGTGAATTGTTATTACAAGTCTTTATCTCAGAGTCGTATTTCCGCGTGGTCCGTCTCAAGGCGCTCTTGTTCTCAAGCGAAGGGCCAGCAGAAGGTCACTAAGTAAATGTACAAAGCTTTAATAAAATCTCAAATGGAGAAAAACAAAATAAATCCGGGTTTGTCTAACAACGAGAGATTTATTTTCACATTTACGTACACGAAAAAGAAATAATAGGAATAAAGAAGTATTTATTGGGACTAGGACAGGATACCTAAATAGGTCGTGGGGCTTTTGGGACCGGTATCGCGATCCCGGATTCCACCTATAAATACAATAATTGTTTTTGAGTAGTATTTTGGGACCACAAGAAAAAACAAGTTAGATACAATCATAAAGAAATAAAAAACAAAAGCATAAATTAAAAAAAAATACAAAGTCCTGAAAGAACTCAAAAGGCTCTTATCTTAGTATGACATTTAAAAATAAATGTCGTAGTGCTGGTATTCTCCCTGAGAATCTCTAACTGGTATTCCGAGTTTTGTAAGCTGTCACCACTAACAACAGGTACCGAGGGGAGCTACAGAGGGGAGCACGATACTGCATCTTCTTCATCGTGCTAACCTGGTGTCAGAATTTTAAAGGCGCCCAATGGGCCTCTGACTTGGCTTCACATGCCGTCGAGAAATATCTCTCCGGCATGCCGGTTTCCTCACGATGTTTTCTTTTACCGTTTTTGAAGCAATTGATAATTATACAATACGCACATGAATCTGAAAAGTCAGAGGCCTTGACGAATTCGAGACCTATTACTTGGCAGACTATTGGTCACACCACTAGGCTATCACTGCTGTATTATTCTGATTATTAGGCATGATAGCAGTCTTATAATTCGGAGTAACCAGTTTTAAGGCGTAACTTTTAAGGGAAGCGTTGATTAGGGCAAGAGTTATTCAGGACCCTGTTTTTTGGTATCTAGGTATAAACATTTAATCTGTTCAGGAACATGTTTTTCTTGCCGTTTTGCAAGCTTTCACCACTAACAAGAGTAGTGGGTACCTAAGGGTGCTACACACGCGTTCGGGTCGGCGTGTTTCGGTACAGCCGGGCGGCAAAATCGAATAAGTATACAGGGTGGCCGGGAGATCGACGTGGAAACTGTTACCATGAATCCAGTACATGATTCTGAAAATACAAATACCGACGAATAATTTCAACGCTGGGGCCGTTGAAATTATTCGTCGGTAATTTTTTTTTTCCCATCGCAAGACGTAATATTACCGCTTTTGTCGAATCTTCTATACAAAACTACCTTTGTTATGTCAACCATAGCAGGAAGTTTGCCATTCCATATAAAGGCTACCGTGAACAGGCGCGACGCGACGCCTGTAAATGTTCTACCATGAAGTTTTCTTAGAAATGGTTTTATTAGAGTCACGTCGCGCCAGTTGCGAGAGCCTTAACAGAAAATATTGTTTGAATGTTCAACTGGAACTGTGTAAACAAAGTGATCAAAGCATACCATTTTAGTCTACAATGTAACAGCTGTTGCTAAATTGATGTGCTGATTCAACTACTACTAAATTATTAAGACTTAGTTCTTCCACATTTAATTGAAGCTTCCTCCGACTGACTAATGTGCAATGTGTGGTGACTGGGTGCAGTGTTGCTAAAATGCTGCTATTTTAGTGACTCTTTCGGTTAAGTGTTGGTACCAAGACAGATTGAAATTCAATTTCAAAATATTTTATTTTCACAAGGGCACTTATGAAACGTCAGAAGCTAGTTGCACGGTTCCAATTGGTCTTACTCTTTTAAAAGTAAATGATTTTTACAATGTTTTCAAATTGCAGTGTTAAAAGGTATCAGAGGACAGTGAAGGCCTATCAACAAGTACCAGGTTCTTAGCAAAATATAAAATGGTCCACAGATCTACAGTCTGTTAAGCCTACAACGTTCTCACATTCACAAAATTTAAAAGAAAAGAATCTACATAAAAGATAAATAAAATAATAAAAATAATGACCTATTTAAACCATTAAGATGCATTTTGGAAAATGCCTAGACACAAACTATACAACCTTAGCTCAATATTAACTTGTATTTAATTATAGATATTATCATGTTAAACCTTTTAAATACCGAGTACCTACCTACACTGTACGACAGTCATAATATCTTAAGTAAAAGGTCGCATTGATGCATAAATAGTGGCAGGATATTAGCCATCAGCTGTGAGCTCATTTCCTTAGTTAACTCTGACTACCTCAGGAAACGACAAGCATTTCATATTATGCGGCGTCTTTAATTAAAATATAATTAATTGCATCCCACTAGCGCACATGGGAACTACTTATTCCCATACCCTTTTTAGAACATCGAGACTATCTCGCCAGAATTGGCTTTGTTTAATAAATTCGTCATACATGTTTATAAAAAAAAAAAATATGATAGCCGTCTATGCCGTGTCATTGGCGCCAGTATGTACATTCAACATCATAGACGATATCATATTGTATAGCTTGAAAATTCCATAGGAGTTACTCAACGGACGTGAGTATAAAGCAAGTTATTATGGACATAAACAGTAATGCACAGACAAGTCAGCTGTGTTTTTTTAGTTATTAAAGAGGGTATTGCGATGTGTGATTATTCGTTATCACTATATTGTTGCTATACCTACGTGACCTATAATAATGCTTTCGCGTTAAAGATGACCAGAAACATATTTTAGAATTTTCGAAATAAAGTCGATGTATGAAGTTGTTAATTAGGTAATTAAGTAAGGTCTTCACATTGGTAGAACGGCTAGCAATTAATAAAAAAAGAGTGCTTAATATTTACCTGTAAAAGACGTGGAGATGCAGTAGATATGCAAGAAGAGCAGGTAGTGTACTGAAATGAGTCCAATGGACATATAATTCTGCGTACGTAAATAAGTAGATATTTTGGGACGCTATGACCAGATGCAGCTGATCATCAATATTTCCAAGCGATTGCGACTGTTGCATAATAATATACAATGTCGCCCATGGGATGTATTTTTCTGAATATTCATGACAAATTATCGAAAATAAATTTAAAAAGGGGGGTCTATCTTTATATACCTAGGTACTTATTTTTTTTTTTATAACCCCGCTATGATTTTATGGACTTACACTTGTGTTTTTTTTTTAATAAGAAAGTACTTACTGTTTTTTTAAAAAAAACATGTCTTCACCTGCGTTTTTTTTTCATAGTCGACAAATTATATTAAAAAATATTAGATTATCCGATAAAATAACTCGTAAGCTTTTAGAAATATTATACAGAATCTAAATTGAGCCACTAACAGGAGATATGGCAAATGCTACAAAAAAAAATAAAAAATTTAATACTTAACATGAAAAATATTAAAAATAAAGTTAATATTCGCAAATTTTACATGAATATTCAGAAAAATACGGGCGGGCACATGCCCGTGGGCGACATTGTATTTCAGGACATCAGACATAGCAGTACATAAGGTATTTACTACACGCGTTGTTTGTTCTTATTCGCAGTGAAAGCCGCATATTGTGGCGCGCGCTTGCAACACCAGCGTTAGCACGGAAGCGATACCGACCGACTTATTCGTTGCTTGCCAAATGTTCACTTCGATTAAAGTACCCAGTAGAAACGTACCCCGATTACGTCATCGTTGGCTGGATGGCGCCATTCGTTCCAATTTAGCATCTGAGTGCTGCTCATGAAATGCCTCTTATTTTGATCAACGGCCAATGACTCTCCATTTAGATGTCTAATCAGAATATCAACGAAAACATCTGGAAGTCTCTATTTATGTCTTTAATGAGATCATTTCAAATTAAATCTCGCTTTGTATTGCAACGAACGTTCAGAAATAGCGAGTTATTTGTTTGTATGTTAGCACATTTCTACGGGGGAATCCCCGACTCATAGCCACCACTCAAACTCCCTTGTTTTACAACGAAGTAGTCTATTATAATCTAAGTACCTAGTATACGTGGAAGTGGAAGTTGAGCTCTAGATTCTTTTCTTAATGGATACGATCCAAAATAAGAATAACAATGACTTTTTCACAAAATGCGTAGTTTTTAGCTGCCAAGCCGAGATTTAAATTGATGAACTTTTTTTTTTTTAGATTGGGCATTTATCAAATAACTTCTCCCGCTGTGAGCGGAGCGGGAGGGCGTGTCAGACTCTTACTGACTTAAACCCACCCGTGTTCCTTCAGTTGCCTGTACATTGCTAGGGGCCACGGTATCCTTTTCGGACTTTCCCGCGACTAAATAGGTGCTAAGTTTGTACGACCCAACTCAAAGCCGTTCTATTCTTATTCTGGGGGCCTACCACTACCTCTAAAGTAGTTTATTATTTTAGTGTGGGAAAGAGATGAAGCTCTTCAGGACGTATAGCTCCATCTCTTTCCCCCACTGAAGTAAGATTAAAATAATACTGCTTTAGAGGTAGTGGTAGGCCCCAGATCACATCTGCAACAAAACTCGTAAATGTATGAATGAAACGACGATTGTCAACACAGCTGGTTAACCAAGTTTGATATCAGTTACCTACATCCCCGTTTGGCCTGTCTGTGGAAGATAGCGTGAAGTACAAACATTATGTTTATCATTAATTTCTCAATTGAAAAACATGCAGAAGAGAAGAAACAAGAAAACCAGTTTGTCGAAAAAACAACGTTGTCTTACATTTACATCACTAGCTCTTTGGAAGTAATGTTAATGAATTTAGCTGGTCGTGACTAGTCATATGTCGGGTCGAGTCCATAAGCGGCTGGACTTGGTACATCCCTTGTTGGTACGTGTCTGTGAATCAGCGCATGACTGCCCTGGCGCTGCGTGCGCGCACAACACTACACATTGTTCTAACTAAAATACAATGGCTGATGTCATACAACAACGTGATGCGTTTTAAGGGCATACATACATCCTTTAGGATTCTTTATTGTCTTCTTTAAGAAGTCGTGTAGCTCGTGGTCGTCTTCATAATACTGACCGACTGGCAAAAACAACAAAGCCTTGTGTATAAAATTAGCCAGCCAATCTCTATTGCCCTTTTCTGTAGGTTTCTGTGAGAAGGTTCCAGTGCGCGGAGATGCTTCACTTTAGAGCAAGCTTTTAAACCACTACGCCAAGTGCCTAGGAGATAATAATTCGAATTTTAAATCTGGAATTGCATGCTGGAATGGAAAGGACTAGCTGCAATATTAGTACCTAACTCCATCGCAGGTAAAAATTGGAATTTACAACTACTTAGGTATAAGTAGAACAACAGATGCGAAAAATAGCGACATTGAGAAGCCTGATTTGTAAAATATAAAAATAACTACTCATAACAGGAGCTGTTTCACGTGATGGCGATGACTGCTAATACCTATCAATACTTCTGGAACAATGAAAATGATTATATACCTACCACAGGCCCACAGCATTATGACCACAGCCGGACTTTACCATTACTTACCTAATGTATGACATGTAGCTAATGGAACTTGTATGTAAGTAAGTATTCATTCGATAGCGCGGTGGTGCGGTTATCGAGTGACCCACTGTGACTCGCCGATAGCTGCAGAATGCAAACATACCCTCGCAACAATAGTCTCATATACATGACATAGATAGACTGCCCAGCATATCTTGAACGTTGGCGAAATATGGAACTAATTTTAAATGTACCTAGTGAGCTTGAAGTTTTTGTAAGGAAGTTGCTGATTTGGTCACTCGAGCTTGTTAGGTATCAAGCTTACTGAGTTAGCTACAGCGGTGCTCTAACAAAGAGGTCCTCGAATACAATACAATCATATTTTTTTCTCTCTTCACAAAGGTTTACATAGTTATAAACATAATTAAAGAGACAAGAAATATACGTTTTGACAAAAAATGCATAAAATATGATCCTTTGTGAGAGTCTGTGACGACCATACGATACCCTGTGTGGTATATCACCAGGCTTTCACCCGAATAAAATATAACATTACAAATGAGACGCCGCGCAGTGTATAAAATAAATTAAAGGGGAACTATGCGCCCAATGTGATACGTAGCGACATCTATCGTCCTATGTACACAGTACGTGACCTTTCTTTGCTCTTCCCAGTGTAGAAAGAAAGAAAAATGATTTATTGGGACACGCACAGAAGATCACCCACCTCCACCACTACTTACCACCTTGCTGACTGACGAATATTTTTACCATGGCATTGCCCGCGAAATTCAAATTTTCTTACGTTTTTTGCAATTCATTGCGTTATTTACATTGTAATGCAGACAAATTTGTCGAACATATTGATTAGAGTTCGAGTAGATTGTGATTGAAAGTGTGTTTCGAAAATAGACTGCAGTTCAGTGTTTCGCGGTCGCGAATCATACCTATATTGATCAACATACAGTCTGATGAAGCAAGTTGCAATAAACGTATGAAAAATTGAATTTCGCGGACTGCCCTGGTTCTCCGATCCGGTCATACGAGAGAAGAGAGACTAGGTGTACCTACCGACCCTATTCATTTTATAATGTTAGGATGCCAGGACTCAGGTAGGTACGGGCTTTGAGCTTCCCATTTTACGAGAATGCTGCGGTCACAGATACCCGTCGTCAACACCTGTCTTGTTCATGCGGGCTGGCAACAAAACTGGCGTTGCAGAGATCCATGAGAAAAGTGTTAGAGCCGTTTAACACCAATCTCATAGCCTTCATAATAATCACGCCTTTATGTTTTGATACGGAAGTACTTTACTGGAGTTATCGCAACCTCGTTCCGGTACTTTTTCGAGTAAGTATAATAATACTTACTATCTAGATCGGAATTGCCAAGTTGCAAAAATAAAATAGGAAAATTAAAAAACCAGTACCCATTTCCTCCTTATTTGAGGTACCTATACGGTAGGAGGTATTTATTATCTTCAGTTTTGGGTAACTCATGTAATATTATTTTCACTTCGTTATCTTTAGCTAAAGATATGGGGCAATAGTAAGGTATAGCTAGGTCTATCAAACTAAAGTACCTAAGTTGTCGATTACCTTTTGTACCGTTTGTAACTACGCTTTCTTTGAAATCCTATTTACTTCGAGTGACAGGTAGGGTAAGTACCTAATATCAGCTATCAAGCCTCTTGAATTCCTACACGGGTTACCCTTCTAGTTTACCTATGATTGTTACAAACGTTTCCTGCCACACCCACTCTTTTTCCTATATAATAATCCGTATGTTATAAATGCGAATCGATTAACAGTCTTCAGAAACCCGAAAGTCTGACACCAGTCTTACCAACGGGTATCGTATTACCCAGTTACTGGGTTGTGGCGGTCAGATAGGCAGTCGCTCCAAGTAAAATACTGGTATTCAGCTGCATCCGGTTAGACTGGAAGCCAACCCCAACATTGTTGGTAAAAGGCTAGGCAGATTGATTGGTGTTATAAATTCGAAAGTACTTAACTTTGTCTGTTACCTGTTAACGCCCGACGGCTCAACGGATTTCGATTAAATTTGGCACTGAGGTAGACCATGATCTGAGCTAGGACAAAGTATAGCGGTACGATCCCGTGGAATAAGTTGAGACTTCTGCGCGGGCGAAGCCCCGGGCAAAAGCTAGTATCACATAAACAAGCACTTCACTTAAGTGGATGTGTTGACAGCATCATCTCAACAACGTTGATTAGATTGTCGTTGACGAGTGTCACTCACTCCTTTATAGGAGTAACGCTCTTGTGCTGTGTGCTCTTGTATTGTTCCAGTACTTCAATTGGTTGCTTGTTACAAAGGAGCATGATTTTGAAATAATGTTTTATTAGAACGACCTAATAATAAGTACACCTGTAATTGCTAGAGAAATGGGGTAGTTTAACACGTTCAGTACCGGGAGCCGTCCTTGCGGGTTCACTTAGTCGCATATGGGATGCCGGGAGCCCTCGCAGAGGGCTCATCATAAATGTAGGGTTTTCTTAGCGAATACAGCATTATAAACCATGAAAATAAAATCTGACGTATATTTTAACAAGTTTCATGAGTGTAAGCGTCGGTTTTAAAATGCAAGCATTTTAATTTTAAAAAAAATATTTTGTTCACGGTTACAAATATTTTGTAAACATTTAAAAGGTTGGAAACTACATATAGCGACAAGACTCCCTGAAAACACTATTTTATTTATTTTTACAGTATTTTAAAACACGTGTTATAAAACACCACCGCGGATGTTTAACTGTCCGCGATGGTTAACTTTAGCGCAAACGTAACGCCGGCAACCCTCCCGGAGGGTTCACTTCCAATATGTATGGCGACATTGCGTATGAGTTCTATGAAAATATTTGGAAAGTCGAAAGTGTATGACTTACATATTTTGCTGTAGCAGTTTGGATTATATTGTTTCTTAGCTTGATGATATTGGTAAAGAAGACCAATCAACTTGGCCAGTTCTCATGGGTACATAGTTAATGCTAATAACACGTACAATGTTGCGCCTTGATTGCAATTAATGATTGTATCACTGGCACCACAGAACATATTCTGTGAGTAGCTCCTACACAGGTCATTCAAGTCGTGGGAGACATTCTGCATAAGGTGGAGATCAAACTGGAGTAGCCGACATACTACTAGATTTTTAGTTCGTCATTTATCGTAATGTAACTGGTGGCCTCATTCGGGTCAGGGCGACATGAGGTCAATTGCTTTGTCCTAAATTCAGTTCTTTTGTTCTATTTTACTGCCGGCCCATGCTAAAGTCGATTGGATTAAAAACAAAATTGATGTTGATTCGATTAAACAAGGTTAATTTGTTTTATATCAGGAAAACAATTTTATTTAATGCGTTCCTAAGCAATCTATAGATAATAAAAACATACCTAATTGAAAACAACAGATAAAAATAGAATGCTTCGGGACTTTCGGAAAAGCGGGATTTTTATCCAAGAACTCATGTGAAAATGTTTTGTAAATAAAGCTCAGTTTGGAGTAACGAAAGGTGCTGTATACTATGGGAGTGGGTGCGACTCAAGTCGCGACATAAGGCGGGCAGGCCAAGGAAGGAGTGCCTATGACTCACGCCGGTGGCGCCCACGCCTTTTAAACTTAAATTCTACAAGACAGATGGAGCCATATAAGTTCAGTCTATTGCTGCATTATCGCAATTGATTGTGAAGATTACGTCTAGTTTTCTTACGACCTATCTTGCTTTCAAAATGTAGAATGCAAGATTGGATGAAAGTCTGCTAAGTCATTCGTTTTACCTACAAATGGATTTGTCCAATTTGCTCATATGTGGGCGTTACCGTTTTGTATTGTGTAGGTGGGGTTTATGAATATTACATACACACTTAGATACCTATTCCTACTAAAATAAACAGCAAAACATGGCCACTGCTTTAATTCCTACAGATATCTAGTGACTGCTCTCAAAACTAGTATTTTCTTATAACTTGCAAAGCGAGTTATGATTGCAAGTTATGGCGATGTCACGCTAATTCATACTCGCCCCAACACGTCAAGTCATCCTCATAAACCGTGTGTATTAGTTTCCTTTCTTAATTCAAAGACGGTTATGGTTGCACCGGCGCCGCCGGTGATTCGCTACGCGCCCACATCTCCTCTATAATTGTAAGCCAAGACCAAGTGAACGAACTACCTAGCCTGCCAACTGTCTGTGACCAAAAATCCTGAAGAAATAGATTTATAATTAAAGAAATTATTTAATTTTGTTATTAAAATTAAAGTTTTAGGCACCGAGTATACATACAAGCAATCGACAGACGTCATGAATTTTAATGATCGTGTTTTGTTATCTTATCAAAGTTAGAAACAGGAAAATTGAATGGCAGCTGTAGGTACGCCGCACAACCAAGTGCATTCAACATGGCAGCGTAACACAAAATATATCGTTATACAGACAAAACATTAGAAAACACCCGAGACATAATTCACTCGATACATTAAAAACAGCAAGATAAACTGAACAAGAAAACGGACCGCATTAACGCATTTATCGAAACACACAGGTCCAAAAAAGGCCTTATTTGAAGTGCTAATTCAGGTTATACGCGCGAGAGGGCGGGACGGCGCCGCGGCTCGGTGCATGCGCACGGCACGTGATCGCCAGCGCAGCAGCCTTGCAAGGACGTTGCGTCTATGCACAGGCAACTATCGTTAATTAATTCCACCTTCACGCTGACTCACCCGCTAGTTATATTACACGTTGAAAATCTTTGCATATAAAATATCCACTAACAGCGACATCTGTGTTTTATTGAATGGTAATATTTTCGCAAATTGTCATTCATGTGACTCGAACCTTTATTCTTCAAAGAGGTCTCGATTCCGAGAAATACAGCTGAGCCACAACTTCGGATTTCCCCAATTGAACTTCGGGGATTCTTAACGGGAGAGGAAATTTTTTCGACCACAAGAACAATATTCCTTTGTTTTCAGGTTTAATGGGTTTACAAGTCCTTGAGAAAGATTTTATTGTAAGTATTATTAATTTTGTAGTTTATGTTTAAGACTACAAGCTAACTGGGCAGGCCAGATGATAACGTTTTCCTGGTCAAAGCTCAAAAGGTATCGAACACGTACTTATTGAATGTATGGTGTTTCTGCGAAACGTTGACTCAACTAGGTAAGTACGGACCGATTGCTATGCAACTCTAGTTACACAACCTTTTTGGTATTCAGCTTACTGCTTTATGTTATTATTCCTAAGAACTGAATCAACGGTTGTGTTACGTTATTTCTATAAGGGGAAGTGGAAAGTTCAAAACCTCATCCATCGCTTTCCATCAGGCACGATCGAGGTCAAGAGCAGGTGATTCTGCAATAAAAATACTTACATTTGGTAACAAACTGTTCGCCTGTGATGGCCTATGCCCAATGAGGTAGGCAATGAAATGAGTGCTGTCGTCTTCAAATGTTTTCCTTTCATCAACACATAGATAATCCTCAGATCTGAAAAGTTTCTAAACAAGCAAAGATACGCCTCCTTAATTTAACATTGCAGGTCTGCAAAGTTTAAAACAATATCAGATATTATTAACATCCACTTAGTGAAAAAAGCAATAATTAAAATAAAGAACTAGTAGAAGGTATAGCAAAAGACTAAAAGCGGCTTTGGATTCAAAGATCACACAAGCAATACAAATATTCGATTTCTAGTAAAAAAGGAATCGGACTTACCCAAAAATTATTAATTAGGAACCAGTCTCTAATTCCAATCATTGTATGAATAACATCCTATTTTCACATTAATGAGTTTCAGTTGATTAAGAATTTGGTTCATAAACAACAAAAAAATGTCGATAAGCTATCAGCACAGCCCTAAAAATAAAGCGGTAGTCATTGATAACTTATATTTGTTGTGTGATATAACTGTGGAAAGTTACGATAACGGTGGAGTAACCATTCTATTTTTACAATATAAGCGCCCTGATTCACTATGCCATAGAGGGCACCGGTCGAGAGACGAACTTATTCGATTTGAAACTTCTCTTTGACCCACAACTGCACCGCGTAAGGTGCGTCGATATAGTATCGGTTCGAGTCCAAAATTAGTCAGGTGATCCCGCAATCAAACTTAAGGAACATCGTTAACTTATTTCTTCCACTAAATGCAAGGCAAGGTCATTTTTTGTCTATGAACTAGCGAGACCATGCTCACAAGTATTCAACAGCTGTCAAAAATATGGTAATTAGCTGAGAAAATAAAACTTTGCATTGACTCCCAACTTTTGGGGGTACTTGCTACCTAACTCTCCATTGATATACAAAAAAAAACTTCCATATACATAACTAAGTACCAGTAAAAGCTCATGAACTGACAGGATAGCATATCTCTCCCGTGAATCACCGCGGTGCGAAGGTGCGCGACTTTCGCATATTAATATTGTTCCAAATGCGTCGTGTCGTCGTATGGCGTCGTCTGCGCTATTCCTGTGCGCGACGGCCGATCTATTCCCGGCCAGACGGCCGCCGCGGCGCCGGATCGTGCATAGCGAACTTCTTAACACGCACTTCACCTTTATTACAAAAAAAACTCGCCTTTGATCTGAGAAAACAAAGACTTGAACCGTATCCGCGCTGATTGTTCGAGCATCTGCTCGAGAATGTTGGTTTATACGAATATTTTAAATCGTATCCTGAATTTCGAGGCATTTTCAGCGATGTTATTTCGTTTAAAATACATGTAAAGTCGAGAAATTAATTATTAAGCAAATTGACTACCGTGAAACATGCTAACTTTGCCCACTTTTTTTGAATAATTACAATTTTAATACGATTTTCTATGGAGACGTAAGTATTTTCCTTCATCAGCTAGAACTGTAAGAGCATGTGTTAGTATCGCTAAATTTACTTTTTTAATTTACTATTATTCAACATTGAATTCAATATTTTTTCGACTTTGTTGGCGGGCAAAGTTAAATGGACTTAGAGCCAACTTTGCCCACATTGATTTGACGCATATATGGTCTTTATGCAGATGACATAAAAAACCACACAAGAATTTTGGTAAAGATGGCGTTTACTCTAAGAATTTAAGCGGCACTATGAAAAGTTTTTTACTAACATGACTGGGCAATGTTACCCTGACGTTGCACTAAAATTTGCCCTCAAAAACACGCACCTCATTCGATGAGTTCCAACAAACTACTAAGCGAAGTTAGCAACAAACACGATAGTCAGTATTGTCATACATATAACCTATTTTCCACCTAAGTCAATCAATGTTGCCATAATATTAAGATATTTGCACATCAAAGATATGCTTATAAATGGTTATTCAGGCAAAGTTTCGCTTGGGGGCAATGTTAGCATATTTCACGGTACCAACATAAACTGGCCGTATATTAAAATCATAACTTTCATTCTTTGACAGTTGTATGAAATGGCTGTAACACGGCAAATTGACCGATTGATAGGGTCAATTTGTTTAACAATTAATTTCCTTGACTGTATATATCTCACTTATACAGGGCACTTTTGGCACGAAGCTCCTTAACGCGGCTTGAGGTAGGAGTTGACTGGTATAAATTGTTACGTAAGGAAAAAGCGTTATGCCCCTCTATACGACTTTCGCTCGTTTCTGTCTCTTTCTCTTATATACGAGACGTTTTTTTAATCAATTTGGGAAATTTCACCTGCTTTTTTTGTTTTATTGCTATTTGATACTTAAATAAAATAAATAAATAGCCAATACTTCCGTAAAGTTTCGCCAACTAATTTAAAAAGGCCAAGTATAGTGTCTAAGAAATTTACGCTAAAGAAAAAGCAATGTATACCCATCGGTAAGGTTTCAAACCAGTGTAATTGAGTACCATGATATTAAAAAATGACACTGCGTTACAAACTAACCTACGTACAACGTAACAATATCAATTACTTATTTGACGTACAATAATATTATCAATAAATGGCGCTTACACGTTATTCCGAAGACAGGCAGTGTTTACAAAGGCCATATTTCTTACTTTAGTCGTTAGGGCCACACCGAACAAGCGTATAGCTGCATGCCTCATGCTTACGCTTGACAAACGCTGGTGTGATATCACGCTAACAAGAGCAACGCCGTTCTGTAGGCACCATTTTAGTAACTTGCTTCACACCAAGTATACTTACACATAGAACGGTCGAATTGCACTTTATCTAAGGCTAAAAGAGGGTTCTAGAATGTATTGGCAAAGTTGCCTATGTGTTACGATGTCAATATTATTATTGTGATTTCAAAGTCCTAAATGTGTAATTACGCATAGTACTGTCGAATTACACTTTATCCGAGGCTAAAAGAGAGTACTTAAATGTATTGGCAAAGTTGCCTACGTGTTAGGATATTTGCCTTTTTTGATACCGATAACAATATTATTATTGTGATTTCAAAGTTCTACTTTATTAATGGAATCATTTACAATGGAAATGTAAATTATTTTTATAAGAACGAATACAGACAGAATTCCCTCTTAACATGAAACAATCATACACTCTCATTTAGTTGGTGTAAAGCAAGTCATTATTGTTGTAATATCAGATCATCTTATATCACTAAAACTTCCATACGACATTATATTTTACGCCGAGAAGGCAAAACGTAAGTTACAGTATGACAGTTATTACATCAGCCTTCTCTTTTTACCACAGCCTACAAAAAAAAACGATTCACATGGAAAATAAATAAATAAATAAACCTAATATGCAAATAACACAATATTTCATTTCATTGCATGTAGTTTACAGTTTCTAGTTCCATGTAATGTGACTTAACTAGCATTTTAATACGCCACAATTCAAAATCTTTCACACATATTTGACCAAATACAAAAGGATTTATAAAAAATATAAGTACCTATAATAATCACAATTAAATTTGGGCAATATTATGTTGGTTGATGACTTAACTTTGTTCCCAAACAAGACCACGTGTTGATGCAGAAGGCAAAAAATGAGGGCCGAAAATGGCGTTTAAAATTTCGTACAGGCAAAGTTGGCAATAGTAAGTTGAATAGCGGTCATAGTCGGCAAGACAGAGAAAGAAAATATTGACTGGGGCTGAAAACTACCTATGTTATGAATATTATTATTTATAATTATGTAAGTGATAGATAACATAAGTAACTTTGACTAAATTCAAAGTATTCATTTACATTTTTCATAATATTATATGCATATAAGTCGTAAGTTATGATTTTCCGTAGGTACTAATTAATTTTCAAATGTAACTTAAGTAAACGTGTAGTTAAACTACGAATTTGATAAAACATTGTTTTGTAAACATCGATGATAAATAACAATTATAATTTCATATTAATTCCCTCAATTTTGATAATTCATTTAATTCGTTTTACGTTATTATTATTTTGGGCAATTTTCAAAAGTTTTTTTTTTAAGCTGCATGTTTCACTGTGATAAATTGTAATAGAAATATATCCATAGAAAGCACACATACAAAATAAATTTTATAACCTTTTAACTGTATTATTTGCAGCAGCGTTGTTTTGGAGGAAATGATAATTAATAGCTATCAAATTTAATAGTATTTAATTTACTCGATTCTTTTTTCTATTGTATTACACATTATACATGTCAATGTTTTTTTTTTACCTTTTTCCATTTAATGAGTTTTTTTGTTGTTTTTATCATTAATTTTACTGGATACATCTAATGTAGGCCCAATGTTATTAGTAAGAGATATTTACAGCATGCGCATCAAAACCTATTCAATACCATGTATGAGAGAGTCACCCACGACTAATTACATTTTGTTGTAATCGTGGCCGAGAGAGTATGTAGTACCGTGTTTTGAATGCACCTCGTTTGATCTGGAAAGAAATGGAAGATATTTTTGTCAGACTTATATTTTTCGCAAACGTGAACGAAGCAAAGTGTAGTAGGTGTCGTTCTATAGTTATTACCCACCCCAATGGGAAGGTGTCAGTCTATGTATGTATATATATTTTGAGCTGAACTTGCAGGGCGTCCCACGGATATGCCACATGAAGGGAAAGTACCTTGAATATTGTAGATGGAACATTTTACTGAAAGAAGACATTATTTGAATTTAAAAAACAATTTAAACTGCATTCATAGATATTTAAATAATTACATGGTATAACCGGAAATCGAACCCGTTACACGAGAAAAATAATCAACCTGTAGCTTTATCATACATCAAGAAGACATTATTTGAGTTTTAAAAACAATTTAAACTGCACTCATAGATATTTAAATAATTACATGGTTGAACATGGTTGACATACCGATGTATGATAAAGCTACAGGTTGATTATTTTTCTCGTGTAACGGGTTCGATTTCCGGTTCAACCATGTAATTATCTAAATATCTATGAGTGCAGTTTAAATTGTTTTTAAAACTCAAATAATGTCTTCTTTCAGTAAAATGTTCCATCTACAATATTCAAGGTACTTTTCCTCGATGTGGTATATCCGTGGGACGCCCTGTATAAGGCCAGTCGCACGGTGGACGAGTTTGACGGGATATTCCTAACTTCTTATTAGTACTTGGAGTATAATATAGGAGGATTGATGACTGGTGTTGCCCATTATTTATGTATCATATATTGTTGGAGATCCGAAATAAATAAATTAGTTACCGTAAAGGAGCTAACACATTCGGTACGAGTTATACAGTGAATAGTAAATCAAAAAATGGACACACCGATTGTTGATGTTATATTAGGTATGTTAGCTAAGTGTGTATGTTGTCAGTAGTCAGGCGAGGTAGGCCCTGACGAGCGCGCGCACGCTGGCGCGACACAGCGGACACGCGCCCAGCGCCGCGCGGCAGGAACACCACGCTCACCTGTGTATGTTGTCAGTAGTCAGGCGAGGTAGGCCCTGACGAGCGCGCGCACGCTGGCGCGACACAGCGGACACGCGCCCAGCGCCGCGCGGCAGGAACACCACGCTCACCTGTGTATGTTGTCAGTAGTCAGGCGAGGTAGGCCCTGACGAGCGCGCGCACGCTGGCGCGACACAGCGGACACGCGCCCAGCGCCGCGCGGCAGGAACACCACGCTCACCTGTGTATGTTGTCAGTAGTCAGGCGAGGTAGGCCCTGACGAGCGCGCGCACGCTGGCGCGACACAGCGGACACGCGCCCAGCGCCGCGCGGCAGGAACACCACGCTCACCTGTGTATGTTGTCAGTAGTCAGGCGAGGTAGGCCCTGACGAGCGCGCGCACGCTGGCGCGACACAGCGGACACGCGCCCAGCGCCGCGCGGCAGGAACACCACGCTCACCTGTGTATGTTGTCAGTAGTCAGGCGAGGTAGGCCCTGACGAGCGCGCGCACGCTGGCGCGACACAGCGGACACGCGCCCAGCGCCGCGCCACAGCGCGCACACGACACCAGGTGTCCGCACGGCAGGAACACCACGCTCACCTGTGTATGTTGTCAGTAGTCAGGCGAGGTAGGCCCTGACGAGCGCGCGCACGCTGGCGCGACACAGCGGACACGCGCCCAGCGCCGCGCCACAGCGCGCACACGACACCAGGTGTCCGCACGGCAGGAACACCACGCTCACCTGTACATACACATCACATTATTATAGTAAATTATTCACTATGGATATACAATGTCTTGTGTTACGAGATTCAAGCTCGGCCAAGACGAAGACACCTTTATCCCCATGGAAAATTCTCTATTTTTTATGTCACAATTTATTACGGTAGGATCATGAAGATTCATTTTTCAAAGATTTGGTAGCAAAATACGAAAATTCAAAACCAAAGACACCAACTTCCGAAATTAAAGTTATTTTTCGCTTTGTAGTGTATTTTTTTTAAGTCGGTCGTTTTTTTTTTTTGGAATTTTTCTTTTTTTTCGGACTATTAATGTTTATTTTGTAATAATAAGAATAAAGAAATCAAATTAAATGTTTCATTTAATTTGATTTCTTCATTTAATCACCAAAAACACAACTTGTTTTTTTTGGACATTGTTAACTTTTTGTAATTCTTCTTTAAAAGTCTTTTTTAATTTAGATTTGTATTCAATTTCCTATTGGTATGGTTTAAAAAACTGCGCATTTCGATATAAGATTTTCTAAGTAGGTTCTTTTCAATACATGAATAACTCAAATATCCCTAGATTGTGTTGATGTGTGTATTATAAAAATCTATAACTATTTATTGCAGTCCATCGACAAATTACTTCACTATGTGCCAACGTTAGATGGAGGTGACTCACATACTTGAATGAGTCATATTATTTCCCGACTACATATTACTAATTAATTTCCTGTCTGGTTCGACAAAGCGCGATAATTAATAAACTACGCTTGACTGACACGTCCTTTTGCATAACTAACATTATTTCGGAAGTTTGCCTTATGCTTATTAGGGACTTAGAAAAAGTATAATTTTTCGCGTTTAACGAAAAAATATATTTTTATTTTGTTGCTAAGTACTGTAGTACTGTACTTACTGTACATAAGTAAATGATTTTAGTATATAGTATTTTAGTATATACTAAAATAATTTTCCGAAGTCTACAGTAATTCCCGCTTGCATCACAAGTCACTAAATACGTTTAAGAGCGTTTATTCTGCAAGTGGGCAACGTCGCAAATAGATGTCAAATATTTCGCTGTTTTGATTAATTTGGCAATATTACTGTATGGAAATAAGAAATGTGGCTAACTAGGGAACTAGAATACTAATAAGGAATTGCAATCTTAACATTGAATTTGATGTTGTAACCGTTTTAGGTGTAAAAAAGGCATTTGGAAACTTTCCAAATACTTTTTTACATCTAAAACTAAATATTCGATGTTACGATATTAATTATTGCATTTCATAATAAATATTTTAGTTCACTAGTTAGCCACATTTCATATTTACATACAGTAATATTGCAAAATTAATCAAAACAGGTAAATATTTGACAGCTATTTGTGCCAATTTTTAGGATAAACACTACACTAAACGAATTTACTGATTTGTGGTGCAAGTGGGCGGGAAAATTCCCTATACATAATCGAGCTACGTTTCCGCGTTAATCCATTAATAAGCCCGTGGTGATCTTCGCGTGTCTCCCTACTGAGCGTATATAGACGTAGACGTGATGTCACGCGACACTGTGTTGCGCTTAGCTAGCGTCGCAGAGACGTAATCGTATCGAAATTACATCGCGTTGAAGCGACGAATGCATCGCGTATACGCAGCTCTCACGCTGGGTATGCGTGCAAAGAACACGTACGCCAGTTATCGCCATATTCGAGGGCACCTTTAGTTATTATAACAAATATAATACCAGTCTACTATTGTTCCACTGCTGGGCAAAGGCCTCTTCTCATACAGAGACGGCACGAGCATTGATCACCACGCTTGCTCAGTATAGGTTTCCTCACAGTGTTTTTTGTTCACCGACATCGGTGATGTCTAAGGCTGGTTTTTTTGTTACGCGTTTAGGCAGCGCCGTTGGAAAACGCGCGTTCGGAGATGTATGGTCTAGTAGTTGCGTTTCAAAGTCGCGCGCTTCAGCAGCGCCGTTCGGTAAAGCTGTTAACAGCGCGCTGCCCAGCGGCGCGTCCAGCGGCGAGACTATAAAACCAGCCTTAGATAAACTCAGAAAGTATAACAAAGACCAAATCACTAACCTCACAATCCATGCACACTTTACATAATCTAGCCTCTTTCAACTGTCTATTCTCTTCTTCTAACGACAACTTCTTTCCCTCCGGCGCGGGCGCATCCTGCGTGTTATCATTATCACTTTTAACCTCCTCTTGCACTTTAGTTGCCATGTTACTGTTATCAGTCTCTGTTCTGGTGGAAGGTCTGTTGGCTTGTTCGTTGGAGTAAGGGTTGTCACGTTCGTCTTCGTCATCACCATCATCGTCTTCATCGTCATTCTCTTCGTCATCGTCCGGGGTCATTGACCTAGCGGGACTGCTGTTATCGCTTCCGTAGGGGCGAGTTAGTAAGGCGACGTGTTGTGGAGGGATTCTGAAATGGTAAAAACACGATTGAATTTTTACTGTACTCTGACGCATCATTTTACAAACTTGTTGCACACGTTGCATTCGATATTGCAGATGCTGTCGAAAATATGCATAATAATTTCTACTTTTGTAAGCGAATAATTATTATGAATGTTTCGGGTAATAACCTACTACGATACCTACATATACCACAGATACATACAGATCATTGACTCCGCAAAATCATTTAAATGAAAAGCGACTCTTGCTACGACACAATAAAGTGCAGTTCAGGTCGCACAGCGCTATTTACCAACAGTTATATTCACCTAGAAGTTGCCTTTCTTTCTATCGCGTAACTCGTAAGATCTTCTGACTACGTTACACTCACTGAATAGGCCCAACAAGTCGAGCCCGCCGCGCAATTGTATCTATGTTCTATGTTATAGGGTTGGTTTCCGCACTTAGTCCGTCAGGTGGACCATTGTGCGTGGGCCATGGCGGCCGTTTGGTGGTTATTCCAACCAGCCCACCTCCCTCCAGAAGCTAATTAAAGCTCCTAGTCTGTTTAGAACGTCTGTGAAAGATCTGGGTGACCCGAGGGTTTCTGTTCTACTCTGGGTGACTCCTGTGCTTTCATAGAGCACGTGCGCGACGGCTCAGTCTCCATGCACGCCCTGCACAGAGGACTGTCCGTTATGCCTATTGAGTGAAAGTGTTTGTTTACGCGCACTTGTAACTTCGTACCTAAAATGCGGAGGGAACCATCTGATACGTTCATGAATCCGTCTGCTAAACGATTACGGCAGTTGTAGTTTCATAATAAGTGTCAACCTGCGTTGTCAAACACTATCTTAAGTACTGCTTACCCGGCTCTCGGCGCGAACTCTCTGAAGGTTTCAGACAGTATGTCCCGAGCGAGTCGACTCTGAGGCGTCATGGACCAGGGCTCTTCGTTTAGCTGGTCATCCAACACTGCGTCGATCAACGCCTCGGACGATGTGAACGGAGTACCTAGAAGTTGAACGAAACATTTTTATACACCGTCAATTTAAATTAGCTAGCGAAACTCCGCAGACGTGATGGTATCGATATCTAAGCATGATTTACGACCGTAGTAATGCAGCTACTTGTGTAAACTTCACAGACATAACGGGTATCCTGACCACCAGCATGCAGCGAACGCGCATTCCTGGTCATCACCCTTAGCCTCATCAGCATCCTTGGCACAGCAGCTGCACTTTCAGCCGGTCTCACAAGCACAGCCCATTCTACCCTCTCCCGGTCGCCGCCAGCTGTCAGCCACGACCCGGCGCTGTAGCACGGCCGAACTGGAGCACGTCGCAGCCACCCCAGCTCACTGGGGAATCATCGAGACAGTTCTGACTCACCGCGAACTATGCGGCACCCGGTTCCGACTCACTCGAACCTCAACGGGCACTGTGAAGCATCGCAAGATACAAGACTCAGCCCACTATCGACCTCCGGTCTCCGGAGGGGAGTGATGTGGCGGCATCTACATCGCCACATGCGAATTACCAAAGACCTGACGTCACACAAATCCTGCATGGTGCAATTAGAGTTTACCGCGCGAACAGCATTTATATAATTTCTCTGACATTAATCGTTTGGCAATTGCCCGCCAGAAACGACACCCGTCTAGTCGGAGGATCCTCCCTTTTCTATATAGGATGAGTGAACTCTATACCCTGTTCCTCATACCTCTAAATTGGTATATTCAACACGATTAAACAATACCTGTCCCTTTTGCGGAGTTTTGCTAACAAATTTTTTGACCCTATAATATTGAGTGCCAAACAAAGATAAGTCTATGTCTAAGTAATAACAGGCCCACTGGTCGATCGAAGGTTAAGCTACACTAGTCGTTGTTAGTCCGTGGATGGGTAACCATCCATTACACACCGAGACTCTTCCGTACCTCGGATAGCACGTTAAGCCGTTGATCCCGGCTGACATTCATAGATCTTTTGACAGTCGTTACGAGTAGTCAGAAGCCCAAAACTCTGACCACCAGTTTTACCAAGGGTTATTGTGCTACCCAGTAACTGGGTTGTGGAGGCCAGATAGGCTCCATGTGAAATACTGGTATTCTACTGCATCCGGTTAGACTGGAAGCCGACCCCGACATAGTTGGGGAAAAGGCTGTAAAAAAAGATGACGGTGACTAACAAGAATGTAAGCTAACTCTAAAACAGGTGAAGGCAAATATGAGGCTTGTATTTATAACATCAATATTTTATTTCACTCATTAGCTTGTTGGACTCAGGATTCCCCGGCGAGAGATATTAGCTTGTGTTGTACCCACTACTGGTGAATCAGTATAAATAAATATTGAAATTATCAAAATACCGGCTAATCCAGTCAGTCAATGGTATATTAGCGGGGATTTTTTATTATTTTTGGAATATGTTAAACAGTATATTATGTATATTTGAGGAAAATTATAATGTATTGAATTTTTTTGACAAAAAGGTCATCAGACACGTTTTGTAGAATTGAAAACAAGAAGACTAGATATGGTGACATGTCTCGACACGAATCCATGAGCTCAATGACATTTCACTAAGTAAGTAAAAGTTTAAAGCATGATCTTTTTCCGATCCCGTTAAAACAGGCAACGTAAGAAGCAGCCGTATTAAAGCTACTTATGAAGGTTCTCACTAATCTAGTTAAGAGTGATAGCCTAGTGGTGGGACCATTAGACTGCCAAGTCATAGGTCTCGACTTCGAACCCAAGCCACGAACCTCTAACTTTTCGGATTCATGTGAGTATTGTATAATTATCACTTGCTTCAAAAGCGGCAACGAAAACGTCGTGAGAAAACTGCCTAAGACATATTTCTCAACGGCATGTAAAGCCAAGTCAGAGGCCCATGGGCGGCTTTAAAACTCTGGCACCAGGTTAGTCACTAACAACATTTAAAGATGAAGAAAGTCTAGTACAAACTGTACGACACACACGGGCCCTATCAAAATACCAGCGCTGCAACATTTTTTTTTTTAAATGTCGTAGCGTCGTGCTGAGAAAGGAGCCTTAAAATTTTAATTTTACTTTGTTTTTTATTGTTTTTTTTTTATTTATGCTTAGTGTGTTTTTAGTTTTAATTTGTGATTTCCTGTGCGAGTCTCAATAAATACTTTTTCTTTCTTTCATACATATTTCAACTGCCAAGCAGCATTGTAGTAGGTGGCAGCTTTGCTTCCATGGCAATACCAGCTAATTCCTTATTATTGGTGTCATTAACCGGCGTCGGTAACCAATGTGTTACTCCAATGTGGGTCATCAGTCCCCATATCACACAATGTAGATAAGTTATCGCTAAAGGAAGCGTCAGTGCACGTACCAACAGTTCGTAATCTATTCGCTATCGCTCGTCGCACGCGAGCCGCGTCCAAGCCTGCACCTAATGCCGCCGCCGCCATTGTGCTTTCCATACATTCTTCTACCTGAAAATATAAGTACAACAACGTTATCGCTGATCACGTTGTTCTTCTAAACTACCTAGGTGGTCTAGTGGTCGCAAGTGCTCCTACAGAGCATAAGGTCCCGGGTTCGATTCCCGGGTCGCGCAATTTTTTTTTTGGGTTTTCCATCTGGAATTTCTCAGTAGCAGCTTGGAGTCTGGATTTGTGCCCGATTGATGACAATAGGCTCGCCCCCTATTACATGGGACTTAAACATAACTGGTGAAATGTGGGTGTACTGTAGGGACACCTCTGCCAAACCCTTCGGATGAATTCAGGCGTGATGTTATGTTATTGAACTTACATAATATAATAAAGAAATTTAGATATTTTGTCAAGCCGTAAAAACTTTGCGAAGCAGCGGCGCACTGTGGATCGAAAAAAGGCTCTCGAAGAAATAGGAGCTTAAATTTTAAAGTGTCGGTTTTTTGCTTAAAATGGCTTCCAATAGTCAATATTATGCATAAATATATATTAGGATACAATCAGGTAGGCAAATTAGCAACTTATATTTTTTTTGCAAAATAAATATATGGGGCTAATGCTTATATCTCTCAGAGAATAGTTCAGAACTTCTGCAATAACAATCAGGTATACGTAACTATTCTCTGGTTCTCTGGTTCTGGTTCTGCCAGAACCATACCGAATTTATATAGGATAATCTTGATCTACACTATCTAGGCATCTTCCAGCCACATTTGAACTCGCTACGTCGAAAAATTTGTTCACAGTGTCGAAAAATCGAAGAGAAAGTGTAAAATTTATAGAAAACTTGCGAAATTTTCTGAAAATCTTTACCCCATTTGCCTTTGGACCACTACATAAGATACCTTGTGTGTGCAATTGAAATCAAAGTATAAGGTACTCGTGCCTAGCGATGCGCGGTAGAATGCGATATGCTTATTACGTAGTCTGGTCATAAGTTGTCACATATGGAAAGTTAAATAAATGACACAATGAGTTACGCACTACAACCATTTATATATCAAATAAAAGGGTATAAAATACAGATTTAAACCACATTAAAATTATTCGAAATGTCCTCCTCTTGCTTCGATACAAGCCTTCAATCTGCAAGGCCAGTCATCAATCGAAGCACGCACGACATTCATGTCAATATCGGCGACTGCTTTAATCAGGGATGCTTTAAGTGACTCCAAGTTGCGATGGGGTTTAGCGCAGACCTTCTCCTCTAAGTGCTGCCATATTTTGTAATCCAAGGGATTCAAGTCTGGACTGGATGAAGGCCAATCCTCATGCCTGATAAAGTCGAATCCACGGGTCGTGAGCCAGTTTTGGGTACTTTTCGCCTTATGAGCCGGCGCAGAATCCTGCTGGAATACCCAGTGCCTGTTTTCGAACATTGTTTGTGAAAGAGGTTCCACAATGTTTGTTAGGACTGTGTTTTGATATACGAGGGCACTGGTTTTCACTCCTTTTTCACAAAAAAACACCTCCGTTGGACCCAAATAGGACACCCCAAGCCAAACCATGAATGCCGAAGGGTGATGACCACGCTGAACACGTGACACACGTTTGTTCGCTTCTTCACTAGAGTGTGCATACACTTTATCATTTTGTTTATTGAAACTCTCCTCGACATTAAAAAATTTTTCGTCCGAAAAAAGTATTTCGCGGTATTTTTTTCCCGCGTACCGCCTTAACAAAACCCGGCTTCTTTCGAGTCTGATTTTCGTCAGCCGTGCGTTAAGAAGATGTGCTGTTTTTTTTCTATAAGCACGCAGTCCTAGCTCTTCATTTAACACCCTTTTAACAGTAGTTCTGCTTAGTCCCATCTGCAGAGCCAACATTTTTTGCTTGCGGACAGGATTTCGTTGGATTCGCGCCTTCATTGCTTTGATGACCGCTGGAGTCCGAACAGTACGAGGTCGACCGCTCCTTTGTTTATCTTCTAATCTTGAATCTTCCCTGAATCGTTTGATAGTACGATCAAATCAAATCTCAGTGGAATTTTCAAATTTTTCAGCAGTTTGAAAATCTCAGTTGGCGCGTGACCGCAACGATGCAATGCAATTACTGCGACTCTGTCTTCTTTGCGCGTCCAATCCATTTTAGAAAATGAACAAAATTCCAGAAACCCTTAGTTTTTATTTTCTTTAAATATTCAAATTTCGAATGCCCATAATATTTTCCTCGGCTTGCATTCTAAATTCGAAATTTTACCTATGTGACAGAACTTATGGCCCGACTACGTGGAGTAACCAAGGTGATACTTATAAACAGTAATTTATTTACCTGACTTTCTGTGATAGGAAAGTTATCGCCGTTTCGTCGTCTTGAATTACGTGCACCTTCAGAGAACTGAAAACAGTTTAAGCGTTACGTTAATTTTGTAATTTGGTTTGTAGGGTTGCATGCATCTTGATTGCGTGAAAGACGAGTCCTACATACCACAGAATAAAACAGAAGGCGCACTCCGCATTTTTGGTACGAGCAAAGCAGTAAATCAGCAAAAGTAGCGAGGTAAGCTACAAGTACGCGGCAGGCTCGTTTTGTCGCGCCAATTCAGTGAGCGTACCGTAGACAGAAGATATAAGACTTACGCGTTAGAAAGAGAGGCAACTTCTAGGTGAATATAACTGTAAGTAATTAGCACTGTGCGACCGGAATTGCACTTTATTGTGTCGTAGCAAGAGTCGCGTTTTATTTAAATGATTTTGCGGAGTGAATCATCTGTACTAATCTGTGATAATACGAAAAGGGTTTTTTTTTTCTGGAGTCGTTTCGCTACCATTTATGGCGACCGCGCAGATGGACTATTTATCGTTTTTTTTTATATTTCAGAGATCACGTAGCAATATCTCTGTTGTTTTCAGATATTATACAAGATATAAACTTTTAGTTGGAAATTATCTTCTTCTTTTAACGTCGACCCGACACGAGTGGTACAAGAATCTTAGCTCATGAAGGCTCTATAATTCTACCTATCCAGTCCATTGTCCAACTGCTGGACAAAGACCCCTCTCCATTTTCCACACACTTCTGTTCGCTAATAATGCGGACCAGTCCTTTCGGTAGGAGCCAAGCACATTCGCTAGAACGAGCTTGACTCCTACCAATGCTGTCATATCATAACTTATATGACATGTCAGACAGATGACATCAAGTGTCGACTAAAGCGCAGGCCACACTGAGAACGAAACGAAGCTAAGATCGTTTAGCTTCGCACATGTCGCTACCCGTCTTTTTATACTTCGGTGCATGCTCAATTTAAAACTGTACAAGGATCATTTGGCACGTGGCCAAAATCAGTACCAACGTCGCCATTAAGTTTTTTTTTATACATCAGAGAAAACAATTGCACAGACATTTACCATCAGCGCCCCTTAAAAGTCATCTGAGCACCAAATAATTTTTGTAGCAGTCTATGTCACTGGCATCAACACTTACACTAACAGTTCGTGGCACGGAGGTTCGATTACGACAAGTGTCCACAAACTCCTGTCCCTTGACAAGCAGTACATAGCCGCAGTGAGGGAACCAGTGCGCGTGCTCCGACCACGGAGTGTCGCCCGCCTCCCACTTGCCGAGTCCGCCGTCGCAGTAGAAACAGCGGACCTGAAATTGTTAATAATTATTATTACCTTTATTTAATAAATACACACATAAATTAGATTTTTAAATATAAAACATTATAGAACTTTTGGTAGGATGTGGTAGAGGTTCTATAGTGTGATGGAATTAAATGTTCATTCAATATAACACAATGAATTTAATGATGAAGTTACTATAACTAAACACGGTTTATAAAAAATATAAGAGTAGGTAGGATAATATAAAACGACGCGAATGACACGGGACGCAATTAGTGACTGCCTGTGTGTTGTATCATATTCGAACTGTATCTGAGCTCAAAAACATTTAAATATAAAAATATTAGCCCACCGGTATCCAGGACAGGGTTCAAACTACCGGCGCACTACGGGGCTCCACAAAGAGGAACCTCCTAACAATACGAGCCGTGGCCAGAAGTACCGTTTTCTGAATCAAACCCTTGGTCTAGCTGCTCAACGAGAGCCTGCTCAGATATTCGTCGAAGCTCTTGGATATTGGCTGTCACGACTATCGACAAAATTATCGCTGAGTCCACATCCTAAACGTCGACAATTTCGTAAGCTAAGTCAAGATACTTGATATTGCAGTCATAATAATTATTATTATTACTTCGTGTAGTTTTTTATCTTGTCCATTATGAATCGACAAATTGGAATCGTACAAATTAGTACCGTTAAACTAGATTCGACTTTCCATAAGTGCTTGAAGTAGTTCTTATGAAAAAATAAACAATTTTTTTTATTTATATTTTCAAACATTCATATTGTTTTGTTTACCAAATACTCAAGGCTTACTTCACCTATCCTTCATGTTTATTTACTGTAATGTGACCGTAACGTCAATTAGCTGTTTTCCATAACGGTATGATGCTAACATGAGACGTAACTGTTTTGTACATAGGTGTAAAAGGCAAGAACGCTGCTATGGAATGACAGGAAGCTTCAATGTTATTGATATTTTGTTAAATATGAACATCAGTTTAATTTACATAACGTGCACCGGAATTTGGTCAATTTCCGTCAGCTTGATGTGTGCCTGTAAATTACTCAATATTGGTAACCATAAATACCTGATCATCAGTCCCAGTGTGAAAGAAGCCCGCCTCGGCCAGCGCGCGCGGCGCCTGCTGTCGGTCGGCGGGCCAGCGCTCGAAGCTGGCCAGGCGCGCCGCCAGCGACGCGTACTGCGGGTGGCGCGCGCCGCCGCCCACCACGCCCAGGTGGCGCCACGTGCCGCCCTGCGACAGCACGCGCTCGTTGTGCGCCGCGCCTGACCTGCGGACACTACAGATTTTTAATCACCGAAAAACGAAGGTTCTGAAGTCGACGTGTATATTTGTTTTTGAAGTGAAATCTTCTTTAGGCGCGTTGAGCCATTTTTTTTTGGTAGGGGGTAAACTTATGGATTCACGTCACCTGCGCGCTGTAGTGCTTTACTATAGAATATAGATGGCGCTAATACCAGTTTTAAGTTTTCACTTCTGTGGGCAGTACCCACTGCCAATTTTTTTTTCAAGACTCGCTTGCTACACATCTTTAAACGCGTTTATAGCGGTAAAAGTATTTAAAACATCACATTGTATCTCAGACGAAATAAAAAACCAAGACATAGCGCTGTCAACAGTGAAGTGAAGCCGGTTTCATAATCATGTGTGCACTTTGTGTGGTGTAGTTTGATCGTAGTGTCATTGTAAATGTGTGCGTGTGAGCGTGTATGCATAGAGCGGCGCGGCGGCGGTGTAGTTTTGGCTTGCTTCACTGTATTGTTCGTAGCGCTCTGTCTTGGTTTTTTATTTGGTCTGAACTTTGTCTCTGTCATCTTCAAGACAAAAATAGAACGATATTTAAAATTTGTTAAGCGCTAAATGCATTTAAAGATTTGGGGTGCAAGTGGAGCTTTGGCTTTTTAAATAGGTAAGACCGAAAGATTACCAAAGTATCAAAGTATCCCAGAAGAATATTCCTCGGAAGCCTGATTAAACTATACGGTATGTATAAACCGTACCGGCCGCATTTCTTTGCTTTTTATCGCAAAAACTGGAGTTCACAGGCCGCGCCACACTACTGACAAAAATGAAGAAGTACAAATATCCTATCTCCTAACACAGGTCATGGTCTACCCACTTTTCAAATTTAATCTAAATCGGTTGAGCCGTTTTAGCGTAAAAGCGTAACAAACAAACTCACTTTTGCATTTATCATACATAATATTATAAATGTGAAAGTTTGTATGATTGTTACTCAATCACACAAAAACGGATGAACGGATTTAGATGAAATTTCGCATAAAGATAGTTTATAGCCTGGATTAACACATAGAATACTTTTTTATGCAGGTAGTACATTCCAGTGGGATAATTTGCCATCTCCACGCGTGCGAAGCCGCGGGCAAAAGCTAGTAATACGAGTATTATATTAAAGTTAGGATAGATAGGATTAGTAATCACGGCTTAGGTTTTCAGTCCAACCACTCAACTGGGAAGACGTAGGTTATTCGTTGTTATCATTATTTTATACCAACTGACTTTTACAAGATCGTATCACAGTTAGACATATTTTTTTGGGCATTGGTAAATGTCTGCTCTCCGAAGCAAAGAGGGGTCTTTGACCGTGACATCAGTGCTCTATCTTGTAGACCGAGCGATCTGCGCGTTAGTCATTATAAGAACAGCTAAACTGCGGCTTTATTTAAAAAAATACAGGTGATAGGTACGAGTAATCGATATCATTACAACTCGATATCAGTGACGTCATGTCGGGTAAATTACCCAGTTATATCGATTAATGAGTAGGATTTCTTCATTCAGACACTGATACCTAACATTTATTTACCTACATGCACCAAATTCAATACCTTATTTTTTCCATTGATTTACCTCTTTCTTGCGCATATCAATTCATACAATACTCCGATAACGAAGGACAGTCAATCAAATGATAAGAATGCTTACCTAATTCGGATCATTGAAAATAAAGACGAAATGATGTTGTTACGGCTTCAACAACCGCACTGTTTCCTCCAGCAATGAGTATAAGGGTCACTTCCGGAACTCCGAAAAGTTATACCGGTAAAAAAACTGTCTTTGGTAGGTACAACCACAATCCACCAGCAATAGAAAGTCTTGTGGTAGCGCAAACTTTATAGCCATTTATTAATTCACTGTAAACTGAAAACCTGAGTGATCCAACCAGGGGGGATGATGGATGGCACAATATTTTTCAACTTATTTTTGAAATGTAAACATTAAAAAAAAACTTGAGTATTATAACGCGACCGCTTCCTTATGTGTCCTACTGAATACTAATGTTACGATCGGAAACAACTTATTTTGTTGTTTGAGTGCGAAATGACTAAGTGGCCATGTAGGTCGCTTCCGAATAAAACGATATTTTCCTATTATTCGGAAACGACTTATGACCGAGGTTTCTATGTAATTGTTCCTTGTTGGAACTTAGAACATTTACGCAGTCAGCAGCTGTATGAATGCCCTTCAATTAGATCACCTTCTAAAATAACTTTGTAGTTTGTTTTCATTGACAGTCGGTTACAGACTCAAGTGTGGTATTTACAGTTCGTAGCCAAAACCTTGGTTTATGAAACGTACTTTAGTAAAGAAATTCATATAAGTGGAAATGTTATTACTGAATAAATTAGTTGTTTGTGTGTTGTTCTGAACTGAAACATATATTAAATTGACTGATTTGCAAGTAAGTACCGTTGTGTGTAACAAATTCATATTTACAGCGTTTACCATTGTATATGGGTTCGTTACTCCGTATACAATTTACCTTACATAGTGAAATGAGTAGTAAACCTATTATATAAATAATGTGGAAGTCTGCTACAAGAACATATTATGAACGTCAAAGCCATCCCCATTTCATAGGTAAAATGAGACGATGCTTTACTTTCTTTATATCTGCATCTCTCTCTCACACACGATAGGAGGGGAGGAGAGGCGCTGAAAAAAGTACGAGTGCATATGCGCTCCAATTACAAAACAGAAAGGCGCAAAAGGTCATAACACACTCGCGATTGGCATTCGTTTTACATAGTTCGATATCGCCGTGCGTTGTGTGCATGCGTATTTCGTTCGTTGCAAGGAATTAGCCTTCTGCAGCAGTACTTACCTATTTTATTCTTCAATCGAATCCATTGAAACAATTGTATTTGTACGTACTTATCAATTTTTTATTAACTGACTTCTAAAAAGGAAGAGGTTATATGTTCGACGCGTATGTATGTTTTTTTTTAAATGTATATACGTCGATTTGTCCGTCAATTGTGGACCGATTTTGAAAATTCTTTTTTTGAATGAAAGGGTATGCTCCTGAATTGGTCCCATATAAATTTTATTAACTTTGCTTGGATAGTTTTTAAGTAACCTTCAATAATACGTATTACCCACTTAGTATATATATGTGGATGATATGATGATAACTTCCTGTGACTGTTATTTACATAGCAGGTACTGTATTCGAATTTGTGCGGGGTACGTACCACAACTAAAAAGTGAAAAATAAAAACTTTTTTCAAAAAGAAAATTTTAAAGGTGTCTTTGATTTTGAATTTTCGTTTTTTGCCACCGACTTCCGAAATCAAAGTAATTTTTCACTTTGTAGTGTTTTTTTTCGGAAGTCAGTTGTTTTTTTTTTTTTGTAAAAAGTTTTTACGATATCTATTCATATTCTAAATTAAAATCGCAAATGTGTCGGTCTGTATGACCGCGTTGTTCTTCTATAGAGAATTTATTCCGAAAGGTATACTTAATACAGAAATCTCGAGGTTATGTTAAGTCGTAAAAACCGAGCGAAATAGGAGAGAGACGGTAGTAAAATAATAAAACAAAATAACATACGATTGCGGTAGATTATTCAAGTTAACAGCTGGTGGCGACTGCGCACGTGGGGTGTCGTTGGGCGGCGATGGGGACAACGAAGGTGACGATGACGTAGAGATGTTACCAGCCTGGGCCTGTTGAGCTGCCTCCAGCCCTGCCGCGTGCTGGCATCGGGAGAAATACCTGCAGCAAAATAATACCACATCCATGAATACGCGTGAGGAATGATGTGACAGAAAAAGAAGTAATTGGAAGAGTCTGAGTAGGCTGACAGAGAAGAATGAAAGAAAAAATGTGCTGCACCGAACCCAATTAACATGGGACAAGGGGATAAAAAAGATAAATACGCGCAAAAAAATAACACATTTCTTTACAATTTGATAGAAACAATGTGATCTCTATCGTGTTGATGCACGCGTAGCATGACAACAAACAAGAAACGGGTTTTGTCGACGGAAGAATAGACAAAATGACAGATTGTGATTGTTTATCTGTCATTTTATGTATTCTTCCGTCGACAAAACCCGTTTTGTGGTCATGCTAAGCGTATCGTGCTGGCCTATCTTTATAATCAGAGTAGTAGTTGTAGTTTTTAAATGAATTTTCACTAGATCGCAAAAATATCATCGTTATTATTAAGATTAAACTATCTGAACTGAAAAGACAATTCTGTCAGATAGGTCTATCCTAACCTAACTGAATGCTGCCGAGTAATCAAGTCTCTGAAATGCAGCTATATTATAGACACAGATCAGAAAAAAACTGTTCTGATCACAGAACAGTATTTTTTTCTGCTCTGTGTCTACGTAGTCGGGCCATAAGTTCTGTCACATAGGTAAAATTTCGAATTTAGAATGCAAGCCGAGGAAAATATGATGGGCATTCGAAATTTGAATATTTAAAGAAAATAAAAACAAAGGGTTTCTGGAATTTTGTTCATTTTCTAAAATGGAGTGGACGCGCAAAGAAGACAGAGTCGCAGTAATTGCATTGCATCGTTGCGGTCACGCGCCAACTGAGATTTTCAAACTGCTGAAAAATTTGAAAATTCCACTGAGATTTATTTATCGTACTATCAAACGATTCAGGGAAGATTCAAGATTAGAAGATAAACAAAGGAGCGGTCGACCTCGTACTGTTCGGACTCCAGCGGTCATCAAAGCAATGAAGGCGCGAATTCAACGAAATCCTGTCCGCAAGCAAAAAATGTTGGCTCTGCAGATGGGGCTAAGCAGAACTACTGTTAAAAGGGTGTTAAATGAAGAGCTAGGACTGCGTGCTTATAGAAAAAAAAACAGCACATCTTCTTAACGCACGGCTGAAGAAAATCAGACTCGAAAGAAGCCGGGTTTCGTTAAGGCGGTACGCGGGAAAAAAATACCGCGAAATACTTTTTTCGGACGAATTTTTTTTTAATGTTGAGGAGAGTTTCAATAAACAAAATGATAAAGTGTATGCACACTCTAGTGAAGTAGCGAACAAACGTGTGCCACGTGTTCAGCGTGGTCATCAACCTTCGGCATTCATGGTTTGGCTTGGGGTGTCCTATTTGGGTCCAACGGAGGTGTTTTTTGTAAAAAAGGAGTGAAAACCAGTGCCCTCGTAAATCAAAACACAGTCCTAACAAACATTGTGGAACCTCTTTCACAAACAATGTTCGAAAACAGGCACTGGGTATTCCAGCAGGATTATAAGGCGAAAAGTACCCAAAACTGGCTCACGACCCATGGAATCGACTTTATCAGACATGAGGATTGGCCCTCATCCAGTCCAGACTTGAATCCCTTGGATTACAAAATATGGCAGCAGGCCTTATAATATGACCTTAGAGGAGAAGGTCTGCGCTAAACCCCATCGCAACTTGGAGTCACTTAAAGCATCCCTGATTAAAGCAGTCGCCGATATTGACATGAATGTCGTGCGTGCTTCGATTGATGACTGGCCTTGCAGATTGAAGGCTTGTATCGAAGCAAGAGGAGGACATTTCGAATAATTTTAATGTGGTTTAAATCTGTATTTTATACCCTTTTATTTGATATATAAATGGTTCTAGTGCGTAACTCATTGTGTCATTTATTTAACTTTCCATATGTGACAAAACTTATGACCAGACTACGTATAATCATAAAATAGTAGAGTTTAAATTTCAAGTGTTTCTACTTAACTTTCGGTCCATAATTATCAGATGACAAGATATAGGCAAGCGTAAATATTGCGCCACAATTGCCAATTTAATGTACTTGCGAGACAGTTTCTTATGTCAGTTGGGGTCAAGCGGTTAGGGTCAGACATACCTACTTAATGTGAATGCAAACATGCTTTGTACTTGGCAACTTTCAATAATGGAAAATATGTTTTACTAATAATTTTGTTTCTTACATTCGGTGCACTTCAAGAGGTGAAACTGAACTGAAGTGATTGAAGGGGGCCAGCTCTCCTCCACACCAGGCACAACGCAGGCGACCTTCACCAGCGTGGTAGAATCCAGCATTCACTAGTGCTTGGCGGGATACTGAGGTGTCCTGTACAAATATAACATCACATAAACCATGCTCTTTACAGATTTTCAAATCTATAAACTCTCAGGGGTTTATTTATAACTGTTGCTTAAAGTTAGGTAATGATTAGCAACTGTGTGTTAATGTTTTTTTTTTTTTTTTTTTTGAGGTTGAGATAATTCAATTGCGTATATCTCTTACGTCGCTGTTTTCGCGTATTTGTTAATGTTACTCACACTGATCGTTAGTGGAAGCTTGTAATTGGCCATCGTTTATGCATTGTACTAGATATTAAAATGTATTAGCTGTAAGTTTTCCTAAAATTAATAAAATAAAATAAACTGTTTAACCCCACATTTTTGATGTTTAGACGTCACTTAACGTTAGGAAAGGATACTTCCAAGGATTTACCATATCCACCATACTGTAAATTCTTGACTCAGTAGTCATAAGTATTGTTAAAGTAAAGGTCAATATCTTCAAAGCTGAGTTTGAAAACATGTGGTGTGGTGCTTAAATACTGGAACTAGACTGAACAATTATACTGTAACAATGAACATTTCCCAATGGGCTCTTTGCTTGCGAAATTGGTTATCTATACTAATAAATAAAGCTAAGAGTTTGAGTGTGCTCATATCTGGGGCTACCAGTCGGATTTAAAATTATCTTTATGCACTTGATAGCCCAATTCTTGAGGAAGTTTATAGGCTATTTAACGTCACCCTGCGACCCTTAGGAGCCGAGCAAAAAAAAAAGTCTGAAAGAACGCTAACTGAAAACAAAATAATAGCGCGGGCGAGACATGTGACTGTTATTTTAGTATATTGTGGTGTCTTACAACTTCCACTTGAACAAAATCGTGGGCAGAAGCTATTGAGTAAATTTGAAGGAGAAGATCCCATTCCTTAGAAACATCACATTGTGAACACTTCAAAATAATTAATCCAATATTAAAAAGCATTGCCAAGCAGACTACGAAGTTTTTGTACATTATTCTTCATTCAGTGCATTTATGAACATACATTTATGACAATGTTATAGTTATGTACGGAAAGATTAAATAGTGTTGGCACATTAATATCTTACTGTGTGTTTGCACTGGCAAAACTTCACATAAAAACATGTTGAAATCTCTATTTCCTGTCAAACATTGTATCAAGCATTGACAGAAAATAGAGATTTCATATAAGTGTAATGAACAGTGATCGGAGTAGGTAGATTGATTTTTAGTACTTGTATCATAAATGCACACAGAAAGAATAACATGGATAAGCCATTTTTCCGGAAAGTAATTCCGGTATTTCCGGATTCAATTAAATATTGTTAATGTTGGTAGTGATATTATTACTACTCAATTCAAAATTTAAAGGAAGGTATCAAAACTAAATTAATTCATTATTTATCTGTTGAATAATAAAAAATAGGAAGAATAATAAAGAATAAAATTGCTCATTTTATTACAATTCCTACCTTTTTTTTGAGGATGGCAAATCATCAAATGACTCCTTCCACTCTGGCAGAATACAATTCCTACATAAGTTCCGGTTTTTTTTTAATAATCCACCAATTCCGGAGGAATGTCCATAGTAATATATACGTTTCGGATCAATGACCCCAGTTCAATCTACCTACTCCGATCACTGGTAATGAATGTTTTGCCAATGCAAACGCACAGTTACAATACATTACTCTTTATTGTAAACAAAGCAAACAAGATATAGTATTTAAAAATACAAATGTATGAGAACTTAATCTTTTTAGCAGTCATCTTGATATTATATCCATCATGCAAACATTACAATATAGTGCCAACAGCAAACAATCATTCTGTGCATAATTGCAATGATCCAATTAAATACCACTGAGGGGTTTTTATAACAGGCTCGATTTTATATAATCATGAGTGGCTAATAAATGAACAGTATTACAATTTATATTTGCTAACATACGTTTATAATCTAAAATGAATGGCTATCTAGCCTGAGTTGGTTCTTCCCCTAAATTAGCTTTAACTTTGAAAACTAAATACAAATGTCATGTCACTACTTATAAACGTTGTTAAATCAATAAATAAATAACATTGATTGGTACTTTATGACCTTGATGGAAGTTGATGATATGATTAACCTGCAACAGATAGTATGATACCTACTTTAAAAAATAATACATCTACACATCAAATTCTTCTCATTGAGATAGTATTTAATACTCATTGTCAATAGAACCATTGTCTGAACATAAACCCGCACAATCTTTAACATTATAATACAACCTAATTACAAATAGACAAATTATGTTCTTACATCCCAATTAATAAAAGACAGAAGTCGTAAAGCGTCATTCTTATATGTTTCATCTTCTTCTGTTAGTCCATAATCGGGTGCAGTATAAGTATGGTCATTCTGCACTTCGTCAGGGGGCACAGACGGTCTACGAGTATATATAGATGGAGGGCAGTCTGGCCCTAGGACTAAAGGCACATTGCCCGAGAATTCAGGATGCACCACGAACGGACAGTTTGGCTGCATTTGCCGATGCCTCCACATCACCTGGTCTCCATAATTCCACTGCGATATTTTACTACCACAACAAAAGCACTTCACTTCCGTACCTTCGCCCGTATAGAAAAACCCTGCTTTTGCAATTCTTATAGGATCTACGGGAGCTGATGAAGGCCAATCGGTAAATGTATTGAGTCTATTCGTCTCATAATTCATTTTAAATGAATGTGAACAAAACTGCACGGATTGAAATGATATAAACTATAAGCTACAGGTAGTACTTAGGCAAACTTGATTCTTACTCTTACTGTGTGTTTAGTGAAAGAAATGCACAACTAAAAAGCCTGACGAATGATTATATCATTAGGATACACCACAAAATAAATAACATATCATGAACGACGAATAAACACACACGAATCAATAAACTAAACGAATACAGATAAAGGAAAAAAGATAGACTTGAAAGTATGAGACGTATTTACTAAAACAGGTATGCGCACTAGGTATTTTTTTGGACTAGGCGTTACATGCTCTGGACTAGGCCGCACCTAGTACTACGCGTAAACTACGAAGTACACACGGCTACACATCAAGCTGTAAATTTCCAGTTTATGCTGATCTCGCATTGTATAGGATTTCGGTACAATGCGAGATCAGCTTATACTGGAAATGTATAGCTTGATGTGTAGCCGTGCGTACCTACATCGAGTATTTTCTATCAAAGGCCAAGGGGTTTTTTTATGAATAGTGAGTATCAGATTTTGTACCATTTATGATGTTAAAAGCGCTTTACAATGTCAACCCTCAAACATCACACAATTACCGTGATTAAAATACACAGTTTTACAATAAACTGTCCTTAATATTTTTCCGAATACGGTCCCAATGGATAGCGTACGGGCCGTGATCGATTGAGTCCGTATCGAAGTATTTGGCGAAGTACGTTCATAGCGTACGGCTATCGAGTATCCTAGTACCTGTTATTCCAGTCTATTCATAATCATGTAAAAAACAACATAATTAAAAGCATGTAAAATTTAATTTTAAATGGAAGAATGCTTCTTGATGATTGATCTTGGATTTACTAAGTAGTTTAGTTCACAAAATCTTACTTGCATGTAATCCAAAAATCAATTACAATTTATTCAGAAGGTTTAACACAAAATAGTTTGGTGCATGAGAGAGACTCTATGTCGCAATCGAAACGCGTTGGAAAGAACTATGCGATATAGGTACGGCAGAAAGAACCTTACGATACTATACATTTATGACGGCTACACATCAAGCTGTACATTTCCAGTATAAGCTAACCTCGCATTGTACGGAAATCCTATGCAATGCGAGATCAGCATTAACTGGAAATGTATTACTTGATATGTAGCCGTGTGTACATCCCACCGTAAGTGTGTGTATCTGAAGTTGAATAAATACTCCATAGGTACTCGGAACAAGGGTATTTGAATAATTTAAGTATTTTTACACGACTGTCCAAAGAGGAGTGTAATGTTTTCAGGGTTCATGTGCTTACCAGGGTTTTTCAGGGTACCTTTAAATGTATGTATGAGAGTTTCTTTGTTCGACCATAACTTTTAAATGCATGAACATATTTGAATGTAGCTAGAATCCTTACAAATCATCCCGATCGACATAGGCTATATTTTATGAAAAAATGAATGTGGTGGCATTCCATTTTCAAATGTGTAAAAAAAAACTTCATTTATTACAATATGGTTTTTTGTTTCAATAAGCTTTTTGATCCTTAGAAGATACAGGATCGATTGGCATCAAAAAAGTTTTTGTGAAAATACCCATTTTCTTACTACCTGTACATTTTTGCAAAATCTGTGAATGCAGATCCAAATGTCTCTAAAAGTTAAGAACAGTCTCCTAAGACTGTTTTCCTGTACCTACAACTTAAGATAGCTGTCCTTACTATCCCATCTCAAAAATCCATCTGATTATTGTCTGACTTTGACATAATTGTTAAGTATAAATAAATAAGTCCCTAGTAATATGAGAGGAGCGACGAGAAGAGCGTCTTCTCTATGGTCAGAAACTGACGATGTCAAATGACTGTTTGGTAAAAAAAAATATTAGTCGAACTGTTAGTGATGGGTAACTCATCATTTTTATATGAGGTTGAGGGAGTACCTCATTTTACCTCGCGAGGTCCTCAAGAGGTACCCCTCATTTGAGGCGAGGAGTCGTACGTCGATGTATTCACCTCACGAGCCGAACTCATTCTATAAATTCTGTACAATTATGAAAGTCGGTTCATTCACTTACTAAGCTCACTCAATACTCACTCGCGAGTACTCGCGTCAATAATGTCAATGTCAATTTTAAGTGAGGACGCGTGAACGAGTGAGTTGGTTCAATGTTGAAATTCGAGTAACTCTTTCAATTTGCGATCACGAGTACCTCAAACTAGAGATGAGTCATACTAGATAAATTTTGTACTAGGTGCACCTAGTCCAATTCCGTACAAATACTCGATCCAAATACTTGTTCCACCTAGTCCACGAAATACGCATACTTTACAGTATGCTTAGCCTTCGCGTACCACCGATACGTCTAAGTACGTACGTACGCAGTAATGAATTGTAATCTTCCCTTCATACTTTACACAGGCTTAGGACTGTAAACGTAAAGATTTATCTACATTAAAGATTGTTGGCGTATTTATAAGATTTCAATTAATTTTCAGAGTAATCACATTTTTTTTTTATATCACTTATCTAGTCATTGTTTTTTTTTATATACACGTAGAAAATCAGCTTTAGGAATATTAATTGTTGGACTTTTCGGGTCCCTAGCCTCGTTCTCCTGTCATTTAATAATAATCCACAGGACGAAAATAATCTTGCAAACCATGGGAGCCATTTTTATAAACAATAAAAACTAAAACTAAAATCACAAGTTTTCCACTTATTAAAACTTCGTTACGAAAACCGATTAAATAAGTCCGATACGCGTATCCGATTACGATGGCGGCGAGCCGGGATCACATCCGCACGAGTCCGTACTTGATACTCGACTGCATTGCATTTAGTCTAAAGTCTTCATTCCCATCGAGTATTTACAATACCTAGTGTATAAAATCTGCCTAGTAAATTGGTTGATGAAGTCCCGACTACTATCGAGTATTGACAGACAAAGATGAAAAGACTGCGGAATAGTGAATTAAAAAAGGACAGAATTTATTCTTGGATTCTATTGAATTATGGTTCAAATTCAAATGACTGACAAACGAATGATTTAGGCAAACCCGAATGCGCTTTGCATTACTTTTAATTGCATTGAAATATGGTTTAAATTCAAATGACTGACACACGAATGATCTGTAAAGAGCAAACACGATTGAGTGGCAAAGCAGCCTTGCCATCTCGCATCGCCGCGCCGCGCGCCGCGCGCCGGTACTTCGATTCGAGTGGGCCACGCGGGTGCCGAGTGCGCCGCGTATGCATAGTGAGACTAGATGGATCGAGTATTTTAAAAGTTGGAATAGGTGCTACCTAGTCTCATTAAATACCTAGTCCCTGGATCTGTTCTAGTATATACGCCTCATCTCTACCTCAAACGAGGCACCTCATGAGTGAGGGACACATCTCTACAAACTGTCAAAGTCACTGACTGACTGTCACTTTCGGCCGGTTTCGGTGCACTTTCGGTGGGTGTGGGTGTTGGTTGGTCTCGGATCGGCTATTAGTATAATTACAAAACTCTAATTTTTATTTCAACATTTCCAACCGCGGCCCTCAAACTTTCAATATATTATATACTTAATTCGGTGCATTTCAGATCAAGACCATGTTGATATACATATTGGTGTTTCTGTTTGTGTTAGTCTCCTTGGGTCTTGTTATACATTTCTCTTTGGATAAAAAAGTAATTTACAAGGATTTGAAAGGTAAACATGTAGTTATAACAGGCGGATCTAGTGGAATAGGAAAAGCCGCGGCGGTGGAGGCAGCGAGGCTTGGGGCTAATGTTACTGTTATCGGGCGTGACGTCGGTAAACTGACCAGTGCCGTTGCTGAGATAACAGCGAATTGCTTGGATAAAAGCAACCAAAAAATACAACCTGTCGCCTTAGACGTTACCTCTGATTACACAGCTATAGAAAAAAGTTTCGCGTCTATAGAAGAGAAACTGGGCCCGATATTTATGTTGGTAAACTGTGCCGGTATGTGCATATGCGGCCAGTTTGAGAAAATGGAAGTTGATGTGATAAAGCAAATGATTGATCTAAACTATTTTGGCACCGCATACCCTACTCGGTATGTTTTACCAGGAATGAAAGAAAGGAATGAGGGTCTGATTGTATTTGTGAGCTCTGAAGCTGCTTTAATTGGTAAGTACATTAACAAGTTGTTTTGTTTCATTCAACTATTGTTGTTTGTATCTTTTCTCAAGTAATTTTGTTTGAACCATGTGCTTTCAGGTATATACGGGTACAGTGCATACAGTGCTGGCAAATGGGCCGTCCGAGGGCTAGCAGAGGCAGTAATCATGGAGCTTGTAGGTACTGGCGTAAGGTTGACAGTAGCATTCCCCCCTGATACTGATACCCCTGGCTTGAAGAATGAGGATCTGACTAAACCAGAAGAAACCAAACTTATATCTGGATCAGCTGGGTTACACTCTGCTGAGGATGTTGGAAAGAAAATGATTCATGATGCTCTTGTAAGTAGTTTATACTTTTGTTTAACTAAATGTATGTACGAAAGTACACCTCTGCCTGTGCCTAACCCTTCGGGAATTACAGGCGTGATGTTATGTTATGTAGTTTACTTTCATTTAGTGTAATTAGGTAGTTGTATAATAAATAACTTACATAAATAATAAATAAAAGAAATAAGTAGTAAGAATATATTGTTATGTTTACTTTAACTAGCTTTCGCCCGTAGCTTCGCCTGAGTTGAAGTCGAAAATTATCCCAGAGGAATGTACTACAAGGAAAAAAACCATTCAACATTCTATGCCCTAAGCCAGGTCATGGTCTATCTGTATGCCAAATTTCATCCAAATCTATTAAGCCGTTTTTGTGTGATTGAGTAAGAAACATCCAAACTTTCACATTTATAATATTACTAGCTTTCGCCCGCGGTGTCGCCCGCGAGGAGGTCGGGATAATGTATCCTATGTGTTAATCCAGATTATAAACTATCTGTGTGCCAATTTTCATCCAAATCCATTCAGCCAATTTTGCATAATTGAGTAACAAACACTCAAACATACAAAACTTTCACATTTATAATATTACTAGGATTATTATTAGGATTAGTAGGATAAGTAATTTTTACTCTGTCGGGCAACGGTCACTTTATATTGTTAAAGGAATGTGCACATTGCATTGCAAATATTGGTAGTTTGAGACTAAGTAGGTAAAGGAAAGGAAAAACATGAGGAATTGATCGAAGTTTTTCCTTAACCTTTAACTATTATTAGGCATTCACATTACCTACAATATTATAAAACTTGAACCAGGAAAGTGATTGTCTGAGCTGGTCCAATCAATCAACTCAGCCTGTCACTGTCCACTTCTGGACATAGGCCTCTCCTAAGCTGCGCTACAACACTGGTCCTCTAAGCTGGTTAATTGATGGAAATGAATTTGTTTTTACTGTTTGTTTCAGGTGGGCAAGACATATTCCGTGCACAGCCTCTCTGGCACATTACTAAGTACTTTGTTTTGTGGCTCCATAGAAAGTGGCTGGCAAGTTGTTCTGCAAGTATTCTCAATGGGTTTGTTACGCATTGTCATGGTTGGAATCTTACTCTCATTCTATAATATAGTTAGAGATGGTCTCAAAAGGAAGGGTAATGTTAAAAACAAATAACATTTAATAATAATAATTTGTTTCTGTTTACTTCAAGTCACAAACATCTGTGTTACCCTGGCCAAGAGGCTAAGGGCCTTAAGCCCCCCCCAAAAGTATCTGGATTCTTCTGTGACAAAGTGAACTTGATATTATTGTAATTAAAGTTTTTAGCAAGCATTACACTACCTAAGGTACCAATTAATTGTCTTTAATTTATCCTTAACTTAATAAGTATTAAGTATGTTTTCAAGTTTAAAATGTCAATAAGCTGTTTTGTTTCCGTGACGAATTTTGAATCCGCACGCCACTCGTAATCTGTGCTCATACTGACGCTGCTTCCACCGACAGCTTTCCGCCCGCTTCGGGCGTTCGTCGCCGCGATCGCGTTAACGTGATACCTATTGTATGAGTCGTTTTAGTGCTTTTTGGTGATCAGTTTGCTAAAACCTACCCTCACCAGGGTCAAGCAAGCCCCTACCAAACGACAATGCTGAATCCGCCACAGGCCCTGGCTCTTGTACTAGGAGTTCCTGTATCACAAGAGCCAAATTTAGTACTTCAATCATCTTTTAGGCATGTTTTTTTTTTACAGTCAGGGAATTTATTGTTTTATATAAATAAACATGCTTTTAATTTGAACCAGTGAACATACTACATAATTGACTACTACTCACTACGTAGTTGTAAGTGATACTGATGAACCAATTATTATTGTATGAGAAAATTATAATATTTAATGTTCATCTATCATGTTGATCAGATACTGATAACAGATAATTATGTATTTTATGCTATGCATATTTGAATTATATTATTTATTATGCAAATGTACGTAACATGATTCATATTTTTTTTGTCTACTGTTATTAAAGCTGCAATGAGTACAAATACCTACATTCTTAAATTATTCTAGTATTTAAATATGCATTTATAGTCTAATAGTTCGTAGCTAAACTATTTTTATACAAACTTTTTGCCAGTGCCTTAGTTTTTTGTTCATATGCATGACCTTTGCATTGCTCCACCTAAAACATTGTGTATTTATATTGATCCTTCACAAAATCTTTATATTATATTGATTCTTATTGAATAAATAGTAAGTATGTATTAGATAAATGTCTGTTGGGTTGGGATGGCACAAGTACAATAATCTGCCAATATTGCGATTCCATATTATTATCCAATGCGTAATGCTTAGTTTGAATGTAGCAAATAGTTTTATAATTGTATCAATATTATTATCTTATATACTTGTACATAAAATAGCACAAATGTATGAAATAATTTTATTCTTAAACATTTTGTTATGCACTTTATGAGATAATCAACTTATTTTGATAATTTGTAATTTTATTTAATCAAAGGTGAGTGAAAAAAAAACCAAATCTAAGTGAGGTTAAATAAAAACAGTATTAAGTACGACACCAATCATTTAATAAGATAATAAATGCGTATTTGGGATAATAACTACTGTGTTTCATTAAATAATAATTACTAAGGACTACATGAGTTCTGTTGATACATCAGTTTGAAGCCGTCGCCAACGTATGATTCGTCTGATCGAAACCATACCACAATGGGTCCTACACCATTATCTGAGAAGAAAAGGTTAATTATAAGTTACGAACTGTGCCCCGCGCTTTTACCCGCATAAGTCTCGATCCCGTGGGACTATCGGGATACAAAGTATCCTATGTCCTAACCTAGGACACGGTCTACCCATGTGCCAAATTTCATTCACATTCGTTCAGCCGTTTTAGTTTGAAAGCATAATGCTGCGGCCGCATCTGCGTCTATCGTGACAAAGCAATGCGTGCCGAAGCTTCGTATGTTTTGCTCGCTAAAAACTTATCGGGCTAATGCGGTGGTCACATTAGCGGCTTCGCCACGTTTATTATGTACCTACGTATATTATGTTTACCGATAATGGTTGGTCACATCTGCGTGTATCCTATCACTGTTCGAAGCTTCGTCACGACAGACGCAGATGCGGCCGCAGCATATCTAATAAACATACAAACAAACTCACTTTCGCATTTATAATAATAAGTATAAGTATAGATAGATTGAAGTGAAGGATTGGGAGGATAAGTGGAAGTGTAAGATTGATGTAACATAAAAAAAAAAAAAAATTGTTAAAGGAGAAATAAACTGCGTATATCTTAAAGATAGTAAGTGTTAAAATAAATAATAATAAAACATTTATTTCTGGCTACAATGGCCCTTAAATATATATCTTAAAAACTAACGTATACAGGGTGGCAGCGACGCGCAAACTGTGACCCTCTAGCGTGACAATTTATGACCGGTAATAAAAAAAATCTGTGTCATAGAAACGTGCAATACCTACGCGGTCAAAATGTATGGAACAGCATATTTTTTTTTTTTATTACCGACGAATAATTTCAGCTCAGGGATGTTCAGAATCAATATGTAGTTACCTACCTACTGAATCCATGGTAACAAGTTGCGCGTCGATGTATGCCAACCTGTATAAAGAAAATGACAAAAAAAAAGTTAGCTGATGAAAGTAACCTGTAATTGGCGCATTTACGGTGAAGTCTTGAAAAACAGACCCATCGTTCAGGCGCTCGCCGCAGAGCCTCGTCGCAGCTATCAGCAACCAGTCGTTGGGACAGTTCAGGATTTCCACTCCAGCTTGACCAGGAGGGATTATTGGTAGTCCATCTATGAACAAAAGAAAACCCGTTTGGAATAAAATATATCCCACAAGAAACATTTCAGGTAAAGTTGGTTGCCAAGACCTGGCCTGGCCTGGCCTGGTGGCTTTATAACTAATACCGTTTCTGAATTGAGAATTTAAAGTTGAGAAACTTGTCAACTCAATCTAGTCAAACTCTTCTATGGTTTTCTTACGTTTTTTGTGTGGTTTTTAGCAAATAACTTTTGAATTCGTGCTTCCACATTAAGTAGTGTCAAAGAAGAGTTTGAGATTTGGGGGCATGAGGAACAGGGTGTAAAGTTCACTCATCCACCATAGAAAAGGGAGGATCCTCCGACCAGATGGGTGTCGTGTCTGGCGGGCAACTGCCCAGAGGTTGAAGTCTGGAAGCTTGTATATATGTTTATCGCGCGGTAAACTCTAATTGCGCGATGCAGGATTTTTGTGACGTCAGGTCTTTGATGCATAGTTCGCATGTAGCGATGTAGATGCCGCTACATCACTCCCCTCCGGAGACCGGTGGTCGATAGTGGGCTGAGTCTTGAATCTTGCGATGCTTCACAGTGCCAGCTGTGGTTCCAGTGCGTCGTAACCGGGTGCCGCATACTTCGCGGTGAGTCGGAACCGGGTGCCGCATAGTTCGCGGTGAGTCGGAACTGTCTGCAGTTATTCCCCAGTGAGTCGGGGTGGCGCTGCGTCTTGATCCAGTGGGTCGGATGTGGTACAGCGCCGGGTTGTGGCTGAGGGTGATGGCCAGGAATGCGCGTTCGCTGCATGCTGGTGGTCAGGATACCCGTTGAAGCCGTGGGTGCTGACTGGCTGTGTGACTCGCCTCACGAAAGCTTGCGAGAGTGATGATGATGATGACGTCACGCTGAAGTGGTTGCACGAAGGCTGCGTTGACGTTCATGTTCGGGGTCACGATGCATAGTTCGCATGTAGCGATGTAGATGCCGCTACAGAGACTTCAAATTTTCAAATCAGAAACCGGTTGTAATTAATTAACCTACCTGTAACGGACGCCGAGCATGTGTAACCTATTGGTGAACAAAACAAAGTTGTGAGCCGGTGTGATGATGAACGATCTTCAATACGTAAAAGTGGTTAGTCAGAGTATGAAAACCGAGACCCTATCTGTGCACCGTAGCACAAGTAGCGGCGGGAGCTCGGTGGACTTTTCACCATTGTGAGTGAGTTTTTAGTTTCTAATTAGATTTAAGAGGTTTTAATTGTGTTCTAATTAGTTTCTACTTAGTAAAATTAGTATAAGGAATCTTATAAGACCAACAACGTAGCATTTCTCGTGATTTTAATGTATGAAGAAAAATGTTAGAATATTTACGTAAATTTGAAATGAGGTTTTTTGTGTGTAAAGATATCCTCAGGATCTTAGTGTCAAATAAGAGGACTAGGCTCAAAACTACCTGCTGCGTTCCAATTCTGTAAATCGGTCCACGGGTTTTAAAGATAATAACAATTTTGTATAGTGAAAATGTTCAAAAGAGATATTTTAAGCGTTAATGTTCTAGAAACTTTTTAGTACATAAAGATACATTGTATATTGTTATGTGTTATGACAGAGGGATATAAGAGCTATGTTTTGTATAAGTTTGAGGGAAGTCCGACTTAGGGAACTATTAAAAACAGAGCTACAAAGAGCAGGACCATAGCGAAAATTGTAACTAGAATGGTCTCAAAAATCAGAGGCCTCGTTAAGGTAACGTAGGCTTAAGCAATTTTGTATAAAAGGCGGGCCATTGGGCCATAGGGACACAGTCGGTTCCCAGCTCTCGAGAAGAAAACAACTTCGAAATAAATAAGAAGAATAGAAGAAATCTTTTATTGAAAAATATACAGTCCACTTCACTACCTACTCAACCACTATTAAAAAATCATAATTGTCATAGTGGTTTGCGATTAATATTTCTTGTCTCTTATTTTGGCTAAGTTGAGGAAGCATTGTTAGCCTATCAGAGCAAGTTTTCCTCGTGTTTCAATCTAGCAGAAGTTTGAGTCTTCATACCGTGCTTGTCTAAAGCCGGAAACACTACTTCTAAGTCTAGCTATTGCCTGCCGGGGTCGCGGGTAAGTCCGAAAGGGATACCATGGCAACTGGCAACTGAAAGAACACGGGTGGGTTTTAATTAGTAAGGGAAATTATCAAATAAATAAAATAATGATTATTTGATAATTTCCCAACCAAAAAAAAAAAATCTAGCTATTGAACCGTTGAACTACATACCTACCTATGTCGGGGAGAGGAACTCGTGTAATAGACTATCGAGGTAGGTAAACCTATATCAATCTGACAGCATGCATTCGTGTACCTACCAACAATCAATTGAAATGCCATTATCTTCATTGTGGCGCGTTTAAAATGCATTTAGGAAACTCATCTACCCGCACTGTTTGAACCTAGCTAGACCTACTGGCTTACGGATTACGCTGCAACATCAATTTTTTTTACCGAAGGATGAACGACGTAAATATATTGGCCAGTAGTAACATTAGACTAGCAAAAAGTGGATATCATCATAACAGCCAAACAAAAGACGTCCTCCGCTATTAAAATGAAAGTGAAACAACATAAAATGGACAAATGAAATAAACACAAAACGCAACGTTAAAATGCAGGCATTTATTACTACATTCAATTGGACCTAGGCTTCATAATAATCTATGTAGCCCACCTAGGTCACAGTTATTAAAGTAATGTGGGTCCATTATGAACTTACTGTCGTAATTGACTATCAGCATATTACCGCTGTTGGTGTATGTGATACTGCACGTCTCTGCTTTACGCTCTATGCACATAGCGTAATTAAGATTGTTCTGAAATGGAAATGCATAGTTTATTATAATGATCGGCTTAGTTTCGTACTGGCTGCAACAAAATTAAGGATAACAACATCCTAAGTTTTAGAAGAGATGTATGAATAAAACCGGCTAAGTGCGTGTCGGACCACGCACAATGAAGTGTTCCGTAGGTGGGATGAACTTATCTAATTTTTTTTTTTTGAGTTTACTTAGATAGCTGTGATACTTTTCCTTTTAATTTCTTTTCTTTAAAAATTATTTTATTACCCATGCCAAATTACGGCTTTCTAGTTTTATGAGTAGAGCTCAGAGGAGCTCAGCCGCGGACGGACAGACAGACAGACGGACATAGCGAAACTATAAGGAAAAACCGGCCAAGTGCGTGTCGGACTACGAACAAAGAAGGGTTCCGTAGTTGGGATGAATTTATCCCAAGAACAAACTTAACATTGTAGTTGAAAAACATGTTCTCCCATACGGAAGGTATGGGACATCAAGTTTTTCAAACTGCAAATTTAAGTTGGTTGATTATTACTCGTTAATCTGTACAGCCTTCTTAGCTCTGATAGTTTTCCTTTTAATTTCGTTATATATACTACTGCTGTGAATTTTTTCACAAATCCAAATACAACCATTTAGCTGGCAGGGGGGAGGGACACTTGACTTTAACAAAAAACTTCAGTTAAAAGCTTAATATTTCGTAAACGGATCCCTAAATTCAAAAATGGTTTTCACAAACTCACAATATTTTTGAACGACCTTTCTAACAATACCCCACCACATGGTGTAGATGAGAAAAAAAGCACCCTCACTTTACGTGTAGGGGAGGTACCCTAAAAAAATATATTTTTCCTTATTTTATTTTACCACTTTTTCTGCATGATTAATATCCCATATCCCGTATACATATGCCAAATTCCAGCTTTCTAATACTAACTGTCTCTGAGCTAAGCCGCGGACAGACAGACAGACAGACGGAAATGGCGAAACTATAAGGGTTCCTTGTTTACTACGGAACCCTAAAAAGACATAACGAGTAAAAGCTAATTTTAGTCAAAGGAAAAGTTTTATGTTTTTTATGACTTGGGTATATCTTACAAATACAATACCTACTAAATAACTTGGACTTCTTGCTATAACGATGTCAGATTTATCTCGATAGTTGAAGGATTCTAAATAGCCTTGAGCTTCTGTGAAGTATTGTAGGCAGCCCGTCGTTGCAGCTAGGTCATCTGAGGACGTTAATTGCGTTACCTGTAAAATTATAAACGTTAATAAAACTAGTAAAAACAAATACCTATGTAGTACTTTTTTACACTGCACATTGCGTCGGCACGGTTGGGTTGGCAGTTTGGCAGTGGTACTGTGCATTGGGTTGAGTGATTGGTTGCTAGTTCTATTCCCGTGCGGAACAAATATTTGTGAATGTAGACGTATATACTTTATGGCCTAGATATACGGTGCCCTCCAAAAGTTGGTTTAAATTTTTCCACTTCAGCTGAAATGCCACATTACGATTTTTTTTATTCTAGTTTCAAATGTTTAAACTGTTCACTTCATCGTTTTTATTGTCTAATTCAATTACTCCCCCCCATATCAATCCTACCTACCTACCTATATTTTTTTAAACCCGCTTTTAGTTGAAGTGGAAAAATTTAAACCAGATTTTGGAGGGCAATGTATTTGTTGTTCGCTCGGAAGTCGTGTTTCGTACGATAGGTATTAATGATAAAGTCTTTACTTGGTTCCTTACCTAAGTGTACTCAATTGAAATAGGAAAATATTACCTTCATTGAAAATAGTCTGCTATCGGAAGAAACGGTTTGGAACGTAAGATAAATGGGTCCATCGACATCGCCAACTTCAATGTAAACTGAAACAAAGTCTTGTATCTAACGAAATCCATTACCATTGCGTACCTCTCGTTAATGACATAACATCACGACTGTAATTCCTCAAAGGGTTAGGTAGAGGTGTACCTTAGCTTGTACACCCATATTTCGCCAGTCAGTGGCAGCGCTGGACCAAACTAAGACGTCGGCGACATCAGCTTTGCGAGGTCCCTTTCATTTCCCAGTCGAAAGAAAAACGTTATATCGAATGTGTGTTTGTTACTGAACATATTTTGGCCTTGTTTGGGATTTGATGAAAAAGTACTTCTCTAGATTTGGGGGACCCCAGGAGGCCAGGGTAAACTTTAATGGGGGCCCCATCAGGCGCGAGACCATCGGCGGTCGCCGACGTCGTAGACGCCCAGCGCCGCCACTTTCGCAAGTTATGCCAATGTTGTGGTTACTTGTAATATTCTGAAGTAGGAAATGTATAAACGAAATATTAGGACAGGGTATATGTGTTGTGTAGGCATGCCATAGTGTTTCTTACCGTGTTGACCCGAATTGATCCCGCAAAGGATCGGTATTATGCTATTGACATTTTGTCCTGATACAATGAACTGATCATCTTGGCATGAACCATCCGTAGGTGGAAGCAGCTGGAAAGGATTTTTAAACATTAATATAAATGCTCACGAGGCGATTCAGATATCAAATATTTATCTAGAAATAGCTTAGTATAGATTTAGGCCCGTAATACAGAACCTCTCAAAACTCGGCGCCGGCACAGGCCGCATGACACGTAGGTTTTTTACAGGGTGTATGAAGTTTATTTTCACGACTCGTTTAGCGAAGTTATAAGTATGAGAGAATCATCAGTGATTGGGAAGGTGATTGGAGTGATTATGCTGGGATGCAGGTGGAGGGGTTTCATCAAAATTCACGACACCAGTTAGCGCCACTTTGACAAGAGGTCTTCCATTTCGACAATTAATTTAAAATAACGGCTGAAATTTGTAACCGTCTCGAGAATAATATGGTGTGTTGTGTAAGTGGAACAGAAGTCATACCCGGGAATATTTGCTTAATAGCATTGATCACGCGGGCGGGCGGGGGATGCGCTTGCGGCTTGTGCGCCTGCGAAAGGATATCAAAGAGGCCGATGGCAAGTGCGCCGACTACCTATCGGCCGCTAAGGAAAGCTACGAATTCATTGGTAAATTCCGCTCATTTAGTAGGGCGCGTATGATTTGAATTTCTATATATTATATAGTTAAAAAAAAATACTGTGCCATAGGCTTCTACTCCGTTCACCTATTATTATTATTAATAATAATAATATATTATTATACCCAATTTTTTTCGAGGCGGAAAAAAATAATCATGCGGTATATGATGACGTTCACCATTCGTTTCATTCATTCGTTTATCATTCAGTCACGACTAAAGAAAATAAAGGCGCTTTGACATCTTTGACAGGTGCCCGGAGCTAACGTCTCTCTCAGTGCTGGCACCTGGTGAATGTCTGTCAGAAAACCCTCATTTGCATCTCTACATGACTATCGGTTCTCACCTCGAAATTTGTAAAGTCCAAACGTATCTGTTTGATGTCTTCAGAAGCTTTGTCCAAAGCAAAAGCACAGGACAATCTTTCAGTGCTCGGCGAAGGAAAATCTGGGTTAGTGAACCACCCTGATTCCGCAGCAGAACGGTCGTCACATAAAAATTGAGCTGGAACATTGTTAGCAAAATCTTAACCCATTTAACATTTGCAATCGCGTAACAAAAAAGACTGCTTCATATTTTTTTATTTACAACGGGTACGCTCTTGGCCTGCATCTCACCCGATAGTAAGTGATGATCAGGTCGAAGGTGGAAGCGAGCTTCACCCGCAATCCTCAACCACAGAGGAACTGGCTATAATATATATCTTACCTCTAACTGCCGAAACACGACAATGCTGTTAACATTGTTGTTATGGGGACAGACTTAGATATGATGGTGGTAGCTAGCCAGGCGGATTTAGAACAAGCCGTACTACCAAACAAATCGAGCAGAAAATTTTGCCCCCACCGGATATCGAACCCGGGACCTCTGGGTCTGAGATAGGTGGTCGAACCACTAGACCATAGGTAAAAAAAAAAAATATTATGCAGAAACTACTACCATTTAAAGGTTTGGCGCCTATCTTTTTAAGAAGATGGCAGAATTAAAGCTTGGAAACACTTATCTGTATGACAATAAAATTGAAATTTCAATGATGATGCCTAAAGACGTCGCGGCATGCCGCAGCATGTCTAAGGATACTGCGGCATCGCTGATTTCAATTTTATTGTCATAGTATTAAGTTATATTTCTATTCGTCGCATAAATATCCTTTGCCGTGCCGTGTTGCCAGTGAGCGCCGGTGTAAGGGTACACTGCAAAATGCAGTGTTCTAAAGTATGTCTTTCAGTCGTACGCATAACCCAGGCATATATTCAATACTTCTTAGGAGAGGAACCAATTAGTTCGTGTCAACTCTGTCAAACATATCGGAGTACTATTTAACAAGAAATTTACTTTTCACGAACAAATGAGTTCGTACCGGAACTAGGCTTTGTTTTATTAGGAATATGCGAGACTATTGAACTAGTTTACATGGCCTCAGTCAGGAGTAAGCTGTACATATAAGCGATTGATCAGCTGCAGTGATTTGAAATGAGAGCATTTACGCCTTACTTCTTGAGAAAGCCTAAATAAAGGCTTTTCTTAGATTTCTTTATTAAAAGGGGAGTTCGATTGTCTAGAATTGTTGGCTCAATTGCTGAGGCTTTTTGTTCCTATTGAGCCCAAAAACCAATTGAGGCCGCGAAGACATCCATTAGGGGTTATTGGCCGTACCTTCAGCACACATACTGTGAAGCACAGACTACAAATATATAGTGTGAAGTTACCGTCAAAGTCACGAGCTAACTATCCTCTCGTTCGGGCGCTTACGATGCTCAGTGGAGTGTAACATGTTTGCCGCGGGGTAAATGTTTGTCATGTGTTTAAGATTCTGTGGGATGATGGATGAAGTACAGATAGTTAACAATTATACATTTCTATTGATTGATTTGTTATCTTTACATTGTTTTCTATTGTGTCAGTTTCTTTCGTGTTTTTTTTTTAATGTTTTTTTTTTGTAACTTTACTGTAGAACGCCTTAGCTTTATTTAAATCTGGTATGCTGTATAGGACGTATTTTAGATAAATAAATAAAAAAAAAACAATAAAATTCTTATGAACAGAAGAAAATATGCATAGTTGATTGACTACTGGAAATGACTTACTGACGCAACATGTCCCGTATCCATCAGCACAAGTCCCCATGGTCGCTCCTCCGGAGTCGGTGCACTCTGATTCTGGCAAGCACGTTCCTTCTAGGCCACTGCTAGATGTACAGGGCACATGATCGAATTCTACCACTTGGAACACTTCCAAAAACCGTGTCCTTGACTTCTGTTTTGAGTTTAACTGCTTTGACCGCCTCGGTCCCACCGCAGGACACTTCTTGCGAATATGTCTCCTTTTAGGTCGTATTCTTTTCAATACATTTATGTTTTCTATTGTGTTATTGTAATTTAATATAACGTCTTCAGAATTAAAATAAGAGACATTATTGTTATCGCTCCTGATACCGCTACTAGAAGTGTTTGATGTTGAAATAAAATCGTGGCGTTTATTTTCGTTTTTTTTAGGATCGATTAATATTAGAGGCATGAATCGATCATGGATGTCGTAGTTGGTTCTAAATTCCGGATTAGAAAAATTGTGGAGAGCGTCTCTTCTTTCAATGATTGCCGCGGAATACCAGCGCTCTGCCTTGGTAACTACGACAGTGCAGAGTAGTAAAGTGAAGTGTTTATCAAATAAATACATTTTCGCGCACAAATGACTGCAAAGACCAGCCGCTAAGTAGGATGCATGCAGAACTGAATTGCAGTTAGTGTGACGATGCACTTGGGTTACCCCGAGGGGACAGCGTGACGAATGTAATTATTGCCTAGAAATCGTTCTGGTTTGCTAATCTGTTCCATATAACGAATACCGGCATGATGTATGTATCCATGGCCTCCAATTACTTTTATTAGTTTGAACTGCACACTTATGTCTGACGACATCGTATAGGCTTGTCTAAATATCCAATTTAACGTAGGTAGATAATAGTCTGGGCTGACAGGTTTAGGTTACTCAGATCAGTTTGTAATGAATAAAAGACAAGGCGAACCGCGCCCTGTCTAACAATCTAACACTTGCTGTTATTATGGAAATTGTGTCAAATAATAGGCGAATACCATTTGATTGTTGCTAATTTCCCTGATTTATGTAGGCTAGAATTTATTACCAGCTAGAGGTTTTAACGTAACTTTTATTGTCTGTGATATAACTTTTCCGAGCTGTGGTTCGTCCATGGTTCAAGATGCGCATGGCAGAAAATAATCAGCCGTGACGCCAGTTCATATTTATATAATCCATTTACATACCTACGTTTTATTTCAACAACTTCTGGTATGAGTAGCAGGACTTGGCCAGCGTAGCGTGGGATGCCTGCGCACCCCAGCTAGATGAAACGTCGACCTTCAGAAACGCGGCTGCGCTAGGCTGGATGGGGAAGTTGGAGACCGCCACACCGGGTGTTGCAGAATTTGGCATAGACCTTAAGCTAAAGACCAGCTGTGAACAGGGGGCCTACCACCACCTCTAAAGCAATATTATTTTAATCTTACTTCAGTGGGGGAATGAGATGGAGCTATACGTCCTGTAGAGCTTCATCTCTTTCCCATAGGTCTAGGCCCCCTGGGCCTATTTGACGCAGCCGCGAGGCACACATTCCTGCTGATATCTTACAACTCACTTTACAGTTTTTATTTGTTTTCTTTCTTGTTTTTCATTTCTTTTTTACTTGTAGTAGGTACCTACAATATGTTGTGTTGTATGCCTTTTAGTCTGTGCTAAGTAAATTTATTTTCTTTCTTTAGAAATGACTTAAGAAAGAATAGGTCGTGGATAGGATGGTGACAATTTTTTTTTTTGTGGATTTTGTTCATGGAGATTATTAAAAAATATTGGACGCGTATTGTAATTTTTTTTACCTAATCTAAAGATTACGTCACGAGTATGTAGATTTTACACTTACTTGTGATGTAGCGACCCCCACTCCCCAACTTATAAAATGCGTTTTATCTAAGTAATTTTTTATTAATATGATAAAGCCAAAAATACGTGTCTAATATTTTTCTATTATCTGACTGACGGAATAATATGATTTTTTTTACAGGCAACATCCCTATTCCTGAAAATAGACCTGACTGAACTTCAGTAAGGTATTCAGGAATTCCATTTTAAAATCGTTAAAAAAATATTGTTCTCCAAACTGCAACTATCGAAAAGTTCTAGAGAAATCTAATAATAATACACCGAACTGGGTCAATACAGCCATTACTCCTATTATAAGTAATTCACCTATGCCACCTATGGATAAAACTTGACGAACTTGGTCTAGATATAAACGGAGATTATTGTTATTAAGTATTACTATCTACCTAGGCATGATGTGTTCTATATTCATGCCGTTAGGGGCTGATGCAATAAATGCATCGTTGCTTTTTAGTGGCTATAAGGTGGGGTATATAGGTACCTAAAAGGGATGAAAGCTAGGTAGTTATCCATCGGGGCCCAGGCATAAAAATAGGGGGTGCAAATTCTGCACTCCCAACTTCGAAGGAACTACACTGTTCAGTTTTAGACGGTAGGAGTCCAGTAGAAGCCCGACAAAACCGTCCATTCTCCCCAGAAAGAGAAAAGCTATGATGATTTTTTTTCTCGCCTTAACGCTACATCTTGCGACTTGTCCTGGGGCGGCAGTCTCGACATAGATAGCGATCGCTATACGACCGAATTTGGTCGCAAAGTCCTAATGACGTCCCTCGTCGGTCAAAATTGCAGGGCCTGAATGTTTTCCAACGATTATGTTTAAAGTTCTAATTGGTGGCTATTATCCTTAATCCTATTACATTCAACAACTCACAATTCAATATGCACGCATTGTACCTACCTAGGTATAGGTCGGTTAGGTTGAGTAGGTAGGTACTAGCCTCCTGCAAGTACTCGTACATACATACGAGTGTCCAAGTTCTGGCAGCAGCAATTTAGATAGGTAATCAATAATTTATGTAAGTGGTCCTGTGACTTTTGACGAGGCATGTGCCTGTGTGTTAAACACGCAATCAATAAATAAGATTTCTAACTGTGGTAGGTAAATCTAGGCAAAATAGGCTTCTTTTGCGAAGCCTCTGTACGTAATAAAGTCTGAAGATCAGACAGACCGTTAATTAAAGAAAAAAACCACTCCTGTTCAACACATTTTTCTTATTATATGGTCTTTAATCTAATGGATATTTTATTTATTGAGAACATGAGTAGGTAATAATTTGTAAATATTTCAGCACGTGACCAACTGGCCGGCTGTGTATTGTCCTTGCGTACCTATGTGTAGGTGCAGCCACGCCTGCGCGTACCTAAGCGCTTTTTCCAAAGCTCTGCGGGCACGCATACAATGAATGCTGTCATACATTATGTTGCGAGTGCCTTATCACACATGTGGCCCTTCGTTCCAACATGTTGACATACTGGGCCAGTATAAAAGGCTAACGCGTTTGCCGATTCAAACATATCGGTCTGAGCTTTCAGGGGTTGAACACTAAATATGTTTTTAAAAGTAAGTTATTGATTGCCATTATATTTTTATACAATAAGTAGTTATCAATCACCTACCTATTGACGTCATTGTCACTGTTTGAGCTAAAGTGCTGGCGGTGATGTCTTTTGAGACGGACGTTGTTACCAGCCCTTTTTAAGTTGGGTAAACTGTGGATCGTAGCGGAAAAGATCTTCTATTTCGTAAGCAATTTATAATTACGATGTTTGCGATAATAAGGGAAAAACCCAACACTCATCTGTGTCTTGAAGATCGAAACGTAAAGCCAACTACGTAGTCCATCAGCTCAGAAATCAGGTCGAATCGAACAAGTGTCATTTTATACACGGCAGCTTTTCGAATGGAATCATCAAAGAAAGTCTTGTAGTTTAATAGAAACTATTCGCAGTGGTCACTATGGGTGCCCCTAATAGTCCCTTTGTTAACGTTGTTTACCAGTTGATGTGTATTTTTCTTTCCAGTTATTACTCTTGGTGTGCCTCGCAGCCGCCACCCACGCAGGGCTCGTGTCTCCAGCGTACAGTTCTCCCTACGCCTACGGCGGCTGGAACCCATACAGTTCCTATCCTGCACAGCCAGCAATCGCCTCTCAGCACTCCAATATTCTGAGATCGCCGTACAATCTTGGCCAGGTACTATCATCATTCATCAACAAAATATGCATTACGAACTTATGAGATTGTGACAAATGATTGTGTTTGTCTTTTGCACCGTTGCGACGCCTTTGAAGCCGTTTTTTTATCTGTATATCTCTTGATATTATAAATTAGAGTCGCTTTGTATGTCTATCTGTGCGACCGTTCTTCTAAACTTCGCAACGGATTTAAATGAATGCGGTTTCACATGTCAAATCATAAAAATCGTGCAAAGCAGGGGTGTGGGCCGCCTCGTTTGTATTTGCTGTCGCAAGCACCAGTGCTGAGTTCCTATGTTGGATCGCGACCTCAAGATCGGGTAATTTAGTTGGGGTTTCCATTTACAAATTTTTGAGTAACAAGCGAGTCTAGATTTCGGTTGATGGCAATTGGCTATAAGGGACGTTTCGCGAAATGAGGGTGAACTCTAAACCTCTGCCTCAACCTTCGGGGAACACAAGCCTGCTGCTATGTTTTATTGTAACAGTGTTATGTTTTTATTATAAATCTTCTTTCTTTCTTTGATAAACAGGTATCGACATACACAAAATCGATAGACACCCCGTTCTCAAGTGTCCGCAAAGCTGATGTACGCGTGAGCAACCCAGGGGTGGCCTACTCGCCTGGATACGCAGGCTACGCATCGCCGTTCGTCTCCCATGTAGGAGTCGCTCCTGTCGCCAAGGTAAGCTAAACAACAACATCCGTAAATCAATGGATAGGTAGAGGAGAGCTTTATGTTCGTGAACGCCGTCAGTTGGGACTGGTCATCTCTTAGCTGCCACGGCTTTTATAATTATTTTATTTTTTATTTTATCGTCTTTTTAGAAAGCTCTCACATATAATTCTTCAGTCCAGCGATCGAAACCAGCGCTGGAATGCCACTGGAATAATGTGAACCTGCATTGGAATGTACCCATTCCAGTCCAGGCCTGGATTGACAGTCTACTTATTCATTCCAGTGCCACTGGAATAGTGTAGACGGCCAATCCAGTGCTAGATTAAACGTTGAACAGTGAACACGCTTTGTTGTTTTTTTCTGACTGGAATAATGTAGACGATATGATCCAGTCTATCACTGGACTGGATAGACTCGCAGGATTCATCATCATCATTATCCACACCCTGACTTCACTCACTGCTGAGCATAGGCCTTTCTTTTCATGTGCCGATTCCCACGCTCTTGTGCTTGCCTCATCCAGCTATCTAATTAAGTAACACATTTTTGTAAACGATTACGACTAATCTGTTTCATTTTGACAGTTCAATAACATTCATTGCGTTATTTACGTTGTTGAGCAGATTTCTTTCGAACTTACGAAGCAATGGATTGGTAATCTGTTTCAAAACGATTCAGATTCTGATTGATCGTGTATTACGCAATTAGGGTACAGGTTTTACCCGCGAAGGTATGTCGTCCGCTCATCTCACCGCCGGGTGACCGACACTTCATCTTCCATTCCTTGGACGCCACTTGGTGACAGCCTTACTCCACCTGCCATCACTGCGCCTTGCCAGGTGTCCGGCCCTACTCCATTTGAGTTCCATGGCTCTCTGTGCAACTCTCACCCTGGACTGGAAGAATGTGAACCGGGAATAACTTTATAAAAATGTTGACGGTATCTTTCTGTTTGGGATAAAAGGGCTATTGTCCGTATTGCGCAGGCTCTTTTAATATTATAATCATAACTATTTCCCCAGAGAAGTATGCTATACAGCATGTATGGAGCAGCTGTTTTTTTTTTATAACTTTTGTTCTGAATCCATGTACTGAATTCCTGGTAACCGGCTTCGCGTCGATGTCCCGGACACTCCGTATCTAATTTTGGAATTGGCAAATAGAACAACAATCACAATAGTTATTTTGTATACCTACACAGTATATAAGTGAACCGTAATTAAATGTAAAAAAAAACCTTTTTATCGCCTGTTATATTATGTGATCTATTTTATGATGATGATGATAAAGCTAGTTTGCCGAATAATACTTTACAAAACCAGCGAGTCAGATATAATTTATTCATTTATGTAGGTGGGAAATATTTTTATAACAGCCCGATATCCGATATAGCTTAGGTGTAAGTGGCTATATGTTTTTTTTTTTTATGTATTATGCAGCTGGAAATTTTAAATTTTCACGGTTTGTAACGCCGTTAAACACAAAATCGTTCGTAATTATTTCCCGACTGCGGCGAAGCCGGGTTATGTGTTTTACCTGTATGTATGTATGTGTGTCCGTCTCTATGTTCCCTCGTAACTACTAAACGGCCGAACCGATTTTGATGAATCATATGTCTTTAGATTCTCTTTATTGCGCGAGTGTCACTGGCTATACATATTAAAATTATAAAAAATCTGAATGGCGGGTGCCAAAATGTATGTTTACAAAAAAACAAAACTCCCTACCATATCGAGTGGGGTATCAAAATGAAGCCCCTATTGCTTCCCATAACCTTTTCGACATTTATATATTGTACTCTTTTTTTTAAGGTGGCTACTGCTGGTCTTCTTGGAGTAGCATACTCGGCCGCACCCACAGTGTCCCACATGAGCTATAGCAATGGACTCGGCCTCGCATATGGCTGGTAATAAGTAATAACCGACGAGTTTAATGTTAGACTATTTAATTACAAATTGTAAATGCATAGAATGATTCCTCTTCATTTGTTACCTGTTAGTTGTTAACATAAATTATTTAAGTACCTACATGGTAGTATTTTTTATTAATATATTATTTTCCAAAAAGTATGTTTCTTATTTCTCTTAATCTTTTAATGGTTCTTATCCCAAGCATTTCTCCAAGAGGCCAATAGCCAGAAGCTTTTGTAAATGTTAAATGTCCTCGACCTCGCTTTCTCTTATGTGGACATATAATACAGGACGAGACCTCGTATTTATTCATAACTAGCTGACCAGACCGACGCGACGACGTTGTCCTGTCCAAATTTCAATAATTCGTACAAAATTCCTATAGATAATGCACTTTCAGTTTTACCGAATTTTGAAATTTATCCGGCAACTTTTCAAATTTTTAAATCCGTAAAAACCTGATTCGGACTAATAGCGAACATTTTAAAACAAAAAGTAGCCAAATGGGTCCAGCCGTTCTCAAGTGATGCGCTTACCAACAAATAGAAATTATTTTTTTCCTAAAAATGAATTTAAAGCATTAAAAGTATTAAAGCCTCCGCTGTCCGTCTGTCTGTCAGCCAACTGTATCTAATGAACTGTAATAGGTATATAGTTGAAATTTTCACAGATTGCGTATTTCTATTGCCGCTATAACAATAAAAATTAAAGGGGGGTCCCCATACAATCATATTCTGATTTTGTCTAGAGCTCATCGAGTAGAGAACAATTTTTTTTATTTTTTTTTTTGTCTTCAAAAATGAAGAAATAGGGGTCCAAAAAAGTTGCCAGTTTTAGACTATTTTTGTAAGAGCTCTATCGCAACAACTAAACAAGTTAGGAAGTTGAAACTTCCGTATATCATGTACCATAAACTGTATACAAATCAACAAATACTACAAAAGTCGATTCTTAAGGTATATTGTTTAAATATGGGCGATTTTCTGCAACTGCAAATTGTTTTTTTTGTAATTCATAGTATCATTATGAAATACAAATTTATCTTTGCGATTTTTTTAATTTAAGATGAAAAATAGTAATTTTCTTCGTTTAGTATTTTCAATATTTTTTTGTTAAATATTGTACGGTGCTACGGAACCCTTCGTGTGCGAGTCCGACTCGCACTGGATCGGTTTTATTATTTTACTAGCTTTACCTGGCCCGGCTTCACACGGGTACCACTAAGTTTTATCTACGGCGCACCTACCTACGCTACATATCTACCTACTTATCGACCCTACCTACCTACCTACCTACCTACCCTACCGACCTACTTACCTACCTTACCTACATACCTATACCTACACCAGGACGATAAAAAAAAGAAAATATATTCAAACCTTGTCCTGTTTCACGAACACAACAAAAAAAAAAACAATTTGGTGCAGTCGTTCGGAAGTTATGCGCGTACATACATTTCAGCGATTCATTTTTTGATAAAACAGGCTCAAAGTGCTAGTATCTCGTGCCGTTTAACTTTTTTAATACGTCACAAGGTTTATTTCGGTGTACATAAGTCATAAACAGGGCTGCCAGATTGTTTCAATCTGAATAATTTGGTATCTTTGTATCCTGTTTGTATAGCAGATGGTCTTGAATAGAGGAATCTGAATGGTAAACTTTAAGTTATTTACCGGCTGCTTATCGGTAGTTAGCGGCACATTTCGCTAAAAACTCGTAGTTTACCGTTATTTTATAACTGCGAGTCGTAGTCGTTGTTTTAATTAATACTGAAGTTAGATAAAGCGCTAGAGTTTGGCCAGCGAGTCGTGGCACAAAACATGGCGGCATTTCATACTTTAAATATTTATACGGCCAGCTAAAGATTTTTAAATTTGCCGCCATTTCCCTGTGCCACGATTCGCTAGCCTAACTTTAACATTTTAATACATAGACATAAATATTTTCTATTTCAATGTTTTAATAGCAGTAAATACAGAGCCATCTAGTATGATCACGGTCAAGTGACTTTTTCAGGCATAACACTCTTTCGTTACGTGACAATTTCTACCATTTTACTCGTACCTTAAGCCGCGTTATAGAACTTTGTTTCAAAAAAAAATTCCTCTTGTTATTTCTTTTTTGTTTAAAATTTATGTTGGCTCTACCTACTGGCAGCCCTGGTCACAAACGTCATTACACATCTGTGATTTGTCAGTTTTGTTGTCGTAGTTTGTAGTTGCCATATTTTCCACTTGCCAAGTTACTAATCACAATAAATAAAATAAAAATTACCTGTGTGTATATATAAAGATACGGGACAATTCGTTTAATTAAGTCAGTAATACCTTCGGCCTAGATAGTTGCGCTTGTTTGTTCACGTCGCGTTACTCTGTGTGCACATGTATTATCTTTACTACTACCGATAGTGTTCGTAAACATACACTTGAGTAAATTGTCTGGGACATTTAGTTGTGGTTTTGAATCGCAGTGAGTATGTCTGATAGCGGGGACAGCGACGTCGCGTGGACGTACTACAAGGACCGTCCGGAATGGAACGACGTGACACCAGTGCCGGAAGACGAGGGTCCTAACCTAGTCGTTGTCATTGCACATTCAGACAAATGTACGTATACGCATAACACAGCAGTTCACTGTTAAAATAAACATTACACTCATCATGATGAGTATTTCTACATACTTACACTTAACAAACTCAAATTCTTATAACCTTCATTTTGGAAAGGACATGCAAGTCATAAAAACTTGATGGGCTCATTTCCATAACTTGATTATTTTTGCAAGATGATTAATTGTGTATTGACTAATACATGGTCAGTGTAATCTCAACCTGTTTATAATTATTTTCCTCTACTTTGGTGAAACACCAGTTTCCTTCTAATATTATAACTTGTTAGTATGTCCCTTGAAAATAATAATAGTAAAAATTAACGTTTTATTTCAGTTGTTGATGTATATGATTATTTCCGGGCCGTGCTTCAAAACAATGAGACGTCTGAACGAGCCTTACACCTGACAAAAGATGCAGTGGAACTGAACCCAGCTAACTATACCGTGTGGCAATACAGGTGAGTCTAAAATAGCTATAAAATGTCTAATTACATTCCTACAGTAAGAGGTACAAACAATTTATTAGGTTAGGAGAATAATGAACTACAAATTAACTGTGACTGGATGATCGCCAACCCTGCCAATTAGCACCGAAATAACTTGATCTTGTACTATGCCTATTAATATTTAAATTACATAATGTATTGTTATTATGTAAAGGTGATACAAATATGAAGAATTGTTTAATTATAATTATTACATATTATTAAGAGCCCGTATTGTCCCACTACTGGGCAAAAAACTCTCCACTATCTTTCCACTTCATTCAGTTTAAGGTGACTAAGAATTAGTTTTTGTTGTTCTCTAATGTCATGCATTTTTTAATCATCCAGCCTGTAGATAGTTGAACATGGTCATGAGTTAATTGAATAAAAAGCAGAATAGGTAGGCTGCTCTTTTTAAAGTTGCCTAGAGTCAATGTTTCAATTGAAGAAATACAGAAAATGTAAAATAAACAGCAAGTAAATGTTATTTCCAACCACTACTAATATACTGGATTAAACATATGTTTTTTTATTTATTTAATCTATGGAAAACTATGAATTAGCATACTGGTGTCAATGCAGACAAATAATTGTATCAAGATTAAAAACATGTTATTCGCATTACTTCACCTTTAGTTCATCACATTTTAGAATAGCAATAGTGTCATTGACCCACCTACATTTTCTAGCATATTTATTAAAAAAAACTGAAATAAAGTCCGTTAACTTCCTGAATCAATATCTATCATGATCTTCAACATGTTCCAATAACCTTAAATAGTTTATTGTTTGGGTTTCTACAGAGAGATAAGTATTATACCCTTAGGGACAGGGCAATGACCCCTATTCGCCATGCTAAAACACGACAACTATAGCATGGGTATGCATTTGTTAAAAGTAACTCCAACCTCTTGTTTTGCTTGTCACAATAAAATACTGTCATTATATTTTTACAGGAGAGATCTACTAAAGGCCTTGGGAACGGATTTGAGATCTGAGTTGGAATATGTAGAACTAGTAATTAAAAACTCGCCTAAAAACTATCAGGTATGCTACTACTATTTTAATTGTGTGTTTTGTATCTTTCTTTATTTTTCCTGTGGTTAGTGACTAACCTGGTGTCAGAGTTTTAAAGGTGCCCATGGGCCTCAGACTTGGCTTCACATGCCATCGAGAAATATCTCTCAGGCATGCCGGTTTCCTCACGATGTTTTCCTTCCCCGTTTTTGAACCAAGTGATAATTATACGATATGCACATGAATCTGAAAAGTAAGAGGTGCGTGCCTTGGGTTCAAACTCGAGACCTATGACTTGGCAGTCCAACGGTCACAACACTAGACTGCTATATTATACATATATGTGATTTGTATAAAATCAATAGTTTTATCTTTGCCCATAGGAATTTTATGTATGCATGAACTTTGTGGTTCACTCATGGGCACTGGTTGTAAATGTAAGATCTAACATCTTAACTAGTGCCCATGTGTGAACAACAAAGTATATACAAGTTGATACATTAAGGCCACACAATGTACGATTTTATAATTTCTATCGTGATGATATTATCGTGGAAATCCACGCCATCCGATAACACAGGGAAGTAAAACTGTAGGATTAAAATTTCTATTCACGATAACGTTATAACGTGCACGTATTTTTATACATTTTACTTCCGCGTTATCATGATATCGTCATGTCAGAAATGATAAAAGTGCACAATGGGTTGTGGAACCCTCACGTCATCGCCATCACACTGGTATTAGATCCTCTAAGACGACGGGTCATGTGATGCGTTATTTAGGCAATGTTGCTGTGGCACCGCGTTTACTGTGTGACATGCGTTGTGTGGCTTGGGCATTGAGAGTCATTTTATAACGCTGGAAATAGTGTTACGCCGACATCAGTCGCGTACAGATTTCTATGGCTCGCTAACCGTCAGTTCTACCCTATACACATCCATTTATTTATTTATTAATTCTTGAATTTATAACTACACCAGAGAAAATAAAACGGCATACGGGATGCTGCACTAAATACGCTCTTTATTTATTTAACAATTCAGTATATCATTTACAGGTCTGGCACCATCGGAGAGTACTTGTAGAGTGGCTTCAAGATCCAACACAGGAGATGGAGTTAACAGGAGATGCCCTGATGCAAGACCCTAAGAATTATCACGCCTGGCAGCATCGACAGTGGGCAATTAAAACATTTGGGTATGCATCTCTCAGCTATCAAATTAAAGTTCGTCAGTTGCATGTAACATCCATTGTCAAATATATGTTGCTAGAAAATTCACTTTAGTTAGCATTGTTAAAACTCTTCGATGTCACAAAGAAGTGGAATTGTTATGTAAAGATACTGGTGTGATTGTAAAGCACGCAATGTGTTTTGTAACACGTTGACGTCAACTGTGTGTCCTCGTTCAAATCACTATACAAAATTAATAGGGATGGTGACTGGGTTGGGTTGAAGTCAGTGAGATAATAAAAAATATTAGACACGTAGTTTTTTGCGTTATCATATTAGTAAAAAATGGTTTAGATAAAACGCATTAAAGTTGGGGGGTGGGGCTCGCTACGTCACAAGTCAATATAAAATCTACCGGGAATGACGTCATGCCACATTTTGTTGCTGTTTTTAGGGTTCCGTAGTAAACAAGGAACCCTTATAGTTTCGCCATGTCCGTCTGTCTGTCCGCGGGTTAGCTCACGAGACGGTTAGCACTAGAAAGCAGTAATTTGGCATATGTATACATATTAATCATGCCGACAAAGTGGTAAAATAAAATCAAGAAAAATATTTTTTTTAGGGTATCTCCCCTACACGTAAAGTGGGGATGTTTTTTTTCCCCTCATCTACCCCATGTTGTGGGGTATCCTTAGAAAGGCCTTTCAAAAATATTGTGAGTTTGTCAAAATCATTTTTGGATTCAGGGATCCGTTTGCGAAATATTAAGCTAAAAGCTGAAATTTTTTGTTAGAGTCAGGTGTCCCCCCCCCCCTGGGCACGCCACAATTGCGGCGATAAGTCCCCTCTTTGAGGAGTGGCTTGAGAGGCGCCATGGCGTCCTCACCGGACACAGTTGTTTCGGGAGGTTCCTGTTCCGCGTAAGGCGGGAGGAAACCCCCGGGTGTCACCACTGTGTGGATCGCCCGGAGGACACGGTGGAGCATACGGTGGAGGTCTGCCCTGCTTGGGCGGAGCACCGCCGTGTCCTCACGGAGGCGATCGGCGGCGGCGATCTCTCGCGTCCGGCCCTGGTTCAGGCCATGGTTCGGAGCGAGAGTGCATGGGAGGCCGTCACCTCCTTCTGCGAAGCAGTTATGTTCGCGAAGGAGGAGGCGGAGCGCGCGAGGGAGATGCAAGCTGCACGCCCTCGCGGCCCTAGTCGCCGCAGGAGACGCCCCGGGCGTCGGGAGTCGAGAGCCGACTTCCGGCCACCGTAGGCGCGGGCTTACGGACGGTGAGCAATGGGCAGCTCGCCGTCCGATAAGGACCAGGCCCGTGTCGACGGCGCGTTGTGTTCTACGCGCGCCTCAAAGAGATGTCAGCACCAACCGACGGGGTCGAAAGACCAATGCCTGCTGGGGTTGCGGGTTTGTCCGAAAGGGATAACGCGGCCCCGGCACACAGGCAACGGAAGGAACACGGGTGGGTTTTAGTCAGTAAAATTCTGACACACCCTCTCGCTCTGCCCAGAGCGGGAGAAGTCATTTGATAATTTACCATCCTGAAAAAAAAAAAGGTATCCCCCCCCCCCCCCCCCTCTAGCTAAATGGTTGTACTTGGACTTGTGAAAACATTCACAGCAGTAGTATATATAAATAAATTAAAAGGAAAACTATGAGAGCGAAGTAGGCTGTACAGGTTAACGAGAAATAATCAACCAACTTAAATTTGCGGTTTGAAAAACATGATCTCCCATACATTTCGTATGGGAGAACATGTTTTTCAACTACAATGTTAAGTTTGTTCTTGGGATAAATTCCGACACGCACTTGGCCGGTTTCTTGTATTGCCGTTATCTTTTGATTACGTAAAAAAAGAAAATATACGTGTCCAATATTTTTTTATTAAGTACCTGACGGACAAAAAATATTTTTTTTGTCAACATCCCTATTACCTTCTGAGAGATCCAATCAACAATAAATTTAACTTAAGAAATCAGAGTATTATAAAGAAAAGATTTGTTAGAATAGTATAATCATCTGCCTAGCCTTTTCCCAACTATGTTGGAGATGGGGTCAGCTTCCAGTCTAACCGGATGCAGCTGAATTCCAGTATTTTACATGGAGTGACTGCCTATCTGACCACCGCAATCCAGTTATTGGGTTATATGATACCCCTTGGTGAGACCGGTCACACTTTTTGGTTTCTGCCCGGTGGTGGTGTTACAGATGTGTTAGAATAGTATCAAACAACGATGATGTTATAGTTTACTCAGAGGTCTGGACCTGATCCCTTACAAGGTCACTTTTAATTTAGTGGGTGATTAAAAGTGACCTTGTAAGGGATCAGGTTGCTGCTGTTGCTCAAATTGTAATATTTTTTACAGACTCTACGAGAAGGAAATGGATTTCGTTGATAACCTTATCACAGACGATGTGCGTAACAATTCAGCGTGGAACCAACGATACTTCGTCGTGAATAACCATCTGGGTTGGTCGGACCTGAATGTACAAAAAGAAATCTGCTATACATTGGAAAAGATAAAATTTATTAAGAATAATGAAAGCGCTTGGAATTATCTAAGAGGCGTGTTAATACATGACAAGCGAGGTTTAAGCGGGAATGGCGTAGTTTCTTCTTTTTGTGAAGAACTTTATAAGAACAAGTGTCGTTCTCCATACTTGTTAGCATTCCTTATAGATATTTGTAATGAAGCTGTTAAAAAAGAAGAAATTAGCAGTGTCCACTGTGCGACCAGAGCCGTAGTACTATGTCAAGCATTGGCAGGGAAATACGACAAAATTCGTAGCAAGTACTGGAATTATATGTGTGCAAAATTTAAAAAGGCGGCGGAGCAGGAAGAAATTGATAAAGTTGCGGCGGAAAATATTGATGAATGATTTTAGTTCCAATTTATAGCAGGAGTATAATTGCAACTGTTATAAAATAATTTATTCTGTGGTATCTTGGCCACTTTTTGAATCATTATTTTTGTACAAACTTTAAGAAATTGACGACAAAATTGTACAAGTGTTAAAAAGAAAAACAGTCTTTATTTGCATTAAGTTTTATTCTGTAATTTTTTACTGTTTAAAAGAATTTAATCCAAAAGGATCTATTTATAAAAAAGCTAGTATTTTCTTTGCATTTGTGTCATCGGTATTTGTGTATCATTTGTACACTGTTTCATCATAATAAAATAATGGTACCTATGTTTTGTTTTTTTTTATTTGTAAGGATTATTGGAGCTGCTAGCATTTTTTTCTCGGGTCTTCGGTCGTCGTCTTGGGTTGCTTTGAGGTCATTATTATTAGATTAACTATCAAACGCATTATTTGCATAGCTTTTGTTTCGTGCAGCAACACGGGGAGTGGCAAGTGATATTTGTCTTTGAAATTGGTAGCATTCTCTGAGTCGGGGTTTTCAAAGTTTCTCCACTCTTAATTCTTCAGCTTTTGGGTCAATTATTATGTTAGAGCTGGTCCCAATTTTAGAGTGGTCACTTTTTTTTCTTTTTAACTTCCATCGGCTATTGGTAGCTTTGGGGTCATTATCATTATTATCATCTTGGCCACTGTCTAATTCATAATAATATTTGTAAAAACAGTACGAACCGTAAGAAATGGATGATATAGTTAGAAGAAGTATTAAAAAGATAAACGCATTCACTTTTTTTCTGTTATTTCTTGCATATATTAGGAATCTAACCCAACGGGTGCTTTCTCTAACAAAATCTTTTACGTTTTGTCGCACTTCTTCCGGTTGTTTGGGTATGGGTATTCGAATAACCACCACACCACCCCCGCTGCGTTGCTCGACATTGGCCTTAATCATAACTGGCAAAATGTGGGTGTACTATGGGTACACCTCTGCTTTAGCCTTCGGGGAAACAAGGTGTGATGCTATGTTAAATTTGTACTGCGTGGCATTATGTTCCCTTTGGTGGTCTAGCGCAGTTAGCACTTTGCGAGTCGTTGGTGTTAGATGGAGAAGGGTTTCCAAGTTTTATGTCGGGATTGCAATCGAGTAGTTCGTCTGGGCCGATCTGGAGCGCCGCGCGGTGACTGGACATGCCCAGGATCTTGGGCAAGTCATCCCGCAGCGCGCGCGACACCGCCTCGCAACAACACGGCCGGTTCGGGTTTAGGGCTGCTAACAGTTCATGCTCTTGCGGAGGTACAGGTGGAGTTGGCTTTGAACAGAATTAAATTGGTTTTTCAATGTCTATAGTAGATATAGTAGATACCTACCGTAAAACGAGGTGAATCGAGACCAAACGAAATTAAAATGATCAATTTCGAAACAAACTGTTTATTAGGTAGATCCTACAGAGTCTGAGAAATATTGGCGAATCCAAAGTCATTAAAAATTAATAATCTACAATTCTACATAGTAACCTACGATATACAAGCTATAGGTGCTTAATTGAAAACCTGAAAAGGGGTCATTGTGCAACGTTGACTCTGCCACAGATTAGTACCTCACTGTCATTAGTAGTTCACTCCGCCAAATCATTTAAATAAAAAGCGACTCTTGGTACGACATAATAAAGTGCAATTCAGATCGCACAGCGCTAATTACCCACAGTTATATTCACCTAGAAGTTGCCTCTCTTTCTATCGCATAACTCTTACCTATTACTTCTCTTCTGACTACGTAACGCTCACAGAATTGATCCGATAAGACGAACCCGCCGCGTACTTCTATGTAGCTTTATATCTAAAATGTGGAGTGCGCCTTCTGTACTATTCTGTGACTCTGCTTTAAAATTACCCATGAGATTCTGATGTATAATATGTATACATCTACCTCTCTCTATTACCTACTCTACCAATAAAACTAGACAACACGCGGACTTTCACTATCCAAGGGTAAATTTTGCGGCGGATCAGAAGGGAATCGTCTATTTCGACGTGATGCGCGAGAAGGTGCGCGCATTCTCATTGAGAATTTTTCTCAAGAATGCTGGAGAATTTTTAGGAAGACACGCCACTCGTTTTTGGCGTCGTTCAAAATTAAAAAAATATCCTTCCCTGTCCCTCTTCTGCCGCAATTTAAATGGTGCATTTCGAACGCGACAAAAGTATTGCGAGAAATTTATGTCAGAGCTTCTAGTCTGATTCTAATTAGTCCGTTAGCAACTAGCTGGTAACTGTAAGCTGCGTAGGAAGTATGAACTGAACTGCGTAGCAAGTCTGAACTGAACTGCGTAGCAAGTATGAACTGTGTAGCACAAGTCTGAAATGCGCATCAAGGAACTGGTTAGCAGTGTGTGTAACTACGTAGCGAGAATAAACTGCGTAGCGAGTTAGTGTGCAAGTTATAGTCAAACAAGAACACTACTGCAGTCTCTCAGAGATTTCTTGCATGTCGAAATGCGCCCTTGTTCTACGCAGCTTAAAATAAAGAAATATATTATACTGTAACTTTTGTACCTTACCTTTTTAGTTTTACTTTTTGGCACGGCGTCTGTTTCTGTGCATTTTGTATGATATTTTGACATGGCTGTAATTTTTAATCAATGTTCAAACGATACTCAAACAACATAAACGCTGAGGTTAGTATGTATCTAGGTTCGATTCATTTATCTAGGTGCTGCTATGGTTCTTCTACGAACTACGAAGGAGCGTGAGATCAATTTGCCTCCTGAAATTCTATATTCGATCCGACTTGCTCGTTGTTTTTTGTTACTATATGTATGTATGTATACAAATATGGAGTACTTTCATTGTCATAGTGTTTTGTGAGTCTTTGTCAGTGTTTGAAACCGCAGTGCACCGGCTGAAACCCTGTTCTTCTTTAGGCGCTGACGATCTAAAAGAAAACATTGTTTCAGTGAGATTGGATCTGGACAGTCAGTCCACGCAGAGTGTCTGCAATCGCAGAATGGCTAAAATTGTAATATTATCTGAGTTTCAAGGAATACCTAAGTATTTATTTACAGGGACATCTGTACAGTTATAGATATTTCTTAGCATACCCACGTTCGTTGTTAGACTAACGTTACCATTTCTCTGTTCCGATTTAGGATACCTACAAGGGTTGTAGGAGGTAGGCACCTATAGTCTCTTGATGGTGTTTCGACATCTTTGTATGGTACCTATTACTTCCATGATTTTAACCGATTTAAATCTTTGATTTTAACTGTTTCATGCGATTTCAGCATTGATGTAAATCAATCAATGGATTTCAGATTTTAGAGGACATGGACATTTTGTCATACTTTTTTTTAAAATTCTAGTCTGCGTTATTCAGCGTGCTACTTGGTCATTGTGTCATTATGGTAAAGAACAAAGAGGCGATGCTAAAAGAGAATCAAATAAATACCTGCAATGTGGCTGCTCGCCGCACCTATAATAAGTACTTATGATGTTACAGCATGCAAGTATTACACTACCTAGTCATCATTTCATCGAGTAACCTGTTTCAAGTTTTTTTTCTATAAGATGTTTTGTTTAGGTACGTGACGAATTTTGAATCCGCGCACCACTCATTCTACCACTCACGCTGCCCGGTTTGGCCGCCATGTATATTCACCGAGATATCTCTGGTAGTCTTAACTGAACGAAGTCATTCAGGAATTTGCGAAAATGAATCCGAGGAGGCTTAAATTGTAAAATGTTGTGTGCTCTTTTAGTGTTTACTTTGCTAAAACCTCAGCGGGCTCAAGCCTCTCCCAAACGACAATCCTGGATCCGCCACTGCATGCAGAACTTGGCTTGGTGTTAAGACTAACTAATTTATTACGAGTAGGTATCCCAACACCAGAGGACCAGCGATGCGAACAATCGCAATAAAGGTGACCTTGGAACGATACAAGTATTACAAGGTCACCTTTATTGCGATTCTTCGCAGCCCCTTATCGCGCTGGTAACGAAGCTAGCCGAGATGGGCGGGGCAGTAATCCTATATAAGTGGGGTTGGCAGGCGAAGTGGCTCCTCCATCAGTCTGCTCAAGGTTCTCGGCAAAATCTATGAGAGGCTGATTGAAAAGCGTCTCAGAGACTACGCAGAGACCAAAGGCCTCATCCCCAACGAACAGTTCGGCTTTCGAACTCAGCACTTAGCGTGCATCAGGCCCACCGTATAGTAGAACACATATCCGGAGGCTTCGACCACGGTATGTTAACAGGCGCAATCTTTTTCGACATAGCGAAAGCGTTCGACAAAGTCTGGCACAACGGCTTATTATATAAGCTTTAAGACCGTCTCGTGCTTAACTTACGAGACTATTTGTCGAACTGCACCTTACGCTATCGCATCGAAGGAGCGCTCTCTTCCCCCCGACCCATACGCGCGGGAGTCCCCTAGAGCTCCTTGCTCTCTCCTCTGTTGTTCTCGCTTTTCACAAATTGCGAATCTATACGGCGTGCATTCGGCCAATCATGACCTATGCGGGCACCGTCTTTGCACAAGCAAAACCCCACTCGATCCATATGATGCATACAGTTCAAAATCGTTTCCTTCGTAAGGCCACGGGATCCCCTTGGTATATTAGGAATGAGATCCTCTATCTCGACCCCAAAATCCCCACGATCCACCAGTTCCTAAAACGCATGTCCAAGCGTTAATTTGACTCCGCCGTCAAACATCGCAACTCTCTGGTTGTCGAGGCAGCAAATTATGTCCCCTCAGCCATTAGTAAGATCCGCCGCCCGAGGTATATTCTCTCTGACCCAAATGACCCCACAACCCTCCTCCAGGAGAGCAGTAGGGCCACCAGTACAGCTTTCAAACACAGATGACACCCGTCTTATAGACCTCGCCGCCGAGGGCCACCGCGATCGCGACCGCGACCCTCCCGAGTAAATGATACTCCCCCCTGATCCTTGCTCGTAGATGCTCCAGCCCGCGTCGCGCCTGTAGTCATAAATTCCCCTATAAATAATAATATATCATTGATCCACCCTGTCCCGTCTTGCTGTCCTCCCCCCAGCGATGCCCTAAGCAGAGGTTCGTACCCCACAGGGGGTGCCCTTAGCGAGCGTTCGCTTAGTATTCATTTAGAATAGTTTATGCCCCTGGCTGGAGGCTTAAAGTGTAGAAGCTTAAGGCAGCCACAGGAAAGCCCGGTTAAGAAGCTACGACCTTAGTGGTCACCTGCGAGATGCCCTAGTTAAAAACAAAACGTGAAGTGTCTCACACTGCTCTCGACGCTTGACGTGTCCACACGTAGGGTCCGGGTTCGGAACAAGTCAATCGCCATCCTGAGGATGCCTCGTTGAGAGGTGAACACGTGTCGATTTCTTACAGGGTTCTTTATGACTCTTTAAGAACAGTTAAGCGGATTAGGATATTAGGTTTATTGTATTTCATGTTCTTCACTCTCAAAAAGATGACAACTCGTTTGGTTTCTTAGTATTGAAATTGCTCGGGCCTAAATAACAGTTACTTGCTATGTAAAACAATACTGATATCCAGCCGTATCTAGCCAGACTGTACATACTCTGATGCAGGATAGAATACTTTTCATCATAGGATACTGTTAGACTAAAGCTGATGGGCCATGTTGAGGACATAACGTTTTTTTTTTGTTATGTAGTTTCTGGTATACAATAAAGTATATATAAATAAATAATAATTGGTAGTTTATGAAGTAACTACCTACCTACCTACTATGTCTAACTTCTCACTTAGACTAACTACCAATTATTCGAAAACCGCTTCCACACCGTCTATTAATAAACCGTAATAAAAGTTAAGGTACAATCTTGCTGGAAACCTCATACCGCTAAGTAAAAATAATAAAACAATTTTGCCTATATTAAATACCTACCTAAACACATAGTCTAGTCGATGGCTTTTATCTATATAAACTATGCTCATAAGCTTGACACTCAGGCTTGACAGGCTTCAAGAAACTTCAAGACGCATGACATTCGTGCCATTCGTGCGAAACAGTACAAAAGCCATACATCCGCCTGCATCACAAAACAAAGATCAACAGAATGCCATAATTTGTTAATTTAACAAAGATGACTCCGTGTAATGGCATTTTAACATCCAAGTTATAGTGGAAAAGACTAAACCTTCTGTCAATCATGTTTGAAACATTATTTCGGCCTCAGTTTAGTACAGAGCCTAAAGAACTTCGCTCGTTGAAAGCGCGATTGGCCAACGTTACTTGTAAATGCAACATTTGCCAAAATGGCCGTGACCTTTCCTTACGGGAATCCTCCGATCCTTGCTTCGAATATAGCAAATATACAAAAGATATAGAAACACAATCTGATGGCTATTCAGTAGATTCGAAACCAATCTTTGCGGATAATATCATGAAGCATGCTCTTTGTCCTACCTGCTGCGTCACTTTGAATCTTCTACGTGAAGGTGTCGTCAGAGTTTTAAAAGATGAAGAATGTTCAGTGTCGATGTTCAGCGCCGATGAATTCATTGACAAAGGAATAATGGCAAAAGAGAGAACTTCTGCATTAAAGAGTGTAGACTATACGATGTCCCCTAAATCCACCTTGACTCTACGTGATTTTCCAACAGACACCTCGAGTGACGTAACAGTACGCAATACAAATAAAAATAGGTATACCAAGCGCAAACACTGCTCCGAAAAGGTGACTTTTCAGGATCCTTGTTCTGAATACCCTACACAACCGCGTTTTGTACGTGATTGTGTGTGCTTACAGGATTTCGTTGATTCTATAAGGCCGCCTTTGAACTTACCCTTACGATATTGAAGAAAACGTTGGTCTTTATTCATATTTTCAAATCACTACCTAAGTTGTGGTTAATGCCAATACACGGACTCAATCTACAATCATTTCCAAAATAGAAGTGAAGCTACCCTTACCTAAAAGAGGCACAGAACAAAAACTGAACATCCACTTCATTCACACACATCTTTCAAACAGATTTCTTATAAACTTGTTCTAATCTAAATACCTACCTACTAATTAAATTACATTACAATAGTTACAAGTTTGTTTTTATTCAATCAGTCCTACGTTAAGCCTTCTGGGATAGGTATGTAAAAGTAAAAGGGGTTTCCAATGAGACCTTCTCATATTTAGACGTCAATAACAAATTGCACTGTATTATCAACATTTAATAAACCAAACAGTACTTACATAACTTTTATCTATCCGTAAGTTTAAATAATGCACTAATTCATTAGGTGTGCATTGCATTACATGTGACGTGATTTCTCGACGACTGGTTGACACTTCACGCGACCAGAGGGCTGCCTCGTTCTTTGGACAAAGAATTAGCATTGCCATTCAACGTGGCAATGCTGCCAGTCTTCTGGACACGTTTCCGGATGACAGCGATGCGGACGAATACTTCGACGCTTAAGTGTCCTTTTGTTTTTTGTATCTATTTCTGTAGTTAGTTATTGTATTTAGTACCTAGTGTCGATAGTTATTAATATAATTTAATACATGATCTATATAAATGTTAATATGATTTTAGGTAAGTATAGAAATACCTTTTTTTTGGTTTTGCGGGGTATCTTCCAAAGGAGCCTGGCTTTGGGGAGAAGACCGGGGAGTGTGGGATTTTTAAATCATTAAAAACCGGCCAAGTGCATGTCGGACCACGCACAATGAAGGGTTCCGTAGTTACAATGAATTTATCCCAAGAACAAACTTAACATTGTAGTTGAAAAACATGATCTCCCATACGGAATGTATGGGAGATCATGTTTTTCAAACTGAAAATTTAAGTTGGTTGATTATTTCTCGTTAACCTGTACAGCCTACTTAGCTCTCATAGTTTTCCTTTTAATTTCGTTAATATACTACTGCTGTTAATTTTTTGACACATCCAAAATGTGGAAAAATTTCTTAATGAAGCTCTTGACGAAATTTTTCTGGTCACAAAAGTAAGTATACATGATTTAACTATGAATATTTCGTATGTTAGTAATGGTAATTATTCTATACGTATATATTTACCTGTTTTTTATCTTTGTTATAGGTGGCCTTAATTTTTGGACTCAATGGTGCTTGCCGCGGATGTGAACTTGTAAACTTAAAGGTGGAGGACGTTGAAAATCATTCCAATGAGTTGCTGCTGATTAATGTAAAGGAAACTCAGACAAAGAAAAATCGGTCATTCATTGTACAAGGACAATATACTAAAATCATTCATAAATACCAAGCATTACGTCCCACCAACATGGAAAACAATAGATTTATTATAAACTATCGGAATGGGAAATGTACTCGACAAGCCATCGGCAAAAATAAAATTAGCAATATGCCAAAGGAAATTGCTAAATATTTAAAACTTAAAGGTGTTGAACTCTACACCGGTCACTGCTTTAGAAGAACTTCGGCGACTTTCTTGGCGGATTCAGGGGCGGATATTACGTCAATAAAAAGACACGGTGGTTGGAGCTCTGATGGAGTAGCTGAGGGTTATATCGAAAGCTCAATGGCGAATAAAACCATATTAAGCAGTCAAATTAACAAAAATATAAAACTTAATCCATCAGAGCCACAACCATCAACTTCCGGCATCTTATCTTCGTCCGTAACTCACGATGCACCACCACCACTACTCCGACGTATACTATCTACAATTAAACGCAAGTTCCTCTGACGCAAGAACAGAGAAATACTCAAATCAACTCATCAACAATAAATGTATCAAACAAAAATGTAACTCTCTCTATCAATAATTGGACCAATGTTTCGAATGTTAACTTTTACTTTTAATTGTCATTATTTTTAATAAATGCTTATCTCATATTATTATTGTGTAATTTTTTTCGCAAATGGTACGAAAAGTAGAGTATTTTCCTCGGTGATAAAGCTGTCTTAGTCTTGGGTGAACTTAAATCCAACACAGAAGACACGCGACAGAAGACACTGCTTTATCCCCTTGGTTAATAATCTACTATTACCACTTTGTCGGTATGATTAATATGTATACATATGCCAAATTACAGCTTTCTAGTACGAACTGTCTCTGAGCTAAGCCGCGGACAGACAGACGGACAGACAGACAGACGGACATAGCGAAAGTATAAGGGTTCCTTGTTTACTACGGAACCCGAAAAACGCCCCGGTGGTCACCACACGGACGCGGGCACCGTTACCTCTCGAAAGACCGATCCGAAACCCCCTTTGTGCTTGTTAGGGCACATCCCTGACGGTACCGTATAGAACAACCTCCTACTAGGTACGTCACGAAATCGCAGTCTTAATAGTTATACATGTAGGTACCTATACTCCATTTGAAATAATATTAGACATTTAACTAAGCCTTTTTTACAGTCCGTTCAACCGATTTTGACTTCTATCGCGTTAGTGGCATGACAAATGGCAGCTGCAGTAAACGGTTGGTTTTTTAACCACTTTTTTACTTCTAATGCCATCCTTATACCTACGGCATAGAAGTCAGAATAGGTTGAATGGACTGTAAAAAATGTTTGTTTAAATACCTAATCTTATTTCAAATGTGATACCCCAGTACCTAGGTAGTTTATGGATAGAACTTGTCGAACAGAGTTGTGGCAATGTACACAGGTATCAGTGTGCTGTAGCTCAATTTATCCTCGAACTTTCTGGTTACCTATCATACGTAGTCCGGATGTGTAACGTGATTCGCGCTCCCCTAGGCCATTTAGGTAGCAGGTACTACAACTTCAGCCATTTTGAGCTCCAAACTGAAGTATAGATTGGTTATTTGTACGATGAGGCGTGTAACCTCTTTCTACAAGCAATATTGGTAATTGGTGTCCTGAATATCACCTAATTAATGAGATTTTTTTGTTACCAACCGCTAATGCTAACTGAGTTCGGTCTGACGAGTCTTATTAGGACACTCGCTAGGAGATAATAATTTCAAAAAGTCGTCGTTATCGAAATCGATAAGGAGGACTATAATAATAACATGGGTTTGAGTGGATGCGCGCCTTTTTTTCGGGTAAATTGTTAGGAGACTGCATGGTCAACCCTTCGCGTTATGATCTTCGCCAGTGTTTTGGGCATGTTTATCAAATGAAAATGAGGAGGAGTCCACCTACTTTGATGCCTAAATGCCTCATCGTGCATAGTTTAAATTGGTGGTGTTTAAGTTGGTGTCCATACTACATTAGACAGACAAGTTAGGTGGATAAGTAAAGTGAAACAAGAAACTCGTCTCTGGGGGCTTTGATAAGACCTAAGCTGGATTATGGAGTTGAGGATTCTGTCCTGTTTCTCAAAGGTGCAATTTTAACTTTAGCGATTTGTTTACTACCCGGTCCTATGAATGGACAGAGTGAAAAACTCATATCCCATTTAATATTACAGAAATATTTAAAAAATGTTTAACTTTCATAATCAGACCAAATAAAAACCAAGACAGCGCTGTCACCAGTGAAGAGAAGCCGGTTTCATAAACATGTGTGCACTTTGTGTGGTGTAGTTTGGTTGTAGTGTTATTGTAAACGGTTGTAAATGTGTGCGTGTGAGCGTGTATGCACAGAGCCGTGGTGTAGTTTTGGCAAACTGTATTGCTTGCAGCGTTCTGTTTTGGTTTGTTTTTTCGGTCTGAGCTTTCATAAGCAACATGTTTACCTCCCATATTTTCCCTATAAACGGTATAATCACTGTAGGTACCTATTCTATAAAATCTAAGAATAAGCCGGATAATTCTTAGAATCTACCAATCGTTATCTTTGTTGTAACTATATACCTACTACTATTTATTATACATATAGTTGACAAGAAGAATGTGATTATTATTGTATACGATGGGTTTTAACGCAGTCATGTCCTATGGCATGTAATTATATCAGCAGGTAAACGATTACTGTTGAGGAAATTGATTATAGGTTTCACACTACTAGGTAATCGGTACCGGTTTCCGCGACAAACATCATATTGATCGGTATTATGTGATTTTGTTGTGTAAACAAAGAACCTGTTTGCGGGTAGGTAGGTAGAGTACAACTATTTTCTTAATGTCCCTCGGCAAACTTCGTGTTTCGTCAGTCGTCGGATTTCCATCAGTTACCCTTTGCACTTGGTGCTTGTACAAATTAACTCTTGCCGCTGCGCCCGCGTTGCCGTCAACCACAATTACAAAGTGCAAAGGGTAACTGATAGAAATCCGACGACTGACGATGACGAAACACGAAGTTTGCATGTAGTGTATGGGCAAATAGTTCAAAGGATTCGGGATTTAAATTTTTATTACTTAGGTAAACAAAAACTGCATTTTTGTTTAACGTTACGCCTGTATTTCTCGAAGGGTTGGGCAGAGGGGAGAACGTACACCCATATATCTCCATTTATGTTTAAGTCCCATTTAGGAATGTATTTTGGTTTTCTGGAAAGGAAGTAGCTTATGTATTGAAGCAATAGGGATGATGCCTGGGTAAAAAAAAAAAAACTAATTAATCCGTCAGTCAGATAATAAAAAAAAAATTGACACGTATTTTTCTTTATCTTATTAATAAAAAATTACTAAGATAAAACGCATTTTAAGTTGGGGAGTGGGGGTCGCTACGTCACTAGTATGTATAAAATCTACATACTCGGGACGTCATGGCATATTTACTACCTCAATGTATTGCCGTAATCTTTAGATTACGGAAAATAAGAAAAAATACGTGTCCAATATTTTTATATAATCTCAAAGACAGACTAAAAAAATTTTTTTTGGCGTCATCCCTATTGTCCTGATAACTGATTTCTAATCTGTAAATTGTATGATCATTAAATTACTTTGATTTAAATCTTGATTTAGGCCAGTTTCAGGACGATGCAGTCGCTGCTGGTACAGGTTTGACTAGAAATAACCGAGCCATTTGTAACATGTAGACTCCTAGGTTTAACGGGGCCTCCTACCTACACAGACTGGCAATAAAATTGACAAAGTTAGCTATAATATAGCAAAAAATATTATTTTTGAACGAGTTCATCGTTATTACTCAAGTATTTATTAGGTTCTGTTCAATAAAAGAAGTATCAATCAATGGTCTAACTTCAGGCTTTTCAGGAGTCATCCAAAGTTAATAAAACCAGCTTCAGTTTCTTTCGAACCTAGCTACTTAAGTAGGTAAGTTACATAACTAATCTGCGGGCGCAATTTATTTGCCAAACATGTAAGCGAACACGAGTTTTCCACTTAGACAAATATCAACTTTATATAGGTGTAAATAAAGTTGATTTTAGACCGACTCGTATAGTTGAAAAGTCATAAAAATATGAAGTTTTAGCGCAAACTGAACCTTATTTGTAGGCATTACAGCTGTTTTCCCTAAAACTCGTGTTTGTTTACATGTTTGGCAAATGAATTGCGAACGCAGATTATCTAGGACGGCTACATGTTTTCCGAATTTTCTCTACATACTTTTTCTTATAGTTATGGCCCTACAGTCCCTTTCAAAAACACCCTGCTTTTATAATCATAATTTATGCATAATTATGCCACATGCGTATTCCATTTCATCTTCATATCTTTCAGCCAAATACTGTTTTCCAGACATAGCGTCTCTCCACAATTCCACAATGTCAGGTCTTCATCAGTCCATCCATTCCGATAAGAGGATGGAAACTTGTAAATAGATATGTTAACAAGTGAAATTAAATAAAAATTTAAAACCCCGGACACAAACAATTCCTCATTTCTCTTTCCTACTCCATCACCAGACCCTGTTCATCATCTATCTATAACTTATTCATTGAGACCATTCCAATGAGCACAAACACGATACCTGTGCTGTAAGTTGGTAAGGGAAATGGGTATCCTGGAAAATCCAGGTGATGCTGAAGCATCAGTTTAAGGTTAGTATGTTCTTCTAATTGAAGTAACAGAATACCAAATTTCAAACCTATCAGACCTGTGGAAGACGATCACATCCATTCATCAACTAGAAAAGAGCTGATAATCTTCAAACAGCGGAACCGATTTTGATAAAACATGTCTAAGAAACATCGCTAAAAATCCTCCTTTCAGATAATAAAAAAACCGCATCGGTTTACCCGTTTGAGCTACGGTGCCACAGACAGACACACACACTTAGCGGTCAAACTTATAACACCCTTTTTTGCGTCGGAGGTTAAAAATAAGGGCCGTTAAGCTGTTGGTTCCGTCTGTCATTCGTAGATCTTTGACAGTTGTCATCATCATGAAAGCTTATCTTTCTGATACACGCTGTATCAGAAAGAGAAGCTTTCTCCATGGGACAACCATCGTAATCTCGAAAAAGTCGTCCCATAAAATTTATTTTCGTTCATTGTGCGTCCCAAGGAGTAAGTTCTTCAGTTTGATGGTCTATCTATCTATGTTAACTACACCTTTCTGATACAGCCTGTAACATACTAAAACAGGGGGGCCAATTCGGATGTATACAACTTTTTTTTGTCCCCATTCTAATTTGACGCCAAATTATGCAGTTGTTTGGTGTATATAATAAAAAAAATAAAAAATACACGACGTATATTAAGTAACCTAAGCGTCGAGAGCAGTGTTTGTCATGACGTGGCAACACTTCGTGTCCGGGTTCGCAACAAGTCAATCGTCATCCTGAGGATGCCTCGCTGAGAGGTGAAACACGTGACGATTTTTACAGGGTTCTTTATGACTCTATAAGAACAGTTAAGCGGACTAGGTTACTAAATATACGTCGTCTATTGAGTCAATTAACTGTCTATTATTTCGTTAAGATGCGGCAAATTTTGTATGTTCGACGCTTGCATAACGTCGCATGTCGCGTCGCAGATGCTGACGGCAAATAACGGTATTTATCTGCATCGGTTAGAATAGAAGCTGATCCCAACATAGTTGGAGAACGGCTGTGCAGATGATGATGGTGTTAAAAATAAGGGCGACGTTATGCAAGTGTCGAAGTATGAATCCATATTGCCGGCCAGATCTTAAGATATGGAATTTGAAACGGGTAACTATTTTGCTCATAGTCAGACATTTCTTACGATTCTGTGAGGACCATGCAGGTTAACATCTCCTGTAGAAACACCATACAGATTTGAATGGAACTGTCCTGAAGTTGGTACGTATGACGCAGTCATCGTACCTATAGCTCAACAGACTTAACACGTTCAGTGCCGGGAACCCTCCTGGAGTATTCACCTAGTCGCATATGGGATGCCAGGAGCCCTCGCGGAGGGCTCATTTTAAATGTAGGTTTTATATAGGCGAATACATTTATGTAGGCGAATACATCGCTAAGAAATTATAAACCATGAAAATAAAATCTGATGTAAATTTTTACAAGATTTATTAGTAAGTATATGCGTTGGTTTTAAAATCCAAGCATTTTAATTTTTTGTTCACGGTTACAGATATTCACAAAAAAAATTAAGGTTGGAAACTACGTATAGCGACAAGACCTCCTGAAAACACTATTATACTTCGTTATATGCCCGTTTTCACCGACATCCCCTGAGTTTATGGGATCCCCTAAGAATGGTTAGGGGCCTGTTAGAAGGTGGTTTCTGTTTCACCAACAGTAAGGGGTCAGTTAAACGTTAAAAGGTCCCCTAAAATTAGGTGGTCGAAATGTGGGCCCATTAACAGGCACATACGTAAGTGATCTCTCAAGCAACCAAGATTGATAGTGATTTATATGAATTTATGGAAAATTTGGAAACTGTTTCTACAGTATTCAACGTAAATAACAGCCATAGACCAAAAACATATCAAGAAACTGTTTTTATCGGAGATATAGGCTGTGTAAATCTTCAGTGTTGTATTTATTGGAAAATATTAAACTCATCTTAGAATTTCCTGATAAAAGGTATAACTAGTACCTAGTAGTACTAGGGTACTAGGTACTTATATGTAAACAATAAAAAATCGTAAAAAAAAAATACATATGGCCGTGGTATTTTTTCTGTTTGTTCCACGATACTTACCTACGTTGACACCTAACTATTAATGTAAACCATACACTTGTGAGGAACGTCTGTCATTATTGTATTCGCTTAATAATGCTTATTTCAGAATTAATTCTATATCTCCAATAAATCAATTATTAATAGCATTGAGGTTTTATGCTACGGGTAATCATTAGTTGGCTGTGGCAGACAAGGCATCAGTGTGCAGTCGACGAGTATCCTCACAAGTCACAACAAAAAGACAATCAAATCTCACGTCAGTACGTCACAAAAGAAAGAAGTGTCAAATATAAATAAGACCACAGATAATACGCGAGGTTTCGTTATGTATACACAGAGTAAATAAGCAAAAAAATATGAAATTAATTAAAAATATGAGTGAAATAATATTTATTATTGCTATCAAAACATTATTTATTAATAACTGTATCCAAATGAGTGTATACTTTAGAGAATTTCATAAAAAGCTATCTTTGTCTCAAAGTATCGATAAGTTTAAACACTATTATCGAATACAAAACGTCACATAGATATGTGTCCTCTAGTTAAGTGATAAAAATTATGGTGAAACGAAATTTAATTTAGGGACTAGTTTGGGGGAACGCAGGTGGTAGTATAGGGGATGTCGGTGAAAACGGGCATTAGTGTTTTATAACACGGTTTTAAATCTAATGCCGTTGAGCGTCCGCGATGGTTAACTTTAACGCAAACGTAATGCCGGCAACCCTCCCGGAGGGTTCACTTTCAATATGTATATGTGCATAGCGTATGAATTCTATGAAAATGGGTGGAGTCGAAAGTGTTAAGGAGCTCAAAGGTATATTATGGCTATATGATTACTATTGGGTGTTAGCAAGGGCGTCGCCAAGGCAAAGAGCGCAGCTGCTCCCGCCCCCTACAGATTAAAAAATCAATGGGGCAATTAGGGCAATTTAATGTAAAGAAACTACATATATTTATAGCCAATTTTGTTTATTTGGACGTATATTGTTTTTTAAAGTTCTATGTCTCCTAAACGGGGTGTAATCCGGAGTCTGAAAGGTCTGTTTCCAACCGAGATGAAACTGATTTGTCAAAAATCAAATGTCCACCAGCGTCGATTTTGGCCCCATTGTGACCTCTACGGTGGTAAGACTCGTACCGTACTACTACAAGTGTAAAGCTCCATGTGCTCTTGACTCTACCTATACCCATACTTTTCCTATCATAGGCATAAACTGGACTTAGAGGTCCAAATTTTGCAAAAAAAAGTTGGTAGGTAAAATAATGAAAAAACACTGCAAGCAGAAGGATTGTTCGTTCAGTGAAGAAATTAAAAAAAGAGGATCTTCTTGGCGGTATTTAAGGTCCAATACCTACCTTAAACACCGTCAAGTACATCCTCATTTTAAATGAAAGCTTTTAATAGATGCTTAGGTATATATTTTTAATTCAACATTTATAAACGATAGGTACTTTAACGAGGAATTATAATGAATGCTTAATACTTTTTAGTTATAACATTTGGATTTTCTTTTTCACAAAATACGATGGTTTCTTCCCGGTGAGTTTAACCCCTCCTGTTCTTTACTTGTTCGTAGATTTCATGGCCGGTGCCGATGGCGCTGATTACTCCGAGTCCGGATTTCTGTAGCAAATATGAAAATTAAGTAATTGAAGATATGTTGGGGTTCACTTTTGAGGCATGAAGTTGACAAGGAATTTTCCAACGATGGGTGCCACAAAAGGGTGTGTATGAGGTACAGACATTTATATCAATATATAAAAAATACTAAGACTCCAAGCATTTTTTTGTTTGTTATTAATGTTAAAACATGAAAACGGATAAACGAATGCAGAAATATACAATACCTATGCAGTTAAGCATAATTTGTACAGAGTTTTACAAAAAAAAATTGGGACTCAATTTCAGGTCCCACAAAAAGAGATGGAAAATAAAAAAACAATATACTCAAAATAGCTTTAGCGCCTTTCTTCAAAGCACTGCCGGTCCCTTTAGGGTGTGGGCTAGTGCCGCCCATCAGCATGGCGAACATTGCCAGAACCAGAACTATCAAGCCGAACATTTTCATGTTGAGATGTGCGCGTCACTGGGTACTTCGTTCCTGCGTTCCTGGATGTAGTGGGTAACATAATCGAAGCCAGAGACCAGGGCATGGGGACCCTACTTGTCCTACTAGATTTTTCGCGTGCTTTCGACTCTATAAATACTTCGCTTCTTCTCTCCAAGCTGTCGTACTATGGCTGTGATGTCAAAGCGGTTAATTGGTTTGAGAGTTACCTCAGTAATCGATCACAGTTTGTCCAGGTGACTTGCGACAGTAATGGAGATACCAAGTCTTCTGGTCCAAAGCAGGTGGACAGGGGCGTACCTCAGGGATCAATCCTTGGCCCACTGCTCTTCATCCTGTACAGTGCTGACATCGCCAACTGCCTGATTAACACCAAGTTCCACCTTTACGCCGATGATCTGCAGTTGTACCTCTCATTCCGCTCCCAGGATACTGCTGAAACTGTAAGCAGAATAAATGAGGATTTAGAACGGATATCCACTTGGTCCAGAAGAAACTCCTTGGTCCTGAACCCTAGCAAGTCTAAGTATATTGTGATGGGATCTAGGGATTTCCTGAACAAAATGCTTACTTGCAACCTGGACCTCAGGATTGATGGTTATGGTGTGGAGAGGGTTCTGGAGGCTCGTAATCTTGGGGTAGTATTTGACGGGCAGCTGCATTTCGAAACTCACATAATGGAGGCCGTGCGCAACTGCTTCTACCGACTCAAGCTCTTGTATCGTGTCCGTCCCTACATAAGTGTGGATATGCGTGTCATGCTGTGTGAGTCACTTGTTCTATCCAAGCTGAACTACGCTGACACTGTGTATGGGGCGTGCATTCTCGGTAGAAGCGAAAAACTTATCCAGCGGGTGCAGAATGCTTGCGCAAGATTCTGCTACAATGTCCCACCACGTTCCCACATCACTCCTTTTTTAAATAAGGGTAATTTGATGAGAATGTCAGCACGCAGAAAGCTTCACCTGGCTACCCTACTCTTTGGTACTATTCTCACAAAAAAACCAGACTATTTATACAAAAAACTGTCTTGGTCGCGCGATGTTAACAAAATTAAAACTAGAGCATCTTCGTACCTCATGTTGGCCTCATCGCACAGAACTGCTGCTTTCCGTGGTAGTTTCAAATTCGCTGCCTCTCGTTGTTGGAACGACCTGCCACCGCCGTTTCGTGCTATAAAGACAGTTGGTACATTCAGAATAAAATTTAAACAGCACTTACTACAGCTTCAAAAGGATACCACACAATAAACTTACCCCAGGGGGCCTACCACCACCACTAGCGCACCTACATTAGTTTGGTGTGGGAAAGAGATGAAGCTTTACAGGACGTATAGCTCCATCTCTTTCCCCCACTGACTTAAGATTTAACTGATTAGAGGTGGTGGTAGGCCCCCTGATCTGCACGCGTCTGGCGATGGTGGCATTAAGTACAAACACAGTGGTTCTTTCGCACTTTGTTTTATTTTTTTATATTTCTTTTTTCTTTTTTTTTCTTTTGCACTGTTTGTCAGAACTCTTGAACCACATTAAACTATCTGTATTTCTCCAAATGCCGTTGGCTGACTACCACAAAACACTTTTCATTCCACTATTCACTATATTATACTATACACAATAAACAGCCGTAATGTAAATAATTATTTTTGCCGGTGTCGGCGTCTGCGTCTCTTTACTTGTCAATACGATGCCATAGAGTACCACAGATACTAAAGGCATAGACAAGTAACTGATGTTACGTCTGATGCAGACACGCGGATTACATAATATTTCACTCTTCATTGTATTTCACACTCCTTTTTATTTTTTATTATATTTATTTGTCTGTATCTATCCGTGACATCACTGCGGGCCCTATCAGAATATCAGCGCTGTGACATTTTTATTTATTTTTAAATGTCGCGGCATTATGCTGAGATAGGAGCCTTTTGGCCTCGTACAGGACTTCCTTCTTTTTATGTTACTGTTACTTTGTTTTTTATTGTTTTTGTTTTTTTCCTGTGCGAGTCACAATAAATACTTTTTCTTTCTTTCTTTCTTTTCTACTTCACCACAAAGAAATGATAGCCTTTGGTCGCCTTAGCTAACTTATATACCGCAAAACGCGCTTGAATCCTGCGCACTGTGAAAAACCATAAGTCGTTTTCCTTAAACGTAAGCTCATACATGTTGTTATCGTAAAGATGTATCACATTGCATAAGTGGTACATCTTTACGATAGCAGAATGTTCAAAGATGATTTTATATGAATTAATATTATCCGACTGTGTCTTAAGATATGGAATCTAGCTTTTGCCCGCGGTTTCACCCGCGTGGAAATTTGGAATTATTTCTCGGGAACGTACTCTCACACATCGGTGGGTTAAATATTTAGAAGTTTAACTCTAGGTTTATTAACTCTAACTTGGTGGTGCAAGGTGAACTGTTTGACTCTGACCCTGAATTAGCTGTTAACGTGTTATTTGGCGTAAATAACCCATGAAAGCGAAAGTATCTCACGTAAAATTGCCTAAGTATTCTAGGTCCTAACTTAGGTATGGTCTATCCGTGTGCCTTTCATCCAAATCGGATCAGCTGTTAACGTGTGAAAAGGTAACAGACAGACATGTATATAGAGTTACTATCGCATTTATAATATTAGGTATACGTACATAATATGAATAGTATCTCCTATGGACGGAAATACCTTAAATGAACGGAAGCAATATTATCTTAAAACATTTTTGGTTTTGTAATCTTAAATCTTTGCTAGGACATGAAGTCTTTGTGGGCTGGAAACGCGTGAGCATGCCACATACAGTTTTTTAGGGTTCCGTACCTCAATAGGAAAAAACGGAACCATTATAAGATCACTAGTCTGTCTGTCTGGGTTGCTGGCTGTCTGTCCGTCTGTCACACCCAATTTCTCCGAAACAAACGGGCCGTTTAAGTTAGAATTTGGTTCTCATATGCATTTCTGTGACCCAAACAAGGACGTGTAACATGAATAGATGAATTTTGAATATGGGAGTCACTTTTGGGGGTCAAACAAGAAAATTAAAAAAAAAAGTTTTGCTAACTGTACCGTGTGACATCGAATGAAAGGGCTTGTTGCTGGGATCCAAATATTTTTTTCATAATTTGAAGAATAAATACTTTTATAGATATTTATTCCGTGTAGTGCCGGACGTAAAGAATAGTACCATCCCATATCTTCCAATGGGTCGTGTCGTAGAAGGCGACTAAGGGACTCACTAGAGAATGGGCAGCAGCGTTCTCTATGCATTTTAACACCATACTGCGGTCGCCAACCCGCCTCCCAAGCGTGGCGATTATGGCAAACCCCCCATTTGGGAGAGGCCTATGTCCAGTGTAGCAGTGGACTTCATTCGGCTGAAATGATGATGATGATGATATTTAACTAAATAGATGAAAATTTACCGTTTCCCTTATCTCCGAAACTACTGCGCCACTGTTTATAAATGTTGCACCTAAAATGTTGAAAAAAATACAGAGAATGGTTCTTTACAGGATAACAGGAAACCCTATAAAAAGTCTATGGGCTTAAAATAACATGGGTAAATCACAAAATATTGTGCGTACAAACATACACTTGCAGTTGGAATGTATGAGAGAACATGTTTTTCAACTACAATGTTAAGTTTGTTCTTGGGATAATTGATCCCAACTTAGGTACCCTTCATTTGCGTGGTCCGACACGCACTTGACCGGTTTTTTTCTAAATGTACACACCTACTACTTTTAGCGTTTGTTGAGTTTGAGCTTTGTTCATAGTCATCGCAAATGCTGTTCATGAGGGAAATGCACTCTTTTAAATTGGAATGGTGAATCTGCCACAAAGATCGGAATACGGGGTAATAGGTATCAAAACATTTTCTCCTTTACTTTTCCTGACATAATTATTGCTTTTACAATATTCCGCCCCGGGTGTGTAATTTAAACTTTAACTGTGGGCCATAACTTAATCTTTGCGCATCGAGATCACGCATTGACAGGACCCATTTCTTAACGTGGATCGTCAAAGGTAGACCGCGAAATTCAAATTTTCTTACGTTTTTTTCCAGTTGCAAGTCAGTGTCAGATTGTATCTTGATTAAAATATGATTCGCCACCATAACAAATATATATTTACATAAAATTATAATCTTTAGAATCATTATTACATCTTTCTAAGTTAGATTTGTTCTGAAATGTCATGATTTCATGAAAATGTCAGTCGTTGGAATAAATCTAACATATAGATATGTATGAATGATTCTAATGATTACTATTATATAAATCCATATTGGTTATGATTGAAAATCATATTTCGATCAAGATACAACATTATAACACTGACAGAGCAAAGCCCATTTATAAAACTGTCTTTGACCATTGTTGATCGCAGCCATGTTTTTTAGTGTACTGAATGACTATTCAATTGTAGCCGAAGAATAAAGCATTGCTAATAAAACTTACAGCCACCGCGTAGCGCAGTTTTTTTCTGAAAAATTAATGCATAATATATTGTAACTGCAAAGTAAGTCTTAACGTGACTCTAATATAACTTTTATCGACAAAAGTAGGTACTTAGGCATACAAAATCCAGGGGGGGGGGGGGGCAGCCTCCTCTACCCTTTCGTACACCCATGGCAGGACACCAAAAACAGATTTGAATACTGTCTGAAGTTGGTACGTCAATCATCGTACTATAGCTCAACCGATGACATTAACTTCAGGAGCTTAAAGGTATATTATGGATAAGTGTGTTGCGATATGATACCGCAATCCACTTAGTTATTAATCGAACCTCTAATCATTCCCATTTTGCGCTCCTAAAAATATAATTGAACACTCTAATATAATGGTTGCGCCTCTTTTTGTGAACCCCAAATTATTCCTATTTTTGAGGTCATACAAATACTAAATGGCCAAGTAATAGCGACCAACTTGGATGTAGCGCTCGCTGGCCGCTGCCGCGGTACCGCTCGCTTAGGCCGCGCGCGTTTGCTCACAGTTCCAACCTAATCTAACTTACTTGGTCGGAGTACCCTAGCTAAGTTACTGCGACCTACTCTAAGAAAAGGTCAAAAACTTAAAAAAGAGGCTCAATTATTAGAAAAAGTGTTCATCATTAGAAGGGCATAAAGAATTAGAGGTTCAGTTAAATATTTCCCTATGATAACTATTGGGCATTGGGCGTTGGGTATAATCTGGACTTAGAGGTCCGCATTTTGCAAAAGTAAGTAGGTAGGCAAAAAATTATAAAAATTTGACACGGTAAGCAGGAGAATTATTTCTTCAATGAAGAAATTACAAAATGAGGATCTACTTGGCAGTGTTTAAGGTTATGAGTAAATTAAAGCATATATATAGATGTTTAGGTATAATTTTTTTATTCAACATTTATAAAACAAAAGTTTAACGAGTATTTAAAGATGCTTAATACCTTTTAGTTACAATATTTAATAACATTTCGATGTTTCTTTATCACAATAGATGCACTATACGAAGGTTTCTTCCCGGTGAGTTTAACCCCTCCTGTTCTTTACTTGTTCGTAGATTTCATGGCCGGTGCCGATGGCGCCAATCGCCCCGATTCCGGCTTTCTGCAACAAATAATATAAAAATTAAGTCATTGAACATATGGTGGTGTTAACTATTGCGGTATGAAGTTGACAAGGAATTTTCCAACGATGGGTGCCACAAAAGGGTGTGTATGAGGTATATACTGACATTCATATCAATATAAAAAATACTACTCCAAGTTAAATTGTTTTTAATGTTAAAACATGAAAACGTCAAAGGAGATCATTCACCGTCCATAAATTTTTGGGCTAAATGTGAAAGGGCCGGACAAACAAAAAAAAAATGCTATATGCCGAAAGAATACGTATTTCTCTTAATTTTTAGTATAGGATCAAACCTGTAGGGTCATACTCCGTCAAGATACATGACTTCGAAAAATCACTTTTTGATACGGGGTTATGAGTGAGTACCTAAAAACATGTGTTATTTTATTGCACTGTTTTTTAATAGAAACCACTAAATAGACCTAAAAACCAGTTAATACTAGTGATACTAACTATTTCAATCAGCTAATACTAGTACTGTCGAAACAAAAAACTTTATTTGGCATACTGAGTTGTGTGGATAATAACCCTAGAGCGTTAAGTAGTTTCACAGTAAAAGATGACAACTGTTATGTTTACTGGCATAAAAAGCTATTACTATAATTAGATTATTCTTTTAACTAAAACATACTGAGAGCAGTATTTTTCAAACCCGTATTACAGCGCAGGGAATGGCCCTACAGAGGCCTACAGGGCATGAATAACATGTTCTAACGGAAAATATATTATTTTTGTTAGGCACGTTTATAATTTAGCCCAAAACGAACGAAAACGAAAAAAAAAATAGGCACTCAATTTAAGGCCCACTAAAATCTCCAAGTCCCCAAAAAAAAAAAAACATATAGGTACTCACAATAGCCTTAGCTCCTTTCTTCAACGCATTGCCGGTGCCTTTAGGGTGTGCGCTAGCGCCGCCCATGAGCATGGCGAACACCGCCAGAACCAGAACTACCAAGCCGAACAGTTTCATGTTGAGATGTGCGGGTCACTGGGTACTTCACTACAAACGAATGATAGCCATCGGTCGCTTTAGCTAACTTATATACTTCAAAACACGCTTGATGACTAACCTTGAGGAGAATCCTGCGCACTGTGAAAAACCATAAGTCGTTTTCCTTAACTTAAGCTCATACGTTGACAATAGCACAAGTGGTTCATGTTAACGATAATAGAATGCTTAAACAGATGATCATATAATTGTTTGTTGTTTGCCGAAATGCAAATAAGTTACAGTAACATTTTAATGATGTTGTATTTTTATTGACATTCTTTGTAATCGTGCCCGAAAAAAGGGGAAAAACAACACTTATGTTAAAGGAACTTCTAACTGTGGAAAAATTATTAAAAGTTGCATCAAAAACAAACTTATTTCAGTAAGATGTTTTTTAGGTACATATAGGTTTTGAAGTACATGAGAGACTTATAAAGTATGCATCATTAATTACATGGTGCGGGTACAATTAATTGTTGGGCGAATCGCTGCTCTCCTTGCTAGATCACTGAGTAATCTGTATTTAGGAGAGACAGTTTCAACTCCCAATTTGAGTGTCACAATAATCATGTTTTTATGCTTTTGGAGCTTACAATAACGAAGCACAAAACTATATATGTATATTTACTGAAATCATTTTATTTTAACCGAATTACTTTCAAAGGCAAAATCCCACAGGTTTTCGTTCGCGAATAGGATGAAAACAAAACAAACTCTGAAAATTCCACGAAACGGTCTTTGATCTGAGTGACCTCCACAACCAACATTTTATCAAGAAACAAGGTTTAGCATACCGTATCAGAGTCAGATGTTATCAATTAGTGAGTGGGTGCTAAGATCGTTCAGGAATAAATATTCTTAGTATCTACATATTAATACTTTCGACTTTATATTATATGTATTCTGAGCATCTACATGTAAATTAATATATAGCAATGTAACTGCAAATGTTTCGTTTCGCGAACGACAGACGACCACACGGATACTTATTTTATTTTCTTTTACACCTTAGGCCTAAATCGGAATGGGCACGCCACAATTGCGGCGATAAGTCCCCTCTTTGAGGAGTGGCTTGAGAGGCGCCATGGCGTCCTCACCTTCCGCCTGACGCAGGTCCTCACCGGACACGGTTGTTTCGGGAGGTTCCTGTTCCGCGTAAGGCGGGAGGAAACGCCCGGGTGTCACCACTGTGTGGATCGCCCGGAGGACACGGTGGAGCATACGGTGGAGGTCTGCCCGGCTTGGGCGGAGCACCGCCGTGTCCTCACGGAGGCGATCGGCGGCGGCGATCTCTCGCGTCCGGCCCTGGTTCAGGCCATGGTTCGGAGCGAGAGTGCATGGGAGGCCGTCACCTCCTTCTGCGAAGCAGTTATGCTCGCGAAATTCAAAAGCCACTTTTACCAGGCCCCTTAAGGGCCTGGTAAAAGTGGCTTTTGAAATTCTGCGATGATTGCCTCATAGGTACCTATTGCATAACCAGCCTATCATTCTGCACTTCTGGGAGACATGGCTGCTCTATGTGAGAAGTGTGTATACCATAAACAATACTGCGTAGGATGCTCTTTGCCTTTGTGATAATTTTCACAAAGTCTTTTGTTTTTTGTATCTATTCGTGTAGTTAGTTATTGTATTTCGTACCTAGTGTTAATAGTTTGTAAATAATTTATTTTATTTTACAAAGTCTTAGTAGGTACAGGTTTGATGGAAATCCACTTGGCAAGTGATCCAGGAATTGGTAAATTAAAGCATGAAATTAAGTTAATATTTTATTTAATAACAACATCAACATTTTGGAGGATTTAATATCACAGAAAATTAACAATACAAGTTATCCCCAGTTCATTACGTGTTCGTAGACATCACGGCCCGCGCCGATGGCACCAATCGCTCCGATTCCACCTTTCTGTAACAAAATAAAAAAATTATCATTGAAGATTTTTTGTAAACTTAAACTACTAACCAGGTCTTTCTTTTTCCGATTTAGGTTTTTTTTTTTTTTTGGATAGGAAATCATCAAATGACTTCTCCCGCTCTGGGCAGAGCGAGAGGGTGTGTCAGACTTTTACTGACTAAAACCCACCCGTGTTCCTTCCGTTGCCTGTGTGCCGGGGCCGCGTTATCCCTTTCGGACAAACCCGCAACCCCAGCAGGCATTGGTCTTTCGACCCCGTCGGTTGGTGCTGACATCTCTTTGAGGCGCGCGTGGAACACAACGCGCCGTCGACACGGGCCTGGTCCTTATCGGACGGCGAGCTGCCCATTGCTCACCGTCCGCAAGCCCGCGCCTACGGTGGCCGGAAGTCGGCTCTGGACTCCCGACGCCCGGGGCGTCTCCTGCGGCGACTAGGGCCGCGAGGGCGTGCAGCTTGCATCTCCCTCGCGCGCTCCGCCTCCTCCTTCGCGAGCATAACTGCTTCGCAGAAGGAGGTGACGGCCTCCCATGCACTCTCGCTCCGAACCATGGCCTGAACCAGGGCCGGACGCGAGAGATCGCCGCCGCCGATCGCCTCCGTGAGGACACGGCGGTGCTCCGCCCAAGCCGGGCAGACCTCCACCGTATGCTCCACCGTGTCCTCCGGGCGATCCACACAGTGGTGACACCCGGGCGTTTCCTCCCGCCTTACGTGGAACAGGAACCTCCCGAAACAACCGTGTCCGGTGAGGACCTGCGTCAGGCGGAAGGTGAGGACGCCATGGCGCCTCTCAAGCCACTCCTCAAAGAGGGGACTTATCGCCGCAATTGTGGCGTGCCCATTCCGATTTAGGCCTAAGGTGTAAAAGGAATAATTATTTCAAAGGTAAAAAATATTTGCGTGAAATTAGTTGTACAGTCGACTACACGTCAGTGGTAACGATATCAGTTTAAGCTCGCCTCGTATTCTATTGAAACTCCGTACTCCGCTAGACCAGCTCAATTTCAAAGAGTTCCCTGATGTCCGGTCGACTGTACAGTACCTACAGATTTTTCTGAAACTTATAGTGCTGTATCATCTTTGAATTTACAAATAAAAATCAGATACCAATTCGAAATTAGTTATAACTACTGAGCACTTGATTCGGTTTTAGTTATGTTATCCGGAATTCAAAAACATTTACTCTAATTTCGTGTCCTACAAAAAGTCCCAAATAGATGACTAAAACAAAACACAGCACATGGCCTTAGCTCCCTTCTTGAGTGCCTGTCAAACGAATGATAGTCTTTTGTTGCTTCACATATACCATAAAACGCACTGATGAACCTACTAAGAGAATCGCACTGTAAAAACGACTAACTATCATACAATCATAAAGTATTTACCCTTAGTTAAGGCTTGTGCAGACCAGCGCGACTTGTCGCGCGACGCGACACGAACAATAAAATTTCTAAGAAAACTTCACAGTATAACAATAACCGGTGTCACGTCGCGCGACAAGTCGCGCTGGTCTGCACAAGCCTTTAAGCTCGCGATTAGCATAGTACCTACAAGTTATAACAGCACAATATAAGTTTTAAACATTCAACTGCTGTTCAGTAGTAGAATGTTTAAACAGATATTTAGATACTTGTTTGTTGATTCCCGAAATATAAATTGAACACAGATTTTAACAAAGTATAGTTACCCACTTATTGATCCAGCTGGATTTGTTATTCAAGTATTTGCTTTCCGTTTGTTAGTTACCTACGAATTCCAAATATCAAAAGGGGCACGGAAACAACACTAGGTAAGGATGTGTGTACAAAATTAAGGGTACCTATGAACACTATTAGGTCAATAGCAACTTTAGGTACGTAACGGGCTCTCCGTTACACTCCACGGGGCACTCGAAGCTACGAATGTGGATAATGGTGCCGATTCTCTTGTCAAAAATGCCTCTAAACTAGACTAAAAATCACTAAAATTTAGTATATCCCTGTCAAACGACGATTTCCCATTCTGAAATAAACTAAAGTGACACAACTTAACATTAGTTTAGTTTGACAGCATTAAGATAGTACTTACTGAGTTTTAAATTTACTGAAAATGGTAATTTTGCTATTCTGAATTTGAGGTTTTTCACCTAAAACTTTGATTGTAAAAAACCGAACCAGACTAAACGTGACAATTTTTAATCGCGATTAAAGTGTGGGATAAAATAGGTTGTCATGAACAAAATTCACACCAACTTCACGACTTGACTCACGTGCAAAAACAGTACTTACTGTATTTATTTTTTCTTTTGCTTAATCTCGAACACGCAAATATAATGAAAAATTCGACCCCCTCTATGAAACTCACAAACCCCAAACCCAACATGTGGGTAATATTTTCCATACAAAAAGTGAAAAATTCCATATAAAACACGTCGAGTCTGACCCCCAGCGTTTGCGCCTCCGGCTCTAAAAAAAATCACGGGTTAGGGCAAACCACGGGTACCACGTGGATTCGCGATTGTCAAATTCGATTTTAGTTGTGTCAAAATTATTTTTTAATTTAGAGAATTTTATTTGCAGAATAGCTCTAAGATTCTCATAGCCCAAAGTAAGGAATTTTAGTGATAGTTTAGTTCGGTGTACAAGAGAATCGGCACCAATATTCTATTATTCTTACTTAGGTAGTACAATTCAAACACCTTCCTCATTTACTTATTCTTGTACAGCAAGCGTAACGACTAAAGAAACCATTTTACAGTTATAGTACTCGTAGTTCCTATTGTTGGCTTTGATTTTATTTATTATTTACTCTACCAGTACCTACTAGAAGTTGGTAACAAAAGTATTTTGTATTCTTGAATTCCTTTATGGACACGTCTTGACGTAGGTAAGTGCCTCAATTAAGAGCCTTGAAAATACGTTCCTGAAAGCTTTTCAAATGCGTTTGAATGCAAGACTTTGAATAAAATCAAAGCCCATTTAAAATGTAGTAGTTGTATGCCTGAGCCTCTAAAATGAGATATCAAACACAAGATGAACTCGAGATAAGTAACAAAGGAATCTTCTATATTACGTATAAATGAAATGCCTTCAACCGAAGCGAGTTTAATAAGATTTGTATCAATTTCATCAAAACAAATTCAAAATTAATGGTACAATTTGTCTCAATTCCGCTTTCAGATAACGGAAAGTAATTAATTAGGTATTAGAATACAAATCGGTTAATGCGACGTTACTATAGGAGATTGAAGTCTCTAATTGAATTTGAAGTAGGTACCAAATGAATCTATCATTAAGAACTTTGAAATAAATTCAAATTAAATGAAGCCCTATTCCCGAACTTTACGAATTTAGAATTTAATCAAATTATCAAACAATTGTCATCTTGGCCTTGCAAGCTTAGCATGACCACAAATAGAAACGGGTTTTGTCGACGGAAGAATTGACAAAATGACAGATAAACAATCAAAATGTAATTTTGTCTATTCTTCCGTCGACAAAACCCGTAGAAAACCCGTGTCTATAGTTGTCATGTCATTATTTTTAAGCGTCTGACCCTACGGGTTCGAAACTTCGAAACCAGGCTAGTAACGAAGAGTTTTTATTGGATAATAATGAGTGTGTGTTGAATAAAAAATGTTGCGTTACTAACTTATCTTGCATGATGTCGACAATTCGAGATAAATTAATAATGGTAGTAATGAATGCTATTCCCTTTTCTGCAAAACCTTTGCCTTGTAGTTGTACTATCACGATCGATTACATGGCATCACCTACTATTATTTCCGTAAACATCATATTACGAGTACTTACTAATTACCTATCCATAGCGCAGCAAAGCACCTGCGGCAGTTACATAATGTTAATTAGAAATCGTCGTATTAATAAAAACAAGTACGTTATGAATATAATTAAAATGAATAACCGCAGTAAAAAACCCCTCAAATGATTTGATCCCTTCGTAAATGAATATCTCCTTGTTTCTAAGCGTAGGTAGGTATATAACTGTGCACTGACGCGTAAACAACAATGGAGGAACATCTTCTAGGGTCAAACGTCAATATACGCCAAGTCATCATGAAGTTGTTCGGTGGCTACCGAGATGACGACTAATAGAGAAATTTGGAAGAAAAAGACATGTTGCACCGGCTCCAAATAAATTGTGATAAATGGGCAAGAGAGTGTTGATGATGATCAAGTTGTTCGGTCTCGTAGTGCTGGTGATGGCAGTGCTGGCGCTGATGTCAGGCGGAGCTAGCGCCAGCCCTAAGGGCATCGGCAGCGCTATCAAGAAGGGCGGCAAAGTTATTGTGAGTATTATTTTTAAAAGAAAGAAAGAAAAGCTGTTTATTTTGCACAAATAAAAAGTGGCCAAAAGCCCCGTATTCGTCAATAAAATAATTTATAAAAACAAAAGAGGAAAACTAAAAATGAAAACTTTCTTCTTTATGATTTTCTTTTAATTCTGCGACATAATAATCACAAATACTAGCTAATATGTCGTTGATGCATGGACTAAATCGATGTTATGTGACACTCTTTTCCTATTCTGACTTCTACGAATTTTGCGGTTTAAATAGGATATGTTTGTTGGGTTATTTTCTTTAAGCTTCGTGCAGACTAGCGCGACGCGACACCGGTTATTTTGATACAGTGAAGTTGTCTTTGAAATTGTATTGTTAGAGTCGCGTCGTGCCGTCGCGTCGCGCTAGTCTGTACGAGGCTTTATTGTTGTATATTGTTTACATTTTATAATATTAAAATAGTAAAAAAAAAATTGTAGCTCACGGCATCAGGAACAGGGCTATTTTACAATTTAATACTAAGAATTTGTAAAACAAAACCTTGCATCGTAAATAATAGGTTTAATTATTTATGTTTATATGAGCTAGCATGCTTTTTAAGCATTTTTTCAGAATAATAATGCTGATCCTATCCAAATAATCTACCAAAGAAATAATAATATCGAATTTTGTAACTTCGCCAAGTTATGGTCGCGTCCGGTCCTTTCTTAAGGAACCCTCGGTTCGATCCTCAAGTCTTACAAATTTTATTTTGGTTTTCCAGGAGAAAGTCCTTTGACTATTTAATAATATGTTTCTTTACTTTACTACTTCTTAAAAACAAGCCATGAGTACACGTTAAAAAAATACAGTTTTACAAAATAAGTACTATATCTACAAACGTGTGGGTGAGCACTGCTCTCCTAGCTAGGTTATGAAAACCTGTGTTAAGGAGAAGACTTAATGACTTTATCACACACCTCTGATAACTCACGCATCGATACAAGCGTGATGTTTTGTCAAACCTGATCAAGTTTGTTTTGTTGTTGTCATGATTGTTTGACATTTCTGTTAATTGCAGAACTCACATTACAGATGTACCTTGCAAAACCGGTTCAGCGGCATCTGGTTAGACCGGCGGCTGAGTTCAATATCACGAACGGAGGTTACTGGGTTTTTCAATCTGGAATTTCTCAGTAGTAGCCCGGGGTCTGGATTTGTGTCCGGTTGATGGCAATAGGCTCGCCCCCTATTACATGGGACTTATAAACAGAACTGGCGAAATGTGGGTGTACTGAAGGTACACCTCTGCCTCTGCCTCTACATCACGCCAGAATGCCCCAAAGGGTTAACCCTTTGGGGCATTCTGGCGTGATGTTATGTTATGAATTCTGCTGTACAAAGATTGACTTTAATGTTTCTTTAAAATTAATGATATTTTGACATTTGCTGTAGGTAATCTGGTGAACAAGAAAATGAGCTATCTTGAACAGAAGGGCTGCAGGTACAGTAAAAATAAAAGACCGCAAAAATAGGTGGAATAACAATTTATTAACGTTGTTGCAAGTTTCATAAGTGCGTTGGTTATAAATAACCAAATTAAATAATACTGTAACGACGGCATGGTAGAAGATGAAGCTTTGGAAGATATTCTCTACTGGTGGTTTTGTTGGTAGATTTCGTGACCTGTTCCAATCACGCCGATAACACCAAGGCCGTGTTTCTGTAAACAAAATAAACATTAGGTAAATATTTCCTTTGATTAACAAGAAAAGGTTTTGAAAGGAAATAAATTGTTATGGTGAACTATAAAGAAACTTCTATTTTACTAAAGATCTGAGTCTCAAAGTAAGATATTTTAAAGCTCCGTAATGTAATAAAATACAAAGGTAAACTTTTGAACAAGGAAAACCAACTACATCATACTGTAGATCTGTGCAAAAAAATGTTAGTAAGCAGAAAGCAGCTCTTCCACAGCAAAGCAAAAGAGCTTGTAGACACGGAGATTAATCTAGCATAAACATGATAAAATATTTCCTTGTATACGAAGCACACTGCTCTAGCTAATAGTCTTTAGTAGACGAGACGGTTTACGGTAGGTAACTATTTGAACTCACAATAACTTTGCCGCCCTTCTTGATAGCACTGCCGAGGCCCTTAGGGCTGGCGCTAGCTCCACCCGACATCAGCGCCAGCACTGCCATCACAAGCAAGACGAGACCGAACAGCTTCATGATGAAAGGTAGATGTTTAAAATAATTAACTGTTAATGACTAGTTTGTCGTTGAAGACTAGCGTCAAATAATGATCTCTGTCTCTCCTGTTGGCCTTTTATACGGAAATATATTCATATGGGAAAAGTTGCTCCTCGAACTTCTTCATAAATATCACAATACCTACAGGGTTTTTTGTTTCGTCACTATTGTATTTTATTTCCTAGTAATTCGAATGAACTCGCGTTGTAAAGTGCAACTTTACACACTTACTATCCGTGGTTTATTTCCGGTAGGTTCATGCGTATATATTAATATTCTGCAAACACAATATAGGTGCAATACGCTTTTTTGGACAAGCAAAATTAATCATTCCAAATATTAAATTAAATATATTGTTTACATATATCGTCGACCGTAGGTTCAATTGAGGTAAGGGACAAAATACGATTTTTCAGGAGACGGCGACAAAGTTTTTTTTCAGACTAAATCACCCATAACTTTTTTGTTATTAACCTTTTTCGGATCTGATTTCACACATAATGTTGTATTTTAGTGCTCTATCTACCTGTGTAACATTTATTTAAATAAGTTAGCTATTTAAGAAAATAGACGTCCCTTACACCAACGTATTTTGTTAGTAATATCCCTTACTGACCAAGTATCTCGTAGTCCCGTTCCTTACAATAAATTGACCTCTACGTTGGATCCAATCTATTCATAAAAAATTGTGTAAAGGACTTGTTTAAAAGATGTATGAAACAAAATACAGTGTAAAGAGATTGTTGACAGAAAATGGAAGTAGGTACACATTTTTGACGTACTGAGTAATCCGTAATGGTAATTCGTTGATTAGGAAGACCCTTACCTTATTTGAAGAGGATTGGCGGCGGTAATTACACCATTTCAAGTTGCTATATTGCATAGTTTTTCAGATACATTGTTATTATGGAGCTGATTCGAAATTTGGATCCAAAAAATCAGTAGGGTAAGGGACATTTTTCTTAAGCTAGATTTTTTTTATATACACCTTTCGAAAGAGCGAAACATTCTGAACAAAACTGTATACTTAACTCATTTCGGGTGTTTTGTCCCTTACCTCAATTGAACCTACGGTCGACGATATAATGTTTCGGTCCAGTTCAGTCCTTTGTTGCTTATTTATAGGTATGTAAACTACATGTATACTCACAACCAAGCAAACTTGGCTCCCATTGAGAGAGCGTCTTTGTTTACGTAATGGTGACATAGAGACATCAATCTTGATCTTCTTTTGCGGCTATTACCGTTAAGCTTTGATAAGTAATCGTATTATTATTTATTTATGCCTAACTTCAAGTTTCATTTATTACAAGAACCTCCACAGAGACGAGGCCTTTTTTTTTTCAAATAACTTCTCCCGCTCTGGGCGGAGCGGGAGGGTGTGTCAGACTTTTACTGACTAAAACCCACCCGTGTTCCTTCCGTTGCCCGTGTGCCGGGGCCGCGATATCCCTTTCGGACAAACTCGCAAACCCGGCAGACAGACACGAGGCCTGTGTTCCAGCAATGGGAACATTATCTAAGGCTCATTAGTGAATGTTGTTATTAAAAAAAAAAAAAAAAAAAAAAAAAGATTGTATAATTATGCGATATAACAAAACCGAAATCATGAGATGTAGTAATGTTTATGGGGCCAAAAGCGCAAAAAAGCCATCGGTAAAATGTTCAGGTTAATTTTCCTTTAATCGTTTAAGCTCCTTCGGTATAAATGAGTTTCCAAAAATATGAATTACAAACAATTACATATTTAAACATTTGCAGGCATATATATTGGGCATAACATAGGTAATCTCTTTATTGTGACTAACATCAGTGGAAGATTCAAACGCATTTGTACAAGTCTTGTTAACCGATTACAGGTAAAAATATTTCTTTAAATGGGACGAATTCGACGAAAAAAAAAAGTTTATAAAAAATATATCACGGCAATCTTTATTTTGCAGTTAGGCTTACTTAAGTGCCTTCTGGTAAGTTTATCAAACATTGTGTATGGTGTGTTGTTTCCAGACCTCAATGCAGCTGGCATGAGTGGGTTACTACGTATGACGTAAAAGCTTCAATGAGACATCTGAAACAGTTCCACCTGCTTTATCCTTATTCTCAATTGTGCTATTCCGTACAAACTTCATCTAAACTTAGTGTTACTGACTAATATGAAAAAACCCTTTCATGTACTGTAATGTTACCTTTTGTGAATATATAAAGGGAGTTCGAATTGGATCAATTTATCATTCGAAGTTTGCGCTTCTTCAGTTGAACAACAGTTAATTGTTTCAAACATTTATCTTTCATCATGAAGCTGTTCGGTCTCGTAGTGCTGTTGATGGCAGTGTTGGCGCTGATGTCGGGCGGAGCTAGCGCCAGCCCTAAGGGCATCGGCAGCGCTATCAAGAAGGGCGGCAAAGTTATTGTGAGTATTCTTTTTATACTTTAATGTTTGTCTTAATATTTCAGTGTCACCAGATACCAGTTTTTCTTTTTGTTTCGACTTTGGATATAATAACGATGACTTCAATGAATCACTCTAAAATTTTCTGATTTATCAAAGCTTTGATAAATACGTATAATCGTAATGATAATGATAAGAAAATTTGTGAGTGATTTCGATTTTCGACTCAATGCTAAGAAGTAAATGAAACTTAGCACCTTCCTTCCTATTTCAAATTTTTTAATCAAAACAATATTTTTTTTCAGAAACATGGCCTCGGCGCTATCGGTCTCATAGGAACTGGCCACCAAATATATCAAGAATCAAAACAGCAATAGAAAACGTTCCTTCATCGCTTTTATTTAATTCTAACATATTTTAGCCATTTATTAAAATAAATTATGTCTCTGTAAATGAAATGATTTCATTTTAAAACTCCGTTGCTACATCGTCAATCGCGAAAAAAAATTAGCTGTTCCCTACATTTTGACTGGCTATGTGAACATAAATGTAGGGTACAGCAGATTTTTTTTTCGCGATTTCAGAGCTGTTCCCATAGTATAAGTTGTTCATAATGATGAGTTAATTGAATTCATGGGTATCCTCTTAAGGGGTTATCCCTTAACAGGATACCCATGAATTCAATTTCACCTTGTATAAATAAGTACCATAATTATTATCCTTGTAACTAGCTACACAATCAAGCGACACCTTTCATTATTGCTAACCTTGTGTATCAATCAGATATTATGCAGAAAACTATGCACTTGATCATATACAATTTAAAGGTACGAAATACAATAACTAACTACACGAATAGATACAAAAAACAAAAGGACACTTAGGCGTCGAAGTATTCGTCCGCATCGCTGTCATCCGGAAACGTGTCCAGAAGACTGGCAGCATTGCCACGTTGAATGGCAATGCTAATTCTTTGGCCAAAGAACAAGCCAGCCCTCTGGTCGCGTGAAGTGTCGACCAGTCGGCGAGAAATTTCCTTAAAAAGGACACGCGCACTCGGACCCCATGACCCGAGCGTTTCGACCCCAAACGGCTCAAAACTGTAGTTACCCATGAGGTTACAGTATTTGCGCCGCTTGAGGGTCTCAGCAGCCGCTGCAGCGGCGCTAGCACAGCCCGCCGTGCTAGGAACATGAGATGGTGCAAGGGTGTCGACACAGGTTGCGTCCCACACCAGAGGCCTACCCACCTTCCAAGGCAACAACGTCATGCCGTCTGGTCTCTTCCCATCGTCACGTACCAAGCCGTTTGGTTCTAATACCGCTGGTACGCCGGCGGTGACAAGGGCTCGACGAATAATATCGTTGATGCTGGCGTGCCGTGCAATGCGACCTGCGCTCCTGTAACAGGACAGGCCATGGTGTCCGAGACTGTCTACAGCTTCACCGCAGAGACACCGATGCGGTGCAACACAAGGTGCGCCCAAGCGGAGACACGTAGCGAGCCGAAACAATTAAATATATTTATTAGGTAAATACTAAATTGTATTCTTAAACCTACTTACAAGCCGTGCGCCCGATGGAATTTCCCATCGGCAAAAATGACGAACTTTCATCCTCTACTCCGCCTTTTTAGGGTATCAATTTTCAAAACTCCATCGCTAGTGCTCAGCTTCGTTATAAAAGGAATTATTTTCCTGAATTTCATGCCTCTGGACCCAGTGGCTTAGCCTTTGCGTTGTCTGCCAGTGAATGAAGGTAACATTTTTATTAAGTAAACAGGCCGTGTGCCCGATGGGATTTCCAATCGGGCACACCCCGCCAACCCCTTCATGCGTTGAATTTCCATAAATCCATCCTGAGTGCAAACTTCCGCTCTATAAGGAACTCTTGTGCAAAATTTCACGCTTTCAGAACCAGCGGTTTAGGATGTGCGTTGTGTGTCAGAGAATGAATTTTAGATTTTTATAAAATACTAGCTGCCCGCCCCGGCTTCATGGCTTCATTCACGGGTAGCACTATGTACCTACTTATCTACGGCGCACCTACCTACCTATCCTACCTACCCTACCCTACCTACCTACATACACCTATTTACATACCTACATACCTACCTACATACCTACCTACATACCTACCTACATACCTACCTACATACGTACCTACATATCTACCTACATACCTACCTACATACCTACCTACATACCTACCTACATACCTACCTTCCTACCCTACCTATCTACCCTACCTACCTACCTACATACCTACCAACCTACCCTACTCTGCTAAATTCACATTCATCAAACGCGCTAACTGTCCAACGCGCGAAGTTAAATTAGTCGTTACGTTTTCTGAAATTTTCCAATTTTCTGCGCAATTTTCTTAATTTTTCTTTCCGTAAGAACCTTCTCCTTTCAATAACAAACACAACAAAAAAATAATTATCCAATTTGGTGCAGCCATTCTCGAGTTTTGCGCTTAGCAACACATTTTACGATTCATTTTTATTATTGGATAATTCGGATAATAGGTGTTCTGAAGATTACGCCCTACATACTACCTTTTAATATAGTGAAGTATAGAATATAAGATAAACAACTATCCTGTTGTTTCAGCGTCAAATTCTGGTGTACCTATATTACGAACGTTTTAATTAATTAGTCAAAACGTGATGTGATGTACCTTGAGCAATAAATTTTGTCTAGATTAGGTACTTACCTTATCCAGACGAAATTTATTGCTCAAGGTTTGAAGTCCTTTTTATAATCTATGTAAGTACATAGATTACAAAAAGGAATTCAAACTGGATAATAATTTGGTGGCATAACTTTCTTATTTACTTGTGAGTCGCTATTATTTACCTATAATGTTCCCACTGTTGGGGTACAGTTCCTCACACATACTCTCTGTAAGAGGGAGTGGCCTGCAATCAGTAGGTGGCGGATGTCACAAGTCTCCGAATCTCTGGTTCTAGGACATTTTTTTTTTTTTTTTTTTTGAGGATGGGAAATCATCAAATGACTTCTCCCGCTCTGGGCAGAGCGAGAGGGTGTGTCAGACTTTTACTGACTAAAACCCACCCGTGTTCCTTCCGTTGCCTGTGTGCCGGGGCCGCGTTATCCCTTTCGGACAAACCCGCAACCCCAGCAGGCATTTGGTTCTAGGACATGCCGTTGTCTTCACGCAGTTTTACTTCACCTTATTTATTTATATTAGTTTATTATAATTTCGAACATATAAAATACATTTTTATAAATTTCTTAAAATATTATATAAAAAACATTTAAAAATATAAAAAATTGTGTTATTAATTTATTTTGTTATTAAGTACCTACTCATAGTAAAATAGATAGAGATACGACATTATTATAATTTTACTTACTTACACTTCGTTCGGCGTCATTCCATAAACGAATACTTACCTTTTTAATCACCTATGTACGAGTATAATATTTCGTGATAATACATAAGTAATGTTGAATATAATTTCAGTAGGTGTACCTACTTCATACATAATGCATTGTGGTGAACCATTTTTTTCAAACGAATCGGTTTTTATACACTAGTTGACCCGACTGACGTTGTTCTGTTAAAATTTCAATAATTCAAATTTTAATATAAAAAAGGACGTTCAGTTTTCCCGAATGTGAATATTTTCCAGGACACTTTTCCAATTTTTCTTTCTGTAAGAACCTGGTTCGGAATATTAAAAACATTTTAAAACAAAAAAATATCCGGATTGGACAGCGCGGCAGCGGTACTCAAGTTAAATGCGCTTACCAACTAACATCATTTAATTTTTAACCGAATTCATAAAGGAGGTTATCAATTCGACATATACGTATATGTATGTAATATAATTGGAACTGCTTAAGCATTTATATATTTACATATTATGATTATCTAGGTATTAGGGCTTCCAAACAAATATACAAAATTTTATATGTGTATGTATGTTTGTTTGTAAGTACTGTCATGGGGGGTGCCATGACGGTACTTACATATTTTGTAAAGTTATTCCATAGAGTCAAAGTAACCCTACTTTGACTTTATGGCATAACTTTGACCCAAATCGAGAAATGTTTGAATTGTCCGCGGTCGCGATCACACAATCGAACATCGTAACTCTTAGATGGCGATCGAAGGAACTACGATGTTTAGTTGTGTGGTCGCGACCCGGCGGGCAGTTCAAACATTTTCTAGATTTGGGCCACAGTTATGCCTTAGATTCAAAGTAACCCGTCATGACAGTATGTATATTCTCCGGAACTATTAATCGAATCGTGATCTTTTTTTTATTGGCTTACATTAACTTCAACTTACGGAACAGTGAAAGTTTTATCAAAAGCGGTTCAGTAGTTTCTATGGATGGCCTGGCTTATTCATACGAGATAAGGCTTGTGCAGACCAGCGCGACTTGTCGCGCGACGCGACACGAACAATACAATTTCTAAGAAAACTTCACAGTATAACAATAACCGGTGTCGCGTCACGCGACAAGTCGCGCTGGTCTGCACAAGCCTTTACGGGTGTGGTGTAAAAGGTAAAAGGGAAAACATCATATATAAAGGTATAAAAATATAAAACTTTTTTACAAAAAAAAAAAAAAACAATCTGTAAAAACCGTCGGTATCTTTGGGTCTGTACTATTGTTTTTTTGCTCCGACTTACGAAATTAAAGTTATTTTTCACTTTTTTGTGTTCTTTGTTGGAAGTTCATTTTTTTCTCTGTAAAAAGATTTTTTATTCGTAAAGAAGTTTTTATTGTATAGCTTACGGAAAATTCTGATGGTTACCTCAATATTTGGGTGGCAACAAACTCAACATCATTTCAAATACAATAAAATTGTCATCGTTATTTCAGATAGGTAGTTATATTTGCTCTACATAACATCATGACTGTTTTCCCTGAAGGGTTAGGCAGAGGTGTAGGTACCTATAGTACACTCACATTTAGCCAGATAAGGACATAGTCTGTTCTAAACACAGCTCAATACAAGTCAAGACAAATGATTACAAGAGTATGTGGAGTTACTATTTGTTTATTACGACTAAAATGATTGTTTTCATAAATGCATTAAATAAGATTTTCAATAAATTAGTAATACTGTGACGGTGGTAGAAGATGAATCTGTAGGTGATTTCTTCAATGTGTGGTTCTGTTGGTAGATCTCATGGCCTGTTCCAGTGTCGCCAGTCACCACGAAGGAAAAAAAGAAATGAAACAGTGAAGAACCATTTTCTACTGTTGTTTTGATTCTTGATATATTTGGTGACCAGTTCCTATGACACCGATCGCGCTGAGCCCGTGTTTCTGAAAATAAAAAAAATTGTTTTATTAATAAACTAGCAAACCCGGCGAACTCCGTTTCGCCACCAGATGGCTTTGTTTTATGTAACATTTCGTTTGGTGATTAAAAGAAGAAGATTTTTTTTTTTTTTGTTTTATATTTGAAAAGGAAAAATTTTATTTCATTTCACAACAGTAATGAATTCATTTCGATTACAAAAATGTGCAGTACGACCGCCATCTAGAAGAGTCGCCGCAATTCCAGATGATGCTAACGCCAAAGCTATGTCACATCTTGATCGAATAGTGGCCAAAATCAATGAAATGACAAATGTTTTCCCTGTTCCTCCAGGTGCGTCCAGGAAGAATAGACCACCAGTATTATTGTCCACCGCTTGCATTAATGTTTCGTATACTTGTTTTTGCTGTTCATTCAGCAACGGCACATTATTTCGAACGAATTCCTGCAATGTATCAACATTGTATTGCAGCTCTCGATTTAATTCTTGGTTGAATGCATCGTGCATCGATCGATTTGGCGCAATCATTCTTACTTCAATCAGTAGCTTGTTTGCAATAGTCAAGCATTGATCCTCAATCAGAATCAATCCTTCATTGTAGATTTCATCGGTTATTTGGATGTCAGGATTATTCGTTTGAATACGCAAGCGATGCAAGATATCTTCACATATGTCGTCTTTGTATTTGTTCCATAAGTGAATTGGTTGTGAAGGAAAACATGTGGTGATGATAATTGCGAACAGCGTTCGTATTTGGTACGCATTTGATGAAACAACTGAATCCGCAAGTGTTAAATCCCAATGAGAATCGTTCTCCAGCAAACCCAATAGTTGACATGCTTCTCGATATGTTTGGCATTCGTGGCCATTCACAGTTTTCAAATGCGCAAATGATTTTGATCCACGTACATTTACCAACAGCAGTCTCAAATAAAAACATTCATCATTTCTAGGATAAACAGTATACATGCGACCTAGTGCATCAGTGGAAAACACCTGTGGCCAATCTGGAACTGGGGTTCCTTGTTTGCGACGTTGGAATTTCTTTGTTGATTGATTCCAAGTGTAATACTTGGGCATTTCAACGTACATCAGCTGCGCTGCGAATGGATCTGCTTCACACATTGCAAAGAAGCTAGTCAATGTTGTCGATGGTGGTCTTTCAGCTCGTTGTGCCGCATTAGCCTCAGTGAAGTAAACTCTTTGGCCATTTTCCAAATGCATTGCTAAATGTACAACTGTGGGATATTTTTCATGAATTTGAAATGACAATAATCGCCACAGTGCTTCATTAGTACTGACGTATCTGCCCATTTGGAAGTTGCTGATTTCGTCATTCGCATTTTCCGACGCAATACCAAACACAGCCATGTCGCTGCCTTTTGTGACGTACTTGCACAAATATTTGATTGATTTGGCCGAATGACAACTCTCAACGTTTGCATGTGTTTCGAAAATTCGTGATAGCAGCGGGCAATATGGTACAATGAATTCATTTCCGATCTCAATCCCTTGATTTCGAACTTTAACTTTGGTAGTTCGACCATTATCTTCTTTTGAACGCTGACGATAAACTGGATATCCATCGTTCCCTGTGACTGTTTCAGCAACTAACGGTCGCGGATATCGTTTTGTGCACTTTCCATCATTTGTTCAGCAACCAAATTAGGATATGAGCATGCGGTAGTCCACGCTTCTGCCATTCCACCGAGTACATATAACAACGTGTGTCACCAAAAACTCGATACTTAGTAAGCACATCCATCATAACCTTGAGTTTTTGCTGAAATACTCTGGCGATTATGTCATGGCGATCTTGCGGTTTTTGGCCCGGTTCGTCATTGGTCCAATATCTAAATTTTCATCATCACTGTAGTTCGCAGTGGGATCATATTGGAATGCCAAGCGATTGTATGATGCCAATGATCTTCGTGTGCTCACGCGTTGTCTCAATCGGGCATTTTCTCTTATTATATTTTGTCTTTCTTCGCTTAAGTTCTGTGAATACACTTGTTGCTGGCTTGCATGTCTTGTGCGGCGGCCGATGTTCGCACGTCGTCCTCTAGGCATTTTGGACTATGGACAGAATGGTGAATTTAACCTCAAATGCATGATCCACATAATTTACAAAGTTCAACTTACTTGCTGTTGAAATTGAATAAAAATTTGCAAAAATTTACACGTGATTGATTTGATGGTTTCCAATTGTAATGTTAGGAAACGAATAACTTATTTTTTTTACTTTTTTTTCACAATTTCACAGTGAACACAATACCGGTTTGTCACATGAAATTAACTGAGCAGAGAACAATGAGTAGCTGTCAAACAATGTATCACGCACCGGCGCAATCTACTTAAAATATTGGTTTGTAGTACATGCTATGTATCAGAGATGGCGCTGTATGTGAAAAAGATTTTCCCGCTTTTCTGTTAAAATTTTTCCTGAATTTTCTTTGCTATAAACCTCACGGAGCCCAAGACCTTTCCAACGAATGCAAAACCGTGGAAATCGGTTCGTGCGTTCTGGAGTTATAGCGTCAGGAAGGAAAACCCGACTTATTTTTATATAGTAGATTGTTTTATTAATAAAATATTGTTCAAACCATATCTACTACTAGATAATAGGTAGGTAATTTTTCTTATAATTGAGTTAATAAAATACCCAGAATAAATACCCGATTGTTCTGATTTATCAAACCGCAGTATTCGTAGAAGTCAACAGAGAATAAAAGTTAAGAAATCCTAAGTCGATACAAAACGAACCGCTGTATACTGTATAACGCTGATGTATGAAAGAACATATGAAAAGAATACTCACAATAACTTTGCCGCCCTTCTTGATAGCGCTGCCGATGCCCTTAGGGCTGGCGCTAGCTCCGCCCGACATCAGCGCCAGCACTGCCATCAGCAGCACTACGAGACCGAACAGCTTCATGATGAAAGGTAAATGTTTTAAACAATTGACTGTTGTTCAACTTCGAATGATGATTGATCACAATTCAAAGTCTCTTTTATATTCTCAAATGGTAACATTACAGTACATGAGAGGGTTTTTCGTGTTAGTCAGTAACAGTAAGTTTACATGAAGTTTTTACGGAAAAGCACAATTGAGAATAAGGATAAAGTAAGTAGAACTGTTTCAGATGTTTCATTGAAGCTTTTACGTCATACGTAGTTACCCACTAATGTACTGATCATTAGTTAATCCTTGCGTGAAATAACGGATCGTGTTACTAATGAATAATTTATAAAATATTCTGCACACATTTTACTTGTAAACGTTATTAAAATATAAACAAGCGATGTATTTCCATCCTTTACTTCCATGTTTCGGTGAAAATAAAGACGATTATGTTACGCTCAATATAAATGCAAATATTAGAGTGGTCGTTTGTTTATAATTTATATTTTTGTGGGCTCAATTAGGCTAATTGGACTTGAGGAATTGAGGTTAACTGGAATTGAGGTGGCGCCACTGCCACGGTAAACAACAGCTCCGTATAAAAAAAATCATAAAAATTGTAATTCTGTGTAAAAGTGGTGAAAGTTATGTGTAAAGAGTGCGTAAACGAACCAATATCACTATAAAACGTTAGCAACAATTTGTGAAAAGAACTTTGCAAAATAACATTCAGTGACAAATAAAAAAATTGTAAACAAACAAAAGTGTAATGAGTTTATTGTATAAAGACATTACTCGAAGCTCGAAGTAAGTCAAAAAACATAAAAACTTTACTTACATAAACCCAGGTGAACTACACTGTGATTTCAGATTAAAAACTAAAGTATAAACAATAGTGCAAACAATTTCAAAAATTCAAATGGCGCGCTTCACGACGCTTCTTTAACGATCGTTTTTCCTAGTATGTACATAGCTATTTCAAGTGATACCACCAAGCTCAAATAGCAAGTGTGATAACGCAGCCGCATTAGAGCGACAACACTGAAGAACCCAAGTTCGATCCTCAGCGAAAACAATTCTATTTTTCAGTTTTTATTTTTCTTTGTTTTACTATTAGTACTACAAAAAAATAAAAAAAATGGATAACGAAAATATAACCATACGCAAAAAGAAATCAGTGTTACATGATTCGCTAAATGATTCATTCCAGTCAACACTGTCAGCTGACGACTACCTAACAAAGAGTCTACCAGATCTGTCAACTAGAAATGAGCCAACTGAAACACTACAGGATGAAATACAAGACCTTAAACGACAATTACAAGATGCCCAAAACAACATTGACAATTTAATCATTGAAAATAGTGCATTAAAAACACAAACAATAGAACAGCGAAATACTATCTCACAACTGCAAATAACTTACGCAAAATCTACATCTAAAAAAGCCAAGCAATCTATACCAACACAAACGTCAACGCCAACAATAGGAAAACATGTACGTCATATCAAAACCTTCCGAAGTGTAAATCAGGATGAATCGCATGATAGTGCCGCTAAATTGGAATTCACGCGGGAAGAACACCTAGATGGCGATAGTGTGACGGGTAATAAAAAATCGATTTCCCAAAATAAGCCAATAGAGGGCAGCACACGACCTATTAGATCAGTCCGAAAACCAAAAATTCAAATATTAGGTGGAAAACAATGCACCGACATCGCTTCAGCACTCATAAATTCAAGAAACAAGACGAATTATCAAAAATACATAATTACATCAACGATAAAGCCTTACGCGACGACAGAGGAACTATTGTCAACAAACTATGAACTAAGTGACTGTAAAAACAACTTTTTAATTTTATGTGTCGGTGAAAACGACACCAACCCGAACAAAATAATAATAGAATTAGCGTCTACACTAAAATTTGTAAAAAAAACGAATGTTATCATTTTAAGTGTTTTGCATAACAGTCATTTAAATGAAATTTTGTTAAATAGCTTGTTAAAAAATATGTCACAAAACTTTGAAAATTGTACCTTTCTAGATATTGGCAGACATTATTTTAGTAAAAAACGTTATTTATTTGATACTTGCAAAAACATTAACTTCATAATAGACACAAACTACTACAGCCACACTTTTCTATCGTACAAAGAGCCAATCGTTATTAACACCACCCCTAGCTCGTTCAAAGATCCAGTTGTTGTGTACACCGTTACCAACATGAACAAAGAACCAGTCGCTGTAAACACTGTCACTGACTGTAAAAATACAGAAACTGCTATTCCAATAATAATTAAAGGAACAATTCCGTATTATTTCCCTAAAATAATAAAAATAGATGATACCCCCATTAAAAAGTTTTTTCGAGACCACGTCAATATTTAACACTACGCTATTTCACCAAAACATTGCAGGTTTGTTAAATAAACAAGAGCAATTAGAACTATGTCTAAATAAATTTCAAGAAAGCGGTACTGCAATGGATATTATTTGTCTTACTGAGACCTTTATCAAATCAGGCGACGAGCACAACATCTATATAAAAGATTATAATGTAGCATGTAACTTTTCAAGAAAAAATGAAAAGCGCGGTGGGGTTTGCATACTAACTAAAAAATCTATAGATTTTAAACAAATAAATATTTGCGAATGTATGTCAACTGAAAAACAATTTGAATGTTGTGGAATAGAAATACCTACCATGAAATGCATAATTGTATGTTTATATAGAATACCAAACTCCAGTACAAAAACGTTCCTTAATAAACTAGAAATTCTACTACATAGATTAACCTCACACAGGAATAAAAAAATCATCATAGCGGGGGATATAAATATTGACACTCTTAAGTCAAATACATCTTCAGAGGACTTAAAAAGCATCCTATCGAATAATAATCTACAAATTCACATTAAAAATCCAACGCGTAAAGATTCATGCATCGATCATATATTTAGTAATATAAAATATGCAAAAGGTGAAGTTCATTCATTATTCCTTTCAGATCACAACACCGGCCAAACCCTATCTTTTTCGACAAACCAAGAACAAAGATTACCCTTCTGGTATGAAATGAAAAGGGACTTCAGCTTAGAAAATACCTTAAAGTTTAAAGATGTGTTATCTAAATTAACCTGGTCCGAAGTGCTAGAGCAAGAAAATTATAATAAAGCTTTTGATATATTTCACGAAACTTTACAATTATATTACAATCTTTGCTTCCCAATAATTAAAGTTAAAATACATTCCAATGTTAGCGCTCCCAAATGGATCACAAAAGGATTGAAAATATCAGCCTGTCACAAAAGAACAATAAGATACCGTTACTACAAAAACTCCACTGACGACAACAAAAAAGCCTACACAAAATATGATAAATTATTTAAAAAATGTATATCTAACTCTAAAAAACAAAACAATAATTCATATTTAAATAATGCAAAAAGTAAATGTAAAGCCACATGGGATATCATAAAAAATAAAACAGATGATACAAAAACATTTGAAACAATAAAATCAATAGATTGTAATAAAACAAGCGTTGAATGCCCAATGAAAATTGCGACTGCCTTCAATGATTTCTTCATATCTATAACAAATAAGGAGAACAACTCTCGTCCAAATTACAAGTTAATAGATTCATCAAATTCGACAATTTATCTGAGACCCACCTCTTATGAAGAAGTTTCAAGAACCATAAATTCACTTAATAACACACGAGCTGTTGGTTATGATTGCATCTCTACAGCCATACTAAAAAACTGCAATACAGAATTGGCAGACATTTTAAGTCACCTTATAAATCTATCGTTTACGCAAGGAACCTTTCCAGAAAATTTGAAATCATCAATAGTAAAACCATTTCATAAAAAAAACTCCAAACAAGATATGAACAACTATAGGCCCATCACGTTAATCCCGATTTTATCCAAAATTTTTGAAAAAATAGTACACTGCCGTTTAATGAATTTCTTAAATAAATTTAATTTAATAGTTAATAACCAAAATGGTTTTCAAAAAAATAAATCTACAACACTTGCTGCGTTCTCACTGATACAAAAAATAACAGAAAACATCGATAAACGTAACAGAGTTGCTGCCATTTTCTTTGACATGAGCAAAGCGTTCGATTTCGTAGATCACAAAATCTTACTCAATAAATGCGAGCTATACGGAATCCGAGGCAAAGCACTAGATTGGATTAAAAGTTACCTAAGAAACAGAAAACAATGTGTCGAAATAAACCAATTAAATGATCAACTTGAGTCTACTCCATTCAGATCTACTTTTAAAACAAATAAGTTCGGTGTTCCCCAAGGAAGTGTACTAGGCCCTCTTCTTTTCCTTATTTATATAAATGATATTCCTCAAGTAACATCACATCAGTGCATTCTATTTGCGGACGATATTTCGGTTATAGTACCAGAAACCTCAGAAAGCAACTACGAACATTCAATAAACAACACTGTAGAATCAATAATGAACTGGTTAAAGGACAACAATCTAACAGCTAATATTTCTAAAACTAAAATTTTACAATTCTCTAATTATAACAATTCTCAAAGAAAACCCTTAGACTTATATTATAAAAACACTAAAATTGAAGAAGTACTTGATACAAAATTTCTAGGTATTATCTTAGATAGACATTGCAATTGGAAAGCACACACAACTCGCATATGCTCTAATCTAAACAAATTTGTCTTTGCTCTAAAAAAGCTTAAGAAGGTAGCAAGTCAAAAAACTGCTATGGCTGCATACCATGGCTACGTCGGGTCAGTTCTTAGATACGGTCTTCTTTTATGGGGTAATTCTTCTCAGGCTAACAATGTCTTTATCACACAAAAAAAATGTGTCAGGGCAATCTGTGGGGTTGGACCGTTTCAATCTTGTAGACCTTTGTTTAAGAAATTAGGATTACTAACTCTACCTAGTCTGTATATATTAGAAGTAGGATTATTTGTTAAAAAGCACTCTGAGCGTTATACTAAAGCCATAGTAAATAAAAAATTCCTTTCAAGAGATCCAACCCGACTGGCTGTCACAAGATGTAGAAGCACACTAGTTCAGAACAATTGTTACAATATGTCTGTCAAAATCTATAACCAAATACCCAAACAGATCAGAGAGCTACCACTAAACTACTTTAAAAATAAACTTAAGAAATGGCTCTTTATCAATGCGTTCTATACAATAAGTGAGTTTTTAAATTATAAGCAAAGCTCGAAATATAATGTCACTAGTAATTTTTTTAAATAACGTTTTTAGTTTTAAGGATTTTTAATTTTATTTTTATTTTTTACTTCATGATCTCAATAGTAACAAGTGAAGTGTATATAATTTTATTATAAGGTATTTTTTGCATGCTGAAATAGTAAGTAAGCAAGATATGTGGAACTTCTTATATTTAAGTTAAGACCTATTGTACCATATTTTATGCAAAATAAAGAAATTCTAAAATTCTAAATTCTAAAAAATTCTAAGGTGGATGAAAAAATTAAAGGAAAATTGGCACAATTTTCAACGTAAACACATACTTTTATATCCCGGTAATCTAAAAGGATTTAACAGGGGGAGGCCTTGCTCCTGAGATAATTAAAAATACCTCCAATAAAAACAGTGTCTGATTAGTCTTAATATTGTTTTCTGTCCAGAAATTTGTTACTTTCTGTAATTACACTTTTAGTACTCGTGTACTAATAACTAAGCTGACGAAACAAACGGTAACAACCGCAAAAGAAGATCAAGATTAATGTCTCGATGTCACCATTCAGTAAAGAAATTGTTTGAAAATACACTGTTAGGAATTCCAATTTTACATGATTGTATGGAGTTAAAATATAATGATTGCTGTCTCTTGTATATCTTTAAATAAAGTAAAGTAAAATAAATAAATAAATAAAGTAAAGTAAATATTTATTTGCATAGATTGCAGGTACAGTAAATAAGATGTGACAGTTCGGTGGCTGATCCTTGTGCAATCTACCTTATAATAGGCATGCAACATTATTATAAAATTAATGAATTAAAAATTAAATTGCAGTGACGACATAGTTAAATTATTTTGGAGATATTACAGTTCAACAATAGTCGGCATGGTACATTCATACAATAAAAATAAAAAAATCTAGAATACAATAGGCATAAAATTAAATAAATTGAAACAATGTCATAAATTAAATAGTTATGTCAAATTAAATTACATTAAATTATTTAGTACTCAAGTCAATGTCATTTAGAAAGTCATTCACCGAATAACAGCATTTTACAATTAATAATGCTGTCAGTTTCTTTTTAAAATTTTGTATTGTGAACATATTTACTTGTTTTGCTATATTGGCTTTGTAATGATAGGAATGAAAATTAACATCTCTCATCTCGTGTGTTTATATAAACGATCAAGAGGTTTCAACAATGTTGGATACGGCTGCATTAGCAATACATATCGCTAGCTATCACGCATCCTTCATTGCAAACTGCGTTCCATGTAGTAGGTCACATGCAGTAAAAAGTTAACACAATTTGACTTAATTATAAATTTCAGATTTAGGCAAATGGCAATAGTGTTCTTTGGAAAACAGATGTTGCATATGGCTGATATAACGGAGTCCGTAAAATGTTCACTATCTACTCATGACTGACTCACCGATAAAACAGTTTTCGTGGCAAAATTGTTTGGCTTTTTTTTTTTGAGGGTGGTAAGTCATCAAAGGACTTCTCCCGCTCTGGGCAGAGCTAGAGGGTGTGTCAGACTTTTACTGACTCAAACCCACCCGTGTTCCTTCCGTTGCCTATGTGCCGGGGCCGCGATATTCCTTTCGGACAAACCCGCAACCCCAGCAGGAAAATTGTTTGGCTTAGATATCAAAACAAACTCGGGAATTGAAACAATCCCTAAGACCATTAGTTACTGCCATCTTGTCATGTTGAGTGACTATCGTTCCGACTCCCATGGGATCAGGTCGGTGTTCTCATCCTATCGGAACTGTAAACTTTCCCTCGTGGATATTATCTTCGTCGTCATTAACTGTCTTTTCAATTGATATTAGTAGGGTTCCGTTTACTCAAAAGGAAAAAACGGAACCCTTATACGATCACTCGTGTGTCTGTGTGTTTGTCTGGCTGGCTTGCTGTCCGTCTGTCACAGCCAATTTGCTCAGAATCGAATAAACCAATTTAGTTTAAATTTGATACACATATGAATCTACCCAAACACGGACGCGTAACGTAAATAAGTGAATTTTGAATATGGAAGTCATTTTCTGGGGACACATTGGAAAAAAGAAGTTTTATATCGTATCAAAAGATATGATGATAACTTCCTGTCACTGTTATTTACATAGCAGGTCACGTGGTACCTATTCGAGTTTGTGTGGGGTAAAAAGTGTTTTTTTTTAAATTATATAACTTTAATTTCGGAAGTCAGTGGCAAAAAACGAAAATTCAAAACCAAACACACCGACTTCCGAAATTAAAGTAATTTTTCACTTTGTAATGTTTTTTTTAGAAGTCGGTTGTTTGAATATAGAATCTACGAAACAAATGAGGCAGAGATAAGTAGAACCTACACGTGGCATGGTATTGTGTCAGATAATATACTCTACGCACGTAAAGGTAATACGTAACTACTCAAACAAACTGTATAAATAGTTACTTGAGCTTTACTACGCACAGCTGTTCGCTTCGATTACTGGGAAATCAAATACAATAGTGCGTGACGAAACACAAAAAACCCTGTCGGCATATTTAGACGTTCGAGGAGCGACTCTTCCCATATGAATATATTTCCGTATAAAAGGACAACAGGAGACAGAGGGATCATCATTTGAAGCTAGTCTTCGACGACAAACTAGTCATTAACAGTTAATTGTTTTAAACATCTACCTTTCATCATGAAGCTATTCGGTCTCGTAGTGCTGCTAATGGCAGTGCTGGCGCTGATGTCGGGCGGAGCTAGCGCCAGCCCTAAGGGCATCGGCAGCGCTATCAAGAAGGGCGGCAAAGTTATTGTGAGTACTTATTCTAAAACTGCGTCATATAAATAACTATTCGTTTTGCATGAAATATGCGCGTGTTATTATAAAGTGGACTTCTACGAATTTTGCGGTTTGATAAATCAGACGTAATCATTTTTGGTTGGTAATTTTGTGAACAACTCAATACTCAACAGTGTACTGTAGTTACAATTTTTTTTTTTATGTCATGATAATTTAACAGGAGCCGGTCCTTTGATAGTATAAAAGTGGATCTTGTTTGAACAAATCTAATCAAATGTAACTAGCCTGTATTGTCCCGCTGCAGGGCAAAGGTTTCTCAAGGTAAAAACCAGACAGCCCAGGGTAAGGGTCTGGAGGGTTATTGAACAAATAATTAAATAAAACTATTTTGTTTTCAGAAACACGGACTCAGCGCCATCGGTGTCATAGGAACTGGCCACGAAATATATCAACAATCAAAACAGCAGTAGAAAATGTTTTTATTTCAAAAACCGTCCAAGAAAAATCCTGATGCTTTAGCGTTGTTTTGAAACCAATTGAACCTCTTGATATTGGCCTGGGGGATGAAATCTATTAGCAAATTCATAATAATTAGAAAAGTTCCTGAAGATTATAATATAATGTTTTTATTTATTTCAATAAGCTACACTAGGGTATTTAATTTATTGTTTATTTCTTGCGAATAAATTATTTTATGATGTAAAGATTTGTTTATTTCCCAAATTAATGTTCTGTAACTTTTTATTTATTAATTTACGCATATCCAACATAATGCTTTTACATAATTAATATGAAATAACTCTGGTTATAAGTCATTTCAAGTTGATCATCATCATCATCATCATCATTTCAGCCAAAAGACGTCCACTACTGAACATAGTCCTCCCATCAAGCACCGCCACTTCGACCGGTTCTGTGCTTCCCGCATCCAGCGGATTCCTGCGGCCTACACAAGGTCATCGGTCCATCTTGTGGGAGGCCTTCCAACGCTTCGTGTTCCGGTACTCCAGAACTTTTCGGCCCCATCGGCTATCTATTCTATGAGCAATGTGCCCTACCCATTGCCACTTAAGTTTGGTAATTCCCCGGGCTATGTCGATTACCTTGGTTCTCCTACGGATCTCTTCATTTCTGATTCGATCACGTAGGGAAACTCCAAGCATAGTCCTCACCATTGCCCTTCGGGTAACTTTTAGCCTGCTGATAAGGCCCATTGTGAGCGATCACGTTTCTGTGCCAAAAGTCATCACTGGCAACATGCACTGGTCAAAGACTTTCGTCTTGAGATAGTGCGGTATGTGGGACGAGAAGATATTGCGTACCAAGTTAATTATATTACTCTCAAATGACTCGTCTATATAGTAGTTTAGCAGATAGGGTAGGGTAGGTAGGGTAGGGTAGGTAGGGTAGGGTAGGTAGGGTAGGGTAGGTAGGGTAGGGTAGGTAGGGTAGGGTAGGTAGGGTAGGGTAGGTAGGGTAGGTAGGAAGGGGAAGTAGGTAGGTAGGTAGGGTAAGTAGGTAGGGTAGGTAGAGTAAGCAGGTAGGGTAGGTAGGGTAAGCAGGTAGGGTATGTAGGTAGGTAAGCAGTAGATAAGTACATAGTGCTACCCGAGCGAAGCCGGAGCGGGGCAGCTAGTTTGAAATAAGATTACACATTTAAACAAACCTTTTTTGCAGTCCGGTCGACCGATTCTGACTTCTATACCGTACTCATAAGGATGGCATTAAAAGCAAAATAGTGGTTACAATACCAACTGTTTACTGCAGCTGCCATTTGTCATGCCTCTAACGCAATAGAAGTCAAAATCGGTTGAACGGACTGTAAAATGTGTTGATCCTAAGTTTAAGAAATGATTTAGACGAGAGCAAAATTATTGGATTACAAGTAATTGAGACGTAAGGAAGAGTAAAACCTACTGCTCCGGCTCCAAATATTGAGATTGGCAGGAGGAAGATATCGATAAAAGAATTTGAACTGAATGGGTATCGAATCCGACAGTGATCCGCCACGCATATCGTTAAGCCACTGAGCCAATTGAGCCGTCATGTCTACCTCAAGTAAGCGTGTAGCCCATGTAAAGTAGTAAATTATTATAGTTACAATCAGGGAAATTAATTGTTAAGCGAAATTGACACCCTACGTCAAATTTCCGTGTAATAAATAGCCACATTATACAACTGTCAAAGAATGACAGCTAGGATTTAAATATACGGCCAATTTAACTTGGCACACAATTTCGTAAACAATTAATTTCCCTGAATTTACATAAATATTATGTTATAACAAAGGGCCACATATTTGCAGTCCCGGCGCTTATGTTTATGCCACGTGCTCAGCATTGAATGACACCGCTACGTTTTCCTTAATCGTAACAGGTAATAATAAAATTATATTTATATTAAATAAATATAGCCTTTATTTTCTTTAACTTCCTTTTAAATTATACTAAGTTATATTTACATGTGCGTCATCAAAATGCAACAATAAACCGTAGTATCCTCGTCAAGAGCACGCGGATATATAATTGTAGTCTATGGCACGCGGTGAATAAACGATCCATAGGACTAACTACTCGTAGGCTCAGACCAAATAAAAAACCAAGACAGCGCAGTCAACAGTGACGTGAGGCCGGTTTCGTAAACATCTGTGCACTTAGTGAGGTGTAGTTTGGCTGTAGTTTGATTGTAAATGGTTGTAAATGTGTGCGTCTGAGCGTGTATGCGCAGTGTGGAGGTGTAGTTTTGGCTAGCCTCACTGTATTGGGTCAGTGGGTCGTCATAGGGGCGGGCTTTCCAACCTTGTATTGTTCGCAGCGCTATGTTTTGGTTTTTTATTTGGTTTGAGGTAAAATCACGATGAGGCGTGTATCAGCGGCGAAACACTTTTAGCTCTCTTACCCACAGGCGACTTTTTATCGCGCCCCGGATTTTCCACCCTATTGGTTACCGCCGAGAGTTGAAAATCCAATCGTGTACTTTTTGGCGCGCTGTGATGCACTCTGTTGGATTCTCAATGTTCGACTCTACACCGGGAGTTGAAAATCCAGTGCGTTATAAAAAATCACCCGTGCTAACTTGGGCTTATTGAGGTTCAAATTGCTTTTTACAGTTATTATTACTGCAGTATATGCATTGTTGCCAAGCATTCCTAGCTAGATTTCGGATTGCTTGAATCGATGTACCTACTTGATGCCTTGTTTCCCCGAAGGGTTGGGCAGAGATGTACCTTTAGTTCACCCACATTTTGCCAGTTATGTTTTTAAGTCACATGTAATAGGGGGTAAGCCTATTGCCATCAACCGGGCACAATTAAAGACTCCGGGCTGCTATTGAAAAATTCCTGTTGGAAAAACCCAATAATACTTTACCCGACCTGGGAATCGAACCCAGAACCTCATGCTCAGTAGTAGCGCTTGCGACCAGTTTACCAACGAGGCAGTCATATAAATACTACAACTAAGACGGATAAATATATTTAGAAGCTTAAGGCAGCCACAGGAAAGCCCGGTTAAGCAGCTACGACCCCTTAGGTGGTCACCTGCGAGATGCTCTAATAAAAAAATTAAAAAAAGGATAAATGTAAATACTATACTACTATTTATTTTCTCGCAGTCAATGGTAAAAAGTAGAGTATACAACTCGTGTTTTTTTTTTATATCGTATCTTGTATCCCTCGCTCCGCTCAGGATTCAAATCTAGAATCCTTCGCTACTCCCGGGATCCAACTTAGTCCCTCGAATTAAATTCCCTTTTTTTTCACTTGTGTATAATCTACTGTTAATGGCTAAGTGTATTGCGATTTGATGATGGCATTTTAATTGAACCACTAATAATTCCCATTTTGCGCTTCTAAAAATATAATTCAACACTCTAATATAATCGTTGGGCCTCTTTTTGTGAACCCCATATAACCTCTTTTTGGGTCCTAAAAATACTAAATGGTCAAATTGGATGTAGCGCTCGCCGGTCGCTGCCGCGGTACCGCTCGCTTAGCCCGCGCGCTTTTGCTCACAGTTGCAACCTAACCTAATCCACTTGGTAGGGGTACCTAGCTTAGTTACTGCGATGTTAAAAAGAGGCTCAATTAATAGAAAAGTGTTCATCATTAGAAGGGCATAAATAATTAGAGGTTCAGTTAAATATTTCCCTATGACAACTATTGGGCGTTAGGTATAATCTGGACTTAGAGGTCCGCATTTTGCAAAAGAAAGAAGTAGGGAGACAAAATATAATGAAAATTGAACATAGCAAGCAGGAGGATTGTTCGTTCATTGAAGAAATTACAAAATGAGGATCTACTTGGCAGTGTTTAAGGTTATGAGTAAATTAAAGCATATATATAGATGTTTAGGTATAATTTTTTAATTCAACATTTATAAAAAAAAAGTTTAAGGTGTAATTATTAATGCTTAATACCTTTTAGTTACAATATTTAATAACATATGGATGTTTATTTATCACAATAGATGCACTATACGAAGGTTTCTTCCCGGTGAGTTTAACCCCTCCTGTTCTTTACTTGTTCGTAGATTTCATGGCCGGTGCCAATGGCGCCAATCGCCCCAATTCCAGCTTTCTGTAACAAATAATATAAAAATTAAGTAATTGAAGATGATGGTGTTCAACATTGAGGCATGAAGTTGACAGGGAATTTTCGAAAAAACAATTGCGGAATTATATAATACCTATGCAGTTAAGCGTAACATGTATAAAGCTTAACAAAAAAAAAATTGCCCTCGATTCAAAAAAAAAATCCCACAAAAATCCCCACGAGTCGAAAAAAAAAACCATATACTCACAACAGCGTTAGCTCCTTTCTTCAAAGCACTGCCGGTCCCTTTAGGGTGTGCGCTAGCGCCGCCCATCAGCATGGCGAACACCGCCAGAACCAGAACTACTAAGCCGAACAGTTTCATGTTGAGATATGTGGGTCACTGGGTACTTCACTACAAACGAATGATAGTCTTTGGTCGCTTAAGCTAACTTATATACCGCAAAACACGCTTGATGACTAACCTTGAGGAAAATCTTGCGCACTGTGAAAAACCATCAGTCGTTTTCCTTAACTTAAGCTCATACGTTGACAATAGCATAAATGGTGCATGTTAACGATATTAGAATATTTAAACTGATATTTTTAGGGTTCCGTGCCAAACAGGTAAAAAGGAACCCATACGGTGCGACTCAGTCTGTCTGCCCGTCTGTCTGTTACAGCTGGATATCTCAAGAACTACTAATGCTATCAACTTGAAATTTGGAACAGTTTTAGATGACGTTTGCCCAATTATTTATCAATGTTTTTTTTTTTTGCAACTTGCTGACCGGTGGTCTTAAAAATTCGAAGTGGGGCTACTATAGGGCATCATAATGAAAGAGCGCTCTTTGCACATTCTCTAATATATTTCTTTTTTTTATTAGGCCGCATATCTTTCGACATTCGACGAAAAGTAAAAAAAAAAAATCCGCCCCTCCCCCTTTTTGTCACCGAAGTTTGCTTCGAGACAAATCTGAAATTATGAAACTTATTTCAGTAAGATGTTGTTTTATGTATATAAAGGTTTTGTAGTACGTGCGTACTCACGTATCAGATATCTTATGTATCAGAGTCAGATATTATCAATTAGTGAGTGGGTGCTAAGATCGTTCAGGAATAAATATTCTTAGTATCTACATATTAATACTTTCGACTTTATAATTATATGTATTCTGAGCATCTACATATAAATTAATATTTTGCAATGTAACTGCAAACGTTTCGTTTCTTGCACGACAGACGACACACGGTGCCGGACCCCGTTTTTTTTATTCCGAAGCAGAGAACCCTTAAACCCTTTCCTAAGGTTTACCCAGTCGATACTTATCATGCATTCCTTGTGCAGAATGAAGGATACAGGTTCCTAATAAAAATATTACGACCCAACAAACCATATGGCAGTAGGTAGTTCCTATTGAGCGATTTGATTTGGTATATTAACGCCAACACTGCACAAAAGGTTTTGTATTATAACTGGAAATCTGGAATCCTTTGAGGACGTTGAGTTTTTATGTAATTGCTTAAATTTTTGAACTTCATGTAACTGCATCACTGGAAGTTTTTTAAACATTTCTAGTCATCTTAACTAATATTATAAATGCGAAAGTGAGTTTATTTGTTGGTTACGCTTCCACGCTAAAACGACTGAACGGATTTGGATGAAATTGGGCACATGGGTAGACCATGACCTTGATTAGGACATAGGATACTTTTTATTCCGATATATTCCCACGGGGAGACTTATGTGGGTGAAACCGCGGAGCGTAGCTTGTTAAAAATAAATAAGAGATCCGATTCAAGATGTATCTATCAAATGTACAAAACATCAAAAGAATATAATGTTCGTGGCCGAAAGACGACCACTACAGGGCATAGGCCTTCTCGAAGACTACCCTATCAGTCCTGTGTTGTCGCATCCTTCGGATTCTTGCGAAAAGCTCAAAAGACTAGTTAGAACAAATTAATTCATGTCATTTCTCCTTGGTTAGAAATCTGCTGGTCTATAAAATGTTTATAGGTACCGTAGTACTATTGTCTGTAGAGTGTACATGGACTATGAACCGGGTAAGGCTTAGAGAAGATTTGAATGAAATAAAATGTTTATTTAGAGTTGTTTTGGTTACTTACTAACAGACACTCTAATGGCATATGAGAGTTATCTTTTAGATTCAAAGAAGGTGTAAGGATATTCTTGTATCCCTTCTGGTTGATACTCTCTTAATGTTAATGAGGACATCTTTTCCCGCAAACATAGTCCGTCCGTCCGACTTTCACGATGCACAATGTACTTAGCGTCTCACATACTACGAATATAATATAAAATACATGTATATATATTATCTTCGACCTATCGCTCACCGTACAATTTATTGGACTACCACACACAGTGAATATAATAATAAACTTATAACTACTAACCTCTGCTTTTCCTTTTCCGACTAGCTCTAAGGTGTAAAAGTAATATTTCCGTCAAAGGTAAAACATATTTGCGTGAAATTAGTTGTACAGTCGACTGCACATCAGTGGTAACAAAATCAGTATAAGCTCGCCTCGTATTCTATTGAAACTCTGTACCAGGCATGTTGCGGGTATTCGCATCCGCATCCACAATTGCGGAGCTTCCGCATTTATTTTGACCTCCGCATCCGCGTTGATCAATGCGGAGGTCATACGGATGCAGATGTGGGTGGAAAAGGGGTGAATATAAGTAAAATGATAATCGCCAGGCCAGCTCAATGTCAAATGTTACCTACAGATTTTCTTAAACTTAATGGGCTGTATCACTTTGAAATTGAAAAATAAAAATCGGAGACCAATTTGAAAGCAGTTATGACTACTGAGCACTTGCTCGTTTTTAGTTATAATCTCCGGAATACTTATAAAAAAAAAACAATTATAGTTTCGTATCCTACAAAAACTCTGAAATAGATGTCTAAAACAAAGCCCACAATAGCCTTAGCTCCCTTCTTTAGCACACTTCCACCGCCCTTGGGACTTGCGCTGGCGCCGCCTATCAGCATGGCGAACACCACCAGGACCAGAACTGCAAAGCCGAACAGTTTCATGTTGAAATGTGCGAGTCACTTTACTTGTGTCAAACGAATGATATCCTTTTGACGCTTCACTTTTAACTTATAACTAAAGAACGCACTGATGACGGAAAATCAATCGCCGCCCTGTAAAAATCACGTAACTATCATAAAATCATAAAGCACCCTAGTACCTACAAGTTATCTTTGTTTATGGACGTAAAGAAAGATATAACAACACAACATACGTTTAATTACAGTTTACATTACAGTTTTAAACATTCTACTGCTGTTCAGTAGAAGAATGTTTAAACAGATATTTAGTAACTTGTTTGTTGATTCCCGAAATATAAATTGTTCAAACATTTAAACAAAGCATAGTTACCAAGTATTTGCTTTCCGTTTGTTAGTTACCTCCGAATTCCAAATACCAAAAGGGGCACGGAAACAACACTAGGTAGGGGTGTGTGTACAAAATTAAGGGTAGCTATGAACACCATTAGGTCAACAGCAACTTTAGGTACGTAACGGAGAGCCGCTCGAAGCTACGAAAGTGGATAATATTCTATTATTCTTATGTAGTTAGGACAATTCAAACACCTTCCTCATTTACTTATTCTTGTACAGCAAACGTAACGTCTAAAGAAACCATTTTACAGTTATAGTAGTTCCCATTGTTGGCTTTGAGTTTATTATTATTTTCGCCACCAGTACTGGAAGTTGGTAACAAAAGAATTTTGTATTCTTGAATTCCTTTATGCACGTCTTGACGTGAGTGCCTCAATTTAGAGCGTTGAAAATGCGTTCCTGAAAGCTTTTCAAATGCGTTTGAATGCAAGATTTCGAATAAAATCAAGGCCTATTTAAAATGTACTTAGATGTTATTTCAGGACCTTTGAAATTAGATATCAAACAAGATGAAATCTTGATAAGTTTCAAAGGAATCTTCTATATTATAAATGAAATGCCTCCAACCGAAGCGAGTTTAATAAGATTTGTATCAATTTCATCAAAACAAATTAATCATTAATAGTATAATTTGTCTCAATTCCGTTTTCAGAAGATATCGGAAAGCAATTGATTAGGTATTAGAATACAAATCAGTTTATGCGGCATTACTATAGGAGATTGAAGTCTCTAATTGAATTTGAAGTACCAAATGAAGCTAAGTACCATTGAGAACTTTGAAATAAATTAAAATTAAATAAAACAATGAATTAAAAATGAATAATTCATTCATTCATTCATTTAATTTTAAATAAATTAGATGAATTTAATGATGATTTGAATGATTAAATCAGCCCCCCTCCCGCCTTAAATTACACTCATCTAGTCCATATCCAATGTCAATAAGAATATACAATAAATTACCAGGACACATAAAACAACAAAATAAAACCAGTAATTTTTAAATAAACTAAAACAACACTTATTTAAAAAAAAGCTATTACACAATACAAGAATATCTTACGGATAAATTAAATTAATTTATAATACACAACTATGAATAACAGATAAATTTTAATAACTCAAATAGCAAAAAATAAGTTGTACTATAATATTAAATCATTTTATGACATTAATAAATATGATTAAATAAATAATAAATGAACAGATAGATAGACCTTCATATAAAATATTAATAGAATAAGTAAACGAATGGAAATATAAATACATAAATACGTAGATAATACGATATAGAATAATTTTGACGGATAAATTCAATAATAATAATACATAATTATGAATAACAGATATATTTTAATAAGAAAAATAATAAAAATAAATGATACCATAATACTTAATAATGATACTACATTAATAATAATAATAAACAAATTTTAAGCGAGTAAACAAATAAGCAATATTAAATATAATTAAATAAATAATAAATGAATGGATAGACCTGCATATAAAATATTAATAGAATAAATGAATGAATGGAAATATAAATACATAAGTAATAGGATATAAATAGTTCTTAATTTAATAATAAGGAAAATTGATAAAGCGCTCTTCCTCTTTCTACCTATACGTATTTAAAAAAATTGCTGTGCCCGACAGGGTCCATAATATTTACCACCTGTAATTGTACATTATGGTTTGCAATAAACGTTTTGCTTTGATTTGAACCCCTATTCTCGAACTTTACGAAATTAGAATTTAATCAAATGATCAAACAATTGTCATCTTGGCCCAGCACGCTTAGCATGACCACCAATAGAAACGGGTTTTGTCGACGGAAGAATAGACAAAATGACAGATAAACAATCAGAATCTGTGATTTTGTCTACTCTTCCGTTGACAAAACCCATAGAAAACCCGTTTCTATGGTTGTCATGCTACGCGTGCATGGGTTAATTTATAAGCGTCTGACTCTACGGGTTCGAAACGTCGAAACCAGGCTAGTACCGAAGAGTTTTTATTGGATAAATAATGAGTGTGTCAAATTCGCGTTATTAACTTATCTTGAATGATGTCGAGAATTCGATATAAGTTAATAATCATAGTAATTAATGCTTATTCCCTTTTCTGTAAAGTCTTTACATTGCAGTCGTACTATCAGAATCTATTTAACATCATCTACTATTATTTCCATAAACATCATACATACTACTTAATTGCCTATCCATAGTGCAGCACAGCACCTGCGGTAGTTGCATAATGTTAATTATAAATCGTCGTATCAATAAAAACAAGTATGTTATGAATATGACGGCGCTTCCTAGGTTTTACGACGCTAAACTTACGGAGTTGATTTTTGAACGATTTTGACAGCGGTCAACTTGACGTAACTTCATGTGCTAAATAGGCGGCCCCCCGTCAGAAGAAAAGATTGCGAAGATGGATCGAAGCAAGCATTAATTAATATTGACTGTTATATGGCGACTGGGATAATGGTGGTCATGGTGATTGGTCTCTAGACTACCCTTGCAGTGCAGCGAGTTCATTGATGTGCGCTCGCGTCGTACGCATTCGGGGGAATGTCGTTTACATTATTGTTAATTATGCGTTAATGTGATCAGACATTTGTGATTATTCAGAATATTATTGTGTTAAACCCACGCATATGACACAATAAGATAATAAAGACGACGTATTGCCTTTAAATATAATTAAAATTAATAACCGCAGCAAAAAACCCCTCAAATGATTTGATCCCTTTGTAAATTAATATTTCCTTGTTTCTAAGCGTAGGTAGGTATGTAACTGCGCAGTGACGCGTAAAAAATAGTGGAGGAACATCTTCTAGGGTCAAAAGTCAATATACGCCCAGTCATCATGAGGGTGTTCGGTGGCTACCGATATGCCGACTGTTAAGTACGAGGACAGACGAGTGAAACAACTGCTTGCTAGTAACGCACTGACGTTTATTCGCGTACGTCTATCGGTGCGTAGGCACACGCACACATACTCAACATTCCTCCCTTTAGCATAGAAATACAATCAACAACTAAGCTTCACAAATGTACTATAGCTAAACTTACTTTCTAATAGAACAGTTTGTAGTTGACTTTAGGCCGATTGCGTTTAGACCGTGGTGTTGTCATTGGCTCACTTGCCTGCTGTGGCGGTGGCGCTTCTCCAGAATGTTCAGTGCTAGGAGAGCCGGCTAAAGCCTCCTGGTACTCATCCTCCTCCCCAGAATGGTCTCGTGTTGTAGGCTGTGGAAAAACAACTGAGGACCTGGGGGGTGTACCTGAGGGCGTGGCTGCTCTTGCAGGTAAGTCGGAACTATCTGTAGCCATTGACGTATGTTTACTTCCTTCTCCAGTGCCCGGTGCCGACATCTGTTCATAAATCTGCGTCTCTATCGTTGGGCCACCACTTAGGTCTTCTTGGTCTGTATCCACGTCTTCATCGTCATTGCAATCGTCGCCTTTATACTTTATTATCTGATTTTTATGTTTTCTTAAAGTCTTGGATGTTGCTGCATCTTTAATTAAATACAACACTTTGCCGATTTTATTAATAACTGTCCCTTTGCACCAAGTATATTTACCATGAACTGTTTGTTTTTTATAATAAACTTTGTCGCCGGTAGCAAAAACTTGAGTGTTTTTTCCGCCTGTCTTATTTTGCAAACACTGTTTACGTTTAACCATTTTAGCGAGTGCCGTGGACGAAGGCGACGGCGATTTGGGTTTCAATAGATCAAGACGCGTTCTAAGCTTCCGACCATAGACCAGCTCAGCCGGAGAGGACCCGGTTGTTGTGTGAACGGAATTTCTGTAGTCAAACAAGAATTTTAAAAGTTTGTTATTTAAATTTCGCGGCCCATTACCACTAAGCAAGCTTGTTTTAATACCCTTCTTTACTATCTTAACATAACTTTCTGCCTGCCCGTTACTGGCCGCGTGGTATGTCGGTGACGTCATGTGTGAAATTCCGTTCACCCCACAAAAAGCCTCAAACTCATGTGACGTCAATGATGTACCATTGTCGCTAACCAGTGTATGCGGAATACCAAATCTTGACATAAAATCATATAATCTGTCAATTGTTGCTGAAGTAGAAGTACTGCTCTTCATATTATAAACCTCAACCCACTTAGAATATGCATCCACTACCACTAAAAAGGTGTTACCGTTAATAGGCCCCAGAAAATCAATATGTACCCGGTAAAATGGCGTTGGAGGATATTCCCAGTGCGCAATCGGCGCCCGCGCCGGTGATGGTCATAATTGCATGCACACTGTACACGATCCTATCATACGCTCTAAAGCAGCGTCGATTCCCGGAAACCAAACCCGCGCCCGTGCCTCTGCCTTTGTCTTTACAATACCTAAATGAGATTGATGCAATTCCTTTAGAATTTTTGCTTGTAATTTCTCCGGAATTACAACTTTGTGTCCTCGCATAACACAACCATTTTCATAAGACAATTGCGTCCTGCACGCATGATACGGTTTCATACCATCACCAGACATTGTCCTAGGCCATCCGTTCAACACACAATGCGCTACTTTAGTCAAGGTCACATCTGCAAGTGTCGCCTCACGTAACATTTTTAACGTTACTGGTAGACTACCTTCCAACACAAAATTAATGTACGATGCGCGATCGAGATCGGGCATCGTCGCGTCGACGCCCCGCACGCCCCTGTCCGCACTCGCCTCCTCGGGCAAGCAAGCGCGAGATAAGAAATCCGCACTGTTATTAGCACTACGTACATATTCTATTTGATAATTATAACCGCTCAGAAACAGTGCGTATCTCTGAAGTCTGTTTGCTGAAACTTCAGGTATACCACGGTGCGGTCCGAAAATCGACAACAGTGGCTTATGATCGGTCCGGAGAATAAACGGAACGGACCTGCCATATAAATACTGATGGAAACGCCTAACCCCAAAAATAATTGCAGTCGCTTCCTTTTGGATCTGCGAGTAACGTTTCTCAGCAGCATTAAGTGTCCTTGATGCAAAAGAGATCGGTCTCTCCGACCTATCAGTTTCTGCTTGCGATAATATTGCGGACAGCCCTACCGGAGATGCATCTACTGTTAAAATTATAGTAGCGTCTGGGTTAAAATGTGCTAGTACTTGATCTGACGCTAAGCCTGTTTTAATCGCAGCGAACGCTTCATCGTGTTCCCGTGTCCAGCACCACCTGTTACCCTTTTTTAACAATTCATACAAAGGGCATAAAATCGAAGACGCCTTAGGAACAAAGTTCCTGTAATAATTAACCAAACCCAAAAATGACTGTAATTGATTAATATTAGCCGGCACCGGCGCTTCCATCATGGCTTTTATTTTCAGTGGTGATTTATGTAGTCCATCTTTATTTATCACGTAACCTAAGTAATTGACCTCGTCTTTGAAAAACACACATTTTTCTTTTTGTAAGGTAAGTCCCGCGTCTTGTAATTTTAGCAGCACTTGATGTAATCTATTCAGGTGCTCCGATCTAGTTTTCCCGGTAATTAAAATATCGTCGAGCATACAGAGTGTGCCGGGCACGCCCGCCAGCACGCCCTCCATCGCGCGCTGGAACACGGCCGGCGCGCTTGCAATACCAAAACATAAGCGAGTTTGTTTAAAAATTCCCCTATGCGTATTTATGCAAGTTAATTCTTGTGACTCGTCATCTAACATAAATTGGTTGTAAGCATTTGACAGGTCCAATTTTGTAAACTGCTGTCCCCCATACAACTTCGAAAAAAGTTCAGTTACTGTTGGTAAAGGATACTGATCAATAACTAACTGTTTGTTTACACCGGTGGAAAAATCGGCACATATACGTATAGATCCATTTTGCTTTAACACGGGCACAATCGGTGACGCATACCGCGCGTGATCAACCGGCTTCAATACACCTAACCCTACTAATCGATCTATCTCTTTATCTACTTTACTTTTCAAAGCGAAAGCTATTGGTCGAGCCCTAACAAAAACTGGTTTTGCATCTTCCTTTAATTGTAATTTTACTTTAAATTTATTGAATAATCCCAATTTATCCGAAAAGACCGATGGATAACGGCATTTCAATGTAACAAACATATCATTTTTATCTGACTGGTCACACTATTGTATCGGCAACAATTCTAACCTAAATTTTGAAATAAAATCCCGACCGAGAATCGGCGGACCACCGTCTCGCACGACATAAACACACAGTACATGCGATGTATTCGCATAACTTATTTGTAACTGCGCTATACCCTCACAAACAATTTTATCACCGGTATATGAACACAAACGTTTACTAGTCATCGACAATGGTACATTTCTAAAATATGTTTTATAAGTTTCCTCAGAAATTGCTGTAACGGCCGAACCACTATCTATTTCGAATTTTAATTCGATTCCTGAGACCGATACCGTTTCTATCATCGGTTCCCCTTTTAATGATCGAATATTAAAACACTCACCGTCATCGTCGCTTTCGTCCACAGCTCTCGATTCGACATAATTTATCTTTTTACACATCTTACGCAGATGCCCAGTAGCATTGCATTTCCTACATTTTGCCTTTGCGAACCGACACTGGGATGTCTCATGATTATGATAGCCGCACACTTGACACTGCACTTTAGCTCGCGAACCAGACGCAGCCTCTCGATGCGCCGCTGGCGGCGCTGAATCCGTCGCCCGCGCAATCTTGAACAGCTGTTCGTGCGGCGCGGCCTGCACCCCGGCGGCCGCTGCCGCACGTGCACACCGCGTGTTCTCCGCAGACTCCATCGCCTTTGCTAATGTCAGGCCCGCGAGATCTTTCGAGAAAAGCTTCTCTCTGTCAGATCCCGGCAACATTCCCATGACAAATTTATCCCGAAGAGCTTCTTCTACGTTAGAGAAACCGCAATGCGCCGTCAGGCCTCGTAACCTCGCGGCCCATTGGGCATACGTCTCCCCCTCTTGTTGCGTAGCCGCGTAAAACTTGTGCCGTTCGCCGAACCCACACCGCTTCGGAGTGAAATGCTCGTCTAGAAGCTTAAGTACGTCATCATACGGTACGTCCTGCAGCTGCTTTGGCAACGCGAGATCCGTTGCCAACTTGTGTGTGCCATCCGCGAGTGCGCTCAGTAAGATAGCTCGTCGCTTTATTCCTGTAGGGTCGGTCGTCCCGGTGATGTCGTTAGCCACATACCATTGTTTAATGCGGCACTTGTAGGTCTCCCAAGACTGTTCATTATGGTCAAACACTGATAAAAGACCAAAAACCGTACCGGACATTTTACTTTTATTTTACGTGGGTACTCTCGTCGCCAATGTTAAGTACGAGGACAGACGAGTGAAACAACTGCTTGCTAGTAACGCACTGACGTTTATTCGCGTACGTCTATCGGTGCGTAGGCACACGCACACATACTCAACACCGACTAATAGAGAAGTTTGTAAGAAAAAGACATATTGCACCGGCTCCAAATAAATTAGTATATGGGCAAGAGAATGGTGATGATGATCGAGCTGATCGGTCTCGTAGTGCTGGTGATGGCAGTGCTGGCGCTGATGTCGGGCGGAGCTAGCGCCAGCCCTAAGGGTATCGCCAGCGCTATCAAGAAGGGCGGCAAAGTTCTTGAGAGTGTAGCGGCATCTACATTGCTACATGCAAACTACGCATCAAAGACCTGACGTCAAACAAGTCCTGCATCGCGCAATTAGAGGTTACCGCGCGATAAACATATATAGAAGCTTCCCGACTTTAACCTCTGGGCAGTTGCCCGCCAGACACGATACCTGTCTGGTCGGATGATCCTCCCTTTTCTATGGGGGATGACTGAACTTTACACCCTGTTCCTCATACCCCTAAAAGAGTATTATTTTTAAAAGAAAGAAAGAAAACCTGTTTATTCTGCACAAATAGACGACCATTATAAAATAGACATACAATCATACAAACTAGCCAAAAGCCCCGTATTCATCAATAAAATATTTTATAAAAACAAAAGAGGAAAACTAAAAATGATAACCCTCTTCTTTATGATTTTCTTTTAATTCTGCGACATAATAATCCCAATTACTTGCTAATATATCGATGATGCATGAACTAAATCGATGTTATGTGACACTCTTTTCCTATTCTGACTTCTACGAATGTTGCGGTTTGAATAGGATATGTTTGTTGGGTTATTTTCTTTAAGCTTCGTGCAGACTAGCGCGACGCGACACCGGTTATTGTGATACCGTGAAGTTTTCTTAGAAATTGTATTGTTAGAGTCACGTCGTGCCGTCGCGTCGCACTAGTCTGTACAAGGCATTATTGCTGTATATTGTTTACATTTATATATATATAAAAAAAATATAGCTCTTCATCAGGAACAGGGTTATTTTACAATTTAATACTAAGAATTCGTAAAACAAATCCTTGCATCGTAAATAATAGGTTTCATTATTTATATTTATTTGAGCTAGCATGCTTATTAAGAATTTTTTCAGAAGAATAATGCTGCTCCTATCCAAATAATCTACAAAAAAAAAAAAAAAACTAATTCCGTCCGGTCCTTTCTGTTTAAGAAACGGTTCGATCCTCAGGTCTAACAATTTTTATTTTGGTTTTCCAGGAGAAAGTTGTTTGACTATTTAATAATATTTTTATTAACTCAAAAAACAAGGTAGAATAGAATAGAATATTCTTTATTATGTACACCATAAAAAAAATACAGATATAAATGTAGACATTTTACATAGGGTGACACAATGGGCGGTTTTATCGCTAAAAGCGATCTTTTACAGACAACCTTTGGATGAATTAAAGGAAGAAGGAGAGACAATTCTGCAGGTAGTCAGTGGTGTACCATTTACAGACACAACACACACACAGGCACACAGGTATTTATACACGTTAAAAAAATACAGTTTTACAAAATAAGTACTATATCTACAAACGTGTGGGTGAGCATTGCTCTCCTAGCTAGGTCAGGAAAACCTGTGTTAAGGAGAAGCAGTCTGGTCCCCTAAGGTATTTCTTATTAGACTTTATTATATTTTTTTGTCGTTGTCATGATTGTTAGACATGACTGTTAATTATTGTGAAGTTATATTTAAAAAAACATGATATATTTATTTCTTCAAAATCTGTAGGTATTAACAATAACTTACATAAAGTCTGCCAAACTGTACGTATATAACAGTTTGTCGGCAGTTGTCCTCGTCTAGTAATGGATTACAAATTTTGAAAATTAATGTTTAAAACTTAATTATACCTACTAAATAAACTATAAAATAACAGTTGAGATAAAAAATCTCACATTTTACAAAAAGGCATTTCAGCAAGCGTGTGGATTGTTACAAACATTTGTAGAACTCTTTTAAGTTGGTACTTTGACTTGACATACGATATCAGTTTTGGGGGTAGCTCATTCACTAACGTTGGTACTATGTACCTTCTTGTGCGCTTACCAAAGTAGTTTGCGCCGTTGTTACTTTTGGAACAGCAAGTGTCCTTTTCTTAGATAAACGACTGCGACTAAACGTTACTTCCGATTATTGCCACGCGCCAAAAGATCCTTGTACCGTTGTATACCTACCGTGTTCCAAAGTGTACCTGTAAACTACTGACACTTAGTGCCGCTTCTTTTTCAGCAACATAGTGCATATTCCACCAATCACCAAGCACTGCTTTTTTGCGCTTTTAATTCATGAATTGAGTGTGTGTGTGTGTGTTTTGAGTGTTACTGGGTTTTTCCATCTGGAATTTTTCAGTAGTAGCCCGGAGTCAAGAAAATGAGCTTTCTTGAACAGAAGGGCTGCAGGTACAGTAAAAATAAAAGACCGCAAAAGTAGGTGGAATAACAATTTATTAAAGTTGTTGCAAGTTTCATAAGTGCGTTGGTTATAAATAACCAAATTAAATAATACTGTAACGACGGCATGGTAGAAGATGAAGCTTTGGAAGATATTCTCTACTGGTGGTTTTGTTGGTAGATTTCGTGACCTGTTCCAATCACGCCGATAACACCAAGGCCGTGTTTCTGTAAACAAAATAAACATTAGGTAAATATTTCCTCTGATTAACAAGAAAAGGTTTTGAAAGGAAATAAATTGTTATGGTGAAATATAAAGAAACGTCTATTTTTACTAAAGATCTGACTCTCAAAGTAAGACATTTTAAACCTTCGTAATGTATTAAGACGCGAAGGTAAACTTTTGAACAAGGAAAACAAACTACATCATTCTGTAGATCTGTGCAAAAAATGTTAGTAAGCAGAAAGCAGCTCTTCCACAGCAAAGCAAAAGAGCTTGTAGACACGGAGATTAATCTAGCATAAACATGATAAAATATTTCCTTGTATACGAAGCACACTGCTCTAGGTAATAGTCTTTAGTAGACGAGACAGTTTATGGTAGGTAACTATTTGAACTCACAATAACTTTGCCGCCCTTCTTGATAACACTGCCGAGGCCCTTAGGGCTGGCGCTAGCTCCGCCCGACATCAGCGCCAGCACTGCCATCACCAGCACGACGAGACCGAACAGCTTCATGATGAAAGGTAGATGTTTAAAATAATTAACTGTTAACGACTAGTTTGTCGTCGAAGACTAGCGTCTAATAATGATCTCTGTCTCTCCTGTTGGCCTTTTATACGGAAATATATTCATATGGGAAAAGTCGCTCCTCGAACTTCTTCATAAATTTCACATTACCTACAGGGTTTTTTGTTTCGTCACTATTGTATTTTATTTCCTAGTAATTCGAATGAACTCGCGTTGTAAAGTACAACTTTACACACTTACTATCCGTGGTTTATTTCCGGTAGGTTCATGCGTATATATTAATATTCTGCAAACACAATATAGGTGTAATACGCTTTTTTGGATAAGCAAAATTAATCATTCCAAATATTAAATTAAATATATTGTTCCTTACCTCAATTGCACCTACGGTCGACGATATAATGTTTCGGTCCAGTTCAGTCCTTTGTTGCTTATTTATAGGTATGTAAACTACGTATATACTCACAACCAAGCAAACTTGGCCCCCATTGAGAGAGCGTCTTTGTTTACATAATGGTGACATAGAGACGTCAATCATGATCTTCTTTTGCGGCTATTACCGTTAAGCTTTGATAAGTAATCGTATTATTATTTATTTATGCCTAACTTCAAGTTTCATTATATAGTATTACAAGAACCTCCACAGAGACGAGGCCTTTTTTTTTCAAATAACTTCTCCCGCTCTGGGCGGAGCGGGAGGGTGTGTCAGACTTTTACTGACTAAAACCCACCCGTGTTCCTTCCGTTGCCCGTGTGCCGGGGCCGCGATATCCCTTTCGGACAAACTCGCAAACCCGGCAGACAGACACGAGGCCTGTGTTCCAGCAATGGGAACATTATCTAAGGCTCATTAGTGATTATTGTATAATTATGCGATATAACAAGACCGAAATCATGAAATGTGGTAATGTTTATGGGGCCAAAAGCGCAAAAAAGCCATCGGGTGAAATGTTCAGCGCAAAATGGTTCCGGATGAAAATTGTGCTAATTTTCCTTTAATCGTTTAAGCTCCTTCGGTATAAATGAGTTTCCAAAAATATTAATTACAAACAATTACATACTTAAACATTTGCTGGCAATATTTATTGGGCGTAACATAGGTAATGCTCTTTTTTGTGACTAACATCAATGGAAGATTCAAACGCATTTTTATAAGTCTTGTTAACCTATTACAGGTAAAAATATTTCTTTAAAATAAGGGACGTTTTCGACGAAAAAAAAAAGATTATAAAAAATATATCACGGCAATGTTTATTTTGCAGTTAGGCTTACTTAAGTGCCTTCTGGTAAGTTTATCTAACATTGTGTATGGTGTGTTGTTTCCAGACCTCCATGCAGCTGGCATGAGTGGGTTACTACGTATGACGTAAAAGCTTCAATGAAACATCTGAAACAGTTCCACTTACTTTATCCTTATTCTCAATTATGCTATTCCGTACAAACTTCATCTAAACTTAGTGTTACTGACTAATATGAAAAACCCTTTCATGTACTGTAATGTTACCTTTTGTGAATATATAAAGGAAGTTTGAATTGGATCAATTTATCATTCGAAGTTTGCGCTTCTTCAGTTGAACAACAGTTAATTGTTTCAATCATTTATCTTTCATCATGAAGCTGTTCGGTCTCGTAGTGCTGGTGATGGCAGTGCTGGCGCTGATGTCGGGCGGAGCTAGCGCCAGCCCTAAGGGCATCGGCAGCGCTATCAAGAAGGGCGGCAAAGTTATTGTGAGTATTCTTTTCATACTTTAATGTTTGTCTTAATATTTCAGTGTCACCAGATACCAGTTTTTCTTTTTGTTTCGACTTTGGATATAATAACGATGACTTCAATGCATCACTCTTAAATTTTCTGATTTATCAAAGTGTAAAGCTTTGATAAATCAGAAAATTTGTGAGTGATTTCGATTTTCGGCTCAATGCTAAGAAGTAAATGAAATTTTGCACCTTCCTACCACTTATTTCAAATTTTTTAATCAAAACAATATTTATTTTCAGAAACATGGACTCGGCGCTATCGGTCTCATAGGAACTGGCCACCAAATATATCAAGAATCAAAACAGCAGTAGAAAACGTTCCTTCATCGCTTTTATTTAATTCTAACATATTTTTGCCATTTATTAAAATAAATTATGTCTCTGTAAATGAAATGATTTCATTTTAAAACTCCGTTACTACATCGTCAATCGCGAAAAAAAATTAGCTGTTCCCTACATTTTGACTGGCTATGCGAACATAAATGTAGGGTACAGCAGATTTTTTTTTCGCGCTTTCAGAGCTGTTCCCATAGTATAAGTTGTTCATAATGATGAGTTAATTGAATTCATGGGTATCCTCTTAAGGGGTTATCCCTTAACAGGATACCCATGAATTCAATTTCACCTTGTATAAATAAGTACCATAATTATTATCCTTGTAACTAGCTACACAATCAAGCGACACCTTTCATTATTGCTAACCTTGTGTATCAATCAGATATTATGCAGAAAACTATGCACTTGATCATATACAATTTAAAGGTACGAAATACAATAACTAACTACACGAATAGATACAAAAAACAAAAGGACACTTAGGCGTCGAAGTATTCGTCCGCATCGCTGTCATCCGGAAACGTGTCCAGAAGACTGGTAACATTGCCACGTTGAATGGCAATGCTAATTCTTTGGCCAAAGAACAAGCCAGCCCTCTGGTCACGTGAAGTGTCGACCAGTCGGCGAGAAATTTCCTTAAAAAGGACACGCGCACTCGGACCCCATGACCCGAGCGTTTCGACCCCAAACGGCTCAAAACTGTAGTTACCCATGAGGTTACAGTATTTGCGCCGCTTGAGGGTCTCAGCAGCCGCTGCAGCGGCGCCAGCACAGCCCGCCGTGCTAGGAACATGAGATGGTGCAAGAGTGTCGACACAGGTTGCGTCCCACACCAGAGGCCTACCCACCTTCCAAGGCAACAACGTCATGCCGTCTGGTCTCTTCCCATCGTCACGTACCAAGCCGTTTGGTTCTAATACCGCTGGTACGCCGGCGGTGACAAGGGCTCGACGAATAATATCGTTGATGATGGCGTGCCGTGCAATGCGACCTGCGCTCCTGTAACAGGACAGGCCATGGTGTCCGAGACTGTCTACAGCTTCACCGCAGAGACACCGATGCGGTGCAACACAAGGTGCGCCCAAGCGGAGACACGTAGCGAGCCGAAACAATTAAATATATTTATTAGGTAAATACTAAATTGTATTCTTAAACCTACTTACAAGCCGTGCGCCCGATGGAATTTCCCATCGGCAAAAATGACGAACTTTCATCCTCTACTCCGCCTTTTTAGGGTATCAATTTTCAAAACTCCATCGCTAGTGCTCAGCTTCGTTATAAAAGGAATTCTTTTCCAAAATTTCATGCCTCTGGACCCAGTGGCTTAGCCTTTGCGTTGTCTGCCAGTGAATGAAGGTAACTAACTAATGATTTCCCATCGGGCACACCCCGCCAACCCCTTCATGCGTTGAATTTCCATAAATCCATCCTGAGTGCAAACTTCCGTTCTATAAGGAACTCTTGTGCAAAATTTCACGCTTTTAGAACCAGCGGTTTAGGATGTGCGTTGTGTGTCAGTGAATGAATTTTAGATTTTTATAAAATACTAGCTGCCCGCCCCGGCTTCATGGCTTCATTCACGGGTAGCACTATTTACCTACTTATCTACGGCGCACCTACCTACCTATCCTACCTACCCTACCTACTTACCCCACCTACCCTACCCTAACCACTTACCCTACCTACCTACCCTACCTACCTACATACACCTATTTACATACCTACATACCTACCTACATACCTACCTACATATCTACCTACATACCTACCTACATACCTACCTACATACCTACCTACATACCTACCTACATACCTACCTACATACCTACCTTCCTACCCTACCTATCTACCCTACCTACCTACCTACATACCTACCAACCTACCCTACTCTGCTAAATACACATTCATCAAACGCGCTAACTGTCCAACGCGCGAAGTTAAATTAGTCGTTACGTTTTCTGAAATTTTCCAATTTTCTGCGCAATTTTCTTAATTTTTCTTTCCGTAAGATCCTTCTCCTTTCAATAAAAAACACAACAAAAAAATAATTATCCAATTTGGTGCGTTCTCGAGTTTTGCGCTTAGCAACACATTTTACGATTCATTTTTATTATTGGATAATTCGGATAATAGGTGTTCCGAAGATTACGCCCTACATACTACCTTTTAAGATAGTGAAGTATAGAATATAACATAAACAACTATCCTGTTGTTTCAGCGTCAAATTCTGGTGTACCTATAATAGTACGAACGTTTTAATTAATTAGTCAAAACGTGATGTGATGTACCTTGAGCAATAAATTTTGTCTAGATTAGGTACTTACCTTATCTAGACGAAACTTATTGCTCAAGGTTTAAAGTCCTTTTTATAATCTATGTAAGTTAAGTACATAGATTACAAAAAGGAATTCAAACTGGATAATGATTTGGTTGTATAACTACTTATTTACTTGTGAGTCGCTATTATTTACCTATCGATTTAGTGCCATGACATATCATAATCAGCCAAGAGCCTATTATGTTCCCACTGTTGGGGTACAGTTCCTCACACATACTCTCTGTAAGAGGGAGTGGCCTGCAATCAGTAGGTGGTGGATGTCACAAGTCTCCGAATCTCTGGTTCTAGGACACGCCGTTGTCTTCACGCAGTTTTACTTCACCTTATTTATTTATTTCGTTTATTATAATTTCGAACATATAAAATACATTTTTATAAATTTCTTAAAAAATTATATAAAAAACATTTAAAAATATAAAAAAATGTGTTATTAATTTATTTTATTATTAATGTACTCATAGTAAAATAGATAGAGATACGACATTATTTTAATTTTACTTACTTAAACTTCGTTCGGCGTCATTCCATAAACGAATACTTACCTTTTTAATCACCTATGTATAATATTTCGTGATAATACATGAGTGATGTTCAATATAATTTCAGTAGGTGTACCTACTTCATAATGCATTGTGGTGAACCATTTTTTTCAAACGAATCGGTTTTTATAGATATACACTAGTTGACCCGACTGACGTTGTTCTGTTAAAATTTCAATAATTCAAATTTTAATATAAAAAAGGACGTTCAGTTTTCCCGAATGTGAATATTTTCCAGGACACTTTTCCTATTTTTCTTTCTGTAAGAACCTGATTCGGAATATTACAAACATTTTAAAACAAAAAATATCCGAATCGGACAGCGCGGCAGCGGTTCTCAAGTTAAAAATGCGCTTACCAACTAACATCATTAAATTTTTAACCGAATTCATAAAGAAGGAGGTTATCAATTCGACATATATGTATTTAATATGATTGGAACTGCTTAAGCATTTATATATTTACATATTATGATTATCTAGGTATTAGGGCTTCCAAACAAATATACGTACAAAATTTTATATGTGTATGTATGTTTGTATGTAAGTACTGTCATGGGGGGTGCCATGACGGTACTTACATATTTTGTAAAGTTATTCCATAGAGTCAAAGTAACCCTACTTTGACTCTATGGCATAACTTTGACCCAAATCGAGAAAATATTTGAATTGTCCGCGGTCGCGATCACACAATCGAACATCGTTACTCTTAGATGGCGATCGAAGGAACTACGATGTTTAGTTGCGTGGTCGCGACCCGGCGGGCAGTTCAAACATTTTCTAGATTTGGGCCAAAGTTATGCCTTAGATTCAAAGTAACCCGTCATGACAGTATGTATATTCTCCGGAACTATTAATCGAATCGTGATCTTTTTTTTATTGGCTTACATTTACTTCAACTTAGGGAACAGTGAAAGTTTTATCAAAATCGGTTCAGTAGTTTCTATGGATGGCCTGGCCTATTGATACGAGTTAAGGCTTGTGCAGACCAGCGCGACTTGTCGCGCGACGCGACACGAACAATACAATTTCTAAGAAAACTTCACAGTATAACAATCGGTGTCGCGTCACGCGACAAGTCGCGCTGGTCTGCACAAGCCTTTACGGGTGTGGGGTAAAAGGTAAAAGGGAAAACATCATATATAAAGGTATAAAAATATAAAACATTTTTACAAAAAAAAAAAAAAACAACCTGTAAAAACCGTCGGTATCTTTGGGTCTGTACTTTTGTTTTTTTGCACCGACTTACGAAATTAAAGTTATTTTTCACTTTTTTGTGTTCTTTGTTGGAAGTTGATTTTTTTCTCTGTAAAAAGATTTTTTATTCGTAAAGAAGTTTTTATTGTATAGCTTACGGAAAATTCTGATGGTTACCTCAATATTTGGGTGGCAACAAACTCAACATCATTTCAAATACAATAAAATTGTCATCGTTATTTCAGATAGGTAGTTTTATTTGCTCTACATAACATCATGACTGTTTTCCCCGAAGGGTTAGGCAGAGGTGTAGGTACCTATAGTACACTCACATTTAGCCAGATAAGGACATAGTCTGTTCTAAACACAGCTCAATACAAGTCAAGACAAATGATTACAAGAGTATGTGGAGTTACTATTTGTTTATTACGACTAAAATGATTGTTTTCATAAATGCATTAAATAAGGTTTTCAATAAATTAGTAATACTGTGACGGTGGTTGAAGATGAATCTGTAGGTGATTTCTTCAATGTGTGGTTCTGTTGGTAGATCTCATGGCCTGTTCCAGTGTCGCCAGTCACAATGAAGGAAAAAAAGAAATGAAACAGTGAAGAACCATTTTCTACTGTTGTTTTGATTCTTGATATATTTGGTGACCAGTTCCTATGACACCGATCGCGCTGAGCCCGTGTTTCTGAAAATAAAAAATTGTTTTATTAATAAAATATTGTTCAAACCATATCTAATACTAGATAATAGGTAGGTAATTTTTCTTATAATTGAGTTAATAAAATACCCAGAATAAATACCCGATTGTTCTGATTTATCAAACCGCAATATTCGTAGAAGTCAACATAGAATAAAAGTTAAGAAATCCTAAGTCGATACAAAACGAACAGCTGTATACTGTATAACGCTGATGTATGAAAGAACATATGAAAAGAATACTCACAATAACTTTGCCGCCCTTCTTGATAGCGCTGCCGATGCCCTTAGGGCTGGCGCTAGCTCCGCCCGACATCAGCGCCAGCACTGCCATCAACAGCACTACGAGACCGAACAGCTTCATGATGAAAGGTAAATGTTTTTAAACAATTGACTGTTGTTCAACTGAAGAAGCGCAAACTTCGAATGATTATTGATCACAATTCAAAGTCTCTTTTATATTCTCAAATGGTAACATTACAGTACATGAGAGGGTTTTTCGTGTTAGTCAGTAACAGTAAGTTTAGATGAAGTTTGTACGGAAAAGCACAATTGAGAATAAGGATAAAGTAACTGGAACTGTTTCAGATGTTTCATTGAAGCTTTTACGTCATACGTAGTTACCCACTAATGTACTGATCATTAGTTAATCCTTGGGTGAAATAACGGATCGTGTTACTAATGAATCATTTATAAAATATTCTGCAGACATTTTACTTGTAAACGTTATTAATATATGAAACAAGCGGTGTTTTTCCATCCCTTCCTTCCATGTTTCGGTGAAAATAAAGACGATTATGTTACGCTCAATATAAATGCAAATATTAGAGTGGTCGTTTGTTTATAATATATATTTTGGGGACTCAATTAGGCTAAGGCGGATGAAAGGATTTAAGGAAAATTGGCACAATTTTCAATGTAAACACATATTTTTATATCCCGGTAATCTAAAAGGATTTAACAGGGGGAGGTTGTTGATCCTGAAACAATTTAAATGCCTCTAATAAAAACAGGATCTGATTAATCTTAATATTGTTTTGAAAATTTGTTACTTTCTGCAATTACACTTCAAGTATACTAATAACTAAGCTGACGAAACAAACGGTAACGGCCGCAAAAGAAGATCAAGATTAATGTCTCGATGTCACCATTCAGTAAAGACAATGTTTTGAAAATACACTGTTAGGAATTCCAAGTTTGCATGATTGTATGGAGTTAAAATATAATGATTACTGTCTCTTGTATTTCTTTACTTGTTGTACTATACTGACTTTGTAATGATAGGAATGAAAATTAACACTTCTCATTTCGTGTGTATAAACAAACGATCAAGAGGTGTCTACAATGTTGGATACGGCTGCATTAGCAATACATATAGCAACCTATCACGGGTTCTGCATTGCAAACTGCGTTCCATTTAGTAGGTCACATGCAGTAAAAAGTTAGCACAATTTGACTTAATTTTAAGTTTCAGATTCAGGCAATTGGGGCCCGGCAATTGAGTTCTTTGAAAAACAGATTTTGCGTATGGCCGTAAAATGTTCACTACTCAAGACTGACTCTCTGATAAAACAGTTTTCGCGGCAAAACAGATTTGCTTAGATATCAAAACAAACTCGAGAATTGAAATAATCCCTAAGACCATTAGTTACTGCCATCTTGTCATGTTGAGTGACTATCGTTATGACTCCCATGGGATCACGTCGGTCGTTTTATCCTATTAGAACCGTAAACTTTCCCTCGTTGATATCAATTTTGTCGTCTTAACTGTCAAATTTTCTATTGAGGTTAGTAGATACGGTGACATTTTTGAATATAGAATTTAAGAAACAAATGAGGCACAGATTACCACACGTTGCTTGGTATTGTGTATGCAGATAATAAACTCTACGCACGTAAAAGGAATAAACAAATACTCAAACAAACTGTATAAGTAGTTAATTGAGCTTTACTACGCACAGCTGTTCGCTTCGATTACTGGGAAATCAAATACAATAGTGCGTGACGAAACACAAAAAACCCTGTAGGCATAATTATGAAGACGTTCGAGGAGCGACTCTTCCCATATGAATATATTTCCGTATAAAAGGACAACTGGAAACAGAGGGATCATCATTTGAAGCTAGTCTTCGACGACAAACTAGTCATTAACAGTTAATTGTTTCAAACATCTACCTTTCATCATGAAGTTGTTCGGTCTCGTCGTGCTGGTGATGGCAGTGCTGGCGCTGATGTCGGGCGGAGCTAGCGCCAGCCCTAAGGGCATCGGCAGCGCTATCAAGAAGGGCGGTAAAGTTATTGTGAGTACTTATTCTTTTAATAACAATGTTTTTTAAAAGCTATGTCCTAAAAATAACTATTCGTTTTGCATGGTTTGTGCGCGAGTTATTATAAAGTGGACTTCTACGAATTTTGCGGTTTGATAAATCAGACGTTATCATTTTTGGTTGGTAATTTTGTGAACAACGCAATACTCAATAGCGTACTGTAGTTACAATTTTTTTTTAAATCTCATGAAAAAATTTAACAGGAGCCGGTCCTTTGATAATATAAAAGTGGATCTTGTTTGAACAAATCTAATCAAATGTAACTAGCCTGTATTGTCTCGCTGCAGGGCAAAGGTTCTCAAGGTAAAAACCAGACAGCCCAGGGTAAGGGTCTGGGGGGTTATTGAACAAATATTTTAATAAAACTATTTTGTTTTCAGAAACACGGACTCAGCGCCATCGGTGTCATAGGAACTGGCCACGAAATATATCAACAATCAAAACAGCAGTAGAAAATGTTTTTATTAAAAAAACCATCCAAGAAAGATCCTAATGCTTTAGCGTGGTTTTGAAACCAATTGAACCTCTTGTTATTGGCCTGGGGGATGAAATCTATTAGCAAATTCATAATAATTAGAAAAGTTCCTGAAGATTATAATGTAATGTTTTTATTTATTTCAATAAGCACTAGGGTACTTAATTTATTGTTTATTTCTTGCGAATAAATTATTTTATGATGTAAAGATTTGTTTATTTCCCAAATTAATGTTCTGTAACTTTTTATCTATTAATTTATGCATATCCGACAAAATGCTTTTACAATCATTAATATGAAATAACTCTGGTTATATGTCATTTCAAGTTTATTATCATCATCATCATCATCATTTCAGCCAAAAGACGTCCACTGCTGAACATAGGCCTCCCATCAAGCACCGCCACTTCGACCGGTTCTGTGCTTCCCGCATCCAGCGGATTCCTGCGGCCTTCACAAGGTCATCGGTCCACCTTGTGGGAGGCCTTCCGACGTTTCGTCTTCCGGTATGCGGTTGTCACTCTAGAACTTTTCGGCCCCATCGGCCATCTATTCTATGAGCAATGTGCCCTACCCATTGCCACTTAAGTTTGGTAATTCCCCGGGCTATGTCGATTACCTTGGTTCTCCTACGGATCTCTTCATTTCTGATTCGATCACGTAGGGAAACTCCAAGCATAGTCCTCTCCATTGCCCTTCGGGTAACTTTTAGCCATCTGATAAGGCCCATTGTGACCGACCACGTTTCTGTGCCATAACTGTCATGTCATGTCATCACTGGCAACATGCACTGGTCAAAGACTTTCGTCTTGAGATAGTGCGGTATGTGGGACGAGAAGATATTGCGTACCAAGTTAATTATATTACTCTCAAATTACTCTTCTATATAGTAGTTTTGGGGTTTGTGATGAAAATTCGCACGATTTATATTCACAGTGCGCCCTAGCTCTTACTAGTCCTTCTTATACGAAATACTCTCACAAAAACACGAGTAAATTAACATGTATGACCAGAACAAAATAAAAAATAGCATTACCGATACTCCATTTGAATTAAGATTACACATTTAAACAAACCTTTTTTTCAGTCCGGTCGACCGATTCTGACTTCTATACCGTAGACATAAGGATGGCATTAAAAGCAAAACAGTGGTTACAATACCAACTGTTTACTGCAGCTGCCATTTGTCATGCCTCCAACGCAATAGAAGTCAAAATCGGTTGAACGGACTGTAAAATGTGTTGATCCTAAGTTTAAGAAATGATTTAGACGAGAGCAAAATTATTGGATTACAAGTAATTGAGACGTAAGGAAGAGTAAAACCTACTGCTCCGGCTCCAAATATTGACATTGGCAGGAGGAAGATATCGATAAAAGAATTTGTACAGGATGGGTATCGAATCCGACAGTGATCCGCCAAGCATATCGTTAAGCCACTGAGCCAATTGAGCCGTCATGTCTACCTCAAGTAAGCGTGTAGCCCATGTAAAGTAGTAAATTATTATAGTTACAATCAGGGAAATTAATTGTTAAGCGAAATTGACACCCTACGTCAAATTGCCGTGTAATAGCCACATTATACAACTGTCAAAGAATGACAGCTAGGATTTGAATATACGGCCAAATGAACTTGGCAATACGAACGTAAACAATTATTTTCCCTGAATTTACATAAATATTATATTATATCAACGGGCCACATATTTGCAGTCCCGGCGCTTATGTTTATACCACGTGCTCAGCATTGAATGACACCGCTACGTTTTCCTTAATCGTAACAGGTACTAATAACATTATATTTATATTAAATAAATATAGCCTTTATTTTCCTTAACTTCCTTTTAAATTATACTAAGTAATATTTAAATGTGCGTCATCAAAATGCCACAATAAGCCGTAGTATCCTCGTCAAGAGCACGCGGATATATAATTGTAGTCTATGACACGCGGTGAATAAACGATCCATAGGACTAACTACTCGTAGGCTCAGACCAAATAATAACCAAGACAGCGCAGGCAACAGTGACGTGAGGCCGGTATCGTAAACATCTTTGCACTTAGTGAGGTGTAGTTTGGCTGTAGTTTGATTGTAAATGGTTGTAAATGTGTGCGTCTGAGCGTGTATGCGCAGTGTGGAGGTGTAGTTTTGGCTAGCCTCACTGTATTGGGTCAGTGGGTCGTCACAGGGGCGGGCTTTCCAACCCTGTATTGTTCGCAGCGCTATGTTTTGGTTTTTTATTTGGTTTGACGTAAAATCACGATGAGGCGTGTATCAGCGGCGAAACACTTTTAGCTCTCTTACCCACAGGCGACTTTTTATCGCGCCCTGGATTTTCCACCCTATTGGTTAGCGCCGAGAGTTGAAAATCCAATCGTGTACTTTTTGACGCACTGTGATGCACTCTGTTGGATTCTCAATGTTCGACTCTACACCGGGAGTTGAAAATCCAGTGCGTTATAAAAAATCACCCGTGCTAACTTGGGCTTATTGAGGTTCAAATTGCTTTTTTACAGTTATTATTACTGCAGTATATGCATTGTTGCCAAGCATTCCTAGCTAGATTTCTGATTGCTTGAATCGATGTACCTACTTGATGCCTTGTTTCCCCGAAGGGTTGGGCAGAGGTGTACCTTTAGTTCACCCACATTTTGCCAGTTATGTTTTTAAGTCACATGTAATAGGGGGTAAGCCTATTGCCATCAACCGGGCACAATTAAAGACTCCGGGCTGCTATTGAGAAATTCCTGTTGGAAAAACCCAATAATACTTTACCCGACCTGGGAATCGAACCCAGAACCTCATGCTCAGCAGTAGCGCTTGCGACCAGTTGACCAACGAGGCAGTCATATAAATACTACATCTACGACGGATAAATATATTTAGAAGCTTAAGGCAGCCACAGGAAAGCCCGGTTAAGCAGCTACGACCCCTTAGGTGGTCACCTGCGAGATGACCTAATAAAAAAAAGGATAAATATAAATACTATACTACTATTTATTTTCTCGCAGTCAATGGTAAAAGGTAGAGTATACAACTCGTGTTTTTTTTTATATCGGATCTTGTATCCCTCGCTCCGCTCAGGATTCAAATCTAGAATCCTTCGCTACTCCCGGGATCCAACGTAGTCCCTCGAATTAAATTCCCTTTTTTTCACTTGTTGTATAATCTACTATTAATGACTAAGTGTATTGCGATTTGATAACGGCATTTTAATTGAACCTCTAATAATTCCCATTTTGCGCTTCTAAAAATATAATTCAACACTCTAATATAATCATTGGGCCTCTTTTTGTGAACCCCATATAACCTATTTTTGGGTCCTAAAAATACTAAATGGTCAACTTGGATGTAGCGCTCGCCGGTCGCTGCCGCGGTACCGCTCGCTTAGCCCGCGCGCTTTTGCTCACAGTTGTAACCTAACCTAATCCACTTGGTAGGGGTACCTAGCTTAGTTACTGCGATGTTAAAAAGAGGCTCAATTAATAGAAAAAGTGTTCATTATTAGAAGGGCATAAATAATTAGAGGTTCAGTTAAATATTTCCCTATGATAACTATTGGGCGTTAGGTATAATCTGGACTTAGAAGTCCGCATTTTGCAAAAGAAAGTAGTAGGGAGACAAAATATAATGAGAATTGAACATAGCAAGTAGGAGGATTGTTCGTTCAATGAAGAAATTACAAAATGATGATCTACTTGGCAGTGTTTAAGGTTATGAGTAAATTAAAGCATATTATATAGATGTTTAGGGATAATTTTTTAATTCAACATTTATAAAAAAAAAGTTTAACGTGTAATTATTAATGCTTAATACCTTTTAGTTACAATATTTAATAACATATGGATGTTTATTTATCACAAAAGATGCTCTATATGAAGGTTTCTTCCCGGTGAGTTTAACCCCTCCTGTTCTTTACTTGTTCGTAGATTTCATGGCCGGTGCCGATGGCGCCAATCGCCCCGATTCCAGCTTTCTGTAACAAATAATATAAAAATTAAGTAATTGAAGATGATGGTGTTCAACATTGAGGCATGAAGTTAACAGGGAATTTTCGAAAAAACAATTGCGGAATTATATAATAAACTATGCATTTAAGCGTAACATGTATAAAGTTTAACAAAAAAAAATTTGCCCTCAATTTTAATCCCACAAAAATCCCCACGAGTCGAAAAAAAAACCATATACTCACAACAGCGTTAGCTCCTTTTTTCAAAGCACTGCCAGTCCCTTTAGGGTGTGCGCTAGCGCCGCCCATCAGCATGGCGAACACCGCCAGAACCAGAACTACCAAGCCGAACAGTTTCATGTTGAGATGTGCGGGTCACTGGGTACTTCACTACAAACGAATGATAGTCTTTGGTCGCTTAAGCTAACTTATATACCGCAAAACACGCTTGATGACTAACCTTGAGGAAAATCTTGCGCACTGTGAAAAATCATCAGTCGTTTTCCTTAACTTAAGCTCATACGTTGACAATAGCATAAATGGTGCATGTTAACGATATTAGAATATTTAAACTGATATTTTTAGGGTTCCGTGCCAAACAGGTAAAAAGGAACCCATACGGTGCGACTCAGTCTGTCTGCCCGTCTGTCTGTTACAGCTGGATATCTCAAGAACTACTAATGCTATCAACTTGAAATTTGGAACAGTTTTAGATGACGTTTGCCCAATTATTTATCAATAGTGCTTTTTTTTTTTGCAACAGTGGCTGAACAGTGGTCTTAAAAATTTGAAGTGGGGCTACTATAGGGCATCATAATGAAAGAGCGCAAAAAAGCACTATTGATAAATAATTGGGCAAACGTCATCTAAAACTGTTCCACAGTTTTAGATGACGTTTGCCCAATTATTTATCAATAGTGCTTTTTTTTTTGCAACAGTGGCTGAACAGTGGTCTTAAAAATTTGAAGTGGGGCTACTATAGGGCATCATAATGAAAGAGCGCTCTTTGCACATTCTCTAATATATTTCTTTTTTTTATTAGGCCGCATATCTTTCGACATTCGACGAAAACTAAAAAAAAAAAAATCCGCCCCTCCCCCTTTTTGTCTCCGAAGTTTGCTTTGAGACAAATCTGAAATTATGAAAAGTTGCATTAAAAACAAACTTATTTCAGTAAGATGTTTTTTTATGTATACGTATATAAAGGTTTTGTAGTACGTGCATACTCACGTATCAGATATCTTACGTATCAGAGTCAGATATTATCAATTAGTGAGTGGGTGCTAAGATCGTTCAGGAATAAATATTCTTAGTATCTACATATTTATACTTTCGACTTTATATTATATGTGTTCTGAGCATCTACATATAAATTAATATTTAGCAATGTAACAGCAAACGTTTCGTTTCTTGCACGACAGACGAGACACGGTGCCGGACCCCGTTTTTTTTATTTCGAAGCAGAGAACCCTTAAACCCTTTCCTAAGGTTTACCCAGTCGATACTTATTTTATTAGACACCTGTATCATGCATTCCTTGTGCAGAATGAAGGATACAGGTTCCTAATAAAAATATTACGACCCAACAAACCATATGGCAGTAGGTAGTTCCTATTGAGCGATTTGATTTGCTATATTAACGCCAACACTGCACAAAAGGTTTTGTATTATAACTGGAAATCTGGAATCCTTTGAGGACGTTGAGTTTTTATGTAATTGCTTAAATTTTTGAACTTCATGTAACTGCATCACTGGAAGTTTTTTAAACATTTCTAGTCATCTTAACTAACATTATAAATGCGAAAGTGAGTTTATTTGTTGGTTACGCTTCCACGCTAAAACGACTGAACAGATTTGGATGAAATTGGGCACATGGGTAGACCATGACCATACCTTAATTAGGACATAGGATACTTTTTATTCCGATATATTCCCACGGGATTGAGACTTATGTGGGTGAAACCGCGGGGCGCAGCTTGTTAAAAATAAATAAGAGATCCGATTTAAGATGTATCATGTATCTACCAAATGTACAAAACATCAAAAGAATATAATGTTCGTGGCCGAAAGACGACCACTGCAGGGCATAGGCCTTCTCGAAGACTACCCTACCAGTCCTGTGTTGTCGCATCCTGCGGATTCTTGCGAAAAGCTCAAAAGACTAGTTAGAACAAATTAATTCATGTCATTTCTCCTTGGTTAGAAATATGGTGGTCTATAAAATGTTTATAGGTACCGTAATACTATTGTCTGTAGAGTGTACATGGACTATGAAACGGGGAAGGCTTAGAGAAGATTTGAATGAAATAAAATGTTTATTTAGAGTTGTTTTGGTTACTTACTAACAGACACTCTAATGGCATATGAGAGTTATCTTTTAGATTCAAAGAAGGTGTGAGGATATTCTTGTATCCCTTCTGGTTGATACTCTCTTAATGTTAATGAGGACATCTTTTCCCGCAAACATAGTCCGTCCGTCCGACTTTCACGATGCACAATGTACTTAGCGTCTCACATACTACGAATATAATATAAAATACATATATATATATATTATCTTCGACATATCGCTCACCGTACAATTTAATGGCCCACAACACACAGTGAATATAATAATAAACTTATAACTACTAACCTCTGCTTTTCCTTTTCCGACTAGCTCTAAGGTGTAAAAGGAATATTTCCGTCAAAGGTAAAACATATTTGCGTGAAATTAGTTGTACAGTCGACTGCACATCAGTGGTAACAAAATCAGTATAAGCTCGCCTCGTATTCTATTGAAACTCTGTACCAGGCATGTTGCGGGTATTCGCATCCGCATCCACAATTGCGGAGCTTCCGCATTTATTTTGACCTCCGCTTTCGCGTTGATCAATGCGGAGGTCATACGGATGCAGATGTTGGTGGAAAAGGGGTGAATATAAGTAAAATGATAATCAACAAAATGGAAATTATAATCATTTAAATCGTCAATATAGCTCTAAATCGTCACATTTTCACGAAATAGTCTTTTATCCATCAAACCAATAAAATTTCGAGAGCTATTTAGATTTTGAAATGATTATAATTTAGTCATTATTCTATTTAAATAACCACGAATTGAATAATGATCAACATACAACGAAAGAGCGCTGCATTTTGAAAAAAACGTAAGACATTTTCAATTTCGCCTTGCCGCCTTGACGGATCCTCCGGAGATCCGCATGCGGATGTGGATGTTGAAAAATCTGCATCCGCAACATCCCTGCTTCGTACCACGCCAGGCCAGCTCAATGTCAAAGTGTTACCTACAGATTTTTCTTAAACTAATGGGCTGTATCACTTTGAAATTGAAAAATAAAAATCGGAGACCAATTTGAAAGCAGTTATGACTACTGAGCACTTGCTCGTTTTTAGTTATAATCTCCGGAATACTTATAAAAACAACAATTATAGTTTCGTATCCTACAAAAACTCTGAAATAGATGTCTAAAACAAAGCTCATAATAGCCTTAGCTTCCTTCTTTAGCACACTTCCACCGCCCTTGGGACTTGCGCTGGCGCCGCCCATTAGCATGGCGAACACAACCAGGACCAGAACTGCAAAGCCCAACAGTTTCATGTTGAAATGTGCGAGTCACTTCACTTCTGTCAAACGAATGATACCCTTTGACGCTTCACTTTAAACTTATAACTATAGAACGCACTGATGACGGAAAATCAATCGCCGCCCTGTAAAAATCACTAACTATCATAAAATCATAAAGCACCCTAGTACCTACAAGCTATCTTTGTTTACGGACGTAAAGAAAGATATAACAACACAACATACGTTTAATTACAGTTTACATTAGTTACATTAGTTTTAAACAGTCGACTGCTGTTCAGTAGTAGAATGTTTAAACAGATATTTAGATACTTGTTTCTTGATTCCCGAAATATAAATTGTTCAAACATTTAAACAAAGCATAGTTACCAAGTATTTGCTTTCCGTTTGTTAGTTACCTCCGAATTCCAAATACCAAAAGGGGCACGGAAACAACACTAGGTAAGGATGTGTGTACAAAATTAAGGGTACCTGTGAACACTATTAGGTCAACAGCAACTTTAGGTACGTAACGGAGAGCCGCTCGAAGCTACGAAAGTGGATAATATTCTATTATTCTTACGTAAGCAGTACAATTCAAACACCTTCCTCATTTACTTATTCTTGTACAGCAAACGTAACGACTAAAGAAACCATTTTACAGTTATAGTAGTTCCTATTGTTGGCTTTGAGTTTATTATTATTTACGCCACCAGTACTGGAAGTTGGTAACAAAAGAATTTTGTATTCTTGAATTCCTTTATGCACGTCTTGACGTGAGTGCCTCAATTTAGAGCGTTGAAAATGCGTTCCTGAAAGCTTTTCAAATGCGTTTGAATGCAAGATTTCGAATAAAATCAAAGCCCATTTAAAATGTAGGAGATGTATGCCTGAGCCTTCAAAATTACATATCAAACACAAGATGAACTCGAGAAAAGTAACAGTACCTACTGGAAGTTGCTAACAAAAGAATTTTGTATTCTTGAATTCCTTTATGCACACGTCTTGACGTAGGTAAGTGCCTCAATTAAGAGCGTTGGAAATACCTTCCTGAAAGCTTTTCAAATGCGTTTGATTGCAAGACTTTGAATAAAATCAAAGCCCATTTAAAATGTAGTACATGTATGCCATTTTATTTTTTTTTGAGGGTGGGAAATTATCAAATAACTTCTCCCGCTCTGGGCGAAGCAGGAGGGTGTGTCAGACTTTTACTGACTAAAATCCACCCGTGTTCCTTCCGTTGCCTATGTGCTGGAGCTGCGATATCCCTTTCGTACAAACCCGCAACCCCAGCAGGCATTGGTCCTTACGGACCCCGTCAGTTGGTGCTGACATCTCTTTGAGGCGCGCGTGAAACACAACGCGCCGTCGACCCGGGCCTGGTCCTTATCGGACGGCGAGCTACCCATTGCTCACCGCCCGCAAGCCCGCGCCGACGGTGGCGGCTCGTGACTCCCGACGCCCGGGACGTCTCCTGCGGTGACTAGGGGCGCGAGGGCGTGCAGCTTGCATCTCCCTCGCGCGTTCCGCCTCCTAATTCGCGAGCATTACTGTTTCGCAGAAGGAGGTGACGGCCTCCCATGCACTCTCGCTCCGAACCATGGCCTGAACCAGGGCCGGACGCGAGAGATCGCCGCCACCAATCGCCTCCGTGAGAACACGGCGGTGCTCCGCCCAAGCAGGGCAGACCTCCACCGTATGCTCCACCGTGTCCTCCGGGCGATCCACACAGTGGTGACACCCGGGCGTTTCCTCTCGCCTTATACAGAACAGGAACCTCCCGAAACAGCCGTGTCCGGTGAGGATCTACGTCAGGCGGAAGGTGAGGACGCCGTGGCGCCTCTCTAGCCACTCCTCAAAGAGGGGACTTATCGCCACAATTGTGGCGTGCCCACGTACATGTATGCCTGAGCCTCTAAAATTAGATATCAAACACAAGATGAACTCGAGATAAGTAACAAAGGTATCTTCTATATTACTAATGAAATGCCTCCAACCGAAGCGAGTTTAATAAGATTTGTATCAATTTCATCAAAACAAATTCAAAATTAATTGTATAATTTGTCTCAATTCCGTTTACAGATAACGGGAAGCAATTAATTGGGTATTAGAATAGAAATCGGTTAATGCGGCATTACTATAGGAGATTGAAGTCTCTAATTGAATTTGAAGTACCAAATGAAGCTACCATTAAGAACTTTTAGATAAATTCAAATTAAATAAAGCCCTATTCCCGAACTTTAGGAATGTAGGTAGAATTTAATCAAATGATCAAAAAATTTTGTCACCTTGGCCCTGTGGTTAATTTATACGCGAAACTAGGCTAGTACCGAAGAGCTTTAATTGAATAACAATGAGTGTGTGTCGAATGAAAAATTTCGTGTTACTAACTTGTCTCAAATTCTCGACATCATTCGAGATATCGAATGATGTCGAGAATTTGAGTAAGTACGTTATGAATATAATTAAAATGAATAACCGCAGCAAAAAAACCCCTCAAATGATTTGATCCCTTTGTTAATGAATATTTCGTTGTTTCTAAGCGTAGGTAGGTATATAACTGTGCACCAACGCGTAAACAACAATGGAGCAACATCTTCTAGGGTCAAACGTCAATATACGCCAAGTCATCATGAAGTTGTTCGGTGGCTACCGAGATGACGACTAATAGAGAAGTTTGGAAGAAAAAGACATGTTGCACCGGCTTCAAATATATTGTGACTAGCTGACCCGGCGAACTTTGTTTCGCAATCAATCAAAATATATAAACCCTACCTACCTCTCCTACCTTAGGGGTATGAAAAATAGATGTTGGCCGATTCTCAGACCTACTCAATATGCTCACAAAATTTCATCAAAATCGGTCAAGCCGTTTCGGAGGAGTATGGCAACGAAAACTGTGACACGAGAATTTTATATATTAGGTATGGGCAAGAGAGTGTTGATCATGATCAAGCTGTTCGGTCTCGTAGTGCTGGTGATGGCAGTGCTGGCGCTGATGTCGGACGGAGCTAGCGCCAGCCCTAAGGGCTCCGGCAGCGCTATCAAGAAGGGCGGCAAAGTTATTGTGAGTATTATTTGAAAAAAAGAAAAGAAGAAAAGCTGTTTATTCTGCAAAAATAAGACGAACATTATAAAATAGACATACAATAATACAAAGTAGCCTAAAGCCCCCTATTCGTCAATAAAATAACTTATTAAAACAAAAGAGAAAAAGTAAAAATGAAAACCCTCTACTTTATGATTTTCTTTTAAAGCTGCGTCATACTATAGATCACAATTAATTGCTAGTAAATTATGCATGGACTAAATCGATGTTATGTGACACTCTTTTCCTATTCTGACTTCTACGAATTTTGCGGTTTGAATAGGATATGTTTGTTGGGTTATTTTCTTTAAGCTTCGTGCAGACTAGCGCGACGCGACACCGGTTATTGTTATACAGTGAAGTTTTCTTAGAAATTATATTGTTCCAGTCGCGTCGCGGTAGTCAGTACGAGGCTTTATTGTTGTATATTATTTACTTTACTTTTATATTTATAAAAAAAAAAATTGTAGCCCATCGGCATCAGAAACAGGGTTATTTTACAATTTAATACTAAGATTTTTTTAAACAAAACCCTGCATCGTAAATAAAATGTATCATTATTTATGTTTGAGCTAGCATTTTTTCAGAAAAATAATGTTGCTCCTATCCAAATAATCTACCAAAGAAATAATAATATCGAATTTTCTAACTCCGTCCGGTCCTTTCTGTTTAAGGAACCCTCGCCCTCGGTTCGATCCTCAGGTCTTAAAATTTTTATTTTGGTTTTCCAGTTGAAAGTCCTTTGACTATTTAATAATATGTTCATTTACTCAAAAAAATAAGGCATGTGTACCAACACGTTAAAAAAATACAGTTTTACAAAATAAGTACTATATCTACAAACGTGTGGGTGAGCACTGCTGTCCTAGCTAGGTCCTGAAAACCTGTGTTAAGAAGAAGCAGTCCTGTACCCCTAAGGTATTTCTTATTAGACTATATCACACACTTCTGCTAGCCCACGTATAGATACAAGCGTGATGTTTTGTGACACCTGTTTGACATGACTGTTAATTGCAGAAGTCACGTAAAAGATGCACCTTGTAAAACTGGTTCAGCGGCAACTTGTTAGACCGGCGGCTGAGTTCAATAACTGCTATCACGAATGCTACGCCTCTAGGCTGATGCTGCATTTTATATTGTATGTTTAGGACGTCAGACTGACAACCTTAGTAAGGTTGGTACTTGTACGTCATTATATGTTGAAATTGCAACACTCATAAGTAGTAGCTGTACCATACCAAAATAGGTGCTTTTTTACACTATTGCATTTTATTTCCTAGTAGTCCGAATAAACTCGCGTTGTAAAGTACGACAAACTTTACACACTTACTACACGTAGTTTATTGCCGGTAGGTACATGCGTAGAATATTAATATTCTGCAAACACAATATAGGTATACTACGTGAAGTGGACTGTATTTTTCAATAAAAGATTTCTTCTATTCTTCTTATTTATTTCGAAGTTGTTTTCTTCTCGAGAGCTGGAAACCGACTGTGCCCCTACGGCCCAATGGCCCGCCTTTTATACGAAATTGCTTAAGAGCGGCCAACCCGTTATACTTTTCATACAAACGCTCGCACGTGACTATGGCGTATTTTAATATTTAGAATTTCCATTACATGTGCAAGGTTTCTGTGCAGATGTTTTCTTTACTTTTACCAATTATGAGTATAATATGACCGGCCAAAGTTCGGGTAAAATTTGTGCAAAAAAGCAGATTTTTGGAGGTTTATACTGAATTTGTTTCTCAATTTTTAAAATTTTTACTTTCATAGAAACCTAGATATAGTGCAGAAGATACATATTAGTTTAAAAATTTCAAAGAAAGATGTGTTACTACGCCGTAATCACGTGCGAGTGTTTGTATGAAAAGTATGACGGGTTGGCCGCTCTTAATTAAATAACACGAACCTTCACAGGGACGAGGCCTGTGTTCCAGCAATGGGAACATTATCTAAGGCTGATTATATATAATTATGCGATATAACAAGACCGAAATTATGAGATATGGTAATCTTTATGATACCAAAAGCGCCCCCATCGGTAAAATGTTCAGCACAAAATGGTTCCGGATGAAAATTGTGCTAATTTTCCTTTAATCGTTTAAGCTGCTTCGGTATGATTGAGTTTCCAAAAATATTAATTACAAACAATTACATACCCAAACATTTGCATATTTATCATAGGTAGCATCAATGGAAGATTCAAACGCATTTTTACAAGTCTTATAGACCTATTACAGGTAATAATATTTCTATACATAATGGGACGTTTTCGTAAAAATAATATCAAGGCAATCTTTATTTTGCAGTTAGGCTTAGTTAAGTGCCTTCTGGTAACTATATCTAACATTGTGTATGGTGTGTTGTTTCCAGACCTCAATGCGGCTGGCATGAGTTTGTTACTACGTATGACGTAAAAGCTTCAATGTAACATCTGAAACAGTTCCACTTACTTTATCCTTATTCTCAATTGTGCTTTTCCGTGCGCTATCGGTGTCACAGGAACTGGCCACCAAATATATCAATAATCAAAACAACGGTAGAAATAGTTCCTTCAGCACATTTATTTTATTTTAACATACTTTAGCCATTTCTTAAAATAAATTATGTCTCTGTAAATGAATGATGATTTAATTTTAAAACTCAGTTGCTACATCCCTAATTGTGAAAAAAAAAAACAGCTTTCTCTACATTTTGACTAGCTATGCGAACATAAATGTGGGGAACAGCAGATTTTTTTTTCGCGATTTCAGGGTTGCTCCCATCAGAGGACACGGTGGAGCATACGGTGGAGATCTGCCCGGCTTGGGAGGGGCACCGCCGTGTCCTCACGGAGGCGATTGGCGGCGACGATCTCTCGCGTCCGGCCCTGGTTCAGGCCATGGTTCGGAGCGAGAGTGTATGGGAGGCCGTCACCTCCTTCTGCGAAGCAGTTGTGCTCGCGAAGGAGGAGGCGGAGCGCGCGAAGGAGATGCAAGATGCGCGCCCTCACGCCCCTAGTCGCCGCAGGAGACGCCCCGGGCGTCGGGAGTCGCGAGCCGACTTCCGGCCATCGTAGGCGCGGGCTTGCGGACGGTGAGCAATGGGCAGCTCGCCGTCCGATAAGGACCAGGCCTGGGTCGACGCCACGTTGTGTTCCACGCGCGCCTCAAAGAGATGTCAGCACTAACTGACGGGGTCCGTAAGGACCAATGCCTGCTGGGGTTGCGGGTTTGTCCGAAAGGGATATCGCGGCCCCGGCACACAGGCAACGGAAGGAACACGGGTGAGTTTTAGTCAGTAAAGGTCTGACACATCCTCAAGTTAATTGATAATTTCCCACCATAAAAAAAAATAAAAAAAAGCGTTGCTCCCATAGTGAAAGTTGTTTATAATGATGAGTACAATACCCCTTAACCCTTAAGAGGATACCCATGAATTCAATTTTCACCCTGTATAAATACTATAATTTTCAACCTGTATAAATACTATATTTTCAACCTGTATAAATACTATAATTTTCAGCCTGTATAAATACTATAATTTTCACCCTGTTTAAATACTATAATTACTCTGCAACCCACGAGTGCCATACGCTAGAATTAAAGGTAAGTAGTAAACGATAGGATAACATGAAAAACTCACAAAATCAAATAAAATGTTGTGTCATACATCAGTGTGTGTGGTGTGTTGTGAATGAGAAACTAAAATAAATAAATACCCAATATCTGTGTCATAATAGCTACATAAAAATAAAGATAAATAATAAATAAAACATCTATCCTCTTTATATAGAAATTAGGTGCCGTCAATGCAAAACACCGTGTGACTGCGTTGTTATTTTAAACTACGAAACGGAACGGATTTTTGGATGGCCTGGCTTATTGATACGAGTTACGGGTGTGGTGTAAAAGGGAAAACATCTCAAAACCTTGGTCAACCACAATTAAAAAGTGAAAAATTTATAACTTTTTTACAGAAAAAAAAACAACCGACTTCTAAAAACAACGGTCGGTATCTTTGGTAAGTACTGTATTTTTGTTTTTTGGCAGCGACTTTTTCACTTTTTAGTGTTTTTTGTAGGACGTCGGTTTTTTTCTTTGTAAAAAAGTTTTTGTTGTATAGATTACGGAAAATTCTGATGGTTACCTCAATATTTGGGTGGCAACAAACTCAACATCATTTCAAATACAATAAAATTGTCATCGTTATTTCAGGTAGGTAGTTTTATTTGCTCTACATAACATCATGACTGTTTTCCCCGAAGGGTTAGGCAGAGGTGTAGGTACCTATAGTACACTCACATTTAGCCAGATAAGGACATAGTCTGTTCTAAACGCAGCTCAATACAAGTCAAGAAAAATGATTACAAGAGTATGTGGAGTTACTATTTGTTTATTACAACTAAAATGATTGTTTTCATAAATGCATTAAATAAGGTTTTCAATAAATTAATAATACTGTGACGGTGGTAGAAGATGAATTTGTAAGTTATTTCTTCAATGTGTGGTTCTGTTGGTAGATCTCATGGCCTGTTCCAGTGTCGCCAGTCACAATGAAGGAAAAAAAGAAATGAAACAGTGAAGAACCATTTTCTACTGTTGTTTTGATTCTTGATATATTTGGTGACCAGTTCCTATGACACCGATAGCGCTGAGCCCGTGTTTCTGAATATAAAAAATATTTTTATTAATAAAATATTGTTCAAACCATATCTAATACTAGATAATAGGTAGGTAATTTTTCTTATAATTGAGTTAATAAAATACCCAGAATAAATACCCGATTGTTCTGATTTATCAAACCGCAATATTCGTAGAAGTCAACATAGAATAAAAGTTAAGAAATCCTAAGTCGATACAAAACGAACAGCTGTATACTGTATAACGCTGATGTATGAAAGAACATATGAAAAGAATACTCACAATAACTTTGCCGCCCTTCTTGATAGCGCTGCCGATGCCCTTAGGGCTGGCGCTAGCTCCGCCCGACATCAGCGCCAGCACTGCCATCAACAGCACTGCGAGACCGAACAGCTTCATGATGAAAGGTAAATGTTTTTAAACAATTGACTGTTGTTCAACTGAAGAAGCGCAAACTTCGAATGATGATTGATCACAATTCAAAGTCTCTTTTATATTCTCAAATGGTAACATTACAGTACATGAGAGGGTTTTTCGTGTTAGTCAGTAACAGTAAGTTTACATGAAGTTTGTACGGAAAAGCACAATTGAGAATAAGGATAAAGTAACTAGAACTGTTTCAGATGTTTCATTGAAGCTTTTACGTCATACGTAGTTACCCACTAATGTACTGATCATTAGTTAATCCTTGGGTGAAATAACGGATCGTGTTACTAATGAATCATTTATAAAATATTCTGCAGACATTTTACTTGTAAACGTTATTAAAATATTAAACAAGCGGTGTTTTTCCATCCTTTCCTTCCATGTTTCGGTGAAAATAAAGACGATTATGTTACGCTCAATATAAATACAAATATTAGAGTGGTTGTTTGTTTATAATTTATATTTTTGGGGACTCAATTAGGCTAAGGCGGATGAAAGAATTTAAGGAAAATTGGCACAATTTTCAATGTAAACACATATTTTTATATCCCGGTAATCTAAAAGGATTTAACAGGGGGAGGTTGTTGATCCTGAAACAATTTAAATGCCTCTAATAAAAACAGGATCTGATTAATCTTAATATTGTTTTGAAAATTTGTTACTTTCTGCAATGACACTTAACTAAGCTGACGAAACAAACGGTAACGGCTGCAAAAGAAGATCAAGATTAATGTCTCGATGTCACCATTCAGTTAAGACAAAGTTTTGAAAATACACTGTTAGGAATTCCAAGTTTGCATGATTGTATGGAGTTAAAATATAATGTTTACTGTCTCTTGTATATCTTTACTTGTTCTACTATACTGACTTTGTAATGATAGGAATGAAAATTAACATCTCTCATTTCGTGTGTATAAATAAACGATCAAGAAGTTTCTACAATGTTGGATACGGCTGCATTAGCAATACATATAGCTACCTATCACGGGTTCTGCATTGCAAACTGCGTTCCATTTAGTAGGTCACATGCAGTCAAAAGTTAGCACAATTTGACTTAATTTTAAGTTTCAGATTCAGGCAATTGGGACCCTGCAATTGCGTTCTTTGAAAAACAGATTTTGCGTATGGCCGTAAAATGTTCACTACTCAAGACTGACTCTCTGATAAAACAGTTTTCGCGGCAAAACAGATTTGCTTAGATATCAAAACAAACTCGAGAATTGAAATAATCCCTAAGACCATTAGTTACTGCCATCTTGTCATGTTGAGTGACTATCGTTATGACTCCCATGGGATCACGTCGGTCGTCTCATCCTATCAGAACCGTAAACTTTCCCTCGTTGATATCAATTTTGTCGTCTTAACTGTCAAATTTTCTATTGAGGTTAGTAGATACGGTGACATTTTTGAATATAGAATTTAAGAAACAAATGAGGCACAGATTACCACTCGTTGCTTGGTATTGAGTATGCAGATAATAAACTCTACGCACGTAAAAGGAATATACAAATACTCAAACAAACTGTATAAGTAGTTAATTGAGCTTTACTACGCACAGCTGTTCGCTTCGATTACTGGGAAATCAAATACAATAGTGCGTGACGAAACACAAAAAACCCCTGTAGGCATATGAAGATGTTCGAGGAGCGACTCTTCCCATATGAATATATTTCCGTATAAAATCACAACTGGAAACAGAGGGATCATCATTTGAAGCTAGTCTTCGACGACAAACTAGTCATTAACAGTTAATTGTTTCAAACATCTACCTTTCATCATGAAGCTGTTCGGTCTCGTCGTGCTGGTGATGGCAGTGCTGGCGCTGATGTCGGGCGGAGCTAGCGCCAGCCCTAAGGGCATCGGCAGCGCTATCAAGAAGGGCGGCAAAGTTATTGTGAGTACTTATTCTTTTAATAACAATGTTTTTTAAAAGCTATGTCCTAAAAATAACTATTCGTTTTGCATGGATTATGCGTGAGCTATTATAAAGTGGACTTCTACGAATTTTGCGGTTTGATAAATCAGACGTTATCATTTTTGGTTGGTAATTTTGTGAACAACTCAATACTCAATAGCGTACTGTAGTTACAATTTTTTTTTAAATCTCATGAAAAAATGTAACAGGAGCCGGTCCTTTGATATTATAAAAGTGGATCTTGTTTGAACAAATCTAATCAAATGTAACTAGCCTGTATTGTCTCGCTGCAGGGCAAAGGTTCTCAAGGTAAAAACCAGACAGCCCAGGGTAAGGGTCTGGGGGGTTATTGAACAAATATTTTAATAAAACTATTTTGTTTTCAGAAACACGGACTCAGCGCCATCGGTGTCATAGGAACTGGCCACGAAATATATCAACAATCAAAACAGCAGTAGAAAATGTTTTTATTAAAAAAACCATCCAAGAAAGATTCTAATGCTTTAGCGTGGTTTTGAAACCAATTGAACCTCTTGTTATTGGCCTGGGGGATGAAATCTATTAGCAAATTCATAATAATTAGAAAAGTTCCTGAAGATTATAATGTAATGTTTTTATTTATTTCAATAAGCACTAGGGTACTTAATTTATTGTTTATTTCTTGCGAATAAATTATTTTATGATGTAAAGATTTGTTTATTTCCCAAATTAATGTTCTGTAACTTTTTATCTATTAATTTACGCATTATCCAACAAAATGCTTTTACATAATTAATATGAAATAACTCTGGTTATAAGTCATTTCAAGTTGATCATCATCATCATCATCATCATTTCAGCCAAAAGACGTCCACTGCTGAACATAGGCCTCCCATCAAGCACCGCCACTTCGACCGGTTCTGTGCTTCCCGCATCCAGCGGATTCCTGCGGCCTTCACAAGATCATCGGTCCACCTTGTGGGAGGCCTTCCAACGTTTCGTCTTCCGGTACGCGGTTGCCACTCTAGAACCTTTCGGCCCCATCGGCCATCTGTTCTACGGGCAATGTGCCCTACCCATTGCCACTTAAGTTTGGTAATTCCCCGGGCTATGACGGCCACCTTGGTTCTCCTACGGATCTGTTCATTTCTGATTCGATCACGTAGCGAAACTCCAAGCATAGCCCTCTCCATTGCCCTTCGGGTGACTTTTAGCCTGCTGATAAGGCCCATTGTGAGCGATCACGTTTCTGTGCCATAAGTCATCACTGGCAACATGCACCGGTCAAAGACTTTCGTCTTGAGACACTGCGGTATGCGGGACGAGAAGAAATTGCGTACCAAGTTAATTATATTACTCTCAAATTACTCCTCTATATAGTAGTTTTAGAGTTTGTGATGAAAATTCGCCCGATTTATATTCACAGTGCGCCCTAGTTGTTACTAGTCCTTCTTATACGAAATACTCTCACAAAAACACGAGTAAATTAACATGTATGGCCAGAACAAAATAAGAAATAGCATTACTGATACTCCATTTGAAATAAGATTACACACTTAAACAAACCTTTTTTACAGTCCGGTCAACCAATTCTGACTTCTTATACCGTAGGCCAAAGGATGGCATTAAAAGCAAAACAGTGGTTACAATACCAACTGTTTACTGCAGCTGCCATTTGTCATGACCTCAACGCAATATAAGTCAAAATCGGTTGAACGGACTGTAAAATGTGTTGATCCTAAGTTTAAGAAATGATTTAGACTAGAGCAAAATTATTGGAATACAAGTAATTGAGACGTAAGGAAGAGTAAAACCTACTGCTCCGGCTCCATATATTGAGATTGGCAGGAGGAAGATATCGATAAAAGAATTTGAACTGAATGGGTATCGAACCCGACAGTGATCCGCCACGCTAATCGTTTAACCACTGAGCCAATTGAGCCGTCATGTCTACCTCAAGTCAAACTCAAACTCAAAGCATTTATTTCAAATAAACCAATTACAGGTACTTTTGAATTGTCAAGGGGTCGGTCAGTCAGAAATATGAAGCTGGTTGCCCATTCCAACGCGTAGTAGGTTCCTATGGAGAAGAACGGGCAAGAAACTCCACGGACACTCTTTTAAATCAGAATATTTTTACAAAATATTGGTTACATCATCTATGTTGTAATTATACATGTGAGAACAATGTAAAAAGACGTGCACGTTAAAAGCGTCAGTAATAAAAATAAAATCAAAAACAATTCAAAAATTAAAATAAATTCAAATAAGCCGTGGCAGCTAAGAGATGACCAGTCCCCACTGACGGCGCCCGTTCACGAACATGACGCATGCATCTGCACCATTTAGCTCAACCATTTTGAAGGGAACTTAATGATCCAACACACACGCCACCACCAGCGAGACATTTGAGTGAGCATGACATACTCTCAACCGCCAGGGCACACTCAAGTCAATTAAAGACGTACCCAGTAAATGGTAACTGTAAAGTAGGGACATAGTGCTCACACATGTGCTATGCAATTATATAATACTAAGAGATTGAATTTATACAATCTAGAGATAGTTTTACAATCTTCAGCAGCTGCAACAATATTTTGAATGCTAATCAATTAGTTTATGCGCCCCTGTGGAGCTGGAGCAGCGTTGAGCCAAACATTTTTGTCGTCGATGTAATCCCCCAACTTATAATATGCTTGGCAGTATAGTGTGCGTTTTATACAAGATTTAAATTTCATTTCATTCAATTAGCGTTAAAAAGTTAAAAGTAAGCGTGTAGCCCATGTAAAGTAGTAAATTATTATACATACAATCAGGGAAATTAATTGTTAAGCGAAATTGACACCCTACGTCAAATTGCCGTGTTATAGCCACATTATACAACTGTCAAAGAATGGCAGCTAGGATTTGAATATACGGCCAAATTAACTTGGCACACAATTTCGTAAACAATTAATTTCCCTGAATTTACATAAATATTATGTTATAAGTTTATAACAACGGGCCACATATTTGCAGTCCCGGCGCTTATGTTTATGCCACGTGCTCAGCATTGAATGACACCGCTACGTTTTCCTTAATCGTAACAGGTAATAATAAAATTATATTTATATAAATAAATAGCCTTTATTTTCCTTAACTTACCTTATAAATTATACTAAGTTTTATTTAAATGTGAGTGATCAAAATGCAACAATAAACCGTAGTATCCTCGACAAGAGTACGCGGTGACTGAACGATCAATAAATAGGACTACGCGTAGGCTCAGACCAAATAAGAACGCGTCGATCGCGTATTCGCGCGAACGTTAATGTATGTTCTGTCGGACTAATGCTAGTCGAATATATGTTCTGTCGAGGCAATGAGTAGTCGAACTATTGTTTAAAAAATTAGGACCGTGTCGAAATAATGAACTATTGAAACTTCAGTTCAGACCAGATGAAAATCAAGACAGCGCTGTTAACAGTGACGTGAGGCCGGTTTCGTAAATAGGTGTGGACTTGTAAGTCAGAGGCGGATTCTCCCTAAGGCAAACTAGGCAAGTGCAGACGGACGCGCGTGCGGAAAATTTAAAACAAAAACAAAAAAAAACCTAAAATTAATTGTGTAAGTAAGTATCTACCTACATAAACAATATAAAAGATCGTCTGAGCGTGTATGCGTAGAGCGGAGGTGTAGTTTTGGCATGCTTCACTGTATTGTTCGCAGCGCTCTGTCTTGGTTTTTTATTTGGTCTGAGCTCGTAGGTAGGTAAAATCATGATGAGGCGTTTATCAGCGACGAAACACTTTTAGCCATCGTCCCCACAGGCGATTTTTAATCGCACCCTGGATTATCAACCCTACTGCTTAGAGCCGAGAGTTGAAAAACCAATCGTGTACTTTTTGACGCGCTGGCATGCACTCTATTGGATTCTCAATGTTCGGCTCTACACCGAGTGTTGAAAATCGGGAGTTGAAAGTGCGCGATAAAAAATCGCCCGTGCGTACTTGGGCTTACTGAGGTTCAAAGTGTTTTTTTACAGTTATTAGTGCTGCACTACATGCATTGTTGCCAAGCAATCCCAGCTAGATTTCCGATTGCTTGAATCTATGTACCTACCTACCATCGATAAGAGGCAAACGTTCAAATGTGATTATCAATCAAGGAAAACGACAAAGAATGCTGAAGCTCATCTTATGCAAGATATTATACTCATCACAAGTAATAATAAAATATATAGGTAGCTACTTATTATGCTTCAACTCTAATATGAATAACGTATCTAACAAAGCATCAAAGGAACTTTGAATATTGCTTGTCGGAGCCTTTATAATGCATTATGTGGCAAATTAGAACAAGCTTTGTGTAACACATAATATTGTAACGATAAGAAGCACAAAAAGGAAAATTGGTTGAAAAAATTTGCTTAAGTTACCTTCCTTTACTTTAAAAAATAAACGATTATGAAAGAGTAAGAGGTACACACGGGCGATTTTCTTCCGCGGCAATTTTTTTTCGTGCACTGGATTTTCAACGCTCTGCTTAGCGTCGAGAGTTGAAAATTCAACAGTGAGTTTTGCAACGCGCTGGGACGAGATGGTGCGTCCTAGCGCGTTGGATTTTCAACGCTCATTTTAACACCGTAAATTGAAAATCCAGTGCCGCACTGTCTCGTAAATTTTGCATTTCATTCTGAGATGATCTGATTATTTTTAAGGCGGTCCGGGCACCAGTGCGGCTCCAGCGTCATGTACAGGAAGGCTTAGAGTATAAGCACAGTATATAAGAAAGTATATATTAATATATTAGAGGAAGTTTGAAAGTGGTGCCAGTGACAGGAAAGTTGAAAGGCTATGGGCATGTAATTAGGAGGGAGGTAACGCATGTGACTAAAAGAGTGATTCATATAAATGTTGATGAATGAATGGAGAGGAAGGTCAAAGAACAGATTTGATATCAATCAATCAATCAATCAACTTTATTTTCTCACCACATATACATAAATCATTTTACATTGGTCAGATTCGACAATGATACACAATTCAGGTAAGTATATAGTGTGGGAGACTGGTGCCTAAGCTAGGCTCGTGGCCTGTGGTTCGGGACACCAGGATCCCACCCCTTTACATTTTCATTTTATAAATTATGTACTAAGCGCGCTGACAAAAGTTAGTAAGGAATCATAGACGACATTTTATAGTTTTATTTAATAATATTAAAATCTAGGGTAAGTAAGTATGCGAGACGAATGTTAGTAGATGTGTAGTGTGGATGATTGTATGGGTATATGAGTGAGTGAATTGTGAGGATGTGTGGGTGTGTGAGAGTATGTTATTGTGTGTTTAGGTCATTATAAGGATGTTTTCAGTATCATTATAGTTTAATTTTAGTAGCCAGTCAGTTAGCCTCTTTTTGAAATTATTCTTTGTGAGACTAAAGATATGTAACCCCTTATGAGTTTTGTTGTATAAGTAGCCACCCAGATAGCAAAAGAAACGCCTTACAAAAATAGTTTTGTGACGTAGATGATGGCCTTCCACTGGGTCATATCGTCTTTTCCCCTTGGACAGCGTTGGATTTTAAACCAAGAGAGTATGCTGTTTAAGCAGAATGTGCAGTATAAATAGTTGACGCACGGTCAGGACTTTATTTTCTTCGTAACTGTTCAGTGGGGTAGCGATACGGTCGAAAGGACGACACTTTCAGTATAGCTCTTTGGGCTCTTTCAATTTCTATTAGGGTAGTTTTTGGAGCTCCACCCCAAGAGGAGATGCAGTAGCATATTATAGATTGAGCAAGGGTATAGTACACTAATTTAATAATATTTTTATCGACTACTAGTCTTAGCGTTTTGAACACATATATTAGTTTCCGTAATACGAGTATGTTACTAAGAGTGGTTATGTGATCTTGAAATCTTAGCTTTTTGTCGATAGTTATTCCCAGGTATTTTACATTCTCAGCTCCGGTGAGTGGTTCGCAGTTACAAGTACGGGTGAGTGGGTTTGTACAAGAGTGAGCTACAATAGTATTAGGTAGTATTTGGGAGGATCCATTGTTTTTCATGGACAATGCTATGTACTTGGTTTTGGTTGTAGTAAGGGTCAAAAGATTTTCGCGTAACCAGTTGGATACCATATTAAAACCTAGTTGTGCACGTTCATAGACATCTTTCCACGAGCTCGCGCAGAACAAAAGGGCAATGTCATCAGGAAAGCTAATGATTTTGCCATTGGGGATAGTGAGCGTACCCAGATCATTGATATAAATGAGGAACAGCAAAGGTCCGAGGACACTACCTTGAGGCGTGCCGTAGGTAATCAATTGCTCCTCACTGATGAATTCATCTGTAGCGGCATCTACATCGCTACATGCGAACTACGCATCAAAGACCTGACGTCACACAACATCCTGACGTCACACAAATCCTGCATCGCGCAATTAGAGTTTACCGCGCGATAAACATATATACAAGCTTCCCGACTTCAACCTCTGGGCAGTTGCCCGCCAGACATCACACCCGTCTGGTCGGAGGATCCTCCCTTTTCTATGGGGGATGAGTGAACTTTACACCCTGTTCCTCATACCCCTAAACATCTATCTTTACTCTCTGGGTACGCTCACTCAGGTAATCTCTAAAGAGGTCCAGTGGAAGTCCTCTGATTCCCAAGCTTTCCATCTTACGTACAAGAATTGGGACAGAAACCATGTCGAAAGCCTTAGCAAGATCTAGAAATATGGCTATAACTTTATCTCTTCTATCCATGTTTGTGACCACATAGTCTGTTAACTCGTGGACCGCGTCAGAGGTGGATTTGCCTGGGCGAAACCTAAATTGCGTTGGTGCGATAAGATGATTGTTTTCCAAGTAGTTCACAAGTCTGCTGTTCATTACCCGTTCCAGTATTTTGGAAAAAGCAGTTAGCACAGATATAGGTCTGTAGTTATCAACACAGCTCCTGTCCCCACTCTTGTATACCGGATGGATAATGGCTTTCTTAAACACGTTAGGAAATTTACCTGTGGAAAGAGCAAGGTTAAATATGTACGTTAACGGAGGCACAATCACGGCCGCATGCTTTTTTAAGAGGTCACCGGATATCCCATTCCATCCCGCGGAACAGTTATTGCGGAGCGACATCAACATTCCGGCTACCTCTTCCTCATCTGTTGGGAGCATTACCATGCATTGCATTCCGTTAGATAGGTTTCCCTTTGTAGCTTTTGTTTGTGTACTCTTTATGTTTTTAGCTAGTTTTTCACCTATTTTGGCAAAAAAGTCATTGACATGGTTTACAGAATTTAGGGGTGTACTTGATGAGGCTAATAATTGTGATGATGTGTTGGCTTTCCTAGATGAATGGATTGTGTGACGAATTTTTTATGAAAGTGAAGAGAGTGAATAATACCTTGACGGTTGACAGGCAGCCCGCCCTGTCTGACGCCACACTCGAAATAATATTCTTCGGAGTATAGTATACATTTCCCCACCTTACTATATTAAGCTGCTCACTGTACCAGAAGGCGAGGATATTCACAAGATCGGCTGGGACACCTGCAATTCTTAATTTTGTCCAAAGCTTATTAGGTATATGACACCAGATCAAAAGCTTTGGACAAATCCAAGAAGCATTCAAATACTGGAGTGGATGCGTTTTTACATAATTTTCAATGAGTGAAAACTTCTGGCGCGTTGAGCGATTCTTGGTAAGGGGTAAACTTTTGGATTCGTGTTGTAGTACTGGGTTATAGAATACAGGGTGGCAGGGGGACATCGACGTGGACAGAACATGTACTGAATCCATGGTAACAGTTTTCGCGTTGATGTTCCTGCCACCCTGTATAGATGGCGCTAATACCAGTTTTAAGTGTTTTAAAAGTATTGTTTGTTTTTGTGATGAATATTGTTTATATCAGTTTTAAGATTTCACTTCTGTCGGCAGTTCGGTAGACCCCATGACTACCTATTTTTTTTCCCCGATGTGATGTAGGTACCTATAATATATGATATGATGTATAATTCTGTGTAGTGTATAGAGAAGCTTTCTATATAGAGTTATTTGAGACGACTGAATTCAATGGAATTCGGTTATCGAGTGTGATTTGTAATTCTGTTATAGACTGTACTTACCTACCTAGAGAAAACGTTGTAAAAATTATTCAAGTTTTCCAATATTTTCTCTCTGAAGAAAACTCTGCTAATAGGTGTAGATATTCGATATCACATTGTTTGTCAAAGGAAATTCTTGGAAAAGCGATTGCCTCGAGGTAAAAAGTTACTCACGAGTACTTAGCGAGTACTTATAATAATTATGTTGAAGGTAGGTACTATATAACCTTTTAGGCATTTATGATACTTTTTAATGTTTCCCTTCGGAGCGTTTAACAAAATACCTTTGAAAAAAAGACCTAAGTACCTTTACTTTATTATTTCGGCACAATTCATAAAGGCTCGCGCAGACGGCGGCACCGGTAGAACAATATCCGTGGAGTTTTTATAGAAATTGCTCCACCAGATTCGCTTCGCTTCGTCGCGTCGTACTTGTCTGTTTAAACATCGAGTTTTCATTAGATGTCTTACTAGTTTCTAGAACACTGGCAACACATCATTAACTTGTTTTTGGGATATAAATGCATGATTGTAGTTACAAGGTGGAAAAAAAAAAATGTACCGAGAAGTAGGCTTACCATAAAGATTGGGTCGCTTTCAGATACTTCATGGGTGTCGGAGAAGGTTACCAGGGGTTACCTTATTTCAAGGATGATCGGAAGAGAAGCAGTAGGTAGGATTAACTAAGAGCATCAATCAAAATTACAGCAAAATTCAATTAAAATCCTGTCAATGTGAGGTCGTTTTTATTAATATACGTTGCTGGGCTGATTATGACAATGTTTTTATAATTCACTAGCTTTTGCCCGCGGCTTCGCCCGCGACGTACTATCGGGATAAAAAATATCCTTTGTGGTCCATCCGTGGGTCCAATTTCATCTAAATCTGTTGAGCCGTTAAGGCATGAAAGGTATCAGACAGATAGACAGACAGACAGTTACTTTCATATTTATAATATTAGAATGGATTCGTGTCGCGAATTCGCGATTGCAAAATGACGCATACATTTTAAAAGTGAAGCTAAAAACTTAGGAGGTCTGTAATAAAACTCTTCGAAAATATTTCGCAGAGTGCTGTTTTCATGAATTTCTAGTTTGTGACTCCTGACTTGTCGGTTACAAAGCTATGTGGGGTCTGGGGAGAGACATACATCGCAAACGACTCTCGAAAGCTGAGATAATGTATGCGAATAGTAAATGTAATAGTAGTGGAAAGTAGGTTAATGTTAGACATCTTTGGTGTAACAAAGGAAATAACAGCTGCTGACTGTTTTTGTGGGCAATTACGTAAAATATCGAATTATATACGCTTCCGGAAACTTGAATCGCATTTCAATACCCTGCATTTTGTATGTAAAGGTCTGTAACTTTTTAGATGTTCGTGAATTCAAATTTGGAACTATGGTCACACCAAAATGACGGCCATGCAGTTTATCGGCTTCAAAACTGCATAAAAACTTTTTTGACTCATGATTATTTTGATATAATTTTTATACCTACTGTGGCTCGATTTAGGAGTCCGGTTGTTTATATCAGTTGTTTCATTAGAAATTATGTTTACAAAGTATTGATTGCTTTTTAGGGTTCCGTACCTCAAAAGGAAAAAACGGAACCCTTGTAGGATGACTCGTGTGTGTGTCGGTCTGTCTGTCCTTCTGTCACAGCCAATTTGCTTTGAATCTACTGGACCAATTTAGTTGTAATCTGGTACATAAATGAATTTGTGCGATCCAAACACGGACGTGTAACGTAAATAAATGAATTTAGAATCACTTTTCGGGAGCAAACGGAAAATTTAAAAAAAAGTTTTACAAACTGTACCGCGTAACATATCAAATGAAAGGGCTTGTTGTGACGATCTCAATTTTTTTTCTATAATTTTAAAGATATTTAAGAAAATAAATTAAAATTTACCAATCCCTCCCGGAAACACTAAACCCAAATTTAAAAAAAAAATACAGAGGTTGGTTCATAGATTACATGAAAGCCTATAAGAAGTCTATGGTCTTAAAATAACATGGTAAATTTCAAAATATTCTGCGTACAAACTTACATTTGCAGTTGGAATGTATATCATGGTCTTAAAATAACATGTTTTTCAACTACAAAGTTCAGTTTGTTTTTGGGATAAATTCAGCCCAACTACGTAACCTTTCATTGTGCGTGGTCCAACACGCACTTGGCCGGTTTTTTTATAAAATGAAGCTCTACCGGATATTTAGCGAGAAAAATTTAAATCCCTAAATTAATATCTAAAGGTTCGTTGAGATTGGATTCCCAGAACGGTGTATGGAAAAATATTCAATCTTGCTTCGAGCGAATTGCCAATATTTTGTGAATTTTTGTATTCATAGCACGTCCGTTTATGGTTAAACATGTACTCTGAAGGTACGACTCGAAACGTTTAAGGGTTATTCCCTGATCGTTTTTACCTCATTTTAAATGTGACGCGAGTGAATCCCTACCTACTTAAACATGAGTGCCACAGGACGTTTATTACACCCTTAATTCGCCAGATTATTGTATTATATTTGTTAGTCCTGTGTAATATCGAAACTGTGCTTTTTGTATGTCCGATAATTGCACTTTTAACTTCATCCGAATGTATCTTTATGTTCTACGATTATGAAATTTATGTTCAGAATTTAATTTTTGTGCAAAAAAAGTAGCTTTGTAAAAAATGCTGAAAAAGCATTTTCTTTTGTTATCAACGACGACAAGAAATAATAAAAAGAACAAACTTAGAGACTGTCAGTTTTGTGAAATGAAAAGGGTTTTATTATTGAGAATAAAAGAACAAAAAAATCGACTCGTTTGTTTTTATTTTTCAGTTTTTACCTGCCCTAAAAATAAAAAATAAAATATTATAATAGCAGCTTTATTTATATACGAGTATATATTTATCGTGATCTCGTGATCCTTTCAAGGTCGCTAGTCTGTAGTAAATCGTGTTCCTTTTTAAATAGGAAAACTGTTAGATCTTTGTAACATAACATGTACTCGTTCAAACTTCAACAAACTTCACCTTTGTACCTACTTAAGAATATGCAAGACTACATGTAATACCACCAGTAAGTGCAATAGACATTTAGCTTTATCTGAGTCTACATGAACGTATAGCATACCAGTATAACGGCGCAGGATAGACTAAACCAGAAGTGGTCATCGTATAAAGCGGTTCAGCTTCAATATCATGAGGATTGTGCCGGAATAATAGCAGTTCGTCGTGGACGTGGTACGACAGCGGCTCGCCAGACATCATCTCCGTCATCAGAAGACAGCCGCCACGCAACCATCGACGACGCTCTGCTAGAGTGTCGCATCGATGGTTACGTGGCGTGACTGTCACCAGCCAATGTCACTCTTATCCGACGTTATCGGGGATTCCAGTAACTTCGTGACAAAACTAGACTGCGCCACTTGTAGTGCCATCAATTATTTTTCGGAGAACGAATCGATTTCGAAGAAATATCGGAAATACTATTACTATAGGTTTCCTGAACATGGTCTGTCAAACACATCTCGCTAAAATATGATTAGTTAGACTAAATTGTTATGAAAGCATGGATCTCTCGTATCATGAACAGAGTTTTCCGTAATCGTCAATATTGCTTTTAGGGTTCCGTAGCCAAATGGCAAAATGTCACACAGCCATTTTACTCGGAGACAAATTGGAAAGATATATTCTGTGCGCTGCTAATTATCTTTGCTGTTTAAGTCAATAGTTTTTGAGTTAAGGGATATTATTGGTTAAAACCGGTTGTTTTTCATAGTTTTTTTCTAGAAATACTATGAAATATAAACTTATTTTTGCAGCCGAAAAAATAAATACCGTCGATACGTAAATATTTATCCTCACTGCGGAACTTCACTGTGCGTGGTTCGATACGCAATTGGCTGGTTTTCATTGAATAAGATTGCTTATTTCGCTACCCCTGCTTCTGCACGCATCATACGAAACTATTTCTGGATAAATTAAATAAATTCACCCATCAAATTGTATGTCTATTGAATCTGGTACCGGTTTTATTTAATATCATGCTACTATTGTAAAATGTCAAGTACTTATTATGTAATAACCAGTGATCGGAGTAGGTAGATTGATTTTTAGTACTTGTATCATAAATGCACACAGAAAGAATAACATGGATAAGCCATTTTTCCGGAAAGTAATTCCGGTATTTCCGGATTCAATTAAATATTGTTAATGTTGGTAGTGATATTATTACTACTGTACCACCCATGATCCTTTGTTCTGATTGGTCGTTAGGTTTTGTCAAATCGTGACAAAAAAAAAAAAATAGGAAGAATAATAAAGAATAAAATTGCTCATTTTATTACAATTCCTACCTTTTTTTTGAGGATGGCAAATCATCAAATGACTCCTTCCACTCTGGCAGAATACAATTCCTACATAAGTTCCGGTTTTTTTTTAATAATCCACCAATTCCGGAGGAATGTCCATAGTAATATATACGTTTCGGATCAATGACCCCAGTTCAATCTACCTACTCCGATCACTGGTAATAACCTATAATTGAAATGTCGACAACCATTACTTAAAAATGTCATTTAAAATGAATGACATTTGCAATTGATCGTTTCGGGGGAAAAAAGGGTCTCAGCTTTCACGTTAAAACGGCTGAATAGATTTGGATGAAATTTGGCACATTAGTAGACCATGACCTGGATTAGGAAATATAATACTTTTTATCTCGATATTCCCTCGGCATTTAGACTTACGCCGCCGGTGACACCGCGGGGCGCAGATAGTTTTGTTTATGTGGCTTGGGCCTGAGCATAGATAACCTCCTAGGCCGGAGTTAAGTCGAAGATCTGATGAAACTGATTAAAGAATTAAATCTGTTTAATTAATTGGTACATTTTACCATCAGTGTAAAGACGGGCTAATTAACAAGAGTTACTAAGTATACATATGTACTTATTACATAAAGTTAGTTCATTATCACATTATGTGCATTGACGTGTTTATACAAACCTACTTACAAAGATAAAATAATTTATCATCAAGATCCGTTATGAATTCCACGACGTTGTAAGTACTTGTTAAAAATCTAATAATACATAGATAGTAAAGGAATAAGTTTTTATTTTCCTATAATGTTGGAAAAAAGGCATTATAAAACGAATAGTAGGATAAGGCAAATAATTTTCAGCGGCTCATTGTTTTTGTTAAGTATAAGTTACTTTAAGAGATTCCATGAAAATTAATATTATGATAGCACTTGGATTCGTATGAAGGATAAATTGAATAATACCCTTAAACTATCATAGAGACGTAAATGCAAACACGAAAAAAATACATTTTGGAAACACGAAATCGCAGTATGTGGGTAAGCCTTTTACGATATTAACAATCTTTACATAGTATAAAATGAAGTTGCTTCCGCTGTCTGTTCGCTTAGATCTTGTAAACTACTCAATGGATTTTAATGCAGTTTTCTTTGACTCAAGAGGAAGGTTTATATGAATAATACATACCCGTGCGAAGCCGGGGCGGGTCGCTAGTATATAATAAACAATAATAAAATTAAAATATTTTATTGTAATAGGAGATATAACAGTTTTTTGCTGGTTGTTGTTATTGTCCGTGGTGGCGTATGTTCTCGTATACATCATGGGCTGTGCCAACCGCTCCAAGAACACCGAAGCCTTTTTTCTGAAAAATTAATAAAGAGATAAATGATGACATGATTCGTAATCGTGGATATAACAGATTTTTTGGTCAATATTTAACAGATATTAAGAAAGTGTAATTGAAACTACTGTAACAAAGATATACAATTGAGAAGGTACGAGATAAGGTAACAACCCGGTATTCTGTTCATGACACGTTGCTCATAAGTTCTAAAAAGTACTACTAGGCTTGCATGAATTCAAGATAGTATTACAATTATTCCAATAATAATTTTATTATTCGTATGATTTGGATGAAATTTGGCACACAAATAGTTTTTTATTTTTTTTTTTTGTTTAAAAGAGAGATAGAGTTTATAACTAATAAAAAGTACTAGGCTTGCATGAGTTCACGTTTAGTTTATTTCGAGTTCAACTATTAAAAAAATGCTATCTATAAATAAAAATCTATTGGCGCGTATGAAAGATCATCACAAGAGAATGGCTCGACCGATAAACAGTTTTTTTTTTGTTGTTTTTTTTTTTTTTTTTTGTAAAAATCCACCGGAACCGTCGGACATACACCCGGGCAACGCCGGGCACGAACATCTGGTAAGGTTATAAAGCTCCTCACGCATTTACCATCATAAAGGACAGCAGTGCATTCTGATAGCCACGCACGAATAATGCACGACTGATTGCTAGCTAGCAAGCCTACCCAGTATTGTTTTGCGTCGGCCATCAACAGACAGCATGAAAGGACACTGCGCACCGCTTCAGAATTATGTTTTGTAGGTACCTAACGTACATAGGTAGGCTTAGGTAAGATGAGGTAAATGACCTGCAGCGATAAATGGGGACAAAACTGAATTTGCTGCCAAGGATGACTCAATACTACTAAACAGTATCCTTGTTGTCAAGTTGACATCTTTTCCTGGTCTTATCTGCATTTATCTCTGCAGTCGAATTTAACCAATTTTACAATAATACTAGCTTTTCCCGCGGTTTCGTCTGCGTGGTTATCGGAAAATATACCATGGGAACGTACTACCGGGATTAAAAGTACTTTAATTTTTGGTTTTGGCGTCAATCTGGAACATCATCCAGACAAACGGACAAAGTTTTAAACGTAGAAAAACTATATTTTCGGCATCAGACTCGCCCACACCTCGTAGCAAATACTTTTTTTTGTTAATATTCATGAGTTTTGACTTCGTTACTACTTTATTATATGTACTTATGGATAATTTACTAGCGCCCCACCCTGCTTCGCATGGGTAGGGTACAATGGCGGCATGTCAAATATCAATATTTCTGTGATTTGTAACAGTCAGACACGAAAAGCGACTTTGTCTTATCCACTAATATTATAGATGCGAAAATGAGTTTGTTTGTTTATTTGTTTGTTACGCTTTCACGCTTAAACGGCTGAACAGATTTGGATGAAATTTGGCGCATGGGTAGACCATGACCTGGATTAGGACATTGGATACTTTTTATCCCGTTACTTCCGCGGGAGCGAGACTTGTGCGGGTAAAATCGCGAGGCGCAGCTGGTATACTATACGTAATATAATATTGTACAGTAGAAGCAGATACATACCAGCACCTTTCCGCCCTCTTCAATGGTGCTGAATTTAATTCTAGGTTCAGCTTCCACGCCCAGCACCACAGCCAGAGCAAAAAACACGAAGAAAAATACTTTGAGGAAATGCCTGGTTGAAAAGTTTATTCTATTTTTAAGTATTTGTGTATACTTCGACTTGCGACACACGAATTGTGTGTTATTGGTGCTTGCCGAATCTTTTATACTGACTGGGACATCATTCAGCTGGCATCTTGGTTGATTTGGTTGACATATTCGAAAAACCCAAATCTAAATAATTACGTTTTAAGTATAAGGGAAAATGCCTTGTAGTTAAAATACAATTATGGGCCATTTAGTAATGTTTTTTTTATCTATCATTGAACATGTTACGATGTGTGCAATTAGCGATTATTGACGAATCACTTCTTTGGATATGCCGTTTTCAAGAGGCATATTTTAAATATTCTTATACTTGAATGTTTATCTACCTATATCTATACTAATATTATAGAGATAAAATTTGTTTGTTTGTTTGTATGTAGGGGGTGATCTCCGGAACTACCAGTCGGATTTAAAAAAGTATTTTTTGCATTGGTTAACCCAATTCTTGAGGAAGGTTATAGGCTCGCGGACGAAGTCGCGGGCAGAAACTAGTTTTTTGTATGGGTAAAAAATATATTCGCTGAAATGCAATTAACATAGCCGATTGCTATCATCTGTTTAAAAGTTCCCTCTGAACAAGATGATAGCAAATCACTCTAGCAGCTCAATCATTTGTGTTTGATGTGGCTATAAGTTTCTCATAAGTTTTTCTAAACCCTTCTGTTTTAAAACATTTGTCAATAATATTATAAAGAAAAGTTAAAGCATTAAAACACAATATATACAACGCTCAGTATACCCTTTTCACGTGGTCAATTTAACTTCACTTACTTCTACTTAGTACAGCATGTCGGTGCAGGAATGTCGGTGACGCGAACCCGAAAATCTTTGATGTGGCCATATCTGAGAGGATTGCAAACTGACCTTAACATGCTTTAGGTACCGCACATTAGTGGAAACACGTTGCACTACGAAAACCATCCTTGCTACTGCGACATTAAGGTGCTGTCAATGTGATATTTGTACCACTTCTGTTCGTTGTACGAAAAACTTTTAAATGGGGTAACCGTAACCGTGGCTTCTTTTTTGTTTTTTTCATTATCACCATGAGTAGTTCACTATTGGAAAAAATCTCTTCGCAATTTCCTGTGAGTCTACCTCCATTGAAAAATAAATAGAGTAGGTACACTGATTGCAATCAATTGTAGCTTTGTTTGCTTTTCAACATCAACAATGGCGCACGTGGCACGGAGCTTATACATATTTAGAAAGCAATTTTAGAACGATACCAATTGTGCAACAATTGTTTGTAAACATAGGTGTACCATATTTGTATAAGCAGGCTGGTTTGCACAATGAGCTTAACACACTATAGTGTACAATGTTCATCATTTCTAGATTTTTATTTTTTTACTCTCATCAAATGACACGCAGCGCAATAAACTAAACAAAAGCGTGTGTGTGTTTCTTGAGAAGGGACCAGTAAGGACTCGGCGACTGCCAACGCTGCCTATTCCGTGGCCACGAGCTACACGGTGGCCACGAGCTACACGCTCCAGCGACACGCGTCTTGCATCATCGACTGTGGACAAAACAAATGAAAAAAAAGTTGTTTAGAGCATGCCACGAGCTACCGCGACGGGATTTGCACGTGACGCACGCGCGAGTCACATGACGCAAGTCGCGTCGTACGAGGCTGTGAACGGGCCGTAGACGCGACGACGAATACGACCCTGCAGGACGAAGATCATCGTCACCGGTAGCCGCGGACATCGGCTACAGTTACCTCTGTTTGTCGGCAGAGTACCACTTGTATGTGAGACCCTGAATAACAATGGGTTTTCAGTTTAACAGTTAAAAAAAAAAAAACTGTGAATAAACTCTTTTTCATTGCCGTCGCAGGTTGCGCCACTCAAGGAGCTCGAATGAGTGCGACCGAACATTGTGAATTTGCTCGTAATGGATGCGGCTCACGCTAAGATTAGCGTGAGCCGCATCCATTACGAGCAAATTCACAATTTTTGGGTGGGACCAGATGGTCCCACCCAAAAATTGTATTTATGGTGTTGTATAGGTTCCGGAAATATAATTAGTTCCTCTAATTCGATTTAAACATTATTGCTGGACATTTTCGATAGAAGGCTGGATCTGTGCCCGGTTAACGGCAATAGGCTCGCCATTGGCCTTTGTCGAAGGCACAAAGGATAGAGACAAAAGTCGATTTAATCGGAACAGAAGTAACAAACATTACAGTCACGGCCAGCAATTAGACCATTGATGGCCGATCGTGAAAATGTGGGCCGAAGCGAAGCCGAGGCACACATACGTGAGTCGTCCACATAGTACTTTTCTCAAACAATACACGGCAATTCAAACTAAGTAAATTAATTATAAATTCCAGAATCAATTACGCACAAATAAAAAATTTCACGCGTCAATATGTATTTATAATATATTTTTTCTTTACTCAGCAGCTCTATTTCTTAAGTCAGTTTGAAATAAAATTTAAAAAATTCAAAATTCAAAATCTTTGATATGTTACCTCCTTGATTGCCATAGGCTGAAGTAAAAAGTTAGTTCCATTTTTAAATAATACGACAGAAGAGTTTTCATAGTAATTTATTTGGCCGCTAAATACGACAGTTATGGATTTTCGTAGGAACATTGCCGGCCGACTACTCGCTTTTTAGGGTTCCTTAGTAAACAAGGAACCCTTATAGTTTCGCCATGTCCATCTGTCTGTCTGTCCGTCTATCTGTCCGCGGCTTAGCTCAGAGACGGTTAGTACTAGAAAGCTGTTATTTGGCATATGTATACATATTAATCATGCCGACAAAGTGGTAAAATAAAATCAGGAATAAAAATTTTTTTTTGGGTACCTCCGCTACTCGTAAAGTGGGGATGTTTTTTTTTTTCCTCATCTACCCCATGTTGTGGGGTATCGTTAGAAAGGTCTTTCAAAAATATTGTGAGTTTGTCGAAACCATTTTTGGATTCAGGGATACTTTTGCGAAATATTAAGCTTTTAACTGAAATTTTTTGTTAGAGTCAAGTGTCATGAGCGAAAGTGAGGTCGAAAATGTTTGTACCCCCTTGGATAGATTAGATTTTCTTTTGATCATTCAAACAGAAATAGAAATTACTTTGTCGAGTTTTTCAGGAAGACTCAAGAATTATGAGAATGCATAATTTAAAAGCGAGCAAAGCTCGAAAATTTTTGTACCATTTTGGATTTGTTACATTTTTCTTTTGACCATTCAAACAGAAAAAAGGAGTTACTTTGACGACTTAAGGCTTGTGCAGACCAGCGCGACTAGTCGCGCGACGCGACACGAACAATACAATTTCTAAGAAAACTTCACAGTGTAACAATAACCGGTGTCGCGTCGCGCGACAAGTCGCGCTAGTCTGCACAAGCCTTTATGCAGAAAAGTTGAAGAATCAAGAGAATATAGAATGGAACAAAGAACGAAGAGAGCTCGAACATTGTAGCAAGCCGCTTCGAATATATTCGGTTTTTTTTAGTCCGTTCATACAGAAATTTAAAAATCTTATTTTGTCGACTTATGTAGAAAAGCTGAACCTCATTTTACATCATCTAAGTATTATGAAACGAAGTAGAGCATAGAAAATAAAATTTAACTAAAGTATACTTTATTATTGGGGCCGGCGCGCCCCCCATTGGTCACTACCTGACCGTACCTACCTACTTAATGTTACTAAAGGCAGCCGATTAATTTTCAGGCTGCCGGTGCCGGTTTTGTTCCTAACTTCATGTAACAGTTTATTCAATAGTAAATTATGAAAACAACAATGAACTCGAATTTATAACTAATTAAAGTAAGGATAACTTTCTAAACTGGACCCAGTTAGCCAATTAACAAATTTAAATAATAATAAAATAACTCAAAAGGTTGGGAAGGGACAATATATTTAATTATCCTAACGCTAAACTAATTAAAAAGTTATTGCGTCATTTTATTACTTTCGTAAAGGCTTGTGCAGACCAGCGCGACTTGTCGCGCGACGCGACACGAACAATACAATTTCTAAGAAAACTGTGAGTATAACAATAACCGGTGTCGCGTCGCGCGACAAGTCACGCTGGTCTGCACAATCCTTATCACCTTCGCAATTTCACGAAGACAGTTTAATCAGTTAAACTGTCTTCGTGAAATTGCGAAGGTGGGTAAAGAAATAACTTTCAATAGGGATACGATTAGGTATAAAGATAATTTATTGTTATTTTTATTTATTAATTAAATATAAGCTGTTACCTAAATTCCGAATAAACTAAAAGGTAAATGACGTTACTTAATCTGAAAATATTTTTCCGGTGCTCATAGTTTTTATTTTCATTTAGATACGCTCAGTTATGTGCAAGAATCTGTACTTATTTCATTCTTGCGTTAATTTGAAAAATGCCCACAAATTGTTGGCTACGAGATTTGCCTGAGACTGTGGAAATACGATAACCGAATTTCGAAGTTTCCAATACGAAAATAAAAGTTGTTAGTTTTTATGACAAAACTCGCTGTCGGCTCGGTATTCTACAAATTCCTGTTTTGCGTTTGTATAATGTTTTGTCATTATTAAGTTCTATTGGTTGCGGTTTTTGATATCCTCCCACACATCATGGGCTGTACCAATCGCTTCAAGAACGCCAAATACTTTTCTATAAAACAGAATTAGAAAGTGCTTTAAAAAAAAAGTAGTTCTGGGCGATCTGTAAAATCCTATAAAAACTTTGGTGACATTGTTGGCGAAGGCAACCATGACGCGACTCCGGTAGAACAAATTTCATGAAGTTTTCATAGAAATTGTTGCGGAAGCCACGGTTTGTACACGGTGAAACTTAAGGTAATGTTGAAAATTTAGTAAGAGTGTTATGAGTACTGGTTTAAGTTAAGAGACTTCAGACCTTTCATGTCACAGGGAAGTGCACATGTGTGTTGAATACACGTGGGTGGTTCAGGGCCAATGTGAAGAAGTTTCTACAAGGATGTGAATCTGAAGGAATATAGTTTTGACCCACTACGAAAGTCTGGCAGGAGCTACTAGCTACTCGCGCAAAACGCAGGGGTTATCAAAACCGAGAGAAAGAAAAGTAAATACGGTGATGACGACGGTGCATAGATTAAGAGGCTTACTTTAGGTTAAGAGAACAGACTAGGTGGTCGACAATATTTATTAAATCTTCCCGCGGCAATATAATATCGCTTCAATCATATCTGCCTAGCCTTTTCCCACCTATGTTGGGGTCGGCTTCCAGTCTAACCGGATGCAGCTGAATACTAGTATTTTACATAGAGCGACTATCTGACCTGCACAAGCCAGTAACTGGGTAATACGATAACCCTTGGTAAGACTGGTTTTCAGACTTTAGGGCTTCTGACGACCCGTGACGACTGTCAAAGATCCACGAATGACAGCCGGGACCAAAGGCTTAACGTGCTTACCGAGGCACGGAGAAGTCTCGTTATGTATGTATGTATGTCCCACCCACGTTTGATACGTGGCAAGCGTAGCTTAACCTGTGTCGACCCGTGCGGCTGCTAGCCACGAGCTTCTAATAATATCGCCTCAAACAGGCAAATAATGCGATAAAGACTCGCATTTTCGACACATAAAGCGTACGATATAACTGCTGACCTAATTGATCTCTAGAAGAGAAGAATAAGAATAGTACATTATGATACGAGTATGCTGTATTGGTTTAGCCGAGTGGGTAATGATCAATGCACACACGTTACATACGACGTTTTTCAACAAACTTGCGAGGAAAAAAACAGACTTGTTTTAAGAACTTATGCTGGAATAACGTAACTATAGAGATGATAAATTTAGATTTATAAAGTTCAACTGACCTTTGTTGCCAGGTACTGTCAATCGGAGCTTCTTTTAAAAACTTTTGTACGTCGGTTGGTGGCAATACTTTAGATTTCGTATTTTTTATAATAACAAAACAAAAACGATAACAAATATTTACGGAAAATGGCGCGCTGGTTTTATTTTTTCTGCTAGCTATGCGCGCGCAGTTGGAAATAACGGCACAAGCAAAACCGTTGAACAGCCTATATAAAATATAATTAAATTAAGATTAATATGTAGTGAAAAATATATAATTTGATGAAATATTATGTTAATGTAGGTATCATATTTTATTTATTTACACAGTACCTAAGCATAAAAAAGGCAAGAAGTACCCACGCACAACCTGACGGAAACCAAACCCCATAACATAGAACATAGAAGGCAAGAAATCTCTTTGATGAGATTAAAAAAGCACAAATCTCTGCTCGGGTTAAAATAGAGAATGCTTATTTAATAGTATAGGATAGTTCATACTAGTCCATGTATTCAAAGTCAATTTCTTTATACAAATTCCATGCTGCCTATGATAGTACTTACTAATTCCATACTACCATGTCGCGTTTCAAAATTCGCCAAACAACAATGGCCGCTAGAAATTGTCTATAGTTTTAGTGTTTCATCAGTATTTTTTATATTGAGTAACTTTCACATAAAATACAAATCCATTGAAATATGTTTCGTAAGAACCGTGAAAACGAACAAGATAGCACGGGCACTTACGTACGTTTGATATGTCAAAGATTAAAAAAAAATACTTATGCTAACCAAATACCTATCCGACAATTATTACGAGACGAGCTTACAGATGGAGTAGCTCAGGAGTCACCATAGCCATAGTCCCATAGCGGACCGCGGTCTGGATCCGGACCGCCCCGACCTATTTTGTAAGGACTTTAAGTAAACAGTTAAATTAATGACAAAAACCTAACCAATTTTTTTTGAGTAATTGAATTAAGTCCACGCTTTATATTTTGTGCCGTCGACACGACAACGGACGACGCGAGACGCAAGCCGCATGAAGCTGCAAATGTTTTCGGGAGTAATAGACCTAGCTGGGTGAGGTAATATACTTACAAATCGAAATGATCGATTTCCAAAAAACAGAAAAATACGCAAGGTCCTTGAACATCATTTAATCTTGGTTGCGTTGGTAACGTCTTCCAAACGGACCGCGAGTCATATTTTTTTTTACATATACCCTAAATAAAACTAATTGCTACACCAGGGATCACCCCTGGTGTAGCTCATATTCTCTGCTCGTACTTCCGTCGGACATGTCTAATGTCAAAGACAAAAACATTTTATAATATTTCTAACAGTAACGATATATTGTATTCGTCTAGTTAGCTCGGAGGATTGAAGATCACTTGGAGGAGATGATTGGAGTTTCAATTCCCAGAAACAGTATTCCTTTTGACATTCGGTATTGAATGGCGGGCAATACGTCGCCAACCCGTGCTCTTTTTGAAGGTATTCATTATGATTCGTAACAAATTCAGTGTTAAAGCAGTATAATATTCTAAAACTTGAGGGTCCCCATATTACATTACGGAATTATTTAATAAGGAAATAGGACCCGCGAGCTACTTTACGAGCAAGTGTGTTGAAATAGTTATTTATGCTATAAGTGCCGAAGGTAGGTGATTTCCGACGAGTGGCATTTTTATTCACGAGCGAGCGAAGTGAGCGACAGTATAAGACGACACGAGTCGGAAATCATCTTACGCACGTGTATCATACAACGTTTTACTATGCATTGTGCGAGGAAAAAAAAAAACGAGCGAGCCTTACGGCAGTCGCCTGTGATGTGTAACATCTAACATACGACGACGTATATAAATGATAAAAACAAAATTAATTCATGACTTTGACTTCTGGCTCTAGATACCCTACCCTAGCCTACTTAAAAAATTGACCAAAAAATTTAAAAATATTTTTATGATGCATTTGCTCGAAAAGAGCGTTTTCCAAGCAGTCAATTTGTGCCGAAAGTGTCACTTTTTTTCACTAGTGCTTTTTATTTTCTGTTTTTTTTTTTTTAGGCCGTTGTGAGCCCGTCTCGTCTCAGAGATTTTATTATTTGAGAAAAGTTTTTCACAAATTAGTATTTACAAATCAGATAATGATGGCGATGATTATGATGATGGTTAAAATCAAAAAGTCGAAGTCAAAGTCAAAGTCGAAGTCGAAGTCAAAGTCAAAGTCAAAGTCAAAGTCGAATTCAAAGTCAACGTCAAAGTCGAAGTCGGAGTCGAAGTCGAATTCGAAGTCGAAGTCAAAGTCAAAGTCAAAGTCAAAGTCAAAGTCAAAGTCAAAGTCAAAGTCAAAGTCAAAGTCGAAGTCGAAGTCGAAGTCGAAGTCGAAGTCGAAGTCGAAGTAGAAGTAGAAGTAGAAGTCAAAGTAAAAATCAAAGTCATGAATTAATTTTGTTTTTCTCATTTATATACGTCGTCGTATGTTAGATGTTACACATCACAGGCGACTGCCGTAAGGCTCGCTCGTTTTTTTTTTTCCTCGCACAATGCATAGTAAAACGTTGTATGATACACGTGCGTAAGATGATTTGATGAAATCACCTACCTTCCGCACTTATAGCCTAAATAACTATTTTGGGGTGGCCCACCCTTATCACTAAGGGGAATGAAAAATATTTTGCAATGCATTTGCTCGAAAAGAGCATTTTCCAAGCAGTCAATTTGTGCGGAAAGTGTCACTTTTTTTCATTAGTGCTTTTTACTTTTCTATTTTTTTTTAAATTTTTGAGGCCGTTGTCAGCCTGCCTCATCTCAGAGATTTTATTATTTCAGAATGATGATGATGACGATGGCGATGATTATGACAATGGTCAAAATCAAAAAGTCGAAGTCAAAGCCAAAGTCAAAGTCGAAGTCAAAGTAAAAGTCAAAGTAAAAGTCAAAGTCAAAGTCGAAGTCGAAGTCGAAGTCGAAGTCAAAGACATGAATTTTGTTTTTATCATTAATATACGTCGTGGTATGTTAGATGTTACACATCACAGGCGACTGCCGTAAGGCTCGCTCGTTTTTTTTTTTCCTCTCACAATGCATAGTAAAACGTTGTATGATACACGTGCGTAAGATGATTTGATGAAATCACCTACCTTCCGCACTTATAGCCTAAATAACTATTTTGGGGTGGCCCACCCTTATCACTAAGGGGAATGAAAAATATTTTGCAATGCATTTGCTCGAAAAGAGCATTTTCCAAGCAGTCAATTTGTGCGGAAAGTGTCACTTTTTTTCATTAGTGCTTTTTACTTTTCTATTTTTTTTTAAATTTTTGAGGCCGTTGTCAGCCTGTCTCATCTCAGAGATTTTATTATTTCAGAATGATGATGATGACGATGGCGATGATTATGACAATGGTCAAAATCAAAAAGTCGAAGTCAAAGCCAAAGTCAAAGTCGAAGTCAAAGTAAAAGTCAAAGTAAAAGTCAAAGTCAAAGTCGAAGTCGAAGTCGAAGTCGAAGTCGAAGTCAAAGACATGAATTTTGTTTTTATCATTAATATACGTCGTGGTATGTTAGATGTTACACATCACAGGCGACTGCCGTAAGGCTCGCTCGTTTTTTTTTTTTTTCCTCTCACAATGCATAGTAAAACGTTGTATGATACACGTGCGTAAGATGATTTCCGAAATCACCTACCTTCCGCACGTATAGCATAAATAACTATTACGACCTATTCTCAGACCTACTGAATATACACACAAAATTTCATAAGAATCGGTCAAGCTGTTTCGGAGGAGTTTTGTTACAAACAATGTGACACGAGAATTTTATATATTAGAAGATAGAAGAAGTTAGGATGATCCGTGCCGGTCTCTAGAAATGACAAATATGTAGTTATTGATGATTTTGATCGAAGTTTGGTGAATGAAAAGGTATCGTAGGTACCTTTTAAAATTCAAAATTCAAAAGTCATTTATTCAAACTAGGCTGAGAATCAGCACTTTTCGAACGTCAATTACATAAGACAGTCCCCCAAAACGCCCACCCTTCACCACTTCCTAGTGCATTAGCTGGGAAGAAGAAGTGGCGCAACAAACTCCCCAGCAGCGCAGCTGTCTGTTCAGTTAGAAGAACAACAAAAAAAGATTCTATATATATTCAAAATAATTTACATTACGCAACACAAAACATAATTTAAATTATTAGCCATATGTTAGCTAGCACTTTTTTACTTTAGTAATAAGAACCAGCTATCTATCTATCTTACGCAAATAATCTGTTTCATTTTGACAGTTCAACAACATTCATTGGGTTATTTACCTTGTTGAGTAGAATTGTTTTTCGTACTTATGAAGCAATGGATTAGCAATCTGTTTCAAAACGATTCAGATTCTGGTTGATCGTGTATTACGCAATTAGGGTACATGTTTTACTGTTGTAAAATACAAATTACGAAAGTTTCTGAATTTTGTGTACAAAAGTCGAGTCAAATACATGATTTGAAATTTAAGCTTTGTAAATTAAAGTGTGTGGGAACTACTCCCACACACTTTATTCGCAAATAAGGTAAACAAGTCACCATATAGTTGGTATATACCACAGTCCCGAATTTAATTCTAGGATTAGCTTTCACACTGGGCATCATAGCTAGAGTCACAAATACGAAGAAACACATTTTAAAGAGATGCATTTTTGAATATACATATTTCGTTATCGGCTTTAGCATCTTCGAAAATTATGAAAACGACACCCATAACGAAAAATTTGAAAATGTTCGCAGCCGCCATCTTGGATCTTTAGTTTGACTTAAACTAGTCTTCGGTAGCTTTAAAGAACTTCGTTCCAAAAAATACTTCACTTATTGCTACTACAGCATATCGGCGCGGACATGTCGGTGACGCGAACCCATAAGTTTTTTCCCTACCAAAAATCACTCAACGCACTTAAAGAAGTTTCCATTTTTTTTAAACTATGAAACCAGTCAAAATACCGGGTGGCAGGCATCGACGCGAAAACTGATACCATGGATTCTGCACACGATTCTGAACCCCCCTGCGTTGAAATTTATCGTCGGTTATTAAAAGAAAAATCTGCTGTTCCATACATTTTGACCGCGTAGGTATTGCACTTTTCTATGGAAAAGCAGTTTTTTTTTTTATAACAGATGACTTTTTTTTATTTTCTTTGTTACAAATTTTTTGAGCTTTCTAGCAACTTTAGCAATAATTTAATATCACTACAAGGATTTATTGCGACGAAAATTATTTCTAAAATAAAAGAAACATGATCATGTATTGCCTTTTTATACATCACACCACGAGTGTTATTATTATCTATATATCACATGATGGCCGCGAATTTCCTTATTCTGCATTAACTTCAATGCCTATAACTATCAATTACTAATTATTACTCAAGACAAGTAGAAAAATAATCTAAAAAAATGTAGGCACTTAAGGAAAATCCCGACTATGATAGAGTCAGATTTGCACCTTATTCTGATGATAACTGCAAAACCAATAAATCAAAGCCGAAATAATAAAAGACGACACGTTTCACCGTCCGGTCTTTTGAAAGTCAGCTAAAAATTTTAAGGATATTGCAACACAAATCTCTTAAAATTCGTATCATGTATTTGTAACAACACCCATTTTAATAATTATAATTCTGTAAATACATATCTTATAGTCGCGAATCATATTTTGATCAAGATACAACCTGACCAGCAAATTGCAAAAAACGTATGAAAATTTATATTTCGCGGGCTGCAACTGCGGATTCTTCTTAATTACCATGGCTAAGGCAGCTATTCCAAAGCAAGTAGAGATAGCAACTAAAAGTAGTTGGCGAGCAACGAGCAGCGAGTGCGCGACGGCGACGAGCTGGTATGCGTATGTACTAAGCGCGACTCTCTCAGCAAGTGATTGCCCGCCAACCGAGCGTCGCTGAGCGAATACTCTCTTTGATAGCTCTTGTCACTGCGACAAACGACTACTCGCTGGCGGTGTCAGCGATCAACTATTAACATACGAGTATGTATTTTTTTACACGGGACCTACAATCTTTTGTACGTTTCTTGAGCGAGGAAATTGTTAATACCTAATCGCTTTCTCGTCGGCGGTGGGACAGGTGGCTTACCCGTGATTTACCATCCATCTTATATCAATAAAATTCTTTTGGCGGTGGCGGAACACTAACAATATCTACTGCATAAAATTGGGGCTAAACTGAAGTGGAATGTGCAACAGCTGGGTGGCTAAATTGGACATCTTATTTAATAAAAAATAAAAAAAGCTTTATACTGCAGATACGAATATCTGGAACATAGGCTATGCAAGAAGATTAATAAAATCGTTTGTCCGTGATTATCGTGACACATAAAAGATATTTTAATATTTAAGATATTTCAAAAAAATATACATAATGGAAAACACAATCCATAACTTTGATATACTCACCTCCTGATTAAATAGTCTTGTAATGTAGCTTTTATGAAAAAACTACTGTAACATTATGAACAGTTCGTGACCAAAAACGCAAACTTTAAGTGTGGGACCTAGAAAGCAGTAGGTATTATTAGTAGCTATCGGGATAAGAAATCAGAAATCTAGATGTTCCGATTTATTTTAATTGTGTACGTGTCCTTTCAGACATTTTCCTTATTATACCCACGAACTAACTATGAACTGAAACACTGCGGATTTTTTGTTACATCATCACTAATCAGCTCATAATTAGCACTTGGTAGGTACATTGAAATCAAATAAATAGATGAGCATCTAATGAAAAATAACACTTGTGCATCTTCCTCGATCACTCCAAGTTATCTGTTTTATCAAAGTTGTGAAGTAAGAAAATCTGTCAACATGAAATTCATGGCTTTTTTCATGGTGATTCTGGCGGCGTTGGTGATGCTGACCAGCACAGCTGAAGCTAACCCTAAAGTGAAGTCTGGGGTTGTTGTAAGTATTTTTTATGTACCTTTTCTATCATTGCCTGTTGCTTTGGTCCTATCACGGGATTAATGCGCAAAGCGATTAGCCCCCAACACCCTCCAGAGTCTAGCAACAACAGATAATTTGTTTCATTACTCGACGCTTGAGTCACTACATATTCTCAATTCCAAGCAATATGTTCCCAAAGGTTTTTCTTGTGTTTTTCAGGGTTCCGTACCTCAAAAGGAAAAAACGGAACCCTTATTGGATTACTCCTGTGTCTGTCTATCTGGCTGGCTGTCCGTCTGTCACAGGGAATTTGCTCCGAAACTACTGAACCAATTTAGTTGAAATTTGCATCATAATATGAATTTCTATGACCCAAATACGGACGTGTATCGTAATTAAATGAATTTTGGTTATGAGCGTCACGTTTCGGGGGCATACAAAAAATTTAAAAAAAAACGTTTTGCATACTGTGTAAGTACATATCAAATGAAAGGACTTGTTGTAAGGATCAAATTTTTTTTTTTCATAATTTTAAATTAAATCACTTAAAACATATTTAAGAAAATAGATAAAAATTGATCATTCCTACCTGTTATCTTCGAAAGCACTGAGCCTAAAATTATGAAAAAAATATATCTGAGAATGGTTGTTTACTCATAGATTACAGGAAAACCGAGAAGTCTGTGTTATTAAAATAACATGATAAATCTTTCAATATTGTGCGTACAAACTTACATTTTTGTAGTTGGAATGTGTGTGTTTTTCAACTAAAATGTTAAGTTTGTTCTTGGGATAAATTCATCATAACTACGGAACCCTTCACTGTGCGTGGTCCGACACGCACATGGCCGGTTTTTATTGATGTAGACTGGTCTAGTGCAGGTTTGCCTGCTCAGACACTAAGTATACCTTTCAACTAATTGGGTAACAAAGTAATTTGTTCCAAAGTACCTTTTTTTTAGGTTGGGAAATCAAAGTTCCAAAGTACCTGATGATATCTTTTCCTTTCACAGAAGAATGGCCCTGGCGGAGTAACTGCAGCTGGCACCGCCAAAGGCGCTCCTAAGGCAGTCAAAGATAAGAAGCAAGGCTAACCCACGTGACCCCCTCCCTGAGTGCTTATCAACTTCAAGCTCTACTGATACTGTTCCTTATCGTTATCACTGTAATTGTGTATGTATAATATGCTAAAATATAATTGATCAATTAAACTAATTGTACTTTTGTAATTGAAGTGCCGGTCAATTTCCTTCCCTAACTTCGCCTGGCGTTCTATGTTTGCCTAAAATGAAAAAGATGTAATATCTTTTTTATTTTACTTGTATGGCAATCCAAACTTAAAGCTCTCTATGAAAACTCAAAGTTTCGATTAAATAAAACAAACATAGGACGCCTGGTGAAGTTAGGGCAGTTGACGGTACCAAAATTGTTCCCATTTTTTTACGCATATACGAGTATTATAAAGGGTAATGGGTGGATGGGCCAACGTCCATACTACGTTGAATACAGCGGTTCTCGTCCGATCACTGAAGTTAAGCAACATCGGGCGCGGTCAGTACTTGGATGGGTGACCGCCTGGGAACACCACGTGACGTTGGCTTTTCCTGCTGGGGTTGCGGGTTTGTCCGAAAGGGATATCGCGGCCCGGCACACAGGCAACGGAAGGAACACGGGTGGGTTTTAGTCAGTAAAAGTCTGACACACCCTCTCGCTCTGCCCAGAGCGGGAGAAGTAATTTGATGACTTCCCATCCTGAAAAAAAAAAAAAAAAAAAAGTGGGTAGATGGATACCTCCTGGGTGAGGCTGGTACAGGAACGTGGAGACTGGCACAAGAAAAGAGAGGCCAATACTTAGCAGTGGATGAAGCTGGGCTGTCGATGATGATGATGAGTGTGCCTGCATCTTCAATTGGTTCCATTATTCATTCATTAATGCCTAATTCGCAAACTAGGTTAGTTACCACAAAAGAAGGCCCTTTCAATGGAATTCACAGCAAGAGTAGGAACCATAGAAATATAAAAACAGGAGAAGTGGCATGGGAGCGTGTCGGTGTCCACGCATCGTGATCACGATGCTCATGTCATAGACAAATGGCCGCCTCCGCGAACTAGTGCGCTTTCGATCGCGTTGTGACAACATTTAAGAATGCCGTGTTGTTACGTGGTTTCCTGTAAAAATCGAAGTCAAAGTAGAAACTTTATAAATCATAGAACTAATCATCATATATCAGCACAAGTATTTTACTATATTTGTTTTGAAAATCATGAAAAACAACAAATCGTAAAATATTTCTTGCCATTACTACTATTTTATTTTTGTTTTCATAGATCACACCGGCTGTACTATTTTTGCAGTAAATAAATTGCTTCCTGACCACTTACTTAAGTATGTCGCTAAGTGACTGGACAAGCAATGTAAAAATCACAAAACGATACTTTATTTAAGTGGTTGCATCGCGTAGTACGGCCGCTTTTACTTGCAACGAGTTAGTGATGCTTGTGCAGATCCACTAATGTAGGCTATTGGACAACAATGTCGATTGTCGTATGAATTTATATTACTAAGTTTATTCTTCAAACTCAAACTCAAAACATTTACATTTACAGGCGCTTCTGAACTGTCAAGGAATCGGTCAATCAGAAATATGAAGCTAGTTGCCCATTCCAAAGCGTAGTAGGTACCTATGGAGAAGAACGGGCAAGAAACTTAAAAATTCACACACTCTTTTAAATAAAAATAAAACATTGTAACAAAATATTGGTTACATCATTCATGTTGAAAATATACATCTGAGGACAATGTAGAAAGATGTGCACGTTAGAAGCGTCCGTATTAAAAAGATAAAACATAGAAAAATTCAAAAATTCAAATCAGACATGGCAGCTAAGAGTTGTCCGGTCGCAACTGACGTCGCCCGCTCCCGAACATAACGCATGGATCAGCACCATTCAGCTCAACCATTTTGAAGGGAGCTAAATGATCCAACGCACGTGCCACCATCAGCGAGACATCTGAGTGAGCATGACATACTCACAGCCGCCAGGTCACATTCAAGTCAATAAAAGACGTATTACCCGGTAAATGGTAACTCTGTAGTACATAGTACTCACACCTATGCTTGTAATTATACACGGTTAATTTTAGCTCGTTCTGGAACCAAAAGCCATAAACTCGATCATCGAACTTGAAACGATTGGGACTATTATTTTCAATAAATTACAATTTAAAAAAAACACGAAAAATCTAATTTATTGTTTTTTTTTGTGAAATAATGAGAACTCGAAGTAACGCTTCCTTGCGATCAATGCATATGTGTGTAAAACGTATTGACGAACGGCAACACCTGCGAACGGTACCCATTGAAAAATCCATTCATCGATCAGACGGCATAAAAACACATACACAATAGATAATTAGGTACACAAATAAAAATACGAAAAGCGAATTCAGACTTTATTTCTTAACCATAAACGGTAACAAATAGAAATTTCACCAAACTAGGTACAAGGTAAGTAGGTACTTACGCAGTTTACTAAAATTATTCTGAGAAGTGTCCGACCGGACTTCACAAGGATGCACAACCGAATTCCGCGGTTAAGTGTATAAAAATAAGGTCTTAATTCGGTCCAATATTTTCATAGAAAAAGGCACCACCAATTTATAATGAACTCTATTCGACAAATAAAACGATTCATTTTTTCTGTTTACATTGCCTGCCTTTGTAGAAGCCGCCACGCCGCGGCCGCAAGCAAGCATTGTCGCATAAAAATTGGTTTAGGCAGTATTCTTTTTATTTATCATGAATATGGTAGGTAGGTATATTAAGTATCTATTATTTCCATTGGTCGACACTCGATTCAAGGCCTTAAATACAACTCCCAAGCTTACTCGTCGTGTCTAGTTGAAAAGGTACGAGTAAGTAGGTACTAGTGATTTCGTGATGCGAGAGTGGTGAATTAAATTTCAATTAGTTTCTCTCGTTTACGAGGAGATGTGATAGTGGTAAACACTGTGCCGTGCTTCCGATACAAAAGAGAGATAACGGAGGTAAATGAACTTACACCAACCTAAATCGTACCAGAAATGAAATACCTACTTGCAGGTAAGTACTTACTCGCAGCCGGTTATTCGTCCAACGTCCGTTGACCCACCGCGAGCGCGCTGTCAACTGACTCGGACACGCACAGCTGTGCCGCGCTACGTCATCACCAGTGATCGGAGTAGGTAGATTGATTTTTAGTACTTGTATCATAAATGCACACAGAAAGAATAACATGGATAAGCCATTTTTCCGGAAAGTAATTCCGGTATTTCCGGATTCATGTCATGCATGTCGTCGGCGGGCGTACGCATTGTTCTGATAACCGGTTATTGTACCACCCATGATCCTTTGTTCTGATTGGTCGTTGGGTTTTGTCAAATCGTGACAAAAAAAAAAAAATAGGAAGAATAATAAAGAATAAAATTGCTCATTTTATTACAATTCCTACCTTTTTTTTGAGGATGGCAAATCATCAAATGACTCCTTCCACTCTGGCAGAATACAATTCCTACATAAGTTCCGGTTTTTTTTTAATAATCCACCAATTCCGGAGGAATGTCCATAGTAATATATACGTTTCGGATCAATGACCCCAGTTCAATCTACCTACTCCGATCACTGGTCATCACCGAGCGGATCGCGTACGATCTTGCGTTTATGAATGAAATAGTGAAAGCGCTTCTAAGATTTAACTCGAATGACAGAATAAAAGTGATAAATTTCTAACTTCTATATTAGATGTCTTAAAAAAACAATTACAATGCTAATAGTAACTATTAATCGTCTGGAGTCACTGTGTTTCGGCTCCAGAACGATGTAAAATGAATCGTGTATAATACAAAGGTGATTGATGTTATACAATGCAAATATGGTTTTAAAATCTTCAGCAGCTCCAACAGTATTTTCAAATGTTAAATTTGAAAATACTTCAATTTGTCAACATTTATAGCCTTGTTGGAAGACCGTGAAGATGTGAAGTCTTGTTTTATAGTCATTTGTATTTTCTCATAATGTTAATGTTTTTTGATTTACTTAATTTTTTTTTTTTTTGTTGCGTATTGTTTATTTATATCATCTTAGTATTTGGATATCAAAATGTATGGAACAGCTTATTTTTCTTTTAATAACCGACGATAAATTCAGAATCATGTACGGAATCTATGGTATCAGTTTTCACGTCGATGTCCCTGCCACCCTGTATAACTAGCGGATCCGGTAGGCAGACGTTGTCCTGCGACAACAGCGCTACCCAGGTTCAAATATAGCTAAGAATCATCCAAGTGACACAAAAATAATTAAAAAAAGAAACATCAAAATCAGTCAAGCCGATTAGGATAAGAAGAATTACGAACACACGCACCCCGGTATTTTATTTATTGCCAGGCATGCATTATTTTAATGTTCTTCAAAAACAAGCAAAGTTCTTAAAATAAAATGCGGGTCAAAATGTGGTAGTCGGCGTACAATTTCTGGAATATGTTTACATATAGCACGTGCGTGCCTGCGATGGCAGTGATGTACGTCCTCACGCTGGGAAGGCCCGGTCGCTACTGACCAGGACCACAGGACATTAATATTCAAGAAGAGCTTCTGACGGGATGGGTTTTCCGCGGTCGTTAATATAGTTCACTTTGCCATTTATTTACGAAATTAAGTAATTGTTTATTTATAAAATCAAATTTAGATTTAATTAAATGGTTATTTTAAGATTAATATTTTTATTTTTAATTTCACGTTATTCCTCAGTTACGGGCTTTATTCGTCGGATACTGACTATCTGACTATTGAAAAATCCAGAATCTTGCTATCTATGGAATAAACACTATTCTATTCTTTATCTGAGGATTGAAAGATCGGCCCTTAAAAGTATTTTTTTTTAAAAACTCCCTACAGTTCCTACCATAGATATAAGAAAGAAGGCGATATGCCCTGTCATTGAAAATGTATCGAAACCCAATGTTCCCAGTTGGTCCCCACGACGCCGCAACTACACATGTAGATCAAGTAAACCCAATATATACGATGTTGCGCTCACACTTGCAATTCATAAATCAGAACGTACTACACAATCATTATAAACCTTTTCCCATCAAACACAGCGTGCATTTACCATGCCCCGTACATCTCACTCACACGAAAACATGGATCTCTATCGTTGTGCTGTGCAAAAGCAATTTATTTGACATATACGCTAGTGATTGACTAAATCGGAAAGTTATCGATTCTCCCTTTTATTATTTTATTTAAAAAATTGGGTGTTCTTAAAAAAATATAAATAAAAAACGATATCCAAATAATAAGATGATATAAATAAAGAATAAGCAAAAAAAAAAAAAAAAAAAATTAATCAAAAAACTTTAACATTATGAGAAAATCCAAATGACTATAAAATAAGACTTCACATCTGTCTTCCAACCAGGCTATAAAGGTTGACAAATTGAAGAATAAACTTAGTAATATACATTCATACGACAATCGACATTGTTGTCGATAGCCTACGTTAGTGGGTCTGCACAAGCATCACCAACTCGTCGCAAAAAGATATTACCTCTTTTTCATTACAGGCAAACATAGGACGCCAGGCGAGTTCAAAGGAGAACTTAAATTACAAAAGTACAATAAGTTAAATTAATCAATTATATTTCAGCATATTATACATACATAATTACAGTGATAACGATAAGGAACAGTATCAGTAGAGCAAGCTTGAAGTTGGTAAGCACTCAGGGAGGGGGTCACGTGGGTTAGCCTTGCTTCTTATCTTTGACTGCTTTATAAGCGTCGTGGGCGGTGCCCGCTGCATTGACTCCGCGAAGGCCATTCTTCTGTGAAAGAAATAGGTACCATCAGGTGTTATGGAATAAATTAATTTGTTACCCTAATAGTTGGAAGGTATACTTAGTGTCTGAGCACACAAACCTGCACTAGACCTGCCAACATCAATAAAAAACCGGCAAAGTGCGTGTCGGACCACGCACAATGAAAGGTTCCGTAGTTGGTGGATGAATTTATCCCAAGAACAAACTTAACATTTTAGTTGAAAAATAGACACATTCCAACTGCAAATGTAAGTTTGTACGCACAATATTGAGAGATTTACCTTGTTATTTTAAGAATTCTTATAGGTTTTCCTGTAATCTATGGGTAAAGAACCATTTTCTGTTTTTTTTATTTTATTTTAGGCTTAGTAGTTTCTGAGATAACGGGGGGAATGGTCAATTTTCATCTATTTTCTTAAATATCTTCTTTTTTTTTTTTTTAAACGTTAACCCACGCTAAGAATTTCTTCTTGTATCGTGGGTGCGTTTACAAACATAGAAACTCACATACACTAACACCCAGACCCGGAACAACTACTTGCAGATCATACAAATATTCGTTCCGTGCGGGGATCGAACCCGCGACACGTTACGCAGCAGTCGATCGCTCAGCCACTGCGCCAACCGTGTCGTCAAAATGATGTTATTTAAAATTATAAAAAACAAACAAAATAAGATCCTCACAACAAGAGCTTTCAATTGATATGTCACACGGTACAGTTTGCAAAACCTTTTTTTTTAATTTTCTGTTTGCCCCCAAAAGTCTCCCCCTTATGCAAAATGTATTTATTTTCGTTACACGGCCGAGTTCGGGTCACAGAAATTCATATGTGTACCAAATTTCAACTAAATTGGTCCTGTAGATTCGGAGCAAATGAGCTGTGACAGATGGTTAGTCAGTCAGCCAGACAGACACATACACAAGTGATCATATAAGGGTTCCGTTTTTCCTTTTGAGGTACGGAACCCTAAAAAACACAAGAAAAACCTTTGGGAACATATTGCTTGGAATTGAGAACATGTAGTGACTCAAGCGTCGAGTAATGAAACAAATTATCTGTTCTTGCCAGACTCTGGTGGGTGTTGGGGGCTAATCGCTTTGCGCATTAATCCCGTGATAGGACCAAAGCAACAGGCAATGATAGAAAACGTACATAAAAAATACTTACAACAACGGACCCAGCCTTCACTTTTGGGTTGGCTTCAGCTGTGCTGGTCAGCATCACTAAAGCCGCCAGAATCACCATGAAGAAAGCCATGAATTTCATGTTGACAGATTTTCTTAGTTCACAACTGTGATAAAAAGATAACTTGGAGTGATCGAGGAAGATGTACAAGTGATATTTTTCATTAGATGCTCATCTATTTATTTGATTTCGATGTACCAAGTGCTAATTATGAGCTGATTAGTGATGACGTAACGAAAAATCTGCAGTGTTTCACTTCATAGCTAGTTCGTGGGTATAATAAGGAAAATGTCTGACAGGTCACGTACACAATTAAAATAAATCGGAACATCTAGATTTCTGCGCAGAGAGAATCCCGATAGCTACTAATAATACCTACTGCTTTCTAGGTCCCGTACTTAAAGTTTGAGTTTTTGGTCACGAACTGTTCATTATGTAACAGCAGTTTTTCTATAAAAGCTACTTTATAAGATTATTTAATCAGGTAGTTTAACAAAGTTATGGATTGTGTTTTTCAATATGGATATTATTTTGAAATATCTTATATAAATAAAATATAAAATATATTTTATATGTCACAAAAATCACGGACAAACAATTTTTTAAATCTTCTTGCATAGCCTACTTTCGTCGTCTGATGTTCCAGATTTTCGTTTCTGCAGGATAAAGATTTAAAATGTTTTATTTAAATAAGATCTCCATTTTATCTCCCAGCTGTTGCACATTCCACTTCAGTTTGGCCCCAATTTTATGCAGTTGATATTGGTAGTGTTCCGCCACCGCCAAAAGAATTCATTTATGGTCACGGGTAAGGCACCAACGAGAAAGCGACTAGCTGTCAACAATTTTCTCGCTCAAGAAACGTACAAAAGATTGTATAGGTCCCGTGTAAGTAAAAAAGATACATACAGTTAATTGATTCAGGCGTGACTTTGCGGAAATCCATTATAAAATAGACTGCTCTCGACGCTTGACGTCGGTTCCGGGTTTGCAACAAGTCAATCGCCATCCTGAGGATGCCTACGTAGTGCAGAGGTGAAACACGTGTCGATTTCTTACAGGGTTCTTTATGACTCTTTAAGCACAGTTAAGTGGATTAGGTTACTAATCCGCTACGTCGTCGTTCGATACGTCGTCTGTTGTTTTTTTTCTTTAAAAATACATACGTATATATTAATAGTTGATCCCTAACTGTTCACACCGCCAGCGAGTACCCGCAGCGACAAGAGCTATCTAAGAGAGTACTCGCTCAGCAACGCTTGGTTGGAGGGCAATCACTCGCTGAGAGACTCACGCTTGGTACATACGCATACCAGCTAGTAATCGCTCGTTGCCGTCGTGCACTAGCTGCTCGTTGCTCGCCAACTACTTTTAGTTGCTAGCGCTACTTGCTTTGGGATAGCTGCCTTAGCCATGGTAATTAAGAAGGATCCGCAGTGGTAGGCCGCGAAATATACATTTTCATACGTTTTTTACAATTTGCAGGTCAGTCTCAGGTTGTTTCTTGATCAAAATATGATTCGCGACCATAACAAATAGGTATTTAGATTACACAGACATAATTATAATTATTAGAATTGGTATTGTTACAAATACATGATACGAATTTAAGAGATTTGTGTTGCAATATCCTTAAAAATTAACTGACTTTCAAAACACTGGAAGGTGAAACGTGTCGCGTTTTATTATTTCAGCTTTGGTTGGTTGATTGGTTTTGCAGTTATCATCAGAAAAAGGTCTTCTGTGATAAACGGAACCCTTTTCATGGAAATGTGACTCTATCACAGTCGGGATTTTCCTTACATGAAGCTCATTTTTTAAGATTATTTTTCTATTTGTCTTGATTAATAATTGATAGTTATAGGCAATGAGGAAATTCGCGGCCATTATGTGAGATATCGATAATAATAAGACTCACGGAGTGATGTATAAAAGGGCAATACAATTCAGGTTTCTTTTATTTAAGTAATAATTTTAGTCGCAATAAATCCTTGTAGTGTTATTAAATGCTCGCTAACGTTGCTAGTAAGTTCAACGAAAAAGTAACAAAAAATTGGGAAAGGAAAGTAGCTTTACGATTAGTAGTACCTTATTAATTATTTCGAGAATATTCGTTCCAAAATTAAACTTTGCACCTTATAATTTTCAAGAAGTTACAAGAATGACCATCCAGCCATTGAAAAAAATACTAGATGGGTCGTGATCCTCAGCGCTAAGGGAAGGGGATGATAAAGAATATATATATTTTTGAAAATAATGACCATACGTAGTTGGATGTACCGCTCGTTACCGCGCAGCAAGTGGTGCAGTCTAGTTTTCGTACGAAGTTCAAACTCAAACTCAAAGCATTTATTTCAATTAAACCATTTACAGGTACTTTTGAATTGTCAAGGAATCGGTCAGTCAGAAATATGAAGCTAGTTGCCCATTCCAAAGCGTAGTAGGTACCTATGGAGAAGACGAAGTTACCGGCATCACCGAAGAGGTCGGATAAGAGTGGCACTGGCTGATTACTGTCACTCTAGTAGAGCATGGCATCGATGGTTGCGTGGCGGCTGCTTCTGATGACAGAGATGATGTCAGAAGGCCAATTCTCGTACTTAATTAACGTTCACTTTCAAGTCGCAACCTGCCAATGTAAAAAAAAAAAAAACAATTTTTTTACAGATTGCGAATGCGATAAGTTCTTAAAAAATACGGGAATCAAATCCGATGATATTGATGCTGCTAAACCACTAATACGATGACCACTTCCAAGGCTATCCAGCGGCGTTAAGTAAATTCACGGCTTTATTGTCATAAAGCAGTTGTTCAACCACTAGCGATATTCAGTGTCCCAAATATCGCTAGCGGTTGGACAAACTATGCGACGCTAGCGCGGTAACAATCCAGTTTGGTCGATCAGATACTGCCAAACCAGACATGACAGTCTCCGAGTGAGGTTCCACATTTTGTCTAGTCGCAAAATATTCAATAAATTGCCGAATTTTGGATTTGGCCCAAATCTGCTAATTTAGGTAAATAAGAGCGTTTTCACATTGTCCGATACGATATCGTTGTCGGATCGGCGTAAGATATCGGGGCAAGTAAAATGTATGAATTATGTACCTACCTGCCTTTCAAATTGTCCGATCCCATATCGGATATCGGATCCATAGAAATTCATACATTTTACTTGCCCCGATATTGTATCGGCATCCGACACCGATATCGTATCGGTCAATGAGAAAACGCTCTGATGCTTATCACACTACCTAATTACTCCAAATTTTAGCGTATGTTGTCGGACTTTAGAATTGGACGGAAGTTTATCGTTAATATCTTAATTAACTTTATTGATGAAAAAACCTCGCTCAAAAACATCATGTGTCAGTCCTCTGCTTCTTGCCGATAAGAGTAGGTATCATTAATCATTGTTATTCCTACTCCCATTTATTTTTGGAGTTTTCCGTAGTCGCTGTAATAAAATAGACATTCCGTATTTTTTTAAAAGGTTATTCGTTGATATTGTTTGTTCTTCATTACTATAATGATCTTTACATCTTAATATATATTCTTAATCAACTTCAAAGAAGGAGGTGGTTATTTGGTGGTGGTTTTTTTTGTGCACCTATGTTCATCGCTGTTATCGTTAATTGTGGCCCGATTTTGAAAATTGTTAGAGGTAGAGGAAGCTTATGCGGGGGTTCCACATACATTTTATTAACTTTGCTTGGGTAGTTTTTGAGTTAACTTTGATAATACGTATTTCATCGACTTAAGGCGTGTGCAGACCAGCGCGACTTGTCGCGCGACGCGACACGAACAATACAATTTCTAAGAAAACTTCACAGTATAACAACAACCGGTGTCGCGTCGCGCGACAATTCGCGCTGGTCTGCCCAAGCCTTTAGTGTATCTTGATGATGTTAAGTACTTGCTGTCACTGTTGTTTACATAACAAATAGTGGTATACGAATTGGTGTGCGGTAGGTACCAATGGTACCATAACTAAAACGCGAAAAATAAAAGACTTTTTATCTCGTAGACATACCTAGCTAAACAACCAAACGAACGAATACCTAAACATAGGTACAATTCTTATATTATCCGTAGTTTACTTCGTGTTATATGTATAACTCAGAAAATCAATCAAATCTAGACTCTAGATCCTCATACCACGAGATTCTAGAGGTATGACGTGAGACCTATATAAACAAAACAACTTGATTCAAATATAAGAAATAAACAATTTATTTACCAATAATATAACAGCAATAAATAACATAATGACTTAGTAATTCCTAACATTGTTGACTCTAGGATAGATATTATATCTACTATCCCTATTGTCTTCTCTCCTTGACTGAGTTGTACAACTCGTGCGCAGTAGCTGCTGCACCCACCGCGCTGACAATTTTTTTCTGTAAAAAACAAAACAATTTGGTAAATGTACGTACAACAGTTACAATAACTCGCTAATATTCGTGTTGTATTGCCGTCAAACAGCTTTGCTGTATTCCAGTTTGGAGGGTATGGCTGCAGCTGTACTGGCGCAAGAGTCTTTTTTAGGGTTCCGTAGTAAACAAGGAACCCTTATAGTTTCGCTATGTCGGTCTGTCTGTCTGTCCGTCCGTCTGTCCGCGGCTTAGCTCAGAGACTCTTTATACTAGAAAGCTGTAATTTGGGTATACCTTAACATATTAATCACGCCGATAAAGTGGTAAAATCTGCATCACCCTAAGGTTGACTAGTAGAAAATGCCTCAGGCATTAAGTCCGCCTTTGTACAGTTTTTTACTTGTGCATGTAGTTTTAATAAATAAATAAAATAAAATCATCAAAAATCCTGCCTCACCTACACGTAAAGTGGGGATGTTTTTTTTCCTCATCTGTCCTATAGTGTGGGTTTCGTTGGAAAGGTCGTTCAAGTGAGTTTGCAACAAACTAGTTTTGCAAAATATTAAGCTTTACAGTATAAATTTTTGTTAGAGTCAAGTATACCCCCCCCCATTGCCAGCGAAAAGGTTGGTTTTGGATATGTGAAAAGATTCACGGCAGAAGTAACGAAATTAAAAGGAATACTATCACAGCTTGCTATGCATTAGACTTTATAAGTTAGCGAGTAATAAACGACCAACTTATAATTGCGGTTGCAAAAACATGTTTAACAATAACAAAGTTAAGGTTGTTCTTGCGATAAAATCATCCTAACTACGGAACCCTTCATTGTGCGTGCTCCAACATGCACATGGCCGGTTGTCTTAGCTCTTCGATGGCAATGCAATGTAATGCCTTAGGTATTGCAGATGCCCATAAGTTGCTGTGATGAGTACCTTAGAACACTTCTGCCTAACCGGCCAATCGAGCTATAAACGCTATAGTATAGATCATTGGAAGTAGGTAATTACTTACAAGAGTGTTCCCAGCCTTCTTCAGTGCGCCGAAGTTGATCTTAGCGGGTTGTGGCGCGGCGTCACCAGCGCCGGCGAACAGCGCGAGCGCCGCCATCAGCATCACAAACAGCGCCGTCAGCTTCATTGTCTTAGTTATTACTGCTCCCCACAAACTACGAGGAACTCAGCTTCAAGTTGACGTTGACTGTGACAATATACCGCAGAAATTGCTTTATAAATACAAGAACGAAATCTCTCTTTTACCTGTTGATTGACATTACTTCGACGAGCTTGACGTAATGGAATTAACACTATGAAGAATGTTATTAATTACAAATACTTAATTAGATCAGTTTCCTCGCTTGTCTGAAAGGCCTAAGCGGAAATCTGTTATCAAATGGAATGTGTAAAACCTTACTATACAAAAAAAATGCTTCAGGGAAAACTGATAGTTTTTAACAATAGTCATACAAAACATAAATAATGGTATGTTGCCCATTATTTATGTGTTGTGTATATCTTTTGTTGGAGATCCTAAATAAATAAATAATACAGTAAGGGTTCGTTTCTCATGTAACTAGACTTGCCTTATACAATGTCGCCCATGGGCATGTGATCCATACTTTTTCATGAATATTCATGAAAAATTAACTTTAAAAGGGGGCTTAAATTATTTTTTTAAGTATCGCTTGTGACCTTGCTTTACATTTTTGCCATATATCCGATGTTATTCGCTCGATTTGGATTCTGTTTATTATTTTTTAAAGCTTAAGAAAGCTTAAGCTTATGCTTTGGAAACTGAATAACTCAAAAAAATATGTTGAATAACATGAACAATATTAAAGATAGACCCTTTGAAGTTAATTTTCGATATTTTTTCATGAATATTCAGAAAAATACGGGCGATCACATGCCCATGGGCGGCTAATATAGTTGGGAATGTAGCTAAGGAAAATGCCGATGCCTAACCTCTGACGTTAACACAGCCACTGGTTCGGAGCCTAAATATTAAGTTACGTACTTGAGTAAAATAATCGTACGTACCTATTGGTTCAATACTTTCAAATTGTTTCATGATGAAACAGTTTCTCGTTGTTATTATGACGTATTAGCTTAACCCCTTCGTCCGCAAGGCAAGTTCCATCAATGAAGAGGAACGACCCAGCGACTGGTATCAATGAAGTTAGTCTTCAGAGCATTGTCCTAACAGAGCTGGTGTACACCGTCCCATGGAGATTGTTCGTGAACTTATTTGCAGGACAGTCACACTATATCGATTTTGGACAAAACATATTGCAATGCTTGCGTACTATGCTGCGTGCACAAATCCTATAAAAAATATCAAAATATTTCAAAAGTTACATTATTTATGTGATATTTTTTTCCTTTTTGGGGTTCCGTACCAGAAAAGGAAAAAAAGATTTTCTGCCGAAACCGAAACTATATTTTTATGCCGAAATTTGCCGAAACCGGACCTTCGGTCGGTCACTAGACTCTCAATATTATGCGTAAAAACTTACATTTGCATTTGGAATGTATGGGGGAACATGCCTTTCAAATATAATGTTCTTAGGTGTCGTTGTAATTAATTATTAGTTTTTTGGTCATCCTATAGGAAACAAGGTTTAAAGTCTAGTTATGGGAAAATGGGTACGTCATAAGCATAATACGTAACAGTTTCGTAATAGTTTAGTTAGTTTAGTTTCGTACGTAATAGTTTCCTGCATTCCCAATAATAATTATAAAGATAATATTATGTGCGCACACGTCACTCTCTAAATCCCGTTGCGTCAGAAACAGGTAAAATTGAGATTTGTTTCTTGTGTTTATAAGCTACTGTCTGCGGTATATTGTCACAGTCAACTTAAACTCGAAGCTGAGTTCCTTGTAGTTAGAGTGAAGCAGTAATAACTAGTAAAGACAATGAAGCTGACGGCGCTGTTTGTGATGCTGATGGCGGCGCTCGCGCTGTTCGCCGGCGCTGGTGACGCCGCGCCACAACCAAAGGTCGACTGGAAAGCACTGAAGAACACTGGGAAAACACTTGTAAGTACTTCGATTAGACTGAAGTTTAGTTAACCGTAAACATGTTGGTAACCTGTTCTCAGATTTTCTAGACTAGCATCTCGTCCCAGACCAAAATGTGTATGACTGAAAACATACGGTATTTCACCAGTGTATCTAATTCGTATTATGAAACTTGAGTAATTGTAATTCTTGGCTTTTCTAACATCACCCTTGTGTGTATTTATAGTTTGTAAACTTATCAAAATTGTTTTTGTTTGCAGAAAAAAATCGTGAGTGCAGTGAGTGCAGCGGCCACCGCCCACGAGTTGTATAAATCAGTCAAGGACAGGAAACAATAATGATAGATAAAAATACCTACAACTATACCGAAGAAGAAAGATCACCATGAGAAGCTGCGTTCACACAATGACTTGATTGACTTGAAATAGTTAGGTACCTCTTGTTCTATGTTATGTTTAAAAATGTTATGAATAAATTGTTATTTATTGGATTATTTATAAAGCATTGGTTTTCTTATATAATATTCTGAATATTTTGAAACGGTATGAGTTACTCTGATGCCATGTGTGCTGCTTCTCCTAATATGACTTCTGATTTCTGAAACCCCTTTAAAATGAATCATTTATGAATTCGCATGTCAAGTAATTTGATTCGTTGCTGTTGTGTCTGCCAGTCAATCACAATAGCTATCATGTGATTTGACTGAGACTTGATTGACTTATATGAAATCGAGTGTTAAAGTTATAAAGTTAGTATACTTAACCCTTTTTCCTATTTTAACATCCTCCTAAATCAAGATTTGTTTATGACTTCCGTGTCGTACCCGTTGCATGATGAGGAGATTTACCGATAAGTAACATAGCAGTTCCTGCCATTAGGCCGAGCTTCAGACGCAGATATATGCCAGTGACCTTGAGTGGTTAGCTTGCGTATTCTGTACTGACCTCACGCAATGCGTCGTACGTCCAGCCGGTAATAGGACTCGCCCATCCAGGAGTGCAGTCCCAAATTAGACGCATTAATAATTTATTATACAGAAAAAAAAAGTATTCTAATAAAACACGTATACTAAAATATCAATAAATAGTCTTTAAAATAGGTATGGTTTCAGAAAAATACGCTTGATAGATTTTGCGTGATTCTCAGTTTTTTATCCGCATTAGACATAACTTTACAGATTAATTTCTCTATGCAATAACCAAAAATATTTATATGTTAAGTTATTAAGAAAATGCTCTAATTTAACATATTTTTTTCCAAATCATTAACACATTAACACTCGTTTAGACGTGGACTTCAGTATAAAATCATTAAATTAAATATTATTTTTCTTAAGGCAATTCGCATGAAGTTAATTTATTTGTGGGCGGATTGACACCTCCAGAAATACGTATTAATTAGGCAATTGGCACATTTTGAAAATTCTATGCAATGAAGTTAAAGAACGTTTCAGGCGAGTAAAACTAAGCCACTAATAGCAGTAGAGCTCTCTGTGATGGCATTCGATCGGGGAAGTACGTACGTAATACCTATACCTATTTCTAGCGGCAAGTTTGGAGGTTTCTTGAAGCATGATTGGAGAGTAGGTAAGGGTATGCTCCTCCTGGTCAGGCCTACATTAATTAAGGTACCTTCTAAATGCTCCTCCTGGTCAGGCCTACATTAATTAAGGTACCTTCTTTCTGCTCCTCCTGGTCAGGCCTACATTAATTAAGGTACCTTCTATCTGCTCCTCCTGGTCAGGCCTACATTAATTAAGGTACCTTCTATCTGCTCCTCCTGGTCAGGCCTACATTAATTAAGGTACCTTCTAAATGGTCCTCCTGGTCAGTCCTACAATAATCAAGGTACCTTCTATCTGCTCCTCCTAGTCAGGCCTACATTAATTCAAGGAAAGGTTATACCTTTAGTGCTAAGCAGTTTGCTTTTAAAGGTCAAAGACCCGGAATAGCAGTCAGGATATTTTCACAACTTATTTATTTGCTGTCCGTTCACGACGCGTAATACAACTGCCATTCAATGTTGGCGCTACACATTCTACACAATACGTTGTTAGTTATCAAGGGACACATGAGAGCGTATTGATATTAATAGGTATCGAAAATTTGCCAAATCTAGATACAATGGTCCAGCATATTGTATAGATTTAATATATACAGTAAATGCAAATGGCAATAACAATAGATTTCATGATTTGGCACATGAAATTCAGATTTCGTGGGGAATTGGGGAAATTAATTTATGTCATTCACCATGAAGTTAATGTACGGCAATTTTAACTACTCAGTACTCGGTCTTGTGTAATTTTCAATATGTACTCTATTTTATTTACTAATACTGAGTTAGGCTTATCGGAATGTTTATAGTTATCCTAAGAACACTAAATGATGCAATCACTCAGATGCGCATAATTCCTAGAATTTATTAGCACGATCGAGTTTACTCAAACAGTACCTATATTTACATATGGTATTCATCACGATTTTGACATGCGCCGTTTAGGGAATTGTAAAGTCCCGGGGTCATTTTATCTCTGTGTATAAAAACATGAGTTAATATTTGTCTTACTCATAAGTCATTAGCAAGTACTTAAGTGTGTATCTACTTCGTGATACGAATAACGTGCCGTGTTTAATAACAGCTGAAAAAAAAAAAAACTATGAAGTTTACTAAAGTTTTTGTAATTTCATTCATGGTGATAGCGCTTCTGGTGCCTTCTGAGGCAGCTCCGGGAAAAATACCAGTTGGAGCAATTAAGAAAGCAGGAAAAGCAATTGTAAGTAACAAAAAATGTTTAAAACAATGTTTTTACTGTTCAGTATATGTATAAAGCAACGAAAATGACTACTAACCTAAACTATTCAATCAGTCAATTTCTGAAATTCCTACCTTTGTTTGTCAGTAACTTACCTCAATGACCGTGGCTATTAAGTCTCAAAAAGATTTATAATACCCAGATACTTACCGAAAATGAGTTCATATTATGAGAAGCCACAATGTGCTTGCTGTAACAAAAGATTTGGCCCATACAAGTCTTCTTTGGTTTTGTTTAGAAAAAATAAGTGATTGTTTTCCTTAGAAACTCTTGTGTGTGATTCAAAAGAATATTTTCCAAATCATTTGAACGATAGTTCAGATGAGCAATTCGCATTCCATTTTGTAACTGAATAACTGTAATTTATGTCAGTATTGAGCCTCACTGATGTTAGATAAATTATAATATAAATTTTGTTCTTTGCAGGGCAAAGGGCTTCGAGCGGTCAACATAGCAAGCACAGCGCACGATGTCTACAGTTTCCTTAAACCAAAACACAAGAAGAGGCATTAGGGATATGGCAATCTCATTATTATCAAGAAAATACTAATTTATTATTTATTTGTGAGTGTTAACTTTTCCTGAAGAGTTTCCATGTGTATGGTGTCTAGTCTAAGCTGTGAAGATAAACGGGACTCGCAAAATATGTCGTTAGTAATCTTTTTGTCTATGCTTTTTTTTTTTAAGAAATATTGGCATCGATCTATAAAAAAAACACAACATTGAATTTAATTTTCTAAGGTCTATTTATAACCTTGTTTCCAATTAATGTAATTTCCACTTAAACAAAAATCAACTTTATGACAGTGTAAGTAAAGTTGATTTTAGACTGACTAGTACTGTTGAAAAAGTCATAGATAAATATGAAGTTGTAACTGAACCTTATATATAGGCATTACAGTTGTTTTTCCTAAAAGTCGTGTTTGTTTACATGTTTGGCATATAAATTGCGAACGCAGTTAAAATTAGGTGTTTTATTAGGTACTTTAAAATGCATTTATATTTAATAAATAAACAGGCAATAATGATGTATTACTTGTCTTTCTTTAGTCAAACTAATATTTTATGGTTTTTGACCATGTGCCAATCGTAAGATAAGGCATTGATAACTGATACGAGTGAGTTAACGACTCTGATCCTTTCGCCAGCCAGTTGAATGGTTAGACATCAATCAAAATGTAGGTCGGCCCTGTAGGTACTTCTCGATATTACGTAGCCTATTCCTATCCATATAGTACGGCGGTGGCATCAGTTTGATCACGTTAATTTATAACGGCTCAAAAACATTACATTAATAGTTTGTCCTTAGTGCTGACTACAAAAGTACGGTCACAAATTAGAGTTTTGAACCTCAACATCATGACAATTTACATAATCATTATCTCCAATATCTGCATCGCCACTAATGGACAGACCTCCTTTTTATTTTCTTATAAAATGCCCTTTTTTAACCTGATTTCATTAATACCATCCTTCCATTTGGGAAGGACCGAGGCTTTTAGCGGACTTACATATACCATAACATCACGTCAGAATCATCAATCATCCCGGCGGGTTGTAATACGGTGCGAGCCTATTGTCATCGATCGGGCACAAACCCAGACTCCGGACTGCTACTGAGAAATTTTTGATAGAAAAACCCAATAAGTAAAAATACGCCCGACTTTGGAATCGAACCCTGGGCTTCATGCTTAGCAGTAGCGCTTGCAACCACTACACCAACGAGGTAGTCTATGATTTTTACCTACTAAAACGTCTCGAAGGCCGTCCTCAGGGATCTCCGCTGAAAACCACCTGAACTTTACTTGTACCAATGCGCCTTTCAAGAGCACTTAAGCTCACGTTCGCACGGACGTAAAAATATTCGGCGGGATTTTATCGTGCACTGGATTTTCAACTGTCGGTGTTAAGCCGAGCGTGGACAATCAAGTGCACGAAAATAAATTGTCGCGGGAAAAATTCGCTCGTGCGAATCTGGGCTAACTCCATCAAAAGGTTGTTTTTAAAAAGATCACTTTTAGCTATACGACCGCTCATTGTGTCACCTTACGAAAAATGTCTACATTTATGTATATCTCTAATTCATATGGTGTACATAATAAAAATATTCTATAACAAGGAGCCTAATCTCTCTCCGGTCGTGATAGATTGCCGCGTCCCATCGGACTATAAGAATGTGCGAAGAGAGAGCGGGCCAGTGTCTGCGAACACACTTGTGCACTTATCTCCCGTGGCAAAGGCGGGTCTCCACTGAAATTGGCATGACAACTAGAAGACTAGCTATATATTGCTGTTGTCTGTTTTAGAAATAAGATGTACCTACTTAATATCTTCATTTAATATATAGTTTGACCAAAACTACATCTATCAGTGCGTGTCGGACCACGCACAACGAATCTGGCATCTAATGCAACCTCAAAACATGTCCATATAGAAAGATTTTGTACTTACATTCTTAGGCCTATTTCTGTACAATACGAGTAGATTAAATAGAAAACTTAGTACTTATAACATAAATTACTTTAGCTGTATAACCATAGATTATGCACAGACAGAAGATCTACTTGTTGTGTGCAAAAAGAACCGCTAACATGCTATTTTACTTTTATTTACCTAATTTTAATTTAGTTTATATCTTATACTCATCAATAATTTATTACATTAAGTATTTATGTACTTCCTTGCCTAACAAGTTCAACCTAGGTCAGGCAAATAAGCAACTGTGCTCTATTGATTTCAATGAAGGGTTCCTTAGTTGGGATATTTATTTTTTTTTATTATTACATCCATTATATTTGAAAAAATGTCCTTCCCCTACATCGTTATACGTTACGGTCAATTTTCCAACTGCAAATGTAATTTTGATATCGCATTTTTTTTTATTTTTGGTTTAACTACTTAAGAATTTTTGGACGTTTTCCTTTACTTGTGCTGTGAGTACTTGCTTCTCGGCAAATTTCATGATTCTAGGTCAACGGGAAGTGGGTACCTACCCCATAGTTTTTGATTTATTTGCGAGTATTAAAATATGTCACATAAATGGCCGTATTTATTCATTGCGGTGACTTAGATGCTTTTTTTTTTTTTTTGAGTTCCACTGGGCCGACCTACGATTTTAGGGTACCGTAGTAAACAAGGAACTCTCACTCTCATAGTTTCGCCATGACCGTCTCTCTGTCTGTCCATCCGTGTGTCCGTGGCATAGCTCAGAGACTTCTTGTATTGGAAAGCTGTAATTAGCCATATTAATCACGCCGACAAAGTGGTAAAATAAAATCAAGATTTTTTGTTGGGTACCTCGAGATAGATGAGAAAAAAAAAACATCCCCGCTTTACGCGTCCCCTACACGTAAAGTGGGGATGTTTTTTTTTTCTCATTTATTCCATGTTCGTTGGAAAGGTCGTTCAGAAATATGATGAGTTTGTTAAATTGATTCTGAACCCTCTGAACCAGAAAAAATTCTAAGCTGGCTTAGAATTTTTTCTGGTTATGAAAAAAAAAAATCTGTGGTTTCATAGAAAAGAGCAATACCTACGGTCAAAATGTATGGAACAGCAGATTTGTTTTCATAACCGACGTAAAATTTCTACGCACGGTTCAGGCAGAATTCAGAATCATGTACTGTATCGATGGTAACAGTTTTCGCGTCGATGTTCCTGCCACCCTGTATAATAAAAAAGAAATAAGAAAAAAATTAAAGTTGAAAAAGTTGCCGGGAATATTGGAAAATTCGGGAAAACTGAACGTCCCTTTTTCTATGGCTTTTGACAGGACAACGTCTATCAGGTCAGCTAGTTCATAATAAATGTCAATCAAAATTCTACTTCCAGTCAATTCATTCATACAAAAAGTTGTAAATCGACATACCTAATAGAGAGAATACCTAATTGGTAAATAGACTTGTACGTTTTACTTGAATCATGGGGTTTTCTCTTGGCATTGTTTTATAGGAGCAATAATGTTTCTGGAGGGTTTTACTATGAGCACTTTACTAGTATTTACCTAATTACATGACACATGACTTTATACAGGACTGTTGTTTCAAATTAATTGGTGAAACTTCACAGGTATACAAAAATAATTTATTTTTAATTATTTATTTTATACACACGTACCTAAATCTGGAACAGCGCGAAGGTCACTGCTTATTTTAACAACACAATATCTATACAATAAAATAAAAAAATATAAAATGACAGATTCACAATCACAATCTGGCATTTTGTATATTCTTCCGTCGACAAAATGTGGTCAAGCTACGGGTACAGGAATATCTTTCAGCGGACCTGCGACAGGAGAGTTGGACTAGAAATGTACACAGTGTCTAAAAACAATACAGGAAAACTTAAGTTAGACTAGGGGCTTATTTCACGATGTCCGATTCGAATAGCCACTACTTACCGAATATATTACCATGTTTTTTTTAAATCTGACCCTAATTTGTTTATGGTAACTAAAAACAGTATGTATGGTACCGGATTGTAGAGGGAAATAGCTTAATATTTATTGTCTATTGTTGAATTCTGTCTTGTCGTGTATTCTTGAATACTTGGACTAAGACCGAGTGACAGAAGGTATTCCGATATTTCATTTTTTGATTTGTCCTTAAAATGAATATTGAACTCTCCTGCTATGATAATCTTTTCGTGCGCACAGATAGAATTTGTTATGAATTGAACACCAAATGCTTTGAATTGGAGGCATTCACAATGCCCACCCCCTTTTTTATGTTTTATGTTGTTAAATTATCGAATAACTTCTCCCGCTCTGGCTGGAGCGTGAGGGCATGTCAGACTCTTACTGATTAAAACCCACCCGTGTAACTTCAGTTGCTTGTACGTTCATTCACGAGCATTACTGCCGCCGCCGTGGCCGCCGTGGCCGCCGTGGCGACTCTCTATCCACTCCTCAAAGAGGGGACTTAACATTTAAAAAAAAACAAACACCGGCCAACAAAACATCTTCAAATCGTAACTACGCAACTGTGCACTGGGGAGTAGAATACCTGCCATGGAAAATGATCTTCAAATCCATATCTTTATTTTGCGTCTCCACGATAATTTACCCATTCATCATTCATTATGCTCAACTGACGAGTAACATGTCTGTCCCCAAGGTTGGTTTAATTAATTACTAATTCTAAGATGATATCTACTCTTTTTTGTTTTGTCTATCCCATAAAATAATGTTAATTTTATTCGTATAAACGCTCCTTTGTGTATCCTTGCTATATAAAATATTTTTCTTTCTTTCTTTATTTACTCCTACTAAACAACACAAACCAGTACCACCAGTAAACCTCCCTACCTGCTACACCTACAACAAATTCTCAGATAGGCAAGATATCTTGAGTTTGTTATAGATAATAACTATATTCCCATAACTTAATTGCAATTCATATAATGGATTCTAAATTATAGGATAATCTAAACTAGACATCATTTAATAAATCGATTGAACATTGAGTAAATCACGCCCTAATGACTAGGTAAACCCATCTTGTAATAAACAAACAATTACAAAGGAAGCTAATGTGTCACATTGCTCGTGTGGGTTTAAACGCGCTTTTAGTAACGCACACGTAATGATAAATATTTCCTTAAGTTGGAAACTGACTGGAGCATATTGTTAGCCCAAGCAGCAGAGCATTTTTTACCTTTTCCTGTGTGTCGTTTATAAAAGCCAAGTCAGTTTTACTGTTGGTTTCAATTGCTTGAAGTTATTCGGAGTTGCGACACGACGGACGACGGCACGATGAAGATCGCGTTGGCAATTGTTTTCGTAATAGCATTATGTTCGCACGTCTCTGTGGTGACGTGCGCTCCGTCCAGTGCGCCGGCGCTGACAGGACTAGCTGGCACGGTAACAACTACCACGAAAAAGCCTTGGACGCAGAAATTCAAAGATGGACTGGTATGTTAAATGTTTTATTTTATTGAAATAGTCTTTTCCTGCTCGTCTAAGTTTTGATCAACACTAAGGTAGTCACAATGTAACGACCCAGAAAGCCTCTTGAAAAGAAATCTCGACATACGTTGTCTTAACAAGTTTATTTATTTTATCTATGCCAGTAAAATCATGCAATAATTATACATAATAAAGTTACTTTATGCATGATCTTTATGTATGAGCTTGTACGTAGGTAAGTTTATAACTTTATTTTTCCTGTTATCTATATTTCGATTAAAAGAAAACAATAATAAGGAAAATATCTTACTCACAATACTTATTCTGTATAATATCTATAGACACGATATGTCAAATTAACGTCTCGTTTAAAGGCTTGTGCAGACCAGCGCGACTTGTCGCGCGACGCGACACGAACAATACAATTTCTAAGAAAACTTCACAGTATACCAATAACCGGTGTCGCGTCGCGCGACAAGTCGTGCTGGTCTGCACAAGCCTTTAACCGGAATGTTGACAATCGTACCAGCTGTGCTATTCTGTAACCATCTCACCGTGAAAACGTAGGGGAAGTGACCGTGCAGTGAGCTGTCAGTGTCACCCCACCCGGTACTAGGGATGACCAAGCATTACATTTACAATCGTAATCGAGATTTAAATTATATTTTTTATGTTAATTCTATTGATAATTTTATATTAAGTATTCTAAAGCTAGTATTTAAATGACTAAACATTACTATACAGGGGGGTTTTAATTAAATAGCAAAACAGATATCCAATCAGAAACTCAATTTTGTTTTATTCTATTTTGTTCCTAGACTAGTCCCTTAATATAAATAGCCTGAGGCGCGATGCGTTACGCACGCAGGTACCTACCAACAATAAATAAAATAGAACGTACCTACATAGGTATCTACACGTTGCTGCTACTTACTAAAGAAAATGCTCATCGACATAGTTTGTTAACTTATATTATAAACGCAATCGAGTGTTAATAGTGTGTAATTTAACCCCACACAAACTATGTGGGAACCTACCTAAACGATGTAAGTAGTCATATAGATAAAAAGACGTGTATATTATTTGTACCTACCTACCGAATATTTTATTGGAGATAACCTACCTACGCGTTGAATAGAATCATATTCATCAAATCATTACAAAATTCTTAAGTTCAACAGCTGACACTTGCAGCGCGCGCACATCGAATCACTTCACCACGTTGAAGCGGTAAGAATCGCGCTTGCGCGCTAGGTAGACACTATCACATTGAGGTTTTTTGAGCGAGAGTGATCACGCGGGTGGTCACCATGGTAACGCGTGTTATTTCCTCGGCGACAACACTTCGGTGATGTGATGTGCGCGCGCTACAGCCCCCCTATATAGTAATGTTTAGACATTTAAATACTAGCTTTAGAATACTTATTATAAAATAATCAATAGAATTAGCATAAAAAAAAAAACAAATCTCGATTATGATTGTAAATGTAATGCTTGGTCAATCCCTAGCATCAGTGAGTTTTCACTGACAGCTCACTCCACCCAAGTTTTCACGGTGATATTTTTACAGAATCGACATGCAGTTGTTCATCATATAATATCTTCTTTATTATTAATAAACGTTTACCTAATAATTGTTTTGTTTTTAAGGGTACATTCTTCCAAGGGGCAGCGGTAGTTGGAGCAGTACAGCAAGGAGTCCACAACGCTCGTAGTCACAAACACAAGCCATCATCTGCAGCATCGTTAGCGCCGGCTGCAAAACATTAAACTAAAAAAAAAAACTAAAAAAACATACTTACACAAACTTGGATCAAATCAAGTTTTCAATATTTAGACCGAACTATTATACAAGCTAAGTAGCAATAAATAAACATTTTTGTACCTCAAATTGTTATTTTCAACTGTCCAATAATATAAGTTGTACCATCTATGTCCAATAGGTAACTTGAATTAAATAAGTTACCCAAATTGAGAACTTGTCTAAATAATAAAAAAAATAATGAGAAACTCTGATAAAGTACCTAAGTACTGTTACACTGCACACAAATACTGAATAAGTGAAGGAAAATTCGAATTTGTTATAAAAAGATTTCATTTTCTTTTCCACACTATTTACGGCTTTTGTAAAGCCGATTATAAGCCGTCGCCGTCGTGAACAAAGGTACGAGTAGGTATTGTATCTAGTTCGCCGACATATATCAAAAGGTGCACTACAAAGCAAAGAAAGACGTGGACGGCGTCTGGTGAAACAGGAGACGATCTACCAAAAACTGGGCTGTGGTCAACAAAGGAAAGGAGCTCACACGAGGTATACCACCCACTGCACTTTGTGTTCACAATCAATACGTGACTATAGCATTGTTCATTAGCGCGGTATCACTAATGTTTATACGTAATTAAAACTTTATAAAAACTACAAAACTGGGAATTTTTTTGTGCCTGAAAAACATCGTCGGACAATCGATGCAAGTGTAGCAGAATATTGTTTTGCTTTATCTCCTGACGACTGGTAAACAAGAAACTCCAGGCAGTGGAAGGTCTGTAAATGAAGTTACAGAAATTATTTGCACAAGTTTGCTGTCACGAGGTAACTTTAAAAGGATTCTCATATGTGTCGTTATAAAGAAATTAATTATATTTGCTTGTAAGCGAGGAAGCATAAATAAAAGAAGTACGATTACAAGTAATTACATCGGAAAGAAGTAGGTACGATTACAATTAATTACATCGGAAATAATTGCTATTACAAGTAATTACATCGGAAAGAAGTACGATTACAAGTAATTACATCGGAAAGAATTACCATTACAAGTAATTACATCGGAAATAAGTACGATTACAAGTAATTACATCGGAAATAAGTACGATTACAAGTAATTACATCGGAAAGAAGTGACAAGGTGATTACAGGCTATTTGTGTAATTTCAAATTGTCAAATTATAATGTCATGCAAACCTAACCTAAAGTAACTTTAGGTTAGGTTATTTATTAAAGACTCCAGGGTCTAGCCGGGCAATAAACAAAGAAAAAGAAAGAAAGAAAATACATTTATATAGCACAGACACGCACACAAAAGGCACAGAACACAACATATTATACTATAAACAAAAATCAAATTAAAAAAGAATGAAAACAAATAAAGTGTAAATTGCGTTTAATAAAAAAATTAGTTACATGTTTTATATTATAATTACTTCGAATATACACGATCAATTTTAAATCGCTCTGGAGCCGAAACACAGAGACTCCAGACGATTAATAGGTACTATTAGCATTGTAATTGTTTTTTTAAGACATCTAATATAAAAGTTAGAAATTTATCACTTTTATTCTGTCATTCGAGTTAAATCTTAGTAGCGCTTCCACTATTTCATTCATAAACGCAAGATAGTACGCGATCCGCTCGGTGATGACCAGTGATCGGAGTAGGTAGATTGATTTTTAGTACTTGTATCATAAATGCACACAGAAAGAATAACATGGATAAGCCATTTTTCCGGAAAGTAATTCCGGTATTTCCGGATTCATTTAAATATTGTTAATGTTGGTAGTGATATTATTACTACTGTACCACCCATGATCCTTTGTTCTGATTGGTTGTTGGGTTTTGTCAAATCGTGACAAAAAAAAAAAAATAGGAAGAATAATAAAGAATAAAATTGCTCATTTTATTACAATTCCTACCTTTTTTTTGAGGATGGCAAATCATCAAATGACTCCTTCCACTCTGGCAGAATACAATTCCTACATAAGTTCCGGTTTTTTTTTAATAATCCACCAATTCCGGAGGAATGTCCATAGTAATATATACGTTTCGGATCAATGATCCCAGTTCAATCTACCTACTCCGATCACTGGTGATGACGTAGCGCGGCACAGCTGTGCGTGTGCGAGTCAGTTGACAGCGCGCTCGCGGTGGGTCAACGGACGTTGGACGAATAACCGGCTGCAACTAAGTACCTGCAAGTAGGTATTTCATTTCTGGTACGATAGGTTGGTGTAAGTTCATTCACCTCCGTTATCTCTCGTTTGTATCGGAAGCACGGCACGGTGTTTACCACTATCACATCTCCTCGTAAACGAGAGAAACTAATTGAAATTTCATTCACCACTCTCGCATCACGAAATCACTAGTACTTGTACCTTTTCAACTAGACACGACGAGTACGCTTGGGAGTTGTATTTAAGGCCTTGAACCGAGGGTCGACCAATCGAGCTAATAGATACTTAATAAGCATACCTACCTACCATATTTATGATAAATAAAAAGAATACTGCCTAAACCAATTTTTATGCGACAATGCTTGCTTGCGGCCGCGGCGCGGCGGCTTCTACAAAGGCAGGCAGTGTAAACAGAAAAAGTTAATCGTTTTATCTGCCGAATACAGTTCATTATAAGTTGGTGGTGCCCTTTTCTATGAAAATATTGGACCGAATTAAGACCTTATTTTTATACACTTAACCGCGGAATTCGGTTGTGCATCCGTTTGAAGTCCGGTCGGACACTTCTCAGAATAATTTTAGTAAACTGCGTACCTACTTACCTTGTACCTAGTTTGGTGAAATTTCTATTTGTTACCGTTTACGGTTAAGAAATAAAGTCTGAATTCGCTTTTCGTATTTTTATTTGTGTACCCATTTATCTATTGCGTATGTGTTTGTATGCTGTCTGATCGATGAATGGACTTTTCAATGGGTACCGTTCGCAAGTGTTGCCGTCCGTCGATACGTTTTACACATATATGCATTGATCGCAAGGAAGCGTTACTTCGAGTTCTCATTATTTCACAAAAAATACAATAAATTAGATTTTTCGTGTTTTTTTTTTAAATTGTAATTTATTGAAAATAATAGTCCCAATCGTTTCGAGTTCGATGATCGACTTTATGGCTTTTCGTTCCAGAACGAGCTAAAATTAACCGTGTATATAGTATAACAATTAATTTGTCAAATTAAAGACGCCATGCTCCCCAGCAATCCCATAACCTGTTTTTAAATTTTTAGGTTTATAATACTTTTGTACCCAATATGTAAGTAGGTACTCAATTTGTACAAATCTTTATATTTTTGTTGTTTTCTTACATTAAAATTTAATTAATGTGTCAAACTTACAGATAACCTTTTTCACGCTTCATGTTGAAGAATATAAGAAAACAACAAAAATACTAAGATTCTAGAAAATATAAACAGATCGAGGGTAAAAAGTTAAAAGAAACGAACCAAGAATACTCCATCATGATGATGTTGCACTACCTATTATTCAATTATAATGTTAGTGATACCAACGAAAGGGAAATATTTATAGTTTTCAATAAAATGGACCAATATTTATGCGTAATTATTATTACATAGTGTTTTTACAATTACTTATTTTTTACTATACAACGCCTGACAATTTAATGTGTGCAAAGCTTCTAACACTTTGCTATGTATTTTTGCTCAGGCGCATAAATCAATAGCCCGAGAATTTTAAACTTGACATATCTAGTCACAGCTTGCCTAATTAATGGTAAAAACAGTAGTAAATTTATTTTCAGGCACTTCTTTATTACAATAAATAAGTATCTACGTAAGTTTCTTCATATTTTAACTTGGGGTTGCTGGAGAGATGCTCTACAGCAACATAATAGGGATGATGCCTGGGTAAAAAAAAGAAAAAAAAAAGAAATTCTAATTAGTCCGTCAGCCAGATAATAAAAAAATATTAGACACGTATTTATTGCTTTATTATATTAATAACAAAATATGATAAAGCAATCGCTATGTCACAATTATGTATAAAATCCACATACTCGTGACGTCATGGCACATTTTAACTCAATGTATCGCCGTAATCTTTTGATTATGTAAAAAAATAAAAAATACGTGTCCAGAATCTCCAAGACGGACTAAAAAAAAAATTGTCATCATCCCTATTCGCGTCATGTTTACCGCAAATAAACGTATTTTCTTTCTTTCTTTACATAAAAATAAAGAGTCTGTACTCTTAACCTTTGAAGGTCCTCTTAAAAAAAGGGATAAAAAGTATTATAAACTTTAAATGGAACAACAGGTGATGGGATTGCGGGGGACCATGATGTAATTAAAGCCCTCTTCGTCTCTTCTACTTTGCTGTGCCCGACGGGGTCTACAATGACGACGGGGTCTTTCATAGTCATCATATATTAATTAATGTCTTCGTTAACCTCTCACCTCTTGTTTTGTTTTTTTTTTTGCCGGTGGGAAATTAACCTCCCACCTAAGCTCACATTATTGGAATAAAATAAATGTATTGAGTAAACGCTATTAAAAGGCTTCCCTTATAACAGCGTTTTTGTTTCTTGTGTAGAAAAAAATACACCATGTTAAATCTTTCACTGTTTATTATGTAGTGCTACAAATACAAAAGTTTCTACTAATTAATGAATCAGTACGTGTTTGCAAAGGATTTTTACAACACCTAAAGGGATTTTTAAATTGAGTAATTTTAACTACTTCTTCACAACCGATGTATTCTTCTTATTCAGAAGAAAATTACGTTTTTTAATTAAACTTTCTAGATCCTCTGCAAGTTCCGTTACTTTTGCATCTAATTCAATTTTCCCCCTGAAAATGAAACGTAATGTTGAGTGACTTTGATGTGGTAAAACTAATAGTTTAATAATGGTTTGAAGGAATTGACATGATTTAATATCAAATTTAATTATATTTTGTATTTTTATAAAAAAAGTTCAAAATTTAGTCACAAATAAAACTCTAACTAGGACAAATTGTATTCAAAACAACACAACATAGAATGTTGTTCCACAGTATTAAACAGCAACAACAGCTACGTCCTTATTCATAAGAAAAAACGAATAAATGAACGACCCTTTGTGGGGTTCGCTTTTCTTTTCAGGTAACGTGGAAATAAAGTAAAAAGCATTTTTTTAAGGAGTTATAGGAAAAACAAAAAGCGCCGCATGACCTAAAGTAAAATGAACCTCTAGTGAAGAATATAAAGTGAGTAATCCTATAATATTAAATGAGCAATATTTATATATTATTATTTCCTTTATTTAAAATTCTAACATATAAAATACATTTTTAAATATTTCTTAAATACTATATAAAAAACATTTAAAAATATATTATTATTATTATTACAAATATGTATACATATTTGTAATCACGTTCTCGAAAATGGCTTTAATAACGATTTCGATGAAAGTTGCAATATAGAGGTTTACGGGGACGAAAAATGATCCAAAAATTATGAAAAATGTTCCAATTAAATACATTTACTCCGTATTTTCACCCGAGCAGAGCACGGGCGCCCAAAGTTTAGAACAAGATACTAGAATAATGACATGGCAACATGGAATTAGTATGTACTATCATGGCAGCAGGGAATTTGTATGTACTATCATGGCAGCATGGAATTTATGTACTATCTATCTAATACTATTAAATGAGCATTCACTATTTTCACCAGAGCAGAGCTCGGTCGCCAGGTACTGAATTATTAAAAGGCTACTTACATTATTGTTAGGAGATCTTCTGGAACCTCTGATTGGAGCAGGTTTAGTTGTGATTTTAATTCATCAACCATGCTTTGACGCTTCTCCAGTTCATCTTCCTGCTGTTTAATTGTAGTGTTGATATTTTCTGTCTCCTTATTAATTTCGTCTTCATTCTGAGTAATGCGAAAATATGTGATTATTTGTTTTCGATTTATTTATAAACTTGCTTATGCTAGTGGCTTCGCCCGTGGGCATGTCGGAAATTATCCAACGGGAATGTACTACCGGGATAAAAAGTATTCTATGACCTATTCCAGGTCATGGTCTACCCGTGTGACAAATTTCATCCAAATCCGTTCAGCCGTTTTAGCGTGAAAGAGTAACAAACAAACTCACTTTCGCATATATAATATTAATTAGGATAATATTATTTCAAAGGAATTATTCTAGTTTTAATAAAAAAATTATATAATATTAGGATCTGCCCGCGAGTCCGTCCGCGTGAAAGTCAACTATACCATATAATATATATATCCTACTAGCTTCCGCCCGCGACTACGTCCGCGTGAAATTCGGCCCCTGACCTATCTTGTCGCATCCCATTGCCCGTTCGCGCTATTATTTCGTTTTCGCTTAGCGTTCCTTTTGTCTTTTTTTCTTTTTACTCGGCTCCTAAGGGTCGTAGCGTGATTGGGCTATCCAAGACTAAAATATTTATTCAAATTCGACTGATAATTTACAAACAAATAAACCAACAAATTTTACCTCTTTATAATATTAGTATTAGATAGGCAATCGGCAATAATAGTGTAGCTTTCTATCAATGAAAGAATTTTTTAAATCGGTTGAGATGTTTCCGAGTTTACCTCCTACATCCAAACTTACAAACTTTGAAAAATATTGAAGATAGACTCTTTTAAAGTTAATTTTTGATCATTTTTTATGAATATTCAGTAAAATACGGGCGGTTATATTATGCCCATGGGCGGCATTTTATGTATTAAAAGGATATAAAGCTTAAAATCTGTTAAAGATAATAAAATTACATAGTCTAGGCTAATATTAGGGTATGTATGTATTTTGTTGTACTTGACCTCATGGTAGAAAGTAGGTGGTGTTTTAATTACGATTTAATATGTAAAAAACAAAGTTACATACGTAATATCCCCTTGTTTTTCTGAAACGATCCGCTATTTCTTGCAGTGTGTCTTCATACTGCCGGCTGTAATTTAAAATTAAATGATAATTAGGTAAGGGCCACACCATACTAGAGGATCTTACACCGTTACTGAAATAATTAAGTTATAATTCAAGCACCTCACCAAATTTATTCACCAAATAACTGCAAAACGGTACCTAGATGCATACGAGTAACGTCGAACCATTTTATATGGAGATGTACAAAGACGGGATATCTTTTGTGCCAGAGGATATTGCTGTCGTAAGCAGAGATACCGGCCAAAGACGGACAATGCGCGATCGCCAGATGAAGCAGTAGATGGATATTTTCAAAGGAATCGAAACTGTAAAACATTTGAACTGGCGCAGATTTCTGCACATTCCGAAAATGTTTTTGGTTTACCTATCTAGGTACTGAATGTACCTACTGAAAGTCACCAAGATGTAGGTATTTTATACTGAACAGTGAATGTTAACACCTTAACATTATTACCACGGACAAGCACTATACCAAAATGTTTATGGCGTCATGGTACCACGTGTGCTACTTGCTATAGTGACTATAATTTTTTATCAAGCCGTAGCTCCCTTCGCATGTATTATGTGAATGTATTTCAGTGTCTTGTAGGTCTGTAGTTTTGTATCACTTCTGTGCAATAACGGTTGAGGACGAGTTATTACATTATTATTATTTTCAGTTATATCTAACAGATATAAATATTTTTTTTTAAATAATATTTTAATTATTGTGCCAAAAACAGTGTTACAGATATTTTTCCACAAGCTATGGATAAGCGAAACTGTGCAATACAATACAGTTAACTTTAGTGGAAAATATCACCTGTATCCTGCATTCGTTGAGAACTGAATGCACAGACGGAGACGGCAAAATTTAGGTCATTCGTTTTTAGAGGAGTCTGATGTAAATAATTTTTGGTTACCTACTTACAATGAAAATCATGAATAGGTGTCGTTTAAATGGAATCCCACTGAAACGTTCTTGTGCCTACATTCGGTGTCACTGAGACTTTTGTTCTGTATTTAATTGAATGGGTAGATAATGGCCTGAAATCCGTATTTTAAGGGTAGGTATCGATATTGTGAACAATTACTTTTGTAATGCTGGGGCTACATTGTTGCGTTATCGCGAATTAAACTTCGCGCACTCTCTCTCGCCCACCGCTCGACGTCTCGCTGAGCGACAGAGAGCGCGCGAAGTATAGTTCGCGATAACGCGACAATGTAGCCCCAGCATGAGTATTACATTTTAATTTTATTTTCTTAGATATTATTATGCTTTAATATGCAAGAACATAATTAAATAACAATATTGACTCTACTATTCACATTATTCCATTTCGAGTGCCAACCAAAGGTAGCTTCAATAGGCAACGTCATTTATGTAAAGCTGACAAACCAAGCCCAAACGTCAGTGGTATCATAACCAGTATAAGCTGGCCTCATAATATATTGAAACTCCGTACTAGGTACTCTAGGCCAGCTCAAGGTCAAAGTGCTGCCACCGACGTGCGAGGTACGGTCAACTGTACCCCAGTCTAAAACGGAGTAAATCTTGTGATTACCAAAACTCAGTGTAACGGTTTTAAACTTACATAAGGAGTTCTGTTCCCTGAGCTTCTTGCTTCACAGAGTTAGCCAGCTCGCGTTGAGTCTCCCGTGCTCGGTCTACGCTTTTATGTATATCATCGCTCTGACGCTGCAACTGCATACGTTTAGCAGTTAGTCGGACTGCAAATACAAATAGATCAGATTATAGTCCTAAGAATGATTCGTATTACTTAGTAATCAAGCCACGAGTCGGCTAGATTTTTTAGGAGTCGGTTGTAGCATGAAATGTTTACTATGTTTTCTAGTATATATCACACATCTATAAATTTATGTGTACAGTTATGTTGTGCAGTGTGTTAGGTAACATATTGTTTAACGAAGTGAACATATCGTCGAAACAAACGCATTACCGCGCCTATCAACGCCAGTCAGGCCCATATATAACAGCTTCTTATTTTATGACTGATTAAGTACCTACCTACCTATTCGTTTAGAAATATCTACTATCACGTTGAAATTTTAGGTTAAAACTGCAAATGAATCTAATTTCTAAGCTCTAATAAAATATTGTTTGTGGTAGGTAGTTAGGTACAAGAAAGCCGGTGCTTTAAGCGTCGTGCAGACAGGCGCGACGCGGCAGCGATATGCGACTCTAACAAAAAAGAATCTAAGATAACTTCACGGTAGAACAATTACCGGTGTCGCGTCCGGCGACAAGTCGCGCTGGTCTGCACGAGCCTTTATGCTAACTCCATTTGAGAGCAATGCATCAGAGAGAGGGTGATATGGGTACGATTTCATGCAAATTACAACCTACTTACTTCAGTAACCAGCACAAAAAAAAAAGGTTATTCAAAGTCAAAGTCATATAAATTATTTCAAGAAGGCCATTAAAAGGCACTTTTCGACGACAAAATTTACAAGAAAATAGATTTGATTCTCCTTCCAAAAGGTAGTTTCTTAAGTACTCCTTCCAAAAGGTAGTTTCTTAAGCCCACTTGCGCGTTCATGGGTTAGCTAAATAACTCAGAGTTAACAGCTAACTCAGGCTTAATCCCAAAGAAAATTATTGGATTAACCCTGAGTTAGCTGTTAACTCCGAGTTATTTAGCTAACCCATGAACTGAGTGGGTCTTATGGACAATGGGCAAGAAACTTCACAGTTAATCTTTTGAAATGTTTTACTCATCTACAATATTATGTACGGATTGTCACTGATGATAACTAATTCACATTGAATTTCATGTAAAACTCTTTCAAAATTTTACTCAAACCTACGTAGTGAACTTAAGAAGTACAATTAAAGGCTCGTGCAGACCAGCACGACGCGACGGCGAGACGCGACTCAAACAATGCAATATCTAAGAAAACCGTACGGTATAACAATAACCGGCGTCGCGTCGCGTGACAAGTCGCACTGGTCTGTACGAGCCTTAAGACTTACCATTTTCAAGTTTTAGACGTTCAATTTCTGTGTTCAATGAGCGGGTGACTCTCAATGCGGTCATGGTCTCCCGGTACTTCTGGTCGTTCTCCGCATCCAATGCGGGCAACGCTGAGCGCTGGAGTGTTAATAAGTTAGGTCTAGATACACCGATAGCATCACAGATAGATGCCACTTTAACCTTAGTCAGTCAAGTAAAGCCAGCTTTAGTAGCTAATCCCTAAGTGACAACTAGTTTATAAGGACACCGGTAGACGTGAATAAGCTTGAAGCATCACAAATTGTGGTCTAACGATCGTGTTACTGCTTTCTGATCAGACGTATCCGACGTGTAACCTAATAACGTAATACACGATCAATCAGAATCTGAATCGTTTTGAAACAGATTGCTAATCCATAGCTTCATAAATTCGAAAGAAAAATCAGCTCGACAACGTAAATAACGCAATGAATGTTGTTGAACTGTCAAAATGAAACAGATTAGTCGTAATCGTTTACAAAAATGTGTTACTTAATTAGATAGCTTGGTAGGTATCTCACCTATAGCAATTTTAAGGTTTTAAGTTAGGTGACCTATGGATAGAATAATAATGTTATTTAAAAATCATTGTCATCAAGTAGGTAAGCAAAATTTAGAGGTAAATAAATGCTACATTATCAGTATAGAGAAATCCATTTTAAAACTACGTTATTATTACGACTTTACACGACCAACGGTATTGCTATTTTATAAAACATAGGGAAGTCACACAAATTAACCCCCGTTTGGGCCTGTTGAACTCGGCCGGTAATGAAAGGAATGTTTATTTTTCAAATACATACCTACGTATTGACGTACCTATCTAGTCTACCCCTAAGATAATCTTTTTCTCAAAGTAACCAAGCCATTCTGAAAAAGATAATAGGTAAGTACCTAAACCTAGTAAGCACTATGTATCATTATTTAATTGGTACGTACCTACCTATTTGCAGTATTTGCTATGAGTGATAAAACAGGAGCTTCAATAGCAGTTTGATGTACAACATGTAAAAAAATCCTGTCTGATTCGTGAGGGTGTTGTTGAGAGTATATTTATGTGAAAATAGTCAGAAAAAAAAATCTATTCATGGTAAAAGCAGCAAAATCAAGCTCAAATCTCATGTGAAATGTCCGTTACCTAGATAAAATATATCAATCAATAATAATTTCTATAAAAAAATCATTTCATAGCATAAATCGTACCTGCACGACCATCTCATTTTCTATTTCTTCCAAATTGGATTTGAGTAAGCATATTTCAACTTGCTGTTCTTCTGGTCTGAACATTTTCTTTCGTTTTAAACTCTCACTGATGTTTTTGTAAATTGGTAAGTATTTTTTAAATTGATTAAAAACGAAAATAGGTATTTCACATTCACACGTAAATAAAATAGCAAATTCGCGCCTAAAATGTATGCTTGTGTATTTTTTGTTCGTTATTCAAATTCTTACAATGTTTTTATTCAAATATTTTTTAAATTAATTTTTATTTATGGTTTTGTTTTATGCCAGTGTTACATGGAATAGGGCGAATTAAAAATAAAGCGGAGTTTCTTCTTTTCGAGTTCATGATGTATTTGTATTAATTAATTGTATCATGTAACTCTAGTTTAATCACTTTATGAAAAAACACTTCAAAAGCTCTACAATCGCGCGTTCTTTTTTAGGGTTTCGTAGTAAACAAGGAACCCTTATAGTTTTGCCATGTCCGCCTGTCTGTCGGTCTGTCTGTCTGCGGCTAAGCTCAGAGACGGTTAGTACTAGAAAGCTGTAATTTGGCATAAGTATACATATTATCAATCAACGAAAAAAAATATTATATCATATTATTATTATTATATTATTATCAATGTTTTTATCAATCTCATTACCACCGAGCTTCGGACTGCGTATCATCTTTATGCTGACGATTTGCAGCTTTACTGCCAGGCAAGTGTTGACAATATATCCGATGCGATTGAGGAGCTAAACCGGGATTTAGGTGTGGTGAAAAACTGGTCTGATCGTTTTGGGTTGGCGGTTAATCCTACCAAGTGTCTGGCTATCATTGTAGGGAGCATCCACAGTATGAGGAAGCTAAATGGCTTAACTGTGCCACCTGTAGTGTTTGACAACTCTGTCATCCCGTTTAGCTCCGATGTTAAGGATCTTGGTCTGCATGTTGACACATGTCTTGACTGGCGAAAACAGGTCACGACTGTAAGTAAAAAAGTCACCGGAACGTTGCGGTCGCTCTATCGGTTGAAAAACCTTCTCCCATCACACATAAAGGCAATGCTTGTACAGTCCTTAATCTTTCCCATAATAGATTATGGTGATGTGTGTTACTATGACCTGAATACAGATCTCCTCAATAAACTTGACCGCCTTCTAAATAACTGCATTCGATTCGTTTTCAATCTTCGTAAGTATGATCATGTGTCTGCGCACCGATTGCTTTTAAAATGGTTACCCATACGTCAGCGCAGAGAGTTCAGGGCTATGTCTATGTTGTATTCTATACTGGACAATCCTACTTCTCCTTCTTACCTGACTTCCCATGTTCAATACCTATGCTCTGCCCATAGTAAAAATCTTCGTTCTACCAACAATCGTCTTCTACGATGTCCTTCTCACCGTTCTGGTTTTATTCACTGTTCTTTCTTTGTCCAGGCGCTTTTTCTTTGGAATGCGCTCTATCTGAACATCAGGATGGCAACCAGTCGGTTATCTTTCAAAGTGAAGGCACGTGAACATATTCGTAAAAAGTTGGCGGAATCACTGCAGCGCTGATTTGTTGGATTTGTTTTCTCCTCTACCTATCGTTATTTCTCCTGACAAAGTTTATTCGGTTTATATGTATGCATCTATGTATTAGTGTGTATTAATTTTCAAGTTATCTATCCCTTATGTTGCACCTGCTATGTTTTGTCTCTGCATCACCCTAAGGTTGACTGGTAGAAAATGCCTCAGGCATTAAGTCCGCCTTTGTACAGTTTTTTACTTGTGCATGAAGTTTTAATAAACAAATAAATAAATATTAATCACGCCGACAAAGTGGTAAAATACATTCAATATATTTTTTTACTTACCTCCCCTACACGTAAAGAGGGGATGTTTTTTTTTCTCGATTATCCCATAATGTGGGGTGTCTTTGGAAAGGTCGTATAAAAATATTGAGGGTGTGTGACAATCATTTTTCAATTCAGGCATCTGTTTGCGAAATATTAAGCATTAATAGTGCAAATTTTTGTTACAGTCAAGTGTCTCCCCCCCTGCCAGATAAATGGTGATACTTGGATTTGTGAAAAAATTCACAACAGTAGTATATTTATATTATAATGTACTAGCGACCCGATCCTGCTTCGCACGGTTTTTACGACTTGACAAAACATCGAGATTTCTTAGTCTTACGTAACTTTAACGAAGTTAAAATGAAAACTATCACAGCTTTACAAGGCTTTACAAGTTAACTAGTACCTAATAATCGACAAACTTAAATTTGCAGTTTGAAAAACATGATCTCCCATACATTCCGTATGGAAGAAAATATTTTTCAACTACAATGTTAAGATTGTTCTTGGGATAAATTCATCCCAACTACGGAACCCTTCATTGTGCGTAGTCCGACACGCTGGTATAAAAAATGAGAATATATATATATTATGTACATAGGGCAGCCTGTGAAGATTCCTCCGCGCTTCCCCTTGTCATGACAACCACCAAGCGCGGATCCACCGTTGTGGGCACGGTGGGCATGCCCACAACCCTAATTGAAGTCGATAGGCTGCTCTACAGAGGAAACACACACACATTGTGTGCGAGACCTTACGTGAGTCCGCTTCTTGAGTCGTTACGCGTGCTTCGCTCTCCTTCTCACTTACGGTATGTCCGCGGTGGCGGCGCGGTGGCTACGCGGTGAGTCCGCGGCAGCGCAGTGGCTACGCGGTGGCGGCGCGGTGGCGGCGCGGTGGCTACACGATGGGTCCGCGGCGGCTAAGCAGTGCTTCCAGACTCTTCGGTTTCCACCACTTTTTGGATTGGTGATTTGACGGCATTCTGAACTGAAAAGTAAGTAGTTTTAAATACCACGGACAGTTTCTAGTACGATCAAGGTCAATTGCAAGAAATCTTGGTTCCAAACACAAGAGGCGGAGGGGAGTCTAACCGCCACGTCAACGAGAACGAGATGACGGCGCCGAAGTAGTGATACATACATTTACTATGGCCGCGTGTCGACCGCACGTCTGTTAACGGGACGTTCGGTCGCAGCAGTCGTACAGTAGGTACTGGCAGATTTTACAAAATTTGTGAGAATAAAAATAAATAGCAAGCCTTCCAATTTCTTAGCTCTTTCGGTTAGTATGGAGAAGGCAAAGTGGTTGATGATGACGCCGTTCGGTAACGCGACTCTTTGGAACCTGTATAGCTGCTTGATGTTACTGTTTGCTGAGCCTGCAAGACATGAGTACGTTTAATATTAATATGATCATGGAAACGTAAGGAAGGGTTGCCTATGAAGGCAATAGACACTCTTATATTACAATATTCGCAGACACAGGAAGTCAATACTGGCCCTTATTTCCGGGAATTCGCTATTATGCCGCGGGACTTTGGATTGTAAGGCAAAATCGCAAAAAAAAAACGTTTTTAATTGTGAAAGTATCCTCGATACATGGATGGATTCATACAAAAAAAGAAGTGTCTTCTACTAAATTCTATATTCTTTAAGAAAAAACTAACAATAAACTACTAATTTAAATAAATCAGTTGTCAAAACAAGATGGCCGACAAATTGGCAAGTTATTGTTTTTTATGTGTTTATAACTATTCCATGAAACGAATCGATGGAGTAACAACTCTCAGATTTGTGAATAAATCTCCCATATTTGGGAGAGGAATAGGGCCGGGATTCCGAAATCGAATCCTCTACATGCGTCTTCCCCCTTCGACATAAAATATCGAAAGTATGTGAGGAAATTAGCGTTATTGTTTGAAATCGATGTGTGTAGCGAACTTTATGTAGGACTTAGGTATGTATATTTTGTTCGCCATTTAGTTTCCAAACATGTGAACAAATGTGTTTTGTGAAATAATACTTTAAAACCCACAAGTTCAGCTTCCATTACAACTTCAAAAAAAAAAATGACTTTTCCCATACTACTGGTCATTCTGAAATCAATCCAATGTTTAGTGTAAATTGGATTGATTTATAATGTTGCTTGATATATAAAGTTGATATTCATTTAAATGGACGAAACACCAATTGGAAAAAAGAATTTCAATAGACTGTCGGTAATACTTACCACTTAGTTCGTGTACGCACACGGGACTGCGCTGATTTTTTAGACCATACCCTGCCTACCCTACCTACCCTACCTACCTACCTACCTACCCTACCTACCTACCTACCTACCCTACCTACCTACCTACCCTACCTACCTACCTACCCTACCTACCTACCCTACCTACCTACCCTACCTACATACCTACCCTACCTACCTACCCTACCTGCCTACCCTACCTACCTACCCTACCTACCCACCCTACCTACCCTACCCACCCTACCTACCCTACCCACCCTACCTACCCTACCCACCCTACCTACCCTACCCACCCTACCTACCCTACCTACCTTGAGGCTATGAAAAATAGTTTACGTCCTATTCTCAGACCTACTGAATATACACACAAAATTTCATAAGAATCGGTCAAGCCGTTTCGGGGGAGTTTTGTTACAAACACTGTGACACGAGAATTTTATATATTAGAAGATAGATAGATAGATTTAGAATAAAGTAGGTATTGTGTATTTTTTTTATTTTTTATTTCATAAGTAACTACAACAAAAAAAAAAGGCCATATGGGCCATTCTATAAATTTTTCTAACACTCTTTCAGTGGAATCACTTTTTAAAAGCTGAAACTTGGTTCAAAAGTTTTTATCCATCTTTCTAACTTCCTCAACTTAGGGTTTAGCTGGTGTCATGTTATATTTTTATTATTTTATATAACAAACCAAAGCAGCCGTATATATTTTTTATCTTACCGCCTTCACGTGTCTCATAGCACATTTTGCTGGATATTACACTTTTTACGAGCACAGTCTGTTTGTGCTTGTGTACTTTACCTTATTGTTTCTTCAAAGTATCCACCTGCATGCACTGAACACGTCAGTACCTACTCTGAATTATAAGAATTCAACTTTTCTAAGATGGAAGATTGTCGCCGTTGAACTGACCAATACCCTAATTACGTAATACACGATCAATCAGAATTACAATCGTTTTGAAACAGACTGCTAATCCATTATAAGTTCGAAAAAAAAACTGCTCAACAACGTAAATAACGCAATGAATGTTGTCGAGCTGTCAAAATGAAACAGTTATGTCGTAATCGTTTACGAAAATGTGTTGCGTAATTAGATGGCTGATTAATGTGGCTCTTGTTGAAAGATTGGTACCTACGGTGTGGTATTTTTTTTTTAAGGAACAGGTACCCTAGACCCAATGGTTTATTTGCTTGCTGCGGTGAATCATCATCGATTTGGGATTGGCCCAGGATGATTTGTCCTTCCGCGATGTGCTTTGCGGTGAAAATAGGTACTGATTAAATATTTTATTCAATGATACGATAGCATTTCGGTCACGGCCACGATCGGTCAGCGGGCTTCAAAGTGTCAGTGTTAAGCGATGTTATGTCGCTTAACTTGAAAGTAGTTACTTATCAACTATTGATTATTGCATAGAGATGTGCCGACTATGACTTTGGTCGACTAGCTGATTAGCCGGTTGAAAAGAGGTCGACTAGTTGGCCATGCCAATCACGGTTTCGGGTCCCATTCGGCAATTCCGTGACGCTTCGGGCTTATAATTTAAACAAAATTGAGAAGCTCATGGCTAAGTAATAACTGCCGCACGGGTAGATCCGGTTAAGCTACACTTGCCAGGGTTGGTCAGTGGATGGGTGAAACATAAACTAACGCCTTCTTCTCATAGGGATAGGCAGAAACAGAAACATCTGGTCATATACGCACGCACACCGCTTGCGAGTACTACGCAGCTGACCTTCCTTAAGAACATCACCAATAAGGTCACTATAGTTATTATGTTCTTCTGAAGCAGCACCTATTACTGGGGAGTTAAATCACTGGCAAAATATGGGTGTACTACAAGTAGGTTCACCTTGCCCTAACGTAACCTTTTTTTTTTTTTTTTTTTCAGGATGCATAATCATCAAATGACTTCTCCCGCTCTGGGCAGAGCGAGAGGGTGTGTCAGACTTTTACTGACTAAAACCCACCCGTGTTCCTTCCGTTACCTGTGTGCCGGGGCCGCGATATCCCTTTCGGACAAACCCGCAAACGTAACCCTTCAGGTTACGTTATGGATGGAGTCAAACAAATAATCCTATACAATGCGAGATCGGCTTAGACTGAAAATGTAATAGCTTGATGTTTAGCCGTGTGTACCTACCTAAAACCTCATCGTGATAGGCTGCAGGCGCTGCAGCAAGCACATCATATGTGCGTTCCCAATTTACGTTGAAACAAAGCCTGAAAAATACCACTTTTTATTTAAATAACTCTAACAATAAAAATAACCTCAAAATTAACATTGTCTGATTGTACTAATTTGGCCATTGCTGGGAGACGTGAAAATTGGGGTGAATCCTTCCAAAAATGCTCTAATTCATGGCCAAATTCCAGCCCTGTGACGCCAGGCCCAAGTTACTATGGAGTTTGGGTTTCTCTTTTATCAATATTACAAAATCCTATTTTAAAACTGTATTTGTGTTGTATAATTTCAAAGAACAACAATTATTTCAAATCCTGGAAAAAAAGAGATCACAGCCGAGAAAGGGTTGCAAAAATTGTACCTGGGCCTAGACAGTTTTCAATTGTATCAGTGCCGTCGTCTGACAGGCCAATATATCCGTCTCTCGTACTCTCGCGATACAATTACTATAAAACGCATATAGCTTTTTATTCGTGATCCTTAATGTTAAGTCAAGTATTATAAGAAGCATTAAAAAAAAAATAGTTTCAGACTTTTCCTGCTGATGGTAGTTTTAAGCAAGATTGACTTTGTATCGATTTTATCGCAATGATTAGAAATCGTGGCCCTCCGGGACGTGTACCTGCGGAATCGGGGCCCTGAGCCACGATCCCGTTTTTTTAATATTCGGATGAGTTTTATTAATTTGAGGAATAAAAATTGCCGTTTAACTGTTTTTCTATAAAAACGATGGCAAAAATAAATATACCCAAAATTTACAGTTTTCTTTATCAATGCTACAAGCACCACTCTAAATTACTTTATAAAGACAACCTTTTGGAGTCAGCCGTCGGATGTCAACAGGGTGACACCCTTGGGCCAGCCATTTTTAGTTTGGCTATAAATCCAATTATTCGACAACTAAATTCGGAATTCAACGTATGGTATTTGGATGACGGAACCCTAGGAGGTGATGTAGACACAGAAAAGATTCTCCTAAAAGATTTAACATTTTTAAAAGAAAAATTCAGTTCGATTGGCCTAGACCTTAACCTATCAAAATGCGAAATTTATCTTCCCCAAACCACTGACAGAAATACTACCATAGCAAAATTTAATACTATAGCACCAAACATCAAAATTACAGAAAGAAACTCTCTGCACCTCCTGGGGTCCCCAATCTTTGACGAATCCTTTCCAAAGTTTATTGAGCAGAAAATACAAAATTTTAACGATGTCTCGGAAAGACTTTTCAAAATTAATATTCATTCGGCCTTCACACTTATTCGATACTGTTGCTTTGGACCAAAATTCACGTATAGCCTTCGTTCTTCCCATCTGTGGATGCATCCACAACTTTTAGAAAAAGTGGACCAAATTATTAGAAATACATTAACCTCAATCCTAAATGTGGCCCTGGACGACCGAGCGTGGCAGCAAGCCACACTTCCCATCCGCCTGGGTGGTCTTGGTGTCCGCAAAATTTCAAGTATAAGTTTACCGGCCTTCCTCTCCTCGGTCCACAGTACCGATAAATTAACCAGGAACATTTTATCTTCCTCACTGGTCGATTTTGAGGTACCGTGTTTGACCGATGCGTTGAACGCTTGGAAAATGGCTTGTCCCAATACGGATTTGCCTGATAACCCATCCTCCCAGAAACGGTGGGACGTGCCGCTCTGCAGTATTATACGGAAATCCCTGGTAAACACGTCACCTAATACTGTTGAGCGTGCCCGTCTGCTAGCTGTAGGAGAATGGGAGTCAGGTTTGTGGCTTCAAGCACTCCCGTCATCCACCATAGGCACCATGATGGATGACTCATCGTTTCGGCTCGCTACGTGTCTCCGCTTGGGCGCACCTTGTGTTGCACCGCATCGGTGTCTCTGCGGTGAAGCTGTAGACAGTCTCGGACACCATGGCCTGTCCTGTTACAGGAGCGCAGGTCGCATTGCACGGCACGCCAGCATCAACGATATTATTCGTCGAGCCCTTGTCAACGCCGGCGTACCAGCGGTATTAGAACCAAACGGCTTGGTACGTGACGATGGGAAGAGACCAGACGGTATGACGTTGTTGCCTTGGAAGGTGGGTAGGCCTCTGGTGTGGGACGCAACCTGTGTCGACACCCTTGCACCATCTCATGTTCCTAGCACGGCGGGCTGTGCTGGCGCCGCTGCAGCGGCTGCTGAGACCCTCAAGCGGCGCAAATACTGTAACCTCATGGGTAGCTACAGTTTTGAGCCGTTTGGGGTCGAAACGCTCGGGTCATGGGGTCCGAGTGCGCGTGTCCTTTTTAAGGAAATTTCTCGCCGACTGGTCGACACTTCACGCGACCAGAGGGCTGGCTTGTTCTTTGGCCAAAGAATTAGCATTGCCATTCAACGTGGTAATGCTGCCAGTCTTCTGGGCACGTTTCCGGATGACAGCGATGCGGACGAATACTTCGACGCCTAAGTGTCCTTTTGTTTTTTGTATCTATTCGTGTAGTATTATTAGTTATTGTATTTCGTACCTAGTGTTAATAGTTTGTAAATAATTTATTACTACCAATATAGGGGATTACTGATATGATAATGGAGCGATTATATTGGGATGATGAAATAAAAACCAACTGCACAGATTAATAAAAATAAAAAAAACCTTTATATTTCCAATAATAGGTATAAAGGCTGTGTGTGCAGAATGCACGGCGCGTAAAGGCTTGTGCAGATCAGCGCGACTTGCCGCGTGACGTGACAAGAACAATACAATTTCTAAGAAAACTTCACAGTATAACAATAACCGGTGTCGCGTCGCGCGACATGTCGCGCTGTTCTGTACAAGCCACAAGTCGGTAGAGTAATGTACGTTTTCGTACATCCTGCCCGCCCAAACGGGACCACTGAAATGATTGATAGATAGACAGGGACTTCATTGAAGTTACAAATAGGTTAATATTATGATTAAATTGTATAATAATGATATATACTGATTTTTATTGATGCAAATGTGACCAAACATTAATTTAACACTTTCAACTCCACCCAGTTTCCATAGAACTCATACGCCATGTCGCCATATACATTGGAAGTGAACCCTCCGACATTACGTTTGCGCTAAAGTTAACCATCGCGGAAGGTCAACGGCATTAGGTTTCATATTCATATTCATATTCATTTATTGCATTTCATGTTGTTTACAGGTTGTTACATTATGATAGTTCCAAACAAAACTAAAACTAAAAACTAAAAACTGTTGTTGTGGTTTAAAACTGTGTTAAATAAAAAATGCTTGGATGTTAATACCAACGCATATTATACTTATAAATCTTGTTAAAATGTACATCAGATTTTATTTTCACGGTTTATAATGCTGCTTTCGCTAAAAAAAACCTACATTTAAAATGAGCTCTCTGCGAGGGCTCCCGGCATCCCATATGCGACTAGGTGAACCCTCCAAGAGAGCTCCCGGCATTGAACGTGTGACTATTCTAAGATACAACACATTTTTTTTTCAGCTCTCTTTTCAAACTCAAACTCAAAACTCAAACTCAAAGCATTTATTTCAAATAAACCAATTACAGGTACTTTTGAATTGTCAAGGGGTCGGTCAGTCAGAAATATGAAGCTAGTTGCCCATTCCAATGCGTAGTAGGTTCCTATGGAGAAGAACGGGCAAGAAACTCCACGGACACTCTTTTCAATCAGAATATTTTCACAAAATATTGGTTACATCATCCATTTTTGTAATTATACATGTGAGAACAATGTAAAAAGACGTGCACGTTAAAAGCGTCAGTAATAAAAATAAAATAAAAAACAATTCAAAAATTAAAATAAATTCAAATAAGCCGTGGCAGCTAAGAGATGACCAGTCCCCACTGACGGCGCCCGTTCACGAACATGACGCATGCATCTGCACCATTTAGCTCAACCATTTTGAAGGGAACTTAACGATCCAACACACACGCCACCACCAGCGAGACATTTGAGTGAGCATGACATACTCACAACCGCCAGGGCAAACTCAAGTCAATGAAAGACGTACCCAGTAAATGGTAACTGTAAAGTAGGGACATATTGCTCACACATGTGCTATGCAATAATATAATACTAAGAGATTGAATTTATACAATCTAAAGATAGTTTTACAATCTTCAGCAGCTGCAACAACAATTTTAGTTTTTAGACCTAATTCTATAGTGTGGCTATGAACTATTACAATCTGTTATGTATTATTTACGAGTATATCAGACATAAACGAAATATGTACATTATGAATCTACTACTTAAACAACAATATACTCAACTAAATTAAACAAAAACTAACTACTTAATTAGCTATCTAACTATGAAACATAGGTGCACCATTAGTCTAACAAGCATAATAACTTAACAACTAAAAATAACAGTTAAACATAAAGAGCTCTCTCTTTTATTAATTAAACTAAAAAACCTTAACATATTTACTTAACGTAACTTACTACGTTTAATTACAGTTACCATTTACTGGGTACGTCTTTCATTGACTTGAGTGTGCCCTGGCGGTTGAGAGTATGTCATGCTCACTCAAATGTCTCGCTGGTGGTGGCGTGTATGTTGGATCATTAAGTTCCCTTCAAAATGGTTGAGCTAAATGGGGCTGAAGCATGCGTCATGTTCGTGAACGGGCGCCGTCAGTGGGGACTGGTCATCTCTTAGCTGCCACGGCTTATTTGAATTTATTTTAATTTTTGAATTGTTTTTGAATGTTCGTTAAACACAGATTTATTGAAATATATTTGTATACATAACTATTTGCAATATTAGGTACAAATACTGTGCGTGCAGAATACATGGCGCGTAACTCGCTAGAGTCTCATTTAGACTGCCATACTGAACTTCGAGTTCAAAATACCCATGTACCTACCTTCTGTGTTCATAGAGTTTAAAAGTACGATGTACGCTATGACGACTTTTTTAATTGAGAATGTTCCATAATCACGATATACGGACCTTCGGAAGCTTGCTATGCCTTATTATTAAATTTAGAACGTTTTGCGATTGCGATGAACGTCGATCAGAATTACTCAGAGCGAAGGATTATTTATTTATTTAACACTTTAAGCACACAAATGTACAGAGGTGGACTTAATGCCATAGGCATTTTCTACCAGTCAACCTTTGAGTGAAGCAGAGATAAACGACAAACAAATAAAAACAACATAAACAGGGATAAAAGAATAAACTATAACTATAAGCAGAATAAAGGTATGTTGCGCCTGATAGATTGTGAACAAAATGTAGGCACTGCGTTTATGCACAAATAGTAATTTTTATTGATTGATTTTATTGAAGTTTTGATCAGCCTGGGCACATTATCCAAAAGTTTTGATCAGCTTAGGCAAATTATCCAGAAGTTTTGATCAGCCTAGGAAAATTCTCCAAAAGTTTTGATCAGCCTGAGCAAATTATCCAAAAGTTTTGATCAGCCTAGGCAAATTATCCAAAAGTTTTGATCAGCCTGGGCAAATTATCCAAAATTTTTGATCAGCCTAGGCAAATTCTCCAAAAATCAGCAGCCATACTTGTTCTATTTATTGTTAAGATAACAGCTATTTGACATTAGAAAAATCGGCTCTTAGTCAAATATACCTACCTAGTATTTTCTACATTAATGATAATAGGTAATGCACCCGACTGCTCCGTTGGTCTCGTGGTTGCAAGCGCCACTGCTGAACCCCTTTGGTTCGATTCCGAGGTCAGGCAAAGTGTTATTGGGTATTTCCATCAGGAATTTCTAAGTTTGGAAGTTGTTGGGTTGGTACCTACCTCCGTGTTTGGAAAGCAAGTTACGACGTTGGTCCTGCGCCTGATCACTCTCCGCGAGTGTCGGATTGTCGTCCCATCGGACTATGAGAGAGAGGGAAGAGAGAGTGTACCTATGTCGGCGCACATACTTGTCATCTGTAATAATTAGGCTAGTCTCCAGTGAGATTGGCCGCCATGACCGTAATTTGGTTTGGAGGGCAATATTTTTCTATTATTAGTAGGTAGTAAAAAATAATGTGTTTTTGGGGTTCTGTAGCTAAATGGCATAAACGGATTCCATATCATTTCCTCATGTAGGTAGGTATGTCTGTCAGTCAGTCTGTCTGTCCGGATGTGGCACAGTGATTTTACTCGGAAACTATTAGCAAAGAAAAATAAATTGGAAAGAAGATTGTATTCTGTGCACCGCTAAACTATGATCTAGTAAAATTATGAATAAAATATTTAGGTTTGGCAGTCAATTATTTCGAGAAATACTTGCTAAGAATTACAAACTTATTTTTGCGGCCGGTAAAATCAAAACTGTGCAATGTGTATGCGCAAATATTCATCCCGACTACGGAATTCTTTACCGTGCGTGGTCCGATACGCACTTGGCCGGTTTTTTTACGTAGGTGGCTGGTAGGTAGCTTTATCTGGCTAAACGGATTTCACACACGAAACAAACTATTCATATCTAAAATTAAAATCTGCCAGTTTGTCACAACGAAACACGAGGGTAAATGTGGTGCACAAAATATACTACAAAGCCTTCGACCTTTTTTGAACCACTAGATACGACAATTGATTTTCATTTTGGTACAGCTGTACCTAGATAACTATGTAAAATGTAGGTACTGAATAATGAATGAGAATTTATATTTTCATTATATTCCTGAATTTGTTTTTAATTATTGGAGAAGAGAAAAAAAAAAGTTATAGTCTTAATTTATGTAGCGGAATAAGTTTTCAGCCCTGGACTGCTAAATGTGGTGTTTTTCCGGAGTTATCCCATCGCTGTGGACTCAATATCGCTTAATATTGGCTCCTGCGTGTTCTGTTGCCGACATCTAACAGAAACTGATGGACTTCTGGGCCGACTCAATCTAGATTATGGGTTTTCAAAATGGGAATCATTGGTTTCTGGCCACAATATAAAAAGAGAAGAATTTGAACAGATGAGGTCCTCCTGCCAGACCAGTCTAACTGGTACTGTGGTTAGTTCAGAATGTCTAATTCTCAAATTGCAAAGCGGACCAATATTAATATAATAATAATAATAACCAACCAACTTAATTCTTAAAATGGAAAAAATGTTAACTTATAATATATAACTTATAATCTTTGTAAATAAATTCGTTTTTTTTTTATTAGGTATTATTTAATTTACTATCACAAAAGATACTTAATAGGTGTCGATATTAAGTGTAATATCGAGTAATATCGACGTACGAGCAAATAAGTACGCGTGAGCTTATCGCTCGATGCTCTTTTCCTCTCATGGGTACTTATGTAATGAACACAAAAAACATCATTGAGGTTACGGTTCACGTCATCACGTCTAACGCCGGCTGTCGCTAAAAACCAGCGCTGACGCGCTCTGTCTCGCATAGGGTCATACATAGCATTATGCTGAGCGATGTCTGTTTTGCATGAATGTGACGCATATTTAAAAAAAATTGTGTTTGTGTTTTTATAGCAAGTTAAGTCGTTGGTTCCGGCTGGCATTCGTAGATCTTGACAGTCGTTACGGCTAGTCAGAAGCCCAAAAAGTCTGACAACCAGTCTTACCAAGGGGTATCGTGTTACCCAGTAACTGGGTTGTGGAGGTTGGATAGGCAGTCACTCCATGTAAAATACTGGTGTTCAGCTGCATCCGGCAAGACTGGAAGCCGACCTCGACATAGTTGGGAAAAGGCTAAGCCGATTGATTGATATCTTACCGCAAACAAAAGTATTTTCTTTCTTCTTTTATTATTTTTTACCTACATGCTCTAATTATAATAAATTCTTGTATATAAATAACCAGTTTTTGTTTTACCGCTCACAGTAAATCGATGCGCCCACAGCAAATTAAGATATTTCGTATGTATTTACTTACGTTACATTTCGAGCCTAAAAGCCCAAGTAAGTAAATTATCTTCAAGTAAATTACACGTCACATAAAATTACTGTACCCACAATTGAATCAAATCAACGTTGCCGGCTGAATTTAAATAAATTACAATGTTATTGGGACGTTAAGAAATATGTTTTCATGGTTCCATTATTTAATTAATAAAGATACGACATAGATAGAGGTACCTAAAACGCTGTCATTGTTTTAATTATCCAAATTAGTGGCTACAATATTGCATCGTCATACTGCCGGAAAACTCGAGGAGGAGGGGGCGTATGCATCCTCTTACAAGAACAAATTGAGTATAAAGAGAAAAATGATATCTCAAACATGTCTACAGAATACGTACTGGAAGTCTGCGCTACAGAGTTACCTAAACAAAACCTTTTATTAATTACTATGTACTGGAATAGAAGAGAGGAAGACATATTTACTGATAAATTAAAACAAATTCTAAACTATTTAAATACTAAGTATAATAAATTTAACATTGTCATAGGCGGAGATTTTAACATTAATATTTTAGGCAAAAACTTAAAAACTAACCAGTTTCTGGATCTCATGCTAGAATACAAATTCACTCAACATATAAAGAGGCCTACGCGTATTACAGAAACATCTTCAACGTGTCTTGATCTAATATTTACGAATTTCAGCGACAAAAATATGTTTACAACCGTAGAAAATTTCGGACTTTCGGATCACAGTGGAACAATTATAAATCTAAGCATACCTCAACCAACAAAAATAATTACCTGGTACACAAATAAAAGAGTATTTAACAAAGCGAATATTGAAAAATTTAAATCTATACTTAGTACACAAAACTGGCACGACATTATACGAACTAACAGCAATATAAATGAAAATTATAATTCTTTCAACAACCTCTTAATAAAAAGTTTAAACCAATGTATGCCTACACGTAAAATGAAACTTAAAACTAACTATAAAAAATACTGGCTAACTACAGGCATTAGAGTTTCCTGCAAAAACAAGAGACTGTTAAAATTACTCTCCACTAAAACCAAAAACCAAACAATTACACAACATTATAAAAAATATGAAAAAATATTAAAAAGTTTAGTCACCACTGCAAAAAAAGTTCAATACATAAACAAAATAAAGAAATCAGATAACAAAATAAAAACGATGTGGAGCATTATAAATGAAAGAACAAACAAAAAACCAAAAAAGGAAAAGTGTAACATACAATTGCAACACAATAATACTTTTATATCCGAACCCAAACAAATTACGAATATTTTCAATGACTTCTTTGCGTCTATAGGAGAAAATAGCAACAATCCATCTGGCAGTGCACCGGGCGGCATGTCCACACTAAATCCCACGGAGAACACCATGTTCCTTAGCCCAGTAGAAGCTTGGGAAGTAAACAAGTTAATCAAAAGCCTAAAAAATAAACAAAGTTATGGTTTAGATGAAATTCCACCTACGTTATTGAAAGAATGCGCAAATGAACTCACCTTACCATTTTATCTATTAGTAAATCAGTCTTTTACAGAAGGCACTTTCCCCGAATTGTTAAAGAAATCATTAATTAAACCAATTCATAAAAAGAACACAAAAACTGATCCAAATAATTATCGCCCAATATCTCTGTTGCCCTCAGCCTCCAAGATTTTTGAAAAAGCCATGTGTGATCGAATTTATACCTTTTGCGAAAAATTTAATTTATTGAGCGATTGTCAGAACGGTTTCCGAAAAAATCGTTCCACCACATTAGCTGTTTATAAATATATTCAGGAGGCCCTAAATATTATAAATAAAAAGGAATACGCCGTAGGGATGTTACTGGACATGACCAAAGCGTACGACAAGGTACAATTTAAAATACTGCTTAGTAAACTGTATGGAATAGGAATCCGCGGGAAAGCCCATGAATGGCTTACGTCATACTTAAAAAATAGAGAACAAGTAGTTGAAATTGAATACTTTAACCACAAAAATAGAGAAATAGAAAAAATCCGATCAAAAAGCAAAATAACTAACGCTTCAATCCCCCAAGGAAGTGTCGTAGGCGGCCTATTATTCCTCATTTACATCAACGACTTACCGAAAACCATAGAGGGGCCATGTGTTTTATTCGCGGATGACATATCTTTGTTAGTCTCATGTCAAAACAACACAAACATAGAAGAAAAACTCAGTTCCACACTCACAAAAACATGTAACTGGATTACCTCACATAATTTAGAAATTAATTATACTAAAACAAAATTAATGACTTTCCACCCTTACCAAAAAGCTCCTCTACACATAAATTTCTCCTTTAACGGCTCAAAATTGGAAACTGTAGATGAATTTACACTACTTGGACTAACAATAGATAAACATATTAACTGGAAAGCACAAATACAAAAAACCAGTTCAAAAATTTCAAAATTCTCATACGCTCTCCGCGAAATAAAAAAGACAACCAATTTACAAACTGCCCTCACCACCTATTATGCGTATGCCAATGCATGGCTTAGCTACGGCATAACTCTCTGGGGAAATAGTACAGATGCACTAACACTCTTTACCCTACAAAAGAAATTAATTAGAATCTTAGTAAACATTGATCAAACGGACAGCTGTAAACCCTATTTTCTAAAACACAATATTCTAACCCTTCCCAGTATATATATTCTAGAAATATGTAAATTTGTCCGTAAGCATCAAGAGTTCTACACAAAACGCGAATACATCCAATCACAGTACACACTTAGACACCGATCTAGGCTAAACATACCAACATCCAAGCTAAAAATGCATTCTACAAGCCCCTACGTAATGTCTATTAAAGTATACAACAAACTACCTGTTATAATAAAGAAAGAAGAAAAGTTAAATATATTTATAAATAAACTTAAAAAACTACTGATAAACAAATGCTACTACTCCTTAGATGAATATTTAAATGATAAACATAAATAATAAACAATAAAATGATAATCACGGAGTTTATACGTATCGTTTAAAATATATCAATGATACGGTAATATAATTCATGCATAATTTTTAATAGTAATCATTAATCAATATTATAATAAAAATAAAATAGCAATAATAATAAATTAAACAGTATAGTAAATTAAGTAGTATAACAGAGCTTCCTCTCTCCTACCCTTTTGCTGTGCCCTACAGGGTCCATAATGATCAAAATTATACAGTTACCACCTAAGTACACATTATGGCTAAAGCAATAAAGATGTTGAGTATTGAGTATTAATTACTCATGTCATTGTCACTTAGAAATTATGTCAGAGTGTTTTTTACGGAGAGAAAAAAGAGCGACCGAAGTTCTACATGAAGCTCAACTGTATCATCGAAGATTTTTACTATTTAATTTTTTTATTTTTAGCCTTACACACTTGCTTTTCCAAATTCACTTTAGAAATTGGCAGAATGGTCGACATCGGCTTTGCTTGCCATAACAAAAAATAGAATAGAATAGAAAAAAGAGCGTGGATAATGAATCCGTCCAAATACTCGTATCTTCTGTCTAAATAAGCATCAAAACAACATACATATTGGAAAGAGCATTAATAAAAAAAGAAACGGATGTCAAAATCCGCGAATAACTTGAGGATTACATATAAATCAACGCGAATGTGCAAAAGAGATGATTGGCCTATATATATACGCGTGTTCGATACCCCGGACCCACTTTCCTTCAATTCATTGCCAATTTACTCGTTTATTTTCCATTATACAGACAAATTTTCCTATGTATACAAGGTGGGTATGTAACTACGCATACGTCTAATAAGCAATTTTTTCTTACGAAGTAAACAAATTGTTAAGTAAAATTATTGCCTATAGAATATATTCACGGCTTTAATTCAATCAGACCGTTAAGCGTCGTGCAGACCGGCGCGACGTGATACTGCCACGCGTTGCGTCGCGTCGCGCGACAAGTCGCGTTAGTCTGCAAGTCTTAATGAAGAGCTTGATGTTGTGTTTAATATCCTTTTTTTTTCTTTTGTAACATAACTGAGTATGGGGCCTGGAGTTAGGTATTTACTTACTACAAAATGGGTAGAAACCGGTGTAACTCAATCTGCCAATAATGTTCCCACTGCTGGGACACTGGCCTCCTCTCAGTGACAGGGAGTGGTCCGTAATCCACCACGCGGGCCCAGTTCGTCACATGTCATCGAATTTTTGGTTGGTAGTAAAGCGCCTGTCAGGGTTCAAACCTCCGAGCTACAACTCGTAAGCCAAGGCCGTTGCCAGTGGGCCAACACTGCTCTTGAACTTAGGCGAAGTTAGCTTGAAGAAAGCTGACATTACACTTGATACTTTTGAAGTTTTGACAGTTTGACACTTTTGATAGCTCACTTGTCAAGCCCACTTCACTTAAGAGCATTTATACTGAAAGTGGGCAATTGCAAATAGCTGTCATTTATTTTGATTAATTTGGCAATATTATTGTATGGAAATAATAAATATGGCTTACTAGTGAACTAAAATATTAATTAGGAAATGCAATAATTAATATCGTTCCACCGAATATTTAGTTTTAGATGTAAAAAAAGTATTTGGAAACTTCCCAAATGCCTTTTTTACACCTAAAACGGTTACAACATCAAATTCAGTGTTACAATTGAAATTGATTATTAATATTCTAGTTCACTAGTTAGCCATATTTCTTATTTCCATACAGTAAAATTGCCAAATTAATCAGAACAGGTAAATATTTGACAGCTATTTGCGACGTTGCCGACTTTCTGAATAAACGCTCTTAAGTTGTCACGGTCATATTTTTACATAACAGATCGACAATACTCTCTCATGCAGAGGCAGCGTAAGGCGTGGGCGACGTGGGCCACCGCTTACGGCCTCGCGGTCCGAGAGGCCTCGCACCTCGAAGGTTTAAGCATTACTTAGGTACTCTTGACTCTAAGGGTACCATTCCGTAGCCGACCGCATTCGGCAGCTGCAGGCGACGCGACATGACTGATTTCTATGTATTCTTATGTATACAATTCTATCAAGAGGACGTGTCGCTAGCTACGGAAGGTATTTCATAGAAATTCATAGAAACCAGTCGTGTCGCGGCGACACGTCGCCTGTAGGTGCCGCCTGCGGTCGGCTACGGAATGGTACCTTAACAATACGCAAACGGATCCCTGAATCGAAAAATGGCTTTCACAGACCCGCAAAATTCTTGACCTGCCTATCTAATAACTCGACCAATACCTAAAAATTTGACAGACTCGACTCAACAGTTTGTTTATTTATTTTTATTCGTCTTCTTGCGCCACAGGAGGGCCTCGCAAAATGTACTTCGCCCACATCAAATTTAGGTCTTGCCCCGCCACTGCTCTCATGAACAGTAAACTGAGAATGGAATTCTATTACTACGAATACGATGAGACATACCACATACCACTATTGTATTGGGGTCATCCTGTAAAGATAGTGTGTGTAAGTTTAATAAAATAATAATAATAATAAAAATAAACCCGCAGGGCAGCATGTGGCGAGCTGTTGTACAGTAGTGACCCCACGGACCCTATCTCCCGGAAGAAAACTTGTTCTTCATCTCTGGCTTGCGTTTATTGGCCGGCTGGAGTGAACACTGACGAGGAACAGAGCTCCCACCTAATTCTTGCCTTAATTGGCCGGCTTAAGTGGAGATTCGCAAGAGCAAACGTGCTCGGAGGAAGGAAGTATTCCAGTAAGTGCTCGTAGGGATCTTGACCATCTTCCGGGCTCTGGGATTGTTCTGAAAGCCGTGGAATACCTCTCCACTCCTCAAGCACCTCAGGACATGTTGCCCCCTTGTCGCTACGTCACTAAATGCTAGCTACTGTTTCCGAGGGCCCATTATTGAGTGTGCAAGTCACCCCCTGCCATGTTATCCGTGTACATATAGAACATTGATCAAGCAGGGGCCATAGTCCTTCCATAGTTCCAGGTCACCAGTCAACTTTAGCCACCCAAACACCTAGTCCAAAATCTTTGTTTCCATATTCTGCAATAGTCCTACACCAACCGGGGGTTGTCCTTGGGTGCACTAGCATAGTACATACAGGGATAATCGTCGGTTGGTGCCTCATTTCATTAAAAACGTCTTACGGGCCTCTGCGAGTTGGCTTCGGCCCCTCGTACGCCTTCCAAAGATCCGGGACCCCAGGGTCCCGAGAATAGCTAAAATAAAAATAATAAATGGATGAAGTTATGATGACGAACAACTACCGGAAATATATTGTGAAGGACGGCACGGTTGACATCTGTCGGGCATGCCACCGTCTGGCTAACGGAGACTACTTGCATAGGCACAACCTTGTGGCCAGGATTATCCACCAGCAACTTGCTCTGAAGTACAGTCTTGTGGAATCAGTATTTCGAACTGGCCCGCGAGGTTGTCGACATGTGGGAAGTGGATACAGCAGTCATTGTGCCGATAGTCGTGACGGCCAATGGCATAATAGCCAAGAGCCTCGACCAACACCTAAGGAGGCTCTCGTTAGGCAGCTGGATCAAGGGCTTGATCCAGAAAGCGGTACTTCTAGACACGGCGCGTATCGTTAGGAGATTCCTCGCTCAGGAGCCCTGACCATCGGTAGCTTGGACCCTGTTCCCGATACCGGTGGGCTACTATTATTTATATTTTTAAATGTTTTTGTTTTCCCTTTCCTTTTTATAAAAATATTTAAAAATGTAAATTATATGTATGTCGCAAATTTGTTGCTGAGTTGACTAATAGGGACGCCAGCGCCGCCTAGCGGCGGCGCTCGACAGAGTCTATAACGTGACGCTCGGATCGGCCGCCGGCCCGGGGCTCAGCAGAGCAGCAGAGCAGAGGCAGACTTGATGGGTGGCGGTCAACCAGTGAAGACGTTTAGAAACTGTCCCGCGTTTCGAATAGTTGTGTCGTGTACCTACAGTGTGTGAAATGCTAGAGTGAGTAATGTTATTGTAAATTATAATTTGATCTGAACTGCAACGGTTTTTCTATTGCGCAATAACCAACACTACCCATAGTACGCCCACAGTAGTTAAAATATGCCTGATAACGAGAGAGACTCATACCATCCGCCGACATGTATTTAATGAAATAAAGGAAATAATAATAATAATACTTATTATCATATAACATTTATATAAATACTCTGTGAGTACCTACCTATGTGCTCCAACAAGACTTGTAGGTATACAACTTTATCTCTCCTGCCTCACTTTGAAATGTGCCGTCGGCAGTTTAAAACAAAGGTTCAAAAGGAATTTTCTTAAAGTTGAACAAAGGCGTTCTTGATTATAATACTGTTTACTGTAGGGTACTGTTGCGCTGTGAAAGTAAAAGAAAGTAATAAAAAATACTGAATTTCTGTGGCTAAATGGTATAAAATAAAGCCGCACGACAGCGCTTGCCCATGTACAGTACAACTATTATCCTAATGTCCCTCGGCAAACTTCGTGTTTCGTCACTCGTCGGATTTCTAGCGGTTGTCCTTGGACGGTCGATTGAGAGCGAAAAGCCTTTGATGTCCCACTGCAGGGCAAAGGCCGTGGATATTCCTAACTCGGTCTGTTAGTTTAATACTCAGAATACTCCGTTCCATAGCCCTCTGCCAAACCTCGAGCGTGGACTTCTGCTGATATGAATTACATTAGAAGTGTAATTCGCATCAAAATTCATCAAATAATTGAAATTACGTATGGCTTAGAAACAATTGATGGATTTGATGCGTCCATCAGATAATTATAGGCTATGGAACATTATATTTACGTGCTTAGCTATCAACACTTTAATTCATGCGGCATGAGGCATGTGAGAGGCCTATGGACGGCTTTAAAACTATTACACCAGGTTAGTCACTAACCACACGAAAAAAAAAAGAACACTTTAATTTAAAAGTTGCCTGATACCAGTAACACTGCAATGGAACAAAGTAACAAACTTTATTATCAAGTCGTTTGTACTTCAATCAACCAAAGTGCTGCTGAAGTAATAGTATACAAACAATTATGCAAAATCATTCCAATTCCAAATAAATTAAATTTACTGACTAATATAAATTATCTTCAAGTGGCCATTTTCATTTGCGTCACTGTAAATTGTTCTACTATATAATATTGAATAAGGCTGGAGCCAGACGAGCGGGACGCGGGACGACGGACTCATCAAACACGCGTGTGCATTTCTCTTCGTTCTTCCGACTTCTTATGGTCGATATCTTTCCTACTTTTGGCACCCTAACTCCCTAGCAGTCCTAGTTGACCTACCGAGGGCCCGTTGAGCGGGATATGCTCCGGCAGGGATGGTATTCGTGCAAGAAAGAAAAGGTGGGGACTACCCTGCAGAGAGCTGTGTACATTATGAGATGCTCAGCAACCGGTGGGAACGACCAGGCCTCTCGGCAGTGCCTGCAGTCCGGCCCCCGCATCGTACACAGCCGTACATGCGTAGTAGTGCTCTTCCACTTGTCCTGTATGCCTTAAAAAAGGAGCACAGAGTTGTCACACCGCCTCGAATGGCGTTAGCTCAGTCGAGCACCCTTTGACACCGTGGGGTGCTGCACGACTGAGCCGGCGTCCACGGGGAAGCTGTAGTTACGCACATAAGGAAACACCCATAAATAATTCCGTGTACACCCATAAAGAGTTCCGTGTAGAAAAAAGCAGGCAAAACAAAAAAGGGCCTGTTATGGTGTACCAGAAGAGACCCGTTTATCAAAAATGTTGAACTAGAAAGAGCAGAGGATAAAATATTCCTGTTCCATATGTTTACCGTTACCCCTTGGCCACGACATCATCGCTCGCACGTCCTGCGTCTTGCGTCTTGCGAGCGTGGCGAGAACAAATGTTAGAAGTTATTTAGAGCATGTCGCCGCGGTGTGAATGGCGGAGACGAGAGCGGCGCGTAATATTTGAGCGCCGCCCCGTGCTTCAAGACGCACCACTTGACGCACCGCCATATGTCGTGGATCTGGCCTTATGTGCTGCTCCATGTTTTGAGAATTTCTATTCTGAACCAGCATCCTCCAACATGTAGATAATCCCACATAGAGCTCATTTAATTTAGCCCTACTTTCCTACTTCTATATTTCTCACGTGGTTTGTAATATATTTATTAAATAAAACAAAAAAAAAATATTTTAAACTCATACCTAAATTATAAAATCCCACTAGCTTTATAAAACCCAGTAAAACCCACACATTCCATGCCCAATTAAGGGTAATAATGCGTGAGCGTGACCCGTCGTTGGTCAGGCTAGACGCAAACGCTAAAAACACAACGACACGGCGTGGTGCGGCGACACGTCGACACGACGCGACACGACGCAGCGACACAAAGACTTTCCAACACAGCTCACCTCTTTCCTAGTACCTACTGGATCGGACTTGCTTGAAATAAGAGCATTTCTCTTCTTAACGTGACTTACAGTGTTCCTTTTCTATCTTGAAGTCAGTGTTCTGCCTTTTCGCACTTGAAAGCATAACGCCTGCTCCTCTTTCTTGATAACTATTCTTATTTATTTATTTATTTATATATACTTTATTGTACACCACAAAAATACATAACAAAAAAAATACTTAAACAAACACTACAAAATATACAATGGGCGGCCTTATCGCTTTCCGCGATCTCTTCCAGGCAACCTTAGAATGGACAGTGATTTACCTGGACATAAAATGGGGCTGTCGTTGGTGCAAATTATAAGTATACAATATACTAGAATAGATACATAGATAAATACATATCCTATACATATTCTTATTAGGTATTCATTTATAACTTCAAGCACAGAAATGTACAGACATTCTACGCCCGGCACCAGTCGCGGACGGACGTGCGCTGCTGTTGTTCGAGGTTCCTGATTTCCGGCTCAGTGATTCCTGCTGTGGTTCCTGCAGTGGTTCCCGAGCCATCATTTCGTCGCGCCCCGCGACGAGCTTCGTAGTCGCCCCGACTTATTAATTGATTGTCTTAATCAAGACACAATTAATAGTGTATTTCCAAAACGGAAATCGTCTTAAAACGTTAATTGAGTTGTTTGGCCCCTTCCGGAAAAAAACCGCAGTTTCGTGGTCCTCAGTGAATACCATACGGTGCTAACGAAACCGAGGGGTGTTGTCATCACGTCAGCGGACGTCGCGAAGTTACTTTAACATTGACTAGCCTGGTCGTTGAATTGATGTAACTAGGTATGTAATGTAGGAAGGTTCCTCTTACAAATTTGTCTTATCTTTATTAGTGTAACCTTTAGAAGTGATTCGTGCTTATCGTAAGTTGTTGTAATTGATTTCGTTTTTTTATAGAATTATACTTTACAGTAGTGTTTGTCTTATTGTAAAACTTTTGAAAATGATAGGAAGTAGGTACACTGTTACATCAGCGTACACTGCAGCATGTATTTTCAATGTTTTCACGCACTTAATAATTTGAATATGGACCCATGCTTTTAGGTCTCTGCACAAACCACAAAGTATTTCTTACATAGGTGTCTTATTCTACCTAGCCTTTTCCAAACTAGGTATGTTGGGGACGACTTCCAGTCTAACCAGATGCAGCTGAATAACTTTATTTTAGATGCAGTGACTGCCTATCTGACCTCCACAATCCAGTTACTGGGTAACACGATACCCTTTGGTAAGACTGTTTGTTAGATTTTTGTGCTTCTGACTTCCCAATATTGGGTACCTACATGCCTATGTAGATACTTACCCAATATTTTCCATTTCAATGGGTTCTACCACAAATCTTGTTTCGGATCCACCGAACCCACTGAAGTCAAGTTACGGGAGAACTAATGTTATTATTACGTGGGTTTGCCTACGTAATAACGATAGTTCTAGTTTGATTAACCTCGTATTTGGATTGACGTGGAGTACCTGCTCTGAAAAGACTTTTATGCTTTTATTAATATTCGGGAGTGACAGCGTGAGGTAAAATATTATTTGAACTATGTAATCTGGGAAATTTTGGGGTACCAAACTTTTCCGCAGTGAACTGAAATGTATTCAATTCTTTCGTGATATGGCCCTCGAAGTCAGGCGCGACGCGACTCTAATAGGACAATTTCTATGAAAACTCCACGGGAATTATTCTACTCATAAATATAAATAACAGGGGAAGTGGCAAGTATCTGTGTCCGCACGTCATGATCACGGTGCTCATGTCTCAGCCAAATTGCCGTCTCCGCTAACTAGTGCGCTTTCGAACGCGATCGTGATAACATTTAAGAATGCCGTGTTATTCAGTAGTTTCTTGTAATAATCGAAGCCAAACTAGAAAGTTTATAAATCATAGAACCACTTATCATAAATCAGCACAAGTATTTTACTATATTTGTATTCTCATATATCACAGCGACTGTACTATTATTGCAGTAAATACATTGCTTCTTTACCACTACCTAAGTATGTCGCGTAAGTTTGATGGGATAAGGTTTATAATTGATTGTGCAGTACGTTCTGATTTATAAATTGCAAGTGTGAGTGCGACCTCCTATCTATTGGGTTTACTGATCTGCATGTGTAGTTGTGGTGAGGTAGGGGGGAGGAAGTTGGTCACGCCACAATTGTGGCGATAAGTCCCTTCTTTGAGGAGTGGCTAGAGTGGCGCCACGGCGTCCTCTCCTTCCGCCTGACGCAGGCCCTCACCGGACACGGTTGTTTCGGGAGGTTCCTGTTCCGCATAAGGCGGGAGGAAACGCCCGAGTGTCACCACTGTGTGGATCGCCCGGAGGACACGGTGGAGCATACGGTGGAGGTCTGCCCGGCTTGGGCGGAGCACCGCCGTGTCCTCACGGAGGCGATCGGCGGCGGCGATCTCTCGCGTCCGGTCCTGGTTCAGGCCATGGTTCGGAGCGAGAGTGCATGGGAGGCCATCATTTCCTTTTGCGAAGCAATAATGCTCACAAAGGAGGAGGCGGAAGGGAGGGAGAGGCAATATTCGCGCCCTCGCACCCCTAGTCGCCGCAGGATACGCCCCAGGCGTCGGGAGTCACAAGCCGACTTCCGGCCACCGTGGGCGCGAGCTTGCGGAAGGTGAGCAATGGGGAGCTCGCCGTCCGATAAGGACCAGGCCCGGGTCGACGGCGCGTTGTGTTCCACGCGCTCCTCAAAGAGATGTCAGCACCAACTGACGGAGTCCGTAAGGGCCAATGCCTGCCAGGGTTGCGAGTTTGTCCGAAAGGGATATCGCGGCCCCGGCACACAGGCAATGGAAAGAACACGGGTGGGTTTTAATCAGTAAAAGTCTGACACATCCTCCCGCTCCGGCCAGAGCTAGAAGTTATTTGATAATTTCCCAAGCAAAAAAAAAAAAAGCGGTGGGGAGGAAGTGGAGACATTGGGTTTCGATACATTTTCATCTACCGGGCATATCTCCTTCTTTCTTATATCTATGGTTCTACTAGAGTCTGTGGGAGCCTTTACAAATTGAATTATGGTAAGAGTAGGGTAAGAGAGAGAGTAGGGAGGTCTTTGCCCAGCAGTGGGACAATAATGGCTAACAAAACAAAAAAAAAGGGTAGGGTAAGGAGTAGGTACCACTTGTGAGGTAACAGGCCTCGGTTTACGGCAGCGGTCGTCGGTTCGGTTGTCGTCGAGAAAAACAAATGCAGACAAACTTCAACTCGCTATTCTAGTTGACGCGAACTTTTTGTGTTGCTATTCGATTTTTTTTCCAGAAACTGGGTGTAATAGATAAATAGCCAATCTGATAGCCTCACCTGGCCAGGCACGCTCACATGTATTGTTGTATACCTGTGATAATGTGATTATATGTACTATCGAGGACACAGGCGCTTAACCACTTTTCGACTTTATTACCTAAGCAATGAGGTCGAAAAGTGGTCAGGCTACTGTGTCCTCGATAGTACATAGGTATGACGTATGTACCATGAATAAATGATGTAGGTAATGGCATGATTGATTCGGATACAATAACAATGAAAAAAGTCACCAAACAAAAACCAAGATACCTACTTTAAAATTAAATTTATTTGTCTTATATTATACAAGAAACATTTAATCATCTTTTCTTTGTCATTACAAAATTACTTAACATTTAAGCTAATATATGTATACTCAGAAGTATATTTTGTTATCAAATATTCAGATCACTATATATACAATCATTAAATTAAAATCATACATGTAAATTATTAACTCTGTAACAAGCTTACAACAATTACTGCTTAAATATTTATTAAAGTTTAACACAATATACATTATTATAAGTTTAGGTATTAAAATCTAAAATCACACCATGAAATGTTATAAATCACATCACATTCAATACTGTAGCTATAAATAAATAAATAATTTATTTTTTATTACGTATTACCTAATAATTAACAAAATACCAATTATTGGTATTTTGTTAATTATTATTAGGTAATATGCAGGTATTTATTAACGTAGGGACTGCTACTGTATTTGTTTTCTACTTAAAAATCATATATTTTTTATTGTTTATTATATTTTTTTTTTCATGTTAGTTTATCGAGCTATAAAATCATTTGAAATCTATACACTTAATATGCTGTAAAAATCTGTTTATAACAAGTATTACGTCATGTTCTACCTTTTATAATACATGTTATGCAGATGGTTAAGTGTGTGTGCATGTTCTTGCGCACTGTGTCAGGAATAAACTGGTGGAATAAAGCATGATGTATTTTAAAGAGAAACCCTTTTTAAAACGCTCGAATTCATTGTTTTTCAAGTACATCCCAACAGGTGTAGTTTTATCCCCATGGTCGCGACTGAATACACAGTACAAATACCTGCCTACACAGAAAACCTACATTCATCACGCGAATAAACATTTTATCCTCCGTTTCGGGACAAGCGGTTATGTGTTATAATAAGAAAAACTTGTGATTCTACCTACTTTCCTTATGTATCAAATAAAGATATTTCTGAAATTACAGGCGTGGTGGGTAAAATAACAATCCGTAAATAGCAGTGAGTAGTGGCGCCGTGATAGGCGGCGGTGACGCCGCGCAGTAAGCCCGCGGCTGCTGGCTGCATGCCGCGATGTCCTGCGCAAGGACCCAGGCCATGCGCCGGAGCAACGTGCTCGCCGCTATCGAACACGAGCGGCCCGCATTCGCCACACATTGGATGAAGTCGTCACGTGAGCTGTAAATATTGAAACCAGTTTAATTTTTCATGTAGGTAGATAGACGTAACTAGTTATTTCGGTTGTAGATCTTCAAGACTTGATCAAATCAGTATTGATAAAACGTGTTGAAACCGTTGTGGTTTGGGAACTCACTCGGTGACCTCTTGACGTGTAATGTGAGGCCCGCTTGCACCACAAATCACGAAATACATTTAACGCTTCACGAATCATCGTTCTATCTCTGTCAGTTGTTTGAAGTCCACAGAGACAGAATGAAATTAATATTTTTTATATAATAATAAATAATTAAATCATCCATCATTCTGTCAGTGTACACTGAATGTATTTATTCATTTTTGGTGTAAGCGGGCCTAGAGGTAAGTCAGAAAAAATAAAAAATTAACGGAGCCTTTGTGAAACTAAAAAAAAAGTACTTACAAAATAACTTAACTATATTCATAGTTTATCGTCCGATTTATTTAGTACCGCACTTTTAAAGATTTTTCAATGGCTGCCAAAAAAAGCAACCTAGCTCCTACCCTTTTGGTCAATATACTTTTATAAGAGTTGTCGGCTGCTATTTGAATAATTAATTACAATAACAATTAATACGGACAGCCAGATCCCCGCAAGCCTAATAACTGCTGTAGCCTTAGATTACTTGTTTCATTATTCTTATTTTCCCACTAATTGGGTAGCGGAGGGCAAATGGCAGTCGGTCGGCGTTAATAATCGAGCCAACCCCATCTGGCCAGAAGAGGGTCAATCTTAACATCCGCTGCTAGGAAAGTTATGATGATACATATCTGTAAATCGTACCAAGGATTACATTTACATAAAAGTTGCTTTCAGGTTTATGAATAAAACTTTTTTCGTAGTTAGCTACTTAAATGAAAAATAATATTAATAGTTCTAAACTAACTAGGTAGGTAGTTTAACTAACTAGGTAGTTTTACCTAATTGGCAACTACTGTTACTAAGTATTGCATTATCAACCTACAATGTTTCCACTTCTGGGATCCAGGCCTCCTCTCTATGAGCGGGAGTACCACGCGGGTCCAGTATGGGTTGGTAGATGTCACATGTTTTAAATTTTTTGGTTCTGGGACATGCCGGTTTCCTCACGATGATTTCCTTCACCGTTTTGAGAGCAGTGGTGATGAAATAATTTTCACAAAGTAAAGCGCCTGTCAGGGTTCGAAGTTACGACCTATAACTCATAATTCGCGGTAGTGGCCACCACTGGCTCTACTATTGACTGCTACTATGTATTGACCATATATTACTTACTTGTCCATTTACTTTAGATTATAATATAGCTTCAAAGGAGATATTGTTAATATGTGTTCAGCAAATGATTAGATTTTAAAGAGAAAAGCTTCTTGTTACGCGGCACGTGGAACGAAGGTGGCTGGATACAGCCGAGAATTAATTACAGAAAGCAGACAAAATATTTCGATATTACTTGACAGAAAAGGAACCAAGGATGTAATATTTTATTACATTAATATAATTATAATGGAAATGTCAAACGAAGCTATTGCTTGCTATTTTATTTCTTTGTTTTATTGGGCTGTGATTATTAAATTATGTATGTCACGAGCGTGAGTACCATTTTTTCACTAAAGCAAAATTCTATAGCGATATTCTTCTGCAATTACTTATTACAACGTTGGGATAAGACCTTTTTCATAATTACGGTTTCGAAAATACTATGTTCTTAAGGGGTCCCCGAAACGATCAATTGCGATTGATCAATTGCTTTCAATTTCTATTGTAGTAATATTGTCAATCGCTTCAATTGAATTTGGTAAACGATCAATTTGTGCATCAATTTGTATCAATCACGTAATTTTTTTTTTGAATTGCGATTGATTGTTTTGGAGACCCTTAATACTATAAGCGATAAGGCCGCCCATTGTATATTTTGTAGTGTTTGATTAGTATTTTTTTGTTATGTATTTTTGTGGTGTACAATAAAGTATATATAAATACTATACTACCTATCTACATTAGAAGAAAAACATTTTTTAATCTTGCCTAAGTGTAACGTATTTGTGCTCGCGCTATCACGAGAGTTGGAATTGATAAAGTCTTTAGTATTTCTTTGACGGAAGGTCACCATTACAAAACACTTTCTTTGGAGAATTAATAATAAAGTGATTTAGACTGGTAGGTCTCGTAGCGGATGATTCTTTTTGCATTATTGGACAGTACCACAGTATAAATACCACAGTAGTAATATCCACAACTGCTAAGTGTACGGCCACACGGCAGTGCTGTGTTCTGGTTTAAAGGGCACGTCGATGAAGTTGGATGAACCTACATTAAGGATTCCGCGCACTAGATGACCACGCACGGTCACGACCAGTTTTCGTGCCGACACCAGGTAAACTATAGAAACCGATACGATTCGCGCAGTTGGTCGGCTAGGTGGCCGTTGCGACCAAGTGCGCGATTCGTACCGGTTTGGCCGTAGCCGTCTAGTGCGCGAGATCCTTTAATGAGACTTTTTAACGTTGTCTGCAGGCGAAATTAAATCTTACGAGGTAGGTTTAGGTATTATAGGCAAAGATGATCGCTTAACATCAAGTTAGTCATGCTGATCTCTCATTTTAAGCTCTTCTAATTAAGTCACCCATACTAGAAGTCAATTGTAGTTTTCATTACCTATTCTAAACTTAATAAGTGTCTACCGTAACTAGCACAGTTCGTATTGAGTTTACTTGAGCGCCATTTTGAGGCAAAACTGTTAGAACTAAAACGTATTCTGCTACAACGTAATTAAAGTAAGCTTACAAATGACTCGACTTTGAAAAGATGTGAAACCAGAAAGAATCACAATGCGTCATTTCTGTGACAATTTCTACGTGCTATTGAAAACGCAACAATGCTCTTGAACAATAACAAATAGCGGAGAGAAATATTAACGTCTTTATTACAGAAGTCTGAGCTTTGATGAAATGAGATATAACACAATAGGCAAGGACGTATAATTATAAGTAGACTTTTAATTGAATACACAGACAAAGCCCCTCAAGACTGATGTAACAAAATGATGCCCATCGTTATATTTTATGAGTATTTTAAAGGAGAATGTAATAAACAGAAATATGCTGAGAATATGGCCTTGTTCGTTGGCAATCGTACAATGAAAATATTGAAAGTAATTACCAACACAGTTCGGCGTTTCTGTTGAAATACGTGAGCTGTTGAGCGCGTTCCGTGTTCTCTCGGACGGCGACCTGCAACTCATCGACACAGCGGCTCCAATCGGGGGACACGCGGCCCCAACACGTTGGCTCCTTCAAGAATTCTGCACAAATATAACAAACAATCAGAAATGGTGTGAACAAAGGTCTTTCTAAGGATGAGCGTATGCAGAGTTAGCATAGAAGAAAGGCTTACGGAAAATTGAATCGATAGAGTTTTCCGAAATGAAATGATAGGTATGTAAAATAAGGGGATAGTAAAAATACAAACTTTACCGAAATGGTCCGTCCATTTCGGTAAAGTTTGGAATATAGTCGTCTAATTCGGAAAACTTTGTATTTTTCCGTTGTATCCCCTAATTTTTCTTAATTTTGAAAAACATAATTTTTCATGTTATTCAAATAAGGCACGTATTTTGTGAATCACAAGATCTGAACGTCGTAACTGATGGCCTCCAAAAAGAATGATCGATCAGCAATCCAATAGTAACTGGAAAGTTTGATTTATTTTTAACAAGCGACTTTTCGACGTCAATATGGATGATGGATCGTGCAGAACGTGTAAACTTTAGTGGAAACAAACATTCAGAAGATATCAATACAAATGAACGAGCTCACGGTTCGTCCCTGTTTCGTTTCCACTCAATATTATTACACCTGCAAGCACCCAGCCACTTTTTTAATTAAATTAAAGTGTTTCCAACAATATCGGTAATCCCTTTTGATTGTGGATTTGCACTTTATATCTTTTTTTATTAAACTTTAAGCCCACAGAGATGAGATGCCTGCTGCTGGTTTTTTTGGATATTTTTACTTATAAGATTTTCCTGTTTATGCTTTGTAATTTTCAGACTTCCGTTTCACAGCATAAAGCTGAAATTGTAAACACAGCATAATTTCATACGTTTTAAATATCTACTCATCATTCATTGCCTGTGTGACAAGACATACTCGTAACTGAGCACACAATAGAGGTACAGACCGTGGTCTTTAACCCAGACGCGTAGGTGGGTACTAATTTCTCCTTAATATTACAAAAGATTTAACTTACCCCTCCTTAAGGCCGTGTCATTAGTGCACAAGAACCGCATTAGTGCGCGGGCGCCACCGATCTGCTGCTGGAGCAGTTTCTGACCGTCAGTGGGCAGGCACCGCTTGATCCAAGCGTCCATGCACACCATGCCCGTTTGATAAGCCCTGGGAAGATAAATTCTATTAGAAATTACACAAAGCAACATCATGTATTTATGGTTTTTTTTTTTTATTTGATCAGTTTGTTTACAGAAAAGCCTAACAAAGTTAAACTTGTTAAATAATATGGAAATTGTTCCCAAAAACAGAGATCTCACTTGCGTCATCTGCAGACAAACTATACAGACTTTTATTATATTTATGAGAAAACAATAATTAAGATCAACATGAAATTCGTCAGAAAACAAGAAAAGAAAACACAAATTAACGAAACTTGGTTGTTTATTGCCATGTCTGTGAGGGTTAGATATTATATTTGGCTAACTTTTGAGTCACAATTCGCATCGGGTGCCTTGTGCTGGCTAAATAATATTGTTTCGCAACTTTTAACTAAATGACATATGCTCGTAAGTAGGAGCTTGAAAACTTTTGTTTGGAGCATGTTAACATGTCTTTAAGTTAACGTAAGTTTAATTATATTATCCTCATTTGCAGCTTTATGTTACAGTGAAGTTAAAATAATACTAGTTCACGTTCAATGACTGCAGATCCACGATAGCAGAAAATCAAAAAAGGTGTCGTGGAGATAACATCTCTTCATTTATAGGCTAGGGCGTACAGTTTCCCTATCATTAATCGTAGTCCTCAAGTTCCAAGAGAACTGGAATGTGGTAATGCGGTAAATAGTTCCGCGTAACCCCAAAGGCTCCATTCACAGAACATTACAGGGTCTAAAAGGCCTAATTGTTGGCATCCCAGAGGATGGAGGACTCACTCAACAACTTCAGTCTATATCGTAACTTTTGAGTCAATCAAAATGAGCTGAAACTTTACTTGAAGAAATGGCTCAAATGATAATCATGAAATGTACAATTATTGTAGATTGGTCAATTTTGTCAAATTTTTTTTTTAGAGTCCCCCCCTATGTTCGAATGAAAAAACGGAACTATTATAGGATCACTCATGTGTGTCTGTCCGTCTGTCACAGCCAATTTGCTCCGAATCTAGGACCGATTAAGTTGACAGGTACACATATCAATTTCTGTGACCCAAAAACGAACGTGTTAAGGCTTGTGCAGACCAGCGCGACTTGTCGCGCAACGCGACACCGGTTATTGTTATACTGTGAAGTTTTCTTAGAAATTGTATTGTTCGTGACGCGTCGCGCAACAATTCGCGCTGGTCTGCACAAGCCTTTACGAAACCTCAATGAATTTTGAATATGGGAGTCACTTTTGTGAGAAAGATTAGAAAATTTAAAAAAAAGTTTTGCACACTTTACTGAGTGACATATTAAAATGAAACGTATTGAAGTATATTTTTTATACTTAACTTTAAAATTTACTAAACAGTTTTAAAGTTATTTGACCAGACCCTTATCTCCGAAACTACTGAGCCTAAAATTTTGAAAAACAAAAAAATAGATTATAATTCTATACTTATAGATTACAGGAAAATCTATAAGAATTTCCTTAAAAAGTAGTTATTTTTCCACTCTGCAATCGGCATTTTGTTTTTGTTACGATTGTTTGTTTGTTGTCATTTTCCGGTGTCGTAATTCCGGTGTCGTAATACAGATTACGCAATGTAAATTGTCTTTGGTCCCTGGCCCTGACATGTAGCAATAGATGAATTTCAAACTTCTACTGCATTAATACGAGGCTTTTGACTACGTTGTATGTGTGTATTTTATGTAATTCGTTTGCGTTTTGTTTGTGCAGAATAAACAATTTTTACTTCTTTATTTATTTATTTAACCATTTATGCACACACATATAAACAGAAAAGAAGAAAGGAACATAAAAAATACGTGCAAAGGAGTGGTTTTCTTTTCTTTCTAAGTCAAAAACATGGCAAATATCCCGATATTGTGCGTACAAACTTACATTTGCAGTTGGAATGTATGGGATAACATGTTTTTATCAACTATAATCTTAAGGTTGTTCGCGTGATAAATTCATGCCAACTACGGAACTCTTCATTGTGCGTGATCCGATACGCACTTTGCCGGTTTTTTTTTTTGATGGCTAAAGTTTGACGGCCGTTACTTTTAAAGATTCTTATTTTTCCCGACTGATTAAGAACATTTTTGACAACAATTCAATACAATTTATTGTTCAGTTTCAACGATCTGCAGAATACAGAATTACAAGTTTAAGTAAAACGTAATAGGTACCTAAGTAGTTACAGCTTATTCGTTGATCCGTAATAGCCCTGCCTACGAGCACTCGACGCGGATTAATACAACCGCTGAGGTCTAACGTTTCGCCATTAGGAACATAACGTGACATTAGTCGGACGGGGGCACGTACGCGAACGATGGAGATTAGTCCTGCCATGTCGTAGGGATGTGCGTCCTCAAATAGTTTTAATTGGATAATTCGATTGCTCAAACTTTTTATTTTTTTCTGAGTACGATTAATGTGGTTAAAAACTGAAAGATCATCATAGGTGGCAGCATAGTTGTCCGTTTTCAAACCGCCATTGTTGTGTTTAATTTTTCGTTTGTGTCGATCACAAATTATATGAAAACTAGATAAATATGTATGCGACTTGGAGTGTAGCACTATTAAAAGACGAGCTAAGGACAGGGGAAACGTCTACCACTGGTAAAAAGCAGCTTTAGTGGAAAAGTCAATAAATTATGAACGTTTTATAATTTATAGGTTATTTAGAGTTTGTTGACTTGTAAGTTCTTTTTTTATTAAAGACTGGAGGCGTACGACAGAAATAACCTGATCAGTTGAAAACCATCTCGAGGATAAACTGCCTGACTGAAAAACTTCAGAGATGTTATTTCACTGCTCTAATATGATAATACAAAACACCCACTCCTTCACTATAATTTACATAATATCACATCACAAGTGCCTGTAGGTAAAGAAAACACACTTAGTTCTCTTGGAAGCATCACCTATATACGAATTTCTCCCAATAAAAGTTTTCACGTTTCAAAAGGAAAGCACATAATAATATATGTAGTCTCGCCGAAACATCGGGTTTCCAATATTTTTTCGGAGAGCTTTCTTCCACAGTTTTCGTATTTTAACATGTTTGGCAAATACATGGGCCCCCGTATTTTTGGTGGTATTTAATGAATATACGTAAAAGAAGTCGCTTGTTTACAAAAATGTACGGAAAGTGACAGCTAGCTGTCAAATTCTTAAACGCGACTGATGTGAGCAAGTGGCAGTTTTTATCCCTATTGCAAAACAAGCTACCATTTCATCTGCCAATCAAGAGAGGCACAGGCCTCAATTAATTCCTGGATAGTCAAACTACTTAGTACCTATAAAAATAGTTGAAACTCAGTAATGAATTCCAATCCCAGCATAATTAAATTAACATTAACATTTTGATTGTTAGTTAATGTTTGGTCGATAATTCATTCAAATCGAAAACCGGCTCGGTTTATTTCACAGTTGAAATATTATGTAATCGGGCAACGCTACCTTCTCGCAAATCTAACATTTCATTTCATACTGTGCGGAGGGTCTCAGAGAATAAAGGCTTTTTATTAATTTTGATGTGGGTTATGCGAGAACCTGTAAGTAATACTAGATTACAGCTGGACGTTTGCCGTAATTCAATCTGAAACCTTTTATTCAATTGCGAAGGTATATATTATATACCTACAAAATTATAATTCAAGTAATCTTTTGGACATTTAAGAATTGTGTTAATGAGGTGATCTTAAAATTATTCAATTGCGATCGGATCTAAGAAACTTCAACTCTATTTGTGACCATTTTAAATGTTAACATTGTTCGTCTGGGTCATTTGTGTCATAAGTTTAAAAACTTTGTCAACGTAGTGTAAATATATTGTTTTATTGGTAACTGATTTCTTCCTTGGCGTTCTGCCCACCCTCATGTGTTCTATTATTGCATGGATTGGTTCACTCACAGGCAATGCGCGTCCAGCTCATGCTTGTTCCTGGGCAGGCCGATCGGCGTGCGCGGGATCAGGTCCACACACATGTTCAAGTCTCCAGCGTCGCAGTTCTCCGTCTCCCCTAGCTGTGCTCCTCCACCGCCTGAAACAATGACATGCTTCATCATCATACATCTTTTGACTAACAAAAGGTCTTACATTGTCAGGGCTGGGCAAAATACATGCTTTGCTTTAATTGAAATACAAATTACAAAATACAGTATCGCAAGTAATTAAAATACAAAATATCTTTAAGTAAGGTATTTGAAATATAAAATACAAAATACAGTATTTTAGCTATTTTTAATTGAAATACAAAATACAAATTACATATTACAAAATAAGTAATCTAGACCAGCATGGGCTGAAAAGTAGAGGAAAACAAGATTAATTAATCAGTAAAACCAGAGTTTCCTTTCATGAACACTAGATTTTTAAATGTACTGTCAGACGAACAGCCTCTTGTTGGAGAGTGAATAAAACCTGCTAAAGAAAACAATTTTTCTACAGGTCCTGATGAGCACAAACTTGTGTTAAATTGTATGAACACATTTTTTATATTTGGATAGCGCTCAAGAATTGAAAGCTCTTTGCTTCTCTCATTTAGGAAGCTGACCAATTCTATATATATATATTTCATTTTAAGGAAGTAATTGAAATAGAAATACCAAATACATATTAGTATATCAATTACGTATTTTAATTACAAGTAATTCAAATACTGCCCAACCCTGTACATTGTTTGCATTCAGTGAACCCTACAATATGTTCTAAGTCGTCAGTGAACCTAACTACGCTGCGCCTTCATTAAGAATACCAACATATTACTTTCTTAACGAAAGTGTAAAGAAATCCAGCAACACAAAAACTAACGACAGAAAAAACGATGGCCGGGGAAGTGTGTGGAAATAATCAACAATCAACGGACGACAATTTCAGACACATTGTGTTCGCCCTCTCTGTATGTGTGCCTACAATTGCTTTATTGTGAACAATGTGAAGGCATCCATTGTTATCCTGACGTCACGTAAACCGTATCATAAATATTGTACAGCCGACGGTTAGGCGTACAGCTGAACTACATACATTTAAATAAACTTATCTTAAATCTCTTTGGGTTGAACTAACGACAAACTGCCCTGAGGCAAAAAAATGCAAAGTGCCTCTTTGAGTCCCTAGATGATTAGCTAGCAAAGGTAACTCTGGAAGGTATGTTGTTATATTTACCAAAATACAAACAGAACGAACTTGTACCTATGTATTGCGTTGTTTTCAGAAAAGTGTGTAGGTAGTTTCTATTTGATGTTCAAAAGCAAACTGAATTTTCGTACAAAATGCAGGAAAGTTTTGTGAAAACATAGAATTTCAGCATAGTTGCAACGTTGCAACGTTGTATTGCACTGTTCGGACTATGGCTTATATTTTGAAATTTGCAGAGATAAAATTACATAACGTGTGAAGCAACACAAAATACTCTTAATAGTAGATTGTTATATATATACAAGGGATGCAAGGGACCGGGAAAGGGATAGTTCGAGTGCCTAAATAGGTCTTTCACCCGAGGTAAACACTCTGCTTTTCATTTCGAATATAAATAAAAACCTAATTAGTTAAACAAATCCATATCTGAATCTGATGAATTCATTTTATACAAATATCTGTACACGTATATAATTAGCACTCGACAAAACAACTGAAGATCGAATTGCCGCTTTCTCGCCTTTTTTGTGTTTTTTTTTGTCATTTTGATGGTAAATATTTAGCTCAAATCTATGTAAATTAAATAATAAATTAGTGAAAGTAAAGTATAAAGTCTTCAGATCGAGTCGGTCGAATAATCGGGGCTGATCGGAGATCAGTCTGTGGATTTCTGTGCCTTAGAAAGCACGCTTAGACGTTGGTTCCAGCTATATTTGTAGATCTTTGACAGTCGTTACGGTTAGGCAGAAGCTCGAAAGTCTGACAACCAGTCTTACAAAGGGGTATCGTATTACACTCAATTAGTGGGTAGTCAAAACTAAAATAATTAAATTCATATACGGCTTACATCAGCATACATAGTTAAACATTCAGTAAACGCATCGTATTTGTTCAGTTAAGTGGTGCAGCGTGAATTAATTACAGCAGACGCAATGGAAAATGTTTAATCAGAAAACAGACCGAATAGAATTGTCACTTGCGTTCCCAGTTAGAGACTTCATCATCTCAACCGAGAAAAATCAGTCCAGCAATCTTCGGTCTAGCCGAAGATTGCTGGACATAGAGGTTTATGTCCAGGCAAGGTCGACAGCAACGCAGGTATTTGTGGCAATGTGTAGGGGGGTCGCTACACATCGCCATAAAGACCTGCGTCTCCAAGTATACGAATTTCCGCGACCGAAAATCTTTGAATACAGTTTTCCTTATCCCTAAAGTCGGCGATGTGGTTTCTTAGAACAAAATTATTTATCTTTCATTTCAGACTTACACGTTTCAACGAATCGCACCCGTATTTATTTATTTTATTATTTAAGTACACATGGTAAAATACATAGAGATACGACATAATTATAATTTAAGTACAAAGGTACTGCTTATTTCTTAAGAAATTTCTTTCAGCAGACCTGCGAAAGGAGAAATGTAGACAAGTGTGTGAGAACAAAAAGAGAAAAATATGAATTTACTAATATACTATAAAAAAAACACGTACAACGTAATAAATTAACATGTACTTAAATAAATACATAGAGCTTAAATATATAAACATACATATTATAAGTATATAAATACTCACAGTAGAGGGGAAAGGTAATGAATGCTCTTTTAAACTTTAAGTTTCGTAATTTATAAGTAAGGCGCTACTAGCTTATTTACTTTGTTGTAGCTACCTGTACCTTTTTTTTTGTCTGGGAAATTATCAAATAACTTCTCCCGCTCTGGCCGGAGCGGGAGGGCGTGTCAGACTTTTACTGACTAAAACCCACCTGTGTTCCTTCCGTTGCCTGTGTGCCGGGGCCGCTATGCCTAGAGCAGCAATCAGGTTAGTAAACGTGAAATTATCACGCAATCATTCAAATTCTAACTCTGGGAAACTACCTACTTTGTAATACATTGATACGCAGGAGTACGTGGCCCATGGGAAATGTTTAACACTCCTGACTGAGCCGGTTATATAATCCGTTTTTATCAGTCGTTGTAAATACCGCCTACATTTAAATAAAAACGAGCAAATACGGATTTAACGTGCGCTCTATGTATAATTTAGTACCGGCGCGGCGGGCTAAAACCTCGTATCGTTCGTGTGTATAAACAAGCAAAACATTGTGTTTATGATCCCCGAAGGATTAAGCTGTCACAATTAGAAGCGTTGTTAGACTGGAATCACATTTACAACAACATTATTTGTTTTGTTTACTGACTTAAAAATAGAAGAGGTTTTCAGTTCGGAGGTTCTTCAAAATGTAAGCAAACCTGAGAAATGTAATTAAGAAGTATAGTTTGCTCGTTTGTCTTTCGTAGTTTAGTCAGTGCTGAAGATATGAACTCAAAAGCACTATTTTTTTATTTTTTTTTCAGGGTGGGAAATCATCAAATGACTTCTCCCGCTCTGGGCAGAGCGAGAGGGTGTGTCAGACTTTTACTGACTAAAACCCACCCGTGTTCCTTCCATTGCCTGTGTGCCGGGGCCGCGATATCCCTTTCGGACAAACCCGCAACCCCAGCAAAAAGCACTAATTAACTTCACTCGTAACATCATTTAATTATTTTTGTTCGAAGTAGGGTTTACTTTTATGTTTCCAAAGTTATTCAATTGCCTTAGACATAAAGTTATCTGAGCAAGTATCTATCAAAAATAATAGATTGTTTTTGATAGGCACTTAAGGATTAAAGCGTTTTATATCTTTTGAAATGCCATACTTTACGCCCACAATATCGTTTTATTTCCATTCCTTTTAAAATGTTCCGTAAAGTCCTTTTAAAGTCTATTGAATTCCTTCTTTTATGCTTTGATGAAAGTCGACTGCCGAGAACTGGTAAACTGCTGAGCAAGCGTTCTCTAAAAGAACAAGACGGATCTTTATTGGTTTACACAGCCGTAAGGCTGCAACGTGACATGTGAACATGTGCCAGTAGACGGTAACAAACACCAATTTAACCCGTGTCGCTATTTTGAGAGCAAAGGCACAATGTAAAAAGATATAGAAGTTTGAGGACAGTTTATATTACAAGTATCTTCAAGTGGCACCGGTGACTGAAAAGTTATGTGGAAATGGTATGATGCGATGCGGAGGAGTGAGGAAAGTTTTGACTATGGATGGGGATGGCTATAAGAATATGGAAAGACCAAAGAAACGATGGATGGACTGTGTGAAAGATAATATGGATAGAAAGGGGGTGAGTACCGAGATGACTAATAGTAGAAAAAGGCATTTTGCGCCGTCCCTAAATACATTGGGACAACGGCAAGAGAATGATGATCACGATCTATTATAAGTACTCGTATATACGGTAAATATTTTAATGGGCCGTTGACTGTTACTCAGATTTTTGGACCTGAATCCTTTACCTTTCGCCCGCGTGGATGTTGGAAATTTACTATCCCACGGGAACGTACTACCGGTATAAAAAGTATCCTATGTGTTAATCCAGGTTATAAACTATCTGTGTGCCAAATTGCATCCAAATCCGCTCAGCCGTTTTTGCCAAACATCCAAACATACAAACTTTCACATTTATAATATCATATATATATATATTATTTAAAGTACGATAGGATTTACTTTTAGATAATTCGCATATAAATCTTATTGTTGTGCAAGTAACCAGACACATTTGGTAAGCGAATATAATTGTAGTGTGACGTTCGAAGTGAACTTTACAGAATTTCTCTACTCTATATCTGTCTTTCTCAATGTTCGTAGCAATTGTACCTTTTGCGACGGCTTATTTGGTGGTTGGTATATATATAACTATGTTCCTAGTTGGGCAGGATTAGCGTTAACTTCAAGCTTGCCGTCGTCACCCTGTGGCCGAGTCGTAGTCGGGGCACGAATTTCATGTCGTTCACTTCGCCTTATTCACCAACCCTGCTATAACAGCCTACATAGCTACATTGCGTCAGCTTCGATATACGTTTTTATTGTTGTTTGTGGCCAAAGAAATAGTTACCCGCTTTATTTTCACAATTCCTTTGATCGCATCGCTATTGGTTGGCTACATTTCTGTAGGTAGAAACTATCATAAAGAATTGCTATTAAAAGAGCTTTTCTATATAGATAACTACGAAAAGATATTGTTTCTATTTTAAATACAGTTTTCGGCGAGATTTTCCTCACAGAATGCACCTCGTTCTTGTTATTGCGACCGGCGACCATGCCAAGTGATAAAAATTATATTAATATAAGTATGTACACGTGTAAATATAGTTAAAAATCCGGCCAAGTGTGTGTCGGACCACTCACAACGAAGGGTTCCGACGGTCAATTCTCCAAATGCAAATGTGAGTTTGTATTCGCAAATAATAGTTTTTAATGTGATTCAACTACAAATGAACGAATTTCGGACTTTTTCCTTTTAATTGTGCTATGAGACCTTGCTTCTTGACGAATTTCATGATTCTAGGTCCACGGGAACAAGTGGTTTTGATTTATTTGCAAGTATTAAAAAATTTGCCGCATAAATGGCCGTATCTTTTTATTGCGTCGACTTAGAAGCTTGATTTTTTTAAAGCTTCAAGGGACCGTAAACCCACGTGATTGATATTAATTTCAACTTGACATCTCTACGCGTTCCTGAGAAAAAGGGTATTGACAGACTGACAGACAGACAGACGGACGGACAACGAAGTGATCCAATAAGGGTTCCGTTTTTTCTTTTTGACGTACGGAACTCTAAAAGTGGATATAAATAAACTTAACAGCGTGCCACTAGTCGCGTTAATGTTTTAGCGGAACACCTATTGAAAAAAATTATGATAACTTATTATTTATTTATTAAAAAAGAACTTTTACTAAGTTACGTAGCGAAACAAATAATTCCAAATTCTATCAACTCAAAGTAACATACGTGTAATATGAAACTAACGAGCAGTTTCACTTGGTCGGGTTATATTTTAGCGATATAAAGCGCTGTCGTCTAATGTTTTGTCGTACTGGAACGGGTCTGACTTCCAGTACCACAAAACATTAGACGACAGCGATGATACTTTGACTTAATTGAATTTGGGATTATTTGTTTCATTACGTAACTTAGTAGAAATTAATTATTTATAAAATTTATAGTTTCTCGTGAAAGGAACTTTATATCTATACTAATACTAGCTTCTGCTCGTGGCTTTGTTCGCGTAGAAATCGTAAGACACCAGAATATAGGTTCTACACAGCCACATTTTTATAAAACTTTCCTGTATACCTACTACGTTTGTAGTTTTGGACTCAACAGGCAAAATATGCAGAGAGTCAGGACTGGTGAAGCGGGCAAGCGACGTACAGTTATCCGTGTGAGAAGCAGCTCGTCCTGGACCTACACCCGTAGCCTTCAGTAGCAATTTCCCATTGCTTGCGAAGTTTTTCGATTTTAGTGAACTAACGAAAGCCTGCGTTCCTGCATATAATTACTTCCTAATGGAACAACATTGATACACTGACTGTTGCCTTCTTACAGATTATTTCAGATGAACAGCTATCACAAAAATAATTTTACAGTAGATTGTGAACACACGGGATTACTCATTAACATTCAACTAACCATAGATATATTTTTTTTTTTATATTCATAGATAATAGAAGGGCCCTAAACTTAATGTTTTTATGTGTACACACGGCTACACATCAAGCTATCATTTCCAGTTTAAGCTGACCTCGCATTGTACGGAAATCCTATACAATGCGAGATCAGCATAAACTAGAAATGTATAGCTTGATGAGTAGCCGTGTGTACGTTCTACGAACTATCTATCACATTATAGTATTACAAAATGTAAAAAAGAAGCAATAAAATATATAAAAGTTGGGAATCGACGTTAGGTTTGCAAAGCTGTTTTCGATCCGCTAAGCTACTCGTATTTGCTTGGTTGAAAGTTGACAAAAATTGTTCTTATATTTATTTCATAATTGTTTCTACTTCGTTCCACGGAGGTATGATAACAATTTAAAATGTTAAAGTACGTTTTTTTTTTGTACTCAAATCTCAGTAGATCCGATAGAGTTTTTTGATCCTTATAAGAAACAGGCATCGACTGGCATCAAAAAAAGTTTTAGTAAAAATTAAAAAAAATCTTGCCGACTGTATATTTTTTTTTTATCTGTGAATGCAGATCAAAATGTTTCAAAAAGTTAAGGACAGTCACCTAAGTGCCTTTTTCTTGTAGCGACAACGATAAAGGTTTTGTTGTGTTTACTAATTACCCATCCATAGGTAATTACGGTTTAAGACATTTATTTCTCAAAAAGAATACAATTCACTTATCATGAGAAATACAAGTTAATGTTACTACTAAATACATGAACATATGAAGAACGGTAGGTACTCGTAAATAATCTATTAAGTAGTAGATGTACAAAAAGCATTTTTAGTGGGTAACAAGAAAAAATTTGTGTACTATTACATATCGTTTCTCGATGGCAAGTCAATAGCAATTATACATTGTTAGTAGTAGCAAACTGTGAATATTTTTTAATTTGTTAGGTAGTGCTTCAAAGTGATAAGATAGATTAGAAAAGTTTTCTTAATTAGTAAAGTGTATTGACAATACTAACACCAACGGAATGTTGCACTCTTGTACTGTAAGCGTTTAGGAAGAAGAGTGGGGCGCGTCTTCGAGGATGGCACTATCTGTATTTTTTATCTTATTTTCTAAACAAAATCATTCTACAACAATAACCTTGCAATTTTATAGACGGTGGTTATTTGCCAAATATACAAGTAAACAAGCTTACTCGGGGCTGGCTTATTTGAATATACTTTCGCGGCTTTCATCCCTCAAGACGATGTGGTGTAAACCTCTAGCTTATCCTCTCTGATCCACCTATGAGGCACATTGCCTGAAGATAAAGCCGAAAATTGGTAGGTACATGCGATTTCCGTTTCCCGAATGTTTTTACGCATAATCGTAAACAGAACACAATACAAAAGTCAATGTATTTTCTTATTTTCAATCTCGTGGTTTTATTATTTGGTAAGGAATACAGGGAATATATCAAATTTCCATTTTAATGTAAGGTATCAAAGAAACTGGGAATATATGCGGAGCTGTTCCGATACCTCGCGTTTGGAGAGCTTTGCACAGGAATAGATTGGTTGCACGGTCACCGTACGTCGCAGGCGGCGCGTATAAGTTCGCAACTTATTATACGCGCGTTATAAGGAAAAAACTCGCAACTAACTGCTAATTCTTGACTGCTGCGCACGATACATAAAGATAGAGTGACGCCACTCTCACTCAATATAGCTCAGTTGCCGCAAATAATGTAGGTACCTACGGGTAATAGGTTTCGTATAACTTTATACGACGAAAATCGCTATAATTATCGTATCTACGCGAACCACTGTTGCATTTTTTACATAATGCGCACTATACTGGAACTTGCTTCGTTCCATTTACCAGTTTTCTTCTCAGAGTCTCTAAGAATAATGGAATACGGTATTTATGTTATCACAGGTTTAATTTAGAAGAAAAGCTTTAGAGAGAAACTGATTGTCATTACCAGGTATCGCCGAAAGAAACTGATTGTCATTACCAGGTATCGCCGAAAGCACTTTAGCATCTACTGTTTATAAGGACGCGTGTACACATTTTTTTTTTTGAGGTTGGGAAATTGTCAAATAACTTCTCCCGCTCTGGGCGGAGCAGGAGGGCGTGTCAGACTCTTACTACTAAAACCCACCCGTGTTCGTTCAGATGTCTGTACGTTGCCAGGGGCCACGGTATCCCTTTCAGGGCAATGTTTGGGAACTGGAAGTGACACATGTGCCCTGGAACCTCTTTAGCGGCACTTGTCTATTAACTGCTCCCATATTAGGTACGATGTTTTTTTTTAATCTTATTTTTATATAGAGGATCTATTCTCTATATTTTTGTGAATGTGAGAACGTTGTTGGCCTTGTATGTTGATAGCATGTAACAAAATGAGGTTGATACCGAATGTATCTTTGTTTATGTTTAAAGAAATAAACGTAGTCATTGCCTGAATTCTGGTGTTTCATTATACTGTAGACTACAGTGTTGTTTGTGTGACGATTTGTAGGCCATTTTCTATTTTGTTCGGTTCCTGGTACTTGTTGAGAGTCCTGTCCTCCCATGCCTATTAACACTGTAATTTGAAAATATTGAAAAAGCCAATTATTTCTAAAAGAGTAACTGTGGAGTTTCTTGCCGCTTTTTCTCCATAGGAAACGACAATTTTTTTTTCAATTTAAAACGTTGCCCCACACTAAGAATGTCTTCCTGTATCGTGGGTGTGTTTACAAACATAGAAACTCACATACACTAACACCCAGACCCGGAACAACTACTTGCAGATCATACAAATATTTGTTCCGTGCGGGGATCGAACCCGCGACACGTTGCGCAGCAGTCGATCGCTCAGCCACTGCGCCAACCGTGTCTTCATGTTGTAACACTGCACCTATTTTCTGACATTTCATAAGTGACCATGTAGTTAGGTTGATTTGATTTGATTTGACTTAAACAACCATTCACTAAAATGAATCGAGTGCAAGTTCAAGGAACTAAGCGAGTAGTATACACACACACACACACACACACACACACACTTGTCACTTCCACTTGACACTTCTTCACTGTCTACGGGTATTTATGACGTCACGGGTAGCCGTTGATCTGGTACGAGTGCTACGTACGTAGCAGGCCTACGATCGCTGGCACTCGTAGCAAATGCTACAATTAGTAATTTGAAAAGACAGTCAGATCTCGTGCCCTTACAATTTTATTGTTGATGAAAAAAATGCATAAAAACGTCATAAACGTTGATTGTGAATCATGTCCGGCGGGTCATATACTGTTACATAACTTATTACGTTTTACGACAATAGTTAGCCATTATCTGCCTCAAGAGATTATAGGACCTCATAAATGATTCCTCGTAAAAATAAAGAAGATAAACTTTACTGTGTTGTAAGGACTTCGGAAAAATATTTTTCATTGTGTGCTATAAAAATTATAACACAAAGGATGTGTTGTTCCATGACATTTTATGTAAAGTGAATACTTTTATTAGCAAATTAGACAAAAATTACGATGGAGATAAATAATAGGAGGGAGTAGATTTGGATTTTGTCTCATACTTTTTGCATGAAGTACGTTCTGTGAATGTAATGACTAATTAAATACGAGTACCAGTCATAGTCAGAAGCTTGAAATCTCTAACTTTGAGATTGGGATGTGTAGGTATCTCTATTCTCTCTGTATGAATTTCTTCTTTTTGCTAAAATAAATGAGGTATTACTTATTATTTATATTTAAATGCAAAGATCTACATAGCAGTCACTTATAAAAATACAGGCAGTCAACTGCATGCAATTATCATTAGAATTATGAATTTTAAAAGAAACTACAAAATACTTAAAATTGTTATCATGAAAATGGCCATTCAAACGCAAAGCTTACCTATTCGGAAAATAAAATAATTGGCAATTGAAAATAAATGGTAGGTATTTTGTGAGCTTATAAAACAAATGACGATAAATTTTGCGAGATCAATGGCCTTAAAATCCTTACAAGTGCCCAATAAGCCTGATTGGCTCCAAATAAATTACTTGTACCTTAATACCCGTATTGCCCATCATTACAATCTGGAGCAGAAATTATGAAAAGAAATCTGGAAATTTATATTAGCTTTTGCCCGCGGCTTCGCCCGCGTGGATGTCGGAAAATATCCATTTATGAAAATAAATCTGGAAATATATATTAGCTTTTGCCCGCGGCTTCGCCCGCGTGGATGTCGGAAAATATCCAATTATGAAAAGAAATCTGGAAATATATATTAGCTTTTGCCCGCGGCTTCGCCCACGTGGATGTCGGAAAATATCCAATTATGAAAAGAAATCTGTAAATATATATTAGCTTTTGCCGGGCTTCTGAAACAGTAAATTTTCCGTAACGACTGTCAAAGATCCACGAATGGCAGCCGGTACCAATGGCTTAACGTTCAAACCGAGGCACGGAGGAGTCTCGGTATGTAAAGATGGTCACCCGTCCACGGAGCAACCCCAAGCAAGCGTAGCTTAACCTGATGGATCGAACCGTGCGGCTGGTATTAAACCTTTGTGTTAATCCAGGTTATAAACTTATGTAACTATTTCGTTGGATAATGATTCATATCATGATACAAATGTCATCATCTTTCGATTCTACACGTGTTTTGATTGACTATTTGAACAAAAAACGGTTATTGTGACTAAACTATAACAGTTAGATATATGTATAGCCTCGTTGCCTTTTTTGTGGGGAATGATGAGTACTATAAACATGTAGTACATTATTTTATGTATTATAAATAGTTTTCACAGCGCATGCCAAATAATGACTTTTATAGGCACATTTTTTATACCTTGGGTTACATTATTGCAATTTTCGTAGGGATCTCTCTAACTTTTTTTAATAATACATGTTACTCTTTCTATTGGTGAAAGAATTTAAAAAATCGGTAAAAAATACTAGATATTTTTTAGTTTATCCAATACAAACAAACATGACGAGACGAGTCAATGCTACGGGTCGATCGTCGTTGCATAAATCGTCTCCTAGCATATTAACAGGTACACCCGGAGGGTACACTCGCTGATCAACATGGGGGTTGGCGCCCTCATGATCCTCTTGCACTAAGTCACTCGGTCGAGGCCCGAGATGACATCACCCAACAGGACGGGTCAGCTCCTGTTGAGGCAAAGCAGCGCCATGGGTCTTAGCCGGCTCCATGGCGCCTCACCCCCGCTTTTCCGGATATCGTGTAAGAGTATTGGGTTTTAGCATAGCTTAACGAGGGCGGACCCCTTCCCAATACCAAACGATCTCGATCATCGAAGAAAATTGAAAAAAAAAATACAATCACTTTGCTGACAACCCTAAGAAAATCTTAACAAAATGATATCTCTGGAACAAAGCCTTTGTAGCGTCTGATTTTTTGTATGAATATACATATAAATGTACAAAATATAAATACACTGAAAGAAAATGCGACCATGCAAAGGATCGCCAGAAAAAAAAATTGCTTGTAAGAGCTTGATTAATCAGTTATGTATACGTTAATTTGTTATTTTAGTCGTAATCTATTATACCACGAATCAGTTTATAATAAAATAATAGATAGAATGGAAATAAACATTTTTTTTGGTTTCTATGGACTTTTCTCGATTTATTCAATTTCTCAAAAACTACTACAGATAAAGTCACGGGGATGTTTTTAAATGCAATTTTAAGAATATCTTTCTAATGAGCATTGAAAATGCATCACCATTTTCAATGCCGCGTACTACCGCAACTCGGCTCCCGTAACACACTGTGCATGGTAACCTGTATTCAGGATCACCAGCCCAAGTTCCCACAGAAGGAGCACAAATAATGTTTAGTAGAGATTGCATAGGACTATAATCTATGTTATTTATTTTATTTATACTCACATTTTTGTGAATTTTTGTAATGAACTTATGATTAACAATCTTTCGCTAGCAGAACTTATTTAATTATTAACTTTGTGTAGTGTTAGGTCACCAAGATACAGGCTTTGTCTGGTTTGGGATCCGCTGTTTAATCTGTCTAAGTCTTCCCTTAGTTAGAATTTTATATCAGCTACTACTATTTAGGAAAAGCTTATTATTTTCCGAGTGACTAATAACTTAAAAGTCGACTAAATGTTTGCAACAAATAAAATAACTTGCCAGCGATTAAATATTTTCGCGACTATTATATTATGTAAGGTTCAAAATTAAAGGTGTTATAAAAACTAAAAACTAGCAGCTGCGTTTAGGTAGCAAATAAACTATACCAGTCAAATAAAATATTAGGCGAGGAGCTATAAATAATGACTTGGCGACTAATAATGTTAGTAGGGTGGCTTTTGGGTTAGGTTAGGTTAGAACAGTGACCATTAACGCGTGAAGGCGAGCGAGCGGAGCGAGCGTGCTGCGGCAGCGGCCGCCGCCGCCGAGCGCCAGATACCCTCTATTGTGGGTGAATCATTTGGATTAGGTTAGGTGAGAACAGTGGCCATTAACGCGCCAAGGCGAGCGGGTAGTAGATTTATATTATTTATGAATGCCCATTTTCTATTTTGTTTTCGCCATTAAGTTTCCGCTTAGATATTAATTCTGTTCCCAAAAGAAAAACTTGATGCTCGTTTAAATTAAAACGGAGCTTATTACTGATATATTAATATGCTACCTATTACTTATTACGATACTCCTTATTAGCTGCCAACCCATTATATATGGTACCCACTCTATTTTTTTTTTAAACCTATATTCATTTTACTTAGTTGCCGCATTAAATACATGCCTTTAGGAAATATGTGTAAGCTAAATACATGAATTTCAATTTCTGTTCCATAATTCTGTTAGATACCATTGTTTTGCGCGCAAATTCCAACGTTTTGTTTTACTTTTATTATTTCGGAATTTACGTTATAGTAACACAAATGAATCATGCGGTAGTACCAAAGTTATAACAATGTAGATTTAGTTTTTACATTGTTTATAGGCTTTCAGCCTGCATTCAATATTAATAAATTTATTTAAAATTCCAATAGTCGGTTTGTAGTGAACAGTTTAAATGTACATTTTCAGTTACCAAGCGTGGAAGCCATCGTGTAAGTAAACAATCCCAGAAAAATCTTATTTCCTGTTGTTCACGTTTTAGAAACGCAATGATATAATATTTTCATGAAAAATTAACTTAAAAATGGCTTTGTGATTTAGTGCCGAGCTTCTACTGACAGTCTGACAATTCTCCATAAACTTTTTCTGGTATATCCCATGTTGCTTCAGAAAAGTTACCCGCGTTGTTAACATTATTATTAATTAAGCCCCTTAAAGTTTTAAATAAATGAAATGGTCTGCCATTCAACGTGGCCTGGCTGTCAACTTTTGGGCTTGTTACACGTTAACAGTTTAATGGAAGAGGATTTTCATGATAGAGCTTTTTTGTAGTCTATTTCACCTTATTACCTATAAAACTAAACCTGACCGCAATATTAATATAAAGAATCTAACATGTGTTGTTTTCTGTTACGAAGGGCAATGAACATCAAATTATAAAAACATAATACCAGCCTGTTACTGTCCCACTACAGGGCAAAGGCCTCTTCTCATATAGAGAAGGCAAATCAAATTATAAGTAATTAATAATTATTTGCCTTTAGCAGAGTCTCCACTGTGCCCTCCTATTCATTCTTTGGTTATTTTGATGTCTAAATAACAATTAAAAATATATTTTGGCTTTAAATTATCAATATAACGGCCGTCATTATAAGCCCTTTCCGTTAGCCTCAAAGTATAATATCCACCAATCTCATAAAAGATACCGATTTTTGGGTAACTGGCAAATAAAAATATAAATGTACATATATTATGGGACATGGGACGATCTCTATAAATCCTAAAACCATAACATAAAATGAAACGCGATTTCTGGGTGACGGCCGAAATAATATAACGTTATAAAGGTTGATTCTTTTGTGTTTTCCTTTCCTTTGATGTTTCATTTAATGTTCCATTAAAAATAACCTGTAGAAGTGAGACCAACATATTGCAACGGTTCCACGAAGCCGTTAGTAATGTGAATACACAGAAAATTACAGAAATCCCTTGCACTGAAAAAAAAATATTTGAATAAAATCACCCAAATTTTCTTATTTGTGCTTTTTGCAAATGTGCTTTTTGGTTTCCAAAATATGATTCTTCCTGTTGAATAAAATCGTTTTTGTTTGTAAGATACTTAGATGCAAACGGTTATTGCGGACACATAATATCACTTTTCGCATATATTTTCATAAGAATGGAGCTGTTAGGAAGTCTATTGTGAAGCGAGTGGGTTTCCCAAGCGCGTACTTTATTCAGATTGCGGTCTGAATTTTAAATTAAACTGGTGTCGGCTGTAACTTGATTTTCGCTGAAGCAGTTCATAATTATAAAATAAACACCCTCAGAAGGCTAACTAGACGATTGGGAACTCATTGAAAAATACAATGCTGAATATGCTGAGATATTGATTTAATCGAGTTTTTTAATACGTACAACGACGATAGCAGTAGATACGTATCGTAATAATTAATGTGAAAGAATAATGGCAGGACTCCAAGTAATCTGGGTGACTGTGGCAATGCGGCCGGCACTGCCGCAACCGGCGTTGCCGCCGGGTAAGCCGCGATGCGCCCGGCTTGCCGAATAAAGGTGCTGCCAAACAAACGAGTGCCGCTCGGCAAAAGCCATGTTTTTAAGGGTTGTTTTAATATAGTTAAGATGTTTTTTATTTATAAGGTAATCAGTAAGGCTGTATTTTGCCAGGCTAAATGATGATTGATAACTTATAAACAAGAAATATCTTAACTATTAACAAACTACCCTTACTCATGGCTTCAGTTGTTTGTTCCTTACGCACCGTCTATATTTTCCATGCCAAATGATGATTAATCTGTGATTTTAGTAGTTAGAATAATTAATATCATTTCGTTTTCTATATATGGGGATAATCATACCCAATTAGTCTTTTGAAACTTAGTATGAGAAGCATTAATGAACCAGTACCTAAGAAATAATAATACATATAATTATGTGTGATTTTAAAAGTGTACTTTGATAAATTTACTAAGATTTTATTTTATTTGTAACTAATTGCGTATTTAATCTGTGATTTACAATTACTTTCAGAAACAACTGAGTAAATAAAATTTTCAAACCATTATTTTTGTAGTTTTATTTAAAAACACTACCTATGTACTAAGTCTAACGTTACGAGCCCTAGTTACATTTTACTTAGATATTTTCTTTCTTTTCCAAACAAATATGTAATACGAGCATACCTACCTACAAAAACTCTAAGGTGCCAACCCTAGTGGGGCACAATCCACAAAATATTTAGTTTTAGTTACAGTAAACCAAAGAGTATGTAGTAAACATTAAAGATGGCGGAAATGACCGTCGTCGACGGCCGATCGTCACCGCGTATTATGGCAACGTAGATTCCGTATTACGTTATGGAGTAATTTTCTGGGCAAATTCCTGTAAAAAAACTTGACATTTTTAAAGCACAAAAGAGGTGCATTAGATCCATATGCAATCTTAAATCAGCAGAAAGTTGCAAACCGCATTTATCATCTTAAAAATACTAACGTTACCTTGTCTTTACATATACGAGACTGCTTTGTTCGTAAAGAAAAACGGTGATTTATTTAAAAAAGCTTCAGAACAAAGCTATCGGTCCATAAGACCAACATATCGACATGAATTATGCCTAAGAAGTTCAAAAACAGCACTTATGCACAAGAGCATATTTTGCATGGCTCAAAAAGTGTTTAATAAGCTACCAAATGACATAAAAGATTTAAACTTGACACAATTTAAACGTAAACTAAATATTTTTTTAATAAACAAGTGCTACTATACCATTGACGAATTCCTAGTTGACAAAATTTCATTTGACTGACCATTTATTGTATTTATGTTTTAATGTAATATTCTTATACATATGTCCATTAATTTATTACAATATATTAAATCATAAATTTAATTTTTTATGGACATTAATTAGTTCTTTATGTTGCATGTAATGTATAACCTCTAATATTGTAATTTAACAATGCATGCCTTTTAAGGTACATTTTTTAGTTACTATAAAATATGTTTAAGACCCTGTTGTATCACCAAAAATCGCATTAATAAAAACTTTGAACTTTGAATAATAAAAATAAAATAAAGTTAAAAATTCCCCATGAATAGTGTCAATAATGGCAACTGAAAGGAAAAGTGGCACAAGTCGCATACTGTTTATAATATTAAGGCCTCTACAAATTGGAAATCTAGAAGACCGCCATGTCCTATCATGCTCTATGCACTTCTATACAAAGCAAGCAGCCATATCCACGTGTTTCTTGATTATTGACAAAATGTCTTTTCGACGATAACCTAGGGATAAGTCCACTATGAACCATGCACGTTTTTTTGCACTGCAATTGCCAACCAACCGTCTATTGCTTTGCGTCGTGCAGCGTACACGGCCGGACAGGCTCTAACGGATAAAACTTCTCGCGACACGTGTCCCTAGAGAGGTATGTATGGCAACATCGAAAATAATGAAAAAGGTCGTGAGGCAAGATATCTAGAGACGTTGGCGGACATCGCCCGACGTTTCAAGCGACTGGTGTCGCAGGACATTTGTTCAGTGAATACGAGGCTTTATCACTGACAATACTTATCGTCACTGGGCTTTATAGATGTATTATTTAAAACTAGATGGGCTTACAGAACCGGTTGAAGTGGCGGTGCTTGGGGGAGGCTTATTTTCAGCAGTGGACGTCTTTTGGCTGAAATGATGATGATGAGATGGGCTTAATTGGGCAGCTGTCACCATGAAATCCTTTACAAATATTTTCTATATACTGTCTACAGCCTGTCTGCCTTTCGGGGCTCATACGGGGGTCACTTTTCGGGGGAAAATTAGAAAATTAAAAATGAAATGGTTTGCAAACTGTATCGTGTGACATATCAAATGAATGGACTTGTTGCGAGGGTTTTAAATATATTTTTTATATAATTGTGAAATAAATAATTTTAAAGATATTTAAGGAAATAGATGAAAATGTACTATTTTCCCCCTTAACTCCGAAACTCCTGAGCCTAAAATTTTGAAACTACGGAACCCTTAATTGTGCGTGGTCTGACACGGTTTTTTTATCTTTATTTTTTTGTGCAGCATAATAGAAAACAGCAAACATACAAAGTAAAGCTCTGTAACTGTTTCTTATCGTGTACATACTTGAAAGTATGTACACGATAAGGTCTTGTATTCATGAATGCGTCTGGAATTAACTGACACCAAAGCAGTCATTCTTCTTTGGATATCTAATACATGGGTACACTACATAAATACGAAAAACTTTATTCCGTCAGTCACAAATACGAATTTCAAAATACCGATTTTCATAATCCCGAATGGTTCAAAATTCCGAATATAACAACTCCGACTTATCATTACTCCTATTTTTATAATTCCTAAATTTCAATATTCCTAACGTTTATAATTATCGAATAACAAAAAGTCCGACCAAATGATAATTCGAAGTAGGTTTTTTTGTAGAGCAGACAAGACTGCGTGAAGTCGATTTTGCAGCGATTCGTTTCTGTCACTAAATTTTGTAGCACTACATGTTGACTTTTAGTTTATTCGAAGTATTGAAAATCGGCATGTCGTTTTTCGGACCGAGAACCCTTCGAGCATTTGACTCTTCGAACGTATAAAAATCGGAAAACTAACAAATCGCATTTACGACTTTCGGTAAAATATTTCGTGATTTTTAATAATAGACATTATAATTCTTAGGTATTATGACATTCGGACTTTTGAAAATCGGAACAACGAAATTCGGAATAAAATATTTAGGAGTATTTGGGTGCTCCCTTAATACATAACAATCAATGTTTGTTTGGTATATTATGCGCTGACAAATAGAAGAATATTTAAGAGCACTTACTGAAATGAGAAACAGCCATGCATTTAATCAAAGCCAACCGTGTTGTTTTGCTTGTAGTGAGAACGATGCACCAACGTTACGCGTTGCTTTGCATTCAAGAGCAAAACAAGAGACGGTCTCAGATATGAAATAGACAGCGGACTATAAATAACTACGTGCTCTGAGCGAGAACCTCATTACACTTGACAAATAATGCAAATTAACTCTGCAGAGTACATGAGCGAATTATTTCTAGATAACCTCATCTCATTCGGACTCTTTAACTCTTAAACTTATGCAAAAACTTATTAAATGAGGCTTTACCGTCGCCGACCAAGCAACTAACTTGCCTTTTACCTAGCTGAATATTAATACCACGTTATCTACATATCATTTTGAAGTTTTGCTCTTGAACGTTGGAAAACCTCTGAATTATTTATGAGACATTTTTTTCACCTCTTTTCGTATGGCCTTTGTCTCATTTTATATAATATTCTAACTATTCATAATTACTCACCTTTCAGCTTCACCCATTTCTTTACTTTAATGTCTCATTTGTAAGTTAAAAGAGGAGCAAGTTTTTACTTTTCGTTTCCAAATTCTTCACACCTCTTGTGCTACATTTTGGATGTAATTTAGAAGCTTTAGTAAAAGAACGGTATAGTTTTTTTACGAAAAAATCACGAACTTTATTCGCCTGTTTGAAAAATGAGGCTAAAAAACATGTTTTTCTTACCTAAGGAAAACTAACTTTGGTAACAATGCTAAAATTGCGACTCTAAATTAATTGTCAGAAAAGGTCAGTAAATATCATTGTAGAGCCGTTATACAGCAATGAAATAATTAACAATTACAGAGCATACAGACTAATCACACAGATTTATGTAGTTGGTTCGATGTGACACGATAATTAGATAGTGAATTGTACACCAATTCTTCGAAATCGATGCGATTACATGATTGCACACGTCATATGTGGTATGCAAATGTAATTTGGCACGAACGGGTATATAGTCTACGTGGCAAATGGAAGCCTAGGGTACGAGACGAACATATAAGTACTGATGATGTAATGTAACTTGTTAGTTATTATTGTATTGCTACGATAATATTATTTATACCTCCGCTTCTTATAGCTTAAGACTTAAACATAACTGACAATGTGAGGGAGTAGGCTTTTTTTTTTTTTTTTAAACTACGTTTGCGTCTACGTTTGTCAACGCTAACACCTCTGCCTATTTTATCGAGAATTAAAAGCGTGAAGTTATATATTATTATGTGATAAATTATACCTGGTATTATTTATGATAATCCACTCTCTTTCAATTTTAGGAGGTATTTTTCTATTCATTGCTTGTGATGAGACTACCTATTATAGGAATTTGGCAATTGCCTTGTACCTACTCAATTCTGGTAACTCAAAAAAATTGTATTGTAGGTATATGTATATTACAAACTATCTGGCTGCAGATTTATCGTAAATATCTTGTTGTTCACACACATGTAAGTACATGTACCGTATGCCGTTTCAAATATTTCCATGAAAATTCCTGAAAATCAAATAGAACGCATGAATTCTAGGATAAAATAAATGTCAAAACCTGTTGTATCACTAAAACAAGGAGTTTTTTTTTATATAAACATTTGCAGTATTATTAAATGTTGCACTAGTATTGATATTACATGCAACACGTTAATTATTTCTAGGATTAGCCGAACCTAGCCTAGTGAATCTGAAGCGTTAGATAGCAATTAGTCGCACAACATTCTTAGGTATTAATTAGTACATCACTAATAAGCGTTGCGGTTGCTTCCTTTGTTTGCATCACAATGATTATCTACGAACAATCTGTCATGGGTGAAAATCATAATGTGTGTAACTTTTCATATACGAAACACATTTTTCCGATTTTCCCAGTATTTTTATTGGAATAAATACCTTTAAAAATGTAAAATCTGTATGTAAAATCATCATTCATCTGTCAGTCAGAAATATGAAGCTAGTTGCCCATTCCAACGCGTAGTAGGTTCCTATGGAGAAGAACGGGCAAGAAACTCCACGGACACTCTTTTAAATCAGAATATTTTTACAAATAATTGGTTACATCATTCATGTTGTAATTATACATGTGAGAACAATGTAAAAAGACGTGCACATTAAAAGCGTCCGTAATAAAAAACAAAAACAATTTAAAAATTGAAATAAGCCGTAGCAGCTAAGAGATGACCAGTCCCCAATGACGGCGCCCGTTCACGAACATGACGCATGGATCAGCACCATTTAGCTCAACCATTTTGAAGGGAACTTAGTGATCCAACACACACGCAACCACCAGCGAGACATTTGAGTGAGCATGACATACTCTCAGCCGCCAGGGCACATTCAAGTCAATCAAAGACGTACCCAGTAAATGGTAGCTGTAATGTAGGTACATAGTGCTCACACATGTGCTATGCAATTACATAATACTAAAAGACTGAATTTATACAATCTAATGATAGTTTTATAATCTTCAGCAGCTCCAACAATATTTTTGAATGCTAATCAATTAGTTTATGCGCCCTTGTGGAGCTGGACCAGCGTTGAGCCAAGCATTTTTGTCATCAATGTAATCCCCCAACTTATAATATGCTTGGCTGCATAGTGTGCGTTTTATAGAAGATTTAAATTTTGTTTCATTCAGTTGGAGTATGTGGGGAGGTATTTTATTGTAACGTTTCAAACAGTACCCCATGAAGGATGAGTCTACTTTAGCCAGTCTGAAACCCGGTTGAATTAATTGGTCCCTATTTCTAGTCCTATAATTGTGTCTATCACCTCTTTTACTGTATACTACTACTGCTTTCTCTTCCATATACCTCTATTAGGCGGCATCCCAGTAGTCACCGTTCTTGCCATACCATCTTTCACGCAATTCATCCATTCTTCCACGAGCCATCCACATTCCAACTCAAAACTTTCCGCACAACGTGATCCTCATTCCTCCGCATTACATGCAAATACCATGTCAATCGAATTACACACAACTTCTCAGACACCCGCACCACTTTCAGAATCGGAAACATGTATGTCGTAGACAAGTAGGTTAAGTAAATCTGCGAATAGAATATACTACATATAACGATAGAGAATAGAGTTTTGCACGCAGTAACCGATAACATTTAAAGGCATTTTGCCAGTGGTTTAGTGCAACTGGATGTTACAGATGATACTGTTATCAATACAGCGTTAAAATTGTATGTGTACAAACAGGCAAATGAGCTAGGATATCGTACTAGTTATTCGCTGAACACAATAAAGTTGCCGTACTTATGGAAATTGTGCTTGCATCCTCTGTAAGCACCCTTGTTCAAAGTTCCGACGCCGCCGGCGCCGGTCGCTCTGTTCCTATGCGATTATAGAAGCCATAGTATTTGTTTCATTTAAAATAGACAAGATGACAGGAACTTAAACCACAGTCCTTTGACACGTTCCAGGTCACTGAGATCAAGTACCTACGGTAAAATTTGAAACAGTAATACGTGGTGCTGTATTCTGCATCCAAGCTATAAACTAACAGGTTAGTGGAATCGACACTAAGTATTTTAATTTATTTTCGGAACGAAGTTTCTTGTCGTACGTGAAAAAAGTGTAACATTTTTGCTGTCACGACACTTCATGTTACTTAACAAAAGACACCACTCTTTTTTTCTGTCTACGTTAACACTTGTCTACGTTCTATCATTACCACAATAGTCACGTCAATAACTGAACAGTATTAGATCTGATTGAATGATCATCCATCATTGTCTTGTGAGAGCATGTCGGTACATTCTTGAGGTAACGCAATCAATATCGCATCGTACTGGAAAGCGGAGTGGCAAACGATAGAGATGTGATGTGATGCAACACTTGCTCACCTAGTATTTGCGAAATCCCACGGCTAAATCATTTCTACCGAATAATGTCTTTTCTCATGTCTATGGCGTGTGTATGGAATTAGTATGTACTACGTATATAGGTCGGGTGTGACTATCGCTCTATGAAAACAATGATGGCGCGCAAACTTGCAACAAAACAATCTTTCATACTTAGTCAAAGTTGTCAAAATATTGAACTGGCTTTTGCCCGTGGCTACTCTCGCGTGGATGTCGGAAGTTATCCCACGCGAACGTACTGCCAGGATACGAAAAGTATCTTATGTCCTAATAAAGGTCAGGAAAGGATAAGTTTTTTGCTGATACTTCTGTATTTGATATCGACTTCCACTAATTGTTTCCTGATAGTATCTTGAGGCATACAAGGACCTTTTTTCATTAATAGTTCTTGGCCATAACGAAAAGATAACCGTGGTATCTGTTTTGAAGTTGTATCTTGCTTTTTTCTTCGGCAGGACACATCCTACTTAATTTATCGCGGTCTGGTCGGTTTTCGACATTTTTAGTTTCATTTTGCAGCTCGATCATGATATATTTTAGGTCTTTTTAGACGCGAGTACAGGAACACCAGTACGTTGAGCGCCGCATACGGGACACTCGCGGGAGAAGTGCTTTTTCTGAAAACCTACTGTATAAACGAACTATGCTGGCACAATAAATTCTAGGCAAAGAGTCCCTCTACTTGCTACAATAATTTATTTTTCGGTATAATAATCAAAAGTTAAAATTATGTCGGTCACGCTATTGTCGTACACACTACCCACATATTAGCCAATTTATTTTATGACTTTAAATTGAAATAACTTTTGATCGAATGGACCGATTTTAATGAAAAACACCAAGACCACCTCTGACACCAGGTTAGGCACTTACCTCACGAAAAGAAGAAGAAGAATGAAAAAATGACTAAATGTTACCCCAAAATACGGACTATAACTACATATATTACCAATCCCTTAAATCTCTTAAAAAGAGGTACTTACCTAAAAAAAAAACATGAATAAATGTGAATTTTAAAATCATCCTCGAAATAGGGGATGATTTTAAAATTACCCCCATAGGGGATGATTATTCAAAAACGCTGAAACACTTTATTCTTTATTTATTACCAAAAACATGAATTAGAATTTTCATATCTCTAACTTAAGAAATGCTGAGTTTCCTATACAAACTTTCATCCCCTTTACCACCCCTTAACGATTATTTTTCAAAGAAAAGGTAGCCTATATGTCCTTCCTCAGGATGCTATCTATCTCCTTGCCAAATTTTATCGAAATCCGTTCAGTGGTTCGAGTTTAGAATCAACAATATATTGAATAACCGTTCTGGCACAAGAGAACACTTTTCTATTCTATCCTACGATAAAGACACTGTCTAAAGGAAATACTGTTTTTATTGCTCGAGACAAATTCGTTTCACTGGTGTAAACTGGGCAATGTAGATGAACATTTTACGATATTGCTAAAGTAATAAATGTCGCCGCCGTTATTTGATAACTTTGCCACAGATTACTACGAATTTTCTATTAATATATTAAGATTATGATCGTTGTTTTTACCCGTAAGAGAAGCAAATAAAAACAAGAGCGAACTAATACTATAAATAGCGATTTGTCTACATAAGTAAATAGATCTAGGATATAGTATTCGTTCCATGTCAAATGGCGTTGTTATGGAACAGCTAGTGCAGCGCCTCCCACTAATAGAAGGTGGTTCCTGTTCAGCCTTTTTACCACCGCTGACGGGTTTATCAGTTCAGTAACTAGTGGATGCAAGGTTAGGCGTGCCTTGTGTTGCCTCTAGTACCCCACGATTTCAGAGTTTACTGAGGGCATTTATAGATAGTCGTGGATTTCGTCGTTCCTAGAAAACCAAGGTGCATTTGCTATTGATCTTAGGATACCATTTTGGACTCTCTGCAGGCACAGTAAATAATAATTTTGTCTTCATAATTTTTGTAATAATTTATTAAAAAATGTATTAAGAGTATGTGGGACAGAGAAGGCTAGTAAAAAAAAAGAGTGTTTTGCTTTTGGTGGCAAAGTCCCATAATTGGATCCCGTTGGTGATCTTGATTGATCTTATTGGCTTAAGGACCCAGCTGTAGATGAAAAAAGGATATACGTATATGAAGAAAACTTATTGGAAAGCATTGAAGAATCTTACAAACGTACCTACTTTTGCCTAAGATTATCCGTGCACACTTCGGACAGACATTTCTAGTAAGTAAGACGTAACAGATACATGCATGACTACGTATCTCGGACTATTTCTAAGAAATAAACTGGATGTTTTCAATAATCGGTTGGTCTCCTATCTAAAAGTAACTTCATCATAAACACACTATGGTACCTGTACCTTCTTCATATACCTATTCGTTATGTTAGGATCAGTATAATAATTATGATAAAGGGCTAACGAATCTAATGAAGATTGGCGAGATAATAACGTTGCTTTGCTCATCTAGTAGACTCATCAGCATTATTTAACAATAAATAACAGTTGAATATAGGTTATTTTCTTTTGATGAAGGCTGAATACCAACGAATATTACTCATAATCAAATCGTCTTCAGTAATCGCTCGACTAAGAAGATTTTCACTCGGTATCTCATTTATTTTCTTCTCACGTACTCGCAGCCCGGTTGATCACTCTCCTGTTTATTGATTATTTTTCCAATAAACTCCCTCAAGCTATTCATTTGAGTTATTTCAAACAATAATTATTTGTATAGAATTTTGATTTCGGGCATCGGCAAACCCTTAGGTTTCTGGGGGTTTTGGGAAACCGCGACGATTTACACACGAATACATTCGCTCATGCGTACATTGTAATTGCTTGGAAATAATCGAAATATATCGATAAACCACATAACAAAGGACTAGGTACTGTTGTTCACATTCGTATAGAGGCTTTTGTTCAAAGGTCTCCATTATATTAAATCTTGCCTTACTTAATAATGTCTCTATTTGTACTTCGACACCTAAATGTAACCTTCACTTATGTAATTTATTTGCCGGAAAATTAGGTTTACACATAGGTTACACAAGTGATTGTATGTAAATAGAGGTTATAAAAAATAATTGTAAAATTTTATTTATTTACTTCAGACACTAGTGATTCATATTTTTGTTAGTATACTTAAGAATACTTATGAATTATGTTAACCAAACATTTATATACACACCACAATCATACCAGCTTTGATGGGCTTTTACAAAAAGTCGATATCAATTGTCACTCATGACCGGATCGCCTCATATTTCGATTGCTCGCTTCACTGGCGGTCACATAAAGATAGCCTCAGTGATCCAAAACATTACTTCCGGAGGTACTTGCGGTATCTTAATAAGAACAGAATACGTATGGGTAGTTTGTTTACCCTTGTTTTCAGGATTGAGAAGACTTTATTATTGGTTACTGAGATACTAATCTCAGTAACCAATAATAAAGTCTTCTACTCTCAGACCAAATTAAAAACCAAGACGTAGCGCTGCGAACAATACAGTGAAGCATGCCAAAACTACACCTCCGCTTTGTCAATACGCGCTCACACACACACATTTACAACCATTTACAATCAAACTACACCTCACTAAGTGCACACATGTTTAACAAACCGGGCTCGCGTCACTGTTGACAGCGGTATGTTTTGGTTTTTTATTTGGTCTGAGCTTCTACCTCATCTAAAATTAGTTTTGCCATTAAATATTTACGATTTTATGGGAACGAAAATACGATGTCCTCTGATTTTTCGAATTAACAAAAAACCAAAGGAATCCATATGAAATATTATCCATTTGGATATATTTTATTTCCAGTAGGTAAACGCAACAATAATAGGTAATAATAATAAAAAAATTACCTAACTTCTAACTTTTCTCTTCTTTGACCACTTTTGTTAAAGGTACCTACGATTTTCGTCAAACACATCTCACCCCTTATAAATAATCTTTTACATAAACGACGTCATAAAATTCTGTAATGGTCTTCCTTTTTCTACATCCTTTCTAACATTGTCACTTTCACCAAGCAGGGTAGATAAAACCCTGCCTAACGACAAACGGGCCGTTATTTCCTGTTGTCATGTTAACCTTCTTGAAAAAGAACGCATTTTAATCTGAGCCGTTCGTTTTCCAAGTTTCAGGAGTATTTTCTGCGGTTTATACCACGATTTAAACAACAATTACGTGATTAGGCACTTTGGCTTCTCAACGAAAGCTGTTGATAACATATCTGAACACTCCAATTAATTACGTTAATCGATTATGTATGAAAATGCTTAATAAAATCGGTATGGTGCCACACGCAGTCATAAAGTTGCTGGAAGTACCAACAAACTTAATGACCAACGCCTTTATTAGTTTTATTGTTGCAAGCCGACGATAAAACTAACAGGATTGTGATAAATGGGTAGATCTGTAATTCTGTACATATCGTGGTTTTCGTCTGATTTGTTAGTACACTTACCTAGTGGTTAGCATTACTCTAGGTACTAGATACTTTACTCAGTAGAAAAACCGTAACGTTAAAAAAATTTACTGTTCGCTTTTACCTACCTATTAGTGCGTGCTCAATATAATTTTTAATTAGTCCTCAGACGAGCGACGTCAAAGACATGACAACTCGACACATGTCCAAAATTAATAAAAAGTGATTCAATTTAGGTGCTTACAAAATGATTTCTTTTGTTGACTGCTATATTTTAGGAAGAAGGTATATTTTATTCATCATAAAATATAATTTTGTGCACAGAAATAATATGGATCCTCTTTTATTATAAGTATATTGATCCACTTTATATACTGAGCCAAGTTTTAGAGAAAGCCGAAAATGGAGTTCACTTTGTATTGAAGTAAGAGGTTACTGTACAAAGGTCAGGGATATCCGGGCAACTTCGCACTTACCTACTGAAAACTTACATCAAAGTGTCTAAATTGCTGGTAAGTGATCGCTACACTTGACTAAACTATTTGTTTGTTGGGTTACGAGGTTACTATAATATCTACGACATTAATTCAAGTTTTCGATATACCTAATGTCGTCACATAATCAATGCTTTTCTTGAATTAATAAATAAAACTGGGTCACCTTACCATTTTGGGAATTCACTCGGCCCATAGGTGGCATAATGGAGAACCTACTACTAATAGGTATATACTTTAGCTAATATTAAACACCATTACTTTAAATTGTTGCAAAACCGACGGAGAAAATATTTATTCTTAGAAAACTCAGGGAAAATTATAATCCCACTTGCCCTCGACAAAATTCAAGCAGCGGTAACAAGAAAATAACAAAAATTAACTGTCAAGTTTTCATCTTCGTAAGTCGGCAATGAAAACAAATAACACGGCGATGAAGAGCGCATTCCAAGGTGGCTGACAAATATAAATTTATGGAGATTGCTTCCCCTGCCTTTCATTTCCAGGTGTACAGAATTCATGGCTATTTTCCTCCAAATTAACGGTGTCTAGTTTAACTGACAGCTTATGGGACACGAGATGTGATTCCGTAGCTGCCACAGATTGGCAATTATCTAGAAGATGACCAAACTAAATATTGAATGTTGACAAGAGCAGATTAACGTTTGAAATTGTTTTAATTAATCTCGTCTTCATTCGGACAGTTTAAGGTAAAACGGAATGAAAAACTTTTTCAGGTGAGCTACTAATTGCTTTATTAAATTCTCCGAACTTCTTAAAGATTTTTTATAAGCATAGAATTAATAGTCAAATTCGTTGATTCAAACGATTTTATCACTAAAGTGTGTATAATGATTGTGATCATTTCAATGAAAAGTTCACTGGCTTTAATGGCATAATTAAATTAATAACAGCTTAAATAATGCTTGAATAAACTAGGAATTCGTTTTAATATTAATTTGAAATTATGTTTACAAATAAAATTAATGTTTACACAAAAACAAATCACAGTTCGTGGTCAATATCAACTACCGCGATCCAGATTTATTATACAAGGTGGCAGGGACATCGACGCGCAACCCGTTACCATGAATTCAGTAATGTATGATTCGGAGCGTTGAAATTCTTCGTAGGTTATTGAAAAAAACATTTCTCTTCCATACATTTTGACCGCATGTATTGCGCTTTTCTATTTACCTAGCCTGCCTAGCCTTTTCCCAACTATGTTGGGATCGGCTTCCAGTCTAACCGGATGCAGCGGAGCATCTGCCTATCTGACCTCCACAACCCAGTTATTGGGTAAAACGATACCCCTTGGTAAGATTGGTTATCAGACATTCGGGCTTGTGACGACCCGTAACATCTGCCAAAGATCCACGAATGACAGCCGGGACCAACGGCTTAACGTGCTTTCCTAGGGACGGAGGAGTTTCGGTATGTGAAGATGGTCACCCATCCACGGACCAACCCCGGTAAGCGTAGCTTAACCTAATGGATCGACCCGTGCAGCTGTTATTACTTAGCCACAAGCTCCGATAACGAGATTTTTATAACCAACAATAAATTTCTACGCAGGGGGGTAATCATACAGTACTGAATCCATGATAACAGGTTGCGCGTGGTGTTGATGTTTCATGTCCTGAATTCATGGTTACAGTTTGCGCGACAATGTCCCCTTTTTTTTTTGCGTATGGTAAATCATCAAATAACTTCTCCTGCTCTGGTTGGAGCGAGAGGGTGTGTCAGACTTTTACTGACTAAAACCCACCCGTGTTCCTTCCGTTGCCTGTGTGCCGGGTACGCGATATCTCTTTCGGAAAAAACCCGCAACCCCAGCAGGCGTTGGTCCTTACGGACCCCGCCAGTTGGTGCTGACATCCCTTTGAGGCGCGCGTGAAACACAACGCGCTGTCGACCCGGGCCTGGTCCTTATCGGACGGTGAGCTGCCCATTGCTCACCGTCTGCAAGCCCGAGCCTAAGGTGGCCGGAAGTCGGCTCGCGACTCCCGACGCCCGGGGCGTCTCATGCGGCGACTAGGGATGCGAGGGCGCGCATCTTGCCTCTCCCTCGCGCGCTCCGCCTCCTCCTTCGCGAGCATTACTGCTTCGCAGAAGGAAGTGACGGACCCATGTACTCTCACTCCGGACCATGGCCTGAACCAGGGCCGGACGCGAGAGATCGCCGCCGCCGATCGCCTCCGTGAGGACACGGCGTTGCTCCGCCCAAGCCGGGCAGACCTCCACCGTATGCTCCACCGTGTCCTCCGGGCGATCCACAAAATGGTGACACCCGGGCGTTTCCTCCCGCTGTATCCTGAACAGGAACCTCCCGAAACAACCGTGTCCGGTGAGGACCTGCGTAAGGCGGAAGGTGAGGACGCCGTGGCGCCTCTCTAGCCACTCCTCAAAGAGGGGACTTATCGCCACAATTGTGGCGTGCCCAGCGACAATGTCCCTGCCACCCTGTGTAGATTACGATCACGACTGAGTTAATTGTGAGGCAAATCTGGATCGCAATCATCAATGTTTTATTTAAAAATAGAATACGGAAATATTGTATTTTTGTTGTTTTAGTTATATACTCGTATAGCAACTCTGATACAAAATAGGTTTGCAAAAACACATACCTAAGAATGGGTTACGTTAGTGCCCAGAAATCTGGGCGCATTGCCGCTTTGAATGGCACTTATTTTCAAGTAATAGAACTACAAAGCAGTGTTAATTGGCTTATTGTGAAGACGTTAAGTGCCGTATTGACGTTCTGAAAGGAGAGGTGAAGATTGGTTTGACAAGGGTTTAGTTAATATCTGTTCTTACATAGGTATTTCATAGGTGTCGCATTAATTTTGATTGAAATTGTGATTATTTTAAGCTAGGTACGTAATATTTTGGAAATATTTTAGAAAATTGTTTTTTTATTAACTGTTTGTATTGTGCATGCAGTCGTGCAATAGACTTATAATGTGCTTAAGCACAAAAGTTATTGCAACAACGTCAATTTTGAAGAAAATATTTTTTCAACATACGTAGGCATAAATAGCCTAAAACAACTTACCCGCTATAAACAAGGCACTCAATAATAAGACAATCATATCTGATGAACAAACTAAACTTTCCGTAAATGACAACTTGAAAACTTTTTAATAAACTAAGCAATTGATTCTAGCCAACTAACTTATGTGATGAATAAATATATAATTTATCTATATTTAAAAAGTTGAGGAGAACTTCAAAAGATTTCCGATACTGGAATACGTGTTTATGAGTCAAACCGCGTTCGTTCCCAGCGGGATCTCGCGCTAAACTGAACGCAGAACGGGACTCTTTGGTCCTCCGAGTAGAGAGTAATCCTTCGGATGCTAACAAAAACGGGTCATAGGGCTGGACATACCGCGATAACAGTACAGCTTCGTTATACGAGTATATGTATATCATTAACAAAGGCGATTTGCGAAATTGAATTTGACCGCCGTAGGTATCTGAAACGCTGATTGACGTGTTATTTAGACTGACAATGATACTCGCATTGGCCCCTGTTTTAATATGCATAAAATGTACAAAACAGACTTATTTTTGTCGACGATTTTATGTCTTGTAACGTGCAAACCTGAAAGTAGATTGTTCAGTAACTGTAATAAGTAGAGCCAATTTGAGTGCTTATTTTTTTTATTTAGGTAAATAAAATTAACTCCTTAAAAAAAATCTTCGTGTGGTATCACGGTTTTGCTTGATAAGCAGCTAAAATTATTTTATATTGTTTATTAAAACTTGGTATTTATCAATCTCATAATTATTCCGATGCTAATAATGCTGTGGAATCCTTCATAAACTTGGGTATTATAATTAGTATTAACACGCTTTGGTATTTGATACACCAAAAATTAATAATTGTACTTTAATTAGTTCGTAGTTCATAATACACATTTGGTGATAGAACTACTACAGTATATTAATTTTACGTTGTTTAACACATTTACGTGCCGATTCCAATCTCTACTAATATTTTTGTGTGAGGATGTATGTTTGTTATTTCATAACGCATAAACGGCTGAAAGGATTTAGACGAAATTCGGTGCAAATATAGACCATCATTGCTATTCACAACCATTCGACAGGCTTCCGATTGCCTATTCGCCGACAGCAATTAGCTGTCAGAAGAATAGCACTCGTCTATTTGGTTTAAACTGTCAAAATTATCAGGTTTCGGATCTGTGAACAGCGTTTAGAGGGCTCCTGTTGCTATTGCGAAGTATTGTTTTTTTAATATTATTGTTCCGCAAGCTTAAAAGTATAGTCATTTACGCACGGACTAGAGGACTCGTTCGACAACATTGATTGATGTTCGAATCGGCACGGAAGCGTATTCGATGATTGTGAATAAGATACATGTTGTAGATTGTCATATAGGATAATGTTCATGTGGGTACTTGAAGAAGTTCTTCTAGAGAGCGAGTGAAACCGCGGGTAAAAGCTAGTATTCTATAAGTATATGTGCCTACATAACATTATATCGAACCGGAGATGAATTTCCCTTCTTTTCTTTATTATTACAGTATGAGATTGACAAATATCAATTTATTATTAAGAGTGAGTTAGAAAGCAAATCTTTAGGAATTTGGTATAATTTTATTGAGAAATCAGTGAACCAATGTAATAGACATTGACATATGGATAGTAACGAAAATATAAGGGTTTGGTACAATTTCTGGCCGAAATAGGGTCGAGTTGATTGAAGAAAAATCGTTTGGCTTGTATTTTTAGATTAAAACTCGCAAAGTAGCTGCTATAAATATGTCAGTTTTAGAATGTAAGTGGAACATAATAATTAATTGGGACATTTCTTAAATGTTTTTCAGGGACAATATGACATTACCTACTGCACACCACGCAGTCTCTATTTGAGATATAATTATTTTATTTATATTACGTTCTATTTCAATCGGAGTTTCCTTTCGTTATGTTGATTATTCCTAGAATTCGGTAATTACCAATCTATTTATATCTTTTTTTTCACATGTTTATTTTTATTCAAGTGGCCATTCATTTTCTCTTGGGACCAACTCTTCTTCATACTTGTGATATTAGAAGTAAACAAAAGAAAAGCCTTGTGGTGTTAAGAAAAATTATGTTCAAATAAAAAATGTTTAGTTATTTTCTGGGTCGTCGTACAACAAGAGTGATATATCGTGTCTGGGAACACTCCATTCCTTTGGAGTTTATTACCTAGATGACACAACATGATATGAAGACAGTGTAATTTAATTTTATGTTTTTTATTAGAATGGTCATGTTCCTATTTAGATTGAATCGAGTTCGTTTAACGCAAGGGTAAAGCTAAATATGACAATGTAATTAAATTAAATAATTACTCATACATGCAAATTGCTGTGAGTATTTGAACGGGTATATTAATATATTGTTTTTTATTTGCATAGATATTGAATTTGGCGCATATACAATAACGCATATTGATTTGATAACCAAACGTGAGTGCTATTTCAATTATTTGAAATAGGCTTATGCTTCTATATTTACCATTATTTTTATTATAATCTATGACCATTAGGTACATAAGTAGGTAGGTAATCCATCACTTAGCCCGACTTCTTCGGCCAACCTGTCCGAAAACTGTTATGATCGCCTCGAAATAACTATTTAATTGGAAAAACAATGCACCTACAAAACATGAGCGTATTAATTGTCTTGTGATGATCTTTTGCAAAACCTCAAATGCCAAGACAATGTCAAATGTGACTACGTTAGAAAGATAAAAGCTAAAGTTCTGCTAATATATAGCAGAACTTTAGCTTTTATCTTTCTAGTAGACACCTATCTATGTTTTACGATTTCTCGCTAGTCACAACGAAGAATCTCAGAAAATTGACTATTTAAAATTATGACGATTTTATGACTAGCGAGAAGAGAGAATAAATTGGGATGACGATGATGATGCCGATATTATCGCATGGAATTCAAAACGATTTTGAAATATGTGAGATACCTATAAATACACCTCTAAATACCTAACAGATTTTACGACTGGGTTTTATTTTAATAGGATGAGTAACAAAATGTAAAATCGGTTTTTCGAAGCCAAGATTATAATGATACAAATCTTATTTTTCGTCAACTGTACACGTAAGAACGTGGCCCGGTGCCAACATCCTCGAAACGGTTTCTCCATTATCAAAACTACGTTATAGGTATTATAATACACTACGTTATCGCAAATTTTTACCTCTTGGCCACGATCTACACGCTCAAGCGACTTGCGGCAAAAACTAAATGAAAGAAGTTTTTTAGAGGATTCCACGAGTTACCGCGCGCGATTTATGGAGCGACGAACGGAAACACGCACGCGCGTGTAGCTTGATGCAAGTTGCGTCGCTTGAGGCCGTAAACAGGGCCTTACAGCGTTCGTCCACCGCCACCGTCAACGGGACGTGAACGAGAAACGAGATTATTCGAACCGAACGTAACATCCCGTTGACGGACATGCGGTGGATATGCGACCATAGTAAATGAATGTATCGCTTATTCGGCGCCGTCATCGTCATCTCGTTATCGTTCACGTCCCGTTGACATCACAATGGACAAACGGCCTTAGAGTGTGTCCAGATCAAGTAACATTCAATTCAAATTTGTTAATTAGCTTACACAAAGTTCTTAAATTTACAAGTAGCATGGTCAGCTCTCAAAACGGTGAAGGAAAACATCGGGAGGAAAGCGGCATGACCTACAAAAATTCGAAGAGATGTGACATTTACGTACCCGCACTGGCCCCACATGATGGATTATGGCCCACTCCCTCTTGACTGAGAGGAGGCCTGTGTGTCCCAGCAGTGGGAACATTATAGCTTGATTATATTGGGTTCCCCCTATGAAATTGGCGTTTTTTTCTCACAAATGGAGAACCTCGTCACTTATATGATTTAAAATATTCATCAATTGCTTGGTTTTACATCGAATAATGACCATCATAGACAACTACCAATAGTAAAAAAACCTTATTACATATAGTTTTTTATACATAAAAAATAACTTAAAAATTACTCCTCATTTTGTTAGCAGAAATTACCACTATTTCTTTTAAACTTAGCCAAAACTTATTTGGCGCTAAAACTAAGTGGCATAATTCGTTAACTTACTTTTTAAACATTAGTGCATAAAAGTTTTAAAACATTCGTGTTCATGGTTGTTATATAAATTAAGAAAATGTTAGTATGAAAAATGCAACTTCTTTAAAATTCTCCATACTTTTGTATGGAGAATTTTAAAGAAGTTGCATTTCGCTGATTTCAAAGGTACCTATGTAGGGATCTATTACTTCTACTATGGTATGAAATTCTCACTAACAGAAGACTTAGAAAGATTAAACAGCGGGTCCCAAACTGGGCATAGCGTGATCGTGGTGCCCCAAACAGTTGTGACCCCGAGACAGTTGACAGTTGAATGTTTTCTGCTAGCGCAAGATTTTTAATTCATACGTTCTTTAGTTCATCACACAATTTAAAAAAATTACAATAATGTGAGTAGGCACAAAAAAGTAAATAAAATACATACTCGTAGATTATACATACAAGAACAGTTAAGGTGAGTAAGGCTGTGGTGTAAGTGTGAGTAAGGATGTGTATTTTATCAGAGAGTGTGTATTAACATGTGCTGCAAAGTGAACTTTTTGTTTACTTGGCCTCCTACCAGTGCAGCAACCATTCTTTTAGTTTCGTTTTGGCCACAGAGTAGTTGTTCGGTAAAGTGAAAGTTTTTATTATAGTATTACACCTTTATGGGTAAATACGACGAAAACCGGGTCGTAAAGAGGATTTTTGTTTTTGGAAGGGGAAGGGGAATTCAGCTATTTTTTATTTTTATACAAAAAGTTTGGCGTCATTATTGATCAGGACAGTCTTCAAAGGCAGGTTCTGATCGATAATGACCCCTAACTATTTTGTGGTGTCTACTCTGGAAATGGCGTTGCAGTTGCAATCGCTAGCGGAGACGGCTGCAACTGTTAAGAAATTGCATTTTCTGTTGTTAACAGAAAGTTAGTGTATCTATGTCGAGTGATGATCGAGTAACGTGAAAGGTAAAAAAACTGTTATTTTTTTCAAGTTTCGTGTTAAGAGATTTTGCTCTAGCCATGTTGCTATGTTACTCACCCCATTTTCAGCTGCATCCAGAGTCTCATCCCAAGTAGCTTCATGAAAAATAATACCAGTAGCATCAGCGTAGCAGATGACATCCAACTGTGCAGTATTAAGCCTCAGAATGTCATTTATATACATGATGAAGAGGGTAGGTCCCTAATTACTTCCCTGAGGTACCCCGAAGGAAACCGGAAAACTCCCGCTTACACTATCCTCGATATGGATAAGCTGATGTCGACTAGACAGGTAACTGCTGAGCCAATCTAAGAACAAACCTCTGACACCTAAGGATTCTAGTTTTTTAGCAGTATAGGAATTGAGACTGGGTCAAAAGCCTTGCCGAGGTGTAGGAAGACAACAGCTGAACGGTGTCCTTTGTCGATGTTTGAAGACACTATGGTAGTCAGCAGTCACATGGATTGCTCAGTAGACTTCCCTCGCCAAAAGCCAAACCGCCACTCTGAGAGTAAAGAGTTTATCTCTAGAAAACTAAGGGCAGTTGTTGTTTATCCGTTTTTATAGGATTTTAAATATCACGGAAAGCAATCAAATTGGCCTGTTGTTATCAGGGGCATCTTTGGCACCACTTTTGCGAATGAACGTAATAACAGCAGTTTTCCGGTACTTGCTGGTACCACTGGCTCCTACTTAGGAACAGCTGGAGTTTTCATGCTCAGATTGCAAATGTATTTTAAGGGATCCAGTATGTGTTTCTGTGTGTGTTTAAGAAGCAGAGCCCGAAAATCATCGAGACCTGCAGCGCTGTCGTCTTTGAGATTGTCTATGATGTTCCCAATTTTTGGATTGTTAGTAGGGTGTAGAAACAGTGAGACTAGGTGGGTTTTTACCTTCAGGACCGAGGCATTGTTCGTTCTAATTGTCACCCGCCTGTTTGAGATGTTGTTTGCAACCTTCTGACCAACTGAGATAAAGTACTCGTTATACTTATTAATGGAAATAATATCGTTTCCTTTATATTGCAGCAACTCTTGCTTGTCGCTGGTTCGTTTAAGAACTTGGCATATTTCTGTAATAATCCGCCAGAGGTTTTTTGGTTCTTTACTATTACTTTCCAATTCGTTCCTGTCATGACCAGCTTTGCGCTGACGCAGAATGTCGTTACAGTAGTTTCTGTACCTTAAGTAGACAATTTTTAGGACATCATTTTTTGGTTGCTGGTTTGTTTGAGCGTGGAGAATGTGTCGATGACGGATGCATTTAATAAGGACTGACGTAATACAGGGTTTTAAATGAAATTTTGAATAATGTCCGACTGAAAATGGATTTTCAACCGAAAACGAAAAAGAAGCCTTATTTTCGGACCAAAATGAAACCGAAAACATAAATGATTTCGACATAATATTTCCGCTATTCACTGAAATCTTGTTAGTTTTTTTTACACCTTGGGAGAGAAAGAGCCAAAGAAATAAAACACGATAATTCCATTACGCATACAAAATTTCGTATATTTCTTGTTGCATTGATTCACCTGATATTGCCAAGCTTTACGAAGTAGGCCAAATGACGCGAGATAATTTTCGACTCTGCCGAAGCTTCAGCTTGTTTATAGCTGAAAACGAAAATATGACCGAATTATGATTTTTTTGGCCGAAAATGAAAACGAAGCTTCGGTAGATCATTAGTTTTGAACGACTGATTAAAATTTTTGTAGTGGGTTTCTTTGTGATGTCTGACAGGGTCTTATTCAAAAGAAGTACTGCATCATCAATATTTGTCGTGGAGGTAACATCAGTCCAGTCGAGGTGGCTTACTTCTGTAACCAACATGGAATTGCTGGTTTTCATTTTGAAGCACATGTTTTAAAAACGTTATTATAACCATCTTTCACATCTTCATTATTTAATGTTTCTATTGAACCATGTTTTATAACATGCTATGTAATATAGTGTGAACTTTACATGAGGTTTTTATAGTGAGTAAGGATTAAAAAGATGCAATTTTTACATGTTACCGCCAATATTCCTTCCATACTTTAAGATATCTTAATGGAATGGGACATCATTACAACTCAGCTATACACCAGTTTGTGACACTATGTTTGTCAATCTTCAATGTCACCACAACATGTTGGAGCACATATGCTGAGGAAGTGAGGGCGACAATCTTGATGGTTTTATCCAGTAAGAGTTACATAACCCTTTGCCTTCACCTGGCAGAAGATATCCGAAAAGAATTTCCCTCAAAAACAGGAAGGCACTTTATTCCTTCAATGTATTCATAATTACATAAAGTATCCCCCACACGAAAGCCAATCGCCTTCCGAGGAAGACCGCAACGTACCGACCACTCGGTAAAGGACCCCATAACCTAATAAAATGGGCTCAAAGTAAGTTATGAAAGGCTCTCCAAACATATTTTCTTTTTTACTGAAAATTAAGTGACACTTAAGGAACCGGGTAACCCTTCTTATCAAATCTAATTTATGTTATAGGATAACTTTTAAGTAATAACGTGAAATATATTGGATAATAATATAATGGTAATATGTATTTAATACGTATATTTTGTTATAGTGGTACGCCGAAATGTAGGTATTTAGAGGTATGAGGAACAGGGTGGAAAGTTCACTCACCGACTAGCCGGGTGTCGTGTCTGGTGGGCAACTGCTCAGAGGTTAAAGTCGGGAGCTTGTACATTTACATATGTATGTCCATCGCGCGGTAAACTCTAATTGCGCGATGCAGGATTTGTGTGACGTCAGGATGTTGTGTGACGTCTGGTCTTTGATGCGTAGTTCGCATGTAGCGATGGAGATGCCGCCACAGGTATGTACCTACTATAGATACGACCTCTGCCCAATCCTACGGGGAATACAAGCGTGATGTTATGTCATACTTTACATTATGTATGATAGATCATCTCTCATGGTTTAAGCCAGAGATTCCATTCACATACTTCATGCACAATGTGTCTTTGACGGTGTATTGGTGACAATGACTGATCACTTGCGATTGAATGCTTCAGTCAAACTGGGCTTCGAATTTCAATATACACACAATCAATCTGCCTAGCCTTTTCCCAATTATGTTGGGGTCGGCTTCCAGTCGAACGGGATGCAGCTGAATACTATATTTTACATGGGGCGACTGCCTATCTGACCAGCACAACCCAGTAACTGGGTAATACGGTACCCCATGGTAAGACTGGTTGTCAGACTTTCGGGCTTCTGACGATCCATAACGACTGTCAAAGATCTACGAATGACAGCTGGGACCAACGGCTTAACGTGCTTTGCGAAGCACGGAAGAGTCTCGGTACGTAAAGATGGTCACCCATCCACAGACCAACCCCGGCAAGCGTAGCTTAACCTGATGGATCGAACTGTGCGGCTGTTATTACTTAGCCACGACCTTCTCCATTCTAGAGAACCACAGTGTGCTTTTTAAATTTCTAACGTGACGTTATTATCGTGGACGTCCACGTCCAGATCACGGTATTACGATAACATAGGGAAGTAAAATGTATGGAAATATATGAAGACGCCACGATACGTTATAACGTGCACGTATTTCCATACATTTTATGAACGTGGACGTCCATGATAAATTGTAAAAGCGCAAATAGGCCTTTATTCGCATAATATCAGATTCTCAAAATAGTAGATTCTCCAAATATTAGATTCGCTAAATATTATATTCTCAAAATAGCCGAAATTGTACATATAACTCGAGAATTGCATTTTACTTTTTGTGATTCGTTCGATAAAAATATCCGGTCAACACATAGGGTCAACATAACATGACTCGGCTATGAGTAATGCAATAAAATCTCTTTGCTATGAGTATCTAATACTGGCAGGGTGTAAGTTTTTATTTGTTTGAGATTGTCTGTCACTGTCACTGTAATTTCTTAAAATTATTGGATTTTAGTTTCAATTTCAACAAATTTGGTAAATTAGTGCATGATTTTAAAATGGAGTCAAGTTCCTCTGACGACCTTAGCTCCAGTATCAGATTCATAAAAAATAAAAAATAAACAAACCTGCCCTGTACACTCCGGCTTCAAGGATATTTTTTTTATGAAAAAAAAAAACGTTCTTGCAAAACTAAATTTTATTTTTATTAAGAGTTTATAAATTTCAAAAAGCTAAGGTCTAAAATTATTAATGACAAGTATGATTTTATAATATAAATAAGTGTACATGGTGAACATGAAGAAATTATATGTTTAAATGGGCAGAAGAACAATTTTTATATTTAATTTTTCATTGATGTCATACCTTGACCTTTAATTAACAATGGAATTGAATAGGAATAACTTACCATTAATAAATTTTAGACTTGAGTCACCTTTTTAAATTTTTTGATTTTATATATTTTTTGTGTAAATATTGTAAAATAAAAACGGCAAAACAAAGTCTTGGCTTTATTATTTTGAGTGCTTGATTGTACTTCGGCTATTTTGAGAATGTAATGTTTAGCGAATCTAATATTTTGAGAATATAATATTTAGCAATTCTGATATTATGCAATTAATGGCAAACAGGTCCTGTTGTTCAAAAACAAAACATTTGGAAAACCATTACAGAATGCATTCCCCTAATTGTATGACTGCAATAATAGTAAAAACGTAGCTTCCATAAAAATAATAATACCCCATTTAGAAATTTAATTCATACAGGCAATAACAGTAACGTAAATGGGTCCTACTGGGGATTAATCTGTACGTGAGAAAGCGCTGGTCCATGGAGTTAATATTGCTCGATTTCATATAAATAGCAAATAGGTAGACCACACCTATGGCGTAGTTCTGTTCAATTTGTTTGTCTTGTTTGTTTCCCTTTCTGAGGACACCGAACATGCGGATTTATTGCGTTTACGTTGCGTAAAGGTAAGTGTTACCTAAGTGATGATTTACCACTAAAGTGATTATGTGATGTCTTTGAGCCACCTTTCTAGAACAACGTCTTAGGAACACTTCCGCGAAAATATAAATACAATTGTGTTTTCTTGATTAATTGGCAGCTTTCCGAAGTGGGATTTAAATTAGTAACTTAAAATCTTGTGTCACTTGAAATCAACAATGCGACTTTAAAATACTTTTTACAAAGGCCTCTCTAAATAGTATTTATGATGAAATGCAGTACTACGTATATAAAAGAGATATCAAAAGATAAGCTTACTGCTAGAAAATCGTTTAAAAGGCATCGATAACCTTATTACTAAACATTAAAGCATTAGATTTGGTTTTTACTGAGCTTTTGAAAGCTTAGCTTGTTATACAGATGTACGTTTTCCATTTAGCACTTAATGTACCAAATCTCATTATAAGAAAACCATCGGAGCAAAGACTTGGTCACACTGAGCCAATGCCATTAAATCTTGCAAAGAGTAATTTCGGTGGCAACCACAACTTCAAAGTTGCTCACTTGATGCCATTTGGTGCAAGCACTAAAGGTATTGGTTATAGAACTATAGTTTGGTTATGTAGCAAGTCTGAGCTTAGACACTAATTGAATATGCTCAGATGCTTAAGCATACCTATGGTAAAATTCAGGGACTTATTCTCTCATTAAAGACACAAATAATATAAAAATATTTTAGCGAACATTCCTAATAATACATTATTTATTTTAGGATTTCCCAGCATTGTGTGCTTGACCGCAACGTCCACAACCCTTGAAAAGGTTCTCAACCGCAATGCGAAACCTCCTAACCTGGACAAAAGAAATTCACAGGAAAGGTAAATTGAGTATGGCATTAATTAATAATTTTTGAGCAAAATTCAGTAAGGAGGAGCCAGTATTTTCAACATTTCATAACATTTAGACGAAGTTTTGACCTTGACTAATTAAAAATAATAACACTTTTTTGTAATTAACGAGTAAAAGCAACCTGCTGAGATAGCAATTTAACGGAACCCTTAGTCTTGGCGCGAAATATAATAATTTACGTACTTAATATTTTATGAATTTTATTAAAATTGGATCTTTGAATACTGTCGCGTGAAGGTTACGTTAACAAAGATGCGTGAACGAACTCATTTTAATAAAATCTTGGATCAATCTAGTAATAATCGATGTGTCAATCAAATTAAATTTTGAGATTACGAGGTGCTTTTATTACTATACGCATCTACGTGGTGTCAGAAGAAAAATAACGCCTCTTTAATAATAATATATCTATACGTACAGCCTTTTGTACCCATTTGTAACATTGTCAATAACTCATGTAATGTCGGCGAAAATGCCTGAATATAAGGTGCTCATTCTCCCACATTTCCCGCTAAATAGGTTACTATGACGTTCGTAACCGACAGGCTAGCCGTCGACCCGTCAATGCGCGGAACTAAGTTTAACTTAATAGAAACATCAATAAAAACTCAGACGAAAGTTGTGGAAAATAACACCCACTAGTTTTGTTTTGACGGGTGGATCTGCGTATAGACACACCCAGTTTCTGAAGAGCCAATCACCTGAAAAATTTGATGACAGATTGTCAACTCATGACGAGTGATTTGACTGGCTGTTGTTTTTTCAGTCAGCCAATCCTACCTAGTTAAAATGAATTTGACGATCTGCCAGGGCTACTTAATTTTTTCATTGATTCGTTTTTTGAATTTTTAAATATGCATAACGATGGAGGAAGTCATTATGCATATTTCCTACAGTCATTGTTTTGTTTCGGTTCAATCTTCATTTGAACGAACATCCTACATTAGGTACGTCTAACATACAGGTGAAGAAATAAAACCCTTAAAAGAGTGATCAGTATTTTACATCACGTGCAAAAAACCTATTATCTGAACATTGAAAACTAATTTGGAGTTTCAACTTAGTACGGATTATAAGGATAAAGTTCAATATAAGTTTCTTAGCCCTTGGTAGAAACTCTTTCGTTTGTAACAAATATTGTGCGAGTACGCAACTCTTGAAAGTTTTTTCATTATTTTTGATGCGAAATTTACCTGAGCCCCAAAGTATATTCGTTATTAATTAAGTAAATATTTGTATCTCCTAACTTAATATAAAATTAATATCTTGTTAAAAGTTCCTTGATGTATCTTGAACACGTCAGGTCGGGTTTAATACGCCAATTAATGTAGGTACATACTTAATTATTACTCGCTCTGTATGGAAAATTTAGAAAACATGAAAGTTTTGCCCCAATAATATCTACAGAGTAATTCTTTTATCCAAAATTTAAATACATAGGCTGCAATTAAATAATTTTACCAAATAAATACAGTAGCAAAAAATGTTAATGCTTCATCATACTCGTAATTGTGTCTAACGTGAATTTAATGTAGGTCACTTTACTGTTGAGGCTTAATTAAAAAGAATGAAGCTTACGAGTATGTACCTACGTACACACATATTCAAACACTCAGTTGCCGGACTCTGCAGGTACATTATAAAACTTATTTTTACGCGGCCTCCTCGCTCCGTGCAGAATAAAGGCTTGTGCAGACCAGCGCGACTTGTCGCGCGACGCGACACCGGTTATTGTTATACTGTGAAGTTTTCATGGAAATTGTATTGTTCGTGTCGCGTCGCGCGACAAGTCGCGCTGGTCTGCACAAGCCTTAAAACGCGTTGGATAAGTAAAATGGGCGCTTTATTTTTTTTCTGTACCGTCACGTAATACAGCTTTTATATTCGTGATTTTTGTGAGAGAAAAATATGCCATGTAATATCGTAAAGTGTCTTCACTTTTACACGCCCGAAGAGAAAAGGTATCGCCAAGTTTCAATCATCGTTATGACTGTTTTGTTCTATTTGAAGCTGTTGAAAAACTGAAATAAATTATTATTTTCTTTCTTAGGTCATCAGTTTTATCACTTCATCTTCCCACCCGCCACTATCCCTGCTAGTTTAAATGGGATTTAGGTAATAGGAAACCAACAAATGAATGTATAAGCTAAGATTTTACGGTGTGATATTTTCCCCGTATCCGCATGCGGTAGCGGAACCACGACCAGCATTAAAAATATCACAAATATCTGAACCCTCAATATGAAAATGAAAAAGAAATTATACTGTTGTAAAATAATATTAAATGAAAACAATTATTAAAATAAGTGTAAAAAAATTGATACTTCTAAAGGCTAATTGCTGTTTTTTTAAACTTTCTAACTCTAGTTGTAATCTCATATCAGCGAAAAGCAAACTAAAAAAATAATAATGTGAGCTTTCTTAAAAATACAGGGATTATCCCTCTGAACTTCATAATTAAATCTCTGTTATTTGCACCAATAAATACAACGCACGTTACTGTCAGTTCCTTTCATTTCGCACTGATGCACACACTAAGTAACTCATTCCTCTTTACGCTCTTGAACTCAAGCACTTATTCCCGGAAAAAATGAAATCTAATAGGGATGTTGAAAGTATCGGTGAGAAAGTATGATTATTGTTGTGCTATCGTTGACTGTATTTATAGTAAATCGGTAGATACCTTCTACAGATAACATAGAACGTTCTACATCAGTAAACAGTAGAACCTAAGATATCTACAAATAAAAAATATGATGGACACAGGCGACCTAATCGCTTAAAACCGATTTCTTCCAGGCAACCAAGCACACATGATTAAAAAACCGAAAAGAACAGTGTTGGTCGTAAAAATGATCTTATTAACATCAATCTTAAGGGCATCGCCAGCCGATGGCCCAGGGGGGGGGGGGGGGGCAAGTTGATATATGGAGGATGGGAAAGTAGGAGTTGTAGGTACAGTCAAGGGTGAAAGGTACATAATATGAAGCTTTACACTTTTAGTGCGAGTCTTACCTCTACGGCGTGGCCAAAATCGACGCTGACATTTGATTTTTGACAAATCAGTTTCAACCCGGTAGTCCCGATAGGAACTGAGAAAAAAAAAACCATTTTCAATGTTGGAAACATGTTTGGATTGGAAACGGACCTTCGGGTCGTTTTTCCCAAAACTATTCAGAACTGTAGAGCTGAAACCTAATAGGTATTATGACTGGGCCCACCACCAACACATAGATACGAATTACGACCGCGGACTCCGTAGTAGACCAAGTTTATGAAATATGAAACTTTGAAAGACCAAATAAACAAAATTGGCTTTATAGATTATGTACGTATAGTTTATTTACATTAAAATTACTTGTATTTGACGATTTTTTTATGGATCTGTAGGGGAGGGGGGCAGCTGCCGCCTTTGCATGATTTTAGTACATCATTCTTTATAATGATTCGTGGAATTTGATCTTTAATGAATCTGAATGACCTCCTAAATAACAATTCCATAGACTCAGTCACATCCTCGTCGGGTGACGAGTTGGGAGTTGCAGCCGTTTGTTGTTGTTGTAGCCGGGTGGCTGTTATCGTAATTTCCGCCTGCAATGTCATGACAGATGTCTGTTGCATGACAGATGCAGCCGACTGAATTACTGCTATTGCCTTAGATTGATTGTACTGATAATAATATCCCAAAATAATGTGAAAGCTTGTTACGTCATAGCACAGTGGTAAAGGCCTGTCCTCTCATGCAAGAAGTTGTGGGTTAAACTCCGGGTGAGTACCAATGTGACTTATTCAATTCATATGTACTAACAAGTTAATCTTGGCCATTACTGACATCGGTGAAGAGAAACATCGTGAGGAAACCTGAACTTATAGTTAATATATGTCTGAAATCGTCTACCCGTCTTGAGTAAGCGCGGTGATTGCGCTCGTGCTTTCACTGTGTGAAGTGAGGTCTTTGCCCTACAGTGGGACAATAATTACAACTATTATTATGATGTGAAAGCCTGATGTTTTGCAATTTATCTTTTTCTTTTTTACGATAATCATATTTCAATTTTCCGACCTCTGCCGGACGTATTTCGCATCCCAAGTTTCGCCTCGACACCCGGGTCTTTGCCAACCGCATGAAGTATGTCATTGCTTTGATCAAATCTTAAATCTATCCATGTTGTTGAAGTATGTTCATTGTTCCCTGTGCATTTGTCTTACTGCAGTTCCCACTCGTAGGTAAACAATGCCAATCACACAACATGCGCTTGTATATGTTGACGTTAAAATTCAGCGTACCGTTTTATAGAATAAACCAAAACTACAAAAGCGTACATAAACAAGAAAATGTAATTGTTAACAGGGCTGTAGCTTTCTATTGTTATACTGTATGTAATACGATGCTTATTATTCGAATTGTTCTTAAGATTTGAATGCATAGCGCGCGTATTATGCAAATATTTTGCTAATTAAATCAACAGCCAACCGTATTCAGCTAGTCTTAGGAACGAAATATCTTTACAGCGTTTGCTCAAAGAGATACATAGAATGCTTGATTCGACCCGTAGCACATAGCGTTCTATTCGTAGCATGTGGTGTAGACGCTACGACCAGAACGCTATGTGCTACGAGTCGTAGCACACGTAGCGTAGGAACGGTCGTAGCCTACGACCCTCGTTCATAATGTGCATCTCTTATGCGATCGGTTTTACGGATAAAAGACAAATAACATTTCTATAGATAGACTACCTTCTATACATTGGAACCGCAAAAGATACGAAAAAACTAGATTGAAATCTCTTTAAGTAGGTGCGGAACTACGGACGTTTTTTTTTTGCAAACTACGAATCTAATCGCTTTTAACTTTTTACGGAACAAAAAGCTAGAGCAGGTACCATAGCAACGAGGAAAATGAATGTTGTGAACCAAACTCCGCATTGCACCATTGTAGTAGCGCCTATTGCCACGAGAAACAAATGGAATGTACTGTCATTTTGATTTATGGAACTGTCAATGTATGTGTGCAAAAAACGTTTCATGTATTTCTGCCGTACATTGCAACCATGAAGTATTGAAATCATTTTGCAACCTCCGCTGTTATTGTAACTTATACACTCGCGGAGCAATATTTTCGTATACATTACATTTTCTGCATCGCGAGGCATAGGTCATCTCTCGTCATTCTCAGCTGATATTTTCATACTATACTTTGTTTGTTATGTTGACACAATGCAAGTTACAAATTGACTTAAAGGACCTTTGGATGTAGGTTATACCTACTTAATAATAAAAAAGATACAAGATGTTCTTGAAAAGTTTTTGTTTATTGAAAACAAAGAAATGTTTCCGACACTGACCTGAATGGATTAAAAATTGAAAAGGTGAAACCTTCTTACCTATCTCCTGTTTGAAACACAAAACAATTCCATTCAATTTATTACAATAGAATTGGGAAAAGGGAGGGTTTAATGGTTATTTTGAATATTACATTAGAATCAATAGGTTTCGCCAAAACATAGTCAGGATTGAGCACAGATGTGAACGTCGTATATTTAGCAAGTCTTAATTACTAAATGTTGCGCTTAATTTTCTTAAAATAATTAAGTCAAGTGAAGGGCAGATGTTGCTGTGAAGGCACTATGATATTAGTTTTGTTGTGACTAATATTTAATTTATTAAGAAAACACAATACCTCGAGTAATAAAAGGGAGCTGACGGGTTTTTTACCACTTCAGTAACAATTTTTTTATTATATATAAGTTAGTAAGCTTTGAAATGTCTCAGAAGTTTCAGACTTCGCTGTGATTTTTATTTATCACTCCCCTTTGTCCCTACTTCTGTCTACTTAAAAAAAGTTTGGTATCTCTAGGGAAACAACGAGATCTATATGTGTCTGTATCTATCTAATTATGTTACAAGAAACGGGTTATTATATAGATGTAGACTACTTCTATATAATAAACTACTTCAAGTAGTTTCACAATCATTAACCAGTAGACTTTGACAAACTGAAACATATTTTTTTTTACTGAATATGCCCCAAATACATGACTTGAAAAAACTAGTTTCTCTTTTATTTTTACTTGAGTTTTCCATACTAAAGTAAACAAATAAACTAACTAAAGGGACTGCGTGGCGGGAATTGGTATTTTTATCTTGGATGGACCAGCATGAAAGTTCTGTTCGACTTCTTTTCTTTTTAGCGCCATTTGCGCATGGTATCCAGATTTTACTTTTGAATTCAATTGGTATTGGCTATTCACCAGTCCTTCCAAATATGATTACAATATGAACTACAATGGATCCAACAATATCCTTTTTTTCAAACCAGCCCAGGAATAATAACATGACCGGCTTTAAAACTTTAATCGGCAAACACGAGACTCGATACCAGTAGACCAACTTTTAGATTAAACTATCATCCTCGTACTAAATTAATTTAGCGTAATGACGGCTTAGGTAAGCCGCGTATTCATTGGAAACAAAGTTGGAAACAGTTGCCACCACATCAGCATTTGTGCAACTTTTATTTATCATTAACTACCGAACCGCTCCTGCTTCGCACGGTTTTTTAAGACTTTACAAAACATCGAGAATCCTTAATTATAAGTAATTTTAACATTAAAGTATAATACAAAAGAAAAGAAAGAAAAATTATTTATTATGCACAAACAAAACGCACATAAAAATACATAAAATATATACATAAAAAGTAGCCAAAAGCCTCATATTCAAGCAATAAATACACACGTTAACCTTTCGGAATATAATTATTCTCTAAATGCTGGTGAAAACTGCATCAAAATTTGTTGCGTAGCTTAGAAGATCAACGTGGTCACACAGGCAGATACGAAAAGCGACTTTAATTTATAATATGTATGTATAGACTGATATAGAATAGGGACCATTTGCTGGAAACACTGTTTCAGAAGCATGTTTTTATTAACTGTTACTGAAAAATGTTGTGCAACTTTGTTTCCTAATGTATACGGTGCTTTAGTGTAATTTTGTGAATAATAGAATCCAATTTGGAAACTAAAGTTGGTCGCGCACAATGGGCTAGTACGGATAGACTTGAATGTATGCCAGCGTGATTAAAATGCTGCTGCACGTTAGAAAGATGAAGAACTGCCGGACGGACCCAGCATTCAAATTGCTATCCTTTCACATAAACGACATACTGTGTTAGATAAAGTGTTCATGAATTGTAGAAAATTTTTGAACGCATTATGTTAAGTTGGTGTTTTATTTATTGAAATTCTATTAAGAATTTTTTCATAAGTTGTATCTCTTTCAAGTTATCTCTACTCCAAGAATAATCATAAAAGTAAAATAAGTCCCATACCACTACATTACACTCATTTTAATATTATAAATGAAGATTTTTCTCGTCAGTAGTCAAACTGGTCACTGAGTCGAAAAGCCTTGTTTGAGATAGTGTCAGTTGCAGAATGGGTCACAGAAATTAGCCTAAGAAAAGGTATCTACGCGACATGTTTTAACAGTAACTATGCATGAAACGTATTGTATTCTAATCTCTTTGGTAAAGACTAATAGGATTAAAACTCCTGTAAATTACTACCTAGCGGATTGTCATACTGTTTGGTCCTGAATGGTGTTTGAACCCTTAAATACTTTTGCAAATTGAATTGGACTAAGGTACCATTTCTAATAACGGCTATTGTGTAAAGAAGACATAAAGAGAAGGTTCCTGTATATTATTAGGCAAAATAGTTACTAAGGTCCCAACTGGTCCCAGTGGTAGTAATTTCCATCTCTACAAATTTTGCGGGAACTCGTGCCGTGCATTTCAATGAGTTGGTTGATTTAGGTTCTGTCTATGCCTCTAATAATTTTACTTTCCCAATAGCCTACCAAGAATTCAGTTATTAATTAGTGTTAATTAAGATTTTGGCTTTCTGGTGGATTTCGGGTTACCTCTTCAATATGGAATGGGCAAATTAATTTATCTGCCATTGGTTAATTTTTCATCCTTTTTACCTATCGTGGTATAGTAATCTTATTATAGGTGTATCGTCTTCACATAAGATTATATAATTAATGTAGGTATACAAAATATTGTGAAAACATTTTAAAAGAGTAACGGTGGAGTTTTTTGCCCATTCTTCTCCATACGAAAGCTACCTTTTGGAAGAGGCGACTAGAATCAATTCTATTCTTTGTAAATGTTGACGTTCAAAAGTGCCTTTTATGCGCCTAATTGAAATAAATTATTTGACTTTGACTTTGAAATGGGGTACAGACCGGTTGATCTTGTCATATTATGAGAAGCTGGTAACTAAAAGCTCTATTCGAGTTCGCAACTAGTCGACTATTCCTAAATAAACACTAGAGTTTATCCATACACATAGAAGTTATAACATAAAAACTCATTAATGCTTAAAACTATTCCTACAACGTTATTCATAAACAGAACTGCTATCCCAAGATTCGTCGAAATACAAATTAATGATCGTTCTCAGTAACTTTGGTTATCAATATTGTTGTTATGTTTGACGTAGATAATCATTTGATTCCTCTCGGTAACATCGAGATCAGATTACGCATTTCGCCAACACAATTAATATTAATTTTACCTGCTTTATGTGTTGATAGATTATTAACTTCTCAGATAAGACAGGCGGCTCAATGATTTAACAAACAAGTGAGCAAGTTGAGCTCTGGAACAAACGCGTTCGACTATTTATTGTTTGTGTTTTGAAATAACTGGCGAAATATAGGTGTACTTAAGACACACCTCTGCCCAACCATTTTAATTAAGAAACTTTGAATTCCTTATTACAGAAACGAGAGCAAAAGAATCCTCACTTACTCAAAAGTATAAAATAAAGTAAAAAAAATGGCTGGCCTCGTTCCAGTTGACTTCCGCACAAAGTAAATATTGTTAGATGAAACGCTGATTAAATTAAGTAGAGGTAATTTTATTAGGCGTAGAAAATTTATCGGAGGTACTGAAAAGCTATGGAACAAATTAGAGTTAGGTAATTTATTTAAGCATCTAGAATAGAAGTACTTTAACTATCATCATTCAAAATTGAATTGATAAATGAAGTAAACTACTAGTAGGTACTCAGAAATTATAGATCGTATTTTTTTATTGTTTAGAAATGTCTATAAATACCTAATCACTTCGTATAAATAGTTTTTTCTGCATATGGATTTATAGTACACAAACCTCATAAATTAATATTCTGAACAGTTATCGATAGGCCATACAAATATTGGTATTTATCGGGAATAGTCTACAGTGCGAAATCTGTAACCGCGAAAGTGAAGTGTGACCACTTGTTAGACTACAATTTGATTTAAAAAACACGATTAAACGTTATTGTCTACCTACCTATCTATGTTTGTATAGGGTACATTAAGTAATATAGTTTTCTTTATGTGTGTCGTTTACCCTCTTAATGTAAGCGTTTTCCATTTTACGCTTACACGCGTCCTCATAAAACTCATTGAAATTTCACTCGCGCTATATCACATTCGTAAAAGTCGGGTCACGTCGTTATTATACCATTTCATAGATTGGCGGCGGTGGAATGTGTCTCTGTGAACTATTAACTGGCGACCCGATGAGTTTCATTACGGTTCATACTGATGGGATTTTCATTCTAAATTTTGAGCATTGGTTTAATTGAAAGTGTGTTGTTTGGGTTCCCTATTAATTTCTAATCTGACCGTACTCAATGTTACAGCTTAAATATAAAACTAAACGTCGTATTCAAATTGACTCCGTAAAGACCGCTTGCATACGGGATCGGGGATTGAGACGCAAGGCTTAGAATAGAAATAACCGTGACTAATGGTGTGAAATCGCCAACACGTAGTGAGGAAGCGAGGTGATGCTCCATCCATGTCTGTATGTAGGAGGCATCGAAAATTATAGGCGGTTAAAGCCCACAAGTCTGTATATAGCCGATTATATTTTTGTCTTCATCTAGAGGTGTATGGAATTGGGTATAAGGTTTGGTTGGCGTGAACTAGATTTTAAGGCTATGATCTCAAGAACAAACTTTTTTGCTTACTCCTATGCGAGCTTCGACCTATAAACGTAGGTACTATTATACTTAATTAATAAAGTTACCTTATGGGGAAATAAACCTTTTAACGTAATTTCCTCGGCGCTTTCAAAACTTTTCCTCTTTGCCACATGTTAATTAAAAAATTAAAAGATTTCATAGGAAACAGTCATATATTTTCCGGCATCATATAGACTGAAAATTTCTACAAGAATTTTAATATCTATAATATATAATAGCCATGAAAAAAGATTAAATATTTTAATTTTATTCATAAGGGATTATGTTGTACCTACTTGAAAGCTTTACATAAATAATGAGAAAAATAAAAGTTCTAAACAGAATCTGACTACGAATTCGAGCCGTATTCAAAATATATTTTTATAGAAATAAAAACAGTTCAAATATTCAAGTCTACAGGGATTCTATTATAAACAGTGGCGCGTGGCAACCGACATTAAACACACCGACAATTTCAGACATCTTCAGCTGAAAAGTACTTCTGTGTTATCTAAAGGGCAAACAACGGTATAACTTTTGGGCCAATGTTGGCAAAACCAACTTTTTTCTCGATAAAATTTTGCCACGATATTTCCTCTGTATTTTTTCGAAGGATTTTCAACTTTAACTGAACCAACTTAACTAGGCATCGTTTTGCATAGAAAATTGGTTCGACCTAGAAGTACTTCACAAAAGTTTTCTTTGTTAATCTCATGAATATCTTAGCGTTACAAAGAGGTTCTTATGTTCTACTTACATAATGTTACTACATACATAATGGCTTCTAATCATTGATACATGGCCAACTGGGACAGCATCCTTTTAGATAATAGTAAGAAAAGATTTATCCGAAGATTCAGCACTTTCTTAGACAAACGCTATGTGTTCGAATGGGATTAAATCGTACAGAACAGAACGACAGCGCAGTTTATCAAAAAAATTATCGCGTTTATTATCTGCGATAAAATAGGTACCTACTTATACTTCGGAAGATATTGTTGTCCCAAGATGACACCTGTCTCAAGAATTATTTCCAAAAGCGGGAAGTTTCGGCTTTAAAAGAAGGAACGGCAGCTAATAAAGGGTTTTTAGTTTATTGGCAGAACAATGAAAACAATAATTACTCGCTATTATATTTATTCGTCATAGAATATTAGATTTCTTTCGAGTCGAAGTCTGGTCAGACTTCTTTAGTCAAAATTAAGTAATAAACGTTTATAGAACTACAGTGAGAACCGTTTATAACGACTTCGCTTAAAACCTCGTTCCGGTTAATACGACGAAATTTTGAGGTCCCAGCATTTCTGTTTACCTAACATAGATTTTGGTTATAACGACTATGGACTATAACAACCGTAATCCGACGGTCCCTTCGAAGTCGTTATAAACGGTTTTCACTGTAGTAGGTAGGTTATTACCAGCATAGTACCTAGCTTATTTAACTTATTCAGTCCTTCACAAATAAAATAATGCAATTCCAATACGAAAATATTCATAACAGTATGGAAATATACGTTAATATTAACAGATAGTCATTGCTTTACAAATTCGGAAACTGCGTCACAGGTACGAAATTGAGGCGGCGTCATCATCATCAATTCATGGTAATGCCGCACGTTATGGCCGCTGGTTTCAGCTAACTGAGCTAGTATTACATGCTGTCAAAATCCCTAATACATCTAGTAACCGGACGATCAAAATACAGGACATATTAATTGCTGGTTTAGTTATGTTCGTAGTGCATGACGTTATGCAAATTAGGTAGTTCCAGCATGACATTATGAAGGTATCTGTAATTTATGGTATCAATAAATGACTTAACTAATCTCTATCTATCTAATCTATTTAGCCCGTGGTGTCCCACTGCTGGGCAAATACCTCCCTTTCCCTTATCAACACACGTCTGCCCACTGCCTTCTATGTTCTATCTAAAGAGTTTGGGTTCCGCACTTAGTCCTTCAGATGGACCATTGTGCGTGGGCTATGGCAGCCGTCGGCGTCGGTGGTTATTCCAACCAGCCCACCTCCCTCTAGAAGTTGATTAAGTCTCCTGGTCAGTTCAGAACATCTGTAAAAGACCTGTCTGTCCACTGCCTTTGCGGGCAGGTTCTTTCGGTAGGAGTCACGTTCATCCGTCCAACTTCGCCAAGCCTATGACTAGTAATGACTATGATATTATTATGCATATTTATGTCGGTGCCTATTTGTCAAAGTACAAAGTTATAGAGAGGCGAGAATCAAAATGATCATTAATAAAAAAGTAATTTTTTAAAGAAAATGCATCAGACGCTCGGGAATCGCAGAAAATTTGTATTCAGAAAAACTTTTAAGGAATGGTTAATATCGCTCTAGTCTGCAATAGTGCTAGCCAAATTAAGTTCATCAATTTACAGCAACAATATTCAATGTCTGTCCGTGTTCTGTCCATCTGTCTTCAGTCAATACCAATATCCATAGTCATAAAACAGCAAATTAATAATTTCTCTGAAATATTTTCTTTCTAAAATGTACATTGAACACTTCTGAAATCAAGCGACACCAGAATTGCCATTCTTCTTTAACAATCGGTTTCGATAAATAAAGAGTGATGGTCTGTCAATAAAATTATAAAAGATCGGGCGGCATATAAAAACAATATTCTTAATACAGCAGCCAAGCAGTACCACCACACCTCTGTTCCATGCCTGTGGCGTTTTACCCTCGAGTATGACGGACCCGATCAGCTTCTGGAGGACCTTAAGAACGGGTTTTCCACCGGCATTCAGGAGATACAGAGAAAGAGAAAGAGTAAAAGACAGAAAGAGAGAGAGAAAGAAAGAGAGAGTGATAGAGAGATAGAGAGAGAGCAAAAAGAGAGAGAAAGAGCGAGCGTACGAGAGAGAAAAAAGGGAGAAAGAGAGAAAGTAAGAGGGAGAGTAAGAGAGAGTAAGAGAGATAAAGAGAGAGAGAAAGAGAGTGAGGAAGAGCGAGAGTAAGAGAGAGAGTACAAGAGAGAAATAAAGAGAAAGAAAGAGAGAGTAAATGAGTGAAAGAGAGAGAAAGAAAGAGAGAAAGTAAGAGGGAGAGTAAGAGAGCGAACGAGAGATAAAGAGAAAGAGAAAGAGAGAGAGAAAGAGAGAGAGAGTACAAGAGAGAAAGAGAGAGAATGTAAGAGGGAGAGTAAGAGAGCGAACGAGAGATAAAGAGAGAGAGAGTACAAGCAAAGATGTTTAGATTTTTTTATAATTGCTCCAATGAATTTAATATTTTTCAACACACTTATACACGCTCGTTAAGTGGCTCTTATTGAACCGTTTTTAGCATCATAATTCAGTGTATTAAACACGTGTTTTTACTTTATATTATCGGACTACTGCTGTAATGTCACAGATAACTAATCTGTATTTGGTTGCGACTCGCTAAAAACAATAACATTGAACTTGCCTGGGAATTGAACGCGATATCTACGTGTCACTGATTAAATTCTCTACGATGTCCTTCTCACCGTTCTGGTTTTATTCACTGTTCTTTCTTTGTCCAGGCGGTTTTTCTTTGGAATGCGCTCCATCTGAACATCAGGATGGCAACCAGTCGGCTATCTTTCAAAGTGAAGGCACGTGAACATATTCGTAAAAAGTTGGCGGAATCATTGCAGCGCTGATTTGTTGGATTTGTTTTCTCCTCTACCTATCGTTATTTCTCCTGACAAAGTTTATTCGGTTTATATGTATGTATATGTATTAGTGTGTATTAATTTTCAAGTTATCTATCGCTTATGTTGCACCTGCTATGTTTTGTCTCTGCATCACCCTAAGGTTGACTGGTAGAAAATGCCTCAGGCATTAAGTCCGCCTTTGTACAGTTTTTTACTTGTGCATGAAGTTTTAATAAATAAAAATAAAATAAATACGCACTAAATAGGGTACACGTATTATCACACCCACTTTAACATCCTATGCGTGTTTCTTATCTTTTAATTAAACTATTTTATTTAACAATAATAGCAAAAGCTGGGATGGATTTTGAATTTTTACAAACGTCAATCGACTGACCATAGGCAACCGACATCCTTTTTTATGTCGTCAAAATTTATCTTGTCATTGAAATGCCAGTGATTGACATATATTATTAAATATCGACTATTTGTTCAAGGAGTGTTTTATTACTCCTATATTGAAAAAAAAAACAATTTAATGTATTTATAATTATTATACTGACAACAATCATGTTTTTCGGCTAGAATTTTCAAGATGCTGTTGGAGCTAGCCCGCGTTTAAAGATGCGGTCCTATTTCCTTATTAAATAATGTCGTAGTTCTATAGGTAATTTGGAGACCCCTCAAGTTTTAGAAAATTATACTGCTTTAACACTGAATTTGTTACAACTCATAACGAATACCTTCAAAAAGAGCACGGGTTGGCGAAGTATTGCCCAAAGTCGTCATTCAATACCGAATGTCAAAAGGAAGACTGTTTCTGGGAAACTCCAATCGTATCCCCTTCAAGTGATTTTAAATCCTTCGAGCTAACTAGATGAATACATTAACGTTACTTTTCGAAATATTATAAAATGTTTTTGTCTTTGACATTCAACATGTCCGAGGGACATGCAGACGACGAGCAGAGAATATGAGCTACATCAGGGATCACCAATTAGTTTTATTTAGGGTCCATTTAAAAAAAAAAATATGACTCGCGGTCCGTTTGGAAGACGTTACCTACTAGCAACCAAGATTAAAAGATGTTCAAGGACCTTGCGTATTTTTTGTTGTTTGGAAATCGATCATTTCTACACCTTCAGGTGGACCATTGTGCGTGGCTATTTTTAGCCTTTTTTAAGGCTACTGCGTAAATAAATAAAATATGATAATATATTCTTATAATATTTATTAATAATAATCTTCATTTGTGAATTCAAATTATTATTTTGTGTTCATTATATTTGTATATAGGCTGTTCAGCGGTTTTGCCAGTGCCTTAATACATCTGCGCGCGCATCGCTATCTGAAAAAACAAAACCAACGCGCCATTTTTCAAATATTTGGTATCGTTTTCGTTGTGTAACTTATTATCAAAAATTCAAAATTTTATGTATTGTTACCATCCGACGTAGAAAAGTTTTTAAAAGAAGCTCCGGTTCAATACCTGGCAACAATGGTCAGTTCAACTTTATAAATCTAACTGTATCATCTCTATAGTTACATTATTGTAGCATAAGTATTCTAATAATATAGTAATATTCTTACAACAAGCATAGACGTATAACAACAAGTCTGTTTTTTTCGTCGCAAGTTTGTTGAAAAACGTCGTATGAAACGCGTGTGCATTGATCATCACCCACACCAACACAGCACACTTGTATCATAATGTACTATTATCAGGCATTACAGACGATCTTTCCCTGTACTTTTCTACCTCTAATTTTGAATAAAATTAATCTCAATCTTTACACTTTACTTTTTTAAATAGGTAAAAAAATACTTTACAATGCATTTGCTCGAAAAGAGCGTTTTCCAAGCAGTCAATTTGTGCGGAAAGTGTCACTTTTTTTCACTAGTGCTTTTTGCTTTTCTGTTTTTTTTAATTTTTGAGGCCGTCGTCAGCCCGTCTCGTCTCAGACATTTTATTATTTGAGATTTTTTTTTCACAAATTTGTATTTACAAATCAGATGACGATGACGATGATTATGACGATGGTCAAAATCAAAAAGTCGAAGTCGAAGTCGAAGTCAAAGTCAAAGTCAAAGGCGAAGTCAAAGTCGAAGTCGAAGTCGAAGTCGTTGTCGAAGTCGTTGTCGAATTCGAAGTCGTTGTCGAAGTCGAAGTCGAAGTAGAAGTAGAAGTCGAAGTCAAAGTCATGAATTTTGTTTTTATCATTTATATACGTCGTCGTATGTTAGATGTTACACATTACAGGCGACTGCCGTAAGGCCCGCTCGTTTTTTTTTTATTTCCTCGCACAATGCATAGGTTGTCGAAGTCGAAGTCGAAGTCGAAGTAGAAGTAGAAGTCAAAGTCATGAATTTTGTTTTTATCATTTATATACGTCGTCGTATGTTAGATGTTACAGATTACAGGCGACTGCCATAAGGCTCGCTCGTTTTTTTTTTTTTTTCCTCGCACAATGCATAGTAAAACGTTGTATGATACACGTGCGTAAGATGATTTCCGCACTTATAGCATAAATAACTACAGACTTGTGATAAGTGATTTAACAATACCTAAGTATAGTACGAAAAGAACAATATGCAAAATTAAAACCTTGTACAAAAAGGCACTTAGACATCAAAATAAATTCTCCACATTGCTGTCATCTGCTAACGTGCCCAGAATGTAACGTGTACAAATTATGCTAATATCCTCTATATTTCAAATTGTTCGAAACGTGAAAGGGGCATCGGGTTGCTCCTGTCTGATATTACTAATGCATATTGCATCTGAATACAATCAACATACTACGACTTACTCATTACCAACCTAAGTTTGCCGAGATTGTATTCCTAATGCATAACAATGTTCTGTATGTTCAATTCAAACTAGGATGTCTGCATACACATGGAGCATGGATATTAAGGGGTTTATTTATAAACGTTGCTTAAAGTTAAGTAATGATTAGCGACTGTTTGACCATACATTTTTGACGTTTGCACGTCACTTAACTTTAAGTAACGTTTATAAATAAACCCCTTAACTGTTTAAAATACCTAAAACTGAAAATTCGACTTACATATGTACGTATATTCATAAAATATTAGTTAAATATTAACCCTTTTGATAGTATTGTATAACTTATTACAAAAAGACAGCATTACGGCCAAAGTTAAGGCATGAAAAAGTCTTTTATAAAGTTTTGCCGTAAAAAATTCTATAAATAAGGATCAATGTTTCAGAATTTAAAACAGTAAATTAAAAGTGTAACAATACTGTCTAGTTAACTGACTTTTCCTTCATGAAACTGTTCTATAAAATGTTTTTCTTACTTTCAATATATATATTTTTTTTCAATATATCATCTTAATAACTTTAGTAGAAACACGTCTACGAAATGGCATAAATTACCTCCGAAAGCGAATATTTAATATTTTTGGGTAAGTCCCTGAGAGCAAACTTGTTATGTTGTCCAAATATTCCGAGTGTTCCTCCCGAGGGTACCTGCTCATAATTTATGTTCCTCATTAAACATTACACGCGCGTTTCCTTTGTCGAATGACATAATTAATTGAGGAGACTCGGGTTAATTCCTCCTAGAATGGAAATTGATTTCATCCTTCGTCCCTTCGCAAGTAAACGAAACGAAACACTTTCCGGTGTCTGTAGAATTCAGACCTTATTTATCAGTGTGCCTTTGTACGATATCCGGCTACTGAGCTCCGGATGTATCAGCAGTCCCTCGTGGTATCAATATATTGAAAGTATTGGTTTTTCAGTACACATTAGGATAAAATGTTGGTTGCTATGCTTGTACTTAAGTAAAAGTTTGTAAGACAGTTCGAAGGCAATCAAGTTCATATTTGTATTGATTTTAAATTTAATATTGGGACATTTTTATAATCCTAATTACCGCTAGCACTTTAATTAATCGTCTTCAAAAGTTATAACGCCGGAAGTCAGAAGGTCTTCTAAAAATAAACTAACTTCAACCATGATTTTGACGCTTAGTATAACTTGGACAGGAGCTTAACATAAACTTTGCAATTTAGACTATAATTCCATCACAAACTGCGAAACTTTGTACACAACTTCTAAATCTACCCTCCGATAAGTTGGACACAATAATACCATCATAAATCGAGTGCCTTTTGTAAGATCGAGATTACTTTACCTTTGTACTAAAATATAGGAAGAAACGTACAATATCCAAAGTGATCCCAACAATTTATAGCTGAAATCCATCTATTATACCCCGGATTTACGATCAAATCGACTGACAATAAAACCTATCAGATTTTATTTGCTTAAACATTTTACCCGGCTATTGCTTTCATTGGATGTGAATGTAATTAAAATTATAATTAGCTATTGAAAACAAAATAGTGAAAACATTTCAATTGAAAACACTTTCTATTTGCTTTTCTATATTCAAAGCAATAGTTTAATCTGAGAATCAGCTGTCGTCGGGTGTTAATATTGTTAATTTAAAATTTAATCAGGTGCATTTGTTTTAAAATGTAACACAGTACCTTAAAAGTTCTACCATGCTACTCTTTGAAAATGTAACCAATGGATAAAGTAAACTTAAATGTTTAACTTTATTACTGCAGTGCTTCCCGAACGATGTTGTTGGTGAAGTGTCCCCGAGCAAAACGAAGTGAGGGAATGGTTTAACAAATAGTCTGGGTTCCGCCCCGTTTAACGAACATCCGAAGAAACTTTTGATCCCTCCTCCGAAGCTTGCGAATTTATTGAACTTCTACTTCTTAAAACAATGTTTCCATAATCAATTTTCTTGTGTCGACAGCGAATTTGAAATGAAGTATTCGTCAATATTTTCATAATTGGGAAATGTAATTTTCCACGAAACAAAAGGTTTTCTCTGTGCAACGATCACAATGGAGTGTTTTTGTGTGTTTGGTTTAATTTTTAGAAAACAAGTTTGTTTGTTAATATCTATTCATTTACAGAGCCGCGCGCCCTTGGGTTTAAAGTACTTTGTAAGCGATAACGAAAGTTCAAAGACTTGTAAACAATCGTAGAAGCACACTTTATTTATTTACTGTTGGATAATTTAACTGGGAAAAGTATACTAGGATTACTTTGACAAACAAAGTGCTGATCATAGTAGGAACTTATTTGACTTATTATTCCTTAACGGTAGGATAGGTAACTGCCATCCTTGATAAGTTACCTTTTACGACACCCAAGGGTCACAGTCGGGAGGCGAGTTGCGACGCTCTATTGTACTCCTGAATAATATTACGATCTAGGTAAACAAAGGACAATGAATGATGGTCTAATTCCGGTACAATTTTCCCTTTACTGATTTGTGGCAAATGTTGCCTAAAACTTAGACACATTATTGTGTAGAGCTGCGAACAACGGTCAAAAGTGCATTGCTAAAACAATTCTTTACATTCAGCGGTATATTTCACAGCAGTTAGAATTGGTCAGCTGTGCTTGGCTTCCAGCCAATGTTTGGGAATACTTTACTACCACACTTTCCTGGGAAAAATAATTATTTACACAAATAACTAAGTTATGCCTATGTGGTACAGAAAATTATCCATAGTTTACACTTCAAATAACATGCGACCCCATCATTTACGGGGTTGTGCCTAAAATGTTAAACTCTTGTTCTCACTGAGAATTCCTTAACGCTTTTGACTCCACCTTCATAGGACCCATACGCTATGCCGCCATACATATTGGAAGTGAACCCTCCGGGAGGGTTGCCGGCATTACGTTTGCGTTAATGTTAACTATCGCGGACGGTCAACGGCATTAGGTTTAAAACCGGTTATAAAACACTGTAAAACGAAGTAAAAAAAGGGGGTCTAGTTACGTAGTTTCCAACCTTTTAAGTTTTTTGTGAATATTTGTAACCGTGAACAAAAAAAAATGCTTGTATTTTAAAACTAATGCATATACTAATAAATCTTGTTAAAATATACATCAGATTTTATTTTCATGGTTTATAACGCTTTACTTGCTAAAAACCTACATTTAAAAGGAGCCTTCCGCGAGGGCTCTGGGCATCCCATATCTAGCTGAACCCTCCAGGAGGGCTCCCGGCTATGAACGTGTTAATAGAATTCCTAATATTTTTTCCTTTTCGGAAAACATCACTTTACGTTTCGCAGCCACCCTAGTTTGCTTGTAACATCAACCATTGATGCAGTTTTCACTAAGACAGAATAATCCAAGTTCGTCTTTATATAAACAATTTGTTTGTATATAAACTCTTAATTCCGACGCTCTCTCACCTTAATCTTTCACGAAGGATTTCTCAGTAAGCTCTCTTGATTTTCCGCACGATCTCGCCTGAATGCCACAAGGATTACTCTTTGATGTAAGTACTAAACAAGGGAGGATAAACGAAGTATTTATAAGTATAAAGTGTCTCAGTGCTGACACTCAGTAGACAGAATCTTAATTTTGTGTTTTAAAGTTTACTGGAGATTAAAATATTTTTTTAGGTTTCAAATAGATACGTACCTACGTACTTAAGTACTAAGATCACAAGATATTATTAAAATATTAAAAAGTCTTTTAAAAACCCAAATAGTGTCGAAACCTATACGAAATTTAAAAATAATGAGCAAAGTATTCCGAACAAAATCTCTTCTAATTTTAGAATATAATTAAAATATCTAAGAACAAACTTCCACTTTTAAGCCATTCATCGTTGAGTCGAGTCTTTTATATGTTCGTCAGTTTTCATATTCTTTCCTTTATCAAGTCAGAACACGTCCTTTTGAAGCTACGGCAATAAGCAGACTATTGCATAGAAAACAATATTTAATTTCTTGATAACAATTATCAAAACAGTCATTATATTTTTCATATTTTATTCAGAAATATAAATCTTATTTATTTTTAATTAATTGTCGGCGTCAGCCAGTGTCATATTTTTAATTCGGTCTGTCATTTAAAGAAAATGGCTAATTGTCATTCAGCGGTATTGACATAACGACGAAAAATATAGTGCTGAGTCGGTACAGCAGATTCTATCGTGTGATGACCAGACGAAAAAATAACCCTTAAGGTGGCAAAAATATTTTGGATTTGACTGCACCAAGCACTGAATTATCTACGTTTATATTATCTTTTTAATGACCTGCTTCATTAAAACAACATACATACGTTACAACACTACACTTTGATAGCGTCAAAGCTTACAAACTTTCTTAAAATAGCAAAATGTCGACAAGTATCTGCCAGTCTCGAAATGAGGGTGTAAAAACTTCGTGAGAAATCTTTCAACGTAAATTCTTACATGTATATCTTATGTAATGCCCCTGGAATGCCGATATACACCATCGGCTATAAGTGCATGTTCATAAACGAGTCGCTTGCCAAAAATATCTGCCTCGAACATTCAATAAAATATCTTTGGAAACGGCCCTAACTGAGAAAAAACGTGAACGTTGAGGTACATATTTATAGATACTTTTCATATTATATTTAAACAGGTTTCTTCTACCAGACTGCGGTCTAACTTAAAGAAAAAACAATCTGCCTAGCATTTTCCCAACTATGTTGGGGCTGTTTCCAGTCTAACTGGATGCAGCTGAATAACAGTATTTTACATGGAGACACTGTCTATCTGACCTCCACAACCTAGTTAATGGGTAAAACGATACCCCTTGGTACTGGTTGTCAGACTTACCTACTTAAAAACATAAAAAATATTAAACAAGTAGCCGTCGCCGTTGCCGTCGCCGTAGCCGTCGCCGTAGCCGTCGCCGTCGCCGTAGCCGTCGCCGTTGCCGTCGCCGTCGCCGTAGCAATGACAGCCGTGATAAATAAGCACCATGCATTATGTAAACGAAGATTCACATGCCATTTGAATATGCAGACAGGTAGAAAGTGCATATAACATATGGCCACGTGGCCCGTTTATGGCCACGAGCATTCCCACCGGAACTCAACCTGCTGAGATGTACAGCGTGTAGCAGAATTATGTGGTCATATTAGGGTGTGGTACAGAATATCAAACAGATTTTTTTTTGCATGGAATCACAATCTTGATCGCGAAAACATATCAGCTGTCCATACATTTGGGTCGATAAGATATTGAAGTTTTGTTAGTATGTTGATACCATGGAGAAAGTTGTTCAGTGTTCACCCTTAAAATAATATGATACCGCATTTCTGATACAGGCTGTATGTATTGAAATGTAAGTAATGCAAATACCCGCAGCCAATAGTTTGTATAGTTGTGTGACACTTCACTACGTGAAATATGGAATTCTCGGTGACTCAAAGTTCCGTTTAAGTTTTCATGCTCTCGGAATGTAAGGTAAATATCAAGTTTTATTATCTGTTTCTCACTGGAGAGAGCTGGGAGCTGTAATAGTCAATAGAAAGACGTGGAACGCGGTGCATCTACCTACGGCTACGTGACGAGCTAGAAATATTTGATATGTATTAGGTACCCATTTATTTATTTTCTGTGGATTCTAATGAACTTTATTACAACTTAATAAGAAAAAGATAAAATTGGAAAGAAGGTATATACTTATTACAGCAAGGGACATTAATTCTGTATCAAATTGACAAACTACATTAATTTGCCGTGTTATAGCCATTTCAGACAACTATCTAAGAATGACAGTTGTGATTCGAATTGACGGACAATGTAAGTTGGGTGACAATTGATAAACAATTAATTTATCTGAATTTGGAAGTTAACGTACGCGTAGCAGTAGATCTACATATGTACCTAAATCCTTGGCAGATTTACTACATTTCTGAGTATTCACGTGTGCAATTCCTGAACCACCGCAAGCATTCCAAATAGTCATGAGCGCAATACAGACTATACCTAATGTGACATGTCATTTGACGATTGGCTAAAATTTTCAATTTTTTTGTGTCGTTTTCATTGTTTTTGAGATATAAAGTCGATAGTGGGGTCTACATGTAAATCAAAGATGGCGGCAGCGAAAAAATGTTTTTGTTTTAAATCATACGTGAGAAGGAACTTCGTTCCTGACGGGGGTCCCCCGACCGGACACGTTTTTTTTATTAAGGTTACGCAGCAGGATTGTTGCATCAGATGTTTATATGTTCACTATCAAGACATGTCATACTACTGCACAGAATAACTTTTTCACCTCACAACCTCGGAAAGATTCTGTTTGTCATTCGAAATCTGAATGCAAAAGTGCATTTTATCCGCTAGTGTGGAAGAGTTTTTAAAATTCGAACCTGTTGAATAGTTTTCTATACTACAATACACTTTTCTAGTCCACTGAAAATGTATTAATTAATACTTATTTGATGGCAGTGCTCCAACCTCATTTTTAGAATAATCGCACTGGCCAGCACGACTACATGAAAAAAAAGATAAACTTTTTTTTAATGTCCTTAATTATGTACCGGTAGGTATTTAGTTTATTACATTGTTAATACAAAAAAAAAAAATACCAAAAAAAAACCAATTACCCACCTAGCGTAATTGACACCATAAAGCACATAAGGAAATATAACAAATCATCGTATACGTAATTACTTCTATTAATTAAATTCCGCAAGCCCAGCGGCTGATGTCTTAATTATTTCTCTAAGTGGCGAAAGTAAAAGGTCGTGATGTATTCCTGCAACTAAGTCAACCATGATAAGCGACTTACGGTTATTATTTACTTGGACAAATCCGTTTTAATAAAAGTCTTTGAATTTCTCAAAAAATGTAAAGCATCCAGTTTTAAAAGTTTCTTTGATAGCATTAACTTTGATATCATACGGAGCACCGTTAGGTACTTATTTATATTATTTATATATACTTTATTGTACACCACAAAAATACATAACAAAAAAATACTTAATCAAACACTACAAAATATACAATGGGCGGCCTTATCGCTAACTTAATTAGTATAAAAAATTTGTTCATATTCTTAGATCAGTTTATAAATCTTTTACAGAAGGTACGGTAAGACTCGTAGATCATTAGTCGGTATGAAATATCTACAAAAATAATAATTAATGTCTCGACAATAACGTTTTTATTATACTTACCTTATCTAATTATTAATTTCTATTGCAACTTATGCTATTGGTACACAATGGACAAATGGTACACAATTATAAACATTATTATTTGAAAGGAAAACACTCTAATTTACAAAAAATAGTTTTGACACTCCAGCAGGAAGAGTGTTTGCACACAGCAATATACTCGTAAATTCAGCTTAGTTGACAGTTATTGCAAACACTGCAAACACGTACCCAAATTAAACTATTAATATTTCGGTCCATTTAATTTTCATGAAATATTCGTGTGTAACCGAATATTATAACTTGTCAGAACCATTTCTTGTAAAGATGGAACGACCATCACTAAATATATCAAAACATCAGTTAAGATCAAAGTCTAACTCAAACTTTTGTCTGAGGAAGGGTTATAAATATTAGCTAGTGGTTTAGTTACTATATAATTAATATTACAGTGAAGATCAAGCTTAGTATACACTAAGTCGGTATTATACTTACAGTCTGTAGAGTGTTCTCAGCTCTTCGAAGAGATCTCGGAGCATTTACCGAAATCCAGCTAAAATTTAATCCCATTTGTTACCTGTAGCAGAGTGTTTGCTGCTCTTAAGTGCAATTGTTCGATACACTCTATCTTAAAGGATTCTAAATACCGGCTCGATTTACGTGTTTTTCGTTTTTACACGAGTAAGCAAAGCAGTATCTTACGTAATAAAATATTAGGAGAGCTTTACTTCGTAACATTTTGTCGGATATTATATGAACTTTTTGCCTCATGGCTTCCAATCACGTATTTTGTAAAGATTGTTCAGACAACCTTTCTTAAGCGATTCGATATTTATATGGTAGTCACCAACGACGTAATACAGATTTAACAAGGGTGTTAATAGTAAATTATATTAGGTAGGTACTTCTGTTAATACTAAAGTCTAGACGAGCAAAATAAAACATGAAATTGAAATCTATAAAATAGACTATTTAATATATTCATTAATTTAATTGAATCACGTTGTATAAAGTATGCAAAAAATATGTAAATGTATTAAGTTTACTCCGAAAAATTATTTTATAGCAAATGGCTACATTACAGAGAATTGAATTATATTATTCCTTTTGAAGCGGGGTAATTCTCAGACGTTGATATTGTAACATTCTGTACTGGCATCCTTTCACCTTTTAAGTGAAATTGGTATACTTTTGGTGAAATTCAAAAATGTTTCAATCATGGAAATATATTGCATTTCTCAATGTATAATAAATATATCAGCTTACTGAAATTCTTTTCGAACGTAAGGAAAACTCAGAGTGCGTTCGCGCTCAGAAATAAAACATACTCACCGACTCGTGCGGCGCGGCGGCCGGCGGTGCAAGTATTCAGTAAAATACAAAAGTTAAAATATAATGGACTTACTAGCTCGTGTAGTCACGCCGAGTGAACAGGAAAAGTGCTTTTAAACTTGATGGAAACTGCACTACGCAATCCTTATTTTGTTTAAAACTTCTTCAGTTGTCGACAATGCCTGGGAGCAAAGTTACATTTGACTGAATCCAGGTCCAGGTAAAGCTGTATTATAACCTGAAACTACCGTCTAATTAAATACAGGTATAAACAAGCTTAACTGAACTTCAGAAGTCTCGTAAATCAAATCGCAAGTTACGAACATCTCCGAGCTGGATTCCGTTTCGAATCCGGAAGAGGAAACAATTTGTGTTTCAATTTGCAGAGTACTTTCACACAGTTTTATTCCGAAAATGTGTAATAGTTTTGCAACCTCCACCAGGGCAGTAACTCACTGATACATTTGAAAGCCCACTAATACTCGAGTACGAATGCTGTGCACGAACGCATCTATCGGGAATCCTAACTATGTACAACATGAATTCTACAAACATGACAGTTTGTTTTATTATGTGTCTCCTCCGTTGGTGCATTTACGTGTTAAAACTTCCCATTTGCCTGGGGAATTCATTTCTTACTTTTTTTGGGAATTTGCGGGTCAATTGTATTGATCAAAATATGATTCAATACAGTAATAAATCTGTATTTAGAGAATTATAATCATTATAATCATCAATATTGTTGGATTTTTTTACTCTGGGAGCTGAGCCACGCTTTGAAAATCCAACAGTCGGCTTTTATTAGGCAATATCTACATTTAGGTATCGCGCAGCGTTAGTCAAAATTTGCGTTTCTACTTATCGAAATGTTGTAGGTAGGTACTTACATTTTAAATATTCTTTATAAAACCAGTCTGCCCTCGAATGTGACCTGCATCAGTTTCAGTTTAATCCATAGTTGGGATCGAACAAAAGAAGTTTCAATAACAGATAAAGCTTCCACTGAATGATGATATATAATGCAGATCTGTTCTTAATCAGATTAAGAAAGGACTTAATGAAATTGGAACGTTCGTGTCATGAAAGAATTCATCTTTTTTTTAAAGAGATTTGGCTTCAGCTAACACTAGTCGTTAGTAAATTGATTTGGATTCTTTAGCGTTTTTCTTATATACGAGTATGTACATTTTAATTATAATAAAAACCATTTTGGTTTATTTTTATTTCGAATTTATATATGGAATCGTTTTAAAAATTGCGTTAGTTAGACGCTTCTTAGTAAACCATTTTTTTTAAATGAATTCTTGAGGGATTATAAGAATTGTAAATACGTAGTCACATTAGGTATAGTCTGTATTGCGCTCACGACTATTTGGAATGCTTGCGGTGGTTAAGGAATTGCACACGTGAATACTCAGAAATGTAGTAAATCTGCCAAGGATTTAGGTACATATGTAGATCTACTGCTACCTTCCGTCTTGTCTTCAGCAGTCAAATAGAACAAAAACATTTTGGCGTACGTTAACTTCCAAATTCAGATAAATTTATTGTTTATCAATTGACACCCAACTTACATTGTCCGTCAATTCGAATCACAACTGTCATTCTTAGACAGTTGTATGAAATGGCTATAAGACGGCAAATTAATGTAGTTTGTCAATTTGATACAGAATTAATGTCCCTTGCTGTAATAAGTATATACCTTCTTTCTAATTTTATCTTTTTCTCATTTAAGGTGTAATAAAGTTCATTAGAATCCACAGAAAATAAATAAATGGGTACCTAATACATATCAAATATTTCTAGCTCTTCACGTAGCCGTAGGTACATGCGCCGCGTTCCAAGTCTTTCTATTGACTTTTACAGCTCCCAGCTCTCTCCAGTGAGAAACAGATAATAAAACTTGATATTTAAACGGAACTTTGAGTCACCGAGAATTCCATATTTCACGTAGTGAAGTGTCACACAACTATACAAACTATTGGCTGCGGGTATTTGCATTACTTACATTTCAATACACACAGCCTGTATCAGAAATGCGGTATCATATTATTTTAAGGGTGTGGTGGTACAGACCGTCACACTGAACAACTTTCTCCGTGATATCAATATACTAACAAAACTTCAATATCTTATCGACCCAAATGTATGGACAGCTGATATTTTTTCGCGATCAAGAATGTGATTCCATGCAAAAAAAATCTGTTTGATATTCTGTACCACACCCTAATATGACCACATAATTCTTTTCAATTTTGAAATAAAAACATTATGTTAGGAGTAGACTAGATAGGTACATAAGTAAGTATGTATTTGAAAAATAAACATCAATCCTTTCATTAAAGTTCTTACGTTTTATGAAAACGCAATACGGTTGGTCGTGTAAAGTCGTAATAATAATGTAGCTTTCTATTTATATACCTACGAAATACCATTTTTTAATCTAATAACCTCAAAATTTTGATTACCTTCTTGATGATAACGAAATAATTATTCTATCCATAGATCAGCTAAATTTACACCTTAAAATTGCTATAGGTGAGGGGTACCTCTAGGTAGGACAGATACCTAGGACAGATAAATCAGAATAGAACATAACCAGTAGTTATTAACATTCCACCGCTCAGCGATGCGCGCATTGGATGTGGAGAACGACCAGATTCTGTACCGGGAGACCATGACCATGAACGTCTAAAAATTGAAAATGGTAAGTCATACGTAGTTCAAGTTCACTACGTAGGTATGAGTAACATTTTTAACTAATGGGATGTAGCTTTAGTGTTGCGTAAATGAAATTCAATGCGATCAGTGACTATAACCGTACAGAATATTGTAAAACATTCTAAAAGAATAACTATGGAGTTTCTTGCCCATTCTTCTCCATAAGAAACTACATTTTCGAATTGATTCTAGGTGCCCAGAATCAATTCTATTTTCTTGTAAGCTCAATAGTGCATTTTAATGGCCTACTTTAAATAAATGATTTGACTTTGAGTTTGAATAACCGATTACTTCTGCTGGTACAGTACCTAAGTAAGTAGTAGTAGGTTGTGGCAAGCCACGAGACGGCTATGATTTGTATCATCATATTTACATGATTCCAATTTATCTGATATTTTTGTTGCAGTCCGACTAACTGCTAAACGTATGCAGTTGCAGCGTCAGAGCGACGACATAAATAAAAGAGTAGAGCGGGCACGGGAGACTCAACGCGAGCTGGCTAACTCTGTGAAGCAAGAAGCTCAGGGAACAGAACTCCTTATGTAAGTCTAAAACCGTTACATTGAGTTTTGGCAATCACAAGATTTGATTGGTTTCAGATTGGGGTTTATTATGTACTATACAGTCGACCGAATATCGCGCCGTTGGAAACACTTTGACCTAGTACGGAGTTTCAATAGAATAATAGCCCAGCTTATACCTACTAGTTTTGTTACCACTGACGTGCGGCTTTGGTGTGCCTGGGGTAAAGGCTGACGTGGCTTACGTGTCGTTATCATAGGTGGGTGGAATGGAGAGTAGCTAATGATGAGTAAAAAAAAATCTTGCGAAGTATCATGGAGTGATTCGCACCATAATAATTCCCGTGAAAATAAAAATAAATATGTAATACTTACAAGTAATCGTTCAATATCGATACCTACCGTTAAAACACGGATTTCAGGACAGTATCTACCCATTCAATTAAAAACAGAACAAAAGTCTCAGTGACACCGAATGTAGGCACAAGAACGGTTCAGTGGTTTTCCATTAAAACGACACCTATTCATGATTTTCATTGTAACCATAAATTATTTACACCGGAATCCTCTTAAAAGGAATGATAAATTTTAAAGGATTGTACTGAAACAATATTTTAGGTAAAACTGAAAATAAATAGTAATATTAACCCGTCCGCAACCGCTTTTGCGCAGAAGTGACAAAACTACAGACCTACAAGACACTGAAATACATTCACATACATACCTGCGAAGGGAGCTACGACTTGATTTAAAATTATAGTCACCATAGCAAGTAGCACCCGTGTAGGTACCATGACGCCAAAAACATTTAATAGTGCTTGTCCGTGGTGGTCCAGTTAAGGTGTTTATTGTAACATTCATTGTTGAGCATAAAATACCTGCATCTTGGCGACTTTCAGTAGGCACATTCAGTACCTAGATAGGTATACCAAAAACATTTTCTGAATGAGTAGAAATCTACTCCAGTTCTGAATCTCAAGTATGTATTTCGATTTCTTTAAAAATATCCATCTGCTGCTTTAGCTGGCGAACGCGCATTTTCCGTCTTTGGCCGGTATCTCTGCTTACGACAGCAATATCTTCTGGGACAAAATATATCCGGCCTTTGTACATCTCCATATAAAATGGTTCGACGTTAAGAAGTGAGAAGCGTCAAAGCATGGTTGGTGAATTAAAATCACAACTGAACCTGCTCCAACCAGAGGTTCCAGAAGATCTCCTAACAATAATGTAAGTAGCCTTTTAATAATTCATCGCTTACTTCATATTCTCCAATATAGGTTCATTTTACTTTAGGTCATATGGCGACTTTTGTTTTTCCTAAACTCCTTAAAAAAATGCGTTTTTAGTGTTCCGTAGTAAATAAGGAACCCTTATAGTTTCGCCATGTCCGTCTGTCTGTCCGCGGCTTAACTCAGAGACGGTTAGTACTAGCTAAGCTGTAATTTGGCGTGGTTAAACATAAATTAATAACGCCGACAAAGTGGTAAAATAAAATCAAGAAAAATATTTATTTTAGGGTACCTCTCCTACATGTAAGTAAAGTGGATGTTATTACACATTTCACCTAAAACTTTTCAGCTATTATCGTTTCGTTTTTTTTACTTCATCGAAGTCACGTCTGCCACTGTTTCAGTTGACCTATATCAATTCAATTTTTTTCGTTACGCTGACGTTTCATTCGGTCGAAAGACTTTTTACCGAAGTTACACTTAGCCGAGATAACATTTGTTCGAAGTATTATGTTTCCGAAATTTCATTATATAATAAAAACATTATATATAAATTAAATATTTGAAAGCGCTTTCAAAACTAATGTAATTATTACACTGCCGACAACTTATTTCAGATTAGTCTAACCTACTATTTTGTTTAATTAATTATTTAAATGATTATGAACAAAAGTGGTTTTAAGTAGTCCAAGTAAGAAGCATGCAAACAAGGATGCTTGCTTCAAGCATGCAGCATGCAAGCAGGCACGCAGCATGAAAGTAGGCATGCCGCGTGCAAGCAGGCATGCAGCGTGCCAGTGGGCATACAGCATGCACGGCATAAAAACCAACCTACCCACCAACCAATCTACCCATCAACCTACCCAGCAACCAACTTACCCACCAACCAACCTACCCAGCAACCAACCTACCCATCAACCAACCTACCCACCAACCAACCTACCCACCAACCTACCCACTAAGCTACTCACCAACCTACCCACCAACCTACCAACCAACCCACTAACCAACCAACCCACCAACCAATCAACTAACCTACCAACTAACCAACTTACCAACCTACCCACCAACCAACCAACCAACATACTACTAAACATACTAGATACCAACCTACCCAGCAACCAACCTAGAACACAGGTACTTCCCGAAGCAACCATGCCCCCAGAGCACCTGCGTCACCCGAAACGACAGGGTGCCGTGCCTCCTCCCGAGCCAGCGCTCGAGCACCAGGGCGTGACAGCCTGTCCCGCCATTCCGCCACCAGGACCTCGCGAAGCTGAGACCGATGCAGCTCCATGAGTCACTCGACCCGCGCCCTCGCTTCCTCGCGCCACCGATATGATGACGCGAGTACTTTCGCCTCGAGGTCCCAGGGCAGGGATCCGGCCAGTGCACAAGCCGCGTCGTAGATCGTGCGATACCCCCTGATGACTCTGACGGCCATAGCTCTTTGCGGCTTGCGCAGAACCGCAATGCTACCGGCCGTCAGGTCAGCCGCCCAGATCGGGGCCCCGTACAGGGCCATCGATCGCACGATCGCCGCCTACAAGCTGCGCTCGGGCCCCCCAGATTGGAAAGCAGCGTTGACAGCGCCCCACCAGTGCCCAGCAACTTGGGCGCCAGCCATCGGAAGTGGGGCCCGAAGTCCCACCGGCTGTCGAGCACCAATCCTAGGTACTTCATGGTAGACTCGACAGCGATCCGAGCCCCCCCGACCACGATGTGTGAGCCGGGTGACGGCGCCCGCCAGGGGCCATGAAACACCATGGCCTCCGACTTGCTGAGGGCCACCTCCAGGCCTAGGCGACGTATGCGGCTCACCACCTGTGAAACCGCAGCCGTCGCCAACAACGCTGCCTCCCTGTACGAGCTCCCCCGGGCAGTGACCAGCGTGTCATCCGCATAACACGTCAGGTCCACCCCGGCAACGAGCTTGCCCCTCACCACCCAGTCGTACCCAATGTTACACAGGAGCGGTCCTAAAACCGATCCCTGTGGAACACCGCACGACATGCAGCGCTGGTTTCCGCCATCACGTCCCATGTAGGTGACACACCTCCCCGACAGATAAGCCCCAACGATGTGGTGGAGGTAGGGAGGCACCATGATACCGCGGTGCCTCCCGAATACAACTCCAGGGCAGGGTGTTGAAGGCGTTGGAGATGTCCAAGGACACCGCCAACATCACCCCGCCCCGGGACACCGCTTCCTCCGCCAGGACCCTAACCCGCGACACAGCGTGGATCGTGGAGCGCCCATGCCGAAACCCGAACTGACTGTCGTCCAGGTCCGGCCCCTCTCTGCACAAGTGGCCGACGAGGCGGGCTGCAATTATACGCTCAAACAACTTGCCCACCTCGTCAAGCAGCAATATGGGCCCCCCGTCCGCAGGGCACCCCGCCTTCCTGAGCAGGACCAGACGACAAGATTTCCACAAAGTGGGAAACTGGTCCTGCTCAAGGCACGCCGTGTAGAGTCCTCTCAGTTGGGGCTCAAGCTCCTTCAGAGCAAGGGCTAGCACGCAGCCGTGGATCCCGTCGGGCCCCGGAGCCACGTTCTTGGCCCGGAGCCGCATCACGGCTGCCCTCATCTCTGCCTGTGTCACCTCTGGGACGCTGATGGCGTTCTCGTCCTCCGTAGACTCTGCCGCTGTGGGCAAAGCCATTGGCGGCGGAGTATGCTCCGCTCTTGCCAGGAAGAGGGCTGCGACCACTTCCTCCAGCAGCTCGGGTTGGAGAATCTCCGTAAGTGGAGGCGCCGCGGCTCGAAGTTTCCCTCGGACCGCGCGATAAGGGCGCCCCCACGGATCCCTGTCTAGAGTCTCCAACATCTCCTCCCTGGCTCGCATCCTCGACTCACCGATGGCCAGCCACAGAGTCTCCTTGACCGCGCGGTACACCTCATACAGCGCAGCCTCTTCGTCAGAGACCCGACGACGTCTCCTCCGGTATCGGGTGTACTGGCGTCTAACCGCCACGCACGCGACGCGCATCTGCGCGATCTCGGCGATCCACCAGTACACCTGGCGCCTTGCGGACTGTGCGTGGACCCGGGGCATGGACGCGTCGCAAATTTGTGTCATCGCCCCGCGGAACCACAGCGCCTCCTACTCGAAGTCGACGGGTCCGGTCATTGCCGACTCCCGGTTCCAGGCCTGGACAATAGCGGCCTCCTCGAGAAGCTCTCTGTTGATGCGCTTACGCGCCCAGCGCGGACCGTCCGTTCGCGGGGCCGCTGGACTGCGGCCGCCGGCGGTCTGGGCGGAGACGTCGAAACGGATGTATCGGTGATCCGATAACGTCTCCACCTCCACGGCGACACGCGAGTCGTGGACACGGCACGCGACAGCGGGGCTAGCGAACGACACGTCCACTATAGACCCGCCCCGCTGCCGCACGCACGTGTGGACCGAGCCCCGATTTAAGACGGTCAAGCCAGTCGTGACCGCCCAATCCTCCAGTACCTCGCCCCTAGCATCGGTCACAGGGGATCCCCACGCCACAGACTTGGCGTTGAGATCCCCCAGCAACAGCACCGGGCGAGGGTGGAGTCGGCCCACGACGGCACCCAACTCGACAAGGAACCTCTCGAAGTCGGCGAGACTCTTGTTGGGCGAAAAATACGCCCCAACCGTGCCAATGCCGTCGGACGGCTACCCAGCCGTGACCTCGGGACGGGTTGACAAGAGCCCCGCCAATGATGGCCACCAAACCGTCCAAGTCTCCCAACCAGTTATCCCTGGGGGGGACAAAATACGGTTCGGCGACCACAGCCACGTGAATCGACCACTCTGCCATGCTCTAGAGCAAGAGATCCTGAGCTCTAGCAGAGTGGTTGATATTGCCCTGGAGGAAATGGTACAGCGTCATTAAGCGCAATCCATCCCCTCCGCACCATTCCTAGGCCGGGAGTCGGCCGAAGGGCAGCCAGGCTGCGGGGGGGTAAAGAGCCCCCGGCAGCCTTGGCAGCCCCTCTCTTCTTCTTCTTTGATGTGGCGGGTGCGCCACAGGCCTTTCCGCCCGCTCTGTGTCCAGCGGGCCTCCCTGCAGCTGTACAGAGGCTGCAGTTTGGCTTGGCGGAACACTGGGCCGCCTTGTGGCCGGCCTGACCGCAGCGATAGCACTGCTCGCTGCGGTCTATTTCGGCGGTGCATCGTGCTCTGACATGCCCAATGTCGAGGCAACGGTAGCACCGCAAGGCCTTGGGTTGCAGCTGCTTCACCTACCAACTAACCTACCCAGCAACCAACCTATCCACCAACCAACCTACCCACCAACCAACCTACCCACCAACCAACCTACCCAGCAACCAACCTACCCACCAACCTACCAACCTGCCCACCAACCAACTTACCCACCAACCTACCAACCAACCTACCCACCAACCAACCTACCAACCAACCTACCCAGCAACCTACCCACCAACCAACCAACCTCTTATAATACTAGCTACCAACCTACGCACCAACCTACCCAGTAAGAAAGAAAGAAAGAAAAAGTATTTATTGTGAGTCGCACAGGAAAAGCCGTGGGCTGCGATAATATCAGCCGCCATATGATCGTAACGGCTCTTGATCAACTCCTTCCTGCAATCGCCAACATTATAAACTTCTCCTTGTACACCGGTGTTTACCCCTCCCTGTGGCATAAAGCTCTTGTTCGGCCCCTGCCTAAGGTACCCAACCCCCTCTTCCTAGTCACTTTCGCCCAATTTCCATCCTTCCCTTTCTGTCTAAAGTGCTCGAGGCCAATGTTCATTAACAATTCTCCCACTTTATTCACCACAACTCCCTCATCAGTCCCTTTCAATCCGGTTTCAGGCCTGGCCACAGCACCGTTTCAGCTCTTCTTAAAGTGATTGACGATATAAGGCGGGGAATGGAAGAAACTAAAGTTACAGTCTTAGTATTAATTGACTTCTCTAATGCTTTTAATACCGTCAGTCACGAAATCCTTTTATACATCCTTTCCTATCTTATGGTCTCCCCGGAGGTACTGGAATGGTTTTCCTCTTATCTTCGGGAGCGTCAGCAGTCTGTTCATGCTGGAGACTCGTCGTCGAGTTGGTGTGATCTTGCAGCTGGCGTCCCTCAAGGCGGTATATTATCTCCTCTTTTGTTCTCCATTTTTATTAACCTCATTCCCACCGTGCTTCGGACTGCGTATCATCTCTATGCCGACGATTTGCAGCTTTACTGTCAGGCAAGTGTTGATAAGATTTCTAATGCGATTAAGGAGCTAAACCGGGATTTAGGTGTAGTTAAAAACTGGTCTGATCGATTTGGGGTGGTGGTTAACCCTACCAAGTGTCAGGCTATCATAATAGGGAGCCCACACAGCATAAGGAAACTGAATGGCTTAACTGTGCCACCTGTAATCTTTGACAACTCAGTCATTCCGTTTAGCTCTGATGTTAAGGATCTTGGCCTGCATGTCGACACTTGTCTTGACTGGCGAAGGCAGGTAACAACCGTCAGTAAAAAAGTTACCGAAACGTTGCGGTCACTGTATCGGTTAAAAAACCTTCTCCCATCACACATAAAGGCAATGCTTGTACAGTCCCTAATATTTCCCATAATTGACTATGGTGATGTGTGTTACTACAACCTTTTTTTTTTTTTTTTTTTTTGAGGGTGGGAAATCATCAAATGACTTCTCCCGCTCTGGGCAGAGCGAGAGGGTGTGTCAGACTTTTACTGACTAAAACCCACCCGTGTTCCTTCCGTTGCCTGTGTGCCGGGGCCGCGTTATCCCTTTCGGACAAACCCGCAACCCCAGCAGGCATTGGTCTTTCGACCCCGTCGGTTGGTGCTGACATCTCTTTGAGGCGCGCGTGGAACACAACGCGCCGTCGACACGGGCCTGGTCCTTATCGGACGGCGAGCTGCCCATTGCTCACCGTCCGCAAGCCCGCGCCTACGGTGGCCGGAAGTCGGCTCTGGACTCCCGACGCCCGGGGCGTCTCCTGCGGCGACTAGGGCCGCGAGGGCGTGCAGCTTGCATCTCCCTCGCGCGCTCCGCCTCCTCCTTCGCGAGCATAACTGCTTCGCAGAAGGAGGTGACGGCCTCCCATGCACTCTCGCTCCGAACCATGACCTGAACCAGGGCCGGACGCGAGAGATCGTCGCCGCCGATCGCCTCCGTGAGGACACGGCGGTGCTCCGCCCAAGCCGGGCAGACCTCCACCGTATGCTCCACCGTGTCCTCCAGGCGATCCACACAGTGGTGACACCCGGGCGTTTCCTCCCGCCTTACGCGGAACAGGAACCTCCCGAAACAACCGTGTCCGGTGAGGACCTGCGTCAGGCGGAAGGTGAGGACGCCATGGCGCCTCTCAAGCCACTCCTCAAAGAGGGGACTTATCGCCGCAATTGTGGCGTGCCCAGTGTTACTACAACCTGAATGCAGATCTCCTCAATAAACTTGACCGCCTTCTCAATAATTGCATTCGATTCGTTTTCAATCTTCGTAAGTATGACCATGTATCCGCGCACCGATTGCGTTTAAAGTGGTTACCCATTCGACAGCGCAGAGAGGTGAGGGCTCTGTCTATGTTATTCCCCATTCTCGACAAACCCCCCTCTCCTACTTACCTGACTTCCCATATTCAATACTTATGCTCTGCAAGCGGTCTTTCTTTGGAATGCGCTACCTCTGAATATCAGGACGGCAACCAGTCGGTTGTCTTTTAAAGGGAAGGTTCGTGAGCATATACGCAAGAAGTTGGCTGAAACATCCCAGCGGTGATTTGCTGGATTCGTTTTCTCCTCTACTGATAGTTATTTCTCCTCTACCGATTGTTATTTTTCCTGATAAAGTTATTCTGTTTGTACTATGTATGTATGTATATATGTATGTATTTATTCTTGTATTTTATAGTGAATTTCGTGTTATCAATCCCTAATGTTGCACCTGCCATGTTTTGTCTCTGCATCACCCTAAGGTTAACTGGTAGAAAATGCCTCAGGCATTAAGTCCGCCTTTGTACGGTATTTTATTTTTACTTGTGCATAAAGTTTTAATAAATAAATAAAAACACAAAAACAATAAAAAACAAAGTAACAGTAACAACCAACCCAACCAACCAACCAACCAACCTACTACTTATAATACTAGCTACCAACCTACCCACCAACCAACCTACCCATCAACCAACCCACCAGCCAACCTACCCACCAACCAACAGCAACCTACTACTAAACATACTAGCTACCAGCCCCGGGTAGCACTAAGTAGTTATCTACGGCGCACCTATCTACCTATCTACTTACATTCCTACCAACCTACCCACCAACCAACCTACTTACCAACCAACCTACCCACCAACCACCCTACCCACCAACCTACCCACCAACCTACCCACCAATCTACCCACCAACCTACCCACCAACCTACCAACCTACCTACCAACCTAAACTACCCACTAGCCAACCTACCCACCAACCTACCTACCAACCTCACAAGTACACTACCTAAACTCCATTTGAAATAAGATAAGACATTTAAACAAAAAAAAATTACAGTCCAGTCAACTGATTCTGACTTCTATACCGTAGGCATGATGATGATGGATGGCATTAAAAGCAAAAAAAAAGTGGTTACTGCAACTGCCATTTGTCATGCCACTAACGCAATACAGTCAAAATCGTTTGAACGGACTGTAAAAAAGGTTTAGTTAAATGTCTTATATTATTTCAAATGAATTTTACCTACATAACCCACCTTCATACATACATACCTACCTATCTATCTACATACCTACGAGTTAGATACTATCGTGAATTCATGCAAGCCTAGTACTTTTTGTTAGTTAGGATTTATTGTACAGCTGGGAACAGTTTGTATGGGAAAATAAAATAGTTATTTTTAGTATTTTCCACGCAGTTTCTCCATATTTTCTCACCGTTTAAATCTACCCTGGACTTCCACAAATATTTCCAAACCAAAATTAGCCAACTCGGCCCAGCCGTTCTCGAGTTTTAGCGAGACTAATGAACAGCAATTCATTTTTATTATATAGAGATGAATAGGGACTTAGCTGTTTGTTACTGTTTGATATTGTGGAACAACATTGTATGTTGTGTTGTTTTGAATACAAATTTGTCCCAGTTAATGTATTATTTGTGACTGAATTTTCATTCCTAATCCTAACTACAATAATATTATATATGCGAAAGTCAGTTGGCTTTCACGCTAAAACGGCTTAACAGATTTAGATGAAATTTGACACATGGGTAGACCATGACCTGGACAAGGACATATGCTACTTTTTATCCCGATATTCCCACAGGATCGAGAATTATGTGGGTGAAACCGCGGGGCACAGCTAGTAACGAATAAGTATAAATTTTTATAAAAAATACAAAACCTGTATTCAATTTTATTTTAAATCATGTTAATTCCTTCAAATCCCTATTAAACCATCTTTCGTTTTACCACTCCTGTAAGTCTCAAGAAAAAAGTCAATCAACATTACGTTTCATTTTCAAGGGGAAAAAGGGGTACCTTCAGGTGTTGTAAAAATCCTTTACAAACACGTACTGATTCATTAATTAGTAGAAACTTTTGTATTTGTAGCACTACATAATAAAGAGCGACCAAAATATTTAACATGGTGTATTTTTTTCTACACACTTCCTTTTTACAGCGTTTATTTTCGCGGCACTTCATTTTCCGGTATCAACCAAAAACCAAAAACCAGCATAAAAAATAAAAAATATAGTACTAAGAAGAACATGTTACACAGTGGGCAAGTTACTTAATTTGAAGTACTTAGTAAATAATGCTAACTTTACTTTCACACCGTAATTTTTTTCTTAAAGTTGTCGTACGATTTTATTTGTAGGGATATTACTCAATCTTTAATATATTTACTGCATTCCATAATGTGAACTTTGGTTACAGGTTTACAAAGAAAAGCCATTTTGGGCACAGCACAGTAGGAGAGAGGAAGAGGGCTTTAATTTGATAAATTAATTGTTGTACTATTCATTATTTAAGTAATTACCTATTTTTTAAATATGTATCTTAAAATTCGTAATTTATTAAAATTACGTTACTTTAAGTTTGCATGACATATGATTTGTCAATTTGTCATGACACAAATAGCCTGTTGTCACTTATTTCCGGTCATTCATTGTACCCTTCTTTTATTTGTGCCTCGTCATTTACAAGCAAATAGAATCAATTTCACAAGTAAGAGAATCCTTTTAAAAGTTACCTCGTCATAGCAAAGCTAACTTGTGCGGATAATTTCTGTAACTTGATTTACAGACCTCATTCGTACTACTTGTACTGTTCCACTGGCTAGCGTTTCTTGCATCGATCTTCTGACGATGTTTTTCAGGCACAATAAATTAGCCAGTTTTGTAGTTTTTATAATAATAATACCAGCCTGTTACTGTCCCACTGCAGGGCAAAGGCCTCTTCTCAGTTTTTATATAGTTTTAAATATAAACATTACTGATACCGCGCTAATGAACAATGCCATAGTCACGTATTTATTGACTGTGAACACAAAGTGCAGTGGGCGGTATCCTCATGTCGGCTCCGTTCCTTTGTTGGCCACAGTCCAGTTGTTAGTAGAACGTCTCCTGTTTCAGCAGACGCCGTCCCCGTCTTTCATAACTTTTGATATTATGTCGGCGAACTAGATGCAATACACGTATCTTTGTTCACGACGGCTGAAGATACTCTTTTATTCAGCTTTACAAAAGCCGTAAATAGCGTGAAAAAGAAAGTGATCTTTTTATAGTAAATTCGAATTCTCCATCACTTATTCAGTATTTGTATACCTATATAACAGTACTTAGGTACTTTATCAGAGTTTCACTGTCAGTCATGAATTCTCTTTTGAGTTTATTAAATTTTTTAGTTAATAGACAAGGTCACAATATGGTTTGATTTTTTTTATTCAACTTATTGAACATACATAGGTAGGTCTAGACCGTACAACTTAAATTATTGGACAATTGAAAATAACAATTTGAGGTACTAAAATGTTTTTGTATTGCTACTTAGCTTGTATAATAGTTCGGCCAAAATAATTAAAACTTGATATGATCCATGTTTGTGTATCCATCTGTTTTTGATTATTTTTACAAAACGCAAGAGTAAACCCAGGCAAGCACGGGCGCTTTTATAACGCTACGATTTTTCTATGGCGCACTATATTTTCAACTCTCGGTATTGAAGAATCTAACAAAGCGACGTAAATCGCAATCTATTAGATTTCAACTCTCGACGCTAAGTAGTGGGTTGAAAATCCCTTGCGCGAAAAAATATCGAAGCAATAAAAAATCACCCGAGCAAACCAAGGCTTACTACTAAGAAGGGCAAAAGAATGGCGATGATAAGAGTAACTTAATAACAATTTAATGTTTTGCAGCCGGCGCTAACGATGGGTTGTGTTTGTGGCTGCGATAGTTATGGACCCCTTGCTGGATTGCACCAGCTATCGCTGCCCCTTTGAAGAAAGTACTCTGAAAAAGCAAACACACATAACATCACGCCTTGTTTCCTCGAATGGTTGGGCAGAGGTGTAACTATAGTGAACCCATATCTTCATCTTCTTCGCTAGATATGTCCCATGTAAAAGGGGGTGCCGGTTACCATCAACCGGATACAAATCCATACTCCGGGCTGCTACTGAGAAATTCCAGATAGAAAAACACAATAACACTTTTCCCAACCTGGGGATTGAACCCAGTACCTCATGCTAAGCAGTAGCTCTTGCGACCACTCGACCAACGAGGCAGTCAATTATTAGCTTAAAGTATAATAAAAGATGAAACACAAGTACATTATGTGAACATCCCGGCTTAAACGAGACGCTCTATTGAATAAATAATTTAAGTAAGATATTTTCCTTATTATTGTTTCCTTATATAAAAGGTCCCATTAAAATAGATTGACAAATTTTAAAACAGCGTTCAGTACGTCTAACCAAAGATATCCAAGCAAAAAAACAATGATTAAAGTGATTTTATTTTGACCCAAAATAATAAATGGGATTGTGTAACCAAAATTTTTGTGTATTTTCGTTAGCTGATTTATTTTTCTTGTAAGTATCTAAAGCGTTTTTTTTTTTATTTAAATTTTTATAATTTTATTTTTTTTTGTTTTAAAAACGTTGCCCCACACTAAGAATTTCTTCTTGTACCGTGGGTGCGTTTACAAACATAGAAACTCACATACACTAACACCCAGACCCGGAACAACTACTTGCAGATCATACAAATATTTGATTCGTGCGGGGATCGAACCCGCGACACGTTGCGCAGCAGTCGATCGCTCAGCCACTGCGCCAACCGTGTCGTCATTGTTTTTATCTTGGTGGTCTGAATGATTTCTAAAAGTTTGTCCATCAATTTTAATGGGACCTTATATAATCAATAGATAACAGGAAACAATGCTATAAAAGCACTTACAAGCAAGCCCATATGATCATACATAATGTAACTTTATTGTATAATTATTCCATGATTATACTGTCATAGATAAGAAATAGGTGAGTTATTTATAAACTAGATGAGACAATGTACGTCGAGATTTGTTTTTAAGAGGGTAAATGGGTCCTTACAAGATACCACCTTAGTGTCTATCAAAAAAAAAACAATAAAAAAATAAAAAATTTAACATACCAGTCCATCTTTGAATTTCTGCGTCCAAGGCTTTTTCGTGGTGGTTGTTACCGTGCCAGCTAGTCCTGTCAGCGCCGGCGCACTGGACGGAGCGCACGTCACCACAGAGACGTGCGAACATAATGCTACTACGAAAACAATTGCCAACGCGATCTTCATCGTGCCGTCGTTCGTTAGTCGTCAAGCAATTGATACTAATAGTAAAACTAACTTGGCTTTTATAAAGCCCGCACAGGAAAAGGTAAAATAAAACTTTGCTGCTTGGGCTAACAATTTGCTCCAGTCAGTTTCCAACTGGAAATATATATCATTGTGCGTGCATTACTAAAAGCGCGTTTAAACCCACACGTGCAAAGTGACACATTAGCTTCCTTTGTAATTGTTTGTTTATTAGAATTCTATTAACAGATGGGTTTACCAAGTCATTAGGGCACGGAGTGAGCGACTCAATGCTCAATAGTTTTTTTTGTTGTTAATATGACTTTTTATCATAACCATAAATGACAAATCTTATACAGGTTAATAAATGTAAAATGGGTAATTTTCTTAGGAATAGGGAGCGGTATCTCCTAGTTTTCAGCCATAAAATCTGTGTCTTAGGTCTTGCGGTAGGTAATTGAGATAACAATTTGTGTTTTTTTTTATTTACCGGTTAAATTATCACAACTTTCTTGTTTGTGGTTGTAATAGAACGCAATATTTTTTTATGTTATCTGCAATGACATTTAAGAACGGTAAGTTCGCTTCCTAAACCTTAATATTGTGTTTATACACGAAAAATTACAAATTATAAATTAATTTTAAAAACGACAAAACAAAACAGTTTTATGCTAGCAAATGACATCACAAAACCCTTAATAAATATTGTCGGTCCTTCTACCAAACACCCTCTATACACTGTACAATCTAACACTAAATTATCGATTTATTAAATTATGTCAAGTTTAGATTATCCTATAATTTAGAATCCATTAAGTATATGAATGACAATTAAATTATGGGAAAAAACCTAACTACTACTTACTGATGAACTCAAGATATCTTGCTATCTGAGAATTTGTACGCAGGCTCAGGTGTAAGCGTCAGGTACCTAATGGTTTGTGTTATTTAGTAGGAGTAGGTATCATCTTAAAAGTAGTAATTTAATTAAACCAACCTTCGGAACAGACGTGTTAGTAAAGAATAATGATTTTTTCTATAGGAAGCAAAATACGTTTGAAGATCATTTTTCATTAGATACTCGTACTCCCTAATACACAAATGCGTAGATACGATTTTAAGCCAAACAAGATATACTCGTATTACACTAGCGAGCCTCCCCTGCTTCACACGGTTTGTACGACGTGACAAAACATCGAGATTTCTTTAATATAATGTAAGTTAAATATAAAGACATTTTACACATAAATCTTCTGGAATAAATTCTCTAAGATGGTGAAAACGCCGTAGTTTAGAAGAATAACGCGGTTGGACAGACAGACACGAAAACCAACTTTAATTTATAAATTTATACAGGGTCAAGTTAAATTCAATAGCGAAACTCCGCAGGCGCGATGGGTATCGGTATCTAAACACGATAAAACAAAAGAAAACAGATTTTCTCAACTCATGCTTCAAGTAATGAAACTGCCAGCGGTCGATTATTCCAACAAAAAATAATTACCATTAAATCCTTTTCTTTTTTGTTAAATGGTGTTTAAAAATCGGTACCTACCAATCATGTCTGCGGAGTTTCACTAGCTAATGTAAGTTGATCCTGTACCCAGCGTATTTTTTATTAGAACTTGTTTAAAGAAGAGATGGCCAAAGGTAATCTAATAGCATATTTTTAGTAAAGGTTTACTATAGTGTAATCAGTTTTCCTGTATTGTCTTTTTACACATTGGCTTCGTTTCCACTTCCAACTCTCCTGGCACAGATCTGCTGGAAGAAATAATGTTAATTTGCTCGTTTATTCCTAACCAGATTTTTACGGAAATAAAAATTGAAAAGTTGCCATTGTAAAATTGAGAAATTCGGGAAACTAAAAGTGCATTTTCCATGGGAAATTTGTATGAATTATTGAAATTTGGACAACACAACGTCTGTCGGGTTTGACGAATCATGTAACAATAGCTCTGTCATTTCCCTCATTTCAACCCTGCCGGGTCCAAATAATCGTGCGCGACATGCAGGGAAGAAGGTGGTACATATCATAATATGAAGTGTTTCACATGGTTCCACTACTTAGCACACTGTATTTGATTAGGGTACGGTTTCACAACTACACTGTATTTAGGATGGTTTGATGATAAATACCACCACCATTAAACCAGTTCTTGCCAAACTTTGCCCGCAAACCGACCGCAATCCTTTCAAATATTTTAATTTTAGTTTTAATGCTTGATTAAACCAAATTCAAAATTTTTATCACTGATAAACTACTTAATTTTGGAACATCTAACCAATCGTGAGCTTTATGTTTATGAGACCACATACAACAGTGAGGTAAAGTATCTCCTGTACCTAGTGTGGTCATTGACTATAGTACTCGTACAGTATTGACTAATTATTCCAGGTGTCGCTGTAATTAATTATTGGGGTGTTGTTCATCTTGTTCTGAGCATTTAAGGAAATATGGTTTAAAGTCTAATAAGTATGGGAAAATAGAAACGTCATCAGTATCATACGTACGTAATGGTTTCCCGCATTCCTAATAACTATAAAGATAATTGTGCGCACACGTCACTCTCTAAATCCCGTTGCGTCAGAAACAGGTAAAATTGGAATTTGTTTCTTGTGTTTATAAGCTCCTGTCGGTGTTATATTGTCACAGTCAACTTCAACTAGAAGCAGAGTTCCTCGTAGTTTGTGTGGAGCAGTAATAACTAGAACAGACAATGAAGCTGACGGCGCTATTTGTGATGCTAATGGCGGCGCTCGCGCTGTTCGCCGGCGCTGGTGACGCCGCGCCACAACCCGCTAAGATCAATTTGGGCGCACTGAAGAAGGCTGGGAGCACACTTGTAAGTATTTAGTTAACCGTAAACATGTTGGTTACCGGTTCACAGACCGAATAAAGGAAGACAATTTCCTCTACTAGTCTCTCGTCCCAGATAACCAGTGTAATAAATGAATGAAAACCTTCAGTACTTATTTCACAGTGCCTGTACCTTATTAGTACAGTGAAAACTAAGTTATTGTAACTATTGACTTTTGTAACATCACCCTTTTAGTTTACTTTATAGTTTGTAAACTTATCAAAATTGTGTTTTCAGAAAAAAGTCGTGAGTGCAGTGAGTGCAGCGGCCACCGCCCACGAGTTGTATAAATCAGTCAAGGACAGGAAACAATAATGATAGATAAAAATACATACAACTATACCGAAGAAGAAATACCACAATGAGAAGCTGCGTTCACATCGTGAAATAGTTAGATACCTCTTATTCTGTTATGTTTAAATGTTATGAATAAATTGTTATATATTGGGTTAATTATGAAGCATTTATTTACTAATTTTTTACTAATTATTTTGAAACGGTACTTACTCTGATATTCTTACCATGTGTCACATGTGCGATACTATTCCCACAGACGGGACGTACTTAAGAAAATTGGGAAAGCAGTTGTAGGTAAGTTTGACTATAAACCTATACACCATGATTGAATTGATTTTAATGACATCTCTATTCGGCGCATAGCTTGCTATAAAGCGCCATAGCTTACGATGGCCAGTAGGTATTTGCTTTTCACTTACAATGACGTGATTTATAACGGAATCTTTAAAACTTTAAACTCTTTTTAACTTTTGGGAATAAATTTCTTTCTATTGGCCTTGCAAGGTCAAAACTTTCAAGTTATTAACGCATATTCCACTTTGTCAAACACTCCTGTGAAAGGATGTAGAATTTCGGAAAATTCTCTTTTACTGCTAAAGGAACAATTCCCGAAATTCTATTTTGATCATACTGAAGTTAAACATCAGAAACACAGGAGTTTACGTAGTTACAGAAGAAAGTAGGTATGGAATTTTGTTATTATTTTTAAACCATCGTGTCTAGCTGTGGCAAATTTTCGATACCTATTAATATCAATACGCTCTCATGTGTCCCTTGATAACTAACAACGTATTGTGTAGAATGTGTAGCGCCAACATTGAATGGCAGTTGTATTACGTGTCGTGAACGGACAACAAATAAATAAGTTGAGAAAATATCCTGAAAGCTATTTCGGGTCTTTGACTTATAAAACAACTACTGTCAACTACTTAATAATAATAGTAGTTTATGAAACTGTTGCATAAAGAGGGGTATTAAATTACGAGTGTGTTTAAAAACCGAGCCGTAGGCGAGGTTTTTACAGTATCACACGAGTGTTTTAATACCTAGTTATGTGCAGTTTCATACACTACTTTATCTACTCTCATACATTGGGATTGAACCTTCAAAATAAAAGATCAAAGTTATCAATCAAGAATTAAAAAATCCCACGAAATTCAATATAACTTCACGTACGAATGGCGCCTGCACCTAGCACATCACCGCGCATGCGCTAGAGCGGTACTGCTGTCCCCCGCTAACGTTCCACTATAAAAGTTGATGCAAACTCCCTGGTGATATTAACTTCGTGGTTTTGCCTTAAATCGTAATAGAAAAAAAAATGCATTATTTTGTTAAAGAAAAAGTGTTATAATACGATAAAAATTTTTAATTTTGGTATTGTGTTTTTAAAGTATGTCAATAGAAACTCGTTTTGAAGTTTATAATTCGAATATTACGATATGAGAGTAGATAAAGATATTTAAACTGCTTTGAACTAAGTTTAAGTATTGAATTTTCATAAAGTTGTGATTTTCCTTGAAGTAATAATAATATTTACAATTTAACAATTTTTTCTTTTCTTGTGCGATTATAAAACTTTTATGATTATAAAATACGACTATAAAATAAAAAGTAGAAGGTTGAAAATATAAAATGGGCAAAATTAGATGGATTTTGTTTCAATATTGAGTTCTGAAACATAATAATTTGTGGACACTTTTTGTCGTAAATATTGATAAATAATTACTTACCTATAATAGACATTGAAGTTTTTTTTTTTTTTTACTTTATTTTTACTCTTATCCATACTTACGTTCCTTTTGGGCTTCGCCGCAGTCGGGTCGAAACAGAAACTTAAGTATTTGAAGACATTTATTCTTAGACAATTTGCCACATTTCATGTGTGTTAGTTTACCTAATATATATCGCAGGAAAATAATTACATAGATACTTATATTTAAGGGCACCAAATAATTTTCTTCAGTTTTTCATGAAACTTGTAATAAGTAGGTATGTGCCTAATGGTTTCATTTCTTGTTATTTTTGGGTGGCTAACAACCAGGGGACCCACCTGATGGTCACTGGATATTGTCGCTCATGGACAACTGCAATACCAGCCAGGTACATCGAAGGAGCGCAACCAACCCATACCTCCTCTCCAATCATGCTTCAAGAAACTTCCAAACTTAGCGCCAGAAATAGGTATAGGTAATAGGTACTTCCTCCGTCGAGTGCCGTCACAGAGAGCTCTACTTCTATTACCATCGCATATTTCTGCTCGTTCTATCTCAAAAAAATTGATCAAAATTGATAGATGTGGTGATTTGATGATTAGGCTCTCACTATTCTTTTTTTCATTTATCCCACATATTGGTTTAAATGTTTTCTCAAAAAATGATGAACTAGGTAACAGTCACCGGTGTTTGCACGTCATAAAATAACAAAGACGTGTTTTTTATGCGTACCTCGTTGTTCATAAAGGTTTACAAAACAAGGACTTTTCTTGGCTAGGAAATGATCTCGAAACTGATACACAAATTGTGAACAATGTGAACATATCAATTTTAATGAACTTAACTAAATTATTAATTACATGGCATACCTAAAACTTAAGAAAGTAATAATATTATTTAAATTGACAGCAAAATATTTTATCAATATTTACCAGTTGTAAAAAATTTAGTCCATAGATATAAGTTATCTTTTATATGAGGAATAAATATTGCGTTGTAACAGCTTTTGTATATAATTCTATTTGAATATAATTTCTTCTATAAATACATAATCTCCTGCGTCTCTGATTAGTAACTTTTGTATCATCTAAATAGAATTTCTGAAATTGCTCATTTAGCAGTAAAAGAGCATTTTCCAAATTATTTGTCTTTCACAGGAGTGTTTGACAAAGTGGAAAATGCTTTAATAATTTGCAAGTTTAAACCTAGCAAGGCTAAGAGAAAGATTTATATAATTATCTCCGTGAATTAAAAATCATGATTTAAAGTCAAGATTCGTAGAGCTGACATTAAAATCAATTTAATCATGATCTAAGGTTTGTCGTTAAACTTTCGACTGCTTTTCCAGTTTTCTTAAGTGCGTTCCAGTCAGTAGGTTGTGGCGTGGCTTCACCAGCGCCGGCGAACAGCGCGAGGGCTGCCATCAGCATCACAAACAGCATCTTCAGCTTTTTTTTCTCTTCTAGTTATTGCTTCTCGATACAAACTACGAGGAACTCAGCATCGACTTGTCGTTGACTGTGATGACTAAACACCGACCACGATTTATAATTGAAATGGGTCAGAATTACCATCATAAAACAATTCTTTACAAATATCATTTAGTTCAAACTCAAACTCAAACTCTTTATTGCATTCATGTGTACATTAAGGTGTTACATTTATGTAAGTAAGTTCCAACATGAAACCCGGTTAGTTACTTCTTTGGCAGGAACTGGTATGTTACCTGACGGTAAATCTCCTCATCACGCTCGGGAAGTCATAAACAAATGATGATACAGGAGGATGTTAAAATAGGAAAAAGGATCATCAATATTAACTTTACAACTCTTACTCCCGATTTCTTGAATCTCTCTCTAGTTTGAATTAAATCTCGATAGGAATTTGATTGGCTGGCAGACATAGCAGCAGCTAATCAAATCACTTGACATGAGAATTCATAACGATCAATTTGAGTAGCCATTCAGGAAACAGGAATTATAATAGGAAAGGCAGCACACATGGTAAGTACAGATTCAAAATATTCAATTTAAAATGAGTAAATAAATACTTTATAAATAATCCAATAAATAACAATTTATCGTAACATTTAAACATATTATAGAACAAGAAGCAATTAACTAACTAATGAGTAATGAGTTAATGACTGAGCATGTCGCGTCCAAGCCTACTTCTAGTCAATCAAGTCATTGTGTGATCCACGATGTGAACGCAGCTTCTCAATGTGATCTTTCTTCTTCGGCATAGTTGTATGTATTTTTACCTATCATTATTGTTTCCTGTCCTTGACTGATTTATACAACTCATGGGCGGTGGCCGCTGCACTCACTGCGCTGATGACTTTTTTCTGTAAACAAAGACAATTTTGATAATTTTACAAACTCTAAACTAAACCCAATCCCGACCCTCACTAAAAGGGTATATACAAGGGTGATGTTACAAAAACCAATAGTTACAATTACTCAGTTTACACTATACTTATTAGGTACAAGCACTAGTGAAATATCGTAAGTTTTCATTAATTTTTCAGACTAGTAGAGAAAATTATCTTCTATTAGTCGATATGTGAACCGGTAACCAACATGTTTACGGTTAACTAAATACTTACAAGTGTGCTCCCAGCCTTTTTCAGTGCGCCCAAATTGATCTTAGCGGGTTGTGGCGCGGCGTCACCAGCGCCGGCGAACAGCGCGAGCGCCGCCATCAGCATCACAAATAGCGCCGTCAGCTTCATTGTCTGTTCTAGTTATTACTGCTCAACACAAACTACGAGGAACTCAGCTTCGAGTTGAAGTTGACTGTGACAATATACCACCGACAGAAGCTTATAAAGACAAGAAACAAATCTCAATTTTACCTGTTTCTGACGCAACGGGATTTAGAGACTGACGTGTGCGCACAATTATCTTTATAATAATTATTAGGAATGCGGGAAACCATTACGTACGTATTATACTTATGACGTTTCTATTTTCCCATTTAAATAAATTAGGTTTAAAAAGCCTAATTTATTTTAAGGGCTAGGACAAGATGACCAAAACCCGAATAATAATTAATTAAAACGTCACCTGAATGATTACTTGGTATTGTACTCGTACTAAAGTCAATGACATTAGGAATGATTACTTGGTATTGTACCAAATTCAATGACATTAGGAATGATTACTTGGTATTGTACTAAAGTCAATGACATTAGGAATGATTACTTGGTATTGTACTAAAGTCAATGACATTAGGAATGATTACTTGGTATTGTACTAAAGTCAATGACATTAGGTGTAGGACATGGTTTCTTAAACTGGGGTTCATGAACCCCAGATGGGTCCTTGGATTAAGAGGTGGGGGCCATGTCAGTTAAGAATAATATTATGTGATAAAGAATATAATCGCCCCGACGAAATGTGGGTGTACACCTCTGCCTAACCCTTTGGGCATTAAAGGCATGCTGTTGTGTTATGTGTGTGTGTGAATATTATAATCTATATAAATAATAATGAAATGCTGTTCGTTGGTATAAGCCCATCACTTGAGAACAGCTGGACCGATTTGGCAATTTATTGTTTGAAAATGTTCGTTACCTATAGTCTGAATTAGGTTTTATGGAAAGAAAAACTGTACGTCCTTTTTAGGGTTCCGTAGTAAACAAGGAACCCTTATAGTTTCACCATGTCCGTCCGTCTGTCTAGCAGTCCGCGGTTTAGCTCAGAGCTGGTTAGTACTAGAAAGCTGTAATTTAGCATAGGTATACATATTAATCACGCCGACAAAGTAGTAAAATAAAATCAAGAAAAATATTTTGGGGTACCTCCCTACACGTAAAGTTGGGATGTTTTTTTTCTCTCGTCTATCCCATGGTGCTGTGGAATATCGTTGGAAAGGTCGTTCAATAACATTACGGGTGTGTGAAAATCATTTTTTTTATCCAGGGATACGTTTGCAAGATATTAAGCTTTAAAGTGCTAATTTTTGTTAGAGTCAAGTGTCCCCCCTCCTGCCAGCTTATACTTGAATTTGTGAAAACTATCACAGCTTTACAGGTTAACGAGTAATAATCAACCAATTTAAATTTGCAGTTTGAAAAACATGATCATTATCTCCCATACGGAATGTATGGGAGATAATGATTTTCAACAACAATGTTAAGTTTGTTCTTGGGATAAATTCATCCCAACTACGGAACCTTTCATTGTGCGTGGTCCGACACGCACTTGGCCGGTTTATTTCTTGGGATATATTCTTGAGACCGTCACAGTAAGCCCTTTCATTTGATATGTCACACGGTACAGTGTATAAAACTTGTTTCACACACTGTACCGTGTTATTTGTCATCCAAAAGTGACCCCCATAATCAAAATGCATTAATTATTTACGTAACACGTCCATGTTTGGGGCACAGAAATCGATGTGTACCAAATTGCAACTTAATCGATCCATTAGATGCGTAGCAAATCGGCTGTGACAGACGGACAGACAACAAACAGACAGACACACGAGTGATCCTATACGGGTTCCGTATTTTTCGTCGTTTTGTCCCAAATCGATATAATACATATGTAGTGTCACCGCTCTGGAAATAAGCTCTTGAATAGTCTCCATGGGAAGGTTTATCCTCAGACTCTGTAAGTACAATGGTCTGAAGGTTAGCTTCATTGCTACCAGTCGCTGGGTCGATTCCTACATTATATTATTTAATTCGTGGAATTTAACTTTTTGTAGGGATTAAGCTAATAAGTAATAATGACAGTAACATAAGTGCAGAGCAGTGGTGGCTCAGTGGCAACGGCCGGGACTTACGAGTACGTAGGTAGTGGGTTCGAACCCAAGCAACCACTTTAGTTTGTGTAAATAATTTCATCACCACTGCTCTCAAAACGGTGAACGAAAACATGGCGAACAAACCGGTATGTCCAAGAACTAAAAATTCGAAGACGTGTCAAATCCACCAACCCGCACTGGGCCCGCGTGGTGGATTACGGCCCACTCACTATCACAGAAAGAGCTCAACAACTATATCAGGGCTTACGTAAACAGAACAAACACCCGACCAGTCTAGTTACATGAGAAACCAACCCTTGTTGTATTATTTATTTATTTATTTATATAGGATCTCCAACAAAAGATATACATAATACATGACACATAAATAATGGGCAATATCAGGCACAGTGACTATTGTTGAACTATCGGTTTTCCCACGGTATTTTTTTTTTATTCTAAGGTTTTACACATTCCATTTGATAACACATTTCCGCTTGGGCCTTCGAGACAGGTGAGGAAACTAATCTAAGAAAGTACGTATAATTAATAACATTCTTCATAATGTTAATTCCATTACGTCAAGCTCGTCAAAGTAATGTCAATAGACAGGTAAAAGAGAGATTTCGTTCTTGTATTTATAAAGCACTGTCTGCAGTATATTGTCACAATCAACTTCAACTCGAAGCTGAGTTCCTCGTAGTTTGTGTGAAGCAGTAATAACTAGAACAGACAATGAAGCTGACTGCGCTGTTTGTGATGCTGATGGCAGTGCTCGCGCTGTTCGCCGGCGCTGGTGACGCTGCGCCACAACCTGCTAAGCTCAACTTCGGCGCACTGAAGAAGGCTGGGAACACACTTGTAAGTACTTCTAATGATCTATAGCGTTTATAGCTCGATTAGTCGCTTAAGCAGAAGTGTTCTAAGGTATACCTACATACTGATCACAGCAACCTATGGACATCTACAATACCTATGGCATTACAGTGCGTGGCCATCCTAGAGCTAACACAACAACGACAACAACACGAATAATACGACACGAATAATAGCGAGTACATTTACCAAATTGTTTTATTTTTTACAGAAAAAAGTTGTCAGCGCGGTGGGTGCAGCAGCTACTGCGCACGAGCTGTACAACTCAGTCAAGGAGAGAAGACAATAGTGATACATATTATATTATCTATTGAGTCAACAATGTTAAGAAATAGTAGGTCATTATGCTATTTGTTGCTGTTATATTAAAATAAATTGTTAATTTGTTATAATTATCTGAATCTTGTTGTTTTATATGTATATGTAGGTACCCACCTCAGACCTCTAGATCAGGTTTCTTAGCCTGGGGTCCATGAACCCCAGAGGAGTCCGCGGAATAAAAAAAAACCTGAGCCATATTTTTTAATGGAAAAATAAATCATCAAACCAAACCAATTAACTACCATGCGTAATTGTTGTTTGAGTAATGATTTTCTGCAGCAATCCTACTGCAAAAATGATACGGCCACGCTGCAAGCGATCTGTCTCCTACATACAAGTACCCAAAACGTAAAGAATGTAAAACTTTGGATTGAAATACCAAGTTGTCAAACACGCTTGTTCATAAAATTGAGAAGAAATAAAAACTGCAAGTAAATTCTCACATCATTACTCCTGAAAAATTAGCTTTTCCTTTTTTTGTATACATTTCACATTCCAAGTCGTTCTTTGACGTTGATTAATTATGAGATCTCTTGAACTCGAGCCATTTTTTGTGCGGATTTACAAATTCATTGTTTACTGATGTGTCGTATAATCAAACCATTAAGGCTTGTGCAGACCAGCGCGACTTGTCTCGCGACGCGACACGAACAATACAATTTCTAAGAAAACTTCACAGTATAACAATAACCGGTGTCGCGCTGGTCTGCACAAGCCTTTAACGTTTGCTCGTCGCCGATATCCTAAAATTAATCTTCATCTTTTTCGAATTTGTCTATCTTTAACAGAACTTTACTCACGATATTTTTTTGTTCATAAATAAACGCTTGTAGATCTTGTACCTAATGTAGGTTATTAATAGGTAAAGTGTATGTACCCGTTTAAAATCTTGTGGTTTCTGCCAAAATGGCTTGTGTTAGTTAAACCAAATCCTCGTACCATGTTTTACCTATTTCCTATATAAATTACTACCCATACATTCGGTATAATCGGTCAGTCAGCTCTTACGACAGCTGTCTGTGTGTCAAGTGATAGACTGGTTTATTCATAGCCCAGCCCAAGCGAAATATCTACATAATACGTTTGAAACATACAGCATAATATTATATTATGTATATTTTATACACAATATAATAAAATATTTAAATCAGTGTTCGTAAACAAACCTTATCGCGTCGCAACGTGAAACGTCGAAGCGTGTTTTTGGCGCAAAGTTGTTGCCAACGTTAGCTTTTTGCTTATTTTTTTCATAAATCTGAGTACAAACCTAATTCTCTCATAAAATCACTTTTATTTGTGTAACTAGCTTATTTCTAACACAACCTGTTTTAACTAAATATATCTGTATTGCAGTTATGAACCTTTTTGTATTTTGTATATTTTTGTATTTTGTAGTTATGAACCTGTTATATTAAAATAGCGAACCCAAATTATAAATTCGCAAATATGAAACAGGTCAAACAAACCGTACCTATCTACACTATCAGTTGTTGGTAAATATTTTAGTTAGGGTAATATGAAACCGTTTTGGAGGAGCTCGTGGCTGAGTAACAACAGCCGCACTGGTCGATCCATCAGGTTAAGCTACGCTTGCCGGGGTTGGTCAGTGGATGGGTGACCATCTTTACATACCGAGAATCCTCCGTGCCTCGGAAAGCACGTTAAGCCGTTGGTCCCGGCTGTCATTCGTGGATCTTTGACAGTCGTTACGAGTCGTCAGGAGCCCGAAAGTCTGACACCAGTCTTACCAAGGGGTATCGTATTACCCAGTTACTGGGTTGTGGAGGTCAGATAGGCAGTCGCTCCATGTAAAATACTGGTATTCAGCTGCATCCGGTTAGACTGGAAGCCGACCCCAACATAGTTGGGAAAAGGCTAGGCAGATTGATTGAATATGAAACCGTTTTGATCAAATATTTACTGAAATTAAGCGATCGTGTATAGTCCGATTAGTGACGTATTTGGACGTTTTATAATGTACCAGCTTCCGCCGGCGGCTTCGCCCGCGTGATATTTTTATAAATTATAGCCTATGTTACTCAGTGATAATATGACATTCTACTGATGAAAGATTTTTTTTATCGGTCCAGTAGTATTTGTGTCATCTTTTCTCTATATAATATTTGTTTGATTTGTTTGGGTAACCAAAAATTATAATGCTTTCCTTGATTATCTATATAGGTAATTTGTATTTACTTTTTAGTTACACTAAACTGCCAGCAAAGTAGATGTAGATATAATCTAATATGATATAAAAGAAGGTAATTAAAAAGAAAGTCCTTGTTCAAACAATCCCTTGAACAATATTTATTTTGTAAGACACGCCATAAAACCTTTGTTTGGGGTTTGTGCTCAGCTCGCTGAATTAATAAATGTTGCCAAACAAACGTCTTTTAAAAGTATCAAACTTTTTCAGTTAATGTACTTTGTTAAGACTGTGAACACAATCTAGGTTTACTGCTCCGTGTATAAAAAGTAAGCTTTCGAGTTTAATCCGTCTTTTGGGTCTACTAGAACCACGGACAACTACAGTATAAAATGTGTTCAAGGGTCTTAACAATACAAGCTTTTCTTTTGTGTACATTTTTAAAGTAGGTAATACTTATTAATTTATTGAGGACCGCCAACAAAAGATGTAGGAACAGTAACAGCCAAATGTTTGTCACGATAGAATCTGCTTTAGGTACCTACTCAGCATTATACATAGTGCGTCTTAAAGTCAATACAGTAGAATGACATTCAGCCATCTTCTTTACATGTCAAACCGAATTAAATACCTATATCACACTGGCGCCCAGTTTTTGGAAATTATCGACGAGACAAAATTAAACGGAAGTCAGCAGTGATGTGATTAACTGTTAACAATTCATTCAACCAATAACAGCAGTTTACGCGCGCTTGACAATTTGTCAGCTAGTTTTTATGTTGATTTTCTCCCAGAAACCGTTCGTGAAAGACTCTGCAGTTAAATAAAACCAAAATGTTTAAAGGCTTGTGCAGACCAGCGCGACTTGTCGCGCGACGCGACACGAACAATACAATTTCTAAGAAAACTTCAGAGTTTAACAATAACCGGTGTCGAGTCTCGCGACAAGTCGCGCTGGTCTCCACAAGCCTTGAACAGAAAATGCCCAGGTCATTAAAAAGATTTTAGGTTGATGTCAACTCGACATTGGTCAAAGGCATATGTTATTTTGATCTTCGTTATCAAGCAATTAAATATAGTTTTCAAATGTTCATTCAGTTCCACTCTGCTCAGAACCGTAACTTCAAAAAGTATTATGTGCCCCGGCTTGAAAAGAATTTGAAAACTGACGAAGACATAAACTACCTGACTGTACTTACAGAAAAAAAATCAATTTACAAAAAAGGTTTTGTGTGGTCGTCCTACTCCTTCAATTCATTATTCACTTTAATTGAAAAAGTATTTGATCGTGAGACAACCCCTAACATAAATGATTTGTCTGACTCGATTTTTTATTAGCCCGGTGCCCAATTTAATAAAATCGGGATGTCTGAAACCTCTTCATATAAGTTAGTAGTGAGACGCAAAAAGCCCAGTGTTGTTGCCAAGAGAATTGTTCTGAAATGGTTGGAATGGTAAGAGAATTCGCGTGAACTTGCAGTTTCTAAAGTTTTTGGCCGCAGTTACGTTGCAAAAAGGCGATTTTATGATTTACTAGTTCCTGAGAGCTTCTTTTTACCGAGCGAGTTGGTAAATGGGGCAACCTCAAATATTTCTTGTTTTTTAGCACTAAACTATTACCCATTTTTTCGAAGAATTATGCTTTATTTAAAACCAAGTCCTAAAGCAGTTGATAGGTAGGTACTTAATACTAGAAACAATCAAATTGATACCCTTCTATTCTATGCTTACACGAGTCAAAAATTCAAACGATTTTTCAATTCTCTAGTTTTGTTATCAAGTATGTGTCCATAATACCTACCTATTGTCCTAAGAAAATCCTAACCATACCTCTGTGAGTTTTTCATCGTAATGATTGTTTGAGGATCCCCGAAACAACGGAAATTTTAGTACTTAATACTGACTTTCCTCTCTAACTAAAAAACTACTAGTATGTACTTAAAACCCTTGTAAGTACATACTTGGTTGTCCAGCTTAGTTAAACTATAATATTCCACATATTTGAACGAATGACCAGTGAACTAACGAGATTTATCCATCTCTATGCCAGTATTTCTACTGTTATCAATAGACTATTTACTTATTTCTCGAACACTGTATCCCTTTGTGGCTACATTTGTAAGCTTCAGTATTTTACCAAAGACCAGAGTTACACGTAGAGGTGCAACAGCAAGACGGAATTGATAAGACGACATGCAAATGTGTAAGTCCCTATGAAATATGCAACCGGCCAAATAATCCCTAACAGATGCTGAACAGAACGTCCTGGTATTCTCTTGGTAGCCATGTTTGCTTACCAAGATTGTGTGCGGAAAATTGCGAAGCGACTGCTACTATTTATTTTATATCCCACACGTAGCTTAGTGTAAATAAGGTCACATACGAAGTGTTATTGGATTGAAGATCAGCAGCACTATTTTGTTTAATTAACGCACTTCCGCTCACAGCATAGTACACATACAACATAGTAGGTAAGTTTTCAGCACTTCGTCATCTGTTGAGAACTGAATTTTAGCATTGACACCAAGTTTTAGTGCAGAAATGAATTCGGTACGGATTGACTTATTACAGAATAGTCCGAAAAGATTACATCATCAGCGATAAATGAACATAGTTTTTATATAAGAAAATAAATATTTTGACGAACTTTACGTCGTAAGATCTTTTTATTTTAATTCTGCGAATGCCTATTGGATATTGCTAAGTATTAGGCTTTCAGACACAAATATCACACGCACGTAGCAGATGCACGTACACCCCGCCGTAATTGCGTAGTTAAAATTATGTCAAAATGGAAGGGAGTGATATTGCGAGTTTGTTACTCACAATATCAATCCTTTCCATTTTGACATAATTTTACCGAATTGTCGACTAGACGGTATTTTTCATATTAAATTACTAAGCCATGTTGCACAGATCCCAAATAAATTGGGATCAGGACAAGAAAATGATGATGATGAAAGTCAAATCATTTATTTCAAACAGATCCCCTACCAGGCACTTTTGAATGTCAAAATTTACAAAAAAATGAATTGGTTTCAGTCGAAATGATTAAGCCATGATTCTTTTTTGTAATGCCAAAATAAAAACGTCTGGGACTGCGAATGTTTAACGCAATTAGGGCGCCGGGCCAATTTGGTCTGAACCTATACAAATATTAAGTAATTCCATGAGGGCTCAACCTCACGACCCGGCCCAACTTTCAGCCTAACATAATTTACAAGCTATTCATTACAAAAGCACTGAACTTTACACAGTAGGCACTCTTTTGTTCTTACAATACTTGTTGACGTACCTACCAAACAAATTCATTATATACAGCATGTTCGCACTTTAATAATAAATTACCTAGGTAGGTTTCTAAACGTTTATTACAGAGTAAATAATGCAATCTGAAGGTAGAAAAAGTAGATTTATGAGAATCTAAGTAGCTACTAAGAGCAGATATAATTACAATAGAAGTCCGGGAGAACGCCAACTCAGCGTTCCGTGGTAATAAACAATTAAAAGGCAATTAGCAATGGTCATTGATTTTTTGACGTAGCTATCAATTTGTACGTGTACATTTAAGTAGGTAAGTAGGTACCTACATGTAACAGAATCGAACGTAATTTAATCAAGTAGGTTTCATCCTAAAGTTAGCGCCAACAAGTTTTATCCACCTAAACCTGGACCACACTCCGCCTAAGCCTTTAGGCATACAAAAGTAAATAAAGCATAATCTTGTTAAAGCTAAGTGAATGAAGAATAATTATCTTAACTATCTTGTTGTAAGTTCATACTAAACGTAACGCGATGTAACATTAAATACGGTGTTGTTAACACCAATATTACATTTTGTAAGCAAGGCGGCGGATTTGCCTCCCCACAACGCTAATAAATTCTCCAAGTTTCTACTAGCATAGGATATTGAGAAACTTGCAGATTTAAGATGTAATAATACACGAACTGTGCAAAGGATTTATGCAAAACATTTTCTGAAACAATACAAAGTTTCTTTCTCTTTTTATCCGACTGCCAAGGAAGTGTTATGTTTTTCGCGCGTATCTTGTATGTATGTATGTTTGTAAATTTCTTTATAACCTCGTGATTCTTTGTTCCCAAATATTTTATGAAACTCTTTTCCCATAATAGAGTACCCAATATGATTGATAAGCGCTCCAAGAATGTAGTAGGATACAGGAAAATATTCTGTATATTGCTTTTTGTCAAAATAATGTAATATTAAAACTGATGATATAAGAATTAGGGATATGTGAACGATCTGTAGTATGTGCTTGTACGTATGAGCTTTTAGTAGAAGGGGTTCGTGCCCAGGGCCGGATTTCGTACAGACATTGTGATGGATGATGTTTACATCCACGATTTGGTTTGGGGACTTCTGGCTGATGGCACAAATTTGCCGCCTAATTATGTTTTACGCCTCGTCCATAACCTCCAGACGTAGGTAAAGAGTTACTTAATCTGAATGACTTTACCTTTGAGCATGATTTATGTTATGTAGTCCTGTCGTACAACTTGGAAACCGTAAACTGACATGATCCTGTCTGGGGAGTATTGAAATCTAAGTTCAGTTCTACGACCTGACCAACTGAGCACCGGAAAAATTTAATTATTCCTTCGTTTTCGTACTATTCAATTTCGCCGCAGCATTAATTTAAAATTTGATAACTATTGTTTACCGATAAATGATAATAGTTCCGTAATTTAAACCGTATTTTACTTACCTACTTTTATGACTTGATGACGTAACTATATTGCTCCGTGCTACAAGCTATTTTTGCCATAAGGAAATGACAAATGGGTTGATTCAAACCCAAGTAGGCCGTGACCACAATAAATCATTATAGTGTATAATAAAAGGAGCCCCACATACGTCTGTCTGTCCGTTTTCTGTTTCATGACAATATATAGTCAGCCTATGAAAGCAAATGTATGTAAGTTATGGTAAGTTGGAAACAAGTTGACCCAGAAAGGAATAAACTTTACTGTAATGCCCGCTCCTCGTGTACAATAGGTAAGTAACTTATAAAATCAAATCAAATCAGTTTATTGCAAACAATAGGTTGGAATAAGAGTAAAAGTTTCAAACATGCACTCTGTAAGGGCACTGCAAACCAAAACAAAACAAAATTAATAAATTACATTACATTACAATACATTACATTACATTTTTCATTATGTGTCATTTTTACAAAGGCCATGATAAAGCTATCGAATTTTAATTTTTATTGTGAGTAATAAAGAATAAGTTAAATCACAATAAAATTTATAAATTCAAATAAATTAATTATGTAGGTATGATATACAAACAATGGTCAATGGTCAGCTATTTATGTCATTAGTTTTAAAATAAAATTAATAAATTCAAATAAATTAAATTTGTAGGTATGGTATACAAACAATGGTCAGCAATTCTCCGTTTCAGTAATTTTCGGTTTCCGTACGTTTTTTTCGGGTGACCACTGAAAATCAGCGCTGTGCTGTGGGTCTCCATAGCACAGCATCATGCTGAGTGGAAGCCTTCTTGTCACAGTCATGACGTGCCAGCAGCTGCCTACTATTTCTGTTTTGTACTCGTTATTGTTATTGTTTTGTTACCTACTCGAGTTTTTATTATATTTTTATGCACGTGTTTCTGTGACGAATAAAATTATTTTTCTTTTTTCTTTCTTTTCTTTCAATTTATGTCATTAGTTTTTATTTATTTAACAAAAAAAAAATTATCAAAAAACTCTTGCAATGTGTAGTTAGCACTTCTGGTTCAAATAAGTGAACAATTTTGTTTTAAATAAACTGTTACTTTTTATGTCCTTTAAAGACTTTGGTAATTTATTATAAGTCTTGATATACATTACATACGGGCCTGAATGGAAGATGGATAGTTTTGAAACCGGTAATGCTAGATCGTTTTGGTGTCGCAAGTATCGTGGTTGGGTGTAGTGATCTTTATTTAAGGGGAAGAGTGTTATATTTTTCCTGACAAACATAATTCAAAGATATACAGAGATGTGAGTGTAAGGATATTGTGTTCTGTAAAATGTGGTCTACAACTGTCCATACCTCCTATATTCGTCAAGATACGTATGCATCTTTTTTGTAACTTGAACAGCTTATCTGCGTTCGTACTATTATTACCCCACAGTATTACACCGTAACGGAGCCAAGAGTAAGCGTATGCGTTATAGGCGGCTTTAGCAGATTTGAAATCTGTAGATCTTTTCAGTTCCGATAGAGCATAAGAGAATCTAGAGATTCTTTTACTTACGTGTGCTATGTGAGATTTCCAATTTAAGTTTGTGTCAGTATTAGGGCCCAACAATTTGAAGTTTTATTAGTTCAAGGTTATGTTCGTTTAACCAAGCAGATATGTCAGATAGCAATCGATGGATGTCTTTGTTAAGGGTCAGGTTATTTGTGCAGGGAAATACAACTGAAATGTCATCTGCGATTATGACGCTTACAGCATCTATTATTTTTGGGAGGTCGTTGATGTAGATAAGAAATAATATACATCCTAGTACGTTACCTTGTGGGATTGATTTATTTATATAAGTTGTTTCAGATTTAACATTCCTGATTTCTCCAGTACTATGGTTGTAGTGTTCAATCTCTACATATTGTGAACGGTTTTCGAGGGAAGACTTGAACCATTTATGAGCAATGCCACGTACACCGATTCCGTCCAATTTATTTAAGAGGATGTTATATTGAATTCTATCGTATGAAGAAAAAAGAAAGATCTTTTTTGTGGATTGGTTTGATTACTGAGATCTTTAATAAATCGGGGACGGTAACGGGGACGGTAGCATCGCGCGACAAGTCGCGCTGGTCTGTACAAGCCTTAAAAAAAAACGCAGCTGGTTCTATAAAAACTCTAAAGACATATTTACCTGTAAGTAGGTTGATATTTGTTGTAGTTGATAGCTGTGTGTGTGTTTGTGTTGCGAAATGTAAGAGATGTTTTAATCTTTAACAAATTTTAAGATATGATTATAAATCAGACATGAGGGATTTAATATTAACTAGCGACCCTCCCCTGCTTCGCCCAGTTTTTACGACTTGACAAAACATCGAGATTTCTATATAGGAAAATGTGTATACTTTTGTAGCTAAATTTTGTATTAATGCAGTATACCAATAAACGTTCCGGAATACTAATATTTTCGAAGTCACTGGGTTTTGTTATGAGACTCGCAGGGTGTTTCAAAAAGACCAAGACCCTTAAGATTCTTTATTGCTCTTTTGTGAGAAGTCATCTTGAATTTGCGTCACAAATCTGGAACCCGTGTTATGGCAAGTATATTGATCGTATTGAGAATATACAAAAAAGATTTATTCGTTTTCTATGTTTTCGGTTACGTATACCATACCATTCTGATACTTACATAAATCTTTGCAAGAAATTTCATTTACAGCCACTCATAAATCATCGTCGACTAGCAGATTGCACTTTCCTTTTAAAAATTATGTCGAACAAGATTGACTCTCCTGATCTCCTACATAAACTACGTTTCAATGTCCCTCAGAGATCTGTTAGATTTAATCAGCCTATCTCCATTCCTTTTTCCTCTTCTAACTACAGGCAAAACTCATTCATGGTGCGAGCGAGTAAGGACTTTAATATTCTTTGTAAAGAGTTCTCATTTGACCCATTTACCATCAATACCTATTCTGCACGCGGTCGGCTGAACGCTGACTTCTTTAAAAGTGCATAGTGCTTATTGTACCTTATACATATATCCTATATATATATACTTTATCTTTTTTATCGTGCTTGTTAGTGATCCTAAGATTTCTACTACTTACTCTGTTTTTATCCGTGAGAACCTGTAATTGGCTGTATGTTTCATATACAACTGTTATCCATTTGTTATAGCTGTTGGTTCTCCTATCAATAAATAAATAAATAAATTCTCAAAATAATGGTGAAAACCACATCACAATTCATTTATTTATTATTTATTTATATATACTTTATTGTACACCAGATTATACATTACATAAAGAAAAAGTAATACATTACAAAATATACAATTGGCGGCCTTATCGCTTACTGCGATCTCTTCCAGGCAATCTTGGACCGGCAACCTTCATTGCATAGTGTAGGAGAACAGCGCTTTCACACGAGGACAGACACTAAAAGCAAACTTTTATTTGTTTATAATATGTATAAATATAGAAGTAGAGGGTCTTGTGGCTAAGTAATAACAGCCGCACGGTTCGATCGTTCGGGTTAAGCTACGCTTGCCACGGTCGGTCCATGGATGGGTGATCATCTTTACTTACCAAGACCGGGGCCGTGCCTCGGAAAGCACGTTAAGTCGTTGGTGCCGGCTGTCATTCATTCGACAACCAGTCTTACCAAAGGGGTATCGTATTACCCAGTAACTGGGTTGTGGAGGTCATATAGGCAGTCGCTCATGTAAAATACTGGTTACACTGGAAGCCGACCCCAACATAGTTGGGAAAAGGCAAGGTAGATGTTTAAATATAGAAGTAAGAAATGAATGATAAAATTCGTACATTGTAATGACGGGAACGAAAGATTGATTAACAAACCATAATTACTTTTCGCCTGATTACCGCTTGTTTTAATATTTGAAGCCATGATTAATATTAATTAGCCGTACTCAACTTAGATTATTTCGTAGCCACCGACAGAAACAATATAATGAAGATTTCAGGAGGAGTTTCAAATTCAAAAGTCATTTATTCAAACTAGGCTGAGAATCAGCACCTTTCGAACGTCAAAATTACATAAGACAGTCCCCCAAAACGCCTGCCCTTCACCACTTCCTAGTGCTTTAGCTGGGTAGAAGAAGTGGCGCAACAAAGTCAGCTCGCAGCAGCGGCAGTCAGCGGCAGCTCAGCTGTCTGTTCAGTTAGAAAAACTTGATTCTATACAATAGTACTTATGCAAAATAATTTACATAATGCAACACAAAACATTAAATTAAACTATTTGCTATATGTCAGCTACCACACGCCAATATACTAACAAAAAACATCGAAATCTATACTCAAGCGAAAATGAAAAGTAAACAGAACTTAATACCCGAATGAAAGCCTCTAGACATAAAGGGTGTGCCTGTTTACATATAGTTGTTAAAGCTGTAACTCAAAGTCACAAATGATAAATTAGGACCATCGAAGTTAATTACTAATAACAATAACAAAACAATGGTCAGCAAGACGACCAGTCACAACAAGCAGCACCCGTTCGCGAGCATAACGCAAAGATCAACATCAACCCCCTCGCCATATTTGAGGGAAGGGGGCAGCCCGACCCCTGACCCTACCGCAAGCAGCCTACATCTAAGGGAGCATGACGGACTTGCTGCTGGTTGCTCAGGCAAGAATAATATGATTAATTTTCGAGGTCGCTAGCTAACCACATATTGCAATTCAACTCATAAAAAAACATTGTATTAAGTAGATTATGGCAATAAAGAATTAAAATAAAATTAAAATAAATTGACTTATACACATACAGTCAAATAAAATAAACTAAACAATTTTATGAACTGTGACTGCATCGTGCTTTCTAAACAGAATGTGTTAGTACGCTATTAGAATTAAATAGGTAGGTCAAAGTAACCTTGGTAAGTGTATGCTGAAAGTAGGTACCTATGTTAGGATTCGGTTCATAAAGCTTTTATCTCGAACATAAAAACTTTGGTCACCGCGTAATTTATGTAAAAAAAACCGTTGTCAAAATTAAGCGTCGAATTTTCGTAATAACTTTACGCGAATTCAGGGTCGACAAATTTTTGTTGTTATTCCCAGGACTTATGTGGCCTGCCGGGGTTGCGAGTTTGTCTGAAAGGGATATCGCGGCCCCGGCACACAGGCAACGGAAGGAACACGGGTGGGTTTTAGTCAGTAAAAGTCTGACACACCCTCCCGCTCCGCCCAGAGCGGGAGAAGTTATTTGATCATTTCCCACCCTCAAAAAAAAAAAAGGACTTATGTGGCGCCCCGGAGTCGATCGAGCTCAGTGTTTATTTACACAAGCCGCTTCCATCGTAAAACGTTGACGCTAATGACATTTCGATAACCATTACAAGTGGCTTTACTCTGTGAATGAAAAGCTAACGAGATCGACAAGCATATTACATTATTTACGTAAAGAAATAGCGTTTTATCAAAACAAGATAAGAGTTAGTAGAAATCTATTTTAATTTAAAAAAAAACATACGTATCTACGTGTACGTATCTATTTGCATACTTGTAGATGGATCCAGGAATCAGAGCACTGCTCATAATGACATTAACATAAACAGACTTTAGAACATGACATGTGTGTTCGTACTACAGTATACGACCCTACTTAATTGGGCACACAGATTACATAAACGTGCAATCTTCCTTCCTATGCAGTATTAAAAAACTTCCGCAACTAATATTCTCTAATTTTCTTCTGTTTCAGAAGGGAACACAAACAAAAATCCACCAGCCTTTGTAATTTAGGAAAGTGCCGATTAAAAAACAAGAAAAGCAAGCTGATAACCTATTTGAAGTGCAAAGCAATGTTAACACTTCGCAAACGTTAATGGTGGAAAGTGTAAATTGTCTTGAAGAATGTTCCGCTGGCGTGTTTCTAATTTGAAAACAATTGTGAGCTTTGCCGCGAGCAGCTCTAAGTTGATACAAACATTCTCCAAGACTCGGCTTTGGAATATTTAGTACATCGAAAACCCATTAAGACAGCTGATTTTCTTTTGTGGGTTGTGAAAGATAAATACAACAGAAATGTTGAGTTTTTGTGTTTATTTGAAAATGATTATACCATTAGAACATTGATATATAAATGTCTGTTATGTTTGCGTTTTGCTGCCAAATACATGTTTTTATATACCTAATTATAATATCCTTCCTATATCTTGACACACACACTATAGAAAGTAAACATTAGTGTGCTTTCTTTTACTTCCACGTAGGTACAGTTTACTACGATACCATATACAGGATGGCCAATTAATCAGATGGGGATGGAAATCGAAATGGGGGCTAATAAAAGTTGTGTACTTCACACAACTTTTATTAGCCCCCATTCTGATTTGTTGCAATTAGGCAATTGTTTGGTGTCTATTATTTAGTTAATATGCGGCAAATTTATAACGCAGTCTATAAGACCATGACCACCGCAATACTTTCATTAATTTTATCCTGAAGTCTTAAAAGAATTTAAAAACGACCCAATTTTTCAATAAACTCATTTAGAGTAACGAATAACATTTTGTTCACTGAGGTTTTCGAGACACGTCCTGAGTTTTTTCCTATGGGGTTATCTAAAGGGACGTCTCGTGGTCAAACTTGAATACGAAAAGCAGAATATTTGTGACTTTGTTAGTGGGCTACTTAATAAAGTATGCGAAAATGATGAAATTTCATGAAAAACACGAATAAAAGCGGTCAAATTTTTATGAATTAAACAGGAGCAGATTAGGCTGATCTTATTCCGCAAACAAAACTGCCAAGCTTATAGAAAAATATACGGTAACTTTCGTTTGTAATAAAAAATTGTCTTAAATTAAAGCTGTGTAAATACTTCCTAATTGGCCACCCAGTACATAAAGTACTTATAGTTAAGTGCTGATTCTTAGCCTACTTTGAATAAATTGCTTTTGAATTTGAATTTAAAGGTAAATACTCCTCCTGAAATCTTCATTATATTGTTTCTGTCGGTGGCTACGAAAGTAATGTAAGTTAAGTACGGCTAATCATGGCTTCAAATAGGCATTAAAATAGGCGGTATTCAGACGAAAAATTATTATGGTATGTTAATCATTCTTTCGTTCCTGTCATTACAATGTACTTATTTTATCATTCTTTTCTTACTTCTATATTTATACATCATCTGCGTAGCCTTCCCAACTATGTTGGGATCAGCTTCCAGTCTAACCAGTATTTTACATGGAGCGACTGCCTATCTGACCTCCACAACCCAGTTACTGCGTAATATGATACCCCTTTGGTAAGACTGGTTGTCGTATGAATGACAGCCGGGACCAACAGCTTAACGAGCTTTCCGAGGCACGAAGGGGTCTTGGTAAGTAGAGATGATCACCCGTCCCGGACCTACCGCGGCAAGCGTAGCGTAACCTGATCGATCGACCCGTGCGGCTTTTATTACTTAGCCACAAGCCCCTCTACTTCTATTATTATACATATTATAAATAAAAGTCGCTTTTCGTGTCTGTCCTTCGTGTCACCGCGCTGTTCTCCTACACTATGCAATGAATTTTGATGTGGTTTTCACCATTATTTAGCGAATTTATTCCTGAACATTTATTAGTTTGTTACATTCATATAAAATTTACCTACATATAATAAAGAAATCTCGATGTTTTGTCAAGTCGTAAAAACCGGGCGAAGCAGGGTCGCTAGTTAATATTAAATCCCTCATGTCTGATTTATAATCATGTCATAAAATTTGTTGAAGATTAAAACATCTCTTACAATTCGCAAATACCAAAGCTATCAACTACAACAAATATCAACCAACTGGTAAATCTGTCTTTAGGGTTTTTATAAAACCAGCTGAGCATATTTTTTCGTCATAAATTTTATCAATAAATGAAAATACAATCGGTAGGTAAGCAAAACGTTAAGTTAGGTAGCTACTGTAGACGAGGAGCGGGCATTACAGTAAAGTTTATTCCTTTCTGGGTCAACTTGTTTCCAACTTACCATAACTTACATACATTTGCTTTCATAGGCTGACAATATATTTTCATGAAACAGAAAACAGACAGACAGACATATGTGGGGGCTCCTTTTATTATAGAATATAATGATTTATTGTGGTCACGCCTTATAAGCTCTCGAGTTTGAATCAACCCATTTATCATTTCCTTATGGCGAAAATAGCTTGTAGCCCGGAGCAATATAGTTACGTCATCAAGTCATAAAAGTAGGTAAGTAAAATACGGTTTAAATTACGGAACTATTATCATTTATCGGTAAACAATAGTTATCAAATTTTAAATTAATGCTGCGGCGAAATTTAATTTATCCTTCGTTTTCATACTAAGGTGCTTGGTTGCTATCGGTTCAGCCCAGTAATCTTTATCTAATTCAGTATTTGACAACATACATGTGGCACGTTCGATAAGTGTACGATTCATCCTTTCACGAACACCATTTTTCTGCGGGGTGTAAGGTAGGTATACTGTACTTTGGTTTAAGATGCAGAATATATGCCAGTGACTTTGAGTGGTTAGCTTGCATGTTCTGTACTGAGCTCACGCAACGCGTCGTACGCATACATCCAGCCAGTATCTAGGACTCGCCCATGAAGGAGCGCTTTCCCCAATTTGCCGCATTATTAATTTACTATACATAAAACAAAAGGTATTTTAATAAAACACGTATACTAATAATAATTAAATTATTTTAAAAATGATTACAGAAAAATACGCTTGATTGTTTTTTCGTGATTATCAGTTTATAATTCACGTTAGACATAATTATACAAACTAATTTTACTATTTAATATAAACATAATCTAAAATATTCATATATTAAGTTATTAAGAAAATGCTCTAAATTAACATATTTTTCTTCCAAGTAACATTACCTGTTTATACGTGACCTTCAGTATGAAATCATTAGAAGTCGGATAACGTCGTCTTAACATGCCATATTTCTTTAATGGCCTTAGTAACAAAGGATTAATTACATTTTACCGGTGCTCAGTTGTTCAGGTCGCAGAACAGAACTTAGATTTCAATACTACCCCGACAGGAGCATGTCAGTTTATGGTTTCCAAGTTGTACGACAGGACTTCATAACATAAATGAGGGTCAAAGGGAAAGTCATTAAGATTAAGTAACTCTTTACCTACGTCTGGAGGTTATGGACGAGGCGTAAAACATACTTAGGCGGCAAATTGTGCCATCAGCCAGAAGTCCCCAAACCAAATCGTGGATGTAAACATAATCCATCACAATATCTGTACGAAATCCGGCCCTGGGCACGAACCCCTTCTAGTAAAAGCTCACACGTACAAGCACATACTACAGATCGTTCACATATCCCTATTTCTTATATCATCAGTTTTAATATTACATTATTTTGACAAAAAGCAATATACAGAATATTTTCCTGTATCCTACTACATTCTTGGAGCGCTTATCAATCATCTTGGGTACTCCATTATGGGAAAAGAGTTTCACAAAATATTTGAGAACAAAGAATCACGAGGTTATAAAGAAATTTACATACAAGATACGCGCGAAAAACTTAACCCTTCCTTGGCAGTCGGGTAAAAAGAGAAAAAAACTTTGTGTTGTTTCAGAAAATGTTTTGCATAAATCCTTTGCACAGTTCGTGTATTTTACATTACATCTTAAATTTGCAAGTTTCTCAATATCCTATGCTAGTAGAAACTTGAAGAATTTATTAGCGTTGTGGGGAGGCAAATCCGCCGCCTTGCTTACAAAATTTAATATTGATGGTGTTAACAACACCGTAGTTAATGTTATACATCGCGTTACGTTTGGTATAAACTTCGCAACAAGGTAGCTAAGATAATTATTCTTCATTCACTTTGCTTTAACAAGATTATGCTTTATTGACGAACTTTTGTATGCCTAAAGGCTTAGGCGAAGTGTGGTCCAGATTTAGGTGGATAAAACTTGTTGGCGCTAACTTTAGGATGAAGCCTACTTGATTAAATTACGTTCGATTCTGATACATGTAGGTACCTACTTACCTACTTAAATGTACACGTACAACTTGATGGCTATGTCAAAAAATCAATGACCGTTGTTAATTGCCTTTTAATTATCTTTTTCCGCGGAACGCTTTTTTTTTTTGGATGGGAAATCATCAAATGACTTCTCCCGCTCTGGGCAGAGCGAGAGGGTGTGTCAGACTTTTACTGACTAAAACCCACCCGTGTTCCTTCCGTTGCCTGTGTGCCGGGGCCGCGTTATCCCTTTCGGACAAACCCGCAACCCCAGCAGGCATTGGTCTTTCGACCCCGTCGGTTGGTGCTGACATCTCTTTGAGGCGCGCGTGGAACACAACGCGCCGTCGACACGGGCCTGGTCCTTATCGGACGGCGAGCTGCCCATTGCTCACCGTCCGCAAGCCCGCGCCTACGGTGGCCGGAAGTCGGCTCTCGACTCCCGACGCCCGGGGCGTCTCCTGCGGCGACTAGGGCCGCGAGGGCGTGCAGCTTGCATCTCCCTCGCGCGCTCCGCCTCCTCCTTCGCGAACATAACTACTTCGCAGAAGGAGGTGACGGCCTCCCTTCCGCGGAACGCTGAGTTGGCGTTCTGCCGTATTTATATTTTAATTATATTTGCACTTAGTAGCTACTTAGATTCTCATAAATCTAGTTTTTTACCTTCAGATTGTTTTCTTTACTCTGTAAGAAACGTTTAGAAACCTACCTAGGTAATTTATTATTAAAGTGCCAACATGCTGTATATAATGAATTTGTTTGGTAGGTACGTCAACAAGTTTTGTAAGAACAAAAGAGTGCCTACTGTGTAAAGTTCAGTGCTTTTGTAATGAATAGCTTGTAAATTATTGTAGGCTGAGAGCTGGGCCGGGTCGTGAGGTTCAGCCCGCATGGAATTACTTAATATTTGTATAGGTTCAGGCCAAATTGGTCCGGCGCCCTAATTGCGTTAAACATTCGCAGTCCCAGACGTTTTTATTTCGGCATTACGTAAAAGAATCATGGCTTCATCATTTCGATTCCGCTTTTCGATTTCGATTCGATTTCGATTTCCGCAGCATATGCTGTTAGAAAAATCCGTAAATTTACTGACATAGAGACAGCCCGTTTAGTGTACTTTAGCTATTTTTATAGTGTATTGTCGTATGGTATTCTGTTGTGGGGAAATGCCGCCGGCATTCAAACTATCTTTGTTTTGCAGAAAAGAGCCGTTCGATCAATTTATAAATTAAGCCCGAGACACTCTCTCAGAGAGAAATTTAAGGAAATTAATGTAATGACTGTGCCTTCTCAGTATATTTTTGAAAATCTTTTATATACCCATAAATATATAAAATTGTATAAAAAATACAGTGATATCCATAACATAAACACTAGGAACAAACACAAATTTGTAGTACCTACAACAAGGCTCAAGAAAATAGGTAGCTCGTTCAGATGTATACGTTTTTATAATAAACTTCCAAGCCACGTACAAGATCTAAGCCTTAATAAATTCAAATCATTCATTAAACGTAAGTTGTGCCAGAAATCGTTTTATACCATTAAAGATTACGTTGAGGACAAAAAGGCCTGGGATTAAGCGGCTCCAATTTATTAAAAAAGTTAGTTTTTTTATTTTTTAAATCATGTGAACCAAGATATGAATATTTACTTTGTGAAGTATAATATATTTATTTTTATATTATTGTGAACGTGAGGACTATGTGGATCATATTATTTTTTATTTTTTTCCTCAGTTATTTTTAATGATAATCTGTCAGTTTGAGTACTTTATGCGGCCTACCCAAATGTCCTTTCTTTGGTATTGTTCGTCGAGTCGTTGAACTCCTTAAGTTCTGAGTTGAGCTACACGATTACTGACAAATGCGTGCACTGACTGGACAGGTCCACTCAAATCTGTATGATTCTTTCCTCAAAAGACCATTTCAGACACAAATCTACATGGTCCTCAAATGATGTGACCAAGACTATTTCTGGGTTTTATATACACATTGACATTAATGAATTTTATATATACAGAATGTCCCGTAAATAATGGATCAAACGTAACGGGTAGGTAGCTTACCTCATTTCCAACAACAAATTTGAACAGTAAAAAAAAAAACCGATAAGGTAACCAAGATTTTTTTTTTTCGATTTTTACTATTTTCTGTACCAGCATTCAGTGTTTTTAATGCTGTTGCTGCAAATGGTATCATATTTAGGTGTGATTTTTGTCAAACATTTCTGAATAGTTTACTAATGTTATAAGATACCATTTTTTTAAATAACATTTTATTTGCCTTAGAAAAAAATCTTGAATTGAAAAGTTTTGTTTTTACGATGAAAAGACCAGAATTGGAAAAATTCTCCTGTAAAAAAAATGTATGACACCAAAGTGTACCATTATTTTAAAAACTTGTAAAATTACTAAGGTTTCCAAATTGGTATAAAACTTATGCCTAGTCTTTGTCGTTACAAAGATATTGCTATGAATCTGACAGAGGTGCCAAATTACGAAATAAAATAAAATTTGAAAAAGTGTGCACAATTCAACTATTTTCTTAAAAATGTTTAGGTATCTCAGCGTATGAAAAAAATTAGGAGGTTAAATTAAAAAAAAAATACAAATAAATCGTTTATTTTGTTTTTACAGTAAATGTTCAAACTGACGTCCCCCTACGAGAATGCAAAGTCTGCACCTCCTAATAAAGGAAGCTCTTATCCGACGGACAAAATGGCTGTTGTTTATTTCTGATACAGCAGATTGGATGCGCTGACGTAATTCTTCTTCCGACGTTATTCGTTGTTTGTAAACTTTGTCTTTTAAACATCCCCAATAAAAAAAATCTAAGGGATTTAAATCCGGAGATCGCGGAGGCCACAAAATTGGTCCTAATCGGCCGATCCATCTGTCAGGGTAAGTTTCATTGAGTTGCGCCCTTACTGCCGTCGCATAGTGAGCGGGGCAACCATCATTTTGTAACCACATTGCTTGCCGCACGTCTTCTGGAATATTTTCTAATAACGTTGGCAACTCATTCCTTAAAAAATGCAGATAGTATTCGGCGTTTAGAGTTGCTGGTAGTTCAAAGGTATTATTTGCCCATTTATTATTCCTGCCCATAAATTTATTTTAAATTGATGTTGACTCCTGTCCTCTCGCATCAAATGTGGGTTTACCAGCTGCCAACTGTGCAAATTATGCAAATTGAGATATCCATCTCGCCGGCATGAAGACTCGTCACTCCATAAAATTTTATTAAAAAACTGTGGGTCCGCCCGTATCATTCTAAGCATCCTTTGGCAAAATGCTACTCTTTGCGGGTAATCACGTGACGTCAGCGTTTGAACACGTTGCACGTGATATGGGTGCAACCGGTGCCTTTTTAGAACTCGATGTACCGTCGATCTTGGAATACCTGTGCGTTGCGCTATGACGCGAACTGAGACCGACGAATCTTCCTCGATTTCTCGAATAATAATTTCGTCATTGACTTGTGACGGTCGCCTTTCACTGGCACCCCCAACTCCGGTGCCAAGAATTCTTCCCTCAAGAAGCGCGTTATGCACTCTAATGAATACGCGATAGTCGGGATGTCGATCCCGGTTCGGGTATCTTTCACGATACAATCTTGCGGCCGCCCTGGCATTACCTCTTGCTTCTCCGTAGATAAAATGCATTTTGGCGTACTCCCGTGGCGTGTACTCGTAACGAGGCATCGTACTACTGCACACACGTACAACCTCACACAAACGATTGTTTTCGAAGTCCGTAGGATTGCCAAGTCATTCGTCCAAAACACAAACAGTTCCAAATCGTTAGGCAAAGCAAAGTCCAAATACACAGCACAAGTTTAATTTTAAGGAACACAACAGTTAGGCACAGCGGGAGCGAAAGTAGTCTGACGTACGTATCAACTCGAAGAGAGATTCGTGTCAACTAAACAAATAAAATCATGCAACAATGAAGCCCTGTATGAGTGAAGGGTGAAGGAAAAAAATACCTGCACAAAGACACCGATTTACCAAAAATACAAAAGCGGCGCTATCTATCCCTTTCACACTGAGTGAGGTGCAACTCCGCAGGTAGCGGTCCCAAATTCCGAACAGATGACGTCATCGGCTCGGAATTACGCTACACGCTTAACCACATGCTTAGATTACAAGCATAAGCCATTACGAGAAAGAAAAGTTAGATTGTACCATTTTAATTTCTGTTCTGTCTTCTTCATCACATTCATAGCAATATCTTTGTAACCGCAAGGACTAGACGTAAGTTTTATACCAATTTACAAACCTTAGTAATTTTACAAGTTTTTAAAATAATGGTACACTTTGGTGTCATACATTTTTTTTACAGGAGAATTTTCCAATTCTGGTCTTTTCATCGTAAAAACAAAACTTTTCAATTCAAGATTTTTTTTCTAAGGCAAATAAAATGTTATTTAAAAAAATGGTATCTTATAACATTAGTAAACTATTCAGAAATGTTTGACAAAAATCACACCTAAATATGATACCATTTGCAGCAACAGCATTAAAAACACTGAATGCTGGTACAGAAAATAGTAAAAATCGAAAAAAAAAAAATCTTGGTTACCTTATCGGTTTTTTTTTTACTGTTCAAATTAGTTGTTGGAAATGAGGTAAGCTACCTACCCGTTACGTTTGATCCATTATTTACGGGACACCCTGTATAATGACATGAATATTTACTTTTTAAAGAATTATATTGTTTTAATAATTGTGAATGTAAAGACTATGTGGGTCATTCTTTTTTATTTTTATTTTCTCATTTAGTTTTAACATGGTCTGGCAGCTTGAGTAATTTATGCGATCTACACAAATGTCCTTTCTTTGGTATTGTTCGTCGAATCGTTGAGCTCCTTAAACTCTGAGTTGAGCTGCATGGTCACTGACAAATGCGTGCACTGACTGGACAGGTCCTCTCAATCTGTGTGGTTCTTTCCTCAAAAGACCATCTCAGACACCAATCTACATGATCTTCACATGATCTGACCAAGATTATGTCTGGACTTTAAAAGAGACTGTGACCTCTGAGTTTGTTTCGGCCTTTCATCTCGGAGTAGTCAGATAGGAAACGCCGACCTCATCTAGTTTAAAAAAATATGATTGACGTCTAAAAGTGTTTTGTCCAAACCTACTTACAGAAATAAAATCATTTATCATTTATCATTTCATCATCATCATTTTCTTGTCCTTACCCCAATATATTCGGGATCTGTGCAACATGGCTTAATAATTCGATATGAATAAAAGCCGGTCAAGTATGTGTCGGACCACGCACAATGAAGCGTTCCGTAGTTGGGATGAATTTATCGCACGAACAAACTTAACTTTGTCGTTGAAAAACATGTTTTCCAATACGGAATGTATGATATATATAAAAAACATGTTCCCCACATGTTTTTTGCAACCGCAAATGTAAGTTGGTCGATTATTACTCGTTAATCTGTACAGCTTACCGAGCTGTGATAGTTTTCCTTTTAACTTTCTTAAGTTCACAGCAGTAGTAGTAGTATACACCGTGAAATTTGAATCACAGTTTTGCTAGAACAAACGTTGTTCAGACCATGGTCTGCTACCATTTTAAAGCATCAAATATGTCATTAAAACAAACTGAACTAGCGTTCTCAAATTAGTCGTATGTTGCTCAAACGTGTTCAAACATTAACCGTAACATCAAAGTACTCCTCGTGGTAGCGATAGGCATACAGAAGAGTTATGAGGAGTCCACGTGGACTACATGGATGTCCGGCCAATGCGGGCCGAAATTCAAATAAATTAAGCCAATGACATGCAACCGCGCGAAGTATCGTTCCGCCCATTTCTTTTGTTGACTGCCGCGGGTCGCCCGCACCGCCCGCGCCGCCGCCCGGGCGGTAGCCAGTCTACCGAAATCTCTCGAGCGGGCGACGCGTATGCGGCTGACGTACTGGCACGCATCGCGGGTTTTTTTGTGAAATGAGTTCTAACTATTCGAATGTGGAAAATTGGAGTGAATGTTGTCTTGGTGCACACGAAGCTTATCCGGTTTTGTGGTATAAATTATGTTTTTGTCTTGTTCCTGTAATATCCCAATAAAAAAATAATAACCTAATATAATTTAATTTTACGCAATTGCTGGTGACAATCTGGCGGAAGCTAGGCGCATGTACTCTTGGAGTCAAATGTTGTCTTGGTGCACACGGAGCTAACCCGGAATCCGCCCCTAAGACGACCCACTGACCCAGTTTTGTGGTAAGTTTTGTTTTTGTCGTGTTCCTGTAATATCCCAATACATAAATAATACCTAGGTAATGTCACGTTAGACACAAAAAGTACCCGTACCTAGTACCCACAGGAAATAATTAAAACCATGTCTGATAGTACCTACCGTAAGTTCGCACCTAGAACGAAATGATAAAATTAGCGGTCAGCCACCTCGCCACGCTATCGGTACGGTGCGTTACTGGTCGCCTCGTGCAGTCGTGCATAGCTAGAAAATAGGTCCCTACCAAAGTTTACCATAGCCAAAGCCATACTTCTTTCTTTTTACTGTTTTGTAGTATCCACTTATCAGTGATAAAATACCTACCGAAATTAACTTTTAACTTTCGTATTTTCTAGTAAGACGTACAAAAATAAATGATTACTAAATTTAATTTATGGAGGTATGTACATTTCCCAGTATCTAGACATCTACCACATCATACACCCACAATATTTTTGACGACTCCCCACAAATAACCACCTAAAAAGATTTTTTTTTCTAGTTTTTATTTTACCACTATGTCGGCGTGATTAATTTGTATACCCATCAAAATTGCAGCTTTCTAGTACTAACAGTCTCTGAGCTAAGCCGCGGACAGACAGACAGACGAAACTATAAGGTTCCTTGATTATTACGGAACCCTAAAAATGTACGGGCATCTGCTACGTGCGTGTGATATTTGTGTCTGAAAGAATATCCAATAGGCATTCACAGAATAAAATAAAAAATCTTAGGACGCAAACTTCGTCAAAAGATTTATTTTCTTACATAAAAACCACATATGTTCGTTTATCGCTCTTGATTTAATCTTTTCGGACTATTCTGAAAAACTCAATCCTTATCGAACTCATTTCTGCACCTAAACTTTCAGGTGTGAGCACAGCTCAGCGGATGAAGAAGTGCTGAAAACTTACCTAATAGCTACATATGTGAGCGGAAGTGCCTAAGTTAAACAGAATAGCGCTGCTGATCTTCAATCCAATAACACTTTGAATGTGACCTTATTTACACTAAGCTACGTGTGCGATATAAAATAAATAGTAGCAGGCACTTGGCAATTTTCCGCACACAATCTTAGGTAAGCAAACATGGCTCCCAAGATAATACCAGGACGTTCTGTTCAGCATCTGTTAGGGATGGTATTATTTGGCCGGTTGCATATTTTATAGGGACATACACATTTGCATGTCTTCTTATAAATTCCGTCTTGCTGTTGCACCTCTACGTGTAACTCTGGTCTTTGGTAAAATACTGAAGCTTACAAATGTAGCCACAAAGGAATAAAGTGTTCGAGAAATAGGTAAATAGTCTATTGATAACAGTAGAACTGCTTAGAGATGGATAAATCTCATTACTTCACAGGCCGTTAGTTCAAATATGTGGAATATTATTAGTTTAACTAAGCTTAAAAACTAGGTATGTACTTACAGGGGTTTTAAGTGCATACTAGTAGTTTTTTTAGTTAGAGAGGAAAACTTTTTGTTGAACTAGCACAAACAGCTACCCAGTATTAAGTACTAAAATTTCCGTAATTTCAGGGATCCTCAAACAATCGTTACGAAGAAAAACACAGAGATATCGTTAAGATTTTCCTTCGATAATAGGTAGGTATTATGGACACGCACTTAGTAACAAAAGTAGAGAATTGAAAGATCGTGATATTTTTTTTGGTTTTAAATAAAGGACATTCCTTCAAGAAAATAAGACTTATGTGCTAAAAATTAAGAAATGATAGAGGTTACTAGCGGACTAAGGAGGGGGGGGGGGGTTGGCGGCAGTTGCGGTCAGCCCCGGGCCAAAATATGATAAGTAAGCAAAAGGCAGTTTGTAGTTGCCCTACTTATGCTAAATATAAACGTAGTGCATTTGACTTAAAAAAAATCGAGATCGCTTTGCTCGCTTTTATACTACGTTTCTGCATAACTGGGCGAGGGCTCAATTTAGTTTTACCGCCCCGGGCCCCCATCAGGCTTAGTCCGCCACTGGGTTACCTCATTAACCAACTCGCTCGGTAAAAAGAAGCTCTCAGGAACTAGTAAATCATAAAATCGCCTTATTTTTTTTAAAAACGTTGCCCCACACTAAGAATTTCTTCTTGTATCGTGGGTGCGTTTACAAACATAGAAACTCACATACACTAACACCCAGACCCGGAACAACTACTTGCAGATTCTACAAATATTTGTCCCGTGCGGGGATCGAACCCGCGACACGTTGCGCAGCAGTCGATCGCTCAGCCACTGCGCCAACCGTGTCGTCGACACGTCGGTTATTGCAACGTAACTGCAGCTAAAAACTTTAGAAACGGCAAGTTCACGCGAATTCCCTTACCATTCCAACCATTTCAAAACAATTCTCTTGGCAACAACACTGGGCTTTTTGCGTTTCACTACTAATTTATATGAAGAGGTTTCAAACATCTCGATTTTATTAAATTGTGTCTCATACCTGGCTAATAAAAAATCGAGTCAGACAAATCATTTTTGTAAGGGGTTGTCTCACGATCAAATACTTTTTCAATTAAAGTGAATAATGAATTGAAGGAGTAGGAGGACCACACAAAACCTTTTTTTGTAAAGTGAGTTTTTTTTCTGTAAGTACAGTCAGGTAGTTTATGTCTTCGTCAGTTTTCAAATTCTTTTCAAGTCGGGGCACATAATACTTTTTGAAGTTACGGTTCAGTACCGTAACTAAGCAAAGTGGAACTGAATGAACATTGAAAACTATATTTAATTGCTTGATAACGAAGATCAAAATAACATACGCCTTTGTCCAATGTCGAGTTGACATCAATCTAAAATCTTTTTAATGACCTGGGCATTTTATGTTTAAAATTTTTTGTTTTATTTAAGGTCTTTCAAGAACGGTTTCTGGGAGAAAATCAACATAAAAATTAGCTGACAAATTCTCAAGCGCGCGTAAACTGCTGTTATTGGTTGAATGAATTGTTAACAGTTAATCACATAACTGCTGACTTCCGTTTAACTTTGTCTCATCGATAATTTCCATAAACTGGGCGCCAGTGTGACATATTTAATTCGGTCTGACATGTAAAGAACATGGCTGAATGTCATTCTGCGGTATTAACATTACGACGCACTATATATAATGCTGAGTAGGTATCTAAAGCAGATTCTATCGTGACAAACATTTGGCTGCTGTTCCTACATCTTTTGTTGGCGGTCCTCAATAAATAAATAAGTATTGCATTAAACATGTACACAAAAGAAAAGCTTACATTGTTAAGACCCTTGAACATATTTTATATTGTAGTTGTCCGTGGTTCTAGTAGACCCAAAAGACGGATTAAACTCGAAAGCTTACTTTTTCTACACGGAGCAGTAAACCTAGATTGTGTTCACACTTTTAACAAAGTACATTAACTGAAAAAGTTTGATTCTTTTAAAAGACTTTTGTTTGGCAACATTTATATTCAGCGAGCTGAGCACAAAACCCATACAAAGGTTTTATGGCGTGTCTTACGAAATAAATATTGTTCAAGGTATTGTTTGAACAAGGACTTTCTTTTAAATTACCTTCCTTTATATCATAGTAAGCATATTAGATTCTATCTACATCTACTTTGCTGGCCGTTTAGTGTAACTTAAAAGTAATTACAAATTACCTATATAGAAAATCAAGGCAAGCAACATATTTTTTGGTTACACAAACAAATCTAATCTAATATTATATAGAGAAAAGTTGAACACCAGTAGCATTCTACTAGTGATCATCTTTAAATTATTACCTATGTTAATCAGTATTTATATAGCTTTCTATATTATCACTGATTAACATAGGTTATAATTAATAAAGACATCACGCGGGCAAAGCCGCCGGCGGAAACTAGTACATTATAAAACGTCCAAATACGTCACTAATCGGACATTACACGATCGCTTGATTTCAGTAAATATTTGATCAAAACGGTTTCATATTACCCTAACTAAAATATTTACCAACAACTGATAGTTTAGGTAGGTACAGTTTGTTTGACCTGTTTCATATTTGCGAATTTATAATTTGGGTTCGCTATTTTAATATAACAGGTTCAGAACTACATAATACAAAAATATACAAAATACAAAAAGGTTCATAACTGCAATACAGGTATATTTAGTTAAAACAGGTTGTGTTAGAAATAAGCTGAGCTACACAAATAACAGTGATTTCATGAGAGAATTAGGTTTGTACTCAGATTTATGAAAAAAATAAGCGAAAAGCTAACGTTGGCAACAACTTTGCGACAAAAATACGCTTCGACGTTTTACGTTGCGACGCGATAAGGTTTGTTTGGGAACACTGATTTACATATTTTATTACATCGTGTATAAATATACATAATATAATATTATGCTGTCTGTTTTAAACCTATTATGTAGGTTTGTCGCGTGGGCTGGGCTATGAATAAACCACTCTATCACTCCCAGGCAGCTGTCGTTGGAGCTGACTGACCGATTATACCGAATTTATGGGTAGTTATTTTTATAGGAAATAGGTAAAACATGGTACGAGGATTTGGTTTAACTAACACAAGCTATTTTGGCAGAAACCACAAGATTTTAAACGGGTACATACACTTTACCTATTAATAACCTACATTAGTAACACGATTCTACAAGGTTTTGACTTAACAAAAAAATATCGTAACTAAAGTTCTGTCAAGGATAGACAAATTCCAAAAAGATGAAGATTCATTTTAGGATATCGGCGACGAGCAAACGTTAATGGTTTGATTATACGACACATCAGTAAACAATGAATTTGTAAATCCGCTCAAAAAATGGCTCGAGTTCAAGAGATCTCATAATTAATCAACGTCAAACAACGACTTGGAATGTGAAATGTATACAAAAAAATAAAAGCTACTTTTTCAGGAGTAATGATGTGAGAATATACTTGCAGTTTTATTTCTTCTAATTTTATTAATAAGCGTGTTTAACAAATTGGTATTTCAATCCAAATCTTCTGCAGCAGGATTGCTGCAGAAAATCGTAACTCAAACAACAATTACGCTTGGTGGTTAAGTGGTTTGGTTTGATGTTTTGTTTTCCATTAACAAACTAAGGTTAACTTACAATGTTTATGGCACCTCAGGTGTCACCCTGTCGTTTTTGTTTTGTGTTACGTTTTGCTGCAGAAATCACTCATTCCGCACTCTTCTGGAGTCCATGGACCCCTGGTTAAGAAACCCTGGTCTAGAGGTCTGAGGTGGGCACCTATATATATAAAACAACTTGTTTCAGATATAACAAATAAACAATTTATTTACCCATATCATAACAGCAATAAATAACATAATGAGCTAGTAATTCCTAACATTGTTGACTCTATCCCTATTGTCTTCTCTCCTTGACTGAGTTGTACAACTCGTGCGCAGTAGCTGCTGCACCCACCGCGCTGACAATTTTTTTCTGTAAAAAACAAAACAATTTGGTAAATGTACGTACAACAGTTACAATAACTCGCTAATATTCGTGTTGTATTGCCGTCAAGCAGCTTTGCTGTGTTCCAGTTTGGAGGGTATGGCTGCTGCTGTACTGGCACATGAGACATTTTAAGCCATAGGATGGCAACGCACTGTAATGCGTTAGGTATTGCAGAATTTCATAGGTGGCTGTGATAATTTTATTGGAAATTAATTGTTTCTTTCTAATGATTTCTAGAGGTATAACTTGCAAAGACAAAAGTAATTTTATTAGATTTTTTTAATGATAACTATGTTTGAATTCCTCTAAAATACATTTTTTTTTTATCATAGTCATATACTCATATTTTATATAATTGTTGTGCCCGACAACAATTATATAAAGTTCACATGAACTTGTGAACTTTATAATTATTATTAAGACCTTGTAAACACATGTGTTATGCAATAAAGATTTGAAATTAATTGAATGAGTATGTAGGTATACCTTAGAACACTTCTGCCTAACCGACCAATCTATAAAGCTATAAACGCTATAGATCATTGGAAGTAGGTAAGTACTTACAAGAGTGTTCCCAGCCTTCTTCAGTGCGCCCAAGTTGATCTTAGCGGGTTGTGGCTCGGCGTCACCAGCGCCGGCGAACAGCGCGAGCGCCGCCATCAGCATCACAAACAGCGCCGTCAGCTTCATTGTCTGTTCTAGTTATTACTGCTCCACACAAACTACGAGGAACTCAGCTTCGAGTTGAAGTTGATTGTGACAATATACTGCAGACAGTGCTTTATAAATACAAGAACGAAATCTCTCTTTTACTTGTTGATTGACATTACTTTGACGAGCTTGACGTACTGGAATTAACACTATGAAGAATGTTATTAATTACACATACTTACTTAGATTAGTTTCCTCACTAGTCTCAAAGGCCTGAGCGGAAATGTGTTATCAAATGGAATGTGTAAAACCTTAGAATAAAAAAAAATGATTGTGGGAAAACCGATAGTTCAACAATAGTCACTGTGCCTGATGCCATTATTTATGTGTCATGTATTATGTATATCTTTTGTTGGAGATCCTAAATAAATAAATAAATAATACAGCAAGGGTTGGTTTCTCATGTAACTAGACTGCTCGGGTGTTTGTTCTGTGTACCTAAGCCCATATATAGTTGTTGTGCTCTTTCTGTGAGAGTGAGTGGGCCGTAATCCACCACGCGGGCCCAGTGCGGATTGGTGGATGTGACATGTCTTCGCATTTTTAGTTCTTGGACATACCGGTTTGTTCACGATGTTTTCCTTCACCGTTTTGAGAGCAGTGGTATTGAAATAATTTACACAAACTAAAGTGGTTGGTTGGGTTCAAACCCACGACCTACTTACTCGTCAGTCACGGTCGTTACCACTGGGGCACCACTGATCTGCACTTATGTTACTGTCATTATAACTTATTAGCTTAATCCCTACAAAAAGTCAAATTCCATCAATTCATAATAAAATATAGGAATCGACCCAGCGACTGGTAGCAATGAAGCTAATCTTCAGAGCATTGTACTTACAGAGTCTGAGGATATACCTTTTCATGGAGATTGTTCAAGAGCTTATTTCCAGAACGGTCACACTACCTACAAGACACACACTACAAGTATTATATCGATTTGGGACAAAACGACGAAAAATACGGAACCCTTATAGGAACACTCGAGTGTCTGTCTGTTTGTCTGTCCGTCCGTCTGTCACAGCCAATTTACTCCTAATCTAATTGATCAATTAAGTTGAAATTTGGCACACATCAATTTCTGTGCCCCAAACATGGACGTGTCCCGTCCATAATTCATGCAGGTTGAATAAGGGGTCACTATTGGATAACAAATAACCGGGTACAGTGTGTGAAACAAGTTTTATACATACCGTGTGGGTCTCAAGTACATTTTTATTATAAATGAATAATTTTAAAATGATTTAAGAAAATAAATGAAAATTGTCCATTCCCCCTTATCTCCGAAACAACTGAGACCAAAATTAAAAAAACAAAAACAGAAAATGCTGTTATACTTATAGATTACAGGAAAACCTATAGACAAGGTAGGTCACCCAGTACTATACGTACAAACTTGCATTTGCAATTGGAATGTATGGGAGAACATGTTTTTCAACTACAATGTTAAGTATGTTCTTGGGATATATTCATCTCAACTTCGGAACCCTTCATTGCTTTGTGGTAGCGAACCACTAGCAACATTTAAAAAATCTGGCGGACCCCTTCCAATCTATATATATATATATCAATCAATAATAGAGGTTCAATAAGGAAAAAAAATAACGTTTTATTTATTTCGACAGACAATGAAAATAAAGACGTATCGCGTGCAAAGATTTCAATCTTTGGTCGCGTGACGGTTATTAGTGAGGTGGTTGCTGCTGCTTCAGTTCGATAAGCTCGTTTAATTGAGGAACTGTCTGTCTCTTGTCACGTCTAATCAGTTACGATTTTTAGTTGGAATGGACACTGATGCTGAGAATCCTGATTGACAAAGGTACGTTGTGAAAAACGGAATTAATGCAGATATTGCTCGTTTAACAAGGAGAAGGTAAGCTTGTTCTAAACTACACCAGACATTGTTCTCACCTTCTGTATTAAATTCAGAAAGAAATACTTTTATGATCTCTGCATATCAATTTAACCATCTTTAATATGGTCTTCGTCATTGATATCATTAATAGGTATCAATCATAAACGGGCTCCGCAACCATGTCTTTTGCTTAAGGTTTTCTGTGAAAAACTACCCTTCAAAAGAGTTCAGGAGTGTTTCTGGATATTCTGACACTCCTTTTAGTATTTCCTTTGAAAATTTTATTTGCAGTTATTTTTATTTACAACTAGCTGACCCGACAGACGTTGTCCTGTCTAAAATTTCAATAAGTCATACGAAAATTCTATACAAAAAAGGACGTACGGTTTTTATTTCCGTAAAACCTAATTCATGAACGTTTTAAAACAGTAAATAGGCAAATCGGTCCAGCTGTTCTCAAGTGATGCGCTTACCAACGAAGAGCTTTTTATTTTTATTTATAAAGATTATAATATTCACACACACACACATAACACAACAGCATGCCTTTAATTCCCAAAGGTTTAGGCAGAGGTGTACACCCACATTTCGTCGGGGCGATTATATTCTTTAAGTAATACATAATATTATTCTTAACTGACATGGACCCCCAGCACTGTGTGGGGTGTGTTTATCCCAGACTAAGAAACCCTGTCCTACACCTAATGGGATCATTGACTTCAGTACAATACCAAGTAATCATTTTTGGTTTGGTTTAGGTCATCTTGTTCTAAGCATTAAAGGAAACATGGTTTAAAGTATAGTATGGGAAATTGGAAACGTCATAAGTATAAAACGTACGTAATGGTTTCCTGCATTCCTAATAATCATTATGAAGACAATATGTGAATAGCGACACACGTCGCTCTCTAAATCCCGTTGCGTCAGCAACAGGTAAAATTGGAAGTTTCTTGCATTTATAAGCTTCTGTCGGTGCTATATTGTCACAGTCAACTTCAACTCGAAACTGAGTTCCTCGTAGTTTGTGTGGAGCAGTAATAATTAGAACAGACAATGAAGCTGACGGCGCTGTTTGTAATGCTGATGGCGGTGCTCGCGCTGTTCGCCGGCGCTGGTGACGCCGCACCACAACCCGCTAAGATCAACTTGGGCGCACTAAAGAAGGCTGGGAGCACACTTGTAAGTACTTCAGTTGGTCTGAAGTTTAGTTAACCGTAAACATGTTGGTTACCGGTTCACATATCGACTAATAGAAGACAATTTTCTCTACTAGTCTGAAAAATTAATGAAAACTTACGATATTTCACTAGTGCTTGTACCTAATAAGCATAGTGTAAACTGAGTAATTGTAACTATTGGTTTTTGTAACATCACCCTTGTATATACCCTTTTATTGAGTGTCGGGATTGGGTTTAGTTTAGTTTGTAAACTTATCAAAATTGTCTTTGTTTACAGAAAAAAGTCATCAGCGCAGTGAGTGCAGCGGCCACCGCCCACGAGTTGTATAAAACAGTCAAGGACAGGAAACAATAGTGATAGATAAAAATATCTACAACTTTATCGAAGAAGAAAGATCACCTTGAGAAGCTGCGTTCACACCGTGGATCACACAATGACTTGATTGACTATAAGTAGGCTTGGACATGCTCAGTCATTAGTTAGTTACTTAAGTACTTCTTGTTCTATGATATGTTTAAATGTTATAAATAAATTGTTATTTATTGGACTATTTATGAAGTATTTATTAACTCATTTTAAACTGAATATTTTTAAACTGTACTTACCATGTGTGCTGCATTTCCTATTATGATTCCTGTTTTCTGAAAGGCTACTCAAATTAATCGTTATGAATTCTCATGTCATGCCATTTGATTGGCTGCGCTTTGTCTGCAAACCATGCAATCACAATTCCTATCGAGATTTAATTGAAACAAGAGAGAGATTCAAGAAATCGGGAGTAAGAGGTGTAAAGTCAATATTTTAATCCTTTTTCCTATTTTAACATTCTCCTGTATCATCATTTGTTTATGACTTCCCGAGCGTGATGAGAAGATTTACTATCAGGTAACATACCAGTTCCTGCCATAGAAGTAGCTAAATGATCAATCATTTAGCTACTTCTAAATGAAAGATAAAAGATAATTGATAATTTCTAAAGATAATTGTAAAGAATGCTGTCTGGTGGTCAACCACCAGACAGCATTCTTTACAATTATCTTTATTAATTCAGACCCATTGCAATTAAAACAGGTTCAAATATAAATGCTGCCTAGTAAGCATTTATAAATCGTGGTTGGTGTTTTGTCATCACAGTCAACGACAAGTCGATGCTGAGTTCCTCGTAGTTTTTATGGAGAAGCAATAACTAGAAGAGAAAAAAAGCTGAGCATGCTGATTGTGATGTTAATGGCAGCCTTCGCGCTGTTCGCCGGCGCTGGTGAAGCCACGCCACAACCTACTGACTGGAACGCACTTAATAAAACTGGAACAGTAGTCGAAAGCTTAACGACAAACCTTAGATCATGATTAAATTGATTTTAATGTCAGCTCTACGAATCTTTAAATCCTTTTTAATTTATGGAGATAATTTTCTTTATCTTGGTCTTGCTAGGTTAAAACTTGCAAATTATTAAATCATTTTCCACTTTGTCAAACACTCCTGTGAAAGACAAATTATATCTATTGACCCAATTTTGTAAGTGTTGATAAAATATTTTGCTGTCAAGTTAATTAATATTATTACTTTCTTAAGTTTTAGGTATGCAATTAATAATTTAGTTAAGTTCATTAAAATTGATATGATCACATTGTTGACTATTTTTGTATCAGTTTCGAGATCATTTCCTAGCCAAGAAAAGTCTTTGTTTTGTAAACCTTTATGAACAACGAGGAACGCATGAAAAACACGTCTTTGTTATTTTATGACGTGCAAACACCGGTGACTGTTTCTTAGTACATCTTTTTTTGAGAAAACATTTAAGCTAATATGTAGGAAAATTGAAAAAAAAAATAGTGAGAGCCTAATCATCGAATCACCACATCTATCAATTTTGATCGAATTTTTTGAGATAGAACGAGCAGAACTATTCGATAGTAATAGGAGTAGAGCTCTCTGTGGACCGAGGAAGTACCTATCTACTACCTATACCTATTTCTGGCGCTAAGTTTGGAGGTTCCTTGAAGCATGATTGGAGAGGAGGTATGGGTTGGTTAGGCTCCTTCGACGTACCTGGCTGGTATTGCAGTTGTCCATGACGGACATACGTCATGGACGGACTGGTTAGCCACCCAAAAATAACTAGAAATGAAACCATTAGGCACATACCTACTTACGACAAGTTTCATGAAAAACTAAAGAAAATTATTCGGTGCCCTTAAAAAGTACCTATCTATTTAATTATTTTCCTGCCATATATTTAGGTAAACCAACACACATGAAATGTGGCAAGTTGTCTAAGAATAAATGTCTTCAAATATGATTCTGTTTCTAGTTTCTACCCGACCGCTGTTTAGCCCAAAAAAAAAAACTTCATAGTCAATTATAGGTAAGTAATTATTTATCAATGTACCTACGTACAGTCGCGGTCTGAAAATGCTTACCACCTGAAGGTTTATAATTGCATGCACAAATCTATGTCACAAATTCGATGATATTCTATGTGATTTGATTAGGTATAGAGCATAGATTATTTTTTATTTGCACGTCATCGTCTAGGATATCCAACTTATACAAAAACCTTTTTTGTAAAAAAACCGATTAAATATTAACTGGTATAAATACGGACATTAACCAAGCGAGGTTGAACTTATTACTGAAAATGCAAAAATAGGAAGAAAATCAAATATAAATTCAAAACATCTTTATTTTTAAATTCTATCAACAATTTATTGCCTAGACTCCATCAGCAGCTATGACGCCACGCAGTATATCTCGCATAGATGCGACAAGGCGTGCGCATAAATCAGTCACTTCGATATCATCCCATACCGTGCACAATACGATCAATATGAGAGTATACTTCGTTCTAAAAATCCCAGCGTTGAACAATTATGCCCCACAGATCTTCAATCGGGTTCATATCTGCTGACCAAGTAGGCCATTGAATGAGACGAATGTCACGGTGCACGTTGAATCTCGCCATAGAAGACCGGGCCGAGTGTATCGGTGCATTATTCTGAACGTAATCAAATTCTGCTGCAGGATACACAACGCGCACAGGAAGCAGCATCACATCTTTCAAAATCTCCTCCATAATTATACGCAGAAGCCCTACTTTCTAACGACGTCAGTTCTCCGTCATCGCGTCGTCGTAGCCCATTCACCCCCATAAGTGGACTAAAACAGTCAACAACAGCCACCAGATTAATTTAAAAGCTCGATAATGAGCCATATCTTCCGATTTAATTCGATTTAAAAGGTTTTTTGTCGGTAAATATAACAATCGACCAAAGAAAATCTAAATATTGTTGCGCAAAATTAAGTTTTGTTGTGAGGTTTGATTTCCACTTTAATAGCATGATGTCTGTAGTGTAGCTCCGCTATCGCTAGATAGCGATATCGATAGATAGCGTCTGCGGACTCACATCATACAAAGCAGCAAAATGACTACTTGATCTGAAGCCGTGCTCTTCGTATTGTCGAACCGATAGTCGAACCATATTAGTTATTTGCACGGTGGCGGTTAGTATCGGCCGTCGTAGTCCTGAATTGCTTCAATGATCAGTTATTTGCCACAATCTCACAGTGAATCGAGATATATTGAGTTCTCGTGTTATAACACTAATATTCAAGCCATCTTTGCCAATTTTTTTTTAAATTATATTTCACAAATATTTTTGATAAATGTCAGTGTAATAAATGCAATTATGTCAATGTATCAACTTTTAATGTAAGAAATCAGTTTCATCATCAAAAAGTCATGAATACTTTTTGTTAGAATAGAAGCTTCACAGCTATTAAAAAGAATTATGTACCTAGATATAGCAATTTAGACTTTACTGCACAAAGTGCGATAAAGAATCTAATTTGAAAACTGATAAACATTTTTAGACCGCTACTGTACTGCATACGACAAAAAGTGTCCACATATTGTGTTTCTGGACTCAATATTGAAACAAAATCCAACAAATCTTGCCCATTTTATATGTTCAACCAGATTGCCTTCTACTTTTTATTTTACAGTCGTATTTTATGATCATAAGAGTTTTATAATCGCACAGGAAAAGAAAAAATTGTAATTGCAAGATTTCTCTATATTATTATTAGACGAGAGAGTTCAAGGGACTTCACAACTTTATGAAAATTCAATACTTAAACTTAGTTCAAAGCAGTTTAAATATCTTTATTGCTAAATAGTTGACTTTTATAAGTCAAAGACCCGAAATTGCTGTCAGGATATTTTCACATCTTATTTATTTGCTGTCTGTTCACGACGCGTAATACAACTGCCATTCAATGTTAGCTCTAAACATTCTACACAATGCGTGTCTTAGTTAACAAGGGACATATGAGAGCGTATTGATATCAGTAGGTATTGAAAATTTGCCACGTCTAGACACAATGGTCTAAAAATAATAACAAAATTCAATACCTACTTTCTTCTGTAACTACGTAAACTCCTGTGTTTCTGATTCGTAACTTACTGAAGCTACAAAATCAGAAACGCAGGAAGGATGAATTTACGAAATTCTATTTCGATCATACTGATGATCAAAATAGAATTTCGGAAATTGCTCCGTTAGCAGTAAAAGAGCATTTTCTGAAATTATATTTTCCTTTCACAGGAGTGTTTGTCAAAATGGTAAATGATTTAATAACTTGAAAGTTTTGACCTTGCAATGCCAGGAGAAAGAAAATTATTTCCAAAAGGTAAAAAGGATTTAAATTTTTAGAGATTTCGTTATAAATCACGTCATTGTATGTGAAAAGCAAATGCCTACTGCGTACTGCTTCGTAAGCTATGGCGCTTTATAGCAAGCTATGAGCCGAATAGAGCTGACATTAAAATACCTATTGGCCATCGTAAGCTATGGCATGGCGGTTTATAGCAAGCTATGTGCCCAATAGAGCTGACATTAAAATACCTACTGGCCATCGTAAGCTATGGCGCTTTATAGCAAGCTATGAGCCGAATAGAGCTGACATTAAAATACCTATTGACCATCGTAAGCTATGGCGCTTTATAGCAAGCTATGAGCCGAATAGAGCTGACATTAAAATACCTATTGACCATCGTAAGCTATGGCGCTTTATAGCAAGCTATGAGCCGAATAGAGCTGACATTAAAATACCTATTGACCATCGTAAGCTATGGCGCTTTATAGCAAGCTATGAGCCGAATAGAGCTGACATTAAAATACCTATTGGCCATCGTAAGCTATGGCGTTTTATAGCAAGCTATGTGCCCAATAGAGCTGACATTAAAATACCTACTGGCTTTCGTAAGATATGGCGCTATACAGCAAGCTATGCGCCAAATAGAGCTGACATTAAAATCAATTCAATCATGATCTATAGGTTCGTAGTTACACACTTACGATTGCTTTTCCAGTTTTCTTAAGTACGTCCCGTCTGTGGGAAAAGCATCACACATATGACACATGGTAAGTACATCAGAGTGAGTACCGATTCAAACTATTCAGTATAAAATTCATAAATAATCCAATAAATAAAAATTTATTCATAACATTTAAACATAACAGAACAAGAGGTATCTAACTATTTCACGGTGTGAACGCAGCTTCTCAATGTGGTCTTTCTTCCTCGGTATAGTTGCAGGTATTTTTATCTATCATTATTGTTTCCTGTCCTTGACTGATTTATACAACTCGTGGGCGGTGGCCGCTGCACTCACTGCACTCACGACTTTTTTCTGTAAACAAAAACAATTTTAATAAGTTTACAAACTATAAACTAAACACGATCCCCGCACTCATTAAAAGGGTGATGTTACAAAAGTCAATAGTTACAAATACTCAGTTTTCAGTATACTAATAAGTTACAGGCACTGTGAAATAAGTACGAAAACCTGAAAACCTTCAGATGTGTGAGTGTGAAAACCTTCAGGTTTTCATTCATTTATCACACTGGTTATCTGGGACGAGACACTAGTAGAGGAAATTGTCTTCCTATAGTAGGTCTGTGAACCGATAACCAACATGTTTACGGTTAAATAAACTTCTGACCAACCGAAGTACTTACAAGTGTGCTCCCAGCCTTCTTCAGTGCGCCCAAGTTGATCTTAGCGGGTTGTGGCGCGGCGTCACCAGCGCCGGCGAACAGCGCGAGCGCCGCCATCAGCATCACAAACAGCGCCGTCAGCTTCATTGTCTGTTCTAGTTATTACTGCTTCACACAAACTACGAGGAACTCAGCTTCGAGTTGAAGTTGACTGTGACAATATACCACCGACAGAAGCTTATAAATACAAGAAACAAATCTCAATTTTACCTGTTTCTGACGCAACGGGATTTAGAGAGTGACGTGTGCGCACAATTATCTTTATAATTATTAGGAATGCGGGAAACCATTACGTGCGTATGACACTTATGACGTTTCTATTTTCCCATACTTCTTAGACTTTAAACCATATTTCCTTAAATGCTCAGAACAAGATGAACAACACCCCAATAATTAATTACAGCGACACCTGGAATAATTAGTCAATACTGTACTATAGTCAATGACCACACTAGGTACGGGAGATACTTTACCTCTCTGGTGTAGTAAGGTGTTTACCAGAGATTAAAATTTTTAATTCGATTTTAATCCAGCATTTATTAATTTAACACTAAGCCCACAAATGTACAGAGGCGGACTTAGTACAAAAAAATAAAATAAAAATACTTGATAGGTTTGGGTTCGGTTTGCGGGCAAAGTTTGGCAAAAACTGGTTTAATGGTGGTTGTGTTTGTTTATCATCTAACCATCCTAAATACAGTGTGGAACGGTACCCTAATCAAATGCAGTGTGATAAGTAGTGAACTACCTTCTTTTCTGCATGTCGTGCTCGATTATTTGCCCCCTGCAGGGTTTAAATGAGGCAGACTAATTTGCCAATTTTCCTGGCAACTTTTCTATTTTTATTTCCGTAAAAACCGGATTCGGACTATTTCAGCCACAAGCAAAATAAAACTATTTCTTCCAGCAGACCTGCACGCGTAGCATGAGCACCGTTTTGTCGACGGAAGAGTAGACAAAAGTGACGTTCTGTGTAGTCAGTACGACGGCACCAAAGTAGAAAGACTCAACTGCACGAAAACTACACAATTTTACGAAATTCACTCTTTTACATAAATCTACTCAGAATTCTTTAGATTTTTCTCAAAGTGTCGACTTTGAGAAAAATCGTTGTAGTTGTCTTTAAATGCGTGACTTAATATCAGTTAAAATTGACAATCAAACAGAAAAAAAAAGTTAGTACCATATTTTGGAACAAAAATATATTACAGTAATTAGGCCTTAACCATTTCCTTGGTAATGCCCTATTAACTAAATGATGTAAAATAGAAGATGATAGCTTTGTTCTTCTATTAATTATATTATCACAGTTCTGCGTTCAAAAAGCTCTCCTGTAAAATCATGATTTTGTAGATAAGCGTATATACTTTGTGGCCGTCGAGTAGAAAGTTTTCTACTGTCTTTAGCATGACAATTACAAAATCAAATTGTCTGCACTACCTTAGACAACTGTCAGTTGTCAGTGTGATTTTGACAGTTTGGGATAGAAAACTTTCTTCTGCAATATTCTACATAGAAAAGGACATAGACAAAGATCAATAAAAACGAAAGACAAAATGACAGATTGTAGAAAGATTTCTACGGTGCGATGTCAAAAATGGAGAAATGAAATGTCACTTTGTATAGAAAGAGCTGTGTCTATTCTTCGTAGAAATAGAAAGCGTCATGCTACGCGTGTTGAGCAGACAGGAGAGTTGGAAGTAGAAACAAAGACAATGTGTAAAAAAACAATACAGAAAAACTGAATTAGACAATATATCTTTTAAAATATGCTATTAGATACCGATGGCAATCACTTCTTTGAAAATTCGTTAGTAAAAAAAACCCAGTATGTACAATCTATAGGATGAAGTTAAATTAGCTAGTAAAACTCCGCAGACGTGATTGGTATCGATTTCTATACACGGTACAACAACAAAGAAAAGGATTTGATGGTCATCTTTTTTGAGATCATCGACCACTGGCACTTTCCTCACACCTACTTTGAAGTAAGAGTTGAGAAAATCAGTTTTCTTTTGTTTTATCGTGTTTAGATATCGATATCCATCACGACTTTGAAGTTTACACATCAAAAGAACTGTTTTTTTAGACTGATATTTGTGACTACACTAACTGCAGTCAATGACTCCACAAAAATGACTCATCAAATTTATATTTTTTTCGATTCATCATATTATTTAGATACCCATCGCGTCTGCGGATTTTTGCTATTGATTTGAATTTGACTCTGTATCCTGATCCTAACTAATATTATAAAAGTGAAAGTGAGTTTGTTTGTTACGGTTTCACGCCAAAACGGCTGAACAAATTATAATGAAATTCGACTCATGGGTAGACCATGATCTGGATTAGGACATAGGATACTTTTTATCCCGATATTCCCCAGTGAAACCGCGGGGCGCAGCTAGTACATTTATAAATTAAAGTCGCTTTTCGTGTCTGTCTGCGTGATTGCGTTGTTCCTGCCTCGAAATTTTTCGTTGGTAAAAAAAAAAAATCTGCTGTTTCATAGAAAAATGCAATACCTACGCGGTGAAAATGTATGGAACAGCTGTTTTTTTTTTTATAACCGACGTAAAATTTCAATGCAGGGGCGTTCAGATTCATGTACTGAATCCATGGTATCAGTTTTCGCGTCGATGTCCCTGACACTCTGCCATGTATATTAAAAACAAATTTAATAGAAAAAAAAAAAAACTTGAACATTGAGTAGCTCACTCCGTGCTCTAATGACTTGGTAAACCCATTTGTTGATACAATTCTATCAAACAAACAATTACAAAGGAAGCTAATGTGCCACATTGCACGTGTGGGTTTAAACGCTCTTTTAGTAATGCACGCCTAATGATAAATATTTCCTTATTTTGGAAACTGACTGGAGATTTTTTTTTGCCCAAGCAGCAAAGTTTTATTTTACCTTTTCCTGTGTGTGCTTTATAAAAGCCAAGTCAAGCGTTTTACTGTTAGTATCAATTGCTTGACGACTAACGAACGACGGCACGATGAAGATCGCGTTGGCAATTGTTTTCGTAATAGCATTATGTTCGCACGTCTCTGTGGTGACGTGCGCTCCGTCCAGTGCGCCGGCGCTGACAGGACTAGCTGGCACGGTAACAACTACCACGAAAAAGCCTTGGACGCAGAAATTCAAAGATGGACTGGTATGTTAAATGTTTTATTTTTTTATTGAAATTGTTCTTTGTCTGGGTTTTGATAGACACTAAGATGGTATCTTGTAAGGACCCATTAAGCCTCTTGAAAACAAATGTCAACATTAATTGTCTCATCTAGTTTATAAATGACTCACCTATTTCTTACCTATGCCGGTTTAATCATGCAATAATTATAATATAAAGTTACATTATGCGTGATCGTATGGGCTTGCTTGTAGGTTTTATTTATAGTATTGTTTCCTGTTATCTATTGATTATATATAAGGAAAACATCTTACTCATATTACTTATTCGATAGAGCGTCTCGTTTAAACCGGGACGTTCACATATTATACCTGTTTTTCATCTTTTATTATACTTTTAGTTAATAATTGATAACCTCGTTGGTTTAGTGATTACAAGCACTACTGCTTAGCATAAGGTCCAGGTTGGGCAAAGTGTTATTGTGTTTTTCTATCTGGAATTTCTCAGTAGCTGCAGCCCGGAGTATGGATTTGTGCCCGGTTGATGGCAATAGGCTCGCCCCCTATTACATGGGACTTAAACATATCTGGGGAAATGTGACTATACTATAGGTACACCTCTGCCCAACCATTCGGGGAAGCAAGTCGTGATGTTATGTGTGTTTGCTTTTCCAGAGTACTTTCTTCAAAGGGGCAGCGATAGCTGGTGCAGTCCAGCAAGGGGTCCACAACTATCGCAGCCACCAACACAACCCATCGTTAGCGCCGGCTGCAAAACATTAAATTATTATTAAATTACTCTTATCATTCTCTTGCCCTTCTAGTAGTAAGCCTTGGTTAGCACGGGCGAATTTTTATCGCTTCGATATTTTCTTCGCGCACGGGATTTTCAACCCACTACTTAGCGTCGAGAGTTGAAATCTAATAGATTGATTCCCAGCGCGTCAAAAAAAATAATTTTGACGCGCTGGTATGCGCTCGGTTCGATACCGAGAGTTCAAAATGTAATGCGCCATAAAAGAATCGCCACGTTATAGCCTGGGTTTACTCTTACGTTTTGTAAAAATAATCAAAAACAGATAGATACACAAACTTGAATCAAATCCAGTTTTCATATTTTGGCCGAACTTTTACTATACAAGCTTAGTAGTAATTAATAAACATTTTTGTACCTCAAATTGTTAATTTCAATTATCCAATATTATAAGTTGTAGCTACCTATGTCAAATGAATTGAATTAAAAAAAGTTTGCCAAACTGTGAGCTTGTCTATTAACTAAATAATAAATAAACTCAAAAGAGCCTTCATGAGCAACAGTGAAACTCTGATAAAGTACCTAAGTATACTGTTATATCAGGATACAAATACTGAATAAGTGAAGGAGAATTCGAATTTACTATGAAAAGATCACTTTCTTTTCTACGTTATTTACGGCTTTTGTAAAGCTTAATAAAAGAGCGTCTTCAGCCGTCGTGAACAAAGATACGAGTATTGCATCTAGTTCCCTGACATATGTCAAAAGTTATGAAAGACAGGGACGGCGTCTGGTGAAACAGGAGACGATCTACTAACAACTGGACGGTGGTCAACAAAGGAACGGAGCCGACACGAGGTATACCGCCCACTGCACTTTGTGTTCACAATCAATACGTGACTATAGCATCGTTCATTAGCGCGGTATCACTAACGTTTATATAAACTTTATAAAATCTACAAAACTGGCTAATTTATTGTGCCTGAAAAACATCGTCAGAAGATCGATGCAAGAAACGCTAGCCAGTAGAACAATACAAGTAGTACGAATGAGGTCTGTAAATCAAGTTACAGAAATTATTCGCACAAGTTAGCTTTGCTATGACGAGGTAACTTTTAAAAGGATTCTCTTACTTGTGAAATTGATTCTATTCGCTTGTAAATGACGAGGCACAAATAAAAGAAGGGTACGATGAATGACCGGAAATAAGTGACAACAGGCTATTTGTGTCATGAAAAATTGACAAATCATATGTCATGCAAACTTAAAGTAACGTAATTTTAATAAATTACGAATTTTAAGTTACATATTTTATAAAATAATTACTTATAATTTATAGTATAACAATTCATTTATCAAAATAAAGACCTCTTCCTCTCTCCTAGTTTGCTGTGGCCAACAGGGCTTTTCCTTGTAAACCTGCCACCAAAGTGCATATTATGGAATGCAGTAAATATATTGAGGATTGAGTAATATCTCTACAGAATAATCGAAGAAAAAATTTAAAAAATGAGAGGTGTGAAAGTAAAGTTAGCATTATTTACTAAGTACTTTAAATTAAATAACTTGCCCACTGTGTAACATGTTCTTCTTAGTATTTTTTTTGTTTTTTTAATGTTTGTTTTTGCTTGATAAAGGAAAATGAAATGCTGCAAAAATAAACGCTGTAAAAAAGGGAAGTGTGTAGAAAAAATACACCATGTTAAATATTTTGGTCACTCTTTATTATGTAGTGATACAAATACAAAAGTTTCTACTAATTAATGAATCAGTACGTGTTTGCAAAGGATTTTTACAACACCTAAAGGGATTTTTAAATTGTGTAATCTTAACTACTTCTTCACAAGCGATGTATTCTTCTTATTCAGAAGAAAATTACGTTTTTTAATTAGACCGTCTAGATTCTCTGCAAGTTCCGTTACTTTTGCATCTAATTCAATTTTCCCCCTGAAAATGAAACGTAATGTTGAGTGACTTTTTTTCTTGACACTTATTGGTAAAATGAAAGATGGATTAATAGGGATTTGAAGGAATTGACATGGTTTAAAATAAAATTGTACACAGGTTTTGGTATTTTTAATCAAAATGTATAATTATTTGTAGCTCTGACCTGCGGGTTCACCCGCATAATCGATCCTGTAAGAATATCGGGATAAAAAGTATGCTATGTCCTTTTCCAGGTCATGGTCTACCCATGTGTTAAATTTCATCCAAATCTGTTCAGTCGTTTAAGCGTGAAAACATAACAACCGAACAAACTCAATTTTGCATTAATAATATTATTATAGTTAGGATTAGGATTGAAAAGTCAGTCACAAATAACACATGAACTAGGACAAATTTTATTCAAAACAACACAACATAGAATGTTGTTCCACAATATCAAACAGCAACAACAGCTAAGTCCCTATTCATAAAGGAGTTTAGGAAAAACAAAAATCTCCGTATGTCCTAAAGTAAAATGTAACCTATATTGGAGAATATGAAGTAAGTGATGAATTATTAAAAGGCTACTTACATGATTGTTAGGAGATCTTCTGGAACGTCTGGTTGGAGCAGGTTCAGTTGTGATTTTAATTCAACAACCATGCTTTGACGCTTCTCCAGTTCATCTTCCTGCTGTTTAATTGTAGTATTGACATTTTCTGTCTCCTTATTAATTTCTTCTTCATTCTGAGTAATGACGATGTGGTTAAAAAAAATAAAAAAGATCATAGGAATCATCCTAGTTTTAATAGGAATAATATACGTATAGCTAGCTTTAACCCGCGATTCTGTCGGCGTGGAATCCAACTATACCATAAAATATCGGATCAATGACATCTCGATCCGAGTCAACTGGACCCGAATAATAAAACTCGGCAATAATAGTGTAGCTTTCTATCAGTGAAAGAATTTTTGAAATCAGATGAGAAGTTTCGGGGATTATTACTACATCCAAACTTACAAACTTTACCTCCTTATAATATTAGTGTAGACTATGTAATTGTAGGATTATCTTTTATGTAATTAGTTGTATTTGACTTTACGGTTTACGGTGAAAGGTAGAGAGAAGATAAAACCAAACCGTTTTAAATTATAATTTATTATGTAAAAAACAATGTTCTTACGTAATATCCGCGTGTTTTTCTGAAACGATCCGCTATTTCTTGCAGTATATCTTCATACTGCCGTCTGTAATTTAAAATTGAATAATTTTAGGTAAGGATAAGGACTACACCACACTAGAGGATCCTACACCGTAACTGAATTAAATAAGCTATAATTCAACGCCACCACCATCACCTGCGCCACCTGCATGCTCTAAACGAACTTATTTCAAAGTGCACAGAATTTAAAACACCGTTATATCTGGCATTCGTCGATTACGCAAAGCCATTTTGGCATAAAAATGGGCAGACAAGGGATTGTCTTGCCCTTGTCTGCCAAGTTTTGTGACAAAGTTTCATCGGTGAAAAGAGATTATCAAACCTCCGCTTTGAGGAGATTGCATATGTCCAAGACTCTGGACCAAGTAGTCTCCTTCCAGGCGCAACAACATAAAGAAGTTGGTCGACGCACCGTGAGCGCCTGGAGGAGCTATTGGTCAATGAAAGATCTTCTAAAAGGAGATCTACCACTATGTCTCAAACGGAGAATTTTGGGCATGTGTTCTCTCCCCATTCTCACATATGGTGCTCAAACCTGGTCTTTGTCTTGACACTTCAGCAGAGATACAATCGCGAGGTTTGCCAGTGAGCCATGAAGCGCAGTATACTGGGGGTTTGAATTTCGGACCGTATAAGGAATACAACACTGCACGCCAAAACCAAGATCACGGACGTTACCCAAAAAGCCGCTAAGCCTAAGTGGGACTGGGCTGGACATGTCTGCTGCATGTTAGATGACAAAAGGGCTAAGAGAACCATCGATTGAGACCCACTAAACGCAAGACGACATCGCGGCAGGCCGAGACGAAGATGGCTGGATGAGATTAACTCCTACCAAAAGGACTGGTCGACACTAGCAATAGACAGAATTATGTGGAAGGGAGAGGGAGGCATTTACCCTGCAGTGGGACAATACAGGCTAATTAGAGATTAGATAATTCAACGCACCAAATAACTGCAAAACGGTACCTAGATGCATACGAGTAACGTCGAACCATTTTATATGGAGATGTACAAAGGCGGGATATCTTTTGTCCCAGAGGATATTGCTGTCGTAAGCAGAGATACCGACCAAAGACGGACTATGCGCGTTCGCCAGATGAAGCAGTAGATGGATATTTTCAAAGGAATCGAAACTGTAAAACATTTGAACTGGCGCAGATTTCTGCACAATCCGAAAATGTTTTTGGTTTACCTATCTAGGTACTGAATGTACCTACTGAAAGTCGCCAAGATGTAGGTATTTTATACTGAACAATGAATGTTATGATCACCACGGACAAGCACTATACCAAAATATTTATGGCGTCATGGTACCTACACGGGTGCTACTTGCTATAGTGACTATAATTTTAAATCAAGCCGTAGCTCCCTTCGCAGGTATGTGTGTGAATGTATTTCAGATTCATGTAGGTCTGTAGTTTTGTCACTTCTGCGTTATAACGGTTGAGGACGAGTTAATATTAATACTTATTTTCAGTTTTACCCCAAATATTGTTTCAGTACAATCCTTTAAAATTAATAATTTCTTTTTAGAGGATTCCGATGTCAATAATTTATGGTTACAATGAAAATCATGAATAGGTGTCGTTTCAATGAAAACCCACTGAACCTTTCATAGGCCTCCATTCGGTGTCACTGATACTTTTGTTCTCTTTTTAATTGATTTTTTAGTTATTGTCCTGAAATCCATGTTTTAAGGGCAGGTATCGATAAAGATCGGTAAAGATTTTAAGCACGCCTCAACTAAAATTGCAATCTTTAACTCAATAGTCAGATCAGGCTTAGAATATTGCAGCATAGTTTGGACTCCATTCTATGAGATTTATAAACGTCGTTTGGAGTCAGTACAGAAAAGACTTCATTGGCACTTTTAAAACATTTCAAACTTATGAGTCTGGAAAATCGCCGTATGTTTCTGGATCATCTGTTCCTATACAAAATAATGAACATTCATATTGATTGTCCGCGGTTGCTGAATCACATTAATTTGAGTGTGCCTTACAAACTTGCTCGTGGGTCTAGATATCGGTTGCTCCGCGCTAAGGGCTTTAAAACCAATCTGGGTCATTTTTCCACCATTAACAGAATGCAGATTTAATTTTGTCGCCTGTCACGCTCACCCAGCGTAGATATATCTTACTCTTTACATAAAGTCAAGGCTGTATTGCTTAGGGCATTAACACTTAAGTGAAAAATTTATATTTATATTGTAGTTTCTATGATTTACTTAAATCTATCTAAATTAGTAAAAAAATATGTTGTTTTGTAACTTTTTTATTTTTTTGTAACTGTTTTGTAACTGCATTTCCTACTCCTATGCTCAATGCATGCCATGGCAGCGTTTAATTAAGGCTACACTACAAAATGTAAAAATAATATGGGTATTTTAACATGTATTTTTGGTGTATGCATTGTTGGGTGTCCTTAAATAAATAAATAAAGTAATGTAAATGTTTATTTTTATTTTCACGGGAATTATTATGCCGCGAATCTTTCCATGATAGTTTGCAAGTTTTTTTTTTACTAATCATTAGCTACTCCATTCCACCCACCTATGATAACGACACGTAAGCTACGTCAGCCTTTACCCCAGGCACACCAAAGCCGCACGTCAGTGGTAACAAAACCAATAGGTATAAGCTGGCCTATTATTCTATTGAAACTCCGTACTAGGTCACTATGGCCACCGGCGCGACATTTGGTTGACTGTATCTACATAATAAACCCCAGTCTGAAACTAATTAAATCTTGTGATTGCCAAAACTCAATGTAACGGTCTTAAACTTACATAAGGAGTTCTGTTCCCTGAGCTTCTTGCTTCACAGAGTTAGCCAGTTCGCGTTGAGTCTCCCGTGCTCGCTCTACGCTTTTTTTTATGTCGTCGCTCTGACGCTGCAACTGCATACGTTTAGCAGTTAGTCGGACTGCAACAGAAATATCAGATCAATCGTAATCCTAATTAAATATGATAAAAATCATAGCCGACTCATGGCTTGCCACAACCTACTTACTTAGGTACTATACCAGCAGAAGTAATCGGTCATTAAAAGTCAAAGTCAAATCATTTGTTAAAGCAGACCATTAAAAGGCACTATTGAACTTACAAGAAAATAGAATTGATTCTGGGCACCTAGAATCAAATCAAAAATATAGTTTCATATGAAGAAGAATGGGCAAGAAACTCCATAGTTATTCTTTTAAAATGTTTTACAATATTCTGTACGGTTATGGTCACTGATTGCATTGAATTTCATTTCCCCTAAACGAAAGTTACACCCCATTAGTTAAAAATGTTACTCAAACCTACGTAGTGAACTTAAAAAGTACAATTATAATTTACCATTTTCAAGTTTTAGACGTTCAATTTCTGTGTTCAATGAACGGGTGACTCTCAATGCAGTCATGGTCTCCCGGTACTTCTGGTCGTTCTCCGCATCCAGTGCGGGCAACGCTGAACGCTGGAGTGTTAAAAATGACTGGTTATGAGGTTTAGTAATATTCAGATGGTATCACAGATCGATAACACTTCAACCTTAGTCAGTCAAGTAAAGCCTGCTTGTAACTAATGCCTAAGTCACAACTAGTTTATAAGGATAGCGGTATACGTGGATAAACTTGAAGCATCACAAATTGTGGTCTAACTGCATTATGGATGATATTATTTATTGCCTTCTGTTCAGATTATCTGTCCTAGATATACCTAGAGGTATCCCTCACCTATAGCAATTGTAAGGTGTCAATTTAGGTGACCTATGGATAGAATAATTATAGATTTATGTAGAAAGCTACATCATCAGTGTAAGTATAAATATACCTACCTACCTAGCTACCTCTAGTCTACCCCTTTTTTTTTTTTTTGTTTTTTTTTTTTTTGGTGTTGGGAAATCATCAAATGACTTCTCCCACTCTGGGCGGAGCGAGAGGGCTTGTCAGACTTTAAAGCCACCCGTGTTCCTTCCGACGCCCGTGTGCCGGGGCCGCGATATTTATTTATTTATTATTTATTAAAACTTTATGCACAAGTAAAAATAAAATACCGTACAAAGGCGGACTTAATGCCTGAGGCATTTTCTACCAGCCAACCTTAGGGTGATGCAGAGACAAAACATAGCAGGTGCAACATTAGGGATTGATAACACGAAATTAACTATAAAATACAAGAATAAATACATACATACATAGTATAAACAGAATAACTTTGTCAGGAGAAATAACGATCAGTAGAGGAGATAACGAATCCAGCAAATCAACCGACAGGTTGCCGTCCTGATATTCAGAGGTAGCGCATTCCAAAGAAAGACCGCTTGGACATAGAAAGAAGAGTGAATGAAACCAGAGCGGTGAGAAGGACATCGTAGAAGACGATTGTTGTCGATATCCCTTTCGGACAAACTCGCAACCCCGGCAGGATCTAGTCTACCGCTAACATAATCGTTTTCACTTCCATTTATCAAAGTAACCAAGCCATTCAGAAACAGATAATTGGTACCTAGACCTCATAAGCACTTTGTATCATTATTTAAAGAGGTAGGTACTATGTGTTATATTTGCTGAGAGTGATAAAACAGGAGCTTCAGTAGCATTAGTTTGATATTTAATACAACATTAAATAAAATCTTCGTTCAATTAATACCTAACTTCGAGCCAGTTATAAGTATGGAAAAGCATAGTATGTCTCATGTGAAATGTCCGTTGCCTAGATTAGAATATGTCAATCAAATAATCTCCATGAAAACTTTCATGTCATGCTTTAAATTATAGGCATAAAAATCGTACCTGCACGACCAACTCATTTTCAATTTCTTCCAAATTGGATTTGAGTAAGCATATTTCAACTTGCTGTTCTTCTGGTCTAAACATTTTCGTTTGTATGTAACTTGAACTGAATTTTTTGCAAATTAAGTATTTTCACATTCAGTCACGTAACTAAAATAGCAAATTCGCGCCTAATGCAAGCCCATGTTGTATATTTTCTGTTCCTTATTCAAATTTTTAAATATGTTTTTTTCCGATATACTTTTTAACTAAGCCTAATTTATGGTTTTGTTTTATGCCAGTGTTACAGGGCGTAAAAATAAAAGGTGACAAAAAACCATCTCGTTAAAAAGGAGGAGGTTCGGAATTAGACTGTTTATTTATTGGAACAAAGTTCTTGAACACGGTTTGCAAACCTTCAGAAATCGTCACGCTAAAAAGTGAATGACTAATTCAAAGAGAAAGAAAGAGAGATAGAGAAAGAACGACGGCAGAAAAAACAAAAGCAAAGAGTAAAGTGATTACCGTCGTGTGTCGTGTGATAAAATTGTCCACATCCGCCCGAGTACACTGCATGAGAGAGAGAGAGAGAGAGAACGTGGGAATTTTTTAAAGCCAATCGTGAAGTCAAAATGTAAAACCAAGATGGCGGCAGCATACATTTTCAAATTGTTCGTCATTTGTGTCGTTTTCATCGTTTTTGAGGTTACTAAAGTCGATAGTGTGGTCAAAATGTAAATCCAAGATGGCGGCTGCGAAAATTTTGTTTTTGTTTTAAATCATACGTGAGAAGGAATTTAGTTCTTGACGGGTGCCCCCCGACCGCACACGTTTTTTTTTAATGTAGTTTCAGCAGCAGGATTGTTGCGTCAGATGTTTCTATATTCACTATCAGGACATGCCACACTACTGCACAGAATATCTTTTTTACCCCACAACCTCAGAGAGATTCTGTTTGTCATTCGAAATCTGAATGCAAACGTGCATTTTATCCGCTAGCGTGGAAGAGTTTTTAAAATTCGAACCTATTCAATAGTTTTCTATACCACTATACACTTTTCTAGTCCACTGAAAATGTATTAATACTTATTGTGCGAAAACTTCATTTTTAGAATAATCGCACTGGCCAGCACGAGTGTATGAAAAAAAGAAAAACTTTTAAAAATGTTCTTCTCTTTATTCAATTCATTTTCCATCATTTTGGTTTGTTTTTTTGATAAAATCGTAAGAAATCATAAAATATGCGACCGAGTCCTTTTTTTTTGGGTGGGAAATTATCAAATAACATCTCCCGCTCTGGGCGAAGCGGGAGGGCGGTCAGACTCTTACTGAATAAAACCCACCCGTGTTTCTTCAGTTGCCTGTACATTGCTAGGGGCCACGGTATCCCTTTCGGACTTTCCTGCGACCCCGGCAGGCATCGGTCCTAGCGGACCCCGTCAGTTGAGCTGACATCTATTTGAGGCGCGACTGGAACACAACGCGCCGTCGACCCGGGCCCGGTCCTTATCGGACGGCGAGCTATCCATTGCTCACAGTCCGCAAGCCCGCGCCTACGGTGGCCGGGAATCGGCCTGCGATTCCCGACGCCCAGGGCGTCTCCTGCGGCGGCTAGGGGCGTGAGGGCGCGAAATTTGCCCCTCCCTCACACGTTCCGCCTTCTCCTTCGCGAGCATTATTGTTTCGCAGAAGGAGGTGACGGCTTCCCACGCCCACTCACTCCGTACCATGGCCTAGACCAGGGTCGGACGTGAGAGATCACTGCCGCCGATCACCTCCACAAGGACACGGCGGTGCCCCGCCCATGCCGGGCAGACCTCCACCGTATACTCCACCGAGTCCTCCGTGCGAACCACAGAGTGGTGTCACCCGGGCGTTTCCTCCCGCCTTATGCGGAACAGGAACCTCCCGAAACAACCGTGTCCGGTGAGGACCTGCGTCAAGCGGAAGGTGATGACGCCGCACTATGGGACCAACCGGTATTTTCCATCTCAAAAATCGATAACTCTGTTGTTTTGTGATTTATATCCTTGATTTTTTTTTCACGTATTTGTGAATATCTAGGCAATAAAAGAAATCAAACATCATCATTCTAAAAAAAATATTTTTTCCGAAAAAAAATGACAAAGATAAAGTTATACGAAATTTCATACAAAAAATCATACAGTTATATTAAAATAGCAATAAAAGTTACACTTATGCTTAAAATAAGTTTAAAACTAAATTATTATTATTAAACAAACAGTTACATGACAAAAAAAAATTATTACTTAAACTTATCCTACTCATCACTTTCTATTTCCAACAGTTCTTTAGCTTCGTCAAATAATTCTTTGGATATTAGAAAACTTGGTTTATTTAAGCTAGATATATAAGGATCAGATGTATATAACAAAATATGCAGAACGTCTTCGTTTGTTGCTGATCTGGAACACTTCCTAGCGTGATGTAACCTATATTTCTTATAATCTTTATTTCGAGCTTCCTGGGCATCTTCGGATAATTGTCCTATAGGCAAAACTGCATAATGCTCTATTATTTTAGCACCATGTATAAGTACTTTATGGACCGAAGATGGCATGTAGTACCAGTTATATTTGCTTACATATAATTGCGCGGTTACCAATGTATACTGACCAAATTTTTCTGCGTTTATAGGAAATCCCGATGACATAGTTTGAAGAATTACATATAGTCTCTTGATTAATTCTTCATCAATTCCGGTTATCTCTGCAGAACATTGGTAATTTTGGAAAAATCTCCTTGCCGTATTACCGTCATTGCTATTACCGGAACCTTGACGTGGTTTATCAATATTTGCATATTGATAAACCACGTCAAGGTTCCGGTTTCCGGTTCCGGCCAAGCACTTCTCGGAAACGTTTTTGGACAAATTTTTTCTTGTCTTCTTTAAGTTGCTTGTTTTCTGGAGTTGTTGCAGACCACTTCTCAAAACCTAAATTGTAAGAAATATGGAGGATCATTTCCATAAATCTTATCCATGCGTGTAGCGTCGACAATCCGTATTTAAACGCATTTTCATTTTCAACTCTCGTTGTAACTTTTAAAAGATCATTCATTTGTCTGGGAGTTGCTCCACAAACAGTGCAGGTAGCACTGGATGATGTGTTTGTCAACACTTGAGCAACTTTCCCATCAATCATTGTCATAAACAGTTGATGTTTAACTTCGATGACTTTGTCTTCTATTGACACAAGAGTTGGAATCAATTGATTAATTTTGGCTTCAATTTCACTGACAACCGCTGTAGTTTTTTCGGGAGTTTCTTTTGCAAATTCTAATGAAATTGGTCTGCAATATCTAACAGATGAGCAAGTAGGGTTTTTCCATATGACCGTAGAAGTTTCTTCGTCTACTAGTCGCAGTGGTACAAGGGACACTATAAACAAATTAGCGTCCGATATTTGTTCGTTTTCTTCCGGTAGAGTTTGTTTATACTCACTTTGCCCGGAGGATCCATCACATCCCCATTTAGTGAAAAGCTTGAGACGATTGTAAGTCGATCCTGACTTTATCCTTATAATACGGCAGACTGTATGGTCTAAGAGATCTTGCAGGTTGATTTTTGCGCTTATATTTGTCACCGTAATGCTGGATGCAGGCGGATAGCAAGCCTTTTTTGCTTCACTTAGTGTTTGATACGAAGGCAATACAGAACTTAAATTCTTATCAACGAGCCTTTTTCTTAGGTACGCATATTGTGCTTTGGTTAAATCAGTTTCAATGCATATACTCAATGCTTCCTCTTTTGTAAAGGAAAGTGCGTTATCTGGATTGAGTATGTTTTGTAGAATAACTTTTTTCTCTTCTTTTTCCTTATTTCTGATAATAGTCACAATCGACGCTTCGTCATTTTCCCCCATGGATTTTAAACCTTGCACATAAGCGTTACGGACATGTCCCATTCCATACTCCTGGACCAGCTCCATATTTTTTCGTTTCTTTGTGTTTTCCGAGCACTAGTCATATTGTTTTGTTGGTCTTTCACGTTCACCAGAAGTATTCAAACCAGAATTTACAGTGGTTGAGGTACTGCAAGAATTCAATGATACTTTAAACTCACCATTTAACCAATTTGAGTATAGGCTCTCGAACCGGTCCTGCTTTCTTTGAGCTTTGGTCCATTTCTGGGTGCAACTCGATGTTAGATTTTTTTGAATACTCTCTATTACAGTATTAACGTCAGTTTCTGATAGTTGAAAATTTTCCAATAAATATTTTTTGAGGTCTGAAGTACTTTTCCCTTTTATTATTTGATCACAAAGATCGCGTCGAACACAAACGAATTCACTCATTGTTAGATAATAATGTTTTTTATGCGTTAATTGTTATTGAAAAGAAGTATCTGAACACTTTGATGAATCGTATGCTGAACATACACGGGTATTTAAAGGACTAATATTTTAGTGCCTTGTGCAAAAACCATGGGACAATTGATTATAACAGTTCTCATCGAAATAGTGTAATCAGTACTGATTGTAATTATTTACCACAACAGATAAATAGAACTTCCGCAGCAATATAGTTTATCATACTTGTGGTTAAGGTGACCACCCCAAACAAAATTGCCATGGGAAGATTCTTTCAAATATAATAGTTTTTTAATTTGCAAATGTATGTTTTTATCATAGAAATAGAAAAAAACAATATAGACATCAAAGGATAATAAGTAAATATAATATTTCATAATAAAAAAGAAGAACCGTAATTTTCGAGGATTTTTCCCCGATTGACATTATTGCTTCAAAATCACCTCTGGCGCAAAAAACGCGCAAGTTTTTTTTAAATCTTCATATTACTGAGTAGATAAGGTCTCTAATAGAGTAATTAACTTGACACCGGCTGCTTTCGGCAACAACGAAAACTCCAATTGAAATGAACAAAAACTAAATTTTCTTTACTTCACTAAAAAAATATTAAAAAATTAAATAAAAATATTTTTTTTACAAAAACTGAACGTGGTTGCAAAGTGTATATTCTAAGCTATCTAATGATGTATAACACTAATATGTTTCCTTGGAAAACTTCCGAATAATTATGTGTTGAACTCCCTTAACGGTAATTTAATTGGCATGAAAATATTTATGCCCAATGTTTGAGGTTCATTTTATAAACGTAAAACTTTATATTTTTTTATATTTTGTAATTTATTCGTAAGTTCCATCTTTTGAGAGTATAAAACCATAAAACAATCTATGGATTTACGACTTTCGGCAAAACCATTTTTGAGATGGAAAATACTGTTTGGTCCCATAGTGCGCCGTGGCGCCTCTCTAGCCACTCCTCAAAGAGGGAACTTAACGCCGCAATTGTGGCGTTCTTCATTCTTCATCAGTTTCAGTTTAATCCATAGTTGGGATCGAACAAAAGAAGTTTCAATAACAGATAAAGCAACCACTGAAATAAAATAAAAACATATATAATCTTTTTTTTCTCATTGCTATGCATAACTGCTCGATTAAGAAATGACTTGATGAAATTTGAACGTTCGTGTGATGAAAGAATATTTTTTTTTTTCAACAGATTTGGCTTCAGCTAACACTAGTCGTTAGTAAATTGATTTGGCTTCTTTAGTGTTTTTCATATTAATTATACAAATTTCAATTATAATAAAAACCATATTGTACATACGTAGTCACATTAGATAATAGTCTGTATTGCGCTCACGACTGTTTGGAATGCTTGCGGTGTTTAAGCAATTGCACACGTGAATACTCGGAAATGTAATAAATCTGCCAAGGATTTAGGTATGTAGATCTACTGGTACCTTGCGTCGTGGCTTCAACACTCACATAGAACAAAAACATTTTGAGGTACGTTCTTCTAAATTCAGATAAATTAATTGTTTGTCAATTGACTACCAACTTAAATTGTCCGTCAATTCGAATGACAACTGTCATTCTTAGATAGCTGTATGAAATGGCTATAACACGGCAAATTGACGTAGTTTGTCAATTTGATTAAGAATTAATTTTCCTGACTGTAATAAGTAGATACCTTCTTTTTATTTTTATCATTTCTCTCATTAAAAATGCAAATAAATACATTAGAATCCACGGAAAGTAAAGAAATGGGTACCTAATACATGTCAAAAATTTCTAGCTTTTATATTTATATTTATTTATATATACTTTATTGTACACCACAAAAATACATAACAAAAAAAATACTTAATCAAACACTACAAAATATACAATGGGCGGCCTTATTGCTTTCCGCGATCTCTTCCAGGCAACCTTAGAATGGACAGTGATTTACCTGGACATAAAATGGGGCTGTCGTTGGCTTTTCACGTAGCCGTAGGTACAAGCACTGCGTTCCGCGTCTCTCCATTGACTTTTACAGCTCCCAGCTCTCTCCAGTAAGAAACAGATAATTAAACTATATATATATATATGGTTCACTAATGTTTCACCAAAACACCATTGACAAATTTTTAGTTTACAACCAACGTTTCCTATACTATTTATTTCACAAACAACTTATTCCGAAAATGTTTTATTTTATAAACACTCGCTTTACAAACATTTATGTAGCAAATGCTTCTCTTTACAAATGTTTCACATGATATTGAATCATTTATACATTTTTCATTTAACGAGACGACACGGTTGGCGCAGTGGCTGAGCGATCGACTGCTGCGCAACGTGTCGCGGGTTCGATCCCCGCATGGAACAAATATTTGTATGATCTGCAAGTAGTTGTTCCGGGTCTGGGTGTTAGTGTATGTGAGTTTCTATGTTTGTAAACGCACCCACGATACAAGAAGAAATTCTTAGTGTGGGGCAACGTTAAAAAAAAAAATATATATATATATATATGTAATAATATTAAGATGATTTTGGAAAAATCACGTTTACTAAATATCATTTTATAATATTATTTCTAAACCAGTCACAAAGTGATCATGGTTGCAATTTCCATTTGGGTCGTTGAATAATATACAAGCAAGTAGTGAAGATCTTTAAACCTACTAAAGTGTTTTTTTATATATATAAGTCGTTTTTGGGTCGTAGGGGGTCGCAGTTCTAACAGGTTAGGTTAGAACTGCGACCCCCTACGACCCAACCTAACCTTTTCGCGAGTTAAAATATTTAACCTAATCGTAACTAGTTCGGTTCCGGGTAGCCTATTAAAACTAAAACTTGTGTTCTGTTAGCACAAGTCGTGAACTGCCATTAAATTTTTTAATAACATTGTTTTTAATCATTTATAATAGTACATTATGATACGAGTGTGCTGTATTGGTCATAACCCAAAAGCGGCATTGGCGCGCGAGCCATAGGCGAGCGCGATAATTTCTCCGAGTGGGTAATGATCAATGCACACGCGTTTCATACGACGTTTTTCAACAAACTTGCGACGAAAAAAACAGACTTGTTGTAAGAACTTATGCTGGAATAACGTAACTATCGAGATGATAACTTAGATGTATAAAGTTCAACTGACCTTTGTTGCCAGGTACTGTCAATCGGAGCTTCTTTTAAAAACTTTTGTACGTCGGTTGGTGGCACAACTTTAGATTTTCGTATTTTTTATAACAACAAAACAAAAACGATAACAAATATTTACGGAAAATGGCGCGCTGGTTTTTTTTTCTGCTAGCGCCGCCCGCGCAGTTTTAAATAAAGACACAGGCAAAACCGCTGAACAGCCTATATAAAAATATAATAAACACAAAATAATCAGTTGAATACGCAAAATATGATTAATATGTAGTGAAAAATATAATAACCAAAGGTTAGGTAATTTGATGAAATATTATGTTGTATCACATTTTATTTATTTACACAGTAGGCATAAAAAAGGCAAGAAGTACCCACGCACAATGGTCCACCTGAAGGAAACCAAACCCCATAACATAGAACATAGAAGGCAAGAAGTCTCTTTGATGAGATTAAAAAAAGCACAAATCTCTGCTCGGGTTAAAATAGAGAATGCTCATTTAATGGTATAGGATAGTTCATACTAGATCTATGTATTCAAAGTCAATTTCTTTATACAAATTCCATGCTGCAATGATAGTACTTACTAATTCCATACTGCCATGTCGCGTTTCAAAATTTGTCAAACAACAATGGCCGCTAGAAATTGTCTATGGTTTTAGTGATGTGGTAGTATGATCTTTTCGTTTTGGTACTTTCGATGTTACGATTTTTTTTTAGGCAGTGTTTCTAGAGTATTTTTTATATTGAGTAACTTTCACATAAAAAACAAATCCATTGAAATATGTTCGAAGTTAAAACCGTGAAAACGAACAAGATAGCACGGGTACTTACATACGTTTGGTATGTCAAAGATTTAAAAAAAAATACTTATGCTAACCAAATACCTACCTGACAAATAATACGAGACGAGCTTACAGATCGTGTAGCTCACAGACTACTTAAAGATATGGCGGACCGTGGTCCGGAGTCCGGATCCGGACCGCTAACCTATTTTGTACGGACAGTAAACAGTTAAATTTATAACAAAATCCTAATCAATTTTTTTTGAGTAATTGAATTAAGCCCACTCTTTATATTTTGTGCCGTTTACACAACAACGGACGACGCTGATGCAAGTCGCATGAAGCTGCAAATATTTTCGGGAGTAATAGAGCTAGCTGGGTGAGGTACTATACAAATCGAAATGATCGATTTCCAAAAAACAGAAAAATACGCAAGGTCCTTGAACATCTTTTAATCTTGGTTGCTAGTAGGTAACGTCTTCCAAACGGACTGCGAGTCATATTAATTTTTTATATAGACCCTAAATAAAACTAATTGGTGATCCCTGGGGTAGCTCATATTCTCTGCTCTACTTCCGTCGGACACGTCGAAAGTCAAAGACAAAAACATTTTATAATATTTCTAACAGTAACGATATATTGTATTGTGTGGGATATGATTGGAGTTTAAATTTCCAGAAACAGTCTTCCTTTTGTCATTCGGTATTGAATGGCGGGCAACCCGTGCTCTTTTTGAAGGTATTCGTTATGATTCGTAACAAATTCAGTGTTAAAGCAGTATAATATTCTAAAACTTGAGGGGTCCCCATAATACATATAGACCTACGACATTATTAAATAAGGAAATAGGACCGCATCTTTAAACGCGGGCTAGCTCCAACAGCATCTTGAAAATCCTAGCCGAAAAACACGATTGTTGTCAGTATAATAATTATAAATACATTCAAATAGTATTTTTTTTCAATAAAGGATTAATAAAATACTCTTTGAACAAATAGTCGATATTTATTAGGTCAATCACTAACTTTTCAATGACAAGATAAATTTAGACCAATTAAAAAGGATGTCGGTTGCCTATGGTCGGTTGTTTTACTTTTGTAAAAATTCAAAATTTATTCCAGTTTTCGCTTTTATTGTTAATTAAAATAGTTAATTAAGAGATAAGAAACACGCATAGGATGTTAAAGTGGGTGTGATAATACGTGTATCCTAATTAGTGCGTATTTAATCAATGACACGTACGACAAGTCCAATGTTATTGTTTTTAGCGAGTCGCAACCAAATCCTGATTTGATTTGATCCATATCTGTGGCATTACAGCACTAGTCCTATAATATAAAGTAAAAAGTATGCATTTTAAATACACTGAATTATGATCCTAAAAACGGTTCAATAAGAGCTACTTTATGAGCAAGCGTTTTGAAAATTAATATTACCATTCTGCCTATTCAATGAGTTTCATTTTTAGGAAATTGCGTAATGCAATATGTAAAACGTTTTTATTCCAAACGTTGTTTTCTGAGATAAAGTGAATAAAAAATGAATTGTTTGTCAAATAATACGTTATAAAGAAAAAGTTTATTGGATAATCATTTTCTTAAGTGAATTATTTGGCAAACTTGTTGTTGTATAATGATGAAATAACAAATCATGTTTTTGCCAATCGTTACTTGTCAAGTGAATATTTGTAAATTAATTTTTGGTGAAATGACGGGACACCTTGATACTCGTATTTACCTTACATTCCGAGAGCATGAAAACTTAAACGGAACTTTAAGTCACCGAGAATTCCATATTTCACGTAGTGAAGTTTCACACGACTATACAAACTATTGGCTGCGGGTATTTGCATTACTTACACTTCAATACATACAGCCTGTATCAGAAATGCGGGATCATATTATTTTAAGGGTATGGTGGTACAGACCGCCAAATTGGACAACTTCATCCATGGGATCAACATCTAAATCGCGAAAAAATATCAGCCCATATAAAACTTCAATATATTATCCACTCTGTATGGGACAGATAATATTTTGTAGCGATCACGATTTGCATAGAAAAAGTTGTCCAGTTTGATAGTCTATACCACACCCTAATATGACCAGATAATTCTGCTACACGCTGTATATCTTAGGTTGAGGTCCGGTGGGGTGCTCGTAGCCATAAATGTGCATCTATATGTTATATGCACTTTCTACTTCTTTGCATATTCAAATGGCATGTGAATCTCCGTTTACATAATGCATGGTGCTTATTTACTACGGCTATCATTGCTACGGCGACGGCTACGGCGACGGCTACGGCTACGGCTACGGCGACGGCTACGGCGTAGCACGTTGTCAATTTCTGTAGACAGGTTATGCCAGTGTGATTTCTGTTTCATATAAGAACTAGCGACCCCCTGGTTGTAAGATTTTATACAGACCAAAAAAAAATTAAGTCACAAGAAAAATATTAATAACTTAAAAAAAAAACAGAACTTGTTTAATATTCTTTATGTTTTTAAGTAAGTAAGTAATATAAGTCTAATAACCAGTCCTACCAAGGGGTATCGTTTTACCCATTAACTAGGTTGTGGAGGTCAGATAGACATCCATGTAAAATGCTGTTATTATTCCATGTAAAATGCTGTGAAAAATTTATAAAACCTACGATATTTCATTAGTGCTTGTACCTAATAAGTATTATGAAAACTGAGTAATTGTAACTATTGACTTTTGTAACATCACCCTTTTAGTGAGTGCGGGGATTGTGTTTAGTTTAGAGTTTAGAAACTTATCAAAATTGTCTTTGTTTACAGAAAAACGTCGTGAGTGCAGTGAGTGCAGCGGCCACCGCCCACGAGTTGTATAAAACAGTCAAGGACAGGAAACAATAATGATAGATAAAAATATCTACAACTTTATCGAAAAAGAAAGATCACCTTGGGAAGCTGCGTTCACACCGTGGATCACACAGTGACTTGATTGACTAGAAGTAGGCTTGGACGCGACACTCTCTGCATTCACAATTTTATAATTATGCATAGATTAACTACATAAAAAATAGTAGTTAATCTATTGTTGTTGTTGTAACTATAGTTAATGTTGGGATACTTACTATTAACCCATAAATAGTTGAAGGATAATCAGATTATTTTTTTAAATTTTGTGTGTTGTGATAGAAGCAGACAGAATTTAAAGGTGTCGAGAACCGGTAGGGCCGTTTGAACTTTAAGTAGCGCTCGCTGCTTTTTTTACAACTTTGAAGAAGAGAGTCTTGCTGCACTGCTCCTGGATGCTTAGCATGACCACATTTGAAACGGGTTTTTTTTTGTAAAGTTCCTATCCACATTGTACGTGTATGCAGTTGTTAATAAAAATTAATTTCAGAAATAAAATAATTCGTGAAAAATATAGCAAAGAGTTTTTCGGAAGTTTCTTGTTTTTTTTTCAAGTTTGATTTTATTGCGAGTATAGATTGGGCTGAATTCAAATTTTGAATCGAAATAAAAAAATTGGGTGGATGGTCAGCACTAAGAAGTATCAGGTCACACCACATTTTTTTTGTAATTTTTTCTAGAAACATAACACGATCGAATCTAGACAAAAATTACAAAAAAATTGTGGTGTGCAAATTATAAAATAGAGAAAAAAAGTTTCGCAAACTATACCGTTTTTTTTTTTTTGAGGATCGGAAATCATCAAATGACTTCTCCCGCTCTGGGCGGAGCGAGAGGACGTGTCAGACTTTTACCGACTAAAACCCACCCGTGTTCCTTCCGTTGCCCGTGTGCCGGGGCCGCGATATACCTTTCGGACAAACCCGCAACCCCAGCAGGCATTGATCCTTGCGGACCCCGCCAGTTGGTGCTGACATCTCTTTGAGGCGCGCGTGGAACACAACGCGCCGTAAACTATACCGGCTGACATATCAAATGAAAGGGCTTGCCGGGGGTGTCAAATATTTATTATTAATTACCCTATGTATTATTATTTTCTGAACGAAGCCCGTAAAGTAGTAAACTGGCAGTAATTGTCACGCGAAAAAGTGTTTATACATGTGACTTTCTTCTTTTAATTTGATAGAGAGAAAGAGAGAGAGAAAGTGTGAATTTGGTCAAAATGAAAATCCAATTAACTGCGAAAATTTTCAATTTTTTTATCATGGGAACTTCTCCCTCGGCCCTCCCGCTCTGGCCTCCTCCTCCGCGGATCAGACCCTTACTGACTAAAACCCACCCGTGTTCCTTCAGTTGCCTGTACGTTGCCAGGGGCCACAGTATCCCCTTCGGACTTTCCCGCTACCCCGGCAGGCATCGGTCCTAGCGGACCCTGTCAGTTGTGCTGACATCTGTTTGAGGCGCGCGTGGAACACAAGGAGCTTCCGACCCGGGCCTAGTCCTTGTTGGAAGGCGAGCTACCCATTGCTTACCGTCCGCAAGCCCGCACCTTTTTTAGGGTGGGAAATTATCAAATGACTTCTCCCGCGCCGGGCGGAGTGAGAGGGCATGTCAGACTCTTACTGACTAAAACCCACCCGTGTTCCTTTAATTGCCTGTACGTTGCCAGGGGCCACGGTATCCCTTTCGGCGGCGGCGGCTAGGGGCATGAGGGCGCGAAATCGAACCAATCGAACGACTTTAGAACATGACATTTGTGTGTTCGTACTACAGTATACGTCGCTACTTAATTTGGACACATAGATTACATTAACATACAATCTTCCTTCCTATGCAGTATTAAAAAACTTCTGCAATTAATATACTATAATTTTCTTCTGTTTCAGAAGCGAACACAAACAAACATCCAGCCTTCGCAATTTGGGAAAGTGCCGATTAAAAACAAGAAAAGCAAGCTGATAACCTATTTGAAGTGCAAAGCAATGTTAACTCTACGCAAACGTTAATGGTTGAAAGTGTAAATTGTCTTGAAGAATGTTCCGCTGGCGTGTTTCTAATTTGAAAACAATTGTGAGCTTTGCCGCGAGCAGCTCTAAGTTGTTACAAACATTCTCCAAGACTCGGTTTTGGAATATTTAGAACATTAAGACAACTGATTTTCTTTTGTAGGTTCTGAAAGAAAAATACAACAGAAATGTTGAGATTTTGTGTTTTTTTGAAAATGATTATACTACTTATTATAACATTGATATACTCGTATAAATGTCTGTTATCTTTGCGTTTTACTGCCCGTAGATAACGTTTTTTTTAGTGCAGGTATAAGTTACAATTTCAAATTATAATATGCTTCCCTATATTTCGAGACACACACTTATAGAAAGTAAAAATTAATGTGGTTTCATTTATTTACAGGTAGGTACAGTTTACTACGCGCTACGATACCATACACAGGGTGGCGAATTCTGGGCAGGCCACAATTGTGGCGATAAGTCCCCTCTTTGAGGAGTGGCTAGAGAGGCGCCACGGCGTCCTCACCTTCCACCTAACGCGGGTCCACACCGGACACGGCTGTTTCGGGAGGTTCTTGTTCCGTATAAGGCGGGAGGAAACGCCCGGATGTCACCACTGTGTGGATCGCCCGGAGGACTCGGTGGAGTATACGGTGGAGGTCTGCCCGGCATGGGCGGGGCACCGCCGTGTTTTCGCGGAGGCGATCGGCTGCGGCGATCTCTCGCTTCCGGCCCTGGTTCAGGCCATGGTCCGGAGCGAGAGTGCATGGGAGGCCGTCACTTCCTTCTGCGAAGCAGTAATGCTCGCGAAAGAGGAGGCGGAGCGCGCGAGGGAGAAGCAAGATTCGAACCCTCGCACCCCTAGTCGCCGCTGGAGACACCCCGGGCGTCGGGAGTCACGAGCCGACTTCCGGCCACCGTAGGCGCGGGCTTGCGGAAGGTGGGCAATGGGTAGCTCGCCGTCCGATAAATACCAGGCCCGGGTCGACGGCGCGTTGTGTTCCATGCGCACCTCAAAGAAATGTCAGCACCAACTGACGGGGTCCGTAAGGGCCAATGCCTGCCGAGGTTGCGAGTTTGTCCGAAAGGGATATCGCGGCCCCGGCACACAGGCAACGGAAGGAACACGGGTGGGTTTTAGTCAGTAAAAGTCTGACAAGCCCTCCCGCTCCACCCAGAGCGTGGCGAATTCAAAAGTACCTATACAACTTTTTTTAGCCCAGATTTTGTAGTTTTGTTGTCTATTATTTAGCTAAAATGCGGCAAATTTGTTACGCATAGTCTATACGACTAAAATTAATAAAAGTGTTGCGGTGGTTATGACCACCGCAATACTTTTATTAATTTTATCCTGAAGGTCATAAATGAATTCAAAAACGACCCAATTTTTCCAAAAACATCATTAAGAGTAACGAATTCCATTTTGCTCACTGAGGATTTTGTGACACGTCCTGACTTTTTTTCTGTGGGGTTATCTAAAGGGACGTGTCGTAGTCAAGCTTAAATACGAAAAACAATATTTGTGACCATGTCAGTGGGATACCTCGTGTATTCCCGTTCGTCCCACAGCCATCGTCCCACTGGTGGGACGAACGGGAATTTAATAAATAATATTAAATTTATTCCCGTTCATCCTACTGATATTGTTAGTGGGACGAACGGGAATAATTTAGTAATTTTATTTTTAATTCCCATTGGTTCCACTATATAATTAGAGTCTGGTTGTTCAACGGTAAAAAATAACATTTTTGGATTCAGGGATCTTTTTGCGAAATATTAAGCTTTTAAGTGAAATTTTTTGTTAGAGTCAAGTGTGTGTTCCCCCCCCTCCTTCTAGCTAAATGGTTGTACTTGGAGTTGTGAAAAAGTTCACAATAGTAGTATATATAACGAAATTAAAAGGAAAACTATGAGAGCTAAGTAGGCTGTACAGGTTAACGAGAAATAATCAACCAACTTAAATTTGCAGTTTGAAAAACATGGTCTCCCATACATTCCGACTGGGAGAACACGTTTTTCAACTACAATGTTAAGTTTGTTCTTGGGACAAATTCATCCCAACTATGGAACCCTCTTTGTGCGTGGTCCGACACGCACTTGGCCGGTTTTCATACTAACATTTTCTTAATTTATTTATCAACCATGAACACGAATGTTTTAAAACTTTTATGCACTAATGTTTAAAAACTAAGTTAACGTAATATGCTACTAGATTAAGCGACAAAAATAAGTTTTGGCTAAGTTAAAACAAATAGTGGTCATTTCTGCAAAAAAAAGAGTAATTTTTAAGGTATTTATTAAGTTTATAAAACTATAAGTAATAAGGTTTTTTTACTATTGGTAGTTGTCTATGATGGTCATTATTCGATATAATACCAAGCAATTGATGAATATTTTAAATCATAGAAGTGACGAGGTTCTCTATTTGTGAGAAAAAAACGTCAATTTCCAAGGTAAGGACCCAATACATTAGAAATAAATTAAAATAATAAAAATACATTACACACAATGGTGCCGATTCTCTTGTCACAAATGCCTCTAAACTAGACTAAAAATCACAAAAATTTTGTTTATTCCTGTCAAACGACGATTTCCCATTCTGAAATAGACTAAAGTGACACAACTTAAAACCATTGATGTAAATCAAAGATACGCCTTCAGCATCAAAAAATGACCGCATTTGTGCTTAAGTTGTCATCTGTCACACAATGACGTAGGGAATTGTCGCTGTACCGTCAGCATACTAGTTTTAAAAAGGGTACTTAATTTTAAAACAAGGTTGTTTTGAAATAATAAAATGTTTGTCTTTATCAATGATATTATAATTGAATTGAATTTGAAAGCAGAAGCGGTAGAGTTTATTAACAGGCTGATAAAAAAAATCAATAAAAATATTTAATGGATCTTTGCCACACCCTCGCGACATAGGAAAATGGTACGATAACAGTTCGGGTCGTCTTGGCTTTAATAAGGAAGCGATAGAGGTTTTAGAAAAAAAAAAAAAAAAATGTGATCCGCGAATATTCTGCACGTTAATTGCTGACGAGATGACTCTTCGCCACCAAACTACGTGGACTGGAAAGAAGACTGCAGGCGTCGTAAATTTCGGTGCTGGCTCGGCAAAATCGTGCGAAATAGCGACTCAGGCGTATGTATTAATATTAGTATGCATGAACGAAAGCTGGAAAATCCCAGTGGCATATTTTTAGGTAACGGACTATCAGCTGAAACTCGGGCAAATTTATTGAAAACATGTTTGAGTGAATGCTACCATGTGGGGGTTGATATTGTTGCCATAACTTTTGATGGCTGTGCGGCTAACATAACTGCAGCCAATTTACTAGGTTGTGATCTAAAACAACCATCACATCTAAAAACAACATTCAAAAATCCTGTATGTCATTTAGAAGTAGCTATCATGATGCTTGTCACATGATTAAACTGGTTCAGAATTCCTTCGAATCCAAAAGGCTTATTTATGATGGGTTTAGAAGGGAGATTCGTTGGCAGTTGTTGAAAAATTTAGTGAAACTACAAAAAAACGGGTATCCCCTTTAATAATATTAATAATATTCAGATCTATATCTTATTTTCTTTAAAACCTCTTTTTTTAATTGTTGTCTTAAGTGGATTTTTCTTGGCGAATCAAATATAGAGTCATTATCAGAAATATAAACATTCTCAAGTGGTGAACCCATCATTTCATATGTGGGTTCTACAAATGATATCTGTAATTAATAAAATAGTATGTAGGGAACTTTCTGAGGCAGTCAGATTTAAAAACTTAAAGATCGATCTAGATTGATCTTACTACACGGACAGATGTTGGCAATTAGCTAAATCATACATTCATACCTAAAAGATGGTACAACATTTTTTTTTAATTTTCTCCGACCATCTTGTGTCAAGTAGAACATATCATCATTAAAATGTGCTGAACAAATGCGACTGTATTTGGTTGGCAACCATTCATCGTCTCTTTGTTCTTCTTGGATTATTTTAATCCATTTTTCTTTAACACCCGGTTCTTGTGGGAACCTAACAGTTAAATACAAATAGTGATTAAACTACATTTATTTAATATTTTTAATCTGTCTGTCTTTTACCTTTTCACGCGTTAAGGCTGAACGATGAAATTTTGCACTGCGCCTTTATTCGCGCTTCTTGCCCTGGATTCCCTCGACATGCTTGAGCAGGTGAGGAATCTCCATATCCTCACTCTCATAGTCTGGCGGGATGGCAACCCACCACGAGCGGAGAGAGATCAGGCAAAAGACCCCACGCTTTATGTGCTTTCGAAGCACATCGCGTTTTATTAAATTGTTTATGTACTAACCTATAATTTTGTATTCGAAAACATAGTTGCAAAGAAAAGATAATCTAAAAAACAAATACATTAAAAAAATCCGGCTTTTAAAATATTTTAAAATTATAATGTAACCTCCATACTTCCTAAATTCTTTTAAACTTTTTTTGTCAACGCTACACTACCCTATCGTTCGTTGTCATGGGAACGAAATTTTTGTTATATGTCATCATCCGTCATAATATTTATTTTTGAAATCGAAATAAATTTGAAAAAAAATTACTTACGCATGAAAAGTAATACCTTTAGCTTTGTTTGTATTTTTGGAGTTGTTGTTACATTTCCTGTAGGCACAACAAGGCATCTTTGTACAGCTGTGTGTATTAAAAACGAGAAAGTTACTCCGATGTGTCACGAACTATGACGAATGAGGAAATGATCTAAAATGAGCGAATTCGCTCATTTCAGAAGTGACACTTTTCGCGCGACGTAAGTATGGTGAGGGCGTATCCATGATTTACATCAATGCTTAAAACTATATTTTAGTTTGACAGCACTAAGATAGTACAGAGTTTTGAATTTAGTGGAAATGGCAATTTTGCTATTCTGAACATGAGGTTTTTCATCGAAACTGATTGTACAAAACCAAACCAGACTAAACCTGACAATCTTTTTATCGCGATTAAAAAGGTGTGGGATAAAATAAGTTGTCATGAACTAAAATTCACACCAACATCTCGACTTCACGTGCAAAAACAGTACTGTATTTATTTTTTCTTTTGCTTCTATCTCGAAAATGGTGCGTCCTATCGCAAAAATAATGAAAATTTTGACCCCCTTTATTGGACTCATTAACCCCTAAAACTCATCATGTAGGTAATATTTTTCATATTTTCCATTCAAAAAGTGAAAAATTCCATATTAAAAACGTCGAGGCTGCACACCGTGTGCGCCTCCGGCTCTAAAAAAATCGAGGGTTAGGGCAAACCACGATTAGCGATTGTCAAATTCGATTTTAATTGTGTCAAAATTGTTTTTTAATTTAGAGAATTTTATTTGCTGAATGGTAAGTAGTAAGGAATTTTAGAGATAGTTTAGTTCGGTGTACAAGAGAATCGGCACCACCATGCGTTTGACACAAGATAGCCATCTTAATAATAATAATAATAACCCCACCGCCGTATCTCTACGTTGACGTCGTGGTGGGGCTTGCGCGCTCCAAACTCTGGGTCTGTACCGGGATAGTATACTTTGCCGGAACAGGTCTAGGATGAGGAGCCAGACCAAGAGAGATCCCGAAACCCACAGGGCAGCATGTGGCGAGCTGTTGGGCAGTAGCGACCCCACGGACCCTATCTCCCTGGAGAAATTTTGTTCCTCATCTCTGGCTTGCCTTTATTGGCCGGCTGGAGTGAACACTGACGAGAAACAGAGCTCCCACCTCATTCTTGCCTTAATTGGCCGGCTTGAGTGGAGATTCGCAAGAGCAAACGTGCTCGGAGGATGGAAGTATGCCAGTAAGTGCTCGTAGGGATCCTGACCATCTTCCGGGCTCTGGGATTGTTCTGAAAGCCGTGGAATACCTCTCCACTCCTCAAGCACCTCAGGACATGTTGCCCTCTTGTTGCTACGTCACTATGTGCTAGCGATAGTTTTCGGGGGCCCATTATTGAGTGTGCAAGGCACCCCCTGCCATTCTTCCGTGTACATAAAAAACATTGATCGGGCAGGGGCCATAGTCCTTCCATAGTTCCAGGTCACCAGTAAACTTTAGCCACCCAAACCCATAGCCCAATTTATTTTGTTTCCATGTTCTGCAATAGTCCTGCACCAACCTGGGGTTGTCCTTGGGTGGACTTGCGTAGTGCACACAGGGATAATCGTCGGTTGGTGCCTCAATACATAAAAATGTCTAAGGGGCCTCTGCGAGTTGGCTTCGGCCCCTCGTACGCCTTCCAAAGGTCCGGGACCCTAGGCTCCCGAGATATGTCAAAGACATTTAAAATAATAATAATAATAAATCATTTATTTGCGTTAATGCGATACACAGCAAGGTTGTGTTTATTCCTGTATTTAAACTATGAATATCGGACATTTTCTTAAAATAAAATATATTTTTGTGTACATACAATAGGTTTTCAAAAATATATTGTGAGGCAACAGTCAGAATATTTATATCACTGAATTTCTCAATGGAATGAATTTTGAATGGCAGCATGGAATTAGTATGTACTATAAAACATAAAATTTAAATGAATTATGGTCGAATTTCGACCTCTGGGCGACCACTAGTTAACATTATTACGACAAGGATTGTAGGTTAAAGCCTCTGAGGCTCGACGGGGACTAACGCAACGCGCCGTGGGGGCCAGGCGTGTTTTTATCGCGCGAAAATAACGCAAACGTTATTCCGATATCTGTTTTCAGTACATTTTGTATTAGGGCGGCCACGAACTTACACACTGCTGTGATATTAACGACGCAATAGAAGAAGGACGCTTGCGTTCCTTCGTCCTGCGATATTCCGATATTTGTTCTTAGAACATTTTGTATTTAGGACGCATGCTATCTTACACACACCTGCGTTAATACCACTAGTACGATACTAGTACAGCGCGGGGCCTGTAGTGTAGGTTACACGCAGACGTTAGAAATATCGGACGATAAAAATACAGCTGTGTGCAAGGAGTCAAGACGCATTATTACAATAACGCTTGCATTATTGTCGCGCGATAAAAACGCGCCTGTGCTCCCCACAGGTGCGTTTTTATCTCGCTGTCTATTTAGTTGGTAAGCCATAGACAAACAGAAAGATAAATACCTAAGCCAAGGCTTTAAGCCTTAATGAGTGTTATGCAATACATTTAAGAGAACAATTTAATTTCCTCAAGTCACGGAAAATTGTTATGATTTCACTTAACGTAGCTTCTACAATTTTCAGTTTATAATGAAACATGATTCAGTTAAAGTTCATTAGCTTATCCCATTTCGTTTGGTTTAAAAGAATTAATTTCAAAGATAATTATTATTGATGGGGACAGGTCATTATGGTGTGGTGATGCAGTTCATTAACGATAATCTTACAAACTTTTAATTGAAAAAGGTAATATTTTTCAAACCCTAAATGTTAACTTAATTCTAGTACGTTATAGGTAAAGTGTTTAATATGTCCTGCTATGCTACACTTTAAGATTTATTTGAAGACAAATTAAATATATTATCTCTGTGAAATCCCCACGCTTCTAAATCCCAAAAAATTGCTTGCCTGCATTTAAAGTTAAGTATAACTCTCATCATCATCTGTTATCCTTTTCCCAACTATATTGGGGTCGGCTTCCAATCTAACCGGATACAGCTGAATACTAGTATTTTACATAAAGCGACTGCCTATCTGACCAAGACAACCCAGTTACTGGGTAATACGATACCCCTTGGTAAGACTGGTTGTCAGACTTTCGGGCTTCTGACGAACCGTAACGCTGTCAAACATCCACGAATGACGCACGGAGGGATCTTGGTATGTAAAAATTAAAGTTATATCTTTATTACTTTTAAATGCCGGTGAGCTTACACAGGTATTTTACAAAGGTTAACTGTTTGGAATCAAAATTTATTCGTAATAAATAAATCAAAATACCAAATTAAATTCAAAATACCAAAATATCAAATTACCGTTTGTTACAACAAACGTTAATTTGAAATTCAAACTTCAATCCGCTCGAAGAAATTAATTTTAGGTACCTAATACAAAAAGGTTAACAGGTTTTTTTGTGAAATTGGCGATCCAACACAGTAGGTGGGTAGGTACTTCAAAATTATCCAGGCTTAACAGACCGACAGGGTTAACAAAAAGTAACTGTTTGTTAACTCTGTCGGCCTATTTGTAAAAATCTCACGGATTAAACTTCTGGTGAAGTGAGTTTGAAGTGAGCCGTCATGCCATCTGACAGGTTACTTCAAGTTCACTTGTTTTCACAGTGAGATTTATACAGAATCGATCGGCTGGTGTTTTCCTGTAGTTATCTATTCTGCACGAATGTCTAAAGCCTCAGTCACACACAGCGAATACTCCCTGCGAGAGTATTCACTGCAAATAATACTCGCAGTGACAATTCGCTGCCTGCCTGTCACACACAGCGACTTCTACACGAGAATTTCAACAGTCTATTTTTGCCCCGAATACAAATACGTCGTCTATTCGTCGCACAAGTCAAAAAAATTGTATTCGGTTGGCATATGCTAAGTTAGCAAACCAAATGCTGATTAAACTCACAAGAAGCGAATAGAGAGTCTTTAGAGAATCTTTTTTTGGTTGAATCATCATATAATCTGTGCAGTGACGAAACGACATGAAGCACGCGGGTATAATAGGCTGGAGCGGCGCGCTGAACGGAATGGCTACTCGCAGCCCCTGTTAGCAAGTACCCTGTCACACACAGCGAATACTCGCGGCGAGTGGCATTCGCAGAGAGTAAAATGGAACATGCTCAATTCAAATCGCGGCGAATTCAACTAGCGGCGAATTAATCAATTCCCAGCGATAGCTTGTCACCACAGCGAATTCCCGCTGCGAGTAATAGCAGCGATTAATTCGCTGTATGTGACCGAGGGTTAAGCAAAAGCAGTTCAGAATATATTGAAATGGTATTCTCAAATAAAAAGTTTAATACGGCTTAAATAATTAATGAAAACACGTATTCACGTTTCTATGACCAATTTTTTTCTATTTTATGTCGCTGGCTGTACATAAATTAACTGCCAATATAATAGGTGTGTAACCTTCTATTAAATCTATCTTTAGAAGCAGCTTGTAAATTACTATTTTCATTTCTCGAGTCTCACTAATATCTTTTTGTTTTTTTTTTCATAGATTTTTTTCAAACGTGTTTTTAGGGTTCCTTAGTAAACAAGGAACCCTTATAGTTTCGCCATGTCCGTCTGTCTGTCTGTCTGTCCGTCTGTCTGTACGCGGGTTAGCTCAGAGACGGTTAGTACTAGACAGCTGTAATTTGGCAAATGTATACATATTAATCGTCAACAAAGTGGTAAAATAAAATCAAGAAAAATATTATTTTTTAGGGTACCTCCCCTACACGTAAAGTGGGGATGTCGTTAGAAAGATCTTTCAAAAATATTGTGAGTTTATCGCAACCATTTTTGGATTCAGGGATCCGTTTGCGAAATATTAAGCTTTTAACTGATTTTTTTTGTAAGAGTCAAGTCCCCCCCCCCCCCCCCCCCTTCTAGCTAAATGGTTGTACTTGGACTTGTGAAAAAATTCACAGCAGTAGTATATATAACAAAATTAAAAGGAAACCTATGAGAGCTAAGTAGGCTATACAGGTTACCGAGTAATAATCAACCAACTTAAATTTGCGGTTTTAAAAACATGATCTCCCATTCATTCCGTATGGGAGAACGTGTTTTTCAACTACAATGTTAAGTTTGTTCTTAGGATAAATTCATCCCAACTACGGAACCCTTCATTGTGCGTGGTCCGACATGCACTTAGCCGGTTTTTCCGTTATATATTCAATACAAGTTATAATCACAAGTCACGTATACAGAGTTGATATGACAGAGGGGCATTAAATTACACTACGTATTCTATACGTGTTTAGTATTAATTCGATACGGTATAAAAATAAAAAGCACCAAAAATGAGTTTTTTTTTTTCAAACAAACTAAATAGCTTACAAATCAGAGTAAAACGCAACCAGCCTTTGTAAATAAATTTAACTAACCTTAGATACCTAGGTAACAAAGTGGCAACGTCGCGCGCGCACCGGAGCGCGGCGTGTGTTATCTCGTGTCAAAGCGGCCGTCCGGCGGCGGCGGTAGCGCGGGCGGCGGCTTAGGCCTCCGCTCGCGCTGGCTTTTATGTTAGGTAAGGTTTTGAAGCAGGTACGCGCACAGAAACAATCACAACAAAAACACAAAATTTTTAAATTTTCGATGTGTCCTCCATTCACTTGAATGCACAAATTTACCGCGTTGTTATGTTATTACGTTTATTTGCCGCGGTGGCAATCCCTCCTGCTGCGGCACTATACTTTTATTGTCCCTTACTCTTTGTACTGCCAATTGTATGGTGCGGGCGTTTCTAGGGCAATTGCGGCTGTCACCATACTTCTCTCGGTATGTTCGCAGAGCTAAAGCTGCGTTTCCACGGCATTCGCCGTAAATTAAAATCATGTCAGTGTATTCTGACGCCGTGTAAGTTACACGAGGCATTGTTGAACACTTTAATTACACACACACAAACAAAACCAAAGTTTAATTACGTGTCGCATCACAATAAAAGCAGTAAATCACAAAAAAATAACACTAACACTAAATAATAATAATCCCAAGTTACGTGTCCTGTCACAATAAAAAATAAACTTATGTAGTGTCCTGTCACAATAAAAAAAGAAATACTGTCTTAAACTTATTTAGTGTCCTATCACAATAACAAAACAAAATCACAATTGTCAGCGCGCGAGTTCGACAAAACGAAAACGGCGCAGGTGCTTCCGTGTTACGTAACATAAGTACGTTCCGAAAGGATAGCGTCGGTGCACTGAAAAAACCAGAAGCCCCACTTACCGATCGCAAGGATCTAGGATGCAATAGCAACACACTGACCTATTTCTATTTCTTTTACGCGCGGGATGTTTTGCTATCATAGCAAAACATCCCGCGCGTGTCACTCTCGTAGTGAAAGTGCAAGTGTGTATGTATTTATTGCTTCCTTGTTTGCATTGTCATCTTTTTAGCGAAAATATTTGGTTGTACTTGTGACTTGCGTCACAGCGGCAACAACGCATCGTAGGTTATACTCAGATTTATCGTTTTAAGGTGCATGACCTATGCGTAACATAAACAGCTGTTAGGAAAGATACATCGTGTTCAAACGGGGCAAAAACTTAAAAAATCATTTGCGACTAAACTACTGCTCCTATTTAATTGATTTTTGGTACAGAGCTTGAAAATGGTTCCTAGTATAAGCAGTTTAAAGGAAATCCCCTCTGTCGTATCAACTTTGTATAACCAGTGTATAACATCTTTTGATAAGCGATTTTTTGTTATTGCTTTTGTTCAATAGTTATTACCTACTTAAGTAGGTACCTATGTTACATCAAAATAAAAACCAAAGACTACCCTTACATGGACCCCCAAACAATGCAATGAAGTTACTTTGTTAAGGCTCCGATTCCCTTTGATCCGATTTTCTACTGGTAAACTACAACAAACCTTGCAATGAACATAATTTTTTAAAACATTTTCTAAACAACAATAAAAAATAAGTAGAAAATCGGATCGCCGTCACTCAAACAAAAGTTACTACGGGGATGATAATAAAAGTTCGCAAAGAAAGAATGTGTACGGTCCACATTCCCTATTGGACAGTTTCAAAGGTAAACTGAAATGTTTGATACTTTCGACGGATTTTTTTAAATATTTCACTGACGTTTAATAAAATTAAGTTCGTAGGACGCGGTAAATAAATTAAGTTAAACTTGTTTAAATTGGGAACGATTAGCGTGTACCTACGCAGTATATACTAGGACTATACTAATATGTCGGGGCAATGTAAATGATGTGGTATTGCCAGTTAATACCGCGAATAATGCTTACAAACGGGATTTGCATCGAGCCAGCAGCCCGCAACCTCAGTAGTTGTGTCCCGGAAATGCAAGCATTAATCACAGCTTACACTGAAATTACGCTCCGTGCTTTCCAACAAACAGAACAAAACTGAAATTATACACGTTTCTAGCATCAACAAAAAGGGGGATAAAAATGTTAACGAGGATTATATAAAGCAATTATACTCAGCTTCGTCCTCGAGATTAGCATAAACACAATGTAGTAACACGTACGGTGTTGCCTTTGCGCACTGAAAGTAAAAAGCCCTATACCAAAAACTAAAAAAAATAAGCATTTTTTTTAAGACATTTTTATGTGAGGGTAGACATATTTCCTTTTTTCAATAACTACCGTATTATATTACTCATTCACAGTTCAGTGCTCTGCCGGAGCGTACATAATTTTCTTAAATAATTATATTTAGTGTTATAATATTTTAAAAAGTGTCATGGGGAAACGAAAAAGTAAACACGATTACGAATATATTACAAAAAAGTTAAAGAAATGGGAGAAGAAACTTCAGCGAGAGACAAGATCGACGTCGCATTCCAGAGGTTAGTCAAGTGTCAATCATACGAGTATATTGCGTAAAATCGTTGTATTAATAACGTTGCATAATCACATCAACGTTTAAACGTTGTCATAAGTCGTTGCGGTTAACTTTAGGGTTAACACTTTGAACTAGTAAACCATAAGTACCTACTTAACTCTTGTTTTATATCACGTGCAAGGCTAATATTGCGATCAGTTATAAGAACTGTTACCTTGTTAGTATACGTGAAGCTATACGGGTGATGCGGGCAGTCTTTGGGATTGTCACTTCACCGTAGATACTAAGCCGCACGCGGTACATATCTATATCCATAGATACACCTGCCCACCTGCGTGCGCTTATCTTATTGTTGTAAACAATGAGGATTGATTATCTTCTTAAATAACTTAAGAAATATACACATTACAGAGAATACACCCTCTCCCCAATGTCGATATTACGACGAAGAGTATTTTGAGGAAGTAGTGGAATTGGAACCAGAATATCATGTTGAGCCACCCATGAGCGCTGGGGATCCCATTCCTTCGAACAGTGCCTTGGACCCAGTTCCCTTAACTAGCGCTGCAGATCCAATTCCATCCACAAGTACTTCGCAGCAGCAGGTCCCTTCCTCGGAGACTGAAGTCCTTATTGCAACTGACACACCTTCGAGCATCGAGCTGGACTCGAAAATTTTAGATATATTTGGAGCGGATCCGTCTGTGGAAAAGATCTACGGCAAAGAAATTCAGATCGACCTGGCTGTTCGGCTACAACATCTGGCTACTATGGGCTTGTCTAGCGAACTTCGTAAGGAGTTGATAGAAAGATACTTACCTCCTAGTAATTGCAAGCTAATTGACTCGCCGGAACTTAATTTAGAAATAAAAGCAGCCATATCAGAAGTAGTCTTAAAAAGAGATAAGGGTATTGAGATGAAACAAAAACAGTTAGGTTGTGCCGCTATTACCCTTATGATAGCTAAAGAGGACAAGGACACAGAATTAATACAAATGATGATGGACAGTGTACGCCTTCTTTGTGACAGTCAACACTCGGACTCAACACTCCGCCGGAACTTTATTTTACACAACTTAAAAAAGGAGATGAAAGAACAACTACAGAAAACAATAATTGACAAACACCTTTTCGGATCAGACTTAGTTGAAACATTAAAAATTGCAAAGACTATAACAAAAACAGGAGCAGAATTAAAATCAACCTTAACTCGGCCACCCATCAACAGAACGAAGACAGCGCCGCCTCCGCCTCAATCGACGTTCCAACAACGGAACAATTTAAACTGGCGGGATCCTCCCCCGAGTCGCAGGCAAACGGGGACTCAGAGGAAGAGGGAGCCTGCACAGAGATATCCGCCCGTGAACACCTCGCGCGGGTCTTATCGAGGTCGGCAGCAGACAACGCCCGCAACACGGGCGAGCTACCGCAGTCGTCGCTAGCTATTACCGGGGTAAGCAATTATGCTGGTAGACTGGCACTTTTTTATGACACCTGGTCAGAACTAACTTCTGATCGGACTGTCCTATCATGGATTTCTGGATATAAAATACCTCTTACAGCTCGTGTTATACAGTATACCACCCCCAATAAAAGAATCCACTCAACATCTGAAAAACTAAATTTTAAGAAATGTATTGATGAATTGTTATGCACTGGTGCTATCTCTCATTGCAACCCTTGTGAAGGGCAATTTCTATCAAGCATATTCTTAATACCTAAGCCCAACGGTAAACATAGATTCATACTTAACTTAAAAAATCTTAATCAATTTATAGAAACCCAACATTTTAAACTCGAAGATATACGAACAGCAATTAAACTTGTATCGGAAAATAATTTCATGGGAACGGTAGATTTAAAAGACGCATATTTTTTAATAAAAATTCATGATGATGATAAAAAATACCTTAGATTCGAATTTGACAATGTTTTGTATGAATTTAATGTGTTACCGTTCGGCCTAAACACGGCACCTTTATTATTTACTAAGATAATGAAACCGGTTGTCGGGCTGCTCAGATCCTGCGGTTATATGTCTAGTATATATCTAGATGATTTGTTGCTTATTGGTAATTCTTACGATGTTTGCTTAGAAAACATAACGGTAACTCAGCGACTATTGTCAGCTTTAGGATTTATTATAAATAAAGATAAATGCAACTTATCGCCTACGACATCATGTAAATATCATGGTTACATAATTGGTACTAAAAAAATTCAAATCAGTTTACCTACAGAAAAATCGAATAAAATTAAAAATAAATTACAAACCTTTCGAAACCTGACACGATGTAAAATAAGAGATTTTGCAAGTTTAGTAGGTCTATTGTGTTCTGCATGCCCTGCCGTGGAATACGGATGGCTATATACAAAAGAATTTGAAAGATGCGAATTTTTAAACTTAAAAAAAGACCCATTAAACTACGACAATTATATGAACATACCATCATACTTATCGTCAGATATTGATTGGTGGTTTAATGCATTAGATAACCCAATTAGTAAAATTAAATATGATGAATACTGCCTGGAAATTTTTAGTGATGCTTCGACTACGGGGTGGGGCGCGGCGTGTGGGAAAGAGACAGCTAGTGGGGCATGGACAGTTGAAGAACGATCACATCATATAAATCATTTAGAAATCACTGCTGCCTTTTTTGGCTTAAAAGATTTTGCTGTAACAATGAAAAGTTGTCAAATATTAATTCGCATTGACAACACTACGGCCATATCCTACATAAATCGGATGGGAGGCATACAATATCCCCATCTTACACGCATAACAAAAGAATTATGGGAATGGTGTCAGTCTAGGCATATTATTGTGTATGCATCAATCATTCGTTCGGCAGATAATACAATAGCCGACGCGGAATCACGTAGAATTCATCCAGATGTTGAGTGGGAATTAAGCGACTCAGTTTTTTACAATATAACAAACAAGTTTGGTTTCCCTGATGTAGACATTTTTGCAAGTCGTGTTAACAGAAAATGTCGTAACTATATATCCTCGTTCAGAGATCCTGATGCTATGGCCATAAATGCATTTACCTTATCATGGTCACAAATTTACTTTTACGCATTCCCTCCTTTTTCAATGGTCTTAAAAACGCTACGAAAAATTGTTAAAGATAAAGCTACAGGTATTGTAGTGGTCCCCTTATGGCCCACCCAACCTTAGTACCCTCTATTCAGGAAACTGCTTGTATCATCTGTTTTGTATTTTAATCCGAATAAACAAACAATGATATCACCTTCCAGCAACAACAACGCACACCCTCGGTTTACCCTGGCTGCCGATGCCGCTCTCTTGTCCGGGACTCGTGGCTAAGAAGAAATGTTCCATCACCTGCAATTGACATAATGTTGGCTTCCCTCGCCGGTACATCCATAAAACAATACGACACCTGTCTTAAAAAATGGTATAATTTTTGTTTATCTAAAGATATCGACATTTTCGGGGCATCAATCAATGATGCGATCCTATTTCTAACAACATTGTTTGATTCAGGAGCACAATATGGGACTTTAAACAGTTGTCGATCGGCTTTAGCCTTAATTCTGATTGAAAAAGTCAGCGATAGTGAAGTTGTAAAACGCTTCTTTAAAGGTATCTTTAGACTTCGGCCATCCTTACCGAAGTATAACACAACTTGGGATACGTCTAAAGTTCTAAACATTTTGTCCTCTTGGTATCCTAACGATAGCTTGGGTTTAGATAAACTTTCACGTAAATTAGCCACTTTATTATCTTTGGTTACTGCACACCGAATGCAAACTTTAGCAAAAATTAATATAAATAACATCCAAATTCATGCTGATAAGATCACTATTAAAGATACCTGATATTATTAAAACATCAAAGATAGGAACCGTGCAACCAAATCTAATTGTACCATTTTTTCGCGAAAAACCGGAAATCTGTCCAGTCGTGAACCTTTTAGCTTATCTAGATTCGACTAGTTCACTTCGTGGTAATGTAAATAATCTATTTATCGGTGTGAGGAAACCACATAAATTAGTTAGTAGAAACGATTAGAAAAACCGCGGGATGGAGCGGTTCGTCTCAGGTTTTTATGAAATTTTATAATAGAAATGTACATATTACAGAAGAAGATGATTTATTTGCAAGATCAATACTAAACAATTGTAATAACAATTAAGTGATTATTATTAAGTTCATGATAATTTGGTAATTATGTTAGATACTCATTATTTCAGCCGGAAGACGTCCACTGCTGGACATGTTAATTAAGTTAATCTCAACTTAAAATTCTATTGTAAGCAGAACTATTAATTTATTTAATTACTGTCTTAAACGAATATGTGTTACTTTATTTAAATAACCATCATTTATGTTTTTAAACTCATACCAACTGATTAAAATTGAATGCCTTGTTACACAAAAGTGTTTAATTGATATTTCAGTTGCTCTCAAATTCTACATTGTGTTTATGCTAATCTCGAGGACGAAGCTGAGTATAATTTATGATTAAACGAACTTACCTGTACGTGAAGTTCGATCATAATTATACGATGGCTTCGTCCGAAGAGATTAGCAACCCACCCTCCCATATTAATTTTTTTCCCCAAAAAGAAATATTCCCTGCCTGAAATATCAAAAACAGGAATCGAGAATTTAGGCTCTGAACTAAATGAGTAATATAATACGGTAGTTATTGAAAAAAGGAAATATGTCTACCCTCACATAAAAATGTCTTAAAAAAAATGCTTATTTTTTTTAGTTTTTGGTATAGGGCTTTTTACTTTCAGTGCGCAAAGGCAACACCGTACGTGTTACTACATTGTGTTTATGCTAATCTCTTCGGACGAAGCCATCGTATAATTATGATCGAACTTCACGTACAGGTAAGTTCGTTTAATCATAAAGTATTTTCACTGTTCATTTTTAATTTTTTTAGTATCGCTGTCTCCAATAATAAGGGTACTAAAAAATGAACGAAATAAATAAATATCATAAGCTTCTTCATTTAACTTTTTTATGTCATTAGTGTCTTTCAAATTTAATTGGAAGGTATTTCAGAAACAACCAGTTGCAACTAACGACAACTTCCTTAGGTATTAAAATCGATGATCGATCAAAAACGAAAAAAAATTGTTTGAACATTTTAATGGCTTGCTCTGAAGGGGTGTACCTACAGATTACAGAAACCCGGTAACGAGCAACGTTATGGTCCTTATCAACTAACGACCGTTTCATAAAACTGCTTTAGTTGATGTAGAGTCATCAAACGAGATAATTTTAAGTGTGCTGACAACTAAGTGTATTTCTCTTTACTTGTCTATCTTATTTATTTAGCACCTAAGCGAATAAGATATTTAGATTAAGTTTTTTTTTTTCTTCTGTTTATTTCGGAGCAGTTATAGACTTACCTTCCGTATATACATCCGTCCATACCTACCTAAGGTAAGAAACACGTTACTTACCTAGTACCGTGTATATACATCCGAATTTTTATAACCAACTTAAATCGTGTGATTGGCGTGAAACAAGTGTGGTGAAGTCACATTTTCATACCGTTTTTCGCTACAAAATAAGTGAAGCCACCAAAGCTTGATAACTAGGTACCGGTCAACTGCCCTAACTTCGCCTGGCGTCTTATATTTGCCTGTATGTAGTATCTTTTTCATTTTACTTGCATGGTAATCGAAACTTAAAGCTATCTATGAAAACTCAAAGTTTCGATTGCCATACAAATAAATTGGAATACTCCATTCTCTGTTCTACTTCTACTTCAACCTCGACTTGGACTTGGACTTGGACTTGGACTTCGACTTCGACTTCGACTTTTTGATTTGGACATCGTCATCTCCATCGCCATCGCCATCGTTATCATCATCATCTGATTTCTAAAAGTTTTCTCAAATAATAAAATCTCTGAGACGGGCTAACGACGGCTTCAAAAATTAAAAAAAAAACAGAAAAGTAAAAAGCACTAGTGAAAAAAAGTGACACTTTCGCACAAATTGACTGCTTGGAAAACGCTCTTTTCGAGCAAATGCATTGTAATAGTTATTTATGCTATAAGTGCGGAAGGTAGATGATTTCCGACTCGTGTCGACTTATAGACTCGCTCACTTCGCTCGCTCGTGAATAAAAATGCCACTCGTCGGAAATCATCTTACGCACGTGTATGTCGGCGCATCAGCGTCGTCGTTGCCAGAGTCACACATATTGGTTTGCACCAATATATCACACAAATACACAGCAATAGGAAATAGCAGGAAAATATTTAAGAGAGTACAAAGAAAATACCTTACTTCAACTTAGGGTGTTTATTCCATGAGCAGCTCACAAAGAATGTCCTTCCATTCATATTACAACAGTATTTATACACAAAATTACCGCCAAACTTTGCCGCCAAATTTTAGCGCGAAACTTTACCGCCAGAAACAATTTACATAAATCAAGCGGATATATGAGTCAAATTATGTCCTTTAATAATATAAACTCTAAAGGAAATTATATTTTAAATAATTCAAGCGGATATCAAGATAAATCCATAATAATATTAACTCTATACAATGTTAAATAATTCAAGCGGATGTCAAGATAAATCCTTAATACCAACATAGAAACTTAAAATAAAGTCAACCGGAAACACAATATTTTAAATAAATCAAAAGGAAGTAGGTAACATAATATAAACTTATAAATTCGACCGGAAACCACAATATTTTAAATAAATCAAAAGGAAGTAGGTAACATAATAAACTTTTATCAATTCGACCGGAAATACAAGTATTAATTCAATAAATATCATGGCAGTCAGATCAAGTGCAAAATAATCAAAACAAGCTTAACATTAATATCAAATAATGGTTTGGCGCCCATACGGCCATTCTGATCCAGCGCGCTCTCTGCGCTGTAAAACGTTATAGATCACGGCAACGGCATCCACCTCGGGCTTAGCCAAAAATACACGGCATCACCCGCCTTGGATCTAACCATATCACATGACATCACCCGCCTGGGATATAGCCCCCTAGCACGGCATCACCCGCCTTGGATCTAGCCATATTACATGGCATCACCCGCCTAGGATATAGCCCCCTAACACGGCATCACCCGCCTTGGATCTAGCCATATTTCATGGCATCACCCGCCTAGGATATAGCCCCCTAACACGGCATCACCCGCCTTGGATCTAGCCATATTTCATGGCATCACCCGCCTGGGATATAGCCCTAAGACCAGGAAAAAGGATACACATGGTGGCCAGCCAGTGTAATAGGGAGGAAGGTGGAGTAGCTAAGATATAATTTACAAATCATCCGCCCATACGGTTGGTTCATTATCATTGTCATCCATAATTGGATCATTTTGAGCCAGAGGTGCTGGTCTCAAAAAATCATGACTAGCGATCTTTTCGGAACATCCCCTTAAATTGACATGCTTTACTTTGTAGCGATTATTAGGCAATACTTCTAAAACTTCCATAGGACCTTCATATTTAGGACCAAGTTTAGTCGTATGTCTTTCATGCTTATGCATTAAGACAAAATCCCCCTTTTCAAAAGGCTTGATTTGAGCTTTACCTTTGTCAAATCTTAACTTGTCCCGAAATGATCGCTCGTCCATCCTTAATTTACATAATGATCTAACAGTATTAAGATCTTCAATTGGTTCATCATTATCGATTTGTAAGAGCTTAATACCCGATGGCGAACATTTTTTCCCAAACAACAACTCAATGGGAGATCTTCCCGTACTTTTAGAAACGGTAGAATTAATAGCCAACTGTAAATCTTCAATAGCAGTATGTCACTGTTTATTAAGCTCCATAACTGACATATTATCTTTGATGATTTTCATAATACGTTCTACCTGACCGTTTGCCCGACTAGCAACCTTTAGCTACTACGTGGTGTTGAATACCGAAACGATTACAAAAATTCTTGAAATCAGATGATGTCATACTTTTGTCCTGATCTGTTATGAGCCTATTTGGAGTGCCGAAAATAGAAATTACTTCTTGCAAACAAGATATGGCTGTATCAGAGGTTCGATCATTGGTATAAATTAAATGAGTATATTTTGTAAAGGCATCAATAAATACAAACGCATATTCAGCGTTATTACGTTTACCGTTCATAAGTCCAGTTATGTCGGCATGTACGGTGTGAAAGGGAACTGCAATTTTATCTATAGGATGTAGGGTAACTTGTTTAGCACCCGTCATACCTTTGCGAATTCTACAACTAACACAATTTTCAGTAAACCTTCGAACTAATTTTGACATATTGGGAAACCAATATTGCTCTCTTAATTTAGCTAGAACCTTTTCCCAACTGAAGTGTTGAAGATTATCATGATAGTAAGAAATCAGATTCCATCTATAATTACATGGCACAATAATAAGTTTACGAGTTTTATTTTCTATTTGAACTTTACGTCTAAGCAATTTATCTTGCGATATGACATAAGTATCCGCAATGTCTTTTGGGATAGTATCGGAATTAAGTTGTTCAATTAGGTTTTTAAGAACTGTATCACGTTTTTGACCTATTAGGAGCCAGTTATGATCAAGCGTAGAAGCATTTACTGAAAATTGCAACGAAATATTATCTTTTGGAATTTTATAGGGGCTTGCTACGGGATTTCGACTAAAAAAATCGGCATGAGAAAGCCTGTCACCTTTCCTATACTCAATATCAAATTGAAAAGTTTGCATTTAACTCCCGAAAGTCAACGCATAATCGATCAGTTCCATCTTTTTTTTTTTTTTTTAACTAATAAAATGGGACTACTAAAAGGGGATGAGCTGTCTCGGATTATACCGTTTTGTTTAAGATCGTTTAAAATGTCTTTGACTTTTTCGCGTTCCATTGGCGACAATCTGTAGGGTCTACGTTGAACAATTTTATCTTAATTCTTTAGTCTAATAGTCAATTGACCAGTTTTTACCTCAGAAACTTTATTAACAGAAGTGAAATTGTCTTTAAATTTGTTTAAAATTAAATGTAATTTTTCTAATATGGTAGGGTCAGCAAGGTCGGTATTTAGTTTTATTTCCGACTCTGCTAAAGAACATTCATTAATAATAATATTTCTCGAGACAGTCATATTTTTATCTATTAATGTGATAGTAAGACCCGGAATTTGCACTAAATCATAGCCAATTAAAATATTAAACTGGGTTTGGTGATCTTCGACAACAAATAGTTCTAATTCTACACTAACTTGATCGATCTCGACAATAGCCGAGATACTCTGGGTACACATGACATTCACGCCGCCTATTCCCTTGAAAACTGTATTGACAGTCTTCCTTTTACCCGGAATCGAACCAGAAATGCTTTTACGTACTAACGAACAATCTGCGCCGGAATCAAATAGGCAAGGATACGAATTAGCTCCAATTTTGACGGTAGTCGTGCAACGATTTATAGGACCACAAAAATTTACTTAGATTTATTTGGAGTTTAGATCGGTTGACTTCGATCTTTCGTCATTTTGCTTACGGAAACAAGTTTTCTCTAAATGACCCTTTTTATGGCAATAGTTACATTCAATGAACTTACGGTTTTCTGGCGTAACCTGAGAGGCTGATTTTGCGGAAATATTAGAGTCTGTATTTTGTGTTGTTTTTTCCTTACAGTCACGAGCTCGGTGACCAGGTTTTATACATTTGAAACACATTGGCGACTGACTTAATAACGACTCGTGGGTTTCCAAAAGCCGGGGTTTTTTGTTGAGATGATTTTTGTCAGTACTGTCATTTTTCGGTCGGTCACGCTTACGAAAAGTTTTCAGAACGGAAACTAATTTGGGCAAAGAGTCAGGCGTATTACGTAACAATTCACATTTCACAAAATCAGGGTAGATACCAGTGATAAGAGCATCAATTACCTCGGTGTCCGCAGCTTCGGGCCGCACTCTCTTGAACAGCGTCCATCCCGTGGTTGCGTAGTCCGCGTAGCTGCTCGCCTGCTCCGACGTGTCGCGCCACCGCTGGACGTCGTCAGCATACCGGAACTCTTCGCCGAACGTCTGGATCAGGTCTTGCTTAACTTGCTCCCACGTGGTGGATTGAAGGGACCACGTATCAGCCCAAGTCTTCGCTCTTCCTTTCAGCTGCAGTATTGCCTTCATGCGAGCTTCATGCGGTGATATGCCAATAGTTGTAATGGTTTGGTCAACATTGGCACACCAGTCCCTGATGTCATGTGAGCGCACATCGGGATCGAATGGCGGTAGGTAGAAATTGCCGCGATCCCGTGAAGGCGCTGGAGTAGCGGACAGCGCTGCGGCCACGGCGCTTGATGTGGCTTGCTTCGTGATTGATGTCACCAGACTCATCACTTGCTCCATCGAGAAAGTTGGGTCTGGCTGGGCGGTCGGCACTGGTTTGCGGACCCGGAATCCAGAAGACCTCAGTAGGGACGAGGTGGATCCCACCGCTGCTGTCGGCGCATCAGCGTCGTCGTTGCCAGAGTCACACATATTGGTTTGCACCAATATATCACACAAATACACAGCAATAGGAAATAGCAGGAAAATATTTAAGAGAGTACAAAGAAAATACCTTACTTCAACTTAGGGTGTTTATTCCATGAGCAGCTCTCAAAGAATGTCCTTCCATTCATATTACAACAGTATTTATACACAAAATTACCGCCAGACTTTGCCGCCAAATTTTAGCGCGAAACTTTACCGCCAGAAACAATTTACATAAATCAAGCGGATATATGAGTCAAATTATGTCCTTTAATAATATAAACTCTAAAGGAAATTATATTTTAAATAATTCAAGCGGATATCAAGATAAATCCATAATAATATTAACTCTATACAATGTTAAATAATTCAAGCGGATGTCAAGATAAATCCTTAATACCAACATAGAAACTTAAAATAAAGTCAACCGGAAACACAATATTTTAAATAAATCAAAAGGAAGTAGGTAACATAATATAAACTTATAAATTCGACCGGAAACCACAATATTTTAAATAAATCAAAAGGAAGTAGGTAACATAATAAACTTTTATCAATTCGACCGGAAATACAAGTATTAATTCAATAAATATCATGGCAGTCAGATCAAGTGCAAAATAATCAAAACAAGCTTAACATTAATATCAAATAATGGTTTGGCGCCCATATGTATCATACAACGTTTTACTATGCATTGTGCGAGGAAATATTAAAAAAAAACGAGCGAGCCTTACGGCAGTCGCCTGTGATGTGTAACATCTAACATACGACGACGTACATAAATGATAAAAACAAAATTAATTCACTTTGACTTTTGGCTTTGATTTTTACTTTGACTTTGACTTCGACTTTGACTTTGACTTCGACTTCGACTTCGACTTCGACTTCGACTTTGACTTTGACTTTTTTATTTTAACCATCGTCATAATCATCGCCATCGTCATCATCATCATCTGATTTGTAAATACTAATTTGTGAAAAACTTTTCTCAAATAATAAAATCTCTGAGACGAGACGGGCTGACCTTTGCCTCAAAAATTAAAAAAAAAACAGAAAAGTAAAAAGCACTAGTGAAAAAAAGTGACACTTTCCACACAAATTGACTGCTTGGAAAACGCTATTTTCGAGCAAATGCATTGTTAAAGATATTACAGCTTTTTCATTATAAGCAAACATAGGATGCCACACGCAATAATATGGAACAAATGAATGGCCAAATGTTTACGAAATCAAAGATTTATTTACTGTATTTGTTAAAATAATGTATATTTTGTCACATATAAAAATATTTAAGTATTATGAAAGTAGTAACTAAGCGCTAGAGACTTTTTTTTTTTTTTTTGAAGACGTTGCCCCACACTAAGAATTTCTTCTTGTATCTTGGGTGCGTTTACAAACATAGAAACTCACATACACTTATTAAGACATCTCTCTTAAAGTGGAGGGCTATTTCTCACAGCTGGTCGTTATTAAGAACTACATACTGTGAAATGAATTGCAGCTGCTACGTCCCGTATTTTCTTTTCAAAAGCATGTAGTTTCATACTAAGTGCATGATTACTTCTTCAATATACACCGGTACCTATGCTGTGATTAGAAGATATCAGGATAATCTGAGCATAACTGTTACATTCTTCTTATTACTAATTTGGTCGGCATTTAGGGTTGAGTACCTACCTACCTTCATGTGCAACTTCCAGGCTAAAACCACATGCTCTATTTATGGTTATACCTACATAAACTCATGCCTTCTTCCCATAGGAGTAGCCGGGGTAGGCAGAAACGATAGTGCGCCACTTGCATAGATACTACTTCGATCCTTGCATAGATACAACTCGATCCTTACATAGATACTACTTCGATCCTTGCATAGATACCACTTCGATCCTTGCATAGATTCTACTTCGATCTTTGCATAGATACTACTTCGATCCATGCATAGATACTACTTCGATCCTTGCATAGATACCATTTCGATCCTTGCATAGATACTACTTCGATCTTTGCATAGATACCACTTCGATCCTTGCATAGATACTACTTCGATCCTTGCATAGATACTACTTCGATCCTTGCATAGATACTACTTCGATCTTTGCATAGATACTACTTCGATCCTTGCATAGATACCACTTCGATCCTTGCATGGATACTACTTTTGATTCGTTTACGTTCATAAATCTGATAGGCACACGCACCCCGGTTGTGAGTACTACGCACCTGAAGAACATCACCAATAATATCACTATATGGCCTTCTACTCATCCCTTTAAAATATCTTTTTAAGAGCGGTTATTCTGAAAGTTGGCAACTTCGCAAATAGCTGTCAAAAATGCAGCAGTTTTGATTAACTGGGCAATATTACTGTATGGAAATAAGAAATGTGGCTAACTAGCATATTGATTATGAAATGCAATAATTAATATCTTAACATCGAATATTTAGTTTTAGCTGTAAAAAAACTATTTGTAAACTTTCCAAATGCCTTTTTTACACCTAAAACGGGTACAACATCAAATTCAATGTTATAATTGCAATTTATTATTAATATTCTAGTTCGCTAGTTAGCCACGTTTCTTATTTCCATACAGTAATATTGCTAAATTAATCAAAACAGCTACATTTTTGACAGCTATTTGCGAGTTTGCCAACTTTTAGGATAAACCCTCTTATCGCCCACGAAAGGAGATGGTCCATTTGATTCATTCCGGGGAAATACACAGCCAATTATACAATTCATCACAAAAAGTTCCTAAAATACCTGTTTTCATAACTCTACAACATGGGCACTAACCTAAAACGGGGCTAAGACCTCTCCTGGGAGCCCCGACAACTTTAGGTCTTGTGCTGACATTAAAACTTCACATGAGGGTAGCTCTTGTTAAAGGAAGGGGTCCACAGCTAAGTTAGGAGTTTGGAGACTAGCAATGAAATGAGGACCTATTTCCTAGTTACCTAAATGAAATTACTTGGAGTTAATACGTAATTAAACCACAGCTTTTGCTGTAAATAAAAACAAAAAACCTATCTGTATAATTATGCACGATTTTATGGACATACTTTTATACTTCTACTTAATATGAAAAATGTTTGTTACTTTTTACATTTTGATTTACCAAAAATTCAAATTCTAAGTATCCTTACTTAGAAATTGTTAGCAAAATTGCACCCGGCCTCGGATCGGTTAGATAAATTTTCTTTTTACCAATCATAAAGAAATAGGGGTTACTTAGTCGACTTATAAGCTTATAAGTACGGAAAAGTTCAAGGATTATATTATGCTTTATGTTAAAACAGCTGCATTATATTCGAATAATTTTAATAGGTTTTTCATACAGATGGAATGTGACATACACTGACGAGCAATTAAAAAAGCTACTAACTTATCATGAAATATTTCCGAAACCACGCAAGATAGCTTCTTGAATAAAAAGCAACATTCAAGTGTAGCGCATGTTTTTTTAATGTAGTTTGGGAGATATTAAATTATTTTCGGCACTTTGCAAGTGGCTTTTTTATATTGCTCGTCAGTGTATATTTACAATAATGTCTATTTTGATCTTAAACAAAATGTAGTAAAAAATCCACACAAAAACAATTGTATAGAATACGAAACTGTACAGGAAAAGGCAAGTAAACATGTGCACTCACTGTATGTACTAACACTAAGAGGTAGCGCAGTGCCAACACAGAAGATACCGCATAAAATATACTGCCGCCTAATAACAATGCAATCCCCAACGAACATTAGTATGCATTCGACACTAGGCACATCTGCTCCAGGTTATACAAGGACATCTGTAATAGGCAGGTATTATTACAGGCAGGGAAATCGACGCGCACACTGTAACCATGAATTCACAACATGATTCTAGATTCTAGGTAAGTCATGGCAGCGAATCACAACAGCAAAGTGCACTTGATTCATAATCTGACAGATGTTTTAAATGGCAATTCGAAATAGGTAGTACATGTATATGGTAACACAGTAAGACGTGCAGGATTCCGCACAGTTTAATCCTCCAGTGACATGTAAAGCTGCTTTAAATTTATGACCCTGAATATGGGAGCGAAAGGTTTTAGCCAGCTCACTCACATATTCAAATAGAAATTAGCATAATATTCTAAAAATTTGGTAATCTCTACCTAATTACATATGGTTTACTCTAAGTACTACGTAATGGTACGCATGAGGCAAATATTTTATCTTCAGAGATGTATGTAACTTGAATTAAATTATATTTACAACATACAGATAGCTATTGCAAAATTATATAAAATCTAGTCATAAAATAAAACCTGCTAAGAAAATATGTCTACACAGTGTGCGCTTTATAATTTCATCCGCGACGATATTATCGTGGACGTCCACGGCATCACGACAACACAAATGGCAGTAAAATCTATGGAATATATGAGGACGATTTTAAATTTCCACCTACAATAACGTTATAACGTGCACACGATAATATTGTCAGTTAGAAATTACAAAAGCGTACAATAGGAGTTACGAGACTCCACTCCAGTATAGCCATAATCTATAAAATATAACGGAAATAGGTAACGTAAGTAAAACGAAGTTTTAACATCCTACAAATCTTCTTAAAAACAAGTCTTGTTTTCTAGCGAGCTTTTGCTGATTAAACTGTTGTCGTCTTAAATTAAATGTCTCCTATTTTACAACTTTCTCATTACACACACTCTACTTGTATGTTTCACTATATAAAGAAGAATATTTTACTTCTAAGAAAAGAGCTTAGAAAATCTTCAGTTCTGAGTGTTTCAAAGTAACATTTCGTGACATAGAAAAAATATTATTATACATGGGAACATGTGTGGAGTAGGACCTACCTATTTTCTTTTGGCTCGTACATTAAAGAACTTTCCAATATAATAGGAACTTTATTAATGTAGTTGTATTCCTTATTACTTTCTATTGATATAAGAACCGCCAACGCGAAATGTTTCGAAAGACCACTCATAAATCAAAATACAGAGGATATCCCAGCTCAATGTGCCGACAAAAATATCTTGATTAAGCTGGCAACAGAATCTGGTTTCATCTAACATGTAAGAAAACCCATGACATAGTTAAATTGTGAAACCTTAAATAATTTTAGTACAAGAGTATTTAATCAAGAGCAATTCATCAAGCAAATGTCTCTGGCAAGTGATGCGCCCGAGTAGGTACCTAATATGATTGATAGCGTTAATTATTTCACATTACGTCACAGTCATAATTTAATTCAAAAAGCAATTCAGTCTGACATGAGGAATTTCACTAATTAACATAGCAACACAAATGAGTAAATAGTTTGTGGGCATGAACTTAAAAACCAGCACTTTCACCCAAACAGGCATGGACATCATTCTCCTGAGATACGAAATTGTGTTAAAGTTTTGGGTCTTTCAGTAATCTATCATGTTGAGGGACAAAAGGCGTAGTCAACGGATTGATATTCACTTGTCTCGCACACGTAAATATTTGATAGGTACCTACTTGTCTCGCACACGTAAATATTTGATAGGTACCTACTAGGTTTAATATTCAATATACAATTCGGAACTACGCGATTCTGATGTAGCTACAGAACAAGTGATGAATAGGTACAATAGGTGCTCCAACATACATAACATATTACGTGGAATATAGATATGGAGAGTGGAGACGTAAGTGCTCGACTCTACTCGAGCCAGTTGTTAAGGAGGGTCCGCACGAATGTTAACAAGGCTTGTATTCTGTCGACAAGACTCGACCTCACTACGTCTTGTTTTGTTAGCTACATTTAATTTAAAATATATATTAGAACAAGCATTGTTTGCAGACATTTTATTATTTACGACACAAAAATATTACCACACAATGCGCAAGATTGAAGATCAAAGGTTTACCTACCTGGTGTAACAATATCCTATTTCATTCCTAACAATTTCTTGAAAGCTTTTCTAAATTCAATATTAAAAATGGTATAGATTAAAGGGTTGACAGTAGAGTTAGCATACCCAAGCCATGTAATAACATTGATTAGCCTCATACTAGGACAACAAGTGGCGCAAAAGGGTAGTACAAGATACATAAGAAAAAATGGTAGCCAGCAGATAACAAACACACCCATTATGATGCCCAGTGTCCTCGCAGCTCGTCGCTCCTTAGACAGGGAGATCTTTTGCTTCTGTTCAATGAACTGGTTTACTACGTCACCGCTTTTATTCAAATTTGCCAACAACGGTTTCTCCAGCTTTTTATTTTTGTAACTCATTTTCTTTAAGGACCCAACCACGTTCGTTTTATAACTTCCGCAGCTACCTGGCGATACATCTGCTTGTATTTGGTTCATATTAGATTCGATTGTTTGGCGAGATACTGGATCGTTTAACAATAGAAACGGCACAAAGAAGTTTTTCTTTATATCTATGAATGCCTTCCTCTGACAACGTTTAATGTTTCCTCCGCTGTCAGATTCGTTATCTGAATCTTCTCTATTATCTTGACTCTCATCCTGACTTTGTAACACCAATACTGGATTTTTATTTTGAATGCGCGTTACTAACACTCGTTTTCTTAGTCTTTGTCTCGCAGCTATGTATATTTTAATATACACTATGGTCATTATTACAAGAGGAATAAAAAATGAGCCAAGTGATGAATACACAACATAACCGGGTTCAGAGGTGAGCTGGCAAGGTGTATCCGCTGTGAACTCATCCGGCCAATCATTCCAACCTAATATTGGTGGCGAACTGATTACCAAAGAGACAATCCACACTCCAATGATTTGATAAACAACTCTTTTCAGTGTTCTTTTATTGGCGTAGTTTATGGGATCTGTTATTGCGCAATATCTGTCGAGTGCAATAGCGCACAAGTTGAGGATCGATGAAGTGCAGGACATTATATCACAAGTTAGCCACATCTTGCACAGTTGTTTGCCCCACAGCCACCGACCCAAAGTCATGTACGCAACATTGAGAGGCATCACCAACACAGCTACTGCCAGATCGGCGGCTGCTAAAGACACAATAAAAAAGTTTTGCACTATCCTCAAAGGTTGATAAGTGAATACTCCAAGAATAACGAGAATGTTTCCAAAAATTGTTCCTGCTATAACTATGAATAGCATAACGACAGTTGTCAGCGCTTCCCATTCTGGGACTGCTATTTCGATTCCAAAACTTGAGTTGTACAGGAAATTGGTTGAATAGCAAATATCGTCGAACGAATAATTGTGTAATGAATCATTATTGTGATTTATAGAAATATTAAAGACGTAATAATAGTCCGCATTAATCAAATTGTCGTTCATGGCGCTGCGATGATATTCCACTAAAATATTACAAAAGTATCTTTAATTAATTTTCCTTTCTTGTCACTCGGGAACCAAAATATTGTAGACCCACATTTTTCAAGAATAACACAAAAGTTAATTGTCCTTCCTTGCCCATAATTAATCAGGGAATTCAATTTCCAAAACGATTTTCTCACTTTTGATGAATATGTTACTTAGTACAATGTTTGCGAAATCAAAATATTCTTTTCTAGCAAACGGTTCGTAGCAGACTGATGGCCTAGGGGAGACATTTTAAAGCCGACCCACACAGCGGAGATACTTGTAAATAAACCACAAGCATAGTTAACTGTGTATAACGTATGTTCTGACGACAAAGATACACAAAGATCTTTGTGTGTAGTTATGTCAGCGTCGCGGTCGCCTGGGGCATTGTGAGAGCTTTCCGGCTATTTTTATACAACCACCTACGAACACCTTGCTAGTTGCGACAGACATCGTTTTGTACTGAAACACTATACTTTCTAGCATTTTTCAGAACTGCAAATACTTACCAACGTATGTATGTCTATTATAGAGTAGGTACATACCTATCTACGCCTTAATGTTAAAAATAAAAATACTTGGTACTTTTGGTACCTCCCCCTTATAAATGTGTGATAGTCGTCAGAATCTCTTTTAATAACGTTGTAAAAGTATATAGGTTGATTGGTTGGGTAGGGTTAGGTAATTAATTACTTTATTGCAAACATTGAGATTGAAAGACGAAATAACAAAAAGAGTTATCTTCTATGGAAAGGGGAAGAAACTTCTGGGCCTAGGAAATTGCACAAGCCTTCCTTTTACATCGTAGGCGAGCTCTAAGGAGCTTTTGGGGGGGTTTGTTTGCTTGGTACGAATACCTACTTGCCTAAATAAATAATAAAGTTTGTCATTATTGGTTTTTCAAAACTAAGTGAAGGAGGATTTAGGGGTTTCAAAGTTTGTATGGAAGAATTTTAAAGCGCCCAAGCAATAATAGGTAATAATAGCATAATAATTTTGAGTTTTTCGAAAATCAACACCTAACGGGGCAAAAAGGGGTAAATTTTTAAGGGGAGGATTTGGCTGCGTGCCTTGATTAACTCAAAAATTGGTATAAATACTTTTTAAGTGGAGTTATGAACACGATCCAAACGATTTTCAAAATTCCAATACAAATTTTCAAAATTATGGTGATGGAAAGAGGGGATACAGTTTTATGAAAAATCGTATTCCTTTGATCTATAAACTTGAAATTTAGCCCGAATACTTATCTAATAAGATCGTTATCGTTAATTTTCGTAGAACTACTCGTACCTTCTAAAGAAGGGTGGAAGGGGTATTGAAATATGTTTATCTTATTCGTTCGGTTAATAAACTTGAAACTTGGCAATACTTGCCTCAGTAAATAATAAAGTTGGTCACTATTCGTTTTTAGGGTTCCGTAGCGAAATGGCAAAAAACGGAACCCTTATAGATTCGTCATGTCTGTCTGTCGGTCTGTCTGTCCGTCCGGATGTCACAGCCACTTTTTTCCGAAACTATAAGAACCATACTGTTGTAACTTGGTAAGTAGATGTATTCTGTGAACCTTATTAAGATTTTCACACAAAAATAGAAAAAAAACAATAAATTTTGGGGGTTCCCCATACTTAGAACTGAAACTCAAACATTTGTTTTAAAAGATCGTAATTATTAATTCTCAAAACTCAAAAAAAAAAAAACGGAAATAACAAAGATTTTTTAGGGGATTGTACGAACTCCGCGGGGACGAAAATGCGCGCAAAGTGCTTGTCAGCCTGCCTATAATGACCTGTAGGTACAGTCAACCACAAGTCGGTGCTTTGACGTTGAGCTGGTCTAGCATAATACCACAGAATAAATCAATAATAGTACTAACGTAGTAATACGGATTTTCAATAGAATAATAAGTGGCCAGTTTAACCCTACTGGTTTGTTCCCACAGACGGGGGACTGTACATTAATTTTTTATCACTTCTATTCAAAAAGAGCTAGTTTATTTTTCGTAAACAAGGACCAAAATAGCTCTTTAATCACTAGGGACCAAAAGTGATTTGAATTTGTAATGTGAATATTGTTATTAAAAGTTCCAATCACCAAAGAGATCAGTCACGAACATTGTATGAACAAGTAACAGGCTGAATGATAAGAGAATTCGCGCGCGAGCCAAATAAAAAAAAAGAATTGTGAAAACTTGAAAAACGCGCCGAATTGCATTCCGCCTTCGTTCGCAATTGTTTACTCAAATTCGGATTTTACGTTTTAAGGCTTGTGCAGACCAGCGCGACTTGTCGCGCGACGCGACTCAAATAATGAATTTTCTAAGAAAACTGTACGGTATAACAATAACCGGCGTCGACCGAAGTCGCGCTGGTCAGCACAATCCTTTATAAAAAAAATGTGTCTTCCTCAAGTAGCGAGAATGAAATAAATAGATGTAGGTACCTACTATTCTTATTCATAAGTTGCACTTACTTATTTTCTAATAGAGGGTGATAAAAAGTAGAGTGTCCACACTTAATATAATAATTACAATTAAATCTATATATATAAAAGAAAGTGTTAGTTACACCATTTATAAATCAAGAACAGCTGGGCTGATTATTATGATTTTTGATTTGTTGGATTTGTCTCCGCCCCGAATATATAACTATTAAAACATTGGAAAAAAATACGAAAAAAGAAAATATGAAGAAAAACCATGTTTTTATAAATTTTGCACTTATGATATCCCGGTATAAATGCCATAAATTCTAACAAAAAGTACTAGGCTTGCATGAATTCACAGTATTTTTTTGGTAGGGTAGGTAGGGTAGGTAGGGTAGGTAGGGTAGGTAGGGTAGGTAGGGTAGGTAGGGTAGGTAGGGTAGGTAGGGTAGGTAGGGTAGGTAGGGTAGGTAGGGTAGGTAGGGTAGGTAGGGTAGGTAGGGTAGGTAGGGTAGGTAGGGTAGGTAGGGTAGGTAGGGTAGGTAGGGTAGGTAGGGTAGGTAGGGTAGGTAGGGTAGGTAGGGTAGGTAGGGTAGGTAGGGTAGGTAGGGTAGGTAGGGTGGGTAGGGTAGGTAGGGTAGGTAGGGTAGGTAGGGTAGGTAGGGTAGGTAGGGTAGGTAGGATAGGTAGGGTAGGTAGGGTAGGTAGGGTAGGTAGGGTAGGTAGGGTAGGTAGGGTAGGTAGGGTAGGTAGGGTAGGTAGGGTAGGTAGGGTAGGTAGGGTAGGTAGGGTAGGTAGGGTAGGTAGGGTAGGTAGGGTAGGTAGGGTAGGTAGGGTAGGTAGGGTAGGTAGGGTAGGTAGGGTAGGTAGGGTAGGTAGGGTAGGTAGGGTAGGTAGGGTAGGTAGGGTAGGTAGGGTAGGTAGGGTAGGTAGGGTAGGTAGGGTAGGTAGGGTAGGTAGGGTAGGTAGGGTAGGTAGGGTAGGTAGGTGCGCCGTAGTTAAGTACTTAGTGCTACCCGTGCGAAGCCGGGGCGGGCAGCTAGTAACTAATAATTAAAATTAAATAAAGAATAATAATTTATTAAATAATATTTTTTTTATAAAAGTTTTATTTGCCTATTATCGGGATTTTTTCTACAAAGCGTAGTAAATGCATTATTTCTGTTGTGTTGTGGTAAAATTAGGTGGCCGGGATCTCTTCATTGTAGTTTATGTTATGTATATTATGACTAACGCTAAAGAAAACTAGAAAATAACACGAGAACACAACTACAACCAACTACATTTAAATTATTGACAAAACAATTTAAAAAAATCTCTGTTATATACCTACGCAGAACTGAGTTGACATCACTATTTATTTTAAAACGGAACCCAAAGGATGAAGGTTTTTATAAAGGCTTGTGTAGACCAGCGCGACTTGTCGCGCGACGCGACTCAAATAATGAATTTTCTAAGAAAACTGTACGGTATAACAATAACCGGCGTCGACCGAAGTCGCGCTGGTCAGCACAATCCTTTATAAAAAAAATGTGTCTTCCTCAAGTAGTGAGAATGAAATAAATAGATGTAGGTACCTACTATTCTTATTCATAAGTTGCACTTACTTATTTCCTAATAGAGGGTGATAAAAAGTAGAGTGTCCACACTTATGAGAGATGTATTTTTGACCTTAAAGTAACCGACAGCTGTGTACCTGTATTTAAACAAAATAATCTGCTTGCATTTACATGTCTATATATATTAGAAATGGCTATTTTTGTTAAAACAAATACTCACTTATTCCCGACTTTAAAAAATACTAGAAATAGGACTACAAGTTTAAGAACCCAATACGAAGACAAGTTATGCTTAGGTAAATATAAAACTGCTTTATTGAGGAAAAGTGTTATGTGTATGGCTCCTCTTATTTATAACCATATACCTAGAAAGCAACCCCTAAGAATATTTAAAAAGTACTTGAAAATATTACTAGTAAAAAAATGCTACTACTCTATAACAGATTTCTTAAATGACAAGTCTTTTTAATAACTATTGTACATATATTAAACAAATAAGTACCTCTAAATAAATTAAATAATAAAAATAGTAAATAACATATTGTATAAGTAAATAACTTTTTATAAAGAAACTGTAATAAGTTAATAATTATTTTACATTTAAAAGCTAATAAAAATTTTTGCATGCCATGAGGCAGAATGTATAAGGATCTCAAAATATTGTAACACCTAAATGTATTCGTTACCTACATTCTATGCAAATAAATAAATCTTATCTTATCTTATCTTATCTTAATATAATAATTACAATTAAATCTATATATATAAAAGAAAGTGTTAGTTACACCATTTATAAATCAAGAACAGCTGGGCTGATTATTATGATTTTTGATTTGTTGGATTTGTCTCCGCCCCGAATATATAACTATTAAAACATTGGAAAAAAATACGAAAAAAGAAAATATGAAGAAAAACCATGTTTTTATAAATTTTGCACTTATGATATCCCGGTATAAATGCCATAAATTCTAACAAAAAGTACTAGGCTTGCATGAATTCACAGTATTTTTTTGATAGGGTAGGTAGGGTAGGTAGGGTAGGTAGGGTAGGTAGGGTAGGTAGGGTAGGTAGGGTAGGTAGGGTAGGTAGGGTAGGTAGGGTAGGTAGGGTAGGTAGGGTAGGTAGGGTAGGTAGGGTAGGTAGGGTAGGTAGGGTAGGTAGGGTAGGTAGGGTAGGTAGGGTAGGTAGGGTAGGTAGGGTAGGTAGGGTAGGTAGGGTAGGTAGGGTAGGTAGGGTAGGTAGGGTAGGTAGGGTAGGTAGGGTAGGTAGGGTAGGTAGGGTAGGTAGGGTAGGTAGGGTAGGTAGGGTAGGTAGGGTAGGTAGGGTAGGTAGGGTAGGTAGGGTAGGTAGGGTAGGTAGGGTAGGTAGGGTAGGTAGGGTAGGTAGGGTAGGTAGGGTAGGTAGGGTAGGTAGGGTAGGTAGGGTAGGTAGGGTAGGTAGGGTAGGTAGGGTAGGTAGGGTAGGTAGGGTAGGTAGGGTAGGTAGGGTAGGTAGGGTAGGTAGGGTAGGTAGGGTAGGTAGGTGCGCCGTAGTTAAGTACTTAGTGCTACCCGTGCGAAGCCGGGGCGGGCAGCTAGTAACTAATAATTAAAATTAAATAAAGAATAATAATTTATTAAATAATATTTTTTTTATAAAAGTTTTATTTGCCTATTATCGGGATTTTTTCTACAAAGCGTAGTAAATGCATTATTTCTGTTGTGTTGTGGTAAAATTAGGTGGCCGGGATCTCTTCATTGTAGTTTATGTTATGTATATTATGACTAACGCTAAAGAAAACTAGAAAATAACACGAGAACACAACTACAACCAACTACATTTAAATTATTGACAAAACAATTTAAAAAAATCTCTGTTATATACCTACGCAGAACTGAGTTGACATCACTATTTATTTTAAAACGGAACCCAAAGGATGAAAGGCTCAGTTTAGTTAAATCGAATGTGAAATGTGACTGTGCAAGACATGCTAAATAGGATTTAAGTAAAGTCGAGTTTAGGGCAAAATCGAGATTTAACTAAACCGAGATTTGTATCATTTTGCTGCAAGTCGCCCTAAGTATTTATTTAAACACTTAAAATTAATATTAACTTTTTTCGAGACTGCTTGCATCGTTGATCGTACTGACATCTACCGGTCACCAAGTTACACGAGTTGCCTCGCCGACGGTGAGTTGTTATCGTTCGGAAACGCTAGATGTCATGGTGTAAAATTCTAAAACCAAACAAGGACATCATTGTTATAATAAAAAAACAAAAAAAAAATTGCCTATTGCTATTTCAACAACATTTAGAAAAATTTAAATAATTTAATATTGTTTTTTGGTCAATGATTTTTATAATCTGCGTAAAACAGAACTAACATTCTAACTGTCAAACGGTTTAGCAACAAGTGGCGCTGGTGTGCTATGCTTTTTTACGCAAGAGTGAACGAGAAGTCCGATTATTTTGATTCTCATGTGACAACATTATTTTTCTGTATTCTGTCTGTTTGCTGTTCCCGTCTCGCACCTTTTGCGCTAGCTGTCAAAATATTTAGCGGAGACGAAACGCGAACACAGATTTGTAAATTATCGCATGTAAATCGCGCTTGCTAAACATTATAATCAGCCATAATAACATACAAGCGTGCCTCCTGTTTACCTAAGCATCTTGTTCAAATGATATGTGCAATATAATGGGGTGTTTATCATGGATCCGAGGTATGACGTCCAACCTTGTCTATTTTACTTAGTTTTAGATATTTTCAATGTTTCAATTACCTAAACGATCTCGTTAATTGCATTTTACCGATGTCTTTGAACGTGCGTTCTTCATAGCAACGTTTCACCTGTTACCTACTATGGCACATCGTGCGTATGACCTTTTCCTTGAGTTAATGTTATTAAAAGGCTGCGTACGTATTTGCATTACGACATGGTATCAGTTACATAGTCAACATATTCGGCGAGAAATAACATTAAGTACTTAAGTTAATAGTATCTAGTCGACCTCCCTCGAAGTTACGCCTCCCCTGAGGTGTGGAACTATTTATAGCCTCATAACTGACTTATACTCTCTTCGAAACATCAACTTTTGACATCATTTATCACTGGTTTATTGCTTTATTATCGGTAATAATAACTTGCCAAGTTACTTACAGTTCATAAGTTTTAGCTTTAGGTACTGTTGTTATCTGAAACTTAAAATACCCACTCATTAATTATTATAACAGGTAAAACATATGTTTTCCTTGTGTAGCTAAAATACATTATTAGTACATTTCTTGAATTATTATTTTTTTTGTTAAAATTTTACTGCACTACGCCTTAGATGAGTTTAAATCTGGTATGTTGTGCATGTATGTCTGAAATAAATTAATTAATTAGAAATAACATGATTACAACTTATGATTTCAGGTTTAAAAATGCCGTTTCCTTTCAAAGATAAGGAGCTGAACAAAATAGCTGCACTGTTCAATGTGTCCACATTTCTCCTGACTTGTGCTGCATTAGTTCAGCCCAGCTGGTTCAGGATCAAAGGCCTGCACTGTACACAGAGCCTCTCTTTAGCACAATTCTTCTCCTTTGATAATGATGATGATGACCAAGAACAGTATACAATACGCCAGAGCAATGAATATGATCCTATCCATAGAACTGACTATAATGGTAAGTTTTACTAATTTTAATTTTAAAATTCAAACTGAATAACAAGTTAGAAATAAGATTGTTTTTCAATAAACAAATGTATGCTAAAGAAATAGGTAGTAATCATTCTATTTTACTCACAAGCCATTATCCATCCAAAGTTAGTGATCAAAATTGCATGTAGCTATTTGAATATCTGTTACCATAGACAATATTTTGCAGGTTTACCTCCATGCACAACACCAGAGACTATCACACTGATGAGGGTTCTAATATTACTATGCTTTATGGTGCTACTTTGCTCTTGTATCGGCACACTGATAAATCTTACAAGCCTGAACAGCAGAGCTATCAAAATGTTGAGAAGGAATGCCATACCAAGCATAATGTGTGTATTTTGGGTCATAGCTATTGTTGGAGTATGTTATTATACAACTGTTGTGCTTGGAAATGCAAACAACAGTGACCCAAATACCATACAGGTGGATTATGAGTATGGATTCTATACTATTACAGGAGCAGGTTAGTTGACAATTTATACCTTAGAAATAAGTGTTCTAATTATTAATTAATTCAATGGGAAAAACATATTAACAGAAAAAAACCATCAGCAACTGCTGGTAATTTTTTATTTCAACTAGAAGATACTGGCATTAAGTACAACTGGACTTAAAGCCAGTATCTTCTCTTTGATTCCAGTATGTCTCGCTAGATCGCTTATTAAGTACATACTAGGTATATGTATAATGTGTGGATGAGCTGGACTCCTTTTCAGACGATTGGCCCACAATTGCATTAGATCGCGAAAAGAGGAAAGAGCGAAGGGAGGCCTTTATCCTGCATTGGGGCTACATAGAATTATAATAAATAATAATGTAATAAATATTTTTGTTAAAATGTTAAGTACCATTTTGTGTGTATAAACTTGACTTACAAAGTTACAACAAAAAACTGATAAGGCCATGGGTTTCCAATATCCCAAGGTTGGCCAAATTCCAAATTATTGAGTTTTCCTGTTACTAAATTCTCAACAATCTGTTCTCTCTACCCTTAGGACAACACATACATGATCTAAATCATTACATAATACAGAGGTCCTATGTTTACTGTTTAGATTTAGATTGAAGGTACTACAAAGGTATTGTGTTAATTTTTATCCAGTTCTAGGTATTTAATGACTCAGCAGTGTCATGGGATGTAAACAATCAATTTACATAATAGCCATAATTAGTATGCTGCAGTGTAAATTGATTAAATAATAGTGTTATCTATTATCTTATAATGACCAAAAACTTTTTTTTTTTTTTAATCCTCGAGTTTTCGCAGGTATTCTAGTTATTGTACAATAAATTATAAATACCTAATTATTATTAAACATTGCAGGTGCACTGGCCTTGCTAGCATCTGCTGCTAACCTATGGGGTGCTCCATTGTCAAGCGAGGAGGATGTTCAAAGACGGAATTTAATGGAAGACTGGGATGGATACGAGGCCCATAGTGTGGGCCCCACGCCAGCCGTGCCCACTCTGCCACCATACACGCCGAGCGCCGATTACATGCCCTCAATACACCCGTCCTACGCGCCACCAGTGCTCGGTACACAACAATACTTCCCTTTCGACGACCTGTCGGTACTTCCACCGCCGCCTCCCTATTCACCTTGAGTTTGTAAAACTCATCCAGTTTTCGTCTCGAATTACCCAAATATTGATGTATTTTTAGTTGTAATCTACAGTATTTATTATTTTAATTATAACAGCTTATAAGTCCAATGCTGAAGGTTAGTTAAGGCTTGTGAGTAGTGAGACGTCTGGAACCTCTACTGATGAAGGTACTAACGAAAAGGAAGTAATCTCAAGTGTTTTGTGCTAAAATAACAAATGTTTTCATGGATTTCCGTGACTTACAAATCCAAAGTTGGTACAATAACGACACAACTTAGATGTCGTATTGGCAAAATTCGTAAAACCAATCACCATCTCAAATGAGTGCGCCTTCAAAATCACCGATTTGTATTACTGCTTTAGGTGAAAGTAATCTTTACATAAACGCAATAACTTGTGAAGTAATTTAACCAAATACATTCGTAAAATTGTAATGAATGAAAGCGAATTTTAAAATGTGTGTTACACCTAAGTTGTGTCATACTGTAATAATACTTTTTTATTTTATTATTTTAAATGTGATGAATGTTTTTTAGGGCTGAGTTAAATTAACACATCGGTAACCTTAATTAAAACTAATTGTAAACTCTAAAACGCCTAAAACCTAAATGGAATTATTGGTTTATGTATGTATATATTGTGGTTGTGAGTTAATTAATGACTACTGTTCACTTCAACATGTGATTTGCCATTTTAGTGCCTATTCATGTCGTATTTCTCGAAATGCTTTAAGATAAAATAATCGAAGTTCTGTTTATTATTTATAGCCTAACTAAGTGGTTAATTTGTAGACTAAGGGCCGAGTAACATTATTTTTTGTTTAACAGTTATTTTTAAAAAACATATAATTATCATAATAATCATTGATTCAGTCTTCACACAATTGATACTGATACAAATAAATCATTATACGCGTAAATTCGCTCCTTACAGAAATTTACTACAAGAATGAAATGCCAAATGTAATTAAATTTCCAACCTATTTACAACATTATGCTCTTATCATTTAATGCTTTAACAAATGCATAGATAGTAATCTTTAAAAAAACAATATTGGCACATGCTTTAATTTTTATCGTTTCGATAATGGGCCACTATCACAACAAACCCCATTTAGTGATTCATTAAATCTCTATTGCTCTCTTAATGATTGTGCTATAATGGAATTGTAACTTTTTTCGAAACTGGGTCACTTTGTTACTAAATGTGTACATCTCTTCTAATCTACTTATTTAATATGAGTTAAATGACCCTTCCCAATATGAAATGAAAGCAATCCATCACTAAATGCCTTTAATGTTAAAGAATGGTAAAGATGCCATTGTAATTTAGTAAAATATTGTTAAATTAGATGGTAAATACTATAATTATTTTTGCATTATAAATAATATGTTGCAAAGTAAAACTACAGAGTAGAGCCAAAACAGTTGTATATTGTAAGGGCATGAGTCCATCATAATAAATTGTATAAAATGTTGAGAGATCTGTTTCATCATGAAGAAACAATAAAATGAGCTTTTTAGATTCTAGTAATAACAATTTGTGGTCCTGGCTATATCACAAAAAACTAGATAAATGTACCTACATTTAAAATCGACGTATGAATAATAATAGTTAATAGTACTGGTAGCATACCCTGTATAATATTCATGTTACCAAAAATATAAGCATGTTATTAGTTTTATTGTTTGTTAATGTATAGATTCCTTATAGGGGTAAGAATAGTTATTCCTGGTATATCAACTGGGAAGTTTATTTTTACATTAAAAAAACAAGAGTAAAATTTTATTTTTGTGTAAGACCAATATGCAATACATATCTAAAAACGAAATTGACTTCTTTTTTTATGTTCGTTGTTTCGTTGCCAGTCAGATAAATTCTATTTAAAATACCTACTTCACACAAAAACTCACATGTCTGAAAAACTGAAAAAAAAAAAAAAAATACGATGAGATAACAGTTACATGTCATGGTTCTTTATTTATGGCAATAAATACATAAAAGTATATCTCAGCATGGCAGTATTAACAAAGTACAAACATTTGTTCAATCTACAGACATGAACACTAAAATGACATAAATAGTGGTATTATTTTCAAATAGTTTCCAAATGAGCAAAAATTATCAAGAGTCCTTTATACATACTTCATAATCTGTTTCAGTGACAAAATATACAATAGCAAAGCACTATCTGAACACTGTCTAGCATTATTGATGTGCATTTTCACAAAACCGATATGTCTGTTCATACCTATTCATGGGGTTTACATTATTTTTTTTAAATTACAGATCCTTCAATGCACTTAAGTCAAAATGAGGTTGAAGGGCAGCTCTATCTACTATATTAATAGGTCTTCCCTGCTGTAGTTCTTTTGCAATTGGCATCTTCTGAATAAAGTCATTTGACAGGCCTTCATTTAATGTACTTATATTTGAAAAATTTCTTTCCATTAAATCACTCTGAGAAGATGGAAGATTCAAATATTTGACTCGTTCTTTTTCTAAGTAATTAACTCTTTCCTTTAAGGTCATGTTTTCATCTTTAAGTACTTCAGCTTGTAGTACTAACTGCTCCACCAATGAATGTAAGTTCTGATTCAATATCTGCAACTCTTCTATAACAGTTTCCTGTCGTTTTTCTGCCTTCTTGCCATCCACTACATCTGTTTTAATAACTGCGTCTTTCACTTGGCCTTGTTCAGTGTTTCTATTCAGTAATGTGTATAACAAAGAATCTGTTTCATTTATTGTTCTATATATAGCAACTTGGACTTTTGAACTATCCTTAGTTTGTAGATTATAGGAGGGATCTTTTCCCAAACCTTTGATATTGTCCATGGCTTTTTTCACTCTTTCGTATTGTTCTTTCTTGCTTTTGATGAGATCTTTTTGTTTGAGATGATAGCTGTGTTGCAACGTGATGGACTCAAGTGCGACTGATGACGTCGTAGATTTCATAGCGTCCAGTAATAATTCTGCAGCATTGTGATGGCACTGCATCGCCTCGTCGTACCTATTGTTGATCAGGTGTGCCTCAGCACGACGGTGTTGTTGATGTGCCTGTTAACAATTTATTCACACTTTAAAGCCACTCAGAAATGTCTACATGGTATTATATTAGAAGAGATCTTTCATTACCAAATTGAGTGGATGTGATTCCATTTTATTATATATAATTATTTTACTAATAATCTACTCAATAAAGAATACTATTTACTATGTTACTAATCTACTGGCACCAGCTATGTGTCAAAAAACTGTCGATGTCAGTCGAACCGTCAAAGTTACGTCAAATTTTGACAACTTTATGTATTGCCATCTTCGTCCTACCCATCATGACTCCTAAATATTCTTTTACTCGCTTCGATCTGCCATGCCATACTTATATCTACTGTAAATTAAATTTGAGTTTATTTGTTTTTGTGTAAGGATAATAGAGTACTTGAGGTTATAAACTGAAAGCTCGTCGTATGTGGCAACACTGTTCAGCCCGATAAGAAAGACGTAGGTATCTAACAAAAAGTAAATAGGGAGAATTTTTTTTTGTTGAAAGACGGAAAAACCCATTTAGGTATTGCATTTATCAAAATTCTGTGAATGTACACACGGCTACACATCAAGCTATACATTACCAGTTTAGCTGACCTCGCATTGTACGGAAATCCTAGACAATGCGAGATCAGCCTATACTTGAAATGTATAGCTTGATGTGTAGCCGTGTGTACCATTTATTGGCTCGTATCTCCTGTATTGATAAAATTTAAAAATATATATACAACGTGTCCCAAAATTCAACGCTAAGCGGGCACCAGACGGTGGACCTGCTCATCACTACCCGAGAAAAAATAATGAAAAATTTTTTTTTTTTGTTTTGGAAATTATAAAACCCTTAAAAATCCCAGAATGCCTGTAGTTTTTACACAAAAATCTACAGGCAAGGCAGGTAATCTTTTTTATAAATAGTTTAGTTTTTTTTTTCATTATTTTTCCTCGGGTAGTGATGAGCAGGTCCACCGTCTGGTGCCCGCTTATCGTTGAATTTTGGGACACGTTGTATATAAGAAGCGTATCTTTTTAGCAAAAAAAAAATGAAATATTACCTAGAACTAAGTAGGAAAGCCGTAAAACACCCGCGCCCTTTCAATATACTTAGCACTAAAAAATCACCAATTAAAACAGCAATTTTCATAATTATTAAGTTTTTAAGAATAAAATGCGCATTTTATTATTTACGACTTTCATCCTTAGTACCTTAGTTGTTGCGGTTATTCAATTAATAGAATAAAGCGTATCTATCGCCTATCTTTCACACAATACAAAAGTATGATTGGCCCTACAAAGCCCAAGGAAACAATGTTTTTGAAGGTACAATATAAACATCATTCAAATGGATGATTAATTTAAGTATTCAATCAGAGTCACTTAATCGGGTACATAATCAACATTTATTTTATGAACGGAAGTGGCACTTACGTCTTTTTTGTGTATTGATCGATTTAAAATTTCGTTCCACAGGAAAATATAACGCATCTACCACATAAGTCAATTGAAAGAAGTGGTGCACTAAATTTAAAAGACGAAAGATTTGAGCGTGCTTTTTTTTTTGATGGTGGGAAATTTTCAAATAACTTCTCCCGCTCTGGGCGGAGCGGGAGGGCGTGTCAGACTCTTACTGACTAAAACCCACCCGTGTTCCTTCAGTTGCCTGTGTGCCGGGGCGTGCTAAAACCCATACCGAATTAGTGTGAGTGCGATAACGATGTGCCGTGAATCATCATAGATGACGTCATGACATACGCCATCTTGCGATTACGCCGTTACTATTTGTTGTGTACCCATAATTTTCAAGATTTTTGCATAAAGCAATCGATCTAGCTTTGATCAGAGACCGAGGACGATAAACCCTTTTATCCATGGTCTAATAATAAAACAAGATCTGGGATTCCGGGAGTGACACCTGCTTATGTCACTATCCATAGCCACTTTATTGCAACAAAACACGAATGGAAAGATTTTCAGTCACCATTCTGTTAAAAAATATATACAAAGGATTTAACTTGTCGTTTCGTTTGTCTAGTCAAATGAAACAATTCAATTTAAGTTGGGGAATTATTATTACAAACTTCTGGTAACACAGATGTGATGACTTACCCCGCATTCCGAGTTAGGCTGTAATCGATTTGAGCGATTTGAACGGCCGTTCCGAATAAGACTTAGCGCGATAACGATGTATTGTGAATCGTCATAGATGACGTCATGACATGCGCCATCTTGCGATAACGCCGACCATGCCTTTTACTAATATCACCGTGAGCGCTGTCAAAGATGACAGTTGTGCTGTTTTGTTTTGAGTCGCATCATATCTTTAGACAAACGTGGCATCTTCGAAATTGTGCTTCTGGCTACCGTGGCCACCTAACCAACGAAGAAGAAGAAATGTGTAGTATAAACACAAAGAAATATGATATGCAAGTTTTGACGTTGAGCGAGCACCGTGAGAACGTTCACGGGCGTTCCGAATTGATGACAGCCCTCAGCTGTCATAATCGTGATATCTAACTCGGAACGTCAAATATTGATGTCAGCGCTGTGAGCGATTACGTTCTTATTTGGAAAGCGGCCGACTTGTGTCACCCACGTGAACACTGTGTCTCGGAATGCTATATCTGGCAAAGTTTATTATTATACCATGCTTCCATCCATTTGTGAGTAAAGTAGTGGTATGGCACTTCACACATACTTTTTGGGACAAAACGAAATGGCAAGCTTCGATACTTTGTTAGCTTGTTTTTCTCATAGAGAGGTGCACAAAGAGTAAAGCAAAGTTAGTACGTTCTGGTTCAAAAATCACATTATTCATACCTGTATTATGTTATTGCTCAAAACGTTCTTTAGTACATTTACGCGGGAGTGATATGAAGTTTCGAATGACGTTATTTCGACGCACGCTATTTCGAAAAAAATTGCGAGTGGTACGTCAGTTCAAAAACACATTAAATCGAAAACCGCTATATCGAATGACGTTGTCGCGAACACGCTGATTCGAAAAACTGTTTGAATGGTACGCTAGTATGAAAGTCTTGGCATTAAAATCCACTGTTGCGAATAGCATATTCCAATCTGAATTTGTCTGGGGATCGAACTCGTGACCCCGATAAAGCCTTATCTTTGTATTAGTTTTGGGAAACAAGAGCAATGAGAAGTATTATTTTAAGTTAACTTTTTAATTTTAAGTAAGTATAGTAATCAACAAAGAAGTCAACAAAACAAAATTATAGGTATACTCATTACCAAAAGTTCAACAATGTCATATTGATGACAAAATGGTAGATTCAATCAACTCAATATAGACTAGTATTAAAAGCTACAGCTCTTATAAATTCAATAGTTCACATTGTGTTTTTCTTTTGTAAAATCGCTGCGATAGCATTTTCTTTCATTTTCATTTTTTTTGCTGGCGGCGTCTGTGGGATTTTAGCCAAAATTCTCTCAATTTTGTGGGTATTCTGTTCGTCAATGAGCTTTTGAATACAGCCGTACAACCCTTCTGCTTCTTCTGGAAAAACGCTCTCCCTCAACTGTTTATAGACATCAGGTATATTTTCCGGAGACAAGTAGGCCAAAGCTACATAATATCGCATTTTCAAGGCGAACTCACTGTCTGTGCCATATCTCTCACTGAGCCCACTCCTTTGTATCTTTCTCCAAATGTTTTGCCCCAGATGGAATAAGTAACCGGACTGGATTGTGGCAGGAAATTCTATTCTGACTGCGTTTATTATCGCCAATTCGAAATCGGACATAATTTGTTCTGGTTTTCTAATCAATGTTAAATTCAGAAAAATATTCTTTCAACTGTCGAAAAACTTAATATACTCGTAACATTCTTCCGTCTTTTTGTGAAGAAATCCGTATACCAAGGGTAATATTCGTCTACAATCTCCAGTGCCAACAATGCCATGAACTGAAAAGATTTGTGTAAATATTATAGGGCAGGTTTGAAATGTTCCATCCACAAACCAAACTGGCGATTCACCTAACTTTTGCAGGTTCATTTCAGTTGCAAACAATAACAAGCGACCATTATCCTCACCCAAAAGTAAAATTTTTACCTAAAAATCGGGTACCATTAATTTCTATGTATTGATTTGGTATATTAACCACACCGCTTAAATTTGTGGGTTCTTTCGGTTTTTTTTTTCTTGCTCTCTTGATGATTTGGCGTAGGGCGTTTTTATTTGGTATTGAATTTGTGCTACTAGAAGGAATTTCACACAATTTTTCTCATAATGATACCCGATGCATCATTACTCGGAATTGCTGAAGTTTGCAAGGCATTTCTTAATTTGATTTCATCAACTCGATCTAGAAAATACAAAATGAAGAATAATTAAAATTATCAATGTATATTATAATTATATTATTTCAAGTATCATGTATGATATAATAAGAAAAAATACATGTTAAGCCTTTTTCGCGAGTAAGGAGGTCTACTTGGCAGTGGAATGCTGCAATAGGTACTGTAGTATTTGTAATGTTATTAGCTTATCAGCTCTGCCCAGAGCGGGAGAAGTCATTTGATGATTTCCCACCCTCAAAAAAAAAAAAAAAAAAAAAAAAAGCTTATCAAAACGGGAAGCATGCTAGGGATACATAGCTAAAGCATAAGTACTAATATTAATAATTTATACTTAGTAGTATAGACAACTAGCTCAGTGTCAGTTTTATCATCGTAGCGTAGGTAGTTCTTGGTAATCACTGGGTCGCGAGTTCGATCCCCAGACAAATGTAGATTGGAATATGCTATTCGCAACAGTGGATTTCAATGCCAAGACTTTCATACTAGCGTACCATTCAAACAGTTTTTCGAATCAGCGTGTTCGCGACAACGTCATTCGATATAGCGGTTTTCGACTTAACGTGTTTTCGAACTGGCGTACCACTCGCAATTTTTTTCGAAATAGCGTGCGTCGAAATAACGTCATTCGAAATTTCATATCACTCCCCATTTACGCATATTTTCAACTGTGTATCACCATCATCATCATTTCAGTCGAATTACGTCCAATGTTGGACATAGGCCTTTCCCAAGCATCGCCACTTCGACCGGTTCCATGCTTCTCGCATCCAGCGGGTACCTCCGGTCTTCACAAGGTCATCCGATCAAATTGTGGGAGGCCTTCCAACGCTCCGTTTTCCGGTAGGCGATCGCCAGAATATGCAAAATTGCAAAATACCTCCAAGTAGGTAAAGCTTACAACATTTTTACAACAAATTAGTTGTCTTTGGAGGAAAATAAAGATCCAACACGTTTTGTTTGTAGTTTGATTATGATCCTTTAAAAATTAAGAAAGGTTTTCACTTTATCTGCTTCAAATACTTAAGGAGACACGAAGACATTGCAGTTTATACCAATAATCTAAGTTCAGGCAACCAGTGCTGTGCTATCCCACAGCACTATTTGTCTCGTGCACATGCACAACACACGCACACTGGTGTAAGTTGATTGTGGTCTCGGTATAATAATATACTTCTGTTTTATTAGACCATGGTCTCGCCCTAATCACCACATTGCCAATCTAGCGTTTATTAAATCTATGGTCACAATAAGTGTCAAAAAATGGAAATGACTGTGTCGAAAGCATTTTTGATTTCCTCAATTATGTTCGGAAAAATACATTTTTAGCATAATGTTTAGCATACCCACAGGGCGACCTATTCTATATTGGTAGAATATTACAATGAAAAACAACCCTCACAATTTATCCAATATCTGGAAAACAAAAACTGAAGATATACTAAAATATTCGCATTTGTCTGTGGCGAAGAAAATTCTCGCGTATAAAATCTTTTTGAGACCAATGTTGATTTTCGAGTGGTTCCAAGGACGCGACAATTATATGAAAAATCTAGAAATCCAGGCCTTAGCATGTATATTTATTACAAATAATGCGCGTAATCTGTACAAGCGCTACACGGATATAGATGTGACTAGATACATGAAGTTACAGGAGATACGATGGAAGCGCGCAACTGGATCTGATTTCGGAAATCTTCGGAGAATGCTTCAAGAACTGTCCAAAATGGGTGATCCTTCACCGTATTTCACCAGAGCTGGGCGTCATAATGAAGATAATAAACATCACTGTCAATTTCGATGTTGTCGATGTCGACATTGTCCTTTTAACTCGCATCATCGTCGTAATCACCGTATGTCAACCTGTACGGATTCTGGCTCCTCAACTGGGTACACCAGAAGAAACACACGTTTAGCTAATACAACACGAATTCATTATAGCAGACGATAATTAATTATGCTTATCTCAATAAACATATTAATTTAATTATGTTCGAATACGTATTTAATTTGAAGATCCTACATACTCAGACTCACGCCTTTTCCCATAAGGGTTAATAGAAACTACAAAAGGCCTCCAGAGCTACGATCCTTACCCTACCCTTTGAAGGTACCGAATAAACGACTTGCTATCCAAAATTACGCGCAGCTCGTGCAGTTTGCTAGCAATGAATCGCAAATGATCTCTTGATAAGTCACTACTCTTGCTGGTGCTAATTTGCGGTAATAATATCAGAAAAAATGCCACATCATGTCGTCTTTATTACCTAATTTGTTATGTCAAATTACTTAACAAGTAGGTTATTTAATCAACTTGGAATCTTTCAAAAAGTAGGCCCGCTAGAAGTGCATTGAATTTGATTGTGATTCTTTAAACTTAATTTTCTATCGCCATCGTCTCTGAAAATAGATTTATGTAATCACTGTTGCAGTGAGTAGTTCACCCATGGCTTCATTCGTAGGTACTCCAAGCATATGAGAAGTTATCCCCTAAAGTGGAAAGCCTTTTCTCGAATTGGTAGGTTAAGTTCGTCTAGGATTGTCCCAAAAGTGTACAACGGGACGCCGACAACGTCTTCTTAGAGCTACCTCTTCTTTTTTTAACAACATTGACCAACGTAGCCTTTCGTTCTTTACGTGTTCTACAACGTTGCTTGTTCCGAATTTAGTATAAATGGTCCTGATATTAGGCTTAAGTCTGTTAGGATGCCTTTGCGGATATTTAGATTTATAAATTTCTACTAAGAGGCCTATTTCAAAGCGTTGTAGTTTATTAGAGTTACATTTATCTAAGTCCCAAAGCTCACAACCGTATGTGAGGATAGGTCTCACGAAGAACTTGTATAGTTGAAACTTAGACCGGCAGCGTAGGTCAGGATTGCACAACACCTTCCAGAAACGTTGGCACCACAGTTTCGCGCACCTCAGTCGTTCTATTATTTCAAGACTCATCCGTTTTCTGTTTAACTGCGGTATACCTAATCTGTTATCATTAGGATTTTTCATTGCAGATAAAGTGTTAAGCTGCTCCTACCTAGGAATCATATTTTTTTGTTACAAAAATCTGTTACTTATCTACTATAAAATCAAAACAGAAAACCAAAACAGACAATATTGTCAGACAATAATTGCAAACTGTCAGCTGCCATAGCACTCATATCCAATAAACAGAAAAGTTTTTATGCTTGTCTTACCTATTTTTAGGAAGTCTGACACTAAGGCCTGGCACGCACTAGTGGCTAGGTCGCAGCGGCCAGCGGCCAGTCGGTGGTGGCGCTGGCCGCTGGTGAGCTCACTCTTCTCAGTATGGACACTTTTTCTTGGGACCGAGTACAGTGAGGGCAAATCTAGCGATTTTAATCTTTGGGGTTGCTTTATGGTGTCAATGTCGTGGCTAGATCTTAGAATTGATCATTTCATGAAATGAATAGAGTATCGACCGCTGGTCACATCATGATGGGGTCTGGCTAGATCATTGAATACTCAACGTTTAACGATATAAACAGTTAAACGCACGACTACTTCATGATGTGGCCAAACATTAGTGATCATATCGTAAAATAGGTAGATTATTCACCGGTAGAGGCGTTGATGTCGCTTTGTTTTTGTTGTGCATCATGGCGGCGCCATAAACAAATCAAATAAAGTAGCATGAAAACGCAAAAAAGTCGATGGAGTTTAATTGGGTTTCTAGATATGATATTATGGAAAGCGATTAACTTGAAAGTAGCGCTCGCCGGCCGCTGTCACGGCGCGCGTGCTGAGCGAGCGTAGCGAGCGGTGCCGGGAGCGGTGCCGCGCAGCGGCCGGCGAGCGCTACTTCCAAGTTGTCGCAGTTACCATGGATACCCTACATTAATGATATGGCCAAACGTCGACTGACATATTCAACGGTGACGATTATTAGCTGGTCATTTCATGAAATGGTCAATTCTAAGATCTAGCCACGACATCTTCAAGTAGCTTATAAAAACGAACATATATAGTTACAAAATGATTACTAGTGTTTTAACATCTGAGTCCGCTTGTTTTCGTAATACACATAACAGCAATGTTATCGGGTCCATTGTTAGAGAATTCACCGTTTTGTTTAAAAAGAAACCGCCGGCACAAGTGCAACATCTAATCGCAGCTTTTATGCTGTTAACAGTTACAAATTCAGTTACTCTGGGCTGTTCCAATTGGCTAGACTTAAAATGATTAACAAATGTCTGGCCTTTGCTATAATGTGGAGGGTGGTATACGGCGGGGCTTCTCAGTGCACGGTGACTGAAGTGAAGACTCTTCTCGAAGGGTGTGACCGGCTTATGGGGTTGAATGTGACCAGCGTCGGGGGCACCATGGTTAACGACCACAACTGCGACGTTCTTCTTCCAAAACAAGTCTTCATTGAAGAACCGTTGTTCCAGTACCCTTTGGCTGATTCAGTAATCTCTTTTTTACTTTATTGGACTTAAGAATTTAGATGTTGGGCAGAAACTCCACGATGTTTAAGTTGGCCAGTCAGTCACGCCAACAGCTGTTATACCATGGCAAGAAGAAGAAAGTTTAGCTGGAAAAAGAAAAAGATTGTATAAACGACAGGAAATTTTTGTTCGGGTTGTGAAAAGAATAACAAAAATACACTCCAAAGCTGAAACCAATGTTTCATGTAGCAAAAATCAAAATAAAACTCACTAACTGGTTTTTTCAACTAACTTTAGATTTTCCTTGTTTTAGAAAAAGTTCTACACGTTAATCATGGTGGATCCAGATGCTCCTCCCCAGTTGGACGGCGAATTTTATCTTCATATGGTAAAATCTAATATACCAGTAAGTAATGACGATCTTTTATGATTTATCATTCGTAAATTTGGAGTTAAAGCAATAATAGAGGTATACCTTGGTACCTATTGTACTTGTTATTAATCTTGCGACAATATAAGAAGCCCGATTTGACACCTTAAATTCACAATTTTTTTACATTTAATATTACAGTAATTATACGTTTTTCGCTTTTTACCCATCGATTTTTCAGAATATCGATTTTACTCGGTCCAAAAACGACTTTTAAAACGGTCACGATGTAGCGGCATCTACATCGCTACATGCGAACTACGCATCAAAGACCTGACGTCACACAACATCCTGACGTCACACAAATCCTGCATCGCGCAATTAGAGTTTACCGCGCGATAAACATATATACAAGCTTCCCGACTTCAACCTCTGGGCAGTTGCCCGCCAGACATTACACCCGTCTGGTTGGAGGATCCTCCCTTTTCCAAGGGGGGATGAGTGAACTTTACACCCTGTTCCTCATACCCCTAACTACTACACTACACTACAGCAAAGAACACAAAGACATGACTATGTAATAACGTCCTGTCAGAATATGAATCAACGATTAACTCGTGTTTTTGAGTGCGTTTTTCCAATATAAAGTGAAACTTGGTGCTTTCAAATGATACTCATTGTTATAGCGTATGGATAACATAGTAATTAATTAGGATAATGAATTTGATGTTCGATTTCTTACGTAGACGTTCATACAAAGTTATCGCGGCATGTACATATATGAGAAATGTCAAATCGGGCTTTTTAGATTGTCGTCGGTATAGATAACTCTTTCGACATGACACCTTTTTCTAAGATTTAGTTAACGTTTATCTAAAGTGGCCATCTTTTTTTTTTTTTTTTTTTGAGGGTGGAAATTATCAAATAACTTCTCCCGCTCTGGGCGGAGCGGGAGGGCGTGTCAGACTTTTACTGGCTAAAACCCACCCGTGTTCCTTCCGTTGCCTGTGTGCCGGGACCGCGATATCCCTTTCGGAAAAACTCGCAACCCTGGCAGGCATTGGCCCTAACGGACCCCGTCAGTTGGTGCTGACATCTCTTTGAGGCGCGCGTGGAACACAACGTGCCGTCGACCCGGGCCTAGTCCTAATCGGACGGCGAGCTACCCATTGCTCACCGTCCGCAAGCCCGCAACTACGGTGGCCGAAATCCGGCTCGCGACTCCCGACGCCCGGGGCGTCTCCTGCGGCGACTAGGGGCGCGACGGCGCGAATCTTGCCTCTCCCTCGCGCGCACCGCCTCCTCCTTCGCGAGCATTACTGCTTCGCAGCAGAAGGAAGTGACGGCCTCTCATGCACTCTCGCTCCGGACCATGGCCTGAACCAGGGCCGGACGCGAGAGATCGCCGCCGCCGATCGCCTCCGAGAGGACACGGCGGTGCTCCGCCCAAGCCGGCAGACCTCCACCGTATGCTCCACCGTGTCCTCCGGGCGATCCACACAGTGGTGACACCCGGGCGTTTCCTCCCGCCTTATGCGGAACAGGAACCTTCCGAAACAACCGTGTCCGGTGAGGACCTACGTCAGGCGGAAGGTGAGGACGCCGTGGCGCCTCTCTAGCAACTCCTCAAAGAGGGGACTTGTCGCCGAAATTGTGGCGTGCCCAATCTGAAGTGTCCTGGTGGTCCATTCCAGAAATATTGTTTTTCTAGATTAACTTTTTTTAAATAAAATATGTACCAATAGTTCGTAATCCATTCCACCTGTATCCTAGTATATAGTTATCTGTGTCTGTATCGTAATTAATTAAAGTTTCATTTAAACTAAATCACTGCCGTTCATATTTGACTACCTACGTTGGTATTGATCAAATTATTTGTGGTTTCGTTAAAACGTGTTGTATTTTTCAGGGACTGGCTTTGAAAGCGAAAGAGAGCAGTAAAACCGTTGGTATAGATTACAGAGGTAAGTTCTATTATGCAAAATAATAATATATCCTGCTTTAGTTTCTCAATATAATTTTAATGAACGAACCACTCTCTGTAGGTTACAAGCCACCAGCGCCACCTCGCGCCACCGGTCCGCATCGCTACGTCATCCTGCTCTATGAACAAGCCGACGGCAACAATTTCCTGCCCACTGTGCCTTCCACACGACACCGGTTCTCACTCGCCAAGTGGCTAGTCGGTAAAAACATTTGTGGACCAGTCGCGGGAATTGAATTCAAGACTGAATACTAGATGGCGTTAGTAGTTTCGAGTATGATTCCACTTTGAAATGGAATGGAATATTCTCTGAGTTTTAGTAGATACCTAATAGGTAAAGCCTTTACGTTAAAAGTTTTGTCTTCTAAAAATAATTAAGTACGTAGGTACGTAGTTAAGTAGTGTTGTAAGTATTTCGACATAGATTTAAGTAGTGATACCTAGTTTATTATCAAAAATATTGTTTCAAATATGATAATATCTTCTTCTTCTTTAAATAGAATAATCTGTTGCCGTGCATTATTCAAAAACTCGAAAATGGCTTGACCGATTGATTTTACAGGAGGAACTGTTGAAATATAGGTAACGAAAATATAAATGCGTCTGTGAGGTAGATGTTAGAAATGAAATTCAAATATATTTTTTTTCGTTTGTTTTGACTATAAATTCTTAACACTGAACTGAAGTATTAAGGGGTAATGAGAATTTAAAAAACGTATAAATAAGACATTCATTAATTCTTATTATTCTTACAGATGGTGGATAGACCTATTGTACTTTAAAAATAAAGAGGTCTAAAGAATTTAAGAAGAAATCATAAAAACAAAATAACTATCAAGTTTACGCTTTGAGATTGCCTATATTCTTACAATAAGTAAATATCATAAAACCTCCAAAGAAGGTAATGGTTTAATACTTTCCATTAAATAACAATCAAACTGTTCAGTTTAACGAAGCTAATAAAATAACAAAAAATAAATAAATTTATGTTCAGCTGTATTTACAATTGAATACAAATACTAAGGCTTAATTAACACAACGCTTATACTCTTCGTGCAAAAACACATTTCTTTTGTTTCATTTCAACGGACAAGTTGAAAAATAATGGCGGCACGAGCTGAGCGTAGGCTGCGCGCGCGCACGCGACACTTCCCTCTCACCTCGCGGCCCACGCGCCACCACCGTGCACCGCGCCTAATTTATATCAACAAATTATTTTCTCATCTCTAACTACTGGTTTTATCCAAAGTGATTTATTGTTGACGACCTAATGATATACAATTTTTAACATTTACTTTTCGTTGGCGAATGTTGTTACGGGTCACCAAAATAATGCGAATGTCACGTGGTGTGACAGTTCTCGGAATAAACACCATGGTCCATGACCCGGGTGGTCCCTTACAGTTTTATAGTGGTACTTAATATGTCAATGTATTATAGCCGCAGTTGTTTTCGGACAGTTTTATAAAGTATCACAAGGTTTAATTGTGTTTATAAAAGTTCATTCAATTTCACTTGAGTGTCGTTTTTAACTTGACTTTAAAAAATGTCTTCGTCTTCGACAATTTATTACGGGTCTGTTTTTTTCCTGGTTTTTTTTTCGGGAATTCTATAGCAAGTTGTACGATTTAGGAATTGTTATGTTTTGAGCACAACTCAATCAATCCTGTAACACCAGGAGCCTACAGTTTTTGCCACAAATTTAGGGTTATAGTGTAATAAAATTTAACTTATTGCTGCGAAGCTGTTATAGCACTTTTGAAAGCAACTCTTAAAATATTATCTTGATGCCTCACGTAGAAAAGTATAGTTTTACATAGGATATTGTTCTTGACTTGTCAGACTTGTTCAAGGGCTTACAAAAGCGTTTTTCACATTAGATTATCTGAATGTTGGATGACTTAGTAATTGCACTTTAGAATAATGCTCTATTTAGGATCCATGTACATAATAAGCACGCGCTACTGCTGAGCATGCTGGGTTCGATTCCTAGGTCGGGAAAAGTGTTATTGGGTTTTCCTATCTGGAATTTCTCAGTAGCTGCCCGGAGTCTGGATTTGTGCCAGGTTGATGGCAATAATGATGGCGTCCCATGGGACTTAAACATGACTGGCGCAATTTGGGTGTACTAAGGTACACCTCTGCCCATCCCTTCGGATAAAAAAGGCGTGATGTTATGCAACGTGATTCCAGAAATCAGAAAAAGAGATCGTAACAGAAATATATTTCCGGAATTTATGTTCTTAACGGGAGTTCCACAGGGCTCGATACTTGGCCCGTTACTCTTTCCATTTTAACAAATAAAAATAACCACGAGACGCTACGCTGCGCCGGCGTAGTCTAGGTCTAGCTAGCTAGGGCGTCGATACCGGTATTCAGTATTACTGAAAAACCGGGATACCGGTAATTTTTTACCATTTTTAATACCGGTATTGGAACCTGTAAAACCGGTATCTCGGTATTTTGACTTGTGTAAAAGTAGGACCAAGTTTTTTTTTTTACCTCGCACAAGCGCCCTTTGTTTGTACTTGTAGTGTAGGTACGTATTGAATCATACTTGCTGTTGCAGTGTCATGTCTGTGCGCCATGATGTCGCACCATGGAACGGTGCAACGGTCTTTCTTTATCGCACGTGTATTCTAATGAGTAGCACGCTCTCGCTCGGTTACCTACTATAGTTTGACCAAAAGCGCTGTACCGCGCCTTAAGAATGCGCGGTGAGGCGGGGGGCAGTGTTGACGAATAATCGGCGTGGCGCCGTGAGCATTGATGAATGAACAGCCTGCACTGCCCCCCCGTCTCGCCGCGCACATACCTAAGGCGCGGTACAGCGCTCTTGGTCAAACTATAATACCTACTCACACCACAACGCTACAATTAAGGTCGAATACTCTAGGCAGTGGTTCCCAAAGGTGACTGGACCGCGAGAAAAAAGGGGCTTAACTATATGAATGAAGGACTGTTCAAATAAGAAAAAAAATTCAGTTACAACCGAAAATTTTAATACTTAACTAAATGATGGGAGTGCTATTTCAATGTTGTCGACAAAAAAACGGAAATAAATACATCCTTGTATTTGTTTCCAATTTTTTGTCAACAACAACTTAACATCAACACCTATTCCTCCTCCTATCTTTGGCATTAACTTGTATTTTAGTTACTTTTGGTGGAAGTATTGTTGGTCATTTACATATTTTATTTTAAGACTAATTGTTCATTAAAAGTAAAGTTTATTGAATTTTGTTTTTTTTTTGCATTTATTGTGTTTGTATTTCAATAAAACAAATGAAAATGATGAAATAAGGGAAAGAAAGATGTGTTTTACTTCAATAGAGAAAACAACAAAAAAAAAACGAAAAACCGGGATGTGATGTGATTCCCGGTTTTGATATTTTGAAAACCGGTATAATACCGGTATTGCCATGATACCTAATACCGCATAGCCCTAGGTCTAGCAAAAGTAGAGAAGATTTGAAGAGTATAACTATAGGTTTAAAACAAACCTTGAATTCCGCTTAACATAATATTGTATGAGTCTATTTATATTGGCAGTACTTACAATCTTAAAATTGGGACTTATTTTTGAGTAAACCCCTTTTTTTTTTCTTTTTTTTTTGGGGATGGGAAATCATCAAATGTCTTCTCCCACTCTGGGCGGAGCGAGAGGGCGTGTCAGACTTTTACTGACTAAAACCCACCCGTGTTCCTTCCGTTGCCCGTGTGCCGGGGCCGCGATATCCCTTTCGGACAAACCCGCAAACCCAGCAGGCATTGGTCCTTACGGACCCCGTCAGTTGGTGCAGACATCTCTTTGAGGCGCGCGTGGAACACAACGCGCCGTCGACCCGGGCCTGGTCCTTATCGGACGGCGAGCTACCCATTGCTCACCGTCCGCAAGCCCGCGCCTACGGTGGCCGAAATCCGGCTCGTGACTCCCGACACCCGGGGCGTCTCCTGCGGCGACTAGGGGCGCGAGGGCGTACAGCCTGCATCTCCCTCGCGCTCTCCGCCTCCTCCTTCGCGAGCATAACTGCTTCGCACAAGGAGCTGACGGCCTCCCATGCACTCTCGCTCCGAACCATGGCCTGAACCAGGGCCGGACGCGAGAGATCGTCGCCGCCAATCACCTCCATGAGTACACGGCGGTGCTCCGCCCAAGCCGGGCAGATCTCCACCGTATGCTCCACCGTGTCCTCCGGGCGATCCACACAGTGATGACACCCGGGCGTTTCCTCCCGCCTTATGCGGTACAGGAACCTCCCGAAACAACCATGTCCGGTGAGGACCTGCGTCAGGCGGAAGGTGAGGACGCCATGGCGCCTCTCAAGCCACTCCTCAAAGAGGGGACTTATCGCCGCAATTGTGGCGTGCCCAGCGCTGGGTTGCGACAGTCGCACTCTCCATGCCGCCATGAGATCCCGCCGGAGTTCTGTCCGCTGTGCCGTGATTTCTCGAGGCAGCGGAGTTACGCTCTTGAGTAATCCCCTGTAAGAACAATTAGAGTTAGTAAAATGTATGGATATTTCGTCTAAAAAAGATCGGTTTATTAGTAACATGAAGTTTTCCGTTACATGCATCATATGTGGCAAATGTTTATGAAATAATGTCTAAAATAAGCAGAGGACAAATAAATAAGTATCCATCTAATTCATTTCAGTCGCTTAAGAACACGAACTAATGAATTATTAACAAGATCAGCTATTTATATTGGGATTTAGTTTTTAATTAAACAAGCTTTGAAATTGATTTGTTACAGGTTACTTTGTTTATTTTTCGCAAAAAATAATACAACGTAGGTATGGTCATTATCGTTTTACTGAATATTAACAGGGTGTTATTAAGACCAATATTTTGTTTTTACTTGCCACAAAATACCTTTGGATTAATAAATTGTAAGCAACATACTAGTTTAAAAATAGAATAATTACGTATCCAATGCTAAATGCACTAAAATAAATTATGATGCGAATTAATTTTATTTTGTAATAAACAAACATAAATTCCTAGAAGTGTCACGTAATCATACAAATGTTGAATGAATGATTAATTCCGGTTAACCACAGAATGACACAGGGAGTGATCAGTGCTCTTATTAATTCTAAGAACAAAAAATATTTGTTACAACTTTGTTTTTTATTCCTTTCTTTAGTGGTGGTTTTAAGCTGAAGGTCTCGACTTAGTTTTGTTTTGTTACTGTCGGACCTGGTAGGTAGGTACTAGTGACGTAATGCACCAAAATATTCTCTTTAATTATTTTCTATTCTCTCCAACGTATCCATTGAATAATATTACAGGTAGGTAGGTACTTGATATAGTGTTAATCGCTGTGGTAGCAACAAGAGATAACAAACAAAACGAGAATGATGCGAAAAGGATAGCTGGCATAATACCTATGCATAGATTACTATTCTAAGATTAAATGATACCTACTCAATTATTCAAATACATATAATCCACTCTTTAGATTACTAAACGCTATTAGAATCCATTCACAGATGACATCACCAAGTCAAGTGCAGGTTCCGTCAAGCTATCCTCCTAATTAACAATTATGTTGAAAGGTAAAAAAGAAACAAAACTTTCTGATAGATATCTAATGGTTGAGTTGTCATATCACGGACTTGAATGTCGCATCTTTTTTGACAGGAAGCTCGTCTATCGTAAATTAATCGACATGGCTCTCCAGAAACACCAAATTACTGAACCGGTTTGGCGTGTGCGCGGGCGCTGACCCGCCGGAAATACTTGCGACGCAACACCCATAGAGAAACTCGCCACGTTTTTCTTAATATTCAAATGGAGGACATTACGGTGCATGATTTCGAACCCTCGATGTCATCAATATTCTACATGATATTGAAATATTGAACTTGCAGGAACGTAACTTTTTTTTTGTCTTTTTTTTATTACATATTGTAGAGAAGTGTTGTGCTTTGTGTATATTCGGCCTCGTACCTAATTTCTTTATCACAGTTGCACGTCATAAAACGACAGTGACAGTTAGATAATTTCAGCCCTAGGAAATTTTTCATTTGCTATTGTTGTTAAAAGTAAGTAAGTATAGTACGGTCAACTTTACGGTTTAGAAACTATATTAAGCCTATATTCTAGAATATTTGAAAGAAAGAAAGAAAAATATTTTATTTGGGACACGCACAGGAAATACAAACAGCAAGTAACAATAAAAAAAAAAAAAAAAAAAGGAGCATTTAAAAACTAAGAAAATAAAAAGACCTGTGCGAGGCCAAAAAGGCTCCAGCAATCTCAGCATAATGCGGCGATATTTAAAAAAATATATAATTCATTAAAAATATAATATAATTAATTAAATCAAATAATATATAATAAATACCGCAGCGCTAGTGTTCTGATAGGGCCCAATTTGCACTATTCTATTTATGGTTCTATTTATTCATCTTTTTATTTGCACCAGAGGTTTTGAAAATTAATAGCATATCATTTTTTTTATAGATACCTAACCTACCTACAGATACAGCTAGAGCAGTTAAAACTTTACAGTATATAACACACGCTCGTTAAGTGGATGGATAGGTATGTTGTTGTAATTAGTGAAGTATCATATTCAGCTTGTATATAGATTTAATCAAATCTATTAATTTTTAATAGATACACCTATAGATACAGCTAAAACAGTTTAAACTTTACAGTATAAGGCCGCCATTACACTTTTACTTACAAGTGTAATGGCGGCTGTATACTGTAAAGTTGCTTCCGATGTTAGTAACTGAACACAGACTCGATAAGCGGATAAGTAGGTATGTTGTTGTAATTAGTGAAATATCATATTCAGCTTGTAATAGATTTAGTCAAAAGGGAGGAGCTCGTGGCTAAGTAACAACAGCCGCACTGGTCGATCCATCAGGTTAAGCTACGCTTGCCGGGGTTGGTCAGTGGATGGGTGACCATCTTTACATACCGAGAATCCTCCGTGCCTCGGAAAGCACGTTAAGCCGTTGGTCCCGGCTGTCATTCGTGGATCTTTGACAGTCGTTACGAGTCGTCAGGAGCCCGAAAGTCTGACACCAGTCTTACCAAGGGGTATCGTATTACCCAGTTACTGGGTTGTGGAGGTCAGATAGGCAGTCGCTCCATGTAAAATACTGGTATTCAGCTGCATCCGGTTAGACTGGAAGCCGACCCCAACATAGTTGGGAAAAGGCTAGGCAGATTGATTGAATAGATTTAGTCAAATCTATATTTTTTTACATATTGACTAAATAAATTATAATTGGTTCCTTTATTTATTCAGAGCAATAAACAGTTATTACAACACACTGAACAGCTTCACCAGAATATTATTCTAGATAATATGCTTATTTCGAGAGTTGTCTAGATCGTGAAAATATATTCGAGCACCTATGTAGGTACAGTCAGGGAAATTAATTGATTTGCAAATTAACTACCAACTTAAATTGTCAGTATATTCAAACCACAGCTGCCATTCTTTGACAGTTCTATGAAATGGCTATGACACGTCAAATTGACTCAAGGCGTCAATTTGCTTAACAATGAATTTCCTTGAGTCAACCTACTTCTAGTTATTTTGGTATAAAACCACTTTAGAATTTATTTACGTATTTTCACTGAGCCCACTAGATATTCTCGTAAGCAAAATAATAGTTGGTACCTAGTGTAGGTATCAACTCAACTTGTATTATATAAAACATTTGAGTGAGCTTATGGACGATGCAAAAAATAAACACATTATGTTAAATACAATATAAGGAACAGCAAAAAACATTGACCGATTAACACTGGCCAAGCAAGTGACGCTGCGGGCGGTATCTAGCGTCGAACAAGTTAAGCCATGGCAATGCCCGCTATTTTCCTTATTACCTATGATTACATTCTACGGCCAAAACGTTTGGTTATTGAATTACATACATTTGATAAACATGTAATTGACTTAATAAAATCATTATACATACTTATAGAAGTTTGTCTCTGGGACATGACCACAAGCACGATTATACGAATTATCAAAATTTATATGTATACGTATACGATCTACATTTATGTTAAATGCTGCTATTAGAAATTGAATTTTAGTGATTTCAGATTTATATAACTGGATTTTGGATAGGGAAAAATTATTTTAGTTCTCTATGGACGTGTAGAAGGCAATGCACAGCAAAATGCTTTTTACTGGTGAACCTAGATCTTGTGGTTTGAGAAGGGATTCCGAATGTATGAGGAACTTTTACGATGAAAGTGATGATGAAGTCTGGTGGAGTTCTGCACGTGTTAAGTTTCTACAGGCTATGGGTACAGATATGGAAATAATAAATATATCTCGAGAATCAATCTGCTTGCGAACTTCCAATGACTAATGAGTGGTAAAAAATTGGTACTTCTTTTTGTGCCATGTTTTTGACTTTGATGGCTGAAAAAATACTCGTAATAGTTGCCATCAAACGCCCTTATAACTGTCCCTGCACTGAATGATTTATTCAGCAACATCATTCACGTGTCGCAATTGCAGTTATATGTGAAAAGCCAAAAGCTACGGCTTCCTTCCGGTCACCCACGCGCGGCCCACGCCTGGCCATCCCACGCCACGGTATAATATCAATCAATTCGGCTAAATCCACTTCTATAATAATGCAATCGTTTCAAGTTTATATTGCAACATGGAGTTTAGAACTTCGACATAAACTTGTTTGTTTTTTCGCTGTCGCTGAATTTTAACCCTTAACTACTAACGTATATTTACTTGCATTAACACTGATGTACGTCTATCCTGACCTATGTTTTTAATTCACAAGACCCCAATATAAACTACGGTACATTCTATAGTATGCCAAGAATTCAATAAAGCATATCCTGTAAAAAGTAACGATCAATACTAAACCAAAATTGAATGAATGGGCCACTTAGAACAAGCAGAGATATTTTATGTAATTTATATAACGAAAACTCATTGACTTCTGATGAAGCTGTTCATAATAATGTAAGAAACTATTACAAGATATTTAAAAGAGTCTGCGCCCAAGCTAAATCTAAATTAATAAGTAACAAAATTTGTATTTCTAACAATAAAATAAAAGTTGTGTGGCAGGTAATTAACAAAGAAACTGGAAACAAAACAGCGAGATCAGAATGAATTGTCTTTAAAATTGATGATGAAACCATTTCAGGTAAGTTAAAAGTGGCCGAGACACTAGAAAATTTATTTACCAACATCCCAATAGAAGTTACGAAATCTCTCCCCTCATCATCTATACTAGATGAATCTCTTCTAAAAGAAAGCTTCAGTAAGGACATTCCAAGTTTTGAATTCAAGCCCATTTCTATTGTCACAATTTAAAAAGCTATCAAAAGTCTTAACATAAAAAACACTAAAGACTCATGGCGGATTCCTGTTATGGTTCTTAGAAATATCATTAACACGATTGCCCCTGTCCTAACACGTATATTTAATCAATATTTAGAGAAAGTAGTACCAATTTTCAAATCTTGTAGTAAAAGTGATCCCTCTAATTATATTATTATATCTGTGCTACCAGCATTGAGTAAAATATATGAACAAATTATTCTAGACCAAAGGTTGTCACATTTTAATTCAAATGGGATTCTATATAGTCACCAGTTTGGTTTCACGAAAAGTAGGTCGAAGACTGACGCAGGAGTAAAACTTATCAGTCACATTTTGGAATTCTGGGAGAAATCCCAGGGTGCAATTGGCATTTTTTGTGACTTCTCAAAAGCGTTTGACTACGTTGACCACAATACACTGATCCGTAAATTACACTACTACGGAATTCGTGGACAAGCTACTGATCTTGTTCTTTCCTATCTATCAAACAGGCAGCAAAAAGTAAACGTAAATAAGGGACGTCCTCGGAGTCTCTAGTTAAAATGGGCGTGCCTCAAGGTTCAATTCTCGGCTCTTTCTTATTTCTAGTTTATATAAGTGACCTTCCTAACATGATGGCCAACTTATCTTATAATTATATTTGCTGATGACACTTTTCTTAATTTTGAAAAGATACAGAAACATCAACAACACATCTTACATGTCAACGATAGTTTGGCTGTTCTTTCGAAATGGTTCGCAGCTATTAATCTTTTACTTAATGCAAACAAAACTAAATGTATTAGGTTCTCATTACCAAATTTAACTCAATTGGTTCTAAATTTAAAACTTGACGGCAAAAAACAAGATGCAATACCGGAAACTGTATTTTTAGGAATGACTTAGGATTTAAAATTGCAATGGGGTGCCCACATTAGAACTCTTTCAGGTAGATTAAGTTCAGCGGCATATGCAGTAAGAAAAATAAGGCAGTTAGCTGATATAGCCACAGCTAGGTTAGTATACTTTGCTTAATTCCTCAGTATCATGTCTTATGGCGTTCTGCGGTGGGGATCGGCAGCTGACGTAGAATCAATTTTCATTTTACAAAAAAGGGCAATCCACGCTATCTATAAAATGGGTCCTCACGAGTCCCTTAGAAGCAAATTCAAAGAAATTGATATACTGACTCTGCCTTCTCAATAAATCTTAGAAAGTATTTTGTATGTTCGCTAAAAACTTAGGACTTTTCAAAATACGAGTAAGAAGCGATTTCCATAATATAAATACACGTAATAGACATGAAATTGTGATACCAAAATTTTGATTAACGTGTAAAAGTAAGTGTAAAACCTACAGGCATTCTGGGATTTCTAAGGGTTGTGGTGGATAGCAGTGCTACTTAGGTTGCCGATTTAAAAAAAAAAAACAGTAATATTAGAAAAATTGTGGTAATGGTAGTTAAAAATATCTTAAGGGGTGTCAATTTCCGAAGGATTTCAATGTTCCCGGTTGGGAGGTAAGGGCTCCTGTACTCGATATTTGAATACAGAAATAGTTTTTAAATCACGAATGCTAGGCGAAAGTGAGTTGTGGAAGTCTTACAGCATGAACAGAGAAGGAATATGAATAGTAGCTAGAACTTAGCGATGGGAAGTTCAAAACCCACATCAATCGTGTCCTTATCAAGAAAGCATATTATAAAATTAAAGACTACGTTGAAGACAAGGAAGTTTGGCAATAATTCCTTCTGCATATGTGGCTTCCCTGGTGCCTCATTAACGGAAAATTAACGTTTACTAAAGTAAAACAAGTAACTCAACGTAGCGCTCGCAGAGTTAGTTTTCTGATTTTACCGAAGATGAGAACTAAGTTTGGCAAAAAAAAAATAACTTTTGAACACTTTTACAACAAAACATCTATAAAAAGTTACACTCATTCAATGCATACGAGTACAAAACTCAATTAGCTGAATATTTAATCGCAAATAACACCCTTCCTAAAACTTGAATGCATTGGATGGGTGTACATAATTGCTACCGTGACGTCTGTGACGAACTTTATATTTATAATTTATTTTAAGCATTGTTCTCATATAAGTGACTTTGTGTCTTTTTTGAGAATAAATATCTTTAAAACTAAATTATGTAAGAGTCTATTAACTGCTCCCAAATTATTGTTTATTTTCTTTTACATTCTTCCTTGATATAATCATCCTATTATTTGACATTATATACCTGCAATTTAATTTCAACTCTTTATTAGTGGCTTTTGTGGACATGATAATTATTCAGATTTGTTACAGTGATAATAGCAATCATGTCATTTCGTTTAAAATAGGCTTTTATTTTTAGTAATTTATTTATCCTCTATATAGATTCTTTTCTATTTTGTGAGTGTAAGAAGGCTGTAGGCTTAGTGGACTGTAGATTTGTTGACCATCTTCTATTTTTTTAATTACCTGGTACTTGCTGTTGAATTAAAGAAAAGTAATATTGGTGCGTTAAGTGTAATAGGGATGATGACTAAAAATTTTTTTTTAGTCCTTCATTGAGATTATAAAAAAATATTGGACACGTATTTTTTATTTTTTACGTAGTCTCAGTATAGTCTCAGTAAAGATTACGGCGATACATTGAGGTAAAATGTGTCATGACGTCACGAGTATGTAGATTTTATACGTACTAGTGACGTATCGACCCCACTCCCCAACTTAAAATGCGTTTTATCTAAGTTTTTTTTTATTAATATGATAAAACAAAAAATACGTGTCTAATATTTTTTTATTATCTGACTGACGGACTAATTAGAATTTCTTTTTTTTTACCCAGGAATCATCCCTATTATAATTTGTATATAAAAACAAAATGTAAAAAAAATCTAGTGTCCAAAAATAGCCTCTCCTTCAATGGCCTTTAAACTTATTAATCAGTCTCAATCCACTTATTAACCTCAGAACTGATAACAATAAAGAATTGATACAGTGATCTTACAATTATGATAAGAAAATGCCTGCAAATTATTTTTTTTTTAAATTGTTCGGCGCACTTCGAGCTCGCGCCGCAGAGTTTCGTGAAAACGTGTGGTGAAATAGTAACAAATTCTCTAACGATGTTATTCAATATTTACAAAAATTAACAAAAAAAAATGTTTATTGCATTTCTAATGATGCAAACTTTTATCGATTGTGATATTTTTCAGTTCTGAGCAGATTTACAGCCGATATGAAACGACATCTTAAATTTGCAACAGATTTTCTTACGGTTTCTGATACTACCATTGCTATTTTGTTTGCTCGGCACTAGATTTTTTAGGCTCATTGAATTCCTTAGGATGCAAGCTTTTTTCGATAGGAATTTTTTACATTTGTGAGCAGATTTATGACCGATATGAGTCTTTATATGAAATTATTTTACTATTGTCAACTTCATAAGCATTTTTACCCCTATTTTACGAAATATTTTTGTTCTAGCGTGCAGTAGCCAGAATGCATTATAGTTTTTTTAAAGGGTGTATTTATACATAACTGGCGAAATATGAGTGTACTATGGGTAGTAGGTACACCTTAAATAAATGTATTTTCTTTCTTTCTTTCTTAACAACAAAAAACAACGTCGCAAGTGCCGTTTGTAGGGACAGGTCAAATTCGAAGTTTCAATTAATCTTTCTTCAAAACGCCCTTCCAGACTTCTTAATAATACATATAGGTAATGTTTGGACTTTAAAAGAGGCCATGACCTCTGAGTTTATTTCGGCATTCCTTCTCAGAGACCAGTCAGCTAGGAAATTCCCGCACCATCTAGTTTAAAAATGTTGACTCTTGTAAAAGTGTCTTAGCAGATCTACTTAGAGAAATAAACATTTAATTTCGAGCTACTCGTAAGCATTCACTAAGATTCTCCATCATTTACCCATCCTTACTTAGAGGACCTAAGCTTTAGAGTCTTCAAAAATCATGTTTAACACTGATCGTTTTCTGGTTAAGCAAACTAATAGTTACTTTTTGAATTACCTTGTGACTCAAATCAGGAAGTAAAAGAAATCCATAAAAGATATTTACTTAATAGCTGCTTTTGATCACACGCTCTCCGGTGATGGAAAAGAGTCACAATTACATATCCACAGGATTTACTTAATTTAAATATCGAATGTTATTGGTACTTATAGCTGTTTGGGGTCGTTCCCTGCCAAACATTAATGCAAGATTCCAAAGTAACTATGGTGGTTTGGTCCGTTCTAAACTGTCTTGATACAACATGGACTACAAGCAAATTTTCTATAGATTGTAGGTTTACCATAAATAGGAAAACTTAACAAGTTCCATGCCCAAGCAATATTGCCGAATGCTATTATTCCACCTTACGGCTTTACATACAAATATGGGTACCGCTCCCGATTACAAACAAAACAATATCTAATAACTCGAAAATAATCAGGTAAACATTATCAACGTGTGCTTTATTGTTAAATAAATAAGGCCAAGTGCGTTAGATAAAGTTACATTAAGAGAGTTTCTAATGCAGTCATCACCAAATACAGCGCAGCGCAAGCGCGGCCCGTTTCTCAATGGCCGAGATAACTGCGCGAGCGACGTCATGGTTAAATCTGAACGAAGGCTAACTGGAGGCGTTAGCGGTGCCGAAGCAATTAAATTAATTAATTATTTCCTTTCAAATTCGCTTGAATACATCAATAAATATGTACCTACATTTTTAAAGGGAACGCGCCGTATGGCGAGACGACCCGGATAAATTTGATTTAATTATTAATTATATCAGTAATCGATTAAACGATGTTATGAAGTCGTAATCAATTAATGTCGATTAATGGTAGAACTGTAATAAGTTTGAAAAAAGATGTAATTTGTTAACAAATCTTTTGATACTTACTGGAAACCTGTCTTTTGACTATACCAAAGACTATCTATGTGTTCTACAATATTACAGGGAGCTTAAATTTTATTGCTGACATTGAGCAGGACCTAGCCATTCTTACAAATAGTCACGATATTCAGAAATGTATGTACCTACATAGGTGTATGTCAGTCGCTTTGATTGACCAGCAGATGCTTCGCAACAGCGCTACTGCGGAATCTTGTGCCATCTTAATGAAAGGTTAGGAAGTGAAGTAACGCAACAGTATGTGAGCATATGTTGACATTCTCCATTAGCATGTTGGATGTACCGGCGCCGGCGCCGGCAGTGCGGTGCGGCGCGATGCGGTGGCCGTGACACGCGTGGTGCCGTCGTGCGTACGCCACAAATTCGCCGTTCATTGATAAAAACCGACGCCCACTCGTCGCGGAGGCTCCATTCACCGGCGCCGCTGGTTGCGCAACGCGCATGCGTGGCCCTCCGCCGACCCCCGCACCCCGCACTCCCGCCGAAACCTTCATTCGAAACACTAACAGCCTTCCACAACGCTTGTCACTATTTCACCAGAAGACGCGAATTCTAACGTCTCGTGTTCCGTAATGTTCATTCACAAATATACGCTTTTATGATAGGTACCTGTTTTTACTTAACACATAATATAATATTGTAAGTACCAACTTTTAATATTGCATGTCACACGATCGGAGCATCCAATTAACCCATATGGAAATAAGTAACGCTGTTTAGCATTATCAATTTCAAATTCTACGAAACCAGTCCTAGGTAGACTAACCTGCCTCCCCAATATTGATTCCTTTAATGTCTGATCAATCTAGACTAGCCTCACTATTTATATATGAGTAGCTGCGCTCCGCGGTTTTACCCGCATAATTCTCGATCCCGTGGGAATATCGGGATAAAGGGTATGTCCCTCTCCAGGTCACGGTCTACCCATGTGCCAAATTTCATCCAATTCCGGTCAGCCGTTTTAGCGTGAAAACGTAACAAACAAACTTTCCTTCGCATATATAATATTATTAACATATATATTAATATGGTAAGAATAAGTTAGGATTTACTGCGAGGTATTCTTGTAACTCGATATAAAATTCTGCATGAACGAAAAAAGTATTCCTCCACGTTGACCTCGGTATTGTTTGCAAGCCACATTGCTCGAGGAAATGGAGAATTATTAAAGGCAACCGCAGAAAAGCGCCACAAAAAGATGCGGCGCGACTCTGGTAGAACAATTTCCATGAAGTTTTCATTGAAAATTTTCTAGAGTCGCGTCGCACCTGTCTGCAGGAACCTTAAATAATACACAATATACGATTTCACGCTTCCCATCTGTAATCGCCTCTTTTCTAACAAACGTAACATTCGAAGTTTTCATAAGTAGCCGTAAACTTGATAAGCCATTGCCATAAAGTTCTAGTAGCTTAGTTGAATATCAAAAGGTATCGAGTAGAATATAAGCTCGATTTTAACGACGATTTTACATCGCGAACATTAAGTAGAGTCATAAAAGGGTGAAGGGAATCTGAATTGAGATTATCGGTTTACATATCGTAATATAATATCAGAGTACTCATACACAAGTAGAAGTCAGTTCGCTATCACCTTAACGTCTTCGAGAGTTATGCAGGGAATATTAATTGAAGTCGAATTTATGCGGGTTTACTCGTACTTTTAATAAATAATCCCGAGCGCGACTTGCCAGGTGATCGCTAACTCGGAATATGTCATAAGATGGTCCGGCATCCTGTTATATCGTCTCAGAAAAGTTAAATAGGTACTCGTACATATAATATTAATGAAATTAAGACTTCATCAAAAACAACAAATAGTAACATAATATTCCATTGATTTTATAACAATAACAGTTAGAGACGAGCTTTAAAACTGTTATTTATGGCTCGGGAATGAATAACGTCAAATAAGTTTTTAAGAGTCCAATACGATTTTGATAGTTCTGCTATTTCAACATCATCAAGTACACACATTAGACCGTAAAATTCTACTACGGAATACAGAACATGGACCTCTTAATCAATTCAGCTCATCACAGTCCACTGAAAATAGGCTATACTCCGAAATGGCCCCACTACCCGATTTTCCGCTTTCTGCATTCAGTCTGTCCCCATCGCCACGATGGTCCATTTAGCGGGGGGTGTCACAAACTACACTTGCCAATACGCGGTCTCCTCTCCAGCACTCTCGCGTCTGTTCCAACGGCTTTCGGACCTTCGACAGACATGGCCGACTTACCGCCACTTCAGTTTGAACTCAATAAGCTATGTCAATCACTCGAGTTCTTTTCCAGATAATCTCCTCAGTAACTTATTCTTTCTTAAGAGACTACGAGCATACCTCGCTCCATAGCGCGCTGAGCGACTTTGAATTTGTCGACCAATCCGACTGTCAGTTCCGACATCTGCACCGTATGGCATGACGGGTAGGATGCTGAAAGATCTGGTCTTCCAACATTGCATTGGCTCGGCTCGCGCGCATTTGGTCACTGTTCTAACCTAACCGATTTGTTCGGGCTTCCACAAGCGGCGTGAAATGCAAGACAACACTTAACATTTATGTAAAAAAAAAAAACGGTTAGGTTAGAATTGTGACCAACTGCGCTACTTCCAAGTTGGTCGGTTTCCATATTATCATATTTGGAATTCCAATAAAAGTCCTTTTTGTACTTTGTTTAATTTGTCGTATGCCGCCGCCATGATGCACAACAAAAACAATGCTAAATCAACGCCTCTAGCGGTGGATAATCTAGTGGTGATATTTTACGACATGATCACAAATTTTTGGACCTTTTTGGAATTTGTGACCAGCGGTCGTTGTTCTATTTCATGAAATACAACCATTTCATAAAATGATCAATTCTAAGATCTGGCCACGACATCTACAGAGCCGCTATCTAATTACGCAACACATTTTCGATTTGCAATTGAGTCAAATTTGTTTCGTTTGACTAGAATTGCTTTCAATTTACAACTTTTGAAAGCAATTCTTGTCAAACGAAACAAATTTGACTCAATTGCAAATCGAAAATGTGTTGCGTAATTAGATAGCAGGTGTCTATTAATAATATCAAACTAAAGTGTTGTTTCTTAAATAATAATAATATTAATTTATAGGTTATAGCGGCAGCGGAAGTCGCAATAATAACAATAAATTTTATGACCCATGTTTCAAGTTGTATGCGAAAAGCAGGTTGATATCTATCTCAGATTTTAATAGATTCATTAGTTTACGAGAATAGAATGGGAAAAACCCATGTTTTATTAATGATACGCTTAAAATCTCCCCATACAATGGTATATAATATCAATATGGATCAATATATTAATTGAAAGGAGCATATCAGTTGTCAGTCGCAGGTGTAAAGCTTTTTATGTTAAATAGGTATTCAGTTATTATTAGGTAAATATATTCTGAACTTGAAGTCGTTTGAAATGGCTGTATAAACAATACTTTTAGTATATGCAATTCTATATAATAATAGTATAAGCATATTCCTTAGCTTTTATTCCTTTATATATTATTATATTACTGCTTGTTGCAAACGTCAAATTCCTTAACTACACCTACACTATTAATTTATAGAGATGAATTGCAATACAAAATTAGTTTTTGTTACAGGATAGGTACCTATATTATAACATTTATAAAATTTTGCCAATCCTTAATTTATTTAACCTCAGAATCAGAATCAGAATTTATTTATTTGTAAGAATGTAGTTTTACATAGTATGGTGTAATATGTTTTTTAAGTTCTATACACTCTACCACAGTATAATATGGTGTACAAAATATTAAAATGTCGTCCAAGTACAATTAATTTTAAGATTTTTGATTTACAATAAGTCCAATGAGAATTAATATTTTTATGTTTACGTAATCGTTACTTTAAAATCTGTAGACAATGTACAAATAATTCCAGTACGTATCTTTGAAACGAGCACAGTTTCTAAGTTTCTAATTAATTGACCGAATGCAAAGTCGTTTTGGAAAACGTTAAGTAGAGTGCACGACAAATACTATAGGTACGTACCCTAAATGCAGGTTAACGCACCTGAGCCGGTTTGTAATTAAGAATACGTTTAAATTCATTAAAAAGCATTAAAACTTTCCTCGATACACATTCAATAAACGACACGCTAAGTGGCCACACCAGTACCTAAGGAGCCGAACCTAGTTATGTTGTGAGGTTTTCATACTGTCGGTACCACAGATCTAAATAAGGTGGAACTAAACATATATTTTATAGCGCAATATAATTAATATCATTATTATGCAGACCAGATATTTTTATAACCCTTTGGCACTTGATATTATTTCAATTATCTAGAAAAGCTTACATACTCAATTTATAAGATAGTACTCGTATAAATATTTTAGATAGATAATACAAAGCTCGTTTTATTGGAGTGTTGAAACGAAAACAATTATAAAATTATTGTTTTTTATACATTATGTAAACGGTTACGGATCAACACTATAAATTATGATTACAGACCATAATTACCATTAATTATATAAATCCGACTTTCAAGTACCTCGGACAAATATTTTGGTATTTTCTCTTTAGGGTATCTATAAGTATAATACTTATAAACCAATAATCCCACCGTACCTAATCAGGAATTAGATTCCATTTAAGTCGAACCATTAATTTTTATGTCGAATTTGCATTGAATTATTTAAATTAGCTCATATAAAAGTATTTCAGCATTAATTCTTGGTTTTTATGTTGAAGAGAATGGCAAATGACCCGACGTATAATTAAGTATGCTCATTTACTAAAAGATGTCAGAAAGAGCTATATAATTTTTATGAACTCGGGATAATGGATAGTGTTTCCTTCTGTGTTGCGGTGTTCTCAAAGTGTCGATTAAAATGTGCTGATATAAAGCTCAGTGTCGCGTCAAGGGTCACGACATCACTCACAAGTCCGCGCGAAGTCACCACGACGAAGAGGTCAAGGCACCATTTTGTTGATATAATGTTTCAATATAAAGTGATTGTTGTCGAGACCTCAAGTCAGGGTTATACACAAACTAAACTAGACAAGCCTAACGGTAAGAGGCGATCATTAACCGAACTTTAACGTCTCATTTCAAATTTCACGACTCAAGATTCAAACGGGAAATCGACATTTAATGCAATAGTCTCATATAGAATTAAAAGGTATTAGAACTCGGTATCTGGATAAGACAGTAATGATAGTGAAGTACGGCAACATAATGAGCGTTATCGCTGGCAGGAAGTGAGAGGTTGATGGTGCAAATGAAAGACAATACGGCTGTATTGGCAAATAATGCGTTTGTTTAGATAGGTGCGTGCGGCGCGCGGAGGCGGCGCGGCATGAATGGACGCGCGTGATTCACTGCGGCCCATTCATAACCGACGCGCGCGCATCACACGCCACGAAAATCAATTCAATGCCACTTTATACCGTGCTGCAATCCGTTTGCGAATTAACGAATCTATTCTAAACTTAAGTGCCTCGTCACGGCCGCGGCGGAGTGTCGCTCTCAATATCGTTAGGCGGCAACTGAATTTACATAAAGGGAAACTCAAATATACACGAAATTACAATAACAGTACTTTATTAACGTTTTTACTGAAAAAACTATAGAAGTCAAAACCACTATCTGCACGTATCGAACCTTCCTAATTAGTTTATTTTAAGTTATTCTTTACGAAATGCAGTTTACTGAAAACAATGAAAAGTTGAACTTTTCAGCCTGTGTACCTATATGACATCAAATTATATCCTAGCACATAATCCTGCTGGTCTGATGTCTAATTTTTGTTGCCCGATTTGGAATTCCCAATAATTTAGCTAAGATAATTACCTAATTTAACAATAATTTTAAATAATTTTGCGCTAAGTGTAAACGCTCTCTTCGTTTGGTCTGCCGTAGGCTCATGTAATAAGTATATAAGTACGTACCTACAGTTGGTTTGACTCGAAAGCAAAAGGTTATGAGATTTCAACCCATAGATTTGCTGATAGCATTTAACCGGACGGGTAATTGTTTGGTGAACGGGCTATTAATTTTATATAATGGCTTCAAGTCCACATTTAAGTTACCTAACGAAAATTATGGCTACGGACCTCATGAGACGCTATTGAAAAACTTTAACTGACCACAAAGAGGCTGGGTGAGTTATAGTAAGTCTTGCGCTCGTATTGTTACAGAATATTTTATTATTATATTTGTTTTCCTGTTCTAATGTTATCTTGTGTATTTTGATCTTCAGTTCCTTAAGTATGGACTTCCTGCCTGAGTCTGTTGTGATGGATGTGTTGTTGTTTTCTCTTCATAATAAATTGGCTAAGAGCTTAAGATATACCTAATGGGACATCTTCGTGGCCGTCCTGACATGCAGGTAAACGACAATAGTTTGATAGGTTATGCTTTCATGATGCAGCTTTGTGTGATGATAACATCGCACTAGTCGCCTTGTTGAAGCTGAATACAGCCCCCCCCCCCTCCATCTATGTTCCTTAATTCCAAATTAAGCTCAAGAGCTTAATGGTGCCGATTCTTTTGTACACCGAACTAAACTAACTAAACTATCACTAAAATTCCTTACTTTTGGCTATGAGAATCTTAGAGCTATTCTGTTAATAAAATTCTCTAAACTAAAAAAATATTTTGACACAACTAAAATAGAATTTGACAGTCGCGAATCCACATGGTACCCGTGGTTTGCCCTAACCCGTGATTTTTTTAGAGCAGGAGGCGCGCAGGGGGTGCCGTCTCGACGTGTTTTATATGGAATTTTTCACTTTTTGTATGGAAAACATGAGAAATATTACCTACATGTTCAAGTTTAGGGGTTTAAGAGTTTTTTAATGGGGGTCGAAATTTTCATTATTTTTGCGATAGGACGCACCATTTTCGAGATATAAGCAAAAGAAAAAATAAATACAGTACTGTTTTTGCACGTGAGGTCGAGATGTTGGTGTGAATTTAAGTTCATGACAACTTATTTTATCCCACACCTTTTTAATCGCGATTAAAAATTGACAAGTTTAGTCTGGTTTGGTTTATTACAATCAAAATTTTAGGTGAAAAATGTTAAATTCAGAATAGCAAAATTGCCATTTTCACTAAACTAAAAACTCAGTACTATCTTAGTACTGTCAAACTAAAATATAGTTAAGTTGTGCCACTTTAGTCTATTTCAGAATGGGGAATCGTCGTTTGACAGGAATAAACAAAATTTTAGTGATTTTTAGTATAGTTTAGAGGCATTTGTGACAAGAGAATCGGCACCACTATCTAACTAAAACTGAACTAACTGAACTGTTCAATAAATCTACTTAGATTGCAGAGCCAGTCCATATTTCAATGTTAGCACATGTCTGATTCGAAATCATTCTGAAATCTCAGCACACAAAGACACAAATCGATTTAACAATCGATTCATGATTTTAATACTTCATTGTTCCGTAACGTCAATGAATAAGACCTGTTTAGATTGTCATGGTAGCGACATACAAGTAAAATATATTACACAATAAACTACTAGTGACTCCCTAAAAGTTCACAAGTGTGACGATAAATGGAAATAGTATCAGATATGTGACCATACGCCGATATATTTACAACATACAATTTGCATGGAAAACAATCACACACGGCACAAATGGGAAATGTTCTACAGAAATGAACCTAACAAGGGCATGTATAGCATTTAGTTAGGAATAGGTAAACAATAAATTGTAAAACAAGGCGTTCCAATGTGTTTACAGTTTAAGTGGTCGGCAGATAAGGGCTGCCATACACTTGAAGTCGTTCACAATGTAAACAAGATCGGATTAGAGCAGTCCGTGAATTATCAGGCTTTATTTATTATCACCTGTTTGACTTACACAATATTCGAACAAATTATAGGAACTTGGGAAGGAAATAATTACAGCACATTTGCATCGAACTTGTGTTTCCACTTCTAACTACTCAACTAGTACAGACCGATCTAAAATACGTGGTGTGTGAAAACTGTGAAAACCCATGGAAAACCATATGGAATTATATACATTTAAGTATGGAAAAAAGACGACTGTAATAACCCCCTATTATCTACTTCGGTTCATAGATGATGATGATAACAGAGATTTTGTACTTGTGATGTCATTGTAATAAGGAAGATGACAAATTTTTTTTTGTCCGGCAGTTTGGTAAAAAAACAAATGTTGGACACGTATTTTTTTTAGTTAGAATGTGGTATGACGTAACTTGTATGTAGGTATATACTTACTTGTGACGTAGCGAGCCCCCACTGAACTTTAATGCGTTTTATCTGAGCATTTTTTTATTAATATGATAATGCAACAAAATACGTGTCTATTTTTTTTTTTTTTATTTGACTGACGGACTAAATACGATTTCTTTTTTTTTACCCAAGCATCATCCCTATTCTCAATACAGTACGTAGGATAATAATAGATGGTTTTCAACATGATTTCACTAAGAAAAAAATAAAAACATATTAATTCCCTCGTTTCTGCAATTAACTTTACCGAACACCTATTAACAAGCGACGTGATGGCAGTTTCACATACGCGTGTAACCTCTGGCTCTGATGGCCAAGTTCATATCTGTTTTCGGTCACGATCGCGACGAAGGCTAGCCACGCAATAAAGATCCATAATTTATATCGCATTATTGCCCACGGCTCTACGCAGTTCCTTGTGAAATGACCAACTAGGCTAAATTGGTTTAATGCCTATCTTACATCTTGTGTTTAAAGTAAGGAGCCGTAAAGAACTCGCTACTAGTCAGCGATGCTATCGGCTAACTAGCTGTCGCTATATCGCGAGGTATCGCGTTAAACTGTAACATCCAATATAATTTTTACTTATTTACGTTTTTTTCTTCTTCAATATTATATGTTTCCTTTCTATGTTACCTGAAGTTTAAAAAAAAATGCTGATCATGAAGTTTTTTTAATAAAAGAGTTTGTCAACGAATTCATACTGGAAAGCAATTAATAGCTGCACCTGCACACGAATCATTAATACATCAAGATACTTTTGCTATGTTTTTTATTTCTTAGTGAACAGGAAGTATGTAAGCATATTTTTTTTAAAATATGTATGAAGTCCAATCCGCAGTAATTCCAATACTTACGAACATGTTTGTAGTCACAGCTCAGCAAGTCAATGCCAGCGGTGCGCCGAACGATTGCATGTGGTGTTTACATATTTGTTTGTGCGTGACTGCGTGTATGGTGCTCAAATATTTGCTATTTTTGAAATGCTGACGACATTAGGCAACAGTCGCGTAACATTCCAAATCCATTTGAATGAAAAGTGTGTCAGTGGTTGTTGCATGAATTGTTATAAAACGGGTGTTGCGTACGCCCACCGTCGCACCGTTGGGTTTGTGAATGGATCGTCGGTCGGCAGTAGCCCGAACTGAGCTGCTCTGCAGCGCTTGCAACAGCACTCGCCTACGTGCGTTTCGAGGTCGCCAACTTTCATTCATAGGCACGACGGTCACATTTGCAACGTGAAAAATCTGCAATCTAATCGCAACTGAAGTAACTGAGGTAATAATGTTGCGCAACAATTTTCTTGGCTGATGTAATGTGTTGGTAGGTATAGAGTCGGTGGTAGAGCTTTACGAATTTCTGTAGCCTTTAAATAAAAAATTATACTTTGTCGGAAAAAATTACAGCAAATGCAGGTAGGTATACTTAAAATGACTGTTTCTGTAGCATGAGATGTAGGAACTTGTTGATTATGATTCTTTACTCTTGACAAAAGTTTATAATTTCTGCAAGTTGCTTGAATACAATAGTTATACCTACAGTATTTTTAATGAACATATTCAATAGCCTATTATTATACTTGGGTTAGTATTTTAACACCTTTGTCACAACGGTACACTTTGGTTAAGTAAAACAACATGAAACAGTACAAAAATGTAAACGTGCTAATATTAATGTTTAAACAATAACACCTATTTTACACCTTTTTTTTTTTTTTCAGGATGGGAAATCATCAAATGACTTCTCCCGCTCTGGGCAGAGCGAGAAGGTGTGTCAGACTTTTACTGACTAAAACCCACCCGTGTTCCTTCCGTTGCCTGTGTGCCGGGGCCGCGATATCCCTTTCGGACAAACCCGCGAACCTATTTTACACCTGAAAGCACATTGTTATTCTGATCGAAGTTTCTGTTATTTTAATTATACAGCGATTTTTACTTACTGAATGCCATAAAGTAAGAGATCTCAATAATATTGAATTAATATACAGCTTTTATGAGTATCTACCAATATAATTCGAATATGACAGCAACAAAATATATATGATTGGCTGTCGCCAGAAATCGTTATAATATAAATTGATATAAACCTACTACTCAAACGAGCGTCTATTAAACGGTTTAAATCATGTAACCCGACAACTCCGAGTCTTCTATGGCGTCTAAAATATTCCCGTCGTTCATTGACACGTGCCAAACCAGTTTTCGGGCAAGTTTTTCTGAATGGTCGCTTCCTTTGTGAGAGTAAACATATTCAAATGTTGCGATTAATTCATAGTTAGATAGTGCCATGGTTTTATGAATGGAAGCCAATGCAAGTGTGTGGGTGTGAGGCCGTGTAGCCTGCGCGTGCACACATACTCGCACGGATTTGCATACTGGCTTAGCGAGCCACGTGCTCCTCTCAAGCACAGTTACCTCTTCAATATTCGAGAAGTTAATTTTAAATGTAAATGATATTTGAAAGTCAACAGTTTATAATGCACCCAGGAAATGAGATCTTTCAATGTTTGCAAACCGATCTCCTTCCGGGTGCGTGTTAGCAGAACCAACGGTTGCAGGGAACCGTTCCTGAGCTCGTGCGCCGACAATTCGTAACTAACAAAATGTTGTATTTATCTAGTGAGTAGCTACTTGTGTATGTACTGAGTACCTATATACAATAAGACATAATATGTGAGCTTAATGCGAGGAAGTTGGATATGTTTCACAGCTGTTATTGTAGTGTTGAAGCATTTTTCATTAGGTAGGTACGTGGTTTTAACGGTGTGAAATTGTCTTTATCTGTCTCTGAACAAGGCTCTATCTAGTCAAATATGATTACGAAGTAAGGAATATATCTTACAATTATCACACAATACATTGTGTTTGTGTGGTATTAATATGTGCAAATGAACTTGATGATAGAACCTACATTGTGTATTATATAAGTAAAGGTGTGAATGCGTAGTCAAACATGGTAATGTTTTTTACAAAGCAAAACTGCTAATAAAATTACCTACTTTATGTGAGCCGGTCAAATGCGAGTGAAGTCTTCAGATGAGGGTTCTGTGTAGTAACAAAGTGAATTATGACAAGAGAATTTCAGGCTTCTTCTTCTTTTCGTGTTGTAAGTGACTAACCTGGTGTCAGAGTTTTAAAGCCGCCCATGGGCCTCTGACTTGGCTTCACATGCCGTCAAGAAATATCTGTCAGGCATGCCGGTTTACTCACGATGTTTTCCTTCACCGTGTTTTAAGCAAGTGATTTATTTATACAATACGCACATGAATTCGAAAAGTCAGAGGTGCGTGCCATGGGTTCTAACTCGAGACCTATGACTTGGCAGTTCGAAGGTCACACCACTAGGCTATCACTGCACTTTCAGTCTTAACTATACACAATACTGTGGTTTGGCACATTTTACCAGACCAGTCACCCAAGTCCCACTGGCAAGAAATCTACTCTTTATGCCCAGCAGTGGAATGCTGCTGTATGCTGATGCTTGCTGATGCTGATAATGATGAACTGCCTAACTGACAGATGACAGAATCGGAACCAACAAGGTTTCGTGGTTCTTTGGATACAGAATCCTAAAAAGAACCAAGCAATAGTATTTAAAACTGCAAATCTGATATAAATTGAATTATTCCTTCCACCATGTACCAGAGCCTTAAGCAGGCTTCTTTAATAGTTCGTTAGGCACAGTCATTAGGAGCGATATCGCGAGGCACGCATTGTATTCATCCTCCACAAAGGATGAGCGTTGGTACCACAAGTGCCTAGTTAGCATGATTTATAGCGAATGCGGTAACTGCCAGCTTCAATACTCGATTCCATATGTTTGGTCCTACTTGTACTATTGTTGGTGATAGATCATTTTTTAGGTTTTTTGGTTAGTTAAGTTCAGAGTGCTTTTTTCTTCCACCAAGTAAGCGAATGCTTAATCATTTCAGCCTGATTTTTTTTGTTGGCAAATACGTCAGATTACAACACGACACAACTTAGATGTAGCATAAATTTGAGAATTTTCATTCATTCATTTAAATTTTACGAATGTATTTGGTTATATGACTTTACAAGTTATTGCGTTTTCGTAAAGATCATTTTCTCCAGTAATAAAGATTTGTGATTTTGAAGACGGACTCAGTTCGAATGGTGATCGGTTTTACGAATTTTGCTGATGCTACATCTAAGTTGTGTCGTACTTTACCTACCTAGCTTTTACATGTGGGTTGTTTGATAAACAACAAATCAATTGACTTGTGGGTACATAATAAGAACTAAGTTAGTAGTAAATTCATAATACCTACCTATAGGTATACTTTTACATTGAATAAAACCAAAATTTCATTCAATTTACATGAACACTTTTTGAAAGCACACAACACAATACATATTTCCAATAACACAGTAAATAAGACAGCCAATTAATATACCTTTCAATATACGAAGACAATAGAAACACGCAGATAGTTAAAGCTCAATAGACGATCGCGTGCTCGAGTCAAGGGCCTTCGATGAGCAAGGCACGAGTCATTTCCGGCGCTAAGGCTCGTGTCGCCGGCGCGGGCGCAACGTCGCCGATGCCGCAATGTTGCAACCAAGAAGAATCGCTGCTAATAAATAATCGTCACTTTCATAAACACTGAGTCATGTACAAAACAAGGTTGCCAGTTGCTTCTTCGTGTTGGTGGGCTGAAGTTAGTAACGTCTCTTGTGAAATCTTCGGCCTCATCCCTGATCACTGATATGTGGGTGATAATTATTTTTTATCGCCTACGCTTAGCTTTGTCTAAGCAAGTGTTAATACAGTGAGCTGACAATAGCAACTTTCAGTTGATTTAGCTAAATGTCGAGGATTTAGAAATCTATCGCTTTGTTGTAACTAATTGAGTTAACGCACTTACTGCGCTACTTGGAAATCCAGTAGTACATGGTCAATCCAACCTGTTAGAACGTAGTAAGACTTAGATGTATGTAGCTGGTGATCTCGGCTAAAATACCTTGTAAGTTAGATTTTGAAATTAAAAGGGCAAGGGTACCTGTTGCTTCTGTGCCTATGAATGACCTTTGTATATCAGTGAATATTTGTAGTTGTAACTAAAATAAGATCTTGTTGACGAATGATTTTATGTGTCTTTTCTGAACTGGGGACGAATATCTCAAGAAGAGAAAACTATGACAATAAGCTATGTAGAATTGAACCAACGATTTCATATTTCTGTAAAAAGATCGATGTATCGGGTCAAAAAAGTCCCTTGGCGCAGTAAACGTATACAGTTATGAAATATTTACTTAGCAAACAGACAAACATATTAAAATATTAAACGGTCAAAAGTCCAAAAAATATATAATCTTAATATAAAGTGTTAGCAAGAAATGCATCGCAACATGGACATATCTAATTATGTAAATGTGTGAAGGTATTGTGTCGCCTGTCACTATGTATTGGTGGCTACAAGATATGCGTGTAGTGGCCACTCGAGCGGTCCCCGGTCGCGCCGGCGCCAACAACGAAAGCTAGAAACCATCCCAATTTTTCCGTTTCCATCATTAGTAGGTTAAACTCGATATAAAATGTATTTATACCTGTTTTATTATGTATTTATGCAAACTATACTGACAGTGAACTGGACTTAATCGCAGCGGCCAATCGTAATTGATTTCGTTATCGAAATATGCGTTCGACCGATGCATGTTCCCAATAAGCTAGAATATATTACTTGTTATTTGAATTTATTATGTACACATTGATTCACACTCCATAAGGGGATACTAGATGTTTGAGTTCTTTTACCAGTACCCACCTTCTTGATCATCAGTGAAGTCACTCAGAATTTTATTAATTTGCAATGATTTGATTGGACGCAGACTATTGTAATCCCGGGTTGTACGTGGATTTTCCAGCACCTGTTGCTTTTTATTAGGTACAGACTCCCCTACATTAAAAAATCTTAGAAAATGAGGTAACCAATTAAAGCTGGCGCCGTCACAACACGGGATCCAAGTAGCGAACCTTCTACAAGTTTCCATCAAACCCGCCATTCACAGCTACTTTTGACAGCAGCTTTTAATATTACTAAAACAAACAAGTAATTTGTATAGCAGATCTGAAGGGTCGAATAGTTCGACGAAGCTCATCGCGCCTCGTGGGCCGTTAACGGGACCGCGAGGCGCCAGTCGTTCGGTGTGTGGTGCTATACTGTTCCGAGCAGTCGGTACCTCGGTATATCGGGACGTCGGAGCTTCGGATTTGTAGAACCTACAGCCGGCACAGCTGATATTGAACGCAGCAGGATGCGTCCAGAGAACAATCAGTAAATATCTCTAGGTAATAGCATCAGCTAATGATCTTAAACCGGATCAGAACTTTATAGCCCATGTGGTTTTGTTGGTAATCTTCATTCATCATGATCGTAATGGAAACGGTTTTTGTGGTCGCAGTTTTAGACTTTATACCTACCTATTAAAAATATGCTAATTTTGCATCGCGGTTAGGTACTATCGCAAATCTAAGCTACGGCTAGCAGCTTTTTGGCAGGTGTTGGCAACACGAAAAACTAAGGCCAGACGGGAGAGAGTTCATTGGGAGTTTTTCTAGTTTCCCTAGAGTCCCTAAAGATTCTTGCTTGGAGTCTTCTTTTCTCTTTTGGCTTATAATGTAGTCATAAAGTACGTCATTGTCATTATATCGACTCGAAAACTTGTTTTTCTTTGAACATCGTTCTTGAACAATGCACATGTCACAGCCACAGCCATATTTTTATCACCAAACGTTTTATTATTTTCCAATTGTTCGACGTATATTGCGCAACCGCAGCTTTACAATAAAGTGCTACTGTGTTCCGTTCCGTGTATCGTATGACGCAACAACATGAAATCAATCCGTGTGACGGTTGTGTTGTTGATATATGGCCGGCGCCCACACTGACTCCGCCGCAGATGAACCCATCAACCGTACATTGTGCACGGTAATGGCCGATTATGAATATAGGTTATACTAACTGAGGCTCGAGGCAATACCCTTGGAAATCCATTCAAGGATATCTACTGCTTTGTGAAACATACAAACCAAGGACCTCTCTCTCCTTCTTTGTGCTTATCATAGCCTTCCAAAATAGACAAATCTATTTTTCATAAATTTATTGGAATGATGGGGCACAGGGTACACGTTAATTTTTTGGGTTATTAACTCAGCGGCCGCTTGTAATGGATAGTTAACCCACCAATTATAATGCTGACAAAAAGAAGTGGAAATTGGCGTCTGACATGACATGTAATCGAATTACAGTTCATGTAATAAGCGGGGGCGTTACGTAAACAAAGAGTTGGGCGGACCTGCCACCGGGCGCCACCTCCCCGCCCCTCCCCCACCCTCGCACCTGCGCATGGGCACATTTTCGCAATCAACACCAAATTGAATAGCGCGAGGCGACGTGACGCGACGAGCAAACGCCTGGCGCCACACAACATAAAGATTTGTTGATGCGACGCAATTAATTTGTATACTTACTTTCAAATTGGGCATTCTACGCGTTAGAAAACTGCATTTTTACTACCTACATGTTTTATAATTATGAGCTGATATAGCATATAAGCCTTGACTTTGCATTGACTGACTACAACAGCAATCGTGTATTTTGATGAATGAAAGTACTCGATATAACTCCTGTGAGATCAGCATCAAGGAGGTGGTAACATGTAGTAAGTACCCGCTTCTTAATTTTCGAAGGTCGCTAGACTTTTGCATCAGGTAAGCATATAGATTCAATAAAGTATTAGTTACCATTCCAATAATAAACATATATCAGTAAAGCATGAAACTTTTTCAGGACTGCAAAATTTTACCGTGACAAGAAGGGAAACTGGCTTAATCAATACAGATTGGTGGTCTGATTTGTAAAGAATATAAACAAGTGCAAGCTATAGGAAGACGTGGCCCATGTATAGTCTTCAATGGAAGGATTTAAAGAACCATGGCAAAAAGGAAAATTGGTCAGAATATTCATGAAAATACCACATGACATTAAAGTTGGTTAATGTGCCACCAAAATACATTAAACTATCAATACAATATTTACGTATGGTAGTACACTTCCTTGTTTATTTTGGTATATCCAATCCAGATTTCAGTAACCCAGCTTTTCTGGGCCGAGCGACTAAACCGAACTTCCTACCATAAAAGGCTACCGTAGGAAATTGATGGCGCAAACATTAATGATTTTCCTTCATTTACATTTTACATTAACAAAAAATATTCTTTAAAGGTCGACGCTAACTACGACCACATATGGCGTCGATTCGCCGCCACCTACTAATTGAGAGCGACACTAGACAAATATATCGCCTTTTATGGTCGCGGCGGGTATTAACTACACTGATTGGTAAATAAACAGAATAAAGGATCGTAAGGCCGAGATGAATCAGCTCTCGATCGAGCCGTGATTAGAGGCGATTAGCATGCGCCCGCGCACCGCGTTCGCAGCGCGTCTAGCGGCGCGCGGCGTACCACGTGGGAGGTGGGGCGGCCCTGCGCAGCCATTGTCTTACAACGCGTTATAGCATTATAATAGCACTGCTATTGCACACTATTTATGTAAATCTATTTGAGAATTCAATTTGTCTATTGTAATGTATTCATGAACGGATATTGGTAACTGTGAGACAAAGTGATTCTCGTCAACAACCTGTCAACTAGCGAAGGACTGTTCGCTCGATATGATTTTGTTTCAGAATTAGGTAAAGGTGAGCAACCATAACTGAACTAGATTTGTTCAAGAGCATCGTCTTTATATACTCGCAACCTTACCCATTTCACAATTGAGTATAAAGTCAATTGTGAAATGTGAAACTATCATAGATAGCAGACAATACGTCATTATACATTGCCTATCTTAATATAACCCATCTCATCCCACTTCAACGATGAGCTGCCATCAATCCCGTAATTACTTTATCCAACTGTAACTACTAAAGTACCTTCTAACTTTAAGTCCTAATAAACTGTCACACTGTAATGGCTGGGCAGTTAGTGCTAGTCTACCACTGCATTTTCATAAGTGGAAGAGATCTTGCTGGTATTATCCCTTAGGTTATATATAGGATTATGATTCTAGGAATTGTACATATATATATTATTAAGAATTTTATATCTATTAAAAAAATCTATAATATTTATGTACATACATCATTTATCAGTTAGATCAGAAGTTAACAGGAAACAGAAACAAGTCATACAACTGAATACATGTAAATAAAACGTACGGACACAATTCAAAGGCACAGGTGAAATGACGAGTTTAGGTCAGAGATCGACTCGCCTTCCATTTGTCTGCACGTACTCTGCGAGCATCGGCGCTAACAGATAACCAGCTTTATTGTTGTCCTGTCACTATAATGTATGATCCTTGCAGAGCCATATCAACTCGATGCATTTCTTGCACTGATATCAGCATTAAAAACGATAGCCGCATCTGAGTGGCCTGAGAATGTGTGTGAGTTATTGCGCGCAGAACGCCACTTGCCGGCCGCGCGTGCGCCCTGCTGCCGCAAGTTATATTGGTGTCGGCGCCATCGACAACTTTCTCGTCTCGCAGACAATAACGCTCAAATTGGAAACCAAAATGATTTTTATAACTCGCGTCTACGCATCTATAGACATTAGCTTGAACTCGATCGCCTGTTACCTACACGTGAAATGTCGTAAATTCCGACAGCGTAGGGCCACTTAACGCAGGAGCGATACTTGGAGTTATTCCGACTGTTTGCTCGTTACGGTGGAGTAGGTACTTCTAACGAAGGCACCCAAAAATGTTCCCACAGTCGTCGATCACCGCGGTAAAAAAACCAAGTGTCTACGAATTAACACGTCCGCGCGTTGTGTGTGTATGAAAACACTCAGTGGCCTCGCGAAGAGCCCTCGTGGTGACGGAGAGCTGTCGGCGTCGCCGAGCCCGGCCTGACTCCTGACGCGACGCCACTACAGCACGGCGCGTAACATAGCTGTGCCATGTCTTTAATTTACTTTAATTTGAAATGTTCAAGATTACAAGCGCACAGTTTCAAGGGTTCTCGGTAATGATGGCTAGTCAGTGACGCATGCCAGTTGTTGTTTATGCTTGTTAATCTTGAACGTTTACAACAAAAAGCTTCTACTTGAACGAAATACTTTGTATCAGCATGCGTGGTACTTACTTATTTGGAAGTATGGTGGAGTGCGTGAGGTAGACTTCATTACCGTGTTGGCGTGTTGTCGTCATCCGCGACAGTTACGCCGGGCCACTAATGCCCTGTACAAACATGAACAGTGCGTGTGTGAAAACTCAGCCCTGTTCAGATCGGACACACTCGTTAATGCACAAAGTAAACTACACTTAATCTTTCACTTTGTGCCGCTTAGAGAGAAATTAACAAAGAAATGTTACTCAAACACGGGCTATGCTCAACGTATTAGCGCGTTCCTTTGCTGATTGCGGGAATTTACCAATGAGATAGAGACGGTTATTAATTGGTGTTAGTGTGCCGTGTGACTGCAGTCTTCTCTGACAGAAGTCATCTCCAACACTTGAACTTTATTGACCGACACATGAGCACATCGTGGTGCGGTAGTCGCTCTTGACCCTGACACTACTTAAAGGTTGGGGTTGGGCAAGTTCACTTGTACAGACTAATAAAGTAAATGTACACACTATCTATTAAAATGTCAGAGGTGAAACAAATATCAATTTCCAACTAAAAATCTACTGACCATGCGCACCGCTGTCGAAAGAACGGGAATATAGTCTCGAGAATCTAGTATAATATAAATGTATTTGCTCAACAATTTAGCATAATATAATGGATTTGCCTCCACTAGTATTACGATAATAATATTAGTTATTACATCTTCCCAACGGCAATACCTCTCCACAGATCATGCGGCAATGCGAAAATAAATAGCCACGTACATGTAACAGTTACGTTTGTAGTTTATTTTCTATCGCAATCAGCAATAGGTAGGCAATAATAAGTCGCGCGACAGGGACGCGAGCGTGGCCAGAAGGGGCGAATAAATCAGCATTTGCCGGTAGATGAACTGTTTAATTATTGATTTATTGTGCAGTGTTCGGAGCGAGGCGCCAACTAATTGGTGCTGGCGAATGTTCGCGTGACACCGGCCCTACGCTGGAATTATTGAGACAAAATCGTCCAATATTGAACAAAACACGACCGTGCATGACTTCGTTACCCTTATCTATTGCGAGCCTAGAATATATTATGCTTTGGAATTATATTTATTATTTTTATCCTGATCGGGTTTGTTTTGTAAGAATTATCCCCGTAGAGCGACTGCTTATGGATTTACTTGGATCCCTTGTTGCGTAAACAAAGCTATTGAAAGTTCCCATACTTCCCTGTACGGTTACCAGGAAGTCAGTCATTTGTTTAAGACGGTGGCTGCCCATAAATCAATAATCCTAAACATACGTTATGTGGTCCAATTAGTTATTAGGAGGTATACCATAGCAACAGATGTTAGGATACGGTCTAATTGGATCATAGACGGTTAAATTAATATCACTTCATGTACCAAACAAAGGTAACTAGGTTTGGTTAAATCAATGATGGTACTGCATACCGATGCAACCCTGATTGATTGATACATATGGCAGTCAATAATAAGGATTATTTTTTACGTCCGTAAAATTCAGACTGACTAGTAAAAACTCTGAGAATGCGTCGTTGTTCACCAAATCGCTAACTTCCGAAGTGCTGGTCAACTGAAAGGCTCTAACCAAACAGAAACTGGTTGGAAGGCTGGTGATTTCGCAGTGAGCAATGAGCATGTAGTGAACTTTACCGGACACTGCGCGCCAGTGAACCGTACCATCCGTTGTCGCGCGAACAAACATGCGCGTGAGACTCTCCGTTATAGGAACGCGCACACAAAACGGCGTAGCTTGTACCAAGATATCATAACTACCGAACACATACGTCTACGTCATAGCGTAGCACAGATTGGCTACAATCAGCGTAGCCGTAGCGTCACCGCGCATCGTAGCAAGTCCTACGGTAACAATGAGCTGGCGAATAAATGTTATCATTACGGAATTACCAGGCGTAGCATGTGGAGATATTGTAGTACATATTTTCTGGTTAATCGTAATACTTCAGTCGTGAAGTCTCATAGATAAAAAATATATATTCATTTATATGTTTTATTATTCTCAACCGACATTGCTTCTCTTTATTCCTCTTCTTAAGCACCGCTACAGTTATGACACATATCTTTAGCTACGACACCAGCCTATCATCAACAAGCACTGTCACAGAGGCGAGCACGCACTCGGTGCTCGTTTCAATATTTTAGTAGCGACACAACTCAAACAGAACTCCTTTGTTGGAGGTCAGACGTGTGTGAAGAGAGTTTCCGTGTCACTCTCCGCGTCTCGGCCTTAGTTACACATTAGCAGACTCAGACAAATATTTTTTGTTCCCCTATGATCACCTTATATTGTTGGTTCGAGTTCCGTGTTTGTTGTTGTGACATTCCGAGGCTGCTCAAGTTTCAAGCAGGTTCTTTGATTGACAATTTGACATTGAGGATAACGCCACTACTTTTTTGAGACTTGCACTTGTTTATAGTTGTTCATGAGTTAAAAGCTTGACAACTTTGGCATGTTTATAGTTTTTTCTCGGAAATATAACTAGTTAAGTATTTCTAAACTATCTCTGGCACACGGAAAATGGATAAAATGTTCGCCATTACAGCCTCCATTATCCATTAAACGCCCATACTGGACAACACGATAACAATCTTCAAAAAATCATTAGCATAAACATAAAAAAGCCGCAACCTGTTGCACACCGGAACTCCACAAAGACATTCACAAAAGGCTATAAAATGGCGAAGACTATCCAAGCTATGCTTAAGTGACAAGCCGCAGCTTCAGAGATAAGCTATCGACCGACACGCGAACATTATGAGCTGCGATAACCATCGCGATCGCTCTCCTCGTTGATAAACAAATATTTTGATTAGTCTGCTCGTTACAAACTACCAACGATACCATCTACTGAGGCGTCCGCAATCCCCGACAAATATCTACACCTAAATTAATAGAACCTTTTATGTTTCCAGACCATATCGAGGATCATGCGGAAAACGTCCTCAAATGTCACCATATCGCATTAATACCAGATTGCGGGGTCTTAGGTTTGTACCAGTTTTATGTCCCCGAGATAACACAGTATCTATTGGTAAGTTATAATGTTGATAACAGACACCGCCGCTGTAAAGAAACTTGAGCGTAAACAGCCAATAAATAAACATGAAATTATGTTTCGACCAGCTTATTATCATGTTTTGTGTTTTACAAGGCCATCAAGATAAAGTCACGCAACTTGATCCCATTAAGGCTTAAGAAAGAAAATTCCTAAGATTGTATTGTACCTTTAATACAATGATAATAATTGTAGTATCTTAACAAACCTACCTATTTTTATTAAAGTAATAATAGCGCTAATGCTGCTAATAAAACTTACGATATTTGCAATAAGGATGATTAAAATGTCGCCATGCCGGAAACAACCTTATCTACATCGAATAAAACTTTATTTGACTAACTAACGACATTTTGATTATATTATATCTAATAATATCTACTTTGTAGAGACTCATAGCTCGTTCATAATATTAACAATTTTGCATAGATAAGCCAAAGGATAAGTTCTTCTCGAAAAGCTGTTTCTATCTCAACACCATAAATAATTGATATTTTAATGTCACAAATGATCTGTATGTAACTATGAAATACTGCAATCGGCAAAAAGCCTTAATTAAAATAAATCTTTAGTACTAAATTGCGGCTTATTTTCAAGGACATTGAAACCAAATTAGCTTACTTGTAGCACGCTTCTTACGTTGTTATGGAGGTGTTCAATCGGAGCAACGTGTTTTTCAAGCGAGTGCCGTGTCTAGCCCATAAGTTATCGTGTGTAATAAAATTAAATGTAACACATTTCTCTTTTTCATGTAATCTTCATAATTTATACACATTTTTAGTTTGCGACGTGTATCGGCGCCTGCGGCCGCGTCCGGGCGCGGGACGTGCGCCTGTTGCTCACTTTGTACGCGCGAGTACCAACTTGTACTGTGTGTATCGCTTTCGGAATATCATTACATGAACATAAATTTATTTTCGACGTCCACAGTAACTTATGCTTGTTTGCGTTCAGTATTGACTAACTTACGTTGATTACGATTGGAATCGTTTACGAAACGAAGAGATTAACCGTTTACCTGTTCATATTATGATTATTTATCCATTAAGCTTTTATGAATCGTTAGATTTTGATAAATTCTTTATAGAAAACAGTTAACATTTTATTTATTTTAAGAGGAGGGCTGAACGGATTGCATTGGCTAAGGTCTTTACATAATTTCGTCATAAAAGCATAATCTCTAATTACAAGAAATGTACGAACGTTAAATAGAGAGACCACAAATAAGATGCATTCAATCAACTTGCATAATAAAATAATTACTATTCACATAAACATAATTGATCGCTGCCGTGCTCCGGCGCAGTCCAATTACTCGTCTTGTCCTCTAATATCTGCCTACACGAGAATATATCGCGGCACTCATCGTTGCGCAACTGAATATCGCTTAAAATAATTAGGTTGCCGGCACTAAATGTCACTGAGTCAAGATTTGCTTCTGTACGCTTCATTGATCTATAATCGCGAGTTTTCGTCCTCATCATCATTGCACATAAAATCCAATACTTCAACTATCTGCAGTATTTGTTATAAAACAAAAAACCCTTTTCAATTCGTATATATCGAAGACAATGAAAGAGGCAGAGAGGCAATTTGTACAGATATCAACGCTGAGCATTGAATGGGCGAAATCCATCAACAGTTAATGCTGTTATGTCCGCCGTGATTTATGTGGTGAGGGGCGCGTTCCGCACGCTTGTTCCCGGGAGGGATGCCGCGGCGTTGAGCCTCGGTCACATCGATGAGGATGCAGCGGAGGCGACAGCGAATTGACTCATAACCGGCACAGGCATCGATGTGGTACCTGTAGCCGTCATTTACAGGTAAGCTATTGAAAAACAAGTCTTTAAAACGCAGATGGGAACTTGGATGCAGTTGATGCTACAGTAAGTAGTTTCAATTGCAGTCTTGAATTAGTAGACTACAGCTTTAATCGTGCCAACACCTCTCGAAGTCGACCTATGCTTATCAGCTTTCACTGCTGCTCCTCTGGACACTAGTTTATCATTGCTCATGAGTTTTACTTCTAAGAAGTATTGCCATTTCCCGCTCCCGCTGCCATCGCTGAGGAGCAGTCAGGCCGATGCTTGGAAGGCAATAGAGCGCCTCCCGCGGCGGCGGCTACTCGCCGTCTCCGTCAGGTGGCGGGCACAAATAACGCAATAAATACACGCTTATCGCAAATCAGCTCGTCTCACCGAGGGGCGATTTATTCATGAGCTCCGCGCATATGCTTAACCCCGCTTACATTTATCATCGGCACGTAGCTCAGTCAATTAAATTAAACCGAACCATCGATGACAGCCTCCGCACTAGATACGACCGATTTTGATGCATATGTGTTATTTATTATTGTTTTATGAATTAATAAATTAAGGTTTGTACTTGCTGGGTATCTGTTACATTACGGCCTTACGGTATTTAAAACAAATCGACAAATAGTAATCGATGTACGAATTATATTATTTATGTAGTTATAAACTTGCTGTAGGGCATATAAAGTTTATTAAACTTTTAGGTACATATTTACATACATTTTACAACAAAATAAAATGTGATCCTATGATTTGACAGATCTAAGATCAAGAGTAGTAGGGGTCCTACAACATTACCTTGCGGTACACCTTTTACATACATGTAAACGTACTTGGACATTTTTTAATCTTTATACTATGTGAATTCTTAGTGAGATTACTTTCTAAAAGCCTAATGCCAATTTAACAGGGGTCAAAGGCCTTCGCCAAGTCGATAAATACAATTGTTAGCTTACGGACTCAGAATTTTAATGCATTAAAGATGTATTTTATTTTACCTCATCTTGTTGTTCCTGGCCTGCTTCTGAGCTGATGATAAGTGATGATCAGGCCGAAGGTGGAAGCGTACTTCACCCGGAATCCTCAACCACAGAGGAACTGGCTATCTTACCTCTATCTGCCGAAACACAATAATGCTGTTAACATTGTTGTTATGGAGACAGACTTAGATGAGATGGTGGTAGATAGTCAGGCGGACATAGAACAAGCCCTACCACCAACCAAACGGAGCCGAAAATTTTGCCCCCACTGGGAATCGAACCCGTGACCTTCGGATCTGACACAGGTGGTCTAACTACAAGACCACAGAGGCGGTTAGATTTAGAAAATAATATCTGATGTTTTAATAGACTGTCCTCATTAAAAAGTATATTAAACGCACAATGGTCTCAAAAGAAAAGAAAACAAGCTATCCAATCGTCTACAAACCATTACAATCCATTTCCCGCGGTTTGGGCATCTTAAGTTAACTAACGGCGTAGAGTCAGCATATGTAAAGTACGCGTTTTTCTTCCATTTTCAAGTTACCATGGAGACGGAATGATTCACTGAAATAGGTAGGTTACCGTTTTTGTTTTATTAAACCTTGTAAAAGATTTATTTTCTAAATCTATATACTACTGAGAATGAAATAGTACATAGATGTAAAAAATAAATTATACTCTAATTAAACTATATTTTTGTAGTACTCTGAAAAAAAAGTTGAATTTCAAAATACATTCAAAGAGCAGGATGATCTTAGATATACTTATGAACATACCATAAGTAGCTTTTCATTATAGCCTTCAATCTATGATTGTAAACATCGATCAATTGTCATTGCAGTGGTTCCTATATCTGATCAATTCTCTCATTATGCGAGTCACGTCGCATCTCAATAATAGTACAAATATTTCATCTGAACATAACGTAAGCAAACAAATATGAATCGATATAACCGATGACATCGAGTACATGCATAATAAATAAATAAATAAATAAATAAGTAAATATGAAGTGACATTTTCAACTTAACACTAATGTTTATCGAATAGGCAAGCGCTCATGTCCTCGTTGGTACTTTGTAATCGCCGCCGACAAGGCTCCGCTTTTAACGCGCTAAACGTTTTATACGTTCATCACAGCATTATCCTTTCGACACGGTAGCACTAATTGGATAAAACATCTAAACAAAAAACGTCTAAGAAACAAACACTTTAATAACACGGACGTTCGTAATTTTGAGGCGCAAAGGGAATTCCATTTAACATGTGAATTGGATGTGTCGGGTCGGCGCGAGGGCTGTCATTAGAGGGCGTTGAAGAGCGGCGGGCAGCGGTCAGCGGCGCAGGCGCACGACGCGACACCCGAAGGCACCGCGTCAACAGCCGCTGATTGATGGGCGGCCGAGCCACGGAGCCAATGATTGTTAGTGTTTAACTAACAGTTACGATTCAACAGAGCTTGATTGATGGACTAATGATATAAAGTAAACACGCGGTCGCGTCGTTAGGTGTGTAGCATCCGTCGCCTCCAGCTGACTTATTCCCATCACTCAAGATTTGTTGCGGACAGAACGGTTTTAATCAAAACTGGCTTTCAATCTAACGAAACATCAATATATTAACTGTTTTATTACACCCTACGTCATAGATTGTTATGTGCCGAACTTACAACTACACGATGAACGCCTCCAGCAGAATGTTCGATAATTCGTGTTAGAACTTCGAAAACTGACATCAAAAGAGAGCAGTAACATAAAAACAATATTAAAACAATACTCGGACACCCCATTTATGCTAAGGAACATCGAATTATGTGTAAGCAATTTGAGCCGCCACCATTCTGGGATAATTCATCGCATTATGATCAAAAATTTTACACTTAACGATTATTTCCGGCCGCATTGACCCGTGAGCCCATAGCCGCACTTCGCTCTGGTCCATCACGTACATTTAATATTATAAGCTATTAGGCGCCTCGCCAGCCCTCCATTACTGTGTCCATATCATAATACGGAATTGTCTGTTGAACGTTTAGATTTTATACTTTTTACTTTCATTGAGTGGAAAACAAAAAGGCGGGGCCGTCGGCGCCGGCCATTGTTCTCCGCGGCCATTCGTCGCACTTCATGCTATTCACATTCAAATTAAATGCCTTGTGTACAAAATTAATTTGTCTTTTGTCTTAGCTGAGGGCTGGTCGACCGCTGACATGTCACTGCGCAGCAGGGCGCGCCTGCGTGTCGACTCCACGAGTGTAGTCCGTACACATATATATAGATTACTATGACATTTGAACTTCATTGTTTTATAGACCATGCTTGAACTATTCTTCGGAGAGGTGATAATGTAGGTACCTAACCAATGCTGTTTCAGCCCGATAATCCCAATATGCATTTGTGGCCAATCTATTGTGTAAATTCATTTTGTATTCGATAAGACAGAAAGTGTTTTTTCCAAAGAATCGCAGAAGAAAAGTAATTACAGCAAAGAAATATGACAAGTAAATTTTGTTGCGACGCCGAAGTAGGTGCTTAGCTGTTCCAGATCAAGTAGGTTATGAATATGTTACACGTATCAGAATTATAATGAAAGATTGATGAGTCTTCGTATTGTCATCAGGTAATTTTATATTTCTTCTTGGTTCAGATAAGTTTGTTGTTTTATTGTGCTTTCATATCTGTAAATTGTAATGCATTGTTAATCAATGCCCATGTTCGAGGAAAATATTATTCAAAACTACTATAGGTACTTACATAATTATGCTTTTTTTCCGAATATTTATGTTTGGTACTTATTTAAGTTGCATCATATCGATTCATATTGTGAGTGCATTTCAACAGCGTAAACACCATCGTTAATACGCTTGTCTAAAATGAACAAGAGCGCACGCATCACATTCGTTGAGAGATAGCCGTGACGAAAACATTGCACCCCGCCTAACTAATAACACATCTTTAGTTACGTATAATTAAAAACTCAAACATCGACAACTAACAAATCATGGCCGACCACGCCGTCACAATGAATCATCGACCATCAATTAAGCTATTATTAAAGTTAAAGAACAGATAGATATTAAAAAAATCACAAAACTATCTTCTACGAAATTAGAGTCACTAGTGAATCACAGCCACACCCGTGACGACTCACTTCTTCTATCTCGATATCTCGCCCCGAAGCTCGAAGGTGGCAAAACAAGCATGACTATCAAAACTCATAAATAACATAATGCAAGTGAAGCCAGCATAATACTGAACAATGTTAGTGATAAATTTGTACGTACGAGGCGACACAGCAAGCCAGATCGAGATGATATCCCGAGTGTTCTCAGTTGTTAATTAATATTCGATGACTTGGCATCACTGGGATGATTGGTAACAAATGAACGAAGAATGTTTCATCAGTGACCACTAATTCGCGTTGATTGTTCATAATTACTTACTTACACAGGCCTACTGACCACAAAGCATATCATCAACGTTCATACCAGGAACGACAACGTTTCTCTGCTGCTTGCCTTTATCCTATCAAAATTGTGAAATCGGTTGAAAATAACTTCAGAGATGAGTAACAATTCTGCCAGCCATAGCTATATACCTATATCATTATCTACGGTACTGAATACAATTATTAGTATTACGCATATTCAGAAACAAAAATCTAGTCCAACTAATCATAATAATGAATTAGAACTACAAAAGCTTTAACAAACAACCGGAAAGCCAATCAATAATGATTGACACTCGGACGCACGGTCCGTCATCGGCGCGTTAATGTGTGCGGATGTTGTGAAGTCTCACCTAATCGATACGAATCTCGACGATACCGCGCGTGAGTGAGTGGCGAATTCGCGGGTAATTAAATTTTGACGCATGCGGGCTGCCGCCGCCGGCACAAGAGCATCCGATACCATCGGTGCATGTAATTGTAAACCGACGACAGGCCCGATACCCGGTTAATCAATATTCGACACACGGCACGCGTTTTCGGTACAAAATTGTAGCCTTTACCGCAAATTATATACGGAATATCAAGTTTTCCTATCACCGCATCTTTACAAGGTTCCGCAACTAAAGGTAAGACCAACCGCTGTCTTACATTCTAATTTGTTTTAAAACAGTATCAAATACTTAGGATTCTATAAGACTTGACCTGCAGCTGGATATACATATATTTTGTGTTATAATTGAATAAGCTAGCAATAAAATAATAAAATAAAACGTGAGAGACAGAAACATAAGCAAAGTCGTGTGATTGTTGTTGGTTAAATGTGAAGAGTTAGGTAAGGACATTTCTCGGAACGCTGGGCGAGACACTAAAGGACTCGGCGAAGCGACGTTACCTGGCCATCGAACGGCACTTGAAACCTGTCTCGATCAATCCACCTCTTGTTGCTCGTGTTAAATAAAAACCTCTTTTAAAATACCAACCGAATGAGCCCGTTGACACTTGTCATTCCGGTCCTCAATCCTTTATATTTGTCTTTGAAATGTGATGACAGTGGTACAAATTACGAGTACAAATCTGTGCGTCGTTCATAACGCGCTATCTGACGCGTGTGATGGATGCGCGCGCGACGTCGCTCCGCTCGGATCACTGCGCTGTAATTAATACGAGCGGTACGGCCTATGGGAATCGCTGTCACTTTATGTCGTTTTCCACTCCGTAAGGTAATACTGTACACTGTCAAGGGCTGGTTATTTATTGCTTTCGAATAAGGTACAGAAACAATTATCTGAAAGTAAACTTATGTGTATAGAATGCTTGTGCCAAGTGCCAACTGTATCATGCAGACTAGGTAGGTGTATAATTTGGTTCTAAACCAGTAAACATAATTTAAAGATAACGAGTGAATCGTAAAACTCTTGTAGTAAATAGGGTCTCGTAGCGGCGCAGGCGCATGCCGCGGACGCGTGCTATTGTTGGGCGCAATTTACCGCCGCTTCAATCGCTGAAATATTTCGTGCAACGGGCATGTCCAATTGCTAACGAGCCGACTGCGACGCACAAATGAATAAGCACCTCATACATAGAGCAAGTGATTGTACTCGAACGTTACTGGCCACTCGAGAGATTTACAGTAAAACAACTGCCACGAATGATTAAGTCAGCCAGGTGGCTTTGCTAAAATGAATAAAATATCAATTTCTTTGCCATGTTGGCGTAACACAAAAATGAATTAAATGGCTGTTGTTTAAAAAGTTGATGCACAAACAGAAGCTTGGTTTGTATTTTCTATAAGTCAACACTCTCTGAAAAAATCAACTACAAACTAAAATCAAATTTTCATTAAAAAGCCAATTGAAAGAACCTGCTCAGTTTATGCCTATTTGTACACCCTGCGATGTATATTCTAATGCGTGAACGCAGCCTTCAAGAGTGGGAATTAGCCGCACTTATCCCGTGTAATGGATCGCTGCACGTGTGTGCAGGCCATTGTGTTGCCCCATATCATCTGAGGGCTGGCCCTCGACCACGACACATGCCTTTTTTTAGGGCTCAAGCACGTAATGGTGATTTACCTGTGATGAACCTTTTCATGCATTTTTATTTGATTTTTAATTATGATCTCCAATTTTTTTTTACGTTGGCCAGAAATATCAACTCAATTTGATTCGTGTGTGCTTTTAGATGCAATTTGTGTTGATTTTCAATTTTCTTAGTGATATTTGTGTTTAATATAATATCAAAGAGCATCAGTGCAAACCATAGGTAAAGCATTTAAAGCACATGTCCGAAGGTTTTCCCATACGAGTTGCTATTGCCCCTCGCCCGAGGCGCCAGACCCGCGCCCGTCATTCATATAACGTACGCACTTTGTTTAGCCAACATTAACTCAAGACAATTATCTTCACCAGCCGTTCTACGTCTGTGAACGTATAAGGCCTGTCATTCGAAATTACTATCAGTCGACATAACCGAATTCCAATTCAATTGCAAACATGACTGAATGTGGCTGGAATTGAAATTGAATTATCATATTTAGAAAAGGCGCCTGATTGTTAACCTTTGAACGAGCATAACGTTTAAGGATACAAAATGTTTTAAAACTACCAACCAACAATCTTCAACGAAGTGAATAGGTTGCTATTTGAATTTTTATGAACACCTTAAATCCTCATGACAATATTAGCTTGGGCTCCGATAGCACTTCTGTCGTAGTGCATTCAATAAATCTGAATTGTAAAGAGCCGCAGAATAAGTTTTCGCAACATCTTGTTATTTCATTTCCTTATGTGCACACCATTCTTTACTACAGTCGGTCGTTCAGTCCAGAGTCCCTTTCACAATGAGTCCTAACGGAATGCCCTCCGACCCGTCTTATATGCCGGCTGGCACGTGAGATCCCATTACACTTGTCTGCTTTATTGTCTATAAAGCCTTAAGTGTCGATGATCTCTCAGCGACATCGCCCGATTCTTATTACATAATACTTTAGTGTACAAAGAGTAACATTACCCAATTTTACACCGATTCCATCTTAAATGACTATTTCAAACATAGTGCTACAATAAATTTAAACCCGAATCTTACCACAAAAGAATGGGTCATTTACGACATCGCGCTCCATTCACGAGCTAATAGTAAAATAATATAGCTGCTCGCCGACAGACATGTATTTGTAACAAAGACGTGTAAAATTTCTCAAACGTCAGATTTATACGGCAATCTCCGTCAGTATTTCAGTCGCTGTGACTATTTAGTTGCGTTTAGAACACGTGTGTGTAACCGAATCGCTTACAAAAGATTAAAAGGTGGTAATTTGACGTTGATTTAGGAAGAGCGAGCCTGCTTTCATCGCTCGGATTGTCTTACCCCAGATCGAGCGAGCCGTTTTGTCTATGGCAGACGTACGTTCAGTCCCTTTATAATGTTTTAATTTATTATTAGTGACGTTAATAAATTTTAAGGAAGTAACTGATTCGTTTTCATTTACTTTGAGAGAAACCTTTGACAGTAATCCTACTCGTACGTATCGTATCTAATACGGTATCGTTCTAAATCTCTTTTGCAAAACATCGATCTATAAAAGTACTGATTCATTATGGACAAGCCACGAAATTATAGAACCATACGTTACGACTTTAAATCACAAACTCTTTTACTGTTACCGCTAGTTTTATTGCACACTTCCTGTGTCAAAAGGGGAGTGGCACTACACGACGAAATACTTGGAAACAAAAAACAAGATACTTAAAAAGTTATTAAGAATTCCATTATACCCATTACCATTTCCGTAATACAATTATTATTAACAACTTTAGTGAGAATATGCTTATATTTTTATAAGATGGTGATTGCGTGCGCGTGCGCGAGTGCAGCTGCGCGGTAGCGGGCGCGGCGCGGCGCTCGCGCTGATGTCATCGGCTCAACTTAAATGTTATTTTCCGTCGCTCGCCGTCGCGTGGGTGCGGCAAACACTATCGGCTGTGGTCATACCAAACCCACAAAACCTTATTTTGCACATTAACTTTTTATTACGCCTTTGTAAAAACGAATTTTATTTCTCATCATTCCCATTCACCGGGCACTTGCTCTTGAATAAAAATATGTGTGTCTGAATGTGAAATTGTTTGTCCAAAACCATCCTTATAAAATACCTACAGGGAAACAAAACGACTTTATTGAAATACCTTATAATGCTTTTTATTTAATTTAATAAACACAAAACGACCATTAGTAGAAATGATATCATATTCGTACGTATAAATGAGTAGTTATTAATTAGCAGTATTGTTTTGAGCTCGGTGTAAACACGGCACGCGCTAAAGTTATGAATGAAATAACGTTTTGCAAGAGCGGATGTTGCGAGGCTGCTTGTGTCGAATTAGGTTTAGAGCCTTATGAAGGCTTGATGAATGAACTGCCGCTCCCCGGCCCCCGCACCTCACACCCGCAACTGTACTTATGTTGTTATTGAGATCAAGTGATAATGGTGCATTGCACTTCATTCTAGATTTTACGTTTACCTGCGTGAATGGATTGGTTCATGACCAAATACGATATGTACAAATCAGCATACGAGTTTACTGCATTGTTGTTGCATCGTTCTCATGAAGACTAGCTATCGTTACATTAAATCCTGCGAAAGTTCATCAAATCTGGGTACAAGGTAGGGTAGAGAAGCAATTCTAACACCATTGATATTTTAGTTCATCTCATGAAAAGTTATTTGCTCCAATTGTATGTGTTAAAAAAAGTAGGATTTGGTAAAAAAAAAAAATTGCCAGTGGCTCTACCTCGTAGTTCTAGATCAAGCTTACCTTCAAAAATTAGATACTCTAGGTAGGTACACAATTCCCTTTCACAAACCTTCGCAACTTGTTTTAAATCTCATTCCATTCATTCAACCGCGCAGACACATTTGAAATTCAGGAAAATTCTGGGAACAACTTCTGATTGAGGTGAGAACCTGAAAAATTATGCAGTGAAATATTATTTCGTTCGACTACGACAAAATTAGGAGGAGACAGACGCTTAATTTAGTTTCTCACATTGTCTAAACTACTGATCGGTTTTCCATAAATGAGGTTGGTGTAGCTGGATTTTTAATTATCCATGATATTTCAAGCCACATGACGTCACAGGAAAATCAAGATGCACGATGAACAGTTAATATCTACTATTACGAAAGCACGTTGTCATTTCATCATTGAAATGAAATACTCACAAAAGTTTATGACTTGTGTCTGAAATTAACATGTTCACAGTGATAAATACTGAGATAATAACATCGGATATAATTGCACGGCATTTAAATTACGATTGAGTCGATTAATTTGTTTAATATTCACAATAATATCAATTAGTGGAGGATTGATTTCGTCATTCAGTTGAATGGAGGGTGTGTACTTGCTTTACGAGCTGAGGTCGAGGTGTACCCCGCGGTGGTTTTACAGGTTAGCTCCGGTTATAATATCGTGGTTTTAAAAGAGATTGAGTATCTTAAGGCATCAATTTTCTAAATTTAAATTTCCGCTCTCCTTGCATTACTTGCATATTATAAAGAGTGCGCCACGAAAAAAGGGAAATCAAAATCAAAATATTTTATTTCACATAAACCTATATGGGCACTTATTAAACGTCAGAAGCTAGTTGCATGGTTCCAAATGGTCGTGTCCTATGGACAAGTGCCGGTAAGAAACTCTACGGTTACTCTTTCAAAAATTAATGACTTTTACTGTGTTTTCAAATTACAGTGTTAATAGGTATGGGACAGTGTGAGCCTGTCAACAAGTACCAGGTACTTAACAAAATAGAAAATGGTCTACAAATCTACAGTCTATAAAGCCTACAATGTTCTCACATGCACAAACTATAAAGGAATATAATTATATAAATTAAATAATAAAAATAAAAACCTATTTCAACCAAATGACAGGATTGCTATTACAACTGTAACAAATCTGAATTAATATCCTGTCCACAAAAGCCACTGATATAATAAATAGTTCAAAATAGAATTTTGTATTAGTGTACCTATATAATGAAAAGATTATGTCAAGATAGTATGTACAAAAAATGAAATAAAAATAAATATCGTAATTTGGACGCAGTTAATAGACATTTACATAGTTATGGCTGTTAATGAGGTACCAGGGAAGCCACATGTGCAGAAGGAATTATTGACAAACTTACTTGAATTTGAATTTTCCATCGCTAAGTTCTGTAACTGACTTTGGCAACTTGTTATAAAAGCGGATACTGTTTAAAAGAAATGACCTGCTAGTTTTAGTTAATCTAAATTTGGGTATCACAATTTCAGGTTTACTACGTGTATTTTTATTATGGATATGGCTTCTTATTTTGAAAAGTCCTAAGCTTTGCGAACATGCAAAATACTTTCTAAGATAATATAAGGAGAAGGTAGAGTTAGTGTATCAATTTATTTGAATTTGTTCGAGGACCCATTTTATAGATTGCGAAATTCGAGAGAGAATTCAAGCTTTTGAAGTATATAGTTGTTTAATACCAGCATGCAGCAGTTTAAACTTGCGTAATTAAAAACATGGAACGACACACGACGTCTACATCTCTTTCTATCTCCTTTCCTATCGCAGGTATGCTGGAAGAGATATCTTTAGAAATACGCATCACCTTTGTACGTATTTTTCTGATCCTTCCTTCTTGCCTCTTTAATGTGTGTACATAAATGGTTAAATAAATAAATAAGCGAAATGACATAAATGCCATTAGTTAGTCTGAAACAACAGTCGATTAACACGGTTACCTTTACATAACATCTAAATTGATACAAAACAATTCGATACATCGCTTTTCAGTATTTCATGTAAAAGATACGAGTTTAAAAATCAGAGAGCTTTAAAATATCAGTCCAGATTTATATGATTTTCAATAATTAAGATTTGTAAAACTAAAGTGTTGTTGCTGACCATATCTATATCAGAGAGTTGTAACAACACAGATCTAAGGTAGGATTATATCTATAGGTTGAAATGATACAGAATTCTCTACAATAATGGCTTAAGACACATTATACTGACGGTATGCTACTCCCATACCTATTGCATAAATATTTTATTAAATTCTTAAGCACTTCATCAATGTAAAGGTATCTTAGTTATTTAGATAAGATTACAAGTTGTGGCTTAGTTTAAAATACCACGCAGATAAGTATTATGAATTAACACTTATTTACCTATAGATACTGCAGGTCGTGGGTGGTAAAATTAATAGCTAGGAGAAATTAACTATCTTGTATAGTAACTTTATGTTTTAATAAAAAGCTTGTAATGTCTGAAACTAAATAGCTACCTAGTCGTGTCGCAACATAATTCAGTTTAACATATCTGAGTGCAGTACTGTGCCTGATACGTCAATATGTCCTTGCGCATTAATTACGCTCTATCTAAATGTGTGGTGCGCGCGAGTGTCAAAGTCAAGATTGACGCGCGTCAGTGGCGAGTAAAATGTCGCAAACGCATGCGCAGAGCACTCCGTCCCCCCGCCGCCCTTCGCCTCACCCCTCACAGGCTTAACATAAAACTTCAATTTGCATAATGCATACAGAATATGTAAACTTATCTCCGACACGCCCTTGCGAGTGACACGGCTGAGGTGTGCCGGGATAACATTATTCTCGTTGCGACGATATCCAAGTCTAAATAGATCGCATTTGCAAAGCCACATGTTGTGTGGATTTTATTAGCACCACAGATGCGACGCACAGATATTATTTTTTATGCGTCGAGAACAATTCGAATAGTCGTTTCAGTATTTATAGAGCTATTTTCGCTTCGAAAAAACATCGATACTTAATCTATTTGTAGCCATTTTATTGAGGCGATATTACGAAAATGACCACTAATTTTTCTTTTATTCTTGCTTCAGCTGAGTAATAATATCACGTATCTACCAGCCAGCCTGCAAGTAATTGTACGAGGTAGGTGAACAGCTGGTGACCACACTCAGGCCATGTCTTTTTTGGTAACAACTTATGACGCTCAGAGCAATAAAACGTGATTTCATTTGCCACACGACGGCGAATATTATCGACGTAAGGGATCGTTAAAGAGCGGCCATCCGTTCCTTATTAGCCTAACACGCGCCACGAACCCTATTTCGAATGCAAATAAAATTACAAGGCTACCATAAAAAGTGTTTATTAAGACTTTATTCGCGTTTAAAAATTCGTAAAGTCTTATTCAGCTCGGGGTCTGGCCCACTCGCTCGAGTTCCGAAGTTTTAAAATTATAAAATTACTGTCGACTCGAGCTCAGAAATGAGACGTAAATGGGAATTGTCTGCAAAAAGCGGATACAGCGCGACATATCTTCTTTCACGACAGAATCCGATCATTGTTGCATAAAGTGTGGGATTAAGGGGTGTATACCCTAGAAGGCGCGGCGAGGGCACCCACCGTGGCGTGCGCCCGCGCTGGTTCTGCCGCAACTGGTAATCGATTCATCTTTTATTGCCGTTTGATGGCAGCAATATAGCGCATATTAGTATCTTCGGTATGCATCCGGTCCACGAATATAAACTATATCTCTAACAATGGAAATTACGACCTGCGAAGCTTTGTCGTCCTGTATCAGCACGACACATATTATATAATCTTAATTGCAATTCATTCGATGTGGAAAAATAAGTTACATTTATTAGGGACACAAACTTGAGTATATCTAATAACGAAATGTAATAGAAATTCCATAGGCTAATTAATTTTATAATTTAATAAAATATTCATAGCCCGCTTCAATATATCTTATAATCTTCTTATTAAAGAGGATTACTCTAAAATTCTATAGTTCTCGATATAATGGAATCAATTCCAAATAGTTCGTTGTCATCAGTCGGAAGTTATTAGAAGAAACAAGACAAACATCCAACGATATCAATTACAACAGGTTGAATTACTTCGCCATGTTGAGAACAAGATATAAAGAACATAAGTTTATTTGACTTTTCTATATTACAGATAAAATCGTGTAATAGCTGTCGTCGACTATAATTTGTGGCGACTCAATTGAAAGGTCAGTGTCGGCTAATACACATATTCATATCTGTTATCCGAGCGTCCTCTCTCCGAGACTTTCCAATTAAGCAATTTAGATACGAGGCCCGGTTGTGACACGACGTTACACGAATGTAAAACAACGGCTATCGGAATGATAATTCAGTGATGTAAATAACAATAAAGTTATCAGGGAAGGCAGCGATGCTATGGGTTTTGACAATAAAAAGCGTCGTGGAGAGCGCGACCCGCCGCGCGGCCGCACCGGCCTGTATTAGGACGAATTTACGACCGCCCTCGACATTGTCTCCGACAACGCGGTGCATCACGTTCACAACACTGATATTGTGTCTAAGTGCCTGCCAGATGCTTTTTCTCGCTTTCGATCCATATTTACGACATTTTGTACCGGACACATGAAAATTCCTTGCTTTAAAAAAAAAAAATACAACATAATATTTTTTTTCAAAAATGCAAATAAAATCCCGACTTTAAACTGTTAATACTTAAAACTTATTAGCACAGATTCGATAAACCACAAACCTGCACTTACATCAAATGTTTTATTACGATACTTCCATTTGAAGAATCAAAAACAAAAGCGTTGAAGTCTTTTGTTAGGGCGAACGATCTGCGAGTACAAAAGATTATAATCAAGACTAACAACAGCGTCTGCTGAATAAGAGCTGGTACTAATAAATCAATATTGACAAAATTAACATACAGTGTTAATTATGTTCAATTGTTTATTAAGGTTTGGATTGCTGGGTGTAATCTATTGCCATTTAAATAACAGATGGAACAATAATAGCGCAACAAGAAAGCATAGTGGACCGGTCCTAGTGAGGCTGCATTATTCGGAACCTGTTTGTGTTGCTCTAATTAACAATACACAAATCGTAGCTTGTATGCAAATGAGGGGAGTGAGGCCGCCGCGCCGAGGACACAGCATACACTTGAGTTTCATCCGCGATAACAAAGAAAGGTCTATTTTTATTGGGATCAGGTCATTTTAACTGTCATACGAATGTGTTTTTCGATTTAAAGTTCATGTAGTCTTGATACCTGCTTATTGATGGATGCCAATTATATTGATGTTTTCACCAGTTTTAAGTGCATTTAAAAAATTACCATTGGGAAAAAGGTCGTATAGAAAACTGCGCTCAGTTGAGATGCATTTTCCATAAAACAAAATTGGTATTTATGTTACTCTTAGATTAAATAGTGGTTTATTTAACTTTAAGTAGGTATATGCCTCATTTACTTTTATTAGCCTACAAGTTGTCATTCCGAAGGCAATTGACCAAGACGCACTGGTCGAAGTGTACGCGAGTTTATCGTAAAATTGAATTAAAAAAGAGAGATAATAAAAGGCGATCGCGTCGTAATTCTGGCTCGCGACAACGCAGCACTTTTATTTGGAGGCGCGCGTGTGGCGGGCGCGGGGCTAGGGGGGTGCGCCTAATCGTGCGAGCTTTAGCGGGCTCCTCTTTGGTCCGGGATATATCACCAAAATGGGTGCAACGTATGGACCGGAAAGTTAATTTGGATGAAAACTGGGATTCATGGAAGGCACTTTAGAACGTCAAAATTTACAAAAAATAATAATTGATTCTAGTCGCCCCATCCAAAAGGTAGTTTTTGTAAGGAGAAGAATGAGCAAAAAACTCCACCGTTACTGTTTTAAAATGTTTTACAATATTTTGTATAAATGAATAAATAGGGATGATGACTAAAAATTATTTTTGTCCGTCTTTGAGATTATAAAAAAATATTGGACACGTATTTTTCTTTTTTTTTACGTAAGCTAAAGATTACGGCGATACATTGAGGTAAAAGGTGCCATGACGTCACGAGTATATAGATTTTATACATACTAGTGATGTAGCGACCCCCACTTCCCAACTTAAAATACGTTTTATCTAAGTAAGTTTTTATTAATACGATAAACCAAAAAATACATGTCTAATATTTTTTTATTATCTGACTGACGGACTAATTAAAATTTAATTTTTTTACCCAGGCATCATCCCTATTATATGTGAAGACGATGCACCTGGGATAAGATTACTACACCACAATAGTTAAAAAGAATTAAAAATAGAGCAATGACAGATAAATTAATTATGTGATAGATATACATGGTGCTCAGATATTTACAAACATTGTAAAAGATATACCTAATTATACTCCTATTTTTTTTACAAACAGACCTAATAAGTCATTGTGTGAATTCAAGTAAACACAGAATGTAAAATCAATGTTCAACATAGTTGGGAAAAGGCTAGGCAGATGATGATGACCCTTTTATAACTTCTAACGTGACGATATTATCGTGGACGTCCATCAAATGTTTGGAAATACGTGCACGTTATCGTGGATGGAAATTTAAAAGCATCTTATTTATTTAATACTTCAAGCACAACTGTACAGAGGCGGACTTTATACAATGTGTTTTTTTTGATACCCCATAACTCTAGGGTATGATTGAGACCATATCCAAGAACCAACTGGCATATGAATTATTCTTCAAACATCATTTTTTTTGTTTTCGTTTTTCTTACAAAATAATTCGACAAGGTCACGATTATGAATGTAAAACGCCCTTAAGTGAAATATGACAACGTCGCAGTTTCTTAGCTTTAAATATGAATGATTGGTTTGAATAAAAATGAATTACTTTACTACACTACTGCGAAGTTTGGCAACGTCGCAAAGGTAAAGATTCGTCATACTGGTGACAATTTTTGCCCTAATTTAATTATGATTGATTATGTCTTCGAAACTAAGCATTTTTGGACCACCTATTCTAGGAGATTTTGTGTTCTTTTTACTTTTATAATATAACCCTAGAGTTATGGGGTAACAAAAAAAAACACATTGTATAATCATCATGATGGTGTCGTGATAGCCCAGTGGTGAAGGCCTCTCATGCACGAGGTTGTGGGTTCAAATTCGGGCAAGTATCAATGTGACTTTTTCAATTCATATGTACTTTCTGAGTTTATCTTGGACATTACTGACATCGGTGAAGGAAAACATCGTGAGAAAACCTGGACTTGTAGTTAATATAAGTCTGAAATCACCAACCCGTCTTGAGCACTCGTGGTGATCAATGCTCGTGCCTTCTCTGTGTGAGAAGAGGCCTTTGCCCAGCAGTGGGACAGTAACAGGCTGGTATTATTATTATTATAATCATCATATTATTTTTATTAATTTTTGTTTTTATATTCATCTTCAAATATTTCCATACATTTTACTTCCCTGTATTATCGTGACTCCGTGACGCGACGTCACGTTAGAAATTATAAAATCGCACATTGTCAGGGCCGTGGCTAGTGACACAATTTAAAGAAGTCTTATAAGTAATTAGCAATGAGAAGATAACAGATTTGGATGATGATAATTAATGATGATATACCTACATTAAATAAAAATAATTCTCATATTCACTTCACCCCTTCAAATAAATTCAGACCTTTGTTTTTCTTTGCATAGACTTTTGATGAGTCAAAAAAAAAATTGCTTCTATGGACAATTAGCTGCATAATATAAGGTAATTATTAGTATCAGTATTAAAAACTAAATGAAAAAGAGGCACTATACCTCGGTACACAGCAGAGCCCGCTGCACATTATGGCCCGCGGTCCTCGGAGACAATCTTCTTTTATTTATATCCGCCGTGTAACATCTCGCACCTCTCTCGAGCCACTCGCGACTCACTCGAATCCTTGCCAGCGTCAACCAAGTATCTTCACCCTCGTAACGTCAAGGAGTGGACAGAGGAACCTGTCGTTCAAATTCCATTCGTAGAAGAGTATCTACTCGATTAAGACATGAGGGATCTTGTAAAAAAATGGATGAGTAATCCAGGGTTTTTATTTAAATATTTGGTAGTCAACTGAAACCAGCTGGAGAAGAGAGAATTAACTGGGGGAAATGACTGGTGTTTTCAGTTCTCAAACGACTCATCAGAGGCTCCGTTTAAACAGAGTCAGCTTGCTAGCAAGATGTTCAAGACTTTGCAGATACACTGAACTTTGCTTTGAAGCAGTGCAGACCACGCTAGGTTAGGCACATACATTAATGATGTCAAATTAATCTGCAAGTGAACTTGTTATTTTAATTTTAGCAAAGACTGTCTCAAACAAAGTTGAAAGAATGTAAGTAGCAGTGACTTGCAAATCTTGGATGAAGATGACAGCACTTAAAATAAGCAGCAATTTTTCAAGTTGGTGACTCTACAATTTAAAGGCTTAGCGGTCTCAGTAAAAATTATAAGAGTCTGGACGTGCAATAATTCGGACAATGGCTCAATGAACGAAGTGTTCCTAAAATCTGTTACAATAATGTCGCTCTATCAATATAAATTGATATTCAATATTTCTTTTCACAATCACTTTTGATTTTATAATCGAAATTACTTTAAAAAGCGTGAAGTTTTACTCATATTATTATGACATAAATGTGAAACATAATCAGACCACAAAAGTCACAATATTTACTTTATCTTTACTTCGTTTTACGATTACCGGCAAAATATTTGACCAGCACTGCGACGTGGTGTCGCAAATCTCAACTTTATTTGAATTGTTTACTTTTATTTTCCTTGAGACTTGTTTATTTGAAGCAAAATATTCAATTTTTTCAATCTCCTGTGGATGTTTTTGATGTGACTTATCCCATTTGACTTAGTTATGTTGGCACAACATCAGTTTATGATGACGTCTAAGTGTATAATATTGATAATATTAAAGTTATGGTATAATTTCGAGTAGGTACTTCTGTATACAAGTCAGTACTTGTACACACAGTGACGAACCGAATGAGTTTATAGACATGACTATAAACTTATTAAGATTCTTACTGTAAGTAAGGATCTTAATAAGTTCCACTAAGTGTAGGCTCGGTGCACGCACTTGCACCGAGCCTAGTATACAAAAATGTATTGTTGCTATAAAATACACAGTAGTGCACATGACATATCGAGCTGGCGAGCACCTGGTGCCAGTGCCACACATCGCGTGGACAATATTTTTATTTTCATCGAGCGTAACATTGGAAGCGCATTTTTCCGGGTACAGCGCATCTCGAGCCGAGGGCCGTCCGAGCTGACTTGTAATTTCAAGTGTTTACCCTGCGCGCGCGCAGCAGGGCGTCTCACAACAATGCCCATATCCTTTTCACATAAAATATATGAAAAGTCCGGCTACCAGCGAGCCACGGATCGAGCGTCCGATACAGCGTCTGCATTATACTCGCTAGCTGCCTACCGAGAACTTTTTATGAGGGATCAAATTGATTGGTTCGGTGATAATATCAGAGTTGCGCGTATTGTGCGGGACGCCCGACGCGCGCCTGCGCAGCCTTTAACACGTCGCGCCTCGGCTTCCGTTACCATCGATTACGTATGCAGCTACACTTCTCACACCTTTTAAGAGATGTAATTTAGAGATGCTGGGAGATTCTTGCTTGTAATAGATATGCACATTTTAATGCGCCGGTGAAAGGTTGTAAGCCCAGGCCCTCAAATAGAGTCGATCACAATAAACATTGCCGCGTACCACAATGTACTCACAAAAGTAATACGAAGTAAAGTTACATGTTGTGGTGCACGTAATGTCTTTTTCATGGTACCAACCGTTAGGTATCACCGTCGGAATTGAATCGAGTTTAAGATACACTTTAAATTTATTGAACGCTCGCAACGAATCATCTGCGGGCAGGTCGGGGCAGGACGTGCCCCGCGAGCGAGAAACACAAAACCACAAAGATAAAAATATATTACAAAATGAGGCCCACTTTGTGTTTTGAAATTACAATCAAATAAATTACTTTTTATTGCTCAATCTTGTTGGGTTTTATTAAGGTATCGGCGCTGAATGCGAGAGAATAAAACATGGCGGGTTTACGCGAGAGACAAGATGTTTCCGTGTGCCTTGTAGCCGCCAGATAAACGAAGGTGCTTTACATGGCCCTCGAGTTTTTGGAGATAAGCCATCACGACGTGTTCATGTCGACATGCGGACAATGAAGTAACACAGGCACTTTCTCCATCACTCTTTACTTCGGACGCGTCGGAAACGTCGTTAGTAATGCATGCAGTTGACTTAATAACTTTTATTACTCGAGAAAGTGAAGATTAACGTTATTAAGGCAGGATGATAAATAAATAAATTAAACATATAGGACAAACTTCTCGCAAGCTGCAACCTATTTGGAGATTTGAAGTTTTTAACACAAACATATTGGATGTCTGCTTTTGGTCTTGAAGCTTGCAAGCAAAACATTGACTTGAATTTGAACTTTACCTAGTTCAAATTCAAGTCAAAAAAAAAAAACAAGCGCGGAAATTGCGGAGTTATTTTCAAAATGAATAGAATAGAGTCATCTCAACACCTCTCTCCCTTGATTTTGTATATGTATATTTATAATAAAATTATATATTAATTGAATATGTATGTATGTGTGCGTAGTTTATAACCTATTTATGTACTGTGTGTGTACTGTGTACTGTTGTAACTATTTTAGTTATAATGCATTATGATATATTTTAATTTTTTTTCTTTGTTCCTCTCAAACAGAGCACCTGCCATCTAATCTCTTCACCACCCTTGGATGACTGGTAGAGAATGCCTAAGGCATTAAGTCCGCCTTTGTACCTTTTTTGTGTGTAAAAAGTTTAAATAAATAAATAAACTCAACGTTTTGAACAAGAAAGCCACTAACGCAAAAACTTTGCTTACTGTTGTATCAAAAAACTTGCCTATGACTACCTACTATATTACAGTCTACTAGATTAGACTATATTACAGACTACGAACAAGAAGAGTTAATTAACCTCGAAACAGAACGTAATTGCGCACAGAGATCTCTGCTACAAGTGCTTGTTGTGTTGTGTCTACAATATGCATCTAAGGCGAGATAATTCTGAAATGTTCAGTCTTTTTGGAAACTTACTGCTATAGGCATATTTTATTATACACCTCACATACACCTATCTATTAGCATCAACAATGTGTCAAATTCATTACGTTTAGCTTTAACGTTGCCACAACCGGGTAAAAATAAACCATAAAATAATAATCATAACTTCTCGTTGAGTGCCATACTTTACAAGCCTTAACTACTTAACTGGTCCACTCAATAGATCTGTAGTCGTAAAGCGAAACTGGAAGTTAGTCTCAACTCTCAAGCTTGATGACAAACCGTAGTGCCAGTTTGAAAACATACAAATCAATAGGGAGACTGCGGAGACAAGAGAGCATATCGTGTTGATTAATGCTGATTGCTAAAGTGCGTCGACGCATGTATAAGTAATGTTACAGCCCACCGCGGCGTTTCCGTCTCAACCGGTTCTAGAACAATGTGCCCAAACATTTACTTACTCACTATTCAACATATGGAATCACCCCCATGACTTAGTGGACATTAACAACGACGCACGATTTAACCACCTATCGCTGGTGCAAATTATACTTAATACAATTACGAATCATTCATCATAGCTTTCGGAGATAATTGGCAATGATAAACTGAGCGCAGTTGAGACAATACTGAACCGCTCGACCATTGAAGAGGACCCTTAACACTTGAGTGTAAATTCACACAGTTATTACCCATTTAGTGAAGCTTGTGCAAAGCTAAAGGTCCGGTTATGTTGGTGTTGTGGAAGCGTGGAAATGTGCGCGAGAGCACAATGCGCCGCGTGTGTCCCTTGCCCAAGGAAACACATTTATCATCGTCACCTAGCGACCCGCGACTTGTAATTGTGCGCCATATTGTTGCAAGAGTTATGGGCCCTGTGCGAGAATATGGTCTCTTCCGCTTAACCTGTGCATAAACATTTATCGGGACAGGTTAATTTAATTGAAAAGGATAATTCTGCTTGATAGTGCCACTTAGAAGAGATGTAGAGCTACGAAGAGTGCTTGAGACTGGAGTCCTGGCAAATAAAGCGAAAGGGCTGTGACAAACGCTATTTATTTATTCTACCAATTAATTCATATCTATTGTACACTTGAAAACTTTTATTATATTTCTCGGTAACAACACTAATGTATTTTATTGTAAAAGTACCCCACGCAGCGCCACTAGACAAAAATCGCATCGGCTTCCCATATATTTCCCTTGTCACTGTTCGAGGGACAATACGGTAAAGGATTGTAGAAAAGTGAGCATAAAACACGGCGCACGCGCATCGGGTAGCGTCGATCGAGCGGAACATCAGCATTGTGACGGGAGCGCGGTGCGAGCGCGGCGCGGCCGCGCGATCGAGCCGCGATTTGTCGTTATTTGCGCACGCGGTGGTTGCGACGCGCCGACTTATGACGGCTCTTATCCGCCATCGCAGGAGGCACTCCTCGCCTCCTGACATCCCTCCAGATCGTCGCCGTCGCCTACCTGCTGCTAGTATTTCTCACAGAAACAATGAGCTTTAAAGGTTTATTATGACACCAGAACTGCACAATGCGTTTTAATGGTATTTCTCTTAAAGCTTTCAGGTATAATTGATATCTATAATTTTAACTGAGACTTACTCCATTATTCCTACTACTCGTACATTCGTTTTATTGCCCGCCACCGATCTTGACTACATTATTTTGTATCTAACAAGGTACCAATGGGTAGCTCTGGCAGCATTTTCATTTTCAGGACAAGCCCTTGATTGGAGGTCGACGGAATCTTCTTCTTTAACTTGAACCCATTTTTAGTCCTTGTTGGGTCTCTTCGTGAGATTTAGAAAAGTCTCAATAAATATTTCATATCGATTGACACGAGACATTGACTATCAGTGCCGGTATCAGATAGTGCGCGATGGTGTGCAGTTGGTGCGCGGCGCCCGAAGCGGTCCCAACCTATAATAATGTAAGATACGACGACGCTATCAAACCGACGATCACAGCCGAAATCAATTTTAAACAAACTCTAGCCACCACCTACAATTATCATTGTACTGAACAATGCGTGCCACTAAATATCGGGCCAGTGTGAGAGGTCAGTGGGGCCCAATGGCCCATCGTCTATCGATAATGGACGGTTCTTTTCGGATCGCACGAGATACCATCGCGATGATTTGTTGATCCTACGCTAGCTTAAATATTGAAATTAACATTCATTTACGATTTTTATCTATCATACAAAGAGTATGTGAATGAGATATTATAAGACAAAGCGATGTTAGTATTTGTTTATTTATTGTTTTGAAATAAATATGTCTGTGTGTCCTCAGGAAAGTAAATAGGCGTAGATATAGAAACAGTTTAACAAAATATAAAATAAAGAAAATGCTAAAGTGAATCAGGTCAATAGTTTTTGCCCAATTATGTGATGACAAACAAGTAGTTATCATCACAATTATAATTGATCATATTCACATCACCACCCTATCAATGAAGTTCTTCTCACTTTTTGTTAAAAAGTATTTGGCAGCTCTACCATCGAGGCTCGCAGACCTGCGTTAAAACTATTAAAAGGTAAAAACTTTCCTATTCATTTAAAAATATGGTTACTAAACCGTTCTCATCATCCTCATTATTAACAAAATCATTGAATTAATTACTAAATTCTGTGCTCATAATCTCGGAAACCTGATCATCAATCAGATATCAGAGACAATTTTATTTTTATACATGATAACAAAAATATTTGGAAGATTTATTATGTCTTTATTCGACTGTATTTAAGCACCTGCCACAAATATTTTATTTGTACTCTATTTAAAAAAGCTGTTGACTCGAGGCGTTCAAAAAGCGTTGCTATTTTCATTGGAACATTGAATTATGGTCTTGTTAATTATTATAAGTTTAACTAATATTCTAGACATAGGAAACATATAGAGGTGTCGGGAACTGGGTGGTCTGGCGCCTGCGCCTGGGCAAGGCTCGTGCATCCCCAATGAGAGCGCGTTAGTTAACTCTATGCAAATAGAAAAGGTCACACTCGCGGCCAGCTAACAAAAAGTTGTTCATTAACGTACAGCTATGCAATCAATTTGCATTGAATATCGATTCTTAGCTGATAACGAGATAAAATTCGGATTTCTCATCGATTTTAGAAAGAACTTTCCTTTGATAAAAAAAGGTTAATCACTTTGTTAACCTACATTTCCAGTCAGGAAATGTAGGTGTAGGTGCCGAGTATGGATCTTTTCTAAGTTTTAGATAAGTTTTATTGCACATTGTGAAAACACTTATAAAGTACAAAAAGCAAACGTAATTGAAATATCGACGGGCGGCGCGGCAGCCGGGGGCCGTCCGTCCGCTACAGTAAAATTAAAATTGATGATCATGTAAACTTTATTAGTGGCAGCATAAAAATGTTGGAGTAAATCAAAGACTGCGCTAGTATATTGCATGACGCCGCGTGATCTAGTATCGGGACAACGTTAACACTTTATTGCCGTTCATACTTCTTACACCATTCCGAGGAAGTAAATTACTCGTAGCGATCGTAAAATTAATGCCACATACGGTAATACGAGTACTTCAGCTTGTCGTGCTGTCAATTTTTATGATGCACTCACTTGATATCGCAACCAGCTGGATTGGAGCCTGGCGCAAAGTGGCGATATTTTTTCCTTGACACCGGTGCAGTAAAACTTCTATTGTAAATAAAAAAGCCAGTGAAATACATCTTCATGAATTACTTTAAAATATTGAAGGTTCTACGAAGCGTCATAGTTCGAAGCCGTGATTGGATGCTGAATATTTTAAGCAAAAACGTAAATAAGAAAAAAGAAAGTAGTGAGTGAAATGTGAGTACTCGTTGGAAATACGTATGTATTATTAAATTAAATTGCATTTCAACAAAATATTTACGAGAGTAGTAATTTTTCACAGCGGACAGGCCCCGCAGCGAGCCGCTCGGCCTACCCGGCTCGCCTTTGGACACAAACCACTAGCCTCGTGGCAGCCTGCGCTAATAACTAACTTGTATTTCTAACAATTATGCGTTGATATCAAAAGTGATAATAGAGCATTTCATGCAACATTGTTAATATAAGATCTTTGGGCCAGTATTGGAACCTGTTGATCAACACCCGTGAAGTAAACGCGGTTTATCAGTTCATTGCGGTGCGCACTCAGTAACCATTATTTTCTAACTGATTTTGGTTTATCTACCTGCTATAGGTAGCCACCACTCCACCAGCCACTATGGAGACTTAAGTTTGTGTTCAGAAAGGTGGGCATTAAGAATAGCCAGGGATTTGTATTTATTTAGATCATGTTCCTACGTCATCATGGTTCCTATGTAAGATGTTTTCAATACAGGGGCAGGGACATCGACGCAAAAACTGATACCATGAATTCAGTACATGATTCTGAACCGCGCTGAGTTGAAATTTGTCGTCGGTTATAAAAAAAAATCTGCTGTTTCATAGAAAAGTGCAATACCTACGCGGTGAAAATGTATGGAACAGCTGTTTTATTTTTTAATAATCCGCTGAATATTTATATGCAAGTAGTAGCAGTAGTATCTAATTATGCCTATGTACTTTACACGCTCTGTACAGTTGTTTGTGCAGTTTCGCAGGTTTATAAAATGTACGAGTATACAGGTGTTTGGTCCAAAATAAATGTTTTTTTTTTGTAGCTAAAATTCAGTTGACTGACTTATAAAAATAGCCAGCTTAAAATGAATGGAACACTACAAAATAATTCAAAAGGCAGTCTCACTTACCAGGACAGCATAAAATAAACGGCAGTGCGCATTGAGTACATTGCTCAGCCGCGCGGAGATTACTTCATGAAAGCTCACGAGGCGATCATTACCGACCGCCGGCCGCAATCAATCCGCCTTGCATAATTAAGACACTAAAACGCAAAGTATATTCTTTAGATAAATCTTATCTTGAAATTTGTTTTTAATCACACGAGATATTAACTATCAATTCAGCATTTTTGGAAGTGAAATAAATGGAATAATTTAAAATTAGGACACTAGACCAATTTAAGGATTCTTCATACCATCGTTTTCTGACAGATTAATGCAAATGATAAACTTGATTTATGAATAAGAGTTACAGGCGATATTTCAATTAGCTATTTAAGAGTCATCATAATATCGATACGGTGTATCTGTGTTGTAAATATGCAGTACGAGTAGCCTTTGATAAATGTCTCCGGCACGGCGAACAGTACAGCCGGGGGCTCGTGCAAAATAATTAAAACTACTTAACATTCAAACAGAAAGTACCAGTAGCCAGTTTGCGGCTCATTTAGCGAGAGGAGGCCGGTCGGCTGGCTCTGACGACCATTACTCTCCCACCCGATTGATATATTCTTGGTGGACATGCGATCGCGACACGTCATTCCGCTTCCACTGTTCACCGGCCCGACCTGCTACTGCTCGCTACCAGCTCTATATAAATAAACAAACCTTACAAAGTAATAAATATAAAGTCCGCCTCTAACAACGTACGTCACTATAAATCGGACACTTCTTTTATTGCTGCGCATCTAGACCAATTAAAATGAACTCGTGATTGTCGATAACCGTCAATAAAATTGTTATACGTCGATCTTAGTCAATATTAATCTCTGCTCGGCCAAAACGAATTATTAATTCATTATTTTACGAGGATTTTTAATTAAACGAGTAAATAAATTTTGATTATATTTTAACTTTACAATGTGAAATCTCCTTATACAACGTGAGTTCATGAGCACAAATCATTACAACTTGGCCTTAATCGAGTCCAGTAAACGATCGAACGAATAAGTCGACGTCAGATTAAACACAAATATTTACATGTGTACAAAAGGAGAGAGATAAAAGTTTACCTTTTACAAGCAATTTGAGGTTATTTATTATGTGGAGTGGTGCGCAGGCGCTCCGCCGGCTGCGTTTTGGTGCAGCTTCTTTATACAGAAGCCATTATAAGTATCAGTTTCAGATCATAGATCATAAACGCATTTATTATCCGGAGGTCGGGACCGGGGGGTCCTGTCGCGTGAGCCACTGCGCTCATTGTTGACTTTTTATTGTCGTGCGTATGTCACAATTTTCGTGGACCTCACCAGAGATGGAGGCATTAATATCTAACACAAGAATGTTCCGGTTCGGATCTATGAGTATTTATGTGAAAAGCTGGAATGTATTTAAATCAAACTTGTACGTCGAACTAGCCTAATCTTTACTTTATGATTATCGTAAATTACAATTTGATTTTAATAACTTATTTACTTCTTGTGTGTTACGTATATTTAGAAATTAATCTTGATGATCTTATCAAAGCATAAAGAAATAATTTTCTGGTTTCAAAATATTTCTTCGCTGTGACTTTAATTTAGTAATGAGGTACCTACAGACCTACAGAAAGCTGCTCGTTTTATTGTCATTTAGATCAAACTGATATACTAAATAGCATTCTCCACGTCATTTTATGGACGGCGTGAATGTTTAGAACTTTAGTTTATTTATCTCTATTGCACTAAGTATGCACAGCATGCTTTGCTACTGAAAACATCAAAATACACAGCATTACACTTTTGGAATACCTATATACAGGCTGGCAGGGACATCAACGCGAAAACTGTTACCATGGATTCAGTACATCATGTTCTGAACCTAATAAACCTAAATAAAATTTACGTCGGTTATTTAAAAAATAATTCAAAAACAAAATACATAGAAAAGTGCAATACCTACGCAGTCAAAATTAATGGAACATCCGAATATTTTTTAATAACCGACAAAAAATCTTAACGCCCCCTGCGTTGACATTTTTCATCGGTTTCAGAATCGTGTACTGAATCCATGGTTACAGTTTTCGCGTCGATGTCCCTGCCACCCTGTATAAAATAATTCAAGAGTGTAACTGACAGAAGCGACCTCTCATCTCATGGACAAGAGTAGTACAGGAGCTACACAACTTTCCTTGTCAAAATAAATTACCTCCGAGAAAAAGACTTGCGCCAAAGATTGAGTCGCACTGTAAGTGATCCAGACGATTACCGAGAACTACGGATGACCTACAGCTACTAATGGGTCAGCGAATGTCGCGGGTGTTTTGAAAGGACCTCTTTACCAATACCTACGGTAAACTATGCAGAATATACCGAGTAGGTAGATAGTTTAGTTAGAAAACCAACCAAAGCCTACAATACGGTGCATTACGGTGTTATATAGAAGCTGCCCAAATATTAGATCCGACAACTTTGATTTAATAGAAGAATTGGAAAAGAAAGTTTCTGTACTAGCAGAGAAATTAGAAATTGTGGAAAACGAAATAACTAATCTATTATCAGAGAATTGTTCTCTTAAAAAACAATTATCGGTATATGGCACTCAAATTAATCATGACAAGACCGTAAAATCGATGGACTCACCTATTAAACAACGACCTGGACACCAATCAAAACTCAAAAGAGAAAAAAATATTTACATAATCGGCGACGAAAAAGTAAGAGGTTTAGCCGCACGATTAATAGCCACTAAGGCTGGTAAATGGAATGACAACTACAACATCGAGGGAAGAGTTCAACCATATGCTTCATCGTGCGAAATCCTACGTAATCCAGAAATGCTATTACGAACCCTATCTAACAACGACGTCGTAATACTTTCAGTTGGAAAATATGATAAAAATCCCTACATGTTGTTAACTAATCTGTGTAGCACATTGTGTAGTCTGAGCTATTGTACAGTTTTGATGCTGAATGTTTCAGAAAATAGGTATCTAAATGTTAGCAAACTAAACCATGAACTTAAAATGTTTACAAATAACTTAAAAAATTGCAAGTTTGACGAAGTTAATGAGTTGGATGCTAACTATACTGAGAAGCTCTCTGACTTAGACTTAATTACCTACAAACTTAACATAGAAATTGACTTTATGGAATATGACAATTGTTTTATAAATCCAATACTAAGACAACGAAACTCACTTAATGAGACTAGTAATAATAAGAATAACAATACACTAATAAAACTACAATAAATGATGAGAAATCAAAACAGGACATAGTAAACTGAGAATCTTGCATCATAATATATTTATTATTTATAACAAACGATATTAACAACACGGTATTTGTAACAAACTAGATGAATTAGAAGAAATTAGAATTAGTGGAAAAAAACCAGGAGGTTGATATACTATGTTTTAGTGAAACTTTTGTCAAACAGGGTATGGAAGGTAACATCAAACTTAATAATTTTAAATTGGCTGCAGTATTTAGTCGAGATAAATGTAGAGGAGGTTCGTGTATATTAACTAATAAAGTGTTTAACACCAAAAATGTAAATATTCCATCTAATCTGGCAACAAAATTTTATTTTGAGTGCTGTGGCGTGGAGATTATTGGTCTGAGCGTGATAGTTGTTAACATTTATAGAATACCCGATCAGAGAAAAGCGCAAATAGGTATGTTTCTTCATAAGCTGGACAATCTTTTAAATTTCTTAATGGTCCAATTCAAGAGAAAGAAAATTATAATATGTGGTGATTGGAATATAGATATATTGAAACAAAACTCAGCAACAAAAGAGCTATTAAGTATACTTCATAATTATAATTTTGAAGCACACATAACGTCACCGCCTCGGGCAAACTCTTGCATTGACCAAATCGCCAGTAACATAAAAAACGTTCAGTCAGAAATTTATCACCTCGGCCTGTCAGATCATGAAACAGCTCAAACGGTAACTATAAAGGCTAACAAACAAAAAACTATATCTTGTTGGACTGAACTGAAACGCGACTACTGTTCAGACAACCTCGAGTGTATGTCTTCTCTTTCATTTTCCGAAACATTTGATTCAGATTATCTTATACAGGCCTTCAATATTTTTTATGAGACATTTAAACTATACTACGATCTGTGTTTTCCTGTGATAAAGGTTAAAGTAAATAATAAACCAGCGATGCAAAACTGGATAACAAAAGGTATCAAGAAGTCTAGCAAAACTAAACGTCATTTACATCTAAAATTAAAAAATAGTAATTTAAATAAAAAACAAAATGAAATAAGCTATAGAATCTTTAACCATATATTTAAGCGATGTGCACAGAAAGCACATAAACTTATTAATACAAGGCGTATACAAAAGGATAAGAATAAATGTAAAGCTACGTGGAATGCAATCTCCTCAACTATATCTAATAATAGTATCTATAAAAATGACATTGACGAAATAAGTTTTAATAATGTGACATGAATAATGTGAATGACCCCTTAGACATATGTAATAATTTAATGACTTATTTATTAATGTGACATCTAATCAGCCCATAAATTCCAATAATATTAAACTTAATCAAAAAAACAAAAATCTAAATACAATATTCATAAATCCTGTTGATGCATTAGAAGTGTATAAAATCATAATGTCTCTAAATAATAGTAAAACTAGTGGTCAAGATGAAATCACCACACAAAGTTTGAAGGCTTCTGCTATTTGGATATGTCATCCACTGGTGCATGTTATAAATTTATCATTCATAGAAGGTGTATTCCCTGAACAGCTAAAAATATCTACTGTGAAACCACTTTTCAAAAAGGGAAATTAATCAGACCCTAACCACTATCGACCTATCATTATTGTTCCAATTTTATCGAAAGTTTTTGAAAAGGCAATTCATTTTAGGTTAAGCAACTTTCTCTCTACACATGAGATATTATGTAAAGAGCAATTTGGCTTCCGCAAGGGAAGTTCAACTACTCTTGCAATCTTTAATTTAATAAAACTTGTAACAGAAAGTATAAATACTGGTAATCCAGTGGTATCCCTATTTCTAGATATGAGTAAGGCTTTTGACTTTGTAAATCATTCAAAACTTTGACATAAGTTAGACTTTTATGGCATAAGAGGAAAAGCATATGAATGGATATCTAGCTATCTACATAACAGGAAACAGTGTACAGAGATATCCAAAGTTGTAAAAAAAGACAGCAGAATATATTTGAAAGAAAAATTTCAATCAATGGCAATGATAAATAAAAATGGTGTGCCTCAGGGTAGCATTGTCGGCCCTTTACTATTCTTGCTTTATATATATGATCTTCCGGAAGCCACTTTGCAGAATTGTATTCTTTTTGCAGATGACACTACAATTATTATAAAATATCAGAATAAAAACGCTTATAAATCGGTTACCGAAAAGGCCCTATCAGATATAGTAAGCTGGATGGAAAATAATAATTTGAACATAAACATTAGCAAAACAAAATTTATCGAATTTACCTCCTACAATACAAAACAATTAACTTTAGATATTATTTTTAAAGATAAAAAAGTAGAACAAGTAGACGACTTAAATTTCTAGGAATTAATGTAGATAAATCTAAATTGGAAAGAAACTTGATAGGTTTGTGTTTGCGTTAAAAAAATTAAGACAAAATGTTTCTGTAGAAGCTGCCCTATCAGCTTACCATGGATATGTGTCATCTGTACTGAGATATGGATTAATAATGTGGGGCAACTCGACCGATACCGACAGAGTTTTTAAAATTCAAAAACGATGCATCCGGGTTATCAACAAGGCTTGATTCCTAGATAGTTGTAAACCATTATTTCAAAAATTTAAAAAATGTCCTATACCTTGTATGTACGAGTATATAAAAGATATCTGTATCTTCACAAAAAAACACATGCACTACTTTAAACAACGTAGTGAGGTCCTAACTAGACAAAAGAGGGCTAAATTTCACAACCTACTGTATCAGCCACCCTGTCATAAGGATATCTATAAGAAAAATGTGTTTAATATGTGTGTTCTAATTTATAATAACTTACCAAATGATTTAAAATTATTACAGGGTAACGTCTTCAAGACAAAATTAACAGAATGGCTTTAGAGTGTTGTTTTTATAGTTTTAAGGAATTTATGGAACATAAAATTGAAAATTAATACCTATAATTATAAGAATATTGAAACTATAAATAAAATAGTGAATAAATGCATGGTAATAGTATTTAATAATAATAGTAATAAAATCAGAATGTATGATAACTTAATAAAAAAATTGCACGCTTGCTTGCAGGCAGAATACAATGACACTTACTTACATAATAAAATCATCTTACATAATGATAATGAACTGGTTGAATAATTAAATAACTGTGAATTGCATTATTCATGTTGATAACCTATACATTGCAAGAAAGGTTTTGGAACAGTTCACATGTTTTAATCAGAAAGTTGTTAGTACCTAATATACCTTCTTTGTATAATCTCTGTAGGAATGAAAATTGTCAGCAGCAAAAATAAGTATTCATACAATGTCAAAGCCAAGCATTCCAAACAAGAAAATATGTATTCAAGGCTAAAAATAAAACGACAAAAAATAGAAAACTGCATTTTAAAGTTTATTTAAAGAACTTTTCTTTTGTTATTCATCCAGTTCAATGATTCCGCTGGACACGTCCGCTCGACGCCAATCTAACTACTTACGAAACTTGCTCAATCGAGTAATAAAATGTTAATAAAGTGCGTAAATCAAGATAACGTCATTAGTTAAGAGAGTTCGACACAACGAAATAGTCTCAGGCGAGGTGAAGAAATTACCTCACCTATGCAGAGGACATAACTCTCCACAGCTTTCCACCTCATCGTTGCCACACCATTTTAAACCCTAACCCGCTTTCAGATTACGACACATTTTTGCCTACACTTCCTAACAGTCAAAATTTAAACAAACACATCAATTTTAGAGTGTAGATGTTTTTTTTTAAATTTCCTATCACAAACCTATATTATCGTAGTTTCGTTAATTGCTCAAATCAAGCCAATAAAGTTGAGGCGACGCACAGTGGATCGTCCCCATACAAGAGGTCGGACATAGAATTAAAAATTGAAAAAATATTTAATTGAAAAAAATGAAATATACAGTTGCATTACTCTATTATGGAACTACAAAAAATGTTACTACAATTTTTTTATTTGACCAGTACTTTATGAGCAATTCGATGAAAACTGTTATTTTTCTATGGAAATGGTCACAAAAATGTCTGTATCTCATGATTCCCTCCTTGTTTCGATTTGCGGTTTTCACTACTGTTATTTACCCATTTTATGCCACATTTTCTTCAAGGACACATGGTGCTCCCAGCGACCCCCTTCCGAGATATTTTGCTTTTAGTAACTATACTTTTTATTGTATAACTGATGAAATGGAGGTACATTAAGTATATTCATTACTGAGAATAAGTCATCCCTAAGTAGTTCCTTAAATAACAGGTGCATTTGCGATTACTTTAATGACTTATGAACGCTTCTGTTGCCATACAACAAAAGCGTTAATGACTCCTTAAGTAAAGATTACCAGTACTTGCTTAATCTAATTAGTTATTGTAATTACTATGTTAACAGCCCTTAATCTCTGCATTGTGATTGTCTAATGTCATTATTAGCTTATCAAATTCATTGCTAGTTGCCTACTTGCTGCCCTATATATTTGAGTGTGTTTAGCAAATGTAATTCAGTTGTAATTATAACTTCTATCAAGTGTTGTCATCATGGCTTTCCGTGGGTTTTCTACTTTCGTGACTATGACAATTTATTTAACACATTGAAGTCAAGTACTAACGTCCAGTTAAGTGAAAGTGATGTGACGGATCTCAAGAACTGGTGTCGACGATTTTGCTATAGGGTTTTCACCAAATGGGTGCAATCAAGAAGGACAGTCGACAGGTTCATTAACAAGAACGGAGAGTGGTTAAATTCCGATATCGTTTGGCCAGATTGCTTTAAAGAAAATGTTGTTGACACTGAAGAAGCAAATGAAAATGAGGCAGAAGAGGTAGTCAGTCCATCGAAATCAGATGCATCAACTTCAACATATACATCTCCTCGCAAACGCTTTGAAGATTTATCGACTAGACACAAAAGAAGACGTGTTAATGGAAATGTTGCTAGATGCAGTCGTCCGGATGAGCTTTTGCATACTGTTGAAAGTATACTTAAGTCTGCCGGAAAAAATGATATGGCCAGAATAATGAAAAATTTGCTGGAAAATCCTGAACACGTCTCAACAGTTTTAAATGCCCTGGAAACTAAGCAGAATCCTTCGCTTCGTGAAGTTCCTACTCACAAAGCACTTGCTCTTTACGTTTACTTGCAGTTATCCAAGTGGCGTTACATCACACTTCGGGACTTTAGTTTAAAAGAAGGTCATGCGAAATACCCAAGCTACTACTTGTTAGTTAAAGAAAAGCTTAAATGCTACCCGGCAAAAGAAGACATAACTGTGACTGAAACTTCCGCAAAGATACGGATCCAAGCCCTCCTTGATCTCACAGTTAGGAGGCTGATCGATTCACTTGAATCAAATTTTGATGCTGGTGAACCACTTGTGCTTCACAGTAAATGGGGTTTTGATGGAGCTTCAAGTCAAAGCATTTACCATCAAACGACAACAACAAGTGAACAAGACTTATCCAGTGTATTTATGGCAAGTCTTGTACCGCTTAAGTTAGTGACTTCTAGTGGAAGTATAGTGTGGCAGAATGATCGGCCATCGTCAACCACATACTGTCGCCCGATTTCATTTACATTTATGAAAGAAACGGAAGCGAATGTTAAGGCTGAAATGGAAATATTTGAGACCGAGATTCGTGAACTGAACCCGACTGATTGCGGCAATGCTAATGTTACTCACAATCTATGGCTAACCATGATTGATGGTAAGGTACATTCAATCATATCTGGTACATCGGCAGCAGTGTGTGATTTGTGCAAAGCTCGCCCAAGCGAAATGAATAACTTGGAAGAAGTGAGAGCTAAACCCGTGAATACAGATTTATACAAGCATGGATTTAGTTCATTGCATGCTTGGATTCGGTCTATGGAGTGTTTATTACACATTGCTTACAGAATGGACATAAAATCATGGCAAGCAAAAGGTGACGAAAATAAAAAAAAAGTTAAAGATAAGAAAGAAGCCATTCAAGAAGCTTTCCGAAGAAGCACAGGCTTACTTCTAGACGTTGTTAAGCAGGGTAGTGGCAATACAAACACTGGAAATGCTGCAAGAAGGTTTTTTGCAAACCCTGAAACGACTGCGGAAATTACTAAATTAGACGTTAATTTAATTAGAAGACTCGCCGTTATTTTGCAATGCATTTCCTCAGGCGAAAAAATTCAAGTCCAAAAATTTAAATTATATTGTGATGAAACAGCAAATTTATTCGTGGAATTATATCCATGGTATAACATGCCAGCACGTTTACACAAATTGCTGATTCATGGATCACAGATAGTGGACCACTTATCAGTAGTACCTATAGGTTTTTTGTCAAGAAACAAGGATTTTCGTAAATTTAGAGAATATCATACACGAAAGCATAGTAGCATCGCCACTAATGAAGACATTCTTCATAATCTGCTATTATCTTCCGATCCTCTTCTCACCAGCTTACGACCGAAGATGACAAATAAAGCCAAAAAGTCTTCATTTAGTGAACTAGACGATTTACTCATAGTTGATCAGAGTGAATTGGAGTTCATTGACGTTTCAACTGATACACTTGCTGCATGTAGTGACGTTGAAGAAGATGATGACGATAATAATGATCATGATGTCGTTATTGATGAAGATGAAGAAAATATAGTTTAAGTCTTATAGTACCTAATATTATTATTAACAAGCAGTTTCTTTGTTAATTTCTTGTTTTTGTGTATTTTTTTTTTTATTCTGTTCTTTTTTTGTTTTGTGTTATGCCACCCATCGGCCAACAAATGTTTTTTTTTTTTCTATTGTTGTTAGTAACTAAATGGTCGTGTTAATTAATTAATTTCCTATTATAATTTAGTTCTTAGTAGTGTTTTAATTTTTTAGTTTGTTTTAGGGTACATAGTTGTTTTATTTTTAAATTATTTTTACAGTGTTATATTATTTAAATAAAAAATATTTTTATACCTACATATTTTCTTATTGATCATAAAACTCTATTTCTTTTCGATGTGTTATTGTAAATTCGACTCAGTCATTACTAAGCTAATGATGACATTATCCAATCACAATGCAGAGATTAAGGGCTGTTAACATAGTAATTACAATAACTAATTAGATTAAGCAAGTACTGGTAATCTTTACTTAAGGACTCATTAACGCTTTTGTTGTATGGCAACAGAAGCGTTCATAAGTCATTAAATTAATCGCAAATGCACCTGTTATTTAAGAAACTACTTAGGGATGACTTATTCTCAGTAATGAATATACTTAATGTACCTCCATTTCATCAGTTATACAATAAAAAGTATAGTTACTAAAAGCAAAATATCTCGGAAGGGGGTCGCTGGGGGCACCATGTGTCCTTGAAGAAAATGTGGCATAAAATGGGTAAATAACAGTAGTGAAAACTGCAAATCGAAACAAGGAGGGAATCATGAGATACAGACATTTTTGTGACCATTTCCATAGAAAAATAACAGTTTTCATCGAATTGCTCATAAAGTACTGGTCAAATAAAAAAATTGTAGTAACATTTTTTGTAGTTCCATAATAGAGTAATGCAACTGTATATTTCATTTTTTTCAATTAAATACTTTTTCAATTTTTAATTCTATGTCCGACCTCTTGTATGGGGACGATCCACTGTGCGACGACCGGAACGTGCTCCGTGCATATCCGTAAACATTAAACATTCCGATTAGAGAAAATAACTGTATTCGTAGGTAAATTAAACACATGTGCATAACCTTTCGTTTAAAAGGTGAGTCAGTTCATTTGTTCCATTGAAATTCGTTCAAAAAACTGCAATGCTATTTTGCAGACGATGAATCCAAAAGTTGTCATTCTAATTAGCCAAAATCAATTATTCCTATGGCTCTGTGGCTTATGACTCAGTGACAATTTAATCAATTTAAATGTAGAGTTAGTCATGATAATAAATTACTTACAAGTCAATAATTATGACCATTACCTGTAATAATGGTCATAATTAGCGGTATCTCCTTTGTAATTTTCAAATCTGACCAACAAATAAACATGCGCAAGATAATAACGTTGTCCAACTAAAGGATGCCACACACGAATGGGTCGAGTCAACTCGAGCCCAATAGTTATAGTTATGGCAAACGTTACCTTAGAGTATGAATGAGACAAGCAGATGACCGGATGGCCCATCACAACGCATTGCTAGATGCGGTACGTTTTCTTAAACACTAAAAACTGGTGAAGTGGTAGGTGGTTTTGACGCTCTTAATTTTTTACGTTCATAAAGTGCCGAATTTCAGCCTTATTTAAAAATATTAAGCAAGTGACAAGACTATTTAGGTGTTACAGTTTTAGTCGGACCGTGCGTGGTATGCTGTAAATGGTAATTATAACCTGCGGAGCGATATGTACGATAAGGCTAGTGGATTGACAGATATCTTGCAGCTAATGTGATGTCAATTAGTTTACTACTGTTAATTGTAGTTAATTACTGTAATATTTACACTGGCAGCCCGGAGTCTGGATTTGTGCCCGGTTGATGGAACAGGCTTGCCCCTTATTACATGGGACATAAACATAACTGCGAAATGTGGGTGTACTATAGGGACACGATATACAGTCGTGATGTTATGTGATGTTACGAGTATTTACACTGGTTCTAATATAGTATAGCAGTTCTACTTTTGTGTTCTACGTTTATTCCGGTATTAGGTTCTGTTTAAGTTTTTATTTTCGCTCGAGTATACATTTTTGATTGTTTTGTTGGTATATTGGCGTGTGCTAGCTGTCATTATGGCAAATAAGTTTATTTACTGTTTTGTGTTGAGTAATGTAAATTATTTTGCATACTAGAATCAAGTTGTTTTTTCTTTCTAACTGAACAGACAGCAGTGCTGCTGGGGAGTTTGTTGCGCCACTTCTTCTTCCCAGCTAAAGCACTAGGAAGTGGTGAAGGGTGGGCGTTTTGGGGGACTGTCTTATGTAATTTTGACGTTCGAAAAGTGCTGATTCTCAGCCTAGTTTGAACAAATGACTTTTGAATTTTGAATTTTGTATATTCTTAGTTCTGTGCTACCTACTTCTATTCTCTTTCTGTTTTACCTTTAAAAAAAACAAACTGCCTAGCCTTTTCCCAACTATATTGGAGTCGGCTTCCATTCTAACCGGATGCAGCTGAATACTAGTATTTTACATTAAGCGACTGTCTATCTGACCTCCACAACCCAGTTACTGGTAAGACTGGTTGTAAGATTTTTGGGCCTCTGACTACCCCGTAACGGCTTTCTACGAATGACAGCCGGGACCAACTGTACTAGTATTTTCCGCGGCACAGAGGGGGCATAAGTAGCTTATTTAACCTACTTTATTTTATTTTGTGACACACACCTGAAGCTCGTATTATTAATACTTTAAGTGTAGGGCATTAAAAACAGCGAGATTGGCTACGAGCATGGCGCCTATCGACTCTCCAGCGAGTGCGTCTAATGCAATTCGATGCGGGACTTTACTATCGAATATTATCCAATATTATAAACCACACCTTAGACTTAAGCAGATATAATAACCGTTACGTATTTTAGGATAACGTTAGTGTACAATAAACTTAACTTTTACCTCAAATAATACTAACAGATATTACTATTACTAGACATTTTCATCTGTGATTAAGTAAACAGGTAAACAGTAAGTTTGATGTCAGAGTAAAAGGAGTGGCTATCATTATTGAAGACAATTATTTATAACACGGTTTTTTACAGAAATAGTTATCACACCATAAATAAAGAAGACGTTAATTGTCCAAATTGAAATTAGCATTTTTACACTGGCGTACTGTACACATCCATTAAAACCTCATTTCATACAGTCTACTCATTTAGCTAATACGTTTTTATATTCCCATTGTTGTACAATTGTGCACTGACAGCTGTCTTTAGATTGATCTCTTTAAATATATTCTACGAGTAAAGACGTAGGTAAAACAGTTTTTATTTCACCGAACGAATAGAAATACACAACACACACACACATTTACACACATTCACACATTTTACTCTCAGTATAGACAGGACCAAAAGTGTTAAAAAAAGTTTCGATTGGATGAATGAAATCGTAATTTACACATTGCGATCATTAGTAAATATATTATACACATTTAACAACATGGTGCCATAATGTGATTGATGTATTTATTTGAACGTCTCAGCGTTTGCGCGACACCTCATAACGCGAACATGAATAAAAACAATGCACTTTGTGTATAACTTGCATTACAAAGTATAATAACTTTTGTTTACGACCGTACTTGTATTTTTGTTATGATTTATTTACGTTTGTAGTTTCATGAATATGTCCTTATGAAATACTAGCAGCGCCCCGCGGTTTCACCCGCATATTCTTTGATCCCATAGGAATATCGAGATTAAAAGTATCCTATGTGTTATGTGTTAATCCTGTGTGTTATGTCGTGGTGGCCCAGTGGTTAAGGCGTCGCCTCTCATGCACGGGGTTGTGGGTTCAAATCCGGGCAAGTACCAATGTGACTTTTTCAATTCATATGTACTTTCTGAGTTTATCTTGGACATTACTGATATCGGTGAAGGAAAACATCGTGAGGAAACCTGGACTATAGTTAATATAAGTCTGAAATCGCCAACCCGTCTTGAGCAAGCGTGGTGTCTAATGCTCGTGCCTTCTCTGCATGAGAAGAGGCCTTTGCCCTGCAGTGGGACAGTAACAGGTTGGTATTATTTTTTATTTATTATTTATGTGTTAATCCAGGTTATAAACTATCTGTGTGCCAAATTTTATCTATATCAGTTTAGTCGTTTTTGCATGAAAGAGTAACAAGAATCCATCCATCCATCCATCCTCACAAACTTTCATGTTTATAATATCAGTGGGATCATGAAATCCAAATTAATAATCTATAGTAGGTAATGAACATTTTGACGAACGAAGAAAATTTAAAAATAAGTTTTGTAAGAGCTACGAAGGACATTACTTAGTATTAAATGCAAATTCATGACAATATATAACAATGGTGCCGATTTTCTTGTACACCGAACTAAACTAACTCAACTATCACTAAAATTCCTTACTTTTAGCTATGAGAATCTTAGATTATTCTGCAAATAAAATTCTCTAAACTAAAAAATAATTTTGACACAGCTAAAATAGAATTTGACAATCGCGAATACACGTGGTACTTGTGGTTTACCCTAACCCGTAATTTTGTAATAAAAACATGAAAAAATATTACCTACATGTTCAGGCTTAGGGGTTTATGGGTTTTATAAAGGGGATCCAAATTTTCATTATTTTTGCGATAGGACGCACCATTTTCGAGATATAAGCAAAAGAAAAAATAAATACAGTAATGTTTTTGCACGTGAAGTCGAGATGCTGGTGTGAATTTTAGTTCATGACAACTTATTTTATCCCACACCTTTTTAATCGCGATAAAAAATTGTCAGGTTTAGCCTGGTTTGCTATTTTACAGTCAAAATTTTTGGTGAAAAATTTCAAATTCAGAATAGCAAAATTGCCATTTTCTAAACTAAAAACTCAGTACTATCTTAGTGCTGTCAAACTAAAATATAGTTAAGTTGTGTCACTTTAGTCTATTTCAGAATGGGAAATCGTCGTTTGTCAGGAATACACAAAATTTTAATGATTTTTAGTCTAGTTTAGAGGCATTTGTGACAAGAGAATCGGCACCAATATGCATGTAATTTATGGCAATACCTACCTAAATAAATTCTTCACATTTCTTTAGAAATTAAAACATCATAGAATTAATAATTCAACCTCATTCTGACTAGAATTAAACGGTTTTTTAAGTTATACTCCTCGTCGTATTTAAATTCTATTTCAAACTAGCCGCTGCCTGCGGCTTCACCCGCGTGGTCCCTACTAATTTAAAAGTAACCTTAGTTACACCTTATAACATCAGGTATCTGCCAGAGAAAGTTCCGTCAAAATCGGTCCAGCCGTTTCGGAGATTAGCCGGAACAAACAGCAACACACAAAATTTTAAAAATAACATTTTTTTTACAAGTACCGTACATACTTTCATTTAGTAAAAAGCTATTATTTTGATATTACAAACAGACACTTCAGTTTAATTTATTTGTATATTAGATATTTAAGAATTTGTTATCTTAATATTGCATCTATTGATTGATTTGATTGTAAAAATATTTTTATATCTTTCGTATGTAACGTAAACTTTGTCGTATAAAAGTCGGATCACAATCAAATTCCGAGCATCAATAAAAATTTGATCTTCGATATAATTTCAGAGGTAATATGTTATATTTAAATCTCTCTTATCTTAGTTAGACACATATATCGATATACGTATTAAATCACTCATGAATTTAAAACATTTTATTGTCATTTCGAAGTGAAAACAATATAAATGTATTTTATGCCACGCTTGATTTATATTTTATAGGGGAGATGTGATTTACTGTAGGTCGATTTAATATAATCTTGAATCAAGTCTTGCGCCCGCGCCGCCGACCCCCCCCTCCCCCCACCGGCCGTGGTCTGTCACTATGAGTGTCGTCTTTACTATTAGACTTTATTGAAATACCCCTTACATTCGTTCTTGAAAGTTATATGAACGTTGTATAGTCCTACACTGGCATTTATTCCTAGGTGTCGTTATTACAATCTTTGCAAACCTAGATAATAGATCGCAACTTATCTCCAATACAAGATATATTTTCACAGTTATTTCTTTGGTTTAAACGACAAATGTTCCTTGTTGCATAAAACGTTATTTATTATATTTTAGTGCAATATTGTGTAAGTTACGTGAAATTCAAGAAACACGAGTTATTCATAATATTGCAGTTTACAGCGTCGTAATGTGATGTAATTACTAAGTTATGAGTACCTACTTGACGTTACTTATGAAAAAGTATGCATACTGTGTTGTAAATTCTTTTTTGTCGGGCTTTGTAGTTATTAAATAAGTTATTACAGACCGACTTATCGACGTCATGCAACTGTCAGTCAGAAAAAGTTTGAGTAATTAGGTAAATTTATGTGCCTACCTACCTAACGGTTATTATTTATAGTGTTAAATAAAATAAGAATAACTCGTTTATTACGACACAATAGAAAATAAATAACGATAAGATAATTTTATTTGAGTACCAAAACAGTATGTTGAGTAAGTATAGTGAAAAACAAAAATAAATTGGTGAATAAATCCTATTTATAAACAAAATACACATCTCAAGTACCTGTACCATAAGATAAATTCCATTAGATACGAGATATTTGTATTTACATTTACTACTTCCAGTCATTTCGTGCCACACGACTTAAATCCGAATAATACGAGAACTACGAATATCCACGTGTCGTAAAAGTAGAATGCGTCACTGTTGTTCAAGTAATATCACATAAAAGAGATTACTTGTATTAAAGACGTGACGCCGACATTCCATTCTCCTAAGCCTGTGTTCGGCGGCACAGCTGGCGTTTCAATTATTTGACGTATATGCGAATTAGTCGTTATCAGATGTAATAAAATGCAAGCATGTCCGGGCGCGGCGGCTAGCGCGATGGCTCGATACTGCGCCGGCGACGCTGGGTGGCCGCTACTTGTCTTACGATAAACTTATCTTTACAATCGATCCCTTCGATAAAAATAAAAACACCGATGCCTTCGGATGTCGAATGCTTGACGCGCTGCGAAGCCATAACGTTTGGAGTTTTATCGGAGTAGCTATCCACATTTGCATCTCTATAGGACCCAATACATTTTGTTACCATATTATTAGCATTCCCAGCGCCATTTGTGTATTCAGGTAATATAAAAATATACACTCAACCACAGAGAGGTGTGATATGTGGAGTTTACACTTTAGTTATAGAATTTACGTAGAAGTGAACTTTGTAGTTCGTAGAGCGGGTAAACTAACTAGTAAGAGCAAGTACTGGTCCGATCAACAATACCGAATATATTAAAATAATTCACTACTTATCGAATCTTACACAAAGTATCACAGATTTTGAAGTAAGTTTCCGTTTTAAATTATCTATTCTATAGTGGTGAACACGCAGCAAAACCGTAGCACAAACGTAGCACCCACGTAGCAACAATGATCGTCACCATAGTGGCAAGAATTTTGCTAAAATTCATATTTCGAGAGTAATTGAAAAGGTACGAGGATTGTGAACTATGATAACACTTGGAAAGCTATCTGTGACGTCGACAATACAATATAACATCTTGGTGATTGAAAATCAAGCTTAGAGTTCATTGTCCCTAATCTCAGTGAGCACTCGATGTCATAGAGCCGATGTAAAATGTCGTGATTCAGTCGTAAACACACAGATATAATGGTGTATTGTATGAATGGACACTAATGCCCGCCGTAGCGGACGATATGTCCCACATGTTAGCCCAAGTGAGTGCTACGGGTCAATGGTTGGCCGGCGCACGCGCATCGCAAATGTCAAGGCTCGATTGTCGCGAGAAATCAGTTAAGCGAGTTAGGTCGCAGCTAGAATAACACCGCAGTACTTATGACCTTATACATGCAGCTCGGCCGGCATAACACAACTGCCGTCTACCGGACACACTTGTTATGAAATCTAAACAAGTCGTAATTTGTCAATTGTAAAAAACGACTACATCGTGTGTGGGAAACTATAATTTACATATAGTAAAAATAATTGAAAAGTTGTGTACCTAATTAAGTAACAACGAAACCAAACTAATTATAAGATAACGCGCAGCCCGTAGTGATTATAGTTTGTATTTTATCCAGAGCAACCAACAAGCTTTTAATGCATGCACTGCTCTACGCGCCCGTTTAAGTCTTTCATATCCACCGGCAACTGGAACGAATGGGAATACATTTAATATTTAACTCGCATAGAATTTTTATGAGATTTTATCTAGGCCTTAAGACGGCTGTTGTTGGTATAAGAAAATTAAATGTCAATAGCGAATAGCCGAAGCAGATAGTTTATTCGCAGACACGTAGCATTGTTCGCAATTTGCGGTGCGTCGCTTGTAGTCGAGTTACTCAATGGGCACGACAAGAATGAATGAAGCAATCTTAACAGCAGTAAACGTAATTTATACCGTTTCTCTTCCATAAATGACGTGGCTTTTGAAGCACTCGTTAAGGGGCAGGCGCAGCTTCTGTTCGACAATTAGGCAAGGCCCGCACAAAGCACGAAAAAGGCACGTTCTTATCGGCGCTCGGTAGTCAACAATCGCGCCACAATCTCACGAAAACGCCATTCTGAGCTGCACCTGTCATAAATGTAAGTTCAACGACCTGCGCGACTTTCAATTAGGCACATAATAGAACATTTTAACAAACGTTAGATAAGTAAACAAACGTGGTCCGCAGGCTATTTGGTTATGGCGGGCTCTCATCAATAATGCTTCGGAGGCGATAATATCACGGACGCGTGTCTCGCGTAGAGGAACCTCCAACACCGTTATTAACCTCGCGATAGTCATCGCGAGCGAGAGATCATTTAGTGATACGCTTTATATTAAATTACTCGGTCGTGCGTTGATAAAATATTCCCGGTATTCTATTACCGAAAACGAGATAACCGCGCCCGGCATCAACAGGTACATACCTACCATTATTTGGATAATCTCTACAAAGAAATAAGATGCCAAAAACGTATAAAAACAATTTATACGAATGTCAGTAAGTGTTTACGATGAGAATGTTTATGTTAATGGATGCATTACGACGTACGCCATGCGTCAAGTTGCGTGTCGATATGGGATCGAGCGTGGCGTGGCGTGTCGCGTGGTGCGCGCTGCGCCTGCGACGATGCTTCCACCACTTGTGCCAGTTAATCCTCCTCACTATGTTCACTTTTTGCCACAGACGTGTTTACGCGCCGTCACCTGTTATTTACCGTCACATTCAGTTTTCGCACCTTCATCTATATATCTTCATCACGTCCCGATTGGATGCGGAGTGACAACTGATATTTATTGACTGTCCAAATAATTTTATTCAAAATAATTTATCACATTATCTTTTTAATGTGTACAGCTAAACGTAAATTCTATCGATATCTATAACTAGTTTCTTTAGCTTTGAATCAAACAAACAAATTAGGTGCCCTAATCAAACCAAGAGTTTTTGGAAATCATGAAGTCCATGTAGGTGCTGTGCTGTCACTCGGCAAGCGTTTTGCTTGACATTTTGAAAGTGACTAGTGTTTATAAAATAGGATCATCCTTTTAAATTCGTCTCAACATTCAAAGCGCAGAGTAAACACAAAGTCAGTCTGTAAAAAATGGCGTGAGATTTGTAAGAAAAGTATATTTGCGTAATAGACGTGGGGCAGTTGAACGAGAACTGGCGGCACCCTGTTAGTACCTCAGTAATTTCTCGTTTCATTTCACATACCGACGATGTTTGTTATACTAACTGGGTTTATTTTTCACACAAATGAACTGTTTATCGGCTAATACGAGCATTAAAGCCGCAGAATGCGGTCGGGGCTGGCTGCCGGCAACCAGCTCACGCCATTTAGTAATTTAACAGTGTAATGAGCGTCTTTCACTGCTACACTTGTGCTGCACTCGGAAAATCACCATTGAAATCTCGGACGACCTTCCAATGATACCTTAATGTAACCACTCCACCCGCTCCGAGAACTAGTTAAAAACTCTATTAATTTATTATTTACGCTGACACTAACTGAGATACACTGTAAATGTTACACAGTACATATACCATGAATAATGGACACCTATACAAAGTCAATTTGTAGCGGCATCTTCAATATTATGTAGATGGACCATTAAATCAAATACAGTTAACTGACATTTATTGCTTTTGCGCATTAAAATTCATGTAATCACTATCGAGACATAAAAATTAAACGGCATTAAAATTACTTCCATTAAGGTCTCATTAATTTCCTAATCAACGCTGTGGGGCATGCACCTCAGAGCCGTCGCAGCCGAGTGTCGAACATCAGATACGTGCATGATTTACCGGGAGCCGCTGGATAAAGAGGGCACAGGGACGAATGGCTCCACAAAAGCCTCGTCGAGCATAATTTACTTCTCCCCACAATACTTCTAATTAAGATCATTCGTGAGTCCAATGAAGCCAAGGACTATGTACTCACTGCACAAACTGGACGTTATAAATAACTCAAATCGTAACTCACGCCTTTTCCGAGACACTCTAAATGAAGAAAAAGCTCGTAGAAGCTTTTCAACTTTGGACTCTGTTGTTATAGCACTAAGACTGAAAATTCATGCTTTGTAAAAGCTCATATGAGTCGAATATCGAAATGCCAGTTGAGTTCACGCCAGGGTATTGTTGCACAAACTAAATAAACTAAAACACACGGCACTTATTTGTTCCTCGGGGGTAGGCAGACTCATCTAAATCTTCTAGTAAAAGGCATTCAGAACGTTAACTTATTATCTGGCTTTCTTTAACAGCGATTCTCTTTGACGAGACGAGTAAGCTTCAAAAGCTAATCATTCACAATTGTTTAATATTATTCTCAAATAAACAATCATTTTTCATTTCGGTTTTTTTATTTTTCTTTTTATTCCTGACCCAATATATTGATGGATCTTATTCGTGTTTAGGAAAAGTATAACTCTATATGGATCCTTTGGCGAGACCGAAATATGAAACCGTGTCTACAGAAAATAACAGTACCTATGTAAGATCTACCTACTTTACGACATACGTATACATACTATGCGGCAAGATGTGCCAAAGACGCGTGTCAATGCCTAGTTCGATTTATAGCTCTATCATTCATTACACTGATTTAGATTTTATTTAAGAGCGAACCATACCTAAGTACTTACGTTGACAGTATTACCCTTCAATGAAAAATAGCTGCAAATTGCTGAAGACAAGTTAATCTGTGAGTGATATACGTTTATTCCACGTCCGGTGGGTCCAATACCGTATAGGTTCTTATTATAACGGTACTGTAAATAGCGACAGGTTGCTGGTTCATTGCCGACAAGCACCACAATAATGCATTTTCTGATAGCACCTGGGACGTGCTTGAGAAATTATAATGGCACACTTCACTTTTCTCAGGTTGGGTTCTGAGATTACTGTAAAAATTATTCTGAATGATTTCATTATTTTAACTCGGTATCACATCTTCATCAACTGGTCTATCCATTGCATAATCATCATCTTTTAAATGCCTCGGAGGTCTAGTGGTTAGACCTACTGTCTAAGACCCGTTTTTGGGGTTCGATTCCCAGTGGGGACAAAATTTTCTGCTCGGTTCGGTAAGTAGTAGGACTTGTTCTAAGTCTGCCTGGCTAGCTACCACCATATTATCTAAGTCTGTCGCCATAACAACAATGTTAACAGCATTGTTGCGTTTCGGCAGTTAGAGGTAAGATAGGCAGTTTCTCTGTGGTTGAGGATTCCGGGTGAAGTTCGCGTCCATCTTCGCCCGGTTCATCACTTACCATGATCAGATGAGATGCAGGCCAAGAGCTTCCCCATTGTGGTAAACCAAAATAGTTTCAATATATTGACAAAAAAATTACGAGTAAAAGTGTCTTAAAAGGTCTACTAACAGAACATACATCATTTCATTTCATCAACCAGTAAATTTTTAAGATGAAGGTAATCTCAAAAATATACTGGTTGATGAATTCACTCATAAATGCCAAGATATCAACAGGTTATAGCTGTGGCACCAGCAGTTCAGTATGTTTTAGTTCTTTGATATTAATCCACCAGAGAGTTTTGCTAAAAATCCATCATCAGTAAGTAAACATAGTATAAGCAATTCCAAAGTTCCAGCCCGTAGTCTGTATTTGTGCCCGGTTGATGGCAATAGGGTCGCCTACTATAACATGGGACTTAAACATAACTGGCAAAATGAATGTGTTCTATACAGGCTGGGACCGGGGACGGACATCGACGCGAAAACTGATTTTAAATTTAATTTCGTCATCGTTCACGCGCAACCTAGATGAAAAGACAGATTCCCGTTGTCACCGTAGAAATTTCCCCGTTAAAAACTTCCCGTTTATATTACAATAAATGGACAACGGGAATACACCGATGAAGAGTAGCTCATCCACTTACCTACTGAGATCTAATCATCCAATCCTAGAAAGATTATATATAGAATGGCCACTGTTTTACTTACTTACTAACGAAATATATAATGCTTTCTGGAACACACTCAAGAACTATGCTATTGGAATACTTACCATTTACGGTAAACGAATTTCCCTTCGTTCAATTTATGGAAAGGCAATACAAACACTCGCATATTTTCCGAATAATATTGCTTTTAAGAAGGTATTTAGTTCAATGTGTAAGCAATTAACAGTACTATCTAGCCTGATTACTAAACTTGCCTGCTCGCTAAACACTTGTCATGTAAACCTTGCAATGTTCACAGGCTACCGTAGCGGTGCGACGCGTAAAGAGTTTAAACCAAGTTTTATATTTCATGGCGCTTTTACTACAGGACGTCACCAACATGTCAGGTATGAATACGCGATGTATAACAAAGTGGATTTAAAACCCTGCTTCCTTTGTGCTTTCGTGGTAGACTTTATGGAGCAAACATAAGGTGGCTTTATTATGACTAGAGTTACCATTCTGGTGTACGCTGTCACTCCTTAGCGGGCACTTGTTGTAATGATGTCATTTGAATGAGGGTAGTTGTAAATTAGATTTGAATGCGCTGGTATGCAACAGAATAACAAAAATAGCCGTGCTACTTGAGGCGAGGTTTATTTTATATCTCCTTAAATGTTGAAATAATTACATCTCTGAAATGCGGAACCTTTAACGTAAACTATTAGGTGCTATTTATTGAAATCAGCTTTATCTGAAATTTGAGACAAAAAACATTAATTGAGAGCCAATCGCACGATTAGTCTGGCGCCGGTCAATTAATTGACCTATTGTCGTAGGTACTCGAACTTGTGCAACGTCTGATACGTATCGATGCAGTGAGAGGGAATTGGAATAGAGGAAACACATCCGTCGATTAGATTGGCTTAGGACGTAATACATCTTTGCCATAGTGGTGTTAAGGTTTAGTTCTTTCGATTTTTTGAAAGAAAAATCTGCACTGGTTGACCCATTTTCCGAATTATTGAAGAGAAGTAAACATCTTATATTTTTTTGCTAACATAGCAAAAGCATTGCAAGCATTTTAATATCCAAATGAATACATTCCGCTATATTTTAATGAGCAACAATGACAGAATAAATAAACTAGTTACAGCAGGACGTGCGCCTGCGTCTCTTCGACTGTCAACAGAATCAATAGAGTACAATAAAATTGCTCCTTTCAATGCAACGTAGTTAGGTCTAAATGAGGTTTGAGTAATGCTGTGAGTACACGCAGGGCTCGCGTGGCAACACGCATTACAGTCCCCCGCGCCAAGCACTAAGCTTCCACTGATTTGACTGCAATCATGTTCATAAACTACTGCCCGCTCTAACAAAGATAAAATTTCCGTAACACAATACTAGATACAAAGTTTTCGCCTGTCATTATCGCTGTTGGCGTTTACTGGTTATTTATTTATTAGACCTACCTGAGTTTGGCTGTAAATCATAAAGTGTTGTCAATGTCTTGCAAGTAAATGATGTTTTTAAGTGTTGTACTAGTATTTACTTATTTGGATACAGGCGTTCGTAGTTTGTGTTTTGCTATAAGCCCTGGAAATTGGGTCATAAATAAAACAATTTCATAAATATCTTACGAGACAGACTCGCAATGAATCTCTGTATGTCCTGAAGTTTTCTTAATGTCAACAAGTACAAATGCAAATTTTTCATTCATTTATTTCAATTTTACGAATGTATTTGGTTATATGACTTTACAAGTTATTGCGTTTTCTTAAAGATCATTGTCACCTTAAGCAATAATAAAGATTGGTGATTTTGAAGACGCACTCAGTTCGGATGGTCATCGGTTTTACGAATTGTGCCGAAGCTACATCTAAGTACTGTCGTACTGTACCTTATCAAAAAAAAAAAAACTGTCAATAATACTGCAAGGGTCACATAAAATCATTTATCGAAATGTTGTTTTAATATAAAACTCAAAAGCGGTAGACTAATTATAGACACCAAGATTAAATTTGTAATCATTATTTTTGAAGAATAAATTCTGTAGTCATCCGTTACGACGCCGACAAAGGCCCGTGCAGCGACCGCTACGTCAATTTATAATGCGATTAACAGAAAGAATGGCGATCCGACTGATTGCACGGATCCTTATGCTCTGCTCTTCACCAAAATCCTCGCTCGGAATAATGACGGTCGCTTCCTTAATCGTCAAAGCATAAACCGCTGTGTCTGGATGTTATTAATCGATGCTCATTTGTTTCGCCGTATCGATTCCTTGACAGTAGTTCGAAATGTCTCAATTAATATTTAGCCTAAAGATAGTGTGTAATGAGCCGTTTAATCTAGGAGCGCGTAAGCGAAGTGAGCCTGGTGAAGGTTATTAATATGATGAAGTGGTGCCATCCATCGGCGGAGCGCTGCCGGCCGGACCACCGCGGCGCCCGGCGAGTAGCCTGGACCGACCCGAGTATATATCAATAATAACATTAATTGCTGCGCGTCTTTTCATGAGATTTCACGTGAGAAGGGATTAACGCTTGCTTGTTTGGTTAATCCGAGCCGGCGCAGGCGTCGCGTCGGTGGGAACTTCCACGATGATCAAGCACTGACGCCCTCCCATGAGAACCATTGACTTTTCTTAATCTTATTAAAGCGTTAATCGATACCTATAATTAGTTGTCACACTGCCTTGTTTTGATAAAACCGATGACAGTAAATTTAATATATTTTATTTTGTTTGTTGTAGGGGAAATGTAAATTTTGGATTTTATTGATACACTGGCCTAATATATTCACTTTTTATACGCAGGTGTTATTACCTATCATTCGAGATACAGTACGCATGACCAAAGCCACATATTCTTGTCGATAGACATAATTCGTATCTTGTGTGAACAGACTTATGTCAATGAAGATGAAGACGTAATAACCATAACGAAACATGAAAAAGTAAGCCTATTTGGAGTCGACAGAATCGTATACGCATTGACAAAATTAGGATCTAATAACATACAGCCAAGTTTCCCTTTACGGCAACGGGTCTGAATAAACATACAATAAGTGATGGGAGTCACAGAGTCAAAAAAGATATTATCGACACGATTTACCGCCGCCGATCGAATACGGTTACGAGCGTTAGCTTTTCTCACTTCACTAATTTAGACGTTACCAAAGTAGCTCAGCGTTAAATGGAGGATGAGCGGTTACACGGTAAATACGGTCAGTTTATATGGCCTGTAAACAGCGCGACGTGAACTGTACACAAGGTGATTTTTTATTTGTAGAGTTGCTGGTTCTGGCTCAAATACCCGTGAGAAGAGCACGCCTCTCAGCGCGGGCGGTGCTGGCCGGTGGGACCGACCGCGCCGTGACACCGTGCACCATAATCTTGAATGACACCACACAGTAATCACACCAATCAGCACATTGCTTATAGATTGACTAATTAATGCTCCGTGTAAGATAATCCGTATTGTGACGACTTCTGAGACGCTTCGTGACATACTGCTATCGCTGGTATTAATAGCTAAGTCATACAAATATTGCAACAGACAAATGGACACGAATACATTTGGCTTCGACGGATAATAAACATCGTATTTAATATACACGCATTTGTCCCATTAAGTTTATAACCATAATCTTTGTTTACATAGCATGATTGTGAGGTCAATGGTCATGCAATTACAATACAGGTGACCATGCTTATCTATGGGGTTTTGAAGTATGCCCAGTCGTTGACACCATCAATTTAAGATTACGTGAAAATCCGACGAGTGAGAAATTTCCTAAGACCGTAAGCGAATGTCATTTGAATATAAATTGTATCGGGCAAGGCCCGGCGCGGGCGCGCCGAGAGCCCGTGTACCTCTCATTGTGCGTATAACAAGATCAGTATCGACTTAATGACAATATATTGGTAATAAAATTAGATAGTCCATGCCGTCATCTGAGCGAACATCACCGGCCGCGCCTCGGACTCTCCGAATCTCATATTTATTGCAAACTAACTAGAAACATTATCGAATGCCGGCCGCAATCTGCTCTGAATAACCGGGGACATCTCGAACATTAACAGTTCACCAAATTAAACCTTATTCCTGGAGGCCACGACTCATATTGTTCCTGCATTTGTATTTCTAGAAAGTGCGCTTAACTTTACGACGTTGGTTCATAAGAAAGCTAAGTTATGGCTTAAATATTATGACACTTTTATCTGTTAGTGAGGTTGAAAAGAAAATACGGTCGGCGTAGGGCGGCGGCGTGACAGCGCCGTTCGCAAGCGTAACGTTACGGTTATATCGGCGCACGCGCACCCCTGGGAAATATCGCCATTTGATTGCGGATTATTCTCTCGAAATACAATAAAATCTCCAAGTAATTTAGTACGTCGCATTAGTTTAACAACAAACGGATTGTGTTGCAGTTGGTATGGTTATTGAATTTCATTTCCCATGTTATCATATGTTCGCAATAAAACTGCGACACTTTCAGCATGAGTAACACACGTGTAAAATAACAGCTAATAATTATAATCAGACAAAAACGTATAATTGCTTTTTTGCGAGCAACTCATCCCTGAAACTGTGGCATTTGGCCGTCACATCAAAGAGTTGAGATATGAAAGAAAGCCCCGATTATCCTCTTAAAAAACACGGAAGAATAAAATGCTTTCGAATATAATATCCTATCTACATATTCAGCAAATGAGTGAAATCGTAAAAAAAGCTTTTCAAAGAATAAATATTCATATGCATTTTCTGTTGTCGGAGAGTATTAAAATAAATCATTTTTGTATTGGCGTTGAAAAAGATTTTACACGAATAATGCATTAACGTGTTGTATCACGTATGTGTAAGATATGACATTTTAAAGAAGTCATATTGTGTAACGAGGCAGACGATCATTATTTAGTCTGTGGCGGGCGATGCGCGGGCGCAGTGTTTGCACTGTACCGAGCCGGGGTGAGGGCCAACACGCGATCATCTCCGATAGCAATCTATAAGATTAACGGCCTAACTTGTGACACCGCCTTAATTACTCACACAATAATCCTTATCGATCGATTTTATGGTGGATTTGAAATGTCTGACGCTACTCAAATGTGGAACATTCTTATGACATTCTTCCACGAGACACAGCGGCAATAAAACGACTTGTAATCTCATAAGAGTTCTTAAGTCAAGCTTGTTGTTACTTTCTCGTATTGTTTGGTAACATAAAACAAAAGTTTGAGCAATCGAACCGCCCTAAATTAAATAAATTGAACATCTGTAAAATCAATTAACAATTCCCGTCGCTGTGTGAAAAGTAGTTTTTCAATTGAAACAATTAAGGTTAGCCGAACAGTCATCGTCAAGAGAACTCCTCACACAATTCACACAAACGTATAAAATAACAGTACAATGAACATATATAAGTGTAGTTATTTCAAGACTCTGTTGATGTAAAATTATAACAATTAAGTATAACATTCTTTTCATAAACCTTCATATAAAAGCATTGTCTAAAAGTTCAGCTATTAAGGCTGATCACAGATTCAGATTATGCTACTCTACATGTCTTTAAATCACATGCCTAAGAATATAACTGCTATACAAGCGACATTAACGAGCTTCTCGTCTTTATAAATTCACATCTATAATTAAAAAACTGTAAACAAATGAATACTAATGTAAAGGTATGTCACAGCATAAATAACATAAGGACGTTGGCACACAGGCAGTGCCGCAGTGGCGACGAAGTCTCGCGAGCATACCGATCTGTTAACGAGACGAACACGCATTAACCACCCGTCATCTTGCTTAACGTAGATTCCACAAGGACCGATCAATTTCAGCCGAAGGTTTTCAACCATTTATTCTAATTATGGTGGCCGTATCATCCGTATCAACGGACCGATCGAGCGTTATCATTAACATTCATAAAAGCGTCGAATCCGTTTAATTTATCAATTATTGTCCCTGAGATGTATACAGTTCTCTCGGCCGCCGTTAAAGAAGCAGACATCTGTAGTCGTATTTAAGGTTTATCTGCTTCATTAATCTGGTAGCGAGCGCGTGCTGATGTAGATTAATGGGGTGGCGCGGGCGCCGGCGATACCATCGTAGGATAGCATTTATTCCGGGACTGATGTGGATCTCTTGCCGAGGTGCCTCCGACGGACGCGCCGCTGCACGCGACCTGCGCTAACGCAAGCAAAAGTATTGCGTTTCACTGCAACAAACAGGCTATATTGCCAACCATTATAAAATTATGCCGGCACTAAAAGAGTAAGTAATTAACCGTGTCACATTACACTGGTAGTTTCAAGATTAGGAGACTGTCTTTATAGATAATATATGTTGACTAATAAAGATAATACGCACGATACGAGACGTATAAAAGCTTGGCAGTGATTAAAGTACTATAACAAACACATTTCGTGTCGCTGACACTGGAGAGGCTAGACATTTATTGCGACATCTCACCTCGCTATAAAAGTTACCTCGACCACCGTAAGGAAGTGTTATCATGCAATCATTCTTTCAGGGGGACAGTGAAATGAGAGCAGGTGCGATTTATATGTCTATATAGTACTAAAGCCGTTGTGATGTGTGTACTTCGGTACTGCCCCCCTAGTTCCTTTTTCAGTGGCAGTCTTCATCACTTCAGGAATTCTTGTTAGCTTCAATATAACCGACAACAAAAACTGACAGTCCATCAGAGACTAGACCATCTTGGCAATAATTCCTCCTGCACATTTGGCTTCCCTGGTACCTCATTAACGGCATAACTATGTAAATGTCTATCAACTGTACACTTTTTACGTACAGTCCTAACTTCCACCCTTTATCAGTGGCTTTTGTGGACAGGATATTAATTCAGTTTTGTTACAGTTGTAATGGCAATCATGCCATTTGGTTTATATAGGTTTTTATTTATTTTTTTTATTTATTTTGTATAGATTCTTTTATATTTTGTGAATGTGAGAACGTTGTAGGCCTTGTAGACTTGTTGACCATTTTCTATTTTGCTAAGTACTTCAAATTACACACTGGGCTCCCACGAGGGCAGTGTGAGCGAAATAATATATTTTTATTTTTGATTGACTACCACACCCCATTTTAAGTTATCCAATAATCCGCAATAGAATTTTATTTAACTTTATTTTATAAAAAACGATAACTTATTACTAAAGGTGCACATAGATGCATGCATACGTTGGTAAAATGTAGTACTGGTAGAAATCACAAGATAATGATTCAAAATTGCCTTCTAGCCGTCAAATGGGCACAACATAATGTCGAGGCCGGCGACACAATGCTCAAAGGCGCAAGTTCATCTAAACCAGTGCCACGAGAACAAGAATCCAACATATTTATGAAACCACCATTAATTATCCAAATAATCGATCGCAGTCGTTAGGTGATTTATCTAGCGTCGATAAGATTTTAATGAAGTACTTTGATTGGGCGCACATGGACAGCGCAGACGCGGTTATCGGCGCACCGATAGCGTGCGCACCGTTGCCTCCCTATACCTATCGACGTATTAAGTTATTAAATTAAAAATAAATGTCACACATCGCTCAAACAATATTAGACCTTAAATCGCGACACGTTAGATGCTTTTCCCAACGCAGAAACTAATTAACAAGGTGGATCATTCTGATTAGAAATTGGTAGATATCGGCACGTCGTTCATTGTGGAAACTACTCACGATACTACCGTGCGATAAGATAAATTGAGTTGAAACTTTTTATTGATAATGTCGAGAAGGCGGGTGGCGTGCGCGCGACCAGCTACAAAAATGAACATCGTTAACGGGGGAAAGGGCTAATCTAATGACATAGACATGTAGTCAATATGCGTGACAAACTTTAAGATAATCGTACAAGAGGAAGATAGGTGACTTATTCTGTCACCAATAAAAGAAAGCTCTCTATAGCCTCGTATGGCCGCATACTAGTTGTAACACATCAGCTTATTTAATTGTACCAGTAAAAAAAAAATGCGGTTTCAGAACTTTATTTGTATAATAGTACAATAAGAAAACAGTTTAAAATAACTTCCTTACAATAGCACAAATTAAGAAAACACTGCTTGTACAAAACACGTACATAAACGCTATTATTACGTTAAACCTACTACCTTCCACTCGCAGATCTATAAAATGCTAGAATGTATTAACGTGGAGCTCGCTTGTGACCCTCCTGATTATTTTCACAAGTACACTGCATTTTGTCCGATGTCTTTAGTTGCGTGTGAATAATAATCAAGTATCGGGCCCGTAGCGTTAGATCTCGGGATTAATTAACGAAAAGTAACGTTAGTAGAACGTGTACAGACTAATGATCGAGAATAGGTTCATTTGCATTAAACAGACGAGGCTGGTCTTAATTACTGGGAAAATTACAAATTAAACAAAAATTTATGGGACACCAGATCGTTGGGGCTCGGCGAACAGTTACACAATTGTGATGAAGACCTTATGGATGCGTTAAATATTTGTACGTTATCTATTGATCAATCGATTAAGAGACTCATGAATATTATTAGCTATTAATAGACCGTTAAGTAGAGTAAAAGCAATCATGACGAGGAATGGGGAGTTAAGTGAAAATAAATAAAACGTTGATTGGTCAGTAATTTGATGGAGGGACACACGAAGCTGGTCTTTCCGTCATTAATTGTGTTCATTAGGAAAATTTTAAGAAGCTTTGTTGGTAAAAAATCTGAAAAATATGGGAAACTCTATGCTCGAAGACCAGGATAACATTTTTAAGGTTTTTATGAAATAGATATTGCCAGTACCTGTAGAGGAGTAGTAGTAGAGGAGCTCGTGGCTAAGTAACAACAGCCGCACTGGTCGATCCATCAGGTTAAGCTACGCTTGCCGGGGTTGGTCAGTGGATGGGTGACCATCTTTACATACCGAGAATCCTCAGTGCCTCGGAAAGCACGTTAAGCCGTTGGTCCCGGCTGTCATTCGTGGATCTTTGACAGTCGTTACGAGTCGTCAGGAGCCCGAAAGTCTGACACCAGTCTTACCAAGGGGTATCGTATTACCCAGTTACTGGGTTGTGGAGGTCGGATAGGCAGTCGCTCCATGTAAAATACAGGTATTCAGCTGCATCCGGTTAGACTGGAAGCCGACCCCAACATAGTTGGGAAAAGGCTAGGCAGATTGAGATATTGCCAGTACAGAGGATTCGGTTTAAAGACATTTATTTTCTCAAAGAACAAATTACATTCCACTTAAAGAGAAACTTAACTAAATTACCAATAGGTTGATTTACATTACGACGTTCAAGCCATCCAAGTAACTGAACATCAAACTTTTATTTATAAAAAATAAAATAGTTGTGTAGTTTTACAACTTGACAGAACATCGAGATTTCTTAGTTATACCTAATCTGCGTTCGGAACTCATTCGCAAAACATGTAAACAAACATGAGTTATCCAGTTAGACAAACATCAACTTTATGCAAGTGTAAATAAAAATGATTTTAGACCGACTAGTACCGTTGAAAAAGTCTTAAAAAATATGAAGCTGTAGCCCAAACTGAACCTTATATGTAAGAAAAACAGTTGTTTTTTAATAAAAGTCGTGCTTGTATACATGCTTGGCAAATGAATTGCGAACGCAGCTTACGTAATTTTTATTATTAACGTATTATACATATAAACCTTCCGGAATAAATTTGCTGTTGTGTGGTTTAAAAGACCAACGTTGATATACCACGAAAACCAACTTTAATTTATAATATGTGTAGATAGCAAGTATGTACTAAGTCTAAATAAAATACAAAACAGTTCAAGCTAAGCTATAAATGTGTCCAATAAATAATTTCTTAGGCCTGCTTTGAATGTTGGTATGCTTGTACACTCTCTGATTTTTTTAGGTATTTTATTGTATAGCCGGACCCCCTCATACTGTATAGTTTTCCTGCCGTACAGGGTTCTCACTCTTGGTACTTCGAGACATCTTGATTACAGGTATTACATCTATGAGTCTTTTGTGTAAATGAAATGTTTGTGTGTATGTTGGTCTTAAGGATCTTTCGGATAGTCATACATGTATGGTATGTATACAATTGTTGTAGGTTAAATAGTTTTGTTTTTTTGTAGAGTAATTCTGTAGGAGTATAGTAGTCATAGTTGAAGAGGACTTTGATGATTTTATTTTGTGTTCTTTGTAGGTGTTATTGATTTGTTTTTGCAGCTTGTCCCCATACTTGGATCAAATATTCCAGATGTGGCTTTACCAGCGTGTTGTAAATAGTATGTCTTAGCTTGTAGGGTACGCATTTTGCAATGTTACGTATGGCTCCGGTTAGTGAGAGTATTCGAGATCTTACGTAGTCAATATGCGCTCTGAATGTCAACTTACTGTCCACAATTAGGGCCAAATACTTTTCATGTGTTGATTGCCGTAACGGTTGGTTACTTATTGTACGATTTGGAAATGATGTTATTTTTTTAATGAAGTAATTTCTATAATTTTTAGCTTTTTCAAAAGGATAAATGGCTAACAGTATCAAAAGCTTTTTTTAAGTCAATAAAAACACCTAGAACCAATTGTTTTTTGTTTATATTATCTTTTATTTTAGAAATTACGAGTAGGTCAACTGAAGCCGAAAGTGTATTTGAGTGTGGGCGAAAGCCCTATTGGTGCGAGTATAGAAAGTTAGTATTGATTAGATGTTCAGATAAGCGCGTCTGTAAAACTTTTTCAAATATTTTGGAAATAACAGGCAACACTGATATTGGTCGGTAGCTTCCGAGATCAGTCCTAGTTCCAGACTTGTATATAGGGGTTACTTTAGCCATTTTAAGACTGTCTGGAAACACACCACTGTCAAGGCAACTGTTTATGGAATTAGTTAGGCTAGTTAAGATTAAATTCTTAATGCATTTTATAGATTTTGTTGTTATCCCATCAATTCCACAGCTGGTATCATTATCCAAGTTATCTATTATTTTGGATATCTCATCCTCAGTGCAATGTTCTAAACTACTATAACTGGCGTATTTAATGTAATTTTTGGGTTAGGGTTAGTTTGTATTATATTCTGAGCCAACAAAGAGCCAATAGTAGCAAAATAGTTATTAAACACGTTACAGATTTCTGTGCCATTTGTTATTTCTTTGCCGTCAATCGAGAGTTTAGGAAGAACACAGGCATCGTTTGTCTTATTTTTAGCTAGGGTGTTTATCAGTTTCCACATTTTTTTGGGATTCTTACTTTCGGATTCTTAGGATTCTTTTGTTTAGAAAGCACTTTCGAAAGCATAGACTTATTGTTGGACAAGTGAACACTGACCAAGTAAATGCTTAATCAAGTCCAGCAAATCCGCCTCTTAGGACCAATTCACTTGTCCGATAAGGACCAGGCCCGGGTCGACGGCGCGTTGTGTTCCACGCGCGCCAAAGAGATGTCAGCACCAACTGACGGGGTCCGTAAGGACCAATGCCTGCCGGGATTGCGAGTTTGTCCGAAAGGGATATCGCGGCCCCGGCACACGGGCAACGGAAGGAACACGGGTGGGTTTTAGTCAGTAAAAGTCTGACACGCCCTCTCGCTCCGCGCCCAGAGCGGGAGAAGTCATTTGATGATATCCCATCCTCAAAAAAAAAAAAAAAGGACTAATTCACTTGGCGGTAAACGAAACTTGATTCGAGACAGATGAGCTTTCTCTTCTTATGATGTAGCCATCTAATGGTTCTCTCTCGAGTAGAAACTTAATATTTTGTTTTATTCAGAGATTTTTGTTTTTCCAACCTCATCAAATTATATTTTGAAATAAAAAGACAATGTATAGAGTGCCTCTAGCACTCTATCCCTATCGGATAAAGTGCCACTAGCGGCATAATAGTGGCGCTGCCTCGGCCCGGCTAAAGTGCCGTAAGCATTGCATTGTCATTGTTCAGTTAGTGTCACTGAGTCACTGTCACTTATTATTTTGTTTGGTTGTTGAGGTTAGTTTGCTGTGAAACACCACATTCCCAAAATATTACATTCTCTTGTGACTAAACGGATCCTGGGACTCGCAGGCCGCTGCCGCCGCCCCGCTCGCTTCGCTCGTTCTGCTCGTGCGTTAGGTGGTCACAGTTCTAAGTCATTGTAGAAACGTTTGATATAATTATCTAGGTTATTATAGAGTGCCGCTAGCGGCACTCTATACACTTCCAAATAAAAACTAGTAAATTACAGAAAACATCCAATAGTCACAAATCATCGACCCATACTACACCTCATTTTCTTCGTCGTGACTTAACTTAATAAAGTAACACAATTGTACTCACCGTGTGAAGCACAAAGCTTGGTAGTCAATACGTTTCGTACGAAAAGTATATTGTCTATTTACAATATTGGAGTTAGAACTAAAAACACATAAAACATCGGTCGCCCGCTGGTCCAGGGCCAGGGCCCGACTGCCTCTTAAGGACCGATGCAAATATCTTATAACACTAAAGTATTCAAACTACTTTAGTTTACTTAAATCTAAACTAGTAGTTTATAAATAGAGCACCAGTAAAACTGACATTGTAATAAATACACTGCTATACGATACTCGATCGGTGCAATTTTTTATTTAAATTATAATGTTCGTGTATTTTAGAAAACTTGTAGAGCTTCCAAGCTCAACTCGATTAAACGATAAATATCTTTAACTACAATAATATACGTGCATGTTCATAATCTAAAAATATGGATACATCCACGCAGAATTGATCCTTCGAGATGACAATTGTATAAATCATCTTATCTTCACATTTAATCGGATTTATGTTCAAGAATATTGGTTCGAAGCTATAAATTAATCATGTAGGCTGTCGCTAAAATATCGCTTTTCTAAGGTGAGGGCAGTGGCGGCGCGCGCGCATCGTATCGGCGATAGAACACGGGCGCGAGGCGCGCGCGCAACAATAAAACCACATCAAGCGGTCGCCGCGCTCGCCGTCATTTCCTGGCGACAAAATCTACCGATACCATCAAACTCTCTACCCTCCGATATAAATCAAGCGTAAAGTATGCTTTATTCAATACGAACCCTTTAAAGTTAATTTAAATAATCAAAGCTATCACACACGCTAACACCACGCCCGCACTTAATGAACACGAAACCCCAATAAAGCACAAGAAAATAATAATAGCACACAACTAAAACCACTTACGGACACATCTCATTTGAATAAAGTAAATTACCTACCTCCATTTCAATTCCAAAAAGTTACCTGCGATTAATTAAACGAGTATTTCTTAATTATCTATTAAAATAATAGTACAGTTTAATTGGAAACTTTTATACGGACACGCAAAATAATTAAGTGATCAATTAACCCTACAAGACGATGTATATCCAGCAGCCCTGTTATCAGTTGCATCTACAACATTGTCTGGACATAGATCACGCGACATAGTGCGACACTAGCACCGTAATGTACCTACGTGGGATCGTTTGCTTCATGGAGACGTTCGACTACGCCTTTCATCATAGTTATCGGAAGAGTGTTCACCCAATATTTAGCTTATCGTATTAACTTTACTTGGTAAGATTTCAAAATAGCAAGGATAATCATGCCGTCATTTAGGCATCAAACTGAATGAGATATAAGATCACGTCTCACCGTAATATTCTTTGGTGCTTTGTCTAGTACCCGTTCAGCAATGGTGGTTGCGTGTCCACCGAATGTTAACTCATAATGATTGACGACTCATTCCACCTCTGTTGCCCACTAGTTTAACTATGGCTTCAATTAACACTTAAACAAATATCTGTTAAGTCCCTCTTAATTAGTAACTTTCATTTTTATGACTATAAATGATTAGATACTCACTCAATCAAGACACTTATCCGCAATGGTGATCACTAAATAAAATATTTGACAGTCTATAATAAGCAGTCTATAAAAAGTCAATGGGAAGTCTAAACATTATTAATAAAAATCGCTGAAATTATAAGGTAAGGGACACACGTTGTGAGTGATCACCGAGATTAGTTTAATAGCTGTGCTTTGGAGCCAGCTGCCTAGCGGCTGCGCTAAGACTCTTGATAACCATGCTTGTAGCTATTTGGGCATATCGCTTTCATTTTTTGTCAGTTATATATCGTCCGTGTACACCGCCTTAGGTCAAACGCTTCATTTAAACATTGAACTTCAAAAGAATAAATGTGTTAGGTAATATAAGCTATGCAGATTCCTGAAAAACAGCATTGTAAATCTTGCTAAAACAATAACGTAGAACACAAACTTGTTTTTATACTTTTATTCCCACGCATCATGTTATAAAACACAGCTATCAGAGTTATTGCATTTTACAAATAATCATAATCACAAGTGAAGCAACGCCGGCTGTTTGAACAGGCTACTTAATAATAAACAACAGCTATACACAGAATAACATCTTGCTAACAAATATTATAAAATTATAACAGACACTAATGATAGTTTTTAACATTTAATGACTGAAAGAATACTCGTCCGTCTGTAAACTAATTACGTCAATAATTGAGTTGTTTATCGTTCCGCCCGATTGCCTGCATCACTCATAATTGCTTTGAAATATTTTCTCATGTAGCCGCCCAAAAGTAAAAACTTAATGTTTATGGTAAACTATACTTATTCGTTGTTGATTTAAAATTACTTGCCAGCTTTATTGCTGCACGTTAGGTATAATATGAGCGGCATTTGAATGGATACGTTAATTTGGGAACGGGAAAAACATGGAGCAATTTTCTCCTAATTAATAGTATTGCGTTAAATACCGGTCACGAAGCAATAAAAGCCTAATAGCAAAATAAAATATTCCATAAAAGGTGGTGTTAGTAAATCATTTTGTGAGCCCTTTCCTACCCTTTCGATATGTTCATTGTTGCGAAGGATCAAAAGTAATTCAATTAAATTGTATCTGAGTGGGTTCGTTAGCGGCGCTCGCGCAGTGTGCGCGCGGCTGCGGCGCATGCGCGAGCTGAGCACTGCAGTCGCGCGCCGCCTGTCTCTGCCCGACACTAAATGCATATAAACGTTGTATCGACTGAAAATCGATGCCGATTTGATTTTGCGGCCTTCATTAGGGATCCGGTTCTTCATTTCAATAAGCTCTGGAGCCTTAATGATTCCGCGGTAACAACGCTCTTAATACAGCATAATGCCGTATTTAGGAAGCGGCCCTTTTGAACTCGCCTTGATGTTAGTCGTTTAGGTTGTACGAGTTTTATTCTGTTTTGTTGGTGTCATTAATAATGCATAATTAAATTTTATGCGCTGTTTATAAAGCGACAGTATTAACGACTTCGTAACTGTCTTTTTAATATGGAATCTTTTTAAGTAGATGGTACAAAAATACAAACATATGTCGCTGACGTTCAAGTATTCTACAGGCCCGCAGTTGTATTTTGAAATGGCTTAAAGAGCGCGAATGGCGTGCGCGGTTGCCCGTAGCAGAGAGATAGCGCCTATCCAACCAATTAATATGCCTAATGCTAACATCATTATTACTAGGCACGGCGCACTTAACATACTATATCCATTTACATTTTGATTTGTGTAGAGCTGGGCTGCGATTAATCGGCGAGCAGCGTGCGCCAGCACCGCTGATTTATAGGAATGCGCTGCGGCTGCGCGCACGCCACGCGGGGCGAGCCTACCGTAGTCAACACATACACTCTACAACACCATGTCAATATACCAGCAATATAAAGTTACGCACCAAACTGTTGTAAAACTAAGGTATTATAAATTGTTCCTTCTTATTCTATGAGACTGAGGGAAGAGAGAGTGCACCTGTGTTTGCGCACACACTTGAGCAATATAATAACTCCTGCACCTAAGGCTGGCCTCCGCTGAGATTGGTCGCCATGGTCGAAAATCGGTGGAGGACTATTATTACTTATTCCGTGAATAAACAAAACATCATCTATTTGGAGTAATAAATCAGCATCACTGCAATGGAAATCTAGGAGTGATCATTCTGTGAAGTGGTATCTACAACATTGAAAATATAAGTGTAATGATAGTAATGAATGAGGAAGATTTTGACATGAGGGTTGTGTTCTTCTTCCTCTTCGTCTCGCTGACATAACAGTTTTTTTTAATTTTGTTGGCCCAAGACCTCGCCAGTTCCACGGCGTTGTTTGTGGCAGCGCAGAGGTAATTTTGCCTGCATGTTTTGGGACACAGAGAACTACGAGATACGAGGTAGAGCATAGCTTGTGACACAGCTGAACATCCACACCCTGCTGCCGATTCTTGGGTTCTGTTGATTCTTTCCAAACCTATTAATAGATCAATTTTAATTTATTACGGTGTACGCGATAAAAACACCATTTAAAGTTTTTAACGTCCAGAAATCATTAAAAAGCTGTTATGGGTAGTAAAACATGCGGCTTTCCAGGCAAAGTGCAAAATCTTGCTTATTAAGTTATCTGTAAGTAAATATCCCTAATAATCTGTGCGTAGATTGAGTTGTTCACTTACCGCTAATTTTGTACACAGAAACGACCAATTTGTGCGCCACGACATGTAATTTTAGTTTTTATTAACAAAATGCGACTTTAGCGCGGGAAGCACGCTTTACTAGTAATGACAGCGATTACATTAAATTGATCATTGTATGAACAACATCGTTCACGAGGCTTTGCCTGCGAATTCGCCTGTTTAATATTTAAGTATTAAACTGGTACCTACATAAGTAGTTTCACCTACGACGCGAAAGTGACAGACTGGATGCGGAAGACGGAGGACAGGTCTTATGGCGCAGCCTGGGAGAGTCCTATGTCCAACAGTGAACTGCGATAGGCTAAGTTGATTGGTTGTTGATTGCACGAAAGTCCATTGTTACTTCATGTGGCTTCATTTAGAGCAGAAGGACCAAACATGCTTCCAACTTATAGCTCATGTTACATTTTAATCAATACCTAGATAAACCATAACTTTATCATCATCATTTCAGCTGAAAGACGTCCACTGCTGGACATAGCAGCATGGAGTCCCCCTAGCTCCACCACTTCAACCGATTCTGTGCTTTCCGCTTCCAGCGGACTCCTCCGGCCTGCACAAGGCCGATCCATCTTGTGGGAGGCCTTCCAACGCTATGTCTTCCGGTACGCGGTCTCCACTCCAAAACCTTTCAGCCCCATCGGCCATCTGTTCTGCGAGCAATGTGTCCTGCCCATGGCCACTTGAGTATGGCAATTCTTCGGGCTATGTCGGTTACCTTGGTTCTCCTGCGGATCTCTTCATTTCTGATTCGATCACGTAGGGAAACTCCAAGCATCACCCTCTCCATTGCCCTTAGGGTGACTTTTAGCCTGCTGAGAAGGCCCATTGTGAGCGATCACGTTTCAGTGCCATAGGTCATCACTGGCAACACGCTCCGGTCAAAGACTTTCGTCTTGAGATACTGCGGTATGTGGGACGAGAAGATATTGCGAAGGCCCAGCCCAATTGGATTCGACGATTGACCTCTTTCTCGAAATTGGACCTACCTAGCTGGATAAATACCTATGTTCAACAAATAAAGATTCCCTAGCTGGACAGTTTGTCCTAGGTAAATATACTCGTACACAACTTCGAGCGTAGCGTCTCCGATCTTCATGAGAGTGGGGTTCATGGGCATTTGACATGATCTTTGTCTAATCCATGTTCATTTTGACCCACTCTTTCGGAGGCTCTACTGAGGTCATCGAGCATTATACTGAAGTCCTCCATGATCTCAGCCATGATAACTGTGTCGTCGGCAAATCGAAGGTTAGTGATATACTCGCCATTGATGTTGATGCCTAGCCCTTTCCAGTCCAGAACCTTGAAGGCATCCTCCAATGCAGCGGTGACCAGTTTCGGAGAGATAACGTCTCCCTGTCTCACACCTCGCTGCTACACCTCGAAACCTATCCTGGTTTCAAAATCTGGGCCTGGAGTCGGACTGACATAGTGGCGTTTTCGTACAGCTACTTTATCACCTCGATATACCGATAGTCGATTTGGTACCGTTGAACAGACTGCAGCACACCCCATGTCTCGATCGAATCGAAGGCTTTCTCGTAGTCCACAAACGCTAAGCAGAGAGGCAGGTTATATTCTTCGGTTTTCTGTATAATCTACTGCAGCGTATGTATGTGGTATACGGTGCTAAAGCCTTTATAGAATCCGGCTTGTTCGGGAGGCTGGAAGTCGTCAAACCTGAGCGCGAGACGGTTCGTGATAACTCTTGAAAACACCTTGTAGACATGACTCAGAAGTGTGATGGGCCTATAGTTCTTAAGCAGGGCGTTTTCGCCCTTTTTAAAGAAAATTACCACCGCACCTTTGTTCCATTGCTGTGGCGTTTGACCCTCGACTATGACGGAATCAAACATCTTCTGGAGGGCCTTAAGAACGGGTTTTCCACCGACCTTCAGGAGTTCGGCCATAATTCCGTCATCACCCGGCGCCTTGTTGTTTTTAAGCAGCTTCAGAGCCATCCTAATCTCGTACAAGCTGACGTCCGGGATGTCTTCGCTGTAGTGTCGGGTTAATCTAAATCTTGGGTCGTTTGCCAGATTGGTAACAGAGTTACTGATTGACATGTGTAACTGTCCATAGAAACTCTCGATCATCGCAATAGTTCAGTTGTGCGGATACGATTCTGCCATCATCAGTCTTCAGTTTCGCAAGCTGGCTCTGCCCAGTAGACAGGTCCTTAATTAACAATGTTATAATAGGTATATGTAACAAAGCATAGTCATATAGATATTTACTTCGTTTTGATAAGGAACCCAATATATGCAATTTCCCCATGCATTTCCTCGCGAAACTTTTAATTGAGTCAATGAGTTCTCAATTAACCAAAGTATATCTTATGTCCCCATTCAAATCAGTGAAATAGCTTACCATAAAGCTTTTGCATATTGAGAGAAATAAAATGTCCCAGAAATTTTTAGAACCCCATAGAATTTGTGGTTTATAAAAAAACTACTATGTAAGGTGGAGCTTTTTATTATGATAAATATGGAGATATAACATTGAAAATGGATTTCATTTGATTTTAATAGTAATTAATTAAAGAAAATATTGTGACACACAATTACACTCGAAAGAAATGATTATTCCCAAATTCGTTTAAGAATGGATGGAAGCACTTACTTACACTCACAGTAAAACTTATTTAAAATACTTAAAAACTTAATATTAAAAATTTATTAAAAGAAAAAAACTTTAACTGTGTTCCGAAAAAATGCCACTAAGTGAAAAATAACTTTAATTTCGAAGGTGTCCTTGGTTCTGTATTTTTGTTTTTTGCCACCGTCTTCCGAAATTGAAGTTATATTTACCTCCTCCTTTTTTGAAGTTGGGAGATATTTGTAATGACGCTTAAGGCGTGATTTTGATCTAAATAATAAACGTGTTATTTATGTTCGACGAGACTTCTGGTTTACTGAGAGTATTTCACTTTTAGTGGCATGACAGAAATATGCATAACGATGTCCAATCACCACATTGGCATTAAACTCTCTCTCTCGCCTAACAGTGGCTGTAAAACAGTTTATAGTCCAACTAATTGAGGGTAGCCTCTTCTCTCTAATTCGTACTAAAACATTACTACCTCGCGCAATCTTGGCTGTAATTACAAGATTGTTCTCTATACGTGTGCCTATGTTATTGCGTCTTTAACGGGCAAAGAAATCGTATTTCCACCATACGTCCATTCTGAAATCACCTAGATTTTAAGTAAGTAATTTCAGTGTCTATAATGTCTAATGGCAAAATGACTATTAAGTTTAACAGCTAATTGAATCTATAATTTTATTATTAAGTTCGCCGTATTAATGGAAAAAATAAGAACATCACATTCGTATGTCGGCTTGATGAGTGTTAGGTAAAATATCCGCTGAGCGCAACAACTTTTAGGGTGGATAAATAAAATACACTTAAAATTTCTAAAGAGGAACACGATAGACAGGGGAATGTGGTCTGCGGAACATTTATGATATCTACTTAAGTTCACGCTGTGTAGTGCTGGAAGCAACATTAAATCAAATATCAGATGATCAGAGGCAGGTAAACGGTAGCAGTTATTTAGCGGGAACAGTGGCGGGAGTCAGCGCGCGCGCAGCCGCCCACTCGCGTGATTTATCCGCCGGCCTGTCGTTGCCTCGCGCGGATTTACTGTCCTGTTGAAATATCAGCAGATCCGTGACGAAATGTGCCTCGATTCTGTCTCGTAATCTGCTATATACGACGGCAAGACCCACCTTGTCAGATGTCGACAACGCTGGCTCTAGCGCAAACGTCACTATTTGATGTAATTTGAATGGTCGGTATACCAAGTACTTGGATTACATGCACCATAAAGAATGAACTGTCTGAGCATTACCAAATCATCGGCAAAAAGACATTATGCAGGCATTCAAAATGCCACAGAATGTGAAGTTTCCACATATAAAGATATGGGTATGATAATCCATAAGTATCATCAGTTTCAAATATGATTTTAGAAGAATGCTGGTTCATTAAAAAACTAATCATTAAGACCGAAAATCGTTTGTAAATGTAAAATGAGCTATAAAATCTGTATTAACACCTACATGTCAGTAAGTTCGTGTGTTCAGCGAGCCACTTTCAGGCAGGTCGTAGCAGCTGTCAGTACAAGTCGGGGCACATAACATAGTGAGTGGATACAGTGCCTCTATATTACCATACCCGTCGGTTTATGAGCCCTTGTAGTGTTTAGGCGCCCACTCGAGTAGCTAACCATTTGAATTTATCATTCGCGTGGATTATTGCTTATTGGAACAACAACTGTCTCAGATATGCAAAGATAACACCAGATGGAATTGTGTTGGCTTGCCCGAGAAAGGTAAAAAACAATAGACATGACTTGAAATATGGCATATCGGCTTTGTTTGCAAGTGGGCTAGGCTGTGGAGTGACAGGCGGACTTATTGACTTTAAATTGAAATATCAATAGATTTGTTTAGAACAGTGACCGGTGTATGCAACTAACTCAGTTTTATCCTTAAACTTGGGTTTAGGTAACCAGCTTTTTTTTTTGCTAACCTATATTGTACCACTGATGGGCAAAGGTCACCCCCATATTTTTCCAGACTTCCTTGTGTTGTGCCTTCTCCGGCCAATTGGTCAGGAAAAAAGTTAGGTGAGGTTAAAAGGTTGGTAGGTCCCTAGTGACTCTAGTTTTCACAAATCTATTAACTATTTGGTTCTTTGATGGCAAGTTAGACACTTTCTAATATTCTTTACTGTCCTGTCGATATACCATGTTATATGACACATAGAGACATTAACTAGTCTATTAAATCAATGTCTCAGCACTTTTTATAAGCAAAACCAACCATTAAAATATCATATAAACAATATTACCGCAACAAATGGCTGCACACAATCTTGGATCTCGAATAAGCCACATAACATCTTAAGCCATTATCTTTCAATAGTGTTGCGCGAGTACTCGACTTATCTGGCAATTAAATCGACATTCAGAAGCACATCGCCTTTAATTCTGTGCATGCCACCGACAAACACTCCACAATGACTCGGATGCATGACAAATAACGTTTTGATTGGACACTCACCTACCAAATGTCGAGATTGTGCATCTCCATTATACTAATGTTAGGAGAAGCTACGAAGCTAAGAAAAGTTAAGAAAAGTTTCATGTGTCCTTGTACTCTTGATAAAAAAATACCTACGCCTGTTTATTATCAGCTTGTTCTAGACATATAAATATCCACCCATCCACTTTTCCAGTCACCTTTTGGAACACCCACGGGAAAGAAGAGCGACGGCCGTTTATTTTTTGCCGTGAACTATACCGCTCACAATCCGAAACATACAAGCAGTATATCTCTGAACTCATTAACTTCCTACTAATTACAAAAGGTATTTGTCACGTTCCCGTATAGCCCCACATTCCCACGCTAAGACTATATTTTTCTATGAATAATTTCATTCCAGTTTCGAGCGATCCTAAGAAGGTAATCTCGTATGATAATGGAGAACCGTTTAAGAGATTGATATAGTCATCTGCGTCGTTATTACGTACCATAATGAACATGGTGTGATGAACTTTCATATCGGATCACTAGTCCCTGACATTTTGAATGGTTTGAGGTTATCCATCGATTATAACGACATTAATGCTACAATTCGGTTATGAAAATACTTTTGAACGAGCTTACGATGTAGGTGAAGTGTAGACTTAATGGTTTAGGATTAGTTTACAATCAAATACTGATTTCGGTATTGTATGAGTGTCAATCACAATAACATTCGTTGTTTTTCAAACGTGTGGTCTCCTTTGGTGTTTATTACCGTCCAAATTTTGATCTATAGGTACTTAAAACGTTCAGTCCCGGGAGCCCTCCTGGAGGGTTCACCTAGTCGCTTAGCCCTCGCGGACAGCTCATTATAAATATAGGTTTTTCTTAGCGAATACAGCATTATAAACCGTGAAAATAAAAACGGATGTATATTTTAAAAAGATTTATTAGTATATGCGTTGGTTTTAAAATAAAAGCATTTTTTTTATGTTCACGGTTACAATTATTCACAAAAAATTTAAAGGTTGGAAATTACCTATAACAACAAGACCCCTGAAAACACTATTTTATGTCGTTTTACAGTGTTTTATAACACGGTTTAAACCTAATGCCATTGACCGTCCGCGATGGTTTACTTTGGCGCAAAAGAAATTCTGGCAACCCTCCTGGAGGGTTCACTTCCAATATGCATGGCGGCATGGCGTATGAGCTCTATGAAAATGGGTGGAGCCGAAAATGTTAATATCTCCACTAGTGCTTATAATAAGTACCTATTATAATAACGTCTTTTCCATAAAGTTATTTTTGTCAAAAAAACAAAATAATCCAAGAGTATCAAAGAGCCTAAATCGGAAAATGTTTAATATAGAAAACTATAAAGGTAGGCATCTACATACTTTCACCTTTTCTAAGGATCTCTTGGATGGATGCGTAGACCGAAGATCCGGTGCGTCAAATAACGAAGAGGTCGACCTTTACCAAGATTGTATTATTATGCGTAAATAGATTTGCTTAGGCCACCTCCATCGATTGATGGGTTCTCAACATATCTACGCGGTCATATGCCATTAGGAATTCAGAACAGGGTGCTCCGCCATAGGGCTGTGTTACTAGGCAGGAGTAATATTCATAGCGACAAAACGCTTTTGGTCGTCGACACGGCCTCCCGACGCGCGAGTTATGGCACACTCTCCCCAACACGACGCGCCTCCATACACCGCGCGTCTTCCCAATCACGGACGCTGCGTCGCCTCCGTCCCGCTGACCGACGACTCGGTGCACCAACCTTTTAATCGCACTCATTGCACAAGAAACCATTATACAGCCAATTTTTACGGCTTATTCCGGGACAGCTAATTTTCGTTCAATCTTTCGCGTAATAACTAAAAGAGTCGTGCTGGGCGAATCATGATTATTATGCGAGTGGTCGCTGTCCCCTCGAACAATATTCATGTGTTTAGTTAAGTCGTAGACCGGTACCACTTTTATAGCCGCTTATAAAGTTGCTTATGGTTGTATTTCGTTATTGTTTTACCTTTAAATTCATCACCCGACATCGTAAAGTTTTAAACTGTTTTGTATCACATAAATTATTTAATACTTTAGTGGACATGTTTATTATTATTTTCATCGATATCTATAAAAGAGCTTCTTTTTATTATATTTTGTAACACAATACATCTTTTGTCCGATTTTTATTGGAAATATTTATGGAAATACAATACAACTCGAACAAACGGTTTGACAAAGTGGAGCGCGCTGTCCGCGGCTGCGTTTCCACGCCTCGGGGATCCAATTTCGCCGTTCCCACAACAAATCGTAGAGTCAAAGTTCACCGCCTAATTGTACGGCGTTATCGATAGATCCGACCGCTTCGGGAGAGAATATTTATCAATAACATGTAATTAAAATTATTTAGTCTTGGCCGGGCGCGGCGCGTCCCTGAGGCGAATTATTACACATACGCCGCAAGAGGTCCGCGGCCGTCATTAGCCGGGACATTTTTATTCCTTTCTCTTTAATTTCCGTCAGTAGACATAAATGATGACGCTAGTACCGCTGCAGCGCCGCAGGGACACAATAACATTGAACAAACGCGGCGCTCGACCAGTCGCCATGTTAATGAAATTCGTCAGTACTTGAGAGTACAAGTTGTAATTACGTTCATTTGCAGTACATAAGCCTTGATTCAAGTAAACACTAACGGCAATTTATTGTAAACTTGGTTTTTAATGTTCATTAGAATGGGTAGGTACTTTGAATACCTACCAATTGCAGTAGAAAATTACGGCTTTCATTAATTTTGAAGATTAAAAGGTTTAATAATTTTGGTAACAAACTCATTTGAATATTATTTTAAAGATAAAGGCGCACCAAAAAAACCGTGCGTCCAGTTAGCGACAACATCTCCAGGGCGGCCGTCATAATACTCCCTGTATCGCCATGAACAGATAAACGTTCACAAAAGCCTCACACAATAGCGAAGTGCATTTACAGCACCATTGTGACCTACCACGTACAGATAGCGAGGGTATCTGATAACCCACCACTAAGTGGCCAAGCGATCACGACGCACGTCCACTTGATGAATTATACAAACACCAATCAGTTAATTATTTTATTCACGTCGCTCAGCCGCCTATCTAGCTTTATGTTCTACATAATTGATATGTTAAGTCGATGGAACAATCGGCCCGTCATTCAGTCGATAGGGTTGACGAGACGATGCGACGCGGATGCCTCGCTCGCCCTACAAACACAAAGCCTGGGCCGCTGTCTGTCCGACAATCGAACTACCTTGCGCCCGCGCCGCGGCCGACACAAAGAACCATTTTACCATAATACGACTGAGCCTATTCTTTTCCCATCTATTATGGCATAAACCAAATTATTGTCTTGTAAGCTCGTTGATAACAAGAGTCTACAGTCTGCAGCGTTAATCGTATGTAACTTGAATAAATCATGTTCATTGTATTTATTCAGTAAAAACAAGCATCATGGGTATTGTTCGGTCGAGGCTGCTGTCTGTTCATTAAAAATTTCGCTTGGCAAATAAAAACGTAAAGGCAATACAAATGGTACAGTTGAACAGAACTAATAACATACGCACGCGCTGACGCCGGCGCACATACCGCCACGGATTTATTCGTCTCCATAAGAAGCGGCAATTAAGTCGTTCCCTTTTAAAATGCCACAGCCGACCGACTTAGCTTATCTGAAATGCATAGGATTGAATTATTAGTACCAATTAAAGACTTCTCAAAATATGTGTTATCAATATTTTTAATACAGTAGCAGGTAACTACTTATATATTTAAATTTTATGTACGCGTGACTGAGTTCATTATAGAAATATTCTGTATGAGATAATGAAGAAATTTTGGATCGCTCTCTTGAATTTCTTTAAGAGGGCCATCCAAAATTTCTTCAGTTTGAGCTTTCGACACTTCTTTGGTTAAACAAAATTGGTTTCCACTAAAATCGAGTAGAAAATATTAACTTAGTGTAAATGCACCTAAATATTTCGCACGTTAGCATTCCTTAGAATCCACCAAGATGAGCTCAAACCAAACCATGCTAAAACATGAAAACTGGAATACTGGTAGATAAAGTCATTCAGAACATGAGCATAATAAAAACACTTGTCTGTAATCACATATAATAAAGCGTTGTTAAACGTATAATGATGAAGTCAGAGAAGTGAGTGTTGCCACAAATGGAGTGTCGAGGGCACTCTATTTTCTAATCTTCATAAAGCCTTCAGAGTGACGGCATCGATATCAGAATAATGCGCGTGTGCCCAATGTCGGCCCCACGGCCTATCGGGCAGGAATGTGCTGCACAACTATGAGGGATCAGTGTTGGATTAATAATTTGTAAATATTAAATATTCATGAGCCCCGAGTACGGGTCAAACATTCATTTTTATAAGAGCCCGAGAACTGTACCCGCAATCATATATATTAAGGAGATGCAGGTAATTATCATAACTGACTTAACGGAACAACTTTCGACCTAATGGACGCGGCACAGGAACGACGTGGAGACTTAATTTATTGTTATTAGTGAAAAACTCCAAAGCAATTGGATCATATTTACACTTTTTAACCAATCACAGTAATCTGATCGCTATGATCTATTAATTTAATTTATTATAATTGAACTGTGTTATATGGAATGATCAGAAAATTAAGAATGCAGTTCGAAAGAATTGAAATGCAGAGTTATTTCAAATGAAACTTAATCCTTTTAAGTGCTCGTTATTCTGTACGTGAGCTTTTAAAGCTCTGTTTGATTTTATTAAACTTGTAATGAGTTAAATTAACGAGTTAAGCTTGGTTTTTCTAACTGTTAATTGTTACTTTAGAGCACTAACTGGTCCATTAAATCAATAAAGTTTTACAAATATAAAAAAAAAATTGTTTTATCATGAAATTGATCTAAATAGTTATATTTTTACAGCATTCCAAAGTAAACTTGCTTAAAATATTATTTATAACTAAATGTTTATTTGGTGATAATAAACAAAAATAATTCAAACAACGCAACTCCACTCCACCGTCCACATGGCACACAACATGATCGCGATTGTCATTTCGTAATCATTTAAATAAATGCAATTACGATCGCAAATTAAACGTTCAACAGTTTTAAATAAAACAAAATAAATCCCTTTCATTTGAGTTTTACAAAATCGAGAACATAACATGATATTTTAAGTAACGCTATTAAGTAGAGAGCTGTTAATAATAAATTTGTTGGATTTCACCACATAATAAAGTTTGAAATTACATGCTTCAAGTGCCTTTCAAATATTTAAAACTTTATCATCGCGCTCATTAAAACGCTGTTAAATATGTACTGTTGTATGTATGTGTATGTGTATTTAATTTTAAAAAGCCAGAGGTATAAAAAAGTTGATAAATAAGGAAAAACCTCGTTGATGAAACCAAAAATAATATATTTAGCTGTCTTATCAAGAAATATCTTTACTTTATTTTAATATAAGGTTTAATAGTTATTAGATGTTTCCTGAAATCTAGAACAACCAGTTTGCAGGTTTTGATACGATCTTTACCTATTAAAAGAAATTATAATAAGTCGGTAATTAAAAGTATTTTAAATGTAAAACTATGTATTTGTTCTTTTATTACAATTAATTTAGACAATTAATTAAGGAAACCCTGACAATATTTCCATAATGTCGACACAAATACTTTGCGTCTAGTTTAAACAAAAAAACATGAATGAATTGATCAAAATACACACCTTTCTAGTCGTCAAGAGCTGGCTAATAATACTGAATAAAAAATACCAATTGCTTTTATCTCCAAAGTCATAATAAAGTAAGTCATATGGGCAAAAATAACCACGGGTATGACCGTATAAGTATTTAATTTATTTCAGCAACGAAGAACGCCCGACTTAAATGCATACTTAATTGTCAATGCAATATTTTCCCCAAAAATTTACCTACGAAAAACGCCATTATAGCTGGCGGCGAAAATAAATTGAATATTCTACAGTATTTAATTATCAGCGAACCCTCCACGCATTGCACTTAACGCACATAATTATGAAAAATAAACTATAGCATTTGACAGGATTATGCGAACACATCATGGATTTTCATTTGCAGTGTCAATATGTGTTGTTTTGCAGAATATATTTAATCGGTATGAGTGCTTAAGGTTGTGCCATACGAAACGTGGGCGGCGGCGCGTGCCGGGCGAAGGCGGCCGGCGAGGGCGCGCCGCCAGTAGCCGCCGCCGGTAGCGCCGCCATTTACACCACAAATTAACAACCTGAATAAACATATCATTACAAAACATCTAAAAGGACAACATTTATTAAACACCTCTCTCATTTAACACTCAAATAAAAATCACACGATGACGACGGCACGCCACTTAACCACATTATGAAAAGTAATGATCCGTTAAAATAATATTTTCATGGTTATGACAGTTAAATTATGTGTAGACAGAATGTAAGCCAGTAAGAAAGCACCATAAAAATCCGAAGTCTGGCTGTGTGGACATGTCGCTAGACGATGCCCATGCCGGCTGGAACATTTCCGTGGATGATATACCGAAGACGAGCGCGACAGGCGCGCGCACATCGCGCCCGGCGCCAGCATGCGCCTGCGCGGCGTTTCGTTGACTTATGACTCTTGTAATGTATCGCAATGCCTCTATCACTCATGAATATTTATTGAAAAAAATATATAGATTACAATTTATAATGTCGTCGCGACACAGAATATGAACGTGTTTAAGATTATAAATATATCACTGAGAATGTTACATGTTAACTTTACACGCGTAATTATTTAAGACGAGTAAATAAAATGAGACAGGCGGTCTAATAAGTCCATTAGTGATGCTGTTAACGGCAACGAAAATACTTTTAATGAGATACTTCTGGAAATCATGTGCACCCCGTGGGATTGGATTTTCATTTCTAAGGTTTTAACGCACAGAGTTGAATGTTCAGATAATCTAAAGACACATGAACCAATAAATACCTGTAGTCTACAACTATTCCGTGATTACCTACTTATAAGTATTAAAAAAATTGTTAGCTCATGGTGTACATAATATGCCCTCCAAAAAATAGGGAGCTAGGTAATCGGTATTTATCCATTTGGCAGCATTCCATCACCGAGCAATTTTCCCAGAAAAATTAGAGAATAAAGGTTTGAAAGCAAACCTAAGCTCCGAAACAGAGCAACAACGAGTTTTCACTATAAATGAAATGTAATACAATAGATAACTTATTAGAAACATAATGTTACGAGCGGCTACGGCAATAAAATTTATGAAAAATAACATCGAATGTTAACGTACTCTAAATTATGCTAAAACTCCCTAAACTAATCTCCATTAGGCGCTTTAATTTAAGATGTTACAAGACACATATATTCCTGACTCATAAACTGCGTCTTGTTTGCGTTCTATTAATTTAAATCTAAAATAAAAATGCTAGAGGCAATAAAAGAAAACGTATGTGTAATTTTTCTAATCTGTATCAGGTTGAGGTGCAGTCGAACTAGCGGCTCTCCGGCTTCCCGTGGTTCATAAAATACATTCAGGGTAGTCATTAAAAGTATATTTTATCGCGTTTTAAATATTTAGATATTCATCTGGTGAAAGTTATCTTAAATTTAGTTCATTACTACGTAGATGTAAGTCGTGAAACTAAATACGTTCGCGGACAAGTCGGTACGTAGCTCTAATGTTACTGATAAGGGAAGCCGTCGCATTAACTGTCTTCTAGTGATACATTATATCTACTTATAACATTAAACACATAGGTGTTGATATTCAGCGTGATCTACTGAAATCAAAGGTCTGATTAATCAGATCAATTTGCCAAAATGAATAAAAAGAAACCTTTTCTTGCTACGTTTCTTTATTGTTAGATAAAAGATATCTATTATTTATTATCTAGTTACTCTTGAAATAGATCTCTTTATAATTGGCAATCTGATTATTTTGTATGGTTATATCAATTTGCAATCTTTAGGTGGGCCAAGCACGCGTAGCATTCAACCTTTAATGCAAGCCACGTCACGTTAAAACGGGAAAAGAAATGGTTTGGTCTAAGCTATAAGTATTGTGCAATAATATTAATAAAAAATATCCTAGATATTGGATTTAATAACTTAAAAATGTACTTATTTTTAAAACTTCTACTTTATTTCTGTTTTAAAGATCGACAATCATAAATTATAGAAATAATCACAAAGCTCTTATGAAATTGGATATACCTTTATACATATAACAAATACATTATATCAGACAGATAAAATTAATTAGATGCGGATTGCGTAAACTTCTAATTATTTAAAATTCAACGGTAACCCAAGCCGTTTTCAAAACATGAGCATCGTGAAGTGAAATAAAAAGTTTAAACTGTCGAATGTCGATTAAGAAACCGTGTGTTGGCTCTTAATGAGGTCGATACGTCTTCCCATAAGTACATTATGAGATCAAACGCAGGGTCAGACGCAACCGCTGAATTATTAATTTACAAGTATACTCAATTAAATACAATTAGGACCTTTCGCTCCTGTCTGATTACGGGATGCTTCCTTTTTGGACACACTTATGTGAGGTTTACTAAGCTCTAAATAAATTCTAAAATTGGTTAACATAAAAGCGATAGCTACTTATTGACAACTACCTTTTTCCCGCAGCTTCGCTCGCGTGGAAGTCAGAAATATCCCATGGAAATGTACTACCAGTATAAAAAGTATTCTATGTGATAATCCAGGTTATAAACTATCTGTCCGCCTCACCCAAATCCTATTAGTAGCACTAAAAATAATGATTGAATACTATAGTGCATTAATTCAAGCCTAGTACTGTTTGTGCCAAGTTACAAGTTTATTAACTCAAGGAATAAGAATTTTCATACAAACGTAATCCCCCCTTTTCACCCCCTTAAAGGTGGAATTTTGAAAAACCCCTTCTTAGTGCTTCCCTACATTATAAAACGAAGCTGTGTACAAAATTTCACGTTCCTAGTCCCAGTCGTTTCGGTTCTGTGTTGATATGTCAGTCAGTCAGTCAGTTTCTTCTTTTATATATAGAATAGATGATAGATTAATTGGGTATCGTTGCAATTTTTTTATAACAGGCAAAAGTAAGGAAACCTTTTTGTTAATGAAAATAGGAACATCAAGGGATAATATTTTGACGAGACTTAACATTTCAAAGGAATTGGTGTATAAAACAAGTTTTTTATATTGTAAAAGAAACTCAAGTTGAGCTCATGTATATTTCTTTTAAACGAACCTCCGGTTTTAAAACACTAGTCGGTAGTCGATAGCATCATATATCAAGTTGTCGACTCATCTATCAGCGGACACGTGCATTGTTTGTAAACTACAAGACAACTAGTTTTGTTGCTGGCGGTACTAATTGCGGATCAGAGTGTGTTCACATAAATATAATCCGCCGTGAGCGGCTTCGCTCATTTGTACTGCGGCGGACGGTTGTCATGTACCCGTATTAATATCGATGAATAAGAAATCCGTTATGGATGGGCTACAAGGCTGGCCATTACTGCGCGATCTGCCGCTGACTGCGCGTGTTGGATGGCTACCATTCTATCCTGTCGTTACCCGTTTTTATCTACCTCTATTTATGTTGTGCCTTGTTCAGTAATTATTCATTTCGTTTCATCGGGTGCTCGTAGTGAATGTACTACGCACGCTGCTCTGACTGCTGATTTATTGAAATACATATTTTGAATACGTATATTCCTGGTGTGTTTGATATTCACGACTTACCTTAAGAAAATGTTTAATAAATATAATGTATTGCCTTCCCTATCAACGCCGATGTTAGCTTGTGTGTTTAACATCTTTCATATGAGTTACATTGGGAGAGGTTGTCTCAGCTCTATACATCACGAGGAGGCCTGGGACTGCGAGACAAGCTTCATAAATAATGTTTTAATAAGGACACTTGTTGCGTAGTAGAACTTATCATCTTAAATACTTATGTACTTCTATTTATTACTCTATAAGTCATGTTGCGAGGTAAAGACTTTTTTCATGGCTACGCGAATTAGCTACTGACTATGTTGTACTACAAAACAAATAGTAAATGTGTAGGTACTGTCATTGAACATTTTAATAGAAATGGTAACCTTTATTGGAATGTTGCACTAGCCCTTCCCCTAGTATATGCGAAGGCTTTGAACCTGACAGACTCTCTCTCAGTTCATAGATCTGTGTAGCTTAGCGTACCTCTGCTGAGCTCTGTATAGCTCTGCGTAGGCCTGTCTTGCTCTGCGTAACTCTATGTAGCTCTTCGTATCACGTCGTAGCATGGCGTAGCATGGCGTAGTACGGCGTAGCATGTCGTAGCACGGCGTATCTCTGCCAAACATGGCGTAGCTCCGCGAAGCAAGGCGTAACTCTGCATACCACGGCGTTGCTCTGCGTAGCACGCCATAGCTTTGAATAGAACGGTATCGTTTCGATATGACCATTAACAAAATGGACTCCATTGAAGAAACAAGACCTACAGTTAGCATCAGAAGTCTTGTTAAATAGTAAGTTATTTCAGAAACGAAAGAGGATAAATAAAAAGCAAAGGGCAAAATCACTGTTTTAAACTTTTGCATATTTTAATAATGATTTCAATCGGTCTAACCACTTTCTTATAAAGCCAATACATACTCATAAACCTGATGATCCTAACCATAACTAACAATTTTAAAACGTGCTGTAATAAGAATATGGTCTAAGACATAAGTATCTTTGGTAAATTATCAAGTAATAAAGGGTACAGTGAGAGGGAGCGGTGTATATCGGCAAGCCAGCACGGTGATCGTCAGTAGATCGTGTGCGCGAGCGCGGGGGGTCTGCGCCGGCGATCCATCACGAACCGCCGAAACACCGAACTATACGATTATTATATTCAATAATCGATGAGCATTAAGTGAAATTAATTTTATTGGGTAATGGCGCAGGTCGTGCCGGCGCGCGCGCAAACGAGCCGTATTAGTAGCGGGCACGCAGCGCCAGCGCAGACCCGCCGCTGTCGTGACCACCGCGCATTGCTGCGAAGTAATAATGCACCAGTAATAGGGCGATTATTGTTCATTAAATTATAAATGTAATATAGTGATATGTACCCTTCATATCAGTTCTTGTTCTTACACCATGACTTTTGTGCTTACACTTCAACTGAACTTTTTTGTGACCCCCTGCTGTTCCCTACGTCAAGGTGAATCTGAACAAAGATTCTTTATCGTAACAGGGTGAGTGGGAAATATAGTATGATCACCCTCTACCAGGAATAGAACATTGTCAGCATTAGTATAACATTACATCACACCCGTATTCCCCGAAAGGGTGGATGGAAGGGTCATGTAGTTAGGGGTACGCCTGTTGCGGACAACCGGACTCAAATCCAGACTCCGGGCTGCTTCTGAGACTACTGTCATCGTCAAACTGTGGTATTACAAAAGTACATCTCTGCCTAACTCTTTTAGAGAGTGCAGATGTGATTATAAGTAGGTGGAACTAATGCAACGCTTTACCTGCTGGTAAACTAGGAAATTTTATTTAACCTTTTGGTGACCATGGAACTACTGAACTTTAACAAAAATACCGAACAATGGTTTTATAAAATGTCTTTCGATACCTGCTATTCGTGACAATTAATATAGATCATTACCTGAATGTCGTTAATGTATTTTCCCACTGTTCGTGTTCAATAAGGTAAGGGCGGTGGCAGACGCAATTTGATTCTCAAAGCTTACACCATTCTATAACAGAGCCTATTACACCGATAATGGTGTTACCATATTTGTCAGCAATTGCCCCAGTATGCCATGGGCTAGGCGGGCACGAAACAATTTTTGACCATACAACCCAATCGTTAATCTCTACATATTATTAAACACAATATCTGTCTGGAGGTTAGCACGTTTAATCTCAAGAACCACTGATCCAATTATATGGTTTTGTTTGTAATCATAGGGGAACGATATCTGCTATGGTTTTAAGTCTACAATTAGTTACAGTAAGCAAAATAGTGAAGCTGCAGAAAGTCATCTAGCACACTACAAAACAAGGTGATACTTTCTCCATTACAAAAATCTTAAAGTAAATAATGGAGTTGTGTTCATAGAAAACAATCGAATCTTTTAACTAAGTGGAGGTGTTCGTAGTGCGTTATAAATGATGTGTTCCGGTTCAAACATTTGGAACTGAAGTAGGCAGCTCTTATCATACGAACAAATAACATAGAGAACAATGAAGCGCTGTAGGTAAGCGCGTTGTGTTCAGCAGATCCGTTTTGAATCTTCTTTATAGTGTACGATAGCTTTTAGACTAATAAAAATACCTCACAAGACGCTACAGATATTTTTTGTAGCAGAGATGGCTAAATCATTGGCCTCATTTTAAATAAAACAACAAAAAGTTTTTTTTTATTAACTTATGTGTTCCTTCTAGGTACAGTCACTGTAGCCGCTTTTACACACCTCAATTTAAAATAACTTTAATAGAAATGCAATCGCCACCTTTATAAGAACCTTATAAGGCAAATCTCATTGTGAATGTGTTCAAAAGTCGTGCAGTGTAAAGGGGTCCGGCGCCGATGACGCGCGCCGACGAGTGGCTCGTGTGTGGCCACCGTTACTGTCCCACAACAATACCCGCTGATATAAAGAAAATATTATTTATTTAAATTCCATAAAACCCAGCTGTCGTTATGTACCGCCATATTGTTATGTAGGCCACGTTACAAAAGGCGACATACAACTTTTATCTACAGTTATTGTTATTTATAACACTTGAAGCCTTTTACGAATCGTATAAAAGGAAAGTTCATCAACAATGTTGTAAGACTTGTAAGGTTTTTACATCGGGTTATTTAGTGATCAACTTCCTAGTGTCCTCAGTTAATGCTCGTGGCGTGTTCCTGTACGGATCAATATGAGCAAAACTAGTCCGCAGATAATAAATATATCAACCGACTGATTGTTACCATAAACTATTAAGAATAATAGTAGGAACATAGCGTAACTTATGAACACGGGATTAAATAGCTTTAGAGATTTTTATTATCAGTTCTATATAATTTTGTCTTGTTTATGGGACCAGTTTTGTTAAACTTTGTATATCAGGTTAGGCTTTCGTTGAATCTTGAATTCTAGACTAGCTACTTATAACATGATAAATGATGTCTCAACGCTATTACAAAAATAAACCCACTGCAATACTCAGAACCGAGCGGAGTATCAACAAACAATAATTAAAAATTATTAATGACGCGAGCCTAGTGTATCTCGAACAGTTTGTAGCGATATAAATCAGAGCGATGTGCCGCCACACTCGGTAGTGTACTCAATTAATTAGCGACTTCAATGGAGAGACCGATCACGAACAAATATTACAAGATTTACCTAAAATAATAACAAATGTATCGGATTGTCATTGTCACAATTCATAAAGATTTTATTTCACCACTTGAGAGATTTGCAAAGGGCAAGCCTTTCAAAAAATACCTACATTTATCTTCTTTTAGCAAAGGCACCTTTGTAACCCTTATCTATTGGTTGTAAGATGTAAGACAGACATTTAAATATAGACGTTTTATTTTAGACAATATATTTTTCATTTTGATATCTCCCACTTGTAACTTTTTGATATTATTTATTGGTAGACAGAAATAACACAGACCTACAAATTATTATTTCGTTTTTTTTATTTCAGTGCTGATTTATAGGGTTTTAGGATCTCCTAAACACGTATCTGAAATCGATTTTTTTCTGTCAATTCAGATACCGAAAAAATTTGTGTTGTTGTTATAAAAATCACGTAAGATAGGGTTATTCCGGTAAAAAAAAATGTGAAGTAAAAAAATAAGTGAGTAGTCAATCTGCCTAGCCTTTTCCCGACTATGTTGGGGTCGGCTTCCAGTCTAACCGGATGCAGCCGAATACCAGTATTTTACATGGAGCGACTGCCTATCTGACCTCGACAACCCAGTAAATGGGTAACACGATACCCCTTGGTAAGACTGGTTGTCAGACTTTCGGGCTTCTGACGACCCGTAACGACTGTCAAAGACCCACGCATGACAGGCGGAGACTCGGTATGTAAAGATGGTCACCCATCCACGGACCAACCCCGGCAAGCTTAGCTTAACCTGTTGGATCAACCCGTGCGGCTGTGAATACTTACTTAGCTCGTGGCTAAGTAATCACAGGCGCACGGGGCCTCCTTAAAAAATAAGTGAGTAGTTTTTTTTTTTTTATTGTTCTGTGGAGATTAACAATTTAAATACTACAGAGATTTGTGGAACCTTTTCTTTTTTTCTGCGAAGCTTTTGTTGCTAAATTTAAAAAAAAATCTAACGTGACGGAACTTTTTGTAATTTTTTTCAGTAATCGGCACACCAAAATCTAGCAGAAACACTACATGAATTTCAAAAAGGTAATTCGTTATAGGTCTGTGTAACTTAAGCCGATTCAAACTTTTTTTTTTGTAGGTACGAGTATATCTGGCAATAACCCGTGACCTTTTCCAAAAAATGGCCGTATTTATATACATCTGTAGGTAAAGACATCTGAAAAAATAATATGTAGGTGGACGCCATATACTGAGTCAGACAGAATATGATTCGACTTGGAATATTAATTCAATGCCATATTGAAATTAAATTAATTAAGTATAAGCCTTGCAAAGTATGGAACTTGCCGTGGAACGAAATTGGATTGATGGTTTCATATTAATTTTGAGCAGACAGATTTGCGTACGGTTCTAGAAAGATAAAATTATATTGATTTTAATTCTAAATGCTTTGGTTATATGGCCTGCAGGCTCTAATACTTCATTGGTTTTCTTGTGAACGTCCAGCATATTTGTCCAAATCGCTGTAATAGTTTTAGCCGAGCATGACACCTGACATCGGATACCTGCCACCTGGAACTGCTTTTGGTACATTAGACAACTAACAATTATTAAGGTTCTATCCAACAGATTTTCTCACGATATGACCCTCTTTCATTATTTGAAGGCTGATACAAATTGACGTACATTGTATTATTTGACGGCACGGTTGACGCAGTGGCTGAGCGATCGACTGCTGCGTAACGTGTCGCGGGTTCGATCCCCGCACGGAACAAATATTTGTATGATCTGCAAGTAGTTGTTCCGGGTCTGGGTGTTAGTGTATGTGAGTTTCTATGTTTGTAAACGCACCCACGATACAAGAAGAAATTCTTAGTGTGGGGCAACGTTTTTTTTAAAAAGAAAAAGAAAGAAAAGAAAGAAAAGAAGAATTCGCATAATTATTAGAATTTGCACAGTATCGCATTACAATTTACATTATTCGACGTAGATATTATCGTTTTCCCACATTAACAGCTGATCATTGCTAAATGTATGCAAATATAGGTATGTTCATCACTGAAAGAAACTTTTTCACCAGACAATAATTGTATGGAAATACTGCGAAAAAGAGCCTTTATTTTTTCTTTTAGATCGTTTTTGGTAGGTTCCTACTAACCAATAGATCAATCCTCTGAGGATTGCGTTATTTTTAGAAGTTTCATTTAACATAACAATAATAGAAGTAACTTTATTTGAGAACAACACATTTGACAGCGTTTTACCCGCACTGGTTCCAATAATTCCTAAACAGTAAATTGTTAAATCAGCCCAGAAGATCTTAACCAATTTGGTGCCCGCTCGACATTATAATTCTAAACCTCAAGCTTAGTTACAAACATACTGTGTGGGCTACGGTTTGCAAAATGAAATCGAAATCAATATGACCAACATTCCAAAAGTAATTAGCCCGATAATGTACTGCTAATTGGAAATAAATACGTACATGTATGAAACGGATGCCATATATTAATTATCGATAGTTGATACCAGGACTACGCTATGTGTAATTAGATAAGTAATTATTATCTGCCTCATTTGTCTAGCGGTCGCAAGCGCAGCTGCCTAACATGAAGGAGCATTAGGTTTCAATCCATGCAACTACTTAAGTTTAGCATAAGAGTAGGCCCCTGATAAATAACATAGAGACTGAACACCTTTATCAACCAGTAACTGTAGGTTATCAACAGAAGTTTTTATCAGGTGTGAAGCTATAAAATAAATTACCTAATAAATTTGCACAATTAGCAAGTTCAGTGAGCAACCATATATCAGACGTAATCAAAACTCGTCTCAGCTGCTCTGATTAACGCATGTTTGTTCTATGGACAGTAGTCGTCCACATCATTAGCATATACCCACCACGCCACTCTATTTGTCACCGCCGTGGACGCTGCAACCGGAGTGACTTCGCAATCGCATCATCCTTTTTTAAGTTTATTAGAAGTTGATTTACATATCAGTGACCGGTTTAGCGCGTAATGTAGTATCACTGATCAATCAGCTTTTGACGTGTCGTATAATTATCATCTCTCAGTTTCTTCATAAACGGAGGACTTGTACTGTCGGCGACACAATATTCTGTTAGTTGTTAACACGATAACTTTTGAGCTGTGGGACGAAGGAGTCTCTCTCTACTTTAACCGACTTCTTTTTATTAATTTTAATGGTCAGGCAGTCTAAGCTTATGGTCCTTAAACTCTATGAAGATTTCTAGATATAATCTTAATTCTTTAAGGGACACTAAACGCCCATAGTTGTTGTAACAATAAAACCTCTATTGTGTCTCGTTCAGTTTCCTTAAATGCGTTAATAGAGCTGTCCTTTGATTCAAATACTCTGAGTTACAATAATAAATCAGCAAGAATCCTAGTCGAACAAAGTTAGGGTCATTCAATTTCAGTTCTGAATCGAAATGGTTTGCGTAAACCGAAACATTGAGAAAAATGCATAAGATATGATATCTTAGCCACTTGGTCTATGAGACAGCTATGCGCAATCACATCATAAGCAAAGCACCTGTAACTGCACCCGACTGTACAAATGTTTAAATAAAACGCAAAACATGTAATAACAACGTCGCACAGCGGGCACATGCAATCAAACGCTTGTCGCGGCTGTATTAATAGTGTCGCAGGACGCTATCTAAGAGTTGCGACAGACGGAGTCGCCGACCACTTCTCCTAGACCTGTGCACCGTATAATTACTGGTACAAAACTTTCATAACTCCCCGAGTCCCCGCCAAGCCCGGCCGTCAAATAAGAATGAGAGATATTTCAGGCGTTTGTATGCTGTCGCTTAATTACACGGTGCTGTTGTCGCTTTAATAGAATTTAATTGTAGTCCCCGGTTCTAACTCTTAGCGCTCGGAACTTGTTTTAAGTAAAATTAAACTATTATTAATTCCCTGGGAAGAAAGATATTAATCGCCGTGACTGTATCAGGTGTAACGTTTATGTTTGTTGCGTAACTAAACGTAGAGCCCAAACGAACTGTGGAACAAACTGCCCAATTGTCACAAGTGACCTTTTCGATATGCTAACGTAGGCGTTGTTTGTAGAAATTCGTCAAAGCACTATAGGTATTCAATTTTTTTTTAAGTAGGGACTCGCATCTGTCAGTTCTTGTATTGCCCTTTTCAAACCTTATTTTCTAAGAAAAGGATTAAGTATCCTTTTGTCGGATCTCTAGCATGTCGTCAGAAATCCAAGTGGTCAAATACGCATTTCGCCAGAAAACGTATGTTGACAGACACGCATCTCGTCAGATTTTCACCACGTCAAAGACGCAGCTCGACAAACACGCAACTTGACAGATGCGCGTATCGACAGATACGCAACTCGACAGTAAATAAATAAATAGGATTTTAAACGCTTTTATTCATAATTATACATACGCAATTAGTCAAACAGAGAAATCTACTATTTGGTATTTTATTATCAAAAAACTTAACATGATTAAGGATACAAACATCATCATCATCATCAGCCTATAATGTTCCCACTGCTGGGACAAAGTAGGCCTCCTGTCTTCGAGAGGGAGTGGGCTGTAATCTACCACGCGAGCTCAGTGCGGGTTGGTAGATGTCACATATCTTCGAATTTTTGGTTCTAGGACATGCCGGTTTCCTCACGATGTTTTCCTTCACCGTTTTGAGAGCACTGGTGATGAAATAATTTACACAAAGTAAAGCGCCTGCCTGGGTTCGAGCCCCCGACCTACAACTTGTAAGTCGGGGCCGGTACCACTAGGCCTCCACTGCTCCACTGCTTGGGGGACCAAGGAAACAATACCTCTAGTAAATAGTACTTGTCCACAGTTAATTTCATTTCTAGACATGAATGATATTAAAGATAGACCCCCCCTTTTAAAGTTAATTTTCGATAATTTTTCATGAATATTCAGAAAAATACGGGCGGTCGCATGCCCATGGGCGGCATTGTATATGGCTACTTTCACCTGTGACTATGAAATGGCTACCATAAATGCGATTAAAGAGGTGTTTCCTGCGACAAAAATATGAGGGTGTTACTTTCACTCCCAAAACACCACAAATAAAAAGACAAAATATTTAAAGTTGACTGAAACCAGTCAAGAACGGAAACTTATAAGGTCTGCCTTTATTACCTCCTGATTTGATACAATCATGTTGGGTCCAGATATTGGAAATTATGACTATGAGTCCTAAAATCAACCAATTTCAACAATACTTTCAAAACCAGTAGCTGAAGAAAATACCAATGGATATACTGAGTTGTTCTGGTGCGAAAATTCGCACTATTAATGTACTTGAAGGTTGGCATCACAGAATAAATGTTATAATTCCTAGACATCAAAACTTTTAACTTTTTCTACATAAAATAATACAAAGGAGTCAAAACATTTTGATTATACAGGGTGTTTGGCAGAACGTTGAACATACGAAAATGGTGGATAGGTGGGGTCATCTGCTACTTACTCAGCCCAAATTTTTTTGGCCCTGGCCCACGGGATATTTTTTAAAAAAATTTTTTGTCTTTCTTCTTCTTACACCACTTTCTTAACTTTAAAGTGTAATTTTTATTAAAAATGGGTAAAACAGGCAATATTTAGTATAATTTCAATCGATCATTTAATTTTCACCAACTTTGCAGTATTAAATTTCGTAAAACATTTCACTTTCCGTAAAGGTAGAGTTTCGTCAAAAATGTCCTACTTGAAAAAATTATGACATAACTCTTAAAGTTTTTTTTTTATAAAAGCAAATTACATACCATTAGAAAGCTCACACACTAGGGATGTTTTGCTAGAATTGGAACTCCTCAATCATTTTTTGTTTGTTTTTAAATGCAAGTTGAAATTAAGATTTAAGTATTTTTTACATCTTTCTGTAAGTTTGAGGAGTCATAACTTTTTTTCTAGCTAACATCTGAATAAAGCAATAATTTTATAAGAATCTGTCAACATAAAAGATTTAAAAAAAATACTAAATATTGCCTGTTTTACCCATTTTTAATAAAAATTACACTTTAAAGTTAAGAAAGTGGTGAAACAAGAAGAAAGACAAAAAAAAATTAAAAAAATATCCCGTGGGCCAGGGCCAAATAAATTAGGGCTGAGTAAGTAGCAGATGACCCCACCTATCCACCATTTTCGTATGTTCAACGTTCTGCCAAACACCCTGTATAATGAAGAATACTTTATTCTTTTCACATAAAAAAATCGTCGTAATTCTGTAATAGCGTTTGAAGAAAAGTAAAAAAATATATACTGCAAAGTTGGAGAAAAATTTAATAACTCGAATTTAAGTTTATTTATTTTAAGCTTAAAAAAAAAACTAGCTTAAAACTATTAAAAATTATCAAATAACTAACAATTTGATTCTCATCCTGACGGTAAGTGTGGAAATTTAGGTTACATTTTGATGTTACTTGTGATATGACTGCTAATTTAATGATTACTTAATTTTGACATACTTATTTAAATTAATGTAAGTCATACAAATAACTACCACATTTGTGTGAATATATTCAAAATATCACTTGTTCCTATATTAGATGATACCATAGTAGGTTAAAAAAATATGATAGAAGGTACATAATTAATTTCCCTTGCTTAAGTTAAGATCAATAAAAAGAACTCAACAGACATTGTTTCTAAATTTGTCTAACTTATTTATAGTTGATTAAAAGCTAAAGTAAATTTAAAAAAAACTAAATCTTATACTGTTCTTATTAATATGTTCAATACTCAATACTCAATACGTTTATTGCATTCCACAATGTGAACTTAGGTGGTAGGTACATAAAGACATACATTAGTTTTGGAGCATTGTGGGCCCTGTCGGGCATAACAACATAAAAATTAGGACATAAAAATTAGGAGGAGGGCTATTACAGATATTTGTTAACAATTTTAATATTAATCTACTCTTTCGTTTTGTGTAGGTAGGTAGGCTGATAACTAATTGTGTACATATAATTTTTACCACTAAATATATAATGTTGAGTGCATTATTATCTGATATTGTTTAATAAAAACTACTGATCATTATTTACCCTTTTATTTGACAAATTCTTGTGTTTACATCAATCTGGGTGGGTGGTTTCAAATATTTGACGAAATGCGTATCTGTCGTGTTGCGTGTCTGTTGAGTTCCGTTTCTGACAAGTTGCGAGTCTATCCTGAGAGATGACGAAATGCATATTTGACCGCTTGCATTTCTGACGACATGCTAGAGATCCCTTTTGTCCACTACTAAGAAATCAATGATCAACAAATACAAATGTGAAGACTCAATTCATTCGCCAGATACATCCTTTGATAACGCTACATCTGTCTCACCACACATATTTTACGTATATTAAAGTATCAATCAATACATTAACTTGCCTGACACACAATCAAGCGCACGGTATCCTAGGACCAACCGCGCGGTGCTCCGGTCTGATTAAATATCGTTATCGCGTGTATCAAAAGCTACTGCACTTACCTACAGATCAAAAACTGCTGAGTTAGAACATCCATCAATGTGAATAAGTAGAAATAATAAAAGGTATATTTAAGACCGTTGTCACACCAAAAGCTAAAAAGAAGAACTTGACTCGAAAGTGCTTTAGAAATAAATAAATAGGTACTTAAATATAGGTAGTCTGAAACTTCCAACACGTTTCTTGATAAACAACAACCAGAGATTAATTATTGAGAAAAATTCGACACGCTATGAAAATTATCATTTTAAACTAGAAGCTTCTTTATTTGGTCAAAGACAAAGAAACTTTTCCATAGATTTTACGACCGTTTCTTCCACTTCGAATAATTCCTTACACCTTCAGTAATTATTAGTTTCTTTGCGTGTCCAAAGTTAGAGTTTACAATTTAGAGCTTGAAGCTAACTTTCGTAAGTTGCGTAGCTTTCAGTGACGTAGCAGCACTCCGGCGCAGTAAGTCCGCGCTCGTCCCGGTAATGCAGCACACGAGCCGAGATTGTTACGAGCATTGTACGGCGGTGGCGGCGCGGCCGATGATACATTATTTTTATAACAATAAATCGTTGTAAGTAAAGCACCGCTGTCTGCTGGGTGGTCTCCGTGCCTCAGTGTCTCAGCGGTCTGCCCGGCTGCCCCTAGTCGCCGCACGCTCGCTCATCATGCCTTGCGACTCTGACTTAAGACTACTCTACCCATTTTACAACACGATACCAACCATTAATCTCTTTGCGAACATCTGTCCATCCGTTTAATTATTTTTTCATTACAATCATTGAGAAATATCAACAGATTTTACGACTGGGAACGAAAACTCTTTAATTTTTTTTACAACACCCTATCATTACCAGATAACAGATGAAAAAATACGATGGCTTTTCAATAGTTAATTTATTAGTTAACGAACGACCAGATACAATCTATTCGTTGCATACATAAAGATAAATGCTATGAGACACGTTATAAGACTGTGGCCACTGCACTGGCCGAAGCTGTGATAGCGATCGTAAAAATTAATAGTCCTTGACACGCGGCGTTCAATTTGCTTTTTAATTAGTAGCGCGGCAGTGATATCGTACGTTACCGGAGATAGTGGAGATAACCGCTATGGGGAATCAATAATGATCTCCACTGATACCTACTGTATATCTCTACTACCTGAATTTTAAATAACGCGATTAATTTTACATTTACATTTTTAAGTTAAGTGTTAAAATAATACCAATGAATATTTATATCGCCCTATACATCTGACATCAGCTCACTTGTATTTTATTGAAATTGGGATCTATATTTTACTTCAGCTACAAGTTGCACCTTTCGCTTTTGGGAGAGATCCAAAATAAAGAAAACCAAAAGATCGAAATTACAGTTTACTTCGGTAGGTATATAATTCAAAAGATAAGACACTGCCAACATTGTATTGTTCAATGACTAATAAATTCTGTTTTTCTTAATTGAATTTACGACACAAAAAACAATAAACATCTACGATAAAATACTGATTAATACCGTGCCAAGTTGTTCAAAGGATTTCAAGGAGGCTTGAAAATACAAACAGAAGGTTGTTGCTGTAAACAAATTGGTTTAATAGTATCTATTTAGTTATGCGCATATTAACTGTGGGGAGAATTGAATTGCGTTAGTTAATAGCTCACGACATGGGACCGACGTGTGCCATATATATAGTTCTGTATTAATATCTAAATTCATTTAAATTGGCTTATTACAAAACCTTTCTTCTCACGCCTCCATGTTAGGTGTTGGTTAATAATTTACTATTTATGTACTTGAATATGATTACTATTCCTATGAATTGTATAATGTAATGTAATAAATTTTCAATTTAACAAGTCGGCTTTGTCATTCGCCTTAAGTCCATCGTTTTGTCATATATTATGTCCATGTCGTTTGGAATGAAAGAACGATTGCAGCACATTTCCGTGCTAGGATTTAATCGCAACCGTAGCATTACGTAAATGCTATGAAACTTCAGTTGAAAGCCAGTAATTAATTATAATTTATGTTTATAGCTAATAAGACTAAGATGGTACCAGATAAGTTTAAATATACAAGTAATTAACAATATTAATATTTCAGCTTAGCCTTCAGAGGTCCGACCCAAAAAGCGTAGCTATTCCAACTCCACGTTTCGGATTTACATCATCGTTCTACAATGTTTCAGTGTCTACGTAGACGTGAAAAGACAATTTATCTTGTATTGAATATCCAAAGTTTTTCATTTTCGTACGTTCCCCTTAACCGCTAACCATATTCCAATCAGTCAAATCTGCCTAGACTTTTCTCAATTATTTTTGGTTCAGCTTCCATTCTAACCGGATGCAGCTGAATACCAGTATTTTACATGGATACTGCCCATCTGACGTCCACAATCCAGTTACTGGGTAACACGATACCCCTTGGCAAGACTAGTTGACGGTTTTTTTTTACTTCTGAACATATTACGTACCTATAGACATATTACATACCTATAGACTATGGTATGGCTATGGACCATAGTCAAATATGACTAGTCAATTATAGCACCTTAATTGCCAATATACTAAAAAAAGAACATCCGTAAAAAGTTCTAAAGAACAAATTAATTACAAAAAAGAAGAGTTAACAAACATTCAATTTGGTACAGAACACAAAAACAAACATATCATTACGAGAAATTATCAGAACTGCCGTTACGTTCTCTTAATCAAACGTCGGATTTAGTCAATTTAGCTTTAATGATAGTGTTGCGCGCGTTAAGCTCGTTTGATTAATTGTATAGGACTCTAATTTTAAGGAAAATGATTCTCGTGTATGTGTTTGATACGCATGTGGGTGTGTGAAGCCTCGTTTTCATAGTAATTGGGCAGCAGTTGCTAAACATTGTGTCCCGTAACAATAAAATGTTCCTTGACACAATGTCTACTTACATTTCACGTCTATACGGCGAATCTGATAAGAATTATATATATACTAACGAAAACCGTAGTATCACACTTACTAAAATATTTACCAACATCTTAAAACACCGGTAGATACGTCAACATCTTTAGAAACACGGCAACAAGTGTTGCTAAACAGATTCACCACCCGGCAACACGAATACGGACATATTGCCAGCACAATGCAAACAACGCAAAAAAAACATGTTGCTGCAGCAATATTGCGCAACTTTTATTTCCCATGAACACAAAGGTTGGAAGGAAAAATGAGTGACGTGTGTGTGAGTGTGTTTATGTGTATGTGTGTATTGAGCTGCGCACGCGCGCACCGCACGGAAGCGCTATCGGTCGTCCATCGACGCGTGATTTACGACACGCCATCTCACTACACACTTTTACGTTTCCATAAAATAAGAAAAGAAATTCGAATATTACTGCCTATTGAGTTTTGAACGGCTATCGCCGGCTTACCGTAGTGATACTTAGTTGATCAAGTATTACTATTTCTTTTAATAATAGATAATTTTATATAAACCCTACATGATAGCTACAGAAGATAACTTCGCTGTCTAACACCGGAAAAATAAACCTCGTTCTGTTAATCATGACTTAATCTAAAATTACGAAAACGTTTAACGTCTTACGAAACGGTTAGACTGGAAGCAGACCCCAACATAGTTGTACCCCAACGTAAATAGTTGGGATAGGTTAGGCAGATTGATTGATAGGTTTTACGAAGCCGGAAGGTCATTTTCAACATGAAAAACATTTGAACAGTAGGCAAAACGCCCTAATGACACTACGCGCTACGCGTACGGCGCGGCGTGCGCCATTTATTTCTGGCATGATTACCCAAATACTCAAAATAATAATTATCACAGAAGTATTTAGCAAAGGTATATGACGATTATTTCTGTAATTGCGTTAAAAAAAGATGACAAGTTTAAATTTATTTTGTAGAAACAATTTACTCATCGTTTAGTTTTCTATCCATGATTAATGTGATTTGTTTATGAGTTAGGTACTTGCGCCTACGCATTTCTCTTCACCAGTTTTATATTTTCAACTACCACGTTTCACAACAATGAGCGATTTTAGTCCTTCCACAAATGTACGACGAATCACGAGTAAACAATGTTTTTTTTTCATGTTCCTCTTTTCTATTTCCATACAATTGTACAGTGTATGAGGTGACGTCAAACCGTCTATTAAGATTTTTGCTAAAAACAAAGGTACGGAACAAACTATGGCACCTATCTAAGTGCTACACCGTCAAAGTCAGAGAAATCTTTATTATTTATCTATAGTACGTCCTGCCACTCGCTACCATCGAATAATGATATATCTGAGCACAATAAACTAGATTTCGCAATCTATGTTAATGGTAGGGAATCAATTTGTCATTGTTTATCATTATCCACTGAGATAATGATATCCGCTCTGATTTCGCTGTTATAAATCACAATAAGATTAGCTCCGGTTAAACTCGAAAATCACCCAGGAAGCATTTTAAAGTAAAATCATAATTCATTAGTCGGTCATTGAGCGTGCGTACGAGCAGACGAGGAGACGGAGCGGCAGCCATTATACGGGATGACGGCGCGCGTGCCGTACCACGGCCGCCGCCGCCAGGCCTGTCCTGCCCCCCGCGCCGCTCCTGCGCTACGACCCAAAGGGTCCAAAACCCAAACTCCACGGGTCAAACTTAAGTGGTAACGCCAAGCCAGCCGTCGCCTTTAAATAGGAAACGACACGTTTATCCAATTAGAAATTCACCATATCTTTGTGATAGTTGAAGAGGAAATTTGAGCAATCAACTTGCAGAGCGCCTCGGCGCGGCGTTCCTATCACAGTTTATTCAATTGAGCTCGTAATGAAGTTATGTGAGCTATGAACAGTATGAAATACGTAAGCGCTCCGCGTCTATACTGACCGAATATTTGTCTGATGATTCGAAAAAAATTAATGGTTTGAATTCATTAAATACAAACATTATTAAAATTCATATGACTGTTACAACTTATTTAGTCACGAACAGAAACGCCCAAGCCGCAGGGAAACATGTCAATTAAACAAGCATACACGAAAATGTTTAATCGAAGTGAAACGCTTGTAACGATGACAATTCTCGCATTTATGGAGTCAATTCTCAATTTAACTCTAACCTTTAAGACTAAAAGATATGCAAAAGTAGTGCCGCTGTCCAAAGACTTATGTATAGTCCGGTAATAAGATAAGTATGACCTCAATACGGATTCCAGAACGAACTGGCCAGTGTGAAATATAGCTAGCATTCTAAATAACGTATAATATATAACCAGGCGGAGTGCACAAAAGCGTGAACTGGGAACAAGTTGTTATTACAAGGTGTTGAACCTGGTTTTCTGATTTATTGTTGAATGGTATTAGCAATGATCAATGTTGTTTTGAGGTGTCTCTTTGCTGCAAGCGTTTTATCTACGTTAATTACGAAATATTCTGAGATAAATCTCATTCAGTCAAGAACTAAACGTGACATGGAATCCATTTATTTAGTCGTTTGATCAAAATTAATGCCAGTAAATTGACTCGGCACATATCTTAAACGTGGATTGACCCCAAAGGAAAATACAAAACCAGTGACATCGTTAATTCCATTAATGCTTATGTTCTGTCGGTGCTGTGCTGATGATTATAAAATTTTGTTCTTCTAAGTCATATCTGAATAGACCTCATTGATGTTGTGTCTGATGCGTTAAAACATGCACACATGAATGAGGAAGTGTTGGAGTGTATCTCGGCCGTTGTTTAAGTGGTGTTAGAAGGCAGAGCAGGCGCGTGTCGTGTGCCGCGCGCGTGGCCCGTGTCCCCGCGCCGCGATCGCCCCAGCGACGCCGATTGATACACCGAGTTAGCCGACCTCACTCACCGGCCACCGCACTGACCTCATTCATAAATCGTCATTTAAACTTATATTCAAAGAGCAAGGGTCCCCGTCCACTATAGATTCTGCCATATCTTGAATTACGGTGTCTCCTGATGATTTGTACGGTTTAAAATGATGGCTGATTTATGGGGGAACAGAGAAAATATTTTGGAGATAAAGTTATAAAAGATTGTAGTCATTTGTATGATATTTTATATAAATAGGGTTTAATAACACCGAATATGTCTTATGAAATGTTTAACCTATGCTAGATATAGCCTTACGCGGTTAGTATGATGAACGAAAGAAATCTGGAAGAACAAATCATCATAAGATATGATAAGTACCATGAAGCACATTAACAGAAGTAGACAATTGTCTGAAGGAATGTGGTTACATAATGAGGAAATCTAAGTGGACAATAAAAGTGGTGTGTGACGCGTTGTGACAATCGTGTGGCTTAGTCGTGTGCTCCGTCATGCAGCAACCACTCCAAATTAATATATCCTGGCTCGCGCCGTGATTCCTAATATTATATTTAGACGTGACACGCGCTCGTTTGTATCAATTGCCCCCGTCTGCTTCACTGATATACGGCCGACGCTACTTTAGAACAATGATGGCATAAATTGCGCTATTACGCGCTTTAGCACTGCCCCGCGACCCTGCGCGACTTCTGACTCTCTAATTGACAAATTAGCCAGCACTGATACGCTTGCATGCACAATCGACGATACAATCACTGACAGCCACGTTACTCGTTACCTACGAACAACAAATTGTGCCTGCCTACGCTCAATCACCGCAAAGCCGAACTAATTTAATATAACCACAAGTTGTCAAACTGAATGGGGAGGCAACTCGATAAATGAGCACACAAACGATTCCCATGTCGGGGACAAGCGATTACAATGCTCATTAATAACTTCTTGTGCGGCGCCGCTAACTTCACCAATACAAATCAGTGTAATGAGTGGATCCCATGAAAGCCTTTTAATTTCCCATTTGGTGCGGCCACCTCTGATATCGACTGACTGTTATTAATATAGGGCCGGAGCCGGTCGCCGGTGGCGGCCATGGCGGGCATGGCGGCGCTCCCGACAACCTCGATTACGTGCAGCCGTACGGAGGTATCGCAGACGCTCTGCGACTTATCTCTCACTATTAATTACGCTCAGATATTCACCGGACAAGTTTTAATGCAACTGCTTCATTTGTTGCACTAAGAGTGCCATATCGGAGACGTTATAGGAGCGATAACTTTGTAGAGCTGCGGCTGTCGAGCGCGGGGCGCGACGTCGTGGTTTGACAAGTAATTTATAACCTATCAAGTTATTCGTGTAGATGACTGATAGCTCCGGAGCTGGCGTAAAATGCGGTCTTTACACTTAGCACAGATAGTCATCTAGGTTTAAATCAGTTATTTTGTAAGAGCTGGTGCACAGTGGCGGCTCCGCGGTACCCGGCTGATGCAATTACTGTTTCTATTCATAAAAGAATTGGAATCAGATCAGGCACAGCCGCGGGCTGAACCAGCAAGTGGTTAATAACACCCCACTAAGAATATTGACTGCTGTTGCAAATTGAACTAAACTAGTATCGTGCTCTGTTTAAATCGCTATTTATTTCATATTATTTATCGTCGTTCGATAGATACGTACACTTAATGTAAGGCTTTCAATGCCGTGATGTAGAACGTCGTAAAAATATACGTAATTTATAAAGATGGCCCTAGTGTTTTATTTTGCTGGAAGATGGACATGCTGACCGTTATGTCTGCCATCATAATTCACGTAAATCATATTCAGCCGGTAAACCAGTCCGGTAAAAAGAAAATATCAGTTTGAGACGGCGCCCGATAACTGCCACTATACAGGCAGGTTAACTTATATCGTATCATAGTTATTTCTACATTTATATAGACTACGTTTATCAAAACAAGACAAACATTATCTCTCGCTGTCAGTAAATAAAAAGATCGTTATTATTTATATAACAAATAGCAAGATTTCTTACTTCAAACAACAACTACGGTCGAAACTCTATCTCAGCTATGATTTATTGTTTAACATCAAGATAATATTTTAAGCCGGCAATAAACAAAACATGAAACCGGCTAAAGTAGGTGACTTAATTATTCCGCCATTCAGGAGAATTAAAATCAAATTGAATCGAATTTATTGACAGTTAAGTTACGTATTATTATTCCATTGCGTTATTTTGTACTCGAAATTATCGTCGACCTGGAATTTGAGAACCGAAACTATTAATGGTTTAAATCAAAATCGCATTACTCAAATCAAAAGCCAGGATGATGGATACTCCATGAACTCACCATTCAGACTAACTAATATACGATCCAGTTGACACCTCGTAAGCACAACTGAGGTATTTCATGAAGTACACGATGAAAAAGTATAAACATTGGTTGAAACTGGTGGACATTAGTTATTCCGTCACACAGATGATATCGCAGCATTAAGTGCGGATGGTCAGCAGTGACCAGGTGTCACTTATCTGTGCAGTGACGGACGCACTGTTGAAACTAGAGAAGAAATGAGGAATCTCTCCGACGCGCGTTCGTTGCCATAACTCAGCAAGATAACTCGCTGTCCGGTAAAACTGTTAACGACAAATAACGCAGATAACGTAACGGGCGCCTAAACGACCCTATCTACCGTTTCGATAATATTTAATAATTATTTACATATATTTATCAGATGGATAGAACGCGTGCGACGGCCAACGACATCTCTTCGCCGCGGCCCGCGATACTTCTCAAAGTGATTTATTTTGGCGTTCGGTTACGACAACTACAAAATTGATATGGAAATTATGAAATATGCTAATAAAATACATATCGTAGTAGTGAAATACAAGAACTATAAACCAATCAAAAACCTAATGAATTTGGTTTGTTTGCATAGATAATTGATATGGCTAGGGGAAACTATTGGTTTTTAACAACTGGTTCTTAGTAAATTGAGGATAGGTAGGTATTGATCAGAAGAAAGCGATTATTTATAAAATATCAGTTTTTATTTATGCTGAAGAATACACAAAATCATTTAAACTAGAGCAGACCATACTGTGAAAGATTTTTGGCTAGAGATGAAAATACATTTTTCTAAGAATAATATTTTTTGGATTCAAAATGGAGCACCCGTGGGCTGGTCTCGCGAAACACAAAACGAAAACAAAACAAAACAAAATTCCCGGTGTCCCAGCTACATACGTGAGTGACAACTGATAATCCCTTCTTCTATTGTTCATCTTGTGTTTCAATTCCAATATATTTCTAGACAGCGTAGATAAAGTAATTTTTTGCCAGAGGGAAAAAAAAATGTAAAATCCCCTTTTAAAACAAGCTTTTAATGAACTAAAAGTTATTAAGTAAAAGTTACATTAACATATAACTTTAAACATTTTCTTAAGAGCTTGAAGCTTATCTTAAAATTACTTTTACGCCTCAAACTGTAATAAAAAAAAAACTTTTTAGCATTATAATCCGTTCTATCACCTTCACTTGAAAGGTACTTGTAAAAACAAATCCAACGAACCCAAACACGCCTTAACACAAGACATGGTGTGAAGCCAACCAAGTTGCACTGTCCAAGTCATGCCATACTTTAGAACGGCCTATCATAATTGAATGCGTATATAAAATTTCATGCCTGTACTGTTGACCGCTGAGAAGATTACTCGTATGGACTCAATCCTGGGTCAGCACACAGGTCATGGTGTATGAATGCGTAGATAAAATTTAGTGTCTGTGCTTTTGATCGTTTAGGAGTTCCCTCGTCTGGAGCCATCCCTGGTTGCAGCACCTAGGTCATGGTGGACTTTAAAATGGGCTATCATAATTAAACGCGTATATTAAATTTCTTGTCTGTACTACTGATCGTTGAGGAGTTCCCACGACTAGAGACCATTTTGGGTGTAGAATCAAGTCATGGCATCACAAAAATACATTTGTCTTCGAAACAGAATCAACATGTAAAATTTCAACACCTTTGGATAAGAGGAAGTGGTTTTATTCAGCTTGCACGATTTGATCAATACGAGTACATACTACGTAGTATACTCGTACATTACTGCCGCGGCCTGCAACAAGGGCAGGTTGGTTGCAGCTTGCAGGCTTGTAGACTTTTCTCAAATAATGCGCGGAAATTCAAACTAAGTAAATCTATATACAGGGTGTTTGGCAGAACGTTGAACATACGAAAATGGTGGATAGGTGGGGTCATCTGCTACTTACTCAGCCCTAATTTATTTGGCCCTGGCCCACGGGATATTTTTTTAATTTTTTTTTGTCTTTCTTCTTGTTTCACCACTTTCTTAACTTTAAAGTGTAATTTTTATTAAAAATGGGTAAAACAGGCAATATTTAGTATTTTTTTTAAATCTTTTATGTTGACAGATTCTTATAAAATTATTGCTTTATTCAGATGTTAGCTAGAAAAAAAGTTATGAGTCCTCAAACTTACAGAAAGATGTAAAAAATACTTAAATCTTAATTTCAACTTGCATTTAAAAAAAAACAAAAAATGATTGAGGAGTTCCAATTCTAGCAAAACATCCCTAGTGTGTGAGCTTTCTAATGGTATGTAATTTTCTTTTATAAAAAAAAAACTTTAAGAGTTATGTCATAATTTTTTCAAGTAGGACATTTTTGACGAAACTCTACCTTTACGGAAAGTGAAATGTTTTACGAAATTTAATACTGTCAACATAAAAGATTTAAAAAAAATACTAAATATTGCCTGTTTTACCCATTTTTTATAAAAATTACACTTTAAAGTTAAGAAAGTGGTGTAAGAAGAAGAAAGACAAAATTTTTTTTTTAAAAATATCCCGTGGGCCAGGGCCAAAAAAATTTGGGCTGAGTAAGTAGCAGATGACCCCACCTATCCACCATTTTCGTATGTTCAACGTTCTGCCAAACACCCTGTATATAAAAAATGAATCCCTATTTCCCTTGGTCACGGCATCACGCGTGAACGGCTGGACCAATTTCGCTAATTCTTTTTTTGTTGTGTTTGTTATTGTAAGGAGACGGTTCTTAAGGAAATAAAAATTAAGGAAATTGCGCAAAAAATTGGAAAGGACATGAATAAAGTCTGGCCCAGTACGGACAAAGACATAATAATATTTTTTTTGAAGCTTATAATATTTAAATTTCCCTCATGGCTTTCATTTGTCCACATAACATGCTGGAAAAATATCAATTTAAAAGAGTATTCATTAATTGTGTGTTTTATTTTGATTACCACCATTTTACGTCGATTGTCATTAAAAAGTCAAGACATCATGTCTTTCAATAATGACATGACAATTTAAGTCAATCGTGTGTCTTGTGGCCCGCATGAATGTTTTCTTGTGGTTTCTTATGGTGTTTTATGACGACCTTTGGATTTGTTTCTGGATACCTGATGTTACTGCTCTCCCGACCGACCCGCTTAGCATCACGGACTTCTTTGCATCTACTCATTTAGATTTACTTTGCTTACTCGCACTTTGGACAACTGATTTTGCCCAATTTCTAATGGAGAATCGGCGCTGCATTAATTGTGGTATAACAACGCTTCGCATAAGGAGCCATTCGTTGGATTCAGATGATGTCCAATCTGTTATAAGACAGTGGATTACTCCGCGATTGGTGAGTTTTAACATTTTCAGTAACGTCTTCAGCACTTCTTATTAGGGTGCCTATTTGTTAATACTTATGTAGGTGTTTTATTTTAGGTGACTGCATCTGATCATGTGTGCCATTCTTGCTGGTTACTGGCTTGGCAGACATTATCACAGTCTGGTACAAGTAGAACACCATGCCCTAGTGTTGGCCATCATCATGTGTGTGTAACCCTGCTGTGTGTTCGTTTTCATAAATTGACACGTAATCCTGAACGTAATAGTATGTGATCATGTGTTGTATCTGAATGGATTTTTCCTCAACAATGTTTAATTCTCAATAATCTTTGTGATTGGAGGGGGTTGGCCAAAGAGCTCGCGACGCTGCCATAGTTCTAACAAACGAACGCGTTTTCTTTAAAATAATAGTCATCATCATCATTCAGCTAAAAAGTCCACTGCGGCACATAAGCACGCCCTTCACATGGTGGAAATCGCGAGCTTCACTGTATGCGAGGAGCACAGGACTGGTCTATGTGATATGATTAAAAGTAAATAATATTAATACCAGCGTACTATTTTCCCACGGCAGGGCTTAGGCCTCTTCTCATACAGAGAAGGCACAAGCATTGATTACCACACTTGCTCAAGACAGGTTGGCAATTTCAGACTTATATTAACTATAAGTCCAGGTTTCCTCGCGATGTTTTTCCATAACCAATGTCAGTAATGTCCATGATATACTCAGAAAGTACATATGAATTGAGAAAAGTCACTTTGGTACTTGCCCGGATTTGAACCCACAACATCGTGCATTAGAAGCGAGGCTTTATCCACTGGGCCTTCACGATAATGTACATACCTACTGTATTTAAACGTCAAAATGTCATACCAGAATTTTCAATTAAAAGGTCTGATATCTCGTCACCACCGAGTTCTAGAGTAATAAAATATAAACAGGACTATTAAATACAAATGCTTCTTCATGATATATATTGTTTTATTTATGTCCATGCTGGGCCGAACTTGTATAGGTGCGTTATCCATCTCCTTTCAGAAAACTTAACGACTATTTTAACTTCGCGCGTTGGACAGTTAGCGCGTTTGATGAATGTGAATTTAGCAGAGTAGTAGTAGGTAAGTTGGTAGGTATGTAGATAGGTAGATAGGTAAGTAGGTAGGTAGGGTAGGTAAGAAGGGTAGGTAGGTATGTAGGTAGGTAGATAGGTGTAGGTAGGGTATGTAGGTAGGGTATGTAGGTAGCTATGTAGGTAGGTATGTATGTAGGTAGGTATGTAGGTAGGTATGTAGGTAGGGTATGTAGGTAGGTATGTAGGTAGGGTATGTAGGTAGGTATGTAGGTAGGTATGTAGGTGGCATGTAGGTAGGTATGTAGGTAGGTATGTAGGTAGGTATGTAGGTGGGTATGTAGGTGGGTATGTAGGTAGGTATGTAGGTAGGGTATGTAGGTAGGTATGTAGGTAGGTATGTAGGTGGCATGTAGGTAGGTATGTAGGTAGGTATGTAGGTAGGTATGTAGGTGGGTATGTAGGTGGGTATGTAGGTAGGTATGTAGGTAGGTATGTAGGTAGGTATGTAGGTAGGTATGTAGGTAGGTATGTAGGTAGGTATGTAGGTAGGTATGTATGTAGGGTAGGTACCTAGGGTAAGAGGATAGGGTAAGTAGGTAGGGTAGGTAGGTAGGCATGGCACGGTAGGTAGGGTAAGTAGGTAGGGTAGGTAGGGTAGATAGGTAGGTAGGTAGGTAGATAAGTACATTGTGCTACCCGTGCGAAGCCGGAGCGGGCAGCTAGTTAATAATAAATTCCAGAATCAATGACGAACAACGATAATTATTCACGTGCCATTATGTTCATTTGTTTCTTCTTTACTCGAAATTTAAATAAAATCTTTGATAAGTTGCCTCCTTGGTAGCCATGTGTTGAAGTAAAAAGTTCGGTCCATTTTTAAATAACACGGCAGATATGAGTTTTCACAGTAATTTATTTAGCCGCTAAACAAGACAGACAAGGATTTTCACGCAAACATTGCCCGCCGGGCGCTCGCATGTATTCGACCAGTAAAGCAATTTCGATTTATCTCAAAGGTTTTCAAAATAATGCTCGAATTTCCAAGCATATTTGAAGTTAAAGAGTTTCATGTATGTAAGTTGTTATTTATGTTCATTGTCAAATCAATACATATTTTGGGCAGATGAGCAAAAGCAACTTTCGTAGCTACTACGTCGAGCGTAGCTCGTAGCAATTCAAGGGAACGTTTTCCTTCGAAGTTTTGGCCGAATATCAAATCTTTGGAAAACTTTAGGACTTTTTCACCAACATCGTACTTACCTACAATCATCTCTTGCCCCTAAGCCAATTTATGTGGGGTCAACGCAATAGGCCTTTTTTTCCATACTTTCGTCACCTCCTTTCTAGCCATATCACCTTTCACACAGTGCCTTCATCGTTTCATCCCTACAGCGAAGTGCGTATCCATAAGTACTTACAAGTTTTGTAGTAGGTACTGCTGTTGCAACGGATTGATTACTTTTTTAAGGTGTCCGACCTGGTGTACTGATAATTAGATAGCGTTGTATATAATACATAGAAACATCCGGCTTTGCCTGCGACAAGGCGGTATCTTGTTTCATTACTGACGTACCAATACTTAACTTAATAAGTATCAAAACATTAATGATTAAGGCGAACACGCCTCAAAGGCGACGTTGTAATTTCTCAGCGCGTAATGATATTGTACTTTGAAACCCAGGCCAATTAATAAAATGCTATCAGTATATTCAGTATGAATAAACGAAGAGCCCATAGTGTTCTTTATTATTTTAATCTCTGGTAACGTGTTGTTTGACTGGCGTTGGTTATGGATATATGTTTGATAAATACATACATTGTAACGTAATCAAAAAAATATCAAGAAAAATGTGTCCGTTAATACAACTTGATATCTTTCATATTTTACTTTATTACTATTTCGTAATTACTTGATGACTTTTCCGTGTTTCGTCGACAAATGCTGATAAAAATCCACCGCTGGACTTAAGCTTCTCAAAGTAGGTAAGTAATAAGATATCATTTGGAACGTAACAAAAACAATTTTTGTTACCAATAAATATCCTAATAATATAGAATTACAATTACAACGTAAGACTATAATAGTTTGGTCCCCTGAGCTGAGTTTTCCAAAGAACTGGCCCTTAACAACTATAATGGCTGTCACAAAAATTAGGCAATATGAAACTCAATACTCCGTTTATGATTGACCTTATCAAGACACGACGTCCCTGTTCCTCTACCTTATTACATCGGGCCACTTAATAGCTGTGCTTTCTAATACGTAATAATATATTTTATAATTTATTGAGAACGACATTTTTGATCCGACATAAAGTTTAGGAATGTATCGTAATATTTATTGGTGTCGATACTTGTAATGACACTTATGGTGTTATGCATTAATATATTAGACCATTGCCTGTAAGTTACGACCCTTTTCTGATTGGCAGGTCGAAGTTGAAACCAATAACTATTTACTAATATATTTATCGTTACACCGTCTGATAGAATGGATAAAATTAGCTAACCTCGTAATAAATAAATCAATGGTTATACATATCCAAGGTGTAACAATACTCATCACACAGCCGTTATCTACGCATTCACATGAAACTAAATTACATTAAGCAATTTTTTTTGCTGGGAAACGTTATTTTTGCTGTGAAATATCGCTTTTACGGTAGCGCGCAATGTAACGCACGCAAAATATTGTGCTGAATTTCTGATGGGTGCATGCAATATGTTAAGGCAGTCGCTCCATATAAAATACTGGTATTCAGCTGCATCCTGTTAGAGTGGAAGCCGACCCCAAAAGGCTAGGCAGATTGGTTCGTGAAACAAGTAAAAAAAAGTTGTAATTTTGACCTGCAATATCACCGTACCCAGAAGGTTCCCAGATTTATTTATTTTTTATTTTATTTTATTTTATTAGGGAAAAACAAACAATTGTATATTTCGTCTTACATCTAAGTATACAATAAATTAGGTTAACCTACAATCAGCAACGTTTCCACATATTACTGTTTATATAATTTTCTTACTTACAGTACTAATATGGATTAACAATAAGGCTAATTTTATTAATATAGAAGATTATTATTAGGTGCTAAGTGTGTTAATCAATTCTTTTTTAAAAACATTACGAGATATGGTCCAGTACAAAAAAAAAATCACATTGACAAAATTGACAAGTGACTCTCGGCTTCGTTAAGCGTCTTTTTAGACCCGTTATATTCTGTTCATTGTATGATGGAAATATCATACAAAAAGAAAATACTTTAATAATGGGGTAATACGAAATGTCTAAAACTTTCAATCGCTCGCGGCAATAGGTATTTTCATGTTGGACAGGGAAGCCCACGGAATGCCGTCACCACTTTCTGGAAGAAAAAGGAAAAAGGTAGTGCCGACTCAAGAAAAGGGAAGTTAGAGGGCCGTATATTACCCATGTATACTAGATTGTGATTCTGATAGACCCGTTCCATCAATCTAAAGCAAGAGGAATCCAAAGGTAAAAAATATTCAAACAAAAAAATCTAGCAAAGATAAATAATACATTAAGTAGTATGTATACATGTAGGTATGTATAAATCAATAACTCACCGTTTAGATATTAGCGCAACATAATCTTTAAAAAAAAATCCACACTGCTCATTTCCGGGAGGTACTTATTCATCACGGCAATTTTCTTAGTAAACCCATTTATATAGATAAGTTATTCCCACAATTTCATCCGTGTCTAGTAATATAGTAATCATAGGATTATTCACCGTATGTATCTCAATTACGAATTACATGTATTCAGAGTAACATCTGTTTCATTTATGACAACTATAGAAATAATTGTGGAAAAAATATTCATATGTACCTACAGTTTTGGAACGAATACATAATACCGAAACATTTTTACAAAAAAAAACAACAGTTTTCCAAAAAAAATACCGGCCAAGTGCGTGTCGAACCACGCACATTGAAGGGTGAATTTATCCCAAGAACAAACTTAACATTGTAATTGAAAACCATGTTCTCCAATACATTCCAACTGCAAATGTAAGTTTGTACGCACAATATTGAGAGATGTCCCATGTTATTTTAAGACCATAGACTTATTATAGGTTTTCCTGTAAACTATGAGTAAAGAACCAATCTCTGCATTTTTTTTTTTCAAAATTTTAGTTTCAGTAGTTTCGGAGATAAGGAATGGTCAATTTTCATCTATTTTCTGAAAAATCTTTTAAAGTATTCATATTTATTATACATATAAAATTATTTTAAACAAAAAATTTGATCCTTACAACAAGCCCTTTCATTTGATACGTCACACAGTTTTAAGGAACACGTCCGTGTTTTGGTCACAGAAATTCATATGTGTAAGTACCAAATTTCAACTAAATGGTCCAGTAGATTCGGAGGCTATGATAGACGGACAGCCAGTCAGCCAGCCAGACAGATAGACAGACACACGAGTGATTCTATAAGGGTTCCGTATTTCCCTTTTGGGGTACGGAACCGTAGGAACCACTACAATGTGAAAAACTACTTTAATTTCGAAAGTCGGCGGCGTCTTTAGTTTTGTATTTTCGGTTTTTGCCACCAACTTCCGAAATTAAAATTATTTTTCACTTTGTAGTGTTTTTTTTTTGAAGTCGGTTGTTTTAGTAGTGTTATAATTCTAGGTACCTCACACCCATCCTATCAACACCACTACTTGCTATGTAAACAACAGTGACGGAAAGTATTATAACATCATCAACATACGTATACACCAAGTGGATTAAATATGTATTATTGAAAGTAACTAAAAAACGCCCAAGCAAAGTTAATAAAAAAACCATGAAACCCTTCAATGAACGAGGGCGTTTTGGGGGACTGTATTACGAAATTTTGATGTTCAAAAAGAACGAATGCATACAGGTGTGTTGTTATGTTATGGAATCTTGTCAACAATACATAAACATGCTTGCGGAAGATTTTCTTTCGTTTATTGAAGAGTTCCATCGCAAGATCTTCACCAATTGTAATCCCGATTAAATCTGGAGAATACCTACTCTTCCAAACAAAAAAAGTATCATCAAAATCCGTAAAAAATTGGCGCAGTTCTCGCTGAACATACATACAAAAAAAAACTGTCGGATTGATAACCTCCTCCTATTTGAAGTCGGTCAAAAGTAGATACAGATCCCAATCAAGAAGACGTTCAGGGCAGAGACAGTCACATGAAAACAAGACTAGAAACGAAAAGAAATCAAATATTGGATCAGGGTAAGTCAGACTGGATTCTCTTGGACAGCTGGATTAGCAAAAAAAATATGCTTGAAACATAACACAACACCGACAAGATAGTTTGCTGACACCCGATCATAATAAACCAGCGTTACAACATTTATCACCTGTTCAAACTGTTCTTAATGCACGCACATAAAGTCCAATAGATACAATTCGTACATAAAAAGCAGTAAGTAGCCTTCAAGATCCAGTAGAAAATATAATTAAAAAAGTGAGTTATATCACAGTATGATCCCGTCACCTCATTAGCTATAAAGCCAGCACAACATAAATAAAAATGTCGCTGCAATTCCAAAGGAAACGTCACAGATATCGAGTGCTTATTAGTCCAAGATCGGCGTTCACATCTCAATCAAGGCTCGTTAAAGGAGTACACTACAAATTACATTCCACTTGGCAATTAATTTATGTTTCATAGAGTGACGGTATCGAGACATGGCATGCGATCTGACGGTGGCTGTATCGATATCAATCGCTTGACGTTTGTATTACGTGTATGACGGCGGGCGACACACTGCCGGCGCAGGCGCAGCTCTAGGCGCAGGCGCCGCGCGGTTTGAATGAAATGAGACAGAATACGTACAAGTTTGTAATTATTTTAATTTGTATTTGTTGAATTTTTCGTGGTATTTCCAACGAAAAAATGTATCTGAAGTGCTTTTTTTTTACTTTAAATAAACAAAACCAAACTAAATGGAGAGCGCACTTCGCGGTAGTCGTTCCATCTCTACTTTATCTTATATCTTTGAAAAAGTAATATAATTATGACTTATTGACTAGACTTTTCTCATAATCTTGTGAATACCTTGTACCTACTGCATTTATTAATAGGTTAATTATCATCGTGGAATTGTCTTAATCTTCAGTAGTTTTTCGATAATCAAGCTCCTCCTCGTGTCATGACTCTTATATTAATAATAATAAATAATAATTGGCTTCGGCCCGTACTTACTACCCTATAAATCCGGCGCAACGCCGAGATACGTAAAGTATAAAAAAGAATAATAATAATCATTTATTTATATAAAAGGGACACGCTTACAATAAAAATAAAAAAAAAATACGATTTAAAATAGAGCACAATTGGTTATTTGCCTAAACTAGGTCGCTTCAGGCTAGAAACTTTTTCATCATTTAGTAATTTTAAATATGTATTACTTGAATTGTCTTAATGTATAAGTCCAACGCAAAATTGTGATATAGCCTATCACTTTGAAAGTGATAGAGTCACTATGTATACTTTTTTTTTTTTTGGCTTGACCCTTTGAAGGTTTCACTTCTATGACCATAACTCACAATTTCTGTGGCTATTTCTGTACCATCAAAAAAGATCATATCTGACCAGTTTCAAAACAAAATCCCGTGAACACGATGACCACATCTGTTACCGACCCGGTTCTATAGCCGCCGAGTGCTGCAAGCAAGAATAGTCCTTACGGTGGTTAGATATGAACTTCATCGACACATATAAATAGGTACCTACCAAGGTAACAAGTAACAAGCCAACAAGTGTATTGTAATCTTGCAAATAACTATAGGCAAATGCTAAACACTAAAAACGATCAAAATACATTTATGCAAATGCGAATAGCAGTAAAAGTTGTTTAGTGATATTTGCCTTTAATCTCATCATAAGTATTGAATGTTCATACGGATACCTAATGGTATATTGTTATTAGGCTGTTCTCATATTACTCCGTATTTTCCGGACAACATGGACCGCATGTCAATGATCCCGACGGATCAACCAACATATACCACATAATAGGTACCACCACTGATTCGATACCTTTATAAATTTCAACCTAATATATAATTTAATTTTTTTTTATTTTGTTTTATTCTACCGCCAGAATTATCCTAACTGTTGATAACGAAGTAATAGCATTATTATTAGTCATTACTGTAATAAATTAGTTAGGATTGCAAGGTTTCAAATGGAATCTAGTTGTTTTTGTTGCAAGGGAGTAATAGTTTCAATTTCATATTAATCATTATTTGAAAAAAATATCGAGAATTGTTGATCGCAATACATCCTAATTACCCTACATACCTATATTTAATTATTCTGTATCACGCGGCCGACGTGTCTACATAGTCACCCAGGTAACATAAAAAAAAGATTAGACATTTAATTTCACTATAATGCTATATCAATGACGCGAATCGTACATTGTGCGACAACTATCGTAGCAGAACGCTTGCGAGTTATCTGCGCAAACGCAAAACCCGTCTGACAGCGATACTACGGATGCTCAGCCTCACACGAGTTTCACTTTCCAACCCTCAATCCTCATTGCACTAGAAAAGCTAAATGCATCAAGAATTATTCAAGTGAAAACGAGGTGAGTGGCGTGCCAATGGTACCGTCCCCGACGACGGCCCTAGCGGTCACCACTCAGCCCGCTCTCACTTAATGTCATAAATAACTTTGTCAATCTGCTAACTTAATAGCATAATTTATCCGTCGCAGGACAACATAACGAGCAATGCCGATAATAAACCAGAAAAGCCATGAGGTGATAATAGCTGTCCGTAAATAATGATTTCTGATTGCCGGTCCACACCTCATCGGGCAGGTCGCCGGTCGGGACTTAGTACCGTTGTGTATGTCTCGGTAGTTACGCGAATTGGATAATGTTACACGGCTGAAATATTGCGATATCTCCGCATTATCTGTAGGACAAGAAGTGACCTCTAAAACTAGCATGTGTTAGGCTCACTAGAATGCAATCGGAGTCTAATTAACGCAGGTACTCGGACACGGCCAGCATCGAGGATGTACCGATTAGACCGGCTCGCCCATTAAGGAGAAACAATCACATCTCAAACAAGGAATAAGCGAGATTAGTTCTCTACATACAACTACCGCTGACTCACATGACGCATGATTATCGTCCACCCTTATTTAGTTCTAAACTAGATCGATATTTCTTGTAACGTGTAAAATACTTCTGAGATGGAACATGATTTGTCAGCGACAAAGTCAATAAGTAGGTACCTATCAAAAATCCATATTTGTAAGGAAAACTGTGAGACTGTTTGAGTACAAACCATATAGTTAGTAGGAGAGCAAGAAGTAAACAAGCTCCAGAATCCGTTATTCAGGTGTATTGGCGTGTCAGATTGAATGCAGGTGTGTGTCGCAGGCGCAGTAGCGGTAGCGGCCACGCGGCGACGTCGGCCTCCCTACAGGCTGCTGTGTCGATGTGTTGCGCGATAGCCCCCGCTCCAAGCACCGGACCATTTATTCATGGTGCAATAAATTCAAATTACCGGATTAACAATAGTACGGATACCATCTCCTGATCCGATATTTGCCTACCGATACTAAAGACATACGCTACCTTTTGCTCCCGGCGTTATAAACATCTATGCACTTCTGCAATTAGTTATAATTGGAAATAAAGCAAATTTCCACGATAATGTACATGTATAATATAAAATGGTGGAAATTCTTTAGTTTAAGTAGTAGTTTTAGTTTAGTGTTTTAGTTACAGCGGGCAGTTAAATTCTAACGACGCGGATGGAGCAATAATCTAGATACTGCTTATAATAGAGTTGTAAATTAAACACACGCTCGTATAAAACGACAAATGTGAAGGGGGTGTAATTTTAATAAACACGATTTACACAAAAACATTGCTATCAATAAACGTCGCGGCGGTAAGAGCTTGTCGTAAGCACATGAGTCTTGCAGCGCTGGAGGTGGATATAGCGCAATGAAATCCTACACCGCGACGAATCGAACGCTGTCCTGTCGCGTTTGAAATTTCTGCAATATTTCGCCCTTTTCACGCAGATATACTCGGGCCGTGTCTAAACCGCCGGACATGAAACACAATATCGCCGAGTGAACTCCATAATTTATACGCACCGCACAGCTCCAATTCTGTGTAGATTATTACAATACGTGTTACATTAAATTATCGCGCGTAGCTATTCGATACAATCAATAATTACTGCATTATCTGGATAGGAATTACGCGAATTACATTGAGAACGGAGGTACCGTTTTGGTAATGCATTATTCCGAGAGCGCATTTCTTGGACTCGCCGTGTCACGGCTGTTTACCTAAATAGATTTAAATTAATGCATGCGATTAGCGTGCTCCACTCACTGCGCCGGCGCATCTGCGTACATCAGGAGCACCAGAAAGCTGGAACAGGTTTGATGTGGTGCTACGTTTTAATTGGAGTCGCTCGACAGCGAGTGACGTGACACCCATAAACAGCGCGTTCTAAACGCGAACAGTCAATTGGAACACAACTACTCTGTAACGTTATTTTACGTATTTTATTGTGGTGCCAAGCATGTTGCAGCATTTATAGTTCATTGGTTAGGTACATTGTTAAACGGAAAGCTAACTTCTAGATTGTTGATCGGTTTACAAATCGTAGCATATTTACATTGCGAAGACATATTTACTGAGATACTTTGGCCATTCAATTTTACATAATAACCACGTCTCAAAAAACACAGTTGATTGAAGGCGCGCTTTATAAATAAATATACGAGTATATTATTGATGAAACACTTACCAGAAATTGTGAAAACACTCTGAATTAATAGTCACGTAGCGTTTAAACGCCGCGTTGTAACCGTTTGTCTGCGCGGGCGCGAGCTGGGCTGCAGGGATAATCAATCTAGCGGACATGGTCGCATTGTGTTGCGACAGGCGCGCGACACTCCTGCCCGCTGCAGCCATCCATCAACTAACGTCCGCTGCACGCGATACAGACCTACACCCAAACACTAAGAGATTCACCTCGCTACATTCCTATAAAATCTAACCAGATTTATTACTATATTTAAACGCGAAATAAAAGCTACTGGCCTCCTTCATTTTATATAATTTATTAGAAAATATGGGGAAATAATACATCTCAATTTTATGGACACCGTTACTTTTGAGAAATGTATATTTTGTTGATCAAGAACAAATTAAAGTATCATATTTTATTGCTGCCAACACTGCTATTATAACAGCTCATTAATAACTAGTAAACGAGTAAATAATAGTTTTCTCCAAAGATATTTTTTAGATTACCCATATAGCATAGACAAAATAACATTAAATACATGTTGTGGAGACAAGACAATTTAGTGAGCATATCCAGTGCTGAAACATTGTTGCAATCAAAATTACGAGGTGATTATTACCTAAAAATACTCAAACGACCACAACACTTGGCTCTGTTCCAGCACAAGTAGTAGTTCTGCATACAACGTGATTGTTTTCACGTGTTTCACCGAGTCACTCGCCTGATATTTTCCCACTTGTTTATTAGGGACGAATGTACAAATAATTTGTCCAGGGCGACATAGTAAACACATTTTTTAAACTAATGCCAATGCCAATTCGTGAAATGAAAAATAAACACACATTTCCATAAGATTCCAGAATGTCAAGTGCAATAGGTAATATTTTCAATCTTCATAACCAACCATAAATAAAATTATAGAACGACACGAGGATTAATTTAGACCTCAGCGATAATCAGGAATGACATGCAATAAATTTTGTCCAACTCGAAATCCAATTTTCTATTAACGACTGTGTCATAAAACACTAATTTTAATCAAAACTTTTTATTGTTTCTATAATTTATTCAACAAAAGTTTTTTTTTTTCTCTCCACACTAAATTGGACGCCTGTTAGCGCATTCTATTATCCAAATTAAATACCAAATGTCACCGCCCACTTACCTATTACTTAAAAAAGGTCAAGGTCAAGGAACATTTCTCATAAAGGCAGACATTAGACTTTCATGAAATTTTCATGTACCACCTACATTTCTTGGATGAAGTAATTTATTACAGCGGGTAAGACTATAGAAAACTTAAAAAACTAGATAAGTAGACAAATAATTTCTTGCTAAATCTTACCTCGTTACGATTTTCTTGGTAAGATTGTAGATGGGAAAATTGCCCCGCTTTCTTTCGATATTGTTAACTAGTAATAGCACATTGAACCCACAAATATTTGGTACTTAATGTTCGCCTTTTATTAATTTTTTGGCTTCAAGTATTTAACTTAACGAGCCTTCCACATTTGCAGAGCAAGGGCTGACGCAGCATGTCATGACAGGACATAGGTCACGAATCCTTTGTAAATAGCGACACCATGTCCATTTAGTCCATCACAGACTCGCATAAATTATTATGCATTCTCCTTATGATTTTTTATGACGAAGCCACATCGTGGGGGAGTGTTAAAATGTAAGATGATGCCCAGTCTGTTCACATAAACCGTTACTATTTTTGTTAAATGTTAGGTACTTCCATTTACTCGGGATACATATTATGTGATGGGTGTTTCTGTTTATCTTTGGCCATTCTATTTCGCGACTTGCTTGGCACTGTTGACGTCACGATTTAATAATACACATAATTAGTAAACTTTCCAAAATTATCCTTGTTTGATTTGTGGATTCTTATTTTGGAAATCGGATTTTGTAGACAAGTAAAATTAGAAACCATGCATAGCTACTGAAAATCTTTCTTTATGTATTATTAGGACTATTAAATAGCACTCATTCGTTATTTATTTCATTAACATCTACAATATCTAATCGTATCTAAAAGCCGGATACTTAAAATCACTGAGGAAAAGCGTCCCCCAGATCATTCTTTTCAGTTTGCTGTCATGGAAAAATCTTCAATCTGACTCAAATTGCCATCATCACCTCTGTCTACAACGAGTTCGTTTTCCACGTCAAATTCAATAAAGAAAAAATTTACTACAACCATAAAATTTGCTGATTGGGCTTGGATAACTTCTACGAATATACTCAATAGTGTATAAGTAAATTAAGTAACTGTAGTTCGCATGCTGCACGCGTGTTTTTACGCGACGCGACGTTGTGATATCCAGTGGTGGTCGATGCTGCGAGCGATTTATGCACCGGCCACGATAATGGCCGTATTAATGGAAATTGACACCGTGCCGGCTCTCGTGGACTCGTGGGAGACCGCACCATCGCCGCTTAAGGAAATATAATATTAACGCACCAATCATGATGTAATAATCTCGTCCTCACACGTTGAAACGACCTGTCTTTGCGCCCATCACTACCTTAAGTGACAATAATTAATTCGTCGTCGGCGTCGGCTTTCGATTACCCCTCTTATAATTTAAAAGATGGGTCCATCATCATTTTTACTGCTTTCATAAATGGATGCCGGGGTTCTATTACAGACTTATTAATAACAAAATACGACGTTAAAGGAAAATATTTTGAAAAGTTTTTAAAATAGGTACCATATAACTAAACTGCAAAATATGAAGCTTGGAACCTACAAAGATACGTCATTAGGATACTTTGAAAAAAAATCTATAAAAAGGCTGTCTTGCAACTTGAAAGGGCGAGCTCACCGGGAAAAGTAAGTATTACGGGAGACGAATTGGCCGATGAATATGATATTTATATTGGAAATTGGTGCTTATGAATCTGGCGATGGAAGCCGAGGAAGTGAAGCTAATTATACATAAGTATGTACTTATGCCGCAGCAGAATAAATACAAAATCGATATTGTGAAGGAAGATTTGATCTGTCCTGACTCTTATTTTATGATTGGTTCAAGTGATCTCGTTTCCTTGGTAACACATAACTTACTACCTATGCTAGCGCTGTCTGTTGTTATTTCTATTATGGGGATCATTACAGCGGTATGAATTACGGCGCCGTCTACGGACGAATAGCCCGACTGTCTCCCTCGCATTATTTATTGGCATATAATGGCTTCTAATGGGAGGCTATTGAATCTGCCACCTGCATGTGTTTTATTTTTCGCGGCCGGGGCAGGGCGGATCTCGGGCCTCGTCTCGACTCAACGCATGTGAATATTCATAACACAAGGAACGTTTCATTGGTGATTTAATTGATACCCGGCCTGCATCGCACACAACTGCGCCGATGGACAAAACGTAATTGCTCGTTAAGTCTCGATTCTCGATTGTTTCTTGATTATAAAAATAAAAGTAATCGTGAACGCAACGTATGGATTAAAATTTAAAACAATTCGTACACGCAGTTTATTTTCTTTCTTTCATATTAAACTTATAGGATCGAATAAACAATGTAACATTCTCTGTAGGTAGGTATATCAAACAAGGCTGATGATGATATCGTCAGACGTAAGCAACAAATAAGTACATATTCGAATTTATTTAGACCTTTCGTCGATAACACGCAGTATTCAGGTTCTTTTATTTGCAAAACACGACGGACGCAAGTGCAATTTATTGATACGGTGTTCGATAACCAGTAGGTGCGTCCCACGCGGAGGCGCAGGCGCAGCGGCCGCAGAACACAATGATCGCGAGCGCGCCCAACTACATTTACAAGTATTGCGCCCTTCGGAAGGAAATAGTGAAGCGGGTCCATGCTAAATACACTCCATAAATATGGACGGTTATGGTGTCGTAAAAACAAAGTCAAGCTGCGCGAACAGCCTCCGAGGCTATAAAGAACAAGCGTCATCGCACCTCAACACACTTAAACGAATTCATTTATTACGTATGAATATTCTTGGCCAGTTCCACACTGCATTAACTATAATTATTTTATAAAACTTTATGATAAAAATTTGAATATATGTATAAGTAACTACATTAATTACAACTCATGTGAAAACGACTTCCAAAACTGTGCCAGTGAAGTCCAACTGTGATTTAAAATTTTATATCATGGTACTTCGCATTTATGCCTATTATTTTGTTTAATGTAAGTTTTGGCCTCTGTAAGTATAAACCGCTACATCCAACATCCAACAAAACACGCGCTGTTTTAATATCATCGTTATTTTTAACATAAATAAATATAATATAATATATAAATAATATTAAAGTTAATCGGTAGATCATAAAAATATGTATTGATTTATTCAAATAATACAAATACCTTCCCTAACACATGAAAGTACTAACTTTTAATCATACATACCTACATAACATCACGCCTCGCCTGTATTCTCCAAAGGGTTTGGCAGAGGTGTACCAATAGTACACCCACATTTCGCCAGTTATGTTTAAGTCCTATGAAATAGGGGGCGAGCCTATTAAATCCAGACACCGGGCTTCTACTGAGAAATTTCTGATGGAAAACAAATAACACTTTGCCCGACCTGAGAATCGAACCCAGGACTTCATACTCAGTAGTAGCGCTTGCGACCACTAGACCAACGAGGCAGTCAAAATAAAAGTAAATAAAAAAAAATATAATTAATTGAAATCCAAATCAATAAGTCTATCAATGATTCGTCAGTAGGTATATACCTATACCTATTTAAATAATACAAGATCTTTACCAATTTAAATACTATATTTTACCAAAACAAACAGTTGTAAGCTATCTATAATCATTTTACATATTATTAGTTTAGAAAAGTAATCAAACTGTGGGAACATTTGTATTTAAAAGTTTATAGACTTGGACGCGAAAGAATATATTCATTTCATGTCCATAATAAAATTATAAGTTATTATATATGTAAGTTTTTATTTAATTCTCTTTATTAAAACTGAATAAATTGTACTTGTATTAGTTTTAAGACTATCAGTTTTGAATTGGTAATGGGGAAAAAACGCATGGGCCCCATAATGTCAGCCAGGGAATGTTGATAAGTGCCATCACCTACGGAGAGGCGACACATTCTGTGACACCTCAAACAACATTAACATTTTAGTTTACAGTGATGAGTCACACGATACCAGTGGAAGAACTGATGATAGTCCCTGAGGAGTTTGGAAACAACGTGTAAAAGTAAAAAGGTATATAATATTATATACAAGTGGAAAAAAAATCCTTAGAGATCTTACAGCGAACCGCTTGTGACCCAAATCATAGCGGATGATTGTTTTTTCAAATTGTTGGTAACAATAATTAACACCAGAAAATCGGTCGTGTTGCCGCTGGCGAGAATACATCTTAATAGATATTAATTTTTGAAACAATATGGGCAAGCTTACAGTACTCGTTTTCACCGTACGACTAAGATTTTCACACGGTTTGTGTACCTATTAAAGGCGACGCGATTCTGGTAGAACAATTCCCATGAAGTTTTTTATAGAAATTGTTCCACTAGTCGCGTCGCGCCTGTCTGTAGGAGCCTTTCGAGAACCTCGATATCCAGGTGTGCTAACTGTCTAGGTACCTATGATTTTTAGGCATCATATACCTATTGCTAAAATATTCGGCAAAACAGCTTAACTGAACAAAGCACGAATCCAACTAAACCCCACGAGAATTACCATAAACACACTTCCGAATCCATTGATCATTTACTTCCAATTATTTTACATCGATACTACAACAGCTTAAAGCAATAACATAGATTATTTTCAGGTTGTATGGCCAACCCTGTAGTAAGTAATGGGCAGTGGGGGGAGCGGCACTGGGTCTCCTCCGGCGCAATTATAACGCGCCCGCGGGCGAACGTTTGTTACGCGAGGAGTCGCGGACGGCGCCAACGCACCGTACCAGCTGACCTATGACTTCTACATACTGTATAGTACTCCGAATCTTATGATTATAACTGCCATAAAAACAGAAACTGTTCGTGTTATTTTACCAGGATAGTGCACCAATAAATCCGCGAGGGGTTCACTGCCGTATGGTGCGCGATGATTTGATTCAAACAGCAGCAGTAACAAATGTTGTTTTTTCATAATTCTGATCCAATTTCTCAATGGATTTGGGATTTGTGTCCCGCGCATCTATTTTGATTGAAATAGATGATGTCGGGAATAACAAATTAATATTCTATAAAAACTGATCAAATCACGATAAATCCTATCATATTTTAATCGCATTTTAAAATCATTCTTACATCGAGCATTGTCCATTAATATTATTAAAGTGTAAGTCGCTTAATGCTCTACCATCTACAGTAGGAAGCGACTTTTAATTATAATTTATCGTTTGGGAGACTTTCTGTTTATAAAACTCGATGTGACCATTATAAAATGTTATTACATAACGTTAAATTATTTCCATCAAAGTGATGTCCACAAATTCCTATTTGATAATAATTTACAAACGTGTATTAGTTAAATTAAATCTTGTCGATAAATGAAAGAAGCGTTCCGTTGATGGGTTGTTAACCAGCCATCGTTATTACATCATAAACTCCAATTTCGGACTAATTGAAAAAGGAAAAGCGGAACCCAGTCACAAATTACCGACACTATATCAAGTGTTAAACGGCACTTATCGACGCCGAAACGGCGAGAGATCATTGACGATGAAAAATACACAATTTGAGGCAATAAATCAATGTCAACAACTCACGCGTTCAGTAGCGCTCCTTTCAATGTTTTATTTTTTGATTTATTACTCGTAACGTAATTTCTGTAAGAGGAAGCGTTTAATTACACGCCGATTACCCGGGTAAACGCAGCTTGGATATCTGCCTCACTAATTTCAGTGAATTGCCCCACAAAATCTTAAACTGATGGAGCACCTCGAGTCACAAATTAGAAAGTTTGAATAAATATTTGAATATACTGCTACTTGATATAGTTTAATTATAACGTCCGACAACATATATTGTAGCGTTGGTCTACGTGGAGCCGACTGCGGCTGGTCGTCGCACGCGTCGTCGCTATTTGTATTCAATACGAATACTCTAATACGGTGCGCGATCTATCGACAGCGGGCAATTTATCTTGCCCAAGAAACGAACCCCAACCTTGCATTGCAACTGCCGCACCGTATTTCCTGTTGCCTTGCATGACACCAAATTGCTTCTACAAACGGTAGGGAATGTAGATTGTTCTATTATTGTTTTGTTCCAAGGATTTGCACTGCATGTGTTTGTACCGAGAATGGATGAACTGAGCGCATACCCTTTAATAGGTGCAAAAAGGAATTATTAACAACACTATGCTCTGCTCAGATTTCACTCGGCCTTTATTAAGAACTAAGATTGTCTGTGTTCTGAATAATCAATGTTAATTTATAATATCAACATTTTACTGCATCCTGCACTTTTAATCTTTCAAATGACTAACATCTTCTGAAATTGGAAACTTGAATCTATTAAACGAGGTTGCACCGAAACAGACAAGTTGACTTGACCAATTTCGTGATCTCGTTAAATAAAGTTAGAAAAACAACTTTAAAAGGAGGTGCTTGAAGATGACCTATACAACCTATTTTATGGGTAGGAATAGATTGAATGGGTCATCCTGGTTAATAGGTTGGAAATAAGATCCAGGAATGTTTAGAGTAATAAAATTGCTCTCTGAGGTCAGGTCGGGCCAAAAGATAGCGACAGTTTGCAATGTTTATCAATTTAAGTACTCTACCACATACACAATGATGTATTTAGGATCTGGTAGACACATAAAATACACGCTTTTGCTTTGATAATTAAAAACAAATTGTTATATAGGTACTAATAATATCAAATGAATTTCAATGTAAAAAAAGTATACTTATAATGAATTTAGTAGCTGCCACGTTCTTACGCAAACAGAAGTAAACGCAACATGTTTTGCAAAGTTACAAAAAGTAATAAGTTTAAGTATTAGGGGGTCACGCAACAATGACAGTTTAGTTTATTACTAAGTGCTTCACCTAAGTTTAAATATTAGGTACTTAAATATTTTATGCGGCATTTTGTACACGAAACGGAGGAAATCCATAAGATTCGCAATAGACTTTCCTACACTGTTTAAAAATTCCTAAGTGGGATACGGAATAAACTCGACACGGTCCCACAAAACCTTATAAATCACAGTTACCGCTTGCTGTATAAAATTAAAGCACAACATAAGAAAGCACAAAACGCGGTCATCGCGTTGAGTTGGCAGTGCGCATGGGCATGTAGCCGTCACAGTAATTGATAGTCGGATTTGCGGGTACCCGCGTGAATAATCATAACCGCTGCAGTGGTTAATTACCACGGCTGGAATACACGTAATTAAGCAACCGCATTATTCCGGCTATGTCAAGTATGCGAGCTAGAGCTTTGCGGCCACACGCACAACTAACTTGGGATACATCCTTATCTAGAGTACCGACGATATTGTTTTGTTTCTCGTATCGTTTGGACACTATTTTCTGAAACAAATATATACACTGTCACCCTTTTACATCCTGCTAAGCAAAACCAGGAGCAAATTAACATCTCAATTTATTCTCTTGCCACTAACCACCAATATCTCCATTGTAAAGTTCGTTTTACGGTACAAGTCCTTTTTAAGCTGACAAGAGGTAGCAAGTTGATGTTGATTATGATGTTGTTTAGTCAAGCTTAATAGTACTTTATGACGAATTTACATAATATTGTAAATTATACCAGAATTTACAAGTGATTTTAATTTATAATATTTCTTTGTCTAGCCTGTACAAGTTGTGTTTCGTTCTCCGTTTATTTGTCCTACTAAACCGATGTAATGATGGGAACCCCACCGTCTTAGATGATGTTCCAGTCGGAATTAACGTTATTAATCTACTTTGTAAACTGCGCACCCAAGCTTTTTATGTGATATCTATGTTTAATGAGTATCATAAAGACGACATTGTACGAGCACAATGGTATTCAAATAAATTAAATTTAAGAGTATTTAATGTAATTCTGTCTTCAAGAAAGTTTCATCAAATAGGCGTTTTGGAGATCTACCTATTATACTAATGTACAGTACGACACAACTTAGATGTAGCATCGGCAAAATTCGTAAAACCGATCACCATCCGAACTGAGTGCGTCTTCAAAATCACCAATCTATATATTACTGCTTTAGGTAAAAATAATCTTTACGAAAACGCAATAAGTTGTAAAGTCATATAACCAAATACATTCGTAAAATTTAAATGAATGAATGAAAACTAACATTTTGATAAAATTTCCGAATTATTGTCTTAACCGCCCCCATACAATGCCGCTACCGTTACATTATCATGTAAAATATGTTCATTTAGGAAATGATCCGAAATTTACTATTAGACAACATAATACAGGCTTGCTTTTTGTAGGTATAGGAAGCAATTCAGTCGAAATTATTCTCATTTCCAAATCGTGGTGGGTGTGTAGGCGGCACACAGAACTCAATAATATGACCTTAAAAGTACATGCGAACAAGACTATCGGTCCAGAGCCTAAACAACAAGCGATGGTCGGTTAATCGAGCGGTGACGCTAACTTGCGCGAGCGCCGCTTCCATATAAGTCAATCTTCCTATTCGCCCCCGCACTAACTGCTCGCAACTGACGGAACCACTAAATGACGCTGCCCGATTTTCCGACGATTGCCTTTTCGTTATGTTAATGACAAAAAAATAATTACGGAGAGCGAAACACTGTCGGTATAATGAGCTGTTATATTTTATGTCACACTTTTTGTCTGTTTATATTTAGGCAGTCGTAGCAATAACAAATGATATCATATACCTATTTAGTAAATTCAAGTACCTAATGCAATGAAAAGGTATTTGGATTAATATTGTGATTAACTTACCCCTGTTTACCCCTGCAAACTGTTAACACTTTTGACCCACCCACTTTTCATAGAACTCATACGCCGCTACTATACATATTGGAAGAGAACCCTCCGTGGGGGCATTACGTTTGCGCTATAGTTAAACATCGCGGACGGTCAACGGCATTAGGTTTAAAACCGTGTTGTAAAACACTGTAAAACGAAGTAAAATCGTGTTTTCAGGGGGTGTTGTCGCTATACGTAGTTTCCAACCTTTTTAATTTTTTGGGAATATTTGTACACGTGAACAAAAAATTTAAAAATGCTTGGATTTTAGAACCAACGCATATACTAATAAATCTTGTTGAAATATACATCAGATTTTATTTTCACGGTTTATACGAGTAATGCGCTAAGAAAAACCTACATTTAAAATGCACCCTCAGCGAGGGCTCCCGGCATTCCATATGCGGCTAGTTGAACCCTCCAGGATGGCTCCCGGCCTGCCAGGGTTGCGAGTTTGTCTGAAAGGGATATCGCGGCCCTGGCACATAGGCAACGGAAGGAATACGGGTGGGTTTTAGCCAGTAAAAGTCTGACACGACCTCCCGCTCCGCCCAGAGCGGGAGAAGTTATTTGAAAGTTAGTTATATTTAAAAAAAAAGGCTGGCTCCCGGCACTGAGCGTGTTAAGGTGAAAATTAATAATATTGCCGTGCATAATATTTCCCAAAATAAAAATCTCCATCAAGTGAATGAGATAAAAATTATCCATACTATCCTAAATTATAAATGCGAAAGTGAGTTTGTTTGTTTGTTTGTTACGCTGTCACGCTAAAACGGGTGAATGGATTTCGATTAAATTTGGCACAGGGTAGACCTTGACCTGGAGGAGGACATAGGCTACTTTTCATCCCGGATCGCAGACGAAGTCCCGGGCAACAGCTAGTAATATTATAAATTCGAAAGTAACTCTGTCTATAAGTTACATTTTCACTAAACGGATTTCGATACAATTTGGCAAGGAAATAGATGGTATCCTGGGGAAGGATATAGGGTACTTTTTGTTGGAAAAATAATCGTTAAGGGGAGAAAGTTTGAATGGGAAACCCAGCAAGTTAGGGATATGATAATTAAAATTTATGTTTCTAGTAAGAAATAAAGAATTGCGTGTTTCAGCGTTTTTAAAAACTCATATCCTAAGGGGGTAAAATAGGGAATGATTTTACAATGCACATTTATTATTGAAATTTTTATGTACCTCTTTTAAAGAGATTTAAGGGATTGGAATTATAGTCATAGACCGTATCTTGAGGTAACATTTAGCCATTTTTTCATTAAAATCGGTCCACCACTCGTTCGAAGTCATAAAATGTTTATTTATTATTGTACCAAGTAGAGTGACTCTTTGCCCAGAATGATCGTGACAGCATAGTTCATATAAACAGTAAGTTTTTAGAAAAACACTTCTCCCGCGATTTTCGTTTACACTGCACCCCACGTGTTCCAGTACTTCATCTAGAAGGACCAAAATATCGCATGATCAAGCTGCAAACTATTTGAAGAAGTGAAAGTCAGTCATAAAGAAGTAGGTACAAAACAATTTATGCAAACTAAAAATAGCGATAACCGACCAGCGGTAAATTGAATAGGATGTGTCCTGCCGAAGAAAAAGAAACAAAGGTACAACTTCATAACAGATACCACGGTTATCTATTCGTTATTGCCAGGAACTATCGATGAAAAATATTGGTCCTAATACGCCTCAAGATACTATCAGGAAACGATTAGTGGAAGACGATCTCAAAAATAGAAGTATCATCAAGAAACCGTCCCTTTCCAAAAACTTTAAAAACCTGAAAAAGAAACTGTCCGGGAAATCATCGAGGTTACAGTCGCCTGATGCTAACCTTTTATTCAGGTTAGTATCAGGCGACTGTGAGAGTCTAAGAACGTTGATGATTTGCTGGCTTTTTATATTTACATACATAAAAAAAGATTATTTGAAAATACTAAACCGTGCACGTAGAGCGGTGAGTTTGAGTTTACCAGTGTCTTCGATACATGATGTTATGGAAATGACGCAATTTTATGCCCGCGGCGTTGTTGCTCCTGTTTTCCGCAGGAGAGTGACTGTCATACGTGTGCAAAATTAAATGTTATTATAGTATATCAAATCCACTCAATATTCATGTTCTAGCAATAGATCTATGAGAATGTGAGTTACTATGTTTGTAAACGCACCCACGATACAAGAGGAAATTCTTAGTGTGGGGCAAGACCATGACCTTAGGACATAAGATACTTTTCGTATCCCGGCAGCACGTTCGCGTGGGATAACTTCCGACATCCACGCAGGTGTAGCCGCGGGCAAGAGCTAGTCATGATATAAGTCTTGTATTTTTACAAAATATTTAATATCGATGACTTGCTGAAAGTTAACAATATCAGAGACGAAACGACATTGTGCAGACTATTCCTAGACTTGTGTCTTTCGTCAAGTAAAACATTTAATGCATCGGGCATCAAATGTTTTACTCGATGGAAGACAGAAGTTCAGGAATAGTTTATGCTTACATATGGATAAAAAATCGTCCAAATTATATTTATCTTGGTCATGTAAACTATAGTCTTTTTATTTTAGGCGGTGGTGCACCTGTACATCAACTCACCCTCAAACCCAAAGTTTATGCTGACATTAACGAGACTTGTGAAAATGATACCCGTTTTCATTTTATTTGTAGCTTGTCAAACGGTTCCCGATATTTGTAACAGGCTGTATTATCTAAATAGGATGTTATGAAACGGACTGACGTCATCGTGTAAAGGAAATGTATAGACAAGTGCGTCATCACGCCTCCAAAATGATGCCTGTGACATCTACATTGAACACTTATCAAACGTTATTATATAAGGATACGTTTTACAGTGTACAAATAATTCTTAGCTAATCGTGCGTGCGTCGTTCACCGGGTATTATTGAAAATTTTACGTGTAACATACGATTGTGTAAAGTTAACTTGCCAACGAACTCGTGTTCAAGCGAATACATACAAAGTACTTTATACGCTTTATAGTCACTTAACATTAAGTATTCGTCCCCCCATTCATAACGTGAACATGTAACATTATTATAGCATGTTGAAACTTTTGTTGTAAGGTATAAGCGTTCATTGAGTCGAACATCTTTATAATTTATCGGTAACAAAGTGTGTTTAGAGCAACTTAGCAGAGGCCTTTTTCCAGCATTGGACCGCTAGTTGATGATAAGTATTTAATTACGTTATGAAGCTCACCATGTGGGGCTCACTCAATTTTCTTAACACAGACACACTTGCCCGAAAACTGGCTAACAGCCACTTTACTCACGCCTTTATTTTACAGACATACTGTTTACTTTGCATTCCCGCACTAGTGTGGGAAAATACAGCTCTGATAACTATTTACCAGTCAGAGATATGCGATTATATTTAATACTCAGCTTTCATGCCTCTTTATGCCTAAAAGTTTTGAGTGTATATGTAAATGATTAACAATATGATAAATAAACCAATATTATATTTCACCCAATTATTTATTTTTCAACACACTTGCTCGTAAAGCGGCTCTTATTGAACCGCTTTTAGGTCCGTAATGCAGTTTTACTAGTCGGAGACGTGCGCACTACATGCCTTTTTTTTTGTGTGTGGGTAATTATCAAATAACTTCTCCCGCTCTGGGCGGAGCTGGAGGGCGTGTGAGACTTTTACTGACTAAAACCCACCCGTGTTCCTTCCGTTGCCTGTGTGCCGGGGCCGCTATATCCCTTTCGGACAAACTCGCAACCCCCCCGTCAGTTGGTGTTGACATCTCTTTGAGGCGCGCGTGGAACTCAACGCGCCGTCAACCTGGTCCTGGTCCTAATCGGACGGCGAGCTACCCATTGCTCACCGTCCGCAAGCCCGCGCCTACGGTGGCCGGAAGTCGGCTCGCGACTCCCGACGCCCGGAGCGTCTCCTGCGGCGACTAGGGGCGCGACGCCGCGAATCTTGCCTCTCCCTCGCGCGCTCCGCCTCCTCCTTCGCGAGCATTACTGCTTCGCAGAAGGAAGTGACGGCCTCCCATGCACTCTCGCTACGGACGCGAGAGATCGCTGCCGCCGATCGCCTCCGTGAGGACAGGGCGGTGCTCCGCCCAAGCCGGGCAGACCTCCACCGTATGCTCCACCGTGTCCTCCGTGCGATCCACACAGTGGTGACACCCGAGCGTTTCCTCCCGCCTTATGCGGAACAGGAACCTCCCGAAACAACCGTGTCCGGTGAGGACGCCGTAGCGCCTCTCTAGCCATTCCTCAAAAAGGGGACTTATCGCCACAATTGTGATGTGCCCGCCTTTTTATGCCTACTGTGTAAATAAATAAAATATGATAAATTAACATAATATTTCATCAAATTATATATTTATCACAACATATTAAAGTTTAATTTGCGTATTCAAAGCATTATTTTGTTTTCATAATATTTTTTATATAGGCTGTTTAGCAAGTTTGCCTTGATTTACAGCTGCGCGTGCATCGCTAGCGCGGCGTGCAGGAAAAATCAAAACATCGCGAGATTTTCCATAAATATTTGTTAACGTTTTCGTTGTGCGCTTATATATATATTATCAAAAATTCGAAATGTAAAGTATTGGTACCAACCAACGGTGAATTTTTTTTAAAAGAAGCTCCAGATAGAACAACAAAGCTCAGTTGAACTTTATAAATCTAAATGAAAAAAATAACGTAATAATAATGAGATAATAATCCCTATAATTACGTTATTCTAGCATAAATTCTTACAACAAGCCTGTTTGTTTCCTCGCAAGTGTGTTGAAAAACGTCGTATGAAACGCGTATACATTGATGATTACACACTCGGTTCCCTTATCGCGCTCGCCTACTCGCCTACTCGACCAAAATAGCACACTTGTATCATAATGTACTATTCGTCAACAGATTCAAACACATTATTATTTTCAGAAAATAAAAAACAAAAACTAAATATATCGGTTTTCATAAGTTTATTAGGCTATTTGATAGTTAGGCGAATGAAAAAAAATCTGCGACCAATTTTTCACAAATATTTGTTATAAAATATTATGTAATTTTATTTATATTTTTCTTGTAAGTGTGTTGAAAACCTTCGTTAGATACGCGTGAGCATTTGTAATTGCACACTGGCATCAAAATGTACATATGTACCTATGTGTATATTATATCTCCTTCGGTCCGTAAACTTAATTACACATGTGTAAAATGTGAATGACGGCGTTAATGTAAGCGTCGAGTATGTAAAAGTTATGCAAGATATGAATTATCTGTGAATTCAGATACTCGTATGACGTCAAGTGATGACGACACTGATACGAAGGTTAACTTATGCATTGATTCATATAAAAGAAATTAGCTAAACAAACAAAAACACGCACCAACCTAGAGAATGTTAAACCAACATACACGATGTATACGATACATTGTCTTTATCAGTTCAAATTATCTTACCGATGGTCTTAGGCTGAGCATTCCTTTCCAAGAACTTCTGAATTATGCTTAGCCTTTACTGTTCTTCTGCAACCAAAATAACGTCTGCGTGATGCTGTTACATCAATCGGCCGAATCCTCGAAAAACACCCATCTTAAACTACTGTTACAATAGGCTTGTTGACAGTAAGAATAATTAGTAGGTATTGTAAACATAGTTTTGAACTTATGAGCTAAAAATTTACATTAATTTGTAAACGATTTTAGATTTTTTTATATATTTTATGTTTATATTTTTGGAAAATTATTACCTACGTAAAAATAATGCCATTGATCACGTAACATTGAGGGTAAATCAGAAAGCGACACGTCACTTGTAAGCATTGACATATCGCTCTCTGAATCGCGACAACTGTTTCAAATTGTAAATAGAAACAAACTTTACAATCAGGGCCGTAGACAGGGCGGGGGTTTTAGGGGTTCAAACCCCCCCCCCACCCCGAAATGTGAGATACAAGAATCTCAATCCAGAGATCGACCCTCCCTAGGGTACCTCCACACTCTAATACAGATAATTGTAATCTATTTCGCATAGGCGTACTTAATAATGTACAAAAGCAGTCAGAGTTCGCTAACCTATCCCAGACGGGGTGCAAAAACTTTTGCATCCTAAATTCTCTTAATTCCAAACTTTTATGTCGATAAACTTACTTCTATTTCTCATTAATCTACCTACTAAATTTGTAGTAATCAGTCACAGATAATTATTTTTCTATTTGGAATATGATTATGTTAATAATTAAAAACGTAAATTGAGACTTCTGAATATTATATTTTTCTACAGAAGTAATAAATTAAATTAACTGCTGGCTGCTGCTGAGCTGCACAAAAAAAAAACATTGTGTTGTTAATATTACAATTTTGCTGAAATATTAATATTAATATTTATATTTTGAGGGAAATAGACCACAAGGAACATTATTAATCGGTTAAAGAAAACGGTCAACTAGCTTAGGGGACATCTCCTAAATTCAGGCATCTAGAGAATAGGTAGGTACTGTAACCACTATGTTCATACGTTCGTTAAAGTTCAGGGGAAAGTCTGTCTGTATCTGTACGTGCCATGCTCTCAAAAGATCTTTCTTAATGACTGAGTTCATAGTCAAAACAAGTAAGGCTTGGACAAAGGTGGGACAAATATTTCGCGGGGTCAGTTCAGTTCCCGCAAGGGGACAAAATTAATAAAACCTAACACATTATTTTTAGTATTTCCATTTGGATACAGGATTTCCTACTTCGATATTAAAGTGCTTTTAGAAAAGCTGTGACAGCAGTCCCAAAATTCTCCTAAAACGTAGTCCGCCACCCACGAAAATTTGTGAATATTTGGCAAATTTTCTACTGAATATAGTTCAAATGTGAACTTTGTACTTCTCCACGACCTTACCCTTACCTGAAAGTCTTTTGTTCACGGACTATTTTGATTTTAGTGTTTGTAGAGAGCAACTGTGGTTTGTCGACAAAACTCATATGTTAACTACGTGTATTTAATTTAATTAAAAACCAAACCGTACATTTTGACAGTTGGTATTGTTTATAATATTAGCCTTTAGGCTATTGTTGCTCAATGAGTTGCAGGTCGTAGCTACGAGTACGAAATAGTTGCGTAACGCAGGACGTGGGCGCCGGATGTGCGAAGGCCCTGTGGCCGTACATTTGCGTCATTATGGACGCCTCAGCACAGCTGATAAGGGCTTGGTATTTCAACGCCTTAGTAGTTGCTTCATCGATTTTTTTTTACTAGTGAGGAGAGAGATCTGAAGTTTGGCAGTAAAGGGTGCCTCGTATTTTGTAATCTTATCGTCAAAGCTAGGTACCTACAAGATTTCAGCCTAATTTCAGTAAATAAGTTTTGATATGATTTTTTTTGCAAAGTTTTCATATTAAAAAGCTATAAAAGTTCAAAGGGCAAAACAAAACTCGGTTGAAACAGGATCGAAGTTAATCGAATATCGCATAAATTATAAATTCATAACAAGGAACCCCCGACGAATAACGATTTGTCCACCCACGCGCCGAGTGGGCGTGTGTACCTCCACAGAGTTACAGGTTTGATGACGGTCGATTAGATAAATGTCATCACAAGAAGCGTGTAACTCTCAGAGGGGCTGGTTGGTAAATTCTGGCAGCTGTCAGAAGCAAGAAATGGAGGGCGCGGCGCGGCCCACGCTGGCACACTGTGCACCCTGACATTTACCTGAAACGTGGAGGATCAACAGGAGGTTGCCATGGCAACGCGCAGACGTTCCATGACCTTTCCTTATTTTAGGGATTCATACATCCCCAGTATCAAAACATGTGGGTTATGTTATGAACCATTATCGCACCCACACATTAATAAATACCTACACATTTTAATTAATTCTACAATTTCCTTAGCTTGCCCTGTCGAATAACATCAAAGGAGTTTCCCTGAAGTTGTTGAATATTCTGGATCTCTAAAACATTATATTGAGGTAAACTTTTCATAAATTTCAGTGGTGGGTAAAATAACATACATATTTCGACATTATCGACTCGGTCGGCACTACTGCTGAGCATGAGGTACTGAGTTCGATTCCCGGGTCAAGCAAAGTGCTATTGGGTTTTTCCATCTGAGTCGAAGTCTGGATTTGTGCCCAGTTGATGGCTATAGGCTCGCCACCTATACATGGGACTTAAACAAACTGGCGAAATGTGAGTCTACTATAGGCACACCTCTGCCTCCACCTTCGGGAAATACAGGTGTGATGATGTTATATTTCTACATAACTCACCCCCATCACTATTCAAGCTGAAGTCTATGTGATACGCGGTTTTGGATGTTTTTCAGGCCAAATTGGAATTGTTTAACATTTGGGAAATGTAACCAAATGCCATGTTACCTTAGGCATCTCATTGACACATTTTCTAGTACGTACGCCTGTCTATTTTTGAAAGTCCTACGTGTTCAGTATACATACGTCAAATACCAAAAAACCTGAAATAGCATATGGAGTAACGCTTTAGTTATCATTACGTAGCTACGGCTATGACCAGTTACGTATTTTTAGAATAAGCTAGTGATTTATTAGAACTACGTAACGTCCGAACTATTCGGGCCGGTCTATCGACGTCACGGGAGCGCGCGTGCCACCCGGCTAATTGTAGCATGTCCAAAACGGTCTCCGGGATCCGTCACCCGGCGGCAGCGCAGCGCGTAGCGTCCGAAAGTGGATCGTGAGTCAACGCGCAGAGAAAGTGGCGAGTGGCAGGAGTGCGCCGCGGCAGCAGGGTAGCCGGCTGGCCGCGTGACGCGACCGCCGAGCCTCCGCGCCCACGCCGGACGCCCGCGCTCGCGCCGCCCGCCGTCGCTTTGCCATCACTACACTTGTGCGCCCCGCGCTTTTCGCGCGCCTCCCTTTGCCGTCGCGACGCCGCGCCATTTTCTCGCGCACGTGGGCGACAACGGCGGCCGAGCGAGGACGCCCGGCTCGAACGCCATTAACGCGACCGTCGTGAATGAACGCCGACCTCGACCGGGTGGCTGGCGTCCATTGATAGGGCGCGCGGCGGACGACGACCGCGGCGCTCACGGGGGCGGCGTATGCACGCCCTCGCCGCTCCGCCTGTACCTCAGTCGAGGATGTGGCGTTCTCGGCGCGACGACACAGTCCGCGTGCGAAATCTGTGTTCATTTATCAGTAGATGCTCGTAACCCTTCAGTGTGATTAACGTGCCGTGTATATGTAGTTTCCTAACCGTAATGTGCTGTGATGACGTCAATTTTGATAGGACATTAAGGTAGTTTTAGAAGAGAAGTGTAGTGGCGTATGCGCCGGTGCGGTGTCGTTTACAAGGGGGTTGAATGTGAGTGCAGTTACGGTGTTGCGCACGAGGTGGTGTGGATTGTGCAGTGCGGGAATGCGCTCGTGCGATGCTCTCGGTGATCGCTATGCGTCGGCCGGAGGACGAGGAGTTGGGAGGCCGCGGCGACGGCGACGAGTTCGTGGACATCTCGCAGATGCAGTTGCTGGTGGAGGCGGGTCCGAGCGGGCTGCACTACGGGGGCCCGCCGCCGCCGCATGCGCAGCCGCAGCCCTATGCGCAGCCGCCCGCGCATCCCGCCACCACCACCGCGTCCGTCGACGACCTGTTCGCACTATACTTTACACCCACTTCACATGGTGAGCACAAACCGTCTCGTCTCCTTATTACTCCTCTTACTATAGTTCGTCCTATAAGAAAGCCAAAACTGATATTATGCAGAACCGGTTTTAGTCGGATTTACATAAATCGTCGTCATTCTTGAACTTGTTTTATAATTTCGATAAAGTGATATGACGCTTACAACTTTGCAAAAACGCGACCATAGAGTTAATATTTGCCAAACAGTCCTATTCTCGAGTTTACTCGTACCGAAAATTCTTTTAGAGGTTTTTATCATATTAAAAGTTTTAAAAAGTTTATTTGTAAGGGTTTATCCGCCTACCCATTTTCAACTGTACAAACACCTGTTACACACCTTTTTGTTCCCGTAACTTTTTTACTGTTGATACTCTTCACAACAAATAAAGTCAAACTTTATTCTTTTTCCGATAACCTGTTGTTCTATTCTTGCAAAACAGTAATCAGCTGACTGTTTGTAAAAGGTATTTTTTACTACAGAAGCTTTTGAGGGTTCGGTACAAGTTACAGGAGTTAGTCATATTTTGGCTTTTGTTCTTTCCTGAGTAATATTATTACTGTCAGATGATCGCACCTAAGGCTAAAATGACATCTGAATACTAAACTCCAGCTGAATAGTAAGCAATAAAATCAATACTAAATAAAAAATCATAATTATGTACACTTATAACTGATTCTAACAGTACGTCATCGCTGTATTTAGTTCCAAATCTACGATACAATAATTATATCTATTGGGAGTTAAACTAAGGAATGAACGCTCGATTCACCTTACACTATGACGTCTATTGTGAACACGCACCTCTGTATGACATATCTATTATATCCACACTCTATATGAATATACCTATTCAATATTTAGTTACCAACCAAGTTACCAAAAATACCTAACTATGATAAAGCACCATTTGAAGATTTTATCCTAAATAAACGTAGACAAAACTACTGAAACTCTGAAACGCAATATTTTCTAACGTTCCTAGGCGAACAAGCAATACTGATTTAGACTATGTTTGTCGAAGATTAGCTGCTGGTAACATCCAATTGACTCCGGCCTGACCCCAGCGACCGTGTTGGTCGTCTAAATACTTCAGTGAGGTATCTTTCAAATGAGATAATTATCTATTGTCAGATACTTTGTTCCTGGATACAATATCTTCACTTTTGAGCTATGTAAACCAGTGAATCTGAATAATATTTAGACGTCTGAAATAAAACCTGAATAATAAAAACAACGATACTTATGCATGGTGTTATTGCTACAGTAATAACCGAGAACGTGGCATTAGGGTAAAGTTTTTTTTTTCTTCTTATCAACTGCTCGGGGGTCAGTTTAAGACGGGTAGATATATTATTTATTTCTTTCTTGTTTTACCGAATTTAAAAACGACTCTATAAAAATCGACATAAGAATAATAATCCCCAAAAGCAATGCAATAAACATAATAATATGCATGCAAGTATTGGCCGCTAATATATTTTATGGTGTCACAAGTTATGCAAATACAGCTAAGCTATATGATAACAGTATCAATACTATAATCTTACAGTCAGTTAAGAATGTCCACGGACATTGTATGGAGTTATTTCGTAAACGTCAGCTTCACGGGCTCGTAATAATTCGGATCAGCGTTCCGGCACACTGTTATCTGGACCGGACGGCGCTAATCGGCAGCGTCTGCGCAACCAACGCTATCATGTTCACCCAACTAACCATAAACATACGGTCAGATGTAGGTACTAATACTATGTAGCGTTGTGTTGACCTTTGGAAAGACTTGACTTACAAACACCACACACTTGACCTGAGTAGTAAAGTGGTCCCACCGTGCAGAAGTTTTCTTGGAGACCGGTGTCAAATGCAGCACTGGGCCAGACGCACTGTTCTTCTTTCCAATCTAAACTAGAACTTTGATTGAAATTTGGGTTAAAAAAAACATCAGGATTCACTATGCTGTGCTGTGGAAACTATCATAGACTCAGACCACAAACAAGACATAGGTAACCCATACCCACCCAGAAACAAAGATCGAAGTTATAATACGTATTCAAAATAAATAATCACCTTCATCGTCTGAATGTGAGACAAACTTTCTTAACTCAACAATGAGACGACTTTAAAGTTTGCAACGGCATTCAAATTGTGGGCTGATATTGCACCGCGTACGACAAACCTGTTTCCATCTGAACTCTTAACTGTTTGAACGGACATAACTGATAGGTACGGTATATCTGTATTACCTTATTTCGGAAATACGTAGTAGATGCACTATATTTTGTTGTACAGGAGAATTTTAATATGATAGGACAGGATTTCTTAGGTAATATAATAAGTAATGTGTTAAACATACATTACCAATTTATTAAGCTTATCAGATTACTAGTAACTACAGACTTAATGAACTACTGCTTTAAATTTTATCATTAGTCTTAAAGGTACCTACTATTTGCTGTAAAATCATGAATGGGCTTCTATTACCGTGAAAAACTAAAAACTCTACCATCTAAAGACAAAATAAAGCTTGTAGGTACACAATAAGACTCCTCACGTCAAGCATATTATATTTCACTATCGACATCATATTACATTAATGACGAAGGTATGACTATGGGTAAGTACTCAAGAACATTCTGAATAAAAAACGGTCCAACATCACTAAGTTGGATAAAATCGACTCCATGGTTCACTGACACCAGGATTAATTAGTGCGGTATTAAACATTAATTTAACTTTACCTAAGGCACTTTAACACATTAAAACACAAGATATGAGAGATTTACATCAAAACTTTCCACTAATCTGAAAATCTCAAGACACATTCAAGGCTAGCAATAAAAAGTTGAACTTCTTTCCTGCGCGTAAGGCATCTTTAAGGCATAATGTATGTAAAAATGTAACATTACAAGTATGTAAAGTATCATCTTCATATAAGAATGTCATATGAGATAATAAAATTAAATATTTTATAAATAAATAATAAAATATAATACATTATGCTGATTGTTTTATGGCCTAATTCAAGCTCTAAATATCTTAATACTTTAGTATTGTTTAACATAAACTGACATAAACATGTCAGTTTATGGATTTGTCAATGGCCAGTTCTACTTACATACCTACTGAATTATATCTGATACACTTATATATGCGTAAGTTACCTGCCTTACTTTTAACAAAAAAAAATATTATTTAATAGTTAATTTTTAAACCTTATCTGGATTAATTTAATTTGCTTATTTAATCAATTTGATACCAAAGTTCAGTAACCTAGCCTGTTTTTCAGGCTTTTCTTATCACGCTCGTTCTTTCAGTATTCTAACTTTACCAACCGTTTCTGAAATCTTGATAAAGGCACAAAAAAACTATACACTATGTCAATATTTAACATCATATAAAGGACATATAATAAAATCGTAGAGGAGCCAACGAGGTCTGTGAACGATTCTTATGCCGAAAATATAATTTTCAGAATTTTTGTCTGTTTATCTGTTTGTCTGAATGTATATTCTAGTATCACGCAAATACTACCGGATACATTTTGTTCAAATTTTGTACACATATTTCCCATAAGTCTGGTCAATCTGCATACAGATGACGTCAGACAAATGCCTTCATCACGTGGACGAAGTCACGGGCAGAGACTACTTAGCAATATAACCTGTGACTTATCTGTCAAATCAACGGACTGTCGTATTACAAATGGAAAAAGAGTGTGCAGTCGTACCTCCAAAATAAGTCATATGACGAAACGAAAAAATCTTAACATAAACAACATGCAAAAGCAAACACACACACACATACACATACACACACACGCACAATCACAAACACACTTACATTTATTTACCATAAAATTAAAATTAATTTTATTTTCACTTTTAATAAAACGTATCTTTAAACTTTAATTGTCGATCTCTATACTCCAAAATTGTAACAGTAACATCACAAGCCGAATGTATACTTTACGTCATTATACCTTAGGGGACCGGACTACTTCTCCTTAACACAGGTTTTCATAACCTAGCTAGGAGAGCATGCAGTGCTCACCCACACATTTGTAGATATAGTACTTATTTTGTAAAACTGTATTTTTTTTACGTGTACTACAATTCCTTGTTTTTGAGTATTAAATTATAATGGTTCTTAATCTTCTCCCAAAAGATGCTTTTAGGAGTAACTAGTAGTTATATGTTATGTTATATTATTTTATAGACGTGATCCTCTAGCCCAGTGGACACTGGGCTAGAGGATCACGTCTATAAAATTGCTTGAACTATATTCAATATACCTAGTTGATATTTTGTGTGGGGTACTAGTTACTTACGACTGCACACTCCTTTTCCATTTGTAATACGACAGTCCGTTGATTTGACACTGCGTTTATTTTATTAAAAAATCTCTACAAAAATTGAGTGCACTCGCGGTAGGAAACATATTCCATCTTTTCGACACTTACTACGTTTTTTATTTTCTATAATTCGGTATGGGGTTTTGCGGTGTTGCAGAATGACTGACTGTCTGTAGTATAAAGTGTTTCCAAACATTTAGAACTTTGCAGTGATTTTATAGTTGGTCACTTTTAAAATGGCTCTATGTGCTACTTCCAGCGGCTTGAGAGTGGTTTATGCTGCGCCGAGTGTTTTATCAGGAAATACAATAAGTTACGATGGATAGGCAAAGTGCGAAATAGACATTGCGTATTATAATAGGATTGGCAATATACCGAAGAGTTTTAAAGATGTATATCTGTTTGCGAACGCGTCCAGTTAGCAGACCGATATGAGATTTAAAATTGAGATTCCTGTCTAAGACTATTCCCAGGTATCTGATGCTTTCAACAGAGTTTAAGAGAGGACATTGACAATTTGAACCCTGTATTTGTGGGTGACAAGTGTGAGCTTTGATTAAAATTGGAGTATGTGATTGAGAGACCGATCTGTTAGAATGGGTCAGAAATTTCGTTATGGACGTATTTAGGGTGAGAGTGTGGGAATTAAGCCAGTTTAACGCAACGTCAAAGCCAAACTGAGCTAAATGCTCGAGTTGTGACCGACGATATTGAGATCACACAGGTCATAAATAAAGATTAAGAAAAGAGCGGGGCCCAAAATGCTTCCCTGTGGTACCCTATAGTGAATTTCTATTCACTATGGGGTACCACAGGGAAGCATTTTGGGCCTCTCATGAGCTCCTCGCTGTTATGGCCATCGCTCCTGACTTTTTGCGAACGATTTGAGAGGTAACTTTGGAAAAGATCCAGTTGTATCCCCCTGACGCCTATTTTCTGAAGTTTAATTAAGAGTGTGGAAACGGGAACAGTGTCGAACGCCTTCGCGAGATCAGTGACAATGGTTTTCAAAAAGGAATCATCAGAGTATAAAGTGACTAATTAGAGATCGGCAAGCCATATATATCGTTGAAACGTCAGTTTATTAAGCCGTTGTTCCCGACTGTCATTTGTAGATCTTTGACAGGCGTTACGGGGTAGTCAGAAGCCCGAAAGTCTGACAACCAGTCTTACCAAGGGGTACCAGTATTACCCAGTAACTAGGTTGTGGAGGTCAGATAGGCAACGCTCCATGTAAAATACTGGTATTCAGCTGCATCCGGTTAGACTGGAAGCTGACCCCAACATAGTTGTGACAAGGCTACGTAGATGATGTTTAATGATATGTCAGTCGACGTTTGGCCATGTCATTAATGTATCCATGGTTTAAGGTGTAGTAAAAATTGCCAAGTAACTGCGACTAACTTAGAAGTAGCGCTCACCGGCCATCACTGCCGCGTAACCGGTCGCTTCGCTCGCTCGGCTCGCGCGCGGTTGGTCCTAATCTAACCAAACCCATTTGGACAGGGTGCCACATGAGCGCCATATTTTTAAATCTAGTTTTAAGTGGTATGTTGCATTTCACGCCGCGGCACAGCCGGTGAGCGCTCCTTCCAAGTTGATCGCTTTCCATAATATCATATTTGGAAACCCAGTAAAAATCCGTCGACATTTTTTGCGTGGTCACCCTACTTTGTTTGATTTGTTGTATGCCGCCGCCATGATGCACAACAAAAACAAAGCGACATCAACGCCTCTACCGGTGGATTATCTAACAATTTTACGATATAATCACTAATGTTTGGACCCATCATGAAGTAGTCGTGCGTTTAACTGGTCATATCGTTAAACGTTGAGTATTCAATGATCTGGCCAGACCACATCATGATGTGACCAGCGGTCGATGTTCATTTCATGAAATGATTCTAATCTAAGGTCTGGCCACGACATATCGATGTCAAAGGAATTGAAATTGAAAGGATATTTTTCTATACCACTGATATTAAACTACCCACGAATGCCCACGGCACCGCCCCTATTCGTATAGAACTTTCCCCCATTTAAAAAGAGGCGTCGCCGATGGTAGTTCATGATCTCTGATTGGCCAGAGCCTAGGCGATATAGCATCTAATATTATGTGTACTGCTTCAAAAATAGATACCAATGTAGGTACAGAACTACTTTAAGCTGAGGACATCACAATCCTCTTCATACAAAAAAAATATAAGCGCTACCTTTCGAATTCTCAGAAATGCGAAGTTTCGTAGGCTGGACTGCAAGTAGGTTTCGTCAAATTATCTGAACGAATTGCCACAAGGACTTGACTCCACAGGAACTTGTTATAAAACACCACCAGTTCATTATTCAATTTGCTATTTATTAAGTTTTTAAGTGACACTTCTGAAAACCTCCCGACACAGTCAGGGTTTACTCAAAATAGTATTTCCAAAGAAACAAATTATGCTTAAATCTACCAATAAAATTGGGCTAGTTTGCTTTTCCGAAGTATTTTGGGGAAGACTTAAAGAGTTTCCATTGCAGAAGAAATTGCAGTAAATAGGTATTTACTTAGGAAGAATGATTGAATGAATGATTTCAATACAGGTTTATAGAAAATTCATAAAAGGAGACATAAGTAAATAAAAATTCCCGTTCATTGGAAACCCTAAAAAATATGCAATTATTAATTGAATTCAAGCATTGGTTGAGTACAAAAGCTGGAAGACCTAAAAAAGTACATCTTATTGACGCAGAATATCTACCTATAAAAGACTGATTAGGTACTTATTTTCATTACCTATAATATGTTGTCACAAAGATTCTAGAACCTTTCGATACGATGAGGTGATCGTATCATGTCAAATATTTTAGGTTGTTTTTCATAATCCAACAACAAACTGCTTAGGTACTGTCTTTAAGTACCTACCTAACGTCGGAGTTATAATATTTAAGTAAGTAGGCACATAGATACGTAACATACACTACATTAAAAATAGAGAAAAAGTAATGGAATTAATAAAAATATGTTATTCTATATGATACTTAAGATATTTTATTTCTATAAATATACTCTGTTTCTTGTTAAAAACATCTTCAAACATGCGTTTATTTCTACACATAACAAACATACATAACATCACGCCTGTGATCCCCGAAGTGTTAGGCAGAGGGTTACATAGGAACACGTTAACATATCTGGCAAAACGTGGGTGTACTCTATAGTACGGAGCACCGCCGTGTCCTCACGGAGGCAATCGGCGGCAGCGATCTCTCGCGTCCGGCCCTGGTTCAGGCCATGGTTCGGAGCGAGAGTGCATGGAAGGCCGTCACCTCCTTCTGCGAAGCAGTTATGCTCGCGAAGGAGGAGGCGGAGCGCGCGAGGGAGATGCAAGCTGCACGCCCTCGCGCCCCTAGTCGCCGCAGGAGACGCCCCGGGCGTCGGGAGTCACGAGCCGACTTCCGGCCACCGTAGGCGCGGGCTTGCGGACGGTGAGCAATGGGTGGCTCGCCGTCCGGTAAGGACCAGGCCTGGGTCGACGGCGCGTTGTTTTCCACGCGCGCCTCAAAGAGCTATCAGCACCAACTGACGGGGTCCGTAAGGACCAATGCCTGCTGGGGTTGCGGGTTTGTCCGAAAGGGATATCGCGGCCCCGGCACACGGACAATGGAAGGAACACGGGTGGGTTTTAGTCAGTAAAAGTCTGACACGCCCTCTAGCTCCGCCCAGAGCGAGAGAAGTCAAGTGATGATGATTTCTCATCCTCAAAAAAAAAACAAAAAAAAAGGCTGCTACTGCCAAATTCCTGATGGAAAACTCAGTAACACAGCACTTTGGGATTCGAACCCAGGACCTCATGCTCAGCAGTAGCACTTGCGACCACTAGACCAAACGACCAAAGTAATTGTTATTTCTGTTGGTTGTTAAAAACACTTCAAATAAATAATACTTAGTATTTTAAAACTCCTAGATGAGATACGTGATTTCTAACCGACTATGTACACACGGCTACACATCAAGCTATAACTTTCCAGTTTATGCTGATCTAGCATTGTATAGGATTTCCGTACAATGCGAGGTCAGCTTATACTGAAATCTATAGCTTGATGTGTAGCCGTGTGTACTATGAGAAGAAACACCGCAACAAACTCAAAAGTCACTGTCTCTTATTATCTCAGTCAGATCATATAATTCTTATCTCTGTCTTGTAACTATACCTATGTAGCTGCAATTTTGAATGTTGGATTTCCACAAAGTAAAGCCCCATTCTATGTACCTAAGTCGTAAGTCAATTAAAAAAAAATGTTAACTACATTCATAGTAGTCATTTGGTAATTTATCAGAAGAAATTTCGAAAACGAGTATTTTTATGGATTTTGAGAAACTCTTTTATAATTTTCACTGTGTCACCTCGTATATTTGCTCATAGCCAATATTATGCATAAATATATCATAGGATTCAATCTCGTAAACAAATTAGCAACGTATACATTTTTTGCAAAAAAAAAAGGAGGTTAGGCCCATATTATTTTTTTCTTCTGTCTCCAGAACGGAGAAAATAACCATTATATCCACCCACACACATGCACCCGTGTGTATGTGTGTCACTATTTATTTGTGTTTTTTTTGACATACGTCATATAACGAGATTTAGTGCCATTCTTTTTTAAATGGCACTGAAAAAATCAGGTAAGTACGTCAAAAAATCATAAATAGATAGTTACATCACCGTGTGCAAGGATATAATGGTCATTCTCTCCGTTCCGTTTTTTTTTGCAAAATAAATATGTGTAGCCAATTTGCCTACCAGATTGTATCCTATGACATATTTATGCATAATATTGGCTGTTAGAAGCCATTTCAAGCAAAAGACCGACACTTTCTAATTTAAGCGCCAATGTCTTCCAGAGCCTTTTTTTGATCCACACGTGCAGCGCTATATAATCATTGCGAGAATGGCGCAAGAAACAGTGTTGTTTTATATATCCTTTCTGACTAATTTCACTATGAAAAATAGATTTAAATTAAACTATTTTGTTTAAATTATGCATCTTTGAAAAGATCTGAAAATTTATGAGCACCTGAAAGCTTATTAAAATACCTGCTAATTTTGGAATCTCCCGGAAATCTTACCAGGAAATTCCAATATTTTCTAGAAAGTTCGCATGGTAGTCTCAGTCTCAATCTGGCAAAAAACTCTTGTTTACCTAAATTTTTGACAGTTTCTGGCTTTTATTGTCGCTGAGATGAGATTGCGCCTTGAATTTGAATGATTTTGAAGTATAAGAATTGGCCTTCAAATACCTAACCCTGTTTAGTGTCCATATAAGAGCTAGACCTAGGAAGGTCTAGCTCGTATTTGGTAATCTTAAAATCTTATAATTATAATGACGTTCAGTAGTTACTGATCGTCATAATTATAATTACGTTATAATCATAAGAATTCATTGATGAGTAAAGAATAACGAGATATCTAAAAGTCTTAAAATTCTTCCAGTCAAACCACCAGAAATCTCGTAGGTACGTACAAAGTCAAACGTTGCGCACCCAATCGTGGCGCCTATTACGATGTTATCACTCGACATAAGAGCTCCTTGTAATCCCTGCCGATACTGTCAAAAAAGCACATCCCACGCCGAGCGCGTCACATCGGAAGCGGCGGCTTGTCAGAGGTGCCCACATGAGGGCATTACACCTCTCTGGACGTTTCCAGATGTGCGATAGCCGGTGCACTCGCTTTGAGCGGCCCGCGGTGCCACGGGGGCACGCACGTGCTTTTGAGGCGACTCGCGCCGTCTCACGTCACCACACATAAATTGACAATCTAGCCTTTACTAGACAAATGTGAGCTTCTATCCGCGCCTCTAAATTATCTGCTTTACGACGCCGAAACGCCGACTGCGCGAGCGGCGGCAAGCCCAATCATAATGATTCGTGATGATAACAATATCACAGAATTATATAAAAGAATCATGCCGAAATTATTCAAAATGTTTCAAATGTATTTCGGTATGGCACGGCTGTCATTGTTATATAAATCATTTAAGCTTTAAAACACAAAAGACACTGTGGTAATTGGTCCAAAATTATTTCAATTGCTTTCAACGGAATTTATAGGGATGCTATTGTGTTTTTCAAGAAAATCTCGAAAAAATCTTGAACAGATAATACTTTACATCAACAACATTTTCCAGTTACCCAGGTGAAAAATGTACCTATGTCTATTAACGTTTTTTACTCGAAGTAAGTTTGTTTGTATTGGTAATATATATTTTGCTTAGATCTAAGATAAAATTATTTACTTTATCGATCTATTTGTATCCAACAAGTTAGCGCAATTCATTCATTACTAGCTAGTTCATGGATAGAAAGTGGATAGGTGACATAAAGCTTTTCAAAATCTGGTTCAGTCTGAGTTGTAAAACGTTTTACAAGTAAATCGTCGATTGCATTCGTAAGTGACGAGTGTCGAGCGGCCGGCAGGTTTCCCTCGAGCTGCTACAGTCAGTGCACGCGCACCTGTGCCCAATGATGGAGAACAATTGCTATCATTAGGACCCATCGCCGTGCGCCGAGCCCACACGATACATATTCAAACGGTGCCACGACAATGCAAGTTTATTTTAAAGACAATAAATTATCGCTAATGCCCAATTTGCGTCGACCGGTTAACAATGCCCGTTCCCGCAATTACTTAAACTCGTGTAACTGCGTAGTTGCATACGATACGATCTGTGTCCGACCGTCCAACGTCATTGTCTCACTCGATACATGCTCCGCAATTACACTGTATCGATTTCAGCTGACTCAGTTGACTTCGATTCGAACGATTGACTGCGACTATAAAACATTGTTTTTAGTACACGTAATTAGTGTTCCGATAAACCGATATCTGCCTTCTTCGTCGACAATCTGCCTCTGAATCTCAAACATGTACTTTTAAACATGAGTAAGTAGGTTTAATGGTTTGAAAAAATGTCAGGTAAAAGCACTGAGTCACACACTTGTTCATATGAAATTCATATCACGTGTAGCCAAACAGCTTCTGGAAATCACAAACGATGTAAAATATACATGTCGGTTCGCAATCTGCCTTATCTCAGGCCGGAAGTTGACAATGGCAGTATTTCTGTTCTAAGTCAGTCATATAAATCTAGTCCGAGGTACATTCTAAAACAAAATGCCTCTTGAATATGGAAATATAGCATTATAATGAAGATGCCGAAAGATTCTAGATCAAACTGAGGAGGAATAACAAATTCTTGATAGTAGTGTTGTCATAGATGTTAAGAACTTCGCTTACTTTACAACTATTTAGTTGGCAAATGCTGGGTAACCTGATATAGCTGTTGATACGATGAACAATACAACAAAGATAACTCGGTTTCCTGTACGTATTTAAAAAATATCACACAGTTAATTTTGTTAAAAACCGGAATTAACCAACAATTTGGCGACGCTTCAGAATGTGATTTCTGAGTTGTTGCGAAATCCAACAAAATATGCTTCTAGTCTGAAGCTTGGCATTTAAACAGTAGATATTGCCGAATTCTTCCAATGTTTGCAGAATATCTCAAGACGAATAACAACATACGCACCGTCGACTTGATTATAATCTTGTATGAAATTCCTGTGAGCGCGAGAATTGCGTCCCGGTTACGTGTCGTAATAAACTAAACTAGCCAGTGATTATTATTTGACGAAAACAGGAGGAACGTCTGAAACTAGATATTTTCAACTTGTGGTCTTATAAAATATCGTGTTGTTAAAGAATGATATAGGGACTCAAGTAGGTACACAAGGTTTCTAGGGTAAATAACTGTAAGATTTTTTTTAAGCTTGGGCTTCTTAGGTCAGTCTTCGATAAGTATAGTCCTAACAATGCCCGTCAAACACGAGCACACACGTTCATAACAAACTACGCACACACTCAAAAGCGTATTGAAGTAATAAAATTGTATTAAAATTAGGACACCATATTTTCTATTTGTGCTATTGATATCACAATGCTCTATAAATAGTACCTAGATACCACCCATTGTTATAATTGTTGATAAAACGTTAAAGTTATTTGCCTTTGCATTTATCTTCAACTCCCAGTTTTTTTATGAAACTAGAGGACGACAGTTTAATAGTATCGGTGTTGTAAAACTGGATGTGAGCCAATGTTTGTCTAGTTTTAAGTTTTGTGCAATCGCCCTATTTTTCTAAACTAAAACAGTTGCACGCGACACGCTTGAAGAGTACCGGAGCTGTTTTCAATAATATTTAGCGCTTCAAACATTTTCCTATAACAGTGTGTCGTGGAGATTTCAAAATATTTACCTACAAGATCCATGTAATAAGCAGTCTAGTAGAGATTGATTTTGATTAGTAGGTAGGCATTTTAATTATGCTAATACATTTTCATACTTTTCTCGAATATTTCTTTACCACCATATAAACAATTACACAAATCAAAAGCCTTGCCAAAACTGAAATTCTATGGTAGCTGTCACTCACCTAATAATTAAGCCTGTCATACACACGAACACGAACCAACGACTAATCATTCTTGGCCTCCCTGTGATTCGCTTAATGCACAAAAAAAACCTAATTGTCATGATGTCGGACGCGTGCCCTCGGACTTGACTCATCGCTTCACTTCCCAAAGGAAGACTAATGTAATAAACGGCTAACAGAAAAAAATGCGGATACTCTAATTAATGGACGCAAGACCCTGACCGTTGATATACACTGAACAAATGAACTGGCACGATGCTGCAACGCCACTACTCTTAACGGCGTGACCTTGTCACGAACAAATTATTGTAACGCAGAGTGCTGTTTGCTTCCGCGAAATGACATGTCATCAGTCTCAAAACTCATTAAGAGCGCCGTAGAATGCTTTTGCAGACTTCCGTGTATTACAAAACAGCAATCGTGAATAACAAGAATTTAAGCTTAAAAGCTGAATCCTGTTTATTAAAGATGATTATTTATCTAATATACCTACTTAGTAGGTGTTAGTTCTGCGGTTTAGGTCGTTAAGATAACTTATCTAATTTATGGCAAGCGGCTGGAAATGTCATGAATTTTAGAGTGATACAAGAAAGAGCAATCAGAAATGCCTGTTTGACTGACAAAATATTTAAGAATAGATAGAAAATCTGAAATAAATATTCATACGAGGTATATTTCGCACGTGCGTGACGAAATCAAAAACCTCTAGAACCGAAGTTTATCAGCAACTCTTTGTTTACTGGGTAATATGTTACACGGTGGCAATTATTGTATAGAGATGCAAACATTTAAAGCACGAAAACAAATGATCTTACAGACTTGCAACAAGTAGTACGGGCCGATTATACACGAGAATACGCAAAAATTGGCATACTGAATCTTCAGTTATTCAGCCAAATTGTGAAACTAGAATATTGCAAGGGTTGGTTGTCAAACACTTGTTCTAATAATTATTATTTTGTCTCATACTTGTGTTAATTTGGTATAGATTGTTTGTTGTTTCATCGACCTTCTGTTGTATTTGCAGAGAGAACCACTTATCAGTTATCGTCTTTCATTAGGTTGAAAATAAAATATTTACCTAAAGATGAGTCTTTCTTACAAGCTTTATATTAGCTTGCTTCATTCGTATGTTTCCAGTTACTCCAATTGAAATCCATTTTTCAAGCACTTCCTAACATCCCATTGATCTGAATATAATATAATATAGCATACTTATACAACTACCGAGACATTTTGAAAAAAATATACCATGGAGCTGGTCTGATGATGGAGCCGGAAGTTGACCATAGGAACTCCCCAATCCAATAAGATAGCCCCATCGTGTTTGGACTCATTGGCCATGTATTAACAAGTGCTTTGACACTAGGTGCTGTTCAGGGTCTGATGATGGAGCCGAAAGGAGGTCATGGGAAAACCTTGATCAAACAAGATAGCACCATCGGGTTCAAAAAAATCTTTTTAAAAACAAGTTTTTAATTAACTAAAAAGTACTAAATAAAACTTACGTAAATACAGAACTTTAATATTTTCTTACAAGCTTGAGGCGTAAATGTCCTTCTTATACTTGATGATAAGTAATAGTACTTTTTAGTTCATTAAAAAATGTTTTTAAAATGGTTTTTACTTATATTTTATTAGAATATAGTTACCTACATAGGTAAGTAGGAAACAATAATACCAAATCAAACCGTAGCAGCAGTAGTAAATTTTGTAGGTATCGTGTAGAATCATGATACCTGATCATGATTCTACACGATACTTACAAATAAAAATTATATAGCTAGTCATTAAAAAAATCATAGACAGTCACGTTAGCTGGTGGTAAATTATTTTAGATTGAAACAACCGCATTGAGCGGCTTCCATTATAATAGCTTTTACTTGTGATAGAGCAATAACTATATCTGCCAAGAAGAAACTTGGAAGCGGTCAATGTAACAAAGCATCAATCAAAAACAACAAGAAGGTTGTAATGCTGAACTGTTTAAATCCTTTTTACACATGCTCAATCACAAACAGGTCAGAAGCTCTATACGAAACGAAGAACGCTTATATGGAAATACTTGACACAGGCCAAAAATATGTGTTAGGTACGAAGAAGCCATAACATACACTTTTACAAAATATGATTCTGAGCCAACTACCGCAGAACGCAGAGACCTAGCTGTCCAGTGGATAACTGTAATTGGTGACCGACATAAGTGAGTCAGACACAAGTGGCGTCCTATATCGTTGATTATTTACGGGTTGCAGCGCAACTCGTAATTGCGGTCGGGACCCCGCCACACGGCTCGTTTATCTAATTAGCGTCCCGGTGCGAGAGTCTGCGGGCACGTCTGCCCCAGCCGCAGCTCGCAACCGCGCAACGCCCGACTGGCGCGTGCGCAACCTCTACTTACATTAACTAACACCGCCATAATTAAATGAGCCATAACTGATAGCAACATTAACTAGTTATGAAAACGTCGCGTTTGAAACAAACAAATACGTCGTGTCAATACGCATTACTGTGTTGTTGATCAGACAGGGGAGTTGATGAATGGAAGTTTTACGGCTATTAGACTGATACATCCTTCTAAGTAATTTATCATTGTTACACAGATTTACATATTGAAATATCGTGTATGACTACATTCAAGTCATTAGATAGTAGATAGTAGATAGTACCTAGTTGGATAGATTAAGAATTAGGTACCAACGTAGGTAGGTACATTGTTTAATTTGAAATTTTTAAAGATTTTTTAATATTTCAACTACATCATTCTATCACTTGCTATTCTTAAATATTTATTTTCTATCGTGTTGAAAAACCTAACAGGAAAAGCAATAACGCAGTGATAAGTTGTAACTTTGATTGTAACAATTGATCGTATTCATGGATTGTTCTTGATTCTTAATTACAATTCCAAAAGCGAGCACCGACTCAGGTCAAGACCGGTCACTATTGCTGACTTATGTTCAGTTTTAATTGCTTTGCCCGATATAGCTCACCATTAATAAAATTTACATCATGACAAACAGACTTTAGTCACAGTTCTAAGTAACTAATGACGGTATAAAATAAAATCGTTCTTGTGGTTTAGTTTGAGATTTACCTATTTATGTATATTGACGGAAGTTTTTAGGTAGGTATAAAGGAATGACAATAATTATTATTGTTTGTATAGAAAGTATGAAACAACTTTCGTGAAAGAAAGACATAAAATACTGTAATCTATAACGCATTACCTTCTGAACTACAGACTAAAGTGAGCCATAAAAAGTGCCGGAGCAAGGAAATAAGAATACTTTATGGATAATATCGACATTTAAGTCGTATTCTTAGTGCACAGAACAAACCTAAAGATTTGATTTTATGCAAGCTCGTTCACGCTTAAGCAGCTTACGTCCATGATCATCAATTATTATAATATGACTGCACATTTGCTTCGGTATTAGTTAATATGAAGCACCTGATCTTGTTAGACACATACGAGTAGGTCAATAGCTTCTGTATTTTCAAAATGTAATCATGAAAATTATATTATTAATCTTCTGATCAACTTACTCAACCCCACCCAAACCAAATGTGAGAACAGGGTTCCCGAACATGGCAAATCTTCTGTAATGCATTTGCTGTAGGACTTGACCTAGGTCCCTAATAACGCAATTAGCACAGAAAATAATAACAAGCAGAATAAAAATATTTCCTCGGAAAAAATCTGAATGCTTTTCAACGATTCGCGATCATCGACGACTCGACAACTCAACATTTTGGCTAAGAATAAAAAAAACTGTGCAAGATTTGGATCGCGCTATGTCAAGTAATGGAAAAGTCTGATTTTTTATGAAAAAAAAGAACAAGAAAACTGTCGAAGAATTATATTTGAATTTATTTTGAAAAAGGTTGAAAATGTAGGTACCTACCTATATTTATTTGGATATTTTACTAATCATTATTACAGCAGATTGCAGCATTGAGACAGAGATAAAAATCCCTTGTGGTAATCAAGGCACTGTTTATTAATGAGAATAGACTGGGCAGACCAAAATAACTGAACATTATTAGGATTTTTCTTAGGTAATAGATTTAGGGCTAGTTTAGAATTTTCTAGTTTTTGTTCCATGACATGGTACAAACTTCTTACTTTATCACAATAGCTTATCCATTGCACAATAGTAAAATCTTCTCGTCATTTTCATAATGTATATGTTCATAGTACCGTATGTTATAAGCACTATGCACACATGTTAGACAGCAAGCAAAGAAATAAGCAAGCAAGAAATATGTATGTGTAGATTTTCAATCAAGTAGGCAAGTATGTGAGCTGTTAATCAAGCAAGCATTCATTCTTTCATTAATAAAAATAAGCAGTTATACAAACAATGAAGCATAAGTGCAAACAGGTGAACACAATAATAATCAAGAGCACAAAAAGCAAATAAGTATGAAAATAGTCAAGCAAGCGGGCAAGAAAGCATGCAAGCATTTCTGCAATAAGACCTGTATTAATTGCGTAATATACGATCAATCAGAATCTGAATCGTTTTGAAACAGATTGCTAATCCATTGCTTCATAAGATCGAAAAAAAATCTGCTCGACAACGTAAATAACGCAATGAATGTTGTTGAACTGTCAAAATGAAACGGATTAGTCGTAATCGTTTACGAAAATATGTTACGTAATTAGATAGCTGGTGTTTCTGATCTTGATCTTCTCTCGCACTTTCGGGGATGCCTCGAATGCTCGTTTAACTCTGGACCTTCTTCGCGAGCTTCTGCCTTCACGATCTAAATAACACTTTCAAAGTAGGACAATATCAACTGAGCAACTGCAGGGTAAAGAACTAAATTTTTCTTCGCCCTCAACGCACAGGAGAAACAACAATAGCCTGCTTGTTTCGACTGCATGTCGGCGCCTTCAGACCATTACCTACGTATGGAACACGAAGTTGGGACTTAGTTACTTGCCTATAACGTAAGAAACTTTGTGTTCCATAAGCTCAATAAGCATATTAAGATGATTCGAATATATTCTATAAATAAATGAATTGAATATTGTATTTATTTCAGCCACTCATATTTTTTACACAAAGATAATAATCGTCTCACTGTTATCTTGATAAACTTAACTAAGGGTCGATTTTTTACTTTCAGATAACTTCTATCTGAAGAATAAATATGGCTGACATATTTCTATACAGAAGCTGTTAAACCGCAATTTTTCCTCAGATAAAAGTTATTTGAAGATTGGAAAATCGGCGCTAGGCGCTGATTTATCTACCAAAGGAAACAAAAACTGAAATAATGTTGCCAAAAAAACCTTTAAGAGTAGTTTATTAAATTAAACAAAATGATAGTTATTGATTTTATGGTAAATTTTTTGTTAAAAATATCTTGGCGAAAAGAAGATAAACCATAACACACTTCCTTTATTAAACTGGACACAGCATTATAATCCAGGATATGATAGCAGTTCTCTGAATTTACGCAAACAACCAGAGACCATTAAACACAAGACAAGAGATTCGATTTGATTTGATTCGTATTCTGCCAAACTATCGCACAAAATTTAAAGCGTTGGCACTCACTAACAGTCTCGAAAACAGCATCACATACCGTGTAGGCGGCATCGCCAAAATCGAAACTTAAGAAGTCAATTTTGTTCAAAATGCCGCTATGTCCACAAAAAAATATGAATGCCTCGGAATGAGTCAAAGATGTTCCTAAGACGCCGACGGCAATGACTCTGTTAGTGTGTTGGCGGGAACAATGCTTCTAATCCGCGCCAGTTTCAAACTTGCAGACCTTACCTTGACTCCTACGCCAGAACTCCTTTTACTGAATAAAACCTTGTTCGTGAGTCGCCTAGATACCACTTCCACCTGAACTACGTCACTTTTGCTTTTCAACTTTCAGAATTCACCTCATCATTTCAGCCGAAAGACGTCCACTGCTGGACATACGCCCCCCCAAGCACCGACAGAATGAATGAGGCGAATCCAATGCAGAATTCACATAAACTTCCTTTATTTAAAAAATTACAATCCCCTTTTATCAGACACACATTCATTAGCGCCGTGACAGGAAATTGCTAGGAGTATATGATTGATGAATAGTTAGGTCCAAAAACCAAATAACGTTCACTTTTCCCAAACTTAGAACTTTAGAATCTATAGCCTACCGATTAGCAAACACACTTAGGAAAATAAAAGCAATTAACTTATTGCCAATGACAACAAAACTTTGCAACGTCAACTATCTACAGTCTTGAGTGTGAATGCATGCAAATCTAATAAAGTAAACAATGTTGCAACACACAACAAAGTTAACACTATTGACAGTTTTTGTTATGGTATTATTCATGAGGAATGGCCTCCGAGCTAATGAATGAATGGGCCACGCTCGCCGTGTGCCGCCCACGGTTACTTCATTCATACGCAGCCCTGCGTGGTCGCGGACTTGTTCTCAATGTCGCCTTGCAACGCCGACCCATACACGACTGACACCTATGCTTACACGTTGCCATATTGTTTACTCGCAATACGTTAATTTCAAAAACTTATGGATTATGAAACATTCATGAAAGACAGCATGCTCTCCGATCTCCTACACATTTACTACAAATGTCAAAGGTTTCCCCAAAGGCATATTGAATTTTGTAGTAGGTTGGACATCTGCGTTATCTCCTAAAACAGTAAACTCCATTCAACAGGTTGCCTTAAAAAGGTCACAATCGATAAGAAATGGCAAAGTTGAGGATGAATAAGGCGAGCCACCAGCTGTAAAGCATCGCCGCAAGAGTCGGGATGAATGGCGAAGGGGTGCTAGAGGTAGGGGTTAGGGAGGCTCGACACGTGTTTCGTGGCCATGGTCACGGGATGACGTTCGACATTTAAACACGCGCATGCGCGTTACAAGGAAGCAGGTTCAAGGACGCGTGAATCGATCGCGCTTAATGCCACGCTGGCCCCAGCCACGGTCGGTGCTTTTCAGCAGTAGGAAATCGATGTTGTTGCCATTGCCACGGCCACACTGGAGGCCGCCACACCGCTGCAGACAATACGGAACTACTACTATTGTGTTCCTATTCATATTTTATTATACGTTCCATTCATAATGTTTAATTACTGCATATATAATGTGTGCAATGATAATTTTGTGCAAAAATAAACAATGTATTTATTTATTTATGTATTTTATTATTTATGTACACACAGTAAAATACATACAGATACGACATAATTATAATTTATTAACAATTTTAAGTTCGTGTGTTTTATTTCGACAAAGAAACCCGAGGACGATAAGAAATATTTTTTACTGCAGTAGGTAGTTAATTAATTTATAGCTCTGCCAGAAATTAAGAAAAATAGTGAGCAATATTTAAGTATCTACATTTGCGTTCATGCAGAAAATCGTTTACCAACAAGAAAAATACGTACGAGAGTCCGCATCCTGTAGTACCTACCTGAACAGCAAAAAAACTTAAAAAATAAGCACATTATTATTCTGTATGAAAACAAAAAGTAATAAATGATACATTGTACTTTACGACAGGAGACAGAGGCAGTCAGTTAGTTCGGTAAGTCCGTATTCTTTCGGAGCGCGCGAGTTGATTGCGCGCGTAATCCGCCGTAAATAAGGGACGCGTGCGCAACACTGATTACATTATGGATGAACACGCACATCGAGATCATATGGAGTCGCGTGAGAATAAAAATTAAATTAAACTTAATTAGAATGTATAATTTGACAGTTTAAAAATTGCTCCACACGTTAACTTTTTTATAACACTGCTATTTCCTGTGGTTAGTGAGATGAGATATTATAGTGCCAAAATACACTCTCAACCCCCAACCCAACCCCCAACCCAACCCCCAACCCAACTCTCAACCTCTCGGTTCACTATATCAACAAAAAATAAAAATATAATTATTTCCAACTAAAACGAATACTAACCACTCGTTCATTTTCCTAATTCAGAATTACCTGTGGCTCTATGGAGTATAGAGTAAGGGACGACTAAAACATGTCCCCATTCAAAACGAAAAAAGGTTAAGTACTCACGTAAATATCAATAGTCACAAAACTATGCCACAGACGGAATCTCCACAGCACTGTGTGTGCAAATGCACTGATTGCGAATGCAAGTGTCGCACGCGCGTGTCAAATCGTCGGAGCACCCACGCCTCGCATACACATCCCGACATCAGCCACTATCTCACACAACACTATGCCGATATACATCATAAAACCGCATTGCATGATCGAACTACTCTTCGAGCAATCAAACCTACTGTAACATTGTTTATGCAATTTGCTCCTACAAAACACAATATTTACCTTATCGCTATAATAACTATCAGGTAGCCACTATTATTGTCATATTTATACAATACAGACGCCATTTCCCTTTTAAACATCGTTAAATCGACCACAAATTAAAGAATTTATATGTGTGCGCGCCATTCATGAAGCTGCCACGATTTCACTGGAAGTCGTAGTGTGGGGAAGGTGGGGAAATAGGGTAGTGGGGTGAGCTGCCTCCCTGTTTATGAATGAGGCCGTACGTCATTGATATCGATCGCGGCTCAGCGTTGCGCGGCCCCGGCAGAGGTTACCACACAAGGGCAGTGTTGGCGGTCGATCAACAGGTGGCCGGCTGACGCTCCCCGGCAATACAGCGTTCCGCTAATTTTTGTCACTTAAGTAATGACGTCTGACTGATAAGTTACGAGTTTGCGTTTTTAGTCTGCTGCCTTATCTCTACATCACTTGGCCAGTAAGTTCTTCATGGATCAGAAGCTTTACGTCTGAACTGATGTTTTAGGGAAATCTCTTTTCGTGGCTATAAAACGCCTTAAAGGCGCGACGACGGTGGCGGCGCCGCTCTATCATTCGCATGTGCGAAAGGCGCGCCCATTGCCTTAAGGGGGATACGCTAAGGTAGCCCGCGAAATTTAAGTTTTTTTACGTTTTTTTTATAATTTGCAGGTTAGTTTCAGGTTGTATGTCGATTCAAATGTGATTCGCGATTGTAACTACACACTAAATACAGCTTTACAGAATTATAATCATTAGAATCAGTAATACAACTCCATAAGTTAGAATTGGCCTCAAATGTCATAATTTCATGAAATAGTAGTATTGTTTTCTCCCTCTACATTATTTTGAACTCAAACCCAAAATAATACAAAATTTACTTACTTATTTATTAACCCTTTGTATAGTTTTTCCAGCTATCGAGACTGATTCTGATTACCTAAGATATCAATCTTAGGTAATCAGAATCAGTAAATAAAATCAAAAAATATATGTCTGTATCTATCTCAAATTGCGATGATGATCTCTGCCTATAATATCTGTACTTGATAGCTGGAAAAACTATACAAAGGGTTAATAAATAAGTAAGTAAATTTTGTATAAGAAATCTAAGCTTTTTACTCATTTTTTCTTTTCACCATTTCAACGAAACCGGCGACGTTTAATATAATAACTTAAAACGAGAAATTACCTGTGAAATGTTACACACATAGGGCGCAAAGCCCTTGTAAAAAACGATTGCCTTTGCAACAACAGCCCTAATTGTGTCAACATTCCGGTATGACGTCCATCGTACAAAATATCTAACATGACATGCGTAATATTTGGTTTAGGTCTGATAGCTGATCTACACTCGAGTTATTTATCGGAAAATAAAAGTGTGGCATAAGTGTCGTGCGTCACGCGAATAATTCCTACCACCCGGGGGGGGTCGCGGGGCTCGTGACGTCAGCACCACCACCACCCCCCAAGTTTCTCGTTACTCACTACTCTATTCATAATTTTCAGAATTTACTTTACATTCACGACATGAAAGGGGATGAAAAGACTTAACAGCACTTAGATTATCTACTCGTATTAAATAGGTACCCATATACCTAAGGTACCCGGTATCTAAGTTCCAAATTATATCCGCCCCAATTTATCAAAGAAAGATCAACAACCAGGGGAATATTAGCTTTCGCAAAGCTACTTTGAAATAATAAGTAGGTAGTAATAAGGCTTTGTAATTTTGCAGCTTTGTATCCATATTGAAGAATTGCTCTTATTTTCAATTGCAGTCAGAAATTTTGAGTACGATGACAAAGTCAAAGATGTTATCGCGTCGATAACATTCTAAGTAGGTACCTATATTTGAACACCACCCTGTTACATCATTGGTTCATAATCAATCACCCTGCATACGTGGTGGTGACGACTACGTAAACGCATACTAATTACGTTCAAACAACGATTACACAGTTCTATAAAAATATCATGATAAACATTTAGCTCTTTAGGGTGCCTGTGTACGTCAACAAGCTGGTGATAAATCTGCACTAGATTAGAATTCTCGAGTGTTGATCGATGGAAGCGTAATTATAAGCATGAGTGCGACGTGACGCGGTAAACCAGCTCATCTTGACGTGACGAGTGCCAACATTACTTTCGCGTCACTTCACGCTGTTTTAGCGCGTTTTATCGGTCAACGGGTGGAAGGTGCTAACCTATGTGGGCGCTTTGGATCGACGCTCGCAGGTAGTCGAGTGTGTACTGTTATTCCCCATGTCTCTATTTTGCAAGGCTTTTGAGCTGCACCAGTCGTGTTTATAAGATTAATCAATTCAATATGAAACTGTAGTTGCTTTCATTTAAAGGTGGAACACAGAACCAGAACAAGAACAACAGCATTATTTTCTTGATATTCTTGAGAATTTTGTATGGATAGACCAACAAAAGAATGCTCTATCCCTGTTAACACAAAATTAATTTGGTAGACTAGGGACAGAATGTGCATTCGCTCGTTTGGTCTAAAGTATTAACCGACTTTAAGCAGAGCCATTAAACGGGCACTTGCAACACTACTAATGAACCGAAACCGAATTGAAAAAACCGAATGGCTCTACGAAATCTAGTCTTTATATACTTATAAAAACTAGATTTTATAGAGCCATTTTGAGAAGGTTATTATTGTTATTATCATCAATGATCTACAAAATACCAAAACCAGACTTTCGACATCAGACAACAAAATAAAATAGTTGCCAAGAAAAAGACACATTGATTAGTCATTTTTGTCACATCAACATTTGCGTACTAAACAAGATTTTATGCACCTGCTTACATAAGAGCAGCAGTAAATATTAATTAGAAAGCAAACATACTTTGGCATGGTTCAGAAGATCATGATTCATCAATAGGACTAATGAAAGATAATGTAACAGTTTATATTAATAGTCGCCGGCGGCGTGGCATCGTCACCTAGAATTGCATTTGCAACACAAGCGGGTATTATTAGCTCGAGTTCACACATGCTCGCCAAACGGCAGCAGTAGGTCGACTCATTGTCGAATCACTTTCTAATACTACGGCTCATAACAGAAGTGTTTACTTGATGTCACTGCGACAATGATATGTTTACGGGGGCGTTAACGCTACTAGACTGTCGTAGGCGGCCACCTATCCGTCTCATAAGTTGTTCCTTTAGAAGTCTCGAGTCTGAGATCACTTCTGGAAGTGCATGGTAGGGAAAAAAACTGATTTCATTTTTGTCAATTCATGGTAATTACCTACGTTAAATCTCAAAGCTGAACTAGCAATTGTTGATCGAAAACTTGTATAAAAGAGACCAATTTAAAACAAAATGATTAACAGCACTCAAAAGACTATGTCAATGCATCTTTCAGAGGTGTAGCGCCCTCCATTCCTACCGGTTTCCCTTTGGACGATCGGAAGAGCAACTTCACATAGCACCATTGAAAAATAGCACATTCAGTAGTGTCTACCTAGGATTGCTAAATAATGTAGTACAGTCGCCGTCAGATATATTGTAGCAGACAAGGTGACCAAATACTTCTGAACAATTTAAAATGCCAATATGTTCCATACACTACAAGTTTCCATTAATATCCGAACATTAATTACTTCATTAATATCTGAGCAGATGCTTGTCAATAATTTCTATACACAAAACTAGTCAAAAATATCTGAACACGTATAACGTCAAGTGCATCTATGCAGATGGGGTGGTCTTAAAACTTCCGAAATTTAAGTTATTTATCACTTTGTAGTGTTTTTTTGGAAGTCGGTTGTTTTTTTTGTATAAAAGTTTTTATTTCTCGTTTTCTAGTGAGTCAGTTTTTAATGTATCTAAGTTGCAATAGCCTAATGTCAACAGTTCATCACCTTTTACAAAATATTGCTTTTCGCGATGCAGGGATAATCGTTGATGAGCTTTCCTGGTACTTCGCCATCAGCTCCACTTCTCCGTATGTATTGTGACGACTTGACGAGCATAAATTGCTTAATTAATTGCACGAGTTACTATAAAAAAATAACCAAATCGCTATTGTTGTGCCTATAATATTTGAAGAGTCCCTCGATATCTTCAGGCTTCCATCATCAGATCCTGGACCACCTCGGAATTATACCCTTTCAAACAAAAAAAGAATTTTGCAAATTCTTCTCTTTAAGACAGAGTTATGACCGAACTTAGACAAACAAATATATTTTACGATGCATTTGCTCGAAAAGAGCGTTTTCCAAGCAGTCAATTTGTGCGGAAAGTGTAACTTTTTTTCACTAGTGCTTTTTACTTTTCTGTTTTTTTTTTAAAGTTTTGAGGCCGTCGTCAGCCTGTCTCAGAGATGATGATGATAACGATGGCGATAGCAATGGCGATGGTGATGGAGATGACGATGGCGATGACAATGGCGATGGCAATGGCGATGATTATAACAATAGTCAAATCAAAAAGTCAAAGTCGAAGTCGAAGTCGTAGTCGAAGTAGAAGTCGAAGTCGAAACATCGAGGAATGTTGTTTTTATAATTTATATACATCGTCATATATTGTGTTAGATGTTACACATCATATGCGACTACCGTAAAGATCGCTCATTTTTTTTTTCCTCGCACAATGCATAGTAAAACAATGTATGATACACGTGCGTAAGATGATTTCCGACTCGTGTCGACTTATATATACACTCGTCGGAAATCACCTACCTTGCGCACTTATAGCATAAATAACTATATAAACATCCGAATTGATAACCCCTCCTTTTGGCAGTTGGTTAAAAATACAAATATTTTATCTATGTTGTCAATTTTCGTATTACAATAACTTTTTTTTTATTACAACATCAGGAGCTATTTTCTTTCAATAGTTTGACATTAACATATCAGTTGTATCCTAAACAAATGATTTTCTATACAATTTTTATTTCCTCTTCATCGTATTTATACCACAGATGTTAGCGTTTGTTTCTGGTTCGTCTTTTATATCATGCAGTAACGAATTAGGTAAGCTCAGTGTTCGTCTGTGTAGATACAATAGACGTTGTAAGTGTTCAGATATTTTTGGTTAGTTGTTTGTATAGAAATTATTGATAAGCATCTGCTCAGATATTAATAAAGTAATGAATGTTCAGATATTAATGGTAACTTGTAGTGTATGGAACTTATTGAAATTTTAATTTGTTCAGAAATATTTGGTCACGTTGTCTGCTAAAATATATCCGACGGCGACTGTACTACAGGTATTTAATACACCGTATTATTCAAACAATAAAAACGCTTATTCTTAGCTTTAAATTCCAACAACTACAAATTGTTCTAAGTAAAGCAATGGCTTTTTTTCTAAGTAAATTAATTAATTTTACGTAATGGTATCTATAGAACTGAACAATTTCTTCTTCGGCTTCCCTCCTACGAAATGTCAAGCATCCCCACTGACATCTGATAGGTAACTATGTACCTAGCAAGTTTCTTTACATTTCATAGTATAGAGAAGGTCTAAGGAAAACACTGTGTTGCTAATCTCAAAACACAAAACAAAACATGAATAAAGACAGTAGGACATTACCAGGTAAAAATGAGCATTCCAAAATTACAGTATCTGTCCACCTACTCACTACTCACTGGACATGCTAACGGCGGCTGCAAGAAGTCACTTGATTGTTTCAACATAATTGTAGTTATTCTCACGGCAGATATACATCCAACTACGATACTTAACTACGACATGTTATGACACTTCAAATAATCGAAGCATTTGATATAGTGAGACAGAAAACAAGCACTCTACAACAAAGTGAAAATCGAATTGAGTAGATCTGAATACATTCATAAGAATATTTTGACACGACATACAAAGTTGAGCATGTTATAATAGAACATAACGGAAATTAATCCCATGACCCAAAAAGTATCTAACTATGACTTTTGTTAGTCTGCAAGCTCGTAGCAAATATCTTGACTACTTCGGTGAATCCATTAACTAGAAACAAAGCATGTAGCATCGTTAACTACCAAGTCATATGACTGATACTTCACACAAACACGAAAGCGTGAATAATAATCTAGAAGCAACAAATAGTAGCGCGATAGAAATAGACAGCGGTATTGAAGCAACGGTCCGAAATAGAACCCCGCCTCCGAAGTCCAAACCAAAAGCAGTCAAGTTAATTATAGAACGATTCCCGCAGGGACGTTTTCATCTCGTGATTCACCTGCTGAAAACTCGATTGTTCGCATTTTACGTCAATCGGTTGCGTGGTGTTTACGAGCGTGCGCGGCGCGACGACGGCGCAGGAGCGTCAGCTGACGGCCAGGAATAGCCCTGACATCGCGGCCACGCTATGCCGCTTGCGCCCGCGCACCCACAAATAGCGCGCTATAATTAGACGTCGGTGAAATCGTGGGTTTGTTATTTTTCTTTATCGTCTCCGTTACGCGATAATTGGGTTAGCGTGAACGACTGCATGTGGGCCCAATCGGGCGTCGGCGTGTCTCGGACACTGCCGGCAGCCCGGCAACGCGGCACCACGCACACAGCTGCGGCCATTGTCCTGCCACCGCAACACAGCGCACTGCTCCGCATGCCGCACTCGCTTCTACTAGCATACTTGACATACTTATTCTAGATTTGAGAAGTGTCTCGTTATTGCACATTTTAAGAGGAATTTTATGACTTGATATTTATATTATGGGCGAAAGCAATGATGAAAACATAATTGATGAAAAAGTAATGACCGACTTCTTGTGGATATAATTTCTGGCAAATGACGATCAAAAGTTTAACATAGAAAAGCGACAAAGAAAAACATTTCCTTTTGTTAAAGCAAAAATGTTGTTTCAAAAACTTGCAATTTATTCAGATCTAAGAAAAGATTCCCTCTGAATAATAATTAAAATATGCAGACGTCAGAACTAATTAGGTGGCGAATGACGACTGACTATCTGAACATTATCCCTACCTCACGCAAATACCTTCGTCTGCGTGTTTATGAAAACACATTTTCATGTTTCAACGTATCCGGCAGAAATAGATTCTTTAGTCTATTTGTTTTTCTTTTATGTATGTTACTGTGTGGCTACATCGTGTTCATTACTAATGATCACTGATGTTATGACTACCTATTTTATTTTTACCTAAAAAGAAATTACTAGACTATTTCAAATTTTTTGCATTGTTTAATTTTATTTCATTGTGTGTGTTATGTCATAAAGTAACAAATCCTACATCGTTTTATTTGTATAATCAGGAAATATTATAATGCATGTCACGTATCTCTGGATGTATATAAGAACGTACTTGTAGGTGTAATTAGTAAAGTTAATCTGAATAATATAATAGTCGTATAGATACATGAATTACATATTTATGCAATGTATATGAGAGGTTAAGACCAAAGAAACGAAGGATGATATGGCTAGGAAGGAGGTGAATACTATGATGACGGCTAATATAGATGCATGAAAAAGAAGACATTCCAAAAATTCCAAACCCAAATAGATATGTGGGAACGAGGAGGATGACAATGAAGCGATGTTTAAATATCTTTAAACAAATGGTTCTTATCGTGGAAATAACATAGGGTAAATTTCTAAGCAGATTCGAAAATGTCGGTCCTCTTAGTTTGTTTCGGTCTTTCTTCTCAGAATAGTCAGATACGAAACACCGAACTCATCTAGCTTCAAAACTTAGATACCTAAGTTATTTTTGAATTGTAAGTGTTTTTGTAACCAATTAACAGAAAAAAATAATATTATTTATAACTTATGGTCATCGAGGTAATTTACACTCCCGTAAAATGAAACGAGTACTTACTACGATTTAGGTACACCTATGTTTTTCTCTTATTTTTACTTACCTTCCACCTAAGCAAAAGCAGCTTCATTAATCATCATCTGGAGGTGACTTCTAGAAATAAAAATTGTTCATACTGGAAAAATCTAAAGCAACAAGGCGTTATTTATTTTAATCATGATGAATAATTTTGTACGCGCCCATTACTCAACGTACTATATTATTTGCACTTAGCCATTCATGTCTCAATTTATAATATCTAAACCAACTTCTAAGACTGGCTGAGTGTCTGAGACAACGGTTTAAACTGCGACGGAAGAATTAACGGGTTTTTTTTTCTAAGCAGTTTCAGCATCTTTCTTATATGTACTCGTATATCATGTTATCTATGGGGCTACGTATATTGTATTATCTCGCGTTATATTTCCTTGATCTTGAGTGGTTAGGTCACCGCCCACCAGCTAAACCTACACCTAACGACTCGTAATTACTGTTAACCACACGTTTATACAATCTACCAATTTATTATCTGATCATTTATACACAAAGAATTACAGCTATAAAGTACGTAATTTTTTTGTTTATTTTTAATTTTGGGGCAAAGAAGTTGCAAATAATGTATTTGTTTAAAAAGAAAATAAGTATTTAAAAAAATGATCCAACTTTATTACAAATTTTATAGAAAAGGATAAATCTAGATCATGTCACATTTGCCCAATAAACGAACTAACACAAAAAATGAGATTTATGTAAGTATTAGACAAGAAATCGAGTGTTGTTTTTTACAACGGGATGCATAAATCTTTCTATTTATTCTGTAATATATCTAGAGTAAAAAAAAAATGATTATACATTTATAATATAAATTAACGTGGACGTAAAAACCTATAATAAACTGTTAAGCACTACTGCTTAACATTTTCGTACCTACGTACGGAGTGAATTTTGTAATTAATATTTATTAGCTGTCGTATTATAACATCACTAATTTGTGTTTAATCATTTAGAGTAGTAAAAATATATGTATCATCAGCAAAGAATGTAGATCACAAAAACATAAAATTCTACTTATCTACGAGATCAAAATTTAAACATCAACTGTGTAATAAATAACATTTATTATTCTTGCGACAAAAACGCTATTTGCATAGGTGGTAATATAAAATTGTATGTGCTAAAACAGGCCAAGTATTTTATTAGTTTATTAGGTGAATGTATATTATGTATGTTAAATATCAAGGAATTGTTAAAATATTCCAGCTCCCTGCGCTACGCATTCAATAAGTATATTTAATTTTGGAAAATGCTTTGTATTGTTCTGCTGATTTATGATATTATATTTTATTGTAAAAAAACATAACAGGCAGAGCCATCCGGGGCCGGCGAAGTTTCGCAGTCGCAGCCGTGCCTTTTCTCCACAACCTTTTCTCAAAGTAAATATGACCATATTCAATATTTACAGAGCCAAAAAAAAATACAGTTTAACTGTTCCCCCGGTTTTTTACAATAGTCGTTTTTTTACTGTTGGTTTTTTATTGGTTTTACTCGACATTACTACTATTTTAACGGAATTATCAAAAAAAACAACCAACCCGTAAAACTACCATGCCGTACCTACTTTTTCAAAATAAATTTACCTAAGCTAACCGTTAATATAAAATAAATATTTTAAATAAAATCTAACCAAAAAAACGAAAAGTATGTTTTCAGCATTGTGACATTACCTCCTCAAATGTCACTAAGTATCCAAAAATATTTTACATGATTCTGTTACAGGGCTTTTACTTTAATAGTAAAATATTGTAGACTATATCATAAAAAAACTATCATACACAAAAAGGTTATAATTTGCTCATTAGAAATTTCCATTGAACTAGGAGTATCTGACGCTACGTACGTAGGTAGTAGTCGGGAGGCTCGCGCACCAAGTCACAGGGGGCAGGAGGAAATCGGAGGTTTCGTGGTGAAGAAGGCGGCGGGCGGCGGTGGGCCGGGGGGGGCGGTGGGGGGGCGGCGCGGGCGGTAGGCGGCGTCAGGCGGTGACGTCAGCCAGGGGGGGCAGCGCGCCGCGCGATTGGCGGAGCTGCGCGCGCCGCTACCGAATATGGGACCGCGGCTCCATTGATAAAACTGCGACGCGGGGTCGCGCGGCGCCAGTCCCCTTCGCACAGGCCACGCGAGAGGCCGTCTTCACGCTGGCGTTGTTCGTAATTCCGCTGGGCCCTTGGGCCGAGGAGCAGGTGGTGCCGGACGGGATGGGCACTGACGCGGATCACCCGAACGGACCGCACCTGCTCTCCCTGGCTGATGTCGGCGCGCTCGGGTTCGACTGCGCGCTGAAGCCGGTGTCGGCACCGACGCCTGGTTCCGGCACGCCGACCGACCTCAACACGCCCGTCACCACTTCGGACCTGCCCGCCTTCTTCCCGACGCTGCTCGAGCCTCCGTCGATCTCAGGTGCGAATCCATGCCGCTGCCCCACTGCTGCTCCCTGCACTAACGCACTCTGCCGGGACTCGTAGGCGGCCTCGCCCCCGCCGGCCGCCGGCTGCCGACCGATAACGTTGTAAATAAACAATCCGGTCTCCTTCGCCATCGGGATGTCCTTCAATGCCCTTCACGACTTACAGTGCTCTAGCTTCCGTAAAAGCACTCCGGTTTCGCGACAACTTTGAATGATCGCGATACGATAGAGATAAGTTTCCCGGCGCGCGGTTCAAGTTACAGTGTTTAGTGAAATGGAAAGTTCAGCGGCCCGTGTCATATGTTCGGATCGATACATGAAGCTGAATGGAGGTTCCCTTGTGCACCTAGTTGCCTGCGCTATACAGCGTTACCGTCAGCGTATCTAGTCGTGACCTATCATGCGTTCTAAGTGCGTGTATTATTTAAATACAAGATTTTGGTGATATCAATTGGGGTAAATATACTTAGGAAATCTTTGCTTAACATTTAGAATTTTCAATAGAGTAAATACTGATGATAATTAAAAAATGAAGTTTTTAATAACACAATTCTGAAAATGACACTAAAAATTACATTAGTCTTGTAAAGTTGGAAAGGGCAATTTTTTTTTAAATGATTTAGATAAACATATTATATTAGCAGCTCTATAACAGCCTAATTTAGATATTTTTCAATTGTTGATACTTCTTCAAATAAACTTATATAAGTATTTTTTTATATTCTTATATATGTGAGAGTGTACCCTATTTAATTTTTATGTAAGGATGACGGGGTTGTCATGAAATTAAAGAGACATCAACTTAATCCACTGGCTCTTCTATTTTTCTTTAAACTTTATAACTGTTACATAAATGAATAAAACATGTAGATACTTTAATAAATTAAGTGTCAATCGCCTATTATTCCTGTAAATATTTTATTCTAAGTTTTGTTAAAAGCTTAGCTGGCAGTTCAGATAGGTATTACTTACCATACAATTTTAGATATTATACCATGCAATTTAAAATAGATATAATACCATGCAATTTAAAATAGATATTATATCATGCAATTTAAAATAGATATTATTCCATGCAATTTAAAATAGATATTATTCCATGCAATTTAATATCGATATTATACCATGCAATTTAAAATAAACGTAACGTTTTATTAAACGTAAAGGTTTGATGAAAAAAATATCAGTAGTTATTATTTAAATTCTACTCTTAACTGGCAAAAGATTTTAAAAAGCTCTTATTTATTTTCATCACACGGATACTCCAAAATGAACGCACTCTTCAACTTTTACTGCATGCGGTCCATTGCTGAACCTTACTCTTAAAAGAAATACGTTTGCAAAAACAGAATATACCACAGTAGGTGATGGTCAACGGTCAAAATGATCGGTCGGTACATGTCCGGATAGTTTAGTGATACGCACTTATCGACTTCCTACGTTATCGAGCGCCGCGTAGCATTGCGCCATCCGCTGGCCGTGCCGCAACTACACAACATGCAAAAATACTACCGATAAAAAACGTATTCCGCAAATTTTATTATTTACGTAAATATATAAAATATATAAACTATGAATTTAAACGTAGACGATTAAAAAACGTTAACTCGCACTGTAATACCACTTCAGTGATATCGAAAACAATTGTTTTAGCAGTAAATAATTTTAGCTTACGGCGTCGCGTTTTATTAATATACCTCGGTCTGATAGCACAAGCACTTTAGCATATCAACACAATGAAAGCTGAACTTTTGTGCTCTCCACGTGTGCAATAACAGTAGTAGGTACCTAGTCAAATTCCAGTACAATATGCCAATATTAATGGAATGTTATTTTTGTTACAGGTACACTAACAGGCGATGAGCTGTCGCTAGGATGCTCACCTCGACGGCACAAGCACGAAGCATCATTGTCCCCTGGGGCCCGCGCTGAGGATGCCAGCAATGCGTCCAGTGCAAGTGCGTCCCTGTACGGGCCCCCGGGCGGTGGGGCTGGCAAGCGCGCGCCCTCACCGCCGCTGCAGTGGCTGCTGCCGCCCGGGCCCGGCCCCGGCAGCGTCGACAAGTACTTCCAGCAAGAGTACGAGGAGCGCGTGGAGCTACTGCCCCCGGAATGCCAGTCGTACTGCACGCCCGCGCCCTGCCCGCCGCCACAGCACTGCGAGTACCGCCCGCCGCCGCAGCCGCAACAACAGCACACGTGGGACGCCCAGGAGTACGCCAGTGCACCTCAGCCCACCCCCGGGCCCTCCGGCCTTCCCAAGCGCGAGCCGTACCCGAGCCCGGCCGGCCCCAGCGACAGACCCGTGCAGCTAGCTGAATACAACCCATCCACGAGCAAAGGGCACGAGATCCTCTCTCAAGTGTACCAACAAAGTGCGCAACCGCTACGGCTCGTCGCGGTCAAACCTCGCAAGTATCCCAACAGGCCGAGTAAAACCCCCGTCCACGAGCGGCCATATGCATGCCCAGTGGAAGGCTGCGACCGCAGGTTTTCGCGGTCGGACGAGCTGACGCGGCACATCCGCATCCACACGGGCCAGAAACCGTTCCAGTGTCGAATCTGCATGCGCTCGTTCAGCAGATCGGATCACCTGACGACACACGTGCGCACGCACACGGGCGAGAAGCCGTTCGCGTGCGACGTGTGTGGACGCAAGTTCGCGCGCTCCGATGAGAAGAAGCGGCACGCGAAAGTGCACCTGAAGCAGCGGCTGAAGCGCGAGCGAGGCGGCGGCGGCGGCCACCACGAGCACGGCCACGCGCCGCTCTAGCACGCGCCCGCCGCCGCCGCCGCCGACCACTCCGACGACGGCAGTGGCGGTAGTCTTAGCTCCTAAGTGGACAACTGAACTTTTTTATACTTTCACGTTGAAATTATCGAATGATTTCATCGCTTAGGTGTAAATGAATTGTCTTTAACAAAGCTTTATTAACTCTACATTTGTAAATTCACTGAAATTTATATATATCTTTTTATACATATTTGTAATTACTATGGTAGGATTCGATTTGCTCGATGTATTTATTTAATTAGATAGGTTAATTGAAAAACTGACTGGGAACAAACGTAGATACGAAGCGATGTGGCCTAATGTGTCCAGTGTGCGTGTCGTTACGTTTCTTTGTAAAGAGAACTTTGTCGCATCGTGTGGTGATGTTTAAATCACTATCGTCCTCGGCATTATGTGAACACATATCTTTCTGTCTGATGAAGGCAGGCGAACGGATAGGCTAAGTGTGTCTCGCATAGATATTCTCTTGTTAAGCTATCGATTAGTTATACGTTGTTGTATTATTAGACAAGTGACCATTGTGAAGATGAACTGTACTTGTAACTTGACTGAAACCGTCTTCTTGACATCGACAGCGAGAACTAATTGATACCTAAGTATGTGACAAATCCTGGAGGTAAACCTATTCTGCCTAGGACTACCTACTTAAGTATTGTAGGTATATTTAATATTCTTATATTTGACAAACTAACGTGAAACTGTGCCATTAATTTAACTTTATAACGTGCCACTGCAATTTTTTTTACATAATTATGTAATTAAATAAGTATAACACGACTGCTGAATAAGTGATAACTATGATTATTTCGTTATACTATATTTCTAGTCGAAGATAAAGTATAAACGCGAGAATGTCGACTATTATGTTTGTCTTTAGATAATATTAATATCTGCCATTACTAACATATATTTACGTTTCGACAGCTGCTGTCATGATCTTCTCTTGCTCAAACATTTAATTTAACTAAATTTGCTCAAGTCTGCTTCTGGTACCTATTCGTGTGATATGGTTACTTTACATTTCCACTAATATTCTTTGTTTCGCTCACACCATGTGTTGCTCTCTTCGTGCACTTGTTGTTCAGTAATTTCACGTTAACTTTTCCCAGTGGCATATATTTTTATAGTGTACGTATTATTACATAGACTAATCTAGTAAAAGTTTAGCATGTAGCGTTTAAATTATGATCTCTTAATCATTAATAATTATTTTCAATCGTAGCGAGGGCCCTTTATTTATAATACTCATAAGTTTCTGTATAGGTGTAACTACGTGTAAGATTCATTTTTGGATTTCAGTAACTGTGATGACGATGTTACACTTGCTACTTTATTATGACTAAGAGCACGGTCACAGCCCGACCGTTAGGTAGCTCGACCGTTAGGTAGCTAAATAATTACTGCATTACTTATTAACTTCGTGAGATTTATTGCATTATTTTAATAAACGGTTAATAAGGTCTTTATAAACAGTAGGATTCCTATACATTCACTTAAATAATAACAAAAAAAAGTTTCGGGTTTTTAAGTAATGCGGTTGAAACACTGAGAGTGTTTAATCTCCTTGTTTTTCTCATATCTGGGTACAAAATTAAGCACAAAGTAGTCGTAACTTTGTCATTTAAATAATTCAAATGAAAATATTTTTTATGGAACTGCCTTCGCAACTATGATACTTTTGTACTAGTTCCATGTAAAAAATATTTGGATTGGGTACATAATACCTATACACATTATGACTTTAGAGTAAGAGTAAATCAACAAATAGTGCAGTCGTAACAATCCGGATCTAGAGCAGACTGCTAGTGTCACCGAACAAACAGTGATAGAACTACAGGGTGGGCCTTTCAGTAACGTCGGTCATTATGAATTTAAGAAATCTGACAATAATATTACTAACTCTTGCACCTGCAATGCAACCCACTAACTGCGAATGGGAGCGGTTCAACCTATTCAACCGTGTACAAGTTATCACTTAGTCTAACGTGAATATTTTGTCTTCAAATACAAAGCACTTGTCGAGAAATGTCAGCACGTCACTGTATTAGATCGCCGTTCCCAAGTTATGAAGTCGCTTACGAAGCCTCTGTAGGATGAAGTGGCGGCAGCGCGTGCGCCGCGCCTGCACGCATGCGCGCACGACCCTGCTCCCGCGCATCATGAGAATGTGGTGTACGAGTTTATAATGTTTTTACTGTTATAGAAGAGACGAAGTCTCCGATAGACAAGGCTAGAGTAGATAGGTATTATAAATCGTATTCATGTTAAACAAACGAGTGAAAATTGAAACGGAAAAGACTAAATTCTTACACATTTTACATAATGTTGCATCGCGTTCGCGTTAACGTTATTGATATACGGTGTTTGTATTAGGTTACGACTTGCCATTGTTTGCTGCCCGCCGGCGAGAGCCTCGCGGGGCGGGATGGTGGAGCGATCTCGCATTGTTACATTATGTTTTACATTCATACAGCCCCGTGCTTCACACGAACACTTCGCGTTAATAGGTATACCTAGCTCTTAAAGAACTATTCAACAAATACGATATCTAACTTTTATGGTGTTCACCTGATAGTGAATGAGAACGAATTCTTTATGAAATTGTGTATGGTTATTGTTCAAGCTATCTTATGTATTTCACCTGAGTGAAAGATGTTGTTGATGTTCTATAAATATACTTAGTCATAAGTAGGTATTGTTAAATCTCACTAATTTTTACTAAATTCTATTTAATTAAAATATTTGTAAATACACTGACTAAATTTGAATTTAATGTGTATATAAGAGAAATGAAATTTTTATTTAATGAATCCACCTAAGGTGATGAAATACAAATTGTTGAAAATTTGAATCTTGAAGTTTATGTTTTTACTTTGCCTTCCACATCAAAACTTCTTACAGAACCCTAAAACGCATGTGTATACAAAAGAAAGAAAGAAAATTGGTAAGTATATATCTACCTCTACATAATGGATTAATGAATCTTAAATGCATGAACAGATTATGCATATAGCTATACTACTCGTATATTCTATTTAAATTCAAGTTCACTATTTTGATTCAAATTGGATAGGTATTTAACTTTCACATCAAATCAAAGATCTCATTTGAATAGTTCTTCAATGGAAACAGATCTGTAAGACTGGGAATGACATAAAAACTTCGGTCAAATCTACCGAAAAGTTCATAGTGGCGCCATCTACACAAGAATGGCTCAAACATCACCACGGTTAGCGCCTTGCATATCTACGAGTGACGCAATCTAGAGACAGGCAGCAATATCACATCGTGGAAACACTGGTCACCGCTAGATGACGCTTTTGAACTTGTTCGAGAGATAAACACAAGGTTAACTCGCATTTAGGAAGATGGCGTTACTATTCTGCCGTATAGCAATTGTGCGTAACGTTAAGAGAAGTGTTGGGAATAAAATACATAAAATGGTATTCGTGAATGTGCAACAAGCATTTGACATCAAAGATTGCTATTTCAAGCGGAGATTTAATCACCGGATAATCTTTAAATCAACATTTTGTAAGGTTTGTACAGCTGAAGAATTTATGGGTATTAATCGAGGACTCGAAGCTGGAACTCACAATTCTTGGAACTGGAAGTTGGAGTACCTCATGGTTAATTCCTAGGATTAGCTTTGTTTGAATAAAAAAGGACAGAGTTCATTTTTATTTAAAAAGACCTAACACTCTCACATTTGTAGACTACTTTAAACACTTGCGATTGATTTTAGAAGATTTTACAAGCTGCCAGGGTTTTGTAAGAAAATAGAACTAATAAAAAAAAGGGTAATCGCTACGCATATTTTATATCGCATAGTTTTCTTATCGTGCTATTTACCACTTCTTTACTCAATTATCTCTACATAACTTTAGATTCATAGTTTATAGAGTTAACTCGTCTTGTGTATGGTCTGTTCCAAAAGTATCTGATGAAAATGTAAACACATTAATCAGAAAGTGTACCTGTGGATGCCAATTTGTAGTGCCACTTAAAAATTGAGTGCGTTGATTTTATTATTTGAATATTTAATCCCGAAATATTAATTTTAAATCACCTTAAGGATGTTGTTCATTTGACAATGATTTTTCAATGACAATTTTATAACGTTATTCAAATAATAATTGTTGGAAAAAGTGATGACGTATAAAGTTGAAACATTCTAAGTACAGATGAATGTGTTAGTGAGTGATTGCGTAAGAATTTAACTTTAATAGAGTTTATTTACACTTTCATCGGATATTTTTGGAACAGACATTAGGTTTTCCTATTGCAATGTATAGTTACTACACACTTTAAAAGGACTACTGCACTTAAAAAAAAACCTCTTGTTAATTTGTCGTTACCGCTACATTTTTAGATTAGTTATAACAATGTGTTGTATACCTAATATTATTCAACGCTAGTTACGACATCGACCGGATATAATAAAAAAATACAGGTAAAGGTATTGAAGACAAAACAAATTATATTAATAAATGAGTTGTGATATAATTTAAAAAATCACGAACATATTTAAATGGACATAATTCGTCAGAAAATTCCATGCAGATATAATTTGTATCTAAACTCTATTATTTATTTTATTTTATGGAGATAAAAATATCCTTAAAACATCGTTGTCAGTAATAAATTACATAGCTTTGGACAACAAAATCTGAAAATTATATCAAATAAGTAATGGAACAAAGACAAAAACCGAGTGCATATAATATATAAATATGAATGTTTACCCACAGTAAATAAAAATGTTTTTTTTATATTATTGCCAAGTATATTGTATATAAAAATGATTGTATAGTCTCAAAAAATTATATTTGATAATGTTGATCTCCGGTGTGGTTAAGAGCTTAACTTGTGTGAAGTAATATTCATTATAATATACATATGTTATTATTATGATATGTAGTACTGCTTTGTACCGATTGCTGTAAAATAACTCAGGGCCGAGCATTTTACACATTTTGGTGAAATAAAAACATCATATTTCCTTAATTTTGAACTATTACATGCACTCTTGTTACACCTACTTGCTTATAGAAATCGTAAATAACATGGCGTCTGAACTTTATGGAATAAAATAGGTACCATTACAAGCACATGTGCCCCGTGGTCACCAATATGATAAATTACGTTAATTCTCATTTCAACTCGTTATTATATTAGATTATTATTATTTATTACAAATTTAGTACCATTGGAATGATAAACAGTAAAACTTTGAACTATCAAACGCCTACGGATATATTAATATACTTTTACAAACAAACAAATAAATAAATTATAATAATTGTTAAATAGAAACTGAATATATTAATCACCTAATTCATATCAGTCTTAGATTTTAAGCTATAGCATCCGTTTACCTATCCGATTTAACGATTACGGTAATCTAGACTACGTCTAAGACATATTACAAAAATAGTATTAATTTATAAAGAGCCAATTCTAAGCGGTCGTTTGTCATTATTTTCATCTATCTCACTAGCTAAATGTGTAAAAACTGTAACTTCCTTTCTACCATGTATGAAATAAAAGAAACATGCATTTCAACACAAATAATGTTTAATTTTCTTATTTAATATTAACAACGTAACGCCTCGATGTCATTCACCAGATAGAAAGCAAGGTACTTGAGTATAAGTTTAGCAAATATCTGCCTTTGCTCACATATACACCAGGTAAGAACTAGGACTCAGTCCATCAGCGGTTTCTGAGGCGCCCGGACATAAATATCAAAATATACTATCAGTGTTCTTTCCCGATGACAGAAACAATACTAGACAAGATATATCTAAAAATATTCAATATAAAACCCAGTCAAATCTATTACAAAACTGTACATACATCTGAAAAAAAACAAAACTACCTTCACTCACGCTTCTATTCTTATTTATATCTTCTTATGAACAATCAAAGTTAAGTAAAATATTATAGACAATTTTTATTTGATTTTATCAAAAGAACGAACCTGTCACTTGACCAAAGACTAGACCGCGTAATATTACAGTTGGATGTTTACCAAGCAGCATAGAGTGTGCTATGTGGTCTCCTCGTAGTGCTCGTCGGCCTTGGCGAGGTTGGGCTCGGACTCGGAGCGCCGCTTCAGCCCGTCGGCATCGGGCGACAGCGGCCGCTCCGCCTCTTCGACTTCCGCGCACACGCTGGCCGCCTTGATGTCTGGTGCACTTCTGCTCACATCCACCTGTCCACCAATACAGTTTATGATATTATTTCAGTTATTGATATTATATATACACTTCAATTAACTACTCACTAAAACAGACACAAAAAAATATCATAAGTATACATAATCTGTTACTCGTTTTTGTATTGTACCGGGTTTTTCTGAACTGATTAAAGCTTTTTTACTTTATACAATTTTAGGTGTATTCGTCATTTACAGAAGTGCACAGCACTAGCAGAAGACTTAGGTAATGATTAAAGGACGTGTAAGATACCGTTAGTTAAATAATTACATAAGTTACAAAATAAAACGAAAATGACATAAATGATATATGATAATGAGTTTATTCTTGTAAGTTTGTTTGTACAAACTAGGGATGCAACGATGCCGATACGATAATCGTATATCGACGATTATCGTAATATTTTACGATCATTCGGTATCGTAAACATTGCGATACGATATTTACGATTCATTATTTTCCAATAGTTGTTACAGTTTCCACAAAACGCATAACACGTAAAGTTAAGGTGGATCCGCAGTGGTAGCCCACGATTTTTTTTTTTACCTTTCTTGCTGTTAGCAGGTTAATGTCAGGTTGTAGCTTGATCAAAATATGATTCGCGAATACAACAAATATGTATTTACAGAATTAAAATCATCAAGTTAGATTTGTCCCATCGAATGAGTTCTTCATGAAATCATGACATTTGAGAACAAATCTAACTTAGAGAGATGTAAGATTATAATTCTGTACTTAAATACATATTTGTTATGGTCGCAAATCATATTTTGATCACGATACAACCTGACACTGACCACTGGACCACTGAATATTGCTAAATATTAAGAAAATATGAATTTCGTGGGTTACCACTGCGGATCCACCAAAATGCTGTATTTTCTCAATAAGAATTTGCGTAGAATAAACTAAGACTAGAATTAATTAATTATATATAAGATAAGATTGATAATTAAAGTAAATAAAACAATTAAAGACGGTAATTTAATTATAAAATTTGTTTATAAAAATGTATAACTTATTTTTATTTAAGTAAATCTTAATGTTGATATTATAACATAAAAAGTAATACAAACAAAGCTTCAAATAAATTCAACAAGTTGCTATTAAACATTCATCATAATTTTCCTGCCCTTGTCCCATGTTACTTGGGGTCGGGGCAACACGTTTTCTTTTTCCATTCTCCCCTATCAACTGTCATGCTATCATTCACTTCCTTCTCTTTCATATCATTCCTCACACACTCCATCCACTTTTTCTTAGGCCTTCCTCTCCCGCTCCATCTATCAGCATTTATATTCATCACTCTTTTAGTCACATGCGTTTCCTCTTTCCTCATCACATGCCCATACCAGGCCAAACGATTTCCTTTCAACTGTTCTGTCACTGGCGCAACTTTTAAACTTCCCCTTATATGCTCATTTCTTACTTTATCCAGTTTCGTTACTACACACATCCATCTCAACATTCTCATCTCCGCTACATGCAATCTTTTTTCATCCGTCTTCTTCACGGCCCAACATTCCGATCCATACAGTACGACAGGCCTTATCACGGACTTATAGATTTTCCCCTTTAACTTGAGGGGCATCCGTGAGTCACAAGTTGTTTCTGTGACCTGTCGCCATTTTATCCATCCTGAGTTGATCCGGCGTGTTACGTCTCGGTCTACTCCGCCATCCCCTTGGACAAGCGACCCGAGGTACCGAAATTCGGAGCAGATCGGTAAGGGCGTTCCGGCGAGAGATATGGACACAGGACTGGAAGAACCGCCAAAATCGCAAAACAAGTATTCCGTTTTGGTTCGACTTAGTCTAAGGCCAACGGTCTCCAGTCTTTCCCACCACACCTCCAATCGGCTCTGGACCTCTAAGCCACTCTCGGCAACCAGCACAATGTCATCGACAAACAGCATAACACCAGGGAGCCTCTTCTTGGATATCCGACGTAAGAGCGTCCATTATCACCAAGAAGAGGTAAGGGCTGAGTGCCGACCCTTGGCGCAAGCCGACCGCCACATTGAAGCTGCCAGTAGTGCCCACTGTAGGCCGGACTTGGGTACTGCATCGACTGTACATCGCTCGAATCAACTGCACATACTTCCCTGGCACACATTTCTCCTTAAGAGCCCACCACAAAACATTACGAGGCACTCGGTCGTATGCCTTTTCGAGGTCAACGAAAACCATGTGCAAGTTTTTATGCGCACCTCTGTATTTCTCGCACAGCTGGCGGATAGCGAAGATGGCATCCGTTGCTCCCCGACCAGGCATAAAACCGAAGTGGTTTTGCGAAATTTCAATCTCTTCTCTCAGTCGCCTTTCAATAACTTTCTGCCAAGCCTTCATACTATGTGACATTAGCTTTATTCCTGTATAGTTGTTGCACTCCAACACATCACCTTTGTTTTTAAAAATAGGCACTAGCGAGCTGTTACACCATTCGTCAGGTATGGCTTCTTCCCGCAACAACTTATTGAAAAATAAAGCTAACCATGTCCATCTATCTACCCGTAATAACTTCCACACTTCAACTGGTATTCCGTCAGGACCTATAGCTTTACCATTCGTCATCCCATTCACTACTATTCTCACTTCATCCATACTAATCATTCTCACTAACCCCTCATTTATTGGTTTATTCTCAAGCACACCACTCCAGTCATTCTCCTCATTCATCAGTCTTTCGAAATAGCCCTTCCACCTATCCTTAATTTTCTCATCATCCGAAAGGACTATTCCAGTTCCATTCCTTATACATTTTATTTGACAAACATCCCTCGTCTTTCTCTCTCTAGCTCTAGCAAACCGGTATAGATTTTTTTGGCCTGCTGGACTGTCCAGTGTTTCATAAAGCTTGTCCTGGGCTTTTGCTCTCGCTATGGCCACTGCTTTCTTGGCTTTTTTCTTTAGAGCATCATACTCACTCTTTTTTTCTGTTTCCAAACTAACATTCTCATCTTCAACACTCTGCCATTCCTTGAACTTTCTCTTCTTATCCTGCAACAGATTCCGTATTTCTGTCGACCACCACCATGTATCCCTATCTATCGTACCCTTTCCTTTCGTCTCTCCCAAAATACCTTTCGCTGCACTCCTGATATACCCTGCCATCTCATTCCAACATTCATTTACATTTCTATCTTTCATCTCTCCCATATCTATTATTTTATCCACCACTCGCTCTTTAAATTTCTTTGCACAATCATTCTTCTCCAGCATATGCCATTTTATTTTAGGGGGGGTCGCTCCTTGTTTTTATTGAGCTTCATTTCTAAGACCATTTCCATAATAAGGAGTCTGTGCTGTGAAACTATGTCTTCTCCCGGTAACACTTTGCAGTCTTTGATGTTTTTTAGTTTGTTGCGTCGTACTAAAAAGTAATCAATTTGCGTCTTGTGATTGCCACTTTTGTACGTAATTAGATGTCCATTGTTCTTCTGGAACCAAGTGTTGGCTACTGCCAGGTCAAAGGTAGTAGCGGCTTGCAGCAATATCTCTCCCTCGTTATTTATGTTACCAAATCCCCATCTTCCATGCACTCTTTCATAAACCCCTTTCATTCTTCCCACATGTCCATTAAAATCACCTCCAATTATCAATTCCTCATGCACCGGGATATTCATCAAAACTGTGTGAAAGTCCTCCCAAAACTTCTCTTTCACCCTTTCATCACATCCTACCTGCGGTGCATACACACTAATTACATTCAGCATTATATTTTCTAACATTACTTTTACAACTATTACTCTATCATTAATTCTTTTTACCTCCATCACGCATTCTTTCAAATTACTGTGTAGTACTATTCCCACGCCATTTCTTTTCCCGTCACTTCCACAGTAGAAAAACTTGTATCGTTCACCAATTTCTCTCGCTTTAGTTCCTTTCCATTTTGTTTCTTGTAAAAACGCTACATTTATTCGTCTTTTTTTTAATACATCCGCTTATTAAACCAAAATCGTATTATATTCATAACGTAATTCGTTATAGTATTTGGCCATTATGATGAATTCGTCATTCCTATTGATATCGTAATAGCCGTATCGTTGCATCCCTAGTACAAACACTTTTACACGTAAAAATAAACTATGTTTTAAATGTTCACAAATCAATCTGCCTAGCCTTTTCCCAACTACGAGGGTGACACTGAAAGTTTTTCGAAAATCAAAAACTGAACAAACTAGCAAGTTATTAGTTTAATTATATATTTTCAAAATAGTGTCCATTTACATCAATACATCGCTGCAACCGATGGAACCACTGAGAAAAGCACTGCCCACTCGTCCTTAGGGGTCTCTCGATGGCATTTTGAAACGCAGCCACTGCTTCCTCGGCGTCCATAAAACGTTTTCCTCAAAGTTTTATTTTTATTTTCGGAAGTAAATAAAAATCGCAAGGTGCGAGGTCGGGGCTTTAGGGTGGGTGACCCAGTAATTCTGTTTGCTTGGCGATGTGCGACGAGGCGTTGTCGTGGTGAAGGAGGATCCTACTGCGAGGTCGTTTCTCCCAAACTTTTTCCAAGACAAGTGGCAAACAATTCTTAGTGTACCACTCTGCAGTAACTGTTTTTCGACCCTCTAAAACAACTGTTGCGTAATGACCTGTCCTTCCGAAGAACGAGGCCACCATCTTTTTTCCCACGCTTCGACCTCTCTTCACTTTAGTTGGCAACTCCTCGGACAGACAGCAGACTGTCTCTTAGTTTCAGGATCATAACAATAAATCCAGCTTTCGTCACCCGTAAGTATGTCGAACACAGCATTTGAGTCACCTCCGTTAAATCTTTGAACCATTTCACGACACCATTCAACACGACGGAGTTTTTGGGCCTCTGTCAAATTATGAGGTATCCACCTGGCACAAAGCTTCCTGACCGCTAAATGATCATGGAGGATTTTGTGCACTTGACTCATACCGATGCCTAAGTTTGTCCAAATCTGCTCATAAGTCACTCTTTTGTCAGTCTCTATCATACGACGCACAACACTGATTTTATCTTCGGTCGTCGCCGTAGAAGGCCGTCCCTCACGCAGATCATCGGTGAGATCAGTGCGACCACGTTTAAACTCATTAAACCAGTTGTAAACAGTGGCACAAGATGGGGCTTCATCGTGAAAGGCCAATTGAAGTCTATCTTAATTTTCTTGTTGACATAAATGACATCGAAAGTCATAAAAAATCATTGTACGAAACACGAAAATTTTCTCGTGTTAAATTCATGCTGACGTGACACAGACAATTTTCAATTTGCCGCCAAATCGTAAACATATGACAAATGAATAAAATACATACACAATAATATTGGCAGAGTTCCATTTTCAAAATTTGAACAATTTTTTTTATAAATCGTTTACAAGTGGCCAGTTCTAAAAACTTTCAGTGTCGCCCTCGTATGTTGGGGTCGGCTTTCAATCTAACCGGATGCAGCTGAATACCAGTAGTTTACATGGAGCGACTGCCTATCTGACCTCCACAACCCAGTTACTGGGCAATACGATACCCTTGGTAAGACTGGTTGACAGAATCTCAGGCTTCTGACGATCCGTAATGACTGTCAATGATCCACGAATGACAGCCGGGACCAACGGCTTAACGTGCTTTCCGAGGCACGGAGGAGTCTCGGTACCAATGTAAAGATGGTCACCAACCCCGGCAAGCGTAGCTTAACCTGATGGATCGACCCGAGCGGCTGTTATTACTTAGCCACGAGATCCGCAGATTTAAATGTTCACAAATACGATGCCAATCACAGAAATATTTAACAAAATAACCAAAAAGACTGAAAATTAAGGGAATAGAAATGGATGCAATTATTAATAGGTGGCTCGTGTCGCACAGAGGTCTCGAGACGCCGAGTTGGTTTATAGTTTTGTACGGAATTGACGAAAAAGGTTTAGTGTACATGTAGATATTAAGACAGACAGGATATTAATTCAGTTTTGTTAGTTGTAATGGTAATCATGTCATTTGGCTTAAATAGTTTATTTTTACGTATCTTTTATATGTATTCTTTTATATTTTGTGAATGTGAGAACGTTGCAGAACTAGATTTTAAGTAGTTGGTGCTTGTTGACAGGCCTACATACTTTAAAAGCCAATTATTTTGAAAAGAATAACCTTGGAGTTTCTTGCCGGCTCTTTTCCTTAGAAAACAACCAATTGGAACCGTGTACCTAGCTTCTGACGTTTTATAAGTGCCCATGTAGGTTTATGTGAAATAAAATATTTTGATTGTGAGATGCTATTGGTTCGTGTAGCGAGTTTATTATAGTTTTCCATTAGACGGTTCATGTTTGCGGCTCTACCAAGGTTAGTACGACTTGCAGTTGTGGAAAAGGTAGTGTTTTAGCGACCAAATGTAATAGTTTGCTGTCGAGGTACAGCTATACTTTATTCCGCTAAAAGATCGGGTTTTTTTTAATGTTATAGTCTTTTGTCATGTTCTAGTATACTTTTATGTCATTGAAATAAGGTCTAAACTGCAATGTTTGAACTGAGCTCGTGAAATGCTATTACTATACTAGCATATCTGCATTAGATGGATCAGGAACGATGTCGCTATTTATGCTAAAGGCTCGTTTAGTAACATTAATGATATCGATCAAAAACTGTTAGAATGACAAAAACTAGTTCCTTGAAACAATTGAATTTCTAGTTTCTCAGAAATCAGACATTTATCATTATGACTGACTTTGATTCTGGTAAAATAAAGTAGAGTTGGAAAATTGGAACCGCTAGTAAGGTCTTATTCTTCTTTTCGAAACGATGATACTAATCTTTTCTAAATTACTTAGCCCCAATAGGTGGCCTTTTATGTCCTGTATGACACAATAGACACTCTAACAAATGGGTCATCGTCTGGTCAGGAGCACGCCACACGCACTGGATGGCAAAGGGTCCCTTTCATCGACCATTTTGCTAAAGTATGTTTACAGCGGCCTACTTGGGTGCGCAGTCTAGTAAGGCCATGTCCTACTGACGGACAAAGGTCTTTCATACAGAGCATTCTTCACCACTCTTGCTTAAGATGGGTTGGCAATTTCAGACTTAAGTATATTATTAACTATAAGTCCAGGTTTCCTTACGATCTTTTCCTTCAGAGATGTCAGTTATCTCCAAAATAAGTATAAATAAACTCAGAAAGTACATATGAATTGAATAAGTTATAAATTAGGTGAAACATTAGAAAATACATGTAAGTATCATAAGTCAACCGCATGTCGACAAAAGTTAATTACTTACCATTTCTGTTTCAAGGAAGTCACCAGCTTCCTGTTTCACTTGTGCATTCATTTTGTCATTCAGATAACACACGCCATTGAGGTCGATCGCGCTGTTGGAGAATATCGCCGCAGCACCAACCGACGCGTCTACTAACGGCTCGCTCTGATGAAAACATATCAAAGATAAGATTATATTGAGCTATATATTTGGTGTATAATACATATTATAAAACATAATTTATTTGATTACAATTCTTTACACTTAAAGATAAATCCATAAAAAAGGTCTGGGAAAAGGGTGCGTGAGCCCCCTCTCTGTGAGGGAGGAGGGGATAGCATATATGCCAAAATAATATATCATCATCATCACCCTATCTAAAAGCGATCATCGCTAAACCTAACTAAAAGCGATCATCGCGCGAATATCCCAGTTTTTGTTCGGTAAACCGGAACGCGTGGTCGCGCCGACAGAGGACTTCTGGTTTTCCGAACAAAAAGTGACATTTAAACTTGACAATCGCTTATTCACGCGTTCATCGCTTTTGGTTAAGACGCGGGGGTACGCGGGGTCGTCGCGCCACCTAGTCTAAGAGCCTGTGCATATGATATGTTGCGGCACCGCGCCGCAAAGATTTCACCGTATTGGCGGTCACACAGGCGCTGCGGTGCCGTAGCGTTGTTATGCCGCAGCGCAACAGCATTTGTCAAACAACTATGTTTTTGACAACGGACAAACAACTGAGCGGTGCCGCTCCGGTATCACAACGCGTACGCCCCTCCCCGCCTCGTCTCGCGATCTGCAAGTCCGGTGTACGTGCGGTACGACACCGGAACGCACCGTGTAACATAATACCATGGATATTTGTATATAGGACGCGGGAGCGACACCGCTCCGGCGCTGCACCGGCGCCGCAACGCATCGTGCGCACAGGCTCTAAGGACGTCATTGCCCTACGCTTCCCGATTCGCGGTCAGCATTCAAGAACATCTAACGGTCGTCACTGTTGTGTTTGGCCACTGCCACTTCTACTTGCTTGTTCAGACAACAATATTATTTTATACAAATGCGGTAAATCGTTAACTTACCAGTATAACATTCTCAGGAACTGTAAACTTCAATTGCGTTGGCTTTTTTGGTGGTGGCATCTCAGCTTCTGGTGCTTTGTGAGCATAGGCATTGTCTTTAGGGGTCAAATCTTTTTGTTCTCTGAAGAAACAAAACATGTTAATAGACAGACAGTTTCTTTAGAGTTACCTTCTAAACATGTTGGTTTTCAACATGGTCGATGACGCCCCCCTCGTGGGCGTTTGAAACTTTCAGGGGTGCAGTAGTAAGTCCCAGAGAAAATTAGAGGGCTTTGAGATGGCACAGAGGGGGCGTGTGGGCAGGTTAGTAATCTAAAAAAACCGGGCAAGGGCGAGTCGGACTCGCACATGAAGGCTTCCGTACCACCATACAATATTTTTGAAAATACTAAACGAAGAATGTTTTTCATCTGAAATTTTTAAATCGCAAAGATATATATGATAAATAGCTTATAAATCGGTTTTAGTATTTGTTGATTAAGTATAAGGTACATGATATTTTAGAAGTTTCAAAGTCCTAATTTTTTTAGTTATTGCGATAGAGTTCATACAAAAATGGTCTAAAACTGGCAATTTTTACGGCCCTCTATTTCTTCATTTTTTAAGATATTTTTTTTTTAAATTATATTTGTACTCTCTGAACTCTAGATAATGACAACGGATATGCCAGGGTAAGTTTTATTTTTCATATTTAAATATTTATAGCAATTTATTTATTATTTGTTGTTATAGCGGCAATAGAAACACACAATCTGTGAACATTTTAACTGTCTACATATTACGGTTCATGAGATACAGCCCGCTGACAGACAGACCGACGGACGGACAGACAGCGAAGCCCTATGGCTTCCGTTTGGCACCCTTAGGATGCGGAACCTAAAAAAACACGCTAATCACGTACTAAAGTAAACTTTAATATTGGTTAACTTTTGTTAATGTATGTATTGTAATCAAGAAAGAAGGAGATATGCCCGGTAGTTGAAAATGTATTGAAATCCAATGTCTTCACTACATCCCCTCTACCTTCAATCAATCTGCCTAGCCTTTTCCCAACTATGTTGGGGTCGGCTTCCAGTCTAACCGGATGCAGCTGAATACCAGTATTTTACATGGAGCGCCTGCCTATCTGACCTCCACAACCCAGTAACTGGGTAATACGATACCCCTTGGTAAGACTGGTGTCAGACTTTCGGGCTTTTGACGACTCGTAACGACTGTCAAAGATCCACGAATGACAGCCGGGACCAACGGCTTAACGTGCTTTCCGAGGCACGGAGGATTCTCGGTATGTAAAGATGGTCACCCATCCACAGACCAACCCCGGCAAGCGTAGCTTAACCTGATGTATCGACCAGTGCGGCTGTTGTTACTTAGCCACGAGCTCCTCCCACATCATCACACATCCCCATCCCATCCCCATTACATCCCCACTACCTTGTGACTGACTAAATCGGAAAGTTATCGATTCTCCCTTTTATTACTATGTTAAAATTTTTGGGAGTTCTTGAAAAAATTATAAATTAAAAACGATATGTAACATGTACTAAGATGATATAAATAAACAATAAGTAAGTAAAAAAAAGAAATATTAAGTAAATCAAACTAATTCAACATTATGAAAAAAATTAAATGAGTATAAAACAAGATTTCACATCGGTCTTCCAATCAGGCTATAACTGTTGACAAATTGAAGAATAAACTTTAATAGTAATATAAATTCATACGACAATCGACATTATTGTCGATAGCCTACGTTAGTGGATCTGTACAACCACATCACTAACCCGTCGCAAGACGCTGCGGCCGTACTAACGATGCGACCGCTTAAAGAAAATATCGTTTTGTGATTTTTACATTGCTTGTCCAGTCACTTAGCAACATACTTAGGTAGTGATAAAGAAGCAATGTATTTACTGCAATAATAGTACATTCGCTGTGGTTTATGAAAATTAAAATAACGTAGTAAAGGCAAAAAATATTTTACGATTAGTTGTTTTGCATGATTTTCAACACAAATATAGGAAAATACTTGTGCTGCTATATAATAAGTTGTTCTATTATTTATAAAGGTTCTAGGTTGGCTTCGATTTTTACAAGAAACCACTAAACAACACGGTATTCTTAAATGTTATTACGATCGCGTTCGAAAGCGCACTAGTTACCGGAGACGGCCATTTGCCTGAGGCATGATCATTGTGATCAGAACGCGCGGACACAAAGACGCCCCCATGCCACTTCTCCTGTTATTTATATTTCTATGATTGTAATCATTTATACCATGTGTGCAAAAATTCACATATTTCGGTAGTTCGGGAAGTGGTTGAGAATTTAACAGAAAGATTCCATTAAATTCAGATCTACATTAAATTGGACGATATGATATTTTTTAAATTCTTAATTAGAATTAATAAAATTCAGAACTTCCAATTTCACGTGAAATGTTTTATTGAAACATTCTTCTTTAAAATCAGAAATAGGATAGGGGTCATATCCTATTTTACGACTATAAATATCTACTTATTACACGTTTAAATATAGGTAATAATGGCAATAGCTATTTCAGATTCGCAACAGACGGAAAGTAAAAAAAAATTGGCAGCTCTAGAAAAAAAAATCGAAATGTGTACTGGGACACATAGTAGAAGTGAAACTTCAACGGGCAAGTGGAAAAACGAATCGCAACGGACAAGTGAAAAAACGAATGCCAACGGACAAGTGCAAAAACGAATCGCAACGGACAAATGGCAAAACGAATCGCAACAAAATTTTAACTTGAAGTTTTAAGAGCAGATTGTTACTTGTCCTATTTGAAAACCTGCCCGTAAAACTCCCAGTACACATTTCGATTTTTTTCGCAGGTTTACTGCAAATTATGATTTGGTTCGGTAAGGTACATTTTAATAAATGCATTTTTTAAACATATTTTATTTTATCAACCAAAAAAACTGAATTCAATCCGGAACCAAAAAAAACATCTCATCATCAAAATTATACACATACAAAGGAACATTAACGAATGCACATCTTTCGTCATCAATCTTCATTCGGCTCATCTGCGTTATAATCAATGAAAGATACAATCGGCTTATGGTAACTAAAATATGATATAAAAACTTGAGATTCCAATCTATTCTCTCCCTCCGCCGCTGCCGCCTCTCACCACGCGATATAACGTCTACTCTTTCGTGACAGTAAAAATCCTAATACCGGTCTATATAGAAGTTTCATTTTTTTTTTTTTAAACCCAGTGTGCAAAATAAGGTTGAGTTAGGTCAATCTCACCCCAGTGCCAATAGGGTATTTAAATAGAACGTGTAAGAATTAACATTTTACGAAAAGAAAAGGAAAGACGACGAGAGCATTTTTTGTGCTTTTAGTATTGGCCACAGAGTAGTGTACAAATGGAGTGATACTAAAGATACACTAGACACTTTAGACTGTAAAGTAAACAGACGGCAATAACTCATGTTATTTAAGTATCGTCCATTTGAAAGATAATGCGAAAATGCATAGGTAATTATACTCGTAATTATGTTACGGAAATGCTGATGCTCCAATAAACACGCATAATAAAAAGTAATTTACGCAATATTCCCATAGATGTCGCCGGATATCACTGTCACACTACCATACCCACTATATTCGTTTATGCCTCGGTGGTGCTTAATAGCTAATGTTATTTTAATAGTTTTCTTACTTTTTAGGCGTAGGGTGGTAGCTGTCATTTTTTTCCGTCTGATGTTGTGTTATCAAATCACAAGCCTTTCCAAGTATCACAATAGAAACAAGTACTCTTACTGATATCAGGCACAAATATGCTATGGATATTAAGAAGATTGCTGCGAATCTGAAAATAAAATGGATTAAGTACTTGATAATTCTATAACTAAGTACATTGTAGAACCAACTTTTACCATCCATGCTTATTTTGTGTAGTTCAGATAAATTGAACTATCTGCCATTCTTTAACAGCAAAATAACAAGACAGCATTAAGGCGCCCGCGACAGACGCGACGCCACACCGGTAGAACAATTTCTGTGAAGTTTTTATAGAAATTGTTTTACCCGACTTGCGTCGCGCCTGTCTGCGGGAACCACAAATGAAGATAACCATTATATTATTATATAGTAACAGGTGTACTTACCCATCCACTTTCACAGCATGAACCAACACTCTAGTAATAACGACACCTAGAGGCAATGGTATAAAGCCCATTCTGCGTGCCACTAAATCTGAGTGGTCACTAAAGGCATGCTTCTGCCTTGTTTGAGCGACGTCATATGCCAAACTCACTGTGTATTCTCTATATACTCCATAGGGAATCTCATTGAATCTGACGAAAATAAGAAAAAGCATATAGGTATGGTTTATCTGCTACATCACTTTTTGAGGTATTATAATTGTAAGTATTCTAAGGACCAAAGAACCAGACTATTAAAATAATCATGAAATTAAAGTTACCTGGTAATGAAAGCATGCTTGACCCAATCAATGATGACCTCAAAAGTGAGGACAAGCACGCAATCAGGTGCAAGTATCCAGAACCGTTCCTCTTTCCACATGTACTCCTTCATAGTTTGCAGCACGACTATAAATAGCAGCACAGACAAATGGAGGCGCTCCCTCACATCGCTACAGGACACTTGGAAGAGGTTGTTCTTGTCAAACTTCTTGAAGACACTGCCCTTCAATTCTACGAACTAACAAAAATAAACTTTTTTTTTTGGGCAGAATATATCAAAAGCTAAATTTTTTTTTTTTTTTTCATCTATAAAGCCCAGCAATCAGCTTACAAAAAGTTTACAACACATTAATGGTTTCCAAAGTTTTGAGCTTTTCAAATTATATAGCTTGTATGATTCCAACTTGATAAGCAATAAGAATTTATCTTACTAATAATACTTACATTGTTAGACATCATTATGATAAGAAGACTTTTATTATTGGAGTTGAAGGCAACATTCAGTGTCGTTGCTTGAAACAGTACTAATAAGCTATGAAGAACTGAATGTTTTCTTAAGGATAATGTATTAAAAACACCGAATGATAAAAACTGTAGCCTTCCCTGATCCGACTTTCTGTAGATTTACTGATTTTATCAAAATACTAGCTATTTCTCGTGGCTTCGCCCGTGTGGAGGTCGGATTATCCCACGGGAATGTAGCATACTACCAGGATGAAAAGTACCCTATGTCCTTATGCAGGTCATAGTCTATCTGTGTGCCAAATTTCATCCAAAATCTGTTCAGCTGTTAAGACGTGAAAATGCAGACAGAGTTACTTTCGCGTTTATAATAGTATATACAATAGTGATGTTGACTGGCGAAAAAAAAAATCTGTTTAGTCAGTCAGTTAGATAATAAAAAAATAATAAACACGTATTTTTTGCTTTATCATACTAATAAAAAATGGTTTAGATAAAACGCATCAAAGTTGGGGAGTGGGGGCTCGTTACGTCACAAGTCAGTATAAAATCTACCGAGGAGTGACGTCATGCTACATTTTAACTCAATATATTGCCGTAATGTTTTGATAACCTTAAAAAAAGAAAAAATATGTGTCCAATATTTTTTAATCATCTATCTGAAGGACAAAAATATGTTTTTTGTCGACTTCCTTATTATATTATTATAGTATGTATAACACAATTTACTGTTAGATATAGACGTCCAATTTGTGTTATCAACAAGTCCACAAGACTTCTTACTACAATTGATAATATTGAACAAACACTACAGCTGTATTTGTAAAAATATTTGTGTTATTTTGCACATAAAAAATTTAATTACATTGAAATAGAGTATATTTTTTATTGACCAACTTTATGTTAATATTTGTTCAAATACCCTAAGCAAAGTGCCTGCATTAGATATTATTGATTGTTCAGTGATTTTAAGGATAATCAGTGTCATTGGGATTTCTGTAGTGCTATTGTTACTCCATTTACATAATACTCTGTGCCACTGTCTGTGTATTACTCATTGAGTTTAAATATGTTTATACTGAAAAGTATAACATTACTACAAAGTCTTTAATAATTGAACCTTTCCACATAAAAATATTTTGGTTACTTATTGTTTGAAAACAGGAGAACCCTGACAATCCAGGACCTGATTGTACAGATTCAACGATTTTTTTATTTAGTTGAAAAGGATACAGACATATATCATTGCAAACAACAGATGAGGTATAACTCCCAAATGCTCCCTCCTTCTATCTCGAGGTTCTGTTGCTGTCCAAAATAGAGCATCAATGGTATCCTGCCCGAAAGCTGAAAACAGTCTATCACCAACCTCCAACATATTGTAAAATATATACAACTTCATCACACTCTGACTCTTCACTAAATGATACATCATGTTTGTGTCTATATAGCACATTAAAATACTGCATATTAGTAATATGAAACCTTTAAGCATGTCACATGTTTCTGCTGGTTTTAATAGACTTTGACGAGAACTTGAATAAAACCTGTAACAAAGGACATAGTTTTTAATACTGTGTTTTACTTCATTGTATGAAATAAGTTTCATGAAATAGTGAAATCTCCAACCCAAAACATCTCCTGAAAAGTCTTCCAAAGAAGGTCCAAATGGCCATGATAAACCTCAATGGAAGAAATGTGTAAACAAATAGTAAAGAGTCTGCACATTGAAAAAATCCATAAGCCATAAACTTTTCCAATTCCTGAGGAATCTTAATAAAGGAATAAACTTTTTCTCTTCTGGCTGAAAACCGTTCTTCGTCATGTTCTAATAAATATCCTCGCGTTAGCTCTACGTGTAAAAACGCAAACAAGGAAGCTGCCTTCTCTCCATCTGTAATGTTAAATATCACAGCTATTACTATCCATAGTATCATATTATTTTCGCAGTCCATGCGGGATTAATCACTTTACCTTTGCATTTCACTTCTTTCACTCCTTTATCAAAACTTCCATCGCCGGACGAATTTTGAATATTGGTTATAGACTTGAAACGTAACCTTTTAGTTTGTTCCTGCACATCCTCATTTTTGATTATCATGTTGTTCAGATTTAAAATACCAAACTGCAAATCAATATTACATTTGTATAGATTTTGTTAGAATTTATCTTAGAATGCGGTAACTAAAGCTCCAAAAATTTATTTATTGACAGATTCAAATGACACAACATGGGATGATGACCTAACAAGTGATCTGACATGACCTGACAACCATGACAGCATGACAGATGACAGCCGAATGCTGATGAAGACAGCGGAGGCTGAACATTGTCAGAAGATACCACAGATCTACGCCACAGATCTGAGAATATACATATAACACTGGAGAAGCCCTAAGAACACTTCCCCTCTGTAAAAGTACAAGAACAAATGTTCTGGTACATACGTTCATAAAAACTACTTTCAAATCGATTCTAACACATTTCGTAAATCGTTCTATAGGCGCGCGGAGCTCCGTGAAAATGCCTATTTGTGCTGTTAAATGGTGTAAAAAGCGTTCAAATACGTCAAATCTACATAGAGAACTGAATAACTTTCCATAAGTTAAAAAAAAATTCTAAGATTTAGTCATGTTTTTGTTGAAATTTAAAATCCTAACCTCATAATACAATTCGATTTTTCATTCGATTCAACGATGATTCAATATAAAACGTAGCATGAATTGAGTATTTTCCTTTCCCCACCGACCCTTGCTCGACGATGCGCCAGCCCGCGTCAAAGCTGAGCCCGTAGTCTTAAATTTCCCGAATAATAATAATAATCTGTTTGATCCAGCCTGTCCCATCTTGCTGTCCTCCCCCCAGCGACGCCCTAAGCCGAGATCCGTACCCCACAGGGGGTGCCCTTAGCGAGCGTTCGCCTAATTTTTATTAGTATAGTTTATGCCCCTGGCTTTAAGTGTAGAAGCTTAAGGCACCCACAGGAAAGTCCGGTTAAGCAGCTACGACCTCCTCAGAGGTCAACTGCGAGATGCCAATTAGAAAAAAAAAAAAAAAGTATTTTCCTCACATTGCTTCTGTGACGTTACCGAGTCTGGCTATATCTCGTTTTTATGTTCGTAAAGATCAAAATACTTTTCTTTTGCATTACGTCAAATCAGCAAAACTTACACGCACTTGACATGCGATTATGTCCTCTAGTAAAAATGTTAACGAGACTACCGTAGTGTAGGGGTCATGTTTGAAACCAAAATTGACATGTCGATAATTTCCTAGTAAAAATTACTTAGTTATTATTTTTGATTGTTCAATGTTTTATAATTTGTTTATGTCCATTGAAGTGGTTGTATATAAAAAAAAAAAAGAATTTGACCAAATTTTTATTGAGATTACTTACATATTACAAGTTACTTTTCCGAAGTTATTTTCTCTTCTTATTAAAATGTAACTATTTATGCAACAGCTGTTTGATTTCATGGATTCAAGCAAAATTTTGAATGAATATCGATAACGATAAAATAAAAATTAATGGTACGGACTTCTCTTTCCGCTACCGCGTCCCCCGCTAAAACTCACTTTTTGTTCGGAATATTGTGCTTATGGCTTCTCCCAGTGTTGCCATGAACACCGTAATTACGGTAAATGAACCTTATTCAGCAAAAATTTACCACCTACCGTCGAGGCATGACAACAGTGACAAAATCTACCGTTATCTGGAAGGATTAAGATACCTGTTGTTGTAAAAAAAGTTAACTAAATCAAAACACAATTAATATATGTTATGGACGTATTATAATATGTATTATGAACGCACTCCGATCCCTAATATTTTTGTCCGACACTACAATGGTCACACCAGCAGACAAGTTCGGGGATTCCCCCTGTTTCGGGCCTTCTATAATGCTAACAAATTGAGTTTATATATATTAATTTCGAGTAATATTACAATCGTTTCATTTAGTTACATAGCATTCGTCGAATTTAGTTTGTTTTTGGTAACTTGTCAAGTCGTCAAGTTTTTACAGTTTCTTTGTTTAGCTGTCGATTATTTTTGTTTCACACGTAATATTGGGTGAAACTGAAAGTGACACTGACTCTCAGTCTGAAGTGGAAGTTCCGACTAAAAAAAGAAAACAGTATAAACACTAGTTTCGAGAGGAATGGCTACAAAAACATTTACAAAAATGAGGAGATTTTGGTGTTAGATTATCTCTCCTCACTAGTAACTTTACTTGTATGTTTGAATGACTTTAATAAAACTGTTACACCGTAATTACACCGTTTTTCTCATAACCCAATCACCGTAGTTTTATAAAATCTACCGTATTTATATAATGGATTTACCACCGACCAGATTTTGGACATGGCAACACTGGCTTCTCCAGTGTTTTATACTCCAGACAAAGAGTAAAGTAACTATATATATGGGCACAGATAGATACTGATCATCACGCGGAACACGTGGAGTGCGTGAATCAACGCACTGTGCCATCAAGATTTTATTGTACTTATAAGTATACTGGAAACAAGAAATTTTAATAAATTGCACACCATTAAAATTGCAATTAAATTGATTGTTTTGAATTTGGGAATAAGCGGGACATCCACCAGAAAAGCCTTAAGCCACGTCCCCACTAGGACAGCGCGGCTTGGCCCTAGTGGGGACGTGACTTTATAAATTTATCTGAAGGAAAAACTTTAAATTGTGATAGTTTGCTGAAACCCTATAACTAAGTACAAAGTGACTTTAGTCGCCGGCGGCGTCTCGCTAGCGATTTATAAATAAAAAATCAGACGTTCACACACAGATTTTGACAGCAGACTTGTAGCAATCAATTTCAAAATTTATGAATGAGAGAAATTGAAATCGCTAGCGATTGCTGCGTGTGTAACTAGCATAATGAGCACTGAACAATTAAGGGAACCGACCCAAACACTATTATTAACACAACTAGGAAAAACGAACATTTTATCAGCCTAGGGTAATTTAAGAACAGTCACATGCAGAACATGTGAACCCTGTGCACAAAACAACTCGTATGAGTATAATCCACAGGCGACTAAAGTTGCTGCGTATGTATCTAGCACAGCAGGGATCAGTATTCCTTATGACGGCTGTACAGTGACTGTGAGTGCTCTCGCAAGGTCTCGCGAAAAAGTTTCGAGAGGTGCTTTAGTCCGAGTACCGGCCATGTACACTCTCGCCTAGTTCAGTTGAAGTTCAGAAGATCCTTTGACTCGGGCACAAACAATTGACACGGGACGGATAGCTAGCGAGGAACGCCGAGACGCACCGAGACGGGCTGAGTGCTCTCAACATCTACATTCTCGTACTCAGCCTGTGTCGGTGTGGCTCGGCGAGAGTATACAGCTGCCATTAGGTTCCACCCTCATTGTTGCCCCGACAGGGCAGTAGCCTACAGACGTAAACAAGATAAACAATATATTTTGACTTTCACTTTCAATATTTTTAGTACTGTGCTATTGCGTCCTCGAAAAAACCATTCTCTTTTATATTGATCTAAATATCTCTAGTTATAGCATTCGTTCACATAGGGTTTACTATAGTATCTACCTACCTTCCCCATCCTACACACAAAAGTGCGTTAACCACTTCACAAACACATGTTTTTTTTAAATACCTGTGGGTATTGAAAAAAATCATACACACCAAGAGAACAACACTGCAATAAAATTATTATTAAATGTTATTACTGTGTAAACGAATATTTAAATGATCAATCTCTGAAAGTCATATAAAATACACAAAAAAAGGTTTTGTTTTTAGAATAAGTTAGATTATAACTAGTTAAACAATAAGTCCTCATCTCTACCTTTCTACTATCTTTCTTTTGCTGTGCCCGACAGGGTCCACGATTGTTCCTCAAGCAAATGTTTACCACCTAAGCACATACATTGTGGAATGCAATAAAGAATTGAGTATTGAGTATTGAGAGACACACACTTACACACGCACACATAAACTCACATACTAACACTCTAGCTGACACACACACTCATCCTTCAACCATACCACCTCAAAATACACTGAAAGTACTGAAATTATCTATTAGGTTATTGAATTCTTTATCTTTTTCATTCTCTTTTACAATAAAATTGTATACTGCATGAACTATCGCACCACTCCACATGTCACTTACCTTTGCCTTTATAAATTGCGTGTCAAATATGTGGCGAAACTCCTCACAAAAAATGCTGTTTTTTTTTTTTTGATCCCTTGGCTGACACTGACTCCCAAAATACAGGCATCAGCTTAGTTTGGAAGTTAGGATAAAATCTTTGTAATCTTTTCATAAAAACAAAGTCCCCCGCCACGTCTGTCTGTCTGAACCTGAACGCGTTAAACTCAAAAACTACCGAACGGATTTTCAAGCGGTTTTCACCAATGGACGAAGTAATTCATGCGGAAGGTTTTTGTGTATAATTCATTAAGGTTTTGTGTAAATTGGCTGAAATATGACGATTATTTTCGAAAATATCGGAAGAAATCATGCTGACTGGCAGCTTAACTGGCGTGCGCCGCGTAAGCCGTAGGAGATACATCAAACTTATGTTCCACAGAATTGTAGAAATATATTGAAAAGTTCAACAAAAAAGTCCGCAATAGCACATGTCTATCTTCTAAGGAAGACCTACAGCACCATTTTTATCTTTCAGAATTTCATAATATTTTCATTGTTATTTTCGAAGCTATTTTGACCGTTATTATACCTATTTATCCTTTTCCAATAAAGTATGTTATTTAAATTGGGCATTTAATTTAGATTAAAATATGCCTTACATAATTTTATTAAAAACAATATTTTAAAAGATATCACAGATTCAAAATTATGCGTAACAATATAATTATGGTTGACGACAACGCGGGCACAGCAGCGGTAGGAGTCAATGACCTTTTCCTCGGCCATTAGGTATCTAATCCTGATAATATGTACCCGTGGAATATTTTCCGACATCCACGCAGGCGAAGTCATGGGCAAAAGCTAGTAAGTACTTAAACTGTAAGATTGTGGCTTATATATAGTGTTTATTATAATTTTATGTATTTTTTATTGACAAATAAACGTTTTTTTCTCGTTTTAATTAGGGTTCCGTAGTAAACAAGGAACCCTTATAGTTTCGCCATGTCCGTCTGTCTGTCTGTCCACGGCTTAGCTCAGAGACGGTTAGCACTAGAAAGCTGTAATTTGGCATATGTATACATATCTATTAATCATGCCGACAAAGTGGTAAAATAAAAACAGGAGGAAACCTAAAAAAATTTTTTTCTCTTCATTTTATATCAAGAAAAAAAAAAATTTTTAGGTTACCTCTCCTACACGTAAAGTGGGGATGTTTTTTTTTCCCCTTCACTCTATGTTGTAAGCTTTTAACTGAATTTTTTTGTTTGAGTCATGTGTGTCCCCCCCCCCCCCCCCCTTCTACCTAAATGGTTGTACTTGGACTTGTGAAAAAATCCACAACAGTAGTATATATACCGAATATATAGAAGGAAAATTATGAGATCTAAGGAGACTGTACAGGTTAACGAGAAATAATCAACCAACGGTATGGTTTAGGTCGGCCCGGGTACATTAATAGTACGTGACCGGTTAAATTTGCAGTTTGAAAAACATGATCTCCCATACATACCGTATGGGAGAACACGTTTTTCAACTACAATAATAAATAAAAAATAAAATAAAATGTTTTTACAATGTAAGTTTGTTCTTGGGATAAATCCATCCCACCCTTCATTATGCGTGGTCCGACACGCACTTGGCCGGTTTTTTTTTCAAATCTACACAACCAATCTACAAATCGCCAAAAAATCTGTTCAAGCGCTAAACAAAGTTGCAATCGTGAAGGCGAATCCCGTTACAATCGTGAAGTAGGTACGTTTTTACTTTTACAAACTCACGAGGCTCGGACGCGCGACTTGGCCTCACGGAGCCGGAGCCGCGCTGGCCTAGTCGGACGCAGCTTTAGAAATTGTGCATGCTTACATACGCAGCTTCAATGATAAATCGACTAAATCAACGCTCTCTGGTCAACTCACTATTTGGCACGCTATCTCCGTTCGTTCATCGTCAAGCTGAAATTCGTTCGTTGCCTGCCTACGTTAGCGGATTTTGCTACTTTTAGTTCTAATTTTATATCTAAATGTTGTAAAACTAAGTCGGAACTAATTAATTCTTTCTCTGAAAAGATTATTGAAGCTACTAAGTGTACAATAACCATAATTATGGCTTCGAGTGAAGGGCGAAGTGCTCAGTCAAACTTGCATCAGCAAGACCTAACCAAATTGGTGAGATAAAATGTTCTAATTAACAGTTCTAGAGGAGATATTTTGGTTAAGTACTGCTAACATCTGGTTTAAGTTTTTGAGTAATGTTTCGGTAATCATTTAAATTCACATAACCTTCGTGTTTAATACACATGTACAAAAGGTTGTTAGACTTTCATTAGGTACCTATTGCAGTACCTACATAAAACCTGTTATTTATATTATACTTTTTACCCGACTGCGGCGGAGCCCAACAGGAGGGTAATGTTTTTATTGATTCATACCCCTGATAAGTTTACTCCGTATACAATACGAAAGACTATAAGGTCAGAGTCACTTTGTACACAATAATTATTTATATAGATATTGTTTTCTTATTTCAGGATGTTACCAAATTGTCAGCCTTATCACCTGAAGTAATTTCAAGGCAGGCCACAATAAACATTGGCACCATTGGTCATGTAGCTCATGGCAAGTCAACTGTAGTAAAGGCTATTTCAGGAGTGCAGACTGTAAGATTCAAGAATGAATTGGAGAGGAATATTACTATCAAGTTAGGTATGTATATCCCTATCATTTGTTTTTCAGCCTATAAGTAAAATGTCCCCATGTTTTGTGAACCCAGTCATTATGTGCAATCAGAAGCCCTAACCCAAGCATGAGAATGTGACATTCACCAACCCGCATTGCGTCTGTGTGGTGGATTACACCCAACTCTCTCTCGCAGAGAGTAGGCCTGTGTCCCAACGGTGGGAATGTTATAGGCTGATTATGCTATGGGCAGTCAGAAGCACAACAGTCTGACAATCATTCTTCCAAGAGATACTGCATTGCCATGAAAAATACTGATATTCAGATGCCTCCAGTTAGATGAAGCCATCCTCAACATAGTGTTGAGAAATGGTCAAGATTCAAAGTCACTTATGCTGTTTTGGGCCAACCATTTGAGTTTTCCAAATATACCATCATTCAATGTTATGTATAAAATTACATTTTAAATGATGATTAAATGTTGTTTTGTTTATTAGACTAAGCTAAAAAAGCCATATCTTTTAAAAATAAGAATATACTCAGAAAACTTACTTTATGATACAGTAGACACAGATGCAGAAATTTAGAAAGACTCTTTAATCATTTGTTCAGATGCTTTGCAATATACCATGTGAAATGTATTGTGAACTCCAAAGTAATTATGTAATCTTTTTTGATCTTGTAAGATTGATGTAAATTAATCCAAACACATGGTATGTTGCAGAGCGCCTGTCCAACTCGGTCATTAAAATGTATCGTGAAAGAGCTGATGAGAGGCATGAAAATGAGTTCTTTGAAAAGATGAAGAGGTCGAAAAAGAGGCACTTATGTGTTGATTCTGAAGACGAATTAAATATGCCTGCACCAAAGAAACAAAAAAAAAGTAGACAGGATTCCGAAGAATTCATTATTGAAAGAATTCTTGACTTCAAACTTGAATCTGGAAAGGAGTACTTCTACATAAAATGGAAAGGATGGCCAGACAGTGAAAACACATGGGAACCAATTGAACATCTTGACAACTGCCCTAATGTACTCAAACAGTTCCTTGTGGATGAAGAATTTAAATATTGCAATGAAATGGAAAAGTTGAAGGAAGAAATTTCATTTGGAAACCTGCTTAGTGAAGAAAACCTTTTAAAAAGGTTTGATGAAATAGAAGACAATGATATTGCGAAATTAAAAGAAATCTTAACATTGAAATTGCTTGCAATGATCATTTTACCTGAAGAGAATGAAGGCTCAGCCACAGGACTTGTGCAAGAAGCAAGAGATATTTTGCAACTCTATGTTGTAACCAGAAAACGATGTCAGCAGTTAATCAAGTTAAGAAAATGGGAAGAACATTTAAATCAGGTTGATAAATGCAAAAAGCTTATTGTAGAGAATAATTTTGACTTTGCTGGTCCTCCAGAAAATTTTACCTATATTAATCAATGTATACCTGGCAGTGGAGTCACAATCCCTGATGACCCACCCATTGGTTGTGAGTGTACAGCTTGCAACTGTCGCTCAAAAGCATGTTGTGGCATGCAAGCTGGTCTATTTGCTTATACTGCAAATAAAAGACTTCGCGTTGCGTCAGGTACTCCAATTTACGAATGTAACAAAGCCTGTAAATGTTCATCAGAATGCAGTAATCGTGTAGTTCAAGGTGGTAGAAATATTAAATTGAGTATTTTCCGAACCGCCAATGGATGTGGATGGGGAGTAAAAACAGAACAAAAGATAAGGCAAGGACAATTTTTATGTCAATATGTTGGAGAAGTTATTACATTCGAAGAAGCTGAAAAACGAGGAAGAGAATATGATGCTAATGGTCTCACATATTTGTTTGATTTGGATTTTAACTCTGTTGAAAATCCATATGTAGTGGATGCGGCAAATTTAGGAAATGTCTCACATTTTATTAATCATTCCTGTGATCCTAATCTTGGTGTGTGGGCTGTTTGGGCTGATTGTCTTGATCCTAACCTGCCTATGTTAGCTTTATTTGCTACACGTGATATTGAAATCGGTGAAGAACTCTGTTTTGATTATTTACAAAAAGCTTCAGACAGTGAGGATGTTGAGACAAACAGTTCTAGTATTAGTAAAGATAGTTCCTACGATACTGATATACCAAGTGGGTCTGAAGCTACTTTGGGTATAACACCAGTATCACCAGTCAAGTCTAGATTTGAAATTCAACAACAAAATAGGGCTATGCTTAGAAATCTTACAGAATGCAAATGTGGTGCTTTAAAATGCCGCAAATATTTGTTTTAAATACTGAGTTTTCCTCTCAATAAATAAAAAACAGATGAATATAATTTGGGCTTGGAAGAATCCCCATCTTTTTTTAATTTGGAAAACTGGATCAAATATTGGGCAGATATAATATATATAGCCCTGAGTTTTTCAGAAAATTAAGGGAATCTCATTAAGCTGTACATATAAATAATTTATATCAGACTTCGATGCATGATAAACAAAATCTTACCTATAAAATTCCTGTTTCCATGAAATATCTGTAAATACGGGACTGACATATTACTTTTTTGCTGTTGTGTACTTATATATTTTTGAAAATTAGACATTTTACACAATTTTGACTTAAATTTGGAAATGATGACTGTGTGAGAAATGTTTTGAATGTATTTTATAGAAATGTGTTTAATTTTTGGACTCAATTTATTATTGAAATAATAATTGTTGATTTCACTAACTGCCTTGTGCAACATGTAGAGTAATGTATGTAATGCATAATAAGAAATAAGCTTACCCACACTACCTTTTTCCCAAGTTATATCCAATTGCTATTATGATTCAAATAAAGGCTGGTCCACACCAAATGCATCTGCAGCACACATGCATTCTGTTCGTAAAGATGTTATATATGTGGGATCCAAAAGCAAATCTGCCACTGTTGGTATAATTTTAGACCAACAGTGGCGGCCTTAAGACCCCACCATATATACAATTAATGAATTATACAACATGTTGTAAAAGACAGTACTGTCCATTAAATTGACAAGAGATTATCTTTAAATATTTTATTATTCTGTCTTTAATTATTGTAAATGGTTCTAACTATTTTAAGGGTTCATGCACGAAAAAACCTCTTTTATCAATTTATCTCCCTCTTTTATCTTATCAAATTGTGAGAAAGCTTGAAATAATTGAAACATAAATCTGTGTGACTATAAAAGTACAGTTTTCATGGCGCGAAACCATTTATGTCATGCACAATTTATTAATTTCGCCTTATAATAACTTAATGAAGGTATTGTATTTTCATGAAATAAAATTATGATTCTGTTTCAAGAATAACTCAAGAAATTTTAAAATCACACATTAGTGTGATATTAAAATTTCTTGAAAGTTTTGCTTATTAATAGGAAAAAGTCAGAGGCGGCGTTAGGCGTCGGCGACTGCCTGACGCGTCGCATTTTTTTTTTACAAGTTATTAATATTTTAGTTATTCGTATTTATTTCCCTCCCGGCCCCCAGTCTTGGGGAGCCCCCGAATGTGGAGAACATTTTAATGAAATCCTAAACACAAACAATGCCAAAATATGTTTTAGTGACGAACGAGTAACGAAGTTTGTAGTGGGAAGCTCCCTACATAAGCATAAACGTAGCATGTTAACATTTTCGAGTTCGCTTCGCTCGCTCTTCCATTTCACTTTTCTGCATAGGTCGACAATGTAACTCCTATTTCTGTATAAATGTTCAAAAGAAAATTTTACCTATCTGAGACTGGAGATTAGTGATTTTCCGTTTGAAAAATCCTTTTAAGCCACCTGCAAAACTAAGAACTCGAATTTTAAAAACACAATCAATTTTGTTAAATTCTTTTTCCCTTTCTCACAAACAGTGAACAAAAATGATCAAATTCAGTCGATTTCGTGCCCGGCCCCATAATTAAAGTTAATAAATAAATTTATGCACATTTACATGAGCTTAATAGTACTTGTCGCTGCCACTAATAAATTGCGTGTAAACATGCTGAATCAGCGCTTAGTATTAGTGTAGTACTTATTAAGCTCATCTAAATGAGGCATATTCATTGAACTTTAAGGTGCTGAATTGCCTTATGTATATACAACTACTAGATTGAAAGTATTATAGTAAAAATGGATATTTTTTAGAATCCATGTTACATTTTGATAGTTTATATAGGTTTCTGGTTATATTATAACTTGTTAAGTACAATATGTTAGTGTACTGAACAGTTTTAGACTACATTGCATTATTGATAGAATTATGATAGTTTTATATTTCTAGAAATTTAACTCTTTAATGCGAATTTTCTTACAGTATAGTTAAGATGGTAATAAAAATGTTAATTTACAAAAAAAACATTTTTTTTATTTCTGCGTGTAATAACAAATCTTAGTAGTGTAACTGGAGGTAAAGAAAATGCCAAACTACGAGTAAACAGCGGTTGGTTGTCAATAGTTCGGAATTTCAAATAGCTGATCATTGGATTCAGCAGAACAGCGATTTATTACATTCTACTGTACTGTACGTTTACTGACTGAATCTGTTAAATATAATTTACTAAGTTGTGACCACTGCAGACCCTAAGCCTCCTTAGTCCTTACCCTCCTTCCACTCATTTTGGTTTGAAGATTGCTGCCCTACCAATCCTTTAATATGTGTTTAGCTCGTCCCTATTTCCCCTCTAAGAAATACTTTAAAATGACCCATTACAATGTTTACTACAGGTTACGCTAATGCGAAAATCTACAAATGTGACAATCCAAAATGTCCGCGTCCTACAAGCTTCATATCGGGCGGTTCGTCGAAGGACGATAGTTTCCCGTGCCTGCGACCTGCCTGCACAGGCCGCTTCCAGTTGGTGCGTCACGTGAGCTTCGTCGACTGCCCTGGGCACGACATTCTTATGGCCACCATGCTTAACGGTGCTGCGGTCATGGACGCCGCATTGCTTCTCATCGCAGGTGTGCAGCTTTTAATTTTAGTTCCTATTTTTTATTTTATTTGTATTGGTATACTTTACCAGCACCGGATCTACTTTTTTTTTAAGCGGGGCAAATCCCGTCGGCCGCCCCCGCCAATCCTTTATGAGGATGCTCTAAGGTAGCCCGCGAAATTCAAATTTTCTCTGAGTGAAAATTTTGGCAGCAACATGATTAATCAAATTTTATCGATCGATGCTGCGCCAATCCAACAGGCCAAAACTGTTGTAAAAAAGAAAAAGATTATAATGTGCTGCGCGTCTCATTCATTGCAAAGTTGCGGTGTGCTGTTTGGTGCACTTGTCTTGCTACGGTTGAATTTGTCGCCCCCTGAAGTTGGCGCCCGAGGCACGGGCCCCGGTTTGCCTTGATCGCTCGTCATAGATAATTCGTGCGCTGGCCGGCAAACTGTCTAAATCAAGGCATTTACCCATAACCAGAGCCTCGCAGATGTAATAGAGCCAGCATCGTGACTCGGCACGTATATTCAGAAGAGCCGTCTTATGATTTCAAAGAAGCCCTTGCTATAAACCGAAATAATCAAACCTTTGTTATGTCTAGGTAACGAGTCTTGTCCCCAGCCACAAACCAGTGAACACTTGGCAGCCATTGAGATTATGAAACTAAAACATATACTCATATTGCAAAACAAGATAGACCTGGTAAAGGAAGGTCAAGCCAAGGAGCAACACGAACAAATCGTGAAATTCGTGCAGGGCACTGTAGCTGAAGGAGCACCTATAATACCTATATCGGCTCAGCTGAAGTATAACATAGAGGTAAATTATTTTCACCAAAACCAAAAGATGTTTATTAATGCACAAACATCATACGTCATTATGATAATTAATTACTATTACTACACAACATCATTTAAAAATCCACTCCTCGACTTAAAACAACTGGCGTAGGTACTAAGATGCAAAGTGGTGCTGGGCACCGGGACCCGCGGTGTTTGGGTCCCCTCAGTACCCGAGCCGGGACGTCGACTAAGTCAATAAGGCCCCAGCCTACAGCCTAGGCCTCAGTCGGCGAAAGGGTTTTACAATAATGTGTTAAGCTAAGAAGAAAGACCACCGTGATTCAATAAGGCACGGGCCCCCAATTCATACTATAAATGGTCAAAAACAAATCTAACCTACCGAGTCAGGACTTGGGCTGCTAAAATTTTCGCGCTCGCTTTTACACCATACGTTACCTTCATTTCTTAAACTGTTCGAAAGAAACCTATCCAAGGCGGTGTGCTACGATTTCTGCACGGCACTATAATACAGCAGTTCCAAACTTCGCGCAGAAGGCTGCGCAATAACATTTTTTTGGAACCAAATTGTGACATGAGTCGAGTGTAAGTGAGAGAACATGCGCGAAAGATCGTAGTGCCTATGCTCAGAACTGCCAAGTTATATCGGCCGTATTGTAGGGTTTTCCGATTATCAATTGATTGATGACTTCATACAAAAGTTCCATTTAATTATTAATATTAACCGAAGAAAACAACAAAGATTGACAAATAGAGTTTGAAAAAAAAACACGCTGAGGAAATCGGTGACGGGGGCCCAACTGCAAGTTTGCACCAGGGCCTCTGATCTGAAGTTACACCACTGTTTGCAATGCGTAGGAGCGGAGGCCATTTACAGCATGAATTGACTGGGAAATAATATTTAAATAATGTTTCTAGGTGTTATGTGAATACATCACAAAGAAAATCCCGGTACCTTTGAGAGACTTCACATCGCCGCCACGGATGATTGTCATCCGTTCTTTTGACGTCAACAAACCTGGTTGCGAGGTCGATGACCTTAGAGGAGGTGTCGCCGGTGGTTCTATCCTGCAGGGAGTACTTACCGTTGGAATGGAAATCGAGGTAGCTACAGTACTTCTCCGGAAGGAAACCTTAGTAGTAGTTCCTGGCCGCAATTATGGCACAGCGAGTTATGTATGAAATGTTCGGCTTTGTAAGAGTGCGCGAGCGTTGGCTCTGTCATTCAAACATGTGTGACTGTCTCTTTCCAAATGTTGATGAGTTAGAGCGTGCATGCTGAGTGTAGGCAACGTCGCAAATAACTGTCAAATATTTCGCTGTTTTGAATAATTTAACAATATTACTATATGGAAATATGAAATATCACTAACCAGTGAACTAAAATATTGATTATGAAATGCAATAATTAATATCGTAATACCGAATATTTCGTTTTAGATGTAATAAAAGTATTTGGAAACTTTCCAAATGCCCTTATTTACACCTAAAACGGTTACAACATCAAATTCAGTGTGATAATATCTGTAAAGGTGTGTCGGTAAATATTTGACAGCTATTTACGACGTTGCCAACTTTTAGGATGAACGCTCTTAAGGCCTATTCAGATAAAAGTGATATCGCTGTCGCAGTCGGTAGACTGATCCAAAGTGACTTACCAGAAAGCGAACTAATATCCGTATCGAACGCGACAACGATATCGCTTATATCAGAATAGGCCTTTATATTTACGTTCGGGTACTTATATAAATTCAGAGTCATTACGATTCGTCTAAAAATGCCTTTACAGCAAGGAGTTACCATGCCACTTGACAGGAAGTTTAGTAAAAGCAAACACGGCACCCTTGCTAGTGTCACTTGCAGAGACACAATTTGGCCGTCACGTCAACGTCGAGACCATGCTTTTCCACATTCTAGTCTACGACTTTTCGTGTTTTTCTAATACATTCCGTTCCATAGGTGCGACCGGGGCTAGTCAGTAAGGATGCCGACGGCAAGTTGACGTGCCGTCCCATATTCTCCCGTATTGTATCGCTATTCGCGGAGCAGAATGAGCTTCAATACGCTGTGCCCGGAGGTCTCATCGGCGTTGGAACCAAAATTGAGCCCACGCTTTGCCGTGCTGACCGACTTGTGGGACAGGTACGTAGGTTCAGCTTGTATGCTGATCCAAATCGTATCCTAAATGATCGCTTCAGAAGCTTCAAAAGCCATTCTTTTTTTCCTAGGTACCTACTAAAAACGCAAGACACTAGTAAATTGTTGTATCAAAGGGATGACTATAAATATATAATATATATAAATATACTAATAACACACTGTGATTATCAATCCTCGTATAATTGGGCAAAATTCTCTTGCGTAGTAATGAAAAACAAATAGTTTTGTAATATCATAGCACCCCACAGTGATATGTTCTAATGAAGGATATTATGATCCTTGATATATTTTGTATAAACATATTCCGCCTCAGCCTTGCCCTTGTTAGTAGTGTCTCTGTCTCGTGCGAAGACGAAATAAATATAACAATTTTCTTTTATAGGTCCTTGGTGCTGTTGGTGCTCTGCCCGGAATATTTGTGAAGCTTGAAGTTTCGTACTACTTATTGAAACGTTTACTTGGCGTGCGCACTGAGGGTGACAAGAAAGCGGCTAAAGTACAAAAGCTGACCAAAAACGAAGTAAGGAATGCAAATCTTAGTCATTGACCTTTTAAGGCACATAATCTGAATCTGCAAATACGCGAAAGTTGCTAAAACTGTCTCTTAAACAGCACATAGTTCGAGAAAATCGTGTAACCACATATTATATCCCAATAAGCTAAGTATGTACGACAGGGAGGGCTTCATTAGGGCGGCCTCGTGTATGTTAAGAAATAGAAGATTGTGCATTGTGCAGTTACTGATTAAAACCATAAGTTTTGCCGTTTGAAGCACCAGACACAGACACTTTGTTGTGTTAAAAGAGAATTCAAAATATCAGGGAATAATAATGAATATCAGGATAACCTAAATTTTTGTTGTACCTTTTAGGTATTGCTGGTAAACATTGGATCCTTGAGCACGGGAGGAAGGGTAATCGCTACCAAAGCTGATTTGGCCAAAATTGCTCTGACAAACCCTGTGTGCACCGAAATCGGAGAAAAAGTAGCCCTTAGCAGGAGAGTTGAAAATCATTGGAGGTGAGAATGTTTGATTCAAATTGGGTGTATTCTATTGAATTTTGTAGGTAATGTTTGCGATTTATAAAACACGTTATTTTGTAAATTAAGAAATTATACTATCCTCTACATACATTAACAATTTTTGATTCCAGGTTGATTGGCTGGGGTCAAATTCAAGGTGGAGAGACAATTGAGCCAGCAAAGAATTAATGTTATGTATTTTATTTTTATACATTGAACTATTATATGTATTTAATAAAAGCAAATATAAATGTAAATAAAATTATTATTTAATTTCAATTAAACTTTACTACCTATAAATTAATTCAAAAGTGAGTTCATTTAGAGCAGGGGTTCCCAACCTTTTAACATACGCGCCCCCCTAACTTTTCTCTAAAATCGCTTCGCCCCAGAGTTATTTGGTCGACATATGCAAAAAAGTTTGAAGAATATAAGAGCGAGCTCGTAATTTTTCTGCGCCGGCCGCCTCGTACAAGGTAGATTAATTTTTAACCTTTTCTAATACCAAGAAAAAAAAATTATATATATAGTTTGGTTTGGAACCGCCGCCCACCCCCCTTAATGCTGTCTATGCCACCCAAGGAGAGGACGCCCAACCGGTTGAGAACCCATGATTTAGAGAAACATTTCCTGGGTAAACAATTTATTTGATTTTGTTCATTTACGCTTGCAATAATGAAATTTAGGCCATGTATATAAATGTGTTGATATCTTCATCATCTCGTCGCATATATTTGTGTTCGATGAGCCATTCTAGTTGCTCCTTTATCATCTTCTTAGAGGGCAAGAACATGTTCTTCAAAATTTCTACCAGTTCACTCTGAAAAGATAAAATAATGTGTATGGTAAATGCTCAACTAATGTAAATTTCTATTGCCTTATCTCTTTTCTAGGTTATGTATTCGAAAATAGACATCTGTAGTTCTATACTTTTCTTGTTTCACTATAGCTCGTAACATCCGGGCAGTAATTCGTCTTGGGTTAGGGTTAAATAGTTGTGTATTATTTGTATATTTTGTTTCCGCAAATTGCAGCGCTTAGTACTGTGAACTGTGATATACTAGTCGAAATTAAATTACGCGCCGGAAGTTCCGCGAACTTTGCTGACGCCTGCAATGCTTTTTAAAATATCATTCAAAGGAGTTGTTGGAGTTGGAGTTGGAGTTGCAAGGAATGTAATTTCCACGTAAGATGGGTCGAGTCGGGTGAACTTTGAGCCTTATTCGGATTTAGATGATGAATGTTATAGGATATGTCATCCTCATCAGCAATCGAATATATCGAAGCGTACATTTCGACGCCGAAATACGCGACGTAATTTCCGGTAGGTGTGTCGAATACGATATGGAAGGTCAGCATCATAAATACAGGGACGAAAAACTTGGCGCGAGGAGGCGAAACGCCGGAGCGTAACTCCACTGCCGCGATAAATCACGGCAACGCAGACAGAGCTCCGGCGGGATCTCATGGCGGCATGGAGAGTGCGATTGTCGCAACCCAGCGAACAACCATGTCCGGTGAGGACCTGCGTCAGGCGGAAGGTAAGGACGCTGTGGTGCCTCTCTAACCACTGTTCAGAGGGGACTTATCGCCACAATTGTGGCGTGCCCAGCAATTGTAGCATGGACATGGTTGTTTCGGGAGGTTCCTGTTCAGGATATAGCGGGAGGAAACGCCCGGGTGTGACCACTGTGTGGATTGCCCGGAGGACACGGTGGAGCATACGGTAGAGGTCTGCCCGGCTTGGGCGGGGCACCGCCGTGTCCTCCCGCGATCGGCGGCGACGATCTCTCGCGTCCGACCCTCGTTCAGGCCATGGTTCGGAGCGAGAGTGCATGGGAGGCCGCCACACTTCCTTCTGCGAAGCAGTAATGCTCGCGAAGGAAGAGACGGAACGCCTGAGGGAGAGGCAAGATTCGCGCCCTCGCGCCTCTAGTCGCCGCAGGAGAGGCCCCGGGCGTCGGGAGTCGCAAGTCGATTTCCGGGCACCGTAGGCGCGGGATTGCGGACGGTGGGCGATGGGTAGCTCGCCGTCCGATAAGAGCCAGGCCCGGGTCGACTGCGCGTTGTGTTTCTCGCGCGCCTCAAAGAGATGTCAGCACCAACTGGCGGTGTCCGTTAGGGCCAATGCCTGCCAGGGTTGCGAGTTTGTCTGAAAGGGATATCGCGGCCCCGGCACACAGGCAAGAGAAGTTATTTCATAATTTCCCACCCAAAAAAAAAAGGGACGAAAAACTGTTCAAAATCTGAATAACTACGAATTAAGTTATAGAATGAGTATGGAACACGACAACCATAATTCTGTTAACAAAATGCATTTGAGATTATAGTTTAATGAGTTTTCTTAGTTTAGTTTAATTTTTATCAGTCAGTTTGTCCCAATATTTTTGTAACTGAATGTACCAATCATTTATAGAAAAATGCTTCCAATAATTTTCTAAAAATATTATTTACCTGGAGAGCAGTATTTGTGATTCGTTTTCTCATCTTTAGTATTTTTATGATGGCTTCTTGAGTCCTTAATATTCGAAGCTGAACAATGGAATGATTATCTTCTATTTGTGATCTCTCAGTGCTCAATTGAAGTCTACCAATCAAATTAATTTTTCCTCGACGTTGAGGTTTCCCATTTTTTATTAAAGCAAATTCTTGATTTACCCAAAATGTTGTATTCTCTGTAAAATCTTTAGGATTCTGAACTACGGGTTCATAGGACAACAACTGCCTTTTGAGTTTTGGAAAAGCAACAAGGGACCATAATGTTCTCCTAAGTTCTGGATCAGGGAGTTCAGTTGCAAGTCTCAAGTTTTCATAACTTATCTTCTCCATTGGTCTTTGATTCCATGCAAACAAGACAGCCATTTGAAATGTGGTGACATCCAAGTCAAATCTACCAACAGAATTAGCAAATGTGATTGTACCATTGCTCATATGATGATACCACTGCAACTTACGTCCTGAATGTTTCTTCTTATAGAAGTCTTCCACTTCGGGTATGTAGTCCTCTAACTCTAATGGAAGGCTTACAGTAACTCTTTCAGATCCACGGGCCCATGCTCCAGCATTGAGTATTTTTATATTTATAGCATCATGTCTTGTGGTATCAGTTCTAAACTGAGTATTCAGATCTTCACTTACCTTAATATCTTGGAACATTCGAGCCAGTTTGTTAACATAGTCAGCAGGCATTCCCACCTCTCTGAGCCACTCTACCATGTCCTCTTCTTTTTCAGAATCTGCACTTGAATCTAATATTAACCTTCTAGTGAGATGTGCTTTGTGATATCTCATAAAAACATCCTTGTTTTCTATATACTTTAAAACCAACAATACATCTCTTAACCTTGATTCTATCTGCTCACTCGTTAAACGTTTACTAAGTGGTGTCTTCCGCAACAACATGTCACAGTAGTTAGCAAGAAGTTCAGGACACTTACTCTCAGGAGCTGTGCCTTTGCTGCCCCGGATTAGAGCTGATGATGGTAGTTCCAACTTAAAAACTGTTGTGTCATTTACAACACATTTGTAAGCCTTATCTCTGGCTGTTAAAAACCTTGGATCATCCAAAAAGGCATCTTTAGCCAATGAGCTGAAACTTTTAAACAAATCTAATAAACGTTCCACATACTTTTCTGAGTCTGAAGTGATTATATCTGCAGAAGCTACCATATCTGCTAATCCAGCAGATACTATGTGTGCCTCTAGGTCTCTTAATATGGGTGTAACTCCATCAGGCACTCTATCAAGCAGACGGAACATAAGTTGTAACTTCTCAGTTTGACCAGCTTTAATCAAAGGGGCACTCTCTGCAAGTAATGTAGGAAGGTGTTCTCCAATGAGTACTTTCTCACAACACTGTGTAAGTGCTGTAACACTGCCACTTCCTGGTTCAAGATATCTGTGAGCTCGAGCTTCTTCTTCTTTCAAACGTTGATCAGCATACTTCATATATGATTGAACTCCATTCACCAGTAATTGTTCACTAGCTTTTAGTTTGTAAAACTCTTCTGTTGCTTGCATATAAGCAGCCTCAAAGTTCTCCCTGTATATTTGGAGTTTATCCCCAGAGTTCGAGCATAAATTAACTGCAAAGACATTATTGATTATTATTTCATTTGAATATCATTTATAATTTTATTATGAAACAGAACAAAATCCCATGCAAACCCAACTTACCATATGATTCTCTTACACCAATAACCAGCTGTGAATCGAATGATTCACCATTACGTTCAGCTTGTACCAGCTTCATAGCAGAATCTTGTAATCTCTGCTTGATGTCCATGAAGATGCTTTGATTCCATGAATCCAACATCAATTTCCTTACCAAACTATCTTCTATGTTATTGTTGTTATTCTTCTTCTGAGTACTAGATGCGTTAGAACTTGCCACCTTGCTTACATTGTTGATAGAGTTTTCTAATTGTCGAAATGGAGTAGGTAAATAGTTGCACTGTGTAAAAAATTTGCCCCATTCGGCAATATATGCCTTTAGAAGGGCCTGGTCTTCCCGCTGGGCCAGTACGCGATTCTGAGCCTGCTTTATATACATCATTATATCTTGCTGAAGAGCATCCCTTAGCTTATATGGGCCTCTCTCATCCCATAAGCACACAGAGTGGACAGAACCAAAAAGATCTTGCCATTCTGTTTGCGTTACCGGCTCCTGCTTGAGTAGCTTCAAAACTATAGGTCGCATAGCAGGCCATTTATCCTCAAAAGTGACTTGTCCTTTATCCTGTAAAGAAAATCCATGAAACGATTTTACATCTCACTATACCATTAGAGATATATCATAATATGACACAATATAAAGAAAAGGAACCTTTAACATGACTTTATAATCAAAATAATACACTATTCAAACGAATACACTTCTCATAATCAAATATATCTGGCGAATTTTAATTTACGATTTGCAATAGTATTGAGTAGCTTATTTCGACGTCAATAAACGTGAAAATAAATTAAGCATCCAAAACTCAATTCGACTATTGTATGAGAAATAATAGTCGAATAAACTTTTAAAAATTATTAAAAAACTACGACATCTTATTTTATTGTAAATTATAATAATTAAATATTTTGTAGGTATCTCGGTTTCTAGTGTGAGATTATTTAGTAGAACGTGCGACAAAGCAAAATCTTCTGAAGACGAGGCTAAAAGCTAAAAAATCAACGCATGACTAAGTAGCAGAAGTGTTCAACACAAGTGAAATGAACTAGAAATACGCTACGGGTACGGACTCAACTTTTTATTTTTTTTAATTTACGGTAGCCTACTCTACATATCTTGGTAGTGAAAGATTCTCCTGCCTCAAGCAGCCTTTGTAAGGAACATAATTGTAGCTACACACACACGCAGTGATTTTAGGTGACCGGTGACGCAGCGCGGCGGGTGGCGCGGCGGTGGCGAAGCGAGTCGTGGCAGCTGCGAATGGTTGGAGATGTCAAAATATCACGTCTTCAAGTCATACTCAAATTTTGAAATCGGCATACAAAATCTGTGTGTAGACGTGAGACTGCGTGAGACGTAAGACATTCACAGAACCTCACTCAAGACTCAAGCATTACTTAAAACTAGTTTCAACCAATCAAAAGGCTTTAAGTAATGCTTGAGTATTGAGTGAGGTTCTGTAATACGGGCCTAAAATGCGACGTAACCACACGTTTTTAGGTTTTTAGGAGAGATGAGTCGTCGACCTTTGAACTTTCCGTCATACTTTTCAAGCTTAGGATTGGCTGAATACTAAATCACACACTGAACATCAAAAATTAAAACAAGGTGAACAAAATAAACCGGTTTGTGTCGCATCGTTCGACTAGTCCATCGCATTACTTTTTCGCACAAGCGAAACCAATAATTTCATTCGACCCGCATGTAAAAATATCAACTCCCATTTACTAGATTTAAAGTTCAAAGTTTGCTTGATTATTTTATTTCAACGGACGAATGAATTTGTATTACGTTCTCGCGTCGGTCGTCGCGTTGCCCAGTTTCAGTTTCAGACGTCTACGGATTCGTGTGTGTCTATCTGGCAGGCCCCAACGAGATTTATCAACAGGTGATAGGTTTACATAAGGACATTATTTTCTACCTATAGAAAATAAATAAGATATATTTTCTACCTCGACAGTTTTTGATTAAATGATGTTTCTATGAAGTGTCTTGCTAGCGGGCCCCTTATGATTATTTTCTTTATTTAAAATTCTAACATATAAAATACATTTTTAAATATTTCTTAAATACTATATAAAAAACATTTAAAAATATAAAAAATAGTGTTCCGCCGGTGTCGGGAGCAGGGTCCAAGCTACCGGTGGTTAGGGCTGCAGAGACAGGAACCTCCTCACAATGCGAGCCGTATCGAGGAGTACTGCCTTCTGAATCAGGCTCTTGATCCAACCGCCTAACGACAGCCTCGAGAGATGTTGGTCGAGGCTTTCGGCAATCAGGCCATTGGCCGTTACGACAATCGGCACAATGATAGCCGAGCTCACATTCCACATGTCGACAACCTCGTGTACTAAGTCGAGATATTTTATTTGTTTCTCTTTCTCAGCTTTCACGAGGTTCCCGTCATGTGGAATGGTAACATCGACTATCATTGCGCGGCGCGCTAATCGGTCTATCACCACTATATCAGGCTTATTGGCAACAATAGTCCTGTCAGTAATGATAGACCGATCCCAGTACAACGTAACATGGTCATTTTCGAGAACTGGGTCGGGCACATACTTGTAGTACGGTACTTCAGAATCCACAAGTTTGTATTTCAAAGCAAGTTGCTGGTGAATAATCCTGGCCACTTGGTTATGCCTGTGCAAGTACTCGCCGTTAGCTAGACGAGAACAACCAGAGATAATATGTCTGATGGACTCACCCGGACGGTGGCATGCCCGACACACGTCAACCGTCCCGTCCTTCATAATATATCTCCGGTAGTTATTCGTCAAGATAACTTCGTCCATAATTGCACAGACGAAACCTTCGGTTTCTCCGAAAAGGTCACCGAAACGTAGCCAGGATACGGATGCTAGGAAATCTACATCGGGCTCATGAAGAGCCCGATAGAAGCGCCCGTGAAGCTCCTTGCTTTGCCATACCTTCTTGCGGTCATCTGTAGTAAGTACCACAGGCTTGTGCCAGTTCTCTTTAGCCATGGAGAGCGGGGTGAGCCCCTTGTCCACTGCCACCACATCACGGTGCATACCCACTTCGGCTTTTAAAAAATATTCTCTGAGATTGCACACCTCGCGGTTGTGGAGGGTCTTCGCATTTAAGAAGCCTCGACCCCCGCACTTCCGCGGGATGTACAATCTCATTACCGATGATCGTGGGTGATGCATCCGGTTTGCGGTCAGCAGTGTACGGACCCTCCTATCCAGGGCGTCGAGTTCGGTCTGAGTCCATTTGAGTATGCCGAAAGAGTACATCAAAACCGGCATGACCCAACCGTTGAAGGCACGCACCTTGTTTCCGCCTGAAAGAAGACTAATTAATACCTTCTTCAGGCGGCCAAAGAAGCGCTCCTTCAACGATTGCTTCATGTCAGCAACATTGATGCCTAACGCTTCCGACATACCCAAATACTTATAGCTTTCGGATGAGGACAGGGATCTGAGGTGTATGGATTCCGAGAGTTGAGTTCCCTCGGATTCCATAATCTCCCCTCGCTTTACATGCATGACTGCACATTTGTCCACACCAAATTCCATCCTGATGGCGCTACTGAATGTTTCAGTTACCTTCAGTAGCTCCATCAGTCGCAATTTGTTGGGGGCAAAGAGTTTCAAATCATCCATGTAGAGGAGGTGAGATATGACCTGACCACCTTTCCTCAACCGATAGCCTAGACCTGAATCCTCCAGCAGTGTACTTAGAGGATTCAGGGCTAGGCAGAACCAAAGTGGACTCAAACTGTCGCCCTGAAATATTCCCCGTTTAATCCATACAGGCTCATCATTCCCCTGGATCTGTCGACATCCTGGATAGCAAAGGACCGTTCTCCATTGCCCCATGCACGACTTCAGGAAGGTGCGCAGAGTTGCATCTATCTTGTACAACTCCAGCACCCTCATGAGCCATGTATGTGGCACCGAGTCGTAGGCCTTCTTATAGTCTATCCAGCATGTCGACAGATCCTTGCGGGATCGACGAACCTGTTGGCTTATGGCCATGTCAATGAGGAGTAGCTCCTTAGTACCGCGGGACCCATTCCTACATCCATTTTGAGAGGCAGACATAATAGAGTTATTGTCAATGTGTGTGTTAATTTTTGCTCTCAAAATGGATGTAAGAAGTTTATAAACCGTTGACAAACATGTGATCGGTCTATAATTCTTGGGTTCCGCAGGGCTACCTGACTTATGGAGTAGGTGGGTGACGCCTGTTGTTAGAAACTGTGGTAGCAACCCAGACTCTAAGGATGACTGGAACTGAGATGCCAGGCAAGTGTGTGAACTAATTAGCCATTTAAGCCAAAAATTCTGCAGTCCGTCCGGTCCCGGTGATTTCCAATTCGGTAACGGACGGACTGCTCTGGTTACGTCTAATGGCGTGATTAGAACAGGTTCCATTTCTGGAATAGTTTCACACACTTGCTCAACATCCTGCATCCAGCCAGCCTCAGCGTGACAGACAGGCACCGACCAGATGCTGCGCCAGAATGCACTCGTGACGGCATCATCCGGGCGGTTCAAGTCCGTCACATTTTGTTCGGGTCGCTCCCAAGCTCTGTATACCCACCTCTCATCGCTCTGGAACATGCGATTCTGCGTGTATCGATCAACCCTCCGCTTATACCGCCGAATTCGGCTCGCCCATGCACAAACTTTCTGCTTCAGGAAGTCGATGCGCTCTGTGACACGGGGCATGTATTCTCGAGGGCTGATTCCAGTCCCCGAGAATGCCCGCCTTACAAAGCGCATCACTCGTGGTCGTGTATTGCCCTCCCTGAAGCAGTATAGTTTACCGATGAGTGCCCTGGTCCCATCGATACGTCGCTCGATCCTGCACTGCCAGGCTGGTACGGCTGGTTTTGGTCGAGTAGCTCCGTCACAGTTTGGGAACTTGACGTTAGCTAAACGACATGCCGCAACAGCCGCGCAATACAGGATCGAGTGTGTATCAATGAGGTTCTCGCTGCTCTCGAAATAATTCCTAAGCTGCGAGTCCAAGGCACACACCAGCGCCCTATTTTTTTTATGCATGGGTAGGCGTGGTAATCGGGGTCTAAGTTCGGTCGGGGTGTACCTATACTCGCGAAACGCATCCTCCAGTGCGCTCCTCAATCGAACGTTGCACTGGCTACTTACTGTGGCAGCCCTATCATCCTCCTCTTCACCACCATAATTGAACCGCGGCGGGATTGCATCAATATTTGACGCTTGTGCCGCGATTTGTGCCGGAGTTGAAACGATATGGTTGCTCAGTACCTCTGAGCGCAGCCTATCAAGTGCGGCATCGTCCAACCTATGATTACGTTGGATGACACGCACCTGATCCGACAGTCGTTGGGCCGAGACGTTGGCGGTTGGCTCTAGTTCCCGAAACAGAGACAGCATCCTAACACGGTACGCAGTGAGGTTAGTTCCTCCCTCTGTAGACCCGTAATATGCGCGCATGACGTTCTCGTTCATAGACTGAGTCCATCTCATGCGCTGCACACAACCACCGGCAGCGGGGACCCGGCTCGGGGTCGGTTGACCCCTAAGTCCCAAGCTCCTCGGTGGCCGGCCTCTCCCCTGTCGACGTACAGGTGTTGGCGACGTCGGCGGGGAGAAATACTCGTCGCTCGAGCTCGACGTAACTACCGCGACCGGTGTTGACGCAGCGCACACGATGGGGCTGGGTATCGGCGGCGGCGAGGCGGGGCTGAGCGGCGAGTCCGGGGATGGTAGGCGTGCACGGCGAGCTGCTGATCTCGTCAACATATGGTGGTTTCACATCTCACATAATTTATTACATATATATCGGGAGTCCGAATTTGACAGCGTCATTTTTGATTTTTCTATATTTCTTTGGTTTTTCCATTGTAGTTGTGTTTTTTATTTATTATATATTTGCTGTTTATTCTATGGAGTTTTATTGAGTATTTCGTATTTATACGATGTTAGGGAAATAAATAACAAATTACGCGAATTTGAGATAAGAAAAAAAATTACGCTGTTGACTTATCAGATTATTTTTATTGTTATTATACTTTCAGATCGCCCAGTAGGTTTCGGAGTTAGACACTATTATGTACCTTACAAATCCGAAATTTCGACTTTCTGTGAGCAGAAAGAAGAGAGACGAAGAAAAAAAAAGGATAAAGAAAAAAAAAGGGAAGAGAGTGCTTTAGAAGATATTAGTTACTTAGACAAACGTCCAGAAGCGGGCCCCTTTTTAAATACTACTCTTTTATATCATACAATAGCATAAAGAAGAAAAAGAAGATAACGCAAATTTAACTAGGTCCGTTGGTTGAATACTTTAGATAACGAATATCTTCTAAACTATAGCTCACAGGGGGCTAACCACGAGCTCTTAAAGTAGGACAGAAGTTGAATAAATCTCGTTGGGGCCTGCCAGATAGACCCACACTACGGATTCGACTAGTCGATCCATTTATCGGTGGGTCGACGACTGTCGAATGAACTAGTTCGTTAATTCAACGCTAGTTTTTAGTTTGCGGCATGGGCCAGACGTGTGTCGTGTGGAGCTGGCTCAAGATCAGTGAAGAAAAATGGATTGTCTGTGGATTTTTTAGTTTGATTCCATCTCTTAACCTAAAATTGTGTATTATCTATGTCACTGACTGACTTTTTTGACAGCTTCATCAAAACACCAATCATTGTTGTTTGAAAATTAATATATAGAATACTACTATTCCTGTTACAACATTTATATTTAAAAAAACTAAAGAATGAGTACTTTTGGTGAAATAAATGAACCTTCAAGTCGAACTGCATGGGAAGACTGGGATGACGTTCTTTGTAGCGAAAATCTTGTCGAGTAAGTTAGTCAAATATTAACATCGAAACAACGGCCACTAATGGTCTTAAGCCTTCTCAAAGCATCGCCACAATTACCGCTTCTGTGTTTCCAGCATCCAGCGGATTTAGGATTTTGTTTTTGTGGCAGTACTATGCTACGAGGGCCAATCTACGATTGAAATCTTTGCTGTGCTATTAATAAATGTTGTCTAGGTTTCACGTGTTTTCTTTTTTTTTACAGTTTACATCTGGAAAAGGATGGAGAAGTCCCTAAAAAAATTGATACTTTCATTATATTAGAAGGGAGATACTTGTACGAATGTATTAGAGCTCACCATAAACTGGAACTCGTCAATGCCTGTTCAGAAGTTAATTTACGCTTATACAGGACCAGGAAAATGAATAATTACGTTTGTATGATAAGGGATTACGATTTGATTCGGAGCAGCGAAATTGTTGAGTTGTTGAAAAAATACATCACTATCAGCACTGATGTTCTAGCAATATTGACAAAACCACTTGTAGAATACCAAGTATCTGAACTGGTCACTAAAGACTATATAATAAGAAGTCTATCAGCAAGTAAACATTCTTCAAATGGTCTGGATATCAGTTTCTCAAATTTGGAGCAACCCAATATTATATCTGGTGTATCTGCTGGAGGTAATGCACTCTTCAAATACTAATACAATTTTAAGTCTCTTGTCTTTATCTCTATAATAACTATTTGTTTTTTTCTCATTTTAGTACTTTCTTGGAGAGAAATTACAGACATGCCTGCTGTAGCTGTTGTCTGTTATATTGAGCACCCTGAAGAGCAGCAAATACAAGAACTGTTTAATTTATTGGAAAAATTGAAGATAATTCCACATGTGGAGAAAACACATCGTGAAAATTTGTTAAACTCAAACTTGTACATTTGAATGTTAAATTCTTGTTTAACCTATGTATGTATAACTGAGTACTGATGAGCTGTATAAAATAAAAGTTAATGTGTTTTCTTATGACTTTAATTTAATGTTCTCCATGAACGACAGAAGTAGCCATGTTCAAATTTGCAAAGTCACGGTCGTTGCAGTATATCCATAGAGACACGTGTCGCGGTTCATTTGTCACCTAAGTAAGTAAATATAAATACAAAATGAAGTTTTTGTACTCCTCTCGAGTAATAAAAACTTTTTTTTTTAAGGTAGGTACTGTGAAAAATATTAATAGATTAGCGAATTTAGTTTTACTTATGCTAGATACCAACTTAGTTTTTGAAGATGATTCATTTGAATTTTAGTCTATAGAAATATGGACCTTAATTTCTGGAGAGAAGCTCCATATTCCATTGTTGTGTTCTACAAGCTATAGAATAACCCTGATATATCTGTGTCATTGACTGGCAGGGCGACAAAATATGGGAGAAAACAGACCTTCGCTAGGTACCCTATTTTTTGAGATATAAATGTGGCCCTGCTGGGGAGACTCCAGATGGGCCACCTATAAACTCTTATATCTTTTGAAACAGTGACCGACAAATTCTGATATTTGGCAACAAATTTCGACTAATTAGCGACAATTTTTTTGTGTAATCAAAATTAAAATCCCTGATGGTGGCCCTGCCAGAGTCAATGACACGATATATCAGGGAAATCAATCAACAAAAGTTGTACAATACCTTGCCAACATCAGGTTTGATGGCATCAGTACAATAAAATGATAAAAACAGAAAAAGAGGAAAGTAAGAATTCCAAATAAATTGAAGGTTTAAGGTGTAATAGTGATACAGTAAAAATAACAACGTTTTTCTAAAATGAATACTTAATATCGTAAAATTTTATTCAACATTAATACATTAACATACATTTGACAATCGTTTAAAAATATTTAATAAAGTAAATAAAAGTAACATAAGAAAACTTATGAAATATACAAATAACCACAGCCTATTGGATCGCAGACCAGTTTGAGTTTGGTTTGTTATGTAACAAAAATATACTATGTATTATATGTAGGTACTTAGAAAATGTTTAATAACAAAACATGGAGCCCACCCGGAAATTTATTTATTTAATTTAGAGCCCAACCATGACCACGAATAATGTCGATAAAAGCGACACTTTCTAATATCGTAAAAGGTTCATCGTGCAGCAGAGGTTTTTTGACATGACATTGAATAATAAACCCTATTTTCATTGCCTTCAAGTGCAACATTTATGCCTGTTTCACTAACACTGGCTAAATGTTATGCCTATTATAATTATTGTATTGTTGGATTTTCAACTCTCGGCGCTGAGCTGAACTTTGAGAATCTAACAGTTGGCTTTTATTTAGTCATTACATTCATAAATCGCCTAGTGTTGGTGGAAACGGGCATTAGATTGTTAGAGTAATAATGAAGATATAAGACAGGCGACGAGGCGCAATAAGCTTCGCAAAAAATTGACTAGCCACGACTTGAAAGTTTTATTTCAGTTGAACAATTGGTAGTCATGTTAAGATAAGCTATTTATGCGACTGTGTTCAGTACAGTTCCTGATTCAGTCAATGACCTTTAAGAATAAACGGAAATTAACAAAAACATAATATATTTACAAATTAGTCTTAGACAGCAAACATAATAAAACGACATTATAAAATTTAAATATACAATCACAAAATATTTAATTCAGAGTTACATATACCTACATAACTACAAAACTGCGTAAGCATCATGATTGGAGCTTCCGAACGTTTCATTTTAAATTGATAAAACATTAACTTTAAGATAAAAAAAGCTTAACCCAACCCCTTTTTGAGGTATTTTTTTTATCATTATATGAAGTGAATATACCTAACAGGTCTATGTTTTTAATTTTTTATGACCAAAAGTTTGGAGAAAAATCGAATGGAAAAGTTTCCTCAAATAATTTCGCCAAAGCGATAGTTAAAAACCAACATTCCTTTGTTACTTAAAAGATATCGTGTAAATACAAAGTTAGAATTACCTTGGAAGAGAATGTATTTCCGATAAATAAATATTTGGAGTATGATGGGATATGAATTCTCTCAGAATTAAGAAAGAGGCGGAAGCAAAGTGAGTGACGCTGCAGTTTTACGAGTACACAGCTTTGACATCTTTGTATCTTCATCATCATCTTTCTTGCTCTACCTTCTTTCGCCAGATTATTTGGTGTAAAACAGGATCAGTGCCGCTCTTTGTTTTTATACATCTAAGTGATAAAATAGAGTAAGTGATAGCATGTTTTAAGACCAGGAACCTTAAAGGGAAGTGTTATGTTGTAATTGTTCCGTTGCGAAAATGGAACGCAGCTATTCGTCCTGTATAGCTTCATCTCTTTCTCGCGTTGAAACAACTAGCATTGTACTTTAACACTTTCCTATACGACCCCAGTTAAGTTGATGCTGTCACCGTCTAGGCCCCGGTGACCTAAACTCTGGTATTTCATGATTTCTACCTTATTTAGTAAAATCTAAATGAACGAATAAATTCGAATATTTGTAATATATTGATATGAAGTAAAATTTTATTTCATTTCATTAATATTAAAAGTAGTTTCTATTATAAATATTTTTATTTTGTAACTTATATGTATACTATACTTATATTGCAGATCGTTCATAAACAATATTAGGTTAATCAATAAATATTTTGTACAGCATAAAAAAAAAAGCATTTTCATAACTGTATGTATGTGATATAATCAATCAGTCATGGATAAAATATGGTATTAAACTGGTTTTAGACAATTAACTTCGATGATTTATTTGTACAATATGATGTCTTTAATTTCGTGTGGTTTAAAAAAGAAACAATAAAAATTGTTGATAACTTTGAATAAATAAATTGACAACAAAAACGCTTCCTGTAAGTTAAAATGACAACGTTGCAAAAACTTCTTTGAGCAATGCTCAATGTAAAAAATGTTCGAGCAGTTTTAATTAAAAAAAATTGATAATAACTAAATCACAACAAAAAAAAAGAGTTCAAAATAGCGCAAGAAATAATTCCCTGTGGCGTGTGACACGTCGCCTACAGCGTCTCCTATTTTATACGCTAATTAAGTTGTCATTTAGTTCACTTACAATTTATCAATGCAAACTGCTCCAGAATGTTGCTGCTCAAAGTACGCTGAATCGGTCAGTGTCACGTCACTTCATTGATGAAATGACGTTCACTAGAACATGTCTTCACTGGAGGTTCAAGAAGCGTTTTCGATCACGTAGAAAAATATAAGATATTTTGACATTGCTGCACATTTTTCATATATGGACACAGCCAATACTCAACATTGTTATATTTTTGGTAAGAATAACAGTCATCATTTTGTAAATATAAAATTATCATCCAATACGATGTTATTCTTTAAACTTCTTTAATGTGTCAATAGGTAAAAAATATAAAATAGCTAAGCCATGCTTATCTATCTATTTATTAAAAATACATCTACGAATTTATGTTGTGCCGTCATATTTACTGACTACTTTTATATCCTATTATACAAAGTATCGATTTTTATACGGATCCGTCGCCAACCAATCTATTTAAAATAATTTTAAATCCAAAGTAATTTTTTTTTTTTTTTGAGAAGAATAATATTGTATAAAACTATATTTATGTTATACACATATAAATCACTACTTTCCCATATTTTATGAATTATTTATTTATTTAAGTGTACATGTACAGCATTACAGATTAGAGAAATCCATAATGTGTATACGGTTGGCATACACATATACATAGAAATACATTATCAATGTTTTGCTTTACTGAACCTATTTCCAACTTGAACGTTCATAATATTAGTAAGGAATGTAAAACAGCATAAGAATAGAATTTTCTTTTTCGTTACCATTATATTTACTAGTGACTGACTAGTCACTTTAAAAGTTGGCATTATCACTATTTTGTGATACAGTTACTGTTATTTTTCAATAATGGTACACATGTGATTTATTTGTGTATATTTATTCATTCAAATAAGCACTAGTAGCATTTAAGTTACGAACTCAATGCAATAAAGATGCTGTCAGTGCTTACTACTAACATAGTGTATTAAGTGCCCTAAGGATATTTTCTAACTGAACAGACAGCTGTGCTGCTGGGGAGTTTGTTGCGCCACTTCTTCTTCCCAGCTAATGCACTAGGAAGTGGTGAAGGGTGGGCGTTTTGGGGGACTGTCTTATGTAATTTTGACGTTCGAAAAGTGCTGATTCTCAGCCTAGTTTGAATAAATGACTTTTGAATTTTGAATTTGAATTTTGAATTTTGAATATAATATTATAAACTTTTAAAATATAGATGACACTGACACCTAACTTATGGCATAATAATATTAGACGAGGATTAAATTAATATTCCCCCTAGTTGCCTGGTAAAGCTTCTAGTGACTAAATCTACACTTCCTACCATACAAAAATAAAATTGTCTTAGACAATTAAGCTTTTATATGATAGACATAAACTCTCTTCGCTAAATAACTTTGGAGGTACATTGAACAGCCTTTCGTTTTTTACTCACATCTGAAGTGTTATGTATTTATATATCATTTAACCCACCATTATTTTGTCCTGCTCTGACTTTGTCCAAAACTTTATTGACAAATTCTGAAGTTTTGCCTCCAATTTTTATCTCTGTAACAAAGAAATATTATCATTTATTTAAATTATGACTACATAACAATGCGACCGCGTCGATGGTATTCCTATTATGTCCAATATGTCGTAGCATGTTTTCTTAGATAATAGGTGGCAAGAAACTAATTAAACTCTATCTTAATTACACAAGGGGTTTTTCAGAATAAACACAGTGCAACTGTCATTCAAACAAGAATATTATCAAATAAGTTACATTTTAATTTAGGGCTGGTACAAGGTACAGCAACTGTAGGACCCAGAATAGTATGAAGATATAATTACCTGTAGCTGTATTAACTATGTTCGTGATGTGTGAGTTCCAGTCGACATTGTTCTGGGAGTTCGTCACTCGGCTGCTCACTATTTGTTTCATTTGTGCTATCCCATTCATGAGACGCCCTGAAGTGAGACAAAATTAATAATCTAACTAAGCCTAGGAGATTAAAAAAATACTATTCATAACACAATTCCCATTTATCTCAGTAAATAGGATTTTGGATGTTTTTATTTTACTTAAATAACCATATTTATCAGTTTAATAAGATATCCCAAAGCAAAACCCGTTCATTCAGTTCTTTAATGAATAAAGATGCGTTTAAACGGCCCGTAAATACCGCGAGCTTATTTGTCCACACGGCGCGTGTGGTTCTTTAGTCCGTCAACTATGCCGTCGGATAATTCCGTGTATCTGACGCCTTGCTGCCGCCGCAGCAGTTGATATTTAGCAGAAAGGAGGTGGTGGTGCAAATGAACGACTAGATCCGTGGCGTGCTCTGCACTGTCTGATGAATAGACGACTCGCGTTAACACGAGCCGTGCCGAAGGACTCGCGCGCGTCTTTGATCCGTGACAAAAAACCGACAAGCGATGGTTTGTGCGAGCTTTGCCGAGCCGCGCTGTACAGGATGTAGTCGGCTGCGGCTTACTGCGCGCCTAGCCTAGCTCGGCTCGCGTTATCACGCACCGTTTAAACGCACCTTAAAGTAGGTAGGTTCCACACTTTCTCAAAATTACATGTTATATATTTCTGGAATTTCAAAAGTCCTTATCAGTTTTAAAATAAAGTAATTTGTAAAATAAACTTACTATGTTCTTGCTCCAAGCCATGTAGTTTTAATTTATTCGCCTCATGTTGGGCTTTTTTCTTCAACCTGCAGGCCCGTGATGCAAGTTTATTTTTCTCTTTTCTCGTTTTAGGTCTTACATTGAATGGCAGTTCACTAACAGGTATCATGTCATTTATTACTTTTCCCAAATTATCTAGTTCTTTGCCAATCAAATATAATTTTCTCGGATTTGGTGTTAAATCATTTCCATCTCCTTTCCTGGCTTTTCCACTGCAAATCACATTAAATTGTTGAAAACTTATAACAATAGGCTTCCTTTTAGGTTGTAGGCGAGCACTAAGAAGGGGTTTTTAGAAATTCCATCTTTATGGTAGTGAAAAGAAGGGATTTTGTTTGTATGCAAAAACTTATGTCTTTGGTTAATGAACTTGAAACTTAGCACGAATACGTGTCTAAGTAAGTAATAAAGTTTGTCACGATTAGTGTTTCAAAACTACTCCTCAAACTCGTTAGGGGTTGTAAACTTTATATTGAAGTATTTTAATTTGAAACTCAGTGCATATTAATACTTTTGACAGAAGAGAAAGAACCCTGTTGGGGCAAAAAGGGGTAATTACATTTTGAAGGGGAGGTTTTTGGGGCTTGATTAACTCGAAAATGGGTCAAAATAAGCTTTGAGTCAAGTTATGGAAAACCCCAATGGATATGGAGTTATGGAGAAACCCAATTATGGAAGTACCCAAAACATTTCAAAATCAAAATTGCACCCACATGGATGTGTTAAGAGGGGAAACAGTTTAAAAACAAAATCTTATTCCTTTGGTTAATAAACCTGAAACAAGGGGGTGTTAAAGTTAGTAGGGAAAACGTTTAACGCAGTGGCTCGGATTTACTCGAAACTCGGTACTACTACATAGTACATAATGTTTCAGGGTTTTTCGAGTAATAAAGTTTAAAGGGTGGATTTTACCGCTTGCTTCAATGAACTCAAAAAATGGGTATAAATAACGTTTAAGTCATATTATGGAAACGTACAGATCGGTTACGTTATATATATATATATAAATAAATCCCTATTTCTCTGGTCATGCCATAACTTGAGAAAGGCTGCACCAAATTGGATAATTTTTTTTAGGGTTCCGTAGTAAACAAGGAACCCTTATTGTTTCACCATGTCCGTCTGTCTGTTTGTCCGTAGCTAAACTCAGAGACGGTTAGTACTAGAAACATCGATTTGATTTACATCAATGACTAGAAAGCTGTAATTTGGCATGGGTATACAATGTATACATATTAATCACGCCGTCAAAATGGTAAAATTACATCAAGAACAAAAAAAATTTTAGGGTATCTCCGCTACACGTAAAGTGGGGATAAATAAACATCCCCACTTTACGTGTAGCGGTTTTCTCGTCTGTCCCATGGTGTGGGTTGTCGCTGGAAAGGTCATTCATATTAAGCTTTAAAGTGCAAATTTTTGTTAGAGTATAGTGTCCGCACCCCTGCCAGCTAAATGGTTGTACTTGGATTTATGAAAAAAATCACAGCAGTAGTATATATAACGGAGTTAAAAGGAAAACTATCACAGCTAAGTAGGCTTTACAGGTTAACGAGTAATAATCGACCAACTTAAATTTGAAGTTTGTAAAACATGTTCTCCAATACAGAATGTATGGGAGAACATGTTTTACTCGTGAACCTGTAAAGCCCACTTAGCTGTGATAGTTTTCCTTTTAACTTCGTTTTATATATACTACTGCTGTGATTTTTTTCATTTTGTTCTTGGGATAAATTCATACCAGCTACGGAACCCTTCATTGTGGGTGGTCCGAAAAGCACTTGGCCGGTTTTTGTTCATTGATGTTTAAATTACCAATTTTACAGTTAATCGAAGCAAGCATTACTCGCATAAGAACTTGATTACCTAACCCGTTTTCACCCAGAAAGAGGTAAATTTTCGAGAAACCCATTATTTTTTTTTTTTTTTTATCATGAGTCGAACTTTTGTTAGCTTGAGCAGCAATTTTGAACTCTCTACTCAATTTCAGTCAGTTTTCATAAGGCCCAGGTAAACCACAATTTGTATTAAAGTGATACAGGACATTATGGTACTGAATTATCGCAACAAAAAACCATCCAGAAACGTACAACAGAGACAGAATAAAATCACCATAGGATAGAGGAAAACCGTTTTAAATCACCATAGGAAAACAGAGTTACAAGTTTTTAGATCAAAGGCATAAGATTTTTCAAATAAACTGTCTGTGTGTTTCAAATATCCCCTTTAAAAAAAAAAAAATTGTCGTTTTGGTTATATTGGACTTATAGGTTACTAACTGCGCCCCGCTGTGACACCCTCTAAGTATCGATCCCCTGGGAATATCGAGATAAAAAGAATCCAATGTCCTAACCCAGTTTATGGTCTACCCTTGAGTCAAATTTCATCCATATCCGCTATGGCGTTTAAGCGTAACAGACAAACAATCTCACTTTCGCATTTATAATATTAGTTAGGAAGTTAGGATTTATACCAATTTTCTATTTAATCAATACCCGCAGTACAACCCTACACTCTACAATTCTCTAATTCTGATACATGTTATTCTTTATTTTCGGTCTTAAGTATAAAAACTGACTTTCGAGTTAATCGGACTGCATGTTAAAATCCTTCCATACAAACTTTGAAACCCCCCAATACCTCTTTAGGGAGTAGTTTAGAAAAACAAAAAATTACAAAATTCATCATTTACTTAAATAAGTATTCATGACAAGTTTCAAGATTTTCATACAAACAAAATCCCCCCCTTTTCACCACCTTAAAGGTCGAATTTCCGAAAACCCCTTCTTAGTGCTCTCCTACATTATTTATAAAAGAAACCCGTGTGCAAAATTTCACGTTCCTTGTCCCAGTAGTTTCGGCTCTGCATTGACGAATAGGCCAGTCAGTCAGGGCAAGTAATTATATATTATTACTATAGTTTATATCGTTCTTACCTATGTTTAATACCCCTGACACTGCAACTGGGACTGAAAACCGGATCAGTGACTAAATTGAGAACGTGTGGGTCTTCTGATTTGTTTTTCAAGATAAGCCTCTGTCCCTTTGGTCCTTTTGCTTGCACATTGTACTGCCAGAAAAATCTCTCCTTCTTAGAACTGTGACGAGGCTGTTTACCTTCTGTTTCATCATTTGATTCTGTAATTACAATTATTTCACAATATTATACAACAATTACTAGGTACTTTTTACTCAAAATAACACACTAAAGTAATGATGAGTGTTCAAAAATTACCATCTGAAGAAAGGTCCTCATATCTGTCACTATCTTCATCTGTCTCAACATCACGGTCCTCTTCATCCTGCGAGAAGTCACCAGTGCCCGGACTAAGGAGCCCTCCAGACAGAGAAGATGCAGATCCTGCTTCAGCCAAAGAGCTAGTAGACAACAGGTGCTTACGTGGCTCTCGACGCTGCCAGATCTGGAAAAAAAAAGAATATATGTTACAAAATAAATAAAAAGAATACTGTTAAGGGGTCATCCATTAATCACGTGACGTTAAAGGAAGCGGGAGGGGATAAAAAAAATCATGATGGATAATCCAAATGTTCTAATGTAACAATCACAAGTATTTTTTTCGTGCAACGAAAAATTGATATTTAATGTGTGACTTGTATAATATTTTTACCAATAATAATTTGAATTGTGCAACCAAGTAAAATCCCAGTGGCTCGATGAGGACGATGTCTGTCTATCTGATCTTTGGCAAAAAGAAGTTCCTACGGCTGAGCTGCAAGATGCTTGACCACTTATTAGTGTCAAAAACAGTCAAGCAAACCCATGGTCCAAAGAATCTTCCTTTAAAACACACATATTTCTAAAACACCCAATTCTACCTCAGTATCTTTCAGTTTGTAAACTTGAAACCCTCATGTTAGTCTAGAAACCTTTTATATTATAGTGTTTAAAGCTTCAAGTGCAGTAAATACCAATAAAATTGTAAATTTTATTAATTTTAATGGTTTTTCAGAACCTTTTTCTGTCTTTTTTTAATTAAAACAGATTGTAAAAATTTCAGGGCTTTTCAACAATAAAAAATACACATGATGCTGGGAGGGGAGTATGGGTATCCAAAAACCTCACAACATTTTTACCAAGGGGTATAAAAGTGGTCTCATAATTAAAGGATTGCCCCTAATAATTGGCCCATGAATATTAAATATTCATAACAACCCACCTGTTCCATGGTGAGGTGTGTTGGTGCAGACGAGGAGAGTTGAGCTTGCTGAGGCTTTACACTTGTAGGGTATGGTGGCAACACAGTGGATGCTGGAACTGATTGCCCTAAAGCTATCTCGCCACTGTACCCATCCATGCGCAGCAGCAGCTCTGGCAACTGGTTCATGGGCTGAGCAAAGCTAGATGATTCTGAACTATGTTGACTTGCTGGGGAAAATGCAAGCTGAGCACGGCTGTAAGGACTGCAAGGACTCTCTGAGGCCATTATATTGTGTGGATGAATAGTATTTGGGCCACGACGGGAACCACTCATTGCTCCTCCAATTTGCACACAATAACCACTCTCTTCAGGCAAAAGGAGATCATCAAAGTTCAAATCATCCAATAATGTATCTGGATTTGCATTCAACTCGGCAAGTGTAGGTCCAAGTATTAAATCAGCTTTATCAACTTGAAATATGTCATCATCATCCATTTTAAAGCTTTCCATTTTAGATGTGTCAGTTTCAAATACAAGCTTATTGTAGCCCACATTGGGCATGTTATAAGAGCCCACCAAGTTGTCTTGCAGACACAGATCTAGATCAGTGTTGAAGTCCCCAAGATCAACACGGCGCTGCGGGATGGGCACGGAGGCAGACATCGTACCCATCTCTATCGACGACTCCTGTTTAATCTCTACACCTGGCTCGAGAAGAAAGTCATGTGTGTAAATAGAATCCGACATCGCACGTGTTTGTGACCAGTGACCTTGACGTATAATAGTCTTGTTGATAGAGATTGGCGCACGCGTCTTACGTCTTTATCGATTTATTCACAGCGAAACCCACGTGTTGTGACTATTTCCCTAACTTTATTTGTTACCAGAACCTACATAGGAAATTCGTGATAAATATAAACGTATCTTTTTATAATAAATACACTTAGATATCTCATCCTTCGGTTACATAACTGTAGCAACACACAAACCTCTAAACAAAATTTGTAAGCACTTGATATTCACAATGACTTTCGATATCGAAATTAGACAAACAATAGATTCATTAGATAGAATGCTTCACTTTTATTAGTGTAAATTCCACATGATATTTTGATTACACGTGATAACAGTAATGAAATTATGTGGGATTTCAATAAATTCAATTGATATAATAGCCACAATAACAAAAACACTGCTGAGGTATACGAAGTAAACAAAGATTTTATTATTATTATTCAGCAAATTCAAAGGTCATTAAAGTGAGAAAACGTTATATAAAAGTGTCAGGAGTGAAAGAGATAAACAAACTTGATTTGAAATGTCCAGGCGGAAGTGGAAAGGATTCGCGAACTAGGGATGGGAAATGTTTCTTACTATTTGAAATATGACAACTAATTGTCTACGGTAAGTATATTGGGCTCGTGGATAATGACAGCCGCACGGGTCGATCGAAGGTTAAGCTACGCTTGCCGAGGTCGGTCCATAGATAGATGACCATGCATTACACATCGAGTCCCCGGTGCCACGGAAAGCACGTAACCCGTTGGTCCTGGCTGTCATTTGTATATCATTGGCAGTCGTTACTGGTAGGAAATCACTCTACGCTCGACACCGCTCGCGGACGGACGTGCTGCGCTGTGTGTACGAGATTCCTGTTTCCGGCTCAGTGGGTCCCGCTGTGGTTCCCGAGTCGTCTATCGTCGCGCCCTGCGACGAGTCTTCTATAGTCTGTTGACTATCATCGACCTATTAATTGTTTGTCTTTTTCAAGACACAATTAATAAATATTTCTCTTCAGAGTTGTCAATCAAAACGTAACCGTCGCGTATTTTTGGCCCCTTCTGGGTAAAATCCACAGTTTCGTGATTCTCGGTGGAAACCATACGGTTCCAACGAAACCGAGAGGGTGTTGCCCCAATTACACCCGCCGAAACCCCTTCAGGGCTAGGCAATCAGTTGGACGGGTCTCAGTGTTCGGCCTTGGGGGATCTCCTAGTCGACATTGGTGACAGTTTTGCCTTCACAGCCACACACCTAGTGTCGGTCAGGTGTGTCTACCCCGGCGCACTAGACTGGTTAGGACCCCGTTGCACAAATAAGATAGGCAACGGGCAAAAGCAAGCTTAGGGCTCACCAATAAGTACACAACCTCCCTGTCTATACCCGACAGGGAGGGTTTACACATCCCCGGCCAATCCGCCCGGGGAGTTACACCTATATTCTAAGTCGACACCTCGAAAGCTCCTCGACTCACAACTCAGTCAAGGAACCTCAAGGCGTGCCTCGAAAGATCCTCAAAATCGGTATTCATAGTCGTAAGACTAAGGAAATTATGAGGTTCCTTGAATGAGTGTGAGTCGAGGTGATACGTCACGAATACGTCATTATTTGGAGGAATATTCCGTTTATTATATTGGCTAAACTTATTTTTAGAACAGTCTGTGAGAGCGTTACCTACCTGTGGTTTTCAACTTGAAAACCACAGGTCACATTTGTCAAATGAAAGTAGATAGAGTGATAAAAATAAACACACTAATAATTTATCCACTTGAACCAAAAACCATGACCTGGGCAAAAAATAAGGTGATACTTGAGAATTGAATGGCTTGAGAACATAAAAATACTTCTTTATGCGTTTCCTAAAATATCAGTTCATCTTGAAATTTCCTGACGCATAAAATCGTAAAGCGGCTAATATTTGGGTTATGGGTGGAGTTGACAATCCACGTCTGTTACCACCACCAATATCTTGAAACAATAGTGGTAACAAAAAGCTCACCACAATATATTTTATAAAGCGAAATCTCATTTTAAATAAATCATCATAAAACCCAATTGGATTTTCTGCATCTCGTAAGTAGCGTCACGATACGTAATTGTTATTATCGTAAAAATATTCAATAAATTCTTCAAAAGACATAACGAAAAGCGGATGAAATACGCTTTTTTTGGTTAAAACCTTCCTCAAGGTAGATCGCGACGTACCTTATATTTGACAGTTGGTTCCTCAACTCAAACTCACCTCGACTGAGGAAATTCTTTAACATGAGGAGTAAAATTGCAACTATGAATATCAAACTACCTAAGTGAGGTTGAGTCGAGTCGAGGAAATCATGAGGTTTTGACTTAGAATATAGGTGTAAGTGTTAGAAATTGTTAGGAGAAATAGGTACCATTCCTTTAGAAGCCATTATAATAAAGGCATTATTGAAGTCTCTTCAAGACGACATAAAGTCGCTTAAAAGTGACAATGCAGCCCTTACTAGCATCCTTAAAAGGATTATAACAGGCTCCCCCGACTTGAAAAATGAATATGGCCCGGAAATAATTGCACTACGACGGCCTTCTCATTCGCAATCTATTCCCTCCGATCCTATCATCGCTGAACGCAGCGATGACAGGCCACGTTCTCCCCAGCTAGAAAGCCCTCTTAGCCCGCCGATGTCTATGGACATAGAGGAGCCCGTAACTCAACCAAAACGCGTCACGACCCCTTACCCGTACAGCCCGGAACCGGAGGCTAGTTTCTCTCCTTGTTCCGCTTCGTCCCATTCCGAAGACGATGGGTTCATCCCCGTCAACGGAAAAGGGAAAAAGCGGAAGAATAAGAGACATTCGTCTACCCAGGCTAGCAAAGTCATAGCGTTCGAGGAGCGTGACTCATACTCACATTCCCCGCTGTCCCCAGCCCCGCCCGCTACTTGCGCCACCGTAGCTTCCCCCCCCCGCCCCCCGCCCGACCGCGTCACCCGCTTCACAGGTTACCCCCTCCCCCGACCCCGGCCCGATTGCGTCATCTTCTTCGCAGGATACTCCCATCCCACCAAATTCGGCCCCTAAAAAGGTCCCTCCGCCACCAACCGTGTTCATACAGGGCAAGGGCAAGTGGACGGATGTATCCAAATGGTGTTGCGACCAAACAATCGCATACACCAATGCCCGAAACACCCAACAGGGTATCAAAGTTAATGTCCCTACGTCCCGCGATTATAGGGACCTCACTAGTCTTCTAAGACAGAGAAAAGTGGCATTCCACACATTCTCTCTGCCGGAAGAGAAACAAACCCGCGTAGTCATCAAAAGGATGCCGCGCGAAATATTACCCGCCGACATATTAGCCGACCTTCAGTCGCAAAACATCCCCGTAGATGAAGTCCACCGTATACACCGCGCTAGAGGCGGAGAGCAATAATAATAATAATAATAATAATAATATTTATTCAAAACTTACAAGGTATAAAAATTAGTACAGTTTTGCTTAAATGTAAATTATATTCCTAAGACTTACGTGCCTGAACTAGGTAATCCTGTGTTTCAGGCGAGAGGAGCTAAAATAGACTTATAAAATAAATAAATAAACAACAGGTTGACAATAGATCACTAATTACATGTTAAGGAGCTTAACTCTTAGTTTCTAAAAGTCTCTTAGTTTCTTAGTTTTCAATATGACATGGTACTTGTCATCTGTCCCCCAGTTCAGGGTTATCACCCAATCTTTAAAGTGAAATCAATCTACCACCTCACGGGTCTCGAGATCGAGAAACCCAGGAAGAATGGCATAGTAGGGCAATGTCACAATTGCCAGCTATACGGCCACTCGCAAAAGTTTTGCCACGCGACACCCAGGTGCGTAAAGTGCCTGGGAGCGCATGGCAACTGAGTGCACCCGCCCTAAAGTCCGTTCCCTTTGCCTCACGCCACCTAGCTGCGTGCTATGCGGGCAAGAGGGCCACCCCGCCAATTACCGTGGCTGTCCCAAAGCTCCCAAGTCAACGACTAAGTTGACAAAGCGCGCAAGCGCTCATCAACAGAGGGAAGCTCCCACTAGCTTCAGAGTCCCATCCTCTCAACTTCCTGAGAGATTAAGCCCTCAGAGACCCAGTCCGTGGAGTTACCTTCACCACCAGCAGGCTTTTCCAGCCATGGCTACCTCCCAACCCCCACCCCCCACTATCCTCCCCCTCATGGACCCCCGAAATCGTGTCCCCGCGCCTCTTATCAGGCCCGCACCTGCTCCTACAGCACTGCATCCCCAACCCGCGAATACTCCCGTAGCCCCTTCTTGCATGCCTCAAAACATGCCTCATAATATTTTTTCCTCCGCGATGACATACCTCTCCCCTCGCGCTTTCCAAATGGCCAATTTACTCGCGGCCGCTCATGATGCCTGTGATCTCATAAGGATCCAAGCCATTTACAACGCGTATCCCGACATTACGCGTGCCCTAACATCCCGCGGCACCCATAGAACCCACAATGTCTAACACCATCTTAGCTAGGTTCAAACCCCGATCCCTCATGTTAGGCATCTTCAATGCAAACGGCATTAATGGTCAACGCGATGAGATCGCGGAATTCCTCCGCGACCATCACATAGACGTCTTCCTCTTACAGGAATCCTTTCTGAAACCCATCAAACGAGTCCCGCAAATCGCAAACTACCGTGTAGTTCGTAACGATAGGACCCGTTGTCACAAGGGCGGCACCCTTATCTATTATAAAAAAGACCTCTATTGTATCCCCGTAGACCCCCCCGCGCTCTCGGTATTAGAAGTCTCCATCTGCCATCTTGGCATGTCAGGCCATCAGCCGATCACCCTTATATCGGCCTACCTTCCTCCCCAACCCACCTCAGAGGACCCCCGACTCTTTGCAAACGATCTCTCCATCTTATTTGGCCTGAGTGACTCCGTTATCATAGCGGGCGATCTCAACGCCAAACATCCCGCCTAGAATAGTACCAGAACCTCCACCAGAGGGCAACACCTGTTTGACCTCTGCCTCTATGATCTTTGACGTCATCGCTCCGATGACCCCAACTCACTACCCCCATAACCCTAACCAAACCCCCGATGTCCTAGACCTGGCGCTCCTTAAGAACGTCAATCTACGTTTAGAACTCAAACTCAACTCAAAGCATTTATTTCAAATAAACCAATTACAGGTACTTTTGAATTGTCAAGGGGTCGGTCAGTCAGAAATATGAAGCTAGTTGCCCATTCCAACGCGTAGTAGGTTCCTATGGAGAAGAACGGGCAAGAAACTCCACGGACACTCTTTTCAATCAGAATATTTTCACAAAATATTGGTTACATCATCTATTTTTGTAATTATACATGTGAGAACAATGTAAAAAGACGTGCACGTTAAAAGCGTCAGTAATATAAATAAAATCAAAAACAATTAAAAAAATTAAATACATTCAAATAAGCCGTGGCAGCTAAGAGATGACCAGTCCCCACTGACGGCGCCCGTTCACGAACATGACGCATGCATCAGCACCATTTAGCTCAACCATTTTGAAGGGAACTTAACGATCCAACACACACGCCACCACCAGCGAGACATTTGAGTGAGCATGACATACTCACAACCGCCAGGGCAAACTCAAGTCAATGAAAGACGTACCCAGTAAATGGTAACTGTAAAGTAGGGACATAGTGCTCACACATGTGCTATGCAATTATATAATACTAAGAGATTGAATTTATACAATCTAAAGATAGTTTTACAATCTTCAGCAGCTGCAACAATATTTTGAATGCTAATCAATTAGTTTATGCGCCCTTGTGGAGCTGGACCAGCGCTGAGCCAAGCATTTTTGTCGTCGATGTAATCCCCCAACTTATAATATGCTTGGCAGCATAGTGTGCGTTTTATACAAGATTTAAATTTCGTTTCGTTCAATTGGAGTATGTGGGGAGGTATTTTATTGTAACATTTCAAACAGTACCCCATGAAGGATGAGTCTACTTTAGCCAGTCTGAAACCCGGTTGAATCAATTGGTCCCTATTTCTAGTCCTATAATTGTGTCTATCACCTCTTTTACTGAAAAGACTTAGATTTTTCCTAACGTACATGATGTTTTCATAGATATATTGACAAGGTACCGTCATGATATTAATATCTTTAAACAGTTCCCTTAGAGAATCGCGTCTGCGGAGGCCATATATTGCTCTGATGGCTCTTTTCTGCAGAATAAAAATAGAGTCGATATCTGCAGCCCGTCCCCATAGTAAGACATAATACTATGAAAATAACTGAAATAGACCAGCCTCGCGGTATCTACATCAGTAAATTGACGGATTTTTCTCACAGCATATGCTGCTGAACTTAGGCGTCCTGCAAGAGATGTTAAATGAGGACCCCATTGCAGCTTGGAGTCGAGCGTGATCCCCAAGAAAACAGTTTTATCGATGAATTCCAATTTCTCCCCATTCAATACTATGTCACAATCACTACTTTTAACATTCGGTAAAGCAAATCTAATGCATTTAGTTTTTTTCCCATTTAATACTAAATTATTAGCAGTGAACCAATTTTGACTCAATAGAAACGGTACATGAGCTTAACTCGGATCACCGTCCCATAGTCATAAGGCTGGCCCCACGCATAGGTCTCTCCGACCCCAATCAACGTCCCGTCACTAAAAAGGTAACGGACTGGAAGAAACTAAGCACCCAGCTGAAATCCACCACGTCCCCCCAATTAGATAACATCCCCGATCAATTTGACTCTATCTCGGACACGATGGCCGCGATCGACTCATTCACGGATCACATACAATCTGTCGTGAACGAATGTTCAAGGGAAGTCACAGTGACGGATGACCGTCGCTGGAAGCTACCTGACGACTGTGCTGACGATGTACGTAATCTGTTGACTGAGAAGAACGCGTCTATCCGTGCATATAGTAACTTTCCCTGCGACGCGAACAAAGCCCATATGCGCTACTTACAGAGATCTGTAAGGAAACGTGTAGCTGCGTAACGCGGGCTGGGATAAGATGCTAAGCGAGTTAGAGCCCACTCACCAAGCCTTCTGGGAACTTGAGAGGAAACTCAAGTCCCCGCAAGTCACTTCCATGCCCCCATTAGTACGCCCCGATAAGACCATTGCATTCGACGACGTCGACAAGGCCGAGTGCCTAGCCGACAGTCTAGAAGCTCAGTGTTCACCCAGCTCCCTACCAGTAGACCAAGCTCACCTCGCAGAGGTAGACGCGGAAGTCGAGCGTAGAGCCTCTCTCCCTCCCCTAGAAGACCCTGAGAATCCTCTGCCTTCCGTCACTCCAGACGAAGTGCACGATATCATCAAAGGTCTTAAAACTCGTAAAGCCCCCGGTTCAGACGGACTCACCAACAGAGTGGTCCAACTTTTCCCTGCCCACCTGATAATGCTATTGGCCAATAGCATTATCAGGTGGGCAGGGAAAAGTTGGACCATCTTCAATGGTGCCCTAAGCAACCATATCTTCCCACAAACGTGGAAAGAAGCCAACGTCATCGGCATCCCGAAGCCAGGCAAACCCAAGTCTGAGCCTTCTAGTTACCTTCCAATCAGTCTGCTCAAGGTTCTCGGTAAAATCTATGAGAGGCTTATTTATAAGCGTCTCAGAGAATACGCCGAGACCAAGGGCCTCATTCCCAACGAACAATTCGGCTTTCGAACTCAGCACTCTAGCGTGCATCAGGTCCACCGCATCATCGAGGATATTAGCGCTGGTTTCCAGCGCGGCTTGATGACGGGTGCTATCTTCTTCGACATAGCGAAAGCTTTCGACAAAGTCTGGCACAACGGCTTATTATATAAGCTCTACAAACTCGGTGTGCCCGATCGTCTCGTGCTCATCTTACGAGACTTTTTGTCGAACCGCACCTTCCGCTATCGCATCGAAGGAGCGCTCTTCTCCCCTCGACCCTTACGCGCGGGAGTCCCACAGGGCTCCGTGCTATCTCCTCTCATTTTTACGCTGTTCACCAGCGATATCCCTAACAGTAAAAAGGCTCAGTTGGCTCTGTTCGCAGACGACACGGCCATATACTATTCAGCCAGAAGCCCCGACGCGATAGCTCTCACTCTCCAAACCGCAGTCGACAAGCTCGGCACGTGGTTCAGAAAGTGGAGAATCGAGGTCAATCCCGATAAGAGTCAAGCGGTTCTCTTCAAGAAAACGAGACTCAAAAAACTAATTGACACGCTCCCCCGACCAATCACCATGTTTGATCCCCTGGGAGAAACGAGCCAAATATCTAGGTGTGGTCCTCGATTACAAACTCTCATTCTCCGAGCACATAAAGCAGGCACCCTCGCGAGCCGCTTTCGCTCTCAGTAGGCTCCATTCCGTTCTCAATGCACGAAGCAAGTTGTCACTCAAGTGCAAATTGCGTACCTACACGACGTGCATTAGACCTATTATCTCTCTCCTATGCGTGTGCCGCCTGGGCACAAGCCAAACCCTATCATCTCCATAAGATGCAGACCCTCCAAAACCGTTTCCTTCGAATGGCGACGGGTTCCCCCTGGTACGTTAGGAACGAGATCCTCCATCTCGACCTTAGAATCCCCACAATAGTCCAATTTCTAAAACGCAATGCAACGCGTTATTTTGATAAAGCCGCCAAACATCGCAACCCTCTGGTTGTGAAGGCCGCCAGTTATATTCCCTCTAGAATCAGTAAAGTCCGCCGTCCAAGGCATGTTCTCAAAGACCCAGATGACCCCATAACTCTCCTCCAGGAGAGCAATAGGGCCACCAGTACAGTAAAGAAACATACACACCGACACACGTTCCGACCTCGCCGCAGAGGTCCGCGACCGCGTCCCTCCCGAGTAAATGATACTCCCCCCCGACCCTTGCTCGTCGATGCGCCAGCCCGCGTCGAAGCTGAGCCCGTAGTCTTAAATTCCCCGAATAATAATAATAATAATCTATGTTTGATCCAGCCTGTCCCATCTTGCTGTCCTCCCCCCAGCGACGCCATAAGCCGAGGTCCGTACCCCACAGGGGGTGCCCTTAGCGAGCGTTCGCCTAATTTTAATTAGTATAGTTTCTGCCCCTGGCTGGAGGCTTTAAGTGTAGAAACTTAAGGCAACCACAGGAAAGTCCGGTTAAGCAGCTACGACCTCCTCAGAGGTCAACTGCGAGATGCCAAATAGAAAAAAAAAAAAAAAAAAAAAAAAATGGTAGTAGGAAACCCGAAAGTCTGGTATCCAGCCTTGTCATGGCGTATCGTATTACCCAGTAGCCGCAGCTCCGGTATTGCTGCATCCGGTTAGACTGGAAGCCGATCCGATTCGATCCGAGCCGATCGATCAAATATAACAGTGTATGTTTATAATAACAACTAGCTTTTGCCCACGGCTTGGCCCGCGTGGATGTCGCAAAATATCCCACGGGAACGTACTACCGGGATTACATACCTAATAGCTGAGGAAAAGGTCTTTGGAGTCTGTGGTCTTTGGTCTCCTACCGCTGCTAGCCTAGCCGTCAACCATAATTATTTTGTTACGCGTAATTTTGAATCTTTGATATCTTTTACACTATCTATTAATAAATGATATGTCATTAAGGCATTTTAATCTAAATTGAATGCCCAATTTAAATAACTGTATTTATTTAATAATAACTTTTATTGGATAAGTATTCATAAAATACCGGTCAAAATAGCTTCGGTTTTTTAAAATCAAATTCTGAAAGATAATAATAGTTAGGGTAATCCTTAGAAGATAGACTAAAAAGATACATAAAAATTATGGACTACAAAATAGTTCATCTTAAAAAGTTCAACAAAAAATCCGCGATGATGTGGACTTTTTTGTTGAACGGTTAACGCGGCGCACGTCAGTAAAGCTCCCAGCCGTCAACAGTAATCCTCATATTTCAGCCTATTTACACAAAACCTTAATGAATTATACATACACCAAAACCTTCCTTCCGCATGAGTTACTCCATCCATTGGTGAAAATCCGTTTGGTAGTTTTTAATTTTATCACGTTCAGATAGACAGACGACGGACACGGCGGTGGACTTTAACGAATATTATGACAAAACTGTGGAGACGACACGAGTTGTGTAGACCGTACTAAGAGCGCTGAGGAGGTAAGCGGTTAGGTGAATTAATTACGATTTTGATAGCTCCAAGCGTACATTTAGAAAAATCGAATATGGGACCACGAACATGGTCTACTAATGCTATGTACACACGCAGTAACTGATTGGTCGTGTTGATCGATCTCGATCGACCATAGGTCGATTTCAGATTTGGTATAACGAATACGTTTTGATGGTCGTCAACGATCGACCCGTCTGTTTATACCTTTACATCAGACTTACTTGGTATAGGTACTATCACATGCATGGTTTAGGTAAGTGCCATGCCATACAACCATGCAATTTACCACAAACATTGAAAACTTTTTTTTGAAGTGAAGGACAAAGATGTCGTAACCAGCTGAACGTCAAAAGTGCAGTGACAATACAGACAAAATAATACAAGTATTATTCAATTTTCAATATTATGGGCGACGAAAATTTAAATTCTAGTAAAAAATGTGATACAAATAAGTGTAATATCTTAATTATTGGCGCCGGCATGGCTGGATTATCTGCCGCCAATTACCTTCTCAAACATGGCATGCAGGACTTTGTAATTTTAGAAGCTAGAAAACGTATCGGTGGTCGTATAATTTCAATACCAATGAAAAATCAGAATGTCGAGCTAGGAGCCAATTGGATTCATGGAGTATTAGGTAATCCAATTTTCGAAATAGCAATGGCCAACAGTCTTGTAAATATTATAAACATACCCAAGCCGCATAAGGTTATAGCAGCAACAGAGGACGGGAAGCAGGTACCATTCGGAGTACTTCATGAGATTCATGAAGCTTATGTGTGTTTTCTGAGACGTTGCGAAGAGTACTTCCTGTGTCAGTATTTACCCCCTCCTGACATCCACAGTGTTGGAGAACACATCAATTTAGAAGCTACTATTTATCTGGAACGTCTACCATCTTCAGAAGAAAAGAAATTACGAAGATTAATATTTGATTGCTTACTCAAAAGAGAAACATGTATATCTGGATGTAACAGTATGGATGAGATAGATCTCCTAGAGCTAGGTAGCTACACTGAATTACAGGGGGGGAATATCATGATACCAACAGGCTATAGCTCAATATTGGAACCACTCACTAAAAATATTGCCCCTGATAAAATATTGAAAGATCATGCCGTGAAAAAAATAATTTGGGACTCACATGAGCATAGTTCACAGAGGCCCTTAGAAGATGTGGGTGAAGAGTCTGAGGACTCAGATCAAACAGTGATTGAGGATGTTTCCAAAACAGGTTCTGAAAAAACAGTGAATCCTGGCGAAGGCACCTCATTAACAGATGTTACACGGAAACCAAAGAAAAAGTTCCCTAACCATGTTGAAATAGTATGTGAAAATGGGCAGTCTTACTATGCCCACCATGTGATATGTACAATTCCTCTGGGTGTTTTAAAAGACAATGCTTCAAACTTGTTTGAACCCTCTTTGCCACAATACAAAATGGAATCCCTTGAAAGATTATTATTTAGTACAGTAGATAAAATTTTCTTAGAATATGATAGACCATTTTTAAACCCCGAGATCACAGAGATCATGTTGTTATGGGAGAATCCATCTACTCCTGAAGATATATCAGACTCATGGTATAAAAAAATTTACTCATTTAGCAAAGTATCAGAAACCCTGTTATTAGGATGGTTGTCAGGAAAAGAGGCTGACTATATGGAAACACTATCAAATGAGCAAATATCAACTACTTGCACAAAGATACTCAGAAAATTCTTAAATGATCCATTTGTACCCGAGCCTCACAAATGTGTTTGGTAAGTGTTTTGTTTAGTTCTATACAAATATTATTTTTATAATTAATAAAAAATGATAAATAAATAAATAACCATATTTTTTATTGTTTGATTGATATGAACATTGGTACTTTTCAGCACAAGTTGGAAAAAGCAGCCGTTTACAAGAGGATCATACACTGCTATAGGGGTGGGAGCTAGTCAAAGTGATATTGAAAGTTTAGCTCAGCCCTTATTTAGAAATGTACATGATAAAAAGGTAATATTTACTGTAACAAAAATGTATATAGTGGCCCTACATGGGAACATGTTTATTATGGCATTATTGCGTTCTGGTCACTTAGTATATGCTCACTACCCAAAGCTGGTGTAGTCAATTATGATCCAAGCCTGATTTTTGTTTTTTCTAGTGGAAAGCCTATGTAGCCAGACATGAGCTCTGGGTAAAATGTTGGTTTTGCCACTGCTTTATAGCCTAAATAATATATTCTTCTAATATAGCCTAAATAATATGTTCTTCTAATTAATGTTTTGTTTGATCCCTTAAATTTGCATAGCTTGGCTGAAAATTTCAAATCTAATATTTAATAAAGTATCATCAACAAGTTATTAAGTCATAAGTATTATCTTTTATCTTCTGCTTGTAATATTCCTATCAGTTAATAAAATATATTAAATGTAAAATGCATAGTCATGATAGACCCATCCTATTCCTATTAGATAAAGCAAAGATAATTGTAAGTTAAATGAGGTGAAGTATGAATTACGCAGTGCATTTAAATTGGCTTGGCATACAAAAATTCAAAAGTCATTTATTCAAACTAGGTTGAGAATCAGCACTTTTCGCACATCAAAATGACATAAGGCAGTCCGACAAAAACGCCCACCCTTCACCACTTCCTAGTGCATAAGCTGGAAAGAAGAAGTGGCGCAAAAAACTCCCCAGCAGCATAGCTGTCTGTTCAGTTGGAAAAACTTGATTCTATAAAATAGTACCTATGCAAAAATAATTTACATTACCACAAATTGCAATACAACTCATAAAATAAATACATTTTGATGAGTACATTATGTGAACAATACATGAAAATAAATTGACTTACAGTCAAATAAAATGATCCACAAATTATATGAGCTCATAGTGTCATGTAGTCTTTGATTATAAAATACTTGTTTGTTGCTAGGGGGGGGCACATCATAATTTTTTATGTATCTTTGTTGCAGCGCCAACAACCTGTGTCAAAATATAAATGCATTGTTCATCTAAATTCAATTCTATTCCATCACCATTGCAGTGTGTTAATAAACTGTACTGATTATATTTTTGTTATATAATTTCAGCCTGTCTTGCTCTTTGCTGGAGAGCACACCCACAGCAACTTCTACTCCACCGCGCACGGTGCTTACCTATCCGGTCAGGCGGCAGCGCGGCGCTTGCTAGCCTCGGATGAACCTGAAGAAAACTTCCTAGAATGTCCTGCATCAGCTGACCTGAGTTCGTGGATACAAGGAATACAACTTGAGGGCTAGTCATTTATCAATGGTATGTAGACTTGCTTCAAATGCACAGTGCCTAGGTATATTATACCTGCTCTCATTGTATTTATCCATTATACATGACAGAGGCTTTGTCCAAGTTACTCATAAGAATTGTGATTTTGTTTAATAATGCTGTTATTAGGAAATAGTTTTGCCGTTATTGTATAGAAATTGTTTCTGCTATTAGAAATAAAATGTGTTTTTATTTATTTCATACATATATTTAAACTATTGTGTAATTGCTCTCTTAAAAGAAACAAAATGTATGTTTGGGTTAAAATTACGCAAAACCGTAGTTATACAGGTTCAAATGGCCGAATATAAACAGATAGATAAGTGTAGTAGACCTCACTTGGCTCATTTGCTTTATCACCATAAGGTTGAATGTCAGTTGCACGTCAAAAACGACAAGATCTATTTTGACTATTTGGCCATGTGACAGTTAGTTAGTGAAACTAACTAACTGTCACATAAACAAAACCCTTAGTGAAGTTTCAGTTCTTTATGGAATTGTTGTTAAAAGTTGTAAAGCATTTACGAGGTCGACCATACCAAGAAAACTGAGAATAAAATAACGAATAAAATGATCAAATTATAGTCATGTATTAATTATTTGTGTAGTCATATAAATTATAAAATCATTGAAGAGACAATCGTATAAAAATACAGGACAGTCAACAGTGTCTCAAAAGGTGATTGCAAAGTCGAGTCTTGAAATTGCCTGCATCTCCTAAACTAGACTGACAGTCCAACTAGGACTAGGACCTCTACGATTTCTTAAACAGAACATAATATTACCTATTTCAGTTTCTTTCAGTGGGTTATATGCCTTACCTAAAGATTCACGGCATATTATTTATATCTCATAAATGCTTTGAACTAAAACAAACACGATACAAAACGAATTGCAATATTTGCAAATATGGCTAATTTTAAATTAAAAATAAATGTTTGCAAATTAAATATATATTTTTTGCTAATTTAGGACCTTAGGTATTGCATATTATTAATTTATTATATTTCTATCCTCAGGTCGTTGCTTGATTTTTTGCAATGATTTAAACACTATACTATCTTTAAAGTGGCGCAATACTCCTTTTGATTAGTGTTCCAGCAATTTAGCTTGCAACCATTGCTGAAGAACTTGATAAGGTAGCTTTAAGTTTTTTGAAACAAAATGCATTTAGAATATTTCTTAGTTAACTGATAATTTTTAATGTCAAATTAGGGTTTGAGATATAACAGTATTAAGCAGGAAATAATAACAGACCTTATCACATAAGGATTCCATCAGACGTTTACGATAAACAGCTAAGTTTCCAGCTTCCTTCTTAATGTCTTCGGATTTGAATCATATAAAGTTTCGAATGTATTAATGTTGCTAGAGGTCGGGAGTACTGTAAGCCTGCAGATTGGCGTTGAATGATTGTAAATACATGAAGGTTTTTTCATAACTGCACATTGAAAACGTCCGAATGGCAAGGCAAATAGGTCTATTTTGCATAATTAATTAGATCTACAAATCCCAAACTGTAAAATGAATCTACTTTATACCAAAATATTAATATTAAGTGTGAAATATATCTAAATATTAATTTTAGCATGACCTCATCAACATTAGACAGAGTGATCCGGTTGAAATGGACAAGTCTGAAACTATTCAAGATAGAGAAAGTTCTAAGAAAACACATCGAAATCTAAAAACATCCCAATTGTTTTCGGTTACAACCGCAGAAATTACTTTGCCTTTTATAGTTTTATTTATTTATATTGCAAACTTATTATTACGGTCTGTAAAATCAATACTGTGCATGCGTTAATATTAATCCTAACTATGGAACCTTTCACTGTGCACGACGCACACTTGGCCGGTTTTTACTATAAACCATTGAATAGTATGAATTATCTAACCACAAATACTGCTCCCTCTATGGATAACCCTGTAGATTACTTCCACAACTTTGTTTATATTGTATGTAGTCTGGTCATAAGTTTTGTCACATATGGAAAGTTAAATAAATGACACAATGAGTTACGCACTACAACCATTTATATATCAAATAAAAGGGTATAAAATACAGATTTAAACCACATTAAAATTATTCGAAATGTCCTCCTCTTGCTTCGATACAAGCCTTCAATCTGCAAGGCCAGTCATCAATCGAAGCACGGACGACATTCATGTCAATATCGGCGACTGCTTTAATCAGGGATGCTTTAAGTGACTAAGTTGCGATGGGGTTTAGCGCAGACCTTCTTCTCTAAGTGCTGCCATATTTTGTAATCTAAGGGATTCAAGTCTGGACTGGATGAGGGCCAATCCTCATGCCTGATAAAGTAGTTTTTTTTTTTCCAGTGCCTGTTTTCGAACATTGTTTGTGAAAGAGGTTCCACAATGTTTGTTAGGACTGTGTTTTTATATACGAGGGCACCGGTTTTCACTCCTTTTTCAACAAAAAAACACCTCAGTTGGACCCAAATAGGACACCCCAAGCCAAACCATGAATGCCGAAGGGTGATGACCACGCTGAACACGTGGCACATGTTTGTTCGCTTCTTCACTAGAGTGTGCATACACTTTATCATTTTGTTTATTGAAACTCTCCTCAACATTTTTTTTTTTTTTTTTTTAAATTCGTCCGAAAAAAGTTTTTCGCGGTATTTTTTTCCCACGTACCGCCTTAACAAAACCCGGCTTCTTTCGAGTCTGATTTTCTTCAGCCGTGCGTTAAGAAGATGTGCTGTTTTTTTTTCTATAAGCACGCAGTCCTAGGTCTTCATTTAACACCCTTTTAACAGTAGTTCTGCTTAGTCCCATCTGCAGAGCCAACATTTTTTGCTTGCGGACAGGATTTCGTTGGATTCGCGCCTTCATTGCTTTGATAACCGCTGGAGTCCGAACAGTACGAGGTCGACCGCTCCTTTGTTTATCTTCTAATCTTGAATCTTCCCTGAATCGTTTGATACTACGATAAATAAATCTCAGTGGAATTTTAACATTTTTCAGCAGTTTGAAAATCTCAGTTGGCGCGTGACCGCAACGATGCAATGCAATTACTGCGACTCTGTCTTCTTTGCGCGTCCACTCCATTTTAGAAAATGAACAAAATTCCAGAAACCCTTTGTTTTTATTTTCTTTAAATATTCAAATTTCGAATGCCCATAATATTTTCCTCGGCTTGCATTCTAAATTCGAAATTTTACCTATGTGACAGAACTTATGGCCCTACTACGTATAGTCTTTCTTTATTGTAGGCAAAATCCATTCAAATAAAATAAAATAAACGAGTAGAGCATGCTATGAACTGATGAAGAGATATTGTGACTTCAGTTCTGTTTATTCTATGTTAGTATTATAGCTATAGGTGTGTATTACTGTTTTTTTGGAAACTGATGTTGTCATGACGACATTCAAGAAATGGTCATGGCGAATTTATATTCTTATTATTCAATGGGCTTTTCAATAAACCCCTATTGGCATCTCTGTGCATTTGTTCTTTACCTATATTTTAAGTACCAAGTATGGTCATTATTGCACGTCAGTTATTAGTAAGTTAGTAGGTAACTAAAAAAATCTGCTTACTAATGGTAGTCACACATGTAACGATTTACTTGCATAAATTTAGGCTTGCGTAAGTATACGTGTGTTTGAAGATTTTTGCGTAAATTTCTTCCAATACTTGCGCAAGTAAATATTTAGGTGTGTGACTACCTTATAGCCGCTGTAAATGATAAATTATTACCACAGATGTTCAGTTGACTGTATTACATGAGGCTACGGTTACTGGTGTTATAATTTAGATTAAATATGTTCATAATATCAGAACGATTTAGCACTAGGTAGGTATAGAAATTCTATTTTAACCTCTATTGTAATTCCAAAATTTTTATGTTTAGAGTTACCAACTACACTTTCCACTAGAAAAGCTATACCTACCAGAACAACCGGCCAAGTCTGTCAAATTGAGAAAACTTGGGATAGTACTAGCTCGGGTGTAAGGGAGCGAGAAAGAGCATTTGAGATAAACCCCAAGTTACCCCCTCTAACAAAATATAATCGTAGATTATTTAGTGATTCTTTCTCAGTAGACATTACGTATGTAATTATTAACGTACGAGTATGTAGTAGTTTACAAAGACGTTATCATTCTAAAGTCGGATACTCCTATAATAAAGTTTTGCTAAGTACCAAAATGAGCCGTGGTGTAGCGCAGGGGTGTAATTTTCACTTATTCAGATCAAATAAGTTTAGCATTTATCTTTATTAGGGCTCAGTTCATACCTAAATTGTTTTGAAATAGGTACCCTCAAATTGTAAACCCTTTATGGCTATTATGTAAGCTGCTGCACACAAAAATGAAGTACGTCATAAATATGACGATAATTTATAAAATTAAAAATTATTATATAAATGGACCATTTAAACTGTAGTATTCTACCAGTTTTAAGAAGCCACTTCAAAAGGCCCGACAAAAATATAACATTCAATTGTGATCGTATACCATTGAAACAATATGTTATTACTTATGTACGTGTACATACTGTGAGGCAGTGTCCTAACCGGAAGCGATTGTCGCGCGAATACGTGATGGTTATCATTATTCGATGGATTAATTCTGACGTACAAACACGACCTGATTGATCGCGCGAGTAGGTATACACAGTCGCTTTCGGTTAGGAACAGGGTGAGACATAGTTCACGCTTTGTCGTGACGTAACAATGTGTCGGCAGATAATCGTCCAGTTTTATTCAGTGCCTTGTCTGGTATAGGTACACACGGCTACACATCAAGCTATACATTTCCAGTATAAGCTGACCTAACATTGTACGGGAATCCTATTAAATGCGAGATCGAGCATACTCTTACGCCCTAGTGGTAAGTAAATAACAGTGGCACAACGATCAAAACCGCCACGGCACAGCGTGAATAGTACCTTACTGTAATGTAGGCACCTACCTACTTTTATATTATATTAGTAAAGTAAATAGATTAAATACAGTTTGTTAGTAAACCTGACTAAAATGTTATCAAATAAATGGTTTGGAAAATAATGAGAAAGATCCTACTTCTGTTACTAAACGGTAGTAATTTTTTTGAACTAGGTTTTATGTTAGGTGCTTTGTATATGCAAGCTAAATTGGGACATTTCAACCGTAGTATTTGCAATTAATGTTATCTAATGCATTTCCAGATTTTAGACTTATTAAAATATAATTAGGTTACATATTCGATTTTTCTAGTCAATGCAATGTTTTTTTTGTATCGCTTTAAATAAATCATCAAATACATAAAATGTTTTATTGTCCTTATCTGATATTCAAGATCATTGAGATTTAATGACTCCTTATTTAATAATAATCCATTTTTTTTTATTGTAATAAACTTTTATTAAATTAGTAATAAACCATTGAAGCAAGATTATTAGCATTTTTATAAAAATAACAAAAAATAATAACATTTAATAGAATGAAATATAGCTGGCTACATAATGTAGACGTAAAATAAAGGTATTAAAGCCCTCTAAATATTTTATGATTAACATCTTTGTCAAAATCATATTGGATAATAGTTCTATTTGGTCACTGATCAAAAACAATTTTATTATAACAACTTACATGACGTAAAAAAATTATAACATTTCAGTTACTTACCCATAAAAAAATACACTATACCTACTCAGTAAGTGAACTTTGTGAGCAAGTCCATCACAAACTTCATGCAATTTTTATGAAATTAACTTATAAATAAATAATTATTTAATTTATTTATTTACAAGTTAATTGACAATCATCTATGTGAATTTTATTAATTATTGCATTTCTAAAGAACCTTGGCCAAACAGTCCTTTTACCCAATAACAGGTACTGGCAAACAAAATTATATTTTAATATGTTATACCTCTAGTAATATACTTAGGTATTTAAATAATACTACTATACTATGTTAATATAACCATGGAATGCCACTGTTGTTAAAATGTATACAAAAAATACTGGGTATTGAATACGATAGTTACCAATGCCAAAAAATTAATTACTTATCATTCCCGAATTGATTATATTATTGGGTTAAAATTAAGTATAAAACAAATTAACTTATGTACATATACATTCTTATATTTTTTGTATAAAGTCAATTATATCAAGTGATTCCCTGCCTAATTGAATTTGAATGATGTGTAACTAAAAAATAATACAATGATGTCATGAACAGATCTAGCAACCTTGGAAGATTTAACCCAGGTACTTATTAACTAAAAAACTACATTATTGGACGGATAAATCTCTAAATTTATAATAACAGTTGATACAATAGTGAGTATTCTTCATAATATACATGAAAATAAATGTTGTGAGTACAGACGCAACATCAGTCATCATTTTACAGATAGTGCCATCCATGAAGACACACCCCATTCTTCTTCCTAAACACTTAGAATACAAGAATGCAACATTCCGCTAGTGTTTTAGTATTGTCAATACACACTAATTACCTATGAGTGGGTAATTAATAAACACAACTAAACTAAAACACTAGCAGTATGCTGCACTTGTCCTGTAAGCGATTAGGAAGAAGAGTGGGGCGGGTCTTTGTGGAAGGCCCTATCTGTACCAGTTCTCATGAAAAATAAACCGAATGATGATTGTTTATCTGTAAACACATTACACAGAGTTGGTAATATTAACGAACAACATGTAGTTCTACTAAAGAATTTTTTGTAGTAATGATTGTCAACAAGCTTTTGTCATGCTCATGGGAGACCTCTTGCCAGACACACTTGCCTATAAGAGGAACTTCTTCAAGCGGAGCTCTAAAAGCTACAAGTAAAGTAAGACAGCAGCCATCAGCAACGGGGTCATGTTCCAAGTTTAGTAATCCCAATGGTCGGTGCTGCCCCACATCGGCTCCAAACATTTCCACCATAAACCTTCTCAATGTGGAATGAATGCTTTTCCCAGGATTGATCTCACATGTTGGAAAATGAATTGCAGTTTTCTCACTCAACAGCACATGCAACTTGTTTGTACTCCTTTTTTTTATAACTACAACCAATCTCAATAAATCTTTGATATGATGAATGGGGGCTGGTAAGATATCTTTGTGCCATTGACTATCAGGATTTCTATTACTGTATAGCTGGGCTTTCTCAATAAGATGCAAAATGTCATTAGATCTTAATGAGATTTCTTGAAGATTGGAGATCCATTTCGCTTGCAATGATTCTTTGTCTGCTCTAGCTGGTGTTTTTAATTCACCACCTTTAACTTCACCGGTCAAAACAAATCTGTACCACATTCCACCAGCAGTCTCTACAACTAACAGAGTGGTAGGATTACATATAAGACCTGTTTCCTCAAGAACCTCTCTGGCTGCAGCCTGCACTATAGTCTCACCCTTTTCCATGCGTCCTGCCGGTAGGTACCACTTGCCTGCGCAACTCTCTTTTGCCTCTTGCATCATCAATACTTCGTTTGATTCATTTAAGATCACACAAGCAACGACATAAGTGACGTTGCTGCCCAGTACCGGTTTGAAATTAGATGGAGTGGTAGGTGTAATACCTTGAGACTCGGCAACAGAATTTTGATCAGCAATAGTAAAATCACAAATAGTATTATCATCGCCATCTAGGCCTAGGCCTTCAAGTAATTTAGTAATATTAGAGTCCACTTGCCGCGACATATTTACCTAATTACTATTTGCTGTCATAAACTTAACACCTTGGTTATTTTTATTTATCTAAATAATGCGAACACGAATCGTTTAATTTTTTTATGTAAACTTGAATCAAAACTATTTCTAAAGAAATTTATCAATGAGCGTGATTTGTATAGCAATTTGTAGTACGGTAGTGCTTTTTTTTTTAAATTCCTTCCATTGGCATTTACTTTACCGGTTTTAGATACTGTGTGATTCAGCCGGTCTCATTTAGAGGACTAAACAGTTTATATGTTCTGTGGACTAAACCGCCTTATTCACCATCCATATTGCTGTACATACGTCCCGCCAGGCCGCCAAGGCCACGCACGATGCACGACGCAAAACGATATTGAATAGTCTTGAATTGCTTCAAAATCAAAATCAAAAGTCATTTATTCAAAATAGGCTGAGAATCAGCACTTTTCAAACGTCAAAATTACATAAGACAGTCCCCCATCAACGCCCACCCTTCACCACTTCCTAGTGCTTAGCTGGGAAGAAGAAATGGCGCAACAAACTCCCCAGCAGCACAGCTGTCTGTTCAGTAGTAAATAGAGATGTGTCCCTCACTCATGAGGTGCCTCGTTTGAGGTACTCGTGATCGCAAATTGAAAGAGTTACTCGAATTTCAACATTGAACCATAGTCCAGTCATTTCGTCCGAAAAAAAGGCAAATAAAAGAAAATGAATTTGCGCTTCTAATATTTTAATATGTTGTAGGGGATACCTAGAAAAGCTTAACTTGAGATTGTCGACCAAGCTTTCCTAAGAGCTTTCGCCGCCATCTTGGAAAACGCTTAAAATTTGTTTTTCGGCAATAACTCGGCTATCCGATGAGATTCGAAAATTTTTGTAGGACACTTTTTGTAGCTTTCTTTGTGCTCTACAATAACGCTCGAACCACTTTTAGCGTATCATGCATCGTTATCGAGATATCGATCGATAAAGTCAAAAATTTAGGACACAATTTTTGTTTTTTGCTTTTTTTTTCTTTGGGTCTTAATAAATATGAAAAATTGTGGAATTCAAACTTGTAGAGCATATTCAGACCTACAATTTCCTTCTTGGATTTTTTTATGTTGGAAAATCAATGACAGCGAATAAAGTGAATCACCTCTCACTACTCCCGCCAACCAAAAGCGCTGTGCGTCAACACATTTTCCGGACGTATCTCCAAGTTCAAACGTGGCTCGGATTTTTCAAGGATCCACAAGGATGGGGTTGGCGACAGACCAATCGAGGGCTCGAACCAATCACCAGCACCGCCGAACCCGCTCCGCCTGAACTATTAAAGCTCATTTCCTGTAAGTGTAAAGGAAATTGTGAGGCCGCCTGTGGGTGCAGAAAAGCGGGAATCAGTTGCTCCGTTATTTGCATGCACTGCAGTGGGCAAACATGCAGTAACGTCGCCAGAGTCGACATTTTGCTTGACGACGACGACGATGTCTGTAACGATGATGATGACGATGCTCTCGTCGAATCAGCATCATTTCCAACGTTTCAACAGACACAACAACTCGAAGAGTTTACGGAGGATGAAGATCTTCAGCCTGGACCATCCAAGCGAAAAAAAACATGAAAAAAGTCCATCGTTCGTGTCTCGAGTGCAGAAAAAAATATTTTTCTTTCCGTTTATTTTGTTTTGTTTATTTTGTATTGTAAAAAAATAATTTTTTTTACTGCACAAACGAATTATTTGTTTAATAAATTACTATTGTGTGATCCTTAATTTGTTGCTCTATGTACTTATTTTTTATCCCATCAATTTCCTGAACAATTTCCCATTCGATTCGACATCCAGACACAACCGAGCGAGCAGCTCGCTCGACGCTGAGTGTGGATTCACCGACTTTGCGGCGCGCTGGAGATCGTAATTTTTGTCCAACATAAAAAAATCCAAGAAGGAAATTGTAGGTCTGAATATGCTCTACAAGTTTGAATTCCACAATTTTTCATATTTATTAAGACCCAAAGAAAAAAAAAGAAAAAAACAAAAATTGTGTCCTAAATTTTAGACTTTATCGATCGATATCTCGATAACGATGCATGATACGCTAAAAATGGTTCGGGCGTTATTGTAGAGCACAAAGAAAGCTACAAAAAGTGTCCTACAAAAATTTTCGAAATCTCATCGGATAGCCGAGTTATTGCCGAGAAACAAATTTTACCCATTTTTTTCAACATGGCGGCGAAAGCTCCTAGGAAAGCTTGGTCGACAATCTCAAGTTAAGCTTTTCTAGGTATCCCCTACAACATATTAAAAAATTAGAAGCGCAAATTCATTTTCTTTTTTAAATGTACGTAATGACTGGACTACCAACTCACTCGTTCACTCGTCCTCACTTAAAAATTGACATTGACATTATTGACGCGAGTACTCGCGAGTGAGTATTGAGTGAGCTTAGTGAGAGAATGAACCGACTTTCATAATTGTACATACATCGACGTACGACTCCTCGCCTCAAATGAGGGGTACCTCTTGAGGACCTCGCGAGGTAAAATGAGGTACTCCCTCAACCTCATATAAAAATGATGAGTTACCCATCACTAGTAGTAAATTTATTGAAGCTCAGTTCTTTAACATGGCTTGGGAGTTTGTTGTAAAAACGTATACTTTGGCACTTAAATGAATTACTAATTTTTTGGAGCCTAGTCCTGGGCACAATAAATAAATCTTTGTGTCTAATATTTATGCTATGAATGTCGCTGTGTTTAGAATATAGATTCTTTTTTACATAAATCAGGATCTCATAAACATATTGAGATGCGACTGTCATTATGTTTATTTTCCTTAATTTATCCCTCAGTGAATGCCTACAACTAAGGTTATATATTGCTCGAATGGCTCGTTTCTGCAGCACAAATATAGCCTGAAAGTCGGTTGCATTTCCCAATAACAAAATGCCGTATGACATTACACTATGGAAATAACTAAAATATACTAATCGAGCTGTTTCTACATCAGTCAAATGACGGATTTTATACACCGCGTAGGCTGCAGAGCTTAGCCGCTTCGACAATTTGGTTATATGTGGGCACCACTGAAGCTTCGAATCCAAAGTAATACCTAAGAACACAGTGGTGTCCACAAGAACCAATTCTGTCCCATTTACTAGTACATTGGTTTTCACCTGCTTAACGTTGGGTGTCAGAAATCTAATACATTTAGCCTTTTTCTCGTTTAAAAGTAAATTATTAACACTAAACCAATGCACTATTTTAGAGAGAGCATTATTTACATCGTCGGTAACTGTCTGTTGTCGCTTAAGTGTAAATATAAGAGATGTGTCATCTGCAAATAACACTATTTCATGACTGTTCTTTATATGGCAAGGAAGGTCATTAATGTATACGAGAAATAAAAAAGGGCCAAGAATTGAGCCCTGCGGAACTCCCATAGTGACAGTAGAACCCGGGGATCGCTTGCCATTACCGTCCACTCTTTGGATCCTATTATCCAAATAAGAAATAAGAAGATCCAAAGCAGTGTTTCTAATACCATAGTGATGCAATTTCCTGACCAATGTATCATGAGAAACACAATCGAAGGCCTAAGATAAGTCACAAAAAATACCGAGGGCATCATGTGACTCCTCCCAGGCCTCAAAAATATGTGCAAGAAGCTCAACACCAGTGTCGGAAGTCGAGCGACCTCTTGTGAAACTGAATTGTTTACTGTTTAATAATTTATGTCTATTAAAATGTCTTTGCAATTGATCTAGCATAAATTTTTCAAATATTTTACTAAAGGTGGGGAGCACAGAAATTGGTCTTAAGTTCGTGGGTCAGCTGTGCTGCCCGATTTAAATAAAGGTATTGCTTGATGGACTGTGAACAATGCCACAGAGCATGTAACTTTGACAATGCTGGATTTGCACAACGTCACAAGTCACAACCAAATTATGCATCCAGCAAGCTACCGCGAGGGTCGTGCATCATGCGTGCTGGATCGTGTATAGGCTTGCTGTACAGCAGATTCAGTCAGTGTTTCCGCTTTTAGGTAGTTTTCCCTTTTTTACAGAAAAATTATTATTATTATGCATGGCTTAGGGCTATTTTATTTTAACAGGGATTTTGGGAATTTTGGGGTAAAATCGCATAAAAGCCCCAATCTGGCAACTTTAATCGCGGCCTTGAGCGGACGTACAGCACGCTGGATGCGCGCATGATAGTGTATGCTCCAGTCCAGCACCGCGGCCTTGGCTGGGCGTAGGTACAGGAAGATGGATGGTAATTATGGCGCTTAATTAGCGCTGTGCGACCTGAATTGCACCTCATTGTAGAGTCGCTTTTTATTTCAATGATTTTGCGCGGTGACCTTGGAATACTCGTATTTAATTCGTTCAACAGTATAACGACTGTATCATTTTTTCTAAATTCTAAACTCTACAGTACAGGGTTCTTCTATGTTACTAAATATACGTCGTCTATTGTATTTTATAATGGATTTCCATAAAGTCACGCCTGAGTCAATTAACTAAAGAGAACAAAACAAAAACTACAAAAAAAAAAAAACGACTTCTTAAAATACACAAAGTGAAAAATAACTTAAATTCGGAAGTCGGTGTCTTTGGTTTTGCATTTTCATTTTGTCACTGACTTCCAAAATTGAAATTATTTTTCACTTTGTAGTGGTTTTTTGGTCGGTTGTTTTTTTTATTTTAAACCGTTTTTAGGGTTCCGTAGTAAACAAGAAACCCTTATAGTTTCAACATGTCCGTCTGTCTGTCTGTCTGTCCGTCTGTCTGTCCGCGGCTTAGCTCAGACACGGTTAGTACTAGAAAGCTGTAATTTGGCATGGCTATACATTTTAATCACGCCGACAAAGTGACAAAATAAAATCAAGAACAATACTTTTTTTTAGGGTACCTCCCGTACACGTAAAGAGGGGATGTTTTTTTTTCTCATCTATCTTATAGTGTGGGATATCGTTAGAAAGGTCGTTAAAAAATATTGAGAGTTTGCGGAAATCATTTTTTGTGTTGTTTGTTTTTTTTTGTTTGCGAAATATTAAGCTTTTAACTGCAAATTTTTGTTAGAGTCCAGTGTCCCCCATCTCCTGCCAGCTAAATGGTTGTACTTGGATTTGTGCAAAAATTCACAACAGTAGTATATATAACGAAATTAAAAGGAAAACTATCACAGCTAAGTAGGCTGTACAGGTTAACGAGTAATAATCGACCAACTTAAATTTGCAGTTTGAAAAACATGTTATCCCATACATTCCGTATGGGAGATCATGTTTTTCATCATGTTGATCATGTTGTTCTTGGGATTTATTCATCCCAACTACGGAACCCTTCATTGTACGTGGTCCGACACGCACTTGGCTGGTTTTTTATTTCTTGCTTTCTAGGGAGTTAGTTTGTAATCTATCAAAGTTACAATAGCCTAATGTCAACTGTTCTTCACATTTTACAAAATATTGCTTTTGCCGATGCAGGGACGTTAATCGTTGAGGAGTTGTCCTGGTACTAAACCATCAGCTCCACTTCTCCATATGCATTGTGACGAGCATACATTTCTTGGCAACCATATTAAAGTAATCGAATCGCAACCTGTAAAATACTTATTATTAAGTAGTTCCGGTGGCCATCTATGGTCTTCATCATCAGTTCCACTTCACCAAATGGAGCTTTCCGAGAGCAGCGATTTAACATAAAAAATACCCAAATCGTTATAGGTGTGCCTATAATATTTGAAGAGTTCCCTCGATTTCTCCAGGATCCCATCACCAGATCCTGACCTGATGACAATGGGCCACCTCGAAAATATCCTTTCAAACAAAAAAAGAATTTTGCAAATCCGACTATACAGGCTTAGTTTTTGTGTACTCTTTTTTTTTTTTTTTTTTTTTCAGGATGGTAAATCATCAAATGACTTCTCCCGCTCTGGGCAGAGCGAGAAGATGAGTCAGACTTTTACTGACTAAAACCCACCCGTGTTCCTTCCGTTGCCTGTGTGCCGGGGCCGCGTTATCCCTTTCGGACAAACCCGCAACCCCAGCAGGCATTGGTCTTTCGACCCCGTCGGTTGGTGCTGACATCTCTTTGAGGCGCGCGTGGAACACAACGCGCCGTCGACACGGGCCTGGTCCTTATCGGACGGCGAGCTGCCCATTGCTCACCGTCCGCAAGCCCGCGCCTACGGTGGCCGGAAGTCAGCTCTCGACTCCCGACGCCCGGGGCGTCTCCTGCGGCGACTAGGGCCGCGAGGGCGTGCAGCTTGCATCTCCCTCGCGCGCTCCGCCTCCTCCTTCGCGAACATAACTGCTTCGCAGAAGGAGGTGACGGCCTCCCACGCCCTCTCGCTCCGAACCATGGCCTGAACCAGGGCCGGACGCGAGAGATCGCCGCCGCCGATCGCCTCCGTGAAGACACGGCGTTGCTCCGCCCAAGCCGGGCAGACCTCCACCGTATGCTCCACCGTGTCCTCCGGGCGATCCACACAGTGATGACACCCGGGCGTTTCCTCCCGCCTTACGCGGAACAGGAACCTCCCGAAACAACCGTGTCCGGTGAGGACCTGCGTCAGGCGGAAGGTGAGGATGCCGTGGCGCCTCTCAAGCCACTCCTCAAAGAGGGGACTTATCGCCGCAATTGTGCCGTGCCCAGTTTTTGTTTACCCTAAACCTCTTAAGGGGTCATTGTAATCATCATTATGGACAACTTTCAATATGGGACCAACGCTGAAATCGCGAAAAAAAAATCTGTTGGTCCCTACATTTCGACGAGGTATGCGAACATAAAATGTAGGGAACAGCAGATTTTTTTTTTCGATTTTTAAATTACCGACGAATAAGGAGCGGTCAGAATCATGTACTGAATCCATGGTAACAAATTCGCGTCGATGTCCCTGCCACTCAACTCGTAGACTCAACCTCATATAGGTAGTTTGATATTCATAGTTGCAATTTTACTCCTCATCTTAAATAGTTTCCTCAGTCGAGGTGAGTTTGAGTTGAGGAACCAACTGTCTAATATAAGATACGTCGACATCTACCTTGAGGAAGTTTTTAACTTTTTACAACAGGATTTTAACAGCACAGCTAGGCATCACTTATGTGACTTCGAATGGGAAATGAGCAAAAGAATTAAAACAAATTGTTAAAAACGCTGCTTGTGGGTGACTCAAAACCTACTAGCATTTGTCGGCAAAGTAGTCCCATCAACATGTCTGAATAACATAATGTAAAATATATTGTTCCAAATATCACCACGTCAGATTCTTATGTCGACCTGTACATAATCATCTCAACTATGGATCCCTTCACTGTGCGTGGTCTGACACGCACTTGGCCGGTTTTTTTCGAGTATACAAACTGAGCAAATGGCTCAGTTCATCCGTTCAACGTATTATGTTGTGTTTTCAGGATTCAGATAATTAGAGATTTCAAGTTGTCGATGTAGGTATCAGGTAGCGCTTTTGTTCGTATAGGCATATACATCCTGTCGTTGTCTAATAATAATAGCTAGTAATAGCTTTACAAGAATCTTATGGCACATGGCTAAAATCGGAACTAGTACTTGCTGCCGATCCGTGTCGGCGGTTTTCATGCAGTTTAAAGGATGTTATAACAATATGCATTTGTAGGTTAGTAGTTTGCGGCAAGTCTTATGTTTTGGCATTATGGCACTATAGTAAACGTATCGACGACGCCCGGCCAGCCCAGGAGGTCTACTCCCTAAGTCCGTCAACGAAAAGACGGGCCCGTCCGAAGGTAGTCCGAAACGACGGCGTGTACCCTACTCCCTATTGATTTCGGATTCACGAGCTTCGAACGGAATCATAGACAATATTTGAGAGCGAATGATACATGACGATAGAGTTGCGCTATTTTACCGGTCGATCACCGGTTTACTTATTTTGTGGTTTTCAAGCTTAATAAACAAAAAAACCATATTGTTGTGTTAGAAAATGACCACATTTTTAACAAATTACTTTATATTTCGTCTTAGATAAACAATTGAATTATTTTTGCCATTTTAGTCCGGATGGCGGCTTTATCCTGTTGATACTTTTGCCTTTTTTCTTTTTGACGGTTATTTTCAAATGTCAATTGTCAAAGTTTTTTATTTTGGTTAGTTGGTAGGTACATAAATATTATCGAGAGTTTTCGTTAAAAAATAACATAATATCGTAAAATGGCCACAACCGCTCCACCAGCAACTCAAGCGCAAATTGAGGCACTCCTCAATTTTATGACTGACCATCACGAGTTGGCTCGCGGACTATTGAGGGGTGCCGATGGAAGAATACGGTCCAAACGGCTGTGGGAAAGCCTGTGCAACTCCCTTAATTCTATGGGAAGTTGCACAAACTCCGTGGAACAGTGGCAATGGGTGAGTTTACTACATTGCTTGTCTATATTAATATGATTTTTAAGGTCTTGTCATCAGTAAAGTGAATACAATGATAATCAGTCATCCTCCAAATACATATCTATTGCAGGTCTTACGAGTATACTGGTTTTTATATAGTTTTTGAATATAATTAAAATTAACCAAATAACCAAAATTTTAGATTTGGGCTGATAAAAAACATTTAGTCAAAAAAGCTGCTGGAGCTGCCAGACGGGATGCATGTGCTACAGGTGGAGGACCATCGGGAGCACCAACCCTCTCCCAAGTGGAATTCACACACAGACCGAGGTAAGAGTGCCAGCTTTTCCCTCGGTAATAATAAAATGTATATATATATATATGATAATAAGTTTGTTTGAATGGTAAAATAGAAAAACAGGAATATTGTATTTGATTTTTTTATTGAAAAGTATGTTGCATGGAGTCTTTCCGTGACTTTTTAAATAAATAGTAATAAATTACAGATACATAGTTATATATTTGTTGTATCCGTCAATGATATTCAGTTTTTGCTGTATAGGGACCACCTGCAACAAGAGCCAGCAGCCGTCTTACCCCCCCATACATCGGCTGCTACAACTGAAAATGGTCTCCCAGGAGCAACCCTTATTGTCCGCTGAGGCGCTGGACCTGGAGGTGCCAATGCGAAGTCAGCGAAGTAAGTATTATTGTTCAGTGGAAAAGAAATTACGTAAATCATGTTTCAGAAAAACTGACTAAAAATTATTTATTTTGTTTACAGCATTAAACCGTCGTCGTGCACGTGTTCGGCGACACCTTCCTGCCGCCTCGTCAGCAAGAAGCCAAATATTGAGCTGGAAGAGCAGAGGCTGCTATTTGAAACCAGGAGAAATGAGGTGCTTGGTGAAATAAAGGTTGCCATTGTGGACCTTTATAACTTGGTTAGGGAACACCTTACTAGAAATAGTTAAGTTGTAGAAGTCATGGGGAGCGGCCGTTGTCCAGCAGTGAGATGACGCAGGCTCAGTAACGTGTTTATATTCTAACGAATGGGATTGCAACTTGGTTCATAATGTTGCAGCATTTATTTCCCGAGCTTCTCATTTCTTTTATTGCTTGGAGTCTCTGGTCTTTCAACTCAATGATTTACAGAATGAAAACTTGTGTGTTGATTCGATTGGTCAAAACATATATATTGATTGTATGATGTTGATTCTTAATTTGAGATTAGTCTAGGACAAAAGAAAATCTATGTGTTTGGTTGTTAATTTTATAGGTATTTGGGACTGAAGTAGACAAGAGAAACTAAGTTCCTAGCAATAATTTAAGACTACAATAGATAACTATTAGAACATCTTTGTTTTGGTTGTTAATTTTACTCAGATTTTTAGGTATTTGAGACTGAAGTAGACAAGTAAGAGAACCTAAGTTCCTAGCCATAATTTAAGACTACAATAGATAAATATAAGAAAATCTATTCTGATTGTAATAGTGTTGATTTTATTCAGATTTGATTGGTGCTAAATAAATAAAAAACATTTTGTTATAAAAAACAATGCTTTTATTGTGGAAATCTTTTTATATCACAATTTTCCAGCAGTCCCAACACCCATTGTTCTGTAAGCAAAATAAAAAAACGAACGAACTCAACCTCGGGAATATTCTCCAACCGAAAGTTTCGGCGCAAGTATAATCGGTGACGCCTCCGATCTTCCTGTAGTGCTTCTTCGAGCAGTTCGAGTATTAAAAAAGCAGACATAGTTTGGTAAATTTTTACAAAATTTTACTTTCGTCAACAGCACGACACCTATTTTGATGTCGTATCAACTGACATAACGCTCCGTCAAAACAAGTGTCAAATTCAACTTTTCGGACGGGCAAAAATACATCGGGAGTAGGGACAACTGTCAAATCGTGTCGTCGTTCATTCTTTGTTCGGGCTCCAAACTAACCGTATGTCCGTAGGTGATAGGGAGTAGGAAATTACCGTAACTAAGGCCGTAACTACGGACTTCGTGCTTAGGGAGTAGCCCCCCAGTACCGAACTATTTTTCATTTCTGGCAACCTACCTAGGAGAATCCAGCAGAATGTAATGTCAAATTTGACATTTGACAGGTAGCTTCAGCGGAAAAAAAAGTGACCGATCGAATCCTGATAGCTGCCCTTCACGTTTTTAATAAAACTGTTCTAAATTAATCTCACATCCCTTTATCATAATGTCGGTCATAAAGGGAAATATGCTGGTGATTGTTTATAAACTTAATTATTGAAATTATTTTCTTTTATGAAGTTGAAGATATGTAAGTTACGTAATATTTTGTAGGTTCGTTCCTTGAGCGCGTCGGCTGCTGCTAGCAAGCTTGTTAAACCTCCCATACAAGTTTTTGGTCTGGAAGGCAGATATGCGTCAGCTTTATATTCTGCTGCCACCAAAATTAAGAGCTTGGATGCAGTTGAAAAAGAGCTAACTTCGTTCCAACAGTCAATCAAGACTGATGCGAAGCTGAAGGAATTCCTCGTGAACCCAACACTTAAAAGGTCTCTGAAAGTGGATGCTCTAAAGCATGTTGCTACTCAAGTAAGTTCAAATTATCCATTAAAATTTTAGGTTAATTTTCTCAATGAAATAAACTACAGTCCTGGTTGAACCAACGATAAGCTGGAAGATTTGAATTTTTTAAATTTATTTTTTGTAAAGTAATACTAGTTCATTGATCCAGGCGTGATTTTGTGGAAATCCATTATAAAATATAATAGACGGCGTATATTTATAAAAAACCCTGTAAGAAATCAACTCAACTGTTGATTTCTTACAGGATTCTTTATGACTCTTTAAGAACAGTTACGCAGATTAGGTTACTAAATATACGTTGTCTATTGTATTTTTTAAAGCAATACTACAAATGTTACCCGTCTAAAATGCCTTCATGAGCAGATTTTGTTTTGCATAGGTGTAATTATTTTGTAATGTAGGCTGATCTAATGAGGATTATTACAGTAAAATATATTATTGCATGAATTGAGTTTTGGCAATTTCTTAATCTCAAGTTCTTTAAAAAAACTCATTGAAAATATCGCTCTTTTGATTATGGCATTCTATGCATTGTAGGAACAGGATTATTGCTGGTTACCTGGCATAATTCTAATTTAAGGCTACTAAAAATTTCCTCTAAATAATGCCTTGGTAATCAAATGCAGGTCTTCATACTCAGCTTCATTGACCAATGAAGAAGTCACTGGTAGATGGTAACTTTTCCTGCAAAAGCAGTGACTTGAAATGTGAACTATCTATGAAAATTATTATGTATGTCTGAATGATTTCTTAGTTGATTATGATTGTGTACTTATTTTGTTTAATTTTCACTGATTGATTTAGAAATAGTTCAGTATAGTTGTAAATCAGTAATATTGTAGTTTAAGTTAAATAGTAAATGTGTCATTATTTTTAAGTTGTGTTAGTACATTTGATTCTATTATATTCAATATTTTTAGTGTAAACTGTCTGCCACAACAAGCAACTTATTAGGTCTTATGGCTGAAAATGGTCGCCTTGACAAGTTGGCAGGTGTTATCAATGCATTTAAGATTATAATGGCTGCCCACCGTGGCGAGGTTGCTTGTGAGGTTGTCACTGCCAAGCCTCTTGACCAGGCCCAGAGACAGAACTTGGAAGCTGCCCTCAAGGTAATATGCTTCTTTTATCCTAATCATCCTTGTCTTATCCCATACATTTCATGTTAACTACCATCTCGGTGGTCACCCCTTTTCTAGCCATATCTTTCAGTTACAAAAGTAACTACTTCAGTTTGACTAAAATAAAAAGTAAACAAATAAGTGCCTATGAATATGTACTAGGTTAGAGAATCATCATAGTGTGAAGACAACTGGAAAGTTGTGCCATATATCCCATGCCACAGGCAAATGATTATTTATATCCTTACATTAAATGTTGGTTTTATGTTCAAATAAACAAAGATTCTAACCCTGCTTTAACACTAATTTACAGTTGTGCTACTTGGTTTCAACAAAATAATAACTTTTCTTTTAAAAGACTGTTAAAAACGTGTGAAAATTATTTAGATCATTTAAGTATTGAGGTTGTTTCAGGATATTACCGATTTTGTGCACAATTTTGACAAGTTTTTTATATAACTAGTCTTTACAACTTCTCAGAAGTAGAGACAACATGTAGAATACACATTTTTTATACCTTGGTGTAACCGGGGGGTTACAAACACAAAAATAACAACAGAAACTACACTTCTTTTGCTCTCAAGGATCAAAAATAAATAATAAGCTTTGCATACACAAGTTCTGTTAATAAATTTGTTGTTCTGTTCCAGAAATTCCTGAAAGGCAATGAAACTGTCCAGCTCACAACCAAAGTTGATCCATCTCTGATGGGTGGTATGGTTGTATCTATCGGTGACAAGTATGTTGATATGAGTGTTGCCACCAAAGTGAAGAAGTACACTGAACTCATCAGCACCGCTGTTTAAATCATGAAATATTTCAACTGTAAATGTTTAGCAAAGGATAACACTAATATTTAAATCAGTTAATCATTAGAAATGTTTGTTTTATTTAACCTCATAATGTGGTGAACGCTTTGATACCTGTGTAATTTAAAAACAAAGCTGTTGCAACTAAGGTGTTGAATTTTGATAAATTATTTCGAGTACAGTTGTCTACCAAAGGAATGTATTTATAAGTCAGTCGCAGAATTCTTTTATTTAAAAATTTATAAAAAATTAGGCTTACACTATTAGACAAGTGGATGGAACTCCCATGAAGACTTGATAAGTAACCCTGGGTAATGTACCCTCATTTTGCCAGTGTGTGGAAATGAGTTGAAGAACCTGTTTGCAATACAGTCTGATTAAAGTGTAGCTCTAGCCACATAAGATATTTATTTTATGTATGTTGTGTTATCATTAAAATAAAACAGCCAGATAATAATTGGAACAAAAAATTTAATAGTGCTTCTTGCACTGCCAAATAAGATATACTTATAACAAAAATAATACTCTCACAGTAATCATAACACTAAGTTATATTTATCTAGAATTAACAAGAATATTTTTATCTGAGATCATTTTTAAGAGATCTTTAAATTGAACAAGTCATTATGTATGTAGGTAAATCAGTAATAATAATAATGAGCAAAATTTTATCCTTCCGTTGGAGCTGCTTCGCCTTTGAGCAACGCATTTTCCGCCTCCAATTCGGCTATGCGAGCTCTCGCAGATTCCAGCTCATCATCTCCACCATCAGTGCCTAAATGTTTTCGAACATATTCTAGGGCATCTTCGGGCTTATCTGGTTCTTCATATAAGCTCACAAGAACTTTCGTTAAAGCGTCCATAACGCCGGCTCGCTCAAGGTATCTTCGAAACTCCTCTCTTTTGGAATCGATGGGCTGTAAAATTGAAATGAGTCAAAATGTAAATATTTCCTGCTAGTTATTTGGTACATCGACTTGCGGTAAACAAATGTCTTCTTCTAAGATGGAACTCGTATAATTGTACCGAATACATTTGATTAATTTACGCATAAAAAGGGTTTGTTTACTTCAAAAAATGATATATAAATAATTATAAATTTGAATGAAGTGGATTAAACACTTTAATCATTTATTATGTGTTTTCCTTAATGTACTTACTTTATACGAAGACATATTCGGGTATTTCTTCAAATGAGCTTAAATACTGGAAGAATATCAATAAAAACAACTTTTCTCCAGAGAACTGCAAAAAGCCTTAACCACAGCCTTAACTGAAGTTTGACAACCACACATTTGACACATTTTTTATTTGACACGTAGTTTTTTTGATGTGTTGTTATTTCCTTCATCCTGATAGAAGCCTTAGAATTCTATTTTTAAATGATTTCTAAAGTAATATATATTGATGAGAATTTTTTTTGTTTGAAAAGTTTTATTTTTTTATTTTTTTTATTAATCAAAATCAAAACTAGAACAAAAAAACAGACATTTGGTTAAACACACCACAAAAACCATCGCGGGTTTAACAGTGGTGTGGCAAAATCTTAAAATGTACCGATATTATCTAAAATAAATCAAACTATAAATTATCCTCCAAGTGTCTACTATAAAGAACCTAAAGAAAAGACAATCAATAAGAAATGTTGCCATGTGCCAATGAGCTATTTCTCACTTTTCTCAGTCAATGGTTGTTGCGTCGTGTTTAGTGATGGTAAATTCCCGAGAATATTCTCCTTTCGAGAACTTTGCTGTTATGTACTCGAGAATATTCTTTTGGAAGATTGGATGACTATTGCATCGATATAATTATTTTTAGAGTAATAGTTTTGAATGCATTTGAACGTTTTACGAAATTTAGGACAAAATAAACTACTTCGCAAATTCTTCTGAGCGAAAACATTTCCGAGAAAATTCTCATAAATTTCGTATGGAATTAATGTTAAATTAGGATAAAAAATGGTGTGGAATACAGTTAGTTGTCATTAATTAAAATTCACACCAACACCGCGACTTCAGACGTGCAAAATTAGTACTGTATCTTTTGAAGTGAAACTATATAGAAGGGGGGTATAGGATTTTTCTGTCACGAAAAAGTGTTACGGCCGCGTGGGGGGGGTAGACGATATATCGCGTGGCGAGCGGCGGGTTTTTATATTGAACCGATTTGAAAAATTCTTTCATTGTTGGGAAGTTACACTATCCCCAGGTGACATAGGCTATATTACATTAAAAAAAAAAATAGGGATCCTTATTAAAACTCCAATAATGTAACCCAAGATTTAAAAAAATTACCTAAAATATTCTTTACATCGCGTGCGCTGCGAAAACTATTGATGATAGAATAAAATAATGTACTACGACTTTGCAGAACACATCATTATTTACAAAAAGTGTCGCGACAGCATATGTCTAACTAATATAGTTATGCCACAATAAGTGTTCTTTTATTTTTTAAATTTAATTGAAATGCCGCCGCTAGAAAAGGCTCTTTATTTGTATCTTGGTATTAATCCTTATCAAAATAAATTACTTCATATTCAAGACTGCTTCAATAACTTTATATAACTTTTTGTATTATTCAATTCGGACATTCCATACGAAAGATATCACGAGTTTAAAAATTTAAGTATTAGAAAAAAGTTGCGTGGTAGCTGCTCACCCTACTCGGCTAGCTATGCAGCACCTTATGCAATGTAGGCGTCACTGGGCCAATGTCAAGAAATGAAGTACCATAGGTAGCGTAGGGTAGGTAGTGTAGATAGGTAGGGTAGGTAGATAGGTAGGTAGGTGCGCTGTAGATAAGTACTTTTGAGGGCAACGGCTGTATTAGATGGATACAATGAGTAGATATCATATTTTAGTTACCATAAGCCGATTGTATCTTTCATTGATTATAACGCAGGTGAGCCGAATGAAGATGGATGACGAAAGATGTGCATTTGTTAATGTTCCTTTGTATGTGTATATGTTTAGAGTAGACTATGGATGTTTTTTTTTGTTTCCGGATTGAATTCAGTTGTTTTGTTTGATAAAATAAAAAATCCATTTATTAAAATGTACTTAACCTAACCTAATCATAATTGGCGGTAAAACTGCGAAAAAAAAAAAAGTGTGTTGGGACCATAGAAATATAAATAACAGAAGTGGCATGGGGGCGTGTCTGTACTGTCCGAGCGTCCTGATCACAATGCTCATGCCTCAGGCAAATGGCCGTCTCCGCTAACTAGTGCGCTTTCGAACGCGTTCGTGATAACATTTAAGAATACCGTGTTGTTCAGTGGTTTCTTGTAAAAATCATTGAAAAAAAGTGAAAGTGTTGAAAATCATGAAAAACAACAAATCGTAAAATATATCTTGCCTTTACTACGTTATTTTTGTTTTCATATATCACAGCGACTCTACTATTATTGTAGTAAATACATTGCTTCTTTATCACTACCAAAGTATGTCCCTAAGTAACTGGACAAGCAATGTAAAAATCACAAAACGATACGTTCTTTATGCGGTTGCATCGTGTGGTACGTCCGCTGTGTCTTGCGACGGGTTAGTGATGTGGTTGTGCAGATCCACTAACGTAGGCTATCGACAACAATGTCGATTGTCGTATGAATTTATATTACTATTAAAGTTTATTCTTCAATTTGTTAACAGTTATAGCCTGGTTAGAAGACCGATGTGAAATCTTGTTTTTATACTCATTTAAATTTTCTCATAATGTTGTTTTTTTTTTATTTGCTTAATATATTTTTTTTTTAGCTACGTATTGTTTATTTATATCATCTTATTACATGTATATCGTTTTTTATTTATATTTTTTTCAGGAATTTCCAACATTTTAATACAATAATAAATGGGAGAATCGATAACTTTCCGATTTAGTCAATCACTAGCGTATATGTAAAATAAATGGCTTTTGCACAGCACTTTTTTTTTTTTTTTTTTTTGAGGGTGGGAAATCATCAAATGACTTCTCCCGCTCTGGGCAGAGCGAGAGGGTGTGTCAGACTTTTACTGACTAAAACCCACCCGTGTTCCTTCCGTTGCCTGTGTGCCGGGGCCGCGTTATCCCTTTCGGACAAACCCGCAACCCCAGCAGGCATTGGTCTTTCGACCCCGTCGGTTGGTGCTGACATCTCTTTGAGGCGCGCGTGGAACACAACGCGCCGTCGACACGGGCCTGGTCCTTATCGGACGGCGAGCTGCCCATTGCTCACCGTCCGCAAGCCCGCGCCTACGGTGGCCGGAAGTCGGCTCTGGACTCCCGACGCCCGGGGCGTCTCCTGCGGCGACTAGGGCCGCGAGGGCGTGCAGCTTGCATCTCCCTCGCGCGCTCCGCCTCCTCCTTCGCGAGCATAACTGCTTCGCAGAAGGAGGTGACGGCCTCCCATGCACTCTCGCTCCGAACCATGGCCTGAACCAGGGCCGGACGCGAGAGATCGCCGCCGCCGATCGCCTCCGTGAGGACACGGCGGTGCTCCGCCCAAGCTGGGCAGACCTCCACCGTATGCTCCACCGTGTCCTCCGGGCGATCCACACAGTGGTGACACCCGGGCGTTTCCTCCCGCCTTACGCGGAACAGGAACCTCCCGAAACAACCGTGTCCGGTGAGGACCTGCGTCAGGCGGAAGGTGAGGACGCCATGGCGCCTCTCAAGCCACTCCTCAAAGAGGGGACTTATCGCCGCAATTGTGGCGTGCCCAGCGCTGGGTTGCGACAATCGTACACTCCATGCCGCCATGAGATCCCGCCGGAGCTCTGTCCGCTGTGCCGTGATTTCTCGCGGCAGCGGAGTTACACCCCGGCGTTTCGCCTCCTCGCGCAACTCCCACATGTGCGCGAGGACTTTCGCCTCCAGATCCCATGGCGGTAGTCCGGCAAGGAGGCTCGCTGCCTCACGGGAGACCGTGCGGTATCCCCGGACCAGCCTGATGGCCATGACCCTTTGGGACGCGTTCAACCGCCGGGCCGGTCGCAGCCTCAATGAACGCGCCCACACCAGTGCCCCGTAAAGGGCCATGGACCGCACGACCCCCGCGTAAAGCCTCCGGCAGGAGGCGTTTGGACCCCCCAGGTTGGGCAGGAGCCGCTTCAAAGCAGCCCCAGCCCTATCCAGTTTGGGAGCCAAACGTCGGAAGTGCTCCACGAAGTTCCACCGGCTGTCGAGGACGAGTCCCAGGTACTTCATCGTCGACTCGACACCGATGTGAACCCCTCCCGCCGTAATCTGGGAACCCGACAGTGGCGCGTTCCGAGGACCATAGAAACACATGGCCTCGGACTTGTGCAAGGCCACCTCGAGTCCCAGTTGCCGGATCCTTTCGACGATTTTCGCAACCCAACGTGTCGCTAGTTCGGCCGCCGCCTCATGCGACCTCCCCTGCACCAGGACCAGCGTGTCGTCAGCGTAGCAAACCACGCTGACGCCGCTAGGGAGGTCGGCGCGCAGCACCCAGTCGTAGCCGATGTCCCACAGATGCGGCCCCAGGACCGATCCCTGTGGGACACCGCACGACATCTCTCGCCGGTTCCACTCTCCGTGGTGACCGGGGTAGATGACGGCCCTGTCCGTCAAATAGGCCTCGACCACTCGACAGAGGTAGGTCGGCATCCGGTGATACCGGAGTGCCTCCCTAATGCAACTCCAGGGCAGGGTATTGAAGGCATTGGCGATGTCAAGAGACACCGCCAAGACTACCCCACCCCGGGCAACAGCATCCCCCGTCGTGAGGGCTCGAACGCGCATGATGGCATCCACCGTAGAGCGCCCCTTGCGGAAACCATACTGGCTCTCCGCCAAATCCGGCCCCACTCGCACCAGCTGCCCGACAAGGCGGTCTGCAATTACTCTTTCAAAGAGCTTGCCCACCTCATCGAGCAGCACGATGGGCCGGTAAGCGGACGGAGAGTCCGCCGGGCGCCCCGGCTTCTTGATGAGGACCAGTTTCCCCGTCTTCCAACGAAGTGGGAACTGGCCCCTCTCCAAGCATGCGCTTAGGAGCCCCCGAAGTCGAGGCCCGAGAGCCTCTAAGGCCAGAACCCAGGCTTTTCCAGGTAAGCCGTCGGGTCCTGGGGCGGTATTTTTGGCACTCAGCCTACGTACCGCCACTCTCAGATCTACCTCGGTCACCTCCGGAGTATCGTCGTCGTCGTCCCTGGTGTGGTCCGCATCGGGTACCGCAGGAGGCGGAGCCATGGGCGGGGGAGTATGTTCCCCTCGCGAGGGGAACAGAGCGCTCACCACGTCCTCCACAAGCTGGGGCCGGAGACTCTGCGTCAGCGGGGGAGCCCATGGGCGGAGCTTATCTCGCACCCATTTGTATGGGCGTCCCCACGGATCTCTGTTCAGAGTCTCCAGCGACTCCTCGCGGGCCAGTCCTCTGGCCCGCTCGATCCCCGCTTGGAGGGCGGTCTTCGCCGCTCTGTATCCTGCGTACAGCTCCGCCTCAATGGCTTCCGTATCCGGCGGGCGGATACGGAGCCTGCGGTGCCTGGCGTACAGGTGGCGCGCAGCAACGCACGCCGCGCGTAAAGCGGTCAGCTCGCGCGACCACCAGTACACCTGGCGCTGAGCACGTCCGGGCTGGACATTGCCATTGGACATTGGGGCATTGCCACGTCACAAATTTCGGACATGGCCTCCCGGAACCACTCCGCCTCGTCGTTTATGTCGGCAGGCCTGTCCGGTGATGACACCCAGGCCTGCACGATCGAGGCTTCCAGGAGGAGCTCCCGGTCCAGCTGCTTCAGCGCCCACCGCGGACCACTCGGGGTCTGTCTGACCGGCGTGCCCGAGGTCTGGGCGGAGACGTCAAACCGGATGTACCGGTGATCGGAATAGGTCTCCACCCCCTCCATGACGCGCCAGCCAATGAAACGCGGCGACAGAGCGGGGCTGGCGAACGAAATGTCCACCACTGACTCGCCCCGCATCCGCACGCACGTGGGGACAGAACCCCGGTTTAGGACGACCAGGCCCGACTCCAGAGCCCAGTCCTCCACCATCCTGCCCCGTGTGTCCGTTAACCGGGAACCCCAAGCCACGTTCTTGGCATTGAAGTCCCCGAGGACGATCACGGGGAGGGGATGGTACCCGACGACGACGACTCTCAACTCCCCAAGGGAGTTGTGGAACTCGGCGAGAGTTCGGTTCGGGGAGAAGTACGCTCCTACCACGACAATCTCCCCGAACCGTGCTGCCACGCAACCCGGTCCCCTCTTGACGGCCTCGAGGGACGGGGTACCGGCGGCGGCCGACGAAATTATGGTCACTGAGCCGCTCAGGTCCTCCACCCAGTCATCCCTGGGCGGGCAAAGTACGGCTCAGCGACCACGGCGATGTTAATCGACCACTGCGCCATGCTCTGGAGCAACAGATCCTGAGCTGCGGCGCAGTGGTTGATGTTCGCCTGGAGGAGGCGTAATGGACCTATTAGCAGTCCATTTTAGCCCCCCCCCGAGCCCCGCGTGAGGGCCCTGCCACGGCGTCAACGGCGGTGGCGGCGACGACGGTGGAAGCGGCAGCGGCGGTGGCAGTAGTAGCGGTAGCGGCGGCCGCGGCGGTGACAGCGGTGGCGGAGGGCTTGCCCCTGGCTTTGCCTTTGGCGGGTTGGACGCAGGCCTTGCTCCCAATCCGGTGCTCGGCCGGCTTGCCAGCCGCCGCACATACGGCGCAGTGCGGCGTGGCTTCGCAAGAGCCGGCCTTGTGACCGGGCTGACCACAGCGATAGCAGTGATCGCTGCGGTCCACCTCCGAGGTGCATTTAGCTCCCACGTGGTTGCCCACATGGCAGCGGAAGCACCTCAGAGGTTTGGGTTCGAGCAGTTTGACCTGCGCGGATACCCAGCCCACCAATAACCTTTGGCCCTCCCCGGCGATTTTCCTGGCCGCCGACACGGGGCAGCTCACTGTTACGGCTCGCATCCCCGTGAAGCCAGGACGGATGGTGCCTGCCCTAACCTGCTCGGCAGAGCACCCCCCAGTCCTGACGACAGCGGCCACCACCTGTTCCTCCGCCACTGAGTCGTCCAGGCCCGAGATGCGCATTTCTACGCACTTCGTGGGCCTGGACACTCGGGCCTCGTCCGCATTTAAGGACGCCCTAAGCTTTTCAGCTAGGGCGTCAGCGGCCGGGCCACTGGCCGCTCCGGGGAGCTCCAGCATCCGGGCCCCAGTCGCGGTGACCCTTACCCGGATGCCCTGAGCGGCACCTATCTCGTTAAGGTCCACCGCCGCCCCAATCTTGGAGAGCACGTCGCGGTAGGACACGCCCTTCTTCTCCGCTTCCGGCTGTAGTGTTATCACTACAGCTGCGGACTTCGGGGCGCGGAGCCTAGCCGCGACGCTTTGCTCCTTGCGCCGCTGCCGCCTCGCCTTCTTTTTGGCCGCCCTTTTGGCCTTGCCCGCCTTCTTCTTCTCCCCGGCTATTTGCCACTCGGCGTCAGCCTGGGGAGATTTAGGAGGCAGAGGCGGCCGTTTCGCCACCTGGGGCGGAGCTCCCGCTGCCAGGGCCGAGGCCGGGGCCCCCACCGCCTTGGCCGGGGCCCTCGCTGCCTGTGTAGCAGCCCCACCCCTGGTCTGCCCTGACGGACCCGGTTTGGCCACGGTAGCTGCGGTGGTGGCATAAGATGCCGCCTTCCGCTGGCCTGAGGCCGGCTGGCTCGCCGCTAATGGAGGACGCAGGACCACGGCCTCCAGTACGGAGAACCGGCTGTTGAAAGCAGCCAGCTCCTTCCGCACCAGGGCCAAAACCCGGTCCTCCGCCGGCAAGGGCGGGCCCTGCCCTTGCACCGCTCCGCGCTGCAGAACGACGCGGGGGCCGGCTCCACGGAGCCCGGCCAGGTCTGCTCGGAGCTCCTCATTCTCCTTTTGGAGAAGCTCCGTGGCGGCTGTCAAGCGGGCGACCTCCGCCCGCATTTCCGGAATACCGTCTAACGGAGGCCCAAGATGGAGAAAGGCCTCCGCTGCCGCCATAATGGAGGCCGTGGCCGCAGGTATGGCCTTCTCTTTCGAGGACTGCAGCTTTTTTAAGGCCACAGTCCTGATCGCGGCCGCTACGACCTCCGCAAACCTGGCCGCTCGCTCCGAATTGGAGCCCCCAGCGGCGACTTTGGCGGCCTCATCGGACACCACTCCTCCCTTGGCACGGTTCACAGCGGCGCCAGCCCGTGCCGTCGTGCCCTTTCGAGGGATGGTGACCCCCTCCGGCTCCTCGCTTGAGGCCCCGGACGAGACCTCAGAGTCGCTCTCCCCGCCGATTCCTGGAGGGGTATCGGGCCGCTTGATGCGACCCCGATTGCCACGCCCTGGTTTCGAGGTCACCGACACGCGACCTCGGCCTCTCCTTACCGTCGGCACCTTAGCGACCGGCAGGCATTCCTCGCCCGAGGATTGTCCCGCCGATCCTGCGCGGTCCGACTTTTCGTCACGCGACTTCTCCTCGCGCGAGCGTTTCCCCCAGAAACGCCCGCGTCCCGTGTCCTGGTCGGACCTAGTTTGGTCCCCGGAGGGACAGGAGTCTCCTCGACCCTGGTTGCCGTCACCGGCAAGCGGTTCCTCCGCCAATAAAATTGGCACGACTTCAATTCTTGGGTTTAATTTCAAAAAGTTTTCCATTTTAGATCCTTTTGCACAGCACTACGATAGCGATCGTTGTTTTCGTGTGAGTGAGTTGTACGGTGCATGGTAAATGCACGCTGTGTTTGATGGGATAAGGTTTATAATTGATTGTGTAGTACGTTCTGATTTGTAAATGCAAGTGTGAGCGGGACCTCGTGTTTATTGATCGCATGTGTAGTTGTAGGCTCGGTCGGCTCGGTAGTAGGGATAAATTGGAGACATTGGGTTTCGATACATTTTCAACTACCGGGCATATCTCTTTCTTTCTTATATGGTTGCCACTTGTTCGTTGCGATTTATTGTTCCACTTATCCGTTGCCATTCGTTTTTCCACTTGTCCGTTGAAGTTTCACTTCAAATTAAATCAACAGAAGATCTATGGGGAATGTCTGTAAAAGTCTGTAGATCTATCATCGAAACCATTGCGCCTTATTTAGCTTTCATATTTAACACCAGTGTAGACCAAGGAGTCTTTCTGGATCTCATGAAACACAGTAAAGTAGTTCCTTTGTTCAAATCCGGTGATAGTAAGGAACCCAACAATTGTAGGCCTGTGTGAATTCTGCCAGTTCTCAGCAAGGTGTTTGAAAAGTTGATGTCCAATCAAATGTTACGTCACTTTAATAATAATTCCATCTTTCATGAACAGCAGTACGGTTTCACCAAAGGACGTTTTTTTTTTTATACCACTTACGCTGGTGTCACCCTCATAATAAAAAAAAATTTACGCCTGGGAAGAAGCACAAGATGCCATTGGAATCTTTTGCGCCCTGTCGAAGGCGTTCGATTGTGTAGACCATGAAACACTTCTGCTGAAACTGGAGCACTATGGGATTAGGAATACAGCTCTTGATTTACTAAGATCATACCTGAAAGCTAGAAAAGTTAAAGTTCAAGTAAACGGCGTAAACTCATTGGGGTCTGAAATGGCAATGGGCTTTCCTCAGGGTTCGATATTGGGTCCATTCCTCTTTTTAGTTTATATTAATGATTTACCACAATACTTCAAAATCAACCTAAGATGGTGTTATTTGCAGATGACACATCGTTGATCTTTAAAATAAACCGACGGTCACAAAATCTTGACGACGTTAACAGCTCTATTCTTCAAGTCCAAGATTGGTTTACGGTAAATAATTTGGTACTAAATAAAATAAAAACCAAATGCATTAGATTTAAATTACCTAATGTTAGAAGTAGCGAATGTGACATCATATTGAATGGAGAAAAACTAGAATTTATTAATCAAACGGTTTTTCTAGGAATCACGTTAGACGAGAAATTACAATGGGGACCTGATATAACATCTCTTGCGGGGCGGCTAAGCTTGGCCGCTTATGCTGTTAGAAAGATACGACAGTTAACAGATGTAGAAACCGCGCGTTTGGTTTATTTTAGCTACTTCCACAGTATTATGTCGTATGGCATTTAACTGTGGTTTCGGGCTGCTGACATTGAATCCATCTTTATTTTACAAAAGAGAGCTGTCAGAGCCATTTATAATCTAAATCGTCGCGAATCTCTCAGGGAACTATTGAAAAAGATTAATATTATGACGGTACCTTGCCAATTCATTTATGAAAATATTATGTATGTAAGAAAAAATCTACATATTTTTAATAAAATAAGTGATAGACATAATTTTAATACGAGAAATAAAGATAAAATAGATCAACCATTTTTCAGATTATCTAAAGTACATTCATCTTTTACATCTGTTTGATACACTCGGTGAACCTGTTCTATTGTTGAGTGAGATTTCCGAAAGGCAAACTGGTGAGATGGAACAACACCATTGGCGTCCATGCACGGTTTTGGAATATCTTCTCCCACAGTTTGGAGAGTCCAGGCGTCAAGCTTATGGGCCGATAAGACAAAGCTTCATGTTCAGGTTTACCTAATTTGTGGATCATGACAACTTCAGAGATTTTCCACGGGTCAGGAAAATGAGATGTTCGAAAAATTGCGTTGAACAGACAAGCTAGAAAAGAAATGCATTTTCTGGGAAGATATTTAAGTATGGAAGGTTGATCAGGTTGAATCCCGGGGCTTTCCTCGACTTCAGCAATCTGAATTCCTTCACTATTTCCTTAGGTGTTGTTGGTATAATGGGTATACACATCTGCAGATCTTGTTCCAATACTGTGTCAACTTCATGCTCATCGGCAACGCTCTCGTTTGGTAAGAATACAGAATTCAGATGCATTGCGAATACCTCAGCCTTTTCCAAATCAGTTCTTGCCCATGCAGCTTGTGATCTGATCGGGGGATAAGATTATTGAGGCTTATCTAAGCTTTTAGTGGCCTTCCAGAGCGAGTTCGCACCAACCCCCGTTGTTTGGTGACATCATCTGTAGGCTCGTTGCCAACGTTGAGTTAGTAGATTCCTGGACTATAGCCTTTAACGCCTTTGCTGCCTTATTGTAATTAAGTTTATCAAGAGGATGACGGGATTGATGCCATATTCACCTAAGTCGGCGCTTTTCTAGGATTTTTTGCATTATGTCTGGTGGATGAGAAGGGTTGGTGAAACCTTTGGGACGACAGGGTGTGTTGATCCAAGCAGCCACTTGAATGGTGTTAGTGAGATATCTGCAGGCGTTATCAACATCATTTTGGTTCTTCAGTGATATAGCAGCAGTAAAGTTTTCATTGTGGTAGGTCTTGAAACCATCCCAGTCAGTTCGGCTATTCGTCAGAGACTCTGTTAATTCTCGAGTAAGCTCACTAGTGCTAATTGTGAGGATCGCCGGTGTATGATCTGATGACCCGTCTAGACTCGATGCGATAGTAGTGTGTAAGCCATCTATACCCTTATCTAAGAAGAAGTCCAAGAGATCCGGGAGTTTCTTTGGGTCGCTAGGCCAGTAGATAGCGTCACCTGTAGATATCGGTTTTAAGTGATTTTCATCAACACAGCGTTTCAAATCGCGTCCACGAGTGCTGGTATAGCGGGATCCCCAAAATGTATGTTTGGCATTCCAGTCACCACCCGCAATAAACCTATGGCCAAGAGTATTGAAGTAGGTTTTGAACATGTCTGCAGTTATTTTATGTCTTGGTGGACAGTAAATTGAGGATAGAATAATAGGGCCTGCTCGGTCTTCCAATCTACCAAAATTAGCTTGTAGTAGAATAAGGTTTTATCAGTGAGTGTTTCAGGTTCGCCCGAATGGCCAGCGTGCGCCCTACCATCTGGATGGGGGGAGTGGTAAATGTTATAAGTAGCGTTTTATGCGGAACGAGCTTCTGGACGTCCCGTGCGACTCTGAAACTAATACTGCGTCTAGTTTGTCGGCTTTCATTAAATTCTCCAACTCCTGGATATTGGGAGCCAATCCATTGATGTTCCAGATTGCGATTCGAAGAGGAGTCATTTATGGTGTTAGTTTAGTAATGACTGTAAGCCCATTAGGTACTGATTTGTTGAAGGCGAATGTCGATTTTTTTCATTTTGTTTATATAAGAGTTGTTCCATAACTGTTACGTTAATAAATAAAAACTTAGGGCTGATAGTTTTTGTGTTCTTCTTAAAATAATTATTGAACTCGGTCTGGACTAACGAAAAGAAGTCTTCATACAAAATATTGGTGCCGATTCACTTGTCACAAATGCCTCTAAACTAGACTAAAAATCACTAAAATTAAGTTTATTCCCGTCAAACGATGATTTCCCACTCTGAAATAGACTAAATTGACACAACTTAACTATATTTTAGTTTGACAGCACTAAGATAGTACTGAGTTTTTAGTTTAGTGAAAATGGCAATTTTGCTATTCTGAATTTGACATTTTTCACCTAAAATTATGATTGTAAAATACTAAACCAGACTAAACCTGACAATTTTTAATCGCGATTAAAAAGGTGTGGGATAAAATAAGTTGTCATGAACTAAAATTCACACCAACATCTCGACTTCACGTGCAAAAACAGTACTATATTTAGTTTTGAAGTGAAACTTCTATAAAGACGGGGGGTATTAGGATTTTTCTGTCACGAAAAAGCGTTATGGCAGAGGCGGAGGGAGAGAATAGATTGGAATCTCAAGTTAATATTGAACCGATTTAAAAAATTCTTTCACTGCTGGGAAGCTACACTATCCCCAGGTGACATAGGCTATACTATATTTTCAAAAAAATTAGGGATCCTTACTAAAACTCCAATAATGTAACCCAAGGTGTAAAAAAAAATCCTAAAATATTCTTTACATCGCGTGCGCTGCGAAAACTATTGATGATAGAATAAAATTATGTACAACGACTTCACAGAATACATCAGCATGTACAAAAACTGTTGCGACAGCATATGTCTGACTATTATAGTTATGCCACAATAAGTATTTTTTTATTTTAAAATTTTAATTGAAATGCCGCCGCTAGAAAAGGCTCTTTATTTGTATCTTGGGATTAATCCTTATCAAAATAAATTACTTCATATTCAAGACTGCTTCAATAACTTTATATAACTTTTTGTATTATTCAATTCGGTCATTCCATACGAAAGATATCACGAGTTTAAAATTTTAAGTATTAGAAAAAAGTTGCGTGGTAGCTACTCACCCCGCTCGGCTAGCTATGCAGCACCTTATGCAATGTAGGCGTCACTGGGCCAATGTCAAGAAATGAAGTGCCATAGGTAGCGTAGGGTAGGTAGTGTAGATAGGTAGGGTAGGTAGATAGGTAGGTAGGTGCGCTGTAGATAAGTACTTTTGAGGGCAACGGAACCCATAAACCCCTAAACCTGAACATGTAAGTAATATTTTTTCATGTTTTCCATGCAAAAAGTGAAAAATTCAATATAAACACGTCGAGGCGGCACCCCTCAGCGCGCCTCCGGCTCTAAAAAAAATCACGGGTTAGGGCAAACCAAGGGTACCACGTGGATTCGCGATTGTCAAATTCTATTTGAGTTGTGTCAAAATTATTTTTTAGTCTTAGAGAATTTTATTTACAGAATAGCTCTCAAAGATTCTCATAGCCAAAAGGAATAAGGAATAGTAAGGAATTTTAGTGATAGTTTAGTTAGTTTAGTTCGGTGTACAAGAGAATCGGCACCATTAGCATTGTTCATTGTAAGGTCCTGATTATTTAACTTACAAACTAAAGTGCTATTACATTTATTTAAATTAACTGCTGATTGGTTTGAATTGTATCTGCACTTTTGTCATTGGTATGTTGGACTCAAATTTACGAATTGAACTATGATCTGAAGGGAGATAATTAACTATGGCTTTATCTAAATAGTCGCAAAAACAACACACATTGTCAATACCTGTAGCAGTAGTCGTAGTTACTCGGGTGGGTTCTACAAACACATTTAACAAATGAAATGAATTGAACAAATTTAAAAATCTACTGGTATTTGAATTATTTTCCAAAAATATTAATAGTCACCACAGTTAATTACTGATTTATTCCCAGTTGCAAATTTTGCCAAAATATCTTCCATTACTGACTCAAATAAAGAGTACTTTCGATAATTTGGGGGTCTGTAAACGCACACTATAACATGCTTATCTAGCTCAACACGAGACAATTCAATGCTTTGTTCAACCTATAGTTCAACTATGTCAATACGGGTTTTTGATTTAATACAACTTTTAATTAATATTAGTGAACCACCACGCAGCATAGATTTTCGGTTCGAGAAAATGTGCAACTTTACTATGAAAATGAGTGAATCGAACTATGCAGGTCGGGTAATCTTCAAGTAAAATATCCTAACCTTATGTCTATGGTATCGTCTATGGTTCACATATCTCATTTGACAGTTCCCTCCCCTCCCGCCTTCCGTACTTCTGCCTGAATGACGCTATGTTTGTTGATCTGTCACAAACTTTTGAATTTGAAGTTTGTTTTTCAAAGTTGATCCTTGATCGTGTGAAATTCTACGTTGATTTATTTCCGTAACTAATCCTCTCGATTTCTGCAGCTGTAATATTATCGTGCAACATGCAAACATGCAAGTGCTGTGTTATGATTTGTGCTAGTAGACGAAAGGACGACAGTTTTCATTATGTTTCCTAAAAGTGAGATAGGACTCAAAGAATGGTTACACTGTGAAAGACTGCGAAGCTTGAGCTTCCAAAAACTTCGCAAACAGTTTGTATGTCGAAATCATTTCGAAAAGAAGTTTCAACAACGCGCGATATAATTCGTCTTTGCCCCGACGCCTATCCAACGTTGTGTCTGCTCGCGAGATATCCAGTGGTCTCCCTCAAACTGATGCATTAATAACCAACAACTCTGGTACGTACCTATTTGAATATTATGACTTAGTCAATTTATATTTCATTTATGATCTGTACATGTTTTACTACTGCACTACATGCTAACTTGTACAGTTTATTAGTGTAGACACTTTGTTCTCAACAAGAAGCATGCCCTCAGTTTAAGCAGTAATATTTAATGATTTTAAGTATTTAAAACATTCAGAGACAGTGGACGAGACACAATTTATGTTTGATTGTTATTACATCTATAGGTGTTCACACTCATTTGTCTGTCATATCGATGAGCCTTATATTAGGGAAATAGGTCACGTAATCATGTTGTCAGTATCTAGGTGCCAGCACTAATTGTGCAGGGTGCAACGGACTGTAATTTAAATATTATTGTTCTTGCAAGCTCCTTCAATGTTTAGTTTTTAATAATGATAATTAATATGAGTATAAATTTACATTTCAGAAATGGAAGCAGATGTAATTTCTTCATTACAGACTTTGCCGTCTACATCTGGATGTGGACATAAAGTCATTAAAGGACCATACCAATAGTAGGTAAGAAATACAAATTGTTTAAATATTAGTTATGGGAAGTAAGTACCCTTTCATAACTATTTTTGCCACAACTGAAAATCATTTATATTCTGTCAGCTAAGATTAGCAACCTTACATAAATGAACATTTAGTGAATTTTAAGTTATATTTATATTCATTTGTAAGATTGTAGATTTTCGGTTGTTTGTAAATAAATAGTAATAGTATACTAAATTACCTAAATGGTCAGAGTATATAGGGGAAACCATTTGATATGGTAATCAATTAAATTATTTATTTTTCAGAAGTTGTTCATTGTACTCCATCTACAAAGAGAAGACGGCGTATCATACATACGAAAAATAAGCCGCATTGTTCTAGGCTTTACAAGGAATACACTAAGTCAAGAAGGCAGCTAATATCAATTTACGAGCAAAAAAGGCATTAAAATTTTTAACAGAAAAGACTTTTGTAAAGCTCACTGAAAAATTAAATCCAATGGCAAAAGCTTTTTTGAGGATGCAAATTAAACAGTTTTCTAAAAAGCCAGGGGTCGGCGATTCTCGGATGAAGAAAAATTGATAGCAATGGCAATAATGAAAACTATTTATTTTGCCATCCAAATACACATTTAACAAAATTATTTCTGAGTTAATAAATAGAATCAGGTATCAATCCTCAAATATTTGAAGCTGTGAAAAAATAGGTAAGATTTTTTACATTAAAACAACTTTCTCTTGCGGATTCTGAGTTACTTTGTTCCCCTGAGTCCTTTGAGCTATCGAACTGTGTCGAAGCGAAAGCATTCAAAGCTCAGCAAGGCATGGAAGACGAAATGTCCATTCACGTGCAAGAAGAAGCAAACAAATACTTAGAAAATCATTCTGAACAGAGTCCTATTATAAAAAGTATTAAAAATCATATCAAATCTAAGTGTTTGACTTCATAAATTGTGAATTGCATGAGGATGCTGTTTCTGAATGCTTTCTCGCATTGAATTTAAGATTAGCAGTATTTAATTGGTGTAATGTTAAACAGAAAAATGTAAATGTAATGTAATGTTAAAATATTAAAAGGCACAGATGTCTTCCGACTGAAAAGTAAACCTTTGTTGTCTCATGTGTAATTAAAACCATTGAATAAATATAAAATAAAATTAAAAAATAAAAAGAAATGAAAGTAAGTAATAAGAAAAGTTTTATTTTACCCACCATTCCCTTTCTAACTTATTCGTAGAACATATTGCAATAATTGCAAAAACATTGCAATTATTGCAATATGTTAAAAGTGAAATTAAAATTACCAATTCGCAGCAAGAAAAACCGTTTAGGATGACGCCTTACCACGCCTTTGCCTACAATTCCGCGCCGGAAGCAACACTACATTAAAAAAAAAAAAACTGTCATCCATGATATGTGAACCTTAGCCGAGTCGATTTTTACTCTATGAGAGTGCCCTGTCTGAAGCTAACTAGTCTGTGGAACTATGCCTCCTGAATCTGGTCCTGTTTCAAATGTATTTTAGTGCACACATGGTGCGCCTAACGTGCACCTTCCGACATACAGATCGATTTATATATTTTAAACAAAAAACATAAATGTATCCTTATTATTTTAAGTATACTAGTTTTGTTAGACTTATATTATGATACACACATGGACTGTATTGCGGAACAGATATTAAGATTCACGATACAAAATATAACATTCCTGAGAACAGAATTACAAGGAGATATGGTTATTAAGAAAAAAACTGTGATTAGGGAAATGTTTACTTAATGGTTAACACAGAATAACTAATGCAGTATTGAGCACTAACAAATTGATTGTAATCAACTAATTTACCATGCCTCATCGATCAGCATGGAATAGGACTGTGTTATATTAATCAATCAATGAGGGTACCTGGACATAGTACAAATAAGTCACCGTAATGCCTATGTCCAACCTCACCCATACATTCGTTTTACTGTGTGCCGCCGTGCCGCCACGTCAGACCAGTACCCTAATAATGTAATGTATGAAACAGATTGCTAATCCATGGTACGTAAATAACGTAATGAATAATGTTGTTGAACTGTCAAAATGAAGCAGATTAGTCGAAATAGTTTACGAAAACACTTTGCGTAATTAGATAGCAGTAGTGCGTTATGGAAGTTATAATAGTGAAAATGCGATTTGTGTTAATTATTTTATTATGTGTTTTTATATTCGTGACGGAGTATAATAATTTTGTAGCAAATATATATTGACACGTAAGCGCTGTCAGTTTTATTTCATTATTACATAGTACTTTAATGAAAGAAAACGTTAGAACAAAGAAATAAATATGCAACAGAAACAAAGAATAAGGCTTTTTATAAGTAATTTTACAAAGTAAATTATTTCTTTAAAATTAAATGCAGTTTTTGCTTTAGTTTTACCCAATTATATGAAGGGTTATTATTCTGAGAACTTAACTAAAATACTTAGCGAGTTTAATATTAGTTGTGATCTATTGCATAAATCTTAAGATTCATCATCACTTCCCGCCTGCGCTTTCGGTTTTGGTCCTCCTGCTCTCTTAGCCATAATGATTTGGTCCACTTTGAGAATGGTCGCAGCTGCGCCGACGGCGTATTTAAGTCCCCAATACTTAAGGACATATAAGTCCAATATATTTTTCTCCTTAGCGTCACATACACCGTTATTTTCAGACTCAATGTCGTATCCTGCATTTTTGTTGCCCTCCTGAAAAGAAAACTATACATTAAAACACATTCTATCTTAGTATATGCTGTCATAGATGGATTTATGATCCCATAATAATAGCCAAGAGACAAAAGTTTCCCACATAGTATTTCATTTGATTCAATTTTTTTGCAAAGAATACTGTTTCAAAACATTTATAATGCTAGTTACCTTATGAGCTTTGTAAATATTGTTAACAACTTCTGTGGCATTGGCTCCTGAATTGTCTGCTAAGGCACGTGGGATGCTCTCCAAAGCTACTGCGAACTTCCTTACTGCATACTGTTCTAAGCCTGGCAGTGTGTCGGCGTACTGAAGTAGTTGCTGCGCCAATTCTATTTCTGTCGCGCCAGCACCAGGTAAGAATCTGCACAAATAAATTAAAGGTTTGTGTTAGGAGTTGGTATTTTTTAAACTTTTCTTTAAGTAATATATATTACTATGACAGTAGTGTACTGATTATCCATAATAGTATTTACGAAAATCAGAACTTCTTACTTTCCATCCCTGGCAATTCCTTTGAATGTGTTGACACCATCATCAATAGCTCTTTCAATGTCATCCATGTAGTTATCAGTAGAGCCTCTGATAACAACAGTGGATATGCGTGATTCTGAGCTCTCCATGCGGAAACAAACGACACGAGTGTCTCCTAGCTCTTCAACACCAATAGAATCACAATATCCAAGCTCTTGAGCAGTGGGTGTAGTAAGTCTTGGCAGTACCTTTAAAAAAAAATATCTGTAATTTTAGTATCAAACCATTTCATGATTTTCCCAGACCAACTTTTTTTTAAATTTTATGGTTGATTCATGAAGAGGCAATAGGCCATAAAGGTAGATTAAAATATTCTCAGAAAACTATCAAGAGTTTTTGGGTCCACATCTTAATTTAGACATAAAACTGCTCCTGCAAAAATATTCTTACTGGTCTAAACCAATATGAATTATTTTTATTTAAAGCTTATAGCTGCTACACACTATGCCGGCGGCATGGCCACCGGCACTGCCGCCGGGCAAGCCGCGGCGCTCCCGGCCCTGCCGCATAAAGCCGCACAAAGGATCGCAAAGAAAATGAAGGCGCAAAAGCCGGGGATACGTGCCGCGCGGCTAAAGACCGCGGCCATGCCGCCGGCATAGTATGTAGGAGCCGTAACACCAATGCATCGTACTGCAAGGTTGAAAAATAAAACAAAATACTTACAGTAGCATTGACAGTTTTTGCTAGGCGGCGGATGTCAAACTTAGAGTTGAGACGAACAGCCATCACACCATATTTGTTCAAGAAATGTAAAGCCATATCACCAAACTTAGCACCAGCAACAACTACTTTGACTCCAGAATCAGCAATCTCTTTGATTTGTTTTTCCAGCTGAGACTCTTCTCCTCTGCTGAAGTTAATAAGTTCATCAGCTGATTTGATCAATACTGTTCCCTTGGTTTCAGTCTGGGTAATATCCACAGGGCACGAAAACACAGCAACTTTGGCTTTTGTAGCAGAAGGTACATCTCCTTCAACCTCTCGCTTGAACACCATACCAGAAAGAACTTCAGACTGTAGTAGTCCTGACCCAAGGATCTAAAACAAACAAAAATGTATTTCAAATTAAATTATTACAAATGATAAAATCTATTAGAAGCACCTTGTATTGCCAGTGATCACAGATGAAATATTGCAACAAAATTTTAATTCATTTATGTGGAGCAGAAAATTACTTTGAATAATTAATTATCAGTACATACCTTGCATATTCTCACATTATCAACATTGAATGTGTTCTTTTCAGGAAGAATAGCAACACAAGCCTTAGCAACCAGTGCAGCAATAAAATCTTCATAGCCATACTGCTTAGACATGATTGAGGGAGTGATTCCTTTAATTACTGCATCAACATTTCTGCAATCTTTAATTTCTTCACAAACAAGCCCCGGCAGAATTTCCATACATTTCTCTAGAGCTTGCTCATATCCATCAGCAATTTCACTTGGTGTCACACCCAAACGCAACAATTCATCTGCTGCTTCCAGAAGGGCTCCAGAGAAGACTATAACAAAGTTAGTACCATCACCAACTTCAGAGTCTTGCATCTGACTGGCCAACACCATCAATTTAGCAGCAGGATGTTCTACATCAAGTTCTCTGATGATGGTACCAGCATCACTTGTTACAAATTGCTTATCAATGTGGTTGATGATCATTTTATTCATTCCATTTGGACCATAAGCTGAACGGACACTTTGGGCGAATTGTTTGCATGCACTTATGTTTCGGTAAACTGCTTCTTCCAGCCCAGAGAACATCTAGTAATAGAATAAACAATGGTAAATCACATTCAAGCTTTGGTCATGATCATAAATTAAGAAAAACATGGACGAGGATTAAATTACTGTAGCTAGTATTTTTTTTATAATAAAACAATGTTACAAGGAATGATATTATAAATATTATAATATATATTATCATTGGATACAAGTAGAAAAGGCGAACCTCTTCTGACCGAAATTGAATAGAATTGAAATATAGAAGTATTTCCAGAAGTTCTAGAACAGCATTTCAGATTTAAAATGTGTGACAAACCCATCATTATTTTAGTCAAACAACTTAGTTTTTGTCGCTAGCATCATGTTTTACATGAAATTGGTATTGTTATGTGAAAACTCAAGGAGTTATGAGAAGATGTTAAAACAGATGAACCGTTCGGAGTGGGCGCCCAAATTGTTGGTTATGTATTGACTATTGATAAACTTACCCGTGCTCCTTCTTTTAACATTTGGGGTACCCCCGGTGCTTTAGGTACGTGTAATGCCATGGTTTTTGGAAATTTGAATCACTTTCAACACAAAGAACTTATCTTGATTTCCTCGTGATCTGCTGAAATACGGCGCAAAGAAATCACGATCTCAATGGCATGAACAATGGAGACCGGTTAATGTTGTCAGACATAAAAAATAATCATGGAAGGTGCAGTGTTGTAATTTGAATTATTCATACAATGATTTTAAATTGCAACACCGCAAAACACAAAACAGAAAAATTGGGAGTCCTAATCCTAATTTAGTCTTTGACAGTGAAAGTGGAGTGATAGACATGCGAACAAGTACAGTTCGCGTCAAATAATTTTGCCGCTCTGAAGTTAGGTTCTGCATGCGCGCTGGCATGCACCGATGCGCGCTACTGTTTGACTGACTATTGACTTGACTACTGCGCAAGTGCGCAGTGATGCAGGTCATGCAGGACAGTCATTTGTAGCCTACGTTAGAGCGGCAAAGTTATTTGACGCGAACTGCCGTTTGATTCTATAAAAAATATCACCGTGAAACTCAGGTGAAGTGAGCTGTCAATAGTGTTAATCCCTAGCATCCTGCCGGTCGATTCTGTGGCAGTGACAGCTCACTTCACCTTAATATTTTTACAGAATCGACCGACTGTACTAGAAATGGGTCGCTACGTGATTTTCGCGAAACGTAACGTAACTAGTTACATCGAAGGCGTCACCTGTTTTGAAAACAGGTGATTTTAGTAACTAGTTATTTTTCAACCGGAATTTTATTAATCCTTATCCAATAAAATATGTTATTTAAATTGGGCATTTAATTTAGATTACAATATGCCTTGACATCATAACATTTAAATAAATAGTTTAAAAGATACAACAGATTCAAAATTACGCGTAACAAAATAATTATGGGTGACGGCAACGCGGGCGCCACGATAGGAGTCAATAAGCTTTTCCTCGGCTATTAGGTACGTAATCCCGGTAGTACCTACGTTCCCGAGGCATATTTTTCGACATCCACACGGGCGAAAGCTGGTTGTTCCTATTTTGTATGTACCTATTGTACAACTTGTAATTTAGACTAATAAAAAATAAAGACTTACCTTACTTAGAGTATATAACACTGGAGAAACCTTACGAACACTACCCTTCTGTAAAAGTACAAGAACAAAATAATGTTCTAGTACGTTCATAAAAACTACTTTCAAATCGATTCTAACGCACTTCGTAAATCGTTTGAAAGGCGCGCGGAGCTCCGTGAAAATGCCTAGCTGTGCTGTTAAATTCTGAATTCTGTAAAAACCGTTCAAATACGTCAAACATAAACATAAACTTAATATTTGTATAATAAAATTTAGTCAATTCAAAATCCTAACCTGACATTTCGATTTTTCATTCGATGCAACCATGATTCATCAAACATAGCATGAATCGAGTATTTTCTCATCTTCTGTGACGTCACCGAGTCCTACGTTTACTCTAATAAAAATATTAGCGAGACTACCGTAGGGCTGAGGTCATGTTTGAAACCAAAATTGACATGTCGATAAATTCTTAATTATTACTTAGTAATTATTTTTGTTTATTATTTTTAAATATTTTTGATTGTTCAGTTTTTTATATATGTCCATTGACATGGTTTTATAATTCGTTTTTTTTTACTCTCCTATTTTATTATTATTAATTTAATTACTTTTATTGAATTGTAGTTATTTTCTCTTTTTAAAATTTAACTATTTTATGCAATAGCTGTTTTATTTCATAGACTCACGAAAAATTGCGTATGAATATCGATATCGATAAAAAAATAATGATGGTACGGACTTCTCTTTCCGGGCAAGCAGTTTGTTTTTTTTTTGTAGGATCTACCGCGTCCCCCGCCAAAAGTGACAGACTTTTGTTCGGAATATAGCACATATGGATTAAGTTTAGTTACCTAGTCCAAACTGTTTTTGCTTTTTTAATTTGCAGTATGTTTATACTTCTCAACTTATTAAAAGTTTATAATGACTGTTAAAAGCTAAGTTTTAAGACTGATTTGCGTGGTTTTCATGTAACCCGAAACCTAATAAATATTAAAACTTACAACTGTTTTATTTATTTTCAATTTAAAACAAACAATTATAGGTTTATCTATTACTGTGATTCATTGTGTACCACCTGGATCATTCAGTCCCACCGGTTCATCGCCTACCCTTAGGAGTACACAGTGTTAAACCCTATATTAATCAGGCAATAGAAAATATTTTTCAAAATTTTGAACGCAATGTTGTAGCTTATTAAATAAAAATGTGCTGAGATAAAAATGTTTTCCTAGACTGCAATAATAACCGTGTTAGAGCTCTTGAAACTTTTAGTGGTTCTATTGCTACCAGTCCACCCTACTAAGATTTGGCAATCATGCTATTCTCGTGCGTTATCGTTATGTACGCACGAGGCACGGCAAAGGTCAACAGCGGTCAGGTAGAGAGTCGAGCGATACGTCCACACTCTGGAAGGCCTCACGGCGAACACGGACTAATTTGAAACGATTTTCGCGTTGAGTTTTATAGTACTTTCAAAATATTTCTAGAAAAATAATACTTAGAACTAATTTCGTTGAAATTTTAAATTGCAAGTTGTAAAGAAGATATATTTCTATGACGTAGTCTTGGCGGGACGTACAGCAAGATGGGTGGTGAATAAGGCGCTTTATTAATTGTCGCGATAACCCGAACTAAACTTCACGCGCTCCCTCTCGCGCACCGCTCGACGTCACGCTGTAGGTACAACAGAGAGCACGCGAAGTGGTGGTTCGCTTTATCGTGACAATGTAGCCGTAGCATTACGGTCAGATGTTGCGGTACTATAAAAGAAAGGATTTTTTGGAAATAAAAAGTTGTATTAATGGCTACAACAATATTTATTTAAAAATACATCACTGGAGAAGTCGTTAGATAATTAATTGATTAATTTGGCAACACGTCTAAGGCCACGTCCTTACCAAAAGCGATTGTCACACGATTACGCCACTCTCGCACTTTTTATACGAATACTAGCTGTTAGCTGTTGCCCGGGACTTTGACTGCGATCCAGGATGAAAAGTACCCTTTGTCCCAACACAGGTCATGGTCTACTCATGTGCTAAATTTCATCCATATCCGTGCAGCCGTTTTAGCGTAAAAGCATAACAAACAAACAAACTCACTTGTATTTTTTTATATAGTTCCCGTCGATCGCGTACTCGCGCGAGTATCGCTTTTCGTTAGGACGCGGGGTATTACATTCTTGCTTCTCTATATACTACTTTTACGAAATAATTTGTCAGATTTCGGTACCTATTGGAAACTACAATAATTCTAAAATAAGCAGCCGTTAAAGAGGTAGCTGTGGAATATTTTTATTTTTATCAGTTATGTCTATATAAATACAATGATATGAATCCCAAAAATATTTATCTTCTATGACAATCCATGATCATAATGATAATATGACAATCCATGAATCATTATGAATTTTATTATACTAATTAATAACGAAAAAAAACAATGAAATCATACTAATCATCCACAGCTCCTCCACTGTTCCTACGTTTAGGTCAACTGTCTCTGTTCTGCGCTTGCTTACCAAGTATGCCATACACAGTCGAACTTTTCTTTTGGATAATTAATATATTTCAAGAGGCTAGCGGCGCAACTAAGTTAAGGAAATTCTTTGTTTGTAAAAAAGTTAAATACGCTTTCCGGAAATACTAGTCTTTGGTTAGGTAACACTTTGTGTAAATTATACAAAGTGCCAGTAAAAAGTTTTGGGTTTTATATAAAACTTTTTCGAAAGTTGTTTAATCTTCATCAACGCAATTTTAGTGACGCCACTAACGCTACATAAAATATATTATTTCAAATTCTTTCTTTTCCAAATCAGTATTTATTACCCTAGCAATTTCCTAGCATTAACATCACAGTGTGGTCCCCTAAAACATTAAATTACAGAACCAAATAGTATAAAAATAAATGTAAATTAATACTGTTCGCCATCAAAATACGTAAATAAGTACAACATAATTATAAACTAATGTTAAACACGAATATAGGAATAATTGAAGTACATTATATGCGAGAATCCTGCGTTGATGCAGGGGACCAAGCCAAATATTTATAGTTTACTTTTATCACTCACTAAGTATATCATAACTTGTAGACACAAACAATTTACATGAGTATAAATATAACGGTTTGATACCTTTATATGCGCATATCTGCCCGGCTATATATTGAACCCAATTATGCTTGAAACTTGGGAAGTTACTACGATGTAATGAATTTATGAGCTTGCATAGCCAGGTGAAAATTTTTGAAGGTACTAGCGTCAGACACATGTGCCTGACGTGACAGCAAATTCACTATGTTAAAAGTCACTATTTTCTCATCAGGAATTTTAGAAAGTGGGTTCAATTAAAAGCCTTTTAGAAATTTCAACACAAAATAATTATTGTTTCTTTAAATATTCGAGCTTAGCTCAAACCTTAATATCTTATAAAATGAAATCTAAAATTCTATAAATAAATAAGTCCATATAATTTCAAATCAGTTGCTATAAAAGTATTTTAAGTACGGAGCAACAAAAAATCACAGTAAAAACAATAATAATTCTATATAATCTTATAAAAATATAAGTAGCATGTTCTCTTCTTGCAGCTCAAACGAAATTTGCTCGCAATACAAGCAACATTTTAAACATTTATCCAAATGGTACTTGTAGGTCTCGATCTTTGCATGCATATTATGGTGGCACTTCACATCGCTATTCGGTATTCGCGTATTTACTGTGTTTCATTCGGCTATACAATATAGTGTAGAAGTCCGAATAACTCGAACCCATCATCCACACACCGACATGAACAGCGAATATGCCAAACATTCAAGAATATTTATGCTATCTTTTTGTTAATCTGGATGCAAAGATGGACGAGTTGATGGCAGCAGCGGCTTATTATTTTCTCTGTGTTAATTACCATACCAATACATGTTATGCGTACATAAAACACCGCACTCTACTGAGCAAGCCATGTGTGGACGATAAACGAACTTATTCGGTTTATTCGCAATCCTTTGATATGTGACCAAAAACCCGACAACTGGCGGATACCAGTGTTTGTGTATTTGCATATAATGTCTTATTCGTGAAAAATAGGCAAATATAGGAGAATAGAGTATCTTCACATCGTCATATTTGGGCAAATAAGACGAATACGCCAACACGAATAGCGATGTGAAGTGCCACCATTATAATCAACAAACTACCATGGATGTTTAAAAATTGGTAAAATGAGAGAACTTAAAGTTTACTAGCAGTCTCCTATGTAATATACATATAACTAAAATAAAACTAAGAACTCCTATTTATTTTGCATTCTTAGTACTGAGATCAGTTACCAATGTCAAATCTAATGTTCTGCAACAGTTAATTATTTTACATAAAATTATTATACCCAAAACATGTTTTCGAATGTTAACCAAAGCAGCAGAGTCTTATCTAAACAACATCAAGTAATTCATCGAAAAATACATGTGAATATAACATTATGAACTACAATTACCTACTACTATTCATCACACTGAATATCTACTGAAAATTCAAAACATATTTATTAAATACAACTTATATTAAAATAATTAATGCTAGCTATATAGCCTTTAAATTCGATAATGGAATCAATTTAGTAACAGTCTTGCAAATAAGAAAAAAATATCAAAAGAGTCTGTCGAGGGATGAAACCCATGATTAATGGTGAAAGGAATTATATGAAAGAAAATAGAGTGAATAATAAGGTGACGGTCGGCAGAAGAGAATGGAAGAGAATAACATAAATTGCACCGATGCGAAGTAACAAGGGCACATGGTAAGAAAAACATCAATAGAAGCTGCCGCTGTAAAAGAAGGCGTTACCGACGGTCATCGTAGACACTTAATATAGATGAAACACTTGGTATTAAACAAATTTAAACGACGAATTTATCGAACATCATCAAAATTAGGGAACAGTAAGTTTGTTTTCGATTTACAATCAACTTGTCATCGTGACCAAATCCGAGTTTCCGGTTGACCATTTGAGAAACCGTATTCGCGGAGCCTCGGGCGAGAGCCATATGGCTGCGTCAATTAAATAGATACTTATAAATATAAAATACATCACAATGAGAATTTACTTTTTGGAAAACATACATTTTATATGAATAAACACACAGCAATAGGGATGACGGCAAAAAATTTTTTTTTTAGTCCGTCTTTGAGAATACAAAAAAATATTCTAGAATCTAAAGATTACGGCGATACATTAAGGTAAAATGGGCCATGACGTCACGAGTATGTAGATTTTATACATACTAGTGACGTAGCGACCCCCACTCCCCGACTTAAAATGCATTTTACAATGCATTTGCTCGAAAAGAGCGTTTTCCAAGCAGTCAGTTTGTGCGGAAAGTGTCACTTTTTTTCGCTAGTGCTTTTTACTTTTCTGTTTTTTTTAATTTTTGAGGCCGTCGTCAGCCCGTCTCGTCTCAGAGATTTTATTATTTGAGAAAAGTTTTTCACAAATTAGTATTTACAAATTAATCAGATGATGACGATGGTCAAAATCAAAAAGTCAAGTCGAAGTCGAAGTAAAAAAAAGTAAAAAGCAAAGACAAAAGTCAAAGTCATGAATTTTGGTTTTTATCTTTTATATACGTCGTAGTATGTTATATGTTACACATCGCAGGCGACTGCCGTAAGGCTCGCTCGTTTTTTTTTTTTTTTTCCTCGCACAATGCATAGTAAACGTTGTATGATACACGTGCGTAAGACGATTTTCGACTCGTGTCGACTTATACACTCACTCGCTCGTGAATAAAAATGCCACTCGTCGGAAATCACCTACCTTCCGCACTTATAGCATAAATAACTATTATCTAAGTATTTTTTTATTAATATGATAAAGCAAACAATACTGCCGTCGTAAGAAAAAAGGGCACAACTAACATTTTTGTCAAAATTGAGTTATATACATATTTAGAATCAGAAAAAAAAGGCACATCTACTCAATTTTGTATAGAATTTTATCTTCAAGGAATTCGGAGATACAGTAGGCCCAAAAGGCACAAATGAGACTAATATTCATGTTTTATAGAATGAAAAGGCACATTTATTTACCATTATATTGAAAAGGCACAAATACGTAGATGTGACTATTACTTCATACAGATTTTTACTAAAAACTACTTTGAAAAGGCACACTTACAACATAACATAAAGAAAAGGCTCAAATGCCAGATGTGCCCTGTCTACTTAATTAATGATCCATGCATGGCTCAATTAATTTATGTATAAAAGGCACAAATAACCAGTTGTGCCTTTTCTTTAAATTATTTACGATTAGGGGTGAGGAAAGGAGGGCAGGGTTTGATTGAAACGCGCCAGTTGTGCCCGACGTGTCTCGACGAGTCCACGCTTGTCTGTGCTGCGCTGGTAAGATTAAGTTTTTGTTACATTTGGGTGTTTTTATTATATTAAACTTCTTTTGTGACACATTAATATGAATATAATAATGTATTAGTATTTATTGGCTACATTTTTGAGTGATTAATTGCAATTTAGTTTAAAAATATAACGAAATTTTTAGTAGGTATCTACCTAATCGTAAATAATTTAGAATACGCGCAATAATTGTTACTGGATTTATACTACCAGGTCATTTTTATCAAAGACTTAATTCTTTTTTCAGCAATATGCAATCACGAAGCGCAAGATTAGTTAGTGCTGCTTTACGCAACGATAATGGTGTAGGCGAATCATTCGCCTACCTCGGGAGACCATTATGGTCTACCGAGCCGTCAACCAGTGGCGTTCAACACTCGGTGCAAGCATCAAGCTCGGAGCATGTTGTGGCACCGCTATCTGTGTTAGATACAGAATCTGATTTTGATTCTGATGACTCAGTATTGGATAAAAATTATGAATTACCAAAAGTACGGGAAAAAAACAGCGATACAGATGGGTCTGACTCAGAAGACTTTATACCATGCTCGCAGCCAGTTCCAGCAAAAACAATTTTAGAATCATCGGCAGAATCAGATGAAGAAACCAACCATGTTCAGCTGACTAAGAAAGGAACTATTAGAAAGCGCAAAACTTATAACGTTAGCATAAAGTATCGGAAGAGACTGAAGGCGGAGGAAAAAATAAGAAACAAATATTTTGTAAAACCAGGTTGCCGCGAGGATGTCTGCAAAAAAAAATGTTCAGCGCGCTTTTCAGAAGAGTATCGCAAAGTAGTGAATAACAATTTTCGAAAAATGTCATGGATGGAACAAAAATACTTCTTTTTGTGTCATACTAGTCAAAGAAAACCGGATAGGCCAAAGGACAGAGAAAATAACGACAAAAATAGTAAACATTACATACGATCTAAAACCATATCATATTTTTTGGCAGACGAAAATGGTGACAAAATTCCAGTATGCAAAACATTTTTCATAACCACCCTAGGCTATAACCAAAATAATTGTAAGGCTGTAAGAAATGTTCTTGATAATAAGAATAATACATCGTACCCAGAATCCCTCATTGATGGCCGCGGACACAACCCAAATCCAAGGAAAATAGATAATACTAAAATCATTGAGCATATAATGTCATTCCGTCCTGCTGTGTCCCATTACAGGCGAGAACATGCCCCTAACAAAAAGTATTTGCCTTCTGATCTCAGTATTCGAATCATGTATGACCACTACTGTGAAAATGCGCCTGAAACGAAAGTATCGTACGGTTTTTACAGAAAACTTGTAAAGGAACTTAATATCTCATTTGCCAAATTAGGCCACGAAGAGTGTGAGCAATGTGAAAAATTTACAATTCATAACCCTAACTCAGAAATTAGGCACAGGGGTTGTCAAGCATGTAAAAGTTATGAAGAACATCACGAAAAGTATATTTTAGCTCGTAAGAAGTATGAAGAAGATGCTGATAACCAGACTCAGAAAAAGAATAATGCTGATACTGTTATTTTTGCTGTAGACCTGGAAAAAGTTATTATGTTACCCCGTATGGATGAATTCAAAACCGTGATGTTCTGCCCGCGGCTTATTGTTTTCAACCAGAGTTTTGTGCCGTTAGGAGACAAAAAAATACACGAAGTTGGTCACACTTTTGCCGTTTTATGGCACGAAGGAACGTCTGGCAGAAAAAAAGAGGACATTGTAAGTTGCTTCAGGGCTTTTTTTATAGAAAACCGAGACCTAAAGCACGTAATTTTGTGGCTTGATAACTGTGCAGCACAAAATAAAAATTGGACGCTTTATTCTTATTTGATATATCTGATAAACTCTGCCGAAGTTAGTTTTGAAAGTATTACTTTGCGGTATTTAGAAGTTGGTCATACATTCATGGCTGCTGATGAATTCCACCACAGAGTGGAACGATCTCTTAAAACAAAAAAACGTGTATACGACTTTGAGGATTTCTGCAAAGCTGTATCTGATACTGGCTCTCGCACAATAGTAAAGAAGATGATTATTCAAGATTTTTTTGATTTTGAAGACTGCTCCTCAACATTCAAATTGAAAAATTCCAACCCTCGAGCTTATTTGAATGGTATTGCCGAGGCTAATTTTCGCAGGGGATTCCATTTATTATTTTACAAAAATAGCCATGGCACTGATGAGTATTTTGAATTAGATTTCCTTAGGTTAAAAGATCTTAAACAAGGTATTCCAGCACCACGCCAAAAACTTACTCCGAGGGGTATCACGAGTGAAAGGAAATCCGCTATACTCACTAAACTTGGACCACTTATGCCTGCTAATCGAAGGCATTTTTGGGAAAGCTTACCCGTAAATGACCGCTCAGCTGATCTAACTCATATTTATGAAGACTGATTGTTTTATTAATTTACTCATTTTGACTGAAGTTCTAGTTATAAGTGCCTTGATGATTGTGATAACTTACCTAATTACTTAACATAATAATGTACCTAAGGTTTTTTATTTTTCAAATAGTTTTTTTTTTGTTTATTCTTATTTTGTTAATTTTAATGTTGTTCAAAGGACATGGCTAGAATTGTTCAAAAAGGTGATAACCTTAAAAATGTTAAAACATTATTATAAAACTTCTACTAGTAGCTGATTAAATATCCTTTTTTTATAAAAAAAAGAAACTAATACCTAAGTTCCTTGATGAAGGTTTTTCCTTTAATTTTTTAATTAGTTTGTGTTTATTCCTATTTTGATAATTTTAATGTTGTTTGTAGGGCATGGCCAGAATGATTGTAATTGTGATAACCTTAAAAGTGCCATATTTAACAAACATTCTTATAAGACTTTTAGAAGTTGATTTAATAACCTGACTGTGATTTAAAAAAAACAAATAAGTTTCTTGAAGACTGGTAATTTCAGTTAACTAATGTAAATTTTTTAAAGTTGTGAGACGATAATTTTTGTTACCTTTTTAAAATAAAAAAATTATAATTATTTCCTAATTGTTTTATTACCTGTTTCTTTTTGTATAATTATTAAAATGAAAAGGCACATTTTAATAAATATGCCTTTTCATTGTAATATTTCATATTTTTTCCCAAAATGTCAGAATGAAAAGTCGCAATTGGTTAGTTATGCCCTTTATTCGTAATATTAATAACTTTAGTTATTTTTTTTTGTTACTTTGAAAGGGAAAATGTTGATTATTTAATAAATAGTAATAAAATAATAACTTACATTTCATTAGTTGTATAAGAATCGTGATAATGAATTTATTTTAATTCATCTATTTTCGAAAAATAATGTGTAAGTCAATATTTTTCGCCAAAAACCAATAAAAACTTTAAAGTCGATTTTCTCCATATTTATAAAATGTTAGTTGTGCCTTTTTTCATTATGACGGCAGAATACGTGTCTAATATTTTTTTATTATCTGACTGACGGACTAATTAGAATTTCATTTTTTTTACCCAGGCATCATCCCTATTGTCTCGCTGCAGTCACCAGTAAAAGCATTTGTTTAGTAATAGGCCAGTATAAGCTGTAAAATTGTTTCTTTTTTTGTACACAAATCAAAAATATGAGGTTAGTCCAGACAAGTGTCTCGGCGTTTATGAAACGTATTTAGAGTAATAGAATTAGTAGTACACAACTGAAGAGTCATCATCACCATCGTCGTCCTCCGGATCCGACATGGAAAGTATTGGAATAAACTTAGCTGTGTCCACCGGTCGGCGGATAGCATTGTATCAGAAGACGTTCTTGGGAGGCGGAACCGCAACCACAGCGGCTCCGGCGCGCCCCGTGCTCAGAGGGGCAAGTTTTCGCCAGCAGTTGGACTCAGAATCATACACTTCTACCACACACAGATATTGCACGCCGTCGTAGCCACCTGATGAGGGGACAATGTTATATTAGCAAGGGTTGTACAGATCAGTGTTGAGCGTAATTAAGTTTTGTAAGTAATTGAATTACATGTAGTTTAGTTACTCGAGCAATTGGTAATTGCAATTACATTAGTTTGTAGTTTAATTACAACAACAATTTAAGAACTGATAGTAAAAATATATTATTTGTATAATTTAATATAAAATCAGTCTGTATCTGAGGTAATGATTACTATAACATGATAGTTCAATTACGATAATTTCAAGAGAAAGACAAAGAATTATTTTTTTAACTTTATTTTTTTAAAGTACCTAATTTTTTATTATAATTACATTTTGTTATTGTATAATTGTAATTCAATTACTTTTTGCCCAACTCTGGTACTGATAGGTACCACCTGCAACTAGAGTGGATTACTTTCAACACATTGACACAATGACGCAAAATAATTAAATCACACGCATTTCACAATTTCATGTGGTAGTTTAGTTATTTTAATTTTAAATCTGTACCTGTACCCTAATTGCGTAATACATTATCAATCAGAATCTGAATCGTTTTAAACAGATTGCTAATCCATTACTTCACAAGTTCGAAAAAAAAATCTGCTCGACAACGTAAATAACGCAGTGAATTTTGATTAACTGTCAAAATTAAACAGATTAATCGTAATCGTTTACGAAAATGTGTTACGTAATTAATAGCAGGTTATCTCGGATAGATAAAAAAAAAAAATGTCTCTTGATAAAAAAAAAAAACTTGCGTGTTAATTGACTTTTGTTGGTGACCGTATGCCTGAATGAACGACGGGCGCGGATGAGAGCCAGAAAGCAAAAGAACAAAGATATGTTTTATGTAACACGAACTTACCAACAGTAACAATCCGATGTCCGAGCAGGCAAGAACCAATAGTATCCCTGCCATATGAGAACCGCGCTGGGTGCCACGGGTCTGCTATCGGGTTGTGTCGAAAATATTTCGTAACTCGAACTTACCAACAGCAACAATCCGATCTCCGAGCAGGCAAGAACCAATAGCATCCCTGCCATATGACAGCCGCGCTAGGAGGAGCCACGAGTCTGCTATCGGGTCGTATCGCTCGACGCAAGCCAATCGGCCACCGACAGTGTTGGCGGGCGCTTCATGGCCTCCCAAGGCGTATAAGTAACCACCCGCTGCACACACCTGTAATTTTTTTATTTTTGTTTCTTAGTTTAATTTCTAAATTAAGAACCGTGACAGATAATTATTTCTGTAGATCTGTTTTTACATGATAAAAAAGCTATTAATAGCCAAGCGCACATTCCAGTCCAAAAGGCCGCAGCGCAGCGCATTTTCATTCAAAAAAGTGCAGTACTGTAAAGTACAGTAGCCTGTAATGTGCGCTGGTTCATAGGAAATATAAGAAAATATGAAGGAAGATGTTTGCAATGCACTGCATTGCAGTACCACCCTATTTTGCGGTAGTTCTTGTATGTATTTTAATTTGTTTTTGTTCTAAATATTATTATACTACTAGCCTTTGCCCGCGTCTTCGCCCGCGTGGAGGTAAGAAAGTATCCCGCATAGGAACGGGATAACAAGTATCCTATGTCCTAACCCAGGTCATGGTCTACCCATGTGCCAAACATCCAAAACCGTAGAGTCGTTTTAGTGTGAAAGCGTAACACTAAGTAGAAACACAGTGGGACCGGTGCGGGTGGCGGGAGCGGATGCGGGTAGGGCGGGTAATCCGCGGGGTGTCTCAGCGTAAACGTGTAGTAGCATCATCAAGTCTGAGTTTTTAGAACCAAATTCTTTAGTTTTTTTATTTTTCCAAAAGTAGTCGTTATGACTATGAAAAAATAGATAGATTACAAAAAGGCGAATTTTATACGTTCTATGCAAGACCGGTAAAGTCGCAGTGGCACCCCCCGGAGGGGTCGTCAAGTCCTGGTGGCGCCTCCGGGCATCAGCGCGCGACGCCAGGAGGCATTAAAATATTCTTTTTGCATAAAATATGGAACTAAATCGATGCCGCATATTTTTCTCACACTGGCAATAATATTTGTAAGCCATAGACAATAAAAGATGCCGAAACTCTCGAGTCCAAGACTGTAAAAAATATTTAAATAAACATGTAATTTTTGACATTGTCATAATATGGCGGCCAGTCGTGACTGTGTTTGTGTTTATTTTTGTGATGGATTTTTTGAGTAAAAGTTAGGGAAGTACATGAATAATCACATCACGTAGTAGTGTATTGTGCAACTTTTTAGATTATCGTTTGCGTGAAACAATATAATAAAAATGATTTTCAACCCCAATTTTTTTACGTAAATTCGATGTACACACTCGCCATATTATAATAACTGATAGTCGACTGTTTTTCAATGAATTTGTGTCTTTATACGGTGATTATCTATGCAAAAACGAATTCTAATTAATTATTTCATGCATTCGAGGCGTATTCATTCATTTTAATACATTTTTCAAAGATTTTTCTAAGCATTTTCATGTGTAGGTAAAATGGGTAAAATTATTATGCCGCCGTTGTCCTTGGGTAAATTTGTTGAAATAGTAATAGATTTGTTTTGAAACCATATGGCAATTTAATGAACAGGTGTTATAAATAAGGAATGTGTGTACAGAAATTGATAAACCACATAAATCTTGTTTACTTTCTAATAAGTATGTAACAAGATTCTAATCAGAATAAATAAATTTCCGCGTATGATGGCCCGTCAAGGACATTTTGGTATGTTACATATTATCATAGCATATTTTTACGAATCATTGATACTTAATAATCGAAGAAGGTATAGGTAATATCCTAGAAAGATTTCATATTGTTAAATGCTCATTATAACTCATATGATCGTATCCAAAATCACGAATTGAACTACGGCGTTGGAATATTATGGAAATATTGCATGTAAGACTTATAAGAAAAAAATATTCATGATATTACTACCAAAATTTTGTGTAAATTGATTCAACGCTTTTGCTAACATCAACATAATACAGCTAAAAATCGGCTTACGGTCATTTCTTTGATTTCAATAGGATGATTAAAATTCTAAAGTACTATTATAAATGTTATTGTTATTATCATAAGTGGCCCATTGTTCAAGCACCTGAATATGTTTACAGAATGTAAATTGACGCAAAACAGCGGCGCCGCACAGTGGATCGTCCCTATACAAGAGGTTTGACTTAGAATCAAAAATTGAAAAAGTATTTAATAAAAAATATACAGTTGCATTACTCTATTATAGAACAACAAAAATTGTTGCTAAGCTTTTTTTATTTGACCAGCACTTTAGGAGCGATTCATTTACCCATTTTATGCCACATTTTCTTCAAGGACACATGGTGCCCCCAGAGTTCCGAGATATTTTGCCTATAGTAACTATCTTTGTTATTGTATTAATGATGGAATGGAGGTACATTAAGTATACTTATTACTGAGAATTAGTCATCGCTAAGTGGTTCCTTAAATAACATGTGCATTTGTGAGTACTTTAATGACTTATGAACGCTTTATTTGCAATATAACAAAAGCGTTAATGATTCATTAGGTAACGACTACCAGTACTTGCTTAATCTAATTAGATTGTGGGCTGTTAACATAATTATTACAATAACTAATTAGTTATTGTAATAATTATGTTAACAGCCCTTAAGCTCTGCATTGTGATTGGCCCATGTCATCATTAGCTTATCAAATTCATTGCTAGTTGCAAACCTGCTGCCTTATATATTTTAGTGTGTTTTGCAAATATAATTCAGTTGTATTGAATTATACTTCCTTTTTTGTCCTTGAAGAAAATGTGGCATAAAATGGGTAAATAACAGTAGTGAAAACCGCAAATCGAAACAAGGAGGGAATCATGAGATATAGACATTTTGTGTTTGTTTCCATACAAAAATAACCTTTTTTATCGAATTTCTCCTAAAGTGCCGGTCAAATAAAAAAGCGTAGTAACAATTTTTGTTGTTCTTTAATAGAGGAATGCAACTGTATATATATTTTTTTAAATTAAATACTTTTAAATTTTTGATGCTATGTCTAACCTCTTGTATGGGGACGATCCACTGTGCGCGCCGCGTCTTTGTGACCGGGATCAGCCTGGGTCAAATAACATTGCGATTAGCCGCGTGTGTTGGTGCTTTGCGGTTTTTCGCGCACATTTTTTGCGGAACTTTATCGGTTAAAACATTATGAATAATTTTTTTTGAGTAGGTAACCGTGAATTTCCATAAGTACTTTCGACTAAATATTGGAAAATATACGAGGAGAATTATTGACTACTTCAACTAAAACTAATATCGTCCCATTGACTAAAAAAACTTGAGAAATTAATTTTGAAACAAATGTTAGAACATTTCAATGCACATAATTTATTACATCTAAAACAGTTTGGTTTTACAAAGGGTCGTTCAACTACAGATGCGGGCGTGGAATTACTGAAGAGCATATTCGAGGCCTGGGAGGAGTCGCAGGATGCTCTTGGCATTTTCTGCGACTTGTCCAAGGCCTTCGATTGCGTACATCATGATACACTCATCAAGAAACTGTACCACTATGGTATGAGGAACAAAGCTCTCGACCTTCTGACTTCTTATCTGAACAACAGAATTCAGAGGGTCGATGTTAATGGCAAGAGATCTGCAGGATCTGCAGTCACCATGGGCGTTCCGCAGGGTTCAATTCTAGGTCCTTTCTTATTCTTAATTTATATAAATGACTTACCTTACCACATAAGGGATAATCACAAGATCGTATTATTCGCAGATGACACTTCCTTTATTTTTAAAATCAAACGTCAGTTAGTTAACTTTGAACAAATTAACGATGCACTCTCTAAAGTTGTGCATTGGTTTAATGTAAATAATCTTCTTCTGAACGAAAACAAGACTAAACTCATAAAATTTTCAACGCCAAATGTCAGGCAGCTAACTACCAATGTTCAAGTTAATGGAATAGAACTGGACCCTGTTGAGTCGACAGTTTTTCTTGGAATCACTATTGATAGTAAATTACAATGGGGCCCACACATAGAAAAATTATCAGGAAAGCTTAGTTCGGCCGCCTATGCTGTTAAAAAAATTAGACAGATAACTGACGTAGATACAGCCAGAATTGTTTATTTTAGTTATTTTCATAGTCTTATGTCATATGGGATTCTTCTCTGGGGAACCTGTGCGGACATTAATACTATCTTTGTTCTACAGAAAAGGGCTGTTCGAGCCATTTACAACCTAGGTCCGAGAGATTCCCTTCGAGGAAAATTCAAAGAAGTAAATATTCTAACTCTAGCCTCACAATATATTTTTGAAAACCTAATGTATGTACACAAAAATATATCAAATTTTAAGAAAATGTCTGATATTCATAGTTTAAATACCAGGAATAAACACAACCTTGCTGTACATCGCACTCGTCTCCACAGAGTAGGCAACTCGTTCATGGGTCAATGTATACGCTTTTACAACAAACTTCCCATTGACATTCGAAACTTACCCATTAAACGATTTAAAATTTGTATTAAAACCAAACTTTGTAAAAAAGGGTACTATAAAATTTCAGATTATTTAGAAGATAAAAAAGCTTGGGATTGAGCTGCTCGCTCTGCTAAACCTTGTGATAAAACCATAAAACTTGACATTAGAATTATTTAGTAAAATCATTAAAATATACCAGTTTTATTTAAACATTAAAACAAAATGACATGATTACTTTGTAAAGTATAATATTATTTTAATTACCTATTGTGAATGTGAGGACTATGTGGATATTTTTTTTAATTTAATTTTTTTTTTTCTTTCTCATTACTCCTTTTTTATCCTCTCTCAGTTAGTTTTAATGATGGTCTGGCAGTTTGAGTAGTTTATGCGGCCTACCCAAATGTCCTTTCTTTGGTATTGTTCGTCGAGTTGAGCTCCTTTTGTTCTGAGTTGAGCTCCACGATTACTGACAAATGCTTGCACTGACTGGACAGGTCCACTCAAATCTGTGTGGTTCTTTTCTCAAAAGACCATTTCAGACATGAATCTACATGGTCCTCATATGGCTTGACCAAGATTATGTCTGGACTTTAAAAGAGACTGTGACCTCTGAGTTTGTTTCGGCCTTTCTTCTCAGAGTAGTCGGATAGGAAACGCCGAACTCATCTAGCAAAATTTAATATATTTTTAATATGACGTGTAAAAGTGATTCCTATATCCTATTTACAGAATAAACAATTTCATTTCATTTCATAACTCCTGAGCTGAAAACGCAAACTGGTTTGCGGCCTCCCGCTGCGCCAGCGCCACCCACTGTTCCGCGGCGGATTATGCTGCCCGCTCCGCTGGCACCTTGTTCATAGACAAAAGTAATTATGTGGTTACGACACCCGCTTCCGCATTCCGCCACCCTCGCTGATCCCACTGTGTTTGTACACAAACAAACAAACTTTCGTATTTATAATATTAATATGGATTGCTTTTATTTTGCTTTTGCCTTTGTTGCATAAAACTTGCTTAATTGTAACCTCAATGGAAGAAGTCACTAGCTCCTGAAATACTCAAACCTAGCTCTGGAGTTAATTTAAATAATTAATTTATGTATGATCTGGGGACACTCACACTGACACCGCCGCGGCGGCGCGTCATGGGCGCGCAGTTGGTCCAGTGGTTGGTGGCGGGGTCGTAGCACTCCACGGAGCGCAGGCACGCGCCGCCGTCGCGCCCGCCCACCGCGAACAGGCGCCCGCGCAGCGCCGCCACGCCGCACGTGCTGCGCGCGCCCGCCATCGGCGACACCATGGTCCACGTGCGCGAGCAAGCGTCCCATCTACACCAATACAATACATCTCAAAGCACAAACAAAAGAGCATGGGTAATTGAACCTCAAATAAATCCCATGTTCTTTCCTAAAAATATGAATGAACAGTCTAATTATAATGAATGCGCCTCTTTTTGTGAAGCTCTAATAATTCCTATTTTGGTGTCCTAAAAATACTAATTAGTCAAGTAACTGATATATGATACTGATCTTCTAATGAGAAGATCAGTAAAGTTTAGAGGATCAATAAAATATTTCTCAAATAAAAGCCCAGTCATAGAACTGAATACTGAATAGTCATCGTAGCAGCTTCTTTGTGACGATCACCGAATATGCGATTAAGACAACTAATTAAATGTGTATTGAATCGCCAGATATTTTTTGATAGGCTATTTATGTATGTTCACCCACTCCCTCATAACTGATGATGATCAGTTGATCGACTTGGGGTTGGGCCCAAAATAAAAAAGAAAGAAAAAAATATTAAAAAAATTGTCGATGTCTTGTTTATACCTTTTAAGTTGGAGTTTTTGACGTATTTAATTGGGTTTTAGTTTTTAACTTCATCTTTTGAAATTTAAGTGTAACTTAATGGAGCACTTTTTGGATAACACATATGGATTAAAAACATCAAATTAAATATTATCAACTTTTTTATACATTTACTCTATAATATAGGTACCTCACCTCTCAACAGAATTCAAGTAGATCCATCCGTCATGGCCGCCGACTGCATACACGGGCGAGTTTGGACCATCTCCTAGAACTGCGACCCCAAGTCCGTGTCGGTGCGTGTTCATGGGCGCCAACACACTCCAGCTCAGAGAAGTCAAGTCGAAACATTCCACCTAACATTAAATACATCTGTAGCAATAGGCGTGATGACTAAAAAAGGGCATGGGTAATGTCCGTCAGGTAGTTTATAAAAAAATATTGGTCACGTATTTTAACATTTTTTACGCAATCAAAAGATTACGACGATACATTGAGTTAAAATGTGCACTGACATCACGAGTATGTAGATTTTATACTTACTTGTGACGTAGTGAACCCCACTCTCCAACTTTTTTGCGTTTTGTCCAAGGCATTTTTTATTAATGTGATACTTAAAGCAAAAAATACGTGTCTAATATATTTTTATTATCTGACTGACGGGCAAAATAGTTTTTTTTATACGCAGGCATGATGCCTATTGTAAGGTGCGGGAAAACAAGTTAACTATTCAAAACAGACGTAGGAAGTAACTGAAATAATATGTATAGGCGTTGTGACTGAATCCGGACAAATCAGTAATATACACAGTAATCTAATATCTACTTCATTTGCGTACTGATCTAACACGGCAGTAAAACATAAAAAGTAAAATTAAATACCGTATTTAAAGTTTTAAGTCCATCCCTGCCGCCAACAACAATCAGTTTGTTCTGCAGCACTGCTACACCAAACTGAAGTCTCCTAGCGCCCATTCGCATAAACGGGGTCCAGGAGTTCGTTCGGGGATCATACATTTCCATATTACTGGCACCCTAAAATAAAATATTTCATCATTTATCTTTGATATGTTTATAAGTGTTTAAAAAACATGTAATTTTTTTAAACCTTGTATCCATCCATGCCACCAATAGCTAAAAGACGTCCAATAGTCGATGTCCGGGGTCGTGTGCGGTGTGAGAACAGAAGCGAGCGTCGTTCAGGCAAAAGGTGCCACTTCACTGCCTCCATGATTAGGGGCTGGCACTCTGGCACATTACCACAGGCCAGCTCCACCTTATCAATTAAGTACTGTAAACAACATTGATGATATGAATGTCATATTATTTGCTTTGATTACATTGGATAGTACCTATAATCAACATCATTAAATAAATAATATTAATATGTATCGTCAATGACTCAAGCATTACAAAATGGCGTGCCGTTGTTGGTAGTAAAATTAAGTGGTAAGCAGGGCCGCGCCGACCCTCGGCAGCGCCTGTGCGCGAAACCAATGAAGAGCCTCTTTCTTTTTTGGTCGTCGTGCTTCACCGCATTTTTTTGAAGTGAAACTTCTATATAGACGGGGGGTATTAGGATTTTTCGGTCACAAAGAAGCTTTACGGCCGCGTGGAGGGGGTAGACGATATATCGCGTGGTGAGAGGCGGCAGCGCTGCACAGTGGAACGAATGTATGGGAGAGGTTGGACGTAAACATCTCCGAAAAAAAAGAGTTAAATTATGCCAAACGAATTATGCCATCTTATTCGATTACCTAATGCCTTCATAACTTGTGCTTATAAATTTCTTCATAACTCCCATATTTCGGAAGTAATTTGAGAAAATGTGATATTTTACTATGAAAATGAGTGTATCGAGCTCTCTCCCTCCTGATTCCGGCCTTGTTTCAAGTAGCGGTCTCTAATATCATAATGCTAATACTAAGAGCTATATTTAATACTCAGACACATGGTGCGCCAAATGTGCACTTTCTGGGATAAAGAGTGATGTTTATTTTATAATACAAAAATATAATTTTTTGTTTATTTTGTTGATTAAAACCGTTTTTCTAAAGGTTTACCTTATTACAATAACATTTCTGAGCAGCCAATTAGAGAAGATATAAGAGAATTAGGATATGTGATTAGGGACTTAAGGTTTACATATAAAACTGATGCACTAATGATTACTGATAGGAAGATTGCTATTATTTAATTACTAAATGGCTCTTAGTACACTAATTTAGCATGCATCATTTTCAAACGAATTACCTTGCAATATTTAACAAATGAGGGTACCTGCTATCAAAAGTTGTAAATTGAAAGCAATTCTAGTCAAACGAAACCAATTTGACTCAATTGCAAATCGAAAATGTGTTGCGTAATTAGATAGCTGGATTAAATATAAATAGGTCACTATTAGTAACTTTAAAATCAGTGTCGATTTACACCTCGTTGTAGCCACGCTAATGTCGCAATGTATTTTTCAAATTTTAATACAAATCTTGGTCTTCGCGTTGCTTTATGCGCAGGCGCACATAAAGATTTACGCGACTATAACTATTTATTCAGTGTTTTAAAAGATAACTGTTGTGTTCAGTTATGTGAAAGTTCTGAAACAATTTTAAAAGACTGGTGTCGTCGATTATGCTACCGCATTTATGCAAAATGGACACAGTCTGGAAGAAGCACAGATAGAATCGCTCGAAACTTCCGAAGACTATAAAAATATATTCGGACCAAACACCAGCTCAAAGGACTTAAATACAAAATCTCCAAATTAAGCTCAAAGAGCGGGAGCAAAAAGGAGAAACAAATCTAATAATTAAATATATCAAAGGAGTACCTACTATAACCAAAAACCACTAAAATTCAAAAAACTAACGGAGCCAAACATCAGTTGTTCCTATAATGTCCGCCCAGGAAATATTACATAGGCCAAAGAACTCGCAAGTATAAAGACTTGCCCTCAAAGTCATCATTCCTCAAAAACTATGCTAATGTAAGAAGTATTCGCACTCCAGGAAAACTTGAAGAACTACAGTGCATCCTAAAAACAATTCCTTCTATAGTAACACTACACAAACCAACATTAAACTTACAAAAAAGACATACACACATAACCTAAGAAATACAAACGATGTTCTGCGATTTCCTAGAACAGTAAAATATGGAAAAAAATAATCTTTTATATGAAGGGGTGCAATTGTATAATAAATTGCCAATTGAAATCAAAGAGTGCAAAGGTATTAATATTTACAAAAGAAAACTAAAGGATTTTATTATACAAAAAGTAACTTCTACATAAATACCCACACACATTGTATATAAGACAACAATATAAATACTTACATAATAATACAAAATAAGAACACACAAGTAATGATCAAAATTATAAATAATCAGCGGTCTCCGAGACTATACTTGTCGCACACAAGCAAACAAACACGTGCAAGCACTATACTAGCACACAAAAACACATTCACACAGTAGTTAGCTTCTTTAATCGTTGTTTGTGTTCCTCATAAAGTGAATAATTAGTACATAAGAGGGTACCTTGGTGCCAAATTGGCCATCTGTATTAACTTGTTTTTAATGTAACTACCTACACTTTTGTTTTGTTTGCTGTTCTCGTAATTTGTTGTTATAGTTTTACATAATAATATTAGACTTCTGCATGCTTCGTCATTAGACGACGATTATTTAAGTTAAAAGTTAAATTTCATATAAGTGAACTGTATCATGTTCTTATGAAATAAATAAAGATTCTTTAAACCTAATTATTCAATTCGGACATTCCATTCGAAAGATATCACGAGTTTAAAAATGTAAGTATTAGAAAAAAGTTGCGTGGTAGCCGCTCACTCTGCTCGGCTAGCTAGGCAGCATCTTATACAATGTAGGCGTCACTGGGGTACGGGCCGTACGGGAGGGGAGTCAATGTCAAGAAATGAAATGCCGTAGGTAGGGTAGGTAGCGGTAGGTAGGGGCACGTTTTCAAATTGGATAAGTACATTAACAAACTGCCCGTAAACCTTCAAATTAAAATTTTGTTGCGATTCGTTTTGCCACTTGTCCGTTGCGATTCGTTTTTCTACTTGTCCGTTGCGATTCGTTTTTCCACTTGTCCGTTGAAGTTTCACTTCTACTATGTGTCCCAGCACACATTTCGATTTTTTTTCATTTATTGACATTTTAAATACGTAAATAATAAAAATAAATCGGTTCGCTTCCGCTTATTCGCAAAGAGAGAAAGAGAGAGAGAGAGAAAGAGAGAGAGAGAGAAAGAGAGAAAGAGAAATAAAGCGAGAGAGAGAAAGAGAGAGAGAATGCGAGAGGGAAAGAGAGAAAGAGAAAGAGAGAGAGAAAGAAAGCGAGAGAGAGAGAAAGAGAGCGAGTGTTTGCTATGGGTGTAGTTATTAAACCAGCGGACGAAGTGGCGGGCTGAAGCTAGTCATCATCATCATCATTTCAGCCACAAGACGTCCACTGCTGAACATAGGCCTCCCCCAAGCACCGCCACTTTGAACGTTTCTGTGCTTCCCGCATCCGGCGGATTCCTGAAGCTACTACATTATTATAATGCCAAAAAAAGCTATCATAGCAGACAGACCGCAGCGACATAGCGGTTCTTTTGATTTTAACACAGCTCATAATTAATAAAAACTAAAACTCGAGACCTAAACATTCCACGAACCACAGACGTAAATATTGTCTTGGAGATTTGTACTCACTTATCGAACCTCGTCTATGATGATTAATTAATGAAATAGGGTAAAAATTAAATCTCAGAACCGCCTCCGGCGCCCCTAGTGCCCTGGCGCCTATGTGCATTGCACACTTCGCACATATGGGTGGCGCGGCCCTGGTGGTAAGTAATGATTTAAATAATCCACCGTCTTACCATACCATATTTTCATACCGAGATTACTCCGTGCCTCAAGAAAGCACGTTAAGCCGTTGGTCCCGGCTGTCATTCCTGGATCTTTGCCAGTCGTTACGGGTCGCCAGAAGCCCGAAAGTCTGACAACCAGTCTTACCAAGGGGTATCGTTAACCCAATTACTGGGTTGTGCAGGTCAGATAGGTAGTTGCTCCAAGTATAATACTGATATTCAGCTGCATCCGGTTAGATTGGAAGCCGACCCCAATATGGTTGGGAAAATGAATAAATTTATTAAAGAATAAATTAAATCTGTCACGTTTGCTTTGCTGCCACTTCTTTTTTTCCCTCCTTACCTCCTCCTTTTGGCCTCTCGGGGGCATTTAACCGCTAGATGGCGTTGAACATACAAATTTCAAATTTTATTTTACAGGGTGTAAGAAGACCGATCACAAAGCCATTAACAACAACATGTAACATTGTACAAAAATAATTGTTGGGACTATTATTGTTGTGTGTGTGAAAAATTGCTGTTTTCGGTAGCGAGCAATGTAACGCACGCATTACATTGTGCTTATGGAACAGTAGGTTTTTAAAGTTAAGTAATAACATTTAACTTGTTTTCATTAAAAAAACGTCAAATAAAGTTAGAACTTTGACCTTCAACATCTTCATAACCAAAAGGTTTCCAGGTATGGTATCGCAATGACCCGGAAGAAGTCAGTTTCGGCTTCTTTAAGTGTCTTTTTACACCCGTAATTTTATATGTAGGTAATTGGAGTATCACTGAAACAACATCATTGACATTTAGTTAGTAGTCGTAGGAGTGGTAGACGTGAAAATTAGATGTTGCACTTTCTTAAACTTAAGGATACCATTACATACATTGATTGTAACTTACGCAATCTGACAAAACCGATTAACAATTATAAAATTTATTAAATAAGTATATAATATAGTAATTGTATGCCCAAGTTTAATAAAGAACAATATCTCATTGTCACGTCTACCACTCCTACAACTCCGTCGAGTAATGCTCCATTGAAATGTTGACTTCAGCGCCATCTAGCGAAGAAATGGCCGGGAGCAGGAAAGGCGTTAAAAGAAACATGTCACAATGTCAGGCGCGGTCGTAGCCTAAGATTTTGGGGGGTCACCATGGGTGCCGAGGAATATTAGGAAAATATTTAATTGATACTCTAAAAACTTTTGACCTTTCTGATGATGCTCACTTTTTAAATATTTGAACCTCTTTTTAACTTTCTAATCTTTTCTCACAGTTGGTAGCAGTAACTAAGTTAGGGTACCCCGACCAAACGGTCGGGTTTAAACAGTGACAAACCACGCGCGAGCCGAGCGAGCGAAACGAGCGGTACCGCAGCAGTGGCCAGCGAGCGCTATAGCCATTCTATAGTCTACTCTGAAATAATGCGCTCCACTACAGCATTTTTACATCCAAGTTGGTCGCACATAGTTGGCTATTTAGTATTTTAAGGATCCCACAATATCAATTACTTGGGCTTCAGTTAAATTATGAGATGCTGCCAAATTGATCGCTAGTTTTTTGATAAATAGTAAGTATTAGGATAGACGATTAAGTAGGGTGAGAAGAGCGAGCGAAGCTGACTGGATAATTTTAATAACTCGTCTCGGATATGTTAGGATTTGATTTACATTTTCAAACAGAAATAAGAGTTAGGTACATTGTCGACTTATGCAGAAAAGGCCAAACAACTATGAAAATGGAGTGCGAGCAAAGCAAGCTCAAAAATTTTGCACACTCTCGGATACCTTAGATTTTGTTTTGATAATTCCAAAAGCACTAAGAATAACTTGCTTTGTTGACTTATGAAGAAAAGCTCAAGAATGAAGACAAGCGAGCAAAGCGAGCGTCAAAAATTTAGCACCCGCTTTAAATAGGTTCTGATTTCTTAGGATTTGATTAACATTTTCGAACAGAAATAGGAGTAACATTGTCGACTTATGCAGGAAAGGCCAAGCAACTATGTAAAAGTAGAATACAAGAGCGAGCGGAGCGAGCCCAAAAATTTTGCACTCTCCGATACTTGAGATTTTCTTAAAATCATTCCAAAAGAACTAAGAATAACATGCTTTGTCGACTTATGAAGAAAAGCTCAAGAGTAGACGAGCGAGCGAAGCGAGCCTCAAAATTTAGCATACAGCACATATAGAATCCCGCCTTGAATAGGTCGGCGGGGGTCATGACCCTTTCATTGCACGTAGCACGCAAAAAGTGTAGTGCAATGAATTTAATTTATTAGGTTTTTTGGAAATAATATGCTCTGGTAGTTTATTTGATGCATGTGTCGCCTAAGTCAGCTGCCTAACCTAATTGCACTCAATGTAAAGTTGCGCAGATATTATTTGAATTTTATATGGTATAATTTTTACTGTTTTCCGAGCTCCGTAAAATGAAATCCGTAACATGTATTTAAAATAAATAATTAAGTATAAAACTTTACCTCGGAAGAAAGTAGAGGTAGCTTGATTAGCTTCAGCAAAGTGGGCAAATGGGTTTCTCTATTAGCACTGTCATGTTGCACCCATGTCATCAAGCTTTCGAATACATTTTCTTCTGTCACCACATTGAGATCATCTGAGTTTAATAAGTTGGCCATCTGGTCAGCTTGTAGTGATAAGAATTCTTGATGTTTCACCACCTAAACATAATTATAGAAATATTATACAATAACTGCCTTTTATTTTATAAAAAAATTAAATAATCATATGGATACATTCTGTTTATTTTGGGGAAGACTGCAAAGAATGGTAAACAATGAAAAAAAAAGTGTAATAAATCATAATTTCGAAAACAGTAAAATATTAAGAACCTGCATGAAGTTTTGGTATGTGTATTTCAAAGCACTTTTGTGTAAATCCAAACAGGACTGCTGTTCAGCAAAGAAAGCTATTCCCAGACAGTTGCAAGGATCCAGCTGCTTCTTTAAAAAAGCGCAACAAGCATTTGTAACAGAATTAAGCTGCAACAAGCTTGATGTTGAAAGGAGCACTTCAACTGTTTCCTCTCTCAGTTCTGCAAATTAAAAAAAACAATTGACAGCATGAGACAGTTTTTTTATATCTGTACTAGCGTTTGCTCGCGGCTTCGCCCTCGTGGATGTCTGAATATATCCCACGGGAACGTACTACCGGGATTACATACCTAATAGCCGAGGAAAAGGTAATTGACTACCGCTGCGCCCGCGTTGCCGTCAGCCATGATTGTTTTGTTACGCGTAATTTTGAGTCTGTGATATCTTTTAAACTATTCATTTAAATGATATGATGTCAGTCATATTTCAATCTAAATTAAATGCCCAATTTAAATAACATATTTTATTGGATAAGTAATAATATGATACCTACCGGTCAAAATAGCGTGGGAAATAACAATGACATTTTTATCAAATTCTGAAAGATAATAATGTTTACTGTGTATCATCCTTAGAAGATAGACATTGCTATCGCGGACTTTTTTGTTGAACTTTTTCAGATCTTCATCCTGTAGAACATAAATTTGATGTATCTCTTACGGCTTACGCGGCGCACTCTAGTAAAGCTCCCAGTCCGCATGATTTTTTCCGATATCTTCGACAGTAACCGTCCTACTTCAGCCAATTTACACAATACCTTAATGAATTATACACCAAAACCTGCCGCATTAATCACTCTGTTAAAAACCGTTTGAAAATCCGTTCGGTAGTTTTTGAGCTTATCGCGTTCAGACAGACAGACAGACAGACGAGACGGGGGACTTTGTTTTATAATATGTAAGGATAAAGATAATAATAGTGCCTATGTACTGCAGGAAAAATATGTTTGTATTTATTTAAATATACATAGCTTCAGCACAGGTTTAACTACTGATGCAATGAGGCAAAACTAAAAACTAAGCTGCAGTGCATATGCACCTTCATAATATGAAACATAAAACGTGATACTAGCCTATGGTGCCAGTGTAACAATAGTGTACAAGATCCTGTAGTGCCTGTGGGTCAACTCGTTCTAGTGTTATCTCACTTGACTGTGCCTCCCTCAGGGAGCCAGTGAACATTGCTGCAAAATACTCGCTGCAAGATGCAAGGAGAATTTTGTGTGCTGGGATTCTGTTATAAAGAAATTATACAAGTCATTAGATAGTACCTCCAATGAATGCTAGTGATAAGTATCACATTCAAATAATGACTGTTCTATGTCATGGGGTTTGGTTTCCGCACTTAGTTCTTCAGTTGACCATTGTGATTATTCCAACTAGCCCAGAAGCTCCCTCCAGAAGTTAATAAAATCAAATGATTAATTGGTTTTTAATTAACTAGCAAAACTTCGCAGACATGACGGGTCATCATATTTTCTTTGTTTAATAATGTTTTGATATTGATATCTGGACCATGTGTGAGCTTTCCCCAACTAACTTAACTTGATTATTAAGATTAAACATAACACTTTTAACGACCATGACTTTGATAAAAGCCAATTGTACCAAAGGACATCATTCATTTCGTACCCAAAAATTAAAGTGCCAGAAAAAGAAAATGCTATTTTCTTATGGGAAATAACACCTTCAACATTTTTTATTATTACAACGAAAGTCTACAATTAACCCCCTGGCTGCTATTTGATCATATTTTCGCCAACAATATTTTGAGCATTCATTTAAAGACGCAACAGTTATTGCCCATTGTAGAAATGGACATGAGCATGGAGCGTTCTAAGTATTAAAAAAATAACGAGAAAAGGACAGTGGAAAATCCGTTCTTAAGCCCCCCAGAAGCTGTTTGATTCCGTTATATTCGAGGGTAAAACGCCTCATATTCAGCATTCATATTAGGGATAAATGTATAAAATGACTAGTTACACATTTTTGAAACAATTCCTTTGTTGGAAATTAATTTCACAACACAAAATAATCTGTGATGAGTGTTTGTGTTTATTTATATAATTAATCTGTGAGGTGTTGTTTGGTTTCCTGAATAAGATACTCTTTATAGGACATTTATTGCCGCCCCTAACGCCCCACTGACCAAAATCTGATGTATATAGTATTAAATATTTTAGACCAGAAGTGCAGCAGCTATGTATAGCAAAGTATGAAAAATGTGGAATTACTTAGTGCAAGTTGAAAAACCATTGTGTGATGCAGACCGGTTCCCGACCTTTTCCAAAACATTTGAACTTTTATTTAAACCTACCTGACAAGTGTAAATAAACAAACCTGCATCCTCCTGCAATAAGTGCAACATCACACAGTTTTTGAGATTGATAATAGCCGAATATATTTTTTAAGGCTGCCCCCGAGTGTCCAGTGTCACAAAAGAACTCATCTTGGCTTGCAGCACTTGAAAGACTTAGCTGACTCAGTTCTCTCGGTAGACCTTCATCGATCGAATTGCTCGATATATTGTCCTTTGAAGTCTCAGGTTTCTGAGTATCACTAGCAGACATTGTTTACTTTGTAATTATGAGTGAGAATAACAGTAAAATTGTAATGTTCTTTCTTCGAAAATCAATACTTCACATTTCACAACAAACAAAGCAACGATTCGTCGTGAATCTAACAAACGAAAACAAAGACAGACTAAAAAAAAGTGTTAGTAGAGCTGTGCCACGCTGCCTTGCTTTCCTTTCTCCTTTAATTTTTATGTTGGCAACTATTTCACGATTGTTTTCAAAAATCTTGTATTCACACATGTGTATCCGCCATAATGTTTACTTTAAGAGCGTGTATCCTAAAAGTTGGCAACGTCGCAAATAGCTGTCACAAATTTACGTGTTTTGATTAATTTGCATTATGGAAATAAGAAATGTGGCTAACTAGCGAACTAGATTAATAATCAATCAATCTGCCTAGCCTTTTCCCAACTATGTTGGGGTCGGCTTCCAGTCTAACCGGATGCAGCTGAAACCAGTATTTTACATGGAGCGACTGCTTAACTGACCTCCACAACCCAGTAACTGGGTAATACGATACTCCTTGGTAAGATTGGTGTCAGACTTTCGGGCTTCTGACGACTCGTAACGACTGTCAAAGATCCACGAATGACAGCCGGGACCAACGGCATAACGTGCTTTCCGAGGTACGGAGGATTCTCGGTATGTAAAGATGGTCACCCATCCACTGACCAACCCCGGCAAGCGTAGCTTAACCCGATGGATCGACCAGTGCGGCTGTTGTTACTTAGCCACGAGCTTCTCCGAACTAGAATATTAATAATGAATTGCAATTTATAACATTGAATTTGATATCATACCCGTTTTAGGTGTAAAAATGCCTTTTTTTACATCTAAAACTAAATAATCGGTGTTACGATAATAATTAAATGTTAACCAAAAGTAAAAAATATAATATCTATTTACCATAAACAAAAAAAAAAACTTATTGTAAACTTCTTCGTCACCATCAGAATCCACTTCAGAATCAGGCTCTAGAATTGACATTACAAGTAAGAACTCTATCGGAGCTTCCTGATCCTGAAGTAGGTCTAAAATTTCCTTAAAGTATGTCTGCCTCATAAGGGCATCCAGTTTTTGTCTTTTTGAAGTAATAAGAGGATCAGAAGAGACGATAAGAATATTGAGGACATCCTCATTTGATGCTTGTCTGCTCTTCTTCCTCGAATAGTGTTCGCTGAACCTCCTAAAATCTTTGTTTTGGGCCTCTGAAGCTTCTTCCGAAACACTCCCAATTGGCACAATAGCATTTTCTGCGATTATGACCCCTCCATGAATTAATTATTTGTGTACGGTCGATGACATGTAGTACCAGTTATACAGTTCCACGTGTTTCTCCGCGTTTATTTTAAGCGTATTTTTTAAATTTAGGCTCTCCAGAGAGCAAGGCAGCAAACCTGCGGATCAGGTCTTCATCTTGTCTAGTGATCGCTGCAGTTTTATCAGGAAACTGAAAAACCTCCTCGCTGTGTAACCATCGCTAGTTGTGCTTGATCCTTACTTAATGATGTCGATCAAAAGATTGAGATCATCTTTAAATCGATCTTGGATAAGTTTTTTCCTTGACTGTGACAACTCTTTGTGATCTTCTACTCTCGCAGACCACTTCTTCAAATCGAGACGATAAGCTATGCGTAGAAGACATTCCATCACATTAATGTAGTGCCGATAACCCAAACCCATATACACCAGGAGAAACGGTTTTTGACGCAACGGTTTTAAACTTATTCATTTCCGTAGGCCGCATTTGATTTATCTTCAGAAAGATCAAGTCAAGTCAATCATCGTCATCATTAATTGATGACTAACCTCAATTCCTTGGTATTTTGAGGGAACCAGAGCCTTGATTTCGTCGTCCATTTTAGTTTTTTCATCCATGACAACTTCTTTGCTCTCCTTAAAAAAACTGAACTGCACTGGACGACAATACGGAGATGAGCAGGGTTTTGGATTCGTCCATGTGGTATCATCTCCAGCTATCAATTCCGGTAAAGTCCCAGGGGCACCAAATCGGTGCCGCTTAATGGAACCAAAGAGGTCATAAATATGCTTGAGTCATCTTGCTCACTCACCATTTTTTGCCTCTATCTACTTTGGTTGGATGCAACGTCAAATCCCCACTTTGATAATAATATCAATTATTTGCCTTGTATGACATTCGTTCTAGGAAGACTTTCAAGAATCTTGTTCATTGTTAAATCTAGTAATGCTTGTAGTGCAATCTTAGCTGATCCGTTACAGTCACAAATGTCTAAGGAGGGTAGCACTACAGCTTAGCCTTTTGAACTTAGTAAGATGTATATATATCCTTTGAACCTTCTCGAATTGTCGTTTCCCTCAAAGTGATGTATTGCCATTTCGATGGTTTTAATGAAAGTACCAAACCTAGTGCTTTCTCTTGTGAAAATAATGGTGCAGAAACTGGTTTCTTAATCATTTGTATAATTTTTGCCGCTGCTTTTGGATTTTTGAGCATATATTCAATAACAGATGCAATATCCTCATGACCATCTTGTTTAAAAAGTGATGTAGCTGAATATGCTAATTCAATAGGTTCTTCGCCTTTATGTTCGTAAGATCGTCTCTTATTCTGCTTGTTACTAAGATCTTCAAACGGCTTTCGAGATCTTTTTCTCATCGTTGGAGTTGATGTCATCGTTGACGTTCAGCACAAATATTTTCACTTATTGGTTCTTGAATGAGCAAATCGGTTTGAAAAAAAAAATTCACTTTTGCGGTGGGATCGTAACCATCTCTTTTGAACTGCCTGTGTGAACCTTCGACAGAATTCCTTCTGGGTAACACTGTCTTCATTAGAAAAGCTAGAACCAAGACGAATAACAACTGAATTGAACAATATTTCAAGATCCAAGGCAGAAGAATCTTGGTTCCTCAGAATTACAAACAAATCCAAGTTTGTAATTATGCTTTCCATTAGGTATTCAGAATCACTGAGACGCACGGTGCTATCAGATGTTAGCAGTAGAAATGCTCAAAATGAACTGAAGTTACCAACCAGATTTTTTACTATTTATTGTTATTGACTAATAAGGGTATCACATTTACCTAATTACCCTCATTAAGGTAATCCTGCACTATTGGTAAATTAACGTATACCCTAATTATTTTTCGTGTGTATCCTTTTAACTATTTAATTCATTAGGTACATACATATTTAGTCATATGAGCTGATTACCTCAATGAGGGCATTAGCTAATGAGGATTTGACCATTAGAGGAGATTACATTCAAAAGGTAATTCATAATTACCATGTCATTTCAATTTAGTAAAACAAAGTGATTTCTTAGACTATTTTGGCCTATAGTACAAAAAAAATTTGTAAACTAGACTTGGCATACTCATATTTAAAGCATTTAAGCATTAAAATTAATCATCAACATAAAAAATAAAATGTTTCACGAGTTAAAAAATAAAAAGCACAAATGGTGCCACAATATGAAGTGTGTCAAAAAATTACAAATAAATAGTACTATATCTGTGTGTAAGGATATAATGGCCAAACTTATGATTACAGAGATAGCCTCATTTTTAATGTTAGGGCCATACAAATTTTTCTTTAAAAATTATAACTCCTTCATTTGTACACGCAATTGCCTCATACGAAAATTTTATAGTATGGTAATGATCAGCAGAATCCATTTCTAGCCAAAAAAAGGACCCTTCAAAATTTAAGTCTCTATGTAGGCGATTTTTAGCCCACCGTGTGTTGCCCAGTTTCAGAATAAACGCTCTTATGCTGAGCCTGAACATCAGTGACTAAAAGATTTTTCAGGATGAAATGTAACGTTTGTTTAATCGATCATGTCATCCAAATATATGCAAAGAAAACATGAACACACATAGAAAAAAAATCGCCTGGTTACTGGTTGGTTGGTTGGGTGGCACATATGTGTATCCCCATAACATGGAGATATGCTATATATTTTTTAATAGCCTGAAATTAAAACAATATTCCGGTCCTAGACTGTCAAGCTATTTGAATTCGTTTGCAGTTCCACTTCCGCGTTATGAATGACTGGCGAATGCGGCGAATCACGTATTATTAATCTATGGCGAACCTGCGTTTTTAGGGTTCCGTAGTAAACAACGAACCCTTATAGTTTCACAATGTCCGTCTGTCTGTCCGCGGCTTAGCTCAGAGACGGTTAGTACTAGAAAGCTGTAATTTGGGGTATACATATTAATAACGCCGAAAAAGTGGTAAAATAAAATCAAGAAATATAGATTTTTTTAGGGTACCTCCTCTATTTCATCAAATGATATATTTTTCACTACTTATTAATCTTAGTTTGCGTATTCAAATTATTATTTTGTTTTATTTTATTTTTTATATAGGCCGTTCAGCGGTTTTGCCAGTGCCTTTATTTACAAGAGCGCGCGCATCGCTGGCGAAAAAAAAACACCGCGCCATTTACCATAACACTATGTTATCGTTTTCGTTTTGTAAATATAAAAAAAACGAAATCTAAAATATTGTCACCAGCCGACGGCGACGTACCTACAAAAGTTTTTAAAAAAGGCTGCGGATTGTTAGTACCTGGCAACAAAGGTCAGATGAACTTTATAAATCTAAATTTATCATCTCTATAGTTACGTTATTCTGGCATAAGTTCTTACAAGAAGTCTATTTTTTTCTTTGCAAGTGTGTTGAAAAACGTCGTCGTATGAAACGCGTGTGCCTTGATCATTACACACTTGGCTACCTTATCTGCTAATAAGACCGCCATATGTATAATGACCAACACAGCATACTTGTATCATAATGTACTATTATGTTTTAATGTAAATTATTTTGCATAGTACTTTAAAGAATCATTGTTAGGGTTCCGTAGTAAACAAGGAACCCTTATAGTGTAGCCATGTCCGTCCGTCTGTCTGTCTGTCTGTCCGTCTGTCTGTCCGCGGCTTAGCTCAGAGACGGTTAGTATTAGAAAGCTGTAATTTGACATATGTGTACATATTAATTATGCCGACAAATTGGTAAAAAAAAAAGAAAAAAGAAAATGTTTTTTAGGTTACCCAGAAAAAAAAAACATCCTCTCTTTACGTATAGGGTATACGTAAAGTGAGGATGTTTTTTTTTCTCTCATCTACCCCATGTTGTGGGGTATCGTTAGAAAGGTCGTTTAAACGTGAGTTTGTTAAAAACATTTTTGGATTCAGGGATCCGTTTGCGAAATATTAAGCTTTTAACTGAAATATTTTGTTAGAGTCAAGTGTCCCCCCCCTGCCAGCTAAATGGTTGTTCTTGGATTTGTGAAAAAATTCAAAGCAGTAGTATATATAACGAAATTAAAAGGAAAACTGTCAGAGCTAAGTAGGCTGTACTGGTTAACGAGTAATAATCAACCAACTTAAATTTTCAGTTTAAAAAACATGATCTCCCATACATTCTATATGGGAGAACATGTTTTTCAACTACAATGTTAAGTTTATTCTTGGGTTAAATTAATCCCAACTACGGAACCCTTCATTGTGTGTGGTCCGACACGCACTTGACCGGTTTTTTTTCCTAACTCTGACAGCTGTGCTGCTGGGAAGTTTGATGCGCCCATTGAGATATAAAATGTAGCGCCAGTTCTGCCCAGCTAAAGCACTAGGAATTGGTGAAGGGTGGGTGTTTTGGGGGACTTTCTTGTGTAATTTTGACTTGATTGTCAGCCTAGTTAGAATAAATGACTTACGAATTAAGTAATTTTTTTAAAATTAAGGACTTTTCCTTAAATTTTTGACCACAGATGCGCCTCTGGTTCGCAGCGGCATAGATCTGTTAAGAGATAGAAAGCTGGGCTTTTTTATATCGCCAAATAAAAGTGGAGCATATGCTTTAAAAACGGAGGGTTCCTGGCAGAATTAAACTGCACCCGCCCGCAACCCACTCACACTGTCTGACGACCTATGCCTACGGTAATCACGTAGGTAGTGATTTCCTCAGGGTGCCACCCGCAGAGAAAGAAAATAAGTGCAGCGCATCTCACTTATCGCCAAGTTGCGGCTGATGGGTGGTGCACTTGTCAGCCACGCTTGAATTTACCTCCCCCTGAAGTTGGCGCCCAGTACACGGGCCCCGGCTTGCCCTCCCCTAGATCGGTGGCTGGTTGCTATACCGGTTGTTATATCTGCGTATGATTTATTGCCAGCACTTTCATATCGGCTTTATTGGACTGTACCGCCATTTTATTCTTGTGTGTCTTTGCTGTGTTGGGTTTTTGGTCCCAGCCATTATATTATTTTATATTTAACTTTTCGCAATTCTTTATACATCGAACATCCCTTGTAATTAGCGGGGTGGTTTCCTTCACAAAGGATGCACCGCACATTATCTGAGCGCTCTTTCCTCGCGCAGTCGGAGTAGCGTGTGCTCCAAGCGCATGTAGGTAGGTAAGTGGAATAAGGATGGATGGATTTAACATTAAAATAAAACATTTATATTATCTGGCTGAGGCATTTATTAACATTTATTTTTGTTTTTCAATTTTTTTCTTAATACAACATACATAGTAATTAACAATACATAATAAATAGTCCAAAAGTATATTACGCCTACAAAATAGCGTAGTCGTTATAAGATTATCGCCATTTGAGTTGCTTACATGTCCTGCGAAATGTCTAGGCAACTCCATGACACGGTTGAAAAAGTGGGAATATTCTCAGAGAGAATGAAGGTGGAAAGATCATCAAGATTATGAAGCATAACCTTTCTGGAATGTGTGAAGTCATACAAGTCGTTTAGCTGTTGCTCTTTACGCGTTAAGGTATTCTCTCGGAGGCTATTCCATTTTTCATACAAGCGATGCGATGACAACGACCTGTGCGGCCTGCCTTAGTGAGCTCGAGCGTTCTCAGCCTCTCGGCCGTCCGGTGATGTGACTGAGTCCGACAGTATATTGTAGTCACCAGTATATTGTGAGTCAACTTAGTTTCAAGGATTCAGTTTGTGCGGTCAGATATAGTTAATTGTTTGTCTTCTTGCAAACACAACACTATGAGAAAATATACATATGTTAATCTCTATCTAGTGGTAATCAATCAAATATGTATCTACAAAAATAGTTACATTTTTAAATAATTATTTCCTCAAGAAGAACGGCTAATAAAATTATAGTTTGGTTCGTCTTGTGAGAATGAAGGTTAACGCAACAAAATTTCTATGAAAATGTTTTATGTGAAATATTTAATTGACCAAATAAAGAGTTTTTAGTGTAATATTTATCCACTACAAGTGTGACATCTAAAAATATTGTTCTCCAACAGTAAATATCGTCGAAGTACTTTTTCCCATTTGAGTTGTAGAGATATTTTAGTTAGGTATAATAAGTACGTTATGAGAAATAGATATTACAATAATATCTAATTTGAACTGAGTTCGGAAGATTTAATGAGCATCCTTCTTTCCTTTCCAAAAGAGTCGTAGAAGTACGGTTTTCAGTCGCAAGATACTGCGAGTCGTATAAAAGTGTCTAGAAACGATTTGTAAATGTTAGATATAAGTAGGCGTTTAGTATATTTATTCGACAAGTTGTGCTCATATTACGTGCTTACATATATTGGAACAATCACTAGATATAAATACAATAAATAGGTAGTGAGGGGGTGCGTCGAACTAATGGCGAAGACACATGAGCGGTCACAGTGACAGCGAGAAGCCGGCCGACCCGCCACGCTGCACCGCACTAGCACGCGCTAAGTAGCCGCGCAGGCGCAGCCCGGCACGACTCACTATACAGACAGTGGACTGGACAACGATTAGCATCTTCATTATTCTACATACACATACAGGTTCATATTAATATTCATATTCATAAAATTGACCAAAATTGCAAAATGTTTCTAAAGTAACAGGGCCGTATGAACAAAAATAAGAGCCGTTTTGGAAACAACACTAGGTTTGATTAATTGTAAGGTATCTTTACCTAAAAGACATACAATAAATAAGGTATTCATAGAATGTGCGAAGCCTAAACAGTATCTAATCATGACGCGCCTGTATTTAATACCGACTAAAATAACTCTGACATAGGTATCATACGTACATGTAATAAGTACATATTTTAAATTAATATTAATCACATTGATAGGTACATAGTCTATTCCCGAGATCTTGATTTGCATCTTAACCTATAAGTATTTAAAATATCACAATAAATTGCTGTGCACATACGAAACAGGCAAATTTTAGTGCAATTAGATTAATTTTTTAAAGATAATTATTTTCCGTTCTAATTAAACATGTTTAAATGAAATAACAAAATATGAATTCACAGAACATTTAGGTACAATCATATTTCAGTTAATGCCGAGTAGTCTTGGGGTTTAATAAAACTAAGTAATGTTTTAAGTCTAATTCGATAATAGTTACCAATACGTCCTCGCAGGTACACAGTAACATTCGGTGGGTAACTTATGATATGCTACTTTAATACAACTGTAATTCATCTCAGAATTCATTGACATAACAATTATCTGTAAATTCAGAACTTTTTCCAGTTAATTTAGTTTAGTTATAGGTCTTCCTTTTAAATATTTTTTTCTTATTTAGTCGAACTTTATTCTCGGAATACGTAAGTAGATAGCAAGTATTTGTAAAGTTTTATTACATGAACAGGCCCTTCTGTAGTTATTATTGTTGTAAAGTAGGTAATTAATAATTGACCTTCTCCAGTTATGGCATTAAAATTAGGGTTGGTTGGAATAGCTCCTCTGTTTATAGCCTTCACCTGTTTTACGTCAAATATTGCCTTTAACTTGAGAATTATTAAAACCAAATATTTCGATAATATTTTTTCGGTGACTATCTATTAGGTAAGGTAATCAATTTCGGCTTGGAAATAATTTAAGGTCATCATTTTAAATAGTATTATCTGAATTCACGATAAGTCTTAAATGAGATTAACATCAAAGCAGGTACTTTATACTAAGAATTTATGAAAAAACTCGAACAGATTTTGTGGAAATGTTTTGTTAATATAAATACCGCTGAGTTTGCTGGCTCAAGAACACATGTTCTAACAGACTATAGCGGTGTTTATTAAAATTTTGGCTTTAACTGATCTATTTTATTTTTGTTTTTTTTTTTTAAATGCAACAAATTGCTTCGATGTGCCTCCTAATTCTCATATACGACTTATCTCTTTTGCTCGTTCACATCCACTTTTTATAATTTAATATAATATACATTTTATAATTTCATTATTCTACATTTTTCTTAGAAATATAATGCAATAAAGATTAATTAATCTTAATTTAATACTTGCGACAAAACTGATTATTCTAGTAACTAGCTACACACAGAATATGGGGTGCTAGAAATTAATGTCGACTGTTAATTGGTGCAATATCCACTACTTACTACCAAACGTAGACGGATCACTATGTGCTACTTCATACACATATTAAATATTCCTAGAGAGCATATTTTTGAATAATTATAGTTTTTTTATTATTAATTAAATCAACGTTATATCTTTAATAGTATAATCTAAATAATAACTCAATAATAGACCGCCTACCACCTAGGTGATGTATTTATTATTGAGTCACATTTTCTTATAACTAGATAATTATATTATTAGTGGATGTGAACATTTACTTATATATTTTTTGTCTGATATAGGCAACTAATTAGATAATGGCTTGTTCGATGAAATAAACTTACATATACCTAGCTACTCGAGATGGTTCGTGGTAAGTGATAGACATTACGACGACCTTTACACGTTATAGGGTCTCCATCAGAGGACTATTTATCGGAATGTTTTGTACAGTGGCGAAGCTTCACACAACTTACCACCAGTTTAATCATAATAGCTTTAACTAGCTTTTAATAGAGTATTTTATAAAACAGCTTCTTATAGGTTCAGCACATAACTTTATGTCAATGAATTCATGATGTTTGTTACAGGCATTTGGCCTCAATTCGTTGCAGTTCAACGCATATTTTTCTGAATTAAAATGTAATTAAACTAATAATATAATACTTCACTGATTAAAGTTATGTTAATATCTAAGCATTAATAAAATAAATAATACAACATACTCGTAGGTAGTAAATAAATAGGAACTGATCAGTGACTAGAAAATATTCATTTTGTTTAGTAAGCTCCCCAGACTTTATCGGCAAAGGACAATAACAATTAAGTTTTCAGTCAAAATACTAACTTTATTCTAGCCGTATTGAACATAACAGTAACTCATACATAAATTAATGACTATACAAATCTATCAAGTAAAGAAAAGTGAGTGTTTACAATTATGGATTATTTTATAACAGTACACAATATAGCTGCCTCTAGTCGTGATTAATTTATGTTAAAATACATAATGCTCTCACATCTTAATAATTGTTTTTTGAAAATAATGTACTTAAGTACATAGTTATTGACAAATCAGGTAAAGTAATAGACAATAGTGCCAACGACGGCTGATCAGCAAGTACTAGTGTGGACTCGCCGGAGCAGTCGTCGATCGCAAGTCATAGGCCGACTAATTAAATAATACAAAATAATTCATTAGGTATCTATCTATATACAACATATTTTTAAATTTCTCTTATTTACTTTACAACCCTCATTATAATAAGGAATGTCATAACTTAATGTAGAGTAAATACATAAAGTGAATAAATATTTTAACAAATCGACAAACATTTACGTTTTGCCAAATGAAGAACTATTCTAAAATATTTATGTATATGTTCTACTGTCTAACAATGTTGACTACCAGTCTCACATTTTAGTTTAATAAGTGCTAGAAGGTATGAAATACATGGAAAATAAATCAGCTGCGGAGAAGTTTAATTGGGACGAAACCAGATCGTATCACTGCTTTCCTTCGTTCGCTGCGCTAGCGGCGTGTCTGTTGTCTCGATTGTCGCAGTCGGAAACCTTACACTACACTTTAAGTGGTCATGTTTTGGCATAGGCTGCACCACTACTTGATATGTTTCATTACGTTCAACGCATGTACGAATTATGACTGGTTGCGCCCGAATACTATTTCTGGGAGTTCGCAGCTTTCACTGATCGCATATAAGCACGGGGGCCAATCGATCGTATATTTTACATGAGGTCCGTGTAGCACTGGCGGAGTATTAGAGCACTAGGGGTCAGGGTCCGGGAGGGTGCCGTCTTTAGCGGCCGCGCGCCCATCGCAGCAGCGCGTCGGCCAGGACGTCCAGGTGGGCCTTCGTCTGTGAACAAACGGGTCAGTACAGTACCACTCGCACAGATGGGCCGCCAAAATTACTACATACTACCTTCACTGGCTGGAAACAAATATACTACTACAGAGCACATCTATAAATGAAGAATGTTTAACACTCATCGGTTCACAGCTGAATTCTGTCTTGGGTGCTATTACTTACACAAATTACTTACCCATTTATTTACCCAGACACTAATTTATCCTGTTCGGGACACTAAAGTGCCATCTCCACGAGCGAGAAAATCGCGGCGATAGTCTCGCCATGCCATTAAATTTAATAGAAACTCTATGAATCAATCTCCACACGGCGATATCATCGCGGCGATAATTTGAAGGCACAGCGTGACTATCGCCGTGATTCTATCGTCCGTGGAGATGGTGCCTAACAGTGGGTTCTCCCATTAATTATTTATCCTAATATGGGAATTACATCCGAGACCTCAGGGTTGCCTGTATGCTTGAGGTCGTTCGTATCATAGACGGAGGGCGAACTAACGGCCACACCCAACACTTACTGTAAATGGAATAGATATGTAACCCGTGACAAAAACTTATCAGTTACTGGTTGCGTTTTCATATGGTGACTTACCCTAACACCATAATATGTGTTTCAGCTATGGTTATTAACTATCATTTGACAAAAGCCGGCGCTGGAACAGAGATATGATTGTTCCTATTGTCTTAGGTTTTTTAGGCTTAGTAGAAATGTAATGATGAGAAAATGAGTTAGCGAATGAGTTAGTAAGTATAGAATCACCGTTTTATAGAACATGCAGGCCTGTCGGTCTTCATCTTCGCCGCTGGGGCAGTCGATGAAGCCGTCGCACAACACGTGGTCGTCAATGCAGCGGTAGCGCCCTTGCCGGTCAGGCGTAGGGCACGCGAACCGCTCCATGCCGTCCGCTGCCGGTGGACATTCTGGAAACAAAACTCATTTTTGTAGGTACTAGGTACTGCTTTGTTTAATTAATAATACTGGGAAAAAAGAAAAACTGATCGAGGAACCCTGGCATAGATGCAAAAAGGATAGCTGATGACACTATATTTATGCTAGCCTAGCATTTACCCAGAGAAATAGGGATGATGCCTGGGTGAAAAAAATTAAATTTTAATTAGTCCGTCAGTCAGATAATAAAAAAATATTAGACACGTATTTTTTGCGTTACCATATTAATAAAAAAATACTTAGATACAACGCATTTTAAGTTGGGGAGTGGGGGTCTCTACGTCACTAGTATGTATAAAATCTACATACTCGTGGCGTCACGGCATATTTTACCTCAATGTATTGCCGTAATCTTTAGATTACGTAAAAAAATAAAAAATACGCGTCCAATATTTTTTTATAATCTCAAAGATGGACTAAAAAAAATTTTTTTGTCGTCATCCGTATTAGAATATGTATGATGATAATTACAGTCTTAATACGTATTCAAATTTCACAGTAATTTTCTAACACATTATATGGCAAATTACTTATTGTGTGAGAATAAATAGTGTTCATAAACAATTGAACATGCTACAAAGCTATTATCTATTGAGTTTAGTTTCGTTTTGGTTTCGTGAGCTGACAGCCAAAAATTGTATCAATAATAAAATGGTTTGAATGTTGATAGTCATTATTCGAGCGAGGGTAATGAACTTTGACCTCTGTTGTAAACCTAGTCACTTTTGACTTTGGGTTCTTTGTTCTTTTATGAATTGTGCTCCAAAGTTCGTCTCTTGGAAAGGGTGTAATGAGCTGTGCTAGCTGAGTACACAGGATAGTGTGTTGTTCTCATCGACAATTGAACGTTTATGTATCATCGTTTTGGGAATAGGGTCACTACCGAACCCCTCAGAACTTTACTTATTGTCTTTGAATGGGAAATGTAGACATGGTTAAAACAAATATCTTTGGCATCCTACAACTATTGTTTTGGAAGGTTGACCCTTGTCGAAGGAGTTTTGTTTGGGCCCCTGTCGATATCTTGATACGCAATACTTGACTAGCCTTAGGAATTTTCATCGCAGTTATTGGTATATCAAATATTGGAGTAAAAATAAAATACAATTTTAAGTAGCCTTCGTCTTTTTATTATCAGACCTAATGAAATAAAAAATAGCCGCACATATGCTAGTGGCGTTAATAGATCTAGATTAACTCTGAAAGAACAAAAAAATGGTAATGGTATAATGAACATGGAATGTAAAATGTATGTCAAGAAGATTTAGTAACGTGGATTTTTCTCGACATTATAAATTGTGTTGTTAAACAGAAATGTCTTGTATAAATAGGGACTTATCTCACCTTTTAACGAGGGAAGAAAAACATTGTACGTAAACCCACACGTATGTAATAAATTCTTATAAGTCTGATAGTCTAAGAAGCGCGATAGGTCACATACAACGCAACGCGGCGCGAGGGATTAAAGTGAACATTTTATTTCCACAGTAAAATTCCACTAAGTTCTTACAAATATAGAAAAAGCTCTAGTCGAATAAAATTTGGATGTTATTTGACCTGCAAAGTTAAATTAAGTTTCCCTGATATTTACCTAACTTTTTTTATTGGCGTAGGATAAAATTATGCATGATATTTAGACGACCTTTTTATGACGCACTTTTTAGACCTATAACGCGTACTGAAAGATATATTATCTACTTCATAAAATATACTTGCACGTGAAAAGTCAGCGAACGCGTTAGCGGTACGATACATCAAAAATATAATATTCTCATCCATTTGGCTGCATTAAGTGAGCGGAGCTCTTTGCTCTTTCCCCGAGAGGTTGTAAGTTTCGGTCAGTTAGCCGTACGATATTCCCAAACTCTGCGACTAAACTGGTTGCTTACACAGACTGTGACGGCAGGCCACTCTATCGCGAGCGTCTATTTTTAGCAACGCCGGGGAAAGTGAGGCCCGCGGCTCGATTGCGCGCGCCCTCTATATACCTCTATCCTTAGCCTCTATTCATTCACTTTGTGGGGAGGTAGCGACGGCGTCTTGTGCATTCGTAAGCAGCTATTGGTACCGTTCAGGTAGCACTTTACGGTTATCAAGTCTTTTGTTATAAATATTTTCGTATTATTATTTATCTTTGCTCAACGATTATAAAATGTACATAACGGTCACGTTAAAAAAAAGTATATAAATAAAAAAAGCTTCCGGTTAAATGTCTTATGGCAGGTCATGTCATCAAAAACCTTCCTCCTCTCAAATTGTTGAGGAAGAAGGCATTAAACAAAATAAATAAATACCAACAAATACCACATTAGTAAGCTGGGTTATTTTTGCGCTTGATTAGCGCACAAATAACCCAGCTTACTAATGTCAAAACTCTTGTTATGAGACAGAACGAAAAAAGATAGCACAGGACATAATGACCGCAAATGAATCCACACAAGAGCTGCATCGCTGCCTTGTTTATGATAAGTTACCAAAGGTGATTGTTCTCAACCAGGTGCAGATTGCAGTAGTAAAGAGATGAAAACAAAATGGTGTAAATAATGAAAATGGTTAGCCTGAAACTAAGAACTAAACTGAAAAGATAAATATTTGGTATTATATTATATCATACGATACGTAAAAAATTCAATGATAATTATGTTTAGATAGTTATTTATAAATAACATGGCTTTGTCTTTATTTATCGCTTGTCGGGAGTCGGTACTAAGAACCAGGATAACCTAATTTCTCGCCGTTGTAGCTTCGTATTTGTATAACTTGCGTGGGATGACAAGCAACTGATACATCCATGTTTTTCTTTTATCAATAGGTAAAAACAACTAATTATAATAATATAATTAATGAACTTATTCTTCGAACAAAATAACATAGTTTAGCTAAAAGAAAATAAACATGTTTGATTTTAATTGAACTAAGAAGAATTCATTGTTGGGAAATTAACACATGAAAATAATATGAACGTTTATGTTGTGGTGATATTTGAACAAAACGTTGTTCTGACAAGATTAGGGGTCTGAAAAGGTTCGCTAATCTTCTACACGTGTGTGTAGAAGATTAGCGAACCCTAAGCAGTATCATGCACATATCACGCATATCACAATCGAGCGGGCAACTTGAAAATTCATTAAGGAATCACAAAATAATAAGTATGGTAAAGTAATCAACGAAAATTATTTAATTGTGGTTTACTTATATTCATTTAAGTTAGATTGTACAAAACGTAATGCAAAATTAATGTAAATTTACTGTTAAAAAATTAAAATAATTCATATACTCACTACAAGATCTAGCTGTAAAGAGATACTAATTTAACTCAGGGTGAAACTATGTTTCGTACTGGAGGTACTTTGTTAGGGTACTCTGCGTTTTATATACGTCCTTCACGAACACAACTAGTTGCTTCATTCACATAGGGGTACTAGTTGTATGTATGTAGCCATTTGACGTCAACTTCTAGGAGAGAATATGCAGTCGGACCAGAAGAACATTTCTTGAACTGTTTCATTTAAAATTCAATGAGCTTATTTAGATTTGTGTTAAAAAAATTAAATACTGATCTCTTAAACGGGTCTTCTTCTTTTCGAGTGGTTAGTGATTAACCTGGTGTCAGAGTTTAAAAGCCACCCATGGGCCTCTGACTTGGCTTCACCTGCCGTCGAGAAATATCTCTCAGGCCTTCCGCTTTGCTCACGATGTTTCAAACGGGTACAATACCTACATGATAAAATAGTGACACAAAAAAAATATCAAAACAAATTTCCTTTTGCTATGCCAAATAAGTTTAATAAAAACATGAGCAAACCACTTCAAGAATGAAGATTAAGAATGTGACAAAATAATAAAGTAATAAGCCACAGAAACGTCAGCATTGATGGATCGCCACGAATGAGGAAAATAACTGTCGTTATAAATCTATGGTGTTTTATGTGTAGGTGAGAGGAAATTATGAAATTTTATCGTCTTCATGTGACTGTATATAAATATAATAACGCTCGCTTGAAAACGAATAAAACTCTGAGAGTTTAAATAAATGAGCGGCCTAACTCAAAGTTACGTGTGCGTGTACGAGACGTCTGTAATATAATTTTCTAAAATTATATTTTCATCGCAGTTTTCTTTCATAGTCAAGGCAAAGTCCCTAAGTGTCATTTCATCAAATAGGAGACCGTAGTTCTATAAAAAGGGTACTGTAGGTGACTGTAAAAGTGAAGTTACGTGCTCGCGTAGAGCATGCATCAAGTATTCAGGGCGATGGGAGATACAAGCCGGCTCCGAGATCTTAATACGCCTTTTAAGACCTCGCACTTTTGAAATATCTGTCATTTGCAACGCACTTAACGTTTAGATGTCAGATGATTCCTATGTCATGTTGTTTCTTAACGATTTGATATATATTTGCTGTATTAGCTTTTACGTATTTATATCCAAAAAATAAAAGTTTTAAAACTAAAACCCAACTACGATAAAAAAGTCATCTAATAATTATTATAATATTTTTAGATTACTTTTTTGGGGCTTTAGTTTTATAACTTTTATTTTTATTTAAATTCTTTTGGAGTTATAATACATATATTTTTTAAATGTGCTAATTAGGCCCTTTCATTTGATACTAAACACGGGATCATTAAAATACTTTTTTAAATAGTTCATTACGTTATGTCGTCTAGAGAGCGCCATATTCATTAATGTGACGTCACATGGCCTATAACCAGCGGATTACCAAGATGCTTCCAACGATACCTCGTTTGTCAAATTACGATGAGTAGTTTAGAAGTTAGGAGGTAATAGATGAATATACATACATACCGCTCAAAATCATAACCCTGCTTTTTGCTTCGCCGTTGTCGGGTAATAATATAATGAAAATGGATCGTACGCTGCAACCATCTTATGTCTTTACTTTACTCAAAGTTTTTACATTTAAATCAGATCAAGACTCCTCCGTGCCTCAGAAAGCACGTTAAGCCGTTGGTCCCGGCTGTCATTCGTGGATCTTTAAAAGTTGTTATGGATCGTCAGAAGCCCGAAAGTCTGACAACCCGTCTTGCCAAGGGGTATCGTATTAACTAATTACTGGGTTGTGGAGGTCAGATAGGCAGTCGCTTCATGTAAAATACTGCTATTCAGCTGCATCCGGTTAGACTGGAAGCCGGCCCCAACATAGGTGGGAAAAGGCTAGGCAGATTGATTGAAATGCCAGTGATTGACATAATAAATATCTGCAATTTGTTCAACGAGTATATTATTACTCCTTGAAAAAAAAAACAATTTAATGTATTTATAATTATTATACTGACAACAATCGCGTTTTTCGGCTAAGATTTTCGAGATGCTGTTAGAACTATAAGGCGCGTTTAACGATGAGGTCTTTTTTTCCTTATTAGATAATGCCATGGTCTATAGGTAATATGGGGACCCCTCAAGTATTAGAATATTATACTGCTTTAACACTGAATTTGTTGCGACTCAACGAATACCTTCAAAAAGAATACGGGTTGGCGTAAATTCGTACTAACGTATTGCCCAAAGTCGTCATTTAATACCCAATGGCAAAAGGAAGACTGTTTCTAGGAATTGAAACTACAATCATATCCGCTCCAAGTGATCTTAAATCCTCCGAGCTAACTAGACGGATACGATATATACGTATAGTGGGCATCTTTTTTAATAAAATAAATTATTTACAAACTATTAACACTAGGTACGAAATACAATAACTAACTACACGAATAGATACAAAAAACAAAAGGACACTTAGGCGTCGAAGTATTTAGTTACTTTTCGAAATACACATTATGAAATGTTTTTGTCTTTGACATTTAACATGTCCGACAGAAGTACGAGCAGATAATATTAACTACACCACGGATAACCAATTAGTGCTATTTAGGGTTCATATAAAAAAATCATATGATTGGCGTTCCGTTTGGAAGACGTTTCCTGCTAGCAACCAAGATTAAAAGATGTTCAAGGACCTTGCAATTTTTTTTTGTTTTTTGGAAATCGATCATTTCGATCTGTATAGTACCTACGGTTACCTAGCTCTATTACTCCCGAAAATATTTGCAGCTTCATGCGCCCTGCGTCTCGCCTCGCCCGTTTTCGTGTCGACGGTAGAAAATACAAAGCGTGGGCTTAATACAATTACAAAAAAAAAAATGATCACGGTCCGCCATTTGGTGACTCCTGAGCTACTCCATCTGTAAGCTCGTCTCGTATTATTTGTCAGGTAGGTATTTGCTTAGCATAAGCAATTTTTTATAATCTTTGACATACCAAACGTAAGTTAACACCCGCGGGTGCCGTTTTTTTTAAGTCTTCAATATTTTATCAAATGTATGTCGATTATATTTTGTAACTACGGGTTTTTTCAACCAGTGCAAAATTTGATTGTATTTATATCTTGTTCGTTTTCACGATTCAACATAGGAACATATTTCAATGGATTTGTTTTTTATTCAAAAGTTACTCAATATAAATACTGATGAAACACTACAAAAAAAAATGTAACATCGATAGCACCAAAATTTAAAGATCATACTACCATCATACATCACTAAACTATAGACAATTTCTAGCGGTCATTGTTGTTTACATCTTTGGCAATTTTGAAACGCGACATGGTAGTGTGGAATTAGTAAGTACTATCACGGCAGCGTGGAATTTGTATCTAATAGAAATTTACTTTGGTGAAGCTTTACTTTACTTATTTACCAAATAGATTTTTTTATTTCATAGAAAAGTGCAATTCCTACGCTGTCAAACTGTATGGAACTGCTGATTTTTTATTTAATAACCGACGAAAAATTTCAACGCAGGGGTGTTCAGAATCATTGAGGCTGCGACCAGCCCAGCGGTTGAACGCGTCCCAAAGGGTCATGGCCATTAGGCTGGTCCGAGAAAACCGCACGGTCTCCCGTGAGGCGGCGAGCCTCCTTGCCGGACTACCGCCATGGGATCTGGAGGCAAAAGTCCTCGCGCACATGTGGGAGTGTCGCGAGGAGCCGAAACGCCGGGGCGTAACTCCGCTGCCGCGAGAAATCACGGTACAGCGGACAGAGCTCCGGCGGGATCTCATGGCGGCATGGAGAGTGCGATTGTCGCAACCCAGCGCGGGGCACGCCACAATTGCGGCGATAAGTCCCCTCTTTGAGGAGTGGCTTGAGAGGCGCTATGGCGTCCTCACCTTCCGCCTGACGCAGGTCCTCACCGGACTCGGTTGTTTCGGGAGGTTCCTGTGCCGCATAAGGCGGGAGGAAACGCCCGGGTGTCACCACTGTGTGGATCGCCCGGAGGACACGGTGGAGATCTGCCCGGCTTGGGCGGAGCACCGCCGTGTCCTTACGGAGGCGATCGGCGGCGACGATCTCTCGCGTCCGGCCCTGGTTCAGGCCATGGTTCGGAGCGAGAGTGCTTGGGAGGCCGTCACCTCCTTCTGCGAAGCAGTTATGCTCGCGAAGGAGGAGGCGGAGCGCGCGAGGGAGATGCAAGATGCGCGCCCTCGCGGCCCTAGTCGCCGCAGGAGTCGCCCCGGGCGTTGGGAGTCGCGAGCCGACTTCCGGCCACCGTAGGCGCGGGCTTGCGGACGGTGAACAATGGGTAGCTCGCCGTCCGATAAGGACCAGGCCCGGGTCGACGGCGCGTTGTGTTCCAAGCGCGCCTCAAAGAGATGTCAGCACCAACTGGCGGGGTCCGTAAGGACCCTAAGGTCCGTAAGGCCTGCTGGGGTTGCGGGTTTGTCCGAAAGGGATATCGCGGCCCCGGCACACGGGCTACGGAAGGAACACGGGTGGGTTTCAGTCAGTAAAAGTCTGACACGCCCTCTCGCTCCGCCCAGAGCGGGAGAAGTCATTTGATGATTTCCCATACTCAAAAAAAAAAAAAAGGGGTGTTCAGAATCATGTATTGAATCCATGACAACAGTTTTCGCGTTGATGTCCCTGCCACCCTGTAGGTGCACATCGACGCGAAAACTGTAATACATAAATAATCATAATAATTTGCGTATTGAAAACATTATTTTGTGTTTATTATATATTAATATATTTACATAGGCTGTTTAGCGGTTTTACCAGTGCCTTTATTTACACGTGCACGCACATCGCTAGTGGAAAAAACAAAACCAACGCGCCATTTTCCATAAATATTTTTGGTATAGTTTTCGTTGTGTGGTTAATTATTATCAAAAAATACGAAATCTAAAGTATTGTCACCAACCGACGAAGAAAAGTTTTTAAAAGAAGCTCCGGATAGTCAGTACCTTGCAACAAAGGTCAGTTGAACTTTATAAATCTAAATGTATGGTTTCTATAGTTATTTTTTTTATTATTTCCTCCCAGGTGTGTTGAAAAATGTCGTATGAAACGCGTGTGCACACTTGTATCATAATGTAGTATAACATTTTCATTTCACGACATATAGAAATCTAATCAAGTCATATTGCCCGGAAAATTTAAAAATTCGGAAAATAATATATGACGCGTAAACAACAACACAACGTTTTTTTGTCTCAACATTAAAATTTTCTGATAGTAAGAGGAAATCTAAAAAAGTGAAAATAGCATTTCCTTGGCAGATTTTATTAAAAACTTAACTAAACTTATTAAGTTTCATTCCGGGAAAGTTTACCATGGTGCGTGTGTAGCACGCATCTGTTTCTTTATTAAACTTAATCGCCCATAAAAAGGAACTAGAATGAGTTTGTAGGTTATTATTAACATTTCCGTAAATTAAAAAATTTGTTGTAAATTCTAAACTATTAAAGCGAGGAAAATGTGGTTGACCTTTTCTAGTCTTATCGTGTAGTATCAATCCACCGTATCGTAAGTATCTATCTTTCCACTGATACCCCGAATGAGAAAACCTCATATCTCTGTGTTGCTTTGCTTCCTAGTTTGATGCGGCGAGATTATGTTATACGCGGTAGGCACTAAACTAAGGAAGTACTAGGTAAGGAAACATTCGACTCGTTTTGCGGATTTGCGTTCAATTCCGAAACACGATTGTCTGACGTAGTAGTATTTTTATACTTTTCTGTCAATGCATCGTGCAGATGTAATTTATTTATTATTAAAAACAACGACAGTCAAATATTTAATTGGAAATATAAAATATCATCGATTATCGCCATACGTCTAAACTGAAGTATTTTCTACACTCGTTAAGTTAATAGTTTACTATTGACGGGAAAATGTAAGTATTTTTATCAATAACCAACCTTTGTTATACGGTATTACGCACAGCTGATGTATTATTCTACTAAACGGCTTTAAGTGTAGCCAATAACACCATGCTATTAACTACCTCAATGCTGATTTATATAAATGAGTCTCATAAAATGCTTAGTTATAAAAACGGACAGCGATTACTTAAAGCACCGCCAAGTTGGGACATACGTCACGGGCGTGGGTGTTATCCCGTATTACTCATGATAGTGATCGCGGGATCGAGTACGCAGCAGACTTTTCGGCGTCGAATACGTCATCGGTCGTTACCACAATATCGAATGACTTTCATTCGAGTAGTGTTGTATATAAATTTCCAAAACGCTTTTAGTTATGACTAGACCATTGTTTGTGACGGTTTATTCCCTACGCGTCCGTTATAACTGACAAACGAGACTAACTTCACTTAAACGACGGTTGAGACGACGAAGTTCACCAAAATCGATACTCTTAGGTATATATAACTCTTCATGAGGAATGAATTTTTATTATAAGTGTTCTAAACGTGGAACCATTTTGACTATTCTCCTCAAGTTAGCGCACAGGAATCACGTGCTATAACTTGGATTTAAAGTTTTAGTCTTGGACTTCGGTTGGATTTAACTTAAGCTTCACAGTAGTGACCGGTTTCGTTTTATTTGTTCTGAGTTTGGTGTACTAAAACGAAAGTACTTAATATAATAAAGAAACTTTTAGTGTGGAAGACATACATAGTATACTCACAGTCTTCGGACGAAGTTGCTGAAGGTACATTTTGGTGTACCTACTAATTGTAGGGGTATATTATATACCAACCAAATTAATTGTAATTGATACAGCAATTATTTTAGCGTTTGATAATAGTTTTCTTGTAATTGGACAGTAGTTGGTTTATTGATTGGCAGTGGCTTTATTTCACCACGTGCTATGTTTTTTGTGGTCGTCGATTGGCTGCTAACACTCCTCCCAGCTGATAAATATTAACAAGACGTCGCAGTACGTGCCTCTATTGTTAAGGAGAGATGTTGCCAATTCTTCACTCTATCATTTGCCACACTCAAGTTTTAAGTCGGCAGACACAAACAGAAAGATAATCCGGCTTAACAGGTACTTTAATGCACCGACACACCAGTTTCTAAGCTTTCTATAAGCTGAGCTGTTTTAAATAAATTTACATGATCTGTTTTTATTAGTTCAGTAAAGAAGTGGTTTTTCATCTTTGTATACATGTATATAGTTCCTGGGAAAATAACATTTCTTTTAAAACAATCAAATTCAGATTTCAATAGTTTCAGTGCTCTTAAAAAACTAAAGATAAGAAAAATAAAGTTAGTGTAACAAAATATTTTGTTAAAACGTGAAAAGCTTTGTCATGTTTTATTTTGTTTCAGCTCACATGTATGTTACGTAGTGTATTTTTCAGCTTTGTGTTAGAAATATTTTTATTTCGTATAAAGTAACGATTTAAAAAATATGCGCTCGACGTAGCTGCTACGGAGCTACGCGCAGCGTAGGCGGGAAACACATTGCTGCGTAGCAGTCTTTCTGCACGATGTCGTCGATGTGGACGTAAATCTGCAGCTACGAATAACTTCTTAGTCAATTTAAGTGGGTTACGGGGTTCCTGATATGGTATGAGTCATTGTTATTTCGTATAAAGTATCTAATCGAAATTTATGCTCAAGGCGTAGCCCCTACGGCTACGAGCAGTGTATGCAGCAAACACTTTGCTGTGTACCAGTGATGCTACGTGAGTAGTTCATAACTCTGTCGCTGCGAATGACTTCCCAGTTAATTTAACTAGGATACAGAATATCTGATACTGGATGAGTCATTTATAGCCATGATAAATTATCTGCCCACATAAAGTTTATTGCTGGCAATTCCGAGTAACCCAAAATAACATTTTGGCGTTAAAGAAAATATGATCTTCAAGTAGTCAGAAAGTTTGCGAGTAACAAAGTAAGTATATCGATCAGTGACAAATAAAATACTTTTTGTTAAGTCGTATAGCTTTAGCTTTTATCTTGAGAAAAAGTTTCAGATTTACGAGATTTTATATTTAGGTTTTATCTACAGTTGGAATTTTAATCCTTTTCGTGGAGACGTTCACAAGAAATGAAGGAAGATTGAAGATAGACGGGGACAAATGTTAACGTTGCTTGTATTTGTCGGTATTCCTCAGTAAGATGAGTATTTTATGTTATGGCTAGTATAGGTATAAAGTAACAATGAAATAAAAGAACCTTTATGCATAGTTCCACCTTTTATCTGTCGTTTATAGAGACGCGTGCTCGTAAGTCACTTGTCCTTCCTTGCCACAATCTTGATATAAGAAGAAAAGAGATCATGGCTGCAATATATCTTCAACAAGGATTTTATCAGTACTTTACACACGAGTGTAAGTTTTAATTTTCCGGAATGAGATGTTGCGTTTAAGATCTAGTTCAGGTACCCGACTGTGAAGGAAGCCCTTTGATCAGGCAGTATTACAACATTGAATGGTCATATGGTTTACTTATTTTATAACATTGTATTGAGAGGAGCCGGCGTTTTCATGCTTTGTTAACTTAGTCCTTTAATTTGTATTTTCCAAAAAAAAAATACTTATTTTAGAAACAAACAAGACTACATTTCTAGAAAAAATACAAAATAAACTACCCAAAGTCTCCTATCGTGTATATCTTTCAAAACTCGGTAGCACAATGCATAATCAGCCTATAACATGCCCCCTGTTGGGACACAGGCCTCCTCTCGATGAGAGGGAGTGGGCCGTAATCCACCACGCGGGCCCAATGCGGGTTGGTAGCACAATGACCATCGCGCAACTCTAGGCGATCGAAGTGAAATTGATATAACCGTAATAGTCCCACTTTACTTAAATTCCTACAATTGACGTAAAAATAGCCAACCCTTAATTTTAAAAATTTAATTTAAATTTATTATATAAACAGAAGTAGTCCTCGCATAAACTAATTTCATAAATAGAATACCTGTGTAGCAGCCTAATTAAATTCATTTAAAAATATTTTCTTACCCAATTGGTATGACCTCGACATTTAAGTGGACCTTTATCTCGACGGAAACTTAATATTTGTTTACTGATCGCACGGACATTTTCCATTCATTTGTATAACATTTTATTTATACACTAGCTGCTGCCCGCGGCTACACCCGTGTCGACCCTAATTCTTTTAATAAAATATAAGTAACCTAAGTTACTCCTTATAACATCAGCTATTTGTCAAGTCCGATCAAAATCGGTCCAGGCGTTCGAAAATTAGCCGTAACAAACAGACACACAGAAAGAGAAAGTTTTTTTATAAACTAATTTATATACTTTCAATGCATGCATTTAGTAAAAAGCTGTTATTTTAACATTACAAACAGAAGCTTCAATTTATTATTTTATTTGTATGTATAGATGAGAAACAATAAATAGATATCTGCGCCTTCATGCTTCTTATGAATTGTAAAACAGAAATGACGTTGTTATAAGAACGTATGAAAAGATTATTTTATATTGCCATTATGTTTTATTAGTTGTTGAGTTATGATCAAGACTCGAATGGGTGGGCGTCGAGCGGAGGTTGCAAACCCATTAATCATAGTACGATACTTTATTGCTTCAATGGGGCGCCGATATAGGACCGTTCAATGTGGCTCAATGTGTAGCGGGCGGCCCGCGCGCGCCTATCCTGCTCCACTGTTACGTTTTTGTATTGTGTTTAGCAGGTCACTTCAGTTTCATCGGCAACCTTTTTTTCCTCAACTCATTGTCTTGTTTATTTCTAAAGAAAACGCATTCCAATGTTTGCGAATTAATCTTCGGTTTTTAGGCTTCTTTTATGAAGTTATTAATATAACTTCAGTCAATTGACGATATTTGATAGAGCAAATGCAGATCTATTTTCGAATTTACATATTACCTTTTGACTTATGAGTGACTTTGGACGCAATGTAAACTGGATCGAAACTTAACTTCTATATTTTGGAGTAAACATTGGGTACTAAGAGCGTGGGTTCAGCGCCTGCAGCTCTCGATGCGTTCCAAAACCCTTACAAAACATGAAACAGAATATACCCATTCGAAGTTAATGACTAACTTCGGAATCCAGGCTATTTTAAGTACTTATTTTTCAATATATTCCAACAAATTCTATAAAAAAGCGTAATTGCATGATAAGCTGTACCAATAAGGTTTTAGTTTATGAGATCTACAGGTAATAGGTTTAGTCGCCACGTGCACAGTGTGGCGGGTCATCACTCAAAGTAAATTCGTGTCAAAATCTGGAAATTGAAATATGAGATGATTGAAGAAGTATCTGTTTTGTTGTCTACGTAAGTTATGTGTGATTACGCCTAATATAGGCGCAGTATAGTATCCGAAACACCATCGATCGGCGAGCCAAGTACTAAATTATGTAGCTTCTTTACAACCACTTGGGGATATTTATACCAGCATCGATGAGCGGGTTGAAGGGTCATGTTAAAAACAGAAAGGTCACACTTATTTAAATAGCGCTTGTAGGTAAACATCTGTTATAAACTGTTAGAGTTTCTAATAACCATGTTGCCGCGACGTCATATGATATTACGTAAGGGTCATTAATTAATCATGTGCATGAGTGTAGGCATTTTGGTAAGTTATTTTTACTTTTCTTATAATAATTTAACAGCATTTTTGTTCTAGAAGGTCAGCGAAACGGCAAGCTATGTGAATAAAATTAAAGTCGCTTTCAACAACAATGAATTAATTGAAGTAGTTCACAAGTAGTAACTGGTACCTACCTATTATTAGTGAATGCCTACGATTGTTTGTTGTAGACGCAGTAGATTAGGGTACGGAAACATTAGGTAGGTAAAGTAGAATTTCGTCTTTGTTTTTACAATGAGAATCAAAACTTGCTAATAAAGCCTTCCGATATTACCATAATCTAAATAAATGTATGATATAAAAAGCACCAGAACGTTGTTTGCATACACAGTTAGAATATACAAGAATGTATTAATTCAACACATTATGGATAAACCTAACAAAGGGTTATGATTTGGGCAATCTTGTATGAATATTTGTGTTTAACCATCAAGGATGAATGAGCATTTTTTTCGTATTCGCTTGCCTCAAACCATCTACCACATAAATGACTAAATAGCGGCTAGGATATCGATGTGAACTTTGTGCGTCATTGGCGAACAAATCAATGTCTCGAATTTATTTATGTTGCTATGAACACCGCTTTAATGTATTATTATATTTTTACCTCCGTACTAAATACTATTGAACGATTGAATAAGCCTGTGTTTTAGAATTTTGATTTTTGGCTCTTATTAATCCATAATGAAATCCAAATCATCAAAATATATAAATTGATTGAGTTCTGTGAACAATATGCGATTGGAACATGCAATTACATTTATTTCTTTTTCTCAAGTGAGTGGTTCTATTTTCCAAACTTATGTGTTAATATTCATATATTATAGGGGTAAAGTACTTAAGCTGACAGTGCAGTCGGTCGGCGCTGAGTTAAAGTTCGATGCCAAGAGTCGGAGATGCCAAACAATAGGCAATATGCCGCTGCAGCTCCGTGTCTGTGTTATAGTTCCGCCTATTGCACTGTCGAACTCCCGCGCCGGAAGTCGTTGTGCGCCATGTGGCGGCCGCGCCCGCGCCTCCCTCGACCCGCGCCGCTCGCGCCTCGATATTCTCTATACATGCCATAAACTACATCATGAACATATTTTATTGCCTCTCAAAGTTGGTTTTATGCTATTACAATTTAGTATTTCAAATAAATTGAGGCAAGTTTATTAGAAAACGATGCCATTCGTCGTTTAAGAAGCCATGCTCTTCGATGAATTAGGAAGAATTCATAAATAAATTGCCTCATTATTGGCAAATTTAACACATACGAACAAATATTACTAGAAAAATTCTGTTGAAAGTTAGTCTTAGCAATAGTTATTTAAAATTTTATGAGATAGCCCAGAATGGGATGGTTGGTGTCTGAAAGGCTTAATTATAAATGGCAATAATTTGGCTTAGAAGTTGAAAGTAATCGTGATGTCGGCACTTGTTGGCGTTGTCGCGTGGTGGGTATAGGGCAGGCGAGGGCGAGGTATTAGCGAGTGGTGAGTGGCGAGTAGCTAGCATCCGACCGCAATTTATGCCTCGGCTGCGGCTGGCGCGTCGCCAGACGCCGCCGACACACTCGTTAGCTCCTGAAGCAGCCCACGATCTAATAGTTTTGTCGTCTTTCAGAGACCATTTAATCTGCTTGTTTATATTTGTTGCAACTGGAACTCGAATACAGGTCATTTTACGGTGTTTACGTTTTCTTCCGCTTCTATCGTATCGTTTTCAGATTCAGAAACCACGTACACGACGTATGTGTAGATGCTATGTACATACGTATAACTAATATTAATTAACTATGTAATTTAATTTAACATTACACAAATACGTTGTATGATTCAAGGTTACAAGTCTCAATTCGATTATCAAGTATTCGTAGCGTTTCGTAGCAGCGTGCTACGAAGCGTCTACGACGGTAATATCTGTTCATTTTATCCCGAAACTAATCTCATAAGTTGTGTGTTATGGTAATTTTCATTGTGGTATAGACTTATCTGCTTACTGTAGCTTAATAAGTCTACCAAAATGATTACGTTCTTATATAGTTGATTAAGGTATGTTCACCTCTGTGTAGCGAACGTAAAACTACATTATGTATATGTAAAAAGTTTTGATAAGTACTCTTAAATATACTTAAGTGGTGTGAATTATTAAAGTGAGTGAAAAGTAGATAGGGCTCCGGCATAAATCTGGGTGACCCTCGTCAGTCACCCAGCTTTGCTCGCTTCCGCGACACAATGAGCCGATATCCAGATAAACTGCCATGTTATGTGAAATTCTTCGGAACTACCATTTGTTACCGTATGAATGGTATATAATAAAAATCGTTCAATAGACTCCGGATTACCGAAATTGCTGTTGTAATTGACTGTAGCTGTCCCAATTAAAAAACAAAACCCATTTTTTTACCATTAAAAAGTTTTGTATTTTTTTATTGTTAACGGTTCTATACAATTAGGGCCTCGTATACCATACCTACATCTCAACATCTCTAAATCGTGGAAAGCATTGAATAAACTTAGAATCTCTATATTTTTAGTACTGCTCAAACGGAGAGATTTTTTAAATTCAATAGTAAAGTTATTCCAGTTTTCCAGTTACTGGGCACTTACCAAGTTTCCATTGGCTATTTATAATTTAACTAGAACGTCGTATTTTAAAGCAAGTTATTTTTCATTTTAATGATGCGACAATAAGCATGTTTATACAGATTGATGGCAGCAATAGGCTCCAATTTGTCGAGTGCTTGTGCTACGGCGCGGCTTTTAAATTACTCGACTAATTGGGTAGATCACGGTGATTTTAGGCGTACTGTAAGCCTTAATTGGGGTTTCTGGTGTAATCGTCGATCGTCGGATACGTCGAAGTCGAGCTAAAAATAAACTTTATGGATGCGTGCGTGAGGTTTCAAATAACTAAAACGGTACAAAATGGGGCCGTTTCCCTTTCGTTGCTATTCTTGTTAAAATTTATTTTTACCCCTTAAGTAGGTTACAGACCAAGCGACTTAAGTGTGTAAATAAGTTCAAACATAACAAAGTTTTTGAGGGCAAACAACACAAGCGCTATTGTTGCGAAATATTTACTGTATGATGACACATTTTACTTGAAGCAATGATATGTCCTATTAGCGGTATTTCCTTTCTTTGTAGAAATTGTAGTGATACACTAATTAGTAGTGAAGCAAAGATAAAGGAAATGAACAGGTTGCTATATATATATCAGCATGAGCAAGTTTCAAATTAGGACTTAATTAAACGTGCACAGTTTGTCCCTCTAAGAATAGACGCTCCTATTCCCGTGGGTGTCGTAAAGTGCGGGTAAGGTGTTATAATAAGGTGACTAAGCTGTAATACCAAGTCTTCCGACCTATACATGTAGAGCTGGATCTGTACAGGTTGGGTTGCAACAGCGTAAATCTGAAACTCGAGATATCATAGATGGCGACACTATAACCGATACCGGCTTAGTGGCGAGATAGTGGGTTGTCTCTGGTCGCTGTTGTGATTGTAAACCCAGGACTAGTGCTACGACGCAGGTCCTCACCGGACTCGGATGTTTCGGGAGGTTCCTGTGCCGCATAAGGCGGGAGGAAACACCCGGGTGTCACCACTGTGTGGATTGCCCGGAGGAGGAGCATACAGTGGAGATCTGCCCGGCTTGAGCGGAGCACCGCCGTGTCCTCACGGAGGCGATCGGCGGCGACGATCTCTCGCGTCCGGCCCTGGTTCAGGCCATGGTTCGGAGCGAGAGTGCATGGGAGGCCGTCACCTCCTTCTGTGAAGCAGTTATGCTCGCGAAGGAGGAGGCGGAGCGCGCGAGGGAGATGCAAGATGCGCGCCCTCGCGCCCCTAGTCGCCGCAGGAGACACCCCGGGCGTCGGGAGTTGCGAGGCGACTTCCGGCCACCGTAGGCGCGGGCTTGCGGACGGTGAGCAATGGGTAGCTCGCCGTCCGATAAGGACCAGGCCCGGGTCAACGGCGCGTTGTGTTCCACGCGCGTCTCAAAGAGATGTCAGCACAAACTGGCGGGGTCCGTAAGGACCAATGCCTGCTGGGGTTGCGGGTTTGTCCGAAAGGGATATCGCGGCCCCGGCACACGGGCAACCGAAGGAACACGGGTGGGTTTTAGTCAGTAAAAGTCTGACACGCCCTCTCGCTCCACCCAGAGCGGGAGAAGTCATTTGATGATTTCCCATACTCAACAAAAAAAAAAAGGACTATTGCTACACGTTGCTTTTGGTATTCCTTAGTTTTGATGCTATTAAGGTAGACTTGACGCATATACGGAGAAGAAAAGTATAACTTGATATGATCGGCCTGGGTGGATCAACAGCTACACAAAATTCGGATTTTGTACTATATTATTTATTTATTTAACCATTTATGTATACACATATATACAGACAAGAAGAAAAGAACAGAAAAATACGTACAAAGGTGATGCTTATTTCTAAACAAATTTCTTCCAGCATACCTGCGATAGGACAGAGGATAATGAGATGTAGACACCGTGTTATGTTTAGTATACAGCAAAATCTAAGTTGTCAAATTATTCATTCAGGAAATTTTGCAGTTTTTACTATAATTGACGCAAATCTAATATCATCTAATAACAATAAATCTAATATCTATAATATATGTTACCAAAAATATCCTGAAACATTATCTAAGCACCCGGCTTACCCACGCACATAGTTGCTTATTGACGTTTTCCTACAAGAAATATTATGTTGTTTACTTGATCGCTGACTTTACGACTTTCAAACAGTTATGCGGTCCCCAAAAAATAAACGTATTTGTTACTTTATGATTTTACCTGGAGAGTTACTGACTTCGAGGAACTAATTCGCTTTAGTACCTAACTATTGGTAAATGTCATAAGTAATTTAAATGATTAGTGCATGTCATGTATACTATGCTTCTGATGAAGCACAAGTCTGGAAGAAGCATAGGCACTCCGGTGCAGTCACGAGCAAAGGTGTCAACAAATGGTGAAATTGATGAGTTAATTTAAGAACAACCTCTTGTATTTTATGGATGAACGTTGTTGTTAGACTAAGTTTGACAACTTAACTTGCAGGGATAATGAAGTTAATTATGTTTATATCAACAGATACATTCTATTTTGTATCAAATGCTGAGATGTAGAGATAATAGTACCTAGTTACCTAATTGTTAGCTTTTAACCACACAGAATTAGTTAAGTGACTCTATTAACCGATTAATTAATATGCGAAGGCGGAGCAATACATTAAAGATCACTCGAACACATCGAGTAATTGCATCCCACTCGACGCATCTCTGTTTGTTTTGCTAGTGATGTAACATATTTATGTCAACAACGTGTCGGGGAAAGTTGTCGATTTGAATCAGTCAAAAAAAGTTCACCGAATTTAAAATTCGGAATATTTTTATCAAGCTACCTCGGAATTGGAAAATATTGAAACGGGTATTGTATAATACCATGACAGGTTGATACGTTTGATTATATAATACTTAAGATACTGGTACTTATTGCATGAAATAGGGAAAATCTGTCACAACATGGGTATGTCTGCAAACATAAACAGTTCAGTTGGATTCTGACTAACTGTAACATTCAGGTAATGGACACAAATGCACTGATTTTGACGTAAGCGTAAGTTTACGCCAAGTTTCGTCTCTGTATCTTACCCCGCGCAGTAAAGTTATGCCGCCAACCTTAAGCCTCAAAAAATGTATGGTAAATCTGAAGCTTATAGTCGTACTGGTTGTAACTTGACTCCGCGTTTATTAATGTAAGCGTATGACTCTGCTCTCGAAAAAACAGAAAATGAGCGTGAAAAGCTTTCCTGACGATAAGAGCAAATATTTTTTCGGGTTTACGAGGTATACTTTACGATTTGGCTAGTTACGTCGGTACGTTAGTTATTATAACGTGTCACGATACTCACGATCTCATGTCGAAGTTTGGTTGGCGGAGCGCGTGGGGGGGAGGGGGTTCGAGCACCTGCGCAGGATGCACCCGCGTGCAGTCAGCGCGCCAGCCAGTCTGGCGCCTATCAACCGCCCCCGTACCCCCCTCCAGCCACCCGCTCTTCCCCCGCGCTGACCCGCCGTACGACTCCCACGCCCGCGTTTGTTTTCAACTTTGATTGATAATTTGTTATTGGAGTGCGTATAACGTTTCGAAAACACTACCTACTACGTTTCACTCAACTGTACTGTAGGTAATTCTGATAATAGTATTGCTCGATCAGAGACATGCCATACCTACTTGCTATTGCAACAATAAAAAAAACTATTACTTTTATCACTTAATGTATATAAGTATTTAGGTCCAGCTAAATGTAATATTCTACTTTTTATTAATTTTAACCATGTATTTAAATAAACAGAAGTCTTACAAAAAAATTGATTTTTCTGCACCTACTTGATGAGTGTTGTAAGAAGTATAGTCGCCCCCGTAATTGCAATATCACCGTAAGGTTGAATGTCACTTGCATGTCATAGAACGTCAAGGTCAATTTTCGCTTTAAGACCATTGTGACACTCAGATATGAAGTTTCAACCTTAGTGAAGTTTCAGTTTACTAGGGAGTTTTAGTCAAAAGTGGTACTTACTGTGCGTTTACACTGGCGAAACATCGCAACAAAACATGTTGAAATCTCTAGGTAGGTACTGTCAAAAATTGTATGGAACATTGACAGTAAATAGAGATTCCAACATGTTTTGTTGTGACTGTTTCGCCAGTACAAATGCACAGTTAAGCAATTACAAGACCGACTATACTTTTTACAATGCACTTGGCAAAAGACAAACGAGATTTATTCTAAAGATTTTATTAAAATTAGAAATATCTAGATATCTACTTAAAATCAATAGGCTCGCCCCCTAATCAATGGGACTTAAACCCAACTGGCTGGAGGTGTATGATGATGTTATGTCATGTTATAAAATCAATGTAGATTTTTTCTGAGAATATATGTGGCGGCCATCTTCATCGCCACATACGAACTACGCATCAAAGACTTGACGTCACATAGATCCTGCATCGTGGAATTAGAGTTTACCGCGCGAACGACATATATAGGACTATCCGACATCAATCGTTGGGCAGTTGCCCGCCAGACACAACACCCGTCTCGTCCAATGATTTTTCTATCGAGTATGAGTGAACTTTACACTCTGTACCTCATACCTCTAAATATACTTAAGTGTGTTTATAAATGAGTGCATGCCATTGCCAAATATTTTGCGTAAATGAATCTCATAATATGAACAAAATAAACGTAGAAATTATTAAAAAAGAAAAAACAAATTTTGACACTCCTAGCTTGGGATACTAGTAAGTACAAAGAGTTTATATTTTATTTTTTGAGTATTTTTATTTATATATTAAAGTTTACTCCACGCATCTGAAGACGTAAAGCAGCCTTGTTCCTTCCAATTACGTTTAAATATTCGTATTTTCACGTAGGTTGGGTATCTAATTTATTATATATATTACCTACGTTATATAAGATAGACCTTATATACGGTATATAGCTCCCGACCCACCGCGTCACATCCCATCGCCCGCCTGCGCTATTACTTCGTTTTCGCATAGCGTTCTTTCAGACTGTTTTTCTTTTTGCTTGGCTCCTAAGGGTCGTAGCATGATGTTGCATAGCCTATAACCTTCCTCAAGAATTATAGGCTATCCAAAGCAAAAAACATTTTTTCAAATCCGACTAGAATTTCCGGAGATTACCCTTAAATTTTACCTCTTCATAATATTATTATAATATAATATAATATTATATATAGGTATATATATATAGGGTAGGTGTCTCTCTTTCGTTATTATCAGCCATATTTTAATTACTGTGGGTGTACTGTGTGTAGTGTTGGTTATTGCGCAATAGAAAAACCGTTTGCAGTTCAGATTATAAGTTACGATCAAATTAATCACACTAGCAATTCACACACTGTAGGTACACGACAAAACTATTCGGAATGCGGGACAGTTTCTAAATGTGTTCACTGCTTGACCGCCACCGATTAACTCTGCTTAGCTCTGGCCAGTCCGAGTGTTGTAGACTCTGACGAGCGCCGCGAGGCGGCGCTGGCATCCCGATTAGTCAACTCAGTAACGTATTTCCGACATATATATATTTCGGAATTACGTTATATTACATTATATATATCAGCGATCGAAGTATCGACGTGTATGCAAAATTCTTCTTAATGTTTCTAGCACCCACCAGAATACTGAAAATATATCTGAAATTTAGGTAGAGAACAGTAAAGATTAATGGAGAAGTGACATCAACAAACATTGCAATACAGCACACACAGCGATCGTGTTAAACCGCTATTCACGCATTCAGTAACCGTCACACGGGTAATTACACGTGAGAAACTATGTACCGAGTAATTATGCGAGGCTTGATTAGGTACCTAATCTTAAAACACTACTTATGTACTTACATTAAAGACGGATTAGGTGAGCGTAATCCATGTTAAATGGGTCGTACATAAGTAGTGTGTGTACGTCTATAACCGCCGCACTGACAGACTAAACTAACGGTTGCTTAAGAGTGGCCAGGGGTCAGGAAAATATTAGGGGGCAATTAGGCACTACTATTTTGGATTGTTGTCTATTTCTGAGTATTTAATCGTTGTTTAATGATCGCCTACGTTGACGGACGTCTGTGAGTGCGGTTGTTCATTTAATTATAGTTCAGTACTTAATAGTATCTAGGTATTAGTAAGCACCCCACGGGAGACGGTTACCTGACGCGGGATCGACGAAATATCCACACAAAACTCTGAATTCAAGTAAGAGTAAATATGAGTGTTAGCCGAAATTTCATGTTCTTTATTTCTGTTATGGGCCATAAATCAGGATTCTGTGACATAAAACGTGAAATAAAACCGGCTGCCGGACATTTCGTGGGTAACAATTGTACATATTTATTTTTGCATTTTAATTTCTATATGAGATTTTATTTATTATTATATCGTGTGATAAAATTGAAATATTCTCTTTACGAAGCAGGTATACCGTAGTAACAACATGTAACAGGTAATAAAAATATACATGTTATATCTACCTACATAGTTCAATAAAATATGTATGTTGAATGAATTAGGTTATTAAATGGATTAAGGGTGGGGTGTGACGTAGTTGACGTGACGTCAGGTAGCCATTGCGTCATCACTGCCTAAAAATTGAGTCAATTTCTTGGAAAAACAAAGTTACCTACTTAAAATGATAACGTACGCCAAATATTTAATATACTAAAACATTTTGAAATTACTTTTGGTTGGCAAATATTTGACGTTGGTTTTCCCCATGTTATTTGAGTAAGGGTTTATTGGATTATGTATGAGATTAGGTACTGTTAGCTAATTTGATTCATAACTAGCGTTTGAGAACTTTTCTTTTCTTCACAAGATTCTGGGCTGTTTGTTTTTTGATTTTGTCTGATTGTTTAACTGTGATATCTTTAACTAAGTATTATCATCGCCACTGCTCTCAAAACGGTGAAGGAAAACATCGTCAGAAAACCGGCATGTTCTAGAACCAAAACTTCGAATGAAAATTCGAGGTGATTACGGCCCACTCCCTTTCACCGAGAGGAGACCTGTGTCCCAACAGTGGGAACATTATCGACTGATTGAGAAGTACTAACCCTGAGAACGAACTGCGCAGGGTACTGTTTTCACGAATGGTGAGCCCTTGTGTCCTTGTGTACCAGGAATCATCAAATGCGGTTCTATTTCCCGCTTCTTGGAAAAAGTTATGTTTACTTTCTAGATTTAAATTAAGCTTGTTTGCATGCATTAGAAATTCTACATCAAAGTTATCCGTACGCACTGAGTTAAACTCAAGCAGAAGTTTTTAAAAGCTACGAAGCACGTGTGTACTCATTTCCCGCCATTCTCTTCAGGAAGTAATTATCTTTATTTCTTGGCTGCCTACGAGAGTTTATTTTAAAGTATTTTTTCTAATATTACCTCGCACAAAATTGCTTTGTGTATTGATATTATACAAAATGTTCATCGATCGATTACAGCAAAAATGACCACTTGGTCGGTCGTAGGTCGCCAAAGAGTTTATTAAAACTTTTTCTTTTGATAATTTTAACTGACGACTTCAGAAACTTAACCCGTTGAGTTAAGATTTGTACCTAAAGAAAAAGTATGACGGTAACTATTAGATTGTCCTATATTTTTACTGCTTGACTTCGAGATTCACTAGTCCGAATTAACGAATATCTGAAAACACTAACTGATACCAAGCGGGGTCGCACACTAAAACTGTCGCCTCCTACACAAGTTTTGTAGCCCATATAATTATTAGTATATTATTCTCGTATCCTGGCAAGATGCCGCACTGTTCGTTATGGACAACCTGTGTACTTACAAGGCTTTCTTGAAGTCCTTAAGAGCGCTAGAACATCATTGGTTTGAAGCCAAATACTTGTTCCTTTCCTTTTACGCGATGTGTAAAGTTACAAAACCTGATTTTCATATTCTCTATGAAAGCTATCATTTTACGTGTCTCAAAGTCTGAGCACTCAGAATTTGCTTTTTTAATATTAAAATACTTTAAAATCATAACACGAAAAGCTCATTTTCATTTGAGCATTTCTGGGGTATCATTTAAGACTTTTATAGAACGTACCAATTTGCCAATACTCCGTATTATTTTACAAGTATGTAAAATAAAAGGCAGATCGCTTTGTTAGCCGTAGGTTCCTACGAACAATTTTTCTTAAATGTTGACTTTATTATTTAGGAACGACTTTCATATTTCCACGAATATTTTTAGCACGTATTTTATTCATGCCCAGCTAAGGGATTACAGACTTTTTAACCTCCTTCAAAAGAGGTTTTAATTTTCAAAGTTTATTGTTATTTTTATAACTGCATTTTTAATAGCCCATGGCAGATTAAAAAGCCTGAAATTCGGACAGCCTGATGTTTTTTTTTAAATAAAAGAAGCTACTTTAAATACGACAAATTGAGCTTTAGAAACCATAACACATAAATGCAAGTAGCCAAAAAAGTATTTGGTGTGGCGCAGAGGAAATGTGATAGAAGAACGAATGATTCTTGGGTAGATGATGAAGTTAAAGAGGTTGTGCGGAAGAATAAAGAGGGGCCTGGCTTAATTTGTTAGCTTTAGCTTGTAAGGCCCAAAATAGGATGAACCAGACAACGAATGTGGCAGACAATTTGGAAAGAGTGAAGAAGAAATCAACTGATATAAAAACGAAAGTGAAAGAGATTGTAAATATGAAGAAGGATGAAAAGGAAAAAAAGTATGACAGGAAATTCTCTGATAACTAATTAAAAAACTAATGCTAAACATAATAAAACTAATGTTTAGCTGTTCTGGAAACATATAAGATTGGCTCGCAGAGTGAAAGGAACATTGACTATGAATGTTATAAGAGCAGAAGATGGATGTTTACTAAGCGAAGAATGTAAGGTCTTGGAACCCTGGAAAGGATACTTCAGCTGAATGAGACGAAATTCAAATCTTGTATAAAACGCACACTATGCAGGCTGGCATATTATAAGTTGGGGGATTACATCGCTGATAAAAATGCTAGGCTCAATGCTGGTCCTGCTCCACAACCACAACTAGTTGATTAACATTTGAAAATACTGTTGGAGCTGCTGAAGATTTTAAGACTTTTATCTTTTTATTACGGACGCTTCTGTTAGAAGCGCGTTGTGCACGTCTTTCTACGTTGTTCTCACAGGTTTAATTTCAGCATGAACGATGTAACCCATATCTTCTAACAATTTATTTAAGAGAGTGTCCGTAGAGTTTCTGGTCCGATTCCTTGACAATTCAAAAGTGCCTGTAAATGGTTTAATTGAAATAAATGCTTTGAGTTTTAGTTTGATACTTTGAAAGTTTATTTAGTTGTAGGATATTGTGGAAGGAATGGGTAACTGGGCAGAAGTCAGTTTTGCAGACCCAAGCTCAGATGCCAATGCAGGGAATGAAATAGAAATAGATAAGATTGTAAGAGTGTTTCAAGTGCTTTCGTTGACTTGGAGAAGGCGCTTGGTACGGGTATTGAAATATTTATACAAGGATTCCAGTGCTTGTGTTAGGATAAATTGGGCATACACAGACTGGTTCTGCATTTCAAGAGGTAAGTAGCGTCACCGTGGCTGTTCAACTTGTACATAAATAGTTGTCTTATAGATTTGAAGGAGGGTGAGTGCGGATTAAGGATGAATAAGTTGCCTATCAAAAGCCTTCTCTCCGCGGATGATCAAGTTCTACTTGCATCGTCAGCAGAACAGTTGCAAGACATGGTGGCTGAGATGGATGAAGGACATAAGATGAAAGGGATAAAATAAAAATGTGAATAAGACGAAGGCCATGGTGTTTGAAAGAGAAAAGGATGTATCAGTGTGTGATGTGAAAATAAATGATAATAGTGTTGAGCAAGTAAGTGAGTTTGTATATTTGGGGAGTCAGTTTACAAGGGATGGAAAGATTGATGAAGATGTGGAAAGGAGAGTAAATGCGGGAAATAAAGTGAATGGTGCTATACATACGATTGTGACCAACCATTTGGTGCCCAAAAAAGCTCGAATGGCTGTTCATAATGTGGTGCTTGTCCCTACGTTTATGTATGCGTGAATGTAGAGACGTAGCAAAAAAAGCATTACAGTAGAATAAATGCTGTGGAAATGCGTTCCTTGTGAAGCATGTGTAGCGTGCGAGACAATGAATGATAGACTGAAAAAATTATGATAAGGCAACGGTGCGGTTTAAAAGAAGATGTAGTGACAAAAATTGAAAAGAGTATGCTTAGATGGTTTGGTTATGATGAGAGGATGAATGAAAGGAGACTAACAAAAGGTATTTACAAGGCAGATGTGAGTAGGAACGCCGGGAGCGGACGCCCTAGGAGGACATATAGTGACCTAATTGGTGAAGTTCTTCAGAATGATCAGGTGCGTGTTAATCGCAACCGCGTGTATGACCAGACGTACGAAAACAAAGCAAAAGGGGTATGTAAGGATCTTAGCAGGGCAGGTATTCTATAGTTTCTGCCTATCCCGATGGTAAAAAGGCGTGAGTTAATGTATATAACACAATTGTGCAAAGGTAAGTATTATTTTTTTATCCTTAATCTCAATTTACATTTACTTTAAATATTGTTAAGATATTTAATTTCAAAAGATACTTTACACGGTAATAATTAAAAAGTTATTAAGTACGTTTAATTTTTGTTCCTTGAAAAGACGAAACTTTGAAGGTGTTGGATATCACTTTTTAATAAGGTCTACGCAAAAGTGAGTTCTTGCTTATCTTGTGTCGTGAGTGACTTCTGTTGAGCATTTAAATAGGTACTGTTTCTACTTATTGATGTATACTTAAATGCATATTATAAACGCCTTATTTGATTGAGCTTTTCTCGGAATGTATCTTTTTGAACTTTAAAAGAAGATCCCATAACAAAACATAACATGTAAAAACATGCGAGTCTCGCAACGCAGTTCTTCTACCGCAAAAAAGATATGAGATCTAACGTAAAACCAATTGTCTGTTAATTTATTCAACACCTATCTATTTGTTATCTTTATTTCTTTAATAAATACAATGACTTGGCAATCGCACACGGCAATAGAATCTACATTCCACATACATTGATGGGATTCCGATACTGATACTGAACCTACATCTGTTTAATAAAACGTGTGGATTTGTGTTTATCTGCGGCATCGTAGGTAGATGCCACAGGTTATTAGGTACAGGTACAGGCTATAGGGTTATACCTAATTGTTATTGCTTCTTCATTACATTTCAATGCAGTTTAATTGACAAATGAATTCATTTGTTGCCCATTTTTACAAGTAACCTTCGAAGATACTGATTGTGCCTACCATTAGACAGGTACAATAGGCACCTAGTCCCTATCCATGTAAAAAGAGTATAGGTGGCGCAGGTGATGAATCATTTTACAAATTGTTTATGTATGAAATTTAAATTTACCTACCTAAATATCTATTTAGATAGTGTAAGTGACGAAAAATTGCATTAACTGCCAAAGTAAGTATAAAGTAAGCAAGTAAAAATTAAAATATACTTACCGCAATTTCAATCTCTTTTTTTAAATACACGAACTGCATAAGTAACTTTGTAGTCCTATAAAATATGCGATTACAAAGTTACGTATGCTGTTCATATATCTAGAAAACCGGACTGAAATTGCGATATATTATAATGTTTCCTTGCTTTATAGGTTAAACACTAATTGTGTTCAAAATTTGTAGCTTGTGGGTCTGCTAGAACTACGTTAGAATTTTGATGATCGTTGGGTGAGTGAGTATGTCATCGACAAAATTATGGAACTTTGACCTGTAATCGTTCTTAAGCTACAGGTTCAAATTGAATGCAATTTAGGAATACCTAGTTATACTAAGCCCTCTTGGTCACTAAAATTCAGGCTTTTCATTTTATCCATAACGAAGTTAAATTGGGTCGAAAATGTCCTGAATGGCTTCGAGAAAAGATGGTACGGCTGTGCCTTTGTGTTTGTTTTGCTCGATTTGGCGAGGACACTGCCATGCCCCCCGATATCTGACAAACCCACCTTCACTTTACTAATAAAGGTAAATTATGAATCATTCATTTTCTTAATATTGTTTACCATTTTGAAATACCTAATTCCAATTAATCATGAAATATTATTAGTACATATAGAACGTTTCATGGAAAAAGCAACTACTTAACAAAAATATATCATTACCTAATAATGTCGCTCGATAGCTATTCGTCTCGCAGTTCACTAGTAAAAGTCAGTAGACACTCGCCGCTGCGAGAGACGGCATTTTTAACACTTTCCATATAAACCAAGTGTGTTAGTACGCGTCACAGTTTACTCAAATTCGGACACCAATATTATGAATCGAAGGCGTCTCTAATCGCTGCGAGGCGCCACACGGCGATCCTTTGCTCTGTGAATCCGTATCGCTGCGACTACAGCGTAGTAAATAAAACCTTTCGCTACAGATTGTAAGCTGCATATTGATAGACTGTGGTGTGGGCTGGTTTATATGTCAACGTCGTATACATCAACCGCATGTCGTTAGTTTTGCGGACGTATTGTTTTACTTTGTGAATGGGACTACTGCTAGTGGTCACACTGTTTACTTTTCATATTGTCATGCTATTGTTTTTGTAAACGTAAGGGCCCAGTCACACCGGAATGGTAGCGGCTGCCAGATCCCACGTGCGTAGTCTGCTCTTGACTAGTTTAGTTTCGACATTAAATATGCGCGGCCCGAGGTGCTGCGAGCGGCCTTGCGTCGCCGCTGGCAGCTGCCCACCACCGACAAGATGCGGCTTTTCAAGCTTTTCAATCGATTTTGGTCTTTTAAGTATGTAGATAAAGAAAAGAAAAAAATTAACTCGAAACGGAATGTAGTTTTTGGTTGCTTGTCAGTTTTACTCTAGTGATGTTACTCAGTCTCATAATTACTCTGAGGTCTCATACAATCAGGCGCTCGATTTACACGATTATGAAATTCGATCCAAGTTGAATCGAAGGTAGGTATAGGTCCAAGAGTGAGGTTCCGAGCAGCTTCACACGTATGAAACGCACCCAAAAAAAACTTATAGAAAAGAATCCAAAATACAGCAACCGTATATTATGGTACATTGGGGTTTAAGTCAGTGACATTCGGCTAAGATCAGCTTTGTTCGACCTTATAAAGAGCGTTTTCTCCTACTCACATTCCACTGTCAATCTGATAGTCAATGACGATAGGATGACGATTTTAATGACAAATTACACGTTATCAACTGACAGCACTAACCTACAGAACATATATTTGCACACTTAATAAAAATCTACAGTCACAGAGTTTTATTAAGACTGCACTTATATGTTCTGTAGGTTAGTGTAGGGGATGCAGTGTTGGGGATATTTAACTAAACGCAACTACGTGGAGTGGTAACTCGAGAGAAAATGGACCTTTATTTTATTTACTCGAGTAACGAGTTAAATAAAATCGAATGCATCACTATCTAACACTGTCAGAAAGACAAGTGTCAAGTGACAACAACATTCATTATTTTTTTTCCGTTTCTGTCGAATTGCATGAAATTGATATTTCTGTTTTCCTGTGTGGATGGATTATAATGAATATGGAATCTTCAAGATTGTACAGCATTTACTCCAGAAGGATGTTGTGTTATTGTTCAGTAAGATTTCAACGCAATGTGCGAAGACATTGCCACTAAAGAGAACAATACTAGTATTTGTTAGAATACGTTTATTTTCTAACACAAATCTTCAATTTCTAACGCTAGAGCTACTCTTGCTTGATACTGTTGCAACTGTTTGGGAGGCAGACGTTGGTGTTGTTGGTTGTGTAATGTTGAGCGTGAGGTATTTAAGTATTTTCATCTTGGACATAGTATCAAGATGAGAGGTGGACCGACTTACATCTTTTAAGGTGAAATACTATGTAGGTACTTCACGTCATCAGAGGTTGAAATTTATACAGGGTGTTCGGCAGAAGGTTGAACATACGAAAATGGCGGATCCGTCGGGCCGCCTGCTACGTGTTTAGGCCCAATAACAAGACCCAGGCCACAAGGATTTTTTTTAAATATTAAAAAAATAAAAAACAATATTTGTCGTTCTTCAAACTTCAAACGAATAATTTCATTTAAAAATAACAAAACTGGCAACATTTTATTTTTATTTTCATCTAAAGTAACTGTAGAATTTAAAAAAAATCTTATTTGACGCAGATGATTGCTAGAAAATTAAATACGAGCCCTTAAACTACAAACAAATCAAAAATAAATACTGTAAGCCCGACTATGGACTGGCTTAAAAAAAAAAAGCGATAGAGCAGTTCTAATTCTAGGAAAACATCTTTGGTTCATGCCCGTCCTAACGGTATGTAATATACACAATTTCTTTTAAAATAACAAAAATAATTCGTAAATTTTAACTACCCGGCCCTTTATACACGGAACTCTACAATTGCGAAAAGTGAAATTAATTACATGCAAAATTGTTTACATACAAAATTGTTCTACTATTGCATATCGTGCATAATAAAAAAAAATGGTCGAAACACAAAGAAAACACTCAAGATGATAATCAATTTTCAACAATTATAAAAATTCTTCAAATTGATGCCCTTGATTTGCTATGCATGCTCGCTCGGCACCGGTTTCGTATTTCGACCGTTGTAGTTCGTAGCAGCATCTCCGCTTTCATTGTTAAGAATGCTGCATTTATTCGATTTATTAACTCTTCTCGACTGGGAACCTCGGTTGCGTAAACCAGGTCTTTGGCTCTACCCCACACGTAGAAGTCGATCGGGGTGAGGTCTGGCGACCGCGGAGGCCAGGGAATCGGACCACCCCGACCAATCCACGAGTTAGTATAAGCGTTATCTAAATGTTCCCTCACAATTGTGCTGAGCAGCCGTCGTGTTGGAACACAATGGGCCTGTTTTCTTGGAAAACTTCTTCCACTAGATTGGATAAATTATTTTGTAAAAACTCCAAATAATTGTTCCCATTTATGATATCTGGTAAATAATGGGGCCCGATCAGCTTGTTCCCAATAACACCAGCCCAAACGTTCACAATAAATCTCCTTTGAAACTTTCTTGCTCTCTTCACGTGTGGATTTTGATCTTTTGGTGCCCAGTAGTGTTGGTTGTGGTAATTCACTATTCCTTCTTTGTCAAATTTTGATTCATCTGTCCATAGAATGCTTCTCAAAAAGTTCACATCGTCCACATCGGTATGAAGCAAATGACGGCAATTTTGAATGCGTCTGCCAAAATCAGTACCTTCAAGTGCTGGACAAACGAAATAGGCTTCAGAATTTATTGCAAGACTTTTAGTACTAAGCCTTAACAGGTTAGTTAGCCTGTGTCCTACTGGGATACAATTATTTTTAAACGTCTGAATGAGAAATTCAACATAAGACAGAACAATAAAACGAAATGAAAATATGAAACTGATAATTATGTATAAATTCATACCTTGTACGGGAGTGTAATGGAAGGCATGTTGTTGAACAGACCACACTTTCCATATGGTTAGGCCAAGTGTTGCGGCTACCGCTCTTATGCTTTTGGTAGGGTTCTCGTTAAACTCGTTAAGGATTTGTTCATCAATGGCAACATCGTGTTGTCGTACATTTACTCTCGGTTCTCGGAAAATTAAATTGCCAGTTTCTCGTAAACGGCGGTAAGTAGTCCCATCAGTGGCGGAACTATACCATCTGGGGCCCGTGGCAAATTTTTTGAAAGAGCAGCGTCCCAGTAAAAATAGTCACGTTAGAATTTAATTTTAATAAACCACTGATGTAAGTAGTTACCCAAAACTATTAATAATATTGTGTTATATATATGCATTTTAGTTAAATATCTAATTAGTTTTATTTTCAAGAGCATAGGTTTATACAAATATTTATAATGAAATAACAATTTACTTTCAATAAGATTTTTTTATTAATAAAATTCATTTTTCCGAGACACTGAAACCAATACAACCGATGACACTGAAAGTACCGTCACGTGGATTTGAAAAATGAATATGTAAATCAGTAGTTAATGGTACGTGTTGATTTAGTAAGCTGAAAATATGTTAAATAAGATTTATTATTATAAAAAACGAAAATTTTTGTGTGGAAAATAGCAAAGTTTTTTACCCCCTATCACACCGTTCAAATAGGCACGTTATACCCTTCCGGCCAAATGAAGTTTTTCAGCAAAATTTTCGGTTAAATCGCGAAATTTCCTATCGAATGAACTAAAATTCATCAAAATCCGTAATAATAATAAGGTACATATTTGCTTTTTTATAATAATAAATTTTATTTAACATATTTTTGGCTTACTAAGCCAACGCGTACCAAGTTGATTTTATTCGTATAATTGTTAACATCGATTTACAAATAATTTTTTCAAATCCGCGATGACAGGACTTTCAGTGTCACCGGCTTCTAGCCTATTTGGTTAACAAAATGAAGGAATTCCCCGACCGTCACTAGCTCGCCCGCGTCACCTTATGTACCGCGACAAAAATAGAAGCAACCAATGGATGCGTTCTGAAAATCGACATCTTTTTGTTTTGAGTTTGTTGAAATTTTAATGATTAGTTTGAATTTGTATATGGTCTTCAGTTGTGCCACTTTGATTGATTTTAAGTACTTAAAAAAATTATAATTTTGCTAAAAATGTTAGGTTATTTCTGAGCTTTAAACTTAATAAAACGAAGCGATAACAACAAAACAAAACTAGTAAACTAGAAAACAAGCAATAAATAACAATTGCTCGTTACAAACAATTATTATTTGATGCACCTGCACCTTAATTACTAATGCACAACAAAAGAAAAAAAATTAATTTATGTGACCATTCATGGAAAATCATAATGATAAAAATATCGATGAATCTGGATATTAACAACTAAGAAAGTTTTATCTGCAAATAGCTTTAGAAAAACCTGAAAAGCCCATTTAAATGAAAACATTAAGTTACAAGAAACAACATTTTCGATACCTACCAAAATCCATAAAACAAAAAACAAAAAAAAAATTGTATGTATTTAATTTCACTTTTCGTAATTGTAGAGTTCCGTGAAAAACGGGCCGGGTAGTTAAAATTTATGAATTATTTTTGTTATTTTAAAAGAAATTGTGTATATTTGGTTCATGCCCGTCCTAACGGTATGTCCGTTAGGACGGGCATGAACCAAATATGTTTTCCTAGAATTAGAACTGCTCTATCGCTCTTTTTTTTAACCCAGTCCATAGTCGGGCTTACAGTATTTATTTTTGATTTGTTTGTAGTTTAAGGGCTCGTATTTAATTTTCTAGCAATCATCTGCGTCAAATAAGAATTTTATAAGATTCTACAGTTACTTTAGATGAAAATAAAAATAAAATGTTGCCAGTTTTGTTATTTCTAAATGAAATTATTGACGTTTGAAGTTTGAGGAACGACAAATTCTGAAAAAAAAAAAAAAACATTTAAGAAAATCCTTGTGGCCTGGGTCTTGTTATTGGGCCTAAACACGTAGGAGACGGCCCGACGGATCCGCCATTTTCGTATGTTCAACATTCTGCCGAACATCCTGTATACTCACAGTAATAAAAATGCTTCGTTACATATGTGATTTTGGATTTCATTTACCGTTCTAAACTCCTATATTCCTACTATTTACTAATGAACAGTTCACTATTTTACTAAATTATAATACCTGTGAAGCCAACCTACTCACTAAATAACAATAGCTCTTTTAGTGATTTATTGGGTTATGATCGTACTTCTCAGTATTCCCGTTAGACAAACTATAATTATTCCTACCACTGTAATCTAGTGATCATGAGGAACAAATCAACATGCGTTTCATTTAAAGACGTCACAATCTTTGAAGGGCCTAATCGCCGAACAAAAAAACTGTCTCCTTTTGACTACATCGTTTTGTTTTTTTTATCAATTCCTTCGATTGAGTTCCAAACAAAGAAAGCGGTGCAAAGTAAGTTTGTTGTAAATGAAACCTATTTTTTCATATAGTGATAATAAATATTTTATTGTATTAAAATACGTGAGAGCTAATTACTCATAACCAGTAAATACAAGGTAATTTCGGCTTATTGTATTATTATATTAATTCCACGGAAGCCGAGCCAGCATATTAATGTTATTGTAATTCAGTTATTAACTTAATTATCGGCTCAATCTGAAACACACACTACACTCGACTTCTATTTCGTAGTAACCATTAAATAACGCCAATGTAATTAGTTTAGTCTTACCGTCTTACGTTATATACTTGCCATATCATAAGGATTATCAATGATATCAGCGTACTATATAAAACGCTACCTGTAGGTATATTGGTATATTGGGGCGGGACTGACTGGCTTACTGACTAAAACCCACCCGTGTTCCTTCAGTTGCCTGTATGTTGCTAGGTTGCCAGGGGCCACGGTATCCCTTTCGGACTTTCACGCGACCCCGTCAGTTGTGCTGACATCTCTATGAGGCGCGCGCGGAACACAACGCGCCGTCGACCAGGGCCTGGTCCTTAACGGACGGCGAGCGACCCATTTCTCACCGTCCGCAGGCCCGCGGTGTATTGTGTGCCTTAGGTACCATTGTAAAGACACCAATTAAACGAACAAGAAAAGTATCAGTAATTCTTTAATTAATTTTGATTTAAACTCGATGTGAAAATAAGCCATTACCGGAGTTCTCACCTCTTACGATCAACGGAGAAACAGTCAAGCGGTTTAATCACGAAAAATATCTCGGACTGTGGGTAGATGACAAACTTACTTGGAAACTGCACATCGACCATATCAAAACGAAATTAATATCGCTATTAGGAGCGTTACAAGTTACAAAATGTATCCCGAAAAAAGTACGACTAATTATGTACAACTCTCTAGTAAAATCAAACCTTGAATCGAAATGTGGGGATCAGCCGCTAAATCTAATCTGAACTCACTACAAAGAATACAAAACAAAATCATTAAAGTATTTTTTCACTACCACTATCTATATCCAACAAAAAAATTATACGAAAAAACTAAACTACTAAATACCAAACAAATTTACACCTGCATTCTCATTAAAAAAAATCGCCACGAATTCCGTACAATCAATATACACCTACATAAAAATGCAGTAAGTAACCTACAACACAAGAAGTAAAAACAAATTCCGACTACAAACTGCACGAGCACGGACTAATTACGGTAAAAAAACAGTATTAGTAGAGGGAACACAACTGTTCAATGCTTTACCGGAAGATATAAAGAGATGTGATAGTATTAATATATTTAAGAGCAAACTCAAAAAACATGTATGTACCCTATAACGTCCCCAACGCCCCAGAGGCAAATATTATATATATTATATTATTATCTATAAGTAACTCTGTATCTCATTATAAGTGAACTGTTATATAGTTCTTATGGGAAATAAATATCTTTAAACCTATGTGCCGTCATAATGAAACGCCCACTTCTAAACTGAGGGATTCAGTCCAAACTAATTTGATATCGCATTAAGACAACCTGTAAAGGTAGATTTAATTTGTTATTATATATTAAACTAAATTATTACACTTTTTATTAAACTTTTATATAAATAAAACAATGTCATTCACACTAGCAATATTATGTACCTCACTGTATAATGATCCTACTGCGTCAGGAATACTGTGTGACTGTTTCGCTATATGTACGTAGTGTTATGCAAATGTCAAATGTACAGCCTCATATACCATCACTTACATTTACGTCCTACGCAGGTAATGAATACATGCGCTGCTCTGATTGCATGTTACAGCCTCTAGCCAATTAAACGCCGCTCCATCCAATTGCCTTGCCTTTAACCGAACATCCGAATGAATGTTTTATTTTGCTTCGAAATTACCTCACTTAATAGCACTTAAAGAATAATGGAAATGTTTTGGCTTTCATTTTACCAAACTTCCGCTATTTTTTCAAAGGATATTTTCCGAAACTTAAGTCGTTACAGAACAGTGACGAAAGACTGGCTTGTAACGGCTTCAGAGTATAAAAATACCTATAAGATATAATGTTTTTAAGTTTGGAGCTCTTTAGTAACTTTGCTCATTTAAAATAAGTGACAGAAAAATGTTCGAATTATGAGCGCTTACAAAGGCTCAACATGAAAAGATAATTGTTGGACAGATGAGCATAATCTCATATTAATGAGCTAGTCTTTGTCTAGTTTACACTCGTAGATGGTAGACAGATCAAAGATAGGTTAACCTAATCGGTGGCAATCATAATCCTTTTATGCATAATAAAGTGGTATATGTTTTTGTGTTTGGTCATAAGACAAATATGAAATGCTGGAATAATTATTTCATGCACAATTGTCAAACTTTCATGAACAGAGTTGTTAAATATGTTGTGTTAGACTTAGATTAGTAGAAAAGTAGTCCAAATTACGAATGTAGGAGAGAGGGCGAGTCCTTGAGTGACCTCTAAGAGACAAGCGTGGGCGGCCGGCGCCTCGTTGTTTATCTAACTACTTAAATGAAATTATCTCCTTAACCTCAGTTACAAATCACGAAAGATCAAAGGTCTTTCTACTTTTATATTTATTTTATTAATATACCGTTGTTCTATATAGTAGTTTGCCTAATGCAGTCTTTTATACAGCAAAATAAATAAATAATAATTATTATTATGTCCTTTATTTCATTTTATACATATAAATTATATTTTTAAATATTGGAATAAAAAAAAAAAAAAATATAAAAAATAGTAGCCCACCGGTATCGGGAACAGGGTCCTAGCTACCGATGGTCAGGGCTCCTGAGCGAGGAATCTCCTAACGATACGCGCCGTGTCCAGCAGTACCGTTTTCTGGATCAAGATCTTTCTTTATTATTATCATTATTTAAATAGACCAAAACATCGGTGAAAACATTACCTAAAAATAGAGAGAGCACTCTCGCTATTTCCTTGAAATTCGCATCGTATTTCTACATTCATTGAGTTTTTATCTTTTATAGTTTTATCTTTATTCATGAGAGGTATTTATAGTTCTCTGAGAACAGTTAGATATCACCTTTTTATGTGTTATATTATGTAGGTATATTGATGAGTAGATACACATTTGAATTGCAAAACTTTGGAAACTTTGAACCACACTGGAAAGGGGATCAATGATCAGATTTTTATTATTTCAATTAAAGTTTAATATTGAAATTGATGTTAGCGTAGGTATGTATATTTGTAAGTTTATATATGTCATTTCATTTGAATAACGCAAAACAACGAAAAGGTCCTTAAAAACCATAAGTATTTGTACCTAAATGGAATGATAGGTAGGTATTTAATACTTACACAAAACTTAGAAAGGATATCCTGATTTTCTGTTAGTTTTAATATTTTTTATATATTAAGGATTGGGATACTCCGCCGCCGGGTAGGTTAGGTTTCACAATTAATCCTTTGATCGCCTATTGTGTGATCATTATCCGCCGAACCCTGAGCAAAACACGTAAAATAGAAGAATGTAAACCCATCATCAAAGGGTAAAAGATAAGTGTTAAAGGATATATAAGGATAAATAACCTTTTACGCCATAACGTTATGTGTAACAGGAAAAGAGGTTTAGCTCTAATTCACACGAGTTATGTATGGGTTAAACACATAAAACGTTGCATAATGAATTAAACATGCTTATTTTTTATTCTCCTTGATTAGAAAGGAAAATGAGACTAAAAGAAAAATTACTTACTTAGGTGGTAATGTGGATATTTATGAATGAATTACGTATTTATAGACACATAGGGGAACTTACGGTATTTAATCCAGGCATGGGAGTAACCTGCCTTGTTTTTTTTTTTTGGGATTTATCAAATATCTTGTCCCGCTCTGGGCGCAGCGGGAGGGCGTGTCAGACTCTAGCTAACTAAAACACACCCATGTTCCTTCAGTTGCCTTTTCGTTGCCAGGGGCCACGGTATCCCTTTGGGGCTTTCCCGCGACCCTTGCAGGCATCGGTCCTAGTGGTCCCGCCAGTTGTGCTGAAATCTCTTTGAGGCGCGCGTGGAACACAGCACGCTGTCGACCAGGGCCAGGGTGCATACTCCCTAAGCGGTGTCCGTGGTTTCGGCCGTCGTTACGGGCGCTTCGCTCTCGTTCTCACTTACGGTATGTATGTAAGTGAGCCGGAGATCGAAGCGCCCGTAACACCGGCCGAAACTACGTATTTCGCTTAGGGAGTAGACGCCCTGGTCCGTCGGTCCTGGTACGTTTCCAAAGACAAAACTTTAATGTAGAATACTTCATAATTTAAGTTGCGGGTATACTTACTTTTTTCACGTGCATAACACTTTGTCACAACACCAATTTATCTCGTCTGCTCGATGTCCGTATGTCACTGCAGGGATCCAGCAGAATATCAGCGTCAGGTATATTTGCCTGACACATGCTGAGCTGGACTCCCATTTGGTGCAACCTTTAGACGTACACCGCACCTTGTTTTTCCTTTTTTTTTCATTTAAACAAAGTATGTAATAATGTCACTTCATTTCTTTAAGTACCTAATTATGTTTTTATTGTTTGTATAGTGGTATCATGTTTTTATGTATATTCATGTAATTTGTTATCTTTTAATTGTGCTTTTGTGTGTCTTTTGTATACACTGAATAAATGTTTTATCTATCTATCTATCTATCTTATCGGACAGTGAGCTATCCATTGCTCACCATGCGCAAGCACGCGCCTACGGTGGCCGGGAATCGGCGTGCAATTCCCGACGCCCAGGGCGTCTCCTGCGGTGGTTAGGGGCGTGAGGGCGCGAAATTTGCATATCTCACACGCATTCCACCTCCTCCTTCGCGAGCAATACTGCTTCGCAGAAGGAGATGACGGCCTCCCATGCCCTTTCGTTCCGTAACATGGCCTGGACCAGGGCCGGACGCGAGAGATCACCGCCACCAATCGCCTCCAAAAAAACACGGCGATGCTCCGCCTAAGCCGGGCAGACTTCCACTGAATGCTCCACCGTGTCCTCCGGGCGATCCACACAATGATGACACCCGGGCGTTTCCTCCCGCCTTATCCGAAACAGAACCTCCCGAAACAACCATGTCCGGTGATGACCTGCGTCAGGCGGAAGGTTAGGACGCCGTGGTACCTCTCTAGCCACTCCTCAAAGAAGGGACTTATCGCCGCAATTGTGGCGTGCCCAGCACTGGGTTGCTACAATCGCACGTGTCGGCAAGACCCTCTGGGACGCGTTCAACCGACGGGCTGGCCGCCGCCTCTAGGAACGCGCCCACACCGGTGCCTCGTAAAGGGCCATAGACCGCACGAACTCCGCGTAGAGCCTTCGGCAGGAGGCGTTGTACTCCCCAGATTGGGCAGGAGCCGCTTCAAGGCAGCCCCAGCCCGCTCCATTCTGGGAGCCAAACGTTGGAAATGTTCCACGAAGTTTCACCGGCTGTCGAGGACGAGTCCCAAATACTGCATCGTCGACTCCGATGTGCCTTGACCTGCCTTAATTATCAATGTAATTCTTTGAATATGATGCAAGTAATTTATTAAGAGGGGGTAGTAACCAAAATTGCCTATCTTCAATTCGATTTTTTAGGAAGTTGAGACTAAGGTATAAAATGAAAATAATACGAGTAACTACATGATATTTCCAAACTTTTTGTGTAACAGAAATACAAATTATTAAAATTTTCTCGATAAAAAAACATCACGAAATTACCTCTAATTTTCCCGTATTTTCGATTTGTACTTAATATGGTAATGATTAATTGGATAAAAATTAGATGATTATTTGTATTAATAAAAGGCGAAAATAATAGTGTAGGCTTTTTTTATTCCTTTTAGTTTTGGTTTTATTACAACTACAAGCTTTTAGCACTTACGACGTTCTTAGTTCGTGGAAGAAGTCATCTTCCGTCGCACGTTGCGGGAACTTCAAGCATAGTTTTGTTTCACAAATCAGTCGCCGTCGCTCTGTTGAGACGAGAGGACTGCGCTCAAATTTTTGGTCGCGCTGTGATATAATTTATTTGCGTAAATAATATTTTAGTAATTTATCACATTCTAGAAAAGAAACTTTGAAATAGAAAACATGAAAAAAACACTAAAACCACTTCCAAAACGATTAAACTAAATAAATACCGAGCTAAATAAAAATATAAAATTCAATGTTGATATTTGAAAACTCAAGATGACATACATTTTATTTGACAGATTTATGACTGTTGAAGTACAGCTAGCGCCATTGTCCTGTATTTCGGTAAATTTTCTTGCGGAGAAAATTTACAACATAGCCAACTAGGCAATTCCACGTTTATTTGAAAGTTTGCGCTGGAAATTTTAAATCTTATTGCGATTCACTCAAGATCCAAATTCATTTACCCCACTTTTGTTGACAAACTTCTTATAAGGTAGCGCTTAGACGAACCATTTCGAGCGACTATTGACCATCCCCTAAATCAGGTTAAACCCGAAAAGCATAATAGGTTATTGGTATATTATTATATCCTTTATGGGAGCAGTATCCAAGCTACCGGTGGTCAGGGCTCGTGTATTATCTATGCTCCTGAGAGAGGAACCTCCTAACGATACGCGTCGTGTACAGAAGCCCTTGAAGCCCTTTCTGGATCAAGCCCTTGATCCAACAGCCTAACGAGGGCCTCCTCATGTGTTGGTCGAGGCTCTTACTAATTATGCCATTGGCCGTCACGACTATCAGATTATTTTTCAAAAACACAAATAGCTTCAAAACTCTAAACAAAAATTTGACAGAAAAAGAGATAAGCTTGACATTATGTCTATAGTAACAAATAGCATTTTCTCAAACATGCTTGGAAATTCGAACATTCATTCGAGCGCCGGCAATATCTGGCGTATTTAGCGGCTAAATCAATTACTATGAAAACTCATATCTCGACACCAGCAATGAAATCAACGCTAACTTGATAAAGTCAATTTTACACCAGAGGCATTTCAAAGAAAAAATGTGATAACTTTTTTATTAACGATAATTTATTGTTTTTTTTTGTGTTGTCAGTTTTTTTGACAATACAAAGAATGTCGTTATTTAATTTCTTTATTAATTGTTAGTTTTGAAATTATCCCGAGTTAGCCGTGTATACACTAAAAAACCGATAAATGAACATAATTGGCGCGTGTAAAATTATCGTTGTTCGTCATTGATTCTGTAATTTATAATTAATTCACTTAGTTTTTCCGCGCATTGTTTGAGAAAAGTACTATACTGATGGACTCACGTATGTGTGCCTCGGTTTCGCCTCGGCCCACATTTTCATTTAGAATCGCCATAGTTCACTTTGTACGTAGTCGGGTTTTAGTTTTCTTTTATTTACTTTTTTTGTTCACAAAGGTTTTCGGTGGGGATTGTTTCTACTCGCGCTTCGCGCAAGAAAGATTTTCATGACACATGCTGTAGCGGCATCTACATCGCTACATGCGAACTACGCATCAAAGACCTGACGTCACACGACATCCTGAGGTCACACAAATCCTGCATCGCGCAATTAGAGTTTACCGCGCGATGAACATAAATATACAAGCTTCCCGACTTCAACCTCTGGGCAGTTGCCCGCCAGACATCATACCCGTCTGGTCGGAGGATCCTCCCTTTTCTATGGGGATGAGTGAACACCCTGTTCCTCATACCCCTAAATTCACTGTTTTTTTTTTTTCTTTTTTTTTCTTTTTGTCTTTGCACAGTACAGTGCAAATCCACTATACCAATATTATTTTTTACTTGGGTAACACTGTTTTCCACGAAGACGTCGTGAGGTACAAATTGTACAAGATCCTAAATAAAATTTGGTTACATTTGAATTTGAACCTTGTCACGTCAACATAAAGTTTATAGTTCCAAAACTTGCATTTGATCTAAGATTCTGAATTCAAGCTTAGCGTATAGTATATGCAAAATAAACGGATGTTTTTAGTTTTTCCCTATTGAAGAATGAAAATAATTATTGAACATATACATACATTACATTGAAAATAAAGGGAATACATAACATACATTGAAAATAAAGGGAATGGGTAATGATCATATTTCGTTTAAATATTGTAATTGAAAAAACCATTTCGACGAATATGGTTGCTGATCACTGCAGTCCAACAAATATTCTAAGTTTATTGATATGTTTGTTCAATCATGTTCGTCCTTGATAATTATGACCTTTATGATGTTATCATTCTGATAAGGCTTGTTTTCCTCAAAGTAAAAAAGGGAAGGTAAGTGATACGATTAGTTAGATAGTATTTGCTTCCATATCGTCAAAAAAGCAAGTTTATTGAGTTTATTTTCATCGTGATAATGTAGTATGTTACTTTGATGATGATCCGCTGGCATTTGCGCGGTTTTCTAATCAATGCCTATCACTGACTAATAAACATCGGATAAATACTCGTATAAGATAACAATTATGTTCAGAGGCAAATAAAAACGTTTAAAATACTAGGCCACCAGCATCGGTAACAGATTCACGGACATACAATAATGTAATATATGGAATAATATACCTACTTGTTGTATACAGTGATCATACTTAGGTAAATTATATAGAGCCGTTTCATCTGATTATTTTGCGTATACTTACTACAGAAAATTCATATTCGAATTCTATACCTAGCTAGATAAACGCCGGGCGAAAAGTTTCTGCCGGCGGGAATGGATTGTGTTTTGTTTTCGTCGTGTTTGATAAGAGGGGTAGGTAAGGGTTGCGCGGGTGAAATTTGATTTTTTGCTGGCTTTATGCGCCCTCTTAAAGAAAATACGATGTAAATTGTATTAACTTCGTTAATAGCCACGAGGGCGGAATATGATTTTAATATTTACGAAGCAAAACGCTTCCTCATTACTTTTTAACTACATAAAATTGTAATTAGATAAATTTTACCGGTTTGTAGAAATATCATCACTACATATTATAAAACAAACTCCCCCTGCTGCTTCTGTCTGTCTGAACGCGAAAAACTCAAAAACTACCTAACGGATTTCCATACGGTTTTCACCAATGGACGGAACAGTTCATGACAAAGGTTTAAAAAGGTGAAAGACGAAGGTTATAAATTAATTAAATTTTTATAATAAGTATAAGGTTATAAATTAATTAAATTTTTATAATAAGTATAACATTCATTAAGGTTTTGTGAAAATTGGCTGAAATATGAGGATGATTGTTGAAGATGTCGGAATAAATATGCTGACTGGGAGCTTTACTGGCGTAGAGTTCACGACAGAATTTCAATCATTTTATGCTACTAATAATTAAATTGATTTTTTTTATTTGGATGAAATTTTTCACACAAATGTCTATAATCTGCATTTACACATAGGATACTTTTTATTCCGGTTACGTTTTCGTTTGATAATTTGGAATGTATAGGAGACCATGTTTTTCAACTACAATGTTAAAGTTTGTTCCTGGGATAAATTCAATCCAACTACGGACCCCTTCATTGTGCATGGTCCACGCACTTGGCCGGTTTTTAAATTTGAATTCAAAGTCAAAGTCAAATCATTTATTTCAAATAGGCCTGTAGGCCTTTGCAAGGTACTTTTGAACGTCAAAAATTTGACGTATTGAACGATGTCATGTTTTTTTGATAGGTAACAAAGTTTGTCATCGCAATGGTCATCGCCGTCAAATCATAGAAGATTGGTACAATACAATATTTTCGAACGCTAAAACTACAAGTTCGTTCATGGTTTGTTCCTGCAGGTCTACTCCCTAAACACGAAATCCGAAGATGCAGCCGAAGTTACGGGTGGTTCGTACTCCTTATCACCTACTGAGATAAGATTAGTTTGGGGCCCGATCTAAGAATTAATGGTAGTGTTCTAGGTCTGATGACGAAACCGGAAGGAGTCCATTGGAACTCCTTAACCAAACAAGCCAGAACCGTCGTTTTTGGACTCACTGGATTGCTCGCTATGTATTGACAAGTGCTTTTACACTAGGTGCTGTCCAGGTCCATAAGAACTCCTCAACTAAACAAGATAGCCCTGTTGTTTTTGCGGTCGTTGGTTTTGACTTGTCAAGTACTATAGCTCAAGGTATAGTCTAGCGCCTCACGATGGATCTGGAAGGTCACTATAGGTTCTCCTTAACTAGACAAGGTAGCTCCGTTGTGTTTAGGCCATTTCAATTTGTTTTGATAAGTAGGTACTTTATCCCAAGGTGTAGTCGAGGGTCTGATGATAGTGCCGGAAGGTGGCCACAGGAACACCTGAATTTTACACGGTAACCCTGTTGTGTTGGATTTCACGATTAGTCTTTATAAGAATGTACCTTACAAGTGAAGGTAGAAAACATATTTTATCAAATTCTAATGCTAGAATAAAATATAAGTAAATAGTTTTTTTAAACAAGCTTCTACTGAACTAAACCATAGACCATCCATGTTATACCATTTATGTAATACATATGAAATGCAATAAAGAATTCAGTATTGAGTATTTAAAAAGCACTAAAAAAAACTTGCGTAAACATAGAACTTTAATATTTTCTTAAAAGCTTGAGGCTTATCTTTAATTGAAAGAACTACGTTCACGCCTCAAGCTTTTAAGAAAATATTAAAGTTCTGTTTACGTAAGTTTTATTTAGTACTTTTTCGTTCAATAAATGCTAGTTCAAAATTTTTTATTTTCTTATATCTTATTTACAGTGCTAACCTATTTTTGTTATGTTAACATGTACATAAAGTTCCTACATAAAATAAATAGGTATTTGCACTTATTTTACTTTTCTTTTTCACAAATAAACTCTGGGGTCCGCATAGACCCCACCCGACTAACAGTGTGATTGTTTTGGCGCGACTAGCTAAAGGTTAATTGTTGCCCAAAAGTTTGTGCTCGCGAGGTCTACTGTTCGCAGAACTACTCGCTTTATATATATGGCCCTAAATGATGCACAACAAGTTTCAGCAAAAGAGTTTCGTCTCTGTCTCTATTTCGCGTGTGATGCTGCTCTTTCCAAAGCTTGAGCTTACGTTTTTGAAAGAGTTCGTTTTGAGGGACTTGTTTTGTTCCCCATGTATGATTTTGTTACTTTATTTTGGTTTGACCCGCTCAGGCGTAGAGATCCCTAACATCATATCTTGGGACGTCACGTCAAGTCTCTCTAAGGAATACATCTCCCTTTCATGTTTCTATCTTCAGTAGAGCTTAAGGGTTCATAGTCTGTTAGGAAGTCACGGAATAGTTTTTATGATTGTATAAGAATGTGATCTTTGTTCGTTACTCTCACATTCTTTGTAATCGTATCCAATGTAATGTATTGGACAGTCTTGAGCTGTATCTAAAACAGAGACTAATATCGTCTGTGAGTACAAGTGAATTGATTGGCCACATGATTCTCCATTAACCGTGTACACTGTTTCTAATGTAACCGTAACCGCGATCGTTTATCTCAGTCCGAAGCGAAGTGCACAGGGTAACTAAGTAGCGAGGCCTAAGGGCTACAGTACTTGTACACGTAGGAATAGCTTCTATAAGGAAGGAACATCATTTGTGTAATCTACCTTATCTTTTATGGCTATTATCTGCGTAAAAAGAAACTACCGATTTTGATCGTTTAATAAAAACCCGTCATTTCGGGATACCGTTGCGACGTGGTGGGTCACTCTTAACGATTCCCATAGAAGTAGTGATTGATGTAACCGTAGTGATGCGACTCTAATAGGATAATACAAAATTATCTTGAAAGACGATTTCAATTTACCCACCCACACATGATATTACGTGGAATTGTTTGAACGGCAACTTCATTGAAAATTCTATAATGCTGCGCTTTGGTTTATACATGTTTACTTGTTGCCCGGTTGAAATAGGAGTAACCTAGCGGTTGAAAGCATTTTGTAACGATAATAAAGTTGCGCCGCTGCAGGAGACGGGGTTGAGACAAGGTAGACTGAGAGTCGCCGCGGTGCAAACGATGTTTACCCCACCCAAGTACACACCGCACTGGAAATATAAATATTTTCCATACCAGGACCGCTGCGCCAAATTGTAGGTCATGCTAGGTGATGTACGTTTTGTTGTGCGCCCTTACAATTAGCGGATAGATGCAGCAACGTTTAGTGTAAACGATTGTACAAAACAATATTCATTCTTGCAAATATATGTATTAATATAGAAACATTTGCTAAATGAAATTTTCCCAGTTTCATTTACCCATATTTTCCCAAAATAACAAAACACCGTTCTTGTTCTCTCGTAACAAAATTTATTTTGGCCAATTAATCTGGGTCTCTATTAAGTATGTTGCTATTGGGGATGAATACCAAATACTATACATTATTTTTAAGCTTATTATTTTCCGAGTGACTAATAACTTAAAAGTCGACTAAATGTTTGCAACAAATAAAATAACTTGCCAGCGATTAAATATTTTCGCGACTATTATATTATGTAAGGTTCAAAATTAAAGGTGTTATAAAAACTAAAAACTAGCAGCTGCGTTTAGGTAGCAAATAAACTATACCAGTGAAATAAAATATTAGGCGAGGAGCTATAAATAATGACTTGGCGACTAATAATGTTAGTAGGGTGGCTTTTGGGTTAGGTTAGGTTAGGTTAGAACAGTGACCATTAACGCGTGAAGGCGAGCGAGCGGAGCGAGCGTGCCGCGGCAGCGGCCGCCGAGCGCCAGATACCCTCTATTGTGGGTGAATCATTTGGATTAGGTTAGGTGAGAACAGTGAACAGTCATACAAACAATTTTAAATAGAATCTGATTTATATTATATTATTTATGAATGCCCATTTTCTATTTTGTTTTCGCCATTAAGTTTCCGCTTAGATATTAATTCCGTTCCCAAAAGAAAAACTTGATGCTAGTTTAAATTAAAACGGAGCTTATTACTGATATATTAATATGCTACCTATTACTTATTACGATACTCCTTATTAGCTGCCAACCAATACCAATACCAATATTTTGCTACCAATATATGGTACCCACTCTATTTTTTTTTAAACCTATATTCATTTTACTTAGTTGCCGCATTAAATACATGCCTTATTTTTATAGACCTTTGAAAAATTTACTTCGTCATAACCAGCTTGGTTAAAACGAAATAAATTCAAACGATATTTTATTATTACCAAAATATAAACAGTTTATACCTCTTCAGAGGTTTTTAAATAATTTTGTAGGCGCTCGGCTCGTCCCAGTTACAAGAGGTAAGTATAAAATCACTCGTATTTATTCTGACTACATTTTACTTGAATATCTTTCCTAATTTCGTTACGACAAAAAAAAATGTCCGTCTTTATTTCCCTCGGGTGTGTGATTTGTCAAGGTACCGTTGCTTACTTAGAAACTAAAACTCTTTTTTTGATGGTGAAATTATATTTTTATAAACGGTCTCAATCTTATTCAAAAACCATTTGATTGTGATCTATTTACGACACAACTGTCACACCCTCCGTGTTAGGAAGGATTTATTGTTATCACGTTCAAATATGTATCTGTTTTGTATTGTTCACTTTCACCCCGGTAGCACACCTCCACCGCGACACCGCGTCATGTTCCGCTAAGCGAAATTCGAGTAGCGGAACATGTCGCGAGCCAGTTGAATTGAACTATTGCGGTTTCGCTGCTACGGTTTCGCGGCGGAGGTGTGCTACTGGCGTTACTTATTTATTTAACACGCGGCGTACCTTTATTAAAATATCCAATCGCGTCCCACATTTAACCAGTGAAGTCTGTGCAATTTTGCTTCTGGACATTAATACTTAAATATGACCTTTTCTTGGTTAATACATTTTTAATCATATTTTTCCACGAGCAATTCAATTATTCGCCTATAGCAAAGAAAACACGCCCACTTAGTTATTATAATGAAAGCCGAAACAAGTAGCGGTATTTAATTAAAGAAGTCGTTTGGTGGTCGGGTTAGTTTACCTCGGAATTTGCCAAGTAATTATAACGTGAAAGAAACCATTCCATCATCGTATATAATAAGAAAGGCGAAAGGATATTGTTATAGCTTTGTGAGTAGCATAGTATGTTTATTATTTAAGAGGATTTTCAAAAGTTCGCAATAGTTACGTAAATGTATCTTCTATACAACTACATACTTAAAAATAGCTGCAGTGATTTTATTGAGTCAAACTAAATATTTGTTTTGTATTTACTTTGTTTATGGAAATATAAAATAAGAAATATTACGAAGACGGGGATAGCTATATAAAAAATTTAAAATCGTAGAAATGCCGCTTTATGTGTATTACATTATTCATAAAATTTGGTTTTCATTTTTATACAAGCCGACGAGGGCTGCGAGATCAGAGGTGCAAAAATGTTTTCTCATATTCTAAATGTGCCTGTTGGTAAGTCGTGGGGACTTTTAGAACTGGAATATGGCCACATTCACTGAATATATGTGGTTGCTCGAGTGTTGAGCGAGCATCCAAATTATTTAAGAGCTTTTTTCAACTGGGTACATACAGCCGAGTGTGTGATTATTGTATGCCACACGACACATATACTGTATCGTACACCGTAGTGGCAAGAGTTTGAATATCGTTTATATCAGCGGATTTTTCATGTATGTTCGGTTTGCAATAATCTTGGGAGATGATATGATTTGAGTTCTATGCTCTATTATGGTACATATCCTTAACCGTAAGTACCTACCTCGGACCCACTTAACATCGGAAAACATTAAAATCCAAGCTAGACAAAGTAAAACCACTTTAATCCTAACGGTATTAACAATAGAAACGGAATCAAAAGTTCTATCAGCACTGCGATTCCTATCAGTTGAGCGCTTGTTCAAGCTTTTCAAAGGCATCTTGTTTTAATGTCAAAGATTTTATCTCGGCGGCGGCTGCAGCTTATTCCCGGCGATTATATCAGTTTATTAAATAAAAGAGAAACACTTTATTTATGAGAACGTGGTACTAAAGCTGCGTCGTATCAGCTGATGGAAATTATGTAGATACGTGAAAAAGCTCACAGTTTCATTCGACGGAAACTGTATTTAAAATCTGTTCGCCGGCGGAAAGGATTAACAAAATTGAGTGAGCGTTGCAAATAAGGTTTCCGATTAACTGCTGTCGGGAACAGCTCGGGAACAATTTGGACTGAGATAGACGACAAATTGTTGTATAATAAAACAATATGAAACGTTATTTCGTAGTTAATAAGATATAACATCCGCTTCGCTGACGACATTGTCGTATTCTCCTCCACGGCGGCAGAACTAGAGCGAATGTTAAACCAACTCAGTGACGCAAGCCTTGACGTTGGACTAGTGAGATCAAGCTGTCAAACAACACAGGATCAGAGTGAATGGTGAAGAATTGCAATACGTCCATGAATACATCTACTTGGACAAATTAGTCTCCTTCCAGTCCAAACAAGACAACGAAGTCTTAAGACGAACTGAAAATGCCTGGAGGAGCTGCTGGTCCATCAAATAGCTGATAACAGGAAAACTCCCTTTGTCACTCAAGTGAAAAATTATGAACATGTGTATTCTTCCCATTTTGACCTATGGATCCCAGACTTGGTCTTTGACAAACATTCAAAAGTCCAAACTCAAGGTTTGCCAACGTATGATGAAGCGCAGTTTCTAGGCGTGAGATTAGCAGACCATATTCGCAACACCACACTGCGCTCCAAAACTCAGATCACTGATGTTGCTCAAAAAGCCGCAAAGTTGAAGTGGAACTGGGCTGGCGCATGCCCAATGAGCTGTGGGCCAAAATAACCACTATGTGGAATCCTGACATAGCTAGAAGGCGTCGCGGACCAGTCACACCCCGTAGAAGATTGCGGGACTAGCTGGACAAAACAAACGGCCAGTGGTCCATATTCGGATTGGATCGCAAGCACTGGAAGTAATAGGGAGAGGCCTTTGCCCAGCAGCGGGATGATATAAGCTAACAGTAACAGTGATAGCCCAGTAAGTGTCGTAATGGTCTGGTGGTTAAGACCTTGCCTCACATGCGTGAGGTTGTGGGTTCAAATCTGGGCAGGTACCATTGGGACTTTTTGCGTAAGTACTTTCACTACTTTGTAACTTTATCTAGGACATCACGGACATCGGTGAAGGAAAAACATCGTGAGAAAACCTGAACTTATCCTACTAATTTGGAATACTCGTAAATTTGGCACACAGATAACATATGCCTAAAATCGCCAATCCGTCTTGAGCAAGCGTGGTGACCAGTGCTCATGCCTTCTTTGTATGAGAAGAGGTATTTGTACTGCAGTGGGACAATAATAGGCTGATATTATTATTAAAAAAATATAATAAGATACGAATGAAATTTGTCATTATGTGAATATTAGGTTAACTTACTAGTACTAATAGTACGAGGTTAACTTGTGTACATAACATATAGTATCGGTTTTGGGGCTTTGACAGAGACCAAGCCTATCAACATTCACAGAGCACCATTCTGAGGCAGCTGCACCACGGATCACTGAACTGTTACTGCGTAAGCGGAGAAACCCGTACAAGGAAAATCAGATAACCGACTTGAGGGATATAATTCCCGCTCTGTTCGCGCTCGGTATCTATTCACTGTTCACACTCGGTAGCCGCGTTTTAGTTTCAATAGCGTCAGTAAAACCTAGTTATTGAGTTTTTCTGTTTATGTCCTATAAGGTGGTTACTATTAGATTGTACTTGTTCTCAAACAATGTAAAGAAACTAGAGGCTGTGGCAATTTTGTTGCGACGTCAATAGTCGACCACATGGGATTCTCTCAGTTTGATATTTGTATTGTCGAGAGCTGGCATCCGATCGGTCGGCCGAAGGTCGTGTTTACTTTCATACAAATTGTATGCACACAATGAAGCCCCTACAATATTCTTCTTTATTGAAACTTGAATAGTTTATAAAAGGTTTTGTTGAGTAAAATGATCTGTGTACCTACTTTAGATATCTCTTTGAGTTTGTTTAAGCTCTGTGATACTGAGAAAGCCTTCGCTCTCTTAAGTAGCAAATATATTATTATGAATGAGTAGCTAAGTCCAGTAAATCTACATGAATATTATAATGAAATCACTCGATAATTAACTAACTTGCTTTATGTGAAGGAACAACAGTTTTTTTTGCAATAAGACCAGGATCTTCTGATGGGGAAAAAGTCAACTGACCTTTAATAATGATTGTGAATAAAGCGTTAACTGTTTCATGGTAATTTACTACAATGGGATTGGGTGGATACAGGGCTATGTAAACAAAGTCAACTAGGGCATTAAATATAAATCAGCACCCTGAAACCAAATAATCATTTTCAAATCTGAATCCGAAATTAATTTGAATAAAGAATTCGCAACGACAATTATGTAGCTTTCGTAAAAAAGTTTTCCAATATACAACTGAAACTCAACGAAATTGTGATTGGATAAGAAGAAAGTTGGTTGAAGTGATTTTTTCTAAATATAGCTGTACCTACATTTCTTTTTTCGTATCAAAGACTATCTTTAAAGAAGATAAAAGTGGTCTAGCATAATATATATGACAAAAACAGATAGCTAGTTGCGAGCAGTGGAATTAAAATGCAGTAATTTCTTGTCCGTTTTATCCGGCGGGCTAACACGCCGCGCCGTCGGGCTACGGTCGCTAACAAGTGGTCGCGTGCAGCCGCGCCGAGCACTCGTGGCTTAACCGCTCACTTGTTCCTTTTTCCTTCTAAAATGTTAACCATGATTGCATTTTAAAGGCAATTTATTCAAAGGGTTTGTTAATCTGAGGATAGAGAAGATTGTTTTTAATAAATTGTTCGAATAAGTATAGCTAGCTGACGACTGCTATTTTAGTATCCTGCTTTCCAATTGGGTAGGATAATAACATTGAACTTAGATCGTGTATTTAGGAACTGGACCCTAACATAATAAAGAGACTCCCAAATCATACTTTTTTGTTGATTCTATCGCTAGTCATATCATTGGCATCGCAAAGTTCAATTATTATTATTTCTGTTTATCTAAACTAATATTAGAAAGAGAAAAGATTTAATTTTTCGAACTTCAAAATTACGCAAGTCAGTCCCCCAAAAACGCGCCCTTCTCCACTTCCTAGTGCTGTAGCTGGGAAGAAGAAGGATTAAAAAAAATCTTTCACCAGTAGAATGCTATATTATCACTGAGTAACATAGGCTATGATTTATAAAGATAACACACGGGTGACGCCGCCGGCGGAACCTAGTAGGTAACAATTTGATTCCTATCCTGTAAATGTGTATTGCTCTAATTTTTCTGAAAATCTTCTGCTCGTATTTCCGTACCGTACGTTTGTCGATTGGCTATACGTTCATAGTATGCTCGTCCAAGGAATGGATTAGCTGTATCCCCGACGGTGTCGTAAGCGAATACTACTGGATTATATTACGTAATATGGCCGGGTAGCAGCACCCACCTGCACATTGATAACATAATACTGCGTCAGCTTGAGGTCGATTTCGAATTCAAGTCAGGTCAGGAGTAGTATTCCTAATAATGGAAGCTCGAACAATACCACAAGGCTGAATTTAAAAGTAAATCCTGAAGTTTTGTTGAATTGTGCGGCAGTATATGTAATATTCTATACTAAGCTATGAAACAAACATGTTTCAATTGATTTCAGAGTTTTTCAGTAGTCTTCAAAAACAAAATACAAAACTAACGACGTTATTCCTTAAACAGTCTCTTGACAAAAAATATAGCCCAACAATACTAAGACCAACAAGGCGAGTGCTTCAGCATTATGACCAAAATCCATTTAAATAGGTGCTGAAATCCGTATAAATAATATATGTAGTGTAAGACATCACAATCATGGTTAGCGAGTCCTAAGTAAGCATCCAGATTGGTTCGGAAATCGAGTGGCGGCACAAGCTTCAGCCGGTCCTAAACTTGAGATATAAGCATGTAGCTCCAAATTATAGCTACACTCATTTCTTAATACCGTCCAGATTAAATGACATGTTGTTTTTTTACAAAAAAAAAAAACAAAAAGAACCGACTTCCAAAAAAACACTACAAAGTGAAAAATAATCGGAAGTCGGTGGCAAATAACGAACATACAAAATTAAAGACACCGAAATTTAAGTTATTTTTCACTTGGTATTGATTTTTTGGAAGTCGGTTGTTTTTGTTTTTGTATAAAAGTGTTTTTGGATTATCGCTTTCCTTTGTGAATACATAACAAACACAATGGGTACAATACCTATGTTTAAGAAGAATCTTCAGAACCTCCTCTTTGAAGTTAGTTTAAATAAAACTCTGAGTTGATTCTATTCCCAGAGTCCCGTTGGGTCCAGTTGGGATCAGCAATCTGTCTTCCCTTAGCAATCTACCTATAGAAAAGTGATTTGCATTATAACTACCAAACTCTCCGTGCTGGGCCTGTAATAACAATTCACGCCAGTGGCATTTTCTGTTTAACATTTTAATAGACCTTACTTACAGCATTATAAACTCGTTTGTAATAATTTCTAAAACAATCAATCTTATTCCAGTCCCCTGAATATTTCGGACCCTTTTAGCCTATTTAGCTAAAGTTCAAAAGAACGTAATTTTATATCCCTAGGGCTTTTAATAGGATTTGATTATGGAATTGCAGTTTGAGCAGAGTGTCTACATAGGATTAAAATCAAATCTGAACTGAGGAAGTTTCAAAAGTTTTTTTTTTTACATGAAAACTACGTTGATAAGAAATGAAACTACTGAGTACTGACTGCCCGATACCTGTAGGTACGGATACTTAGCTTTTTTAGTTGTAATGTACTTGTATTATTTTTTAATGTCGGTCTTTAATTGTTTTTCACTATTTTCAAAGAAACCACATAAAAAAAATCCAAAAATCATACACGCAATTATTGTGCAATTTATCAATACGGGTTTAGTTCCATTATTTATAATTAAAGAAAGGATAAGGGGTGACATATAGGACAACGCAAGGACAAAACAAATTCAATTATTAATTATTATAACGATTAACAAGCTTATTCATCGAATCAATGAAGTAAGTCAAACAACCAATAACAATATTCATTTAAGTAGGTTATTAATATTGTTACATTTTTTTATTTGTTAGTCATGAGAAATGTGTTTTGCTATTAAATTACAAATATCTCTGAAAGCTAATTTTGCAATCCACCTGTCATTGTCATTTTAAAATTGCGTTGATTTTTTTTGGTAACAAGACACTAGACTGCCTACCGCCACCCTCCTGTTGCGATCCCCCGCCTCACATAGTCATTTATTATAATACACACGAGTAGCGTGAACACACGGAAGACATCCTCAACGAAAACTGCTGCTTCCTCGTCCACTTTCCACCCATTTTACACAAAACGTGATTTTCCCGCTAAAATTATACCAGTTAATGGATGCCTTAAAATGTAATAAATTCGTCTTTTTATGTTGACGCTGATTGCGAGCTATGACCTTTGAAAGTCATTTGCAATGATTCCTCCTCCTCTCTTCTTTGTACAAATAAATTGAGCGAAATTACAAATGGCAGTGAATATTTCATTTCGATAAGAAGAAATAAAATACGCAAATTAAGCGTGGGATAAAACAGTAAGATTTCCATTTCTCTCGTGTTATTATATTTCTTTCTGAAGTTGACATTTTTTTTTTTATCCCATCGAGTTAAAACGCTAGCTAGAGGAGCTCGTGGCTAAGTAACAACAGCCGCACTGGTCGATCCATCAGGTTAAGCTACGGTTGCCGGGGTTGGTCAGTGGATGGGTGACCATCTTTACATACCGAGAATCCTCCGTGCCTCGGAAAGCACGTTAAACCGTTGGTCCCGGCTGTCATTCGTGGATTTTTACAGTCGTTACGAGTCGTCAGAAGCCCGAAAGTCTGACACCAGTCTTACCAAGGGGTATCGTATTACCCAGTTACTGGGTTGTGGAGGTCAGATAGGCAGTCGTTCCATGTAAAATACTGGTATTCAGCTGCATCCGGTTAGACTGGAAGCCGACCCCAACATAGTTGGGAAAAGGCTAGGCAGATTGATTGAGTTAAAACGCTAGCTAAAGCTACTTTTGAGTGTTTAGGAATAGTTAAGTTTTTGTTAAAATCGATTTCGTAATTGTTTTTTTCTGGAGGATTAGAATTTTTCAATAAACATTGAGTAAAGTTATGGTAACCCACACATAAACATGCTTAAGTTAGTTCAACCGTATTTAATTAACAGAAAGTTTATATTCTTTATTTTCCGATTCCTTAATAATTTTCTTCAAAGCTTCGTCGTCGGGGGAGATACGTTATTTTTAACAGGCTCCATTAATTTGCTTAAACTTAATTAAAAAACAAAACGCAATAATTAAAGTCGCGCCTATTGTTAGTATTATAATATACGTTTGATTTGTGATTTCACACCAGAGAGCTCAATAAGATCTTATCACTGGCATGTCACATCGGTTTAATGTGTATCGTCGAGAAAATTGGGTTCACGAGAAACTATTCGTAGCCGAATCGTATTATCTGCAAAACCTTTCACCTGAATACAATTTCAAATATTGTATTCATCATTTCCCTGATAGTAAATGATGACACATTTGACTCTGTATCTTCAATAAAAGATTATTGGGTATAGAAACATGTAACATCAAGGTAAGTAAGTACTTTAACTTATATGTTGGTTTAAAGATTGTTGTAGGAACATAATACGTAAGAATTACAATTAGTAGCTAATTCTAAAATATCGTTTTAAAGAACAGAATGTACCTCCATTTTAATCGAGTTTAGTGCTTTTCCTCGAATGGATTTCATCTATTTTCATTTTCACCTATTGCCATTTAACCAATCAACTGCAACTGGAAGCAGTTTAAAAAGCCACGGAAAGCCCTATGACGTCATTAGTGCCTGCTGAAATTAGTAGTGACGGCCAATTAGAGATACTTAGCGAAAGCTCACGGTATGCCGTGCGCCGTGCCGTGCGCTGTTAGCTTGCTACGTTTGCGGGGTTGTGATGGACACCTAAAGCGTGACTCGACTCGTTGCCACTCCCCTCCATGTTGCCTACCCTGATTGCTCGTGCCTAATCTCTCCGACTGTCAATAAACGTCATTATGTCTCCGCCGCCCGCCGAGCTTTGTTATTGCTGTAACGACCAAAATGCGACAACCGAAACGCAATAAGGAGTTAAGTTGCGAGTCTGCGACACATTTGATCCCATTAACATTTCTGAACTTTGACGTATCAGTTAGTTTAGCAAGGACAGTGAACTATCCGTCTCTGTGTGGCGTGGAGGTGGCGGTAACGACTTAGCATTTTTACGAAAGCCTTGCCTTAGTGTGCATGTGTTGTAATAATGCCACTTTGTCAGTAGTGGGCGTGTAGTGTGCACGTGTGCGTGTGTGAATGGGCGAGGGTAGCAGGTAGCGAGGTGCGGGGGGGTGCGCGGGTGGGGCGGGGAGCGGTATCGACGCGCGCGCCGCGCCTGCGCCGAGACACTCACCTGTTGCCGTGAGGCCATGGAAAGATACTCTTTCAAATTAATATGGACACCTGATACCGAAATAAAAGCAAAGTTTCAAGTCCAAGGAAGCACCCTATCTTAGGCCTGAAATTGGGCAAAAGTGACTATGTGTGTAAAAGTTAGCGAAAGATAACTCCATGTGACTAACCTACAAAGCTTTGAACAACTACATCAAACGTTTATTGTTTTGTATTTAACATGAAAATTGATTAGGAAAGTAACAAAGTGGTGTGAAAATTATAAGTCTGAAGTCTCGCGGATTAACCATCTTTGCATAATGTATCAATTTTTATAAAACTAATATGGTACCGACTGATTTGCACCAAGAATGTTAAATATTCATAATTATTGTCTTGTTCATTCAATTTCAACATTTTAAATTGCTAAATACATGTTTTGAACATTGCATTACTAAGAAGAAAAAACCGTATACCGTCCCCAACGTTTTGCTAAGTTCAAAATACATATTTGTATTTCTTCAAACCTTTATTAAGCAAGTCATTAAATTATTGCGCTGACAAACTATACCTTCAGCTTTAAAGAATTACAATGTTGATTTAGATTTATCGATTAAGCATGACAATATTAGTTATTATTTGAACTTGTAAAGGAAATAATTGGTATATATCCGTAATGTTTAATGAACTGGCAAGTGTTTATTTCTTAATAGGGTCACAGGAAACCTTTATACATACGTTCGTATTTAATTTCCAAGTAAGTAAATCCATCTGTTTATGTTTGTGGTTTGACGGGACACGTTTGAATACGTCTACATGAGTGAGGGTAAAGTGGAATACAATGTTTAGTGTTATGGAAAGGCCCTGTTAGCTTTTGTACGTATGAATATAGATCGTCTTCATAATGGACGCATAGTCTCATGTTTTATGATCCACGTCAAGGGAACATTCGTCTTAGCCAAATTGTATTATGTGGAATGGTAGGGTTATAAGGGACATTTGTCGTGGTAACATCCGTCCTAAGGAAGAGCGCCTTAGACATAAACATTGACATGTCTCGTTATGGCTAAATGGATTGATCATAAAAAATTGCGTGATGGAAATGGCGGTACAGTAAGTACTTTTCAATGATATAGCTGTATACGGCCACGGTCTGGGCGGCGTGGGCGGTTACAGCTTCTCTGAACTAGGGGGACTCGAGCGTGGCGCATACCACAATGTTCCGAGAAAAAGTTAATTTCTTTTTATTTCAACATGAGCTATATTACGTATGAATACTAAGCAACATAGCTAGCTACTTTATGTAATTTATCAAACTTACGACGTTTTTACACGAATGAGCAAAAAAAGAATTGTTATTAGTCGTGGTTTACTAACCGAGCTTTCACAGCTGACTACATTGTTAGTTTTGCTACGAGTGCTACGAGTGCTACGAGAGCTACGAGTGCTACGCAAGTGGTACGGGCTTGCGGAAACTATCAATAATTCAATATTTAGCTAGATGAAATGTTTATTATTTTAATAGTTCCAATATATTTGGTAGTTATTACACGTTTTGTAAAATAGGTAACAGTATTGACTCGATTAGTGCAACGGTTTGTTTACATCTCTGATTTTATGATATATTATATGACAAAACTCTATATTCGTACGTACTTATTTAAATTGACTAACATGTACTAGAACTAGCATATTAACCTCAAATCTAAGAGCAACATTTGAACTACGACCTTTCCAAATGCTAGTTGTAGATATTTTTATTAGACGAGTTGCCAATAGTTTGACCTTAGCTCAATAATTTCCTGCAATCGTAACTCCAGAAGATTAATGACCTGAATGAGATATAAGTTGTCAGTCCCACAAAGAATAGGTTACTCCTTTTCGATGCGAGGATACGGTGAGACGCGATTTAGCGATTAGGTCAAGAGGATGATTAGTGGTTCTTTGCCCTTTGCTAATAAAAATATTGCTTTAACCATTATGTTCGCCAAGCTTGGTGACGGTAGAAGATTTTTATTTAGACTTGTTGAACAGGATATTTACAGGATTTTTTTTATGGTAAGATTCCAGCGAAGTAACTCTGAAAATTGCCTTTTTATTCAAGTGAAAATAATTGTATAAGTGTTACTTTCTGAAAGTCTAAGTACAGTGTTAACAACATACGAATATAAAATGATTGTAGTAATAGAATTTTATTCATACATTAAAAGCCTATTACCGTTTCCAAAAATAAATGATTTACCCTACAATATCCTGTACAACTCAGCATGTTGTTCCGTGCTCAGTAAACGACATTCGCTTATCACGATGTTGTTGGAAAAACGTGAAGAATATAGTCGACGTTTATTTTATGTACGTTTAGGACTGCCGATGATATTTCTTAAAGTATATTCCATTATCCTGATCGTGTAGGGAAGCGGTACACGTCTAAAAAACAAGGGCACTTCATGGAAGGGGGTATGCATAAACAACAAACAAGTTACCTACAAGGTGACACCCACTCATCTGGACTATTTACATGTATTTGGAGCTCTTAAACTAGACCCACAGAGGAAAACAATGTCGTTTTCATTGCGTACATGATTTTCAAGCTTTTTGTGGTTTAATACAGGATTTTGCTAAGTCAATGGGAGGAGTTTCTTTTAATATTATACATAGTGTGATCCGCTTAATTGTAGCCATAGGTACTTCCCGCGTCACTGATGACGTAAAATGCAATTAGAGATCTGAGAAAAATAATATGAAAAAGTTATATAAAGCAATACCATTTCGCCATAAAAGAAATGCCCTTGCTCGCTTACGAAAATGTTGCAATTGTTTGTAGTCTTGAACAAGAGAAAATGTTACAACAATATGACGCACGGGATTAAAAAAATATTCAAGGTGCGATCATAATAGCTTAGTTGTAGGTATTAAAATAGATAAACAAGATTAATGCGAAAGGGATGTTTGTTACTTGTTTAACGGATTTAGATGAATTTTGATATTGCGGTAGAAAGTATCCCAATTTAGCACAAAGGTATCCCGGAAATTAAGGAACTTTGCACACAAAGCGCGGCCGCCGCCGGTATTACATAGTTTGTTAGCAATAAGCCGCATATTCTACAAGCTCGACTTTTGATGCCGACACTGAAGTATTTTTAAAGCATCGAAATTCACCGCAAAAGTTTTATTAAGCAACTCAATTTCAGAAAAGTAAAATAAGAATGTTATAAATAGATTTGGAAATATGACGAAAGATATTATATACCGTGACCTTGTACAAGCGGGTTAGGAAAGCAAGAGACTCGAATAGTGGCGACATCGACCACTCATAGATATTTAATGAGCAGGACAGGGAAAGCTCACATAGCAACGACCTAGTAAAAATAAATAAGAACTGGAAAATTAACTGTAAAAGATGTTCGGAGGTAATTTATCTACGAATCTGCAGTGACGCATTTATGTAATGGTGTACATGCATGCTTACAAAAAAAATATGTTTATTGCATTCCTAATGATGCAAGCTTTCATCGGTTGTGATAGTTTTCAGTTCTGAGAATATTTACGGCCGATATGAGACATCTTTTTGGAAAAAGATTTTCTTACGTGTTCTGATACTGCCGTTGCTATTGAATATCTATCGCAATACCATTTATTTTTAAGTCAGACTCTTTTATACGATCCGGTAAGCATTTTTCGTCTTGTTATCGGTTCACACAAAGTAATTCTACACAGGGCTCAAAGCTTGTCGCCTAACGCAGTCAGCAATAAAGAGAAGAAATTGTCGTATTCACGATGTCTCTCTGATTTCTCGACCGTGAGTAATGGCAAATGGCCGCTCCTAGGAAGGTAAATGCCTATATTTGAAAGAAATCTAAATTTTAGTCGCAAAAGGAGACGTTCTACTTACCTAGATTTGGTTTTATCCGTGGGTTGTATAAAATGTTCGCACTATATGCAAGAAAAACCATAAATAGGTAATAAGTAAACGCCGAAGATATCATATTTATTGTAGGTATAGACGTTAAGTGCCAATAAAAATCTTTATAAGTGCTTATACTTAAAGTTATTAATTTCATTAAGAAATGAATTTCTAAAAAACTGGTACGGTACCTACTTATTTTAAAATAATGGGGTACTAAAACTTTACTTTATGAGTAAAACTTCTTTGTGAAAAGAAGTGCGGCGTGGGCGCATTTGACCAATCCTTAACTAGTGCGTATTAATCAAACAGCGTAATAAGATTTATATCTTATTGCTCTTGATTATTCACGGCAGAAACTTAGTTAGGGATCATCAAATAATGCTGTTCAAAATAAAATCGAGTGCAGGGAAAATGGCGAGCACGTTTGAACTTTGCGGAGACGTTAAAGCGGTTGTTGTTTTGCTACATAAATATTTTATTTTTCCTTTATCTTGCCATAAAGCTTTCGCCACGAACCAAGTATGTAGGTAAGTGGGTATTCTAATATTAGACACTCTATGTCTTAGGAGGTTTGTGTCTGTTAAGAATATCATATCTTAATCATTTCAATGACATGATGGGCTTGTGGCTAACAGCCGCATGGGTCGATCGATCGGTATAAGCTACGCTTGCCGCGGTTGGTCCGTGGATGAGTGACCATTTTTCATAACAAAAACCCTCCGTGCCTCGGAAAGCACGTAAAGCCGTAATCCTGGCGGTCATTCGTGGATCTTTGACAGTTGTTACGGGGAAGCCCGAAAGTCTGACAACCAGTCTTACCAAGGGGTATCGTGTTAGCCAGTAACTGGGTTGTGGAGGTCAGATAGGCAGTCGCTCCATGTAAAATACTGGTATTCAGCTGCATGCGGTTAGACTGGAAGCCGACCCCAAGTTAGCTACGCAGATGATGAATAATTTCAATGACAGAGTGGAATACTCATTAGCAAAATTGCAATGGATGTAATTTTTTGAATTAAATTGTTTAAAGAGGTTCAAACGTTCTGAGTTTTCTGCATTATGATAATTTAAAATTTTATTATGTTAGTCAACAAGTGTAAATGTATTAGTTAACAAGTGTTGAAGTGGTGTCGGAAGTGCCTAATGGACCTGTTGCATGTGACCTATGAATACTGTCTTTGCCTTGCTACGAGCATGTCCGGTCTCGTTATCTAACCTAAAAAGCACATATTTTTTATTTAAAGGAATTCACTGCATTTGAAGGAACACTAGTATTCGCGTAAGTCACTAAAATATAACTTAATTACACATATGCATAGGTAGTCAGAGTGTGAAATATTTTCTTTAAGGGGTTGCGAAAAGGCAATTTTCTTACATTTTATGGAATTTGAAGGTCAGTGTCAGGTTGGACGTTAAAAAAAAATACACGCTCCTAACAAATACATAGTATTAACCGAAGAATTATTATTAAAATCATTAAAAAAACACACTTAATGCTGTTGTGAATGGACTAGTTAACCCCACAAATCGCGTTAAATAAGCTTACAAAACGAATCCGATAACAATAGAACACTACAAAATAACTCGATTTAATTTTCATGAGTTTAATAAAATATTTGTATGATTTCAATGATTTTGGCAATTGCGGTGGTACAGCGCATAGCCGGCACCCGGCAGCCACTAACAATTGCGGTGGTACAGCGCATAGCCGGCACCCGGCAGCCACTAACAATTGCGGTGGTACAGCGCATAGCGGGCACCCGGCAGCCACTAACAATTGCGGTGGTACAGCGCATAGCCGGCACCCGGCAGCCACTAACAATTGCGGTGGTACAGCGCATAGCCGGCACCCGGCAGCCACTAACAATTGCGGTGGTACAGCGCATAGCCGGCACCCGGCAGCCACTAACAATTGCGGTGGTACAGCGCATAGCGGGCACCCGGCAGCCACTAACAATTGCGGTGGTACAGCGCATAGCCGGCACCCGGCAGCCACTAACAATTGCGGTGGTACAGCGCATAGCCGGCACCCGGCAGCCACTAACAATTGCGGTGGTACAGCGCATAGCCGGCACCCGGCAGCCACTAACAATTGCGGTGGTACAGCGCATAGCGGGCACCCGGCAGCCACTAACAATTGCGGTGGTACAGCGCATAGCCGGCACCCGGCAGCCACTAATAATTATAACAACTCGACAAGGTAATTAACATCGCCATTCGTACAAAGCTCGAGGACTTACCGTGAATTATGTACTTACTGCGGTTTCGGTGAAGTCGACGAATGCAAGTGCGAGGTGATTCACTTTTGTTTTGGAATTTAAAGTGACCATACACGAAAAATGGCAATCAGAGAAGGTCATCTGATAATTATTTCTGCAAAATTAAGTCACTTACTGCTGGGATGTTTTGTTACGTAAAACTGTCAAAAAGGGATAGAAACAGTGAAGAGCTTTGCTTTTAACGCTGTAGGTACTTCTAATAAAAATCCAAAACAGCTTGTATGGCCCGTATCTCATGTTTGGCAGTAAGATTAAACGGAGCGGAGATGAGTTGTGTTTAGTTCATATAACGATCGGAAATAGGCATGAGGAGGTACCAAGCAGTTTGCAGCGAATTGAAGCATGGTTGAGTACCATCTTGCGTACTTGAACATACTTTCATAATTATGTTTAGTTGAATGTAGCTGACTTTTGGTTTCTTCTTTCAGCGTACATCCCGAAAGGTCTACATCTGTTTGAACTGCCTATTCATCAAGGGTCAGAAATAACCTTGTTACTCCCATGCTCCCTTCTTTTTCCCGTTTCCTTTTATGCGGATTATAATTTAATTTGAGTGAAAAAATAAGTGCAGATTGGTACATGTAAACATAATAAATCGCGACGAGTTAGTGTACTATGGTAATATCCTTGTTTGCCAGTTTGCGTATTATTTATGTTCATGTCGAGTACAGTAAATACGTTCTGATTTTCAACATTTCTACGTAACAACCGAATGTATTATTTGCATGTTAATTTACATTGGTGTTAAGCTCGCATCGAGTACGAGTGGTTTAATTCACCGTATTGTATTTCTGTTACTATTTGAGCACGACCAAATTTGAATTCAGATTTTACTTATCAGTCCATTCAATTTAACTGTTTGGGGTATTAATAACCTATTTGAATAATTGATTTGTGCTATCAAAAACTAGGTATTCGCATCATTTGAGTAATACAAAATATATTGTAGTAGGTAAACAAAGGTAAGTATGTCTGACGCATTTAGTCAAATCGAACATAATCTAATACACTGACGTTGATACAGCTCGGTTAGTCTATTATAGTTATTTCCATAGCGTTATTTCCTATGGTATTCTGTTGTGGGGCAAAGCCGCTGACATTCAAAATATATTTGTTCTTTAAAAACGAGCTGTTCGAACAATTTACCAGCTAGGTGCCAGAGTTTCTCGCCGGTTTTTCCGTCAATTGTGGACCGATTTTGAAAATTCTTTTTTTGTATGAAAAGGTATGCTTTCAAGTTGGTCCCATATTTTTTTTTTTTACTTTTCTTGGATAGTTTTTGAGTTAGCTTCAATAATAAGTATTTTTTCCACTTAGTATATGTGGATGAACATCCTGTCACTGCTATTTACATATCAGGTAGTGGTATTCAGTGTGGGGTAGGTACAACGAAAAAATAAAAAAAAATAAAAAGGTTTCCAAAAGAAAAACACAACCGTCTTCAATAAAAAAATACTACAAAGTGAAAAATAACTGAAGTCGGTCTCTTTGGTTTTGAATTTTCGTTTTTTGCCGCTGAGTTCCGAAATTAAAGTTATTTTTCACTTATTTGTGTTTTTTTTGGAAGACGGTTGTTTTATTTTTGTAAAAAGTTAGGAAAGCTAGGAAGTGCTGCACCACTTCCTAGTGCTTTAGCTGGTTACTTCTGACTGATGCTTCTGGCTGGTTTTGGTGGTTTAGTCAAAATTACATAAGACAGTCCCTCAAAACGCCCACCCTTCAGGGTGAGCGTTTGAAGGGACTGTCTCATGTCATTTTGACGTTCGAAAAGTGCTGATTCTCAGCCTAGTTTGAATAAATGACTTTTTGAATAATTTGCTTTTGACATTTGGTGTGCCATTAGTGATTTAGGAGCTACAGGTGATTAGTGCGGGCATGAAGAGAATCACATGTATTTATAAGTAATTATTTATCTTAATCTTAGTAAACAAGTGCCTGAACTGAACGTAGAGAGGAAAAAACTATTAAGCCAATTATTAAAAACAAAATATTGCCCGCGGCTACGCCCGCGTGGATGTCGGGAAATACTTTCCCAGGGGAACGTACTACCGGGATTAAAAGTATGTGCTAATCCATGGATTAACACATACTTTTAATCACCATCCAATTTTAATCATTTTATCTTTTAAACCCGTTTTTTTGCCAATCCGGAACATGCATCCAGACAAACAGGCAAACGGACAAAAATTCTAAAAACTATATTTTCGACATCAGACTCGTTCCCACACCTAATAGCAGTTACTTTTTATCAAAATTAGTCAATGTACAGTTTTGCCTTCGTTACCTAGATAGACCTAGATATATAATAGATCTTTTATCCTGAGTAGAGTATCTACTCGAGAGGAGATTCCCAAAGTCCTATTGCTTTAGTTGTCATTTAGTGCATGTTCACGAAGACAGAAATAGGGATTATCTAGATCTGTGGATTGGAAGACGTTCTTCCAATTCACAGATCTAGATCCCTTAATGTATTTTGTTGAGTTGACGGTGTTTCAACGATTTCAATCTCATTTTGGATGATATCGAGACTATTTTAAGTCCTGATGCTTCCATAGACCTTAATGTATATTCCTATTGTTTGATAAATCAAAGAATTTGTAAGTGAATTAGATTAAATAAAAAAGAAGAATTTTGTCACCATGACGCTAAATCATTAAACTGCGACGCTGTATATTTTTAAAGAAGGCATGGGATCCGAAAAATGCAACCAATTCTATTATTTTTACGTCAATAGCAATTTTAAAACATATTATTCGTCGTTAGATTTTATTTATTTATTTATTTTGTTTATCTATTTGAGGACCAAGGAATGCTGTCATAAAAGAAAACGAATGTTTTAAAGCATCTAAATGGCAATTCGACAGATATAAAAAAAAATTGAATAATGTGTTGTGGACAGCTGTATAAAACGAATTTTGATTGCTTTAGATGTATCAAGAAGCTGCCAGCACATACCTAAACTTACAACAACTTTACTTTTGTGTTTTAAATATACCGAGAAATTATGAACATTTAAGTACTTAATAGCAAGCGGCAACCCTGATTAAAAGATCCGTGGCTCTATCTGATATCTAATACAATTACAATAGCAGCTCCACTACGTAATCCTTACGGCATTCGGCAATTTCATCAAATCTCTTATCTCGTCTGTTATTAAAGGTTTTAAAGAGCTTCCCGCGAGTTTATAAACGGATTTCTTAGAATTGGAAATGGCAGTATACGCTAAAATTAGAATTAACGATACCCAACGCGAATACTAGATATAGGTCCTGCGTTATTTTAATGATAATCAAGGTTGTGATCCCAATACCTGTGATGAGGTTACAGGTATATTTTAACTTTTTGTAAAAATGAGACACTAGTAAGAGCATTGATCAGGTGATGAATAAAGCAATGCAGAACCACTAAAATAAAAAAACCAAGCACACAAGACTTGCCGTAATAAAAACTTGTACGAAATCGACTGATTTGATCAATTTTGTTCATTAGTTGTGAGAAAGGGAAAAATAATTTAAACAAAACTATTTGTGATTTGAAAAGTCGAGTTCTTTGTTTTGCATGTGGCTGAAAGGGACTTTCAAATAAGTTAAGTATTCATGGAAAATCACAAATATTCGCAACAAGTTTTTCGAAAAATTACGCGAGAATGACGTTTGATCGCTTTTTTACAAGAAAAAACGTTTAAAAATATCATCAACATCGTTTTAAGGTCTACTTGCATGTGGCTGAACCACTTTTTTTTTAAATATTTTCGAGAGCACAAAAGTGATGAAACTGGTGCTGTGACTGACACATTCGGTTTAGCACCAAGAATATACTTTTATAGTTGCACAGAATAATGTTTGAATTATTTCAAGCTTTCTTACAATTAGATAAGTTACTGACGAAAAGGTGTTTTTTTCGTGCACGGGGCCTTAAACTACATCTCGTAGGTGGTAATTAGTTATTCTCTATTCTCTCTACGCAGTCGTAAATCCTAATTTGTAACAAACAGCGATTCATACGTGGTGTAGGTGAAAATACTATAATAACCGGAATAATATCCGGAATAATGAGATAGTTGGTAACTCAGTTGTTGAGTGGCCGGGTGTCTTTCAGCAGATGATGCAGCGCTCGATATTTATGAATTTCCGTGTTATTGAAAGTTAGTATCTATGGTATTCCAATCATGATGTGACGAAACCATTGCTTTCTCAAATAAAACGTAATTCAATTATGTTTTAGTCGGAAAAACTAACTTTGTAATAATGTATTTTCTGTTCCGTTCTGTACTGAGATAAGTACGTTCGATTCCGTAGTTCAATAACAGTTAATAAAATGATCACTAACAGATAAACGTGTTAACCGCGAGTGGGTACCTTCATTACATTGATTAAATGTTGCAACTAACACAATCGACGGGTACTTAGCTAGACGGACTGTAGCCCACATGTCGTCAATGATGGAATATTACAAGTAACGGAGGCCTTTGTCGGTCTCTGGGCACTTTTCCAAATCCCGGTCCATTACTGGAACCTTAACAGAAAACGGGGATTTAAGCCCAGGCTTGATGGTCGAGTTGACGATAACTTTCATTTATAAGTGTCATAGAAATGTGAATATTGTATTTCTATTATAGATAAACTTATAATAAAAGTGCTTGGCATTATTAAAAAGGTATTTTCACTTCTGAAAAGGTCACTAACTCGGCTGAGAGAAAAGGGCAACTTGCATATCCTTAGTGTTCAGTGTGGCATTGGCCCTTACGGACCCCGTCTGTTGGTGCTGACATCTCTTTGAGGCGCGCGTGGAACACAACGCGCCGTCGACCCGGGCCTGGTCCTAATCGGAGGGCGAGCTACCCATTGCTCACCGTCCGCAAGCCTAGATACTATTTAAATCAAAATAATGTTATAGAATATTGGTTACATCATTCTTTTCTACCTATACGTATGTGAGAACGACGTACACGTTAGAAGCGTCCAGCGCAGAAATATTTAAGTCAGTACTTAATTAAAATAAGTGAAGAGATGACGAGACCCAACTGATGACGCCTGTTCACTAACATAACTCATGGCTCAGCGCCATTCAATTCAACCATTTTGAAGGGAACAAAATGATCCAACACACGTGCCACTATGTGCGAGACAGTTAAGTGAGCTGCATGACATTCTTAACCCGCAATGAAATTATTACTACTGGGTATACCATTTTCTGGGTAACCCAGTAAATGATGGCTTTATATTGCATAGCGAATCACAGATGCGCTATGTAATTATATAATTCTTGCTAGTTTCTGCCCGTGGAAGTCAACTAAATCATAAAACATTTCCAATGGCACTCGGCAATAGTGCAAGTTTCTATCAGTCAAAGATTTTTTGTAATCGGATCAAAACTTCCAGAGTATCTCCTACAAACAAATAATTTTAGTTCTTTATAAAATTAGTTTAGACTTAGAGAGAGTTCTTAAAAATAAGTGTGCCGTCGTTTCAAACTCCGTTGGTTTTGTAAAAGACGACTGAGATTCAGTCAGTGGAATAGGCAGCAACATCCTTTTTTGTACCAATAAACATGATTAGAAATCTGTATGCCTAGTGGTTATGATGTCTATAGTGAGCTAGGTATTAGATCACCAACCGGTTTTCCAACGTGGTGTTTTCTCTTTGACAGTTCTATGTTCAGCAGTAAATTGCGAAAAATAGTAGAAGATAATACTATTAAGTAGTAGTACCGACAAGATTAACATGCTTTAGTTCATCTACAAAGGAGCTCGTGGCTAAGTAATAACAGCCGCACGGGTCGATCAGGTCAAGCTACGCTTGCCGGGGTTGGTCTGTGGATGGGTGACCATCTTTACATACCGAGACTACTCCGTGCCTCGGAAAGCACGTTTTAAGCCGTTGGTCCCGGCTGTCATTCTTGGCAGTCGTGTGACAGTCGTGACGGGTCGTCAGAATCTCGAGAATCTGACAACCAGTCTTACCAAGGGGTATCGTATTACCCAGTTAGTGGTTGTGGAGGTTAGATAGGCAGTCGCGCCATTTAAAATACTGGTATTCAGCTGCGTCCGGTAAGACTGGAAGCCGACCTCAATATAGTTGGGAAAAGGCTAGGCAGATTGATTAGTTCATCTAAAAAACGAAGCTGTCTCTTTAAAGCGCTCTCATAATGTTGCAGGGTAAAGTAATTCATTTACGGAGCAGTCAGTACCCACATAGACTAGAGACCTTTGGTCTTTAAGCGACTATTAAATTAGAACTGCAAAGAGAACTATGCGCTCTGTATGTATAAAATAATTTACATCAAGTTACGTTTCAGTATCGTTGACATTATATATGCAGATGACGATACCCGAAAATGGCAGGGCTTTAACAATATCTGATTATTGTTCTGATAAAATTGAGATAATGTGGTCATTGAGACGTTATCGCATTCTATATTTAGAATAAAAGTTTGCTGAGGAGAAAAAATAAATATGGCCGTGGGAATTGGTAAGGGTGTCACGTTTCAGGCTCGTACGTGGTGCGTCGCGCCTCAATCGAAGAGTAGCTACGTGTCCGCCGCTCTGCTGGGGGCTGGGGCACCGCGCGCCTCGCGCTCCACACAGTACGTGCCGTCTTCTCGACAACCCCATAATACATGAATGTGTTCCCCCGACACACTTAACGTCCACACTTCAAAACGTTCATTCACTCAACCTTTCATTACATTTTCTACAAAATCTGTCCCAAGCTAAACAGGGTGGTTAAATAACGAAATGTACCGAATTAGGCTTAATTTGAATATTTAAGGTCGAACGAATAATAATGCTAAAACTGAAAAATGTCGCATTACTGGAGTTTCTAGGTACGTATTTAATTATTTTAACGTTTTCATTTCAAAGAAAGCTCGGCTTTTGTGGTTTTCATAATTGGTTGTAAACATGCGAATTATAACTATGTGAAAATGAATAGGAATTGTGAAATTTTGGATATTTTATTGCATGAGCTTATGTCGGTACTGTTTTATCTGTTTGAGATTTTATTAAAATTACTTAGTTTTAATAATAAACAAAACCTAATATACCTAGGGATTGTAAGACGTCTTTACAAATAATTTAAAATATCGCATGGGTGTCTTTATGAAACAGACGGTAAACTGTACCTAGATAAAAACTGATGGGAAGGAATAAATTCTATGTTGGATTATCGGTGAAATAATATGAGAATTATCGGTGAAGTAATCAAAGGTTTTACTTTTTTGTTTCTAATAGTGCGATGGGTAGGGTCCAGAAGTATTAAACCCACTTACAGAGCAACTCTATGACCATTTTTCGTGAAGAGCCACTCTTAACGGACAAGATATACAGTCGAACCTGGATAAGCAAGTATTCAAGGGACCGCGATTTCTTTTTCGCTTATATAAGTTTCTCACTAACTTGAGTTTCCAGCTTATAGAGGTACAAGACTGGCCTTTCTCACTTATATAGTTTGAAGGTCGTTGGGAAGATGCAATTCTAGTTCCACAAAATTTAAGAATGAGCCATAAATAGCAGATGTTAAATTACGCTTGACTTTCGCTTATAGAGGTACAGAAAAGTAGCAGTCTCAGTTATAGCGGCCCGCGAGCGAAAACGACTTTCTCTTATAGAGGTTTCTGTTTCTCACATATAGAGGGTTTAGAGGGTTTAAATGATGGGACCTCACAATTATTCTCATTTATAGAGTTTTCTCGCTAACCCAGTTCTCACTTACTCTAGTTTGACTGTATTGGGTACCTTCAGGTGATTTTAGTTAGTTTCATTAACTTTCACGAGTGCGGTAGAAATGTATATACCGCATATCCTTTTGCGTCAGTGATTCGTAAAAGCCTGAAGGCTGTATTGTAGCTTATGCGTAAGTAGTACCCGTATTCAAATTTATCATGACGCAGCTGAAAATTTTAACCTAAGAGTATTACTAAAGTACTATCTTCAAAGTTCAATTAAATGTAAACGTCATGTTTTGGTCTGTACGATAATTACCAATAATTTCAAGTGGGGTCGGTTCGGGTTCCAAATATTGTCGCGTATCCAGAATAGGAATCTAAATGCTACCCTAGAGCCGAGTCACGACACACACCTACTTATAATTAGCCCCAGTCGGAACAGGCTTGTGACGGACTCTGTTGGCGACAGAATATTGTCACTTGTCGTGCGGAATACTGGAATGGACAATGCATTCGGGATTTCATCCGAATTTGCCGCTCCTGTTCATGCTGCCGTAAGCCTAAATTATGGAGCTCAATTGTCGTAGATCGACTACCGATGAAGTTATTAGGTACCTGTGTGTGCGGCATACGCTCTATGTGTCGGTTTAATAGTTCTATTTATGAGTAGATATAAGCTTAACAATTTAAACGATAATGTTTTTAATGTATGCAGATTTATTCGTAAATACTCTGATAACAAAGCGAATTCTCTGAAGCAAATTCTGTTGTGTGGTAACTTTCTAATATAAGCACCAGCTTAGTAGGAGGCGGTTGTATAAAAAATCATCCCTAATTTTCGCTTAAAAACATTTAATGATTACCGCATACAAAGATTCCGACTGCGCCTGTGACTCCTGTTTGTTTGAGTTTCCGTTTTCCGCTTGTCCCGAAAATTACAAAGTAGAGTTGGTTTTGATACAGCTTTTACTACACCCCAAAACGTTTTTCAAAAAAGTTTTTTTATGTTTTACCATGGCAGACTTCTTTTCACCTAGACTTACATAGGTTATTAAACTTGAAGAAAGTTGAAGGGTACCTAATGCGGAGCTAATAAGTACTTACCAATTTGGGGCACATCATAGGGTCGGTTGGAGCGCGAGGCTCGCAACATCATCTGGCTGGCTATTTCCGAAGGCAGCTGATGCGGGGCCCGCTTGTTGGTGCGCGTGCGGCGGCGCTCGTTGCTGAGCGCGCCCGGCGGCAGCGGCGGCGGTGCGTGCGCGTAGTCGGCGCCTCCTTCGGCCTCGAACAGCTCGCTTAGCGGCCGGGAGCGCGCCAGCTCGCGGCCGCTGCGCCACTCGGCCGGGTAGCGGCGCGGCGCCGGCTCGGCCACCGAGCGCAGCGCCAGCGCCGCCAGCACCGTGGTCACGCAGCACACGCGCATGCTGACCGCCCGCGCCCCCCACCACACGGGCATCGCCTGCTACTAAGTACACAACACGATGAGAGCACCCGCTGGGCGCATGCCCGACCACATTATTCGACCTTCACCGCTTATAGACGGACCTTTTCCTTTTCCGCTTCAGTTCAGAGGTCTCAGGATGAGACTAGTTTTAATGTTTATTGACGTCCTTTATCTGAAACAAATGAAAAATATTTGAAATCAACAGACTGAAGACGCGTTGTTACCTACAGTGCGTTCAATATAAAGTGAACGGTCTGTACTGGCTATACGGTTGACATAGGCGGTAAAGCAATAAAAAAATCATGTCCCAAGGAAATCAATTCGAAAGTATAAGAAAGTATTTTGCTATTCGCCCATACCTTAAACGAAATATACCTAACAAATAATGTATTTACGTGAATAAACTGACCAGATTCTATTTCATTCAATAAAACACATTCACGCTTTACTTACAAAAGGTCTGATTTCTGTTAGTAAATTGGATTTTATACGAGTAAAATGATTTGTAAGACAAACAATACGACAGTTAACAAAGTTTTGTAACCTTTTCTGCGCTTGACCGAAATATTGTTTGTGTAGAGTACTCCGTCCTGCCGATATGGCTACTTCTAGAAAGAATATAATTAAATACTTAACAAGTTAAGTGAGTACTCACCACTGCTATAATGGTGTCAAATTAGAGAATTCTAATTATGTATTAGGTTTATATGTGTGTGCAAACGAAAATGATATAATTGACGTTAAGTCTTGTCTAGTTTGTTCCTGGACTAAAGTAATAGGATTGATGTAGACCCAACACAACATACCGCCGATATTACCGTTGAGGATACTGAAAATGTGGAAAGTTTTACAATAAAAACAAATTAACTGTGGTCTAAGTGCGGCTTTCGCGTCTGTTCTACGGCGACTTTCAGTATGAAACTTTATCCTTAATCTTATTTGTAAGGTTGACTGAAGAGAATCGCGAAGTAATATTAAAGAACTCGTAATTAATTACAAACAACGTAACTGATCGCTGACTATCGTATTCACTGTAACAAACTTTGACTCAATGCGTTTTCACTTACTTCTACCCAGTTTTTTTTTTGTTTGTCGCGGTGGGTTATACCTTCTAACAAATATTGTTCTTATGATTGGATCGGATTCTTATGATTTCTGTTATAGCAAAATGGAATGTATTATTTAGTATGTTGATATTTTGCATCTCATCTCAGCCTTAGCAAAGTTTTATTTGAGGAGTAAAATATTCAGATTTCATGCTAGAGTCACGTCTCGAACGTGCGCGAGGAAACTTGTTATCATCATCTTCGTTCTATAAGCATCTCTCATGTAAGATTGTGATGTTTACAAATGTTTACTTTAGCAGAACAGTCATAAAGTTGTTGGCGTAAAGTGTGAGGAAAGCTTAGTTCTGTGGCAATAAATTATGAACATACAAAGGGATAGTTGTGAGTTTGCGACAAGGCTTGCTACTCGCTGGAGAGTTGCAACATCACCGAGACTGTCTACTGACAGGTAACAGGTTAATAACGTAGTTGTAGCAGTCCGGCGACGGGAAGCGTCACGGGTCGGCGCGCACTGGCCAGCAACTCTGCGGTCACTAATCCGCTTGCTTTATAGCGTGGCATTGGCACCTATTCTGTACGGCACTGTATAAACTAAATGCAAACCTGAATTACTGACGCCTTTTAGCATGTATGGAAATAACTAACGAAAAAAGAATAGAGAAAACCAAAAAGAAACGAAATAAAGAGCTGACTTTGTTCATAAAAGGAAAACTTTGCTTTGTCAAAACTTGTTTGAAAGTTTTAACTAAACATAATTTAATAGTAGTTTGTTCTTCTTTTAGTTAATTTTCTTCTTTCTTGTTTTATCCACATATACTTAGAATAATATAATTGTATAATTTTGGTAAAATGTGCTTATCGTGATAACATGCTGAGGTACTGCGGCATTGAGCAGCTAATAAGCAGGCGCCCCATCTGATGGTACCGAAGTAGTCAGTGCCGCCGCCTACGGATACCTGCTATTTCAGGGGGATCGCAGGTGCTTTATCCTCATAGAGATAAAGTTTAAATACCTCATGTGCCGCAGAGTAGCAGAGTTACTAAGCGAAGAAATAAGTATTTCCCCGGGCAAGGTCTTTTATTAAGAGCTCCATAACTACTCCTACATCTAAACAAATTTATAGCTTATTTGATATGGTGAAATGTATCTAAAAACAGTCTAGGCTGACTGGACTGAAATTGCGAGTACAAAATAAAGAACTAGCAGTGTTGGTTTCAGAAACATGGGCACCTGCTTTTTCGTTGGATAGTGTCCATCATTATTAGACTCTTGTGAATGTGGAGATCGTTTGTGAATTGAACCACGAACCACGTGCTACCTGTATCGCGTAGGTTTTAAATGTCACACCGGTATTAACTAGTGACTGATTAGATTACTATACTACGCCTACGGGCCGGTGTGCCACTATCTGTGGGGTTTGGCGATTGTTTCGCTTTCGACAGATTTTTGACGGCTTATGAATCATAATTGTGGAGATTTATGGTAATTAATTGGTATGTGGTCGTATGTTTTGTATGTCACTTTACAGTAGTGGTAAATCTGGTGCTAATAGAAAAACAAACTTATTGAGATTTCATACAGCTTGTCATAGGAAGACCTGTGTTTCTTAGTAAAAAACTGCTGAAGGTTCAGCTTTAAAGTGCTGGGTTTCCTATCATATCTGCTAATTCCTCTATCTCAGCGCAAAAATCCAAAGTAATTGGCCTTCATAACGTAACTGAATCACAAGCAACTTTCCGCATATGCGATCCCGACTGTTAATTTGCTAATATAAATTAATTGCGGTTAGTCTCGGCTTGGGGCGCTACTGGATACTTTATCTTTCTTCTTCACATTATTAAGCCACTGATGAGCTCCATAATTCGTCTGTTAACGAAGTATTATTCTCATAATTTACCACACATACGTACGAATAAGCGTGATGATTACTTCTTTGTTTATTTTTAAGTTCTCGCTTATTGTTGCATTACGCGTAAATACTAATGTTTCTCGAGACTGTTCTTGTTACCATAATATGATAATAATGAATACGTAATTAATTTTGGGTTAACAAACAAATAAAATTCATTTCAGTGAAATGTCTATCCATCAACGCTAATTGTTGCGTAACAATTACTTGGAGGCGTCTGACGATGAATAATCCACTATCCAGTGATCCGACAATATCCATTTACATCACATAGCTCTGTTTTTTAATGTTAATTTAAAATCAGCAATTAATTACCTATTATTACGTTACGACTGTTTCATGGAAAAGATGGTTTCATCCGTTAATACCAAAAGAGCTTGTGTAAGGTTCATCAGTAATTACTTTATGCAATAGCGGCACTATTAATTATCTGCTCTAATGCAAATGTTACACAAATCGTTTTGGTTCCTACATGTGGCTTCTGAATCACAGACCTTTAAAAGATGCTAGAACTCAACTCTGAGTCTGCACTGCCAGTATCAACATTATATTACATTTTTACTGTGGATACGGTCGTTGCAAGAGTGTAAAAAAATAACACTACATAAGCTTATATTTTTGCTCGCTTTATAAGTGCTAGCAGGTGTCATCTTGTACTAACGCAAATAAAATAATCGAAAGCCTTGTTTCAAACTTGTACGTCAAATAGTTCCGAGCACACAAACGAACACGGTAGAGATTTCTTAAGTGTTCCGTTTTGCCAATTTTGGCACGGAATACTAAAAAATTAAAAGGTTAAACAAATCTGACCGATGACGTTTCTTATTATCAGATGAAACGAAGATGTTTTCTAGGACCAGTAATCTAGTACAGTTCATAGTTCTTCAGATAACCATTTTGTCATTGATTCCTAATGAGAATTAGTAATATAAACACTCCAAGAATCGGTAAAGAAGTGACAAGCGGCGAACTTGGCTTATCTCATCCCGTAGGAGGTAACAGATCATCACATCTACCCTCAGTGCCCTAAAGCGATGTATAGCGTGGACTTACCTATGACGGATACTTTCTACCTGTATTTTCGGCAAATAAATGATTCTTATTCTTATTTCATCTATCAAAGAGAACGTTGTAACAATCACCAACTTTGGTAATTGACATATAGATAGCTTATAACAATTTGTGGTCATTAGGAGGTCGTTGATACTCTTTATTATTGATGTAATCACCTATTACAACTCCCACGAGCAGAAAAGGAAAGGTGTGGCTATTCTTTACCAGGAATAACAGGAAAGGTTAGCAGTTAATTGCCGAGAAGAAAGAAATAGCAAGTAAGAGAAAAAATCTCCGAGATTCTGTATTTCTTTTTATCTGAAATACCTGCTTTAGGTAAGCGCGAGCCTGTGCCCAAACACACTTGAAACGAAATTGGCGGCGATTTGCGCTTCAGAAGTTGGTCCGCGTCAATACATTCGGTGCCGGGCGGCACTGAGTTTGTTAGGAATGTCGTCAGTACTTGAACACCACCCGACGTAGTTCCACTTCAATACATTAATTTAATAACTCCGATATTATTAGTTCTTACACTTGGAACTTTCAAAGGCTAAATAAAGGGTCAAAGCGAAGAAATGCTTTTAAAGGAAGATTTACCCAAGGATCCCGAAAACCAATAACCCAATTTGTTGATTCGTTACTCTAACTTAAACTGTAGCAACGGCACCAAGTCAAAACATGGTATGTTTTGTACCTAAAATAACAGTTTAGACAATCTTGTTAGATACCTATCATGTTTTGATAACTAGATAAAGAGTAGTTAATTATTATCTGTACCTTTGTATGCATACTATTTACATAAAAACACCCACTAATTGGTGTGGAAGCAGAAACCCAAATCTTAGCTAAGGAATATTCAAACATCGAAGAAATCGAAAATCGAAGGGGTTAGATACATGAAAAGACAGGAAATATAAATATATTTTAGCCTTTCTAATGTAAGAACACTGAATTCTATAAGGGCCGAAACCTGTGGCGTGGCTATATTTATAATCGGGTGGTGCGCGGTGGGCCGTTGACGTCATCGCGAGGGTCGCGAGCGCCGAGGGCTCGGGTGGGAGGGAAGGGGGGCGACGGCGCGCCCTCCGATACGCACTTGCAAATTCGCACCTCCATGAATGGAGGAATTAAATTATCCTTAGCCGCGCGCCGAATTTACACGGACCTGACTTGGAACGCCAAATGCCTTTTTAATATGTATTTGTTCTCCAGGTTTACGATTATTGAAACCGTGACTCATTTTTATCCACCTGAGATGTGAGGGCGACAGACAAAAGTAGTTAACAGCAGTGAAATGAAATCTCTTTCAGCTCAAACAGATTTATTGTTCAGAAAGAACACTTGTAACTGAACTACAAATTAACACTAATTTTCAATGGTAAGGTTTTCTAGTTGGAAGAACTTCACCTACAACATTCTCACCCATTATGGACGTTTTAGACGGAGTTATTACCTGAAGACGAAGTACGATCGATAGATCGAGATCGTAGAAACAATTTCCTTTGAGAAAACTAAACAAAATTTTACCGTAACGACGCTGCTATAAAAACTGCTACATATTTAAAAACTGGCGTGTATTTAGAACTGTACAAGTTCAAAATCGGTTTTTATTGCTTTGCATAAACTTCAAGAAGCCAAGGAGATTTACATTATTAGTATACATGATGGTGGTTTGTAAGTGAACCTTTTGTTCTCCAGGATCCACAAACGGATTTCCGTGCATCGAATCAGATTTCGCTTTCTACATTTAAAAATAAACTAGAATCGAATTATGAACCTCCTACTCTTTGACGTCGGTTAAAAAGGAGCGTCATTTTCAGTTTGTTACGTTTCAATTTATCATGATTTAGTTGAAATATCAAAGTATTTTTGTACGACGTTGCTTGGTGAAAAAGTGGAGCATCAAGAGTGTCCTCGACGGTGACCGACGCGCCGAGCGCCTCCGACCGCCACCAGCGTCGGTGCGCGGTGCGTGCGCTTCAGTAAATTGGTCTGTTCCGTGTCCCCACAATAATTCCACTTGATGTGGGTTTCCATTCAATTACACGTATCACGCAACACGCTGCTTAACCAAACTACGGATAAAAAACTATGCAAATAAATACAAAAGTTTTCTACTGATGAAATATAACCGTAAAACTATATTTGGCCTAAAGATTTTGTTAACTATCAACTACGTTATACCGTCTATGGTGAGGAGTTATTTCTTAGTAAGAAATACGATACTATATTAATATAATGAAAAACGTATATAATATGTACCTAAGAAGACCAGTAACAAAGCCACGTACGTGACTGGTGTTACGACGGCTATATTTTCTTGCTTGCGGTGCGGTGCGGCAGCGTAACAAAATAAGCCGGGATACATACTGCTCAGTAGGCTTGTATAAATCTGTGAAGTGATATTGTAACATTTTTTCATTCCTGTAAATTATTTTAGGTCATGTTCAGTCTATTACGCATATGAGTCAACTTTTCGGTGCTTCAGGGATTTCATTTTTCCTTCTAAAAGTCTTCCATACAAAAGTCACGAAGAATCGATGCGTCCCATGAGCTCCAACTTTTGAGATTATATTTCAGATATGATCCCGGTTTTTATTATTATGAATCCTGTATTCTGTTTCAATCATACAAAAAATATGATTCATATAATGTCATTTATTTCAAGTATTATCGTCGGCTGTTAATCTGATTGTGTTACAATTTCATTAACTTGAGTGAAGCAGTATATACATTTCATATATTAATTCGTTGGCTAACGTCGGATAAACGGCTTTTATATTCAGGATCTTATCAGCCAAAATTGCACTAACAGCGGTGTGTTTAATTAAACCGTGATATATCTTGTTTTATTGTTCTGCTATTTGTTCTGAATTCATGGGTTCATCTTGATTTGAGTAATTTGTGGTATTAATTTTGTAATATCAACAGAAACAATAGCCGAATGAGCGAAAAATTACATATTTAGGAAAAATCTAATGTTGTGATATAACGTTTATGTGTGATTGAGAAGGGCAATAAGTAGCGACAGGTGTCATGTCAGACATTACTCAGTGACGCCTGGCGCTACGTGGAGACGGCAATCGTCACGTTTGAGATGAGTGAAAAGCGATGAAGTATCTCGCATGTTTATTACCACTTGCGACATGAGCTTAAGTAACATGAAACACTTTTACATAATAATTATGTAAAAGTGTTTCATCAAACTAAGTATTTTCTGTTACTAAATACAGTCGTAGATAAGGTTAGTATTCGAAAGGTTATTGCCCTCTTATGTAGGTATACTATTTAAACTATAGGAATATCAATATACCGCCGTCATCTTATTAGGTATGAATTATTAATATCGAAAGAATATGTTATTCTTCTCCTAAGCGTATGTATAGCGTCAGAGGAGAACACAATAAGTTGAGACATTGTGGATGTAAATGATATGACGAGCTCCGCCAGCAGCAATGTCTTCACTGTGCTGCCAACCTACTTGGCAGACCTTTACTTTATGCTAAACTTTCTGAAAGTAAACCCATTTCAGCAACTTTTGTAGAAATATTTTTAAGCTGACCAATGCTTGAAGTTGAATAAAATTAACACTATACGTTTCTTTGTGATAAAATTAGCTGTGATAGTACGTTTTGTTTTTGTAGGTATAGGTACCTACAACGCTCTCAGTGCGTGCACTTAGAATTGTCTATTTAAGTCTCGGGAAATAAATAAATTTAGTAATAATTATACTCCTCACTTTAATGTCTATCACTAAAGTGGTTATTTAATTTATTATCACTCACTTGAAGCATAAATCGACTTAAGCGACACTAACCAAATACTGTTCTAAATGTTCGTATTCGCTAAAGAGCGCTGCTGATCAATGACAGTATATGTGCCAATACATAATAGTGGTAGCGGGCAATACATAAGCAATCTGTGCGACTACGCAGCCAGTTGCACGTTATTGTGATCGGTCATCGTGATAGACATTTCATTGAATGTGGTTTTACTTCCCGGTTGCTTAGATTTTATTATAAATTACAAAGTCGTGTTTGTCGCCGAGCGAAGAGTAGTTACTCAGATAAACTTCAAACGTTACCAATTGCATCGTAATAATTATATAAAGCGTACGTGCAACAATAAGATATGTAAGATAAGTGTCGTAATTGCTAATGTAATTGTATTAGATAACATGGCTTAGCTTTGTCATCGAGGAAGTAATTAAAACGCACGTATGGCGACACGACAAGGGAGTGAATTCGTCCAACATCTAAATTATTATGTAAATAGAGATGTGAAGTGGCCGAGTCGTCGGCGCGCCGAGCGTACAACATTGTGCCGCTAACCTAATTGGCGGCGATTCTTCGGGAAATGTAAATTTTATGAGGATCATGTTCCCTCCTCATTCTCCCCACATTCTATTCAGTAAGGTCTCTATCTACACCGTAATTAATTGTTAAGTTTATCTCGAGGAAGGATTTGTCTAGGATGAAGATAGTTACGCTTTTGTATGTTCGATATTGCCTATAACATGTTGATGTATCTAGGTGACAGGTGTGATTGCGCGGATGAGGTATGATCAGGATGAATGAGAGGTGGTTTAGTCTTTGTTCTCGCATATCATCTGGTGTCGATCGGACGGGTTGAATGATTGAAGGTGTTTGGGGTACGATAGTTCGGGTAGCCGGGGGTGGGCGGAGGGCGCGTGCGATGTGTCAGGCTGGCGCTTTGTTTGCGTCGGCTCAACGCCGCCGCTATTCACTGGCAATTTCAATGGATTTTCTTGCGATGTTGATCTCTGGCTCTACGAATTATTAAAGGAAACTATATAGGGTTAGTCTTAGCTACATCGCTTTAGCTGGTGTTGATGTATTTACCTACTTTGCAACAAAAATAATGTACGTGTAAATAGGTACCACTGACGAATTAGAACATGAATGAAAACAGCTATCATTTTCCACACTGTTGGGACTTTTCGTTCAATCGATTACAAACTTACTATACGGAACCATATTCAAAGATAAAAATAAATAACTAAGTACGAGAGTATACATACCTTAGACGTACCATATACTTACATTCTCAAACGTGTATAGCTAAAACTAATTTCCTTTGGAACATCTTTGAGCCAAGATTTATATTTAACGGAACGACGACGTTTGCGGATGTTTAAGATGTTTATTTACTATCAGGCTTGGAAAATATATTTGTAGCTAGAAAAGCGATAAGCGAAATAGCTTGAGTTAAAATGGGTTCAATTATATCAATAAACTATAGTTGTTTCAACTAAATCAATTAGGGGAATTAAATTTATAAGCAGTTTGTCCCCGATATTGTGAAAAAGTTATCGCAAACACTACCTGATTAATGGCCATTGTTCAAAATTGTCCAACACAATATTTTGATCAGCTTAAAAACGTTTCGATTCAATATTTTAGCAGAGAGTCAGAGCGAAAAAGGATTCACTGACGAATTCGTATTCGGCACGCAACCTTTACGTTACGATACGTTGTACCTTTCCTTTTTCATCCACCGTTGTCGGATATTGACGGGTGGAATGTGCGCCTTTATCTCTTGTTCACCTGACACAGAGGTGGCAACCCTAGGTGAGCGGGATAGGGATGTGCAATATTTTTTGTTTGCGCACGGTTTCACAAACACAAATCAAGTTGGAATGTCCCGGATTAAACGCTTACAGATTGCACTTTGTTGAGTTTGTGCAACCAAGAGTATTTTGTAACACAGTTATACAAATATATTGACCTGAAGTTGGACCCAACTGTTTCTATTTGCTGACCTTTGTTTCTCTAACAAACGTCCTGATATTCTGCCATGAGAATTAAATCAACTTAAGCTAAAGGTTATGTTTGCATATCAAAGGACGCATGTGTTTAGTTCTGTTGCTACCTGTTCAATTTAGCCCACCTTATGTTGTTAAGTTCAAGATTGAATATGACTCTCCAAATCCCAGCTGTGGAGTATGATAAGTGCATCTAATACACGCACAGTCACCTTTAGCTTACCTATAGGGGTTAACGAGAGCGTGCACCTCTAGTGTAACTGATTGCGCTGACCTAAAGTAATTGTAGTACATTAACTAATTTGGCTTTCCAAAAATGTATGTGTAGACAAATTGAATCATTAGTGTAGTCTAATATATTCGTATGAATTCAAGTTTTGAAGCAAGCTGAGTCGAGGCTTCATTTCGTGGCTATTTAGGTATTATAATCGTGCATTGTTGGCACTCACATGCACATTGTGAGCTGCGCCTTGCATGTCAATGATCTCAGTGCGTTATAGCACCGAGGTTGTGCGAGCGTTGTGAAACGCGTTGTCACATATTTTTATTAGCTTCACGCTTTTATTCGTTCTTACATACATATTAAGCATAAAATTGCTTTTGCTGGTTACTTGGTAAATAATTGTTAGGGAAACGAAGAGTATTAAATGGGTAAATACCTACTACCTGGATTGGATTTTTACGTTGATTAAATGTAATTATTTCGTTGCTATCACCCACTCAATGTGGGACATATTCGAGGTTATGATTTTTTTTTGTAAATGTTCCATAAACTCGAAAATAGAACACGTAAATGTTACAAAATGTTTTGCTCATTGTGAGAATAAAGAAGGATTTCTACTAGTTATGTCATTTGTGCACATAGCTTCAGGCATGTGAGTCGCTGTGAGCTCTGCCTCTGAGACTTTACAAACTCGCACAAAAGCTATTTATTCTCCAATTAACGTTACAGTAATGAGAGAACTTTACCTGTTCCAACAACACATTATGGTTACAGAAATTACTTTAAAAAAATCTTTGTCTACAAACACCATATTCTTTCGGTAACAATTTAGTGGATTTAAAATTAATAAACGGATAATAAGAATTATAATTAAGCATTCCTGCTTGAAAAAGACCTCAAGGAGGCACAACAAAGCCATTTCGTTGATTTTATTACCTCCAGCCCAGTGCACGCCCGTCCTTGGACACTGGATGATAAAAATGTCCAAATAGATAATAAAACATGGTTTATGTGGGTTGAAGAAACAGAAAAAATGCATTTTCTTTAGCTATTTTTAGACGTTTCAATATGAAAATGTACGATTTCAGCATAGCTCCCCGAAAAGCTATGCACTTTATATAACTAAAAGTTAAATTAAGCTATAATATGCCAAGGTGGTATTTTTCCTAACCTAGGCATAGTACTTTGCTTGGGTTAGGTATTGTATTAATATTCATTTTAGTTATTTTTTAACTTCGTACGTTCGCTTTATAGTGCTCAACTTGGAGTTTAAAAGTAGTTTTCCTACTATGAAAGTTGTGACAAATTATGTTATCGACGTCACTCCAATGTTGACTTTCAGATTTACCTACCTAATCCGAAAAAGAAAATCCTTTTCATTTAAGGAGAAGGGGCGAATGCGGGTTCTCTCGTATACTGTGCTCTATAACAAAGCCAAGGGAAAGCGGCTTTTCAACAAACGGCGGATTAACAAATGTTTTAAGAGTCAGTTGATTGAATGAAAGAATTATAATTTATAATGGTGCAGTGACTTTCTTATGTATACAGCCTAAAAGAAAATTCCAAATAATAGAAAGATAAGAGACAATTAAGTAGACTTTCCAAAATAAAAACTTGTATAATAATTGGTGTTTTGAGCAAGGACGAGACGTCTGTGTCCTGTGACCTCCTGTCAGATAATTTCTGGCGAAATAATGTTCGTCTATCTATTTATGAAACCCGTTTATGCTTCACTTTCTGATATAAGATAGTAAGTGTAGATAGAGTGGTTTCATAACCATTTATTTTAAAATATAGATTTTCTGCCTGACCGTACAAATCACCGTAATTGGAAGTGAAATATCTGGTATTATTATTCGGGTCCAGTTGACTTGAGCCGAACTGTCACTGACCCTTACTTAAGACATGGGGTCTCAACTAGAACAAATTATAATTAGTCTTGAAAAATAATCATAGATGGCAGCATAGGTAACAATTATGAAATTAACAATCACTAAAAAGCGATAAACGGCAGATTTTGGCTGAAGTAAGATTAGAAAAAATCAAAACTTCCTTGTTTAATGCTGATTTATCTATTCAAACTCATAAATCTCGTATTTTCAACAAAAAAGATAAATGAAACCCTTTACTTCAATTCCACCCATACTTCAACCCATATAATGATAAAGTAGCCATCTGTTAATCATTTTGTGTAGAGCTCTTCGCAATAGATGGCGTTTTAGAAAGAAAGAAAGAAAAATGCGTTTATTGGCATTACAGCAGAAAAATACACCTTATAACTTAAAAAATAGGAAACAATGATAATGCCAATAGGGCCTCAGCTCAGCATAAATGTAAGATGGCAACACAAAGTGTACCACCTGACGCTGATTTTCAGGTGCAATCCACGAGTACCATACGCTAGAATAATAAAGACAGGGAAGTGTGTGTCCGTTTTAATAAATTAACAGAATAAATTAAAGGTTTTACTACTTTAAAAGATAGGATAACATGAAAAGCTCACAAAATCAAATAAAATGTTGTGACATACATCAGTGTGTTTTACTCAATTTGTCATCACGTTTAGTCGGAAATTCAAAAAAAAAATTGTCAGGTACCTACGTTACATAGAATTGAAAGAAAACTATCAACATGGTTTTGGTAAGTACCTACCTACCTACTATTTTTTTCATTTTGCTGATCTACTAAGCTTAATATAAAAAAAACTGGCCAAGTGCGTGTCGGACCACGCACAATGAAGGGTTCCGTAGTTAAAATGCATTAATCCCAAGAACAAACTTAACACTACAACAACAATATTGAGAAGTTTACTATGTTATTTTAAGACCATAGACTTCTTATAGGTTTTCCTGTAACCTAAAGTAAAGAGTAAAGAACAATTCTCTGCATTATTTTCAATTTTTTTGGCTCAATAGTGTGGAGATAAGCCCCCCCCCCCCCCCTTTATCTCCACACTATCGAACCAAAAATGTTGGTAAATTTTCATAAATGTTCTTAAATATCTTTAAAAGTTTATTTAGCTTAAAATTATTTTAAAAAAAAATATTGAGATCTCCGCAACAAGTCCTTTCATTTGATATGTCACACGGTTCAGTTTGCAAAACTTTTTATTTTCTTATTTGCCGCCAAATGTAACCCCAAAATTCTAAATTCATTTAGTTACGTTACAAAAGAAAAAAAAAATAAGAACTAAAATTCACAACAACATCTCGACTTCACGTGCAAAAACAGTACTGTATTTTTTTTTCTTTTGCTTATATCTCAAAAATGGTGCGTCCTATCGCAAAAATAATGAAAATTTCGACCCCCTTTATGGAACCACTAAACCACTAACCCTGAACATGTAGGTAATATTTTTTCATGTTTTCCATACAAAAAGTGAAAAATCCCATATAAAACACGTTGAGGCAGTCCAACATGCTCCGGCTCTAAAAAAATCTTGGTTTAGGGCAAACAAGTACACTTTTTTTTTTTTTTTTGAGACTGGGAAATTATCAAATAACTTCTCCCGCTATGGGCGGAGTGGGAGGGTGTGTCAGACTTTCACTGACTAAAACCCACCCGTGTTCCTTCCGTTGCCTGTGTGCCGAGACCACGATATCCCTTTCGGACAAACCCGCAACCCCAGCAGAAACAAGTACACGTGCAGGCGCGATTGTCAAATTCGATTTTAATTGTGTCAAAATTATTTTTAAATGTTGAGCTTTTTTTTTGTAGAATAGCTCCAACCTATGTTTTCAAAAACATTTACTATCTTAATGAGTTCGGACGAAGAAGGCGTGTTTTCAGTTTTAGGGTTTTAGCAATAGGTAGTAGATTTGGTAACGAGGAGAAGAAAATCTAGATTTAAGCATTGAAATGCAAAAAACCCATAAAGAAGCATTCGCAGCAGCGTGAAAATTGCTAGCTCACTCACACAGAAATGAAATTATTCCGCCAACTCGAGATATTTTATTTAGTTGTATTCTTATTACTTGTCCTTGAACGGACCGTGCCATGTGCGATTTAAAGAATCTACCATAATAAAAAAACGCCATAAGTATCTAAGTCGACTCCTAGATGGCGTTGTAAAACTAGTCTCTGGCAATTGAGAATGAGAAAGTGAGTCGCTGATGCTGCCATCTGTTGAAAAAAAGGAAAAAAAAAATAACCAGCTCAATAGCCAGACTTAGGGAGGTCTCATTTCTTTGTATGGGATTGGGTATCTGTACGTAGTATTATATTATCTGTGCTTAAGAATACAAGTAAGCTATTCTAATTTTTTAAAGGTGATTAATACTCAGAACATTATTTTGTTAGGTACATATTATCATTGGCTGGAAAATAAATAAAAAAATGAATGTATTAACAATTTGGTAGAATACATAAACTCTATCGTATTCCATGCTAGTTCGTGTTCGGAATATTAATATGTATCACGAAGTTAACATTAGGTTAAATCTATTAAATTAAGAGGTTTATTTCCGGCGTGGCGGCGCGTGTGGCCGGCTCAACAACTTTGTAGTGTTCGTCAAACATTGCGTTGTTACTATCAAATAACTTTGTTGCCCCAATGTTCACGGCTACATTATACACCGGAGCCACTTCGGCACCCTCATAAAGCCTAATTTTCAGGATCGCTACGTCAATTACGTAACGGTGCGTATCACTTGAATTAGTTTAACAGTTATGTTTGGTGATAGACCTACGGTGAACATACAGTCACGTCGTGTTAGCTTTCTGTTTAGGAGCCAGAAATGAGGACAAGTTTCCCATGTTTGCGTACAACAAAACAAAACGTGTAACAAATTTAATATGAATAATAACACCCAACCCAATTCACTTTACAGACATTACCAAACCTTTACCTTTCTACATAAACAGACAAGATGGCTCTAAGGCTCTAGTTCTTCATCCATCTCAAATAAGATCGACTGTGACAGACAACCGAGTGATTAACCTTACCTTATATATTTTTGGTTGGAAGCGATACACTTAAAGCTGACTGTATACGTGAATATTTAATAACGACCACCGTCTTTAAGGGTAAAGTGAATCTAAACAGAATTTAATTTAATTGAAACGTCTTTTAATCAAAGTATTTTGATTCGTAAAGTTAAGTGGGCAATGCTCTAGGGATTCGTCTTGTTCGATCCTAACTGAGTTTTTCTATAAGTAGTATCTTAGATTCGACCCACGCATGTGGGTACATAGGTATCTATTCCAGTCCCTACGGACGGACGGACAATTCTTCTAATTATAACCTATATTCCCTGCACATGTGTTGTCACGCGATGTGTCATAATCAAACGATGGCTTGAACTTTCACTGAAAATTAATATACTTAGCTTATTTTGAATAACACTTAATAAATTGATATTTCGAAGTACAACCTCATACCCTGGTGCAAAACCTTTACAAGGCTTATGAATCATAGTTTAGTTCAGTTCTTTACGTGTCTAGCACTAGGTGGAGCGACGATCTGTACCAAACACAGGGTGACGAAATGGAAGACGGGAGCCGAGACTTATGATAAAAAGTGTTTGATTGCAGAGGATTTTATCCAGCAGGGGACTGCTAAAACCTGATTGACGTATGTATTGGAAATTCAGCAAAAAAGTTACTTGAGTATTCAAACCTAAAAAAATAATTACTATCCAAATCGTAAAGGAACCTTATACAGTAACGTATACTTTATATTAGATCATTGCCATTTATAAAATATTTTAATATCTAAGCAGCCAATTCATGTAAGACGCTGAATAATATAGAACACGTATTTATAATAACAATGAAGGATAGAGTCCTTGAAATGTGGTGTCTCTGAAGCCTTTGTCGATTACCGCTCAAGGTTGCGGTAACAATAGCTGCGTGAAGCTTAGGTTGGTCGCCTGTGGCTGAGCCGGGTCCTCTCACGGAATCTTGTAAAAGTTCTAGTTACATTGGATTGCTATTTTCACCAACAGTGAAAGTATTCGTGCACTGTGTGGATTTGCTAGCACTTTTGGGTTTTTATTTTGAGAGCTATAGAGGAATGGCACTTTCGTCGAGCTCGTAGCGAAGAGTGACGCAAGTGCCCCCACAGTTTTATTACAATCATACCTATATCTACTTACTTACTTGAACAAAATGCATAACTAGCGAACTGTTTACTTTAATACTCATATGTTCTTAGACAGATTACATTATATTTTATTACTTGCATTATAGTTACCACCACTAACTAGCTGAGTAGGTAGGTAGTACGATAATAAACTAAAATACTAAAATGTTTCTCAGAAACAAAAATACTTTTACCTCGCGAACCTTGATGTGATACGAGCATGCAGTATAGTAATAGTTTTTATAAAACCCAATATAGATCGTAAACTGTGATTTCAATTTCGAAATATAAATGAATTAGCTTCTATTATATTTTCAATCAAAAAAGGTAATTGCTACAGTAACAGTGTCTTAAGAAAATTTTGGTATTGTATAAACGAAAAAAAAAACTATTTTATAAATGACTGAACCGAAACTAATGTTCTTTGACACGCACTTCATAAGTGTTTATTTACATTATTTAGTTAGTGACGTGTTTTATGGTAAAGAATTAGCAACGAGCATGTCACCTCAACCTAAATAAAGAAGCGTAATAACCGTGATTGCTGTAATTTTCCTAATAATATCAGTTTGAAACTAACTTTCCGAGAGACCATTTGATTTATTTTTCCATGACTTGCTGACGTATCATTCGGGATCAAATCGTAACGAATATATCTCCAGCATTCGGAAAATTCGTCCCCTTTTGGATGAATAAGCAAATAAATCTGAACATGTGATATACTTGTACAAATAGGTACAAGCCAGCCCAGCTTTGTAAAAACATCTCGTAGTAAATAAGGATTCATATCCGCAATATTTCACTTAATTGTCTTTTTGTGAATGGAAAGGTCGCGACTAAATTAAGGTTTAGTTACAATAGAAAGGTAGAAAAATATTCATTTTCTATATAAGTACACCGGGCTTTTAGCGGGAGTGCTCTTCCTTTAAAATAATGAAATTGAAGCTTGAATAAATCAAATGACAAAATTCAGTTTCCCTCGAAAAAAAAAAGATTTAATTTTCCTTTCATTAAAGTACTATTCCGAAGGCGACGGCAGACTGCAGATGGCAGCGGCTGTGCCGACCAACGGCAATGAAAGACCGCAGCGACACTGCTGGTTTTTACGAAAATACTTCCGTAGATCGACAATGAATACGGTCGAGCGGCAACTGCAGATGGCATACCGGTAGTACTGTCAGTGGCTGTCACTAACAGAGCGAATAACCGTTTTTTATTTTGAAGTGTAACTTCTATATAGACGGGGGGTATTAGGATTTTTTCTGTCACGAAAAAGCGTTACGGCCGCGTGGAGGGGGTAGGCGATATATCGCATGGTGAGAGGCGGCAGCGGCGGACGGAGAGAATAGATTGGAATCTCAAGTTTTAATATTGAACCGATTTGAAAAATATTTTCACTGTTGGGAAGCTACACTATCCCTGGGTGACATAGGCTATATTATATTTTCCAAAAAAAATTGGGATCCTTACAAAAACACCAATAATATAACCCAAGGTGTAAAATAAAATACCTAAAATATTCTTTACATCGCGTGCGCTGCGAAAGCTATTGATGATAGAATAAAATAATGTACTACGACTTTGCAGAACACATAATTATTTACAAAAAGTGTCGCGACAGCATATGTCTAACTATTATAGTTGTGCCACAATAAGTGTTCTTTTATTTTAAAATTTTAATTGAAATGCCGCCGCTAGAAAAGGCTCTTTATTTGTATCTTGGTATTAATCCTTATCCCAATAAATTACTTCATATTCAAGACTGCTTCAATACCTTTATATAACTTTTTGAATTATTCAATTCGGACATTCCATTCGAAAGATATCACGAGTTTAAAAATGTAAGTATTAGAAAAAAGTTGCTAGCTAGGCAGCACCTTATGCAATGTATGCGTCACTGGGGTACGGGCCGTACGGGAGGGAAGTCAATGTCAAGAAATGCACTGCTGTAGGTAGGGTAGGTAGTGTAGATAGGTAGAGTAGGATAGGTAGATAGGTACTTGCCTATCTACCTATCCTACTTACACTTAAGTACTTATCTACAGCGCACCTACCTAGGTGCGCTGTAGATAAGTACTTAGTGCTACCCGTGCGAAGCCGGGGCAGCTAGTTGGTTATAATGCAGATGAGCCGAATGAAGATTGATGACGAAAGATGTGCTGTATAAGTTTAGAGTAGACTATGGATGTTTTTTTGGTTCCGGATTGAATTCAGTTTTTTTGTTTGATAAAATAGAATAAATTTAAATAAAAAATGCATTTATTAAAATGTACCTAACCTAACCAAATCATAATTTGCAGTAAACTTGAATTTTACGGGCAGGTTTTCAAATTGGACAAGTACATTAACAATCTGCCCGTAAAACACAAGTTAAAATTTTGTTGCGATTCGTTTTGCCACTTGTCCGTTGCAATTCGTTTTTCCACTTGTCCGTTGAAGTTTCACTTGCCCCTTCCTCCAAAAAAAAAATGTGTTCAAGCACTTTTTTTTTTTATTACAATTGAGCTTCACAAAACTTAAGAAGAAAAAGAAAGAAAAGTCTGCGGTCTGCCGTCGCCTTCCGAAGTATACCTTTATGGTTACGGCTAAAGTCTCCTTCTTGTGTCATCATCCTGATAAAAAATTGAAGATATATTGCTTATTCCTTCGGTAAGACGGGCAGTGGCGGCGTTTATTACCTACCTATTACAAAAGACTGGATGAAAATAAGACATGGTCTTCATTTTGCGGCTCAGTTTTTGTTCTAATCAACTGTAACGGTGCTTTCAAAATACATGTAGCTTTGACGTCCATGTATCCATGTAGGCATTTAAGACATCTGTTTGACACTTGGTATTTAAAAGAGAATGTCATAAAGCTCACAGAAGATCTGCTAAGGCTCGCTTTACGACGACGTGTTAGAACTTAATAGATTATCTTGCACACCTGTAAGCCCAGTGACATTTGCAGAATCTCTTGGGTGAGTCGGTAACCTCGCGCCACTTCTCTAGCGTTGAATTAATTGATGGGCGATACGACTATTCTTGTAAGGTGGCAATCTTGGATCTTTGAACTCAATTTTGAGTTCTTTGAAATAAAGATGATGCCTGAGTTAAATATGTGGCCTATTTGCTGGTACCCGAATAAATAGCTAGACAACACGTTTAACTAGTTAGCACGTTAGTAACATATATCGTGCAAAAAATGTAGCCACGAATGCCTAAAGTTCATTGACACCGTTTGTTTAAACCGTTGCCCACTTATTAATAAACGCGGAGTAAAGCTACAACCAGTATAACCTTCAGATTAACCATACGTTTTCGAAATTTAAGTTTGGCATTATTATAAGTACTCCGTGTTTATTAATAAGGGAGCGAACGTGAAATTGCAAAATACGATCATATTACACGAGTTTACACACAAAGATGGAATCACTCAATCTGAAATTCAGGACTGCGAGAGAATTATTAGAACTTTGTCGATTTTAGTTACAATAATAATAAAAAAATATATTTGACAATACGTCACCTAACGTGTAATACTTTCTAGACGTTTGAACTCTATGATTGAGATAGTGTTTGTAGATACGCTACGAACTTACACCCAATTAATTGTACATTATTATAATAGAACATACTTTTCTCGGATTAAAACGAAACTGATGACTTTTTACAAGGGTTACGTTATTTAACTTTACCTAATTCAAGTATAACTTGAATTAGACTTTTAGACAGAACTTTGAGAAGAAAATTTATTATACTAATAAAAAATGCTTTACTTTTATCAAACCTTTTTGTCAAAATAAAAATTAAATGATCTGTGCCTTTGTGTACCGTTAATTTCGTATAAATCCTATTCAAGTTAAGGCAAGAAAAAAATACGAATGATGATGAATGAAGGGGGTTATAAATAATAATGAGAAAAAAAAATAGGCTAAAGAATATTTGAACATACTCATTATATATAACAATAAATATAATCTTAAACTTTTCCTAAAAAAATGACCTATTGCATGTATTAAAAAAAACCGGCCAAGTGAGTGTCGGACCACGCACAATGAAGGGTTCCATAGTTGGGATGAATTTATCCCAAGAACAAACTTAACATTCTAGTTGAAAAACATGTTCACCCATACCTTCCAACTGCAGATGTGAGTTTATACGCACAATATTGGGAGATTTACCACGTTATTTTAAGACCATAGACTTCTTATAGGTTTTCCTGTAATCCATAAGTATATAACTATCTTCTGTATTTTATTAAAATGTTCACTATTTCACTAGTTTCGGAAATAAGGGGAGGGGAATGGTCAATTTGCATCTATATAATTATATCAATTTATGTTTACTTTAAAATTATTTAAAATAAAATGTTGAGATTTTCACAATAAGCCCTTTCACTTGATATGTCACACAGTACAGTTTAATTTTCCCCCGAAAACTGACCCCCATATTCAAAATTGATTTATTTTCGTTATTCGTCCGAGTTTGGGTCGAAGAAATTGGTATGTGTACCAAATTTCAACTTAAACGGTCCATTGGATTCGGAGCAAATTGGCTGTGACAGATGAACAGACAGACAGACACACGAGTGATTTTAAAACGGTTCAGTTCAGTTCAGTTAAATTATTTTTTTATGTTTTCCGTTTAACCTCAAAAGGTTAAAACGGAAAACATAAAAAAACAATTTAACTTGCGCTATACTTAAAACGTTTGTAATTTGGGAAATAAACATATGTGGCTTTAAAATGTATAACTTCTATAACGACGACGCTCATACTTTGATATTCCGTATTATATTTTTTATTATTTTATTAAAACTTTATGCACAAGTAAAAAAAATACTGTACAAAGCCGAACTTAATACCTGAGGCATTTTCTACCAGTTAACCTTAGGGTGATGTAGAGACAAACATGGTAGGTGAAACATACGGGATAGATAGCGGAAATAACTTATTACTTACCTAACTTATTACTCTACAAAATAAACTTTGTCGGGAGAAACAGCGATCAGTAGAGGAGAAAACTAATCCAGCAAATCAGCGCTAGGATGATTCTGCCAACATCTTACGAATATGTTCACGTGCCTTCACTTTAAAAGATAGGTAACCGACAGATTGCTGTCCTAATATTCAGAGGTCGCGCATTCCAAAGAAAGATCGCCTGGACAAATAAATAAGATTGAATGAAACGGGAGCGGTGAGAAGGACATCGTAGAAGACGATTGTTGGTAGATTACGAAGATTAGATTAGAAGATTTTAGCTATTACGACATTATATTATACGAAGGTTGCGAATAAAATCAAGACCAAGAAAGTGCACTTTGTTTCTACAATTAATATTTAAATTTGAGGTGTAGTGGAAACCTGGCTAAATTAATTTATTCTGCCCGTCTTCTAAGTAAAGCAACCCATTAAGGCAGTTATAGGCACAACGGGACGTGAGCCTCGCTAGCTAGCCGAGTACTCTCTAGTACTCTCACTTTTGGTCACTTGGGACGAGTTTGCTACAGAAACTCTATTAAACGCCGCGCTCACTAAGCCACCACAACTAGTTGGCGGGTGCCAGCGCAAACAACCCACTCCACAGCGTATAGCTTTTCAATTAATTTTAACTATAAACGCAACTGTTACAACTATTCTAATAAAGACGCCGAGCGGATTAGAATTGATTACAATCTTGATATTTCAGCAACTGTTGTCTAATGCCGAAGCTCCCGCGAGTTCCATACACACGTTATTTGCATCTCATTTTAACAATCCGATACTTCTCAGAAATAAGCACGCATTGAAGGTTTTAATACGCCCTTAAAATTCAGTGTCGCGGTTTGTTTCGGTTTTGTCTGCCGCAGTGGTAATATTCACATTGTGATGGTAATTTGAAGTTTGTTTTACATTCTATTGTAAAATAAGTTATTCATTTCTGCAAATCATAGCGGAATGGTTTTTTCATCAAGGAATATATGCTGAAAGGACGTCACGTCATTTCTCTTTGATAAGATTCAAAAACATCTGCTCATTTTTCATTTCCGTCGAAAGCGCCATATAAATATGATACCTAATAATACACCCTGGGTGCAAATCCAGTGCTTTATTCCATTGCCTATTACTTGTTTTAATAAAGTTTCGTATGATATTAGAAATACTTAGGAAGATGAGAAAACACAATAAGTATCTTCGAACTCTTCAAGCTGGGAAGTAATTTCTTTTTGTTTCCTTAGAAAAAGATATTCGAAAAGATATGAAAGGTTTTTTATGTAATGTTTAAGTGGAATGTGCATAATATTGCAGTACTCAAAATGTCCAGAAAAGGTACCTAGCCAATCAGATCCAACTTCTTGTAGAGATTCATCTTCTAACTAACAGACAAAGGAAAGTGCAGACTGGATGTGCAAAACTTCGTCCCAGCCACTCTCAACATCTGAATGGCGTCAATAGCGATTAACAGTAGTTTGTAGTTTTCCTTTTGGGACCCGAACTACTTCCAGTTTCTATAAATGTCGAAATATAATGGAGGGTTTAATATCCCGGCTAAGTGCAAGTCTTACCAACAAAATTAGTTATTCGTACTATTACGTACCTATCAAACGAATATCAAAGTATTTCGCAGAGCTTTTTCCCTATACATGAAATCATCGTAATTAAATTCTGATAAATTACACATTCATTCATATTTCATTTCATTTTAGTTATTCGAGCTTTGTAAAGCTTTAACTTGACGGGTTTCACGATGGCCTTTCAGTCCAATTCTAAGAAATATATCTTTCCATTTTTGAATTTTACCTCCTTTAATTAAGAGTTGGAATCTAAAATGTGCTTAAATTTAATCTGTGCTTCATTTGAGGCACTTATAATTTTATAACTGACAATGACTGACACCAGGTTGATTGTACAAGTAAATGTTTATTTATTTGAAGGGCGCACTAAACGGTTAAAAGCCTTACCGTCAGCTTCAAACAAGACCGTTCCAAGAAAGCGTTCGAGAACGTCCTAGATACGAAACAAACTTCTCCTCACTTGATAGAAAAAGAAAACACGGGTAGCAGATGTAGATTTGTGTTTGGACGAAACGGAAAACATCCTTGGGAACTTGCTGTTGTGTTAAATTAGATAAATGGTGACTGCACGGTTGAAGACAAGGTTCCAACTATTTTAAACAAACCCTTAATTTAGAACACAATTTCTTATAATCCACTTTTGAAACGATGCCAAGTATTTCGTGACTTTAGGTATTCATTCAGATAAAGTTATTTTTCAAGTAATGGTGCTCAGAATGTTACTAAGTCAACCTGGAGTTTCCACTCTCGAACGAAGTTATCGTCCCCTCGGGAATAAGGTGCCATCAAGATTTTAATGGAATATAATCATATAAACTAGAAAAAAAAGAAACTTTTTATAACTTTTACAAATAAATTAGAGCATTATTAGGAATTATGTTTTGTAAAGAAAGAAAGCTGCGCTTTAATAAACCTTTGGTGTAGTTAAGTGGATTATTACGCACTCTAAACTTCATACAAATACCACTTAAGAACAAAAGCTCAATAAATAAGATATATTAATTTTGTATTAAATATATGAATATTTGTGTTTGTCGTATCGTTTAAAGAAATACACTCGCTCAAGTAAGTTCCATAATTTCTTAGAAATGTAAAGAACATTAGAAAAATCTGCGGTATGCTGGTTATTGGCTACGTAACCAGCCTAACCAAAGGTCGGCTAAGGACATTGACCTTATTTCTTGAAAATGGAGAGCCTCAGGACTACTTGCGCACGCCTTAAATAAACTAATTACGCCGCAATTCTTTCTTAATTTTTTTATATAAGTCAATTTTGAATTTGCAAAGCAACTTTCAATATATTGTACAAAATGTTTAAACGTATAAATATATTTCCCAACTGTATTTAATTTGGATCCAATCTTGTTTGTCTTTCATTGAAAGATACTGAAGAGAAGACAAATTAATCGCGAAAGGTTTGGATTTACTTTCATTACGATTGAGTTAAATCAAACTTCCAAGTTTAGGCTTCATCCTTCATTTACGAGTAGATATCATTTCAACAAATTAATGCACTGACTAAGCATCAAGTTTTCCTCAGATAATTTATAATGTTGTACATAATTAATTAAGTTGATAAAGTTTAGCCATTGCTGCGCTGAATATTTTTTTAAAGAAGGCGCAATTTTTTTTTTTTTTTATATACCTAGCATAACACCAGCGACCATGTAAAGACTGAATAACTTGAAGTGGTCTTGCAAACGATTAATACCTAGTTACTATTAAGCGTTTTCAAAGGTTTAGCCATTGAAGAATCTATCCAGAGTTCCAGTAATAAGCCAAGAAATGATTCTTAAGTTCTTTTAAATAAGCGCGTTTTCATTTGTTCAAGTTAAGCTTTATTTAAGAGCTCAGGATTTTTATAGCCAGAAGCCAGAAGTTCATATTTAATAAAATATGCATTCAGCTTCAACACTACCTTAATAATCACTAAACGAAGTGATGATGCACTAGTTTATTATTTAAGACCATAATTTATTACAATGTAGATAAACCCGTAGGCAGCTAGCTTACTTTCCTGTGACGTCTTACCAACAACTCACCTTAATATTCTCTGAAATTACTTTATACGCTATATTAAATCTAATTTAATTAAAACGTAATGCCATAACATTTTATGTAGGTGTACTACAGCTCAAGTTATAAGGGCGTTTGTCATGGTATTATTATAATAAATAAAAACGTGTTTACGAAGTACCAAGGCTGCCCTTTAATAAGTTGAAAACACATCTCTGCAATAATACAGGGATAATATAGCGGTAGTGTAAAGGAGTATATTCGGTGCTGCGGTTGGCCGACCCTTCGTCCATTCATTGTGTTACTTAACATGAATGAAACACTAACGAACCTTATTTTTAATTCCAGCAGCGTATGTCTAAGTAGCAACGTAAATATGACGTCATGCATACACATCCTAGTAATAGAATTTTCTGTATATATCTCAGAAGCTGACACAGGAACACATAGCTTTATATGTGTTCTTTTTATCACAGCAGCCGAGTCACTTACCATCCAAAGTTATTGAACTGATATACCTATTATAAATCCCGACGGATTTCGTAATTTTTTGACAATTATTCCCGAAGTAACAGCTAGCAGGTTATAGTACTCGTATATTTAAGATTTGTTATCACGTAAATAATTCAACTCGCTTCGGATATCTAAAAATAACGTTTTTATTTAAGTGACTCATTTAAATAGAATTTTAAATGAACCGTTCGCTACTTATCATTCGCTAAATGAACACTTGACCCAAAAAGGGAATTTTATAAAAGGCCGATTAAAAAACGTATTATTCCTAAATGAACTTGAATTATAAAATGTTATACAAGTAAACTGAAACATAAAAATCCGGTTCTATTTTAACATCTTAACCTTACGTTGCCCTACATCATAAAAATTCGTAGTTCCAATATCAAACTCGACCTCGAATGGAAATAGTAAAGGACTTGAATGAAAGTAAAACAATGTTCAGTGAACCGGAAAACGTCTGTGACCGAAAAAATCTGTAAGCAAATATCATATTTGCTAGTTTCGCAGAACTTTGCTTATAAACTGAAAATAATGGCTTGAGCTTTGATAAGCTTTCATGAAGCCTGACTGGGGAAGGGCTGTAAGATACGCCTTTCATGCCTCTGCTGTCCGGTATAAGACAGCAACGGTGCGTAGATAGTGTTGTTATTTTGCGTCGAGATGCTGTCCATTGTATGTACGACCATTTCTCATAACGTGACACGCTCATTTTGTAGTAATTAATCACTTCAGAGGACCATTCATTGTTCAATTTATACTCTTTACCGTAAAAGAATCTTTCATTATTGGAGAAAGCACATGACGATAATCACATGAATATTTACAACCCTCATGTCGGCCCCGTGAGGTCAAAATCTTTCGAGACGAAAAACTAACCAGAAAATTGTGTTTGACTAAATTTTCTCCAAAACGAAATACAAATCAATTTTTAGGGCTGTGTTGTTATTCGAATATTCTCTACACCTGGGACTATGAGCAGAGTTTTATTACGGCTATATATTTGTTTTCTTCCAACAAATAAAGACTTTATCGTCCCATATTCATTAATATAGAGACGTAGCTGATCGAAAAATATTATATTTTTCCTTTGATGCCCGTAGAAATGTAGTACTCAGTACAAGCGGTTCTGACAAAGGTTCAAAGTTAATTTTTGGGAGAAATTTATGTTTTTCAATGTGACCTTAGACAATCGACGTAAATTCTCGGTTCAGAGTTGTTTAGGTGTACGGTTTTGTTCCATTTGCTACTTAGGCAAGCATCTGCTTAATTACTAATCAGCTGCTATTTTATACTTATATATTGGTGTTCTGTTTTATTTTAAGTTTACCTGAAATCTTTACCAATTTGTTCTAAAACCTCCTTTGAAGATTTCAGTAGGTGAACAGTGCTTGAATCATTAATTTTGCAAATTTTAAAAGCTCCAGTGAGGAGATCGACATCATGCAAGCGCAGGTCGTCAACGCCGAAGGTTCGATTGTTTAAGTGACATCAGACAAGGCTATTTTAAATCCGAGGCTTCAAAAATAGAAAGCAAACAATAAGCGAACTTAAATAGACGGTACAACTGCTACAATTAGTAAGTTGTTTCTGTAACTTGTTTGAATTTTAACCAACAAGAAGTTTAACTTAAATTGGGGTTATTTGATGGCAAATTATTAAGTTACGAAAACATCCTTTGGTGTGTAATTATCACATTTACAAAATTAAATACTTGTGCAACTAACTAACGAACTTTACTTAAAATTTACGAAAGCAAAGAAGCGTTTGGTTTTAAAAACGGCTAGTTTTAAAGGCAATGAGAGCGTTAAAGAAGCAGTACAAACTCACTTGTTGTCAGTGCGATCCTTGCGTGCGTCCTCGTCGTGGGTAACAATTAGAAGCACATAGTATACAAGGGCACGGCGCTCAAGTTTGTTGTGCCGGCGCTCGGCGCGGCGTGGCGCGGCGCGGCGCGGTACGGTCGGACGGCGCTGAGGGGCAGGCGCGGACGTGCGACTGGCGCGGCGGCAGGCAGCTACTGGAGGCGGCGCGCCGGCGGACGGCCGCGCAGCCCGCCCGCCCACGGCGAGGGCCAAACGTCACGCCATTTACCCCACAATCTTTACATCACATAATATCACACCAAATATTTTTTCACATAAAATCGCAAATTGGAATATTTGATTTATTTCTCAGCAATTCCGATCAATGCGTGACATATTTTCAAGTTGAAGTACACGGTAACGCGCCGCACATTTCGTCACGTCTATCGAAGTGTCAAAGGTTGATGTTTACACAACATGTTCTATTTATATCAGTTTTGTCAATAAGCTGATTGTTTTCTGTTTATATTGGTAAAGGGCTGGGTGGACACGTTTTAGGCCCTATGTCACGTTGATAAAAAAATCTACTTTTTAAAGAGTCGAGGGCTGTTCATATAAGCAAATAACTATAGTTTCGCTTTAAGAATAGCCGCACATGCACCAAGATAGTATTAGGAAAATATTGATCAATTATGAGGAAAGCCTTCATTATATATATTAGGAATTAGTTTAATGCGTCATGTTAATCTAGGACTTGGAATGAGTGGTTGACTTTTGCGTCGAGAAAAAACCGTGAACTTAATGTTCGGGAGTGAGTCACATGTTTGTGACTCAAGTTAGTGGGATAGCTTTCTTCAAACCTCAGTTCTCTATAGCTACATAACAATAAAATTTGCTTGTCATGGTGCTCTTCATCTCCTCCCACGGCTTCTCTCATAATATTGTTTACAGCTCCATATAAAAAGCTATAATAATACTAGATCGAGTTCCAACGACATGAAAACTTGCACAGAGGGTACGAGGGGATCGTCCTTTGTAATTTGTTTTATTAAATCCCATTCGGACGGGCAGGTAGTTTTGAGATTGGTGCCGTCTTGAGCCTCTCTTTGTATAAAGATATCTAGATATCTCTAACAAAATTTCATAATACTCAATATGAAAGGAATCTAACTTATAATGCCTTAATATCAAAGGAACTACTGATCGTTCATTAATATTTGAATGACGTGGTGAACGATTTCAAGCTGTTACAAGTAGAACATAGCTGAGTAATAAATAGGTGATATAATTTATAATGTGTATCGTACTTAACAGATTGATTCATGCTACTCGTTAGTAAAGGTAATAAAAAGGAATTAAATGTATTTTAAGAGATAACCATATTTCCTAAATCTTGTCCACATTCAGTGGCCTATATCTTGCGTGGGGAAAGCCATAATTATCTTCCTACATATTTTTTCTTGCTTTTTTACTAAATAAAACTTGTAAAGTAAAAAGTTTAAAGAAGAAATTGTTTGTGTTCTATACGTTATGTCTTGTTCTGAAAATGATTCTTGTTATTATACGCGTGGAGCCTGTAGCGAATAAACCACCCATTCACTTTGCGTGGGTGTATACCTACTATGTAGCTTTGGGATTATTATATCATAAAAGTGGCCGCAACATCCACCGGTGCGGTGGATTAATAACATCATACTGAAATGTAAAGCACTCCCAACATTGGTTCATTCATTCATGAAAAAAAAGCTGCCAAAGAACCTGCAAAATTTTCGGCGAGATACTTAAAAGCTTATGTAAATTGAGCTACTTATTTAGATAATTAACACTCTTAATTGTTTTCCATGGGGGTCGTAAAACGCTACTAATTATGTTGAGGATAGGATCAGCTTACTGCGTTTATCAATTTGTTCGGAAAGCACGGTCGGGAGCTGACTAAGAAATTCGCCTACGAGCGTCGTAGCGGTCTACGGAGAGGATGACTGAGGCTACGAGCGGAATGTCTACGAGAAGTGCTACGACCCCATATTATGAACTTGAGTCATTTTATCCTTTTTTATAACTCTATCATTTAATTTTCAGATAATGTTACAACTGGGAAATTCAAGGTAATAATGCCATACTGAATTCAGGAGCTACGTTTAAAAATAAACATTAAAATTGTTTATTGATTTCTCTATGACATTTATAAGGTATATCCAAATCGTAATTCTAATTGAATGAAGTTATCCGGATTTCAATGTTCAGCGCAAATAAAATAAGAGCCGAAAAAGAAATGTTGAAATGAAACGACCACAACTCATATTTTTTAATTATAGCAGTACATCAAACTGGATGATGTAGGTTTGATAATAATTTTAACACGACGTTGAAACCTAATTTAACTGAGCTGATTAAATAACCCTTCCTTGGCAGTCGGGTAAAAAAGGTAAAAGAGATTAAGATTAAATTGAAAACGTCATTATAAATGTTGAAGCTTGGAAAGTGTCGGATTTAAACGGTGTCGCAGTGTTAAGCAAACTGTGTTTTTAGTTTTTCACACAGTTTGTGAAACTCTTCTGGTCAGTGTACAGATTCAAGTGTAATTAACCACAATCGCAGGTGTTCTGTTTTTACCTCTATTTTGTTAGCTATCCAAACACCCGACTCATTCAAACATTAATGAGAAACGTTTCTTTCAACCTTAACCTAGGTTAAAAAGGCGGCGGCGTCATTGAAAAATAAAATGGGCAAACTCATAGGATGCTGGCCTGAAGATTGTGCAGTAGACTTGTCTTTGGAAACACCAAATAGTAAAAATTAAAACAAGTGCGTGTCGGACCACGCACAACAAAAGGGTTCCGTAGTTGGGATGAATTTATCCCAAGAACAAACTTAACATTGTAGTTGAAAAACATGTTTTCCCACACGGAATGTATGGGAAAACATGTTTTTCAAACTGCAAATTTAAGTTGGTCGATTATTACTCGTTAACCTGTAAAGCCTACTTTGCTGTGATAGTTTTACTTTTAACTTCGTTATATATACTACTGCTGTGATTTTTTTCATAAATACAAGTACAATCATTTAGCTGGCAGGGGGGGGACACTATACTCTAACAAAAATTTGCACTTTAAAGCTTAATATCGCAAACGGATCCATAAATTGAAAAATGGCTTTCACACACCCACAATATTTTGAAGAACGACCTTTCCAACGACACCCCACACTATAGGAAATACGAGAAAAAAAAACATCCCCACTTTACGTGTAGGGGAGGTACCTTAAAAAAATAATTTTTTTTTATTTTACCATTTTGTCGGCATGATTAATATGTATACCTATGCCAAATTACAGCTTTCTAGTACTAAAAGTCTCTGAGCTAAGGCGCGGACAGACAGACAGACAGACAGACGGACACAGCGAAACTATAAGGGCTCCTTGTTTACTACAGAGCCATAAAAAATTACATTGAAACAGGCTAATAGCCTGACATTTATATAAGACTAGCTGCGCCCCATGGTTTCACCCGCATAAGTCTCGATCCCGTGGAAATATCGGAATGAAACGTATTTTATGTCCTAACCCATGTCATGGTCTATCCATGTGTCAACATCCAAATCCGTTCAGCCTTTTTAGCGTGAAAGCGCAACAAACAAACAAACGAACTCACTTTCGCATTTATAATATTAATAATATAGTTAGGAAGGATATCCCTCGCATCTAGTGTACAGTACGACACAACTTAGATGCAGTATGAATTTGAAAATTTGCTTTCATTCGTATAAATTTTACGGATGTATTTGGTTACATGAATTTACAAATTATTGCGTTTGCGTAAAAACTATTTTCACCTAAAGTAGTAATAAATATTGGTAATTTTGAAGGCGCACGCAGTTCAGATGGTGATCGGTTTTATGAATATTGCCGATGATACGACTAAGTTGTGCCGTACTGTACCTAGGTGTTTGTCAGACATATACCTACGCTGTGCCAATTCGAGGCTGACGCGTCGTTAACGTGACGTTATTTTGGACAAAATCATGGTTACGTGAGGCTACATAGCGCAGCGTCTACTCGGTTTTAACAGTCAACCACCATACCACCAGGGGCGAAAGCACTTTTATAAACATATAAAAGTGCTTTCGCCCCTGGTGGAGATGTAACAACATCTAACACAATCGGTACTGGCGAAAGACGAGACTTTACTACCATATTGATACCCATTTCAAAGTAGAAAACTATTTTAAAGAAACTGTGCGGTTACTGTTTTCAATTGAGAAAGTATCGTTATGTTACATTGTTGCAACGATAAAATTCCACCTCGTTTATACCTTCGACACTTACTGTAACTCGCGAACAGACAGTAGCTACCTAATTCTATTGGTATAGAACACCCCTAGCTTTTTTCAATATATAAATACTTAAAGATGGATCGACCACCAAGGATTTTTTTTGTCAGAATGATCCCAAGTCGTACTCTCAAGAAGCAAGCCCAACACCGCCTCTGGGAACCACTGCCTACATTTCAAATAAGCGACAATGATCAATTACCAGAAAATACTGGAAAGCCGGTATTATACGCCATTATATTTAAGACATCCATCAATGTAACAAAGATTCGATAAATTCTTATTATTTATGAATGAAGTTCGTTTTATGTAAACAGTTCCGACGAGGTATTAAGTAAGTTAGATAACTGAAGTTTTTGTACACATTTAATTGACCTTAATTTACTTTACTATCAATTACACTTTACAATCGAAACAACAAATAAATAAATGAGTAACTACGTACACAATTGTAATGGGTTTACTCAACATATTTTACTAATCGTACTTACAATATCGGGCATAGACACTGAAAATGATGTGTATTCTTATGAGCTTATTTCTACTTATACCCTTCAATCGGAGATGCGATTCAACGAACCACGTCAAAAGCAATATTTTCCGAAAGCAATTAATTAATTCAAAAATATCCGTTGCCTAGTTTTCGAGTTTTAAGGTGGCTCCTCAATTCAGATCGTCAGGATTGAGGAGCCTCCTTGAACGTCGTATAACTTTTTAAGGGTTTTACTACAAATTACAGGATCCGGCCTATAAAATCGGCTAATTTACTACTAAATATCACCAATATTTAGTAGTGTTTAGTAGTACCCTCGTTAAAATATGAGACATGGCTCCTCAATCCAGACGGACACAATTAAATTATAAACCTGAAAGGATATTATGGTTAGTATTTTTGAAAGGGAGTTCTTTAATGATCACTTCTTTTGAAATAATATATCACTATAATGTATGTATTGTGTAATATTTAAGTACTAATCTTTCTGTAGTTTCTGTCTACCCCCTTATAAAAGGGCGAGAGTTTATGTAACAATTTACGATGTATACGCTGCGCTCCAGAAATGTTTAATTAAAGAACCGTCATATCCCCGGATAACAGATACAATTAAATTGATGTTGCACTTGTGGAATCAAAGCATTTATTTCACCATTTACAGGCACTTTTGAATTGTCAAGGAGTCGGTCAGTCAGAAATATGTAGCTAGTTGCCCATTCCAAAGCGTAGTAAGTACCTATGGAGAAAAACGGGCAAGAAACTCCACGGACACTCACTTAAATAAAGAAATTGTTACAAAATTACATCATTCATGTTGAAATTATACATGTGAGAACAATGTAAAAAGACGTGCTCGTTAGAAGCGTCCGTAATAAAAATATAAAAACATGATGCATTATTTATTTATTTATTTAAACTTTTCACACTCAAAAAAGTACAAAGGCGGACTTAATGCCTTAGGCATTCTCTACCAGTCAACCAAGGGTGGTGAAGAGATTAGATGGCAGGTGCTCTATATGAGAGGAACAAGGATAAATTAAAAAAAAGTATTCTAATTCATTATAACTAAAATAGGTACAACAGTACAAACTACATACACATACATACATATTTACTATAATATATACCTATATTATATATATATATACATATATTCGAATTCAAGGGAGAGAGGTGTTGAGATGACTCTACTCTATTTATTTTGAAAATAACTGCGCAATTTCCGCTTTAATGCATACCGACTGGTGGCTGTCCTGATATCAAGAGGAAGCGCATTCCAAAGAAGAATGGACTGAATATGAAAGGAAGAATGAACAAAGTCAGAAGTATGAGAAGGACAGAGTAGGAGAAGATTGTTAGAAGAACGCAGATTCTTAGTGTGTGAAGAACATAGATATTGGAAGTGAGACACAAGATATGAAGGAGGAGTGGGAGAGTTGAGAAGGGAGAAAAGCGTGGTCAAAGCGCGCAAACTTCTCCTTTGGCGAATGGACATCCATTTGAGCTCAGACCTATAGCTAGACACATGGTCATATATATATATATTTTTTTTTTTTTTTTTATGCATTGGTCAGCACCATTCAGCTAAACCATTTTGAAGAGAGCTAAATGATCCAACACATGCGCCATCATCAGCGAGACAGTGAGCATGACATATTCACAGCCGCCAGGGCACATTCAAGTCAATGACAGACATATTACCCAGTAATTGGTAGCTCTTTAGTACATAGTACTCACACCTGTGCTATGCAATTATATAATACAAAGGAGATGAAGTGTATACAATGCAAAGATGGTGTTACAATCTTCAGCATCTCCAACAGTATTTTCAAATGTTAATCAATTAGTTGTGGTTGTGGAGCAGGACCAGCATTGAACCAAGCATTTTTATCAGCGATGTAATCCCCCAACTTATAATATGCCTGCCTGCATAGAGTGCGTTTTATACACAACTTATATTTTGTCTCATTCAGTTGAATTATGTGGGGAGGAATTTTATTGTAACATTTTAAAACAGTAGCTGATGAATTATGAGTCTACTTTAGCCAGTCTGAAACCTGGTTGAACTAATAGATCCCTATTGCTTGTACTGTAATTATCTCTCTTTTATTACTAAAAAGATGTAAACAATTTCATACGTGCACAATGTTTATGTTTTCATAGATATATTGACAAGGTACCGTCATGATGTTAATATCCTTAAACAGTTCTCTAGAGCAGCGATTCTTAAACTTTTAAGGATACGGAACACTCGACAAATCCCTTTCATTTTATTTACATTCAACGATAACAAATAATAAGGAATATACTTGTCGTGGAATAAACATGTAGTACCATAAATTAACGTAAAACTAATCCTTTACGAGATGTTCCACAGCAATTTTTTTTTGGCTCTTGTTGTCCCAATGGAGTTTTCACACAGTATTTCTAAGAACCAAATATAGATCCCGATGAGAATTTATCAATAGGATTTTTTTGAAGAAAATGTCTTTTCCTAAAAAATTCAACTTTTTTACTGTTTTATTAATAAGCTTCTGCCCACGACTGTGTTCGCGTGGAAGTCGTAAGACACCACAATATACTAAAATAACTCCCACATTTTCCACCTGCATTACATCGTTTTTGCTTAGCGCTCTTTTTGTTTTATTTTCTTCTTTTTCTTTCCTTGCTTCGGGCCGTATCATAATGTAAAGAAAATAGCCTATAACCTTCATCTAGAATTGGGCTATCAAGAATTCTTCAAATACGACTGGTAAATCAGAGATTTGCGCGCACAAACAAACCAATCAAATAAACCAACTCTTTAGCATTATTTATTAGTAGATTATTTTTACTTTACTTTTAAGTTCAGATTCGCGGAACCCTTGTGTCTTTTCTACGGAACCCACTTTAGGAACCGCTGCCTTAGAGAATCGCGCCTGCGGAGATAATATATGGCCCTGATCGCTCTTTTCTGCAGAATAAAATAGACTCGTTGTCTGCAGCCCGTCCCTACAGAAAAATACCGATTGAATGACGCTCTGACCAAGTACCGTAGAACGAAATACGAGTCGAGGAAGGCATATTACAAGCAGGTGAAATCTCTGGTGGAAATTACCATAAATTTATAGAAAAAGCAAAGCTAAGAACATTAATAACCAAATCACCAAAAAAAAACAAAGAAACAAATAGATGACCTTCCTACTCGCTTCAGCGATCCAAACCAAATCAATAATCACTTTTTGAGTGTTCTTGGTAACCCCGTCTGCAATATATCGCAACGCCCTTTCTTTAAGTCTCATCGTTATGGCGATGATAGCTGAATGCGAATTGAAATTACAACCAGTAACTGCTGATCAAATCTAACGGCTGAAGGCTGACATTGTGCACAGCTCAATTTTCTCCACAACATTCCCTGAAATCTGGAAAATCGCAATCGTTTGGCAATTAGCTGAAAAGCCTGTATGCCAGCAGCTGTCAAAATATCTGGAAGAAAATTCTACCGGAGTTACAGGCTTTCGTAAACAGCGTGGTACTTCTACGGCTCTTTTGGATGTATCAGATAATAGATATTCTGTCAGCACAAGGTAAAGGTCTATGCAGAGGTCGTAGGGTTTTTGTTTCTATCAAAGCTACACTATAATGAATTTGATCGAAATACGATACACTGGTTCCGACGTTATCTTACCAACCGTCAGCAGGGTGTGAAAATACGATTAAGCAATGGCTCATCCCTTATTTCGTAACTAACTTTCGTTTGTAGGGGCCCAATCATCTTTATTTTTTATTGTGTGGATTTAATCTGTTCCCTGAAGTGATATAGGCACCACATTTATACTGATGACGTACAAGTCTACATCTCTTTTAAGTCAAGTTACAAAGCCTTATTCTCAATATTTGTCTGATGAGCAAAATAGGCACATTTTTAATTTAAATATGTTAATTTATAATAGGACATGTCGTCACAGTGACGCAATTTTATATTTTGATTGTAATCAATTAATTACTGATTACAAACTGACAAATTATACAATGTATTTGCCACCTAGTTGTAGGAGACAAATTGCTAATCTCTTAGCATACAATATACACAGCGACACTGGTACCTGTAGTGTACCACCGATTACTGTTAGTAGTGGTACTAACACTACTTTTGATACGCCTTATAGTTTAAACTATTAGGAGCGACAACGGCTGAGCCGCATATTTTGAATGGTGTTCATCAAAATATGCAGGGTGTGTCCGGCAAAGAGCTAGAGTTAAGTTTATTTATAGAGAACTATGATGTTCAGGTGTTATGTTTGACTGAATACTGGTTGAAAGAACATGAAGTAGTGTTTATCAATGATGATAATTTTACTGTACAAAGTGCGTTTGTAAGGAAAAGCGCCATTAGAGGTGGATCTGTAGTTCTTGTTTCAAACAAGTTGAAATGTAACCAACGTTTAGATTTAGTTAATCTTTCTATCGAGCGCACTATTGAGTTGTCTTGTGTTGAACTCAAGCGATACGTTATAATTTGTGTTTATCGACCCCCCTCTGGTGAATTTATTAGTTTCGAATCGGTAATGGAGGATTCACTAAAGAGGTTAAAATCAAGTTATAAAAGTATAATTTTATGTGGAGATTTTAATATTAATATTTTAGATGTTACTCCATTAAGTAAACTCTTCGTCTTTTTCGTCTTCTAACTTAATAAACTTGTTTTTTGAACCTACTAGGATCACGGCATCTTCTTCAACTTGTCTTGATAATATATTTAGTGATTGTGATGCCAAAAATAAAATAGTGCTAAGTGACTTAACGTCTGACCACTGTGGTTTATTCCCCATGCCCATGCCATTACATAAAAATCCACATAAAAATAATGCAGGCCTTATACACCTAGTCGTTGCAATAAGTTTAAAAATAATATAGCTCATAGAATTACACCATCTACGTATATAGTAGAACATGAGAATCCCAATGAAATCTATGGAGCCCTTTTTGATGTTGTGCAAAAAGAGTACCAATCTATTTTCAACACCAAAACTATTCAAATTAATGGCACCTCCGTTGGCTTTAACCAATGGGCCACTCCAGGAATTTATAAAACTAGAGCGAGACTATACGAGTTATATGATTTGAAAAAATACAGGTTTGATACTCCTTTCTTAGAGTATGTCAAAAATTATTCAAAATTATTTAAAAAGGTTAGTATTTTTGCTAAATCTAAATTTTTAAGCGATACAGTAAAAAAAAAAAAAAAAGTAAAAACCAATTGGAACATTATTAACAATGAAACGGGTAAGTCAGCTAAATAAGATAAACAACTTGAGATTATGGTCGACAATAAATTAGTTAATAAAGCCGCTGACGTAGCTCAGCGTTTAATGAGTTTTTTGCCAACATACCTGTAACTACCACTCGCTCCTTAAATTCATCCCCGTCTAAGCTGAAAACCTTTTGCTTAGTAGTGTGTCTAAAAATAGTCACTTATTTAGCTTCGAACATGTATTACCTCGTGATGTAGTTAATGTTTTTAACACACTCAAGTCTAAAAACACAGGTGATTACTGGGGCATCTCCATTAATCTTTTAAGTAATATAACAGGCATCGTAGCCCTATCTAGCTGTTACTTTTAATAAATGTGTTGATTTAGGAACTTTTCCTGACCTCATGAAGAATAGTAAAGTCATACCATTATTTAAACCAGGTAATAAAAATGACGTTGGCAATTTCAGGCCTATTTCTATCTTACCAGCATTTAGCAAAATATTTGAAAAGTTAATACTCAAGCAGTTGCTAAGACATTTTAATTTAAATAGCCATAATGAACAATATGGCTTTACAAAAGGTCGTTCAACTACAGATGCGGGTGTTGCTCTGCTGAAACACATATTTAACGCATGGGAGAACTCGCAAAATGCCATTGGGGTTTTCTGTGATCTCTCCAAAGCCTTTGATTGCGTGCACCGTGACACGCTTTTGCGTAAATTGCGCCATTACGGTGTGCAAAACGAAGCTCTCAACGTTATAAATTCGTATTTACATAATAGGTCTCAATGTGTAGATGTTAATGGTGTGAAATCTTCCGGGCTACCAGTTCAGTTAGGTGTACCTCAAGGCTCAATACTGGGTCCATTCTTGTTCTTAGTGTATATCAATCACTTACCATTCTATTTAAAAGGTATCTGTGAAGTTGTACTGTTTGCAGATGATACCTCTCTTATTTTTAAAGTAGACAGGAATAGACAAGATTTTGACGATGTAAACAGTGCACTCTCAATGGTTACGGATTGGTTTACTTCAAATAACCTAGTTTTCAATGCTAAGAAAACGAAATGTGTAAAGTTCGCCCTACCTAATGGTAGAAATCTAGGTCCCAACATTGTCTTAGATAAAGAGGTGCTTGATTCCGTAAATTCGGCAGTTTTTCTGGGCATTACAGTAGATGCCAAACTTCAGTGGGGCCCACATATATCGAGGCTAGCGGGAAGGCTCAGTTCGGCCGCCTACGCCGTCAGGAAAGTAAGACAATACACTGACGTCGATACAGCTCGTTTAGTCTATTTTAGTTATTTTCGTAGCGTTATGTCCTACGGTCATCTGCTGTGGGGCAAAGCAGCTGATATTCAAAATATATTTGTCCTTCAAAAACGAGCTATTCGAGCTATTTACCAGCTAAGTGCCAGAGTTTCTCTGAGAGATTTTTACAAAGATATTGGTATCCCAATTCATCTTCGCCAATATCTTATATATTAGGCAAAATATACACTTATACACAAAACAGTGATTTTCACAATGTTAACACAAGAAATAAGGACAAACTACGAACTCCATTTCACCGGCTTCATAAGGTTCATAACTCATTTGTTGGGCTTGGTATAACTTTTTATAACAAGCTACCCTCTTCTTTGGTAGATTTGCCTTTTAATGCGTTTAAATCAAAAGTAAAATCCAAGCTTGGTTCAAAGGCATACTATTCTATCAACGATTACTTAAATGATAAGAATAGTTGGGCGCTGTGATTAACTCAAGACAATGTTTATGTTCTTTCTCCAGCTTACTCACTGACAAGTTATATGAGTTTATATAATTGTATATTTTATTTGACTTTATAAGTCAAGTTATTTAAATTTAATTTATTGTCGACATAATCTACTCATCACAATGTTGTTTTTAATGAGTTGTATTGCATTATGTGGATAGCTAGTGACCTCGACAATTGATCATATTATTTATTGTTATTTGTAATTAACTGTTTTGTTTATTTATTTTACCTCGATGGTCCTAGTTTATCATTTATAACTTCCAGTTACAACTATATGTAAGCGGGCACGCCCTTTATGCGTGGAGGGTTTTATTTAGATATTAAGTTCTGTTTACGTTATTTTTTTTATTTTTTGCCTGAGCATAGCTGTTCTCGATGATTTTGTCTGGTATATTGGCGTGTGCTAGCTAACAAAGTGTGTGCTAGCTAATAATTTAAATTATGTTTTGTGTTGCGTAATCTAAATTACTTTGAATAGAATCTTTTTTATTTGTTCTTCTAACTGAACAGACAGCTGTGCTGCTGGGGAGTTTGTTGCGCCACTTCTTCTTCCCAGCTAATGCACTAGGAAGTGGTGAAGGGTGGGCGTTTTGGGGGACTGTCTTATGTAATTGACGTTCGAAAAGTGCTGATTCTCAGCCTAGTTTGAATAGATGACTTTTGAATTTTGAATTTGAATTTTGAATTTTTACAATGACAGCGCGTAGGACCTAAAGGATCATCTTGACAGGATAGCACGTTGGGCAGAAGAAACGGTTTGGTACTCAACCCCACTAAAACTAAATATAATGCTGTATGGAAACAAAAACCAAATCAGTGCAGTGCCGGCAACACTCAACGATATCATTTTTTTTTTCTTTTGTAGGGGGAAATTATCAAATAACTTCTCCCGCTCTGGGCGGAGCGCGTGTCAGTCTCTTACTGACTTAACCCACCCGTGTTCCTTCAGTTGCCTGTACGTTGCCAGGGGCCACGGTATCCCTTTCGGACTTTCCCGCCGCCCCAGCAGGCATCGGTCCTAGCGGACCCCTTCCGTTGTGCTGACATCTCTTTGAGGCGCGCGTGGAACACAACCCGCCGTCGACCCCGGGCCTCCTTATCGGACGGCGAGCTACCCATGGCTCACCATCCGCAAGCCCGCGCCTACGGTGGCCGGGAATCGGCCTGCGATTCCCGACGCCAAGGGCGTCTCCTGCGGCAGCTAGGGGCGTGAAGGCGCGACATTTGCCTCTCCCTCACGCGCTCCGTCTCCTCCTTCGCGAACATTACTGCTTCGCAGAAGGAGGTGATGGCTTCCCACGCCCTCTCGCTCCGCACCATGGCCTGGACTAGGGCCGGACGCAAGAAATCACTGCCGCCGATCGCCTCCGTGAGGACACGGCGGTGCTCCGCCCAAGCCGGGCAGACGTCCACCGTGTCCTCCGGGCGATCCACACTGTGGTGACACCCGGGCGTTTCCTCCCGGAAACGGCGTATGCGGAACAGGAACCTCCCGAAACAACCGTGTCCGGTGAGGACCTGCGTCAGGCGGACTCACGATACCCTGCGGGGTGAATCCTTCAGGCGAGTCAGTGAGGCATGTAATCTGGGTCTGAACATTGACGCTGAGTTCAGATACGAAGCGCACGTGGCAGAGTCCACGCACACTTGTTTCTACCGGCTTAAAATTCTTTATAAAAAGGCCATAACTTTCAGAGGAGCTGTGGATCTAGCTGGTTGTGACACTTGTACTATCCAACCTAAACTATGTGGACATTGTCGATTAATGCCAAAAAATGATCGACTGATCCAGAGAGTTCAAAACTCTCGATTCTGTTAGTCAATTCCAGGAATAAGTCACGTAATGCCATTTTGAAATAAGCACTCAGTCCTCAAGATGAAGTCACGAATCGTAAGTTGCACTTAGCATGCCTACTATTTCGGATTATAAGGTATACAAGCAGCCGACCTAACTGTACAATAAATAAAGCTGGATCGCTAGTAGAAGCAAATGCGCAAGTAGACAGTATTCTCAGCAACTCTCCACTCAATCGCACAAGCTTTTCAGGGGAAGTTTTAGGTACGCCGCAGCCAAATGCTAGAACAATATTCCCCGTCGATAAGGAATATTAAATGTCTTGGTACCTTCTGAGTTCGACTGCGCCAGTTTCTTATCGCCTCGAAGAAGAAACTGGGTATGACCAAAGTGAAAGTCAAAGTCAAATAATTTATTTCAATTAGGCATATAATGATATGATTACAAGTATTCTTATCGTGGATAGAATCCTCTAATTTATAATATGCTTGTTTACAAAGTGTACGTTTTATATACATTTTAATTTTCTTTCATTTAATGTATATATCACAAGTAATTTTGTTGTAAAATTTAAGACAGTACTTACCCCATAAAAAATATATACTTTAGATAATGAAAAATGGTTGATCTATTTTATCTTTATTTCTAGTATTAAAATTATGTCTATCACTTACTTTATAAAAAAGATGTACCTTTTTTTCTACATACATATTACCGACCGTTTCGAACACGTCCATAATATAACTGGCTGTCGTGTTTCTTCCCGAGACAAACTATCTTTTTAGCATTACATGGTCAAAATGAACGAAGGGTAGCGTATTAATTCAATAATTTGATAAATAATAATTTTAATAAACATTTTAATTTACCTATATTTATATAATGCAAATATATTTTAATCAATTAGTTGATCTTATTAGCACCTGTGCCACTATAATTATAAGAAGATTATTTATTTATAAAAAACTAATTAAATGATCAAATACACAATCAAAACATGATCGAACAAGAACGTTTCCCAATGCAAAACTTTACTTTAGAATGCACCTACAAATAATAAAATATACTTACCTAGTTTCACTTCACACTTCTTCACAACACCAATAATTAACGTATTTATCTCGTCTGCTCGAAGTCCGTATGTCACTGCAGGGATCCACCAGAATATCAGCGTCAGGTAAATTTGCCTGACACATTTTGAGCTGGACTCCCATTTTGTGCAACCTTGAGACGCATACCGGACTTTGTGCTTAAGTATATTTATGTTCATTATATTTTTTTTTATAAGGTTTTTTTGTAGGTATATTGGCACATTGTATTTTTTATATATTTATGTACCTAATTTGATATCTTCTAATTGTAATTTTGTGTTTTATGCTATTTCTTTTCTGTGCATCAAATAAATGGTTTATCTATATATCTATCATATATGTACTTATGTATGTATTGTAATACATTTTGGGGGAGAAGTTTTTCACATTATCATCATATCGGCCTGTAGATAAATGCGTTAATCACTATACTTGGCAGCCCGATAGGCGATCTCAGTTCGTTGTAATTAACAGACTAGAGGACATTGCTGGCCTTCCTTGACAAAGGGATAATTATTTATTCTGTCCTTTACTTTAGGGACCACACAGGTCAATTCAAAAGATGTTTGAGGTACCGAGCATGGACATATTCTATGATCTAATATCGAACTAGCAATGCAAAAAATAAATACATGGTTTAATTTCTACTAAGGCAATGGCGTCGAGTTGGCATCTATACTCCAATAAACCTAAATATTCGCAAATGAAAACAAACTTGTTCGTGTTTTCTTAAGCAATCTGAAAATTCAAGTGGGCGGATGACATTTCCAACGATGTTTCAAGCGTAATTATAGCTTAAAAAGATATCGTTAGCAACGCCAACGTAAAAACAAATACATTGTAAATGAACATCTTAAATTGTGTTGCTGAAACAAATGCTTGCAAGCCGGCGTTCAAGCAAAACGGATTTGGTCGTGCTCTTGTGTTTTAATAATAATAATAACGGTTGACATCTGTCAGGCATGCCACCGTCCGGGAGAATCCATCCGACACATTATCTCCGGTTTTTCTCGTCTAGCTACCGAAGAGTACTTGCATAGACACAACCTTGTAGTCAGGATTATCCATCAGCAACTTGCTCTGAAATACAATCTTGTGGAATCGGAAGTGCCGTACTACAGGTATGTGCCCGACCCAGTTCTCGAAAATGGAAATATCACATTATACTGAGATTGATCCATCATCACTGACAGGACTATTGTTGCCAATAAACCTGACAAAGTGGTGGTGGATCGAGTAGAGCGGCGCACAATTATTATTGACATAACGGTCCCGCATGACGGGAACCTCGTGAAAGCTGAGAAAGATAAACAAATCAAGTATCTTGACTTGGCTCACGAGGTTGTCGACATGTGGGATGTGGACTCAGCGATCATTGTGCCGATAGTCGTAACAGCCAATGGCCTAATAGCCAAGAGCCTCGACCAACACCTGAGGAGGCTATCGTTGGGCAGCTGGATCAAGGGCTTGATTCAGAAAGCGGTACTTCTGGACACGGCTCGCATTGTTAGGAGGTTCCTCTCTCTGGAGCCCTGACCGCCGGTAGCTTGGACCCCGTTCCCGATACCGGTGGGCTACTATTTTTTATATTTTTAAATGTTTTAAGTTTTATATTCTAATATTTAAAAATATAATTTATAAGAATTTAAATGTAATAAAGGAGATAATAATATTAGTATTTGTATATTTTTAAATGTTTTTATATTCTTTTATTCTAATATTTAAAAATATAATGTATAAGAATTTAAAATGTAATAAAGGAGATAATAATATTAGTATTTGTATATTTTTAAATGTTTTTATATTCTTTTATTCTAATATTTAAAAATATAATGTATAAGAATTTAAAATGTAATAAAGGAGATAATAATATTAGTAGTTGTATATTTTTAAATGTATATTCTTTTATTCTAATATTTAAAAATATAATTTATATGTATATAGTTGAATAAAGGACATAATAATATAATAATAATAAAAAAAGTAAAATTATGATATAGATTAATTACAATCGACGAAAATTAAATTCGAACTGTAATGTAGACCTGCCTGATCTAGGTGTATGAAAAACCTGTGTTTCAGGCCATCAATTTACATCAAACGTTTAAAAAGAAGACAACAATAGGTTTATTACTAAGCTAAATTAAAAGATATGTAATAATAATAAAGGATGTTCTGAATTTAGGTGTTCAGCCATCGGCTGAAATCTAGTTCGAAACAACTACGTGGCGCATAAGATAAGACCTCTTGCGAAGATGTTTTAATTTTTGAGAATGGAATGTTTAGTCATTGCGACTTCGACATTTGTGAAGTACACAAATGTAAAATACACATCGTAAAATCATGGTGCGCTATACTTTACAAGAAGACAGCTATAATTTTTTCGACTTAAACAGAACAATATAATAATAACAGAACGTAATTTCTTATTTACAAAAAATTGCCTTAGGAATTCAGGTATTTACTTATGTGCCACCTAGTAGTCGGTAGGCTATGTAGTTATAACAAAAGAACGCGATCCAGCTTGCAAAATCAATGCATCTCCAAGTTAAATCGCCAGTTATCTACTCGTATAGGTATTCCAAATTTTCTTGAAACCTTCTCAGAAGACGCTGCCGGAAGCTGCGTGTCGCCATTTCTCCTACGTTTGAGAGAAGGGGATGATGAGGCTTCGGTGGAACGAGCGTTCCCCGAAGAAGCCTCCTCACTCTTGCTTTCTTTTATTATTACTTTTTCTTCTGATTATTGCTTAGCTGATGCTGGCTATTGGTATACTTACTTCATTGCAGTCTTTAATCCCAAACGTCAATTCAATCAGATTTACGTTATACCTTTAATGAAGTCAATCCTCGAATCACCATCTTGTCCGATCTAGAGTGGGTGAATATCACTACTATTATATGTAGACGAAGCCACTGCCATCTGACCTCCGTTACCAAACTAGTGGAACCCAGGTACACCACTGAATAATATAATACTATAAGGCATGGTATTAAGTTCCTTAGATCATTAAAGCAGGTTTATATAACAAACTGCCTCTGCCTTATTAAAACATAGAGTATCGTATATATTCTGTTAAAATTAAGCCTTTATGAGGATACATGACAGTGTCTAAGAAAACATGATTCTTATTATAATTAGCTACCTGCTTATGTAATTAAGTATTCTTTTTCGGATTTTGCGAAAAACGTCATGTTTGATTTTTCTTAATCTATCTTTGTTTTCGCCAACTATTTACATATGTTACACAACATATTTGTTAAGTAGGTATCGAAAAATTAGACATAATTTTATAATAGAATTAAATTAGAATACGTAATACAGAAAATAAAATGCATTTATTTCGTAAAGAACGCATTTTTAACATTTTATATCTTATAGGTAATGTTCTTCAGTGTCCGTAATTATAAGATCTCTCATAAAAAGATAGGTTGTTATACATATAGGGCCGGACAATGGACATGTTGTAGCGTCCTCGCCATTCTGAAATATTACAGAATGTGCCAGAAGTAGGTCAGGGCAGCCGTAATAAAAAATATAATGGTGTACAGGTTATAAAGTACTCTCTATCACTTGACATACGCACAGAACGTTTCTGGAGTACACATACACTGAGACAAGCTCGTTTTCTTCGGTAACACGACCTTTAATATTTTAAGGGGACAAGAAAAGATTTTGTTGTTATAATTACCTACATGTTTGGGAAAGAAATAGATATGTTGCTTCATGTAGCTAGTTTATTATGCTAATGTTATTTATGTTTCTAATCCTACACGAACCTGTACTTAGTTTCTCAGACAAATGCTTTAATTAGTATAAAACCTCCTGATCAAATTCTATTGTCATCTGCTGGCCTTGGGGTCTGAATATTGTGAAATTGAAAATCTGGCAATCATGTGGATTTATTATCAAAATACGTCGCCGTCCTGATCAATTTTTGCCTTGTGTTTACAATTTTTAAATAGTTTTGGAAGATTACTTAAAAAATATATTACGAATATTTAAGTATCTTCTCAGTTTAATTCCTTAATGAATTACCGACAGTACAGGTAAGCACAAAGCAAGTACCTACAAGTTGTGGTTATAAGATAATCTGCCTCTACCGTGGTTATAAGATTTCACGTGGCGAGGCGAGGGCCGCTCAGTGGGGAATACTGCCGGAGTCAGACTATAACAAAAACAATATGGATGTTGACTGGGTAAAAAAAAACTATTTAGTCCGTCACTCACTTATTAAAAACTATTAGGCATGTATTTTCTGTTTTATCATATTATTAAAAAAATATTTAGATAAAACGACTTAAAGTTGGGGAGTGGGATGTCTCAATTTAGTATAAAATCTACAGGCCAGAGACCTCATGCCACATTATAACTCAATGTATTGCCGTAATCTTTTGATTAAGTAAAAAGAGAAAGAATACGTGTCCAATATTATTTGACGGAAAAAAAACATTTTTGTCGACATCCCTATTACGACATCTTATTACCTACTCAAGCAAGATAATTGCCTACGCGTCAATTTAACTCATCTACATGATGACCATACTACATTGTAACAGTGCCTACGAGAACTTTGTGGTCAGTCATTAGTGGCTAAGATAATATTAGGCTCCACTATACATGAGCCTTTAATTAAATGCAGTAATAACCAACATTGTAGTTAATCTCCAATTTCATACCCGTAGCCCGTAGAACCAATTAGTATCCTCAATTTATATGTATTAAATATGCAATAAAGTTTGAATCCGAACATAATAATTACAGGTATTTATTGTTCAAGCGCCAAGTGAAAATAGAAATTAAAATTGTTAGTCTCGGCGATATAATAATAAGGCTTCCCATGAGAAACTCATAAAGGCCCGACATGTGTAACACAAACTTGTCAGACAAACTAAATTAATGAAATAATAATGTTCGACAGACTGGGTGAAGTTTTTCCTTATAACCGCAAAGCGGCTCGTTTGGACGAACATGTCGGTAATAAGCTTGTGGCTCATCAGTCAATAACGACCACCACTGTGCATCGGTTTGACTATCATAATAGACACTATTATTTCCTTTAGCGTTACAAACATTATTATAGCAGATGAGTTCGTGATTGCGATAGATATTTCTCTACCTACAGGGTTCACGTGTACACGGGCTACACACACGGTCACGCTGCTCCTAATACTTCTAATTCAGATTTAATAATACACACGCTTTCCGATATGAAGTGTTTGGATGATTAATGATAAAATTCGACATTTATTTTCATGACGGCACGTGCTAGGTATAGGAAATTAGCTCACAAAATATAACATCAGCCTATTTTTGTCACACCGCACAGCGAAGACCACATCATAGCTTTGGTTGTAAAGCGTGGTTGTGCCATAGCTTATATTGCCGTTGTGATAGATAGCCTTGAGTTACGGTCCAGAGAAATGTGGACGACGCGACCCCCGTAAATGTTCTGCCGTGAAGTTTTCTTAGAAATTGTTTTGTTAGAGTCGCGTCGCACTGTCGCGTCGCGCCGGTCTGCACGATGCTTAAGTCTGCTGGTTGAACGATACTTAACTTATAATAATTATTTATTTATTTAACAGACAACTAGATCCAATTACAAACAAAAATACTTACAATTCTAGATAAACAATTTAACTTATTTGCTATGTTAGTACCTATATTCTACTACAGACACGGTGGTTTTAATTAGATGCCATTATGGGGCTTTCGTCAGGCCTATCAGCAATAGCCTTCAGGACGCTGTTGCTACTGTCCCGTAACCTGGTAAGAAGAGAAGCATTGTTTTTCCGCACTACAGGTGAGAAGCTATCTACTCTGGCTTGAGCAAACATTGCAGAAGCGCTGCAATAACGTGGTAGTCACAACAGCGCCCTAAAAGCGTTGTTGTATTGAATACGCAACTCATTGGCGGTACGTTTAGTACAGCTGATCCATCGAATACAGGGATATGCAGTATGCTTTAAAAAGCGTGATTTTGACCGCATCTGTACATCGCGCGAACCTACGAGCCAGCATATTCGCCCGCACCGCCAAGGCCCTGCGTTCCCGCTCAACATCGGCATTGTCTTTAAGGTCGTCAGCAACGAAATGTCTAAGGTATTTGAACTGGTGTACCAGATAAATCGAGACATTATTAATTTTAATAGGTGGTACATTTTTTTGGACATTTCTTGCCAACAGCCTTGAAGACCAAAGACCATAAGTTCCGACTTATTTACATTATATTGTAACCCATGGGTGGCAGCATAGTCCTCAAATATCTTAACCAGTTTTCTAAGCGCACTGACCGAGGAAGCCAGCAGAACCATATCGTTGGCGTAGCTTATGTTGTTAAAACACAACCCGTCAACTAGCAACCCACATGCGCACTGCTGAGTTCCTGGATCAATGCATTGATATAAAGATTTAAAAGGTTAGGAGAGGTTAAGCCCCCCTGCGTTACGCCACAGTCCAACCTGTATGGCAAAGAGAAGTTACTCCCCCATCTTAAAATGTTTGTTTGGTTGCCGTACCAGTATCCAAAAACGTTCGGCAATTCGTTGGGGACACCTGTTGCTTTTAGCTTACCCAAAGAATGTCGTATGTGACCCGGTCGAAAGCCTTGTAAAGATCCAGAAACGCCCCGTAAACTGGTGTACTCACTACTGCTAGTGTAGTAGTACATGACAGTGTTCTTAAAGCAAGCGATTGCACTTTTGGTGGATAAGCCAGCCCGAAACCCAAACTGTGCATCGTGCAACCGCAAATGTTTCTGCAGCTCAACGTTCAGCACACTGCCAAACACTTTAGCTACAACAGTTGCCAAAGAGATGGACGACCAACACACTCTGGTATGTCGGACGTCCATAAGGTTACTATCGTTACTCGTAAAGAGGCTTTAAGCTAAGTATCTCCTCTTTAGATAATTTAATGTTTTACGTACTTATGCTCTAGCAAAAAGTGAAAGGCATGAGTGTAAGGTACGAGTATATTTGAAAGAAACGGGGCATAATTAAAACACAATCTTTTTTATTTTTTATTACCTAGTTCTGCCACTTAACCGTGTTGCTTTTTGCTAGTTTGCCGGTGCAATTAAAAGCATACACCGCATTCATGTAGAACCGTGGTTACCGGCGCCGATAAGCCAGCGCTTGAGTCGATATGTGCCGACAAGTTTCTATCTGATTAGTCGGCGCCGCAGCGCGCTGATTCGGACAAAAGTATGAAAACTTCCTGCACCGACCAGCGCTGACAACCAGTGCTTGTCGGTGCCGTCAAACGCTGGCATATCGGCGCCGGTTACCAGAGTTCTACATGAATGCGACCATAGAGAGCACATTAGGGCACACCCTCGTAACCTATAGTCGTTAAAAACTAAACAGAAACAGTCACCGCGTAGCTGAAATCGGTATGGTATGTATTTATATAGACTTTCAGGTTTCTCTGTGGAATGGCAACACACCTACGTTGACTTTGATTTTGCAGATGTCCACATGGTGCCACATGTGAGCACCTACCAACATGTGAGCCGCATGTTTGTCTGCCACCAAGTAGCATAAAATATGGTGATCGCAATAAGTTCCTATTAGCGTACAGGACTTTAACGGGGGCTCTGAATTTGCCTGTATGGTATCAATTTTAAATAGTCAAATTGGTGTATTTGTGGAGCCGTCGACCACGACTTACGAGGTCATGGGTTCGAACCCAGGCGGGCGCATTACTTTGTGCAATTAATTTCGTCACCACTGCTCACAAATAGTGGGGATGCCTTTATCCTGTTTCCACCGGTACATCTAACACTCCTTGTCGTGGGCTGTGCATGAAAATAGCCCGAGGTAATTCATCCGTAGTTAACTACGATTATTATATTAAAGTTTGTATGTTCCACGAAGAGTATGGAGATGTTTAGTACCTACCTACTACGTATAATACTAGACGGGAAAATGTGTCTTGAATTAAGTTTTCATTTAGGATTATTAATTAATGACTTAATGTTAAATCAAAGAGGTTGCGTATTCGTACACGTTCGTTCGTAGTCGTATACGTACATATGCTGCTGCACACTTGCACAGTTGTAACAACGGCCGTGAAGAATTGGCAACCTAGAATCTTCTATCAGTATCTCTACATACATACACGGCAAAGTTCTAAAAATAAAGTTTTTACTTATCAGAAAATACACATATATACCTACACGTGTTTATGCTGATATTGCTTTTGATTAATTCCCTAGGTATTTGATCATAACCCTGATTTCATCAGAACAGAAGCCTCACACATATATACCTAGTACAAAGGGTTTATAGTTATTGTGATGAAACAAAAGGTCTTGTTATCTTTCAGATTTTGGGCTCATTTTAATCCAGGTTCAATGTTACAATGGAAATGTGCTACAAAAAGTTTCTACAGACATAATGAGACCTTATTTACATACACCTATCCGATCAGCCGCGTATATCTCTTGACATAGCTGAAGTTTTGAAGTTGAGTATCAAAGTTGTGGCAGTTTGTTTACATACAAAATAATAAAACAAAACCAAAATAATTTACTTATTTTAAACTTGACCGAATCAATTATGTAAAAATAGAAACTTGCGTGATCAAAATAATAACCCAATAAGCAACTCGGTACTCGAAGTGGCGAAGTTTGCCCATTAGCTGATAAAATCAAAGCAAGTAAAAATAAACTTCTGAACATTCTGACATTTTGAGTATTAATTTGTAAAATACGGGTACCGCATGTGAGTAAACGAATAGCTCAGAAAACCTTAAAAATCTTGATGTCTAACTACCAGTCGTAAGATAAATAGCTCAGCAACTACAGCAATACCTTGATAAATGATCGAATTGTAATGATAAAAATGGCGTAAAGCGGTCAGTGGCCTTATGACAGTGAGTGCAGCGCGCGTAATTCGCACCAGATAACCCCCTCCAAAGCAATCGCCCCTTGGAGGTGCTTGCGCGAAACAGACCTTTCTCTGTTCGCGGACAGTGACATAGTGACCGTGTTAGCGCGGAGGGCTCATGCCATGCACCAGTACAGCGTCGTGGTGCCGCTGGTGGTCGCCGTGTACCTCATGGCTGACGTGCTGCCGGGCGCCGCGGCCGGGGCGCGCCGCTCAGAACCTGACCTCAGCTTCGCCGAGTCCGTTTACGCCAAAATGTCCGGTGCATGTGAGTCAATGTCCTTGACCTCTATAATTTATGCGCACTTATAAATACGTCTGAACTTCTACGTCTTTGCACTGTTTTTACTAATGTGCATATTATTTAATGATATTGTTTTTGTTCGCAGGTAGGACGATAATGGATTTACGCTACAACACCATGACTGACAAAAATGATCAAATAAAAACCATGAAGGTTATACAGCTGGACGGGAATACGGTTCGAAGTTATCCAATAAATGAAGCATTTGTCAACCTAACGAAACCTGGGATTTTCGACATAACGAAACAGACTAAAATTATTATCCACGGGTATAAAGACAGTTCGCAATCCGCAGTGCCGTTGGATTTAGCTAATGCTTACAACGATAAGAAAATGTTCAACGTGTTTCTAGTGGACGCCGAAGAAATGAACAAAGATGGATACATTCTATCAGCCCATAACTCTCGTCTTATAGGCAAGAGACTTGCAAACCTTTTGGCAAACCTGGAACACTTTGGAGCGAATGCAGAAGATTTCCATCTGTTGGGCATCAGTCTTGGTGCGCACGTGGCAGGCTGGGCCGGCAAATATTTCCAACAATACAAAGCGCATAGTTTAGGGCGCATCACTGGATTGGATCCTGCAGGCCCGTGCTTTTCATACGCGTACAGTGGACAGAGATTAGATAAAACAGATGCTAGTTACGTGGACGTATTGCACTCAAACAGATTATTACAAGGAATTATCGAACCTTTAGGTCATTCAGATTTCTACATCAATGGCGGAGGACCGAACCAACCAGGATGTTTCATGCCCTCCTGCAGTCATCTTCGAGCGGCACAAGTCTATACGGAAAGCATAAATACGCCGAAGTCTTTCGTTGGAGTTCGTTGTAAAAGTTGGAAGCATTTCGAAGCAAATGCTTGTGAGAAAGAAGAGTATGCAGTTCTAGGATACGGTTCGTCAACAGCGACTCGCGGACTTTATTACTTACGCACTTCACCAAAGTCTCCTTTCGGACTCGGAATGGACGGAATAAAGAATAAAGAACCAGTTACCGATAACTGGCTAAAAAGTTTAAGTTTAGGTGATTTTAAACTGTGATTAAGTGCTAGCTCAATTTCGTTGTGTTTAATAAATTGTTGCCATACTCTTTAATATATTTGGACTTTCTTCTTTGTGGATTGAATACATGGTAAAACTGACTGATTGAAATACGCAATCCCTAGTAGTTTCAGTGGGTGTCTCAAAAATATTGCACAAACATTTTATTAAATGGACTTCGTTTATATTTGACTAGCGACCCCCTCCTGCTTCGCACGGATTTTACGACTTGACAAAACATCGAGATTTCTTAGGTAAACGTAACTTTAATATTAACGTATAATACGCATAAAACTTCCTGAAAAAAATCTCTAAACGGTGGTGAAAACCTCATCAAAATCTGTTTCGTGGTTCAGAAGAACAACGCAGAAATACAGACAAACGCGAAAAGGGACTTTGTTTTATAATATGTATAGATTAAGCAAGGTGTCTCCAAGTGTCCACTGAAACAAAAGAGTCTTACTTAACAGTTTCGCAAGCCCTTTTGTAAGCCATCACAAATGCAAGATCGACTTGGAGCGGAACAATAATAATACTGACTGTTAATAATTTATTCGTCACTTCATTAGCAAACAATACGTACTGCGATCTACTTCCCAACCACGTTATATAATTTAGGCTCTACATTTTATTGTACTTTGTGATTTCTAGTTGAGTTTGTGTGAGCAAGTTTCTCTTTACCGAGTATGTCGATGTCGACGTGGTGTGTTACCGAAGTAGTTTTTTTTTTTTTTCGATATTTTTAAATAAACCTAGAAGTTTCAACCAATTTAAAATACAAAAAAAGCGCAAATCCTTTCTTTATAATACTTACCATTCTATTGTTCCGAAGCACATTGTGCTAAATATCAAAGTTGCCTACTGGAAATCGCTGAGAAGCGCATTGCTATTAAAACTTGCAGATGTCTTAACGCAAGGCACGCACAGTTACGAATTCTCATCTCTCTTATGACCCAAATAGCACAATAACAGGCCAAGTGCGTGTTATAAATCGCGTAGTGGATATGGATGGTTCCGTAGTCAAAGCGGTTACATGTATTAGTTAAGAACTAAAAATCTAAAATGTAAGTAGCTATGTTTGTTGGTTATCAAATTATCTTTAAGCCCTCAGTTGTTGATGAAAATAATTTGTCTAATTTGATTTGGTATAGTATGTTAGGACTTTTTATGGACCCAGCTACATCATCATTAGTGAGTCCTTCCTTTTGTTTCGTAAAAGAGATGTTTAATCTTCAAGTAAAAAGTATAATTTATGAAATATTTAGACATGCTTGGCGAAACTAGCAGGCTTTCTGCTTTTAGTACGGAACCCAAAAAAACAAGGAAATAATCATTTAAATTGTCATCACCATTAAAACCGTTACATGGTAAACTAGACTGTTATCTGTTGCCTCTAATTCATCAAACGTGACGAGTTACGTGAATAAAAATGTAGCAATCATTTCAAGTTCGAGCCGGACGGTAGGTGTGGAAACGGAAACTACTTGTTACCGGCGACGACGATCGCCGACAGCAGGTCGGCCATTGCCGCCGCTACACGACACACACACGGCTCACTTAACACGATTGTGGTCTTAAGCCCGATACTCTGTTCATTAATTAACTAACTTGTCAACAAATTACTAAAAATATTTTTTTTAAGCCATTTGGGAGCATTTTTACGAATTTATTTTGCTGTTGATTATGTCATTTTAAGCCATTTGCCTTACCTTAAACTGTTTTTTTTTATAGTCGAGACGTTCGGCAAGCAACCATCAACATTCATTTATTAATTCAATCCTTTCAGACTAAGTCCACAACGATTAGCGCCATATTCATAAGTAGTGCAAAACTGTTTCGATCTTGAATATTGCTAAATGAATCATAACCGGTCTCATTAACCTGGTGTATGCAAGTAAAGCCTTCGAGGCCTTGGATTTACGTTCGATTCGCTGATTGAACTACATTAACATACGTGCAACAGGATTCTGTTGTAAGGATTACGCAGGTAAAGTGCCTTGTTAAAATGTAATACAGCGGATATGACGGTAGGCGCGCTCCCGGCACATGGGACCGAATGCCGTCATCGGAAAACTGTAGTTAGATGTTATATATTGCAAAGCTTAGCTCTACTGTCGGAGTTCGGAGACGAAACAGTTATTGTTTTACAAATAATAGGATGTTATCGTATGATGTTCGGATTTGATACCATTTTATAATTTTCCGCTTATGTATCCATTATTACCACTCTGAAAATATCCTCACCCAATAAAGTTACATCTTATATTACGTGTACTTGTGCACACTGCTCTCGCTTCAGGGTAAGCAGCAAACGAAGCAGTACAAAAACACCAAGTTTTGAAATTTAATCTTCTGTTACCTTGAGTAGGTACATCAGCCACGTGGAACTTTATTTAAATACCACTTTAATATGGAAATTGAAATTGTGAAGAAAACTATATTTTCTTACGAATATTACCATTAAAAAAAAAATTGTTACACTTTTTTCTCAGAAATCATTCAAACCAATAATTTACTAGCTCCAATCCTCCGTATAACCGGTTGTCCACCCAAATCATATTAGGTAATATAAACACCTTATGTTTTTCACGGTTCGACTTTTTTTGTCCTTTCTGTCCACACTTTTGAGGGTCAAGTTTGCAACAATTATTTTGTCATAGATAACAGTAATATTGACACTGCTGCGAATACATGCAGCAGCGTCAATATTACTGTTATCTTCTTCATCCATGTTGTCTCCATCAGGTTACATCGCGTCGTCACGATACAATAGGTAGCGCTCCTCGACCGGATTTCAATAGAATGTAGTGATAGTGATGCTTGCCTCGAGTGATCACGTTGCTTCGTAAAGTAGATCACCTCTAAAAAGCATGAAATTAATCTTATTTAAGATTAAAGACATTTCACGATCGGCAAGTGCGCTGATTATGGCTCCTATTGGGAGAAAAAATGTGTTTAATCGTCAAAAAACTCTTTCTAAAGGTTTTTGTCGCTATTATCAGAACTTTCAACTCGGTACCTCTTACAATACTTTAATACACAAATGAACATAAAAGTTTTAAAAAACTCGACAGCTAGCAGCAATACACAATACATTCATTAAAGTTAAAATCTACTTGTTTCCCTCGTAATCACCCTCGAAACATTTCGTTTTGTATTGCTTAAATAATTCAAAGATTTTTTGGCAACACAATCTTAGTTTGACAAATAGGTATTAAGTTTTGTTAAAACAAAATAAATTGTAAAACAAATTATTCTGCGCATACACTTCTGTAGTAAATTGTTTTCTTTGTGTAGACTTTCTACCTATTAATTGCTTTTCTTTTTTTTTAATGCTCGAAGTGGTTCCAGAGCTGTGCTAATACAGTTTCAAACTATTTAATTAATGGGCATAATCTTTTGGATTAAACGTCCTCTGCGGAAACTCGGGTGACGATAAATGCAATGAAGTCCGATTTCCTACAATTATCTTATAAGTACTATTTGCAATGGCAATACAGGATTATTATTATGTCATTCAAAATTCAAAATTCAAAATTCAAAAGTCATTTATTCAAACTAGGCTGAGAATCAGCACTTTTCGAACGTCAAAATTACATAAGACAGTCCCCCAAAACGCCCACCCTTCACCACTTCCTAGTGCATTAGCTGGGAAGAAGAAGTGGCGCAACAAACTCCCCAGCAGCACAGCTGTCTGTTCAGTTAGAAGAACAAAAAAATAAGATTCTATATAATAGTATTCAAAATAATTTAGATAATTTAGATTACGCAACACAAAACATAATTTAAATTACTAGCCATATGTTAGCTAGCACACGCCAATATACCACACAACATCATCGAGAACTATACTCAGGCAGAAATAAAAACTAAACGTAAACAGAACTTATCTAAATAAAAGCCTCCAGGCATAAAGGGCGTGCCCGCTTACATATAGTTGTAACTGGAAGTTATAAATGATAAACTAGGACCATCGAGATAAAATAAATAAAACAAACAGTTAATTACTAATAACAATAACTAATATGATCAATTGTCGAGGTCACTAGCTAACCACATATTGCAATACAACTCGTAAAAAAAACATTGTGATGAGTAGATTATGTCAACAATAAATTAAATTTAAATAACTTGACTTATAAAGTCAAATAAAATAAACAATTATATAATTATATAAACAATTATATAACTCATTGAAATAAAAACGGAAAACTACGAACATGACAATGTTTTAGTTTCTATAGATACCTATGAATGTAATGTAGACATGTTTATACATAGGTATGCTTGGTTTAAACAGCATAAATAAAATTACAGTGCTCCATTAATGCGCGTAATATTAAAACATGTAACAGAATACCTACCTAATAAATTATAAAGTGAGCACAATGTTTATTACTTCTCCAAGCTTTCTTGAATTATACCACAACGTTTACAGATAGAGGAGCTCGTGGCTAAGTAATAACAGCCGCACTGGTCGATCCATCAGGTTAAGCTACGCTTGCCGGGGTTGGTCAGTGGATGGGTGACCATCTTTACATACCGAGAATCCTCCGTGCCTCGGAAAGCACGTTAAGCTGTTGGTCCCGGCTGTCATTCGTGGATCTTTGACAGTCGTTACGAGTCGTCAGAAGCCCGAAAGTCTGACACCAGTCTTACCAAGGGGTATCGTATTACCCAGTTACTGGGTTGTGGAGGTCAGATAGGCAGTCGCTCCATGTAAAATACTGGTATTCAGCTGCATCCAGTTAGACTGGAAGCCGACCCCAACATAGTTGGGAAAAGGCTAGGCAGATTGATTGTTTACAGATAGAGCCATCCACGAAGACGCGCCCCACTCCACATCGACTGTACCTACCGTAAGCTGTACATGAGTACGGAGCGGAGCGGAGTGTGGCGCGTCTTTGTGAATGGCACTATCTATATTTGGAACAGGCTGTTATAATAATTTTCATTGCCTTTCTAATATAACTCGAGATAAAAAAGAAAGACAATAATAACGTTCCGTTTGAGTAGATCCTAAAAATCGTTGTCGTGACAACCAGCTATTTAATGATACGTTTAGGTAACGTTATGAGGCAACAATGATTTCTTACTGTGACAGAACCAAGCTTCCAACAACAAAACTACAAAGTAGGAATATACAACCCACCTAAATAAACACACATGAGTTGGGATTTTAATAAACTGGAATTTGTCTAAAGACCAACAGACACAGTTGTATTTGTACCCATTATAAACAAAATCTATGGTTGTACCTAAAAACAAAGACAGATACAATACTAGACAGGCGTTGCAAGAAGTCAGGGCATAGAGATTTGACTAACTAATCTGCCTAACAAGTATTCGACATCTTTATTCGATATTAATTGGATTCCCGATGTCTGGCGGCAGTTGCTGCTTGTAAAATACAAATTGATATTTTGAAGGCATCTTCAGAAACCCGAGAAGAACTGACTAGGTTCGTGATGATAATCAGTACGGGTACGAGTCGATTGCCCTCTATCTCACATTAATATTAAGTAGGTCCCTAAGAATACTTCATCTCGGTAGCTATATTTGAGCGTCTCCTTAGCAATTATCCTCTTTTTTTGTATATATACGTAGGTACATGTACCTACTAGCTATGATCACGGCACAGTTTCGATAAGTCGTTTTCCGAATGTTCCCTATGTTCGTTTTCGGATTTCAAGTTAAGGGGTAGGTATATATATATTGCAGCAATCTGGTTAAATTTGCCAGCTAATTGGACGCCTAGGCCGTTCATTAAACACCGGCATCCAATTAAATTGCTGAAGACAACTAGCCAAGTCATGAGTCAGGCTGAATATCCTGTAGTAATTTAGTTAAACTGGGAGAAATAGGTTTGGTTAGATTAGAACTGTGACCAACCGGGCGCTAGCTGAGCGAGCGTAGCGAGCGGTGCCGCGGCAGCGGCCGGCGAGTACTATTTCCAAGTTGCTCGCAGATTTTTTTTCACCATTTGAATCACTTGGTTGAGTCTTGGTCAATCATCTTCAAAGGGCTGACTTTCAATACGCCAAGTTGTTAAACGTTGAATGGTTCTAGTTCAATTAACTATTTGCCTATTAACTAACTATTCTAATGAACGAGCTAGGTGTCCAATTACCTGGCTAATTTAACCAGATGGCTGTGACATATACATTCCTTCTGCCACACATGAAATCCGATGGGACCTACCTTGTAGGTAAGTCCTATCGGGATTTAAATTTTTATAGGAATGTTTTCACTCTAAATGTTATTATAAGAATGCTACTAGTGATGTAGGTATGCAACCTGTAAAAAATCACAATAATTAAATGTACATTCAAGGTACTCATCTTCTTGTTTAGAGCGTAGGTTTCAATTGCAGTGGAAAGATAAACTATAAATCTATTTCTTTACTCTTTGCTTATTTAAAAGATATCCCTCACCGTGATTGTAGGTGTTTTTACAAATCTTACAAGGATTTCTGGCAAATGGCATAGCTTCACCAAGGATTCTAACGTTGCTAGTGCGCCGACCGCTTTATTCCCTTTTATAAATTCTTAGCTGTAAAAATAATAGGTAAGTACAATACAATTACAGGCCGGCCGACCTGTCAGTTGGACAATTTCTAGTTATTGTACAAAGGATCAAATTAGCAAACACATCGTTAGTATGAAACTGACAGGTGTCAAGAACGCATTCCTCGACGGCCAGACTGAAGTTGGTAGGTGTAACCATATACTACTATAAATACGTATATACTAGGTGTAACGCTACAAGATTCTTTTAGCGCGTAACTAAAATCGGAACTATCGCCGCCATCTTGTTTTGTCAATACAATTTCTGTGACAATTTCACAAATATTTACCAAAAACGCCCCCCTGTGAAGGTTATTCAGGCGCCAATAGATCCTTTTAGCACTATTGAAAATGTGGGTATGCATGACGTCTGAATCTGTAGTTAAGTAATGAAGTTAAATTATCGAAGGAAATAACTTGAAGTTGATTGGAAGTGGTAGCCTAATTACAGGGAAAATACTTCTTTTTTTTTGGGCCTCATTGAATATATGAAAGATAACTTGTTTACACATACGTTCAAAAATAAACGCTCTCCTCTCGGATTTCCTGTATCGTGGGCGATATACCACAAACATACTCGTAGTATGCATATAGGTACTTTATGTAGGTATTCATTTACGAGTGATCTGTTGAGAATTGGGTCAGTATGGACAATTTTGAAACTATTAGAGGTAGAGAAACGAGTTATAAAAATCCACATCTTCGATTTTAGTGTAGAACTATTTTCGAGAAGTTTTCATAGAAATTGTTCCACCACAGTCGCTTCGCGCCGTCGCGGTTCGCCTGTCTGTGGAACCTTTAAAAGGCTTGTGCAGCCTAATCTAATTTACCTACCAGTTTTGGCCTTCAATCAAGTTTCTATAACTTTTCACAATAGTTAATTTTATATGCTATTGTTAATCTGCAATTAAGTAGTCTAGTAATCATTGCTGATAATTTCATCAAACGTCTGAAAAAATTGGCGACGGTGACTGCCACTGTAGATAATAAGTAATAAAAATAAATAAATTTGTTTCGCTGCAGACACGCAATGTAATACTGATTAAAAATGAATATTTTTTTGTGATTTGTCTCAAGGATTTCAAGTAATAACACAATCACACCGCACGGAAACACCGAAATTGGCTCACTGAGTTTATACATACAATACTTAAGCAATGTAGCAAGTAAACCTAATTATATAAGAAAGTTTGAAATGTGTAAGACCCCTTCGATACACATAATAAATAGATTAGGTTAGCAAAGGCAAGTATAACTACTGTTCCGGAACAGTGAACTTATTGAGCAAAATAGATGGCACGAGTCTTCCACGAATAATTAAATATTAACTTTAGGGTATATATACAAATATCGCCTGTAAAGGGGCACTTCCCTAATTGATGTGGCCGTCAGCGGTGGTGAATCTATTATATTTCACTTGTGTCAGTTAAATAATAAGAGTAGGTTTGTTTCCGATTTGTATATCTTAAACTGGAAACAGATTGTAGGTGGGCAACGTCTTGTCACACATGTACCTACATGCGATCATTCTATTTCGCCACAGTCGTACGGTGCAACAGTGTAAAATTGTATCAATACAATGCTCAAATGTTAAGCCATTGTGTTAGCGCTTCTTAAACTATTGAATTCTAATAATACACTACGTTCCCTAGGCCCCCTTATATTTCTCATTTAAAGCATTGCACAATGAAAAGGAAAATGTCACCGAAAATATAATAAAAGACCTTTCCGTGAGAGTTATTTTTGTGTGGCAGTAAAGCCTTGTTTACATTCGTACTATAAAAGTAAGGTAAATAGGGAAGATATACTGTGGACTATTCCACATGAAATATTCTTTCTATTCTGTAGCTTGTATCTGCAGAGGTGTACTTGTACAAACCCAGAATACCTGCGTAGGTACCTGCTTTGAGGTAATAACGGAGCAGTTCAAACAGGTATTTCTACGTAGTCTATATTAGAGCTAAAGTAAACTTAACTAAGTAATATATTTAAAAAAATAAACAAGAGAGAGTGCATGAGACTTACATTGTGTAAGTCTATATTTTTTCATTAGGACACGTGTGTACTGGGCGGGGATGATAACAGCTACGTATAAAACTGTAGACAGTACGAAGAAAGCTCATGCTGTGGTATAATATAAGCTTATCAGCAACATTGGTAACGAGGACACAGTCATAATATACAGTGGCGAGTTCATACCGAGTTCTTGCGTCCACTATGTGCTATGTTCAAGACTCTCAACAGGTTGTATAAACATGAAACAACCTTGGTACCCAAGACAAAAATCCTACAAATAAGTAGGTGATACAGAGATTGCGGTGTGTTGTTGATATAAATAATTGAATTCAATCTGCCTATCCTTTTCCCAACTATGTTGGGGTCGGCTTCCAGTCTAACCGGATGCAGCTGAATACCAGTATTTTATATGGAGCGACTGCCTATCTGACCTCCACAACCCAGTAGCTGGGTAATACTAAGACTGCTGTCAGACTTTCGGGCTTCTGACGACTCGTAACGACTGTCAAAGATCAACGAATGACAGCCGGGACCAACGGCTTAACGTGCTTTCCGAGGCACGGAGGATTCTCGGTATGTAAAGATGGTCACCCATCCACTGACCAACCCTGGCAAGCGTAGCTTAACCTGATGTATCGACCAGTGCGGCTGTTGCTACTTAGCCACGAGCTCCTCTATAAATAATTGAATTACTAGGTAATAAAAAAATATTTACCTGTAAATAGAATATGAAAAACTAATAGTATCTAAGTATGTTTTTAAAAAAAAACAGTACGTAATATACAAATATTTGATACGTTACTAGGTACATACGTATATATAATAGCTGCCAGTTTTCCACTAATACTGAGAATTCATAGCAACAATACGTCTTTGTACTACACGTCTACGTCTTAATACCATGACGCAGCCTTACAGCGAAATTCTTAAAAGAGAAAACATCAAACTTTTACAGTCACATTGTTTACTGAAAAAGTACAAAACTGAAGACCCTGCGGTCAAAGCCACGCTTCTTTGTTTCATGGCAAGACCATAACAAAGGAACAAAAAACTTTTTAACAGTATTGAAAGCCACGTGACAGCAGTCACGGGTCCATGGCAAACGTTACTATTACATAAGATAATATGTACCTTACTCCCGAGGCAACGGTAGTAACACGCATGTATATTGCGTTTGGTTTAAAAAATCCGCCCCCTTGGTTTAAAAAGCGGCTAAATACCTACGCGCATAATTTGATTACTTTTTATTCTGTTTCGGATATCTTAGAACTCTACAAAAGTACGATGCAATTGACGTCATCACATACATTGGCTCATAAACCTCCGCATTGCCTGCTACGTTTCACTGTAACAATTGGACTAATTTCAATAATTATTCAATTTCAATCAGTTTGTGTGCCAAGTAGTAACTAACTAAAACACAGTGGTCGGAAATTGGCGTAGAAACTAAATCAATACTTAGAAATACAACTCGTGATCCTCAAATCTATTATTTGATTCATACCATTCCTAAAACGTCGAGTGCTAAAAATAGACGTTTTAGGGTAACTTACCACTAGACGCTGCTCCAGTGTAGGCGCTAACGTCGCGTTGACGCCGCGTAGTCACCACGTCTTACATATATTATACTAGCGACTCGCCCCTACTTTACACGGTTTCTACGACTTGACAATACATCGAGATATCTTTATTATATGTAAGTTTAATATCAATATATGTAAGGAAGTATATAGAGTGCCGCTAGCGGCATTCTATCCCTATCGGATAAAGTGCCGCTATTTGCGGCATAATAGTGGTGCTGCCATGGTCCAGCTAAAGTGCCGTAAGCATTGCATTGTCATTGTCACTGAATCACTGTCACTAGTTTTTTTTAATTTTTATAGTTGAGGTTAGTTCACTGCCATTTGTATTGATTGATCGTATTTGTTTTAGATAATTATATCAAAAGTCACAACAATGACTGAATTGACGAAATATGTAGTAGCTGAAAATGGCTGAGAGGTAGGTTACGTTAGGTTAGAACTGTGACCACGTCAGGGTCCGTTTAGGCACAGGAGAATGTAATATTTGGAAATGTGGTGTTTTACAGCGAACTAACCTCAACAATCAAACAAAATAATAAGTGACAGTGACAATGCAATGCTTACGGCACTTTAGTCGGGCCGAGGCAGCGCCACTGTTATGCCTAGCGGCACTTTATCCGATAGGGATAGAAATATATACACTGTCTTTATATAATTATACACACAAACATTGGCTTGTCTTCTTTCGCTTACGTAATGATCTAAACAAATCTCTATTTGGCATCATAGTCAACAATAGCCTATTGTTTCAAACAGAATTCATTTTGTCAATAATTGCACCAAAATCTCTAAAATTCGGACGGCACGGCGTCTATGCTGCGTCAACGCCTACGCTTAGTTAACGCCTACGCTGAGTTAACGCCCACAATGTACCGACGCCCAAAGAAAAAACACTCGCAAGCCGATTTTGGATTATACTCAAAACTATCAACAGCAGTTTTATAACAAAAAAAAACTCCTTGTTGAGTACAGTCTAGCATTCAATAACAGTTCTATTTCGCTTAGGTAAATATCCATTCTGCAGCTCACTTCAGATTTGCCGCTTATTGTGAACTAATCAATGGGGACAACTAATGCACAATTAATAAATATAAATACATTTATTTATTTAAACTTTTCGCACTCAAAACAAAATCGGACTTAATGCTTTAGGCATTCTCTACCAGTCAACCAAGGGTGATGAAGAGATTAGATGGCAGGTGTTCTGTTTGAGAGGAACAAAGAAAAAAAATATTAAAAATATATCATAATGCATTATAAATAAAATAGATATAACAGTACATTAATAGGTTGTAAACTACATATACATACGTACAAATTTACTATAATGTATACCTACCTACATATACTCGTATTAACAAAGCGAAGCCCTGACTCCAGGGCTGGATAAAACAACTGTGTGACAAGAGCCAGTGTCTTCTGCCAATCAGTAGGTTCTGGATTTTATGCAATGTAAGTACTTCGTTTGATGTACTCTACGACAAAACAATAGTTTTTTAATGAGTTTTTACGGAAAAGCCTGACTGTTCAATTTACAATGGTACAATTTAATTAAAAGTTGGACTTAATTATCTCTTCAGATGTTTTTTTCTTCAAACTTTTGCACTTAAGTATAATAATCGTACAAATCCACATTGTTTTCGTTATAGGAATGCTGCATTACAGAACATTCCAACTGCCAATGGTAGCGATTATTTTATAAACAAGCATTTAGATTTAAGTGCCGTACCGTGAAGCTGCCTGCAAAAAGTAACTACAGGCCACTTTGTGAGTGACGTAAGAGGCGAGAACTAAGAACTGCTGGGTTACAAATTACAGCAAATGATAATCACCATACCGCAAAGACATTTAAATATACTTACAATAGACGGGACGAAACGAACAATATCGATAAACTTTCAATTACCAACTGGTCGAACGTCACTCAGTCTAGTTCTGTTTCACCTGTTGTACGCCGCACTTGACAGGTCGCACAATAAGAAATTATTTTCGCAGATTTAGATGATGCCACGAAATGTATGGAAGCCGGTACCCGCTCCAATAGGGATAAATAATATATCATTAGAAGGGTATTAAGATTTAGTACAAGAATTTCAGTGGCCTTTGTCTTGATTATTCCGATCGGAGAAATACGGAGTGGAAGCTGAGACGAGGCAGTAAGAGAAGTTACCTTAACCGTTGTACCTACAGAAAATCGTTCTTGGAACACTGTCTTTAACTTCTTGAGTAATTACTAACTGCATTCACAGATTTTAGAAACATGGTACGGTCAGCAAAACGTTAATTCTAAAGATCCAAAGACTCCCTTGGACCAACTGAGGTTAGAGTACTAGAAAAGACAAAAATCGCAAAAACTTTTCCCACACCAACATTTCGTAGTGATCAATCATCGTATCCACGGAATAATTAAAAGAAATAGGTATTTATTTATTATTTATTTATACGACTTTTTATGTACTTCACGTGCCTAGCCTTTCCCCAACTACGTAAGGGTAATTTTCCAATCTGACTGGATGCAGTTGAATATCAGTATTTTAAGACTGGTTGTCCGACTTTCAAGCTTCTGACTACTCGTAACGACTGTCAAAGATCTACAAATGACAGCTGGAGCCAACGGCATGATTTATGCTATACCGTCACGGGCGTGAGCCGCGTCCTTCTCTGCTCAATTTGTAGGGAACAAGACCCGGACGGACGCTGCACGGTGCAGCATGAACTGCTTCATTTATAATGTTTGTGAAGTTTTAGTTCCGTGCCTCGCCCGGGCCTCGTACCCGGGGTTCTACTCCTTAACCGAAATCCGTAGATTTCGCTTAGGGAGTAGGCCCCATGACACGGCTCGCGCTCGCCACGTTCTAGCAAAAAGCATCCTTTAACGTGCTTTACGAAGCACGGAGTGTCTTGTTAAGTAATGGATGGTCACTCATCCACGGACCGACCTCAGCTAGCGTAACTTAACCTTCGATCGATCCGTGCGGCTGTTATTAATTAGCCACAAACCACACACATACATGTTATGTATTTATCCATTAAAATAAAACATTTTTCATTCATTGTCTACTATGACATCTTGAAGAAATAAGGCAGGTACCCTAGGTACCAAACAATTGGCATTATATGAGTACAAGTACCTGTGTACAAATTGCGTCTTCCATTTAAGCTTGTTTTGTTATCATTATTATTGACCAAGTAACAAAACTAATTTCTAGCTATTACATGCCGTGACTGGATGCGACCACGTAAGAGCCAAGTATCTTAACTAATCACATAATCCTCTAATCAGGTACATCTTCCAGTGCATTTTCCCTTCAAATTTCTATTAGACTATATTATACTGGTGTGTTAATGTTCGCTGCAGAAAGCCTTGCCAGCTTAATTGAATATGTTCCCAAATATATAACTTATTGTTCAATGTGATAACGGCAAATCCAAATCACTTGCCTCGAACCTAAAAACTTTCTACTATGTATTTTTATTTAAACGACTAACGAAATCCTAGAGGGGATCCAGGAATCGAATCGAATACCTAAACAGTAGCAAAGTCAAAGTCAAATCATTTATTTCAAATAGTCAATTCCGAACGTCAAAATTTACAAAAAAAATTGAACTGGTAGCCCCTTCCAAAAGGTAGTTTTCGTATGGAAAATTATGGGCAAGAAACTCCACCTTACAGTAACCCCTCTTTTAAAATGTTTTACAATATTTTGTATAATAATAGTTATATAATTATAACGTGAAGACGATGCACCTAAAATAAAATTACCATACCACAATAGATAAAAAGAATTAAAAATTAAGCATCGACAAATAAATTAATTATGTGATAGATACATGGTGCTCACATATTTACAAACATTGTAAAAGTAGATGCTTTTACTAAAATTTTACAGAGTCACTGTGTGAGGAAGTAATCACAGATTGTAAAATCAATGTCATATATTAAAAAATATTAATTATTCAATTAAATTAGTAACCAGTTTGATTTTGTCTAGATTCTAAATTATCCTATGGAACAGGACCAGCATGTTTCCAAGCATTCATATCATCTCGGATATAATCCTCTAATTGGTAATATGTGTTTACAGCAGAATAATAAGAAACGGAGCGCACGATACAAACATTGACTGACTTTTTTCCGTCATTTAATATATTTTTAAACCATAATATCATAACATTGGTGTAAAGAAAGGATTTACAGGACAACCGGTATTATCGGTTAAGTTCATCACAGACTTTTCAGCACAGCGTCACCTCATCGACACGCCGCCAACCTGGCAGTATGAATGAAGTTTCATAGCCATACCGATTCGGTGACAAGCTGAAATACTGCAAGCTTTATTTAACGACACCACTTACCGATAGGAAGGGGAAGGGGGGCGGGGGCGAGGAATGAACCCATAATTGGTTACTGGGTAGCGCGTGATGTCGACGCAGTCCTAATGATGCTCAAATGCTTTATTATTTCTAAAACTGACATAATGTAGTACAATATAACTCAGACAAGGATTTAGAATTAGCCGAAATAGTAACTTTAAAAAGAGCTATTCAACGATGTATTACACGTGGCTATTGGAAGGGGTTCGAAAATGGGCCTTTTGCCGAATTGTGCACAAGTTTCGTAGTGATAAAAAGACTGGACTTAACTACGGTTTACTTCCGAGGTATTTAGTTAAAGTAGATTAGATTAGATAGTTAGATCTGTCAAACTATCTGGCAGTTAGGAAAAGATTGGTGTCGGTAAAAGTGTAACGTATCAAATTTAGCTATAGTGCGTTTCATCAAATAGTTCCTATGCCGTAATATTGGCTCTACTATTGTAGGACGAACATGAATACGCTACGGCGCTACCTAATTGGTGTTAAAGTTTATCAGTGGACCCAACATTACAGTAAAGGAACTATTTGATGAAACGGATTTGATCACGGTTTACTATGACATTTCTTCTGATCTCTCTATAGTTTATTTAATCTCTTTGCAGTGCCAGTCAAGCATGGTCATTATGTCGCATTAGAATTACTCTGACGATTTATTGACTTACTGCACTGATCGCTGAGGTGTTTATAAACAAAAGACATTCAATTATTTATATAACAAACATAACACTGCAGAAATTTTATCATGTAGATAAAAGGTGGAGCTTTACTAGTAAAAACATATATAATTATATACTCGAACTTGACACATGTTTGTGTCTTCATGTGTGAGCTCTTCAAACCCGTCCTAAATTCGCAAAATGACGAAAACTTTTTCAAAACAGCTACAATAAACCAAAGATGCAAAACAGAAAGAACAGCATGCAATAAAAGATAGGTAGAATTACACTCAACGTCATATTACCTATATTTTTGCTGTATAATGACACGTATTCCATCAAAATCATATGCGACGGTCAAGTTACTGTTCGTCAGCTGACTCTAGCAGGTGTCATCAGCATGTCTCAGAAAGACTTTATTAGAAGTAAAGATTTCACACTGTATTCTTTACAATAACAATACAACCAACTAATTTTTTTACCAAATATGCTCCTATCAGGACTAGACCAGATAAACCATATCGTAAATGTTAAAATACCGACGGAAGCAGCATTACCAGAGGAAATGAGTCTGAATAGATCTCTATCCATTCTTGGAGAACAGATCAAAATACTGAAATCCACCAAAGCAATGGTCGATAACATATCAGTCCATGACATTCACCAGTACACCGTCGTCTACAACTTATATAGTTTTTTTTACAGCTATGCTGCTAGGGAGTTTGTTGCGCCACTTCTTCTTCCCAGATAACGCACTAGGAAGTGGTGAAGGGTGGGCCTTTTGGGGGACTGTCTAATGTAATTTTGACGTTCGAAAAGTGCTGATTCTCAGCCTAGTTTGAATAAATGACTTTTGAATTTGAATTTTACATACTGCTGGGAGTTGTCCTATGCGCGGCAGCAGTCTGCGAAAGCACAGTACTGCTGACCGTCAGCAAAGTGAGAGTGAACCGATAAATTTATGTGCATATTTCGCCAGACGGTGGCGCAGTGGTATGCGTAGTGCGAGTAAAAAGAAAAGGGCTACGTTGCCTAAAGTGCGAGCAGAACGAATTTATGTTTTTTAAGGACAACCATAATTTATGCTTTACCTTTATTTACCATTTTAAAATACTTTTACATTATTTACCATATTATAAAACTTTTATTTTTGATTACCATTTTATAATTACTTTACTTTTGTTTACCATTTGACTTGTATTACTATTTAAATAAGGTGGTTTGATGATTACTTTATTCTTTCCTTATCTCATCTTGAGCTCGGGTATGGTCGGTATAATATTTGCAACCGAACAGCTTAGCACTTGTGCCTGCGTGCATTTCCATAAATGAATGTATCGAAACTATTACCAGTTAGCACGTGTTCGGCTACCAATCGCGTAACTCAAACCAAACCAGATCAAACCATCTTAGTGCTTATTTAGCTTAGATTTACTATTTGATAATTAGTATTCAATATAACCTTTAAACCATATTATTTCGTATCATTAAACCAGTGATCGTAAACCAGCAACCAAACCATAGCCAGACTAATATAATATCAAATCAACCAATCATCAAGCAACTCAGAAGTTAGTGCTAGGTTTAGCACTAACTTCTGAGTTGGTTGATATTGCTGCGCGGTTACGTAGGCACTAAATTCTACTTGTCATATTTTGACAAGTGTTCTCGGATGTGGGCCGCACGTGCAACATGCTCAGCGTACGTAAGCGACATCTATGTCTACACCATGACTCATTTCCTTTTTTAAAGTCTAGAAGATAAAATTAGACGCAAAGGAAAAGTTTGCAAAGAATCTTATGCAATTAATCGGCGGGCAAATGTAAGCACTTATGTATTTTCTGATTATTCACAATACAATAGAGTTATAAAAATGCAATCTTGACTAGATATACATGGGCCGCGGGGAAGTCCGAAAGGGATACCGTGGCCCCTGGCAACGTACACGCAACTGAAGGAACACAGGTGGGTTTTAGTCAGTAAGAGTCTGACACGCCCTCCCGCTCCGCCCAGAGCGGGAGAAGTTATTTGATAATTTCACACCCGCAAAAAAAAAAGTCTATATATACATAATTGTATTTGGTTCTATCCTAACTTATTCATTATCCCAACCTCAAACGTAATTATTTAGTGCTATTGGTTCGATAGTCTCTTTCCTCTCCAATGTTAACTTGGTTCAACATTGCTATTCAGGGTTAAGCAAGAGCTTTGCTTAGAGATAACTTTTTCGAATCAACAGCCATTGTGCGCTTTTATATTTTTTTAATTTCTAACGTGACGTTATTCTCGTGGACGGACAATTAAAACAGTCTTGATAATATTTACTTCATACATTTTATTTCCCTGTGTTATCGTGATGCCGTGACGTCAATGGGCACGATAATGTATGGTCGAGGATTCCGGGTGAAGCTCGCTTCCACCTTCGGCTTGATCATCACTTACTATCAGGTGAGATACAGGCAAAGAGGTTAAGTGGTTTTCGCTTCAAGGTAGTCAGGTAGGTAGCAAGGTAGGTGTAAACTATAAATACTAATTAGAGACATGGCAACTATGTACATATGTAATCTCTCTATAATAAAGAATATTTCATTTTTCATTAATTTATTTGCACAAAGGTACGAGTACACTGTATGATTTATTGTGCATTTCAAAATCGAGTCACTTAAAAATTATAAACTCAATCAGCTTTAGTGCGGCTACTCTTTTGTTCTTTTTACTATGTGCATATTGTTGGAGATTTGCATCTAATAAAGTTCATCGGCTTGCAAAAAAAAAACATAATATCGGTAATCAATACTTCACGTGGGTATCTTCAGTATTGAATATGAAGCTTCATATTTCGTTTAATATAAGTTTTCAATATCAATAAGCATGCCATTTTCTCTTGCTCGCTAAGTTGAAAAATAACAATGATAAGATACAGCGACTCCATAATAAAAACCTCATATCCTGAGCTCTAAAAATACCACAGAATACTTAAACCTAATAGCTCTCGCCTACGACTTCCTACAAAATACATTTCGTTCGAATATTCAGAAAGGTATTGAAGTAGGCGTTTGGCTGAAATCTGGAGAATTCAGTTGAAGTCGCTTAAGCCGCGTCGCCTTTTTGGAATTATTAGCGCAAAGCTAGTGATTCCAAAAAGGCGACGTGGCTTCGCCCGCGTGGAGGTCGTAAGTTATCCCACAGGAAGGTATAGTACCGGGATAAAAAGTATTCTATGTATTAATCCAACAATGAGTGTACGAAATGTCATCCGAATTCGTTCAACCGTTTAAGCGTGATTGAATAACAATATCCAAACATACAAACTTTCACATTTATAATATTACTAGCGGCCCGCTCCTGCTTCGCACGGTTTTTACGACTTAACAAAATATCATGATTTCTTAGTTATATGTAACTTTAATATTAACGTATTATACACATAAACCTTCCGGAATAAATTCTCTGAGCGATGGTGAAAACCTCATCAAAATCTGTCGTGTGGAACAACGCGAGCATACAGACAAACACGAAATGCGACTTTAATTTACAATATGTATAGATTACTAGGAGGATTGTGAAGTATATGAAAGAGTTTTAAATGTTGATCGTAGTTTCATGTAATGTGGACCTTGCTGGGAACTCATGGGGACAATAATATAATAATTAATGTATTCGACTCACCCACTAACGAAATGTACCTCGTTCGTCGTTACAATAATTATTTAAATGTGTGTAATTAAAGTAGTCATTCGGGACTACCGGTCAATGTTAGGCACATACATACCAAAACTAAAAAAATGATCATGGACAGGTTGATGTGTTTCACTGACATGCAGTCGAAAGCATAAATATTTATTCAATGCTGCCAAGTGACAATCAATCTATTACATCCAAATGGTTTTAACTGATGTGTGTCAGAAATGTAGGCATTGTATTTTTTGTGTTAATTCCAGAAAAAAAATAAGAATTACGAACTACTGACGCATAAAGCGAGTGTGGTAGTTAATGATTATATATACATACCTACATATACCTACGAGTACATATTCCTTGACTCCAAAAGGCTCGTCCTGCGGCGGGTTACCTGCAACCTGATTGTTTTGTGACATTGTGACATGCCATGTTCGGAAAAGAAAAGTGCAACATATCTTTAGCATCATTCAGTAATCGTTTTCCTGGTCTACCGAGCTTTGCTCGGGTGAAAATAGAGAATACTCATTTAATAGTATAGGTATAGTATAAGATAGTTCATTCATAGTAATTCCATGCTGCCATAATAGTAGGTACTTACTAATTCCATGTCATTATTCTAACTGTGCGTTTGCACTGGCGAAAACAACAAAACATGTTGAAATATTGTATGGACCATTGACAGAAAATAGAGATTTCAACATGTTTTGTTGTGAATATTTTGCCAGTGCAAACGCACAGTAAGGTGTCATTTCTTGTTTTAAAATTTGGGCGACCGAGCTCTGCTCGAGTGAAAATACGGAGAAAACGAATTTTCACAGATATGAGACGTAGATAGATCGATTTTTCGCTCTAGTAAACCCCTATATTGACACTTTCATCTAAATCGTTAGAGCCGTTTCCGAGAACGTGATTACAAATATATATATATTTAAATATACAAATATTGCTCGTTTAATAGTATAGGATATATTTTCACTACTAAATTTGAGGTAAATAGTATAATGACACCAATACTTCCTAAAATACTGAAACATTTTCAATTCCGCGGTAAATGTGAACCCATACCTTTTGTTTTTATAGGTTCCGTTGCGTTCGCTCAATTGGTTCCAATCGAAAGTAGGCGGACACTGCGAACCCTCATGTCAAACGCCACAAAAGATTCTATTTAAAAACATGATTGTGCCCGCGGAAAGGCTCAGTTTAAAATAGTGCTTGTAAATCTTTTTACACTTAATTTTAATAATACCTAGGCGACCGAGCTCTGCTCGGATGAAAATAGATAAAACGAATATTCCCAGATATGAGATCTAGCTAGATCGATTTTTCGCCCCCATAAACGCCTTCAAAGCAACGTTCATCGAAATTGTTAGAGCCGTTTTCGAGAACGTGGTTACAAATATATATAGGTACATAATATAAAAATATTGCTCATTTAATAGTTTAATGGATTAATATTTATTATTAAAGAGAAATGTTTTGAAAGCCTTTGAAAGATACGAATATGATTCTAAAGTGGAGGTAATGGAGCTGCAAACGTAATAGATCTGGAGTACATGCATACCGACTATGGCTATCATGCATGATACTTACAGACAAGACACAAGGCAAACCACTTTCACCTGCTAGGTTTTACGAAAAATCTGTCATCGTAAAGTTGTGGTAAAATGTTTTGATATTTTCTTTTTCAGCCGTACCTACTGCATTTTATAAACATACTAGCTTCTGCCTGTGACTTCGACGCGTGATATGTCGATCCCCACCCACCGCGTCGCATCACTTGCATACCATCGCTTGTTACTACCGCCTGCGTTATTACTTCGTTTTCGCTAAGCGTTCGTGCGTCGTAGGCTTCCTTAATAATTGGGCTATCCAATGGAAAAAGAATTTTATAGGTAGTTCCGGAGATTACCTACATACAAACACACAAATTTTACCTCTCAGTAATATTATAATTTATATTATATATTATAAATAATAAATATCGTATTATTATTTCCTTTATTTTATCTATTATATACATATCATTTACATTTTTAAATATTTCAATAAAAACAAAAAATCAATATTATTATTTCCTTTATTTAATTTTTTTATTAAAAAATCAAAAAATATATATTAAAAAATTGTAGCCTACCGGTATCGGGACCAAGGTCCAAGCTACCGGTGGTCAGGGCTCCTGAGAGAGGAATCTCCTGACGATACACGCCGTGTCCAAAACTACCGCTTTCTGGATCAAGTCCAAGATCCAGCTGCCTAACGAGAGCTTCCTCAGATGTTGGTCGTGGCCTTTGGCTATTATATCATTGGCCGTCATGACTATCGGCACAATGACTGCTGTATCCACATCCAACATGTCGACACCTCGCGAGCCAGGTCAAGTTACTTAATCTGCTTATCTGGTTCTCGTATTGCGGGACCGCTATATCAATAAATCATTGTGTACAAGACTGTATTTCAGAGCAAGTTGCTGGTGGATTATCCTGGCTACAAGGTTGTGTATATGCAAGTAGTGTCCGTTAGCTAGACAAGAACAGCCAGAAATATTATTATTATTATTACAATAGAAAATTAAATAGAAGAAGCAAGAAAACCTAAATGCTATGACTTTGTTATGATAGAAAAAGCTCACTTAGGCGTTAATAACAACTAAACACTATCTCGGCACATGTGGGTATGTGTGTGTGTGTGTACCTGCATGAACACAAACACGACGCAGAGTTATGAGGCAGTTGTTTAAATGTCACGCTCATCAGGAAAGGTTTTTGCGCCAAATAACTGAAAGTAAGTCGCAACAACAACTTGCGCAACAAAAATTTAAACACACATTTCGCTGTCGTTAGCGATAATACCACGCATTGTATCAACCTACGTAAAAAATAAACATTTATTTCTGTAAGCCACATGGTAATTTTAGAGAGTATTCTATTCTATTATTTATATTATAAAATATTTTAAGAATATTCGGAGAACAAACTTGCGTGAAAAGACATTTCCGCGAATGGATTTTTGCGCGAAGAGACTTTTGCGCGAATGGACTTTTGCGTGAATGGACATTTGCGCGAAATACACTTACGCCAAAGACACTTGCACGAAGGACCCTTGCGCGAAACCACTTGCGCGAAAGACACTTTCGCGAACCCACTTTCCCAAATATTTACATAAATTTAAATGAAAGCTAATCCCTTAAAATATAATTTTATTTTATGAGAAAATTAACTAATTAATTTTCTCCCTTGCGCGAAACCACTTGCGCGAAAGAGATTTTCGTGAATCCACTTGCCCGAAGGACAGTTGCGCGAGAAAGTAGCGGAAAGTGAGATTTCTTCTTAACATCACGCCTGCATTCATTATAATTCATTGTAAAGACACTTGCTTTCGCGCAAGAGTCTTTCGCGCAAATGTCCATTCGCGCAAAAGTCTCTTCGCGCAAATGTCCATTTCCGGAAATGTCTTTTCGCGGACGTGGGGTCGCGCAAGTATCTTTCGCGGAAATGTCTTTCGCACAAGTGCTGGGACACTTGCGGGTAACCTTACCCTAGGGTAGGATTACCTTAAATAAAACGGTACTTAGTAGTTATTTCGATTCTATAATATTATTTAATTCCATTTCCACACTTTTTCAACTACACTGTTACAATTTTAAATGTCATCAACCTACCTTTTTATGTAAACCGACGCAAATTTTATCCACTGACAGAAATCTGAAATTATATTTAAAATGTTAATCCAATTAAACTAACAAAGTTAAAAATAAACAAATATAAAAGGCTTTCACAAACATTCAGAGAAAAACTTTTGTATGGCAAACAAAATTCGGGGAAAACATAATTTGACAAAGAACTTTGAACTTAACAATGATGTGTGCGTCACAAATTACGTACATAAGTTACATAAAAAGTAAACAGTTGCGGTACAAATATTACCTACAAATAAAGCAGTGTATAATTAAAATAATGATCAGCTCATAATTTTGCTCTTAGATGTTATTACTTTCCATAAAACATAAAATTAATAACGAATGATATACACTGACTATAAAACGGGCTGTTATTAGATTTCCTCTTTCAGTTACTACCGTAAGGTGAGCGCTGATAATCCCGTTGATAGCATTCTGGAAGTTTATTACGTGTCTTGTCCTCCGAAGATTCTTAAAATATTTTATAATATTAATAATAAAATAGAATACTCTTTATTATGTACACCATGTGGCTTTTTAAATAGGGTGACACAATGGGCGGTATTATTGCTAAAATAAATTAAAAAAACAGCCAAGTGCGTGAACAATGAAGGGTTCCGTAGTTAAGATCGGCCAACCCGTCATACTTTTCATACAAACGCTCGTACGTGATTATGGCTTTGTAACACACCTTTCTTAAACTAATATGTATCTTGTGCACTATATCTAGGTTTCTATGGAAGCAAAAAATAAAAAATTGAGAAACCAATTCAGTATAGGCCTCCAAAAATCTGCTTTATTGCACAAATTTTACCCGAACTTTGGCCGGTCATAATATACTCATAATTGGTAAAAGTAAAGAAAACATCTGCATAGAAACCTCGCACATGTAATGGAAATTCTAAATATCAAACATGTTTTTCACAAACTTGTAAGGTTTATTCAAAAACACGTATATCTTGATACAAGTTTTTACACACTATTTTTCCTACAATGTTTTCGCGTTCTCGCTTGTTTGTTAGCAGTTCTCACTTGCGCTCGATGAAACAACAAGCTTTTCGACCATGCTCGCGTTGGCGATAGACGGACCGGGAAGGGCCCTCTTAAGATGAATTTATCCCAAAAACAAACTTAACATTACCGTAAACCTACGTATCTGATATTAATTTCAACTTGATACCTAAACGTGTTCCTAAGAAAAAGAGTCTTGACAGACTAACAGACAGGCAGCGAATAGACCGACATACACACTGACAGATGGACAACGAAGTGATCTTATAGGGGTTCGGTGTTTCCTTTTGAGGTACGGATCCTTAAAAAACAGCAACATAAGTAACGATATCACAGTACAGCAGTAAGTTTTACATTTTCACCAGATTTCCATTTATCAGATACCTACTTGTTCTCCTTACTGTTAAATGGCCATCTAAAGCTTTTGTACTAAATTGTGAAGGTAACGGCATCTTAATCCGCGGGGTTTTAAAATTGGCACCATAATCCGTGGTAATTATAAAAACTGCGTTTACGAGCGATTTACAAGCACTTTTTAACTGCAAGATCAATTGATAATATAACTTTGCGTAGTTATGTCGTCAATGGCAAGGTGTATACGTTTTAAAATAATTGGTTAGTTTAGCGTCAGCAGCTGGTCCGAACGGACGGTTCATACATTTTGGACCTTGTGCACGTGACTACCATGTTTTTTTGAATAGTGATTTTTGGTTATTTTGTACCCTTAGTGTAATTCTGTGAGTTAACTATTTCAAGAATTAATTTTCAATCGAAAACACTAAACTATTGTGTTTTTCTGAATAAATCAAGGTGTAAATACGTCTTGAAAATACCGTGGCATTAGGTGCCAAATATTTCAGCCGGTTCCTTATTCCGAGGTATACCGCGGAATAGGGATTTCAGATACTTGATTTCTTTTTAAATTTTCAGGGTTCTTATTATGATTGGGCCTTTCCGCTTTGGGTTCAACAAAATAAAAATTCTATAAATATTAAAACCTTTTTCCGAGGTATACTTTTGAGTTTCAATGGCATGTCAAAGGTTTAATTGATGAAGTGTTTGAAGTTTTTGTTAATTCATTGTATGCTAAAGCTAAGAAGGAAAATTAAGTTCATACACAATTCGATGTAATTTTTTGTATTATATTATATTATATTTACGAAGATTTTGCAAATAAAGTATTAATATATTTATAAATTATGCAAAAATCATGCATTTTTTTATACTCGAAATTAGGAAACGAGATTTCTCGGTATGAAACGCTATTCCGATGTTTAGTAGGTCGAGATAAGGTTCTATGGGCACCTTATTCCGTGGCCTATACACACGTAAAATACAGAGTGTTCAAAATTTTACACAGCTTGCTATGCACTTATCTTTAATTTCAATAACGCGTAGCTTCCTATTTCCGTTATAATAAATTTCACAAACTTAGGGAGGTTGTAAACATTTAGGGATAATGATTCTCAACTACATTAATTTAATAATATCATTTTACACAATATCTTGCTTTAGAGAGAGCCACATATTGTTTGTAATACTATTGTAATAATACGAGTAATAAAATTGATTAGGTAATAACAGGATTTTATTTCATAAGTATGAAATATTTATATTGATTATGAGGATGGATGCTTATTACGCAATTAATCCATCCATCCTAAATGAATAGAGTTGATATTTTGAACACCATGTATTCTTCTTCCTACCGTTTCCTTTGAGTTTTGTACACTCGGAATTAGAAACCAAATTTATCAGAATAAGGTGCTTCCAACTTCTTTTCATATTTAATTATTTTAGAATACAAATCAAGATCTAATAGCCAAACAAATTGTCTATTTCAAGAGTAGAAACAATAATGGTCCTGACATCATAAAGAGTACATTCTGAGCAGCAAAACGAACATGAAAAGGAGCAAAGTCATGCCATTATTTTAAATCAGTTAATAAAAATCACGTTGGCAATTTCAGGCCTATTTCTATCTTACCTGCATTTATCAAAATATTTTGCTAAATGCAGGTCTCAGATCAGGGCTCAAGCAGTTGCTAAGACATTTTAATTTAAACAACCTCCTTCATGATGACCAATATGGCTTTACAAAGGGTCGTTCGACCACAGATGCGGGTGTTGCTCTGTTAAAACACATATTTAAAGCATGGGAGAACTCGCAAAATGCTATTGGAGTTTTCTGTGATCTCTCCAAAGCCTTTGATTGCATGTCACGACACGCTTTTGCATAAACTATATACGTATAATTACGGTGTCCAAAACGAAGCTCTCAAAGTAATAAATTCTTATTTACATAATAGGTTCCAATGTGTAGATGTTAATGGTGTGAAATCTTCCGGGCTACCAATTCAGTTAGGTGTACCTCAAGGCTCAATACTGGGTACATTCTTATTCTTGATATCTGTGACGTTGTACTGTTTGCTGATGATACCTCTCTTATGTTTAAAGTAGACAGGAATAAACAAGATTTTGACGAAGAAACAGTACACTCTTAATAGTTACGAATTGGTTTACTACAAATAACTTAGTTTTCAATTTCAAGAAAACGAAGTGTATTAAGTTCACCTTACCGAATGTTAGAAATCTAGGACCCAACATGGTTTTAGATAAAGAGGTGCTTGGAACTGTGGATTGGGCAGCTTTTCTGGGCATAACAGTAGATGAAAACTTCAGTGGGTCCCACATATATTATATCAAGCCTAGCGGGAAGGCACAGTTCGGCCGCCTACGCTGTCAGGAAAGTAATACAATACACTGACGTTGATACAACTCGGTTAGTCTATTTTAGTTATTTCTATAGCGGTATGTCCTATAGTATTCTGCTGTGGGGCAAAGCCACTGACATTCAAAATATATTTGTTCTTCAAAAACGAGCTTTTCGAATAATTTACCAGCTATATGCCAGAGTTTCTCTAAGAGATTTTTTTAAAGATATTGGTATTCTCCCGGTGGCATCACAATTCATCTTCGCCAAAATCTATTAGACGAAATATACACTTATACGTCGTACTGTATGGATCGGAATGTTGGGCCGTGAAGAAGACGGATGAAAAAAGATTGCATGTAGCGGAGATGAGAATGTTGAGATGGATGTGTGGAGTAACGAAACTGGATAAAGTAAGAAATGAGTATATAAGGGGAAGTTTAAAAGTTGCGCCAGTGACAGAAAAGTTGAAAGGAAATCGTTTGGCCTGGTATGGGCATGTGATGAGGAGAGAGGAAACGCATGTGACTAAAAGAGTGATGAATATAAATGCTGATGGATGGAGCGGGAGAGGAAGGCCTAAGAAAAAGTGGATGGAGTGTGTGAGGAATGATATGAAAGAGAAGGAAGTGAATGATAGCATGACAGTTGATAGGGGAGAGTGGAAAAAGAAAACGTGTTGCGCCGACCCCAAGTAACATGGGACAAGGGCAGGAAAATGATGACAATAAAAGCAGTGATATTCACAATATTAACACCAGAAATAAGGACAAATTACGAGCTCCATTTCACCGGCTTCATAAGGTTCGTAACTTATTTGTTGGGCTTGGTATTATAACCTTTTATAACCACCCTCTTCTTTGCTAGCTTTGCCTTTTAATGCGTTTAAAGCTAAATTATAATCCAATCTTTGTTCAAAGGCATACTATTCTATCAACGACTACTTAAACGATAAGAATAGTCGGTCGCTGTGATTAACTCAAGACAATGTTAATGTTCTTCTCCAGAATGAGCTTACCTACTGACAGGTTTATATGAGTTATATAATTGTTTATTTTATTTGACTGTATAGCTCAATTTATTTTAATTTAATTTTCATTTATTAATGACATCTCATTAATCGACACATTACAATATTTTTTTATGATTTGTATTGCAATATGTGGTTAACTAGCGACCTCGAAAATGTATCATATATTATTCTTGCCTAGTAACCGGCAGCACGTTTGTCTAAGCTCCCTTAGATGTATGTCACTGCTCCCTCAATGATCTTTGTGTTATGTTCGTGAACGGGTGCTGCTTGCGTCTTACTGATCATGGTTTTGTTATTGTTAATAATTAACTGTTCATTTATTTTACCTCGACGGTCCTAGTTTATCATTTAAAACTTCCTGTTGCAGCTATATGTAAGCGGGCACGCCCTTTATGCCTGGATGCTTTTATTCGGGAATTAACTTCTGTTTTTTAGTTTTTATTTTCGCTTGGTTATAGATTTCGATGTTTTTGTTGGTATATTGGCGTGTGCTAGCTGACATTATAGCAAATGTTTTGTGTTGAGTAATGTCAATTATTTTGCATACTCTTGTATAGAGTCAAGCATTTTTTTCTCTAACTGGACAGACAGCAATGCTACTGGGGAGTTTTTTGCGCCACTTCTTCTCCCCAGCTAAAGCACTAGGAAGTGGTGAAGGGTTGGCGTTTTTGGGCGACTATCATAAGTAATTTTGACGTTTTAAAAGTGCTGATTCTCAGCTTAGTTTGAATAACAAAAGAGTCCAATAACTGCTTAATTTTCGATCTCCTTCGAGTTTTAGTAAAAATAACGTGGAAATAAGTAAATTAAATAACCTTAAACTTTCGTAACATTTCAATTTTTAGAACAAATAAATTATCATCTACACCATTTCTGTTAGCTCATTTTTGGAGCAGTAACATTTATTATGAGAACCTCTCAGATCGATAACGGAATACGTGTTTCAATTTTTGTTGCGCCCTTTCTTAGTTGTTGTTGCGCTAACTTTCAGTTATTTGTCACAAGAACCTTTCCTAATGAGGGTGACATTTAAACAACTGCCTCATAATTCTATTTCGTTTATGTGTACATGTAGATACATACACACGTGCCGAGATAGCATTTAGTTGTTATTAACACCTACGTGAGCTTTCTCTAACATAACAAAGTCCGCACCGCTGTTGTTGCAGGTATTATAACGAGCATTTAGGTTTCTGCTTCTTCTATTTTATTTATGTTTATAAAATACAATAGGTACTTACGGTTGAAAAAGCTTATATTAAAACATTTACCACAACTTTACGATGACAGATTTTTCGTCCAACCTAGCAGGTGAAAGTGGTTTGTCTTGTGTCTTGTCTGTAAGTATCATCTATGATAGCCATAGTATGTATGATGTACTCGAGATCTGTTACGTTTGCAGCTCCATTAGCTCCGCTTTAGAAATATTATAAATCTTTCAAAGGCTTTCAAAACATTTATCTTTAATAATTGATTTTATTATTAAAATTAAGTGTCATAATAGATTTACAAGCACTATTTTAAACTGAGCCTTCCCGCGGGCGCAATCGTGTTTTTAAATATAATACTTTGTAGCGTTTGACATGAGGGTTCGCAGTGTCCGCCTACTCTCGATTGTAACTAATTGACCGGACGCAACGTAATCTTTAAAAGCAAACGAATTATTATTTCAATTTAATGTGAACCCATACGGTTCACATTTACCGCGAAATTGAGAAATTATTAGTATTTTGGGAAATATCGGCGCCATTTCACTATTTACCTCAAATTCTATCTGTGAGGCCGTTTGATGCACTGTGTGATAGTGTTAAAGATATGTTGCACTTTTCTTTTCCGAAAATCGATTACCACAACACCGAACAACGATTTATCAAAAATTCCACCCGTGTGGGGGTCATAAGATGTTTCATATAAAATCCCTGAATGCCCCTGATACAGTTTATATGAAACATCTTATTCCTTTGGTTCATAAACTTGAACTTGAAGAGGGTCGTACCTCTTAATGGGAAGTGACTTCGCGGCAGGCCCAGATGGAAATAGCAGGATGAGTTGGACTCCTTCAACAAGAACTGGTCCTCAGCAGCTTTAATCAGTGAGAAGTGGAAAGAGAGTAGGGAGGCCTTTGCTCTGCAGTAAGACAGCACAGGCTTTTAATAATAATAATATTATAGTAGATTATTAACCAAGGGGATAAAGCAGTGTCTTCTGTCGCGGGTGACGATTTAAATCACGAGCGTAACGAAGGACTCGAGGTTTACTCCCGAGCGTAGCGAGGGTGTTAAATACTTAAATCACGAGCGAAGCGAGGGATTTAAGACGAGTCCTGAGTGTAGCGAGGGATTTAAGTTCACCCAAGACTAAGACAGCTTTATCACCGAGGAAAATACTCTACTTTTCGTACCATTTGCGAAAAAATTAACACAATAATAATATGAGATAAGCATTTATTAAAAATAATGACAATTAAAAGTAAAAGTTAACATTCGAAACATTGGTCCAATTATTGATAGAGAGAGTTACATTTTTGTTTGGTACATTTATTGTTGATGAGTTGATTTGAGTATTTCTCTGTTCTTGCGTCTGAGGAACTTGCGTTTCATTGTAGATAGTATACGTCGGAGATAGTGGTGGTGGTGCATCGTGAGTTACGGACGAAGATAAGATGCCGAAGTTGATGGTTGTGGCTCTGATGGATTAAGTTTTATATTTTTGTTAATTTGACTGCTTAATATGGTTTTATTCGCCATTGAGCTTTCGATATAACCCTCAGCTACTCTTTCAGAGCTCCAACCACCGTGTCTTTTTATTGACGTAATTTCCGCCCCTGAATCCGCCAAGAAAGTCGCCGAAGTTCTTCTAAAGCAGTGACCGGTGTAGAGTTCAACATCTTTAAGATTTAAATATTTAGCAATTTCCTTCGGCATATTGCTAATTTTATTTTTGCCGATGGCTTGTCGAGTACATTTCCTATTCCGATAGTTTATAAAAAATCTATTGTTTTCCATGTTGGTGGGACGTAATGCTTGGTATTTATGAATGATTTTAGTATATTGTCCTTGTACAATGAATGACCGATTTTTCTTTGTCTTAGTTTCCTTTACATTAATCAGCAGCAACTCATTAGAATGATTTTCAACGTCCTCCACCTTTAAGTTTACAAGTTCACATCCGCGGCAAGCACCATTGAGTCCAAAAATTAAGGCCACCTATAACAAAGATAAAAAACAGGTAAATATATAGAATAATTACCATTACTAACATACGAAATATTCATAGTTAAATCATGTATACTTACTTTTGTGGCCAGAAAAATTTCGTCAGGAGCTTCATTAAGAAATTTTTCCACATTTTGAGTCGTAAAAATTTTAGACTTCTTTGCGCAATTCCCTTCTGATTTTCTTTTTAAAAAAGCCAGTTATTTCGTGAATCTATTTATTTCAATGCTGTGTTTGATGCTTATTGTAGCTTTCAGTTTTGAGTATATGCACCAAAGTGTACCTATTCGGATTCTTTGTCTTGGATAAATAATCAAAATAGACAAGAAGTACTGATTCTGAAATTGATAGGCCATTCGCACTTCTCCACGTTGAAAATTCTTCATAAGTTTTTAAATAATTTTCCTTGGATTTTGTTGGAAGCAAATTATTTATAATTGCGGCAGCATTTGCACTGATGGAATCCGACAATTCACTGTCACTGTCGATTTGATTTAACATCGTAACGTATTTTTAGAACATTAACTTATTTATAAAAATAAACTTAACGTTTATGTATTTGAAGAAAACAAAAACGCGGCAAATTCCTAGACTAATATTTTTTTGTCGGAAAAGCAAAGGCATCAAGCTCATACGGCCTCGTCGGTTTTCGTAATTTTATTTAATAATCATAACTGCATAATAAATGCGTATTCCTTTTTCAAAAAGATGTATAATGCTATATATACAAACTCAATGGTGTAAACACAGATGTAGTTCAGTATAAATTTCGGTAAGTATTCCAAATTTAAATCACATTCTCCCCCTAGAGGATGAATGAAATTCAGTACAATTTTCTTTCCCTGTTTTTAACAGGTTAAAAATGACTATTGTTATGTTCGCTTTTTGTGGCATAGAATGTCACTTTTTTGAGCAAGTGGTACGAAATAAACTTTTCGTACCACTTGCTCGAAAAAGTGCCCCGGGCGTCGGGAGTGGAGAGCCGACTTCCGGCCACCGTAGGCGCGAGCTTGCGGACGGTGAGCAATGGGCAGCTCGCCGTCCGATAAGGACCAGGCCCGTGTCGACGGCGCGTTGTGTTCCACGCGCGCCTCAAAGAGATGTCAGCACCAACCGACGGGGTCGAAAGACCAATGCCTGCTGGGGTTGCGGGTTTGTCCGAAAGGGATAACGCGGCCCCGGCACACAGGCAACGGAAGGAACACGGGTGGGTTTTAGTCAGTAAAAGTCTGACACACCCTCTCGCTCTGCCCAGAGCGGGAGAAGTCATTTGATGATTTGCCATCCTCAAAAAAAAAAAAAAAAAAATTGGGGATTTAAATATGGAATACTTACCGAAATTTATACTGAACTTCATCTGTGTTTACACCATTGAGTTTGTATATATAGCATTATACATCTTTTTGAAAAAGGAATACGCATTTATTACGCAGTTATGATTATTAAATAAAATTACGAAAACCGACGAGGCCGTATGAGCTTGATGCCTTTGCTTTTCCGACAAAAAAATATTAGTCTAGGAATTTGCCGCGTTTTTGTTTTCTTCAAATACATAAACGTTAAGTTTATTTTAATTTATTTTTATAAATAAGTTAATGTTCTAAAAATACGTTACGATGTTAAATCAAAGCGACAGTTCCAGTGAATTGTCGGATTCCATCAGTGCAAATGCTGCCGCAATTATAAATAATTTGCTTCCAACAAAATCCAAGGAAAATTATTTAAAAACTTATGAAGAATTTTCAACGTGGAGAAGTGCGAATGGCCTATCAATTTCAGAATCAGTACTTCTTGTCTATTTTGATTATTTATCCAAGACAAAGAATCCGAATACACTTTGGTGCATATACTCAAAACTGAAAGCTACAATAAGCATCAAACACGGCATTGAAATAAATAGATTCACGAAATAACTGGCTTTTTTTAAAAGAAAATCAGAAGGGAATTGCGCAAAGAAGTCTAAAATTTTTACGACTCAAAATGTGGAAAAATTTCTTAATGAAGCTCCTGACGAAATTTTTCTGGCCACAAAAGTAAGTATACATGATTTAACTATGAATATTTCGTATGTTAGTAATGTTAATTATTCTATATATTTACCTGTTTTTTATCTTTGTTATAGGTGGCCTTAATTTTTGGACTCAATGGTGCTTGCCGCGGATGTTAACTTGTAAACTTAAAGGTGGAGGACGTTGAAAATCATTCTAATGAGTTGCTGCTGATTAATGTAAAGGAAACTAAGACAAAGAAAAATCGGTCATTCATTGTACAAGGACTATACTAAAATCATTCATAAATACCAAGCATTACGTCCCACCAACATGGAAAACAATAGATTTTTTATAAACTATCGGAATAGGAAATGTACTCGACAAGCCATCGGCAAAAATAAAATTAGCAATATGCCGAAGGAAATTGCTAAATATTTAAATCTTAAAGATGTTGAACTCTACACCGGTCACTGCTTTAGAAGAACTTCGGCGACTTTCTTGGCGGATTCAGGGGCGGAAATTACGTCAATAAAAAGACACGGTGATTGGAGCTCTGATGGAGTAGCTGAGGGTTATATCGAAAGCTCAATGGCGAATAAAACCATATTAAGCAGTCAAATTAACAAAAATATAAAACTTAATCCATCAGAGCCACAACCATCAACTTCGGCATCTTATCTTCGTCCGTAACTCACGATGCACCACCACCACTATCTCCGACGTATACTATCTACAATGAAACGCAAGTTCCACAGACGCAAGAACAGAGAAATACTCAAATCAACTCATCAACAATAAATGTACTAAACTAAAATGTAACTCTCTCTATCAATAATTGGACCAATGTTTCGAATGTTAACTTTTACTTTTAATTGTCATTATTTTTAATAAATGCTTATCTCATATTATTATTGTGTTAATTTTTTCGCAAATGGTACGAAAAGTAGAGTATTTTCCTCGGTGATAAAGCTGTCTCAGTCTTGGGTGAACTTAAATCCCTCGCTACACTCAGGACTCGTCTTAAATCCCTCGCTTCGCTCGTGATTTAAGTATTTAACACCCTCGCTACGCTCGGGAGTAAACCTCGAGTCCTTCGTTACGCTCGTGATTTAAATCGTCACCCGCGACAGAAGACACTGCTTTATCCCCTTGGTTAATAATCTACTATTTCGTACCACTTGCTCAAAAAAGTACTGAATTTCATTCATCCTCTAGGGGGAGAATGTGTTACGGCGGGAGGGGTTCACATCGGTGTCGAGTCGACGATGAAGTACCTGGCACTCGTCCTCGACAGCCGGTGGAACTTCGTGGAGCACTTCCGACGTTTGGCTCCCAAACTGGATAGGGCTGGGGCTGCTTTGAAGCGGCTCCTGCCCAACCTGGGGGGTCCAAACGCCTCCTGCCGGAGGCTTTACGCGGGGGTCGTGCGGTCCATGGCCCTTTACGGGGCACCGGTGTGGGCGCGTTCATTGAGGCTGCGACCGGCCCGGCGGTTGAACGCGTCCCAAAGGGTCATGGCCATCAGGCTTGTCCGGGGATACCGCACGGTCTCCCGTGAGGCGGCGAGCCTCCTTGCCGGACTACCGCTATGGGATCTGGAGGCGAAAGTCCACGCGCACATGTGGGAGTTGCGCGAGGAGGCGAAACGCCGGGGTGTAACTCCGCTGCCGCGAGAAATCACGGTACAGCGGACAGAGCTCCGGCGGGATCTCATGGCGGCATGGAGTGTGCGATTGTCGCAACCCAGCGCTGGGCACGCCACAATTGCGGCGATAAGTCCCCTCTTTGAGGAGTGGCTTGAGAGGCGCCATGGCGTCCTCACCTTCGGCCTGACGCAGGTCCTCACCGGTCACGGTTGTTTCGGGAGGTTCCTGTTCCGCGTAAGGCGGGAGGAAACGCCCGGGTGTCACCACTGTGTGGATCGCCCGGAGGACACGGTGGAGCATACGGTGGAGGTCTGCCCGGCTTGGGCGGGGCACCGCCGTGTCCTCACGGAGGCGATCGGCGGCGGCGATCTCTCGCGTCCGGCCCTGGTTCAGGCCATGGTTCGGAGCGAGAGTTCATGGGAGGCCGTCACCTCCTTCTGCGAAGCAGTTATGTTCGCGAAGGAGGAGGCGGAGCGCGCGAAGGAGCTGCAATCTGCACGCCCTCGCGGCCCTAGTCGCCGCAGGAGACGCCCCGGGCGTCGGGAGTGGAGAGCCGACTTCCGGCCACCGTAGGCGCGAGCTTGCGGACGGTGAGCAATGGGCAGCTCGCCGTCCGATAAGGACCAGGCCCGTGTCGACGGCGCGTTGTGTTCCACGCGCGCCTCAAAGAGATGTCAGCACCAACCGACGGGGTCGAAAGACCAATGCCTGCTGGGGTTGCGGGTTTGTCCGAAAGGGATAACGCGGCCCCGGCACACAGGCAACGGAAGGAACACGGGTGGGTTTTAGTCAGTAAAAGTCTGACACACCCTCTCGCTCTGCCCAGAGCGGGAGAAGTCATTTGATGATTTGCCATCCTCAAAAAAAAAAAAAAAAAAAATTGGGGATTTAAATATGGAATACTTACCGAAATTTATACTGAACTTCATCTGTGTTTACACCATTGAGTTTGTATATAAAGCATTATACATCTTTTTGAAAAAGGAATTCACTCAGTTATGATTATTAAATAACATTACGAAAACCGACGACGCCGTATGAGCTTGATGCCTTTGCTTTTCCGACAAAAAAATATTAGTCTAGGAATTTGCCGCGTTTTTGTTTTCTTCAAATACATAAACGTTAAGTTTATTTTAATTTATTTTTATAAATAAGTTAATGTTCTAAAAATACGTTACGATGTTAAATCAAAGCGACAGTGACAGTGAATTGTCGGATTCCATCAGTGCAAATGCTGCCGCAATTATAAATAATTTGCTTCCAACAAAATCCAAGGAAAATTATTTAAAAACTTATGAAGAATTTTCAACGTGGAGAAATTCGAAAGGCCTATCAATTTCAGAATCAGTACTTCTTGTCTATTTTGATTATTTATCCAAGACAAAGAATCCGAATACACTTTGGTGCATATACTCAAAACTGAAAGCTACAATAAGCATAAAAACAGCATTAAAATAAATAGATTCACGAAATTAGTGGCTTTTTTAAAAAGAAAATCAGAAGGGCATTGCGCAAAGAAGTCTAAAATTTTTAAACGACTCAAAATGTGGAAAAATTTCTTAATGAAGCTCCTGATGAAATTTTTCTGGCCACAAAAGTAAGTATACATGATTTAACTATGAATATTTCATATCTTAGTAATGGTAATTATTCTATATATTTACCAGTTTTTTTATCTTTGTTATAGTTGGCCTTAATTTTTGGACTCAATGGTGCTTGCCGCGGATGTTAACTTGTAAACTTAAAGGTGGAGGACGTTGAAAATCATTCCAATGAGTTGCTGCTGATTAATGTAAAGGAAACTAAGACAAAGAAAAATCGGTCATTTATTATACAAGGACAATATACTAAAATCATTCATAAATACCAAGCATTACGTCCCACCAACATGGAAAACAATAGATTTTTTTATAAACTATCGGAATGGGAAATGTACTCGACAAGCCATCGGCAAAAATAAAATTAGCAATATGCCAAAGGAAATTGCTAAATATTTAAAACTTAAAGATGTTGAACTCTACACCGGTCACTGCTTTAGAAGAACTTCGGCGACTTTCTTGGCGGATTCAGGGGCGGATATTACGTCAATAAAAAGACACCGTGGTTGGAGCTCTGATGGAGTAGCTGAGGGTTATATCGAAAGCTCAATGGCGAATAAAACCATATTAAGCAGTCAAATTAACAAAAATATAAAACTTAATCCATCAGAGCCACAACCGTCAACTTCCGGCATCTTATCTTCGTCCGTAACTCACGGTGCACCAGCACCACTATCTCCGACGTATACTATCTACAATGAAACGCAAGTTCCTCAGACGCAAGAACAGAGAAATACTCAAATCAACTCATCAACAATAAATGTACCAAACAAAAATGTAACTCTCTCTATCAATAAATGGACCAATGTTTCGAATGTTAACTTTTACTTTTAATTGTCATTATTTTTAATAAATGCTTATCTCATATTATTATTGTGTAATTTTTTTCGCAAATGGTACGAAAAGTAGAGTATTTTCCTCGGTGATAAAGCTGTCTTAGTCTTGGGTGAACTTAAATCCCTCGCTACACTCAGGACTCGTCTTAAATCCCTCGCTTCGCTCATGATTTAAGTTTTTAACACCCTCGCTACGCTCGGGAGTAAACCTCGAGTCCTTCGTTACGCTCGCGATTTAAATCGTCACCCGCGACAGAAGACACTGCTTTATCCCCTTAGTTAATAATCTACTATTATAGGAAGTCATAGGCGAAAACTATTAGGTTTGTTCTGTGGTATAATTTGTCATCGGAATTGTTATTTTTCAACTTAGTGAGCAAGAAAAAATGGCATACTTATTGATATTGAAAACCTTATTTAAACGAAATACCTTCATATTCAATACTAAACCCAAGTAGTGAAGTATCGATTACCTACATTATGTTTTTTACAGCATGCCGATGAACTCTATTATATTCACATCTTCAACAATATGCACATAGTAAAAATAGCAAAAGGGTAGCCGCACCAAAGCTGATTGAGTTTAATGAAAATCATCTCGGATGAAAAATTTTGTCTCTATTTTGAAATGCACAAAAAATCATACATTATACAATCTTACATTTGTACATTTTGCAAAGCAAAGAAATAAATGAAAAATGAAATGTTTTTATTTTAAGAAAAAGAGATTAGGTACATTACATACATCGTTGCCATGTCTCTAATTAGTATTTATGAGTAGATTTTTACAGCCTTGAAGAGAACACCGCTTAACTAAACCAATGGTTAAAAAAAACTTTTGTAATTTCTACAGATAAATGTTTTCTTTCAGAAAATTCCTGAACTCCTGAAAATTTTCAAGTCTATATTTAACTTCTGGTAACTATTTTTACAAACCTATTTCTGCAAAACCGATTTCATTATCAAGCGGAGGTGGAAAACTTAGTAGGTACAACGCCAAAGATTCTAAGAATCTGAGACATCCTTCGTTGACCTTTTGGAATGTAAATCCTTATCTTATTACTTGATTCTTGATACTAAGAATAAGATCTGTATAAGTTAAAGTCTGCATATGTAGTCAGGTAAATAAATTGTTTAGCAAATTGACTACAAATCACAACTGTCATTCTTTAACAGTTGTATTAAATGGCTCTATCACGGAAAATTGACGCAACTTGTCAATTTGATAATCAGTTAATTTCCCTGACTGTATATCACACACAATGAACTTATTCCTTAGCCTTGAAAACATATAAAATAATAATTTCAACCGGTAATCACCATTACTCTCGTTAATTGGACATATTCTAATGTTTCTGCTAAAAATAGCCTCAAATAAATATAAAAGATAAGCCCTCAGCAGCAGTTTTGCTCTTTATTACAATAAGATGTTAATTACACGAAACTGTTTCATGTCTTCCCAACTTTGAATAGATAAGTGTCTTCTTGTAAAAATAATACCATTATAGAAATGATAGGTCGTTGTAGTTCTCGAATTCCTTTTTTAAAAGCGCCCTTTAAAAATATAATTTTATTAAATATTGGATCGGTTCTACCTACAAAGAGTACTTTCAACATAGTATTCTGCATATTCTAAATTTAAAAAATATATTAATAAAACAGAAGTTCGACATCTATCCAAAACAGAGATTAGTTGTAGAGCTCATATTTTTACTACGGAGTACTAGATAAAATTGCGAAAAAATGTGGGTGTCTAAAAATAACATGTCGGGCTTAATTAATCACCCGATGTTGTTTCGCGGTATTTTTTTAGGAATGAAATTCGAAAACGAAAACGCATTCCTGTCGGATATTCTCTTTAAGAGCGTCAAGAATCTAAGGCTTGTTAACATAAACCCGGGACTTCAAGTAACCCCACAAAAAGTCTGGATCAATCAAATCGGGTGATCTGGCCGGCCAGTGCAAATCAAATCAAATCAAATCAAATCAAATCATTTATTTGCTTAATACAGGTGGTATATAAACAGATGTTACAAATAGATTTAAAGTACACTGTATCATTACCTAATAAGGTGTGCAAATATTTATATTATTATTCTTATTATATCATTATTAAAATAACATTACAAAAATGATTATAATAAAAACTAAAAAAAAAAAAAAAAAAAACAGAATACTACATCAAAGGTTTAAAAATAAAGATTGTCAGATGAATTATAAATTTATAATACATGTCATAAACTTATCAATCAAATAAATTAAATTAAAAATATTAGTCCAAATTAAAATAAAATTATCAGATGTCAAATTAAATTATTATTAGCATGTCACACTATTGTTATTGCCATATTATTCAATGTCAATAAATTACTCTTGCTATATGTAACCATCTATATTCTTATCCTGTAAGTACTCCTTGACATTATAATAACATTTATTTACTAGGAATTTTTGTAGCTTCGACTTAAATTGAAGAACAGATAACTTTTTGACATCATCAGGCAAATTGTTGTAAATCAATGATGCCATACAAAGAATACTTTTATTGATTAGTGCTGTTTTCCCATATGGTATATGAATTTCTAATATTTTTTTGTCACGTAATTGTCTATAGTGGCTTTTAGCAGCAGTCTTAAAATAATTAGGATTCAATTTCACAAAAACATTAACTTCATATATGTATAAAGAGGGCAGTGTCAAAATATTTAAGCTTTTAAAGTAGGGTTGACAGCTGGTAGTGTTGTCTATATTACACATTGCTCTAATGCATTTCTTTTGAGATTTAAATGCAGATTCCTTATCGACTGAGTTGCCCCAAGATATAATACCATATCTTAGGACAGGTGCAACAAGTCCGTGATAAGCAGCTAATATGGCTTCTTTATTAACAATTTTTGAAAGTCTGTACAGAGCAAATGAGGATTTATTAATTCTTTTGCAGATATATTCTAAATGTGTTTTCCAGGTCAGTTTATTGTCAATATTAATTCCTAGAAACTTTGTATCCGTCACAGGATGTATTATTTTGTCTTTGTAACTAACGTTTATATTTGTCAATTGAGTTCTCTGGTGAAAGTGTATAACTTTCGTCTTGTCCACATTTATTTTAAGATTATTTTCTGTTAACCATTGTACTATCGTATTTAGTGTTTGATTGACTACGTGTTCATAATCATTTTCTTTGTCGCTTTTTATTATAACTGTGCTATCATCTGCAAATAATACCATTGGTTGTTTGATGTGTTTAGGAAGATCATTGATATATATCAAGAACAGTAAAGGGCCTAAGACACTACCTTGTGGAACTCCAAATTTAATATTTTTTGAGTTTGACTTATATTTAATCTCATTTCGTGTTTTCTGACATACTTGTGTTATTTCTACTATTTGTTTCCTATTATGCAGGTATGAAGAAATGAGCTCTAGCGCTTTACCTCGTATGCCATACATGCTTAATTTTTGCATTAATATTTTATGGTCAACTCGGTCAAAGGCTTTACTCATGTCCATAAAGATGGCACATGTTGGTATTTTTTTGTCCATGGTAACCAAAATAGTTTTCAGTAGGTCATAGATGGCCATATTTACTGATTTCCCTTTGCGGAAGCCTTTCTGTTCGTCTACCAAAATATTATATTTTTCTAAATAACTATATAATCGGCTATATAAGATTTTTTCAAAATTTTTTGAAAAAATCGCGAAAGCGAAACAAATATTCCACGTTCTTGAGGAATATAGCGTTCCATGGCGTATTGACGTGTATTCTGCATCTGTTTACTTCACAAATGTCAAAACAGAATTGACATTTGCCGCCATTTACAAAGAACAGAAATTTCATAGAATTTCTTTTCGCAGCAAATGTTAATATAATATTTGGGCCTTGTATTTTTATTTCGAATATTACTGTTTTAATGACTATTTACTTGAATTAAAATTAAAAAAATATTTTTATGATCGCATTCAAAAAGTAGAATTATTTTTTATCGAATATTGTTTCTTCGGTGTATTTTTTCAAGGTATTTTATTTCAACAAAATGTAAAAATAGACATTATGCTATCCATAATTTTATACTTAAATAAATATGGGTACATATTTGAACGTCGTATATTAAAATACCTACGGTTAAAATGTCAATGTTCAAAATATCGAAAAATTTTATATCGATTTATCGGAATATTGAAAATGAATATACCTAAGCTTAAAATTTCTAAGATTGAAATGCCGAGTGATTAAAATACAATGATTAAAAATGTCGATATTCATTATATCTACCTAAGTTCAAAATGTCAACATGTAATACACTTAAGTTCATAATTGATAAATCAATAATATAATTTCCAATCTACCTACATTTTTTTGCGCATACTACCTATATCAAAATTTGCTCGATATTTTAACTAGTAGGTATTTTTAACGTAAATATAATGAAAATGAATATAATAGTCGTCAATTGTACATAAATAATCACGTAATTTGTCAATTTCATTATCACGATCATGTGTGATAATCATAAATGGTTAAAAGCCCTGGTGTGTTGGTCAGGTAGATTATTTATACATGCACACCTGAACATCAATCAATCAACTCTGCTAATCAAAGTTCTGTATTGGACAACCAACAAATGCAATAATATTCAATTAAAAAAGTATTCAATCTTCTAACTATGATACGAGCAGTCGAGTAGTAGTATAACTGTTAGGGCACTCCGACCAAATAGGTCAGGTTAGGTCAGAACTGTGACAACGCGCGAGCAGAGCGAGCGCTACGTCGAAATTGGTCGCAGTAACAAAATTAGGGCACTCCGACAGTTATGAACCGCTTTCATATAACTTTACAATGGTGTATAGTTTTATCAATTATAAAATAGTTCAAGTAAAACCAAGTCCAAGTAATAGTAGGTTTTTGTGAACGCGGTTTTGTAATTTTATAGGAGGGTATTATGCGTTTTGTCAAAGGTATGAATTTAACGTTTAGAAACTGCCATTCGATAAATGTTTTTCTTGATAATAAGTTTTATATTAACTAAACATTATGAGGATAAAGAATATTTGATTTGTTATTCTATGATATGAATATCGAAACATTCAATTTTATTTGTAACAAAAATCCATTATATTTTTTTTTTCAAAGTAAGTATTCTGCGTATTGCTTATTCTATGAAATGATAATATGAGTAAAAAAATATGTGAAACGAAATTCTATAAAACTGTTATCTATAACGGTTGTACGTTGTTTGGTGGGACTAAAGTAAGCACTTTTGCCCCACCTTGTATATACGCTTTAAACCATATATTACCCTCGACATTTAACATTATTTCTCAAATAGGTAAATGAAAAACTTTCACTAAGACGAATCTAAGACGCAAGTGCAAGTAACGACGCGAAAACTCTATGCGGGGCGGAACTAAATCGCAGTCAGTGAGGAAAAGAGCTAGAGAGTATGTACTTGAGTTTAAATTCAATCCTCGTTCTAACTTAAGGAGAGTTAAATAAAAACAAGACATCTTAACTTCGCGGAGGTTTTCTACGTACACAAGTAGCTACAATCAAGTGATTCTAAATTGTGCACAATCACAAACCGTTATTAATCTGTCTACACAATATTCCTAGAGTTAATCTAGTCTTGGGATTTGGACATAACTCCTACCAGACGAAATTTCATTTGTAGCTTTCAATTCAAAGCACGTGTGTCAAACGAGCAAATCCTTTGAAATTAAAGGCCGTCCTGTTCTGGACGGTAAATAACGGACAGATTTCTCATGGGGACAGCTATAGATGTAGTTGCAACTTAATCGAGACGCGGAGAAAGTCAAGAACATTAAAAGGAGGTTCACTGTGGTGTGACGTCGCTAACACGTCTCGCAAACATGTTCCGCGGTTGCCGCCACTTTGTTTTATTCAGATAAATGTATCGCGTCACCGCCAGCTTACTTTATCGCCTTTATTATTCACTGCACCCATATTTTATATTTCCAAGTAAACGATATCACACTGCAATATGAAGTGTTATAAAGTGGCTTCTACTTCTTCATTGTTTAATAATTTGGTATTTCAGAAATAGCTGCGAGACCTCTTTTTAATCATCGTAATGTGCTTGTTATAAATGTCTGTACCTACTGATACTCTGTGTTCCTTTTTTGGTTGTGATGGTACTTACACTACATCTGCATTGCTAATTTCAGTTTGGTAATTTGTAATATTTTTAGTCCATTTTTACTAAAAAAATTACAAATTACCAAACAGACAGTCTTCTTCAACGAAAAGGTCTCTACCTACTTTTGCACAACTCGGACAGTTGCTTATGGCCAGATCGAAGCGATCGGAATTCAATCTCGATATTGTGTAGTAACCCGCTGATGAGTGTGGAGTGAAAATTATTTTGGTGGTTCGGCGCCTGGCAACGTTTCAATCGGACGGCGCGGATACAGTTTCGTGGTGTGTCGCCTACGTTTCGATCCGAACTTCACCGCTACTGCCCGCTACCGCTACACGCCACGCGACATACTTACTTAAAATAATATTACTGATTGTGAAACGCCGACACTGAAATGTTTTGTTTATAGAAGATAAATCTAAATGTGCCGCCGGACGATTACCAACTAACTAGCCGCCTGGAAATTTATAGTATTTACGTAACTACCAGGTACTGGTTGGTTCTGGTAAATGCGGTGGCAAGGTTATTTTACTACGTAATGGGTATACATTCAGTTATTGATGATTAGAAATCGTAAACTGAATGCACTTGCTGGCATCAGTTCCATTAGCGATCAGTGATATCTAACCAAAATAAAGCTCTTTGTTCTTGAGTTCAATCTTAAATAAGTCTCACAAACATAAGTACTTCCTGTAAAAACAATTTGGTATGGCAACTGCTATTTTTATTAAAAACAAAAACAATTGGTACTGAACACAAAGAAGTCTAGCTGAACAAGTAAAAGAAAATCTTTCAGGATGAAACTCCTTTGAATAACACTGATTGCCCACGCTGAGATAAACATCGTATTTAATAGAAATAGATATTATAAAAGTTCTTTATAAATATTCGCACAGGAGCGAATGCTTTGAAGTTTAATGTTCGTAACCTAAGGGAATTTTATATTACCTGTCCTAGTAGAAAAATGAATAATAATCTCGTTTTGTAAAGGGAGTTGGACGAGGGGTAAATACGGCCGCCACAATAGCGGCCAGGCGACCGCTTCCGGCCGCACAATACCAACAGGCAGTGGATGAAATCAGGCGAATGATATGCGACGGAGCAGACCACGCTAATTATAGACGTGACATGCCTATTATTAGCTCAACTGTCATTTTATTCTGCATATATAGAACAACCATGGCATGAATTATACATAAATCAGCCATTACTGTACCTGGGCGTCGATCAATCAATATAGCCATTGGTATTATTGACATATTTACCAAACTTGGCAGATGGGCTGATGATTTCAGTTTGGTATATGGGTAAACGAGAAGACGCTGCTGTACATTCTCTTGATAATCGATATTAAGTTACCAATTATCCCACGGAAAATACACAAAGTATTTTCTACCTATTCTTACCGGAAATTTCAATTGCCGTAAGGGACATTAAATTCCCTGTCCTGTACGACATTTGAAATTTCCACCAACCTGAATACCAATACTTCAAAATTTACTCACAGTAGGAATAGCGTTTGTGTTTACTACCAGAATTCCTGGGAAATGTATGTCTGACAGGTAGGTCATCGTAGTCGCCGCCCACGAACTGCGCAATATAATTGGTTTGCTTTGGTTACCCGATTCCAGAAAGACGAAAAATAAGATGCAGATGTACGTAGTACTTATGTTTACAATTCTTGGAAATATTGTAGTAGTTAAAATACTTAAGCTTAATTGCAGCAGGTATGGTACGTATACTAAGGTATAAGAAGGTTGGGACAAACAATAATAAATTCCCATAATCTATGGTCTGGGTAAGATTCGGTTACATTCCCTAGGAATATATTCAGATGGAGCGCAATAGAGTGAAAAGAAAGAGTGAAATCAAAACGTACCTACCTCCACCTACATACGTTCAACATTCCTCGTTAAAACCAATGTATGAAATAAAAATTGGACACGTGCCATAATAATTTGCAATTTAAATAATTGCAAAAGCTGTACGATTTGTAAATCTAAATCACATAAGGCAATTCAGTGACGTCACTATGTATATAAGTTATATTCTATAAGTTTGATCTCGCTGCTCATTTGCTGATGTCTGCCGAACCGCATGTAAATCTCAGGCTTACTCCTGCATAACGTACCATTTGAATTGCAAATGCAAATTAAGGCTTACTTCCTTTACCCTCTGGATTTCGATTGAATGCCTTGGACCGACTAATAGATTCTATACAAGTAAAGCGTAATCAGGTCGACATGAAATTGTTGAAAACGTTGTATTAACGAGCGAAGCATTTCACTGAATTGTTCTCTTACGATGTAACAAAAGTATTTTTCAATACACTTGCTCATAAAGTAGCTCTTATTGAACCGTGTTTAGGTTCATATTGCAGTGTATTAAAAACACGTGCTTCTTACTTTATATTATTGGACTCGTGCTGTAATGCCACAGATAACTAATCAATCAGGATTTGGTTGCGACTCGCTAAAAACAATAGCATTGGACTTGCCTGGGAATTGAACGCGATATCTACGTGCCACTGATTAAATACGCACGAAATAGGATACACGTATTATCACACCCACTTTAACATCCTAAGCGTGTTTCTTATCTTTTAATTAGACTATTTTAATTAATAATAAAAGCTAAAACTGGAATAAATTTTGATTTTTTACAAACGTCAAACTACCGACCATGGGCAACCGACATCCTTTTTAACTCGTATATATTTATCTTGTCATTGAAATGCCACTAGCATTTGACATAATAAATATAACTATTTGTCGAGTATTTTATTACTCCTTTATTGAAAAAAAAAAACTAATTTATAAAATAAAATAATGTTGTAGGTCTATATGTAATATGGGGACCCCTCAAGTTTTAGAATATTATACTGCTTTAACACTGAATTTGTTACGAATCATAACGAATACCTTCAAAAAGAGCACGGGTTGGCGACGTATTGCCCGCCTTTCAATACCAAATGTCAAAAGGAAGACTATTTCTGGGAATTGAAACTCCAATCATATTCCTTTCAAATGATCTTAAATCCTCCGAGCTAACTAGACGAATACAATATATCGTTACTGTTCGAAATATTATGAAATGTTTTTGTCTTTGACGTTCGACATGTCCGACGGAAGTACGAGCAGAGAATATGAGCTACCCCAGGGATCACCAATTAGTTTTATTTAGGGTCCATGTAAAAAAATTATATGACTAGCGGGCCGTTTTGAAGACGTTACCAACTAGCAACCAAGATTAAAAGATGTTCAATGACCTTGAGTATTTTTGTGTTTCCAAAAAACGACATAATGTTTTCGGAAGTAATAGAGCTAGCTGGGTGGGCCCAGCTAACTCTATTACTCCCGAAAACATTGCTGATTCACATCAAAGATGCATTTCCAGGTTATACGTTTACGATGTCTCTGTATTGTTATTTTATGATAATAGTTTATCTTAGTTTATGATAGTATATTCGATTGGAAATTGCCACTGTATTAAGTAAAGCAACGGTAACCTATAAAATGTCGACAATGACCGTTGGATTATAGTACATTATGGTAAGAGTGTGCTGTGTTGGTCATTATCCTCAAGGCGGTATTATTTGCGCGAGCCATAGGCGAGCGCGATAATTTAGCCGAGTGGGTAATGATCAATGCACACGCGTTTCATACGACGTTTTTCAACAAACTTGCGAGGAAAAAAACAGACTTGTTGTAAGAACATATGCTAGAAAACCGGCCAAGTGCGTGTCGGACCACGCAACGTGTTCTCCCATACGGATTGTATGGGAGATCATGTTTTTCAAACTGCAAATTTAAGTTAGTTGATTATTTTTCGTTAACCTAAAAAAGATCCTCACTTTATGTGAAGGGGAGGTACCCTAAAAAAAAATTGTTTTCATGATATTATTTTACCACTTTGTCGGCATGATTAATATGTATACATTTGCCAAATTACAGCTTTCTAGTACTAACCGTCTCTGAGCTAAGCCGCGGACAAACAGACAGACAGACAGACAGACGGACCTGGCGAATAATACCGCCTTGAGGATAATGACCAACACAGCACATTCGTATCATAATGTACTATAATCCAACGGTCATTGTCGACATTTTATAGGTTACCGTTGCGTTACTTAATACAGTGGCAATTTCCAATCGAATATACTATCATAAACTAAGATAAACTATTATCATAAAATAACAATACAGAGACATCGTAAACGTATAACCTTTGCCGCACTCATCTGAGGAAGCATTTAACGCCCCCGCATATATTGTGATTCACATCGAAGATGCATTTCCAGGTTATATATATTTATATAGTTGACTTTTGACATTCACTACGTGCTACATAGAATACCAGCAGCGATGTACCTACGTAACGTCACGAGCTATATTTTTATTTTAAGAAATAATCTAGAATATTCTAAAAGTATTTTGGTGTCTTCGTTGTAAAATGTTTTGCTTTAACCGAGCATACTTTTCATTTTTAGATGCTTCCATAAAAATCAAACGATTTGTTGATATTGCGTGACGTTCTCAGTTTATTATAAGTACCTTTATCTACTTGGGTTTCCGCTGTTACTTTTTATGATTAGTATCTGCAAAGGGTAAATTGTTTAATATTTTAAAGCTCTAAAAAACCTGGGATATCTGAGCGCCTGGGGTCTTGTAACCTTTAATATAATTATTTTGTTAAAACTATTTTTGCGACTTCAATAGCTGTTTCAAGTAGGTACCTAAATTAATATAACCTTTTATAGCGCTATTATGGAAGAGTGTGTGTAACACATATTCAATAAAATTCACGTTTTTGGTAGGTGTATATGTGTGTGTATCTTAGATATCGAGAACATAAAAAAAATGATCTTAGACATTATGTGCGTTTCAATCCAGTTTCCACCCAGATAAGCACAGCGGCTGTTTCCAAACATAAGTAAAGTTTAAAAAAAACTCAATAGTTAAAAAAGTACGACGCTTTCCTTAGGCATCCACACCATTTAATTGGAAATCAACGTCAACTACAGCCTGTGTATATTTTATAACAAAGATTATAGTACCGAGCGAAATGAAATGAAATGAAATTGTTTATTCTATAAATAGGATATCGGAATCACTTTTACACGTCATATAAAAATATTAAAAATAAGCTAGGTGAGGTCGGTGTTTCCTATCTGACTACTCTGAGAAGAAAGGCCGAAACAAACTCAGAGGTCGCAGTCTCTTTTATTTTAAAGTCCAGACATAATCTTGGTCAAGCCATGTGAGGACCATGTAGATTAGTGTCTGAAATGGTCTTTTGAGGTAAGAACCACACAGATTTGAGTGGACCTGTCCAGTCAGTGCAAGCATTTGTCAGTAATCGTGGAGCTCAACTCGACGAACAATACCAAAGAAAGGATATTTGGGTAGGCCGCATCAACTACTCAAACTGCCAGACCATCATTAAAACTAACTGAGAAAGAGAAAAAAAATGAAAAACAAAAAAATAAAATATATCCACATAGTCCTCACATTCACAATAATTAAAATAATATAATACTTTACAAAATAATCGTGTCATTTTGAATATAGTTGTCAATGTGTATGTATATAAAACTGGTTTATTGTGATGAATAATTAAAATGTCAATTTTTATGGTTTTCACAAGGCTTAGCAGAGCGAGCAGCTCAATCTCAAGCTTTTCTATCTTCTAAATAATCAGAAATTTGATAGTACCCTTTTTTATAAAGATTGGTTTTAATACAGATTTTAAATCGTTTAATGGGTAAGTTTCGAATGTCAATGGGAAGTTTGTTGTAAAAGCGTATACATTGACCCATGAACGAATTGCTTACTCTGTAGAGACGTGTACAGCGTTCTTTATTAACATTTGATGGTATACTGTAAAACGCCTACATGGTGTGGTTTTCGTAATACGATTTTTTCCTATATTTCTTTTATTTTTATAAAGAAATAAGATTAGGATTTTTCGCCTATTACTCGGTAAGTCACCGAGATCATCTCCCAATTAAATTAAGGACGAAATCACGGCGCAGGTAAGAAAAATTTAGTTATAGAACTACATTATTCCTACCAGCGTCATTTATGTAAACAAAATTAATACGAGGGCCCAATATTCATAATCGACTTTTGGTTGTTCAAAAGCATACTGACAGGGTGTAGGACTAAGCCGAGCCCAATCGAATCGGGAGCCTCCAGTCCAGTTCGGCTGCACGTAACACGAATTACCTGCCGATCATATTGTGCGGTCCACTCTCGGTTATTTGAATATATTGTGTGGTCAGCCTTACACCATTGAGATTAAAACGTATTTTATTTAAGTCGATTTTTTTATTCGGAACGACATAACATATCTATGGGATTTGTTAACGGGGCATATTTTAGCAACTTCAAAAGGGAGCATAAAGTTCATGATATGTATATCAAACAGGTACAAGACTACGGGTACCTACGTCATGCGCAACTCCTCGTTGTTTATAAGCCACATATTCCACATTTAACAGCTTGATTAATTACGGAATTCGATTATGCAACCGACACACTTGTATACATTGTGATTGTTCGTACATCTCAGATGTTTCAGTGCTGTACTACACATTTCATTCTTGTTTTATTCTTGAACTAGCGTACATATTTGTTCGTTCGTGTCAAATTATCACTTTCGTCCATCAAAGCCCCTGTTACAGGCCGCGACAGCGATGTACGTATTTCATTTGTTTTAAGCGTGCCGGAGAAATCGACACTTGCTTACAATACCTGCCATCTGGATATTATGCTGACTTTTATGCTTCTTCTAGGCTTATAGTTCTTTTTATCACTTTCTTATTTTGATAATGTACTTTAAGTGATCCATCTACGTTATCTGTAAAACTCACTGCATCTGCATAGTGAAATGTCAATGTCAATGTCAAAATTCTGTTTAGTGCTTCAGAAGTGAGCTCTCGACTTCGTATTGATTTAAAGTTCTTAATGATTCCCGATGATGTCTACCAAATTTTTCGATAAAAAATTACTTGTTAAAATCTTTGAATGAAGTCTTTCTACAAAGTTGTTTCATATCTCAATATATCACCGTGTACCTCCAATCATAGAAGAATTCGTTTTCTCATTAAATATTGGAAAAGGGAGTTTTTCTTGCAGTCCAAAACAAGTTTCGTTTAAAATACCTACTAAATACAAGATCTCGGAGACACATTTTATAAGTTGCTCTTTCTTAAAGGGTATTTGCGTGTTTTTATCTAAAGAGGTTTTCCCGAGCTCCTGTCATGAAACAGTTGCAGTGGACGCACTGGATAATAATAAACAGCTAACATTTAACGGACGCTTGGCTGCACGGCACCGACAATAGCTGCGTAGGCAGATCATAGGAGAGCACTACAGTGTACGAGTACATACCGACGAAGACAGCCATTTAATTTGTTTTGTTAGTAGGTTCAACATTTTGCATGTACAAAAAACCTCGGTTTGGTTGATTTACGATGTTTGAATGTAATTATTTTTCTTTTAACATCTAGCATTTAAACATAAATTTCAACAGGTCACCATTTTCATCAATAAACAAATGAAGGTTAATTTACTTTTGAAAATCAACATTCATAAGTTTGATTGCCAAATAATAAATTAAGACTGAAAATAGGTTTCAAAAACATTGAACCCGTGAAAGAGAAACTTTTTATATACACATTTTCTTTTGTATATAAAAGTTTCTCCTTTACAAATACAAATATCTGACCGTTGGAGATTTAATGTTTCGATGTTTTGCCAAAAAACATTCCACTCTGCTGGAGCATTGAGTAGGTATCTGATTTTACAATCTAGGCGAAAATGTTGTAATAAATAATAATGCGCATATGTTTAATTTTGGCGCATGCGTGTATGCGGCTGCGTGCGCGCCTTGTCGGACAGTGAGAGATCGCGCCCGCTCCGCGCCGCCCGCCTAGCGTCCGCCTGAATCGAATGCTCCCGCGCCGCCACCGTGCAAACGATTACACCCCTTCAGCGTTTATTAAACATTTATATTAAACGTATGTGTTAAGTTTTCGATATATACGTTAATGTGGATACAAAGTTTATTTTTGATAAGTAGCGTGTTTCGTGTGTTGTACTTCACCAAGTGATGTATGTAGTCTAATCAGGGATACGTGCCCTTAAATTTTGTATTTGGTGACCAGTTAGGTGTATGTGAAACTTATATAGGTATTGCTACTGTATTCCTGCTTGCACCTCAATAATCTGTCCAAAGAGTTATCTCGTTTGAAATTTAATAAAAGTTGCAAAAGTTTTGTCGGTAACGTTGCGTTAGTGGTTGTGATATATTAGCTTACGTTTTTATAAATTAAGCTACGTTATATTTAATATTACCTACATTTAAGTAAAAGTATCTTAAAGAAAACAAAAATATTAATGTGTTTTTCCTTTTTATGTAAGTCAAGAGTCAATAACGTGAATGCTAAATGGCCTTTCAATATACTAATAAAGAAAAGTTGGAAAGCTTTTTAAAATCTTACAAAGTCTTTTCAGTATACTTACTGCTAACAAAATGTACGGTTCGCAATGACTTTTGTAATACAATGTTTAGAATGGAAAAAATAATGTGGAAATAAAGCTTTGGCGGTGACTGCCAACAAAGAATTTCCAGAAACAAGATTGAAACAATAACACCCCTAGTCTTGACTTCCTTTTATAAAACACCTTTAAAAGCTAACAGTGCCTATTTATCAGAAAAAATGTTTGCAGAACTTTCTTGAAGCAAGGTCGGAATAAAAATTTAATAAAGTGAAAAGAATATGTTACATAAAATAATAATTATTTTTAGACACTTTAAATAGTTTCCAAAATCGGTTCACGATTTGATACCAGTTCAAGATAAATATTTATGATTTGGACGTAAGCCAATATTTTGGATCTGTTATCGATATTTATTTCTTGTCAATAATGACTTTCAATAAAAAATAATAAACAGCATGTAGGTACCCCACACCCAGCCCAGGCTCTCGGCAGATTTGTCACATAATCTACCATAGATTACTATGTTACTACTCCTACTTGTTTAAAAATTTACTATGTATTCACAATAAACAAGGTAGTTTTTAACAGAATAAAATATTTACGGTATTACAATTTAAATCCTAAAATAATGATTCGTTCAATTTATAAATAAAACGTGGCACTTTTAATAGGCTTAGAATTGGATAAAGCCCAATAAACTTCAAAGAAGTGGGATTCATTAGTGCCTATTCATTTTCCGGTAGCCAAATCATGTCAAAATGTTTCGGAAAGTGCAAAGTTTGTGAACTATATATTGACAGACTAAACAGTCGTTATTTTTCTGAATTGCTATACATTCTATAGCAACTGAAACTCAAAATGAAGTCTCCATTACATGCGAAAGGAATCACAAATAAAACTCTTCCGGTTTTAGATTTCGACTTTGGTGCGTGTAGGCGCAGTAAACAAACGGTCACAATAATGCGAATTACTGTCACATTTCGATCAGAGTTTAAATTGATCACGCCTACACGACGTCTATCAAAAATCATATAAATCTGGCACAGGCACGTTTTAGGTCGCCACAGAGACCGTTCGCTTAAAAATAAATGTGTGTCCGCCGTCCCCGGCCGCCGCCGCCGCCGGTAGCCGGTCGCAACGCACTCCGCTGAGTTTCGCGACATTTACATCGCCTGCACTTTCTATTTGTGATACCGCACCGGGGCTGGTTTAAGACACACCTTCGTTTATTGATTCGGATTTGGCGTAAACATTAACGAATTCTTTGTGAATAAGTGACGGTAAAAGCTTTTAGGTAAATTGTGAGACATTCATAGAGGTTTCCTTCATAGCATCTGTCAACCTAGTCTACCCTCGCCAGTTTAGTCAATCAGTGTTTATATCAACTAGCTTTTCCATTTAACGCTGCGATTGCGAGTCATGAAAATTATTCGCCACCAGTTTGTAGAATATTGTAGTAAACTGGCATACAAGTAAAAGTGTATTGTTATGAACACAGCGGCGTAAGAGCGAGCTGGTAGCCATGGTTGCCGGCGACGTCACCCGGCGCGCCTCCATCACGGCGCCGTCGATGCACCGCCGGCCGTCAGTACGCCGCGGCTCACTCATCAAAGGCTCTCAGTCGACGTCACAGGTAAACCCGCTAATTTTAAATACGATGCAACGGAAATAACGCACGTGCTTTTCACATTTCGGGATTGTTCATGACCATTGCAAGTCTATGAACTCTCCTTTTATGATACCCCTTAAACCTTGAATGCCAATAAAAGCTTTTTAATAATGATTAAAGCTCACCTCCCTTACCGTTGATTTGACATATACAGATGTTAACTTTTATTTTACGTATACATACGTTGGCCCATACTCAACCTTTGTTCACGTGAAACGTAACTGGAACAATATAAAATGCCACTTTTTCACGTGGGAACTATAACTGAATTTTATACTGACTCTATACGGGTTTTTTGGTAGAGAAAGAAATTCCTGCATAAATTAAACCATTGTTTTACATAAAATACATACCCACGTAGGTACCAACTATTGATTCATATAGCAATACATCAAGGAAAAGTAGGTTCGTATAATAAATAGTACAGTTACGTTTTCTAAACTAAAAAGTTCCAGTATGCCACACAATTTCTACAACATACGGCTGATATTCCTAGAATTTTGTACAAATTGGTTTTTATTTTAGTCAAAACAAATTGTAATTAACCATAAAATTATAGAATAATAAACTTGAATTTTATGTAGGTATCTGTTTATATTTGTTTGCGGTTGTTAAAGTCTTGTTGTTGAGGAGATACACGGCATGCGCACCGGTGCGATATAATTGTAAAACAGACCCGTTCGTTACAATAATGTACAGGATCGTTAAATACAGGATTTATTTTGTAAAAGACCCAAGCTTTTACTTAAAATATGATAATGAATTTCATAGAAATTAACACAGAAGGTAAAGTAAAGATAAAGATATAAAAGAAACAAAGACTCTCATTGGTTATATCAATAAAGTTTACACTATAAACTCAAATACAGAGCTTAACACCTCTTTTACACACAATTTAAAACAATTTCAAGTTCTTAATACGAGAGACATTGAGCTAACTGAAAATATATTCGATAGTTTTTAGAAAAGACGCTTTTATTTTAGTTATGAGTTTCAAAATGTCAACGTGAAACAATAACTCCGAGGTGTCAGTTTGATGTAGATAGTAATTTAGGTACCTATATATGACTGTGTGTAGGTTGCTCTTGATTTATTTGACTACACACTACTCGGGTATTTCCCTCAGCACTCGAGGATTTATTGATAGGAATATCGTTTTATTTAATTTCCGAGTGTTACCTAGTTCCATTTTATATTTTTTTTGCCGCTACGTTCATTCCCCAAGGGAGATCATGTCGTCAGTAATCTTTTGGTTAAATTATTATTTAACAGTTTTACTAATCGTTACTTCATGATCAAAAGAAAATTACCCGACAGATCCTAATGGTAACATATATCATTACCTAAATAAAAAAAGAATATATATTTTCTTTATCTTCGTGAAAAAACTGATTAGGTATCCTTCACATCTTGGTGATAAAATAGTGCGCCTACGTAATTACATTCTAATTCGATCTCGGAACATTATTTATGACCACCTCAACGGAAATCGTAATGTGTACCGCGTGTTTGATATTTCTAAGGTAATTAGATATCATTTCTTCAATAGGATTGATGATGTTCGTGTGGCACATAACATTTACGAAGTAGAAATACTAATGTGTATTTTTTTAATAACCGTGTGATATTATAACATAATATGTTAACATTACAGTATGTATGGCACAGTGAAGAATATTTGCAAGTAAAGTTGAATTCCGTTCTAAATATTGAAACAGATTTAAAGAACGGTATCACATCAGATTCGCATTCAGAATGGTAGTCATCTATTATTTCTGTTTTGAGTACTCCATTTGAGCGTATCTTTGAATGATTATACCTAATATCGAGATAGGAATCAAAATTTAAATTCCTCGCCGCTTCATCGTTTGACTGCTCTTTAATAAGAATAACAGTAGATAATTAAACACTTCAACACAAAATGTTTACGAAACAATAAACCAGAATATAAAATTACGATGAACAAAATATTTATCAAGACTCTATGAAGCCCACCCGCAGCAAGTGCTCAATTTAAAATTTATTTAAAATATAAATATCCAAACAACCAACGTATGTTTTTAAGAATTTCCATTTATTCTATTTGCGGCGTTTGAAGAAGAATCATAAACACAATCTGTTAGACAACTACGCAAACAAAATTTGTCTTTTATTGCTTTTCTTACGAAAATAAACTGCACAGACACTTCAAGCGATAGAATGACCTTTGGATATACATATTCAATATAATTATACTTCATCTACATGTGACCGACGCACTACATACGAGTACATACATAATTTTTCATTACAGAGTGCTTTTTCATTCTAGGGTACCTACGTATTAAATGCGATGTCACATTGAACCGTCATCGTTGAGAAGAGCGACTTCACCCTCTTTAATATCGAGTCTTAAAACGTAGTTTAAAAGCCAGTTGTTTAAAGTGTAAGACAGAACTACAGTTATTTTAGCGTTTCACTCAGTCACGCTTATGAAGTTATGGAATTTGACAGGTTGGACAACGAGCACTTTGTTATACCATGTTTATAAGTAATAAGTGGATGAAGTCATTCCATTACGTTGCTGGCTTTTAGCCCGTCATCTATCCAGTCATATTACAGAAATTCCATCTCTTAGACTCTTCCAGCTAGGTAGTACTGCAAAGCACATGTGTTTTTCTTTGAGTCTGTGATCAGTGTGGAAAGCTGTTTGTTTCTTAAATAACACTTGTCCTAGTTTTGTTTTAGTTTTTGTCATGATTCATTTCATTAATATTATACTTTATTTTTAAATGTTTGCCACATCTGTCTGGTGGCGACAATCGTTGCTGTAAACTTTGCTTCTTTGTTCTCTAACAAACCTTTCATTGCTTTCCTGAAATAACGTACTTAGATTCTGCAGACTAGATTTATATTTAATAAATTGGTATTAGCTAACATTCTAACATCTTTCGTGTATTTATGATCCTAATGAACCACATCTTTAGGGATCACATAACATAACTACGGCTACGCCTGTTTTATACCTTATATTTTAATGAGTGCAAAATTGTAATTGTTTAGTTGATAGCGAACAGTTAACCTTTAGGATATTTTACATCCAGAAATAACAACGAATACCTTTGACTTACGCACTATCTTCTATTTGAAATGTAATACTTACCTTCTTGTTGGTTTTCAAATTCTAACATTTTCGTAAGTACTTGAACGGTGTTGACGGGGTTGGTATTATCCACACCCACGTGCGAGAAACTAAAACTTGTTAGCTGAAATCCTCCGCAATTTAACCCGAGGTTACTAAGACTGAATTAATATTTTTAACCAAGAATGATCCACCATCTTGTAAAGTTTCAGTGTAAGTTGCCGCTAACTAGTTGCTTCAAAGTCTTGTTATTGTAATCTACATTAATATGTACTTACCGATTAAATAGTTAGGGATAAGTCTGCTTTGTTAAACATACCATTTTCTGCACATAAACTGACGTACGTACCCCTGACAATATTCTTTGGTTGTTATAATAAAACTTTTCTTTTGAAACTAGTACTGTGTTCAATCGTGTTAGTAAAAATATGCTGTTGTTTATAGGAGGTGCCATGGGACATCATCGACCGCTGTGCACTGCCGATAGTGCTGTGCCACGCGTTGGCAGTAGTGCTGTCGACGCTGCTCAACGCCATGCACCTCAGCTCCGTGTCCGTCTTCACGCTCTTCCTCTGGTTCTCCATCTCCGTCACAGGCTCGTTGTGGTTCTACCATAACTTACAGGTAAGATCTTACACTATAGAAAGGTACATTCTCCTAAACCTATCCGGCAATAGCTAAAGGCGGTATACATCTGGCGGTTGATTTAAGATAATTAAGAAAGTAAAAACAGGAAAACTTCTATGCTTGTAAACTCAAAGGAAAAACAGATTTAAGTAGTACATTTTGAAGGATCAAGTCATTACAAACTAGAAACAAAAATAACGTTTCATAAAGTACAAAGTAATCAAGTGTTTTACAAATATGGTAGACCTCTTAAACTTTGTACTCGTCTGCTCGTTTAACACAAATTGACAAATGTTAGTGTACGACTGCGTGAAGAGGTAAAAGTTTAAAAAAATGATAATCATTCATTCTAGTGTCCTTACATTATTTATTTTACGGTTTTTTGTAGATAGCACTTTACCGATAGAAACAGTGTTTGTTTGTGAGCAAGCACGAATTTTGATTACGTGCAATAACGTAGAGGAACACGGGGCGTAGTTTGCTAATTTTACGGTAGCCGTAAAGTATAAATAAATACATTAGAAACAAGTAAAGTTGTGGCTGTCGTTAGTCAACACGTACGATATGCCAATCACTCACTGCCCACTACGTCTCTCGATTTATCTTTTAAACTATTACGTAAAGAACAGTTCAACATAAATGTTTATTTTGAAAAGCATTTACTTTCACAAATGTTTTTTTCCTAAGACAAAGTGCAGCTCCATTCATTGCGATCAATCCATTTAATCTGTAAACAAAATAGAGTCGTCCGTCTGTCTCATGATTTACAATATCAATCTAATAAACGTTTTGAAAGTGTGTAATTCAGAACATACCTATATTATTACCTAAGTATATGTCCAGACGTACATAATTTATACTGAAATATAGGAGAACGGAAGCAGGTTTTTTGATAACCAAGTACTTATATGCACGTTCAATTTAGTTTCAAATTGCGTCACAAATTATGTCTTGAAACTACGGCCGCAACAACCTTTCACAACAAGTTCATAGTTGAGAATTCCTGTATGAAGGAGCTCATAACACTAGATTGTATAAAGAAAACAGCTGTAGCACCTGAACAACCTCATTTAAATCAATGAATATTCATGTCGTAGCTCACAGCCTCCCGTATGCAACAATTTAATTTCCACAATTTAATTTACTCTACTGGGTATTTGTTAGTGATAAACAATTATGTTTTGCCAGGTTTATTTAAATATATGAAATAAAGCCTACGTGAGCTTCATTTGTCCCTGTTGAATATACATTTATGATCTATAAATAACATCTATTTATGGATCAAAATGTATTCAGCGCTGAAATTTCAGATTCTGAATACACAGTGCTGATCAATGCCAATGCAATAAATAATTTCAGCGAGATGCCATATCGCGCGTTAGTGAGTAAGTTATCAGCATATCGTTATATGCAAATTGCCATCTCTACTTGCAAGTAACAATTCACGAATTCCAGTTTTGAACAGACAAACTATTTCTATCAAATGTATACGAAATCAATTTAGTTCTGTAAGTAGTCTGAACTAGTCCCAGATACTGTGTTCAATCAATGGCTCCTTGTATTTGTAATGAACTGGTGCCAAACGTTCAACTACTTGACCACATGCATGTACGAATAGAAATTGCATTTAAAACAGAAAGCCATTTATCATTTGATTTATCGTCGGCGGTAATATACTGTGCCACTGTGAAGTTTGTAGTTTAGAACGAATTGGTGTTTGAGGTTCACTCATACGTCCCCAATCTTAAGTAAGAATAGTGCGAGTGTTTATCTTTAAGTTAAAACCTTTTTTTTTTAATTTAATTTTATAAGAACTTAGGTACTTTTACTCAACGGTCTCAGTTTTAGTTTGGTAAATAAATCGAGTGCTGCCAACAAAATACATAATGATTGTTGTAAAAATGTAGGTACTTACCTACATTGATTATTGGGTTTTAATGAGACAATCCATTGGCAAAACATACAATAACAGTTATGATTGTATATTTGGTCAACCCGAACATAATGAACCACACAGGAGAGACTTTCCGTGAGGAGCCCAAACATTAAAGAGACGAAATCTGTGGAGTATCAGATCTATGCAAACACATTCTGAGAGAACGTGAACGAAATACTGAAGGTGATGCAAAGTAAATTAAAATTCATAAAGCAATGGATAAGAGAATTTTCCCCTAAGAAAGTCGTTAACACCCACACTATGCTTTTGTGGTTGGTCAATCGTAGAACAACCTCTACTAAATAAAGATCTAGAATGCCAAAACAACCTTAAGTGGGAACAGATTACATGGAGCGCCTCGTGCGTCACCAATATTCTTGACGAGAGCTAGAAACACGCATTTGTGCACTCTTGGTATTATTAGTTCATGAAACGTGTTGCCACTCGCCGCGACCTACTTCACATGGAATCGTCTGTAACCTTCAGTGTTCAGAATTATCTTATAGAAACTAGAGAGGAGTTGAACTTCAATTTTGTCCAAAACAAAATGATTAAAACAGCGCAAATGGGGTGAAGGAACTTGTACTTAAAGTCGTCAACAGCCGAATTTCCATCGTTTCCGTTCGCACCTAAGTAGGCTAAAACTATAATAATTTAGATAAGGGGAAGTGGAATGTTCAGAGAACCAATAACTGTAATACAATTTAGTTTTAGTGTCGGATCCATGATTACTAAGCAAGTAAACGGCTTGCTTCTTTGAATATTCATCTGAGGTTTCCATTGATTAATTTTCTTTGATGACAAGCAAGTCAGTGAAATTTTAAGTGACTATAAGTAAGTACGGTAAGATTTGGAGCTCTTGGTTCAGAGGTTTACCAAGCTCTTGTATTTTGACTGTAGGTACCTCAAGCAAACGTGGCTAGACTAGAAAATCTGTTTCATCCGATTATACGAAGACGGATATTTTATGCTTATACTAAGACTCAAAGTACGGGATGAATCTTGAAATAAGTTGCACTTAATAAAGATACTCGTGGTGTCTGAGATTATTTATGCACCTTTATTAACATTAGACACACAAATTAAAGTGATAACAAGGAAAAAGTATAAGGAAATTTCATCAGGACTAATGTCAAAGATTCATTTGACATTAGTAGCAAAAAAAATCATAGTCGAAATTCAAAGTCATTTTTTATATAAATTATATGTTTTCACCGTCTGCGATGTGGGTACTATTACATTATTTTTATAGTTATTTATTTCGGTGCTCTGGATCTACACGTTTATGATTACAGAAATATGAAGCTTCCTCGAAACCTTCAGTGAACAATCTTCAAGTAGAAATAAAAGCCGTAAGCGTCGTTACTTAATCAAAACTAAGAAAAATCTTTAACATTAGTCTCTTGATTTCCTTAGTATAATTGTAATAGAAGAAAAAAGTAAGACAAGACGTCGAGATTTGGTATATGTAACAAATCAAAAATACACATAACGTGGGAAGTAATGTGGAATCTAGGCCTCGTGAGAATACGCCTTTGCTTGGTTTTTTACGAATAAACTTCGAGGAGATTACCTGAGCCGAGTAGAACATATCGAATCAGGTCGCAGCCTCTCTGGGGAAGGATACAATAACTCAATTTCTGAAGGAATAAAAGTCAACTAAACAGTTTAACAATGAGAGCATTTGTAAGTAAAACAATAAACACATTTCACTGTAACTGAGGAGCTGCACATTCGGATGAAAAATGTGATATGAACTCCGAAATAGATAACGCATTTCACCCAACGTCTATCGGTAGCTAGAAACTGAAAAACTAATGGCTGAATTTCATGGAATTTGTAACGAGATTGAACGCGAACAATTTAGATAATTTTGATTTGTTACCGAACCGCTGTTAGTCGTTGAGTAACAACGTAGAGTTAACAGTCCTACAGTGGAAAATTAACAAAATAATTCTAGACTTAGTAATAAACACTTGGACGATGTTTTATAGCATTTGAACTGTAATAACTAACAGTTCCATGAATTATCGCTACTGTGGGCTCAAAATTACTTTAGTCGTCTTTCTACGACAAAAATATCTAGATTTGAGAATACTTAACTTTTCACGAAGTTAATACTCTATCTTACTTAACAATAAAAATTGGGTGTCAACTCTTTAAAACTACAGAAAAAAGCTTACTAGCGTCTTAAAAGTGCAACTTCACCTTATAAAATAAATATTCTGAGAAATAATTGAGTAAAAAAATAAAAAATGTCAGCGCGAATGTGTCGCATTACAAATGGCCAAGGAGATTGCAACAATTGTACCATTGTGCCAGCCTCCATACTTGCGTCATCAATCCATTCGAAAGTCCGATTTAAAATAGGTTAATGGTCGTGTTTTTACTGAATAGACACTACTAAATAAAATATTCATGGTGTTTTCTTACTAACTCCAAATATTTTTATGAGGGAATCTACATTTGAACTTTCGGTTTTATAAACTATGAAATAATAATAAAAACTATGAAAAAATAACTAAGAAAACATCACCGCTTGTAAAACAATATCTGATAATTTAACTATTTTAATGATGTTAGTTTAGCGTTATAATCTAAGTAAACAGTTGTTAACCTATTTTGATTTATCAAAACATCACAACGTTGAACTATAGATAAAATAAACCTGCAGCCTTAAAACATTGGTGCATACGGTTCGTATTTTACCTTTTCATAACTAGTGCTAGCCCTGCTCATTAAAGCATGCTCCACTATGTCTGCACTTCAGTACAAACGAGAAGAGAAAATTATGCGTGCGAGTTGAAACACTGATTACCAAATGTATGCAAACACAATATATGATTGGTGCGTGACTCCGAACAGTGAGAGGACTACAAGATTAAGAATTAACGATCAGGCAACCCTGAAATAGTTAACCTCGAACGTCACTGCGTCACGCATAGGTAGGTACTAACAAATGCTTGAATAAAATATTCACTCAGCTGTTATTATAACGGACATCAATCAAGCTGTCGCCATCTATTTTCGACGAAAACTTAATTTCGTCGCCCGCCCATTATATCTGATATAGCAAAACGTTCGTACCCTAATGAGATATAATTATTTTAGGCATAGAAACAATACTGGCATGATTGAAAGAGTTCACGGATGTTTGATAAGTATGAAGAGTAAATGAAAGGCGGCGGTTCACCTTATATTTTTGAAATTTGAATTTCGATCGAAAGATTTGTTTCAATGACCCCGCAGACTACACTTTCTTCATTAATTGACCAAATGCTTATACTCAGGTAACAGCTGCAGGAAAAGCAGTTCTAGTAACAGGCTGTGACAACGTGCTGGGGAATGCCCTCGCTCGTCGTTTGGACGACCTCGGCTATCACGTGTTTGCTGGATTCCAAAGTAAAGCTGGCAACATTGACGCCGACATGCTTAAAGAAGACTGCTCTGGAAGATTGCACACTCTACAACTTGACATAACATCGGAAACTCAGGTAATTAAATTACCTTACTATCTACGTTTATGAATGAATAACTAATAACATCATTTGTGTACGTATATTTCAATCCGAAATAAGAGTACCTAAGTGTACCTTATTAGCTAGCTACTATGTTTCCTATTCATTTCATAATACATTCAGTTCATAATCAAGTAATTTTTAATAAATATTTTAAAAAAAACTTATCGAAAATCCTTATGCGGAAAGCTCATAGACTCCCACATAAAGCAGTCAATTAAAGTAGATTCATTTTTAGGGTTGCTAGTTAAATCCACAAATCATATTGTATTTAAATAAGTATAATTAATGTAATCTTGAATATCTGGGCAAGCCTCCTTATATAATATCCATTCTAACCTCATAGTCTAAGCCGCTAGTATACAAGTACATAGCTAAAGTCTTTGTAAATTAATTTTGTACGTGTACCGCTCCTAGCAAACCCCAATTTAGGGATGTACTCGACTCTAAATTAATTCAGGTTGGCAACGAAAAAGAAAATGTTACAATCACGAGGTCGGAGCCGACCGCCCACGTTTTACAACATTAAAAACGATGTAGGTACTGTTCTAATCGTGGCACAAATTCGCCTAATTTGTGCACATTCGTTAAAAGTCCCTTTTCTTCCCGTTGTATCTTCCGCTTCGTCGACTCCTGATAACGCACGAATTCAAAATATATTAAGGATTCGAAGAACGTTCCCAACTTTTGTTAAGATTAATTGCCCAAATTCTGGAGTGAAACAAACTTGCAATTTGCTATCGGTCGATTTTGTTTGCGCCTATAAAAAATCTCTTACATTATGTTTATCAAAATAAAGAAAAACTTTTATCACAGATATAAGTTTTTCTTTATTTTGTTAAACAAATGTAAGGGATTTTTTGAATAATCAAAGCAGCTGACAGCACCTTTTTCAAATTTAATTATATTATAGAATCTATAAGATATACCTACATAGCAACCTATAGCATCAAAACAGGTATTTGGGACTAACGTCCGTCTCTATAACTTTGAATTAAGATGAATGTTTGAGAAAAGTTTATTAGTTTTAACATAAATCTAGATCTTTTCAACAATCTGTAAAAACTGTTTGATGTGTCCGATTTTAAGACGATAACAATTTATGAGGACGCAAACGAGATCTAGCGGCGAATCTTCTTAACGTAACGTAAAACGTTTGGGTAACGTGAAACTATTTTGTGTTAGATTCTCTCAGCTTCGTTGTACATCGTGGATCACCTGCCAGAGGGCGCGCAAGGGTTGTGGGCCATCGTCAACTGCGAGTCGTGGTGCGCGCTCGGCGAACTAGAGTGGGTCCCATTCTCCGTGATCAAGCGAGCGATGGACGTCAACCTACTCGGTGAGTAGATACTACGAGGTGAAGCTACGCGGCGCTACGCTGCCCTACGGACTGGTTGGTTTGTGAAAATGTCACTAGATGGCGGTAGTACTGCCTAAGTAGAAAGTCCAGTACCGCAACAAATATCTATTTGATTTATTTATGAGAGAACGTGAACTATATTTTTTTAAGTAGGTATACTTGTTTAATGCACCAACTTATTAATGTTGTTAGATGAGAATCATATTATTAGGTACTTCAGCAATGTAATTTTCATTACGTTGTCATATTCAGTTGTAAATAAGAATGTAGGAGGTGCGTATTCCTCAATTCTATATTTTTATCGGCACACTCCGACAATAGTTTGTTTACTTAAGAAATTCTAGCGTCTGATTTTACTTTTGATGTAACAATCTATATCAAGATTTCTTACGTAAACCATTTCAGTAATAACACAATTTCACTTTTGAAACGCTACCATAATTCAAAATGAATATTAACATCATAATGGAAAACTTAATAACGGAGAAGAAAAAGGAAGATTTAATTTTACAGAGCAAAAAATTACACGTTTCTGCGGAGTTAATTAAGTCCAGGAATTTATTCTTAGCGGTGTGCTAATTAGCAAAGATGTCTAGGCATCTTCGGATTCCAAACGGTCTTTTACAAGTAATGTGAGGTAGGTGTCAACACTTATAAAATGTTATTCAACGGATAAGAAGTTTCTAAAAATACTCTTTGATTAATTTCCAACTAGAACGCGACATTTTTCGCTGTCTTTGTCACTTTTACCTACTGTGATATCGAATCTGAATCTTGTTTTTTTTTTTTTCTACTTTCAAATCAGATTCAGATTCCGAATTTTAAGAAGATTATACAAGATTTTCTTTGTTTGATTTGTGTTTTTTTCTGGTCAGGGTAGATACACAAATCACAGCAGTGCAGTAAGTACCTACATCTACCATCTTATCTGATCACATTAACTACTATCAGACAAAATCGAATATGTCTGAGCCCATCATTTCATCCTATTGGTGTTTGCTGGTTTGTACTTCTTTCACACAGCAACAAAGAAACAAGTAGACGAGATTTTTTGCGTCGAGGCTGATACTTTTATTCCAAATAATTGCGCGATTCCTGTGCTATAGATAGAGCACGGGAGCGAAACCGAGAGTATAACATATTGGGTCACACTGAATTAGATTCGTAGTTTTTGAAGCTCGCTCTTCTTTATCCGAGTTGTGTTGTGCAGGTCCGGGTCACCGATGACTGAAAAGTGGCGTATAAACCGGTTGTCATGGTATAGGCATGTAATGCAGAGGAGTGAGAAAAACATCGTGAGAAAAGTTTTGAGTATGAATGTGGCTATAAGAGTAGGGAAAGACCCAAGAAACAATGGATGGACTGTGTGAAAGATGATATCACTAGAAAGGGGGTGACTTCAGAGATGGCAACTAATATAAAAGTATGGCAGAAAAAGACTTGTTGCACCCCAAATAAATTGGGATAAGGGCAAGAGAATGATAATGATGAGGCTCTTCTTTATGCGAGTTGTGTCGTGCAGGCCCAGCGCGCCTGGTGCAGGTGATGCTGCCGCTGGTGAGGCGCGCGCAAGGCCGCGTGGTGCTGGCCTCATCCATCCTGACGCACGTGGCTGCGCCGGTGCGCGGCGTGCACGCTGCCTCGCTAGCTGCCCTCGACGCGCTCGCCGCCTGTCTCAGGCGTGAGCTCAAACCAAGAGGCGTTGATTGCGTAAGTTTCAATAAACACACATTCGATAGGGATCGTTCCATACTTATTTTGCTTTATCCACGTCCTGTGCGAATTTTTTTTCGTGAATTATACGGAAGTGCCGACAAGGCTTTGAAGTGTTACTAAGTTACTACGAAATGGCACAGGTTGTATGCGCCTGCCTATTGTGAACTAGGAGCTAAACTAATTCAGGAGGAGGTACTACAGTAATATGAAATATGCAGCAATTTGTCCAAAAATACCAGATCTGAATGAATCATAAACTTTTGCGCATAAGATATAGCTTTTTGAAATTTTTCTTATATAAATGTATCGTCCTTTTCAGGCGAGACGCTTGCCTACCGCAGTCATGAAACACTTTTTTACACAACTGTATTACCTATTCCAAAAGAGTCTACTTAATCTACTTTCTGTCTCTCTGCGATTATCATTATATCATACAAACGAGTAGTAGATACCTACCTACTCAACTGTCTGTAGGTGCCAAATCGTTGTGATCATGTTAACCTCAATGTTCAACAAACATTGACTCTGTCAAACAATACCGACTGCTAAAGTCGACGTTTAACAACAAAGGCACCCAAAATGCATTTGGTGCTCACTATCACCTAGTTGTTAATCTGTTTTACGTCTGACGTCTACGAAACTCGGATATATTTGATACTTTACCAACACTCCGAGAACTAATAGCGGTAGCGCGTAGTCTGTTATAATAGATATGTATAACTAGATGTTGAGCAAACCCGGGATTGTCCGCAAATCCCGTGCCTAGAATACAAAACTATTTTCTCAGAAAGAGGTTTTGATTAATCACCAGGGGCACCAAACTATCCCGTTTAAAAAATGTAGCCCAAGAAACGATTATTTGTTCTGTTACAGCTTTTTTTGCTTATGCTCTATTCAATCAATGTCTGGCCGAGCAACTAGTTATAAAACAATTGAATATATCTTAAATACGTTTATATGTCAAGGGGTCACAACTCAGGAATCCAACAAGGTCCTTTAATATTTCAGCTGTCTCACCGCACTAGCACAAACGAGGTGATATAATTTTAGATTAGTTGGTAGCGCACTTAAATTAGCTTAGAGCTCGTTATCCTTTATGATGCGAGGAGAACCAAATCAAACTGCTTTGCATTATTCATACCGGCTTTAGGTGTATCGCAAAATTAAACCTATGTTCCTAAACGGTACCTACCTACAGTCCACACAATGACATATGAGTTTTGTATCTATGAGAGTGGGTGGGCGCCCAAAGTAATACGTTGGCCGCGCCTGCAGCTGTGTTTCATTTTGATTGCTTACTGGAATGTCGAGGACTGTAAAAGTAGAAATTACACAAAACAAATGAAAGTACTAATACTTTATTTATTAGGTAGGTAGTACTAAAACCACGACTGCTTTGCTTAAGCTCTGTATTTATTTATTTTTTAAACAGACTTCAATATATTTATATCCTACCAACTAGGTCAGCCTACCAAATCGAACACCCTTAGCGTTTTATCATTAGGAAATCCTCAAAAGCGCCCAGTGTCTGGATTTGTGCCCGGTTACTACGCTATGACATAGGATTTCTAACTTAACTGACGAACTGCAGGTGGAGCCATTATGCGCACGTTTTTTCTATTCCGTGATGCAAACACACATCTGCCACAGACTATGTTATGATAAGTACTTACATCATCTATATTGTTTAATGAATTTTTGTAATGAGCCTAGGTACTAGAACATTATAATGAGATAAATGAGCATTGCAATAATACATTCCTTCTTACATATTTATTCAATTTTGGCAACAGACAGCTGTTAATACTCTTCTGTTAATACCTACACCTAAATAAAAACTAGAGTCTTTGACGCACCAAATAAACTTGCTCTTGACGTCAAATACATTATTTTTATTTCCACGATTACTGATTCACCACTGGAGATATTTTAAAGATGTACTAGACTAGCGTAGATAGCAAATGTATGACGTAGCCGTCGGACTTTTAGTTTTATTTCAAATAGCAGCTTATAAATATAATTATAAGACATATACGACGGTTTAAAATGGGTGTCAATTACCGCGAACGCCCACGCACCCCGACAACAGTAAACAAAATATCGCGTTAATTAATGTTCAGTGAGTAAATAATTCGTTTATCGTCATTTTGCGAGAGTAAATATTCAAACAATATTATAGAATAAGTTTTCTTGTATTTAACTTATTTGAAAGCCATTGTAGGTTAACAATCTTGTTAATTAATTACAATATAATTATAACATAATCTTTATATTCCACTCGTACAATAGGCGTGTTGTTTCTCTCCTTTTTTAACTAAATGTATCCCCAATAGATCCCTAATAACAGACATTAACGTAAATGTTGCAGATTATTCCAGATATTACCTTCACATTACGTAACTCAGCTTTCGCATGTATCTACAAGATACGTACTGAATGTAACCGCCATACGGAATGTCCGTCAGACGAAGATACAAGCGAACCAATATTGATCGGATGCCGATGTGGTAACAATTAAAACTCGACGCGTGTCCAATTGACACGCACGTATGGATACATACGCGTATATACGAATATTCGGTTAAACAAACCGTACATATTAACGTACACGACCGAGACGGGATAAATTCACACTTTTGCGCTAATATCAACTCATGTTGTTAAACTCCGAAATTCGAAGCCACAAAATATGGTTATTATCACTTCGTCAAAGGATAATGCCCTATGCCCTATGCACAGACCCTAGGCATCGTCTTAATTGAAACTTGAAAAGTCCGTGGGTTCCTAATCCTAATGCCTGTTTTCACTTACGTCAAGCTAGAAACAAACATTATTTCATTTCAGCAACGCCTAGTTAGGTAATACCTAATGTAAGCAGTTTCCGAAGCAGTCACTCCCGTTTCTCGAATCCTAGTATCGAAGGCAAATTATAAGATTCGAACAAATTTTTTGGCACATTTCTGTGGTTCTTTAAGTCAAGTTTAGTATCTGCCTGTGATAAAAATCTGTTGCTAGAATCACCTATAAGAGTTGTTTTAGCATTACCTACGCATCGCCGAATCGATGTCGTAACTTTAGTGATCTCCATGAGGTTGGTGATATTATGTTTTTTTGCGCTAAGGGCCCGTGCACACGTACCACAACCACACCATAACGAAAACACGTGGATGGGCGCTAATGTATATGAAAATGAATAGTTTATTCACACGCTTCACATTTTACCGTCAAAATCACCACGTCGCATCATCAACGAGACCGCGCACTAGCGGTCTGCCACATCGCAAACACAACGTTTCGTTCATCATTTGATTTGATTTTGTACAGTTACCACAACGCAACTGCAAGAAACTGCAGCGACACTATTCCGACGTAATCACTGCTTGCCCACATTTTTTCGCTGCGATATGGTGTGGTTGTGGTACGTGTGAAAGGGCCTAAGTAACTGCTAAATATTTACGCATTACATTTAAGTATCACCTAGTGTTAGTGAAAGTGGGCATAAATATTTCAGTGTCCGCATATTTCCGTACAGTGCCTGGGTACATGATGTTAATCCAAACGCCCAGACACAAATAGAAAATTAGTTTGCCTCTAGATAAATTCAAACTTAAACTCAAAGCATTTATTTCAATTTCAATTAACCCATTTACCAGGCACTTTTGAATTGTCAAAGGAGTCAGTGAGGCAGAAAGATGAAGCTAGTTGCCCATTCCATAGCGTAATAGGTTCCTATGGAGGAGAACGGGCAAAATACTAGTGACATAATTAATGTTGATTTTATAATTATGTGAAACAATGAAAATCGTCCAGTTAAAAGCAATAAGAAACAAAAAATTAACAATTCAAAATTAAAATAATACAACGCATCTTAGATATAACGCATCACTCTACTCTTCTTTCCTTTCCAAACGTAATCCGTAAAGCAAACTTTCCATTAGTGGCACAGAACTTGCTCAAATATGTTTTGTAAGCTGGTTTTACGTGCTTGTACACATCAGCTAATAGTACCTACTAATAATCTTTATATCGGGACCTTCGCTGTATACGTAAGGCGTTTGTCCATCGCCGACTTCACTGGGACGTCACCGGGATGTCACCGAGAAACGAGATTATTCGAACCCGATGTAACGTCCCGGTGACGGCGATCGCTTGTCCACCGCGACCGAACTCGGTGGTTCTGTATGTTATGATAGACAAAACAAAAGCCCAATGACGACAAAATGACGCCGGTATGTCAGCGGTATGTGGACAAGATCAAACGTGTGTTGTAACTCGGGCCGTCACAACCTTGGGCCGAGTTCTAGTGGTTTCGCCGAACTACTCGAAACTTCGGCGGCCGGGATGACGGCGGCGCTCGGGTGACAGACGTGTGGTGGACAAGCGGCCATAGGTATTATATTTATCGCTACTTTGACGCCGTCATCCCGATCTCAGTGACACCCCGGGGACGACTGCGGTGGACAAACGTGCTAAGGGCTTGTTCCACTTTGATACATTTAGTCGTGTAAATGGTCCAGTTACTGAATTCAGACAAGTGTAACCGCATTCAGCTAGTTAGCTTCCTAATGAAAACCTAACTAGAAAGAAAAATGGTCGCGATGCGTCCGTCTCTGTCGCACTTTAATCTACAAACGGATTCAGTAACTAGTCCAGTGTCGTGTATACAGAAGATTTATAAATATCCTTTCCCTTCCTAAAAAGACGACTAGCTAAATTCAGACGACTGTATTCAGTCAAATGGAAAAGCCTCTTTATTTGTAGCAAGACATATGTATCTACAAAACATATAAGCCTTATATTATGTATCCCAAATAAGAAGAAAGACGTGAATATTTATGTACACCGTACTTAGATGTCTGAAACTAATAGTAAGTTCACCGGTTGGCAGGTGGTAGTAGCGGCTGGCGAGTACACAACCGGGAGCGCGTGGCTTTCCGAGGAGAAACTTCTGGAACAAGCCCGCGACATGTGGAAGAGACTTAGCGACGAACAAAAAGGCGCATACGGTGAAGACTATTTTGAAAACGCCCTGCGAAGCCTCGAGAAGTACACCAAAGGCGCTGTAAGTAGCAAAAACGTGACTATGCTTAATTTCTTCGTATTTATAGCTTTACTTGTGTGTTCGTATGGCGACGTCGACGCCTCTATATTACATTATCAAACTATAGGTAGATGTGTACCTGCTTATGCCACCTCCTTTCTTTATTCCAATTTACGACCCACAAAATATTGATACCGTTCCACATTTTCACCTCTATGGTTCGTTGTAGGTACAAAAGGTCGTGTAAGAATTTACAAGCTGCGGTCCCATAATTTGAATATCAAGGCTGCTAAAATAGGTTAGGCAGTTACATGTTTTAAATTAAAAACGGATATGTTGTCGACTTCGTCATAAAGTTGGGAAAAAATAAGATGGTTGGCTTGAAAATTGAGGCACAGCAAAACGTTGTCATAATATTCAAGTTGATATTTTCACGGTAAGATTCTTCATAATTTTGACTCTAATAAAAGATTTTTACTATTCCCACATATACATAAGAATGTGTGATAAGTAAAATAAAAATAATGTTTTGAATCTCTTCGCTTGTTTTTGGGATCGCCTGTGCAACCCTTTTCGTTCCACGAATAATAAAATAGAAATACCTAAGCCGAACCAAGCCTTTGGGTTTATACTGTACTTGAGGTAGGTATGTACCTACTCTTGAACGTCGGTGTTTTATTTGGATTCCGTACATCCGATTCCGCACACGTTCATTTTTAGGAAAACAATTCATTACAGGAGCTACGTTCCTGAAAAGTTATTTACTTAAAGAGGCCAAGAAAAGGGAATTTAGATTCTAGAACTTCTCTTGAAAACAGAAATATTTATTTCCTGTAGTCCAGACTCTAGTTTTCGTGCTTGAATATGGTCTTGAACGGAACTGTCAGTTCTCATGTACCTTTGATGATAGTTTCCCACATAACGTTGATTGATCTTCTATTAATTTTATTAATGTGTTATGGAAAATCAATAGGTAGCAGATGGTGTGGGTATTGTGTAACTATTATGGGCGAATAATCAACGATTCTTCAATTATGTAGGTTCATGTTAACAATATCAGAAGCTGAGAAATCTATACTTACCCAAAATTGCTTTCATAAAAATCATTTTTCGTAGAATCAATTTCCATCTCCGTCTCACTGCATAATTATATCTCCATCGTATCTACCTACCTAATGATGGCCTTCACAACGTTACCTACGAAAATTATTCTTATCATTCTGTTTGGAATATTGACGTTACAAAATATTTATACACAAAATTGGACGGAGCGTTCTCTCTAAAGATCAACTTTAACTGAAAAGTAATGATAGAGAAAGTGCTTTACATAGGTTTTAGGTAAATCACTTTCTCTTGTAAATATACTTACATATATTGTTGTTATATCCCTACTGAACAGCAACGAACCAAACCAGTGATGTGAGAATTATATAGTGAGCTTACTTTGTAATTCTCACATCAGTGATTTTATCTCCTTTTATTGTTTACGCTTCATTAGCAGTTCGATCACATCAGAGGCTGCACGAGTAGGTATATGATAACTAATGAGTTGTGTTCCTTACGCAGGACGCCGACCTGACCGCCGTGACACGTGCGCTCAGTGATGGAGTGACTCGCACCTTCCCCCTCGCCCGCTACACCCCCGTGTCCCCCCGGGAGAAACTCAAGTCCTTACTGGCTGAGCATATGCCGCGCTCCCTCTACGAAGGCCTCTACAACGATTAAATGGGAAGCCAGCTCAACGTCTACCAACTAATGAATACCTCGGTTTATGTTTCACTGATCCCGCAAACAACACGACTTTTATATATACAACAACAATTTTTAATTTACCCAGTAGGTATAAAGGTCAAATGAGAAAAACAAAATATAACCGACGGTGCTGTTTATCGGACTTACCATGAAAATTCGAATTCACTTTCATCTCGAACTTTGATTACGCACAAATCCTATTTAACGGTATCAAAATTATAGTTTCTATCGTGGCGGCGGCGGCGTCCTTATTATAATTCATTGTACTACTGAAAAGTACGATATTGATGCTATCATCAAACGATTGATATCACGCTCTAAAGGATCAACAACCTGCACTAAATATAGACGTGTATTTGAGAAGCTGGCATAGTTGCTGTCTCATTGCAATAAACAATTAGGATGTACACATAATACGTGGGTAACGTAGTCGGCATGTGCCAAATGATACTCTCATGCAGAGCACTCGAGTTACGTAACCGTATAAGTTGAAGGCGGTTTACTGATTCTGGCTCCAGCCCACTTGAACACGTTTTCATACATCATCTTCTCACTAAAACGCGTCCGCGCCGCCTGTGGACACTAATAAACCAAGACTTTAATAATCCTGTAAGCATTATGAGAAAAAGCCTTTGTCTGTTATCTAAATGTCAGCCAATGTGACTGTTGGTGACATTTCGCTAATTAACAAAAGATTCACTCGACCGTTCCATTATAATCTCCGTTTTCATCTTTTGACTAAATTAGATACCTCTTCAAAACTATAGATCCAATTCTAGGGCAACAGTCGCTAGTAAAATGAAATTGCTCGAGCTTATGCTGTTCGTTTCATATCAAGCTACCTTTGAAAAAGTACCTATAAGTTGTAAAATAATAGTCTACAAGAATGTCGTTGTATTTTGAAACTTTATAAGTAAATACTGAGTACCAACATATATGTTAGTACTCAGGTCAACTTGACCCGATTATTTGTTGGCACTCGATCAATTCTGTCAGTCGCGTATGTTGCTGATCCATTTTCGCATTTAATGTGTGGTTTTCCATCATTCAGGTTAAAGTAATTATTGAATAGTTAAATTGGTCATAATATGCGTTATATAAACCATTTAGACGAAGGTAGCGGTAGTAGGATCATAAAACATTCATTATTTTGAAATTGCAGCTTGTGCAAGTCTCTTGCGACTCGCAAAACTTTTCTCTGCGATACGCTAAGTGTTTACAGGAAGCCCTAAAGATAAAGTGTTAAACTACTAAGTAAGTTAAATAATAAACGTGGCCGGTACTCGACCGGGTAAAGGACGTATCTTCATTTAAAAAAATAAAATCTGCTGCCTTCAACATTTGGTCTAAATAACGCACAATGTTAATCTATACTTGTTAATGTACAATAATTGTGTTGTGTATATTCACAGTTGTAGATAAAATGTAAAAGATTACTCGTCGTGTACAGTATTTTGAATAAATGTTCCCGTGTGTAATATCATCGTCATTAGCTCACGTCATCAATAAACCGATCAACTAGAGCCTTCCTCTCGTTGGCACCACATGATAGAGATTCCATTATATCATTTATGTTTGCAAATACTCGCTTTACGTGTGTGTATTCGTATTATGTTAAAAATGCAGCCGGTACGTGGAGTGCCATGAATACATTAACGCCACCTGCTTGCTGCATTTTTGAAGTGCATTTAAGTGCGGCATACAGACATAATTCGTTACTATCTAGATTAATTTTAGTTCTATCGCGTGTGAGATAATTTTATATAATGTGTCTTTTTAATAAATAAAAAAATAAAATGTTGTTTTATTTGCAATTACCTTATTGATGAAAATAGTGACATAACTACATACCTAAGTCCTCTTGTCTCCAAACATAAAAACATGTATTTATATATACATGAATGAAAACATGTTTATTTTATTTGTTTTGCTTTCACGGCCAGTGATAAAGTTACACCAGAACCCGAATTCCACTAGCAAAATCATAGCAAATACATAGTACTTTTTATGAATTGTAATATATAAGTAAGTACATATATTATAATTCATAAAAAGTGCTACTTTTAAACCAAAAATGTAATCAAAAACTGCAAGAGGATTACCTCGACCGGGTGGACAGCGAATCCGCTATAGCGCGATCATAAATCCGCCTACGGACGTAGCATGACGCCCGCGTAGCATTTGTTCGGCGTAGCAATCTACGTAGCAAAGACCCATTATTTAGACTGCTACGGGCTTATATTTGTAAAGTGTGGATACGTAGGTACGCTTCGAAATCCATGACACCTACTACCATGACATCTACTAGATCTGATACCTACTAGCAATCAGCTTCATAAATTCTTCTTCTAAGTGTGGATTTCACCAATGAAATTGAACGCGTTCAGCACATCTAAACGCGTTCAAGAACTGTCAGTGCACAATATTCCATAACAATTTTGACACTGACAGTTCTTGAACGCGTTTTAGAAATGCTGATCACTTTCAGTTTTATTGGTGAAATCAGGTAAATTGGGTCAGGTCATGCGCTACGAGTTATGCATTCTTTTACTTATTTATACCTTTGTGCTAAATGATAGGACTAATTACACCTTAACATTAACTGCACCTTATGTACAGTACACACATACTCGTACATAAGGTACAGTTCATGTCATCAGGCATAATTTATTTACCATTGAATCAGCATGCATTGACCAACCCATTACGAGAACTTTAGAAAAATTTATAAGTAAGGATCCTTGGCCTTTTTTTTTTTGGTGTGGGTAATTATCAAATAACTTCTCTCGCTCTGGGCGGAGCGGGAGGGTGTGAAATTATAATTACTATTACTGAAAAAGTTATTTTAATAATATCAAATCAAAGAATAGTTTAATTAAAATAATAATTTTGAAGATTATCGATTAAGTTCTTTTTCTTTGAAGTTTTTAAAGTAAATTACTTAACTTTGATTTACAAGACCAAAATTTTTTTTAACTATGAAAAAAACAAATTATAGTTTTAAATATATTAATTATTTTTATTTTAATGTTGGAATCAAGAAATAGTATAACCCACAACACTGAGTTAAACCCACGTCACCCATATTATGTATATTTTAATAGCCAATTTAAGCAAGTATGAAAGTTTATTTTCATTTATTTCTAAACTAATTAGTCCTGTTTACCAGCAATCATGTTTATAATTAATTTTAGATGTGTACGAACCTCATGTTTAAAGAGAAGTAAGCGGCGGAAACACGAAGTGCCGGAGCTTTTATGTCAAATTATAAATTAATATTGCATGATCCAGAACACTGCAATATATGTTCCGCAAATGCAACCAATAAAGCCGTATTTCGTATTTACATAGAACCTTGTGGTCTGCACTAACAACTGATTATTTACGAGTGGAATTGAGGAATTATAATACTACTCGTAGTATCATAATCCCTTAGTGTGAGGAGGATCAGAGACACCTGCCTCCCAAGCGCAGTAATGCTAATTTATTATAGCATGTCATGGCTTGCCTTTATTGGCCGGCTGGAGTTAACACCGACGAGGAACAGAGCTCCCACCTCTTCTTGCCTTAATTGGCCGGCTTTTTTTTTTTTTTTTTTTTTTTTTTTTTTTTTTTTTTTTTTTTTTTTTTTTTTTTTTTGAGGGTGGGAAATCATCAATTGACTTCTCCCGCTCTGGGCAGAGCGAGAGAGTGTGTCAGACTTTTACTGACTAAAACCCACCCGTGTTCCTTCCGTTGCCTGTGTGCCGGGGCCGCGTTATCCCTTTCGGACAAACCCGCAACCCCAGCAGTAATTGGCCGGCTTGAGTGGAGATTCGCAAGAGCAAACGTGCTCAGAGGAAGGAAGTATCCCAGTAAGTGCTCGTAAGGAGCTTGACCATCTTCTGGGCTCTGGGATTATTCTGAAAGCCGTGGAATACCTCTCCACTCCTCAAGCACCTCAGGACATGTTGCTCCCTTGTCGGTATGTTTCTATGTGCTAGCGACAGTTTGCGGGGGCCCATTACTGAGGGTGCAAGTCACCCCCTGCCTTCTTATCCGTGTATATTATATATCATTGGTCAGGCAGGGATCATAGTCCTTTCATAGTTCTTTGTAACCAATCCACTATAGCCAGCCAAACCCATAGTCCAATGTTTTGTTTCCATGTTCTGCAATAGTCCTGCACCAACCGGGGGTTGTCCTTGGGTACACTTGCATAGTGCATAGAGGGATAATCGTCGGTTGGTGCGTCATTCCATTTAAAATTGTATAGGGGGCCTCTGCGAGTTGGCTTCGGCCCCTCGTACGCCTTCCAAAAGACCGGGACCCCATGCTCCCGGTCTATGTAGACATATAAAAATAATAATCATTTTATTTCAGAATAAAATTTTCATAATTTGTTAGTAAACATTGATCTTAATAACTATGTTAGTAAAACATTCAGGTGGGACAAATAATCGACGAGCGGGCAATCAGTTAAATAACCAATATTTTATTAAAACATAAATACAATATTGGTAAGATAATATCTATTTAAAATTAAAGCAATTATTAAACGTAAGGGAATTATGTTATTTCCTAGTATATTCATGTTGGATATTTTTTGCGAAACTCGAATTTATTTTGTTTCTGTAAATGTTGGAGAAAGCAATATTTTGTAATTTTGTTCTGCTGAAATATAAAGGTTTTCACTTCGCTCCGGCTAGTCTTTGGAAATAGGTACTAGGTTGCGGAGAGAATTCAGGGGAATGTAGATTTATTGTTTTTGTTACTTTACTTGATATTTTAATCTTATTTTCCACTGATTCTTCTATGTATCCTTCGACTACTTTACTCGGTTTCCATACTCCGTGTCTTTTAATTGTAGTCAAATCTGCGTCTGAATTAGCTAACAAAGTAGCTAAAGTTCTGCGGAGGCAGTGACCAGAATATAAGTTTGAATTTGGTAAATTAAGACAGAAAAACAAAATGTCCCTTTTGTGGTAATTCAGGAAAAAACGACCAGTTTCCATATCATTAGGTCGAACTCCTTTAAATCAAATCAAATCAAATCCTTGGTATTTTTCTATTATTTGTACAAATTATTTCTTTACTACGAAGGCTCGGTCAACTTTTGTTTTAGTACCTGTTTAACTTTACTAGTATTATTTCACCTTGTTTCTCTATGTCATGTACCTTCATACTCACCATTTCGAAGCTCCTGCAAGCGCGACTTATGGCCAGTATCAACACGACCTGAAAATTTAATGAAATCTTGTAGGTATGTATAATATCTATACATACCTAATTACAGTTTAAGGTAATTTTTTTAGTTGTGATAGTATAAAGATTTCCGTACCATTATTTCTAAGTATCTGGCGCTTGATTTAAGAAGGTTTTGACCTCGTGTGCTGTGAAAACTTTGGATTTCTTCGCTTTGAATCCATCCGACTGTCTTTTCAGAAAATATAATAGGGTGGCGAAATCTTTCTAATGAAATATATCGTGTTTTGTACTTAAAGCCGTATTTAACATTGAATACACGCTCCATAGAGTTGAAGATTTATGATTCTTAGATAATTCATTGAAATATAGTAGTAACACGTTTTCCGAAAAAGGCTTGACTCTTTTTACAGCGCGCCATTTCATAAAAACATCGTAAGATTTTTTGTATCTTTCTTTTGATTTTGGCGGTAAAAGGTTTTCGAACAACTATTTTAGCCTCTTCTCTAATGAAATAAGGCGTTAAATCCGTATCTGAATCTGACGAACTCGTTTTATACAAATATCTGTAGGTAAACGTAAATAATTAGCACGCGACAAAACAACGGAAGATCGAATTGCCGCTTTCCCACCTTTTTTTATTATATTTTGTTTTCTGTGGCATTCTACCAGTTAGTATTTTTTATCACTGATGATGGTAAATATTTAGCTCAAATCTATATAAATTAAATAATAATTTTGTGAAAAGTAAATTATAAGTACTTAGTCATGTTACAAAACTATTGATAATATTTTTTAATTACAATTTTACGCCGCGATATAACAGAATGACAGTATACAAAGTTGGCAAGGACACGGTTTGAATAGTAAAAAAAAAATTAACAGCAGGGAAAATCGTTTTACCGGGATGAAAAGTACTATTTTCATCTCTGTGATCAGGTAACTTCAAGTGTACTTTCCAAGTATGAGAAATTAAAAAACATAATGTACTGGTTTACAAGAGACAAGAAGTGGAAACCGGGCAGGCCACTCAGAAGATGGGCAGTTAATATTAGGGCTATAGCAGGCGCTGCATGGACTAGAGTCGCTGATAGGGAGAAGTGGAGGCATTTGGAGGAGGCCTTCGTTAACGGGGGACATACAGACGGGGATGTCGGGACAGTTAATAAGTAATATTTATCAAAACTCTAATATTGTATTCAACTAAGCCAAAAATATAACCAACTAATGTACTTCTTATACCTGTCTGATTATAGGCTATATAATAATATTATAATATAGTAGCTATGCATGATAAGGTACCTCCGTGCGTCTTTGTATATGGGTATTTTGCCTGAAATAAAACACTATTTATTTTTATTTTAAAAAGAATTGATCATGCATCATCAAGTACCTACGTCATAAGATGTCTTGCGTCACAGTTCCAGAGATGCGTAGTAAGTGTTCATCCCGAAAAATAAACTTTTCCCATTACGACTGTCATTTTTCTCTACAACCAATGCTTCAAAAACGAAATACTTTAGTATGAAGTTAACAGTTAACTGAAAAATCAAAAGATACAGTCGTGTTACCCAAAGTAAAAAAAAACATACAGTGTTAATTTAATAAGGTGACTTTCTCTCTCAGGCAAGTGTACATTCACGAAAATAGGAAAACTTTTGAATTAACAACATAACACGAAGTAGATACAATTTTCCCGAAGCTTGGCTGAAGTTCTCGAAAGCGCAGCATCGGCTAACTTATCGCGCCACCGACTCGTAGGTACGCTGTTGACCCACTTTGGCATACTTTAATTATTTAATCAGAACATAAGTAGGCTGTATTAGCGATTTTTCTTAGTGTACTTGATACGTAACTGCTCTGAATACTTAATTAACCAGAAATCAGTTTTGCAGTTTCAGTGAAAAGGGCCAGGGAAAGGATCAAAAGGTCGGCGACCAACACTTTAGAAATACCTGATCTCCCACCTTGGGGTTATCTTTTCAAGAGAGAGTTCATGTCACGATTCTTAGCGGTACAGGACCCATTATAAAGAAGTTTCTGTGATGAAATCAAACATCACATGTGTGTGTAGGTTTGATCATCAGACAGAATAAGGTAAAAAATAAGGCCTCATACAAGGGACATGGATGATATTTGGCTAGAAAAATGTCTGCGTATAAATACTCTATGTAAACTGAAAGAGTAATGTACGATAAGTAGTACCATATTTCCGTTAGATTATAAACTGCCGAAAAATTATGAACTGGGTGAAATGGATTAAGTTACTTTCGAACTGTGACCAACTGCGCGCGAGCCGAGTGAGCGGAGCGAGCTGTGCCGCGGCAGCGGCCGGCCAGCGCTATTTTCAAGTTGCTCGATTATAAGTTCTCACACTCTTACGGTGACATATGTAACGATAAAATGTTATCCCCTAGCAACTCATGTCTTAAGATAGCCGTTGGCCGTTTCCCACGGTCTGTATGTTAGAGCGATCACAAAAGAAATAAATTAAAATGAAGGACATTTCAATATAGCTTCCCTTTCAAAGGCAAAATATCATCTAGATGAAACTTTCTTTTCCAAAAAACTTATGGGTACTTAAAGCATTTTTTTAGGATATTTAAGATAAGATCATCATTTATTTGCTCAAACACAAGTACAATACATACAATCATACAACACATCTAAAAACTCATTCAAATTATAATAAGCTTTATCTGACAGAAAAATAATAATTTAAGTTTAAGTTTCCTGTTATTGAATATGACTTTTCTATTTGTGATCGAAAAATTTAAAGGTCGCTAATCGTTTAGACGCCAGCGATGTTAGCGATCGATCAAAGTTAACGTCATGATATAGTTGTAAAAGATTCAAAAACAACATTAAGCTAGATGACTTGTAATGTAAGCTAATATTTGACTAAAATAATTTAATATTTTCTCTCCTATTCCTCTCACGAGAGCACGAGTAAGAAAGATTAATGGCTGCTGAACATTTCACGGCAACCTATTTCGAAACTTGTTTAATAGCATTAACTACATTTTGTTAACGATGCTAAAGTTTTTTAAGAGCTGTCACTGTTTATTTATATTAATCTCAATTAACTTAATTCAGTTCGTATCGGTTTCCGATGCAATTGCTTTTGTGGTATCCAGGCACAAATTGTGCCACTCATGTGGCAGCCTTAATGTGCCCGTGGGAACCTGGGGTCAAATGTGCGACCTCGACCTGAATACTGAGCTGCAAAGGTCGCGTGAGCTGCAGCCAAAGGCTAGTTTCACACAAAAGATACTTGTAGCTTCAACTCTACGGCGTTTTACAAAAAATATGAAGTGGGTTTACGTTTTAAGAATTACATAACAAGAACCGAAAAAAAAATCTGATGTGTTGTATACCGAGAAAAAAACTAAATAATTTTACAATTCAAATCTATTATGTAGGGCAAGGCATACTGCCTTAGGAATTATTCATTACCATGAATTTCAATACAAACAATTCAAAAATGAGATTCTTCCTGCAGTTCTTCTTGACATTTATGATAAACACAGGATACGAGACTCAAGTGATCAATTAGTAAACAACAAAAGCAAAAAACCGCGTGCAAAATATGTACGTAATGATTCTCGACGGAAACTTGCGAATTGGTGATAAATAAAACCTCATTTCTACTAGCCAAACCGATTCAGGACTCCCATACTCTGCTGTCGTTACTTCCATTTTCAAGTTCATGCGAGTACTTATCTTTCATGTGTGCACATACATATATCAAGTACTACGCACCTGACCTATATGAAGGACACCACAAATAGGGCCAGTGTATGTCATTCTAGGGTTGACGCTTCCATTCACATTTCGCTGTACATCCTCATCCCGAAGACGGTCTGCAATGTCATTTGAAACAAAATGATGGTACCGTTGCCGCGTTGGTACTTGTTTGTTACTGGAAGCTTTGGTGTACATTGCAAAACCACAAAAGTCTTCATGAAATGACCATCGTGTTCAGAAGTCAGTGCAACTGAAAAGCGGTTAATATCCAGCGTGTTTGCGTCACACATAGGTCACGTCAAAGTTTCCAGTTTGTAATTACAACATCCGGACATCGCTGCTATTATGCTCCGTTGATGCAGGTATCGTGTCAACGAGACTTTACATTACACCGCCGAGACCACCCGCCACCCTCCTCTACCTGCCTGTAGCTATATCTACACTGTCATTGAAAAATATGACTCCAGCAAAGTTCCAGCCATTTGAATAAAATCGCACACGTAGGTTTACATCACAGGTAGGTACCTACTACTCTGAAATATTGAACAGTTTTTAATCTTGTTGTCCGTGACTAATTTGTGTCTACATTGCTAGACAATAATTATCTCGTAACTAAATTCGAAAGAATTTACTGTTCCAGCTAGAGTGATAAAGGATACAGTGTTATCGAAGGTGTAGACTGTACGTACACCGACGCAAACTATGTTACTGATATCAGTAGTTGAAGTGCTCTTCAAAAGTAACAGACTTAGACACATATGGATATCTGCTCACAAATGCCACAAGGAGAGATCCGCGAGAATTTTTAAATGTAAATTTTATGGATCACTCACCTAATATTTACGAGTGTAGCTTCGCCGGATACTCCGTACATAAATTATCAACCAAACAGTCCATTTGGAAAATTGAAACTCTAACGGAATTTCGGATAAAATAGCGTCACTTTTAGAATGTTGCTGGCCAACGATTGAATCTTGATCGATCTCCGAAACAAGGCAGTAGCGCTGCCGCCGGGTCATTAACGTATTCTGTGGTTTGTTTCACACTCTGTAGCCTGTAAGTAACGTAAAATTAAATCTCAGTAACATTCATCTCAGTAACCTAACCTAACCTACTTTTATGAAAATATTTGAACATGCTATAAATCCTACACGTATCGTATCGTATATCGTATGGTAGGTACGTAGATTATTCAAGTTTTCATTTATTCACACGGACAATTTGGCATATTCATGGTTCAATTTAGACTATTTCGACATGAATTTTGGGGATTGGTTTTCAATCTTATGAAATTAGTCAAATCTTTTATGATTTAGTACTAAAATGCCAAAGGTACGAAATACAAAAGGTTACTACAATAACATGCAGTATGTACCTGTTGTCTGTACTGCGGTCTCGTGGGCTATGTTTATTTTAACATTGCAGATGCGTCGTTTGTTGTGAACTAGTACATCCCCACTCTTTAATAATGCAGATGTTAATACTACCCACTTGTTGCTCACTTTGTTCGGAAATAAACTACAACAATTTTACTTTCCACTTAACCGTCCCACTACCTACATGGAAAACACCTACAATAAACAATGTGCTTACCTTCTTAGTAAAGTTTCTTAATGTTTGTCTCATATATAATCATCTATCTTGAAATACGGCGAGTGATTTTCCAATATTACGTTCTTATTTGTTGGCACAATCTTGAAAGTTGGCCTCAGGGTTTTGATGAAATTGGGGGAATCCACCTCTTTCCGATGCTATAAAACGATTTAGCGTTCGGGAGTTTGGGAAAACTCATTTAGTGAGGCAAATAACCGTAGGAGAGCTTTAGATCTGCTGTCTTAGCCAGTAGGTAGCTCTCACCTAAAGTCAGACATTCGCTGGATAATTTAATGATTACCTATCTATTACATTCTTAATGTGCGCAGAAAACATGTAAGTAGGTACTAGTAGTTTTAAGATATTTGATTAGCACTGCGATCGAAGTTCACCAAGAACGTTATTGTCAGTCAGTTTAAGCGCTGCTGATAAACCACCCTGCTGAATTAATTATTATTTTTATATTTTACTAAGTACCTTTATTTAAATCCGTATGCAGGCTCTATGACATCGTTTTAACGGCGGAAACAGATCATTATTCGTGCGGAAACTGAACAGAAACAGAACTGAATTAATGGATTGAAGCTACTGCCTCAGTAATCGCATCTCCTCTGTTTGTGCAGAGGTAATACAATTTTCAAATATAGTATTAGGTATCAGGTCAAGGTTGATAGGTTGAAGCGTGCAACAAAAGCTACGTAAGGCCAGTGGCGTAGCGTAGTCGGGGCGGCCCGCCCCGGGCGGCGATTTTTAGGGGGCGGCAAAATTTCACAATAAATAATAAAAATATTTGAACCATTTCATATTTTTATCGCAACTACAAATTCGGACCGATTGAAAAGAGCACGGAATTTTTCATTACTTATTCTGTGACGAATTCGGGGAAACCCCTTTCTTTTAATCATATTTTGTAGCGACTGCAGGCATCACCGTCTATACTGGTTGAAACGTGATTGTAAAACTTAGATAAACTTTTTTGTTTAAAATCTAACTTGTATAATGCAAAATAATGATGACTGTTCTTGCCGAAAAGTTGTCTAGAATTAATGTATAGTATACATTAAATTGAAATAACTAAATATGAGGGCGGCGAAATTGTCTTCCGCCCCGGGCGGCCGACACCCACGCTACGCCGCTGCGTAAGACGATACAGACGTAGGTACCTACCTAGGGTTTGAAGTAGAGCTTTTATGTTTGCCGTCTAGACGCTAAGTAAACTAAATAGGTAACGTAGTTGCAGTAATGGAATGTGTAATAAAAGGGTTGCTGGATAACTAAATAATCCCCTAAAACAGTATTGGATACGTCAGTTAGAGTAGGTCTCACGTAAAATAGATTATTGGCTGTCCACATAACCGACTTGATAACCTCCTCCTTTTTGGGAAATCGGTTAAAAATGAGATCTTTCCTGCGTATACAATAGGTACAACTGAATGTTATCTTAGGTTTGGAAATGTCAACAACGCAGGTACACAGGTTAGGTACCTCATATTGTTAGACACACATTGGAGGCGGTCGTGGAGTTGGCAGAACATGTTCAAATTAGGTTAACAACGCGTCGTCGTTAATGTTGCATTCTGTCATAGGGAAGGAAAGTTTAAATAAAGCCGCAAATAATCTAATTAATAAAACACATGGACACCTATATTTATAAATTCAGTAAAATAGGATGGACTTGATCGCCGACTACGCGGTAGACCATTGTCAACTGAGCGAAAGCTGTTCAAGAACTTTCGGCTTAACTAAATAACATAGAGGTTTAATTTCTCCACTGAATGAAAATATTTTTTTTGCGGACTCATTTGACTTATGCACAAAAGCACAATACATTGAGCTGTAAGTTGCAAATTGCATTCTGGTACAGAATATTAAGGGGGTGAGTCGGTAGGGGAGACTATATTGATCCTCGCAGTCGCGTCGCGCCGCGCTGTGACCGAACGTGACCCCACGACCGCCCTTGTATACCTGGCCCGTGGACCTCGATGCTGATCGCAAGAAAACAGTTTTATATTTTTATGACACTGAGGCCGGCCACATACGGAATTCAGTTTCGGAAATCCGTTTCGAAATATCGATTCGGAATTTCGAAAGCAGCAAATCCAACAAAAGGCCGGCCACATACACACGGAATTTCGAATGGGAGAAAATTTCGAACGGAGAAAGAACTACTGTAGGTACTGTGTGATAGATCCTTGATTTTGTATGGATTTTCTGCCTTCGAAATTCCGAATCGATATTTCGAAACGGAATTCCGTATGAATGTGATAAAAGATATTATTAATCTAAATAGGTAGGTGGATAGCTAAGGCTGTTTACACATACGTTTTTGTTGCCGTGAAATACTATACGGTTAATTCGCCGCGTGTAGGCGTTGTACTTCTTATGGATCACTAAGGAAACCTAAGAGGTACTTTTACCTCATAGGTTTCCTTAGTGAGCCACTTATAGGTACTAAAGTACCTATAAGTGGCTCATTACTTCAACTCATGCCACAGTAGTGGAGGCCGTTTCTAAACTTAAATAATTTTTATAAACCACTGATGATCAATAATTACGTAGGTATCCGAGCTGCAGCCGTAGTTCAACTTTCTGAGTTGACACAAATTAGGTCTGAAATTGTTTCCCTATTACTTAGGAAGATAGGTAATACGCTGCCCACGTGTAGAGTACCTACGTAGGTACCTACGTCACGTTATCACGCACGCAATTCACGCGGTGGATTTCAAATTTCAAATTTAAATTTTTATTGCATATCTCATAATATGTGTAAACAAGATCTTAAATAAAATAGTTATAAATTCACATGGACTCTGTCGGGCACAACAATTTAATAGAATTATGAAAAGTAGCATGCTTTAAAATAATTAAGTAAATAGGTATTAATACGTACGTAGGTCATAATTAAAAAATAAGATATAAGTTGTCGTACAGTTATTATTAAAAAACAAATCAATTTAAATAAATAACATTACATTTTAGTGCTTACGTCATTACAAATTATACCATTAAACATTAAATTAATTTGTAGTAAATACATAACCTAGCAAATAAAAGGTTTTATTCAATATTTAATTCATTAAGAAAAAGTAAACAATAATAATACTGTCAAAGATTAAAATAATAAATAAAAACAAATAGAAACGCGCGTAACGCGCAAATGCATGTGAAGCAACCTTCACATGCATTTGCGTAAGAAGCTTAGCTTACACTTTTTTATACAAAACCACACGCCACCGCTTAACACTTCGCGCAGCTCTCTGATGCGGGTGTAAAACTTTGAATTAAATTCCAGTTACTTAGCCTACATATCAAACAGGCAAAATAAGCTAAAAATCTGTAAGTACACCAAGAATAACTCTTACCTAACCTACTCAACAGCGTAACTCTTACCTAACCTACCCAGACAGACGGATATAATATAAAAACAAAAAAAAACAGGAAGGTATGTATATCTACAATAGTCTAAAAAAAAGGCCAAGTGCGTATCGGACCACGCACAATGAAGGGTTCCGTAGTTGGGATGAATTTATTCCAAGAAAAAACTTGACGTTGTAGTTGAAAAACATGTTCTCCCATACATTCCAACTGCAAATGTAAGTTTGCACGCACAATATTGGGAGATTTGCCGTGTTATTTTAAAACCAGAGACATCTTATAGGTTTTCCTGTAATCTACAAGTATAGAACAATTTTCTGATTTTATTTCAAAATTTTAGGCTCAGTAGTTTCGGAGATAAAAGGGGTGAATGGTAAATTTTCATCTATTACAACTATTTATATTAACACTATAAAAAAAAATATTGACCTCCCAATACACAACCCCATAGTCCCATGTAACCCCCATATTCAAAATTCTTTATTTACGCTACCTGTCCATGTTCGGGTCGGAGCAAATTGGCTGTGACAGACGAACAGACAGACAGAAAGACACACAAGTGATCCTATAAGGATTCCGTCTTTTCATTCAGACGTTCGGAACCCTAAAATGAAGAGTTCGTTAAATACAGTAACTTACGTCCTGTTAACTAATTACGCAACAAATTTTCATAAACGATTACGACTAATCTGTTTCATTTTGACAGTTCAACAACATTCATTGCGTTATTTACGTTGTTGAGCAGTAAATGTTTTCGAACTTATGAAGCAATGGATTAGCAATCTGTTTCAAAACGATTCAGATTCTGATTGATCGTGTATTACGTAAATAGGGTACTGATCTGATTTAGGATTAGGAAGTCGTAATTTTCGAACGTAGTAGGTAAGGTACTACTACCTACTATCATAGGTACCTACATTTGCATACGCTTCTCTTCTTGTTAAATTGTGAATAGAATAGAATAGAATGAAATAGAGATCTAAGTTGATTGTTAAAAAAACTGATGGCTTTGATAGGTAGACAAACATATATGTGGCCCCACCAATACGGCACTCAATCCTTCACTGCCAAGCTGGTACAGCTGGTTTCGGTCGTGTAGCAAATTTGACGTGAGCTACACGACATGCCGTTACAGCCGCGCAGTACAGAATTGAGTGAGCATCAGTGAGGTCTTTGCAGTCATCAAAATAGTTTGACAACTGCTAATCCAGAACCGCCGCCAGCGCCCTATTTTTGTTATGCATGGGCAAACGAGGTCAGCGTGGCCTAAGTTCGAGCGATATGAACCGATATTCCTGAATCGCACTCTCCAAAACCGCAGTCCTCAATTCCTCGTTGCACTGGGTACTTACGTTTGTAGCCCTGTCATCAATCCTCTCGTCAGCTTGACTTGATAGTGACCTGTGGTGGTACTATAACACTCTGCGACGGGGGAGCAATGACATGGCTAATTGGCTACTCTGCAATTTACTTCGCAGGCGATCACGTACAATGTCATACAACATATTATGATTACGCTGGATTAACCACACCTGATCCGATAGTCGAAACGGTTATGCCGAAACATTGATAGCTGGCTAAAGCACCTGAAAAAGAGAGAGCATCCAAACACGATACGCGGTCAAATTGTTTCCACCCTCTGCAGCCCCATATTAAGAACGCACGTTTTCGTTATAATAATAGTAGTACAAACAAAACGAAAAAAAAATTTGTTTTCTTTGTACCTGCTACCATTATTTACTTTGTACTCACTATCATTGGTTGTCATTGTTCCAAATTTGAAATCAGAATAATAATAAAAAACAGTTTACTTGCGGTAAGTCGAATTTGTGAAGAAAACACGCTCGCAACGTAACTTCTGGGTACGCTCATTCCATCATAGACCTCGTCCATCGCTTTCCATCAGGCGTGATCGACGTCAAGAGCAGGCCCATTCAGCAATAAAAAAAACTATGGTTTACTTAGAATACGTTTTTTGAGTAATTTGTGTTACCTCGAAGAGTATTTACGAAAGCCGTCACGCGGTTTGGCATGGAATTAATTAATGCCACTATGACGAACTGCGGAATGTTCTCCTATGCTTCCAAGATAACAATTTTCAGCTCCTGCAAAATTTCTGGAGTTGGTTGATTAGCTCCAACACGTTTCTTCAGCTCATCCTTAAGTAGTCTATTGGATTCATATTATTATGTGCTTCTTGCTGGTTATTCTATTACTGCGATACTAACGTCATGCAAGAATTCTCGAACAATTCTTGCAGTGTGCGCCTTGCGTTATAATGTATAAAAATGAAATCCTGGCCCTGAAACTCAGCTTAGTTATGGCATCACATAAGCCTCTACAGGCTTATGTGATGCCAAAACTAAGCTGAGTGCTGAGTACCAATACATTCATCAATGCCTACGCATTGATGAATGTATTGGTCGCTATTTAGTGGCGGCAACCGTGGTCCCGTCACAACCTCAAGGCCAGTTTTTCCTTCGGTGGAAATTCCGCCCCAGACTGTCCATTACCCAAAATTCTAAATTCAAAAGTCATTTATTCAAACTAGGCTGAGAATCAGCACTTTTCGAACGTCAATTACATAAGACAGTCCCCCAAAACGCCCACCCTTCACCACTTATTAGTGCATTAGCTGGGAAGAAGAAGTGGCGCAACAAACTCCCCAGCAGCACAGCTGTCTGTTCAGTTAGAAGAACAAATAAAAAAGATTCGATATAACAGTATTCAAAATAATTTACATTACGCAACACAAAACATAATTTAAACTATTAGCCATATGTTAGCTAGCACACGCCAATATACCAGACAAAATCATCGAGAACAGCTATGCTCAGGCAGAAATAAAAAATTAAACGTGAACAGAACTTAATATCTAAATAAAACCCTCCAGGCATAAAGGGCATGCCCGCTTACATATAGTTGTAACTGGAAGTTATAAATGATAAACTAGGACCATCGAGGTAAAATAAATAAACAAAACAGTTAATTACTAATAACAATAAATAATATGATCAATTGTCGAGGTCACTAGCTAACCACATAATGCAATACAACTCATAAAAAAACATTGTGATGAGTAGATTATGTCAACAACAAATATATTTTGAATATCAGCAGCTTTGCCCCACAGCAGAAGACCGTAGGACATAACGCTATGAAAATAACTAAAATAGACTAAACGAGCTGTATCGACGTCAGTGTATTTTCTTACTTTCCTGACGGCGTAGGCGACCGAACTGAGCCTTCCCGCAAGGCTCGATATATGTGGGCCCCACTGAAGTTTACCCACCGCCATAACTCACCTTCTCTTCAATGCAACCTTAATGAAAACGTCCTCCCTTTCTTCGGTAGACTTTCCTACGTCCATCATTGCCATACAGCATAATCTTGGTTACATCCGTAAAAAGAACCTAACTCCATTGACGTTGAGTCCAATGCAAATGTTCGCGTGCAAACTGTAGGCGCGCCATTCTGTGAGCTCGTGTCAGTTTGGGCCCTCGGCTGGCTTATGAGGTTTCAGGCCACGTTCTTCGAGTCTCCTTCTAACAGTTCGAGCGATGAAAGTCAGGTGAAGACTACGCATACTAGTAGTAAAGATTTACCAATCTTGTCGTAAGGAAAAAACAATTTCGATACTTAGGCAAAATCTGTAAAGTATGAAACACAATGGAAGCGCGCGCACTGCGGGAAAAATAAACGCATACGAAAACAAAGCAGGATTTTATTCATTGCGGCGAAAAAATTGTATCCCAAGTCACCGCACCGCAGTGCGCGCTGGGGCTTAGGCTGCTCTTTTTGAGTTTAACTTGGATATTACTGACATCGGTGAAGGAAAACATCGTGAGGAAACCTGGACTTCATAGTTCATATAATTCCGAAATCACCAACCCGTCTTAAGCAAGTGTGGTGAACTGCTGATCAATGCTCGTGCCTTCTCTGTATGAGAAGAGGCCTTTGCCCTGCAGTGGGACAGTAATAGGCTGGTATTATTATTTATTATTAAAATAAATAACAAAAATAGGTTTATAATATACGTACTCTAAAAAAAAAAAAAAAAAACTAGCTCTTCCTCTTCGTAGCACTCTTGACAGAGCGGTCGTGGTTTTCATGTAGTTTCTGGGGGCTAACTCCCTAAGCGAAATCCGTAGTTTAGGCCGTCGTTACGGGCGCTTCGCTCTCCTTCTCACTTACGGTATGTCTGTAAGTGAGACGGAGAGCGAATCGCCCGTAACTACGGCCGAGTAGGGCCCCTGGTCCAGGGGCTGATGTGATTCGCCTCACGATTTGTCGCCATCTAGTCTGATTTTTGGTGTTATAGTATACTCATACACTGGTTCGGCCATTGCGGTTTTGATTTGGTCATTCCATCTAATGGGTGAGCGTCCGCGTGGTCTAGTGTCCTCCACATATAGTTACTTTACTCTTTGCCGTCCACTGTGCTGTGCAACAAAACTCCGTTTTTTTTTTCTCTTTTCCAAATAATATTTGAAACAATGGTGATAGGTATCAAAATAGTGGCCAGTATGTAAGCTTCAAAACTGCTTAACTAAAAACTTTTTCTCCGACTTCTGACTCATTATTTTGATTTTTTATGCCATAAACATAAAAATGCAACGTGGCTGGGTATAGGGTCCGGGAGTGTATTTTAAAGCAGACAGATGTTCGTTTTATGATGATCGGCGCCCGGCGCCGCGCCGCCGTGAGCGGCAAGGCAAAACGGGAGTCATATTCAGGAGCTTGTGGGAGGCAGTCGTTGTTTTAAAAACATCGACCGATCTTCAGTCAGACTACTCACGAGAGAAAAAATATAAATGATTGCAAAATAAACAAATAAAAACTACGCGTGAATATTTCTAGTCTGGCAATATTTATAAAACGTCAAATCGACCACTGCGATTATAGAACAGCGAAGCCAAAACTCGTCAATTTTTTGAGAGTACTTGTCTGTGCCTGTTAATTGAACAAAAAAAAAAATAGAATTTTGTAATACTTACGTGAGTCATAATTATACTGCTAAATTTATTATTTTGAATACAAAACAATGGAGCACGATATTAATAAGCCGTATAAAATCTGTGATGTAAATCGAGACAAAAAGAAGGGTATAGTCGCATCATCCCTTGAAGATCTCCTTACAAAAGTGCCAGAAAAGTTAGGGATGCCCTCGGAAAATTTAACAGTGGTTTTAGAGTCCGATGGCACTGAAGTGGATGATGAAGAATATTTTTATACTTTGGACCCTGATACTTCTCTTATGATATTACATGGTCTTGAAAAATGGGCTCCGAATATGCCAAAGTGCCAAGTTTCACTCGACCAAACTGATGACATCGCATTAGGAGACAAAGGACAGGTAGCAAACTTGGTAGGCCGCCTACAACACAACTTGTGTCACATCTCACTCCTGGGGGGTCAAGACTTGGAGCTGTTATCAGACATGGATCCAGACAGTCTAGCAGACATTGTGACGGATAGAGACAATAGAATAATTTTGGAGCACATCAAAGAAGCATCCGGAAGGTAATAAGCACATTAATAAATTATCATTATCATCAAGATATTATTTCCTTTTATTACCTCCATGTAATTATTATTATGTAAAATTCTTAGCTAGCACCTACTAATTTGTTTTTGAAAGATAATAGTTAAACTGGCAGCAATTTATATTTGATTTTTAACATTGTTCTAATGCAATTTTATAATATAGTTCATTTCTTGGAACAATGCTCCACTTGTTCCAGAACATGTTGATTTACTGATCTTAAATGTTAGAGCTAGTTTAAAAAATAATGATTACGTTATTTGTACAGTAACAATAAAAATTGCACCTAATTAGCAACTTATCTCACTTGTTTTCTTATTTTGCCTTATTTCAGAATATTGCTTGAAAAACGTCAAGCTCAAGATGCCATGGAATTGTTGAAACTGTACCATCAGAGTGTGGCCAATGGTAATGAAGATATGTCACCACCGAAGCAAGAACGAGTGTAAAACAGTGTGTGAATTGCCATGGTAACCTACCATTATTTTATTTGTCATGACTTGATTCAGATGAAAATAAATAAACCTTGTGTGCATGTACAGGTTAAGTTTTTTTCACTCTAGATTTAATATAGACACATTCTAAACATCTTAATATAATTTAACTATCTCTAAAGAAATTAAATTAACAAAAGAAGTAATCATCATATCGCATATTCTGTATCAAATTTTACAAAGCTTAATAATATTACTAGTTTGGTGTAATTATTTGAACTGAATCAAGTTATGATTAACATAATGTAACCCTCAATTTATTTTTAAGGGATGGTTCACCTCAAAAGTTTACAAAAAATGAATTATCGCATATTTACATGCTTGTGAGCAAAAATGTATCTTCTTTTTTTACTCTATTAAAAGTAAAAGTATGTAACACACTTAGCATTACAAAGATCATTCATGATATACCAAATATTGAGGCCTTTATAAAAACATTATTTTCTAAGTTATTAAAATTTTGTTTGTAAGGAGTAAATGTAAACTAGTTTAGCCAAAAATAAGAAAAATATAGCATGATCATATATTTATTACTTGTATTTATTTTTAGTAGTATCTTGTAACAGTATATATTGCAATGTCCTCCATTGTTATTACATATATTGAGTAACATATAAGCTGGTATATGGTAAAATACTAGATATTAGTGATAATACAACGCTAATCTTATGAATATGAGCTGAAATCGAAAGATATGGTAACAGTCTTAAGAAGCATTGTAAGTAACTGTATTTAGATGTGTATGTATATAATTAGTGTAATATATAATGTAGTAAGTTACATAACAGTCAACTATTAGAATTACCTATTTATAAATTTTTCTTGTTAGTTTATAATTTTGACTGATGAAAGTAAGGCATTCTCTATTTAAGTAAGTATTGCCATAGAAAACAATATCAGTCTTAGTACTAAGTTTTTTAGATAAAACCTTTTTACATATTTTAATAACAAATCTGACAATAGGTATGCTAGTGCTAAGCATTTATGGTCTACTATTTATTTTTATATTATTTTCCATATTTTGTAAACTTTTGAGACGAATTGCCACAAGGTTGATAATCAACATCAATTTAAAAGACTGATAGTTGGTAAATTTATGTTTTTATATAGTTTTACCCCTAGCATAAGGTTTATTCATTTAATTCCAAATTTGCTCAAACATTTTACAAGATACTAAATAAGTTTCCCTCAGTTAATTCCACTGCCATACATTATAATAGAATACTGGTTATTTGTTTCACTGTACGTAGTGGGGTATAACTGTTGGTACTGGTGAAATGATAAGGAGATTGACATTAGTTACTTAATATGGAATTGTAACAATTTTGTTAGATTATATCAAGTGAAAGATGTCCAGGATGCTTCTTGCATAATCATGTTGTAAATGTTTGTATAACTTGGGAAGAGGGACTTCAGTGCCCTACTGAATCTATGAATGATGGTGTATGATATTAACTTACTCATATAATTTCTAATTATTCAGTCCAATTATCCTGTAGTCTTGTTATATTTTATTTCAATGACAATTTATTTGTAAACAGAACTATGAGATGAATGTTTATGTTAGCATACTGGATTGCTGTGCTAGATGTTATACGTAATATTATACATAATTATATGTAGTGCACCCAATAAACTTATTATAGCTGGCAAATAGTACATACCTACCCTATAATATTGCACATATGTAGTATGTTGTAAAATACAAACAGTCTGTTAAAATAACAGGTGTTATCAGACATTATAATATTACAGAAAACTACTGTCTGGCTACATAATTAGCTTAATATTTGTGAATAATAATTATTTTTAGCTATCTCATATTTCACCTTTGAACCTGCAAAACATAGTATGTCTGAAATCATTAACTCTACATACTTAAACCAACATTTTTATGGCAATTCTAATTAAAGTTAGTAATTATTGTGCAAAATACGATGTATTTGTAATTCTACAAAATGTTACATTTATAGTCATAGTAAGTAATGCATTCAAATGTTAACACCAAAATGAAATCTTTCGTCTTAATTTGATATACAGATTTTATGTAATATATAGTTATTTATTACATGAAAGTAGTGTTATTCTGTCTAAACTATATGTGATGTACTGATGTCTCACACTTTGTCAGTCAAGTATATATTTAATTGTTGTTAATGTAGTATCAGTTTGTCAAGTGGGGTCCTTGCCTTGCTTAAGGTAGCAGCTTGAAATAAGGTGAATTATATTTTTACTGCAGCGTCAAGACTTTCGTTAACATTTTTGTGGAATTGGTAATGTCAACAAACCTAATAGAGGAATTGGAATTCAGTTTTACTGTGCACAAATAAAACATAATGGAAATTATATGTGTTATATTTATTTACCTTTTACAGTTCAAATGAAAGAGTAACTAAATTACATACAAAAACTTTGGAAGTTGTTAAATAAGATCTGTAACGCTTTGCCAAACATATTAATTTAAATACTGCTCATGAAGGAGATAAATATTTTGAAGTGACTACAATGTCACAATCATTAAAATTTAATCATCAAGACAAAATCCTTAGTGAAGCATTTCTTAAATAGGTAGTTCACAGTTGGTACATAACATATTAAAATCGTTTTAGAGAACAGTGCAGGAACTTTTCTCACGGAAAGGATTGACTTTTTGACTGGAAAAGCCAACAAGAAGGCAATCCTCCTGTTCATGTTCATTTATGTATTTGACTATGTCAGATACCACCACTGAGACGGGAATGCGCTTTATTGCTGCTTCTCGTCTCAATTGTTCTGTTACAGCCCGCTGCTGCTGCAATGTCGAAACCATCATGTCCATAACGGCGGTGTCTGATAGGCCTATGTTGAACGCAAAAGTAAAACTTTGAAATGCAAAACAGGGCGTAGCCTCCACGGAAGGTTTGATCTGAAAATAAATATTAGCAATAAATATTAAGAAAAACGCCACTGAAACTTTGTTTTAGCTCTAGCACATAATTAGTTACCCACAGCGGATAGAAAGTGAGGTAGATTTTCGAATTATGAGGGTTTTTTTAGGAAAATTCGTAGCAAATTTGATGCAATGAGTAAGACAATAAGTTCAGTCAGCAGTAATGTCAATGTCAAGTCAATCAAATTGTCAATTTTGTAATTTACTTCAAGTTTAACTTTGTTTGAATACGAGGCTTTATAACTTTATAAAAATCTGAAAGAAGTCGATTTTTTTATTTAGAATTTTTCTTCTGTTGTGGTTGTGAACGTTACCCCGGGGTCAATTGCTGTCTAAAGTGTAAATGGCGATGCTCTCGAAGTTTAGTTCGAGAATACTCATACTTACCTCAGGCAAACTCCACAGTTTAGTAAGAACAACTTTGAGAGGGAGGCTAAAGGCAGTTTTATACGAGCCCTGTAATGTGACAGTACAGTAAGTCCAGCCCTTTTTTTTTTTGATGGTGGGAAATTATCAAATAACTTCTCCCGCTCTGGCTGGAGCGGGAGGGCGTGTCAGACTTTTACTGACTAAAACCCACCCGTGTTCCTTCCGTTGCCTGTGTGCCGGGGCCGCGATATCCCTTTCGGACAAACTCGCAACCCCGGCAGGCATTGGCCCTTACGGTCCCCGTCAGTTGGTGCTGACATCTCTTTGAGGCGCGCGTGGAACACAACGCGCCGTCGACCCGGGCCTGATCCTTATCGGACGGCGAGCTACCCATTGCTCACCGTCCGCAAGCCCGTCGCCTACGGTGGCCGGAAGTCGGCTCGCGACTCCCGACGCCCGGGGCGTCTCCTGCGGCGACTAGCGGCGCGAGGGTGCGAATCTTGCCTCTCCCTCGCGCGCTCCGCCTCCTCCTTCGCGAGCATTACTGCTTTGCAGAAGGAACTGACGGCCTCCCAAGCACTTTCGTTCCGGAATATGACCTGAACCAGGGCCGGACGGCTGACATCCACCGTATGCTCCACCGTGTTCTCCGGGCGATCCACAGTAGTGACACCTGGGCGTTTCCTCCCGCCTTATACGGAACAGGAACCTCCCGAAGTAAGTCCAGCCCTGAATTGCAACTGGGTTCGTGTTACAATAGTTTTTACCCAGTCCAGTGCTGACTTCGCGCCCTCAAGTCAGTCCAGTTGACTAACCTACCCGTCTATTTTCGGATCCAGTAGCTTACCCAGCCTAACTTAGCTACCAACTTACCAACAGAAGAATTTAGCCGGGTTGGGCAGCGTTTGGGAAGCTTCGTCGGGCTATCACGTCGCTATGGAGAAGGTCGATCAAAGCTAATTTTATTAGAATAGAATAGAATAGGTCTTTATTTGCTTAGAATGTAGGTACATAAAATAAGTTTTTAAATTGTATAATAGAATCCGTGTACATTCTGCCTTAAAGCATGCAAATGTAATACAAAGTAAAGATATTACAAACAATTATCATTTAAGAAATCCTGCACAGAGTAATAATATTTATCTACAAGTAAATCTGTGAAACGTTTTTTAAATGTTTGCAACGGTAAGTTTTTAATTTGGTCACGTATTTTATTATAGATTACAGGAGCCATACATATCACATTTCTTTTTAATAAGCTAGTTTTAAATACGCCCGTACATAATAGATTCTGATATTGAGATCTCATAGCTGTACTTCGTTTTCTAGTTTCTATTAAAGTTGCAAATAGACATCGATTTGTTATTACAAATATTGCTAATTCAAGGATATATAGGCATGGGAAGGTTAATAATTTATGAGACTTAAATATAGGTACACAACTGTCTCTTACTTTAAGATTAAATATAGCTCTCAGGCAGCGCTTTTGCGCTTTGAAAATGCTTTCTCGTTCACTACAGTGACCCCAAAATATTATACCAAATCTTAAGATGGAAATTACTAGACCATGGTAAGCCACTAATATTGTCGGTAAATTTACTTTTTTTGATAGATTATGCAACATAAACGCGGCTGTGCTTAAACGTTTACATATATCTTCTGCTTGCGGCTTCCATGTTAACTGACTGTCAATTATGATTCCTAAAAACCTTCCTTTTTCCCTTTTTTCTTTATTGTAGATGGCGTGACCATAGTTCAGTTCCTACGGCCTACAATAAACTTGGGCTATTCATATAACCGCCTGAGTGTATAATAAGCTTTGTCTACATATCAAGATAAACATTTCAGGTATAAGCTGACCTCTCACTGTACGGAAATCTTATACAATGCGAGATAGCTTATACTGGAGATGTTATTCAATCTCGCATTGTTAGGTAGCCGTGTGTCAACATAAAATTGTAAGGCGGAGTCGGGTCTGCCCAGCCAAGCTGGAGAGGCTCGCCATGGAGGAGCACCACCCTGTAGGGACCAGCACCGAGGCAGCCCTTACAGAGTCTTCATGTGGTGAGCTGGACGCCGCTGGTGGCTTCAATTCGGAGCGAGCGGCCAGGGTTGCGGAGGTCGTGACAGCCGCGATCAAGGGTGTGGCCTTGAAGAGGATCCAGTCTTCTAAAGACATGACACGGCCTCTATTTTGGCGGCAGGGGAGACCTTTCATCTCGGGCCTTCGTCGGACTGAATGTCGGAGATGCGGGTGGAGGTCGCCCGCTTGACAGCCGCCATGGAGCTTCTCCGATAGGAGAACGAGGAGCTCCGAGCGGACCTGGCCGGACTCGGTGAGGTGCCGCAGGGGGGAACATCATGAGCAGGGACGGCCCGTGCCTGCTGAGGGCCGAGTCCTGTCCCTGGTGCGGCAGAAGATGGCTGCCCTACGGAGCAGGTCCTGCGCCCCCCGTTAGCGGCGAGTCAGCCAGGCTCGGTCCAGCGGAAGATGAGCTCGTATGCCGCCTCCACTGCTGCCGCGGCTAAACCAGGCTCATCGGGGTAGACCAAGGGTGGGGCGGCTACACAGGCGGTGAGGACCCTGCCGTGCTCTGCCGAGCAGGTGAAGGCAGGCACCATCCGTCCTGACTTCATAGGGATGCGAACCGTTACGGTGAGCTGCCCCGTGTCGGCGGAAAAGAAAATAGCCGGAGAGGGCCGTAGGCTATTGGTGGGCTGGGTTTCCGCACGAGTCAAACTACTGGAACCCAGACCTCCGAGGTGCTTCCGCTGCTAGGAGCATTTAGTGGGCCAAGGGACTGGCCCGCGAGGAGTCGCTGGGGACTCTGAACAAGAACCCATAGGGACGCCCATACAAGATGGTGCGGGAGAAAGTCCGCCCATGGGCTCCCCTGCTGACGCAGAGTCTCCAGCCTCAGCTTGTGGGGGACGTGGTGAGCGCTCCATTCCCTTCCAGAGGGGAACATACCTCCCCGCCCATGGCTCCGCCTACTGCAGTGCCCGAAGCTGACCACACCGCCGACGACGACTACGATGCTCCGGAGGTGACCGAAATAGAGATGAGAGTGGCGGTACGTAGACTGAATGCCAAAAATACCACCCCAGGACCCGACGGCTTACCTGGGAAAGCCTGGGTCCTGGCCTTGGAGGGTCTCGGGCCACGACTAAGGGGGCTCCTTAGCGCATGCTTCGGGAGGGTCCAGTTCCCACTTCGTTTGAAAAGCCCCTCGGACTCTCCGTCCGCTTATCGGCCCATCGTGCTGCTCGACGAGGCAGGTGGGCAAGCTCTTTGAAAGAGTTATTGCAGACCGCCTCGTCGGGCGGCTGGTGCGGGTCGGGCCGGTTTTGGCAGAGAGCCAGTTTGACTTCCGTAGAGGGCGCTCTACGGTGGACGCCATAATGCGCGTGCGGGCCCTCACGACGGGGAATGCGTTGGCCCGGGTTGGGGTTGTCTTGGCGGTGTCTCTAGACATCGCCAATGCCTTCATATTCAAAATATTTTATTTCACATAAACCTACATGGGCACTTATGAAACGTCAGAAGCTAGGTTCATGGTTCCAATTGGTCGTTTCTTAGGGAGAAGAGCCGGCAACAAAACTCCACGGTTACTCTTTTAAAAATAATTGTTTTTTACAATATTGTCAAATAACAGTATTAATTAATAGGTATGGGAGGACAGTGTAGGTCTTTCAACAAGTACAAGGTACTTAACAAAATAGAAGATGGTCAATAAATCTACGGTCCACTAAGCCTACAGCGTTCTCAGATTCACAAAATAGAAAGAAAAAACAATTTCCATAAAATATTTTCCATTTATTGTAATCCCTCAAGTAAATTATTAATATTTGTCAATAAAATACTGGTGCGCTTAATGAGATATGATTATAGCGAATATAGTACGATACGGTTAAAGCACTTAAAGCGAAAAATGCAAAAAAGTCCTATAAAACGCTTTTACACTACATTGTGGTTACTACGTAGCGACTACTCAACATTTATTCGATCTATAGCCGAATAACTCATTCATTATTCGACTGTTTTGCTAATGGGGATCCACGCGCAAAGCTCAACGCAGATGTCGCCAGCGACGGGATGGCCGCTGTCAAATCATTTTCGCTTTGTTTACATCAGTGTTTTTTCTTACTTTTTGTGTTGAAACCGATCCACCATCGTTATTGCTAACATGTATTGTTCCTGGAAGCATAAAGAATTGAAAGACGAACTAAACTAACGAGAAGTAAGGATTACTGAAAAGAAATCAGCCGTTCGATTCTGTAAAAATATCACTGTCAAACTTAGGTGAAGTGAGCTGTCAATAGTGTTAATCCCTAGCATCCAGCCGGTCGATTCTGTGGCAGTGACAGCTCACTTCACGCTCACTTCACCTAAGCTTCACGTTAATATTTTTACAGAATCGACCGACAGATCTTATTGAGAAGTAGACTTCTATCTATCTAATAAAATATTTTTCATCAGTGCTAGGCTCTACATTTGGATTTTTTTTTTGTTGTAACGTGTTAATTCTTACTTGACTCATTGTATGAAAATTTACGAAAATTGAGAGAACACTACTTTAATCATAGTATTCTTTAATTTTTAGGTTAGGTTTATTTTTTATCAGTGCTAGGCTCTAGATTTAGATAATTTTTTAGTTGGAACGTGTTAATCCTCACTTGACTCATGGTAGGAAAATTTACGAAAATTGAGAGAACGTTACTTTAATTATAAATGGTATTCTTTAGTTTTTAGGTTATTTATGACCGAAATTTTAATTTCGGCAATCAAAGCTCTCAAGCTTCTGAAAGACAAGCACTTGACGTTCCTGCTGTAGAACTTCACCAAAACGTTAATAGCTCCACCAGAACTCCACCATATTGCCGAAGTTTACCAATAAACATATTGAAAGTTAGTTTTAGACAGTACTCTTTTAGTTTCCCACTTTTTTTAGCGTAGTATCTTTAGGAAATAAATGAACACCGGGGTTAGTAGTTAAGTATATCCTGGTACAGCATACTTAAGCATATTACGAGAAAAAATAATTTTACTGAATGATAGGTTACAAAATGTATGGAATTGACAGCTTTCAATGGCCATGTCGACGATGCGCCACATATCGTGATAAAATGGCAGTGCAGTCGGTCGATTCTGTAAAATATTAACGTGAAGCTTAGGTGAAGTGAGCGTGAAGTGAGCTGTCACTGCCACAGAATCGACCGGCTGGATGCTAGGGATTAACACTATTGACAGCTCACTTCACCTAAGTTCCACGGTGATATGTTTTGGGTATGCACGCAACAATACATTTGAAATTTGTGTGTCATCATAAAACTGCGAAGATAATCAAGTTTCCGCTGAGCTGACGTTTGGCTATTTGATAAAAAAAATATGGTTTAGTACAGAGTTGTCATTTTTTACGCACGTTGCTTTGAATTATTTGTGTAATATTTGTAAAAACAGAATTTTATCCCGCCAGACAGATCCAGTTTAGCCCCTCAAAAGTGACCCCCATATTCAAAATTCATTTATTTACGGTTAACGTCAGTGTTTAGGTCACAGAAATACATTAAGTATGTGTACCAAATTTCTACAAGATAATTCTTAATTATTAATATTATATAAGTCTGAACGAATATTCCATAATTAACAATAAAAATTGCTAAACAAAGAATATGAAAAAACCGTGTAAAAATAAAGATAGAAAGAATTTTAAAAAGTAATCTCTATCTCGAAAACTATTATAAAACGCGGTACATACATGGGGTATTTTCGGGTACCCTTGGACATGAGGAATCCATTTTTTTTATGACGTCACTGGACGGTGGATTTCGACCTAGGTACCCTGTACAAAGCCCGCAGTCGTGTCGGTCGGCCAATGTCTGTTTGCTGTTTGATTTGCGTGTATTGTATTTGCAGTAGGTTTACGTTGTGTGAGCCCGTTGTTCGAGCGCGCCTCGCTAACGGGCTCACCCGTACCCTAATTACGTAATACACGATCAATCAGAATCTGAATCGTTTTGAAACAGATTGCTAGTTCATTGCTTTATAAGTGCGAAAAAAAAATCTGGTCAACCACGTAAATAACGCAATGAAAGTTGTGGACCTGTCAAAATGAAACAGATTATTCGTAATCGTTTACGAAAATTTGTTATGTAATTAGATAGCCGGTTCACCCAACGTGTACTGGAGGCTTTAATGTCACGGTCATACAAAAGTACTCTGTGGTGACGATCGCGTATTTGCGCATAGTATAGTACCTACATAAAACAGAAAGTAATTATTTGCGCGACGATCGTTTTCTATCAGATCAGATATCGGACACGGGGATAGGGTTAAATCATAACAATTTTGAAAGCAGTTACTTTATTAATTTGATGCATTTTTAACATACTTACATAATTTTAATTATTAACATTCTAGTCAAAACGGAGAGCAAAGGTGTTATGGCGAAAATGGCGGCTCCTATATTGAAACATGTTGGCACTAATCAGCCTGTAAAAGTTATGTGTCAATCAAAAAAAATTGTCCAGTATCCAAACGCGTGGTTTACGAAAAATCCGGTCATCCCTGTGGATTTCACTACAAGAGAAGGCTTCCTTTTCCTTCTCTTCTAGTGAAATCCACAGCACAGGGATGACTCTAAAGGTGATATGTGCTCTGATTAAGACTGATTAGAGGGCGTGAAACTAGAGGTATGGATAGTGATCTTGCCAAATGTTACTTGTTTAAACTGGCAGAAACCATGTTTACACCATTAGCGGAGGATTGGATATCCTATGGTGTTGTTATTGGCCATGCTGGGGATAAAGTAAGTCCACTCAGCAGTGGATGGGATTATCAGTCAAGATACCCTGCCCCCAGTTACAGTTGCACAAAGTAAAGAAGAAACAGATAAGACCGTATTGTGAACAGTTTTGTGTTTACCGCCTAATTTGAACTGAAAACGAGGACGCAAGGGAAAAGATGGAGAGCAAAGGTACAGGGTGGATAGTTAGTAATGCCCCAAAATTGCTTGAGCATCTGAGTTGCAAAAATGCCCAGAATTACCCTAAGCTGGTTACAATATATATGTTTTGTTACCGATTCCGAGATCATGAGTTAGTGTCTGCGAGATTCGGCTCTGCGAGTTCACGTTATCGTGCTTGTGCAGCATTAGAATATTTAGAATCGTTATCCGACATTATGACACATTTGGAATAATGACGAATGAAATATAACAGTGGATTTACACCTCTATGGCAGCCAATGAGCTTAAGCAACTCTTGAACAGACAATTTTGCAGAAGCCAATGCGGATTATTCTTACTTTCCGATTTTGGTTTTATGCAAAAAAACTGCATACTCAAGTGTGGTGTGGAGTGTGCGATTGTCGCAACCCAGCGCTGGGCACGCCACAATTGCGGCGATAAGTCCCCTCTTTGAGGAGTGGCTTGAGAGGCGCCATGGCGTCCTCACCTTCCGCCTGACGCAGGTCCTCACCGGACACGGTTGTTTCGGGAGGTTCCTGTTCCGCGTAGGGCGGGAGGAAACGCCCGGGTGTCACCACTGTGTGGATCGCCCGGAGGACACGGTGGAGCATACGGTGGAGGTCTGCCCGGCTTGGGCGGAGCACCGCCGTGTCCTCACGGAGGCGATCTCTCGCGTCCGGCCATGGTTCGGAGCGAGAGTGCATGGGAGGCCGTCACCTCCTTCTGCGAAGCAGTTATGCTCGCGAAGGAGGAGGCGGAGCGCGCGAGGGAGATGCAAGCTGCACGCCCTCGCGGCCCTAGTCGCCGCAGGAGACGCCCCGGGCGTCGGGAGTCCAGAGCCGACTTCCGGCCACCGTAGGCGCGGGCTTGCGGACGGTGAGCAATGGGCAGCTCGCCGTCCGATAAGGACCAGGCCCGTGTCGACGGCGCGTTGTGTTCCACGCGCGCCTCAAAGAGATGTCAGCACCAACCGACGGGGTCGAAAGACCAATGCCTGCTGGGGTTGCGGGTTTGTCCGAAAGGGATAACGCGGCCCCGGCACACAGGCAACGGAAGGAACACGGGTGGGTTTTAGTCAGTAAAAGTCTGACACACCCTCTCGCTCTGCCCAGAGCGGGAGTAGTCATTTGATGATTTCCCACCCTCAAAAAAAAAAAAAAAAAAAAATGTGTGGCAAACCACAACTTGTTTTTCTTCCGTAGCCGGGAAATTCCTCGGATCTTTGAGGTCTAGCAAGCTAGTCACAACATCGAGTGTAATCTGGGAAATAATACCGTAAATGCTATCATATTCGCTTATGCACTCAAAAAGAACACTCAAAGGCAGAAGAAATTCACAGTGGATGGGGATGAGTTGGAGGTAGAGCTTGAGACCATTGGAAACAAAGAATTCAAAAGCACCAGCGGTTCTGATTGGTTTGACTACATGACTCAGGAAATTTGCATTGACCAAGAAGATGAGAGTTTTTTTATGAAGGTCAAGGGCTCTCTGGGGTTGACTTGAGAGGGAGCAATCGGTAGATATCAGAATTATAATGTAGTATGAAAAATAATAAACTGGTGTGCAAACATTTCGTAACATTGCCTTTTTTTTACTATCCCCACTCTCCAGCAGTAATGTGACAAAAATAAGCATAACCAATAAAATAAAACATAGTGATTTTATTAGAGTATTTAACTGGTAATAGATAGCTATATAATAAAGAAAATCTTGACTAATATTAATAAAAGAGGTAAAATTACTTCTTTTTGTTTGTAATAGTGCACGTGGTGGTATTAGAATGAGAAAGTTATTTTATACTATCTGAAAATCATAAAAATATTAGTTTCTAGACCTGAGTGTCATCTGCTGCAAAGTTAGAACGATGTAATCATTAGGGTGGTCGCACATGGAAGATGCGTCGGGCGTAACTTCCAGTTACTACGCTCGACGCACTACCGCATCCTTGGTTATGCGTACAATGTTGAATGTTTTATTATCCATTTATTGTAGACGACACTACCAGCCGCACTACTGGTGGGGTGTCGTCGTTGACAATGAACGACACTACCGAGGTTTCTGTACAGTTACAAACAATATAAATAAAGCGAAATGTTTGTCTGTTCTCAACCAACAACACGTGACACATCTTCCGTCAATGTGTGAACACCCTTAATTATCAATTAATCTATGAAAGCTTATCAAGCATTTTCATGCTCAATGCGAGCTGACCATTTTGATCCAGTGAAATGCCCTATTCCATAATCCTAACTAATATTATAAATGTGAAAGTGAGTTTGTTAATTTGTTTGTTACGCTTTCACGCTAAAACGACTGGACAGATTTCGATGAAATTTTGCACATGGGTAGACCATGACCTGGAGAAGGACATAGGCTACTTTTCATCCTGGATTGCAGAAGTCGCGGACAACAGCTAGTAATTAAATAATTTGTTCTTAGAAATTCAATGAATAGTCATTAGTAAACTCAATATTTTACTCTTTTTAAACAGTTAGTAAACATTAAAATTCAGTATGAATAAATGGCTATCTAGAAATGCTGAAAAGTTTATAACCATTTTCATAATCACAAGCTATTCAGGAAGACAACCTGACAGGCCTTTTCAATAGAAAACTACAAAGTATGTCAGTATTTTCATACAATATTGTAAGATAAATTATTGAATGCAAAATCCTGTAGTTGTTAAAAAACTTTGTAATTAACTAGATGGCTTGGCTGCCTGGCGCCTCTTCACATCCCAATTGTAAACTCTTGCCATATTTACTTCAGTAGTTGTCCATTGATCTCTGTAATTATGAAAACATCAAAGCATTAATTAAAAAATTTATACAAATAGATGATTTTATTATTTTGCAGAATGAAGCAGTTTTTACTGTGTAAACTATTAACATTAGTTAATTACCTTAAGAAATCTAAATCATGCTCAACACACGCCAGATTCTTCGTAGCAGTAGCCATATTTGATGAAAGGAGATTTTCAGCATCATCTAATGTATATTCTAACATAACATTTGCCCCAAGCCACAAATACACTTTTTCTGTGGGTGGTATGTTTGCCTGAAAATTAATTATGTTTCAAATTATCAAACAATAATGACTGTATGGCATTGAGTATCTACACTCGCGACAAATCTGCACTGGTTTCAATAGCTCAAGTAAAAATCTGCCTAATTGAATTGCCTAATAATTGATAAAATGTATCAATTATTAGGCAATTCAATTAGGCAGATTTTTGTAATCAGATTTTCATTACATTTATACAGTGTCTTAACATTTGGATTAATAACCAAATTAAGCATAACTAAACAATTGCATTTTGGTTAAATGAACTGAATTTGAAATAATCAGCTTTATTGATTACCTTAACAAATACTTGATCACTAAGAAGAAACTTTGTTTCCATTTCCTCCTTTTGAGTTTTCAGCTTTTCAATCATTTCTAAGGACCGTCCTAGATCAGGTATCTGTTGCCGCAGACGCCTGCGTTTTGTTGCTAGTGACAATTCCATGTGTTTATATTTAGCATGTTGTTCATCTAGGCTTCTCAAGACTTTGTCCACTCCACCAGTGTTTTCAGGCTTGCTCATAAATTCATCTACATTATCCTAAGTTAAAAGTTCATGTTAGTAAAATTTGTACAAAAAACCCACATATATTTCATGAAACAAGCAATTTTCTGACATACACTGTTACTTCACATCTGGTCCATACAAGATGTGAATCAACAGTTAAATAAGAATAATTGAGGTTACTGCTCGGGTTATTGATAAAACCCAGTATAATAATAAAAATGATAGTTTTTACAGGGAATTTAATAAATCAGTAGCATCCGTACAGTAGTTTTACAATAACTTAGGTTATTTTAGTTCGGTCGGAGATTTATGAAACGGTCAAAGCTTATAAATGTTTTTGTTGTAATACAAGCGTTAATGATTAGATAAACTTACGACGAATACGGCTTCCGGTATTCCAGAATATGATTTCGGATTCGAAGTGTCCAGTTTATCACCTTCCATTCTTTTACTTGTGTTCAGTGGATTTCAATCTGGTGTTAAAAATGTGAATAAAACAATTATTTTTAGAAAAGTTTTTGAGTTACCAATACCTTGGTAATGTTAGAACGTACAATATTATCTCAAATTGCCTTGATAATTCACAGGCGGTAAAGCACCGCCTCTCTGTATAGTTACTTTACTCTTTGGCACCGCCGCACAACAATGATGAATGCAAATCCATAGACAAGAGACAATGATCAATCAATCAATGGACAATGAAATTGGATATTGTTGCCATATAATGGATAGATTCCGCCGGAAAGTCGCGGGATGTACCACAAAGCAACGTTTTAAACTGAAGGCCCTGGAAGCAGCGACAATCTAAACGTGTAATGTAGCTACACAAGCAGTGACTCGCTGGTGGTTTTTAAAACAAGATTTTGACAGCAAATTTGTCGGTAGCGATGTCAAAATCGACATAAGAGCAGTGGTGGCCCAGTGGTAAAGGCCCCGAGTTACGAGTGGTAGTTCGTGGGTACCCAAGCAGGCACTTTACTTTGTGTAAATAAGTTCATCACCACTGCTCTCAAAACAGTACAGGAAAACATAGTGAGGAAACCGGCATGTCCTAGAACCAAAAACTCGAAGACATGTGAAATCTACCAACCCGCACTGGGCCCGCGTGGTAAATTACAGCCCATTCCCTCTCACAGAGAAGAGGCCTGTGTCCCAGCAGTGGGAACATTATAGGCTGATTATGATGTCAAATTTGTGTTCTTCTTAGCGTATCGATAGATATAAGAAATTGAAATCTTATTTGCTATGAAAATTGAAATCTTATGTTTTAAGTTCGCACCTCGATCACCCACTTCTGAGGCACTGAGAAGTAGTTGTGCATTGGGTGGCGTGAATCAGCTTATAACTTTACCCTCTCAAGGTGTCTGGCTATGGTCCTTCGAAAATCTGAAGGACGTGAGTTTTTGAAATTGCTACGAATAGCAGGCGACTACAGTCGACGCGTGTGTATCTAGTGTGTGTATCCGTGTTCTAAACTGCCGAGTTTGCCGAATGACGTGTTTTGTTTTTCTACACCTGACACTGTGTGAAACTGACAGTGACAGATCGTGCCGTGCGTGTCAGCTATCAACCTTCGTAATGGAATTAGTGGGCTTTCCATCCGTTTCACAACCCATTTAATGATTTTGTGAAAATTGAATAGTGCATTAAATTAATTCCAGAATTTAGTTTTTTAAATTCGTTGCTATTATGGCGCCGTCAACCGACTGGGATGAGATAAAAAGATTGGCAGCTGATTTTCAAAAAGCTCAGCTAAGTTCAACATCCCTGAGGTAGGTAAACTATTTAAATTATGTGATGACACGAACGATTAATTGTTCATTTATGATTAATTTCATATTAAGTTCTACTTTTCGCCTGTTGTCATCAAAAGGCTAGTTTGTTAAATCAGAGTAGGCTACTACTCTGATTTAACAAACTAGCCTTCATTATGAAGGAGCCTGCTCCATATGCTGAAATAGAGACTGTAAACCTAAAATACTTATTTCATATAGAATCCGGTTCGAATCTATAAATATGTGATTCTAACCATAATCACCAGAACTTTATGTAAATAGTTTGTAGGTATTAAGATTACCAATTTTTTTTTTTTCAATGTTTTCAGATTATCAGAAAGAAACTGTATAGAGATTGTCACAAAACTAATTGAATTAAAGTTAATTGATGTCATTTTTACCACTGATGGAAAAGAGTATCTCACTCCTCAGCAACTTGTTAAAGAAATAAAAGATGAACTGTATGTTCATGGTGGGCGCATTAATACAGTTGATGTTGCAAAAGAGCTTAATGTTGATCTCAGCCAGATCAACAACAGTGTCTCTGAAATTATAAAAGGAAAGGAGGTGCAGCTTGTTTCAGGTTATCTGATAGCTCATTATTATCTAGAAAAAGTTGCAAGGGAAGTCAATGAAAAACTACAACTGCAAGGGCAAATATCAGTAGGGGAGTTAACTTTGCAGTATGACTTGCCAGCAGAATTACTGCAACATAGTGTCTTAGAGAAATATTTGGGGAAAATCATTTTTGGAAAACAAGACCCCTCAGAACCTAGAACCTTCTATACTGAAGAATACATAACTAGGACTAAGGCTAAGATTCGCGGGGCTTTGATGGGTTTGCTGAAGCCAACACCAGTAGCAGTTATAGTGAATCATTGCAACTTGTCTGACCGCCTGTTTTCATCCTTGTTTGATCAATTGAATGCCCCAGGAGTGCTGACTGGGCGCCAAGCTGGAGCATTGTATGTGCCATCATGCTACACAAAATCTCAAAATGATTGGGTAATGAGCTTTTATAAGCAGAACAACTATTTAGAATATGATGCTCTGTCTCGCTTAGGGATATCTGACCCTAAAGGTTATGTCAAACGCATACTAACTAATGAAGATTTAATTTTTCTTAGTAGTTGTGTAATTGGTTTACATATCAAGCAGCAATTAGAAACAGCTCTGGAAGAATGCATAGCATCTAAAAGTTATTTAGATGTTGTTTCTTTGTTGCCATCAGTTTTAACTGACACAGACATAGAGAATGTTCTTGAAGCTCTCTTGAAGAAGTCAAAGTCTACAATATTATTTGACAATACAGGTAAACATTATAGCTTTCTATAATTATTTTTTTGTATAAGAATAAAACTAAATTGCATTAAAATATTATTCCTCCTTTAGTTTTCAGCCATCACTACATTGAAAATTTAAAACAAGCTTGCATGCCCATGACAAAACAAAAAGCTGAAGGAGTTGTAAAGTCTGGTAAATTCCAGCAGTTCTATTTAGAGAAACAAATCAATAAAGCTACTGAATTTGCTCATGCAAGCCATGTAGACCATAAAGCAGAAAGACGTGAGGAGCGCAGAAGAAAAGCCGCATCTGGAAAAGGAGGAGGCGGTACTCAAGGAAGAGAAACTAAAACAAAGGCTGTAAAGAAACATGCTAGGGGAAAACAAACTACTCATGATTCAGACTCTGATGAAGGGCCCATTGTAACTAAGAAAACACAAACACAACTAGTGATTGTGAGCATTGAGGATGTTGAAAATATCATTAAAGAAACTTTAGATAATGAAGGCTTAGAAGACTTGCTAACTCGAATAGCAGAATACCTTCAGGGGTAAATAAAATCTTACATTAATTCTATGTTTTCATTTTATTTATTTTCATATTATTCTGCAAAGTGATTAAAGATTAACAATATTTGCAATTACATAATAATAATAAATAATATCTTAAACTTTGGAGTAGTATAATAACAATACATCTCATGCTGATTTCGGCTATGGGAACAGTTTTTGTTACTACATAACAGGGGATCCAAACCGATTATTTAGAAGATAAAAAAGCTTGGGATTGAGCTGCTCGCTCTGCTAAACCTTGTGATAAAACCATAAAACTTGACATTAGAATTATTTAGTAAAATCATTAAAATATACCAGTTTTATTTAAACATTAAAACAAAATGACATGATTACTTTGTAAAGTATAATATTATTTTAATTACCTATTGTGAATGTGAGGACTATGTGGATATTTTTTTAATTTAATTTTTTTTTTCTCATTACTCCTTTTTTATCCTCTCTCAGTTAGTTTTAATGATGGTCTGGCAGTTTGAGTAGTTTATGCGGCCTACCCAAATGTCCTTTCTTTGGTATTGTTCGTCGAGTTGAGCTCCTTTTGTTCTGAGTTGAGCTCCACGATTACTGACAAATGCTTGCACTGACTGGACAGGTCCACTCAAATCTGTGTGGTTCTTTTCTCAAAAGACCATTTCAGACATGAATCTACATGGTCCTCATATGGCTTGACCAAGATTATGTCTGGACTTTAAAAGAGACTGTGACCTCTGAGTTTGTTTCGGCCTTTCTTCTCAGAGTAGTCGGATAGGAAACGCCGAACTCATCTAGCAAAATTTAATATATTTTTAATATGACGTGTAAAAGGGATTCCTATATCCTATTTACAGAATAAACAATTTCATTTCATTTCATTTCATTTCATTTCATTTCCTTTTCTCTGAGGGTCTCAGAGCGAGAGTAAGGACAAATCACAGCGAGAAATCCCAAGCAAAACTTATTAAGAAAACATTATAATAATTATACTCCTTAGTTCAAATTAGCTAGAGAGCTAGTGGTCCATTTAATGTCAGGTGAATCCATCTAGAAATGTTGTGTAGATAGTTTGATAAATTAGCTAGAGAGCTAGTGGTCCATTTAATGTCAGGTGAATCCATCTAGAAATGTTGTGTAGATAGTTTGATAATTTTTTCCTCATATTTACTTTCCCTCTCCTAACATTTTTTAATTGAATACTAAACAAATAGAAGTTTTATTTTTCAGAGGCCTTAACCAAACAGCGATGACAATAGCAAAAGAAACTGCTGAAAAGCTGCTTCAAGATGCTAGTCAAAACAGAAAACAAACACACACTTCTGCCCAAGACAAAATCAATATTTTGATTAATGACATCAAACTTTATGAAAAAGGCTTGAAATCTTTGCCCTCAGATGTGCAACCCCAGCTTATAAAATACTTACTGAAATCGCTAGGAGGTGATATACTTTCAGAATTCTGCAAGTATGCAGCAAACCAATGTAATATATCTGTGCAAGGTGATATTTTAACAGTTGAACAAAGGAACAAAATAATTAATGACTTAACAGACGAATTTATGAAGCCCCTGGTAACATTGAACGGGACATTGTCCGATCAAAACATGGAATCATTCTTCCAAGCAGTTGATGAATGCCTATCAGAGTTTGGAATGATTTTGAAAAAAGTTGATAAGAAGAAAGACAAGTAAGTATAATCATGTATTTATTTAAAGAAAGACATTATACATATAAACTGATTTCAAAAAGATGAAAATAATGTTATGGTTGAAATTACAATTTACGAAGTAGGTGATTTGGTTTGTTTTTTTGTAACTTCTTATAATGATTAGCTTTTGCTTTGGAGGTCGGAAATTATCCCGCGGGATCATACATACTACAGGGATAAATAGTATCATATTACCCCAGGTCAAGGTGGTCACCTCGTGTCAAATTTCATCGAAATTCGTTCAGCCGTTAAGGCTTGAAAAGGTAACAGATAGACAGAGTTACTTTCGCGTTTATAATATTAGTATGGATATTGGATAGTGTTGCGCAAACAACCAATTTTAAATAATGTTATTATTTAATTTTTTCAGACTCCTTATTCAAAATCACAGAGAAAAGTTAATATCTGAACTAGAAAACTGTGAAGATCCAGCCCTGAGTCTACATATGGCGGTGTTGGCGATTTTCACAATAGCAACTCAAAACATGCTGCATGCATCTGGCCGACAAGTACCAATTATTATATCATATTTAAAAACTCAACTTAAAGAAGAGGACTATGAGCGGCTCCAGCTATGGCATGGTAGGTTGCTGGAATCCATAATCTTAAATGGTTTACTTATTTGATTATAATTTTGATTGCATTTAAACTGCCGCCGTAAAGGTGCCACTCATCATGGAACCAATTTATGTGATGCTATACTTTTAGTATTTATTTTTTCAGAATTAGTGTCTAAATATTTGACATCCTCTGAGGAAGACAAAAGCGAAGTTGAAGCGAAATTCATCCATGAGCTACCATTATTGAAAAATATGGTTCAAGAGATTAAAAAATACAAGTAAAACTGGAATAATGATTACTCTATCTTAAATGTTTGTAACATAAAGGGTTTGGTTATATCCTAATTATATTGCTGTTAATTGATTAAAAGTATATTTTACTGTCCACTCTAAAGCATACGCACAGAGTTTTTTCTGAGATATACTGAGTACATTGTAAACTTCAAGACGCGTGTGCGTTACCCCAGCAAGAAAATCTCTTCTAGAATGAATTGAGTTGAATATTTAGAGCATGTGCTGTAAATGTGCGCCAAATAAAAAATTGTGCTTTTTGGAAAAAAAAACGGCCAGTTTTTTTTTTACGAATGACCAGCGATAGAAATAAAGTACATGGGCGGATAGCTAACATTTGTGCATAAATGTGCGCCGAAAATGAAATTTGTGCGTCTTAAGTTTTTCGAGATATTTAATTTCCTGCTGGAGTAACGTTTTGCAGAATCTTGTTTCTCGGAAACCAATAATAGTTGTGATAGATCGATCAGCGCGCCGCGCAATGATAGTCGATGTTACCATTCCACATGACGAGAACCTTGTGAAAGCTGAGAAAGAGAAACAAATTAAATAACTCGACTTAGCACATGAGGTTGTTGATATGTGGAATACATACGGTGTGGTACGGTGTGGTGTGGTGTGGTGTGTGTGCGGTGTGGTTCGGTGTGGTGGCTCGGCTAACATTGTGCCGATTGTCATAGCCAATAGCCTGATGGCCGAAAGCCTCGAACAACATCTCCAGAGGCTCTCATGAGGCGGTTGGATCAAGGGCCTGATTCAGAAGGCAGTACTCCTCGATACGGTTCGCATTGTGAAGAGGTTCCTGTCTCTGCAGCCATACCCACCAGTAGCATGGACCCTGCTCCCGACACCAGCGGACCTCTACTTTTTTATATTTTTAAATGTTTTTTTTTTAATATCTTCGAAAATAAATAAACGACATAATATACGAGGGGTGTTCAATAAATAGTGAGAATGAGTAAGACGCAATTACCTTTTATTATATGTTATTTTATTTTTCGACGTAGTCACCTTTCAGGTTTATACACTTTGTATATCTTTTCTCTAATCCTAAAATTCCCTTTCTAAAAAAACCCGTCATCATCTTCGAATTTCTGGACCCTGAGATGTTCCTTTAAGCGCGGAAATAGGTAGAAATCACTAGGAGTAAGGTCCGGTGAATATGGAGGATGTTCCATCAATTCGAAGCCAGCTTCTTGAATGGCAGCCATCGCAACTCTGGACTTGTGCGCAGGGGCGTTATCTTGGTGAAACAAAACAACTTTAGCGAGTTTGCCACGCCGTTTCTTGCGTATTTCCTCACGCAACTTTGTTATTTGTCCTGCGTACATAGTCCCCGTAATAGTGGCTCCATGATTAAGATATTCGATCATTACCACCCCTTGACTGTCCCAGAAAAGAGAGCCCATGATCTTTCCGGCGGATTGAATGAGTTAATAATAATTAATATGAAATAACATGCTCTGAAATACAGTCTTGTGGAATCGGAAGTACCATACTATAGGTATGTGCCCGACCCAGTTCTCGAAAATGACCATATCACGTTGTATTGGGATCGATCTATCATCACTGACAGGACTATTGTTGCCAATAAGCCAGACATAGTGGTGATAGATCGATTAGAGCGTCGCACAATGATTGTTGATATAGCGGTCCCGCATGACGAAAACCTCGTGAAAGCTGAAAAAGATAAGCAGATCAAGTATCTCGACCTGGCCCGCGAGGTTGTCGACATGTGGGAAGTGGATACAGCAGTCATTGTGCCGATAGTCGTGACGGCCAATGGCATAATAGCCAAGAGCCTCGACCAACATCTAAGGAGGCTCTCGTTAGGCAGCTGGATCAGGGGCTTGATCCAGAAAGCGGTACTTCTGGACACGGCGCGTATCGTTAGGAGATTCCTCTCTCAGGAGCCCTGACCACCGGTAGCTTGGACCCTGTTCCCAATACCGGTGGGCTACTATTTTTTATATTTTTAAATGTTTTTGTTTTCCCTTTTCTTTTTATAAAAATATTTAAAAATGTAAATTATATGTATATAAATGAAATAAAGGATTAATATTAATAATCACTTCTGAAATGAGGGAATTCGCTCATTTCAGAAGTGACACTTTTCGCGCGACGTAAGTATGGTGAGGGCTTATCCTTGATTTACATCAATGTTTTTAAGAACACGTTCCGAAACGACGCAAACAATAGACTTCTACTTTTAAAAAACAAAAGAGAATTAATTGCTTTTTTTATTATCATCTTATCCAATGTCTGGGCTATGCCTGCCAGTATTTATTTATTTTCTTTCCAAGGAGAATGTATCGCATTCTCACTATTTATTGAACACCCCTCGTATTTTGTATTAATTTCTCAATATTTACATTAATAAGGAACAATTAAAAAACTAACAGACTTAAAATAATAATAATAATATGTATAAGCCAAATTACAGCTTTTTAGTACTAACCGTCTCTAAGCTAAGCCGCGGACAGACAGACAGACAGACGGAAATAGAGAAACTATAAGGGTTCCTTGTTTACTACGGAACCCTAAAAAGGATTGTAAAAAACATTCTAAAAGTAGATAGCTATTCTGTCTGTCAATGGTGCCGATTCTCTTGTCACAAATGCCTCTAAACTAGACTAAAAATCACTAAAATTTAGTTTATTCCTGTCAAACGACAATTTCCCATTCTGAAATAGACCAAGGTGACACAACTATCCTGCTGGGGTTGCGGGTTTGTCCAAAAGGCATATCGCGGCCCCGGCACACAGGCAGCGGAAGCAACATGGGTGGGTTTTAGTCAGTAAAAGTCTGACACACCCTCTCGCTCTGCCCAGAGCGGGAGAAGTCATTTGATGATTTCCCACCCTCACACAACTATCTACATATATTTTAGTTTGACAGCACCATGATAGTACTCCGTTTTTAATTTAGTGAAAATGGCAATTTTGCTATTCTGAATTTGACGTTTTTCACCTAAAATTTTGATTGTAACAAACCAAACCAGACTAAACCTGACAATTTATAATCGCGATTAAAAAGGTGTGGGATAAAATAAGTTGTCATGAACTAAAATTCACACCAACATCTCGACTTCAGGTGCAAAAACAGTACTTACTGTATTTATTTTTTCTTTTGAAAATTTCGACCCCCTTTATAAAACCCATAAACCCCTAAAACCTAAACCTCAACATGTAGGTAATATTTTTTCATATTTTCCATACAAAAAGTGAAATATTCCATATAAAACATGTCGACGCTGCACCCCGTGCATGCCTCCGGCCGGCTCTAAAAAAATCACGGGTTATGCAAACTGGGTACCACGTAGATTCGCGATTGTCAAATTCGATTTTAATTGTATCAAAATCATTTTAAATGTTGAGCTTTTTTTTTGCAGAATAGTTATAACCTCAAAGCCAAAGCTAAGGAATTTTAGTGATAGTTTAGTTAGTTAAGTTTGTTCTTGGTATAATTCCAGTAGGCCTAACATGACACACGCGACAATTACTCACTCTCGCGTGAGTAATGTTGTCTATTTCTGTCAATTTTCTCGTTTTCGGACAGCGCTGCCATAAAAAATTGTCGATTCGTTCTGTCAACCTTGATGTTTTTTTGACAAACCCTAACATGACACCTCAGTTATCTCGATTTTTGACAATTCAACACGAGATAATCTGCGATTTTTCTGTCATTTTGTCGTATTTACTCGTCCTTGATTTTGACGACGAGAAGAGTAGACAAATTAATAAAACAAAAAAAATAAACTCCCAAATAGCATGGCAGTTTCACAATTGTACTTATTTTAGTCATATTTTATTTTTACAATATATTAATAATGAAAATACTTAGTTTTAAACTATTTTTTCAATTTTTCGCTTTTTGTATCGGAAAAAAATAATATTACCTACATGTTGAGTTGTAGGGGTTTATGGGTCCTAAAAAGGCGGTCGGAATTTTCATTATTTTTGCGATAGGACATACCATTTTCGAGATATAAGCAAAAGAAAATAAAAAAAACATACAGTACTGTTTTTGCGCCGTCGAAGTGTTGGTGTGAATTTTGGTTCACGAAACTCATTTTAATCCACACCTTTTTAATCGCGGTTAAAAATAGACCAATTTTACCTAAAAATAAAATTGATATTAAGCATACTTACCTTTCTCTAAGCCACAAATTGGAGATAGGCGTATCCGGTTCCGGTACGGTGCAGCGCTATAAGCCCCGCAGCGTCATATCCGCCCCAATCCGGCAGGTAGTGGGGATACGTTTGCGAAGCGCAAGACGATATCCTTGAACCTCATTGCGGCTCAATTTACCGTGATTGATAAGGATGTCAATTACATATATTTATAATAAAGAATCAGCAGACAGAAATATAAATTGGCTTAGAGAAAGGTAAGTATGCTTAATATCAATTTTATTTTTAGGTAAAATTGGTCTATTAAGCTTGACTGTACCTTTCTCTAAGCCACAAATTGAGAAGTGTTTGTTATCGACTGCTGGATTGGGACTAAATTAGAACGCCAATGTGATCAACAACGTTATTTATTCATTGAAAACTTTTGATAGTTCAACTTATTAAATCAACAGAATTAGTTCCTATGACTTTAATTATACATCGATATTACGATTAAGTAAATCACCTTATCGTTCGAAACAGATTACTGATCTGACTTGATTCATTTGTGGACCTGTAATTCTTGATTTCTTTTTTATAATATTTGTGAAATGTCAAAGCAGAGCGCCAATTTCCTCTCTCCAAAATATGATCAATGGGAATATTATCAGACCAACTAGCCGAGGCTACTGCCGATCGCACACTACCTGGACTAGTGTTTATTCCGGCTTGTTTTAACATTGACTTAATCCAGCCACCTATGATTGTGCGGGTGGCTGGTTTGGGTTCACCACGTGTACTAATAAATAAGCTCTCAATATTACCCCTTCGATCATTAGAGCACTGTAGCAATTTGTCAATCCAATAAATTGGGTCAATGTTGGAGTTCGACTCACCTTTAAGTAAACGCCAACCAGATTGCATATATGTTATATTATCAGTTTTGGACCCAAAAATTGGCCAAAACACTATAGAATCATCACTCTTAACAAAGTTTTCTTTATTTATACTCAATAATGTAAGGTCATGGACTCTGCGTCCGGAACACAATAAAAGGAGAATTGCGGTTCTTTTAGAAATTTCGAACAATGACATTTTGGAGGGAATTTTGTCAACTAAGAATCTAATTAAAACATTAACGTCCCAAATAGGAATTTTAGCTTTGGGTGGCTGTTTTAATGCTATACCCTTTAATACTTGCTTTATAATAATGTGAGAACCTAATGAGAAGCCACTAGGTGGGCGACAAAGGGTACATACCACAGACTTATGTACTGCAATTGTACTATAGGCAAATTTAAATTTAAGATGCAAATCCGTTAGAAATCGAGCCACATCTTCAGGGGATGGATCTATAGAGCTCACATTATTGTCACGTGACCATTTACACCATCGTAACCATGCCGGCCTATAAGTATTTAAGGTCGATTTCCTCCAGCTACCTTCTAAAATTTCTATCTGATCTTTCTGCCAAGAATCTAATAGCGATGACCACCCCGTATTAACCACACCTTTAAATTTAATTGATGAACTTGTGGAGGCGGTCGATTGGTTGTTGTGTCTATCAAGACTTGGTCCAAATCCCTCAACTGGTAGGGAGGGCGCATGGAGCGAGCCACCAGATCTGCTCTCCAAAAGACCTTCTCCCAATCGGGTGTTATCACCAGGTACATGCCGGTTGCCTGGTTCAGGTGCGCTAATACTCTGGGTATTAGACACGGTGGTGGGAATATCCACGCTAACCTGTAGTGCCAAGGGCGACCGAAGGCATTTTGGAAAACAGCCGCCTGATCTAAATCCAGACTCACATACCTGGGTACTACATGAGCAGTTCGTGACGCAAAAAGATCTATTTCGGGAATTCCGAAGCGCTGAAAAATTTTTTCGGTAGCACGGGGAAGCAAATGCCATTCTGTCGGGGCAGATTTCCTTGAAAGCCGATCTGCTACGTAGTTGTATCGACCGGGAAGGTGATATACTGAGATATGTATCCGATAACGATCTATTTCGTCTAAGACTTCGTATGTTAGGTTTAGGAGAGCCTGTGATTGTGTGCCGCCTTCGTTGCGCAGGTAAGAAACTACAGTTCGGTTGTCGCTCTGAATTAATAGGCTTGTATCGGTCATTAGGTGACCTTTTACCTGAATTACTCGCAAAATTGCCAACATCTCTAAGATATTGCTGTGAGCGTCTCTTTCCTGTACTAACCAACTGCCACATAAGGTCTCGTTGTTGAGCTGCGCACCCCAACCTGCCTTGGCCGAGTCCGTCGTAAGAAAATAAGTTGGAGGTGAACCGTGCAGTTGAGAATCCATGTTGTGATTCTGTATCCACCATTGCAGGTTCGGAATTACCTTGACGGGCATCGGTGTTCGACCTTTTATATTTTTTCGCAATAGGGAATTGCTGAAGGTCAGCATTGCACGAGAATTCAAGCGCCCTCGCGGGACTACGAAGCTGGCAAAATTCCAAAGTCCTAGTATACTCTGGACTTCTTTCAAACTTACCTTGGTGGCTTTTGCCATTTTGGATGTTCTCGATTGCAATAAGCGAACCTTTGCTGGTGGTAGTAATTTGAGATTTTGCCAAGGGTCCCATAATATCCCCAGATACTCGATTGACTGCCGAGGAGTCAATAAAGACTTCTGAAAGTTTATTATAAAGCCAAGGGACTGCAAAAGTCTTACCGTTAAGTTCGCGTGACTTTTCAGAATTTCTCGATTCTGATTCACCAGGAGAAAATCGTCGAGATATACCAGCAATCGTACTCCTTGGTCTCTTAGGATCTGCGCGATCCAATTCGTAAGACTGGCAAAAACCTTCGGAGCAGTTGCCAAACCGAAGGGAAGGCAGGTCATTTGCCAAAGTTGGTCCGAAACTATTAATCTGAGGAAACGTCTGTGTCCTGGCGCGATTGGCAGGTGAAAATATGCATTTTTCAGGTCTATTTTCACCAACCAATCCTGTGGTTGGAGGAAGTCTGGGACTTTGTACATGTTCACCAATCGGAATTTGTCTATTTTGACATAGTTGTTCAGTAATTTTAAATTGAAGACCGGGCGAAACGAAGACGTCGCTTCCTTTTTTGGTACAAGAAAAATTGTTGAGACAAAGCTCGGAGTCAATGAAGCTTTTTCTAACACCTCTTGATCTACTAGCTTCTTTAATTCGATTAAGATTTCTTTTGAATTGATTGTGTGAAATCTTTTGGGAATCCTCAAGGGATGAACAAGCGGTGGTTTGCTTAAAAAGGGGATCCGATAGCCCGATATTATCTTTAGTATATATAAAGGTGCCCCTAACTTCCTCCAGACACTTACCCGATGTTTGATTCTCCCGGCTTGAAAACGTTGATGATAGTCAATCGACTCGTTTATCACGCCGTCCCAGGGTACTACTACGTTTCTTACCGTATCGTGTATCTTCGGTGTGACGAAAAAACTCTTCTGCCCTTCTCTTTCGTCCTTGCGCAGGATTAAAGCCACTATTAGTGGAGGGGCGATAGTTTGCACTGTTGCGCACAGGCACTATATATTTCCTAACTCCTTGTGTGTCCCTTCTTTGGACAGAAGGTTTATACGATCTACCCTGCGAGGATAATTTAATGGGTGCGGCTTGAAAAATTTTTAAGACGCCCCCTTGTTTTCCTACAAAATCTGTAAATTTTGAGTCGTCAAATAAATGATGCGCGGACGGGGGTATTTTCCTTAAGGATTCCTTAAAACAACTTTCCTTTACTGAATTTAAAATAATATCACGACGTTGTTGCACTATATCAGCCCGTTTGCCACATATAATTTGTAATAAATCCGATTGTATTTTTTGGTATTCGCCATCGGCAAAAAGTTCATTGATTTTTGAAGTAATCTCTTCAGTGGTCGTTGGGTTTTTTAATTCGGATACCCATGAAATGAATTGGCATAAACCTTTTTGAAATGCTTCGTTTTGTAAAATAACTGCATGTGACATAGCAGCTAAAGAATTTTCAACGACCGCTAACGAACGATTACGTTCAAAATTTTTCAAAACGTCATTACATTCTAGCTCTACAAAACCTGGGGTAGAATTATAAAGTTTCTGTACTTCGGAATAACGTACTTGAGCCCAGTCAGGTGAGTTAAAATGTTGCAATTTGTTAAGCAATTCGAGATGCGTATTATTTGTCTGTAATGTCTGCGACTTGAGGGTAGTTTGTATTTTAAAATCAATCCCTTTTTCTTTGTTTAATTCCTTATCCAGCTCAGTAGTGCTCGGAATATATAGAATAGACTCACTGTCAGACATGCACGACTGAGTATTATTTTTAACAATAAGATCTTGCAAAGAGGATACTTTTTCAGTAAGTTTTTCAAAAGCGTCCTCTAATCTACTTAGCTTTGTACGGCGGCGCCGCTCCTTTCGCCTCCGACGTCTCCTTTTCCGCGCCGTGGAAGAAGAATCGCTGCTACTGCTCGAACCACTAGATTGCGACCGAGCACGTGGGGCATTGTCCATACTAACATTATTAAAATTTTCGTCCAAAGAGTTCATTTCCAACACAAATTAATTTTTAACACTAAAAAGTAGGACACCCTTTTTAAAAGTAACGAGTTACTTTTAAACGCGACTATACCGTTCGGATTCCGAACGCCAATGGGGTTCAAGGATATCGTCTTGCGCTTCGCAAACGTATCCCCACTACCTGCCGGATTGGGGCGGATATGACGCTGCGGGGCTTATAGCGCTGCACCGTACCGGAACCGGATACGCCTATCTCCAATTTGTGGCTTAGAGAAAGGTACAGTCAAGCTTAATAGTTAGATTTAGATAAACAATCAAAATTTTAGGTAAAAAACGTCAAATTCAGAATAGCAAAATTTCTATTTTCACAAAATGAATAGTTCAGTGCCATATTAGTGGGAAAACGTCGTTTGACAGGAATGTACAAAATTTTGGTGACTCTTAGTCTAGTATAAATAGGCATTTGTGACAAGAGAATCGGCACGATTGAATGAATGAAACGGAATCGCAAGCCGATGTTGCTACTCGTATCATAAAAATGATTTGTTTTTAATAATTTGCAACATCGGTTTCTCGTCGCGAGATTTAAAAGTGTCAAAGCAGTGTTGCCAGGTTACTTTTGTAAGCTTTTAGGTGATTTTTAACTCCTTTAGGTTACTTCTAGGTTACACGAGTCCAAAGGTTACTTTTAGGTGATTTTGCGGAAAATGTAGAATTTAATTTTTATTTCTTACATGAAACCAAGATGAAACGTAACGCAAAACTTCATTTGTAAGGCAGTGAGTGCAACTCCTAAAAACAAGGCTTTCTCTCTCGCACTAATGATGTATATTCCAAATCACAATTATCGAAAGTGGAAAGCGTCTCTTCTCGGTTATTCGCTCCTTGCCAATCGGATGAATTCGTTCTTGTTCGAGTTCGTTCGAGCTTGTCGCCTCAAGTTCGTATTTTTGTACGTGTAAGATTTCTTCAATCGCTAGTTTAGGTTTCATTTGCAATTACATTAGATGTATGTCCTTAATTTTTAGCTACTTTTTTAACATAAAAAAGTAAAAGGTAAATGGAAAACATTAAATTATCCATATTTCTGTAAGTTATTACAACCAACAACTGTGTTTCAACTTTTAATCTTACTACTAGTAAAAAATATGAAAGAAAGGTTATTTTTCACACTAAAAGGTTACGTTTTTTTATCCATTTCAGGTAACTTTTGACAAGACCCAGCTGGCAACACTGTATCAAAGTGCCTTTTCGAGTTTACTCGTCGTTCACGGTCATGTTAGGGATTAGTAGAACGACGTTAGAATCGTAGACAAATTTCGACAAAACGAGAAAAAGAGCGTTCTCGCGCTTGTCATGTTAGCCATACTAGAGTAGTCGATGTCAGCTGTCAGACCACAATGGATACATTATTTTTTCTGCTGGGGTTCTCTCGCTCGCGCTTCCTTGCGTGTGTGGCAACATTGTGTGAAACAGTCATAGTCACCAACAAAGGCTGCGTTCCGAGTAACGTTGTAATCAATTCGAGCGTCCTAGCACCCGTACCGAATTGGTGTGAGTGCGATAACGATGTCCGTCGCCGTGTGAATCGTCATAGATGACGTCATGACATGCACCATCTGGTGATTACGCCGATTATGCCCTTAGTATCACCATGAGCGCTGTCAAAAATGACAGTTGTGCTGTTTTGTTTTCAGTCGCATCATAACTTTAAACTAACGTGGCATTTTCGAAATTGTGCTTCTGACTAGCGTCGCCACCTAACCAAAGAAGAAGAAATCTTTGATGTAACACAAAAAAATATGAGCAAGTTTTGACGTTAAGCGAGCAACGTGAGCGCGTTTACAAGCGCTCTGAACTAGTGACAGCCCTCAGCTGTCATTATCGAGATACCTAAATCGGAACGCAAATTATTGATGTCAGCACTGTGAGTAACAACGAATTTGGAAAGCATCCAAAGAGTGCAGAATAATCATCAGTCAACCCTGCATTCCGAGTTACGCTGTAATCGATTTGACCATGCTAACGGCCGTACCGAATAAGCCTCAGCGCGATAATGATATATTGTGAATCGTCATAGATGACGTCATGACATGCGCCATCTTACGTTCATATTCGGAAAGCGGCCCATGTCAACATCTATTCTATTCTATTTTTCCTTATGGCAATGGTGCCGATGTCAACATCAATGTGACTTTTAAATTGACGTAAAAAGTCAAACAAATGTCACAACAGGTTCAGCCGATTTGAGCCGATCAGTGATCAGTCACCGAATGCCTGTTGATAAGGTTGTAGGGTTGTTAAAAATTGAAATTTTACGATAATGTTTTAAGATAAGAATCATTAATTAAAATAACTGAGAGGCAATAAAGTATAAATAATTGTTTGTGTTATTTTACGAGAGTTATAATAGTGTTATAGTGCTAGCTTTTTACAAAGAATAATATACATAGAATAGCACCATGTGCTTGTGAAGCAGAATCATATATTTACAAGTCTGTCAATTTATATAACGGCAAGATGGATTCAGCGCCGAAAGAAAGTTCAGATTTGCTTAGACCTCGGAATAAAATCGAGGTGAATGGAAATTTAAATAATGAAGAGCCCAAAGGCCCTCCGGACGGCGGAGTTCGAGCATACTCCGTCGTGGTTGCATCGTTCCTGACAAATGGCCTCTTATTTGGCGTAATAAATTCATACAGTGTGATATACACGGTCCTTGAAAACCATCTAAAAAATGAAGGAGTCTCTAACTCGGAAAGTCGTGCTGGTAAGTTTGTCGTACTACTTGTATTGAAATACATTATCCACCCAACCAACTTATTTATTTCGTCATTTGAAAACTGCGTGTCGAATTCTATAACGAACTTGCGCAGCTATGCTTATTAACTACACAATCATTGAACATATGTGTTCATGCACAATAATTATGTACCTACACTGAATCAATTTGCATTGGTTTTTTTCCTTGAGGGAAAAGTTTGTGAGCCTTATATCTTGTTAACTAATTATTTAGGAGAAATTGGGCCTTTGATATTGTGGATGTGTTGCTCTACATCCACAATATCAAAGGCCTCCTACAAACCTGCAACAATAAATTGTTCAAAAATTGAAAGTAATGGATTAAGTTAAATTAATACAAAATATTGCGAACACTCACATATTTTGACCTTTAGAACGTCAACCAGAGTTAGGTTTATTACAAAAATATTAATTTTTCATGACTATTAGTAAAAATATAAAATAATTGTCTATGTATTAACATTGGTTTGCAACAAGTACCTACTTACTATTATTACACATGCCCTTTGATACCATGTCAATGAAAATCAGAACATAATAGCAGATGTTCAATATTCTCTTATCACACTAATTATGTTTGTGGATGTTCCGAGGACTGGAAGGGTTATCAATTTATCATATAGATTTATTTACTACATGTACTATACAACAGTATGTACATAACTGTCATGGAATACAAATGTAGTCTTTGTTGCAATGCATGTTGAACTTGGAATTAATCAACTTGTTAAGAGAGACATTAGAGAAATTGGTGTATATTATTGCTTAAAGGTTAAAGGCTTTTTACGAGATTTCAGAAGCACCAATAAATATTGATATAAACTTATGTGTAAACATTAAGACTTCTTTAAAATAGCAAAAGTAAAATAATTAGGATAAGATTTCTGTTACTTTGCTGGGCAGTGTATTCACTGTTTTATGATGAAAGATCTTGCAAGCTGTAAGAAAAGCTTTTAAACAAATCATTGTCTAATCAATTCAATAATCTATTGGTGAGACAACAACTCTAAACTTAAATCTTGCATAATGAAGCAAGACTGTTACAAAATGAATAACAAAACAAAAAAAAAAATACTTTGTTATTTTTCATGCTATATAAAGATTCTTGATTCTTCATAAACCACACAAACAAAGTGTGTGAAAAACAGGAAACAAATACTTCACCTTCAAATAACTAACTTTTGTAATCAATCAATATTTACACAGTTGATAAAAAAATAACATTGCTTAGTGGCATTTATTTAGGTCAAGCAAGAGTATGTGGAGTGTATGTGTACCTAATTAATTACTATTAATACCTGTACAACCTCTTTAATAATTTACTAGAAATGGTAATTGAAAAAATCCTAAAATAAAATAGACAGCTGGCAGTTAATTTTTTAAATAAGCAGTGCTCTCTATGTCCTATTATGTAAATTAAGTAAGTGCTTAATTTATTATGGTTTCAGTTAATTCATTTTGCCGACAGACATGTGGTAATGTAGGTTGGTGCACCGCACGAGATAGTTAAAATTAAAACATTTGGTAGGTACATCATAAATGAGCGCCATTGATTTTTGCATGTCGTAAATTATCCTAATCTAGAGGATTTCAAATGAATAACGAATAGTTGGAATCTGCGTAATTGTTTACGTATACTACTTGAATTTAATTACATCATGTTTTGATATGTAAATCCTCGTGTTTCACCTGAAACAAAACTCCAGTAGGTACTTGGCATGTGGCGCCAAGCGAAGCGCACGTGGCCGTGTGCCGGTCAGCCGGCGGCGCCCGCGACGAAGGCCATCACTTCATTGCGTTCAATTTCATCATGCCTTTGACGCACCGTCATTGCAATCATTACAGCTTACCCAAATCAATGGTAGAATGTATGTAGTAACGATAGATCGGTCTATAACTTCTGTTAAGACTGGATCGTGTGTGCGTTTTAATTTAGCATTGATCATCTCATCAAGCCAAAATATCTGTCTGTTTTTAGGGTTCCGTATCCAATTGGCAAAAACAGAACCCTTACGTATAATAGGGATGATGCCTGGGTAAAAAAAATGAAATTTTAATTAGTCCGTCAGTCAGATAATAAAAAAATATTAGACACGTATTTTTTGCTTTATCATATTAATAAAAAAATACTTAGATAAAACGCATTTTAAGTTGGGGAGTGGGGGTCGATACGTCACTAGTACGTATAAAATCTACATACTCGTGACGTCATGGCACATTTTACCTCAATGTATCGCCGTAATCTTTAGATTACGTTAAAAAAGAAAATTACGTGTCCAATATTTTTTTATAATCTCAAAGACGGACTAAAAAAAAATTTTAGTCATCATCCCTATTTCGTCTAGTTCATCTGTCATTCTGTCTGTCAGTGTCTGTCCGGATGCGACATACCTCACACGCCCATATTGTACACAACAATATGTTTCTATAATTTCTTTTACACCTAAAAAATACCAAAAATATAGTTTTTAACCATTTCATTTAATCTAAAAAAGACAGAATTTTGTATTAAAGGAACTATAAAGCTTCAATGCCATATTAAGATATGATTAAGAGCTTAAAACCTACAAATTGGCAACGTCGCAAATAGCTGTCAAATATTAAGCTGGATTGATTAATTTGGCAATATAAATGTGGGTAAATAGTGAAACTAAAATATTGATTTTGAAATGCAATAATTAATATCGTAACACTGAGAATATTTCGTTTTAGATGTAAAAAAAGTATTAGTAGTTATTATTATTATTTAGAAACTTTCCAAACGCCTTTTTTATACTTTTAAAACGGTTACATCATCAAATTCAGTGTTATAATTGCAATTTATTATTCATATTCTAGATCCATAGTTAGCCACATTTCATATTTCCATACAGTAGGTTTTATTGGCAAATTAATGAAAACAGCGAAATATTTGACATCTATTTGCGACGTTGCCCACTTTCAGAATAAACGCGGACAAATTCTAACAGAACATAGCAAATTTCTTTTTACACATACAAATATGTATATAAATCGTGCATGTCTTTTGGCATACAGATATTTTATAACCTAGTTTAACACATAGGGTACTTTTAATCGCGGTAGTTCCCGTGGATTATTTTCCGACATCCATGCGGGCGAAGTAACGGGCAAAAGCTAGTAATTAATAAGTTATTGAATTATTGGTTTCTATAGTTTTTTTCGAGAAACAATTGCAATACAAACTATGCGTAAATATACATCCCGACTACGTAACCCTTCACTGTGCGTGGTCCAGTGTTTCCACTTACGTTTTTGGTTTTACCCCAGTTTCTCAATGAATTATAATAATTAATTAATTAAATCTATTATTTCGGACCCATATGTAGTCCATTAGGTTAACACACGACTTAAAAACTTACTTACACCTACCAGAAAAACAACACAAACTATTCATTAGATTATAACACATCATTCCAGATATTTAATAACATAAAATACCTACAAAACGTTCATAAATTTACAAGATCAGAAGCCGAAGCATTATTTTTATGCTTTTTCGCTGCATGTAACATGGCATGACCTATTGTGACGTGACCTGTTCGTGATGCAGAATAAAAAACAAACCGACTAGTTATTAAGCGATTATGCGGCTTAATTCCGATCTCGTCTCCGATGTCGTCTTTAGCCACGGTAATAGCACAATTAACATGGTACTTAAACTAAAATTAGACGGATTACATTCATTACGAGTTTGAGGGAAACCCCTTTAGTAAATCGGTGGTGCCATAGAGTAAAGTAATACATTGGGTGGGGGCTACTATAAACAATAGGGTTACCAACTTAAATGTAATTTTACCCCATAATTCCCTAAATCCCTGACAAAATAAAATATCCCTAAGCCATGCATAAATAAATGACCAATAGTAATTTTACCCTAAAAAAGGGAGAAATCCCTAAAAGTGGAAAAACTGCCGTGGTGTGGCCGACACGCACTTGGCCGGCACGCTAGTACACTCGGCTATTAAAGGTGAACGCATACTTATCCGAGCCGCAAGTGTAGAACGAATCGAAGTCAACGAGAACGATATTAACGGTCTTCCCAGATTCGGACGATTCGACGCGGCGGGTGTGCGAGGTATCATAAAATTTCATACAAAGAATTCTAAAATTCGTTTCGTTCGGTTCGTTCGACGCATTCGGCTCGGATAAGTGTGCGTTCACCTTAAATCGTTCTGTTTCTTATCTGAAACAATCGATCGTAATCGTAAATGATATGCCGTTAGCTGTATGGCCGCCTTGAAAGAAGTTAATGTAGTCTTTGTAAAAAAGTACCTACCTCTGTCATTTCTTTCATAATAACAATATCAGGTAGGTTACCTATCTAAGGATATCAAAAATAGGATCTGCATTTATATGTACCTACTTACCTGAAACATTTACGATGCAATCATAACGACTTTCGATCGATCGGTTTGCTTTGCGAATTGCGACACACGGCCGCCGGCGCCGCCACCCCCGCCGCCGCAACGAAAAAAACTTCGGGCGTTTCCATAAAATATATCAGGTGACGTGGCCGTCGCCGATTTTAGGCTCGTGCAGACTGGCGCGACTTGTCGCGTGATGTGACACCGGTCATTGTTCTACTGTGAAGTTTTCTTAGAAATTGTTTTATTAGAGCCGTATCGGGCCTGTTTGCAGGAGCCTTTTGGCTGTTGGCGGTGCGACATCGCATCGCTTTTATGTGCGTTGATTTTCCAATCATTCTGATAATAACGTTCTGAAGTTTCATTTTTGATATGAGTTTATTGTAAGTAATTAATGTTAACTTAATATGACACGTACTGACATCACCACCTAGCTAGACTGAAATAAATAAATTAAGTACCTATACTTTAATAAGTACATATATAAACAAAATCTAAAATTATGACGTGTTTTCCCACGGACAATCCCTGCGCATCGCAAGCATTAAATTACTAACGTAGGCACCTATTTCTATTCTATCAAGGTTGGGAAATGTGGGAACCAAAAGCTATAATCACATAGAATTTATGTATTAGATCTAATTGAAATTCAAATAACGTCTTTTCCAGACGTCACTTGAGATTAACAGATTTGTAACCTTTTAAATTACTTATTATGAACAATAACCTTAAATATAGTATAAGTATTATTATCCCACCTAACAAAAGCCGATTAGCTTTGATCACCTGGATGTCACTAAGTTATTGAGGAATATCCTACTTTTGCGCAACGAATTGAAGCATATTAGGGATAGTTACGTGACAACGGTCAAGCTAAGGGTGCTGCCCTTAGCTTGACCACAATAGAAACGGGTCTTATCGTCGGGAGAATAGACAAAATGACAGATAAACAATCACAATCTGCCATTTTGTCTATTCTTCCGTCGACAATACACGTAGAAAACCCGTTTCTATGGTTGTTATGCTACGCCCGCCGAGATCGTAACAGAATTACATGATCTTAGATATTATGTGACAGACAACAATGATTTAAATTGTAATGTAACAAATAAAAGGGGAGCCGGTTTGTAGCTTAGTTTTGATAGTGCGATAGTGGTCCAATGGGATTAGTAGAAAATATTGATTACGGTGTTATTTGCCGTAATAATGTCGAAGAAACTAGCAGTAAAAATCACAGTGATAACAAAAAAATACCCTCTTCCGAAAAAAGCGATCAATTTTTTTTTATCTACGCAGCTTCAACCCTCTATAAAGAAACCTGCGTGCGATGAGTCACAGTCAGCGAAATATTGTATCGGTCGACGTAAACAATAGCGCGGATAGTGTTATACATACAAATTAGAAAAACTATGAAGGCACATAACGATGTACAAATTGAAAAATGGACTACAGTCGTAAATAGGAAGTCAATAAACAGGAAAAATAAACCACTTGGTAGGATGGGGCAGGGGCGGTTTTGATAATCTTAAATTAAATTTTAAAGCGGCTGTTGGAACTTGCAAGTAAGATTCCACTTTTGATCACTAACATACATAAAGACACCAGCGAGCAAGATATCACTGAGTACATTAGCAGAAAATCTCAAGAAAATGTGTCGGTAATAAAACAAATGAAATCATAACCCTCCGCCGTAATTGGGTAATAAAATTAAGAATGATAAGCATCATGCATACAAACTTTTTGTGCCAAAGCACCTCCGCTTTTGGCCACAAGGCGTAATTTACCGTCGTTTTGTTCACATTAAAAACAAAGGGCTTAACGTTAAGGACTTAATGGGAATACCGAATAAAACATTGATCATATATAACACCGTCCATGCGTAGTTCAATTGCAAGTCGATTAAGGGCCGTCCTAATTGGCCATCGCTCGTGCGATGATGAGTGCGTCCGATGAAAAGAAAATGTTCGCATAACCTTGAGATCCATAGATATATGGTGCGATCGAACATACTGGCATCTACTGAATTCCCTAATAACGGTCGCGATCATGTGATTTTGGCGTCGTCCTAATTGGCTAACGGATCGTACGAGCAAACCATACGATTTTGTCGTAAGATGAAAATAATCGTGCTAAACAACAGGTGTCCTAATAGCTCGCGAGATGGGCATCATGCGATGCCGCCGCGTTGCTGTGGGCAACAATTAGGACATATAAAAGATATTTATATAGCTTTGATTGCACGATTACACGATCAAACCCATCGTACGACCGTTATTAAGCATTTCCTGTGCTCGTGCGATGACTTGCTATCTTCAATTAGGACACTCTAAAGAAATGTGTGTGTTTAATCTCGTCGTGCAATCGTTTGCTCGTATGATCATAGCCAATTAGGACAACGCCATTTTCTTTCAAATTTTATCGCATGATCAAATCGCATCGCATCATCGCGCGAGCGATGGCCAATTAGGACGGCGCCTAAGAGGTCAATGGAAGTAGTTAGGTTATTATGCAAAGAAGTAGATATAATTGCGCTCCAGAAGACGTGGTTGTCTTGTTTATTGAGAGTCGATGAAGAGTTCGGCGGCACAGGAACGTGGGCAGTGCCCACAGGGAGGCGCGAGCTAAGTTCACTATGTGGGACTGGCACTGCAGACCGTCGTCAGGTCATTTTCTCGATGAAATGGTAGAAGAGCGGAAAGATTTTAAACTTAAGCTGAAATGGTGTTAAAATCATCAAGAGGAAATTAAAATGGACATAATATGTACTTGCTACTCCTGTGATGTGAGATCACACCGACTTCCGTAGTTTCTGAAAATGTACCAGTAGAATGAGCGTAGCCCAGGGCCTCCCTGAGATCGTTGATGGAGATAACCTTACTTAGTAGCGAAACTGAAAAAAACTACAGTGCATGGTTCAGTCGCTATTGGGGCCAGCGCAGTTGGTGATCGATGCTGACGACCAAATTGGACCAGTCTCAACACTTGTCGCAGCAAAAAATATTAGAGTAGCGATTAAGAACATGAAAAGAGGGTGGTCGTACCAGTAATTAAAAACAAAACTGGAGACGCATGACTCATCTCTTTGGCAACTGTTGTAGCTAAAACGTTTGACAGTGTGCTGAACGTTCAGCCGTAGAAACATTTGCGGTTGCTCGATGCACACTTCGGATTTCGGCTTGGCTTATGGCCACCGAAAGAGCAATCGCCTTGAGCACACTCATGTACTACACTAGCAGGATTAAACCAGTTAACGGGGCGGTTTTGGATCTTTCCAAGGCTTTCGACCGGGTCTCATACGACATTCTTTGGGGTAAGCTAAAAGTGACAGATGTCCCCAACGAATTGCTGAACGTTTTTAGATACTTTTACGACAACCAAACAAACATTGTAGGATGGAGTAAGATCCTCGGTTGGAATGTGACGTAAGGAATGTGGTGTGGCGTCCACATGAATGTCCTCCGCCCTGAGGTGGGCAGAAGGGTCTGTCAGACTTACTAACTAAAACCACCCCGGTGTTCCCAACAGGGGGGGCTTAATAGCTTCTCAGCTGTAGTGCGGAAAAAGAATGCATGTCTTCTCACAAGATTGCGGAACAGTAGCAACAGCCTCCTGAAAGCTATTGCTGATGGGCCTGATGAAAGCCCTATAATGAGGCATCTTATGAAAACCACCTGTCGGTAGTAGAATTTAAGTACTAACATAGCAAATAAGTTACATTGTTTACATCTAGAATTGTAAGTATTTTTGTAATTGGATCTAGTTGCCTGTAGAATAAAAAAATATTATTATAATGACATATCCACTACAGGGTGGGGCATGGGCCATAACAAGTGCTGATGTAGCTAATAACGGCTACCCTTCCGAAGACGACCGCAACCGCAAGCGGCAACGTCGGCGTCGCCCAATGACAGACCGCAGTGACTCGCCGGTGCGGTTTTCACTCCGAACGCGTCACAACTTCTATGGCAGCGGCATTTCTCTTCTTCAGTTTCGCACTAATCATTTGTTTAAAACAATACGTCTAGTCGCTCTGTTAGCAACAGCCTGCAGTGTCGGCACTGGTTAGCGGTCTGCGGTCGACACTTGACCAGTGTCAGGCGGCTACGTCGCCATCTGCGGAAGCGTTTTCGTAGAGACATGGAAACCAGTCGTGTCGCTGCTGTCATTATGATTGGACGACCGCGACTTGGTCACTTGCGGGTTGCGGTCGCTTTTGGAAGAGCACCTTTAGTACTTAACCGTTAGGTATAGGTACAGGAAAATGTTCTAAAAATCATCCCTTACTTTTAAAGTAATTACCAACTTACTGCATTCACAGATTTGGTAAAAATGGTTCAATAAGCAAGACCTACAGTGATCATGTCTCGTATAAGGATAAGATAACTCTGTTGAACCAGTTGAGGTTAGTTCGACTGGAAAAGTCACAAATAAGTTCGTTTTATTTTATTTTTCTTCTATAAATATATTTACTCGTCAATCACTTTATTCACAGTACAAAACTTGTGCAGACGAAAGTATTATATCTCGTGATTTGTACTGCGGCTGCTATAGTGATGACCCGATTAGATTACGAGACATTGTGTGTCACTTGTCAACTTTAACTGCTTGTTATATTTAGATTTTTCGACTTCCATGTTGATTGATGAACACGTCTAATGTTTAAGTAACGCAGAAGTATGTCGACTTCACAGATTCTATTTAAACTCAATGTTACATGATAAAAATATCGAAATAAGATTGATGTCTACTATAATCTCTTTCTTAGAAACAGTGTAGCTAGAGTTTTGTTTTATACAGAAATGTGAAATGTTTAAATCCCATCGAGCATTATTCATGCTCTGTGTAAGTAGGTAGGTAGGTACTTTCCTATATTAATAATTTATAAAATCCATTAGAACCCTATTGGGTCAGTCAACTCGTGTTTCTTTGCAGTGACTGAGAAGCTGTTAAGTACGCTTTTCCTTCATTACGAACAGCACGCGAACGTAGCGATGATGTTGATTGAATCAAGGAGAATTGGGCTGTTGTGGTATTGTAGGCGTCACACAGCCAGCCGGTTGCTAACCTCTGCCCTAACTTTGGATAACGATTAAGCCAGTCATCTTGTTAGCCAAATTAAATGGTACAGTAACAAAATAATAGATAAAAAGAATATTATAGGATCATTCTAAAGTTCTTTAGCCTTTTATCTGATCTTAGAAAGTGTAGCTAAAAGCGGAATCAATCTATGTACTGGTCACGGCACCATATGGGACTAAGAACGTAAATTACTCTAGGCCGATAAAATTTTCGTTTTTCCTAATTATGTTAATATTTGTATTAAGATCGGTTCCCCCTTATGTCAAGGGCGTAGGTAGGTACTAACCTATCATAGAAATTGTTTTAATCAAACCTGGGAATGTATGAAATTAAGATTTTTCATAACTTCATTCATAAACGATCGGAATCCGAATGAATCGAATCTGCTGGTCGAGCCAATAAGTACCTACACATCATAACTATTCTTAAAGGGTCGCCAAAACGGTCAATTGCAATTGTCAATTTTTACGTGATTGATACACATTGATGCGCAAATTGATCGTCTACAAATGCAATTGAAGCGATTGACAATATTACTACGATTGCAATTGATCGTTTCGGAGACCCTTAACAAAAACTTATTTAATACTGACATAAAACGCTCAAACATGTCCTAGTTTCATGTGGTGAGATTTATTTCGAGGAAATTTGGTTACCTACTTGATTCACTTACCTAGTCAGTTTCTAGATTTCTGTTGTGATGTGATGTGAATAATTGAAGACATTGCAAATTGTAGCCAATTGTGTAATCGCGTCAATCAAACTGTTAAAGAAGATCAAACAGAAAAACTAGTCAAGTGCGAGTTGGGGAACCGTGGAACTAGCTCCGCATAAAGTAATAAAAATGCGTATTCTCTCTGTTTTGTAATGTGTATGATATCACCATCGTCATCAACGTTTTGAACTACTATGTTGGAGACGACTCCAAGTTTGCAAGCTCTTAAATTACTTTCGTGTTAAACATATGTTTTATCATGCTCTAGAAAAGTTAATTTTGCAGTGCCTTATCACGTGAATGGTATCATCTTGAGTTTTCGCCAATTTTCACACCCTTTGTATTAACATTGCACTTTTCTTTTCCAGCTCTGGTGGGCGCTCTAACTATGGGAACTACTTTCTTCCTATCACCTTTATCTGGTGTGCTGACTGGCGTGTTAGGAATCCGGGTGACCGCAATGTTAGGCGGTACAATTGCTACTGCCGGCATGCTTTTATCTTCTTTCTTCGTTTATAATGTTAGTGTCCTTTACTTCACCTATGGTGTAATGTATGGGTTAGGAGCATCTTTTGCGTACACTCCTTCTCTAGCAATTCTTGGTCACTATTTTAAAAAGCATCTAGGTTTAGTAAACGGAATTGTAACTGTAGGTAGTTCTATTTTTACAGTCATTATGCCACCACTAATGGAATATATGATTAAAAATCATGGATTAGATTGTCTTTTCAGGCTTCTAGCCGTTTTCACTTTTGGATCAGCAATATGTGGCTTCATATTCAAACCCGCTCCATCCATGGTTTTGAAAACAGCAAGGGAAGACGATAGCTGGAAATCTTTGTTAAAATCTATTGTTAACATCCAAATATGGAAAAATAGGAAGTACAGACTGTGGGCGCTATCAATGCCCGTTGCGCTGTTTGGATATTTTGTTCCTTACGTCCATATTAAAAAGTTCATCGAAAACAATTTTGTTGATGTCAATGCTAATTTGCCGTTACAATGTATAGCTGTTACTTCTGGTCTGGGAAGATTGATTTTCGGCTTCTTAGCCGATAAACCAGGTGTTGATAGAATCTTATTGCAGCAGATTTCTTTCTACGTTATTGGGACGTTAACGATCATTCTACCATTTGTGAATAAGTTTGGTTTAGTGGTAGCGATTGCTTTAGGTATGGGAATATTCGATGGTGCATTTATTGCATTAATCGGCCCCATAGCTTTTCAGTTGTGTGGGGCCAAGTACGCGGCGCAAGCTATCGGTTGTATGTTAGGACTTGCCGCTACTCCCTTATCCGTAGGTCCTCCGATAGCTGGCTACCTGTACAGTCTCAATAAATCCTATACTTTACCATTCGTCCTCGCTGGCATATCGCCACTAGTCGGCGCCACTCTAATGTTTATGATTCGTTTCCAACGAGTTCCTTCCAATGAAGAGTCTATTAATACTAATGGTGTCGCTGCTCGTCCACCTTCTGTACTTGTAGGTGAGTCATAAAAACAGCATTTCAATAAAATTATGTAAAAAAAAAAATGTTATTTTAATAAATTATTTCAAGTCATCATATTATTTTATTGATTTCTTTAAGAATACGAATACTTTTGTCTTCTTACCTTAGAATCAAACAGTTATTTTACTGTGTGTACTTCACCATAAGTGCTATAAATAGTTTTTTTATACTATTACAGAAAAATCTCCGAGCCTGTTACTTATAAATGGAGATGCAAATCAGCAGACAAATTTATAACGGAATTCTACTTTTCGATGTGTTGTGAAAGAAAAAAATTACTGCCATGCAGATGCCGTTTGGCTGAAAAACGGAAGATGCAACGGACATCCACAAGATTAAAAAATGCAGTACGTAACACGTTCCAGCCGATAACAGCGTTCTGATAAAATAGTATAGCTATAATATAGCGGCTTAAATGTAAGTAATAAAATCCATTTGTTATATGATAGCAGATGGATATTCGTGGTTCATAGTGTTGAGTCAATTTTTCACTGATTTAATCAACAGATTCTATCTAATCTAATCGCCGTCATATTTTTGTCAATTTTATACACCAAAGTTATACTAAAACTAATTGCCTTAATGGCCGTTAAGTTCTACTGTAGAATTATAGAAAGCGCACACTGAGCATTTCCAGACATTTAAACTATACCACTGACATATAATTAACTTTATTAAAGTATTCTCATAAGTTATTCTTTATGTATGATTGGTTAGCTGTTAGTTTTAGAGTTTACAAGTTTATCACTTTAAACGCATTTAAAAATACATAAATTGCATAATATACTATGTATGTTTTCACTTACATGGTTACCGTTGGAAGTTCCTAGTTTAGTTTAAAATGTTTAAGTAGGCTTTATGTATTTTTAATAATATTTAGCTATGCGTTAAAAGGGATTTAGCAAAGCGACAAATAGTGATTTCCATAATAAGTTCTATTAGAACTTCTTAGTGTTACCGAAACCTAGATACGCCTATCATAATAATAGACAATAATGTATTAGTACACGCGATTATATCGATCGCTCTGATGTATTGTGGTTCTGAGAAATGTTTTTTTAAAGTGAAATACGAACCTTTGTTTGTTTTATGGGACAGCGAATTTTAAAAATAATGTTAGTACAAGCTGTATGTATGTACCCTACTGTGTGTTGTGTATTGACTCCATTAAGCAACTAATATGCTACAAGCGCCTAATAGTAGGTCCTACTGTAACATGTAGTGTAATTAGTGATGTAATACCTACAACTTTTTTATGTCAAATTCCATAAAGATTGTTTATTTGATTGCTCGTTCCGTACCATACCTTCCGTGTATTATGTTGGACAAATTGTTGCATAATCTGCATAACATCGCTAACTACAATGCATATTGCACAATTCCTACATACCAAAACCACATAATCGTACAGAAGGACAGCTTCATGCTCCATACAACGAGCGAAAACGCACGCACACAGACACACTCCACGTACAGCAGGCGCGGTCGCAGCCTTAGATTTTGGGGGGGGGGTCACCATGGGTGCCGAGGAATATTAGGGAAATATTTAATTGATACTCTAAAACGTTTTTGACCTTTATAATGATGTTCACTTTTTAAATATCTGAACCTCTTTTTAACTTTCTGGACTTTTCTCACAGTTGGTCGCAGTAACTAAGCTAGGGTACCCCGACCAAACGGTCGGGTTAAAACAGTGACAAACCGCGCGCGAGCAGAGCGTGCGAAACGAGCGTTACCGCAGCAGTTGCCGGCGAGCGCTATAGCTTGTCTACTCTGAAATGACGCACACCACTACCGCATTTTTACATCCAAGTTGGTCGCAAATAGTTGGCAATTTTAGTATTTTAAGGACCCCACAATGTTAATTATATGGGGTTCGATTAAATTACGAGATGCTGCCAAATTGGTCGCTAGCTTTTTGATAAATAATAAGTACACAAACATAATCTTCTGTCCTAACAGAAGATTATGTAGGGTGAGAAGAGCGACCGAGGCGGACTCGATAATTTTAATACCTCGTCTCGGATAGGTTAGGATTTGATTTACATTTTCAAAAAGAAATAAGAGTTAGGTAGATTGTCCACCTAAGCAGGAAAGGCCAAACAACTATGAAAATGAAGAGCGAGCAAAGCAAGCTCAAAAATGTTATATACTCTCGGATACGTTAGATTTTCTTTTGTTAATTCCAAAAGCACTAAGAATGACTTGCTTTGTCGACTTATGAAGAAAATCTCATGAATCAAGACAAGCGAGCGAAGCGAGTCTCCAAATTTTAGCACCCGCCTTAAATATGTTCTGTTTTCTTAGGATTTGATTAACATTTTCAAACAGAAATAGGAGTAACATTGTCGACTTATGCAGGAAAGGCCAAGCAAGTATGAAAATGTAGAATACAAGAGCGAACGGAGCGAGCTCAAAAATTTTGCAGTCTCAGATACGGTAGATTTTCTTTTGATTATTCCAAAAGAACTAAGAATTACTTGCTTTGTCGACTTATGAAGAAAAGCTCAAGAATCACGACAAGCCAGCCTCAAAATTTTAGCACCCTGCTTTGAATAGGTTCTGTTTTCTTTTCATCTTTGTACAGGAAGAGAACTTACTTTGTTAAGAAGAAAAGCTTACTCGTAAACTTGTTTTACAGCAGTGTTGGTTTTGAAATCTGGCCTTAACCCGAGCGTAGTGGTGCCCAAATTCCCGAGTTTGCTTAAGAGCCTTTTTTTACATCTTTTTTTTGTATATGGCCATCGGGAGTCTCAGTGGCTCAAGAACCTACAATTTGTTTTATTTTAGTTAGTAAGACACGTAAATCATTGAAGCTGTCGACAGCTTGAATGATTTTGGGGGGGTCATGACCCCCAGGACCCCCCCCCCCCCGCGGGACCACGCCTGACGTACAGGGAGTGCAAGCGCAATCGCGAGTGACATGCGGCGGAGATAGGCTAAGATCGCCGTAGGTACGTACGCGGTTTTCGTGCGCCAGTTTTCACTCGTAAGCAGCGGACCTTCTGTACTGTTCTCTGTCTGTTAACATGTTGAAATCTCAATTGTTTTACACCCGGGTTCTGAAACGCTGATAAGCATAGTTATTCACAACCATTCGACAGGCTTCCGAGTCGAAAATGACACATTTTCGGTTACCTGATTTGCCTAGTCCCCAAACGCAAATAGTCGTCGGAAGAATAGTGGTCATCTATTTGGTTTAAACTGTCAAAATTTTCGACTTTAGAATTTGAGAACAGCGTTTAGAGGAGTCCTTCGTTAACATTCATTGATGTTCGATGCACGGAAGCGTATCGAATGGTTGTGAATAGCTAGGTAGATTTAAGTCTGTTAGCAAATCTCTTATAAAAACAGTGAATCCAAACAGTCATATAATTTGACCATAGATTAAATTCAATAAATGATAATAGGTTTTTAGAAATCGGAGGCGGCAATTAGAATTGTTACTTAAGTCCATATTCCACATGACAAGAAAGATTGATTTGCAAGGTGATATCAATAATTTTTGCATAAGTACATTATATTCAAGCATTGGCAAATTTTTCCTACGGTGGAATGGTTATTTATTTAAACGACCTTACATAATTTATTCCGCTTTACAATTTACCTATGTAATAAAAGCGAAATATTTCTAAAACCAATGAGATTTCAGTTGTGTAGAATCAGAATCTCGATAAAAGTAACTATATTAGTTACGTTCACCGAAACATTTGCATGTAGAATTATTAAACATCCTATTTCATTTTACATAAATTTACCCTGTTTACAATGAGTTGAATCAAATGAACATTATTTGTTTATGTACCTAATCTGGAAACAAATAATATTGCTTATTTCATCATTCTGGTTTTCTATATTAATTAAATTAAATGTTGGTTATACAACCAATATATAATTAACTGACAAGATTCGTATAATTATGTATCGTTAGTTAGTAGTAAATGTTTTGTTTCACTTCTCTAACAATCATATTTTTATTCTAAGACTAGTGACATGATTAGAATAAAAATAATAATTATCGTCATTCAAAAGCTGTGATATAAAATTCATAATCATTGTTAATGTTTAAAAATATTTTATCTAGGCACTAAGCATATTATATTTATAAAAATAATAAAAAGTGTATGCGACGGTTTCAAATCTAATATGAGTTAAATTGTTAATTATAAAACTATGTTGTATTTTATTACTTATTAATATTGGACACTTTGGTGCAATTTATTAGTAAGCAAAGTTTTTATTGTCAAAAAATAGCTATCTTCTGCAATTATATCCGACTATGACAAAGTGAATTTAATCAATAAAAACATGTCAAAATAACCATGATATAGTACTATAATTTAAAAAACCTAACATTATAATTTATATACGGTGGCTCTCACTAAAACAAACCCCCTATGTGCGGGCATTATGTCAGAAAATTAATTTCCCTTAATTTTAAGTATCCAAACTATTTTTTTAATAATAGACTAATATTAAGTGAATGGAATGGACATTTAGTGTAGTCGTTATTTTATAAAAGAGGGACACGAGCAGAGGTGTGAAATATACAGGGTGTTAGAAAAGAATGCAGTGTTAATATTTTAGAGACTCATAATTTTAACCCAGTAAATACCAAATCTTCCTATTTTGAGATATTCAAACTTGCGCTAGCTTAACAAGCCGAAGATTTTGCCGTACCTATGAATATCTCGAAACTAGATCATGTTAAGCAATCATTTAATACTGAAAGTATTAAATGGTCTCAAGCAAGAGGCCTACCTACCCTGTCTCGTAAAGTGGCATTTAAATGACTAGTGCTTTTAAAGACATGGCAACAATGTAAATAGCGTACCTATAGTTCATGTCTTAATTTGTTTAAAAACAATATTAAAAAGAAAACTTTAAAATTCGTGTTCCTACCTCGTATTAAGATTATTTTTACTTAATTAATTATTTAAAGCACAACCTATATGTTATTCTACATAATGAATATGCATTTTTAATGTTTAATTTCGTGTTCCTTGTGTGTGTTAATGTAGATATATTATTTTCTATGAACCTCAGTTCTTTTGTCTGCTCACAAACAAGTTTTACTAGAAGAACAAGAAATATTGAGTGCTTAAAAAAAAAGAAAGATATTCCTTGTAAAAAAATGTCAGAAATTCACGGAAGATTTAGAATTTATAAATATCTACATTTTAATTTGTGACGGTGTTGGTGCACACTTGAAAAAAGAGGGTTTTTATCTCAATAAGGAATTTCAGGCTGCAATTTTGTTAACCCTGCTACATACGCAACTATGTTTTTGTGCAAGTATGTATAGGTACTTGGAGCGTTTGATGAATATCTTTAAGTTGCGTCTGGGCGCACCTTAAATATCTTCAACCCTGTGTGGACAGTGCCAGCCATGTACTTCGAAGGGTAAGCCACGTATGTGACGCATGCCTCAGACTGAGGCATTTTGCATATAAAAAAAATGCTTTTACCACATACCTCGCACTGTCCTAGACGCACCTTACCGTATTTATTTGACAATCGCTATACCTATCTTAAAACTGGCGTGTGACATTTTTAATACATTATTTTGCATAAATGAGTAATATATTATTATAATATTCAACATTTTAGTACGTCGAATATCAGTCACTTCTGTAGCGGGCTTTAATGACCGAATATATTAATTATTTTTAATGGTTTACTGATATTACTTTATTAATTCTGTTTGTATTATGTAAGTTATTGTTCCTGCGTTATTAAATATAACCGTGAAAATTTATGCATAAATATCAAATATATTATTTTGCAGTTTACTTGAAAACTTTTTATTAATATCTAATAATTATTTAAATCAATGCTAACGACAATATTTTTTGAAAAATGCAGGTCTATGGTCTATGCGCTCAAATGTACAATAGCTACCTTTTACTATGGTGCCCTCGTCCTAAACAACCTGAAATTGCTAATAAATATTGAAAAATCATCTAAAAGATTGCGGACGTATTGCCGTTGCAGTCTCTTCAGTTTTATTATACAGGTTTTTAGTATTTTGAATATAACTTGTTTGAAAAATTACAAAACTGACGCAATAGTCTTTTAAACGTTGCAAGAAATATATAGAGTTGTTGGCGTATCTAATTATTTTATCTTTGTAATAGATTTATAATTATGTATTGTAAGAATTATTATTAACTCCCAGCGCGACGACACCGTCCACCAATAGTATCGGTTGCGGTCTTGTGGTCAAAAAGTATACAATATTATATAGTGGCGTTGGTGTCCTTCAGTTGAGTTCGAGTTTTGTAGGAGTATATAGATACCTTTATTTCGATGCGATTCATGACATCATGCAGGAGCGTAGGAAATCTATATATATAATAAAATCGTAGAGAAGACAAAACTGTACATTGAATATAAAAAAAAAAGTATTTGCTACGAGGTCTGGGATCGATTCAAATGGCGAAAATATAGTTTTTGAATTCTACTGGACAGATTCTGTTAACATGTTGCATAGATATTCCCTATAAGTCTGGTCAAACTGTAGGGTATAAACTATCACGCTATTTGTTATGGGGGATAAGCAATATTACATTATGTTCGTATTCTTCTCCGCAAATTGTTAAAGGACGCGCCAAAATGTTAGGATATTGCAGATAGTTACCGATTTAAGTTTTTAAATGATTATCATCACGCTATAACTTTATGGAGCTAAGCAGTCAATCATGAAATATAAGAACGGCTATTTTAGCTATCTTTCAACAACAGCAAATAACTAAGCGGTTGGACGATTTCTTTGCAAACCAGTGGTTGTAAGTTTGATTCCCAACTACTTTGGTATTTTTTGTAATTATAAAAAAAAAAAACAACTTGGTATTTAAAAAATGAACTTTTTTTACATTTTGTAATATTATACTAAAATGTATTGGCAGAAGCTAGTAACAAATACAATATTTTCGGCACGTATACTTTAAGTTCTAATCGATAAAATTGATACCATATGATTATAAGTTTTTATATTATGTTCGGATTAATCTTTCTTGAAAACTTTCGGCGGACGTAGTTGATGAAGACCCGCCATAACCGTACGCACCCTATTTGTTGCGCGGGCACCCTTTCTTCAGGCGGGCTGGGTGTAGACGCACTGTGCGCGGGGCTTCCGAAAGAATACACTCTAATTTCCACTTCCTCTAATGACGGTGAACTAGTTTTTTGTGTAACCCAACGAAGTGGTTTTGACAATCTGCGGACAATTATTACCTCTTAGACTTTTACTCGTTCTTTCAACTCTCTCGTTTTTTTTTTGGACTGAATTTACTCGTCCCTTCACTGTTATTTTGCATTATAGTGATCTTTCGTTGCATTATGGTTGTCAGAGGTCAAATAAATGTGAAGGGACTGTTATCCTGTCTTGATAACATGATACACGAAGCATCACATCTATACCTAGTTACATAATGATATTTAATATCTCTTTTGTTACAAGCGCGACTGCTGGCTGTGGTGTTCTGGGTTCGATCCTCAGCTCAAGAAAATAATGGATTTTTCCATTACTTAGTCATTTTCTCAGTAGTAGTCCGGAGTCTGGATTGTAGGTACCAACGCCGTTAAAAACAATAGGCTCACCATATATTACTTGGTATTTAAACAAACATAACAGGTCAACTGGAGGGGTTCGTGGGTAAATAATAATAGCCGCACGGGTCGATCGAAAGTTAAGCTACGGTTACCCTGGATGGGTATCCACGAACCGACCACGGTCACTCGACCATCAATTATCCAGATATAGTGACCCTCCGTGCCTCGAAAAGCATGTTAAGCGGTTGGTGTTTGGTTGGTGGCTTTTATTCGTAGATCATTACACTCGTTACCGGAATTCAGAAGTCCAAAAGTCTGACAACCGGTCCTTCCAAGGGGTATCAAGTTACCCAATAACTGGGTTTTGAAGGTCACATAGGCAAACTGCCTATCCATGTTAAATACTGGTATTCAGCTGCATCCGGTTAAACTGGAAACCTATTCCAACATAGTTGGGAAAAGACTAGGCAGATTGATTGATTTCAATTACCTACACATCTGCTTAACCCTTAAGTCGAGGAATACTGTTGTGATGTAATGGTCTTTAGGTAGGTACCTACTCTGAGAAATAATCCATATCCTTCATAACATCGGGTAGTTCTCTTTGATCGACATCGGGAAATACAAAGCATAGTCCAGCTAGGATTATCGTAACACACAACTCTATTGCCATCTGGGTTACGTCACCCATAGGGTGGAACAGAAACAAGAGGTAGCTGATTATCGAGCCGAGCTGGCCGGTTGCATGGCAGCATCCGACAACTGTAGCACGAATGTTGATGGCAAAAAGCCGAGGTGTTATGTTGAGAATAAACGCGTGCGCTAGAAGTCCTGAAGCTAATGCAATAGAAGATAAAAGGTTGTTTATGGTGCCCTGAAAAGTTTTAAACTTTATCAATCAACAACCTACTCAGGTTGGTACCTATCTACTTGACATTATTTAGGTAGGTACTGTTTACGTTGGTTGATTATGGTGTTGTTAGTCGATGTTTTTTTTTTTTTGCAATTGTGAAAGTCATGAAAGATAGGTAGGTAATTATGTCAAGGGATAGGAGCAGTATATTAGGTAAGTAATATTTAGTACGAGCACTAAATCACTGTGATCACAATTCCGTCTGTCAATATATTGATGCTGTACGCTTGAAAATGCATTTATATATATTGCAGTCTTTCTGGCTAGCGTCGAATAATATTACATAGCTGCAAAGGCTACGTAAACGGTTTATATTTACATTTTGTAAATCAGCGGTGTTTTGTTTTCCCCATAGTACGGCATCAAGCTGAGTGGAAGCCTTCTTGTCACAGTCGTGCAGACGTGCAGCTGCCGATAGTCGGCAGTTATTGTAGTGTTTTTCGTAATTTCGTAAAAATCTTTAGTAGGTACTTATATTTTATTTTCATACCTTATAGAATCCAATCACACCAGCAGTAGATACGCCTGTTATTATGATATGCATTAACAACATGTATCTTAACGTCAACTTTACAGATGAAAATTTTGTCAGGCACCCGAGTACGGCGACGGAGCAAAACACTTTCAGTAATAAATAATTGACATCTTTTTCACTATACAATCTTACATAGAGGGAACTCCATAGAAAATGGTACAGAATCCAAAACATTGTGGATACGATAAATAAAACTCTAATGTTGTATGTGGATAGCATGCCAGCAACGCACGTCGTCGTTTCATCTAGCGAGTTATACGCCTGAAAAAAAAAGTAAAATTATGTAAATTAAATATATAAAAAAATGCAATTTTAGTAGGTATCCGAGACTAATTACTAAGTATAAACTTACAGACGTACTCTGTGGTTAATAGGCCTTATCTTGAAATCATCACATAGTATAATATCGTTTGTCTTGGCAGCTTTTTTTAGAATTTTTTCAGCGACGTTTATTTTCCTGTTATGTAACAACCATTGAGGTGATTCTGGACTCCACCTGAAACGTGTTGTAGGTATCATTAAAAAAACTTTTGGCAAACTGGTCTTCGGTAAGATGAAGTTCGCCAAATTATGTCTTCGCGTGTGTTTAAGCGGGTAATTGTTAACTGAGACTACCTAATACTGGCTATGCCACTGAAAGAGTCATTTTTATAAGCTTGCTTCTACAATTTTACCCGAATAGATAATGTGACGCTAATTTTTCAACTGACTTTCCTGAAACTAATAACGAAAATTTAACGTAAGTAGGCTAATTAAAATAACAGCTGCTAAATTAGGAGGGTTTAACTGGCAGAGATATAGGTAAGATTTGGCATAGGTAGATTCCGACATAATAGAAAAAGTAAAAAAAAAAAACCTGTACCTACATTTGAAATTATGATGCAAATTAATGTGCTACGATCATATTGATCCCTCCAAGGTACGGTTTGGGTTGCCTACTAACAAGCAATCGAATCTAAACTGCTTGTCTAAATCGAATGAAAGAGAACTCAAAGATATTTAATTCTATTTCAATTTCTACATAAATAGAGCATGAAGAACGGTTACAATGTAACGCGCTAGTAACTCCGATTTCAAAAGCACATTGAAAAGATGTCAACTATGCGATCAGCGGCACTTGATCCACATTTTATCGGAAAACAGATGTTTTAGCTGAACTAAAATGTTAATTAACCAAGTAGGCACTTGTATTGTATGTTATAAGGAAAATGGCAGTGATTATTACCTTAATAGGACTAAACATACAAAAGCATACATGCAAGATATGAAACTAAATGTTTCAGTGTTCGATGCACTGTTCGCGAGAGGAACCATGCATGCTATGGCGAGGAGTCTCGGACACATCACGATGAGACACAGCCATGAACGCCAACTGTTACTCGCTACTTCACAAACTGAAAAACATAAGCAGTAGGTAAGTAGAGTGTCTGGAAGTATGCATTCCTGGCAAAAAAAGATCACGATACGATTTATGATGACTAAAACTATGACTGGAATAGCCAGAAATTGTGTCCAGGTACCTACGGTACCTACCTGTACCTATACGCCTACGTAGGCGTGTTTACAAATATTTATTCTTGACAACACTTGTACAGGATTGTGCTAAAGAAGCTTTCAGGCAGACAAATTTTAAATACGAGCTACATATGCTTGTTCAACCCAACACATGAGCCATGTGCTGTATTGAGACCACGCACAGGGCGCACGCTTTGTGCAACAAATTTTAAAGCTTATTAGACGCGCGATTTGTTTATTTTACTCGACAACCTGCCGCGCGATAAAAAAAAAGTTCAAGGACGTACGGACCACCCACGGCGCGGCGCGCGGGGCGTGTAGAGTATAAGAAGCTTTCAGACAGACAAATTTTATATACGAGCTACATATGCTTCTTCAACAACCCAACAAATGAGCTATGAGCTGTATTGAGACCACGCACAGGGCGTACGCTTGGTACAACAAATTTCAAAGCTTATTAGACGCGCGTGGCGTGCGCTTAGCGGTCGCGTGTCGTTTGACCATGCCTTAAGCGCCTGTCTGTGTTCGAATCTACGACCTACAAACTCGTAAGCCGCGGCCGTTAGCACTTGGCCACCACTGCTCAAAAAAAGCATACGAAGCTCGTTTTTACAATTTGTCAACTCAAAAGCTTCTTTAACACAACATCCCGTACAAGTGTTGGCCATGAAGAAGCATTTGTGAACACGTTCACGTAAAAACAGAACGCATTCTCATGGCCCTCTTTAACCTTTTGGAGGCCCTGGGTACGTAAGGAACACGGGCCCCCGCGTGTTAGTACCCAGGGCCCAAAAGCTCCAAAAGGTGTATCCTGTGTGGATAAGGGGATTCTAAAATAATTTATTATTAGGAGAATGCCCATGGACAGGAACACTCTTTGTGTCAGAGTGTATCAATCTGCCTAGCCTTTTCTCAACTATGTTGGGGTCGGCATCCAGTCTAACCGGATGTAGCTGAATACTAGTATTTTACATGGAGCGACTGCCTATCTGACTTCTAGAACTGGGCAATGCGATACCCCTTGGTATGGACAGGTTGTCAGAATTTCGGGATTCTGAAAAAAACATTTTTAGGGCAGGCCAGGGCCCCCGTCGATCGCGGGGCCCTTGACACTTGCCCAGAGTGCCCAATGGAAAAGACGGGTCTGCGCATTCACTTCTTCGCCTCAATACAGATCATGTGTTGAGTGAAAGAAGCATGCGCAGCTCGTATTTACAATTTGTCTGCCCGAAAGCTTCTTTACACAACCCCGTACAAGTGCATAAAGAAGCATTTGTAAATAAGCAACGTGTATAAATTGAAACTGTAATTTGTACTACCTACCTACGAAAATTAGGGCAAAGCCGACCCTTCCATAACTCCGGTAAGTACACGTTACCTACATCAATGAAGTCTCGACCCCTGAACTAGGACATTCTGTATAATGGGGTAGAGGTTTCTCCAGTTACATAGATCAACATAAGAAGGCTTAGACTAAATACAATTTTTAAATAATAAAAAGAAAATTTAAATAAAATGGAAAAAAAAACCCGGCCAAGTACGTGTCGGACCACGCACAATGAAGGGTTCCGTAGTTGGAATTAATTTATCCCATGAACAAACTTAACGCTGTAGTTGAAAAACATGTTCTCATATACATTCCAACTGCAAATGTAAGTTTGTACGCGTAATATTAAGAGATTTACCATGTTGTTTTAAGATCGTAGACTTCTAATAGGTTTTTCTGTAATCTATGGGTAAAGAACCATTCCATATTTTATTCATAATTCTAAGTTCAGTAGTTTCGGAGATAGGATAAGGGAATGGTCAATTTTGATAAATTTTCTTAAATATCTTTAAAATTATTTATTTTATAATGATAAAAAATAATTGTGATCCTCGCAACAAGTCCTTTCATTTGATATGTCACACGGTACAGTTAGCTAAACTTTATCATGTGTTTTTAAATTTCTTATTTGCTCCCCAATAGTAACCATCAAATAAAAAATAAATGTGTTACACGTCTATGTTTGGGTCACAGAAATACATATGTGTACCTTCCAAACTTTATCGATCCATTAGATTCGGAGAAAATTGGCCGTGACAGACAGACAGACACACGAGTGATCCTATAAGGGTTCCGTTTTTTCCTTTTGAGGTACGGAACCCTAAAAAAGACCAAAACTTAATGAACAATATAAAATTCTATTAAGAATTAATAATTATAAAAAAAATCGGTTTTAGGATAGAATGCGGGTAGCTTATGTATGGTGAGATAAGTGAATTTGTGTGTATTCTCATTAGGTGAAATTACTGATAAGGCTTTCGGTATCATCGTAGCAATAGCTTTCAAGCCAAAGTATTAAAGGATTTCCCTTTTTATCAGGAAATTGCTCACGTTTCTAATTAGTTTGAACTGGCTTATTAAAACTGGCCGTAAATTAATAAGACTTACTTAGTATGAGACCCATATAATAATTGGCGCTGCTAAATAATGATTTCAAAAAGGCAATTAATCGGAACCATCCCTCAGAATCACAGAATGTTATCACCAAGCCAAGCGCCAGTTCCGCGAAGGCATCCAATATTATAGCTGTTCTTCTGCCGAAACTGAAACAAAACACTGTATTTAATTGTAGATAGTCAAATAATATCAAAATACAATACGGCCGATACCTATATACAGGGTGGCAGGGATATCGACGCTAAAACTCTTACCATGGATTCAGTACGTGAGTCTGAGTCCCCTGCGTTGAAATTTTTCGTCGGTTATTAAAAAAAATGTCAGTTGTTTCATACATTTTAATCGACCTACATACACACCACCAACCTAAATTTTAACATGACCTTGGCTTACCTTTGACGTGCCGCACGCTTTGGTGTTCACCCCACAATCCTCACCAACTTATAGCTGTATCTTCGGAATCATAATGCGACTATTTTTTTAACCTTGGTGACTATTTATGACTATTTCTTGACTATTTTTTGGCGTTTTGATTTTCATGAAGTTTTCAAAGGTGAGGATAGTGTGGTGAAGGACACTGTTTCTACACCTATAATTTATTTTGAAGCCAGGGAGGTGCAATTGCACACTCTTGCTCCCCCATCCCGGCGCCCATGCATGTAAATAGTAGGTAGGTTAGGTAGTAGGTACCTAACTAAGTAGTTTAGTTACTTAGGTGTATCGTAGAGGAAACTATTAATCAGAAGCAGTTGTTTTAACGACCCTGTCTGAGCAGCTTATTGTACGGATATGTAAGTACCTACTGACTATCATTTTGTGATAGCATTGCATGCGTCCGTAGTAACAGCAGTACCCTAATTACTTAATACACGATCAATCAGAATCTGTATCGTATTGAAACAGATTGCTAATCCATTGCATCATAAGTTCGAAAAAAAAATCTGCTCGACACCGTCAATAACGCAATGAATGTTATTGAACTGTCAAAATGAAACAGATTAGTCGTAATCGTTTACGAAAATGTGTTGCGTAATTAGATAGTAGGACATAACCCTTTAATATAAGTATTAGGTATATAGTTATAGTATACCTATATCAACTGCATCGCCCAAGTGTCTTTAGGTAAGTGCTGCTACTGCTGTCAATGTGAAATTGTTACGATAGACACGCTGTTGCATTGTACCTACCTTTAACCATTACTTATACCTAATATCCTACACTATTCAATGAGCAATATGTAGATTTGTAATCACGTTCTGGAAAACGGCTCTAACGATTTCGATGAAAGTTGCAATATAGGGGTTTACGCGGGCGAAAAATCTATCTACCTAGGTCTCATATATGGGAAAATTTGTTTTCTCTATTTTCACCCGATCAGAGTTCGGTCGCCCAGGTACTTAATATTGATGAGAGAATAGCTACAAAGCTTCAAGAATAACCGTGGATACCTACATAGATTACCTACCTATAGGCTATTTCTGATTGATAATTTACGTTATAACTTTTGTTAGAACAACCCTTTTTCTACCAAAAAACATAATTGTTAAAGTATAATAATTGTAATGATTTATTTCATCGACTTGTTTTACGCACAGGATTGTTGCCGAAGAAGATATTTATTAGAAAAACCATTGTTTGCAACATGAAGGTATAATATCAGCAAATATGAGGTAGGTAGTAGGTTTTGTAGTTTCGTATTGGCCTATATCCTAAAAATAAAATGCTTTGTGAATGAATTTCAGATCAAACCGCAAACAACATGTGAGTAACATCATCATAGGTAGGTAGGTATTAGGCCCTATACTTATTATAATGTTACTCACATGTTGTTGCGGTAAAGGATTTTATTTTTGAACATTGACTCAAAAGGTAACAGGAAAAAAAAAGCCAACCAATTTTAAAACAGGAATAACTTGCTCAAACCAGCATGCTGAGCCTCAAAAAATGGCGGGCGCCTTAGGCATCTTACAATATACTTAGTTAGGTATATAACTAAGGGAACTTTAGGGAACGGCTTACCTGTCTGAAACCAATCCGAATATGATAAATCCAAATACCAACCCAAACCGACTAATGATAGCTGTTGACAGCAATTTTAATTTCTGGTCACAAAAGACGAGCCACTGAAAAATAAGGTTAATTCCAGTCATAAACGTGTCGATGTATTTTTTTGTTCATTATAATTATTGGCTAACGAGGGATTATTAGGTAAGTGGGATGCTCTACTTCTTCTCTATTTTATCATTAGATCCTGTATTCCTCAGTAAATTTTTCCTTTAGTAATTGGTGGCCCAGGAAACTTGTAATTTTTATAAAATATTTTCGTGTTACCTTATGCTGGAAACTAAAATGATAGGATAACGTGGATGGTAATCTAAGGGAGATCTAGAAAATTATCTTCCAACTTTTTGGTCTAATTGCTTAAAGACACCATTTATATAGGTAATTACCGTCTTTTGCAGCCAAATAACCCATAAAAACTTCAAATGCCACTTATTACATCTGTAGTCTTCAGTTCCGTTGTGTTTAAAAGTTACAAAACACAAGCTTGAGTTTATTATTTCGAATTCGTTAGGTAATATACAATAGACTTCTGAAGGTTGAAGGAGGAACATGTCTTCGTATTGATTAAACATAGAGAGCATCATATGCGATGTGGAAACTAGTGTCACGAGCCATTGCCAGCAACCGATTTTTCCCAACACATCTGTTGTTACATCTTCATGGATAGTTCCGATCCTACAACAAACAAATCTCTATTTTGTATATGTTCTTTCTTTAATTACTAGTTTTATTAATTAAGAACATTTACGTACACAGACATGGTTTTATAAGTCATTGCCCAACGGAGCTTCATAGATTTTTGTTCGTTTGAAAATGTGACATTTAGGTAAGTGTGTTGGCGAAAATACCGTTATGTAGTGATTCGAGTGATTCCAATAGTGCGCTCCTTGAGATGCAAGTGGACTGGTGTTAAATAATTCATTGCACTCATATACTTATTTCTGAGCAGGTTAGCAAGTCAATTTCTAAGTACAATGATTAACATGTGTGCGGTGTGTTGAGGATACTGGTTATTCCCCTCGTTCTATAGAGAGATTATTCTAAAATTATCTTCCTTGAGAACAAATGGCGCTACTGAGAATCAAGGAGGTACGTATCCTTCCTATATCGTGATCATTATGGCGATAGAAGGCGAATCGTTGCTTAATATATTCAAAGTTGCGTATGCTTAGAATACGATAAAATACTCTGAAGATAAGGCAGGTAGCTGTTTCATAACGACTATATTTTACCGACTGTAAAATACTTATGATCGAACTATTTTCTTTCATAAACATAGGGTTAGCTCCGTCAAGGTCTTATCAGTCAAGTATTCGCGCAAGTTTGATGTTTGTGATAACGGAAGTGACACGATAGAAATATATTTACATATATTTTTTTATAAATGGTATCGGTTATTGCCTGCATGACGAATAATAAAATATGTTTCTCATTGTGTTTTTCCAGTATAGGTACCTACTTATTAATAGAGATCAAACTTGGTAAATGTAATTTATAGCTATGAAGAGCCAAAGAAATATATGTAGGTATTCATAGACATATGCACTTTCTAATGTTCTGGAAATAGTACCTATCTATTGCGTGAATGGCGTCCGACCACGCTGAATATGTCTGAACTGACCTATGTTGTCAGGATGACTGGTAAGATAGTCTATTTGCCCTTGCTTGTGCGTAATCAGTTATGTTCATATCTAATGGTATCAATCATGATTATGATTTAAGTACTTTTCACTCCATTAAGCCTAAATATTAGTAAGGTAAGTAGTTTAGTACAGGCGTAGTCTATATTTACTCTAGTATAGACTGTCCTTGAATTACCCTCCTTTAGAATTTGCTGAAAGATTTGGATCAATAACGAATCTTTATTTCTATCAATCGTCGTTGATAATATGAAATCTATGACTTTATGTTTAATCTGTTCTGGAAACGTTGTAACACACTAACTAAAGGCAATTTGACCTTGATTAGAGGCGTTTCCAGGAAGGTAAAATGATATTTTCGCACTGCGAGGAAGATCGGTAAGATACAGGAACCGGGAACTACTAGTAGGTAACCATGTCCTTGTGGATTTACGCTTGCATCCATAACTGTAACTAATATGATTAGGTACTTAGTATAATCTTACTCATTGTGGTTTCTATGCAGTAGAGTAGGTAGGTGACCAACCAGTCATTCTAAATATAGTAAATACCTATTCTATTAGCTAATTATTTACACTGCCATGTCTTAAACGGACAGTGGCGGCGCTAGATCAAACTTAGACGTCGGCGACATCAGCTTTGCGAGGCCCCTTTCATTTCCATGTCGAAAGAATAATGTTAAATCGAATGTACCGAAATTTAAAGTAATGTATAAATATACCTACTTATGAGTTTGATTGTTAATCAAATGACGATACATAAACAAACACAAATTAAAAAATAGAGGACATTTTCGGCTTTTGGCCTCATTGAATTTTTTAAACATTATTACATAGCTAACATCAGCTGTTAATTCTAATGCAGAAAGTAGAGTGCAAGAGCGAGCGAAGCGAGGTCGAAAATTTAAACACGCCGCCTCAGATGGTTAAAATTAGGTTGTCATCAGGGCTTCCCACACCCTCTCGCTCCGTATCATGGACCAGGGCCGGACGCGAGAGATCACTGCCGCCAATCACCTCCACAAGAACACGGCGGTGCCTCGCCCAAACCGGGCAGACCTCCACCGTATGCTCCACCGTGTCGTCTGGGCGATGCACACAGTGGTGACACCCGGGCGTTTCCTCCCGCCTTATGCGGAAGAGGAACCTCCCGAAACAACCGTGTCCGGTGAGGACCTGCTTCAGGCGGAAGGCGAGGACGCCGTGGCGCCTCTTTAGCCACTCCTCAGAGAGGGGAGTTATCGCCGCAATTGTGGCGTGCCCATCGGAAAGGTTATCTTTTAACCATACATAAAAAAATTGCGAGATAGTTTGTCGTTGTTGACTTAAACAAAAAGGTTTTATTTATTATGAGAAGAATATGGGATGCTAGAGTTAGCGTGGCGAACTCGAAAATTTAGCACCCAGTCTTAGATACTTAGGTAAATTTGAACATTTATACAGAAATTGTTTATTTTGTCGATCTTTACAGATAAGTTTGCAAATGAAGAAAATGTAAAACGGAAGGGCGAGCGAAGCGAGCACGAAAATTTTTGCATGCTACGTTTATATTTTGTACGTTATAGTGGGGCCTCCAATTACAAACTGCTTCTTTGTTAATGAACATATTTTGGCCTTGTTTGGGATTTGATTAAAAAGTACTTCTCTAGATTTGGGGTCACCAGGACGGGAGCCAGGAGGAAACTTTTAAAAAGTTTTTACGAGGCGCCCGCGCCGCCATTGGAAACGGAGACAATAGCTTTCAAAACTGAACCATTTTATTGTTTTGATATTTTTTGTCATTCCGTTCAATACGTTGTTTGTGGCGAATCTGGGAATTGACGCGGTTCAGACGGAAATATTATTTTAGATGCTGCTTTATGTTCCTAAAAATAAATTATGTGTGACAATTGCACGAATCCTCTGTTTCTACCTTAGTTTTGGCAAATTATGGGATATCTCTTTACAAAGCTTCACCAAAGTTGATGAACACATTATGCTTTCCAAGTTATGGTCCTAGCTACGGTCTACTCTAATCAAAAGGATAACACGAGGTTACAGAGATTGGTGCGTACTCCCTAAGGAGTCAGAGATAAATGGTAAACTTGCTCTCGATACCAATATTGATCAGTATACGGTATTCAGTACAGAATACAGTGTTTAGATTGCAGGATGATATCAGATATTTTCATTACTAATATTTATTATACTGACTATCTACAATTAGGTACACCGAATTGTTTTAGTGATATGTAAATAGTGTGATTTTATTTCGTCTACTCCATTTACAAAAAACTGCTTGATAAACTGAGCTGGAACCCAATTCCACGCCTAAGTAGGTATGCTATCAAAAAGGAATTGTATTGAGTTTTTCGTTTGACGTTACATTTTTAGCCCATCATAAGAAGTTAGTACGACCTATTCAAGGCCAGTCCCTAGTTTTATTGTGATCGCATGAGGTTATGTTTATTTTTATTACTAGAGTTTTCTGCTTAATTTATAAGGTATAAATACAAATTTATTAATAAGGTGGTCCTTAACATACCTATGATATCTTGCAACTGCTGTAAACGAAGATTGCAAAGTTCATACGTAGGTAGCCGAATAGGTAGGTAACGTGTGTTGTATCAATTGAATTACGATAAACAGTGTCGACGATATCATTCATTTAGGCTTGTGCAGACCAGCGCGACTTGTCGCGCGACGCGACTCAAACAATGCAATTCCTAAGAAAACTGTACGGTATAACAATAACCGGCGTCGCGTCGCGCGACAAGTCGCGCTGGTCTGCACAAGCCTTTATGCAGGCTGATAATGACGGTAGCAGCAAGATGAGGCTGTAAACTGTAACATAACAACAGTTACATCACTGGAATGTTTCAGTTATTCAATTAATACTTTTCCTTCCTTATAAAGACTATTAAAACTGCTGTGGCCTGAACTGTACATTAACCGTTTCTACAATTTGGATTACGTCAGTAACTTTTCTTGAGGCAAGTGTTGAATCAGTGTAATATAGAGTGCGCTGCGGCGCTGGCAGTGATCACCGAACTGGCAGATATGGCCAATGCAGATAAGAGGTTAGATTTTTTTCGCGCGATTGCGGTAACCGACTCGCGGCCGGCGCGCGGCGCCACGACGCGACGCTTGCCATCCATTCGCTCGTCCGCCGGCACGCACGCCTGGCGTTCGCCTGCACTACTCACGCCGTCGCGCGTTTAACATTACTCTACCATCAATGGTGCTTGTGAATATCGTTACAGAACTCCGACAAAACCACTCCTGCGCCGGCAACCACCGCCTTCACCATGGACAAGGATCACGCGTTAGAGGAAATGATGGGAAAGCTCGGTGAGTGCTCGATCTACAACGTGCTAAAACATATGGATGCTTACAATTTACAACGCTGAAGTTCGGAACCCTTTTAAATTGAGCACCTATTGGTACATTCTTTTTTCGTTCTTTCGTACGGACAAGTAGTGCAAGTAACGCTTATTGGCCTCGATTTCGTTGTAACTGGTCAATCTTGTCTTGACTGAGAAATGTGATCAGTGTTGTAAGTGTAAACCTTCATGTGACTGAGACGTAAGTTTAATAGTTGCCGCGCTTTCCTTTCTAATTGATCACATCCTCAGTGTCAGCTGCATCGATGATATTAAATAGTACTTACTTAATGCGAAATACCGTCTGTAAACTTGTTGGTATGTACGGTCTAAGGATGTAACTTAAATAGCTCTTGATTTTCTTGTTACATTAAAATCCGGATTTGAAAGATAGTTTCTGAAAGCGCAACTCATATCAACTTTTATGATACCTACTTACAAAATATTTTGATAAACGCTGTAATGTTTGAATTATGATAAAGTCTGTGATACAGTGTTGTAATAAGTATTTTTTGTACAAAGTTCGGTCGATTACCTAATATATGTAAATATATGTACAAAGGCCCTGTAAAAATGAAATAAATTATTAGTAACGCAGACTAATGAGCTATGTTGCCGACACCCTTTTTGGCACTCGTGAAGTACAATAAGCTTTTCCGTTATTGCAACAAAAATAACGCCACTTGGCACCGCAAACAGTACGCGCATGTAAAACAAATACCGAGCGAGACGTACCTAATACGCGCGTTGGAAATAAAACAATTTTCAAAAATAAATTAATGGTTTATTTTATGTAATGAATATATTACATAAGTACTACAGACTTTTCGATTTGTTTAAAAGAAAACTTCACTTTTACGCACTCAATTCGAATACAAACTCAATTCCGATGGAACAGCGTGACTGATTTAAAGCGCGTAACGTAAACGTGGGAAATTGAATATTTTCTCGCATCAACACGGAAAATAAATTAATATTTATTATGCGACTCACTTTCTTTTAAACATGAACCTCACGGTTAATTCCAAGACATTTTCGATTCAAAAGCGTAACATGATATTTAAGAGTAACAACCATGTTCTAATTGGACACTAAGTATGAATATTAGTACATTCAGTAGGTATTATAGATTTTAACAATGCTAGTGTTCAGAAAGTAGGTATTCATGTAAATTCTGTCAAATGCCATAGCATAACATCGCGTGACACCGGTGACCCTGTATTGTACTGGATCGGTACTGCAACAACGTGCCACTGTACTAATTATGCTCAGATAACCTAAAACAACTGTTAATGCGATAAAAATCATTAATATATCGCGGGTAGAATTATCATTGTTATACAGTTGTCAACTCAGATAATTGTATCTACTGATAATTAGTAAGCTTTCATTTGTTTCTCTAGGTATTGCATTATTTAGTCGCTGCACGCGATGAACTTACAACACTTACCCATAATTTTCTTAATTTTGTACCTACCGAATCCTTAGTTGTTAATACCTTTTTAATTACTTTGTTACGAGTTGAAAATATCAATAATCAATAATCACCTCATAATGAATACTTATTTATTCTTAATTAGTAGGTAGGTTTGTCATAATTACTTATAAGTGACTACCTCATTAACCTTCAGGAAATTAATATCGATAATCTCAGTTTGTGAACACTTTAAACAAAGCATTCAATCTACTAGGTAGTCTACGTGTAGGTAGCTGTTGGTTAGTGATGCAGAGTTCGAATTCAGAACCGTTGCCACCGATAATCATGTTAACTACTGCGCTATACTTTCGGTTCATCGCAATCCGCAAAGAACTTATTTGAGGAATTGTTAATTTATAATATTCTAGCGACGAACAACGTTAATATAAATAGGTAAATGTTGTTGTGGTCTTTAGTTCTACACTACACACCACTTTATGTGTTTATGCTATTATTAGCAACGACTACGTAATGTTTACATTATTATAGTCCCGATTGCACCCGATGCACTTCGTGCACTCAGTTTCAGTGATCCACGCGGTCACGCCTAAACACAAAAACGTCGATATTGTATCAAAGACAATATTAAATCGAAGATTATTAAACCGTAGAATAGATGAGGTATTTGTACATTCTTGTTCTATTATCTCACAAAACAAGTTTTACCAGATTTTTTCACTATTTATTTTACCATCCATGGTCTATGATAATGAACTGTATTAAAATAGAGTAGGTAACTGGGTATACGTTGAACTTTCGATGATTTATATTGAGGTAATTAATTACCTCGGCGAATCATCATGTCAGTTGACCACCGACACCTGCACGCGTAGTATGACAACCATAGAAACGAGTTTTCTACGGGTTTGTCAACGGAAGAATAGCCAAAATGACAGATTGTGATTGTATATCTGTCATTTTGTCTATTCTTCCGTAGACAAAACCCGTTTCTATTGTGGTCATGCTAACCGTGCTGGATAAGTCAACGTGGCTCGATTCATCATCAACGAAAACAATACGGTAGGCGTGCTTGTGACTGATCACTGTAAGGTAAACATAGTGCGGCGATACAACTACTATATGTACTATTTTTATTCTGCTACATTTTCATATGAGTACATGACCTTCAACCACTGAAAATATGCCTCTAATAGAGCGCTACGATGAGTGGTTCCAGGATTATTTTACGAAGGGCTTTCTGATTTGTTAGATATGCATGCTCTGAATAACACAAATGCCTCTTACTTTACCTCGAATAGTGATAGGATGCCCTTTATTTAGCCGGAAGGCTGGCCGGATACCACACGGCAACATCACACCTCGATAATCACGTTGATAAGTTAGCAATTTCATAACAAATCGGTATGTGTCGGCACTGCAAGTACTGCAATATTCCAAACCAAACCATGTTTATGTACACGCGACTTTGATGAACCCTGAGTAACATTTGGACTTCGCGGTACTATTTTCAGAACTCATTGGAATAGCCATTAAAGATGTAACACTGTAACTTCGGCTGATACAATTATGCAAGACTTTTATCTATGCAATTAGATAGTTAGATAGTGAGGTTTTGTTACGTATTCAGCTATTATCTAGAAATGTTTTATCTACACTAGTACCTACATTGTATCTGTTCATAAAGTCGTGATTTATCGATTCAATTTGATTTCTATGATATACTGCACGATAATGTTAGTAGTTAGGTAAGTATGTACGTAACATGTTTTTATTGATTTTTAAGTAGTTACTACGAATGAAATTATAAGGTAGACTGAACGCTTTAACTGCTCTATCTGACTATAGGTCCATTAAAACAAATATTTTTCAGAATATACACTGTGCCACAAAAGCAACGGAATGATCTTGAAGTGTTAACGGAGACATTATTTAAAGAATGGTAAAATGTTTTAAAATAAAATCGTCGTCATTCAGCCGGCCGACACGATAGTCAGCTGATATATTACGTAGACACGGTAGTTACTACGGGAACATTTCGGAGGTGTGTCAGACTACGTAAACAGTAAACACCAATATATCAAAAATAATGCGCAAGTCCAATTTGAGGCACGTGTAGGGTGAAATAATGTACCTCCTCTCTATTGTTTTCACTGTTTTAGAACTGCATCATCTTTCTGTAAATATCAGCTTGTAAACTTCCACAACTGACTTTTCGTGGGACCAGGCCTATTGTATCATAAGGATATATACTATCAATCTGCCCAGCCTTTTCCTAACTATGTTGGGGTCAGCTTCCAGTCGGGTTCCAGTTTAGGTCATAAGCATTTATTCAATATACCTAAATATTTCGATTGTCACACTGGGTTAAAATAGTTGTCCCAGGTCTTAGTCATCTTTTTGATTTGTTTCCTAAATTCGTTTTCTAAAACAGTTTGCCTGATTAGCTAGTTACTTTATATATACGATTAAAATGATTATAAGCCACATTGTACTTTGGCCGTCGTAGAATTTTCCATAATCATTAACATATAAATCAGAAAGAAAAACCAATCGATTGTTTACGGAAATATTCCACAAAATATTTTCATTTCAAGCGTACAAGTAAATACATTTTTTATAGACAGAAATACATTAAAATACTGACTATAATTGTTACACGCGATTTTAACTTAACTTATGGACGCCTAAAATTATTAGCAAGAAGATACTTACATAGTTGTTCTTAGACACTTGTAACTCTTGTAATTTCATGTAATTAGGCAAGAATGTTTCCTTATTTACACGTTAAGTGAATTGTCTTCACTGGCTAAGCGCTAATGAATGCATTCCACTTTAAAAGGTTTAAGTGTTCGTTAAGTTTACAGCTAATTGTGGCTGCATGTCGTTTACACTTAGGTTTACGAATAATTAAATATGACCTAGGTGACTATTTGCATTTTATGTTGTTACTTTCTATTTATAAATAATTGTTGGTGATGTTTATTGGTAGAGCTAATCAGCTAACTATATTTAATTACCAACGTAGCATTTTTATTTTATGACATTAAGTCTGCCTTGTTAAGACAACCATTGTAGGTATGTTCATAAAATATTAATAAACTAATAAATAGTACTTAATACAATTGATTTAAGATAGAGTACCGAATTAGTAGATATAGGTATCTACGGGAGCGTCTATTAAGGCTTGTGTAAAACGCTTTGAACATTTATATTAATTATTATAAATATTATAATAACAGAAATTCCACCTCGACTTGTGGAAAAATGCTTCACCACCTAAGAGGTGGTGAAGCATTTTTTTTTGTTTTCAAGACCAGACAGACATCTCACCACTGTTTTCATTCCCAATTTCTTCAGTAATTGTATACATATATGCTAATTATGCGATACACTATTGTTGCTACAACTAACGCTTTGATTTGTATTATTGTCGTTGTTTTTGAGCCTACCGTCTAGAGAGCACAGATATTTTCAATGTGTTCCGATTTAGCTGTGCCACTTTTTCTTCATGGACAAGTTCCATCGGTTTCACGTCCGCGTTTGACACGGTTGCTCTCTGAGTGACATCCACGAAAATAAATTGCATGAATATTTACTTACCGCCTATAATATTGATTTTAGGTTCTCGTCTCATTCGTTCAATACCTACGTAAGTTTGTAAATATGATCTATGATGCAGCTGCGGCTGTAATTCCCCATCCTTCATCGTGATATTTGCTTATAAATATATGCTCAGACAGACTGATAAAGCCGGGGTTCACCGCATGCTTTACAAAAATTACCGCTTTGCCCATTTTCTTCTGCCAAGCCAAAGGAGAGTAATTAAAAAAAAATATGTAAAGTACCTATGAACTTTTTATATTGTTAGCTGTAAGCCAACCAATTAGAATAAAATAAATAAATAAAAACATTAAAGGTCATGTTTTTTCATGGATATATTTTATCATTAGAAGCATAATTATGTGGTTATTTAACTTATGTACAGAATACATAGTTATCTTATTGAATTAGCATATACATTGTGAAACAGCAACATTAGAGAAGTCTGTGGCTAAGTAATAACAGCTGCACGGGTCGATCCATTGATACAATTGGCTAAGCTACGCTTGCCGGGGTTGGTCCATGGATGGGTGACCATCTTTACATACCGAGACTCCGCCGTGCGTCGGAAAGCAGGTTAAGCCGTTGGTCCCGGCTATCATTCGTAGATCTTTGACACTTGTTACGGGTCGTCACAAGCCCGAAAGTCTGATAGCTATTCTTCCCAAGGGGTATCGTATTAGAGGTGGAGGTCAGATAGGCAGTCGCTCCATGTAAAATACTGGTATTCAGCTGCATTCAGTTAGACTGAAAGCTGACCCCAAAATAGTTGGGAAAAGATTAGGCAAATTGACATGCATTGTGGAACCAATGAGGGCGTTTGTCTGTGTCTGTGACTATGTACTTACTTACAAAACTATCTTCAGATATCGTAAAATGCTGCAATTTTGCCAAATAAGCCCAAGTTTGCCTATTCCGTTTAAAACATGATATTTCACGTTTGCTTAGTTTTTCTTCTTTTCTACCATTTGGTAGTAAATTTACATTATTAGGGTAAGTAGGGCAACATATTATTATTTTTTTATATTATTAGGTCCATTACTACTCTGTCATCTGTGCGACAAAAACCGGTGCGAGTGGATGGAAATTTATAGTGTCCTGTAACTTTTGTATGAAAAGTTTGAAGTACCTGCTACAAATTTGACTATTAGCTGTGAAAATAAAATACTTTCATGGCAATAATGTAACTGCCGGGGACAAGAACGGTGTCTCAAGCACACGAAAAAAAAAATACTGAAAAGATCAACATTATATTTATTGAGATATGTATATGCTAAGTTGTGTCTACCTACGTTACCTACAACGCATACCACGTTGGGTGCTTGTCATTCGGAAAAACAACAGTATTTATAAACATTTGAACTTTACCTGGCAAGGCATAAGGTCTGTTTTCCATTTAAAACTCATTAAACGCTGTAATAATAAATAGGTTCAAAGATACGAACAAAAAACGTCAAAATCCAGGCAGAGTTCCAGCATTTTACGGTACCTGAATCAGTAATTCAGTAAATTGGACTAGATGGTTACGTTACATATATAGGTATATTAATAAGACGATAATAGAGCAGAATGTATGTCAGATAATTTGGTCCACACAAAATATCACAGATTTCTCCAACCAGCTACGCATAATTTTTTGAATAACATCTCCGGTGCCCTATTTTTAGTCACACACAATCTCAACAATATTTTAATTTGTTTTTGTACGAAATGCGGAATGGTAATTTGATTGTAAGGGAATGAATTCTGCAAGACGAAGAGAGAAGAAAAATACAAAGCAAACGACCTTCTGAGAATGTTTCTTACGAGTCGTTTATTTTTGTCGCATGTCGAAATCACTGAATTATTGTATGCCCTCAGTTCGGTGACAGTAGAATGTATAAAAAAATTAAAAATAATAAATTCATTCTTACACGAATACGTGTTCAAAAAGGCGTTTGCTTCACATAAAGAGTGTGTAGTTATAGTGAACTGCATTCTTATGATTGCTTCACCTAAAAGTTGGCAACGTCGCAAATAGCTGTCAAATATTTACCAGTTTTGATTAATTTGGCAATAATACTGTATGGAAATATGAAATGTGGGTAAAGAATGAACTAAAATATTGATTATGAAAAGCAATAATTAATATCGTAACACCGAATATTTAGTTTAAGATGTAAAAAAAGTATTGGGAAACTTTCCAATTGAACTGTTACAACATCAAATTCAGTGTTATAATTGTAATTCATTATTAATATTCTAGTTAGCCACATTTCATATTTCCATACAGTAATATTGCCAAATTAATCAAAACAGCGAAATATTTGACATCTATTTGCGACGTTGCTCACTTTCAGAATAAACGCTCATATTGCGTGTACTTTGTCTGGAACGGTTTAAAATGGCGTAAACGATGTTCCGCCGGTGACCTCCAATTTACAATTTAAGTATGGCCGTAGGTAAGCTTCGGTTAATTACACCAATTCCAAGAATGTAATATTCAGATGATATGTGGGAGTTACCTGTGGCTCTGTACCGACTGTACCGAGACGCTGTGGACGACTTTCACATCATCTATTTTTGAAATTTGACACGTAAGCCAAATACAACGGATTACCTATATACATATAAATATACCGATGTAGGTACTTGGTAACACAGGGACAGATACTGTATTGTTTACTATATGCAGAATTAATCATCGAAAGATTACTTGAATGGAAATATTTTAATATTAAAACCGTGACAAACCATTATTGAGGTTCATGTTATCGGTCGCACCACTAGCAGTGTTATCGAGGTCTACATCTGTGTCAATAGTCAGTACCTACGTGTTGTGTGACGTTCCGACCTTACACTCGGTCTACGAAAAGTAGCAAGTCTTGTAGTAACTACTGCACAATGTCATGACACATGTTATTGTTTCTTCTTGTGTTTGCTATCGGCCCCCAGTCTTAAGTCGTGACTAGTAATTTTCCATACAGTCAACACTTAATCGAGACGCGCTATTGTCTTAATTCTAGTCGTATTCGTTTTAATATTTGGTTCGGATATTAAGATTGGTTATCTAATTTTTATGACACCGGAGAGTATTGGCCTTTTGGTGGCCATGTGCTTTTTGGCCTTGGTTGACCATGAAGGCGGTACTACTGATTTCAATTTACACCACTATCAGTTGAACAATCCAATTCTATATCGATTTTAAAACGTTTGAGAGCCCAATTAATGAGTACAGACGTTATTTTGGTAATTGGAGTCTTTGGAGTTCCACAGTTATTTTCTTGTTCTTGGACTCCTGTATCCTAATTGCGTAATACACGATCAATCAGAATCGTTTTGAAACAGATTGCTAATCCATTGCTTTATAAGTTAAAAAAAAAACTGCTCAACAACGTAAATAACGTAATGAATGTTGTTGAACTGTCAAAACTAAACAGATTAGTCGAGATCGTTTTCGAAAATATGTTACGTAATTTGATAGCTGGTGGGTAAACCGACCTTTGTTTGGTTAGTGGCTTTGCATATACAGATATTGTGTTACTAAAATTATTTAGTTATCTTTAGTATAGCAATCTACAAAGTCTATAATGTAGTACGTACCGCTTCTCCTCAACACAGTCTGCGTTTGCGCACTATCCATAGTAATAATCGTAAGTGCATTCGCTCCAAAAACCTGTATTGGGTCATTAAAATTTCGACAGCAAAACTGCCATGCCACTGAAATCTGTAGAGCAAATCAAACATCACCTCAAATAAAGGAATTAACACGTGCATAGAATGTCGCATATCACTCAAGATAATATAATTATTATCGAAATTTCTTCAATTATATGATACTTATTGTTATCTAACCTTAAAACATTACCTAATCTTTATGTTACACAAATATTTTACGTGAACATGGAAGTGTCGCAGATGAACGATGATAAAGGAAGTGCAGCTCTACCTGTGATCCAGGTGTTCATCAAAATTAGTACTCTCATAGGAAACTTAAGTGACTTCTAATGTCTTAACCGTGTTAAGATTGATGGGTTCGTCACTTCAACACGTTCGTTGTGTGAATAATTAAACTAAAGCATGTGATAAGATGCGAGGGGCGTGAGTCGGACAGATCGAGTACAGTGCGGAGGGGTTACGGGTTATCGACGCCCGCGCCGATAGCGGATCGCAGAGCATTGTATACAACGACCCTCATAATGATCGCATTATTCACAAATGTTACATGTACTATCGTATGGTCGAAGCGCCATTTCCCGAACAACGCTACGTTTGATGTCAACTCATATTCATAGTCCGAGATGTTTAACAGCGCGGTCATTGCTAATTTCTATATCGGTATTACGCAACTCCTTTGTCTAAAGATTGATGTCATATATACTTGTCTTAAATATTTATATAGGTGTTGAAGTTATGACTAGTTGGTTATTTTAATTGCCGACAGCAAACATTCCTCTAGATAATTCAAGATAGCTAGTGCGACTAAGTAGTACCTAACTGAGTATATCTAGTACACATTCGGTTAATACTTCATGTGTGAAAAATCCAAAGAAATAGCTGCTTACAAAAAATCGAAACAAACGTAGAATCGGGATGAGATAACGTGTTACTAGAAATATCGCACACTTATAATAAGCACTTACTTTATCAGAAAATCAATGATCTGGATTTCCTTGGTAACAGTCAGATTAGTGTTATTTTGCATTTTTCATAACAGGTGTGATTGCGAGTACCAATATATTTCTGTTAATAGGTAAGAACCGGTGATATTCATTGCGTTACTTATCCTTTCCTAATTGTATCATTCAGGGCTGGCTATATTTAGTCCTCGACTCGATAAGTCGATACGGACGCTGCAATTCGCAGTTCCCTGCTAAAATCTTGTATAAACGTGAACATACTTATAACTGTGATTTTGGACTCAATAAATTCGGTTACGTAAACTTGACTACATAGTTAGTCAATATTTACATAAATACAATACCTACATCCGTAAAATAATGTGGCCTTTGAATGAATAGGTTCAAGGCATTAGCATCGATCACATCACAATTTACTTCCTTTATAACGAGTCTGCAGAACCCTAGGCCCACGGGCCACCGAATGGCCCGCCAACACATTTGCCCGTCAAAAGCTATCATCTGGCGTTAGACTTTTAAGAACAGATTTCAGGTCTTCAAACTAGGTCTAAAAATATTCTTCCTAGATTCCTAGACTTGACTTTATTATTGACCTCTGATTTGTCGCCAAATATTGATAAGCTGTTAGGATAAAAACTGTAAGTAAGGTAAAGTTTTGTTTAATTTTACTAGCTAGATATACGTATATACAATAACTGTAAGCAAGTTTTACTAGATGGCCCGCCGGCTGACACGGAACCAAAGTTATGGCCCACCTTCTAAATTGGTTGGGCACCATTGTTGCTTTATAAGATCAATAAGTATTTAAGACTAACTTTCGCCAGCGGCTTCACCCGCATGATATCTTTATAAATTATAGCCTATGTTACTCACTGATAATATAGCATTCTACTGGTGAAATATTTTTTTCAATCGGTCCAGTAGTTTTTGAGTCTATTCATTACACACAAAAATACAAATATTTTCTCTTTAAAATATTACTGTAGACAAAGTAGATTCATTAATAATTAACAACAAAATATAGTGAACATAAAAATATTATAATTATTACAAAATGATTCTGTGGTATTCGTCCTTGTTGAGGATTTAAGAATAAATGATCATAAAGTTATTCATTAATCATTTACTAAACGTCTGCTTATAAATGATTGACGACAAAATAACATGGTTAATGTCTAAAATTATAATATCAGCATCTAATAATCTAATTTCCGGTTTTCATTGATCCTTTTTATGACAATTTTGGTTCATTGAATGAATGAATTCATGGATAATTTTGCATTTCTCTCTTTTTCAGTTCACTGAAACAATAATGAGCAAAATCTAAGCAGTAATAATGTGCAACATTGATGAAAAAAATCAATTAAAATGTGTCGTGTTTTCTATATCTTTACATAAGTTAAGAATCTTTTACGATGCGTAACGTGTAGGTACTTATTAAAATCAATCATCGATTCATCGCTCTACATTTGAAAGCACTTTCCCATGATTGTTGCTATCGTATCGTATCTTATCTATAAAGACAATATTTTCTTAACCTACATATAGTACTAACCGAAAGAAATGCCACCTTCGCGATAGATTATTTATAGCTCTACGAAAAGTAGGAAACTGAAAATCAATAGTCCAATGTTTGATGATCTATTTTGGTGTTTCCAGGTGACTTCGGGCGATACCAATGTTTCCAGTTCATCCTGCACATCCTGGCGGCCATGACGGCTGGCATGCACATGCTGTCTCTAGTCACAGTCGCTGCGGTACCAGAACATAGGTTAGTTTCTCACCGACGTCCACTACATGGCCAGCGTATTATGGGTACGAAGTGGCGTCGATAGCAAGGACAGATATTTGGTGAAGAACCATCACTTGTTTTTGTTGACATCAATGTGTTGAATTATGCAAAATGTGAGACAACACAAATTTTTGCATTTGTGCATAAGTCAACACCGTCAACACAATCATCACTCTGCAAATGTATTTTGTCCCACAATTTTCAAGATACATTTTGTTCAGTCAAATATCTTTCTACGCTTAGAACAGGAACATGCTGTATTACGAGTACGTTGCATGTGCATGGATGGATAGCAGAATTCATAATGAAATGTACATCCTTTTGGGTATTATGTTTTTTTTTTTATAAAATTAATTTTATATACGGTGGCTCAGGGCAAATGCAACTGCATTTATAATCGTGTAAAGTCCTATTATATTATTTCTTTATAGATTTTCTCCAAATGATATTGGTGCGTATGGTATGGGTCTTATAACATTAATTTGCTTTTGGTTACACAGCGTGTACAGTTTTGCTTGATCAGGAGGATGGTGGGCAGTCGGGTCTGCTTTGGTGTTCGTTATTATATCTACAAGAACTGAGTGATATTATTGGTGCCGTTATACTTATGTTGGTATACTGAATGTAAGTACATACTTTTGTAACGTTTACATATGTTTGTCTCTTGGGCTATTGGTTTGCTAAGTATGTCGCTTTATCTAATACTTTATTCAGTATCAAAACCATTATTTTTTCTTTCATCATTAACAAATAACATTATGGTCTTCGGTTTCGAATAGGTTTATTATATTGTTTCCATATTACAGATAAATAGCTGCATATAAATGTTGTTGTATATCAAACAGAACTGATAAAAATTGATATTGTAAGAAGACAGGTGATTGTTTGCCTATAATATCAATTAATTTCAGGTCCTGTGCCCTTTTGAAGTGATTCATTGTAACAATCACGAAAGAGGGTATTTTTAGCTACTTGCAGTCTTTTAAGGAGAGGTCTATTTTCAGTATTTTTTTCGGAAGATTGGAGAGGTTAAGGTAGATGCAAATATAAATAAGCACAAGAAAATATGTTTTCGTATGGTCCTACCCCTCCGTAACTACTTACTTGACTCTACAGTCAATACAAAAAACATGTGAATTAAATTACTATCTTTAATCATTTAATTATTTACCTATTATAGGTACCAATTTACCTATTATAGGTACCAATTTACCTATTATAGGTACCAATTTATCTATTATAGGTACCAATTTATCGCATCAATAACACATTTTGGAATAGCGAAAAATTTACCAAGAATAAAAATTATTGGTATATAATGTACACCTAGTAATGATTAGTTAATGATTATTTACTTAGTAAGTGTTATGATATCCTTAATTTCATGTTCGTAGTTCGTTTTCATCGAGCATAAACTGTAGTATGCTTGATTTATTACAAACCGTAGAAAAACTTGTGCTTCTTTGCTGTTCTTAGTTGTAACACACGCCTTTTATTAGTATAGGTAAATAGTGCACTATCACATGTCCTTAAACAGGTATAACAACATTTAGGAGTATGGAATAAGTTATAAAACTGCAACTAACCTAATGCACCACGCACGCTCGGCACGAAAATAATACTAAAATGATGTGAGAACAATAAAAGTACCTTTTTTGAATTTCAGATGTTACCTGCAAGGAATAGACAGTGCAAACCATACAGAGCCGTTTAACTCGTCATTGGTCCAGGAAGCAATCCCGCTGAACGAGCATGGCAAACTAGACTCTTGCCAGATGTACGGAGAAAATAAAACTCTAATAGAGTGCCAGTCCTGGGTCTACGATACTCAATATTACACGTCATCTCGGGGTATTGAATGGGATTTCGTGTGCAGTCGGCGCTGGATGGGAGCCTCAGCACAAACCGCATACATGTTTGGCGTCGTGGCCGGTTCGCTTATATTTGGACGAATGTCTGACAAGTTTGGAAGAAAAAAAGCCTTCCTTTGGTCTGGGGTCTTACAACTCATTTTAGGCACATCTGTTGCTTTCGCCTCCGACTACTATTCTTTCGTAGTGCTTCGATTCCTTTACGGTATCTTCGGATCGGGCTCATATATAGCTGGGTTCGTATTGACAATGGAAATAGTCGGCCCGAGTAAGCGTACTATATGCGGTGTGACGTTTCAAATCATGTTTGCCATTGGCATAATGTTGTTAGCCGCTTGGGGATATTTAATAGATAATAGATTCTATTTGCAAATAGTATATGGGTTACATGCAGCAATATTGCTTCCTCACTGGCTACTTATGGATGAATCCCCAAGGTGGCTCTGGGCGCAAGGGCGCGCTCGTGAGTCTGTCGCTATCATAGAGAAGGCTATGAAATTCAACGGATCAACTGACCCGATAGACACTGCGTCATTAGTATCCCACTGCAAAGCAACATGTGCGAAATATACAGACGAACATTCCGCAGGAACTAGTGACTTGTTCAAAACTCCAAAAATGATGCAGAAGACTTTGATTATTTGCGGTTGTTGGTTCGTCAATTCGGTAGTGTACTATGGTCTGTCACTAAATACTGGTAAACTTAACGGGAACCCATACTTCCTCATGTTCTTAATGGGCGTCGTGGAGTTGCCCAGCTATGTTCTCATTGCATACTTTTTGGACCGCGTGGGGCATAGAGCACTCATCAGCACCATGATGTTGTTAGGGGGGATCGCCTGTCTAGTCATTGTTGCTCTACCTCATGGCTCTACGTCGACCACAGGTATCGTGATGGTAGGAAAACTATTTATATCAGGCTCCTATTCTATTATCTACAAGTATTCGGCGGAACTGTTCCCGACTGTAGTGCGCAGTTCTGGAGTGGGACTGGGCAGTATGTTTGCTAGTGTGTCGGGCGCTCTGACACCACTTATCAATTTGCTGGACACACTTAATCCAAAAATACCTACCATACTTTTCGGATTTCTGGCTTTGCTATCAGGATTCTCGACTTACTTCCTACCTGAAACAATTGGTAGAAACTTACCTCAATCATTGGAAGACGGAGAGAAGTTTGGTGTCGGTGACACCTGCTTCACAAACTGCAGCGGTCGACGAATGAGCACTGACACCGTGGACTTACCAGAAACAATGGTGCCATTGGAAGTTATGGAAAAGAAACCGTAAGACATTATTGTGAGGTCTGTATATAGGAAAAGCCATCTCTCGAAAATTAAATTATGCGACGTAAGAATAAGCAATATAAGTAAAACGGCAATTTCAATAAGTTATTTCAAACTTAGCCTTATTTTATTGAAACCTGTACAGTCACGAACACCAATATGTATCCACTTAGCAAAATTCAAAAGCGATTTTCGCGTGGAATAACGACTGCAACTTTGACATAAGACCTATTTCATATTAGTGTGGGTTCCAAAATACTATGTTCGTAACAATATAAAATTATAATCACCACAGTAGGAGAAAATCACTTGTTAAAGTTGCTAAGTGTATACATATTGGTGCTCGTGAATGTACGTAAAGCTTGCATTTTAAGAACTTTGCTCAACGTTTTATCACTTTACGAGTATATTGTGTTACTGGTTCTATTCCAACACTGCGCTATTTTTTATATTCCGAAGTCTTTCTTGTTTTATATAGCTGTTACTGTTTTGCAAAGAATATAGATTTTAAGTGTTTATGTACGTAATTAGATTACTGTTATATTTTATAGTGTCTAGTCAAGAGTTAATCACAAGCAAGGCGGGTTCATGTCATGTGAACAGTTTTGCTTAAGACTGGATGAGTGTTCTACTAACAACTAGTTTTCGTAATGCGGAAATATCTAACAGGTAAATAGCATATTTTTAATAGATTATTAAAAAAGTACAATTAAATGTACACACGTGGCATATAAAACTAAGTACAATTCTGCAAGTGCGTACTTTTTGTTTTTGTGTAGGTATATCTATTGATTAATGATCAAGCACATATCTAATTTGTGTCAAAGTCAAAACGTAGAAGTTTAAGAAGGCAACGAAACCATTTCGTATTATCACGCCAGCTACAAGCATTAGTTTATCACCTACTTAGGTAATTATTGTTAAAAAATTATAGAAAGCCCTTAGGCATTCGAATGTAGGTATAGCAATACGAAATGGCTTCTTGGCCGATTCGCACGAATTTACTCGCCCGAAACAGGCAGATCGTCACTTTTAAATAAAATAAAAACTACGAAAGGAACCTATAATATATTAATAATATATGAATAATATATTATTGGTTCCTTATTAATAATGAGGAGCTCGTGGCTAAGTACAAGCCGCACTGGTCGGTCCATCAGGTTAAGCTACGCTTGCCGGGGTTGGTCAGTGGATGGGTGATCATCTCTACATACCGAGAATCCTCCGTGCCTCGGAAAGCACGTTAAGCCGTTGGTCCCGGCTGTCATTCGTGGATCTTTGACAGTCGTTACGAGTCGTCAGAAGCCCGAAAGTCTGACACCAGTCTTACCAAGGCGTATCGTATTACCCAGTTACTGGGTTGTGGAGGTCAGATAGGCAGTCGCTCCATGTAAAATACTCGTATTCAGCTGCATCCGGTTAGACTGGAAGCCGACCCCAACATAGTTGGGAAAAGGCTAGGCAGATTGATTGGTTCCTTATTAATAATATATTTGCCAATTGTGAAAAGTGACGATTGGCCCGTTTCGGGCGAGTAAATTCGTGTGAATCCACCAATACAAGGTATTGGTTGCTGGCAGCAAAAAGTCGAGCTAATGATATAGGTACACAATTATTTTAGATGAAAGATACCTAAAGGTAAAAATAAATATGGGCTTTTTTTGTTTGCAGACTGTGTTGATAAGTTTGAACTTTATCACCCGGTTTCTGTGAAACGAAAATCAACAGTAACGTGACTTCACTTGGTAGGAGTTTAATTTTGACACGTCGCTGTCGGCGTTGATTTTCATTACAGAAACCAGATTTAAGAACCCGCATCATTAGGGCATTTTTGCTACTCGACCTGAAATGCACAGCTTGAAACTTGAGCCCAAAATAAGTTTGGTGAATTTAAAGGTCCTGCAAAGCGGGCAAACCCTATCAGTTAGGTATCAGTTTTTGACTGTATCAAACTTTAGGTATTTCACGGATCGTCAATAGTGCGTAATATTTAATATTATCATTTTTGAATGTGGTCGACTGTTGTTTGTTCCGTATTTACCTACCTAGCTAGTCATTATGGCTAATCAAAATACATGTTTATGTCGCAGCGTAATAATTCTAATAATAGATAGGAAAACATGTTTTTTTTTATATTAGGTAGTTTTTATTTACCCAGGGCTTGTGGCTGCGGGGCTTGTGGTTAAGTAATAACAGCCGCACGGATCGATCGATCTGGTAAAGCTACGCTTGTCGCGGTTGCTCCGTGGATGGGTGACCATCTTAACATACCAAGACCCCTCTGTGCCTCGGAAAGCACGTTAAGACGATGGTCCCGGGCGTCATTCGTGGATCTTTGACAGTCGTTACAGGTCGTCACAAGCCCGAAAGTCGAACAAAGGGGTATCGTATTGCCCAGTTACTGGGAGGTTAGATAGGCAGTTGCTCCATGTAAAATACTGATAATCAGCTGCATCCTGTTAGACTGGAAGCCAACCCCAACATAGTTGGGAAAAGGCTACACAAATGATGATACTGAGTTTTTACACAGATTAAATGATTTGCTGAACATAATAATCAGTTACGTTAAATCTAACCTTTAGAAAGAACACTTGCTCTTGGATTTCGCTTAATGTTGGACAAGTCTTTAAGGTTCTATTTATTAAAATAAATCTGACTTGATTAGATATTACCCTGTCACATACCTAACCAAGAAAGTGGCATACTATGCTCAATACAACACTGCCAGTAGGTGCTCGAAACATTTTGTTAATAACTGTAGTTACGTAAGCTATAAGCATCAGCGTAATTTATTAATTTTTATGCAAATAATAGATAACTACTTAAGGGTATTTTATAGCATTTAGACATTAACGCGCATATATAGTCATTTACCTGTAAGGCTACATAAAAAAAACATATAATGTATGTTGGTATTGGATTTTATGTCCGATACTTTAATAACACTTCGCTTTTCTTTACTCAGTGATCCTTAGATACAAATAATTATTTTTAATCGTAAATAACCTTGCTTACAATAGGTATAAAGTAGGACATGTTTATACAAGTCAATAGCTACTATATACCATCAATGATACTATCTGACTGCCCATCAACTAACATGTTTTACACTTTATGCAAATTGACGACATTAAACACGTCGGTGACACTGGTCGCATAACTATGAGGTTTACTATTAATAGTTGGATTCAAATAGCTTTAGTCAGTTCCTTTTTATATTTTATTAACTTAAGTTCAGAATATGCCTGTGAACTAGACTGATTTAAAGGAAAGTTATGCAATTTTTTTACAGATTATACTTAACTAATATTGATTCTGATGCTAAGCGCACGTGGGAAGGTGTTCATATCTAAGTGTCAAGATATTACTTTTATTATAAATATCAAGTTTAAAAACAGACAAACAGGTACCTATTAAAAGATTCGCCAGTATTATTAAAATGTACATAATTATTTTGTACATTTTGATGGTGAAGGCTTAGATTTATTTAAAGACGTATAAAAAAGAACAAAAGTTATTTATGGCGGTTCTTTTTTATTGAATATAGCTATTTATCATTAACAGATTGCCTCTACCAAGACTGAAAAGAGAGTAAAAAACAGGTTTATTTAATTAAGACATTTTATAAGGAAATACTAAAGGTACACGCAGTAGCCTATGTGTACAATTTTGCAGCATGAGTTTGTAATAAACATTCCTTAACTTAACACGCTAGGTCTGACCTAAAGGGCCTGGATGCCTACCATGATCTAATTAAAAACGATTCAAAAGCAAGGCATTTCAGTTTAGGTTCTTAAACTGCATCGCTTCAAAGTCGTACCATGACGTCCAATAAGCTCAGCGGCATTTGGATCGTTAAAAGTGAATGAAAGATCGCAATCTTTGGCTGAACCGCGCGGCCGCGTTTGAAACGTTTTTGGTGAAAACGAGACAACGCTATTATTGTCAAATAAGTTTGTTTCGCGCACATTATTTAGTGTCAGACACGTTCAGAAGCAAGTAACATTTTATTTGTTCTTAACTCAGTATCATTACTTTAAAGTAAAACATACACTCAACAGTTTTTATTAAGATTCCACGTTAATACGGTAACTATTGTTAAAATAATTCTTAGTCAAAGTAGATATTTATTTACTTTTTGCTATTTATTAAGTATACGAAAAAAAATTTTTTATTTCGACGTAATAAAACAAATTATGTTTCTGTTTCGAACGTACCAGAGTAAACAAAGTTGTGTGAGTTGAGTTGGGGCATAGTGGGCATAGTGTGAGGCAGAATCTTCCTCAAAAAACTCAAATAAAAGTAGTTCATCAGAAATCTGTTAGAGAAAAACGAATGCGGTTAAAAAAGGCATATAAAATAGGTATTTTAGACTTTAAAAGAAAGATTAAAGCTCACTTACATTGGTTTTGGTAAAATTCCACTAAAACAGCACTAAAAAACTTTATTTTCGTCAATAATTCACCAAACGTTTCAGTTTATGTTAGAGAAATAGTAACTTTTATTGAATCGCTTATTTTGACAGTTGAGCGTTTCAGTTGAGCGTTTCAGTTGAGCTGCTATAAGGACGTCATGGTACCAAACAAGAATGAATGAAACAAAAACTTGCGACTCAGTTTGGGACAATCGCTGTCACATGGCATGGCCTAAAGTAATGACCTAAAATAATGGCCTAAGTGCTGTGATCATCTGACTTAAAGATCATACCTGACTGTGTGCGATTCCTTCTAATAGTTATTTTCAACAAGCAAGAACATACATCGTGAGTAATAACTTACAAATCTATAATTAACTGCTATAAAAAGGAAAATGTGAATTAAAAACTACAAATAAAACCTAGTGGGCAATAGTGGAATCAACGATTTGAACTACGTACCGTTACGAAGAATTGTTCCCGAAATCGATTGTAGATGGCAGCACGTTCTTTGTCAAAAATCAATAAGCTCTATTACTGACACCTACCTGGGAATAGCTGAATATCCAAGTCAGCAGCTATAAATCGAAGCTATCAAATAGATGGCAGCACTTTGTATGGGACTTTGCAGATATCTGGCAGTGGCACCTATCAGTAAATAGCTGAACCTTGAAGCAGCAGACTCGACTAATGAATTAAGGAAATCATTTGAAACAACCGCTTCAGTAGTGACCCCTATGGTGCGATAGCGGTAACACGATTGCATGATAACTCAATCGATACATGCTAATTGTCTCCACACCTAAAAGAAGGCAGCACAGCCATTACCAGTAGTTCCCATCTACGAGTAAACGAGGGCGTTACATACAACGCATAATGGATCTTGAACAGAACATCACATATCGCACTAGCAAACCCCAACGAGCAAGCTCACTTGACGACCTCTCAAGAAGTGGGTCTGCTCTTTTTGATACCACTATGATGAGCCTCCCGAACACGTCACTTAACGAAAGTCAAACAGTCATTGAATTAAATGAGAAAATAATTGAACTCACAAACCAACTGATGAGTGCTAACAATGAGATTGAGAACCTAAACACTGAGAACTTTCGCTTGAAGTCTGACCTCAACAAGAGCTTGAAAGTTGTCGAAACATACAAAAAACTTAGTTTAACAGATAACACAAATCTAACACCAAATCGGAATAAGAAGAGTAAAGCTGGAAAGTCTACCCCAAGCAAAGAAAACAATTCTTTGCAGAAATTCCACCAGGCGACACAAACTGATGATGTAGTTTCACCTGTCAAACTATCACAACATCACGAATCAGCAGTACAATCTGAAGCAGAATCTCGGCATTGTTTACAGACACAAACGAAAACATCTACCCTCGACATGCAAAATAAAACAAAAACGACTACCCCCAACAAGCAAAGTAAACCAATTACTTCAATAACAAACCCTAAACATAAACAAACATTACAATTAGGAACGTCAGATTGTCAGATATGCATCTTGAGTACGAACAACAAGAACAAAGTAAGAAACATAGCAGAAACGACACTTACTAAACACTCTAAAAACATATGTCATTATGTAATGCCGAACTGTCAAACCGAACAGTTATTAAGTGACATTGACAACAAATTAAAAGATTTTACCTGTCATGATTTTTGTATTATATTGATAGGGGAGGAAGATTTCAACTCAACAAAGGACTATTTCGAGCTCGGACTGTATATTCGGATGACCCTACAAAAAACCACACATACTAATATTATACTCTGTGCTCCGACATATAAATTTACTCACTTTAAAACTATGTACAATTGGAGGATCGAATTATTTAACAACCTACTTTATTTAGACACATTGACACATGAGCATGCATACTTTCTGGACTCAAATAAGAATCTGTCAAATGATTATACGATGTTTTCAAAGCGCACTGGAATGATTAATAACTTTGGCATGCATACAATTTTCAAAGATATTGACAACTTTATTCAAGGACTAAAAACATATGACCTATTTACCCAAACTGAAGGCACTTGTAAAATATGCAAAGGTTATAATTTTAATTTAAGTAAAATATGTAAGTGCAATAATGCTAATCCTGAACAAACATTAATGAATGATGATTTTATACAAAATACGACTTCTAACATTGATAGTAATTCTAATTTTTTTCTCGTATAACTATATATTTATTTTACATCAGAATATTAATGGTTTAATAAATAAATCGGATTTATTTGCCTATCACTTACAAGAACTTTCTCATGAAGGTAAGCCATTGGACATGGTTTGCATAACAGAACATAATATGAAGGATGGTGACGATGTTCACCTACATATACCTAACTTTAGACTTGCATCCTCCTCAAATAGAAATTCTCGAAATGGGGGGGCGTGTATTCTAATTAATCATAAACATAAATTTAAAACTATAGATTTAAATGAATACTGCTGTCCTAATTACATCGATTGCTGTGGAATTGAAATAATAGAACACAGGCTAAATATTATATGTATTTATAGATCACCAAAGAATAGCATAGATGCTCTAACCACATTTTTCTATAATTTCGAAGGTATGCTACAAAAAGTCTGCACCAATAACAATAAAAAAATTGTGATATGTGGTGATTTTAACATAGACACTCTAAAAAAAACACGTGTTGCATCACAATTCGAAAATCTACTATTGAACTATAATTTGAAATTGAGTGTTAAACAACCTACTCGGATAATTAGTGGTACATGTATTGATAATGTTATACATAATATTAGGGGCAGTAAAGGTGAGGTTTTAGAGCTGGCTTTATCTGATCATACAGCACAAATCGTGAAATGTCCAGTAAATAAAACATATACAATTACTCATTGGTACTCACTAAAGCGAGATTATAGCTTGGAAAATATAAACAAATTTAAAAATGCTATACATAGCCTAACCTTTAATAACGTTTATGAATGTCTAGACCCTGATGAAGCCTTTAACGAATTTAACATTTTATTTAAACTTTTCTATGATTTATGTTTCCCCATAATTAAAATTAGGATCTCTATTAGAAAGAAACTTAACTGGGTGACAAAAGGTATCAAATTGTGTTGTAAACGCAAGCGAGACATGTTATGGCAATTAAGAAGACATAAAACTACGGAAAATAAAGAAAAACTAAAGTCGTACACTAATCGGCTCAAAAAAATCATCTATCTCACACAAAAATCAAGAAATAACTTTTACATAAATAACTCCAACAATAAAATGAAAGCAACCTGGCAGACCATAAATAAAAATAAATTAAACGGTCCAAAAGAATATATTTCTAAAATAATTATCAATAACAAAGAGATAACGGATCCATTAGAAATTGCAGAAACGTTCAATAATTATTATATTGATTTAGTTCAACCGCTAAGTAATAGTAAAAATCCTGACTTATCATCTATTACCAACACAGCTAAGTCAATGTTTATGCCTGCTACAATACCTATCGATATACACAAAATTATCGGAACCCTAAAAAATACCAATAGTGCAGGTTATGACGAGATTATTACTAAAGTAATAAAAAGTGTAGCTGTGGAAATATCTCCTGTTCTCAGTTTTATTATAAATTTATGCATAGAAAATGGTACATACCCTAAAGAATTAAAGATATCTGTAATAAAACCACTATATAAGAAAGATGACAGACAAAATCCTAAGAATTATAGACCTGTAGCGTTAATTCCAATTTTCTCAAAAATTTTTGAAAAAGTCATTTATAATAACCTGTATCCTTTTCTTGAAAAACATCAAATATTTGCGGAAGAACAGTACGGCTTTAGAAAATGCAAAAATATTAATATGGCAATATATAGCCTGGTAAATAAAGTGGTAACAAATATGGACAGACGGACACCGACGACTGCCTTGTTCATGGATATGACCAAGGCATTTGATTTTGTAGATTTTAATATACTTTTGTCTAAATTAGAAAAATATGGAGTAAGGGGCAACGTATTAAAATTAATTGAATCGTATTTAAAAAATAGGTATCAAGTAACGAGTACAACAAGGATTTGCCAAAAGACAAAATTAGAACTAACGTACCATTCAAAACCAAGAAAAACGAACTTTGGTGTACCTCAGGGTAGCGTCCTCGGCCCACCATTGTTCCTCGTATACATAAACGATATGCCAAGAGTTATTCAACATCCAATGACCTTGTTCGCTGATGATAGTACAATTATTTTCACAGCACAAAATAGGGATGCACAGTGTCATGAAATAGATATAAATCTAAATCTAAACAGGTTAATAACATGGTTAAATAATAACAATCTTAATGTAAATTTAGATAAAACTCATATTATGTCATTTAAACAAAGAATAAATCAAGATAAACTTAATATAAAATACGCTAACAAAACGATAGAAGAAACAAAGCACACAAAGTTCCTGGGACTCTATATAGACGAGAATATGAAATGGAGTAATCATATTGAACATTTAATAAAAAGACTAAATCAGTTCCAGTACGCTTTGCATAAACTCAGTAAAGTAGCAAGCCGCGAAATCGTACTGACTGCATATCATGCATACGTGTCTTCTACATTACGCTATGGCATAATATTCTGGGGAAATTCATCAGATAGGGAGCTAGTGTTTAAGGCACAAAAAAAGTGTTTGAGAGCTGTGTGCCAAATAAAAACTACTGACAGTTGTAGACCACACTTTATTGACCTAAGAATCATGACTTTTCCAGCCCTATACGCGTTTGAAGTAGCAATGTTCGTTAAAAAACACTTGTATTTATTTGAAGCCCTGACTAGTAAACTTCACCAGGACAAAATTCACGCTGTGCCTCATAAAACAGCATTATATGCAAAAAGTTTTCTGGGTATGGCTCCAAAAATTTATAATATGATACCCACGACTGTAAGACTTGAGAAGGATGTTAACAAGTTCAAGAGAATGTTAACAGACCTTATGGTTAAAAAAGCGTACTATTCCATTGGTGAATTCTTAACAGATAAGTTAAATAAATAATAATTAGATATGTCAAATGACCGAGTTATTTAAGCTTAATTCTATCTAAATGCAATTATATAATGTAATTTGAATGTTTATTTAGTATGTATTCTTAATTTCAATAATAATTTTAATATTACAATGCATGTTAAATTATAAATTGGTAAGTTCATTAATTATTTGGACATTGTTTATTCTGACATTACTTATGATTTGAATGTATATTATTGCACAGGGTATAACTATTCTGCCGAATTTATGACATTATATAACCGATTAATTGAATTTTATGAAATTGTCTAACTATTATTTTTAATTTTGCATGCCTGAATTGGTAAATGCAGTGGACTGCGCATTCACTTAACACCTGGAAATGCATATATGTACTGTGTTTTTGCAATAAATATTTGAATTTGAATAAATTGAATCGTTAAACTAACGTCATGGTACGAATTAGAAGAACAGTTCAGTTTAGGTCCTAAAATGGATCGCGCTAAGAGCTCGTGGTAGGCATCCTGCTCTAGATTCCAATACATTATACATCAATTACTTATATTTATTAGGTATTTTTATTCTATATCATAGGTGAAACTAATAAATGACTGAATGGCCAATATAATACGAAAGCTTACACAATGTCATTATCAAGGTGCAGAATTATGAAGTGAAATGTTTAGATAAGTAGTTCATAGAAGTAAATATATGTTTTTTTGTGTTTTTGATTTACACTGTAATAGTGTTTTGGTTAAGTTAGGTACTTGCCTTCATACGTACTAAGTAAGATTTTATTAAACCAGACTTATTTCGAAGAACAAGTTTTATGAAAATCAGTCTGTAAATAATCCTAAGGTATCCCAGTCATTTTAAAATCCTTTTTTTTGTAAAAAATGGCAGATTTTCTGCTAAAATACACTTAAGTTTCATACATTTGATAAATTGGGCTTGCCAAATTCGTAATCTCTGTTTTACATTTTTCTAATGTTATAGCTGGATTAATGTAAGTATCAAAATATTTACAAACTAACGATCAAGATTATGTCCAAGTAGAATTTAAGTATCAAACACATGGTGTACACGAATTTAATAAATCTTTTTTACGAGTGTTGTGTTTTTTTTTTTGCCGGGTAACTATGAAGATTCATCCTTAAACAAAAAACTAATAATACGAAGATAAACATCTTCGTATTATCAGATTTTTTGACGTGTTCTACTACAGCTACACATTACATAGATGGTAACTATATAATACCTACCTACCTAATTTCCAAAAGTTTACAATAGAATAAAAATAAGAACAATCCGATAGCAGTCAATTAACTTGCTACGTTGTTGCTATGTGTAGTCGCTAGGGGTTTTAATTCCAGAAGACGTTCGTGCTACGAGGCTACGAGTGCTACGAGAGACGTTGCTACGATCTAGGATAGGTATTAAATGTATGAATAAAATTAAAAGGATTACTTACAATAAATAAGTGTTTTAGATTGGGTTTTTGTTCCTTATTTTTATCAAGATTTCCTTTTTTCAATGTGTTATCAAACTAAATTGGATAGCTACGTAGTAGTAGCTACTTTTCTAGGAACTGAATCACTCTAGGCATCTTTCAGTATGAATAGTCACCACCATTAAGCGGGACTAAACTAATGAAGTTCTCAGGCTGGTTTCACAGTTGTTCGGAAGACCCGGACGGGCTACCGGAACGGAGACACACGTGAGGCGCTATAACATTGTTTCACAGCGACAGGGATTGGTCCGTACGCGACCCGCGCCGGGTAGAGCCCGTACAACGTGTCGTACTACTCCCTCGTTTCAAAGCACTGCGGGCGCTACCCGTACGGGTCTCCTGTGTATGTACGGATGGCCCGTACGAGTCTCCCGGACGGCTGTGATACATGCACCATACCCCGTACCTAGTTATAAGCTAAGAAGTTCTGACAAATTTAAGAAGTAAATGCCTATGTCGTGGCCAGATCTTAGTATTGACCATTTCATGAAATGGCCAACTACAATTGGCTATATCGTTTAAACGGCAACGTTTAAAGATATGTCAGTCGGCGTTTGCCCATATCATTAATGTAGGGTATCCATGGTTTAAGGTTTAGTAAAAATAGCAAATTTTATGTACTATGTTGCATTTCACGCCGCCAGGAGCGCTCGGGCAGCGCTTATTCCAAGTTGATTGCTTTCCATGATTCCATATTTGGAGACCCAATAAAAGTCCATCGCCTTTTTTTGCGTGGTCACCCACTTTGTTGGATTTGTTGTATGGCACCGCTATGATGCATAACAAAAACAAATCAAATCAAATCAAATTATTTACAAAGCGACATCAACGCCTCTACCGGTGGATAATCTAACTAGTTTACGTTACGATCACTAATGTTTGGACCCATCATGAAGTAGTCGTGCGTTTAACTGGTCATATCGTCAAACTTTGAGTATTCAATGATCTGGCCATGGCCAGACTACATCATGGTGACCAGCGGTCGACGTTCATTCCATGAAATGATCAATTCTAAGATCCGGCCACGACACCTATATATCTTTAGGTAGGGACTTAGATACCATGAGTTCTTTTTATTCCTACGGCACTCGTGGCAACGGTAAAACTGTAAGTACCTACTTAGTTACTTAGTAGAGAAGTAGAGCCTGTTGCTTAAAAAGGAGGGTGTATCACTCTCAATGAAGCAATTGAATTGTTTTGACAGCGAAGCAACAGGATCATTAGGCCCCTAAGTATAGGGTAGAGCCATTGTTCATAGGTCTGTACGTTTCGTCCTAAAGATTGTAGGTGAAAATTGCAAACAAACACTCGTGTCGCTGATTGTATCGATGAAGAGTGCACAACATTGTTGATTTTTGTAACGCCAAACTGTTAAGTTCAATAAAAATACTTACAAAATATGTTTTTCATTTGCAGGTGCTGGGTCGACGGCGTTGACACCAATGAGTCAATAGCGGCGTGGAATTCTTCGGAAATATTAGCAGCTATCCCTAAGACCATCTCTGGAGGCCTACATAACTGCCTCATTTATGAAAATAACGAAACAACATCTTGTTCTAAATTTGTATTTGACACGACATACAGGTCTTCGTCACGTGCTATGGAATGGAGTCTAATATGCGATAAACGATGGATGGGAGCTCTAGCCCAGTCCGTTTACATGTTAGGGGTTTTCACTGGAGCTGTAGTCTTGGGAGGAATGGCAGATAAGTATGGAAGAAAAACCATATTTTGTTGGTCCGGAGTACTACAGTTAGTGTTTGGTGTGCTAGTTGCTTTTATACCTGAATATTGGTCCTTCTTGGCAGTTCGTTTCGTATACGGAATCTTTGGATCTGCCGGTTCGTATATTACCGGCTTCGTTTTAACTATGGAATTAGTCGGAGCTAGTAAACGAACCGCGTGTGGTGTCGCTTTTCAAGCTGCTTTCGCTGGGGGTATTATGTTAGTCGCAGGGTGGGGAGCTCTTGTAGACAATAGACAAATTCTTCAAGTGATATACGGACTTCATAGCCTTCTCCTTATTCCACATATTTGGATCATGGACGAATCTCCTCGTTGGTTGTGGGCTCAAGGACGGTCAAAAGAATCAGTGGATATAGTTGAAAAAGCTTTGAAATGCAACAATTCTGATAGTAGGTTGGATAAAGCTGAATTGGTGTCTAAAGGAAGGGCTGAGGCGTCGAAAGGAACTGATGCTCCAGCGGCCAGTACAGGGGACCTGTTTAGAACACCTAATTTAAGGAATAAAACAATGAATGTCTGCTTTTGTTGGTTTGCCAACTCCATAGCATACTATGGGCTTACTTTGAGCACTGGCAAGCTCGAAGGCAACCCGTATTTGATTACAGCTATTTTAGGGTTTGTGGAATTGCCGAGCTATGCAGCGGTGATTTATTTCCTTGATATTTGGGGTAGACGGCCGCTAATAAGTTCTATGATGCTTGTGGGCGGTGCAGCATGTGTTATTGCTACTTTCCTGCCTGCTGGAAGTACGATATCTACTGGAATTGTGATTGCAGGAAAATTATTTATTGCAGGCTCTTTTGCTATAATATACAACTACTCAGCGGAGTTATTCCCCACAGTTGTCCGTAACTCTGCACTCGGTTTAGGTTCTATGTGCGCCAGGCTTTCTGGTGCTCTGACACCGTTAATTACATTACTGGATTCTTTTAACCCCAAAATCCCAGCTATTACTTTTGGAGCAGTTGCAGTGATTTCTGGATTCTTATGTTTGTTCCTACCAGAGACTATGAATCAACCCATGCCACAATCCCTCGCTGACGGAGAACGGTTCGGTAAAGGCGACACGTGTTTTGGAAGTTGCTTAGGAAACAAAAGAAACAGAACTTATTCTGAAGACAATAAAGCTGTTGAATCAATGGTTCCCTTAGAAGATGCGAGTAGGAAAGTTTGATTAATTTAGATTTCTTGCAGAAATCAATGTAGGTAACCTGGGTCAGCCGCTTTAAAAGTAGACTCTCATTTTTATGTAGGTAAATAGTTATCTAATCGAACAAAGTAGTTAGTTCTACGTCTTTTACTAACAGAAATTACGTTATGGTTTGCTTTGAGTATTTAATTTATCTACATACAGCTGTTATCAATTCTGAAAAAAAGTAGGTATATAGGTAGGTACCTACCTATATAATTATGTATTAGTTTTACCAAAAGAAATACATTTAGCGTGAATAAGTTAATTAATAAGTACCAATTAATTATGTTTTTAGAGTTTAAGTTAAGTAGATTGTTTTGTTTTGTTATTTGCGTTTTTACTTATTACCTATATTTTTTTGTGATGTTACCTATTAAAAATAGATTGGTAGCATATTGGTGCTTGTGAATCTCGTGATCTGGTGTGATATTGACTGTACCTATGGAGAAACTCGTATAACTTATATTGTAAAAATGTACATAAAAATAAATTATAGGTACATACATGAGCTGGTTTTATTGCTACTATAGAAAGACTGATATAAAACTCATTACAATTTAATATTTACACAAAACAATAATGAAAATCACAGTGAGATTAAAAACATCAATAGATGATACATCGATGTATGAACAACGAACATATAGATATAAGATATTTAAGCATAGGTAAATATTAATGATCCACAACTGGGCAAAAGCCCTTTCAAATTTTCTGTACAAGGAGAGGTGTCGACCACACATAGAACATTATAAGAGTAGGTACAATACAATCTCGATAGTGGCTCTTCGTGATACTTACGGGACTAGCTAGAGCCCAGATCTCATTTTTTTTTAAACGGCTGGCAGTTTATTTTCAGATTTTAAAATAAGTTTTACGAGATCTGGTTCACAACATTGTCACTATTCTGTCTTTACATATTCATTCCAAACCGATATAATCATCTACCATATCACACCACAAATTGCAATTTGCAGCCAGCGTTCCATTAATTACCAACTCATACAGAACAGGATATATTTAATGAAACCCAAACCCATTCCTTTCGATGGATGTTTAATAGTGAAACTGGTGCTACAGTCAAGTGAGGAATCTTTTTTTTTTTTTTTTGGCAGCGCGTGCTCCCTGCGCTTACTGGAAAGTGTCGTGATAACGCAAGATAGACAGATTTGAGAAAGAGGCACGACCGACAGAGACCTTTGACCTGCTGTTGTATCTACAAAAGCCTTATAATCAAATTAAATTTAAATTAATGTAGGTAAGTACTTCCATAGGAAATCGGTGACTATTAGGCAAAGATTTCAATCGTAGATTTGCCCTGCCGCGTCAAAAGATAGTCGCGTTTCTGTTTCGTTCTCTGAGACAGACTGTCGTGTCGCAGAGACTTGACTTGGTTGTCATGGAAACGCCATTGTTAATGTGTGAGCTCGCTCCTCTCATTAAGGACGATGTTTCGTGCGACTTAGTAAAAAAAAATACGATTTAAATCTTTGCTATTAGGTACTTATAATAGTTAGGGTTTCAAAACATCCTTTCCTGTAGATTAACAGCATTTATACGAACATATTAGAGAAATATATACAAGAAAATAGTTTGAAGATTGGTCATTCTGAAATCGATCACAACGGAATTAATGCATGATTAAAAGTAGGTAGGTATTCAGCTACTTAACAGGCGATCCGATATTGCTTCGTAATTTCAGTCAATACATATACGTAGATATCGTTCAAGGATTATATAGGCAAGTATATAATTTAACAGAGCCACTAAGTATATTGTTCTGAAATACAGTCTTATAACATAAGAGACGAAAATGCAATATAACATGAAGAAATTGAATAAAAATTTTAGGCATAAAGACAACAATGCGTGGAAATATCTAATAATACATGTTAGAAAACCTTTTAGATGTAGGTAATAGGTACCTGAGTCAATTACGGAACATTGAATATGTCAGCGACGAATTTTCTTACAAATACTAGGTACCTATGCACTAGAAGCTCTAGATTTATAATGGTAAATTTTATGAAAGTATATTTATCTACTCTCATATCGTCAAATTATAAACTTTTATATTGACATACTTTATAAACACAATACTTACCGAAATTTAAAAATAGAATCATGATAAAACACTTTAACTAAAACTAATTTATGATTCAATTTTTAAATTTCGGTAACAAAATAATGTTGTAGTTAGAAACAATTTTTTTACCACTACGATACAGAGCAAATCGAAGAAATTAATATCACCAAGGAGTTTCCATCAATATTTTTTTCTAATGGAACGAAAAATGTTTCATTCCAATTTTTACTTGTATGTATGAGAGTAGATAAAGTAGTTTATGAAACTGTACATAACTAGGTATTAAAACACTCGTGTGATACTATTAAAAACCGAGCTTACGGGTGCTTACAGCTCGGTTTTGAAACACACACTCGTGTTTTAATACCCCTCATTATGCAACAGTTTCATCTACTATTACATTAGTGTGTGAAAGAATAAGAATAAGAATAAAAGACACAGTATGTTACCGATTAGTTGATCCGTACCTAGTATCTTCATCCATAGAAGTGATAATTTTATAGGATTTTTCATATATGTAAATTATAAAATAAAATAAATTATTATACTAGGGAGAAACAGCGAGACGGCATTCAATTGAAACAGGTCAAAAAACAAAAATACAGAAAATAGGTAAGATGGTGCCACCTACTTTCAAGGTCAGCGAGAGCAAGAAATAGATTATTTTCAACGAAAAACTTTCATACCGCATTTGGCAAAATTTATATTCATAAAAATATCTTATATTTCCTTCAACATGGTCCGTTTTCAAACGTATTCATCAAAATATTTATCTGAGCCAAACATGGCGAATCACAACAATAACGATAGGTACTTACCTAAACGTTTAATCTGTATTAAATAAGATAAACCTACGTGTTGTGGCTTCTACTAGGTACTAATTGCCTAAATATGTATAACTAGAAAATGCGTCAGTTGGTTCAATTAAATTCAACTCTAATATCATGTGGCCCTTGCAAATAGTGCCTGTGCAGTGCCAATTTGAAAACTATCTTTCAAATAAATAGTTCTAAAAATAACAAAGGAACCTTTACAATGGTATCTTTAGCGATACTGAATAAGCCTGCCCAGTTTCTACTGTCTTGTAAAATGTTTATAAAAACTACAACAATATTAAGTCTAACAATAGGTACATATTTTTAAATTTAATAATTCTCATGTTTGATGTATGTACATTTGAATAGTTCAATATTACATAATGTATTTAAACTGCCATATTAATACATAGCGTTGGAGGGTTAACTTCGACATATAGATGCAGGTTAAGTTTTACAGGGCCAAAAAGGGAACTATTAAGGAGGTACAAATACTTGATCTAAAGAGTTTGAGAGTCTGAAAGCTGACAATGACTTGAAAGTGTTGGTTTAGCCTGTAAGTGGCCTAGATTTTCTTTAGTGACAAAAATTACAACCATTGGCAAATTAAATCTTGAGGAGTATGATATCTGTTACAAGATGTTAATTATTTAGTTAGAGTGGCCATTTAGGTTTTATTTAGTTGTATCTATTTGCATTGAACCATTCAAATATTTTTTCAGGTATATATGTACCCACTCTTGAACAACAAATTTAACATTTATTTAGACATATTATCACAAAATTCTAAGACTACTCATTTTTTTAATAATTATTTTTTAGTAAAATTGAAGCAAAGGTTTTAATTCCAAATCAACTAAGAAATGGTTACTAAGATTTAGTTAAATTAAATAAATAACATAGCTGCATAAACAAGACTGTTGTAACAAAAAACCGAAGAACATTACTCATTGGATATTATTTGTTCTGAGATGGTATCAATACCATACATACAACCAAAGGTAGCTATGCAATATTATGAATTCGAAAAGAAATAAAATGTTGTTTACCATACAAAGATTTCCAATTTATTAAAAAATACGAAGATATAAATCAAGAGAGCCTGTTTCAGTAATTTTATTTAGACCTGATTGCATGACAATTCACTAGATACACCATAATGTTAATACATAACACACCCTGATGTTTATTGACAAATGTGTGTAATAGTTTTTCACGAAAGGCAGCCTCAAATACCATTGAAATTGGTAATTTAAAGATTTTACAGATAATTCTGATTTCTGAAATGTGCTCAAAGATTGGATTGGATTGATTTATGAGTCAATACTGTCCAGATTGTTGATATTTGTTATTTTAGAACAATGTTAATGAATTACAAACCAATTTCATTGAGCAACCACCTTACATGTATGGGGTTAATTTTATTAGAAGACTCGCTTTTCTGATATGTTTCAACTATTGTCCATACTTTATATTTTGCCTATTGAATCATATAGTGTATAAAATAATAACAATAAAGTGGTTATGAACTTATGATGAATAATATTATGGAATTTAATGATGTATGATAATTTAATGAATACTGTAACAAAAGTGAGAAAGTAAGCAAATTTTTACTATTATACTTTGATAAAACATAGCACCAATTCAATTAGGTATGTGTAATTTCTGTCAAATAAATATCCATTTCAATAAGCAAAACTACCATTACTCTAAAATTGATAATGAATTTCTAAAGCTCATTTTTCTAGAGCTTCAATTTTGTAGCTAACATTAAGACAGCTGAAATGTCTTTGGTTGAACATGTCATAAAAATTGACATGCAATTGAATAAAAAGCATTCATATTCACTACTACTCTAATTCATAGTCACTAGATTTTAATCAAAAGGCATTTGTATCAATATTCCGGACAACGAGTATGAGGTATTTTAGCTACAATTGGGCTTTGTTCAGCAGTCATTGCAGTATGCACGATGATGGCAGGTTGAGTAGGAGTAGGTGCATGCAGTTCATGGCTCTCACCAGGAGTTAGACTGGCCAAAGCTGCCAAAAGGTCATGATTTACTAGAGGTTCATTTTCTTCACGAGGTTCCCATCCAACAGGAGGACTAGAAGGTGGAGAGATCAGAAATTGCTTTACAGGAGCCGGGGGTCTCAGGTTCTTTAGAGAAACGGGCGTCACAGGTTGCGCAAAATAACAGTTGATCGGCGAATCATGAAATTGGTATTGATGCAGTTGCACACGAGCATTAGCAGCAGCCAGTGGACTGTCATAGTTGACACGCAAACGTTTAAAACTGCGTAGCCATTGAAATGTAATATTATCCGAAAATGTGCGGAATAAATCTTCCATTCCCTTCTTTAACTTTTCATCAGCAAATACTTCACTGTGTATGTTTGTGACGATAATAGATTTGGGCAAGTCATCAAAATCACCAACTTCGTCTTGCACATCACTTTCTTGTTCTAAATTGGCGATATTGGGGTGTACGTTGGGCATCCCATCTTCTTCGTTGATGTATACGTCGTCTTCTCGAAATGAGTCTTCATCCTCCTTATGAGCCATTATCAACAAAGCTAACTACAAAACCAAACAGCACTTATTGTATTAAAGACTTCCAATTTGAATAGTTCACTTTATGAAAGCATAATATCAATTTCAAACGTACGGAATATGTATTTTTATTATTTTTTATTAATCGATTAATGCGATTTTCTGAGCTGTCAATGCTGTCAAATATCTGTCATTGTCAACATCACTTTTTATTTATCAAACAAAATCTAGCATTCTTCTTTTTCAAAAACTGTGTTTTTTTGTGAATACTGAATTTGGTTGATTAGTAATAATAAAATGGTTATTAGAGAACTAAGAATTAGTACTTTGCACGCGAATTCGTCTGTGTGGTTTTCTTATTTTCCCCTACGAACTTTAACATCCCGTGCAATTTTACGGTTTTAAGTGTATCCGAACTGAACATTTTACTGATTGTTTCATTTTGGATGTGCGTTTGGAACGCACTAGTTTATGAATTTGAAAATCGAACTTCGAATCGACTTGTTATCTCTCGCTTTTTTCGTATCGAAGAGAAAGTGGCTGAACAAAATGAAGTTAAAATATTTCGAATTTTGTGAGTAGACCCAGCACTGCTTTCGGCTTTCAAAAAATAACAAAATAATTAAAAAATTATTTTGTCTCACGCTCGTAGCAAAATCGAATTTTGCTCACTGTCTTTACATATACCTAAATATATGGACTGCAAATACCTACAAAAAAAAATGTGCATAAGTACACACGGCTACACATCAAGCTATACTTTTCCAGTATAAGCTGACCTCGCATTGTACGGAAATCCTATACAATGCTAGATCAGCATAAACTGGAAATGTATAGCTTGATGTGTAGCCGTGTGTACCTACAACTAATGTCTCTTTACTGACTAAGGTTGTGTTAATCAAATCAAGGACTTTATAATATAACACAGGGATGTTTTTAACACACAGACATTATAAAAACCATTTGACAGGAAAATACCACAAAACCCGTCGCTACGGTTTCCTAGAAAAATGGTGACCGCTTGGCGCTTACGTAACGTCTACCATTTACGGCGAATGACGTCACTGAAACGTTGATTATAAAAGTAAGTGGTATATTTTCCTAGAGAGCATTTTTGATACCGTAAAGTCAAACCCCGCCCCCAAAAGATTTAAACGGCAAACGATTTGAGTACAGTGAGGGCAAATCTAGCATTTGCCCTCACTGTACTCAGTCACAAGTCAAAGTGTCCCTGTCCCGTGCTCATACATTATTAGGTAGTGTTTCCACGACACCAAAATTGTAGTTACTGCGTCATTGTGTGGCATAGGTGTCAAAACGAAACTGAAACGCGACTATCTTTTGACGCAGTAGGGAGAATCTAATTGGGCACGCCACAGTTGCGGCTAAAGTCCCCTTTTTGAGGCTAGAGAGGCGCGATGGCGTCCTCACCTTCCGCCTAACGCAAGCCACCCGCCCATTTCCACCCATCTCAAGGCGGGAGGAAACGCCCGGGTGTCACCATTGTGTGGATCGCCCGGAGGGCACGGTGGAGGATACGGTGGAGGATACGGTGGAGGACTGCCCGGCTTAGGCGGGGCACCGCCCGCCGTGGGCTTGTGGAGGCGATCGGTGGCAGTAATCTCTCGCGTCCGTCCCTGGTCCAGGCCATGGTACGGAGCGAGAGGGAGTGGGAAGCCGTCACCTCCTTCTGCGAAGCAGTAATGCTCGCGATGGAGGATGCGGAACGCGTGAGGGAGAGGAAAATTTCGTCGGGAATCGTAGGCCGATTCCCGGCCACCGTAGGCACGGGCTTGCGGACGGTGAGCAATGGGTAGCTCGCCGTCCAATAAGGACCAGGGCACGGGTCGATGGCACGTTGTGTTCCACGCGCGCCTCAAAGAGATGTCAGCACAACTGACGGGGTCCGCTAGGACCGATGCCTGCCGGGGTCGCAGGAAAGTCCGAAAGGGATACTGTGGCCCCTGGCAACGTACAGGCAACTGATGGAACACGGGTGAGTTTGAGTCAGGCCCTCCCACTCCGCCCAGACCGAGAAAAGTTATTTGATAATTTTCCACCCAAAACAAAAAAAAAGGGCGAATGTAACAATTTAAATCTTTGCCGCTGTCATCATTGTCATGACAACCGTCACTGCGGCCGTTAAGTGCGGCCACCGCTCTTCTAGGAAACTGTAGCATTTAGGCCAGGATCACACGTACCACAACCAAATGACGACACGTGGTCGGGTGCAAATTTGTATGAAAATGACTAGTTTTTTCACATGGTCCTCATTTTGCCGTCAAAATCAACCGTGTGAGATTGCCTACACAGTTGATTTTGACGGCAAAATCACCGTGTGTCGGCAAAACCAACCACATCGCAGCCACAACGTAACCACCAGCGGGACCGCGCACTAGCGGCTGGCCGCATTGCAAACACAACGTTGCATTGACAATTTGAGTTAATTTTGTAGTTTCCACAACGCACCTAAGGAGCTGCAGCGACACTATTCACATGTGCCACTGCCAGAAAAATAAGGCAAGCTTTCAAGATTCCGAATCAGGAATTCTGATCAGGAAACCGTATGTATGCGGCTAGCTTTACAGTAAGTACCTACAATATTATGAAACGTTCGGGTTTTGAAAACTAGCCTTATTGTTTTCTAAATCAAGAACATAAAATGTAATGTAAATCTATAGTTTTTAATAGAGCTGCCGCGCCCCTCCATTGGTCACTCTACGCGCGACCCACCGGTTAGGAATCCCTGTGGTAGACGATCCGGTAATTTGTAGCAGGGTTAACTGCCTTGCTTGGGCAGTCACCCATGTGGATCAAAACCTGCACAGCACCTGTGCAGCAAAACCTGCTTATTTGAGGTGCTGAGGAGAAAATATTGTTTTCTCTTATTTGTTTTTTTTATTCATAATTATTTACCGAGCCACTTCATGCATGTGGCGTATCATAATGCTTGAACATGATGCTTGTAACTTTATAACTGTAATTAAAGGTAAGTCAGCAAAAATCTAAACTAGATTCTGACCGGTTTTATAGTAATAAAACCGGTCAGAATCTAGTTTAGATTTTATGTTAGTTCTTTATTTAACCACATTAAATTTTATCCTTGTCGTACTTTACACGACGGACGAGTGACGAGTCTTACCATAGACATTTGCAAAAGTTTCAGAATTACCACGTCTGTGGTAGTTTTAGCAAGTAAGCATAGACAAATAAAACATGTTTACTTGTCAAAGTTGTCAAATTGTTATTTGCTAATAATTTATAAAATTGGATTTCCTCAGGCATTTTCACTGAAATATTTGAGGAATATAAAAGTGACTATTCTATCGGTAGTTTTAAAGTTATTATGAAAATGGCAGGACTTGAGTCCATGATAGTTGAAGAGGTTAAGCCCGCAGAGAAACCGGTCGATAGGGAGAAGGTAAGTTAAGACCAAAACATTTAGTTTTATGCATCATTTTATGTCTCAGTATATTATGAATTGAAATGTATAAAGAGTAATTGGTTGATTGGCTCTCTACCTTATATTCGAAGAATATTGTAAACACGCAATTAAAATGTTGACATGGTCTGATTTCGTCTTTCAAATTGGACTCTTCTGTTTCAGACCTGTCCGTTATTACTCCGTGTGTTTTGTTCAACCGGACGTCACAATTCACCTGGTGACTATGCAAGAGGAAATGTTCCTCAAAACGAACTTCAAATCTACACATGGATGGATGCTACGCTTCGTGAACTTACGGGTCTAGTGAAAGAGGTTAATCCAGAGACGAGGCGTAAGGGTACATATTTTGACTTTGCAATAGTGTACCCAGATATGAGATCACCAACATATCGTATGAGAGAGATTGGGGTCACTTGTTCCGGGCAGCGAGGTGGGGATGATAATAAAACTTTAGGTCAAGTGAAGTTCCAGATTGGAAACTATTTGGATATATCTATAACACCACCCAACAGAATGCCTCCACCAATGAGACGTGCCCAGCCTTACATGAATAATCGTCCCTATTAAATGTACCTTGGTTATTTGTAAGTTAATTTAGTAAGTTTAAAATAAATAAAACTTATTTTACAAGTCTTTCAGTGTTTGAATCTTGGTCTTTACACATACTCTATTTTGTTAATGGTTACTGTATAAGAGTTTTGCTATTCAGAACCCACATCTCTTCACCAGAAAAGATCTTTTGAAATAATATTTAGCAATAATTTTACACATAACGTCACGCCTGTATTTCCCCGAAGGGTTGGGCTGAGGTGTACCTATATAGTACACTCACATTGTGCCAGTTATGTTTAAGTCCCATGTAATAGGGGGCGAGTCTGTTGCCATCAATCAGGCACAAATCCAGACTCCGGGCTGCTACTGAGAAATTCCAGATGGAAAACCCAATAACACTGCCCGACCTGGGAATCAAGCCCTTGCAACCACTAGACCAACGAGGTAGCAATAATTTAATTTTGGTTTACATTTTATCAACTCATTCAATTACTTGAAACCTCTTATTCATTTGAATATTCATATCTACTATGGTACTAATCTGCACACTGAAAATGCTAGGCAGGTGATGATATGGTACTAATTTGTTAGTCTAGAAATTAGGTTTTATTGTGTAATAATATTTTGCATAGAGAACTTATGTTATATTCTTTTTTATTTATTTAAATAGAATTTAACAAAGTTTTTTTTTATATAATGGTTGTGACCATATAGTGGCTGACTGTCAAACAATAGAATCATATGAAAAATAGAGTTAAGAAAAAAAAACAAGTTTATATAAAAGTATTCACATTTATTTCCATCTCTCATTTATGTACTTTCAGGGTACAAGAAAAACCACTTGAAGTCGACCTTATGTTATGTCGATCACAACACTTACATGACGAGACAACGAAAAATATCCTTATATTTAGATTTTTCCTAAAATAAATATAATTATAATGTAAACTTAAATACTAATGATTTACGGGTGATCTGAATGGCCTCTTAGATTTTTTGCCCATCGCTGCGAGATCAATCGTAATTCCATTAGGTAAAACAGCCTTATTTTCCTGATAGTCTATGAAACCTTTCTCGTCTCGGTCTTCCTTGGTTTTGTCGCAAAGAATACCAGTTTCGTAATTGTATTCACGCTTCAGTCCATCAGGATCAATATACCCGTATTTGCCTCGTGTGACGCAGTCCACACCAATGGTCTCTTCCTTGAACGATCCGTCGTCATTTTCGAATCCCCATGTGATGCTGCCGTCTTCGTTCTCATCTCTAAACTTACGAATAATCTGAGCTACAGGTTTTTTCTCCCTCGGGTGCGACTGTGTGTATTTTTGTTGAGGAGCTTTAGCGGGTGACCTATTAATAGGCTCCTGTGGTCGTGAATACTGTCTAACAGGTTGAATGGGTGCCTCGTCATCTTCAATGAATGGCTTTGGTTCGGGTCTGAACACTGGCCTCTGGGGTCTGCTCGAAAGAGGCTGTAGTCTCACTGGTTGCGGCTTGTTGAGTGGCTCATTTCTGACTGGGTTGAAAGCTTGCGGGACCAATAGCGGTCTGTACTGTGTAGGCTTGATAGGTTCAAGTGGCTGTCTAATTGTTGACGGTGTGGATTGTGGGTATGGGGATGGATTGTAAACAATCGGAGGTTTGGGTTGCGAAGTGGTCGTTATATCGTAGTATTCGTTTTGAGGTTCGGCAGTGGAAAATATATTGGGAGAGAAAGCAGTTGGCGTGTTGATTTCCAATTCATCTTCTGGTTCTTCAGTGACTGGTTTAGCAGGCTCGTCGAGTGATTGAAGGCTCGGCCGCGGTGAAGCATCTACTGATTTAAATGATGGTCTTGCTAGGCCCGGCCTCCTGATCCTGGTTTGTCCTCCTGCAACCGGAGAAGCTTGCAGGCGTCCTTGTCTGAAACCTCCTTGTCTGGGACCTCCCAGTGGGACCGCGCCTGGTATTTGTAGGCGTGGCGGAGCCGGAGAGTCATTATATTGAGCATAAGCTGTGATTACACACAGCATACATATCTGGAATAAAAGAGAAGAAAACATAAGTATTTTGTTTTTGTGTAAATCGCACTCTGCTTAAAATATTGGGGTATAAATGTCTATTTTTTGGGGTTTGATTAGAGAGTATCAGCATTTAGGTGCAAGGCCGCTCTTCTTCATATCCTTGAGAAAAATCACAAGCCTCTTTCTTTATCAGGTAACACACGATTAATTAAACTGAGTTTTGTTTAATCTCAATTTGGCTAAAGGAATGTACCTATATCGCAACCAGTGAACTGGCACACTTTCCAGCGACGTGGGCCTTCACGGGTAGGTAATACGACTTACACCTGACTCCATTTATCCAACTAATGTAGATATTATCGCATGCCTTATTCTCATTCTATTGTTGGGCGACCTATACAAATGCCTATCTGCGTATCGTATTTGATTAGATTACGAAACTCAGTAGTTTCTAAATGGACCTCCTTGGTTAGATGCGCATTACGTACCCAGAATATTTTAAATTTTGTTTTAAATGTAGGTGGGTAAAAACATTACAAGTTAACTTTATTTATAGGTACATAACGTTGAGCTTAAGACCTAGACGCCCTTAGCTCGGTCACTTTTTATTCTGATGTAACTGGGTGAACATTTGCATTATTTTCATTTCGTCAATTTCCTGCGGATTATAGTGTTTATCTATGTAAATTCTACTAAGCATTTAGGTGGGTATATACTTAATTGATGCTAATGTTCTGTAAAATCTTAATTAATCTATAGGTAGGTAAGTCGTTTCTACAACTGCATAGGTTATCTATGAACTGTGTGCAAGGACAGCAATCTACATAGGTATACCTACATTATGTAGATCCGTGGATACTATCTATGCCTACACAATATCTGTGTACTGCTGTGCTGTGGGTGATAGGTTCAAAACTCAGCATCCATGAAAGCACGATTATGTATTGACGACAATTTTCCGCAGTAGCTGAGCGATTGCCTGATGCACTACGTGCCACTCACTGGTTCGATTCCCACATGGAATAATACAATTATTTAATTGAAGCTTGCCATTGGATATAAATATTATTCTCTAGCCTTAAGAGCGTGCATTCAAATATTTCACTGTTTTCATAAATTTGGCAATGTAACTGTATGGAAATATGAAATATCTCTCTATAGTGATCTAAAATATTGATTATGAAATGCAATAATTTTATTGTAAGACTGATTTGACTGTTTTAGATTTTTTTTTAAATATTTGGAAACTTTCCATTCCCTTTTTAACTGACTTCCAAAAGGAGGAGGTTATCAATTCGATAGTTTATATATATACGTATATATATATATATTTTATGTATGTTCGGGCATAACTCCGTCATTTATAGGCGGATTTGCAAAATTATTTTTTGTTTGAAACGGTATACTTCCGAGATGGTCCCATTGTCATTAGGTCAGGATCTGATGATGAGATCCTGGAGAAATCGAGGGAACTTTTCAAATATTATAGGCTCACCTATAGCGATTTTGGGTATTTTTTTATCATAACACGTGCAGTTGCTCTTGGAAAGCACCATTTGGTGAAGTGGAACTGATGATGAAGACCACAGATGGCCACCGGAACTACTCAATAATAAGTATTTCACGGATTGCGATTCCATTACATTAATATTAATACCGAGCAATTTATGCTAGTCACAATGTATATGGATAAGTGGAGCTGATGGTGAAATACCAGGAGAACTCCTCAACGATTAACGTCCCTGGTTCGGGAAAAGCAATATTTTGTAAAAGGTGATGAGTAGTCAACATTAGGCTATTGTAACTTAGATAAATTACAAACTGACCCACTAAAAAGCGAAAAAAAAATTTATACCTAAAATGGTTACAACATGAAATTCAGTGTTATAATATTGCAATTCATTATTAATATTTAAATTCACTCTAAAGCGATATTTCATATTTCCATACAGTAATATTTAAAAAAAAGGTAAATATTTGAGAGCTATTTGCGACGTTGCTAACCTTTAGAATGCACATGGTAGGTAATGTTTTGCATGTTAAATGTCTGTGTATTATTAGGTATTAGGCTATACTTACTTACTTAGGCTTACTTACTGACTTTAAGGCCAACACCGTACCAATACTAATTGCAAATAAATGATTAAGATTATGGAACAAAAGGTACTGGGAAGGCGAACACCTATTTAAAGGTAAGGGTATAGTCTTTTGTCTACCGCCGGCTTTAAATATAGCTTAGCTTCTATATAACTTTTTTTTTTATTGGTAAATTATCAAATAACTTCTCCCGCTCTGGGCGGAGCGGGAGAGCGTGTCAGACTCTTGCTGACTAAAACCCACCCGTGTTCCTTCAGTTGCCTGTACTTTGCCAGGGGCTACGGTATCCCTTTCAGACTTTCCCGCGACCCCGGTTGGCATCAGTCCTAACGGACCCCGCAAGCCCGCCCCTACGGTGACCGGGAATCGGTCTGCGATTCTCGACGCCCAGGGCGTCTCCTGCGGCTAGGGGCGTGAGGGCGCGAAATTTGCCTGTCCCTTACCTCACCTTAGACACGTGCCATGAGTTCCGATCAATATACCTACCTAAATACCTTCTTTATTACTGGCATTGAAATCAATAACTTAAGAAATCACTTTTATCGCCCATTTATTTCTTAAATAAGGTTATTATTGTTATTTATGTATGTCAATCATCTACAATCATATCGTTATTGAGAAATTGTCGGCAGCAGGTAAGGTAGTTCGTATTGAGACAGTAACTTGTTGAGTTGTGAACATTGTCGCAACATGCAAATGGCACCTACTCACTCGACTTTCGGAAATCGATGTACGTTTTGCAATATACAACTTATTTTTATTAACTCTCTCACTTTGAGTGACAATATTACCGAACTCACTTTTTACTATGTCTTCATTAATTCGATACGTTGCGTTAAACACGCACGATGCATTAATATAGATAGTAACTCTGTATATATAATATCTACCGAAATACTCGGAATTTTCGTGAAGTCAATGTCTTCAGTTTTATTCAATCATTAAAACAAAACACTATCTTTTCTAACTAATCTACTAATCAATATTTAGCATAAGCCTTGTACTGCGTTTGTCATATGGAAAATTCATCAGGAGAAATGATGTAGGTACTAGTAGTTGGACGTCGACTTCTTCCGCACGTGAAGTCCCAATCCCGTGGGAATTCATAAAAATCCCGCCATTTTTCTGTTCTACATTATAAAGGGAACCTCTGTGCAAAACTTCAGCATTCTAAGTTCAAGGGTTTAGGCTGGGCTTTAATGAGTTATTTAGTGAGTGAGTTAGGACATTTTTTTTTACCCTACTAGGCCGGAGGGTTATGATTTTGACCGGTATGTGGGTATGTATGTTCATCTGTACCCTCATATTACTTCTAAATTACTCATCATAATTTGACAAATGAGGTATCGTTGGAAGCGTCTTGTTTTTTCTGCTTATGGGCCATGTGACGTCACATAAATTGAATTAGGCGCTCTCTAGAAGACGAAAATCCATTAAATAAAAATAAAAAACATGGTTCCATGTTGGTTATCAAATGAAAGGGCTGAATTAGCACATTAAAAAATATATACGTATATTATAAACCCCAAAATAAAAGTTATAAAAACTAAAACTCAACTTCGACAAAAACGCCAACTAAAATGGTATAAACAAGACATCACAGACAAACAAATAAAAAATCTGGAGTCACACGTAATCTGTTCGATTTATTCATATTAATAATAATGTACCACAAAGTGCGACTCCGGATATTTAATTTGTTTTTAACTTTTATTGTTTTATATAATTATTAAACGATATTCGAAATATTAGAATTTGTAAAGAATGTAGTCTTATATAGAAATATAGGACGAGCTTCTGAAATTTTTGTTTTATTTTCAAACGTTACTTTCCAAGACTATTTGATCCCACCGCGAAGGATTGCTAACTTTTCCGTAGCAAAAAACACCGTAGCATCAATGAGGCGACAAATTATTCAGCTATATCTACGATTCTTTCTTTATGAAATCGCATTGAGTGTGTATTTAGAAAATAAGGAAATTCTCGATTGTTCGTCATGGTCGCGAAAGTTGAGCGCATTGTATGATCTAGATTGTGTGGGTTGTATTGGACTGTAGGTATGTGCATATCTTCGCGGATGATTCAGGTTGTGGGTTCAGCAAAACAGAAAGCGCCAACGACAAGAAATGCTCTAAAGTTAGATGCATAGAATGTACTTTATTGCACACCAAAGTCATAAGTTTCACATTAAATTTGAAATGTTGGTACATTATTGACAAAAGTTATTTATGTTAATTCAAATATCTTAATTAATGCAACCAGCCGTTAAATACTTGGTAGCCATCATTGCATCTTGTTAGACTTCCAGTTTTACCAGATAGGTATGGCTAAATATCAATTGCGACCACATTTTGGAAAAAGGCCAATATGACTTCGTTGTACCTATGTAATATCTTCATACTGCTTAGTTTGTGCTAGTTTTTTTCAAACAGCACAAAGTACTTAAATATGTTTGCTTCCATTCAAAATAATGTTTATGATTGCTTAGATTAAATGAATGGTAGTTTTTTTTTAAGAGCAGTGCTTAGGGCGTGAGCAGACTAATCTGAAAGGAGTAAGGACGCCCGGCGCGGGCGCAGTACGCTTCCGCCAGTCAAGGTGACTCCGTTGGAATGGCGAACCATACACTAAATACCTAATTATTATTGCACTATCTATACAATGTCAGATTGCTTCAGACAATCCATATAAAATGTTATTACACTTAATAATTTATAACACTTCATTTTGGCAGTTTTGATGTTTTATTGAGAATGTTAAATGCTTTGAAAATTGAATGCACTTCTATTTATTGGTAGCATCGCGTAGTAACTATAAAATAATTGACACACAAAAGACGATGTAGGTAAAAATATCAATCAAAAGAAACGTGTAGAGAAATCGTAGAGATACAAATAACATATTGTTTTAAAAGTATTTTTTAATTGAAATATAAAATATTGAAGGTAACATGACAGTGGCTAAACATTTAATAAACACTGCTATTACACACCTGCATTCATTACTTGACACTACATAGCCAGATAATGGGAGGTGACGTAGGTGCACCAACGCGTTGATGTCTTTTGTAGGAGCCGTAAGAGGCTGATTGAAATGCACTTAAAACGGTCAGTATTCGATAAGTTATTGAATAAGTACGTGTGGAGAATGCCCAATTATCTTCGCATGTGTATCTTTATCGTATAACTTGTTGCATCGTAACCGTCATGCATTGCTGGGCGACAATTAAATCGCCGCATAAGCGTTGTCTGCCACCTCAATACTACCATGACTACGTATTATGTACGTAGGGAAACATTCTCAAGGTTAAGTAAGGTAGAACGTTTGTTTTCAATAAAGATTTCCTTTCAACCACCACTTATGTGAAAAGTGTGAACCAGTGCATTTATGGGAAAACTTATTAAGTATCGATATTAATTTGTTATAGAATACTTGCGTGGCAACTATATATTGTCGCCTATGCGAGAAAGCTGAGTAAAACTAGATTGGTACCTCGTTCCATGTAAAGAAAAATCTTGTATATTATTACGAGTTTTCTTATAAGGTTGGGTCCCACATGTGTAAATTTTATGTTGACATAAATGTAGCATTTTATGATGTCACAGTTTTACACTGGCGTTCACGACTTCTCAAATGTCGAAGGAAACATAGACTGATCGAGAGGGCTATAGTTTTGTCCGGCAATCGTCAATTATGATTAATTAAACTTTAATTATCTATTCTTCCTCTCACAGAAGAGGAAGATATTCCCGGGTCACGCAGGGCAAGCGGAAAGTGTAATTTTAAAATAAGTATAATTATGAGCACAATTTGTAAACATTCTGTACCTAAGCGTTTAAAACAACAGGACGTAAAACTTCATTTGTTATGCATATCTGTAAATTTCGTGTGTCCGTGAAATGGAAACGTGACTAATTTTAGACACACATGTTAGTTCTTTTAGCATTTCACTCTGTCGCCACTTATCGGTGAGAAAAACAGCTTTTGTCTCGAGGTCTAAAGTAGTAGGACTACTACTAATAAACAAGTCATTAGACGATGACATTGATGATTGACATCTGTTACACTATGGGACAAGGATCACCAGTTTTCATATAATCACAAATTCATGGCGAGATTTAGAAATACCGATTTATTATCGATAGAAACTGCGAAACACCGTGCGGCGAGTGAGTTTATACTTCGACTTTTTGCAGTGAACGGCCACAATTAAATATTACTGTTGAAATAGAACAAGTTATGCGTATCTAAGTCCGTACCTACGTCCAGTGGCCGAGCCTGTTCGCAGCAGTGGGCCAGTGTGGTAACGACACCCGCGAGCCATTTGCCCGTAAGTTGCATGCTTTACGTAATTCAGCTGTTAACATGACAACAACTAACTTGCCAAATTATGTGAGTACCAACAATTAGTTCCGCTTGTGAATTATTAAGGGTGGTACTTATATCGGTATGTAGTAAGGTTACTGGAGCAATAGACACTCGACGTACTGCAGTAATCTGTCACCTCACGATCGACTTCAAGGTTGCCGCGAAATCGATATCTCGAATGCCGCCTGTATGGTCGACCTGAATTCTATACAGATATTCATTTACTTGTATACTATTCATTGAATGGTACCAAGAACTTGTTGAGACTAGATATACCTGTAAGTAGTTAGATAATTTAATCATTTGTATATTTTACCTAACTACTTTCACAATGCTTTGTCCTTACAATATCTAAGAGTATGAACAAGTTTATTTATAGTGGGTGTACTTTTTGTTTGATATGTTGTTATCATTTTACTTATTCAAGGTGAATATAATAATTATTACTACTATTTAAAAAATAAACAATAACTGTAGGAATGGAAAAAATGGAATTAATTAAAATAATAATAATTAATATAAATTAAAGTTAGTAATGGTAATGAAAGGTAATAAAAGAAGCTATATTATTTATGTTCACCTTGAAGAACTCGGAAGCGCTTTATGAAAACAAATTAAATTTTAATAATAAAAGCACTTTCAAAATTTTCAGAAAAAGGGAAATAAATTAAAAACTTGTCGGTATGTAAATGATGTAACCGCCCTTGGTGAGGGCACGCCACTGAGACTCACCAGCAAAGCACGCATGATGTCCTGTGTCCTGCGCAGAGTCACGTCACTATCACGCAGCGTACAACCAACAAATAAAGGAAACGCCTCCCGCGCAAGCTATATGAGGTCGCCCACTCTCGCCCTGCGCCCGACGCGACCACCATACCTTATTGCAAGGTGACCAACTGTGAACGCATACCCGAAACGCGCGAACCTGATCAAATGCACCACTATACAAATCGGCTGGCTGGCCGCGAAGATACCGCTAAGCGATCTAATTATTGAAAAATCTATTGTCTCAATTATTTGTATTCATAACGCGAATTGTAACATTATTTTTATTTAAATGGTTCTATTTTTATCGAGACAGTTTTCTATTCAAATATTTTTCACGCAATCTTTAGCCTGATCTTACACCTACGGCTATAGATGTTTCTGCCCTATAGTTCTTGCGAACCGGATTGGATCTGTGCCACTAGTGCTATTGAATGGCACAAAATGTATGAGGTAAGCTTCTATTCAGGCCCATATCGAAGCTACATTATCTAGGAATGCTATTGGATCTCCCGGAGAGCTTCACTACGAGCAATTCGGTATTATCAAAGGTCCATAATGCAATATTACCTAGTTAATTTGTCTAATCATCCATAATGCATAACTAATTAATTTCAGAAGAAGCGATATTTTACTTTAGTTTTAACTTAACTTGAGTCTTTAGTAGTAATGTTACAGTAGAAACCACTTAGACAAAATTATCTGGATAACAATACGCATGAACTTCGTCAGGCTGTATTACAAGAAGTTGTTGAAGGTTACATTAATTTATATTGCATACCGTATCCGCCATGCATTCATATCGAGATATAGACATCATAACATAAGTTCACTAAGTACATACCTACTATTGATAATATCTTAACACATTTTTAAACTTGCTCTAGATTTTTGTAAGAGATTGTTTGTAAATATGGTTGGGTAATTAATTAATGATGTAAAATAATTTATTTAAATTAAGTGTAAGAACACTTAAATTGTCATAGATTTTATGAGAAGTCTACTAGTACTGGGCTTGGTTAGTATCTATCAGCTTAACCTAAATATCTATCAGCTAAATTTATGAATAAATAATTACAAAATGCACACATGCATACATAAAATCGTAAGTTTTGTGGGCCAGTTGCTTAAGTTACATTTGTAATGTGTCTTGCTCGACCTCAAAATAATCTAAAGTTCACGTTTAATGAAACTAAAATCATTATTTCAATCTATGAATTTTTATTTACATAACCTGTAATAAATGGCAAAGTATGTAACACATTAGTTGAATAGTTTTCTTTTATAAATTGTCGATCTAATAATGATTCAACTAAACAACGGTTCTTAGATTGGTACCTATGTGCAGGGCGCAGAGCCCAAGAATTCTCAATCTCGATCCAAGTTAAACAGCTCAAGTGACCTAAGATATCCGATCAGCCTCGTCCCCAGTGGAGCTATTGTGCTTTCAGTACTTCAATCTAAATGGTCACAGCATGCGATATGTCAGGTGTGGCAACATCGTGATTGTTACTTTTAATGTTTAGTGGTTAATGACATTGCTATGCTCGAATTAAATGTGACTGCGCAACGTTAGCGCTATGCTCAGAATCAATATAAATATTGTAGAGCACATCTTTGGCAGTCGTCACGTATAGTCAGAAGGCTGAAAGTCTGACAACTGTTTTAACCCGAGCATATCATGATTTTGGGCAGTTTAGGGTGGGATAGCTGACACTCTATATATCAAATATTGATACTGAGCCATATCTGGGTACACTAAGCAAACCCTACATAGCTAGAAAAGACAAGGTGGACATTGATTTGTTGATTCGCAGGTAATGTACGTCCAGTCCTCTCCTTAAGTTGAGCTACAGACAAATGCGTGCACTGACTGGACGGGTACTCTTAAATTTGTGTGGTACTGTCCTCAAAGGACCATCTCAGACCATCCGAATGGTTCTCATATGATCTGACCAAGATTATGTCTGGACTTTAAAAAAAGACTGTGACTTCAGACTTTGTTACGGTGTTTCTTCTCAGAATATTTGGGTAGAAAACACCAACCTCATCTAATTCTAACGTGTAAAAATGTTTGTTTTATTCAACCAATTTACAAAAATAAATATCATTTATCGTCATTTATCATTTACTGCAGGGCAGAGGCCTTTCTTCATACAGAGATGAGACGAACATAAATCACCATGCTTGCTCATTGCGTGTTGAGAATTGCAGGTGTAGGTTTTCTTACGATTTTTTCTAATGATAATAATATAGTAGAGCGAAAAATGGATTTCGTTAGCAGTACACCTAAAAGTTAAGCATGTAAGTCAGATAACGGTGCAGTCATATTATGTGTTGGTATGTTGAAGGATAATGCATTTGGGGTGTGTTACATCAGTGCTGTTTCACTGGCACGTCGCAGTCGAGTCACGCATTGGCAGGAAAGTGTATCGGCAGCATCACTACACGAGCAAGTGAGAGTTACCGTGGCCATAATAGTTCATTCCCCGCTGCGCGTCGCTGTACACATTACAAGCTCGATTTAATTTTCCGATGCTGGAAATGTGCAGAGGAAAGTCCGCGAAGGTGTTATACTTAATTGTATCCTGGTCGTAAAATATGTTTATGGGCTTTTATGGCGACGATGAGATTGCATTTATGACTAAGGTACCTCACAATAAAATTTGTTTGGAATAGGTAGGTATGTAGATGCCGATAGAATAAGATAGAATTTCTGTGAAGTTTTGATTTCTTCTTTTAGTATGTTGAGATAGTGATATTTGCGGCAGGTGATAATAACAGAAAACCAACCAACACGTTTCAATCGCATAAGTTAGGAAAGCGTCGTTCATGATAGCAATAACAATATATTCCTCTTCTCACAACTGTTCATTGTCTCTTCAATCTTGAAGTCTGGTATATGTCGTAAATCGGAGGTTCAATGTCAGTTATGGGCGTTTACAAGTCAACATGTACCTAGTGTTAAATTAATAAAGCTCTTTTTTGAGGTCTAGTTCGTTTAAAATGTTTTTGAAAATAGGATCAAAATAGTTACAGTCATGGCTACTCCTACATACCAACCGTTTTGTAATAATGTGTATTAAGTAAATACATTATGTATTAGATAACTGTTGTGTCGTAAACTATGTGACAAGCCTACCACCGTGGACGATACTTTGTAATTGATGGAAAGTGGATCAGTCGTTTTCTGATTGTATTTCTGACAACTGTTATATTTTGTGCTAAGAAATCGATAAAAGCAGGAATTTCATTTTTCCCGAATATGAAATTGTTGGTCAATTGATGGGTTTCAACTTCATCATCATACCCTATAGCAGTCCACTGCTGGACATAGTCCTCCCTCCCCGATTGCAAGGCATTTAACTAGATCCTTAAACAACATCGGTTCACGTTACCTTTCTGCCAGCTCCCATGTTAAAAAGTTGATCAAAATCTTTATCCGTCTAGTCTTGGTAAAAGAGAGAGAGAAATATAACTAATTACTTTTGCAATGTTAAAGAAGGGCAGGATTGAATTTTAAATGCGTTGAGTCTGCTGAGATTTTTTCTTGGTCATCATAATAGCGGTTCGAGAGCTATAGAATCATAATCGATTCTATAGCTTGAGGAGAGAATTATTCATTCCTCAAGTTGTTCAAATACCGATAGATCGATGAAGTAGGCTTCATAGAGTCTGCTACTGTGCAATATAAACATTGTGCATGCTTATTACACATTTATACGCTTGGCATAATTTCACATGTGATTCCCAGTACTAGTGACTGAGTTGCCCGACGCAGCGGTATGGCCAAGTCGCCCGGCTCCGTTATCCGTCCTGTATCGCCTTTTTCAATGGCTTTCTGATTCGACACGTATTCTATTTGTCACAACAATAGGACTTGTTACGAGGTCATATTCATATCGGCTAAATACTATGCATCTAGGTTAGTGTACAACCGGTGAATGACCAGAGAAATTAACTATGACCCGTTCATACTCTAACGCGAAGGATAAACGATGGTTAGCAATAACAATTTTCTGAAATGATCAGTGGTTTGGCAAGATATTTATCTTTCGCCTTGAGAGTTCAACGAAATCAAAAGTTTACCATTGAAGAGTTTGGAATACAATAAGTAAGATAAGATCCGAGTGATTCAGTGTGTACATCCAATCAACCTCACTATACGCAGAGATTCAGATATGTTCGTCGGCTAAGAAAACCTTTGTCGATGATTGTGTTATTGAATAGCGCTGTGTAAGAAAGAGAGATGTCAGTCATAATCAAAGCGTTAAATATCTACTTAAGTTTGAAATATCCATGCGTCCATGGGACAGCTCATGTGCATGCAAGTCACGTCTGTCATGACGCCTGTGCAGGCTAGTCACCGTTACCGCTCGTTACCGACATTTTGTAATGGCGGCCGACCAAGGGACCGCTGCGGCCCTAGACGCAGGAGTCAATGTCCCGACTACATAAGAATACACTGCACTCGCAGGGCACCAGTCAATTTGTGTGCGACCACATGCACCTCGAAGTCACCGCAACTCGAAGAGGCAATTCTTCAGTATTGCGGTCGCGACACTCTTCTGGCATAGTTACAAGTGTTATGTAACATACAATTAGATACCTACTTCAAACTGTGTGCATCGTATATAAATAATTGGGAGAATAAACAGACAAATATTAAAAATTATTAGTTTATTTTCGAATTATTACAGACTGATGTAATTAATAATTTATTTAATTAAACGATTCAATGTTTAATAGAGTCAGATAAAGTCATTAAATGTTATACATTGATTACCAAATAAGTACATAAGCCAAACATGAATGAAAACGTCATTTATGTCTACTGATAGTAACGTTATGTTAGGTAACATGAAACTATCGAGTCTATGTCCTAGAGTCGGTACTTAGGTAACTTAAATTACTTAATGTTATGACAATAAATAAACTAATTGGTAAGAAATACAGGTACATACTTCCCTAATTATAATTTTAGAACTGTACAATATAAAATGGATGCATAAATGATTTATGGTAACAATAACAATCTTTTTTTAATTAAGTTTGTTTCAAAGATAAGTCTGGATACCTGACTGATTTAAGATGATCTTGGATTAAGTTGACACTATCTCTTCAATTAACTACTGAGAGATCATGCCACTAATTTCTATAATATTGGTTTGACTTTATTGTTTTAATTATAATAATCTCATATCAATCCGATCCTATAAACAAGCCTGAAAGTATTATCAAGTTATTCTTATTTTCACATATTAAAAGGTTGTGAATAATAAAATATTGAAATAAATATTATGTAAATAGAATTTATAAGGTCATACCGTTAACTTAATGTAATTGTAAGTTTACGAAAATTAACCGTTAGCTTTTTAACATTTTTAACGTAACATGCATATAAATTATGGTTACAGTAACAATTTCGTGCGGTCATTGCATATTGTTAACTAATACTGTTCATTATTGCATTTAGATATAAGTAACGTGGGTACCCAATGTTATATTAGGTACTAGGTACCTATTCTTTAGGTATCTAGGTATCGTTTCTCATGGGTTTATTCGTTAAATGGAACATAAATAGCCCTTTTGGTTCATTTTTGCCGTCTCTGCTCTGCTAATGTGCCAATTTCCACGAAAACTGGACTTGACACTGTGTTACTAAAGGACCAGCCCGTTTCGACGTCGACCTAAGGATATGTAGGAGAATCATGGTTCCACTTTCAAAGGGAAATACGTAATAACAGATAAGGATATAGTGACAGAACAAGTATTGAAGAATAGGTCAAATGAACCAATGATACTGAAATCGAACTGTGGGTCTTCCTAAGCTGGTCCTAAGCATTTTAATAATAGCTTCAAAGTTGCTAAATACGTACCTATAACAGATTATTTAACCTAACCAGTCAGGTGTCCGGTATGTTTGAAATTATTTTTCTTACCAATTCACATAATTACGGGTTTTCTATTGCTAACTTCCACTTTTTTTATTGACTGTATTTAGATAACAACATTGGGTAATATTTAATTAAATTGACACGTATCTACTTAATTGATATTTTAGGGAAGTCATTGAGTTATTAAATCTAATTAGATACTAACTATTAATAAAATATTGCTCAGAGCCCTACTTTTCATTAGTTAAGAATTATTGCTAGTTTAAATAGACTCTTTACTTAATCTAGTTTCTTAATTAAATTATCTACAACACTAATTATTATGATACTGCATTGTCTTACAACTATACTTTACATACAACCTACTCACAGAAATATTTTCCATGATATGCTATTATTCAAACATTCATCATACAATCTACTTAAAACTGTAAATTAAATTCGAAAAATTCTCACTATTCACTGTCCATTGCACTTTGTACAGAGTATATTATGATCTACACAAATTGGTAACCATCTTGTTTCACAGTGATATGCTGCTAGTGCCCTCTGTCGTCAGTGATTGTAAACGTGCCGTTGCACGGCGAGTTGGTGTCAAACGCGGGTCTGAAAACAAAACACGATGTTAGTTCATATAAAATGATCGTAGGTGTAGATGGCGCTAGTAGTGCCAATAGTATTATCAAACTGCAAGGGTCTTGTTGACTTCAATAAAATCTACATACGGAAATTGCAATTACTGCATGGGCTACAAGGATTATTCACACCTTGACCTGGTTCTAGCTCCTGCGACACAGAGCTTTACGTGCTTATTAACACACTAACGCAACAGTTAACTACCTTGCTTTATTTATAGAAAGGACACATACTCAGTGTTTTCTCAATAGAGTGATTTCCGCGTTACTTTCACATTGCGACTTGGGTCATTATTGTCAGAATTAAAAATGCCTGTAGGTAAAGTTATAATGAGTATTGGTAGCTCCACAAACCCAATGGCCTTAGGCAGTTAAGACACCGACTGACATTTTGAATTATTGGCTGAAATAATTTTTCCGCGAAGGATCTCTTGGAGTTTTTGGAGTTTCTTGATAGCTCCAGCTCGAGAGAACAATTCCCGTAGGTTCTTCAAGTGGAATTTGACTGACAGATTTGAGTATAAACGGATGTATAAAGGTTCTAGTAAGGGTCTAGGTAATAGTTAATCATCGTGGTGTATTGCCTCCGTTAATCAAAGTACAGTTTCTTTAGCCCAAGTGAAATTTGATTGTTCTTGGTTCATACTAACTTTACCTCTTTAAATTAGTTTACTGCATAAAATGAACGTTATCTTCACGGTGAATTTTACGGAAATTGTCACACAATCACATCAAATGAAAGGGCTTAATTAGCACATTTAAAAAAAAAAATATATATAACCCCAAAATGATTTAAATAAAAATAAAAGTTATGAAAACTAAAACCCAACTACGACAAAAAAGTCAACTAAAAAGGTATAAAAAAGATATCACAGACAGACAAATTAAAAACCCTGAGTCACACGTAATCTTTAGTTGACTTTTTGTCGTAGTTGGGTTTCTGTTTTTATAACTTTCATTTTTGTCTATGTCGGGATATAAGTCATTCTATTAAAATTAAAATGTCAAGTGTAACGAAAACAAAAGGTACAAGGACAGCCACATATGTTCTGGATCCATTTTCTACTGAATATAATAAATTGTTGCCAGTTTTCTTTTCTCAGATCTTTTCGTACTTCGTCTTAGTTTGCATATCAAAATCTTACCAAACGGGCTAGTTTTTAATTTGGCATTAAAATCTGTTTTAAAAATGAATACAGAAATAACGGGTTTCGGGCTTGATAGCTAAATACAATCCTGAGCATACGTTTTTTGTTTTTCATTTCCAGGTATTTTGTTTTAGTGATTCAGCATAGTGTTTATCCTTTAAAAACTGTTGCATTATAAATTTATGAATGCTACTTAAATTCATGTCTCAAAGATTTCAGTCAGGTATATCAAAGAAATTTTAATTCGATGTATCACGGTACAATATCCAGTTTTCCACGATAGAAGCCGATTAAAATGTGTTTAGAATTTATGAGTGATCATTTGCAAGTTAAAATTTTCAAGATTCCAACACAAATGGTACAAATGGTATTTGAATCTATATATAATTATTCCCACTAGGAGCTCGTCGAGCTCGTGAATAAGTAATAACAGCCGCACTGGTTGATTCAACAGGTTAAGCTATGCTTGCCGGGGTTGGTCAAATTCAAATTCAAATTCAAAAGTCATTTATTCAAACTAGGATGAGAATCAGCACTTTTCGCACATCAAAATTACATAAGACAGTCCCCCAAAATGCCCACCCTTCACCACTCCCTAGTGCTTAAGGTTCGTGGATGGGTGCCTATCTTTACATACCGAGACTCCTGACGTTAAGCCGTTGGTCCCGGCTGTCATTCGTGGATCGTTGACAGTCGTTACGGGTTGTCAGAAGCTCGAAAGTCTGACAACCAATCTTATCAAGGGGTATCGTATTACCCAGTCACTGGGTTGTGGAGGTCAGATTATTCAGCTGCATCCGGTTAGGCTGGAAGCCGACACCAACATAGTTGGCAAAAGGCTAGTCAGATAATGATTCCCACACTACTTACATTTTCTTATCGGTCACAGGCTTTTCCTCAGGGGGAGTGGTATCAGACAGCAGCAGCACTATCCCTCCACCGACAGCCGCCAGGGCCGCAATCGTCACCATAGGTAGGTGCTCGTTTATCATCGTCTGCAAATGACAATCATCATGAAAGTTATAACTTGTTGTACTTACTAATTAAAATCATCATTGACAGGTAACTTTCCAATAACTTATCAGGATTCAGGAAGTATTTTTTATACTCGCAAGTTTATGCTATATTTATCATAATAACTTGTAATTGCATTTTTTAACACTCCTATAAGAAAACCAGCCTCGCACAAAGGATGTCTGCTCGAAATGGCGGAACATAAAAAACAGGAAGTGTCTGACAACAGTATTTATAGTAATTAATGTTTTTCTTACCAGTCTCCATAAGTACGGAATGCATATAAGCGCAAGTCCGGCCGCTATCTGGCTGGCCCCAACACCGAGGTTCCTCACCACTGTCGGGTATAGTTCAACAGTAAAGATAGGCATCATCATGTTTGTGGAGCCGATGGCAAACTTTCCGATCATCAGGCAGGCGATCATGATCCAATCGTCATCGGACGCTATCGACAACAACTCGCTCGCGATACAAGCGAGTCCACACGCAAGCATACTGATGAAAATTGGAATCCGCCTTCCTGCCTTCAAGAGAATCGGGATACTGATTGCTATCGCTGGAATTTCCACGACTGCTAGGATTATAGACGTCACGTGCAGGTTTCCCAAGTTGAAGTTTCCAATGTTCAGTAGTAATCCATAGTACGCGATAGTCATGCAGAACCATGACAAGAATAGGCATATCGTCCTCTTGCGCAGAGCTCCTCGGAACAGCATCATGACGCTGGGTAACTCTGTGGTCTCGTGTGTCTTGTGTAACATCAGCAGTTTGTCTATATCTGATGGCATTTCACGCTTGTTGATCTTGGCAGCTTTCTCTAGTATTTCCTTGGCTTCCTGAGTCTTTCCCATACTGAGCAGCCATCTCGGCGATTCTGGTAGAACGAACCTGTAAAATCACATTAAATGTTGTTTATTGTATTTTGAAACTCTCATGCTTAAATATAATATTTTATTACTGTAGTATAATGAACTACGACGCTGTGTACCTACACAAAGTTGTGAGTAGTTGCTGTATTAGGCAACTTTGTTTCTGGCTTCAAAATAAACATAATGGCTATTTCAAACAACGGTTTTATTGGTACCTACTTACTAGTAAGACGGCGTCCGTGACATTTACAAATTAGGCACATTTAAAATTAATGGTTTTCTATAGTTAGAAATACTGTAGTAAATTAATATGTAAGCAAGTACCTAAATAATTACGAAATTATTACGTACCATAATGCAAGCAGCAGACATCCGGGAACAGACAGGCTCAGTTGCAGGTCCCTCCAGTTGGGCATGAGCAGAGACAAGAGAGTGACCATAAGGTACGCGAGAGGCAACCAGAAGAAGTTGCACACTCCTGCGATCGTCACCCATTTCCCTCCCACCAGCTCCACAGACAGGACGAAGGCTGCGTATACGACGGAGACAGACACGAAGCCCATGATCAGCCTCACAACGACGTATTGCACGAAAGAACGGACCAGTAGTGACAGGATGGCCAGCGAACTCTGTGCCACCATCATGCTCATCAAAATGCGCTTGCGGCCGAATCTGCAATGTTAGAAAATATAGTATGTAACCTGGTAATTTTGTATGACTCATTAAAGGTTTTTCTCTTGTTTTTCTATGATTTACAGAAATATTTTTTCTTTTTCCTGTAATTAAAAATAATAACAAACCGACGTAGTTGTCAAACAATTACAAGCCTTATTATTATTAAAAAGAAGAAAATAAAAATAAAACTTTAGTGGCATTTCTGTTTTTATTTGACGGAAAGTTAGTTGCCTCTGTTTACAGTACGATCAAATAGGTTTTTTTCAAACATGCTTGGAAATTCGAGCATTATTTTGACAATTTTCTTCGAGATAAATCGAAATTGCTGTATTGGCCGAATACATGCGAGCGCCCGGCCGGCAAAGTTTTGTATGAAAATCCATATCTGTCGTGTTTAGCGGCTAAATAAATTTGCTGCTATGAAAACTCATTCTGTCGTGTTATTTAAAAATGGAACGAACTTTTTATTTCAACACATGGTAACCAAGGAGGTAACTTACCAATATTAATAATAATATTTCGATTTGCTATGCAAATAGAGCTGTTTATAGTAAAGAAAAAACAATTGCACATAGTGCCGCGTGAAAAATTATAGTTGTTCGTCATTGATTCTGAAATGCATAATAAATTTACTTAGTTTGAATTTCCGCGCATTATTTGAGAAAAGAACTATAAAATCCTTGGCCGCAACCAGACATTGATGGGCTCAAGCATGTGTGCCTCGGCTTCGCCTCGGCCCACATTTTCACGATCGTCCATCAATAGGCCTTAGTTGTAGGCCGCGACAGTAATGTACTTATTCAAATGTAAGCAAACCTTATTTTTGCTAAATCATGGTACCTAATTAATATGTATGATCTGCAGAAATGTTTTATGATTTTAATGTAATTTATGGTATGCAATCAAAAAGTTTGCTACTTACAAGTAGCGAACTTTTTGACAGGTCGATGTATAGTAAAAATTCATGACAAGCCATAAATAGTAATAAAAAGAAATAGAAAAAAAACTTTAATGGAATTTTACCATTTTTTTGACGAAATGTGGCCTGAGTTGATTTATGATGAGAAAGGTTTTATTTAGTAGCCTACATATAAGGGATTTTTATATTATACGAGATTTTCTTTATTATTTTGTTGTATTTTTTTGGATTTGCAAATTAGATTGTCTATTTGGTTTATCATGTAACATAAAAAAAAAGACTACACAGCGATGATGGATAGGAAATTCATTTCTGATTACACTGTCGGAAATTAATCTTGCTATGAACAAAGGTTTAAGTAATTACTACATCCTAATGCGTTTGTCCCTACAATATTAACTAAAGTGCGTTTCATTAAATAGTTCCTTTGCCGTAATGTTGGCTCCTCTGTTAAACTTTAATATACGGACCTATTAGATAGCACCGCCCGTAGCGTATTCGTGTTCGTCCTACAACAGTTTAGCCAACATAACGGCATAGGAACTATTTGATAAAAGCACTGTACCCAAAGATTTAAATCGTAGATGTGCCCTCACCGTACTACGTCGCGTGAAAAAGTGCCCACACTGAGAAAAGTGACTTCGCACAATAATAATGGCGTTTCCATGACAATCAAGTCAAATGTCTGCGATATTGTGTGTCAGAGGTGTCAAAACGAAACAGAAACGCGACCATCTTTTAACACGGCAGGGCAAATCTACGATTGAAATCTTTGACTGTACCTACGGACTACAGAGAAGGAATGTTTCATTGTACAGATGGATTTTTGAGGGCAGCTTTTTCAAAATCTGTGAATACAGATCAAAATGTCTCATAAGTTAAGGACATTCTCCTAAGACCGTTTTCCTGTAGCTACAACGGTTAAGGTAGCTGCCCTTACTGCCCCATCTCTAAAAACCAACCTGTATAGTTGTACTTAATGAAAGTCTCACCTGTCAGATATCCAACCACCAACAACTCCACCGACTCCAACGCCGACCAAGAACATGACTTCAGCCAAACTCGTGAGATGAGCTCTGTCGCACACCAGGTTCCATTCTGAAATAATCGTGTTGCCCACCTCTGACCTATCATAGTCCCACTCTGTACATCTTTGGAAGGCATCTATGAGGGGCGCGGTGTGGTTCAGTATGCTTTCCACCGTCACTCCTGCGGTAAGCGTCCGAACTGAGCAACTGTCAATAGGCTGGCTATAGTTTATCCACTCCGCTAATGGCACGCTCGAGAGATTTTCCGGCCTTCGACACCAGAAATTAGTCGCCTTTGCCTGAAAACAAAAAGTTTGAATTAACGTAACATCACGCCTTATTTCCCCAAAGGGTTGGGCAGAGGTGGGCAACACGTGACACACCCTCATTTCGCCACTTATGTTTAAGTCCCATGTAATAGGGGGCGAGCCTTTTACCATCAACCGGGCACAAATCCAGACTTCGGGCTGCTACCGAGAAATTCCATATAGAATAAACCCGATAGCACTTTGCCCAACCTGGGAATCGAACCTAGGACCTGATGCTTAGGAGTAGCGCTTGCGACCACTAGAGCAACGAGGAGTTTGAATTAATTATTAAACATTACATGTAAATTGCATATAAGCAAGCTTTGTAAATAGCATATTATAATTTGACCTATTAGCTATGTAATCAATAAACAAGATGCTAAAAAATTATACCTATTTATTATTAAATTATTCGACCAAAATGAAAAAAATACGTGTTGCAACTAATTTATTTAAGAAAAAATGATATTATAGATTATAATTGAAAAATAAAATGTTTTGACATTAAAAAATAGCATAGGTCAAATTTTATATCTTTCGTGATTTATTGATTTATTTTAATTATATTTTCCTGTATAGCAATCAACACTAATGATACCTAGATATCAAAATGTCACTACCTAACGAATCAAGTTTGTCTATCAAAGTCACTAGGTATTTCGAAACTAGTTTCTCCCACCTATCGGAAATTTGGAACATTGTTGTTTCCACCGTATTACATAGGTAGGTACGGAGATATTTTTGATATGAATGTAGACATTAACATTAAACAACATTATATGATTAAAGCAGATCAAGTTGTGGTGCGCTTCCCAACTTAGTCCGTATGGCAGTCACGCACTTAATGTAGGTACCCTAAGCCATTGAATAAGACATTGCTGGTAGGTAAACACAACATCGACAACAAAACGTATCTCATGAACATTATAACAGTCGCTACATGGCACTCTATTCCGTAAAAAAAAAAAAATTGTTTTGAATATTAAATGTTCACTCACAGTAAACGTAGGCAGGTAGATGTGGAATGTGCAGGGCAATGAGAACAGAGACAGCAAGAACGTCATGAGCATCTGCCAGCGGCCATACTTGCCGATCACAGTGGACACCACGTCTGGGCCATCGTCTTCTACGGGCGACACTGCCCGGCTCTTCTCCTTATTTGTCCCTTGGCTTGGGATTACTAAAACAAAAAAAACAATTAGAAACAGAATTTCCGTGGTTCGGTTTTTTTATTAGAATTTTTAGTAAAGAATTTGATCGTTTTCAAGATAATTTGTGTTAAATAGTCTTTTTTACATTGAAGTCTTGATATAAACAAAAATCAATCAATCAGCCTAGCCTTTTCTCAACTATTTTGGGCTCGGCTTCTAGTCTAACCAGCAGCTGAATATCGGTATTTTATATGGAGCGACTGCCTTTTTGACCTCTACAATCCAGTGACTGGGTAACACGATACCCCTTGGTTAAACTGGTTGTTAGACTTTTGGGCTTCTGACTACTCGTAACGACTATCACAACCAAATCTACAAGTCTTGATATAAACATTTAAAAAAATAATTTAAAGTTTATTTATTTAATCAGCAAAATCCGGAAAGTCCAACTACGTTAAAATAATATTAAATGAAAAAATAACAAAATTAAAATATAATCGCAATTTTATTTAAAAATATGGGTAATCCTATTATCCGCATCTTATAAACATAACAGAACAATAGCTAATTATTTAATAACCCCTAAAATCATCATGCATGTAGATAAATATGTGCTACCTAATAAGTGCCCATATACACGAGCGGCACGTGTCAACGGCAGAGGCAACTGCCGCCTTTTTTTGTGTGGGAAATTATTAAATAACTTCTCCCGCTCTGGGCGGGGCGGGAGGGCGTGTCAGACTCTTACTGACTAAAACCCACCCGTGTTCGTTCAGTTGCCTGTATGTTGCCAAGTGCCACTGTATCACTTTCGGACTTCCCCGCGGTCCTGGCAGGCATCGGCCCTAGGGGACCCCGTCAGTTGTACTGAACTGCAGTCTTCAAGGCGTCAGTAGAGGAAACTGCAACCGTCGACAATCGTCGATGGCAGCCGCCTCTGCCGTTGACGCGTGCCGCTCGTGTATATGAGCACTTACAGTAGGAAAAATCATATTTATCACGAACGTGTAGGTAAAACGAGCATCTAATTCTTTAATTGTACGGTCGATATACAAGATTAATTACTTCTTAGTACCTACATGTAATAGAATATTTTTGTTTACACGAATTCATAATACTTCTGGGCGTTATTTAATACTGACCTGTTCAAATCAAACGAATCGAGTTTCGTAACGCCAGCATGGGCTTTATATTTTTTGTCGCGCCATTAGAACATACTTGAAAGAAATAGGTAATTGTATATTGGCCACATATGTCTGTAATTAATATAAAATCACGTACTAAGAGAAACTACTTCCGACGAGCCAAGGCTGTATTGCAGCAGTGAATGATCGTTGTAAAACCGATATAGGTAGTTGGTTACTATTAAGCGTAAGGTGGTAATTAAATTAGATTAGGATTTAATTACAGATCATAAAATTTAACTTAATCTGATTTCCATTAATATTTTAAATACGATTAAGTTTCTAAAATTGTTAAGTTTCGTCTCTATAATTTAAGGCCTGAAAACTTACTGGAAATTATTTGTATACAGAGGAAATTTAGTGGTGCCTGGGTGCGTAATGTGTAACTAAATTACTTTTAAAGCTCAATTAATGCTCGTCTCGAGTCGCGTGCGCCGGTTTGACGGTCCACGTGCTTTTCTCGCGAGCATTTCGCGCGCGCTTCACAATTATTAACGGACACATGCGCCCGCGCCGGCGGCGCCTTGACAATGATCTTCACATCATTGCAACTATAACGAATGACCCAATGGTACTCAATCGAAGTTAATTTTAGCATTATTAACAATATCTTCATATTCTTCATTCATGACTTTCGTAATAATAGAACCTGTGAATATGATAATGTTGATAACTTTATATGTCAATTCAACAGTATTGTGGTGCATTCGCAGAAGCACGTTACATTATTAATTGATTCTAATGAATTCTAATTACAAGTTATACTGGTAATTATAAACGAGGTAATTTATTTATGCGAGTTTTGGATATCAAGGTTTACTCGGACAATAACTTTTTCAGGCGTTTTCAGGAAATAGGCGCAATGGGTTTTAAAGATATCAGACGGACGCCGTTCAAGGTCCCATCCTAACCCGTAGCTGTAACCTTTGCGGGTTATTGTTCTAGGTCTGATAGGATACATCAATTTCAGTGTTATATATCTGACGTAACGTAACATTGCGTGCGTAGTTTTACAACATAAACTGGAGAGGCGTCATCCGTTCAAACATTATTCTTCATCTCACGGACAGCGCGCTGCATTCGGGGCCAAGGCTGTAGGGCATATCGATTACGTCTATTGCGATTTGCATGGCTGACTTAGCACAACGAACGAATTGGTTTTCATGCAGCAGTTACATATAATAATACCATTCATTTCAGGCGATACAGGCCCATAGAAAAATACCTTATCCTAAACATACATATTTTAATATAGACAAAAACTTGTGTTAATAAATAAGGTTTACACTATGTTAGTAGCACTTCACTTTGCAATAGCTTGACTTTGTGCTGTCGTGTGGAACTTGTCCGCGGAAGCGAAGGAACACCACGACCTGCGGCCAAAAGTCTTCTTCCATGACGAGGGGCAGATAACAGTTCGGTACACGCACGACGAACGCCTTGAAATTGACGTTCCGGTGCGATTCTAGTAACTGCACCCTCGGCGTGTACCTCGTCTTTTGGCGTACTCCACGATGTCCTCCGCCTTAGTGGTGTAGTGCAGGCGGGATTTGTACACCGGTGTGTTCGGCTTTGCGGCACGCAGGCTCACTTCGGGTTCCGTCGGAGCTTTGCCGCAACGGTTCTTGATCGTTGGCGATTGCCTCAAAATGTTACATGGGACTTAAACATAACGGGTGAAATGTGGGTGTACTTTAGGTGCACCTCTGCCTTCCCTTCGGGGAATACCGACAGGTGTAATGTTATGTTTATGTAGTTACATATGAACCTTCCAAACTCGGCACTAGTGACCTCGCTGTACTGCGTGTGAACCAAGTATTTATTAAACGAAGCATATTTAAACCCGTCACGAAAGCTGCTGAAAATATTTAATTAGTTTGCGTCTGAAACATTTCAGCCTCTAAGTTTTAACGATCGTTTTAACTGTTAATTGGAGGTTAATAGTAATAGGTAGATAACGTTTACCGGGGGGGGGGGGGGGGGGGTTTAACTTATCCGGGATTTCGACAAAATATATACCTACTTAGTTTTTTTTTACATAAAGCTAGTCTTTTATACAGGGTTTCGCGGCGATGTCCCTGACACACTGTATTTATCGATTTCAGCCATGTTCTATAATATTATATGCCCCAAAATCTTCGGGAAAACCGTTCCGCTTGTTCTCTTTTCCAGACCTTAAGTAGTTTAAGTGAAAAAAACATTTGTAGGTACTTCGAAGGCTTCCAATAGTATCTCGGGTCGTCATCTGGTAAGCCCTTTTCCAACTATGACCCTATGTTGGGATCGGCTTCGAATATCTCATGTTTGCTATTTTATTGGAATGTACAGGATATTGTATACATAATTATGATGAATAAGCGTTGATTAATCTCTTGACAGAAATGTATCGCTCGACGGCTCAATTGTGCGTCTAGCGGTTGTCTGTACTCCTGTCATAGCTATAACAGATCCTCGTGCGCTCTATCAACTCATGGATCATCTAATCATTTCAGTTTATTTTAATTCATATTGAAGGTGAACTAACAAAGATTTACATCTTATCATACCGTTGTGTTAGCATAAAACTTTTTTGCTTTAATATTACGTATAGTGTTTCAGGTTGGAGATATTCGGGATTTTGTTTTTAGCTGAACGAATTTCAGTTAGGATTATGCTTGGGAATAGCATGTATTATCAGAGCCTGAGAATCTAAAGTAAATGAAGATGAATTCGCAGCACATAGCTAGCTACTCCTATTTCACAGTATTGAACTAGATTACCGGTCTATTACATTACTCCCTATCTTGAGATCCGTGAAATCACAGACAGATTGGAATAGCCTGCGGTCAATCTATCTGTTCATTTGGTCAGTTTACCTATGCTAAAAGGCATAGTGATCCAATTAATACGTAAAGCCACCATCTAAGTTAGCAACTACTTAGATGACAATGACCGTGGGAAATTGTAATATTTATCAGAACGACAAATAACACACACTATTTTTTTATTATTTATTATCTGCTATATTCTAGTACATCTATTGACAATGACCTGCTTTCTAAGTTTTATGTTTTTCTCAGGCACTGTTGCAATATTACTCAATTGCGAATTGTTACAACTAATCCGGTGATTAACATTTTCTACGGTGACTGGTTCGCGACGTGTTGGTAATTGAATTGTCCAAGAGCATTTCAATCAATATGGCTTCTAAAAAACTAATTAAATTAATCACCCCGCAGATGGGCCTGTTTCCTGGTGAGGTTAAAAAAAAATTCTAATCTGTGACGGTTCCACTCTATTCGTCACCTCAGTAGTGATCATCTTAACCCAACTAGTGACCTGTTAAATTAAATTTACTGCATTACGTACGAGATGATTTCATGTGTAACGCGATAGTTCACTTCGTTATACTGCAATTTATATTATACTTGCAGTCATTAAATCATTTAGTCTGTTTGTATAAAACAGTTATTTTCCAACGCAAGCACATGACATCAAGATTATGTGAAGTAAAGTGTAGTTATGGGGTAATGAATGATTTCGCAACTAGCAAAAACTGGTCTTATGAAAGTCACCAATGCGCTTTTGCCAAGAGTTACTGCATAAAAAAAAGTCTTGTAATGGTTTTGTAGTGTCTAACAAGTCCCGATTTGGGCACAAATTTCAAGACTTCTAGTTCTGCTTTGGTTCTGTAAAAGCATTATAACGTGCTAAATTATTCTTGATTTTACCTTATAAGCGCATTAATTTATGCTTTAAATTACAGACTTTACTAATATGAGATAAAATTGGAATAAAAAACAATTACTTTTCGAATCTGAACATAATCATAATCGTAAATAACATTAAATATTTTTTTAAAGGAATAAAAAAATATTTAATGTTATTTTCATTCCGGACAACAACAATTAGGAATAACAGATACGTGTGTTGCGTTGTAAGTGAACTATTAACGCAAAGGTTAGTTTTCTGTCATATGATATGTGGGTTTTCGGTAAAATTTCAATGGCCCGCGATATAGTCGAGTTTTAAGTATTTTTGGTATAAATTAAATTTGGACACTGACTTGACTGAGCCTATTGCAAGAATTAAGTACTATTCCTATGCTTCTATGGTAGCTATTGCATTTAGACTTGTGTGATATGCTTGCCATACTTGGACGCCATTATATAATTTGGGGTCCCATTGAAAGTATATGAAAACCTTGAAATATGTTAAAAACAAATTAATATTAAAGCATCATGCTTTAATATTAATTTGCCTATACCCTTCTATCATAAAATATTCATGGATACATTTTTCACCTCATTGTGAGTGTATTTATTACTCTTTTAGTTAGGTATGATTCAAAATAAGAACTCTAGCATTTTATCACACTTATCATATCACATAACAATTTTGGGATCGCATTCATAATAATTATAATTATTGTATCGAATAATTTTTTTGCATCTTTCATAGTTCTCTTTGTAGATTTAATAACGGAATCAAAGTTATCGTACTTTGTTTCCGATAGTAATTAAACTTTCACTGACAAAAGAGTCCCTACAATTGTTGACGAGCTTATAATAGTAGTAATAAATCAAATGGATTGTATCAAATGGTGTCATGCGTGACCGGAAAAGTATTTTGGTCAGTAGGCTTCTAATATATATCATATATCATTGTCACCAGCTTAGGGAGGACAAAAGACATTTAAATGCCGAAACCAGACTATAGTTTTTATCACGGGCGAAGAGAAAAACATCATCTATTAACTGCACTACACCGCGGAAATCTGGTTTCTCCAGCAGTAAGGTCAGGTGGCAGACTGTGCATTGTCACAAACCTGGCAGGATCAAAACGAAGACTATGGAACGTGTGGCCAAACTTTTTACATTTACGGTTCTACTCTTAATTTTTTTGTCTTTTGTTGAACTTTGAATCAAACGTGATTTATATACCTTTTGTAGTGGTGAAAGGTTAACGTTTTCATAAAGGGTAAAAAATATGTGCGAAAATAATAATGGATACAACTTATTGTTACGGTGATTTTTTGCACATATTTGTCTCAGAAGCCATAAAAGCCGAAGTAGAGTTGTTTTATAACGCTTTGTAAACACTTTTCGCTTATTTATTCAAAAAAATATTTAGTGCCAAAAGCGATATAACCTAGAACATTTGCATAGAGTTATGTGGTGCTAATAATTCGCATAATTTGGAGTCGGATCGCGGCGGTGTGGCGACACGCCCGCGTCTGCATTGGGGGACGTCTCCGGAAGTGAGCGTACTCAATGAAACTGATTCGACGATCCTGCTGCCACTCGGTCACTGTTCTGGTTACTCACTTTAATATAACATACTAGCGGTACGCATTATTCCTAGAATTCTGTTTACCTGTTTAAAACTGCGTCCAGATTTTATTGCATGGTTCCCGTTAGTCACGTCATTTTTATCCAGAAGCTAAAAAGCTAGAATGGGATTTTCTAGCTAAAAGATGGACTGTATCCATTATATACTCTGATCAATTAAGACCACACCAAAATCGTTCAGTTCTTCAGATATGATTCACTTCATGTTGTGGATTGCATCGTTCATAATTATTTACATTACATATTACATTAACATTATTGTCTGAACCACGAAGTTATTGAAACATAATTAATAATGCAGATAACGGTAACATCTAAGTTATTGTGGTCAAATGTGTTTTATTGTCTTGTTTATTCAACTTCCTGGTTATGCGTTGTGCATTTATTGATTTGTACGACGTACCATCGACAAATTCAGGCATGTATGGTTGGCTTTTTAACACATCGAACAAACAAACTCCTCCTTAACAAAGAACTATTGCAGTTCCTGTTGTCTACGCGGAAAGTACAAGACCGCGTTGAATCGATTGGCCGTGTACAAAGATATGGCAATGGGCATGCCCTTAACCGATAATTCGCGACGTGAACTTTTCGACCCTCCGGTCGCCTAACATTGAACTAATCAGTGATTGAACTGTCAGTGTTGATCCATACGATGACTCCAACTGTCGCTCCCTTCTGCCTGCCAGTATGGCAATATTGTTTTAACAAAATTGATTGCAAACAGAAGTGGCTAACCACTTCTTTCAGTCAGACTAATTTGAGTCATTTGAGGAATATCTGTCTTGTTGCAGCCATATGCAGTTGTTTTTGTTGGGGATGGAAGCACTTCCTAACGTAGAAGTTCACATGGATTAACATAAATCCAGAAATTATAATCATTTCAATTTGTGTATCAAAGGAACGATTGCAAGAAACTTCCTTCCTTTTTTGTTTGTTCCTGACTGCATCGTCTACCTACGATGCAGTTAGGAGCTGGGACTTCAACTCGTCTGAAATCAGCAACATAAGATAAATCGGCCTTAAATTATTCTGGAACTGCTGTTCGTTGTTCAAGTTAAATATAATTAAAAATTCATTAGATACTGTAACTTACACACGTCGCGTTGTGAGAAAAAGGAAACAACAATGATTGGTCTGATCAGTTAGACTTTGCGCAAGCGCTTGAATAATATCTAGAGAGCGTCGACCCTCCTGAGAGTATAAAATTAAATACATCATTTAAAATGACACACCCGTTTATTGTTTAAATCTACTTTAAATGTATTCGTTGAAAATTGCACGGAGACAATAAATTACATAAAAACAAATAGTAACTCGTAATATTAAGTTGTTGAGATATAATGCTTAACAACTATTACGTGGATAAAAACCTAGTTAAACCTTATTGTTGTTATAGCTGTAGGTACAATTTTCCTTTGTCACGAAAATTGCATGAATATTCACATGGTTGTCTGAGAAATAACATAACATTTTATTGTGTTTCAATAGGCTATATATGGTGGCTACTTATGGCTTCAGATAGGTATATTGGTATGGTGGTACCTGTGATTGGCACGTTGTGGTAAACACCCTGAAGTTTATATGCTTGTTACCGAACACAACACCTTCATAAAATCATAAACATAACTGAATGAGTAATTTATTTTTATTTGAAAACGTAATGGCAAGTCTAGACTTAATTTTACCAATATAAATGTTCAAACGAAGGCTGTGTGTGTTTATTACACTGTAAGTAAAGAAAATGAACAAATTACTCACGGAAAAACCTAAAACTACCGTAATAGTACCAACCTACAGTCGTCAGGTAATTAATGATTACTGCGGTAGTAGAAAAGGACTGTCAAGTATATTTAAATATACTATTATTATTCATATCGTATTCAAAAGTGGGTACATAGACCACTTAAAAAAAAAGTCAAAGTTCGTAGCCATCACAAAAACGCTTATGTAGGTATTTTACTTTTCTACGCCACATTCTAAAGCGGTTTAAATAAAATGTGCGAATTAAAGAAATATGCTTGTCTATAGTTAAATAGTGCTGTCGTAGTTATTTATTTTGGAGCACTCTTCATGAGCTGCATTGCCTGGCGGACGAATTGTTTGTTTTGGATTCGAAAGCACATTCTGCCGAAAACGGGACTTACCTATATATAAGTATATGCAGGCAGATAGATGTAAAGGTTGGTCTTTTAGAACCAATTTGAATTCAGTGACAATTGAGACAAACTATTTTATTCGAAAATATCACATTAACTTCCGTCCTTTAATTTAGTTTCGAGGGACCGTGACGAAAGTCTTGAGTCACTACTTATCTCTCTCATAGTTTTATCCATGCGATAGTTTGTAACGGCTGATTGTGAGTAGGTACCGGGAAATTGGTTCCGGAGATCGAAATTCATAAATTTTACGCGTTAGATGACAACGTAAATCATCATAGTCTTACAACTCCCACCAGTTCGCGTTATGTAACAAGAACATAGTAGGAAACACGCATTTATTAATAGAAAGATCTTGTGATCTATTGTTATTATTAAAACGTATTCTTCTGACACATAAATTAATTAAAAACACATTACATATAAACATTGGACTTATATGCTCCTGCTGCATCTAAATGATCTTATTTTCAGAAACGTAAATTGCATTGTTATTTGCGTTGTTTGTCTGGGTCCTTATTATGTCCCGGAAAATATCGCCACGTGTCATCACGGATATTGAAGATAACCGTGATCTAGAGTGCACTCAAGATCAAAAGTATACGTTCCTGACACGCCCGTGCACTTAAGTAAGCTGATATTCGAAGAACTATCAAGAACAAACTCGTAATTCGGAAGAGAAATCAATCCTTACTTTCAGGGAAGTAACTTTTGATCATGACATTTGTCAAAGCATGGTCAAGGTCCAAGGGTCGGATACCCGCGCCTAAACTACTGTTTACTTCCTATTATATAATCGAATGGTAAGTAGGTGGCCTGCTCCTTCGGCGGCTTCTAAAGGACGACAAGTACATAATTGGCGCTAACCTAGACACAAAACAGACAACCTTTAAAAATATACCAAACGGTAATCGGAACACAAATTATTGTGCGTATATGGTTCCGAAATCTGTTTATTTATTTATGGTTATATTATAAAAACAAATTAATCAGTTTTTTCTAAATATAGTCGAGGTCAATGGAATAGCTACAATCGATTAGGAATATAACAATTATGTCATAAAATTGTGTTTTTGAGGTCGAATATTAGCCTCGTGGTTAGGACCCAAAATAAATGCTTTATCTTGGAAACTCTTAGAAACTGATATTATTTACAAGGATACTATCAGATTTGGAAATAGTTAACTAAAGGCTATAACCTCAAACAATATTATTTGGATACAATTATATTATTCTAAACTTCCTTAGTGCTAAATACAAATGAATAAGTGTCACCTGTTTTTTTTTAGGTCCATATTTTTTTTTGTGAAAACATGATTCACGCAGACTACATTGGATGACAGTGAGGTGGGCAAAACGTAAAACGTGTGCCATAGACACAAGTCCCTCTGCCTGAGGCCTCTCTGCATATCTGAGCAGTCTTTGAAAGAGTATGTTGAGCGACCCTTTCATTTATTCACACAGCTCTCCGGGGACAGTGGGAATGTCTAAACGAGCTACTAGATAAAAAGAATATGAAATTTTAACAAGTTTTCTTTGATTGCTTTGCTTTTTTTATGTTGTCTATACGTCTGCGCTCCAGTCTGTGCTGGGTGCAAAGTTTGGTTAGTGTTAACAGTGATTATTTTGATAGTGATAGCGATTTTTATGATATTGTGGATTTTTTATATCTATCTTTTCTTTTACCTTATGTTTGATATCCCTAATTTATTTGATAGTTCGATACAATAATTAAGTAATGTTTTTGCTCTTAAATAGGTATGTAAAGTTTTTATCACATCTGTTTAAAAAGAGCTAGTTTATTCTTCGTAAACAGGGACTAAAATAGCTCTTTAATCCCTAGGGACTAAAAGTGATTTGAATTTGGAATGTGGATATTGTTAGTAAAAGTTCCAATCACCAAAGAGATCAATCACAAACATTGTATGAACAAGTAACAGGTATGATAAAGTAAATGACACACAAGCAAAAAAAAATTATTATATGAATGTTACAACAGTAAATACCATGTTATATATTGCAATTAAATGAAAGAAAATTTAAAACTCATATTAAAAGTACACTTTGTAAACTAGCATATTACAAATTAGAGTATTTTATCCAAGATAAGATTGTTTGGAAACAGAGTGGTCCTGCTCCATAGGATAATCTAGACAAAATCAAACTGGTTGCTAATTTAATTGTATAAATTATTATTTTTTATTATATGATATTTATTTTACATTCTGTGATTACTTCCTCACACACTGACTTATTCATTGTAAAATTTTAGGAAAATCGTCTACTTTTACAATGTTAGTAAATATGTAAGCACCATGTATTTATCACATAATTAATTTATCTATCGTCACTTCATTTTTAATTCTTTTTACCTATTGTGGTATAGTAATCTTATTCTAGGTGCATCGTCTTCACATATAATTATATAGCTATTGTACCTATACAAAATATTAAAAACATTTTAAAAGAGTAACGGTGGAGTTTCTTGCCCATTCTTCTCCATAAGAAAATTACCCTTTGAAAGGGGCGACTAGAATCAATTTATTTTTTTGTACATTTTGACGTTCAAAAGAGTCTGACAAGGGCCTATTTGAAATAAATGATTTGACTTTAACTTTTTAAGCTCAAGTGACGTACTTTGAATCCCTCGCTGCGCTCAGGATTCTTTTTTAGAATCCTTCGCTCCGCTCTGGATTCAAAGAAAAAATCTCGCCTTTAAAATAGTTGTTTGCTCCCTAGGCAAACAATCTACCTACTATACAATTATTACTTATTTTTCTATAAACTAATCTTAATCATGTTTAAGTTCACAAACGAGTGTGCATTGCATAGATAAATTAATTAGATAAATAATTATAACCTCTTTGTGTGTTTTATTGACTGTTTGACGTTTCCGCTCTTCATTAATAAATCATTGCAATTTGATTGCGATCATTTTCATCTGATCAGATTCATTTTGCATTTGACTTTTTAGTTCGTAATTAATCATTGGTAGGTCCATAACTTTTATTTTGCTGACCAAATTTGCACTACCTTCATGATCGTTATTGCAGTGGGATCCAAATGTCAGACTTTTTAAAGGAACCAGAAGGAAAGGAAAATAATGTTCCGGTTAGACTTATAAATATTGCTACTTGGCTAATTAGGTAACACTAGGTCTCGACATTATACAATCCAAATTGGTTTTGATACTACCTCTGCCATTGTTCTATAATATTATCATTATATAAATCATGCCTTCTTCCTCAATTAAAAACATAGTTAGGTACCTACATATTATAATTCCCTACAGTAGGTACATTTAGTGTAGGTCCGAAGTTTACTCTACAACCGATCTGAGATTCAATAACTTCCTTCAACATGTTTTGATTTAATATCTTAAACAAATTAGTAATACGAGTACCGAAAGGCTATAATTATCTATATATATAAAAATCCACTGCCGTGAATTAGTCTCGCAAAAAAACTGATTTCAATAATATTTTTTTTGTTTTGTGCGCCGCAACCCCTAGTTTGAGGCGAAAAAAAACAAAAAAACAATTATAGGTTTAGGAAAAAAAAAGGATAAACCCAAAAGAACAGCAAAATCAAAATCAAAATTTTGACAGGGCACCGTCTGACGTGTGAAAAACATAGGTATGATAAATTATCAGCAATATCTAATTATATTCAGATATAAGAGAAAACAAAACCATATGTTTAAATTGACTTTTGAAAAAAAAAAAACGATTCCCAATTAAGCGCCGAAAATAGATTTAGCAACATTTAAATATTAATATATCAACTTCTTTCTTGTAGGAATGTAAACGATTACCTACCGTAAGAAACTTAATTAATTTTTGACTACATTATCCTTAATGCTAGGTAATTGTACCTAGCATTAAGGATAGGCACCATAAATGAATTAACTGAACTAACTTAATAATAATAGGTACGATGTTTAGATTTTTACACACTTGCAACGATCATGATGATCAAATACGTATTATGATACCAAACTGTTTTGTCGAGATACCTATGTAGGTAGTTTGGTATACAGGCAAGGAATAAAACATCCTTACAATAGCCAGTCAAACAACATTTTAACATAAGACTGTCAGACGAGCGATTACAAAGACTAGGGGTTTATTGCTGATGACACTTAAATTTTTTTTCTTGATTCGATTTTCACGAAGTTAATTTATTTGTAGGTGAATCCACAACTCCAGAAATCGATTCCGATCTTCGTGCGAATCGCCTCAATAAAAAATAATATTTTTTTCAAGTGTTGTTTCGCCCGTTCGGGCGAGTAAATTTGTGCGAATCACCAATAAGCTAGACTAGGCAGCACAAAAGCCAAATTAATTCAAAAGTAGTTATGACTGCTGGATTTATACATGTTATTGCTTTTACTGACTGTATTTACTTTAGGTTCCCGTTTTTTGCCGCGGTCAAAGCCGTTATATCGTATCAAAACAATTAATAGGTTAATGAGCTGCAAACTAGCTTTCTTCATAATTAAGATAACACTATGACTTCATACACTTGCACTGGTTTGATTACAGATATCGCGAATCAATTTAGCTGTTTATTTAATTTATTGAATGCTCGCGTATGATATGAAAATAAAGAAGTTTATTATTTATTATTTTAACCGATAATCGACACTATTATTTACAAACTAATGTTGCACAAGGTAATTTATTCTTTGTTTTTCGAATGAAGTGGGTAATGTTTGTTTAAAAGGCACCATTTTATTTTAATCAGGTAGAGCTTTTGGGCTTTTTATTTATAACCGTGTGAAAGGAAGTATTTAAAGTTAAATGGTAGGTAGGTACGTTACCTTTTTAAGTACAACATACTTATTGTTTGGAATAAAAACTACTTTTTGTTTTGATAATTATATATATTTTTTAATTATTGCTAGACTTCGACGAGTACTTATTTTTTATTTGAATAAGTATCACGTCTGAGCCAAAGCGTCAAAGAAGACAGCATTCTAAATATTTTAAGCCTCAATACAAAACAAGGACACCCAAAGTATGTTCATACATAATAAAGGTATAATTTAGCCAAAGTGGTCGGATAGTGCACCTATTATTATACGAAGTTGCATCAACAATCTTCAAGTGAAGGGCGACACCTAGAATTGCAGGTTGCATTGCGTGACAGGTGAACGGAACTTAGGTACGGCAATGACGGTAAAAACGCTCATGTAGACAATGCCTAATATATCGTGTTCATGTCCGTTAATCATAATTGTGTTTAGTTCACACGTAATTGGTACTTGGGTTTTAAAAGTGTTCAAATGTTATTTTACAGAAGAAAATGTTCTTTTTAGAATAACTTATTCTTATCAATTAATATCGTAACGGTATTTTAAATTAGAAAGGACTTAGGTACGCATCTTCTGCTATTAACATACGATTAACTTTTGAGCCATCTAAATAAACATTAAAAAAGGAGGTATTCAAATAGTTCTAAAAAGTAAAAACACTTTCGAGTGCTAACTTGCACTAGCAAGCAACTAAGTACCTATTGAAAGGCTTTTGCAACAAGTGATTGGGTTTTTATTAATCTTATGTAAAACTGTTACTTTCACTTAGCACTAGTATCAAAAGCGATTACATTAGAGGTCAAATCACAATTATATTTAAAACCTTATGCAAAATTAAAAATACCTGTGTAATTATATTCCAAACACATATGAACACGCAAGCAATTTATTGAAAAAATAAACCTATTAATACCAATGTGTCTCTTCGCGTCAAAAAATCAAGGTTATGAACATGTTAGGTACTTTCATTTAATCTATTACATCGCCGAGTGTGATCAGAGACCTGTCGGTCGATACTGTAAAAATATCACCGTGAAACTTAGGCGAAGTAAGCTGTCACTGTCACAGAATCGACCGGCTGGTGCTAGGGATTAACACTATTGACAGGTCACTTCACTTAAGTTTCACGGTGATATTTTTACAGAATCGACCGGCTGGTCTATTTTTAGGATTGCCAGCCTTTTGGGCGCTTTTCCTGTTTACAATGACGCGGACGAATTTTTTGATGCCTTAGGAGTCCTTCCCCTCCTTTTTTACATATGTAAATATTACTATTAAATTATTAATATTTTAAGTCTGTTAGTTTATATATAATAAGCCCGAAAGTCTGACAACCAGTCTTACCAAGGGGTATCATATTACCCAGTTACTGGGTAGAAGCGTTCAGATAGGCACTCGCTCCATGTAAAATACAGTAGTCAGCTGCATCCGGTTAGACTGGAAGCCGACCCCAACAAAGTTGGGAAAAGGCCAGGCAGATTGATTGAGTTTATATATGATCTATATTAAGTTATTCATAAATATTGAATCAATACTTAATAGATTAGATTTATGTAGAATATGATTGATATTATGATTTATTGACACATCTATAGAATGAATACAAATGATAACCCACTGACGCACAGTAGTCGCCGATACAGAAGTTTTTCCTTTACAATTAGTTGATAATGAAAACCGGCCAGTACAAACATGCATTTTTTATAATGCAATGTTGCATTTATTCTGTTTATATAACCCCGCGTTTACTTCCATATACAAGTTGTGATACTTGTTGTCGAGAAGTCTTGTAAAAGATTTGTCGAAAACATGTAGCGTACATGTATTGACATTGTGTCAGACAAGTATTGTTAACAATTTAGTTCACTTATTGATCATTTCGACAAGTTTTGTGTACGTCATAAGTACAAAATAGTGTTTACAACTTGTTTTAGGTGTAAACGATAAACGAAAACAGTAGACACAACATGTAGAATACATGTTTTATAACTTTGTGTAAACGCGGGGTAAGTAAACATATTTGAACGATGACAATATTATTGTTTGGCAACAATACTGGCACGTTTAGTCTGGCCACATTGCATTATATGAATACTCAGTAAAAACTTAATGTCTACGTGGCCATATTTTTATTTATATTATGTAAATCATGATCAAGGGCACTCACTGTTCAATGTAGAGGTCTTACTGCGTACGAGTTTATTACTTGACTTTGAAACTGTTCTTAACTGTGAAAAAGATTTTCATTTACGCGTTCATTTATGCTTCCGCATTTAAAAAAGATCTTGATAGCACTGTGTTAGCTTTGAGCCCTAGGTTTATACCTACATTTTTATCAGTTGGCTACATAAACGCGCTATAGAAAAGACCTTTGAAGACATGAATTCAATATTATGTAACTATTAGTTATAGGTGGATGGCACAAAATGGGAAGAGGCTTATTATCAGCAGTAGGTGGAGCATGGCTGCTAGTAATGATGATAATGATAGAATGACATACTCCTTATGTATGTTCTGTCACCAAATTTTAACCTTGATTTTAAAAATATATATCTTCGGAAGTGGGTACGGAAGTGCGTTGCTTCCGTAGTTTGTTTATGTAGTGCTGATCTGACAGTAATGTCGACCGGTTATCGGTCACTCGTTGCCATTGAACTGTCCTCTCGTACTTTACAGTACGTACGTGCTTAGATTTTTGAACTATGGTGAATATAGAGGAAACAGTCAACTAATTGTGCGGAAAAACAATATCTATTGTTTACTATTGAATTGCTGGGAGTTGGGATCTCTTGGGTTTTAAAGTTATAAAGCAAGTGAAAACAATAGGCAATCGATGGCACGTTTAAGAAAATGGGCGTAAGTATGGCGTAGCTTCGGTAGGCGTAGGCGTAAACGTAGCGTAGGTGCCACGTAGACGTTCCTTAGCCGTGGCGTAGACATCGCGTTGAAAAACACGCCGCAGAGCGTTATAAAAAATTAACAGAGGAGCAATTCCCGTATTTTAGGAACGTTCGCAATCTAATCTCAGTGTTAATCGGTCAAAAAATGTTTTTGACATGAGATTTTAACTCGATTTTTAACGTTCATAATTACGGGAAAGCCATGTTATCCAAGTATACTGCAGAGTAGGCCTGCGCCAAATGACGATGATGAATTGATGATAAATCAATAAATAAATCATGAACCAACCGTAAGCTTCATTACTCGTTATTAAACAAGTCATTTACGTTCTTGACATTATGCAGACAATGATTTAGTTACACACAAACGAATGTACTAGAGACAGATACCAGACTAGATTTTTTCCGTAACATTTGAAACTAATTCTTATGATCTTAATCATGTTCCTAAAAGTTTTTATAATTCTTTGTAAATTACCGAAACTAATGACAAATGGGTGTGTCTGTCTTTGTTGTTTTGAAGAAAAACTGTTTGCTTAATGATACCTAGGTACGTGTAAAACGATGAATACACTTTGTGAAATTAAAACAAAATCGGCCAAGTGCGTGTCGGACCACGCAGAATGAAGGGTTCCGTAGCTGGGATGAATTTATCCCAAAAACAAACTTAACATTGTATTTGAAAAACATGTTCTCTCATACATTCCGTAAGTTGGTCGATTATTACTCGTTAACTTGTCGTGCCTACTTAGCTGTGATAGATTTCCTTTTAATTTTGTTATATATAATAATAATAATACTTTTTTATTTTCTCACCACAATATCCTTACAAAATAATAACAAAAACAATATTGTCCAGCTATGGGCATATAGAAAAATATTGTGGGAGACTGGTGCCTAAGCTAAGCCGAAGCCTGTATTTCAGGCCACCAGGTCTCCCCCCAAATACATAATTATGGTTTCCCAAAAACTAAAACTAGACAACAATTTCCATTCTACTTATAGGATAGTGTTTGTGTGGAGTGTTAGGTGTATAAGTATGTGGGTGTCTAAGTGTGTGGGTCTGTGAGTGTGAGTGATGAAGAAGTAGGTGGGTGTTAAACTGTTTGCTGAAATTTGACGGAATGCGCTGACTATTTTGGAATAGAAAGCAGATTTTCGGTTGAGTCATAGTCCAGAGTCATAAGCCATGCATTAAGTTTTTTCTTGCACCGGTGTTTTGTGAGTGGGAAGATGTTGTGAACTTTGTTTATTTTGTTATAGAGGTAGCCTCCCAGAAAACAGAAGAATCGTTCAGAGAAACAAGTTGCAAGTCTACCAACGAACCGGTCGACGGGGTCGTAGCGCCTTTTGCCGAGCATAGGTGTGGGACTATAAGTAAGACGTGCGTGTTGTTTCAGGGTGGTCTGCAGTATGAACAGTTGGCGAACGGTGAGAACCCCTCTTTCCCGGTATAGGTCAGTTGTGGGGTAGCGGAATGGTCGAAAAGACGATACTTTTAAGATTGCTCTCTGGGCCCTTTCAAGTTGGATTAGAGTCGATTTAGGTGCGCCACCCCATGCTGTTATACAATAGGTTACCAAAGACTGACAAAGTGCGTAATAGACCGTCTTCCTAAGGCTTTCACTCGCCACGTGTCTTAGGGTCTTAAATACATAAATTAATTTGCGCAATCTAGAGGTAAGTGTGTCGATGTGTGGATGGAAGCCCAGATAAGAATCCAGCATCACCCCAAGGTATTTTATAGCGTTTGTTCTCTCAAGGCAAGTGCACGTGCAGGTCGTACTGTAGGGGATGGGGCATTTATGCGCGGTGATAGAAAATAGAGGCGCTAGACCTTTAGAACCTTTCCGCATAGTAAAATTAATATATTTTGTTTTTTCTGGATTCAGGGTAAGGACGTTGTCATGCAACCATTTTGACACCTTATTCAGGCCAGATTGAGCACTTTCAAAAACACTTTGCCACGTGGTAGAATTAAATATTAGGGCAGTGTCGTCAGCGAATGTGAAGATTTTGCCTTTGACGAGATTGAGGGCACACAGATCGTTAATTTAAATTAAAAATAGAGTAGGCGCGATCACACTGCCCTGGGGAACTCCGTGTGTAATAAATTTATCGGAACTAATGTGGCTGTTTATCTTAACGGTCTGTGTACGGTCTTTAAGGTAGTCTTCGAAAAGCTTTAGTTGCATTCCCCTTATACCCATGATTTCCATCTTTTCTATAAGGATGGAAGTAGAGACGGTGTCGAAGGCCTTAGCCAAATCGAGGAAAATACCCAAAACCTTCTGCCCACCATCCAAGTTCCTAACGATGTGGTCTGTTAAATCATGGACTGCATTAGAAGTTGATTTACCGGCGCGAAAACCATATTGGTGTGGAGATAGGAGCTTTTTGCTTTCCAGAAAGGTTATTAACCTCTTGTTCATAATGCGCTCGAGGATCTTGGATAACGCAGGCAGAATAGCAATTGGTCTATAATTCGTTACTCGGTCTCTATCCCCACCCTTATAGACAGGAATTACAACGGATTTCTTAAAAACCTTTGGGAATTTACCGGTTGCGAAGGCTAGATTGCAGACGTGTGTGAGGGGCGGAACTATAATATTTTTGTATTGTTTAATTATCCTAGTAGATATACCATCCCAACCTACAGCACAGCCAGCACGCAGAGACATTATCAGGCTTTCAACCTCATTCGCGTCAGTAGGAAGCAGCACCATTGAGTGTGGGGACAAGTTATCGTCGGAGTAGCTTTTGTGTGTAATTGGTTGAGTACCTTGTATTTTCTCCGCAAGGGTTTTGCCGATAGTGACAAAATAGTTATTCACTAGTTCGACTGATTGGTCAGGCGTGGGTGAAAGTGTGAGCAACTGTGTTGGGGGTTCTTTAGTTTTAGTTCTATTTGTTATTTTGTTGATAGCCTCCCAGAGTTCTTTACTATTTTGTCTATATACTACTGCTGTGAATTTTTCCTCATATCCATAACCAACCATTTTGCTGGCAGGCCCCCCCTGCCAGCTAAATGGGGTGAGATTTGATTCTAACAAAAATTTGCACTTTAAAGCTTTATTTCGCAAACGAATCCCTGATTCCAAAAAGGTTTTGACAAGCTCAACGAAATATACTTATTTAACGACCTTTTCAACGACATCACCCACTTTACGCGTAGGGGGTAACCTAAAAATATATATTTTACCACTTTGTCGGCGTTTTTAATATGTATACCCATGCCAAATCACAGCTTTCTAGTACTGACAGTCTCTGAGCTAAGCCGCGGACAGACGGACATCGCGAAACTATAAGGGTTCCTTATGGACTATGGAACCCTAAAAAAACATTAAAACATGCCTGTTCTAGTGGTTGCTCTTATGACGTGGATTTGTAGTTTGGGAAAATTGTTAATGGGTTTTTCCATCAGGATATTGTTATCCCATCAGGCAATAAGCTCGTTCTAACATGACTTAAAAACATTCTTAGCGTAATGTCGAGGTACCTACATCCCTTTACCTATCAAATTCTATAACAATTGTTTTCTTTTCATTGTAAACTGCAAAATATTAACAAATCGTTATCATGCGTGTACGGATGGACTACTTATTTGTAAAATATCACATATTGACTGATTAATGACTGAGGATCGCTTTTCAGTATCTCCATGTGTATGTCGCTCGGATACTTATATCTTTCAATCGCTCAGAAAGATAAATAAATATTAAGGAATCAAAATATATAGATGAGGAAATGTTCAAGGGAGTTAGTAATATTTTTTATGAGAAAAATACTGTTTCGTTTATAGATTACGAGAAGGCATGGCAACAGACAGCCAAACAATAAAAAAAATGGCTGTTCTAGCGTCTGTTTCAGAGGTGGGTAGAGTGCCTACCTAACTGACATTAAATTAAATTTTTCAATGATTATATTTTTACATAAATAAAACCGAAACCTCTAGACCTCGACAAGAAAAACACAATTTGCATATGTAAGACATAATGTCGTTGTTATTATAGAACAATATAACAAAAGAAAATGACTTCAGTAATTTTCCTAAGTTGTTAAGTGAGTTACGTAGGCTGTTAGCTCCGTAAAATGTTTGGTCTAAGGCTCAGTCAAAATGAAACCATCCGGTGACTGGTCTGATGACTTCTATAATGACTGTTGTAGTACCTGTGTGTCATCACAGGCAGATTGTTTAACAGAAATAATAAATGTTGTTAAAGCCTAAAGGTAAAATATTGACATTCAAAAAAAGATTCTGCCATAAATCTCTAATTCATTCATAATAAAGAGTATTCTGTGCAATTCAATTCTTGATATGAATAATGTTTTCTAATATAGAGTTAGTGACGAAATGAACACTTACAATTTTAATAATTCATGTGGAAACATTTGAAAATTCAAAAATTCAAATTCAATTCAGTCCAAGAGAATGGATGCTTTTCTAAAGGACCATATAAAACAAATTGTTTCTTATCTAACACATGTAAAATCCAACAAGAACAGGTAAAATATTAAAATTCAGAAAAAGATTCTGTCATGTAACTTTAATTCATTAATAATAAAGAGTATTCTATTGAATTCAATTCTTGACATGAATAATGTTTTCTAATAGAGTTAGTGACGAAGTTAACGCTTAAAATTGTAATAATTCATGTGGTAACATTTGGAAATAAAAGTTCAAGAGAATGGATTTCTTTTCTTAAGGACCCTATAAAACAAATTGTTTCTTATCTACCACACAAAGAAATTGTCGCAACAAATATTGCCTAAGGTATGCATTTAACTGCTAAGCATGGCGGCTGCCCTCACTTGTAAAATGCAATGCCTTTGCGTACAGTTACAACACGCTTTAGTTTGCAATCATTGTATTGTATCGCAAAAAACACCCATAATTCAAACTTTTTGTACATTTTTACGAAATAACCCAGAACTATATAAAACTAAGCCTACAAAAAAGTTTTATGTTTTATTTCTGAACATGAGTAAGTACAGTAAGTAGGCCTGTTATACTAATGAGTATACATTACAGCAATTACACTTAATTAATTTATGTCGAGCATGCAATAAAGGTATATTTAGCAAAACAGAACAATTAACGTTTTTATTTTTAACAACATTCAAATTAAAATGCTTAAATAATGGGTTTAGCTTCCTCTTACAAAAACGTACAAAACATTATCTGACACCCCGTGTGCTATAGAGTATAGAATCTTTGGATTTGTAGGCCGCGTTGCGTAGAGAATAAAATAGAACATGTTTATTCGCATAGAATGCAAGTGTGTGAGTGAGGCATGGATTCATGGATGGAAGAAAAGAAATTTAATAAAGTTACAAGTAAGTACTTAAACTAAAAGGTTATTCTTATTACACTTACACATTATAATATTACGAACTATAAAATATAAACTGCTTATTAGTTAGCAGTTGATTTATTTTGGGTACTTAATGATAAATGATAATTACTATAACTAAGAAACTTCTCGGCAATTTGGAGGAAAACCCCAAACGGAGCACGAGTACATGGATTGCAACATTTTTTGCCCATTAACATTTTGGGTTTCCTTTCATACTTAATTATGATGTACCGACCTACCTCAGAACTGAGTGATTCAGACAGATATTTTTACAATTTGAGAATTTGTATAGAAAGAACAAAAGGGCTTAGAAGGTACGTTTTTAGGGCCGCAAGTGTTTATTTACCGACAGTCAGTGTTGTAACGTTGCGAATGGTCGATTATGAAGGTACTAGCATTGTCGGGTTGCGACGATGCATACGAGGCGCTGATTGCACCCAGCGCTGTGATCAACGTACCCGCTCGACCGAATAGATTGAAATACAACGTAGCCCTTCCCTATTTGTATGGACAGTACACTAACTGTCAGGAAAATACACCACGTCCACGTAAAAATGGAAATATTAATCCCATCCAACATTATTCAGTTCATTTGTTAACGTAAGCATGAGATAATGTAAGTACCTATTCGTAAATTGCAGTGTGTTACAGCTGATTTTGCTCGCGATAAAGAAAATGTTTTCCTGTCACAGGAAAACTGCTCAAAAAGATTAAACATATAAATATATATTAGTTTTAAAGAAGCAGCATTTTGTTAAAGTCCACTATGATTCTAATACTAAATAGTGTTTAGTTATACCAGTTGGACAGGATTTTATTTATAATTAGGAATGTTATCTATATGTATAAATCTGAAAGTTGATATGAATAAAAACTTAATGTTTAAAAATAGTAGGATTCAGACGATGACTAAAACGATGTTTAAAAATTATAGGATTTATAAAACCGTCTCGTGTTTTTATTTAATTTGATATCTTTCACATAGTTGGCCATTTTTTGCAAAATAACTGCAATGCGAGATGAATATTCAAATTACTTGAATAACCAATCTAGTCGAATCATTTGGTCTGTCATCAGTAGATCAACTTGTTTGTTAGTGAATAAGTTATGGAAATACCTTTTCAAAAACCACATTAGGAAGTAAAAAATAGTTTTACTGAAACAGAAGTGGAATCGGAAGTGGTGTTTTTTATTTAGTATGTTTTTATTTTTACAAACTTCTAAACCAATGTATCGAGCGATACTATCGATTTAGTTTTAAAGGCTGCGGGAAAAATATTTGAAGACCACGTAAACTTAATACCTATAAAAATAAATAAAAATGGTAAAACATAATTTTGTCTGCATCGACTTATTTAAGCTGCTCAATTATTAATAGATAGGTACCCAGTACAAAAAATAGTTGTCTGGAATAAAAGGTTGTTTAGGGTATGTTTTTTGTTGAAAAACCATGTACCTACATGAGGTAGGTACATGGTTTTCGAGATACATTATGCCACTTTATCTCCAAACAAAGTTATCCTTCCTTTTGTTTTGAATTTCCATGCTGTCCTTGTTGTCTGAAAGATAAAGATATTGAACATGGTAATTGGGTTTAAAAATCATAAGTTTTCCTTCCTGGAAAGTTACTTGGAAGAGGAAAATAAATAAATTTCCAGTGCATTTACTGGTAATAAATAAATATTGTCAACCTTGCGTGGTTTGGACTATTTTCAATGCACGTTAGCATGCTTGTCAATCAAAATTAGCAACCCACATAGTAGCTCGCTAATTATGTTACGTATGTACAAACCGATCTTTATAGTTACTGAGGTAATTCTTTTGTAAAATGTATATGTACACGTCTCAATTGACCTACAATATGACCTTTCGTAGATTCAACGTAGGTAGTTAACTGAATTTATTCAAGTAAAATAAGAGTACCTACTAGTAATTAAATAATAACGTTATTTAATTAAACCTCGGTCGTCGTTGAATTTTTAGGGTTCCGTAGCCAAATGGCAAAAACAGAATCCTTATAATATTTCGTCACATAGGTATTTTAGTCGGTCACTATTTACATTATATCGATAAAAATAAGATAGAACGTGTAATACTGTGCACCGCTAAATAATGGGGTAGTGAAATTACGAAAAAGAAACCGACCAAGTGCTTGTCGGACCACGCCTAATGAAGGGTTCCGTAGTTAGGATGAATTTATCCCAAAAACAAACTGAACATTGTAGTTGAAAAAAACAATGTGTTCTCATACATCGAAATCCGTCACGGTCAATTCTCCTACTGCTAATGTAAGTTTGTAAGAAATATTGATAAAATAACAAATTAGAAAAATACGGCCATTTTTGCAACATATTTTGATACTCGCAAATAAATCAAACCCTATATCCGTTGACTTAGAAGAATAATGAAATTTGGCAAGATTTTTTTTGAATTTGGTATTTTGTAATTTTTAGGGTTCCGTAGTAAACAAGGAACCCTTATAGTTTCGCCATATCCGTGTCTGTCTGTCCGTCTGTCTGTCCGCGGGCTAGCTCAGAGACGGTAAGTACTAGACAGCTGTAATTTGGCATAAGTATACATATTAATCATGCCGACAAAGTGGTAAAATATAATCATGTTTCTTTTTTTATGGTACCTTCCCTGCACGTAAAGCGGGGATGCTTTTTTTTTTCTCGTCTACCCCATGTTGTGGGGTATCGTTAGAAAGGTCTTTCAAAAATATTTGTGAGTTTGTCAAAACTATTTTTGGATTCAGGGATCCTTTTGCGAAATATTAAGCTTTTAACTGAAATTTTTGGTTAGAGTCAAGTGTCCCCCCCTTCTAGCTAAATGGTTGTACTTGGACTTGTGAAAAAATTCACAGCAGTAGTATATATAACGAAATTAAAAGGAAAACTATGAGAGCTACGTAGGTTGTACAGGTTACCGAGTTACCACCGATTAACCAACTTAAATGTGCGGTTTGAAAAACATGATCTCCTATACATTCCGTATGGGAGAACATGTTTTTCAACTACAATGTTAAGTTTGTTCTTGGGATAAATTCATCCCAACTACGGAACCCTTCATTGTGCGTGGTCCGACACGCACTTGGTCGGTATTTTTTTTTTTGCGTTTACAAACTTACATTTGCAGTAGGAGACGGTCGAGACGGACGGTTTAGAGCTCAAAGGGACCTTAGACCTACGTATTTTAATATTAATTTCAACTTGATATCTCCACCACGCGTTCCTGAGAAAAAGGATCTTGACAAACTGACTGACAGTCAGACAGACAGATAACGAAGTGATACTGTAAGGGTCCCGCTTTTTCTTTTGAGGTAGGTATGGAACCCCAAAAATATTCGAGGTAGCACAAATTCAATGCACATAAGTGGATTTTGTGAAATATGCCATAATTTTTTGGCAGAAATAACTTTCCTTTTTTCATCGTTTTTTCGAGAAATACAAACTTTTTGTTGTGGTCGATAACATACGTAAATATTCATCCCAAATACGGAATCCTTCATGGATCGTAGTTGGGATGATCTCGCACTGTGTGCACTTTGCAGGTTAGCTACAGAAATCAGGCTTCAACTTAATAAAAACAAAACTAATAGCAAATCAACTTAACTACTTATTTGTAATCAATCTAGATATGTAGAGTTTTTTTTTGCAATTAGCAACTTGATGAAGTGGAGTAAATGTAATGTAATATGTGACAGATAGCAAAAAAAATTATCAGGTTCTACTTGATATAACATATGTAAATTTTTTTAGAACATTTTGGCCAGATTTTTAAAGGTTCGGTAGATTCCTTACCTGTCGAGATCACAAAGAGTTTTTTAACTCCCGACGAGACAGTGTTTGTGTGATGATTTTTATCTTCTTCTAAGTTGTTAGGTATTCAATAAATCAATACGGTCTACTGCTCTCGAACTTACTTATGAAAGCGACTGATAAAAAAAAAAATGATCCATTATTTTGAAGGCAATGAGCAGCCTTCAACATAATATACCTTCTCTGAATGAGAATATAACCTTTGCCCTGCAGTGGGATGGTTACAGGATGGTATGATTATTATTATGTTTACTCTCTGAGAAAAGAATCTGTTGGTTTATTTATCTAGGAATCAGATGAGACGTTTGATTAATTAAAAACTATTTGCTTTACTTGTGCCGGGTGAGATTGTCAGCGTTCGTTTTTTTTTTTTTTTATTAGCACTCGCTGCACATCAAAGTCTTATCTTAATTCATTCGAGCTGTATATCTTTTTCTTTTTACATAAGAAGGCTACACTTAGATCTTAAATGCCACTCGCGAAAAAGCTTGGACGTGACTGTTTTTTTTTTTCAAACCTTTGACGAACCATTTACTTTCATAACGGCGTAATAATATTAAATATTATTTTTAGGGTTCTGTACCCGAGGGCGCCAAACGGTACCCTATGATTAAGTATCCGTCTAACTATTTCCGTCTATCTGTCTATCAGCGGGCTGTATCTCATGAACCGTAATAGGTCGACAGTTGAAATTTTCATTAGTATATCTGTTGCCACTACAACAAAAAAAAAAACTTAATAATAAAAGGGTGTCCCCATCCAGTCCACAAGGAACGTATTTTTTTCGGCGTCTTTTACTTGATCTTAATACGGTACGGAACCCTTCGTGTGCGAGTCCGACTCGGACTTGGCCTGTTTTTATTTTGACACAAGCATTAACTAAACTTTACATAAGAATTATAAAAGTGTCCATTTAAAACTAGTATCAGGATTAGTCAACTGTTCAGGCTTGACTTAGAGTAAGGTTTATTCAATTCAATTAATTTATTTATTTTGTGAAAGGGTATAAAAATATACAGATGTTTTACAAATAAATGTCGGTCCATACTACGTCCCGCCAGAAGGCATACAAAATTGGTTAGGTATCAAATGTCACATTAACAAAATGAAAATAAAAATATAAAGTCAAGATAATTACATGTCATGTGTGTTTATGATTCAATACTAATGCTTATTCATTTGTAAGTATGTTATCATCTCAGATTTCGTAGTAAATGAATTCCAATTTATGATTTGCAATAAAATCATCGATGAGAAGAATATATGTGATATTTTCACATTTTTATATCCTATACCAATTTCACAGTAAATAAAAAATTCTGTAATATGGTTTTTTTATAATATTTGATTTCATATATTAACCGACTGCTGGTCGTAACTAAGTAGGTAATTAAGGTCTTAAGTAACTAATTATTACGTACTCTACTAATATGTAATAATTAGTTACTTTACCTACGTATTAGCAAGAAATGATGCATAAATTAATGTACGATATATTAAAAACTTATATCCACTTATAAATCTAGTAACAAACAAAGGTTGATATATATTACAACGATTGCATAAAACAGATGAAGAAAATGGGTCAGCGAGTGCTCTGGCCTAACCAGAACAACTATCATTGCTTATGTTTATGCAATCCTTAAATAAAACGATTTCCTATGTACGGTCAACTGCAAGTCAAACACTTAGAACTACAAATACCGCCCTTACTGCGGTGACAGACGTGCGCTGTCAATGTAAAATTATTACCAAGGACGTGCGGGTGTATGATACTAAACTATCAGGCTTAAAACATTTTATGGAGTAATAAAATAAAATATAGCTCATACGGATTCGGTCCAGCAGAGCTTATACCCCAAATAGGACGTGTGGTCGACTGTACGATACCAATCTAAGTGAAACGATTTACCATACCTACTAATAAAATAATATATAGCTCGTGTGGATGAACTTTAGCAGGGCTTAAACTTAAGGTAATGTAAGCAGGACAAATTAGCGACGAATATTGTCGGCAGTATTTGTGTTTCGGCAACATGGAGAGACGAGATAAACATCTAATTCTCTGTTACATTTTCAAGGTATAAGCCATATATTATTTCAAACGCTTTGTTTTATTTTATGTTCTTTTGATAAGAGATGTACTTGCACCAGAATATAAGGTAAACAAACATTGTAAATACAAAATCAAGTTTTCTGTGTTTCTTTCTTTACGTGTGTCATTAATCACTATGGGCATTGAAATAGGATTAATCCTTACTTTGATTCCTTTTAATAAGTCTTTTTAAATGTTGTTGTTTTTATTTAAATATTGATTGTTAATATCCAAATCTCCTGTTAGAAATTTAGTTCAGATTTAATAAGATAAATAAAATTTTCACGCACACTTACGTAGTAACATAACTAATGAAAGTGATTATACCGATTTTTCAATGAAGAAATTAAGTATAATTTATTCCTCGTTTAGTTCTATTGGATTTTTATTGTCTCTTATCGTTTCGTTTACGCTGATTTCACACTTAAATTTTATTATTAAGCGGTTATATTAAACAAAATCGCACAATAGGTTAAAAATCAGGTGATTGCTATTTTGACATTAGTCTAAGTACCAGTTTATATAGTTGCATTACTAAAATGTTTTAATAGGCTGCACGTGCAGTGTGAGCACGTCCGTTCATAGTACCGTGGTACCAACTAGTTCCTGAAATATAGTGATTTATGACCTAACATATTGATATCCAAAAGTGTTTTCAATGTTTTGAATAAACCGAGGTTTCTCATAGAGTCCTTAGATATAATGATTAGTGATAATAACAAAAACAAAATAAAACATCCTTAATTGAAATGTACTCACTCTTGAACAGACCCATCTTGAAACACTTTCTCATAATGTCGTGAAATGTATTAACTTTATTTACGTCGCCCATATATGGTGAGCACTTCCTTCCACTAGTCTTTAGAACAAATGTCTTTATTATATCATTAAATAATGAATTAAATTAAAACTGTGATCAAAAGTCTAAGACAAAAATTAAAGTTACGAAAACTCGTGAAAATGGTTTGTTGAACGTTCATGTAGCCGGCTCGCTACGACCTGATACATTATCAGACTGAAGCGTCGTCGCAGGCGCAGCCACCGCGCGACCGGTACGCACGTCGATCTCATTGCCGCGCTCCGTATAAATCACACGCGCGGATTATCTTATTAAGCTTCGAATAATAGTATCATAAGAGCCCACTATTTGTGTGTAAACAAACATAAATGTAGATGATTGTAATCATACATTTATTACGTAGCGTTTTAATTGATGTCTGAAACGAGATAGACTGTAATAGATCATTGAAGTGTATCGTGTATGTGTTCTTATTAATGTTATAGCAGCGAACACAACAATCTAGATTCTAGTACCTACCTACCTACATATTTAATTGCGCAGTGGCTTATAGGTAAAAGGTACCGCTTCTCAAGTAAGCGGCTCATAAGGCTCAGGGTTCAAAATATAGAAAGTACTTGTGCGACTTTTTCAATTATACTCGTATTACTTTTGTCCTTTTTAACTTGGTCTTGAAAACTATGCAACTTACAGTGAAGGCAATCATCGCGAGGAAGGCTATATATTGAGCCTATTATCAAAAATACGCATTGAGCATGGGTAGCAATCGATGTTCGTTCCTTCTAGGTGTATGGTTCTACCTGCAAGGACTAAGAACTACAGTTCTTCCAACGGAGGTATCAAACGACCACAATGACAGAAACGGCCTCTAAACTAGATATCAATGGCGGTCCAGATCCAGGATTAATAAACATAATTTTTCAAAACAAAAGAAATACCTAGCATCTAAAAGTTTTCAAAATCCAATAATCGAACTGAACTAATGATATGGGTGCTTTATATCCTGTGCACGTCAATCTTGTCGACTAAGGAAAAAGGTTTGCTTGAAGTTAATAACATTGCGGTTCGTCAAAGTCAAAGTCAAAGTCAAATCATTTATTTCAAATAGGCACATACAACGCACTTTTGAACGTCAAAAATTACAAGAAAATAGAATTGATTCTAGTCGCCCCTTCCAAAACGTAGTTTCATATGGGAAAGAAACTCAGCCGTTACTGTTTTAAAATGTGTTACAATATTTTGTATACATTATTTATATAATTATATGTGAAGACTATGCACCTAGAATAAAATTACTATACTACAATAGGTAAAAAGAATTAAAATGAAACAATGAGTACATGGTGCTCACATATTTACTAAAAAGTAATCTTAAATAATACTTAAAGTAATCACAGAATGTAAAATCAATGTCATAAAAATAATAGTATATTATGATACGAGTGTGCTGTATTGGTCGATAATTTAGCCGAGTGGGTAATGATCAATGCACACGCGTTTCATACGACGTTTTTCAACAAACTTGCGAGGAAAAAAACAGACTTGTTTTAAGAACATATGCTGGAATAACGTAACTATCGAGATGATAATTTAGATTTATAAAGTTCAACTGACCTTTTTTGCTACTGTCAATCGGAGCTTCTTTTAAAAACTGCTGTACGTCGGGTGGTGACAATAGTTTAGATTTTCGTATTTTTAATAAAAAACATATTTAATAAGGAAATAGGACCGCATCTTTAAACGCGGGCTAGCTCCAACAGCATCTTGAAAATCCTAGCCGAAAAACACGATTGTTGTCAGTATAATAATTACATATAGTAAATACATTAAAATAGTTTAATTAAAATATAAGAAACACGCATAGGATGTTAAAGTGGGTGTGATAATTAGTGCGTATTTAATCAGTGACACGTAGATATCGCGTTCAATTCCTAGGCAAGCCCAATGTTATTGTTTTTAGCGAGTCGCAACCAAATCCTGATTAGTTATCTGTGGCATTACAGCACTAGTCCGATAATATAAAGTAAAAAGCATGCGTTTTTAATACACTAAATTATGACCCTAAAAACGGTTCAATAAAAGCTACTTTACGAGCAAGTGTGTTGAAAAATAAATTATAAGTACAATTAAATTAGCAACCAGTTTGGTTTTGTCTAGACTCTAGATTGTCCTGTGGAGCAGGACCAGTATGTTACCAAGCATTCTTATCGTGGATATTTAGAATCCTCTCATATGATTACAAAGTGTAATTTTATCATGAGTTTTAAATTTTCTTTCATTTAATTGCAATATATCACAAGGTATTTTGTTGTAAAATTTAACACAGAACCCCATAAAAGATGTATGTACTTTAGATAATTTGAATAATGGTTGATGTATTTATCTTTATTTCTAGTATTAAATTAAAATTATGTGTATCACTTATTTTATAAAAAAATGTAGTTTTTTTTACATAGATAAATTTTCATAAACGAATTGGTGAGGTACCGTCATAATATTAATCTTTTTACATAGTTCTCTTAGCGATTCGCGGCGACGTAGATTATAAATGGCTCTAACAGCTTTCTTTTGCAAAATACAGATGGATTGAATAGCAACAGCCCGACCCCACAGTAAAATGCCATACGACATAATACTGTGGAAGTAGCTAAAATAAACCAGACGTGCGGTTTCTACATCTGTTCTTCTGTTTTATCTTTCTAACAGCATAAGTGGCCGAGCTTAGCCGCCCCATAAGATATATTATATGAGGTCCCCATTGTAATTTCTCGTCTAGCGTGATTAGTAGGAAGACCGTTTGATTAATAAATCCTGTTTTTCTCCATTCAATATGATGTCACATCCGCTACTTCTAACATTAGGTAATTTAAATGTAATTCTTTTTTATTTATTTTTATTTAGTACCAAATTATTTACCGTAAACCAATCTTGGACCTGAGGAATAGAGTTAATCACGTCGTTAAGATTTTGTGACCGTCGGTTTATTTTAAAGATCAATTATGTGTTATATCTGCAAATAACACCATCTTCGGTTGATTTTGAAGTAATTGGGGTAAATCATTAATGTAAACTATAAAGAGGTATGGACCGAACTTTGAGGAAAGCCCATTGTGATTTTAGACCCTATTGAATTTAAGCCGTTTATCTTTCAGGTATGATTTTAGTAAATCAAGAGCTGTATTCCTAATCTCATAGTGCGCTAATTTCAGCAGAATTATCTCATAGTTTACGCAATCGAACGCCTTAGAGAGGTCGCAAAAAATTCCAATGGCATCTTGTGCTTCTTTCCAGGCATTAAACATGTTCTTTATTAGGGTGACACTGGTTTCAGTGGTACAATGCCCTTGAAACCGTACTGTTGTTCATGAAAGATGGAATTTTTATTAAAGTGACGTAACATTTTTGATTGAGCTTTTCAAACACCTTACTCAGAAATGGCAGAATTGAAATAGGTGTTTACTTGTTGGGTTCTTTACTATCACCGGATTTCAAATTCAAATTAATTTATTTCGTATAAACGTACATGGGCACTTATGAAACGTCAGAAGCTAGGTGCACGGTACCGATTGGTCGTTTCTTATTGAGAAGAGCCGGTAAGAAACTTCACGGTTACACTTTGAAAAATAATTGGCTATTACAACAATTTTAAATAACAGTGTTAATAGGTATGGGAGGACAGTGTAGGTCTTTCCACAAGTACCCGGTACTTAACAAAATAGAAAAAAATCTATTTAAAAGATAAATCTATCTATATATCTTTATATCTACTGTATGTGTGTATGTCACTGAACTCCTCCTAAGCGGCTGAACCGATATTGATGATTTTTTTTGTGTGTGTTTGAGTGGGTCCCTGGATAGTTTAGGGTAGGTTAGGTTAGGGTAGGTAGGGTAGGTAGGGTAGGTAGGGTAGGTAGGGTAGGTAGGGTAGGTAGGGTAGGTAGGGTAGGTAGGGTAGGTAGGGTAGGTAGGGTAGGTAGGGTAGGTAGGGTAGGTAGGGTAGGTAGGGTAGGTAGGGTAGGTAGGGTAGGTAGGGTAGGTAGGGTAGGTAGGGTAGGTAGGGTAGGTAGGGTAGGTAGGGTAGGTAGGGTAGGTAGGGTAGGTAGGGTAGGTAGGGTAGGTAGGGTAGGTAGGGTAGGTAGGGTAGGTAGGGTAGGTAGGGTAGGTAGGGTAGGTAGGGTAGGTAGGGTAGGTAGGGTAGGTAGGGTAGGTAGGGTAGGTAGGGTAGGTAGGGTAGGTAGGGTAGGTAGGGTAGTGGTGGTAAAGCCACTAAATAAAGAGTTGAAATTAAATTGTAGGTTGTTAAAACAAAGGAACTACTTTACTATGTTTCATGAGATCCGGAAAGGCTCCTTGGTCTTCACTGGTGTTAGATATGAAAGCTAAATAGGGCACAATGGTTTCGATGATAGATCTACAGACTTTTACAGACATTCCCCGGAGAACTTTTGTTGATTTAATTTTAATACCTTTAAAAGCTTCTATAACAGCCTGGGGGTTTGTATACTGAAATCTAAACTCCAAAGGGCATGCCTTTAGATTCTTTCTAAGTAAAGCAGCAGAAAGCGCGTGTAAGGAATTTAGCTTAGTAGTTTTAAAAAAGTTAGCAAAAAGTTTTCAAATTCCTGAGCTATTTCTACATCTGAGTTGATAGGGCCATGTGCAGTCTTAAATTTAAATTCAGTATTACGCTATTTGTTCTTATCCGTTCATTATTTATTATATTGGTTGGCAAACTGCACCCCAATTGCATATAACACACTTTTTATTACAATGCGAGGTAAATTTAAGGAAATTCGTAATCCGCATATCGCATATCTTCACCTTCATCATCATCGACAGCCCGACTTCACCCACGGCTGGACATAGGCCTCTCTTTTCTTGTGCCAGTCCCCACGATCCTGTGCCAGCTTCCTCCAGGTTCTATCCGCGATGGCAACAATGTCGTCCACCCATCTCATCGCCGGACGACCAACTCTTCTTCCAGTTCTTGGACACCACTCGGTGACATCCTATCACATATCAACAAAAATCTATCATATTTTTTGCTGACAGCGTTCCTAAAGTATTCTTGAAAATTAAGTTCCGGCCTCTCTGGTACCTGAAGAAGGAATCTTATCTTTATCTTGGTGCCTTTCAAACTATTTTCAGTCCTTGTTAAAACAGAGACTTAATAAAACAAACCTGACCTGAAGATCAATATTCAATTTAGTCTAGATATTCATTTAAGTATGGAAGAAAGGCCATGTTTCGCGGAGCCCAAATACATTGGGATCAGGGCAGGAGAATAATGGTGATGATTCATAGCACAATTCAAGAAGATGTGCTGCAGCGTTTTCTTTCGAGTTTGTATCGACTTCAACGCATGTTTACAATACGATGATATGATATTCCACCAACAAACCATCCAATGCGGTATATGAGCACGCACATGGATATTCAACTACTATGGAAAAAAACCAAAATATTATTTTATCCTTCACAATAAATGGAGGAAAACAAAACATTTTACCTTTTAATTTTTAAACAAATAACATTTTTTGGAGACGGTAAATGTTATTTTCTCAAATGGGTAAATCCGCAGAATTGCGAGCATGTCTAAGGATCTCGAGTCTTCAAGCTAATCTAGCTGATAACAGCTTGAGATATATGTAATTATGTTGATGAAGGAAGCACGTCTGTGTCCTAGAGAACGCATTACGTTTACAGCCCATTAACAAGTTATATTATCTAAGGTGACTCAGTACAAGATAAAACGTCATAATTATGTAATGTAAGTACTCAGATAATGGTTAATTAGCATTATTAAATGAAGGGACGTTAGGGATAAGCGTTTTATTAGTATATAAGTTGAAGCTTCGCCCAATTTGCATCATACGATAAGCAAGGAATCAAGGAGTAACTTATCCAAATTCATCACACACCCAGAACGATAAAAGTAAGACAAGTATTTATTTGTTTGTAAATATTTTTAAGGTCCGTGTTTTGTACGCAAAGGAATGTTTTTTGGAAGTGTATAACTTTCCTTGTTTGCGGTTTAATTTTGACAATTCGTGTTTCCTTGATGATGGTGATTTTCGGTTGAATTTTTATCATAGTTATATCCGCTTGTAGACCTTTAAAGGCTTTATAAATATGTAAAAAATACTGCTTTCTTTCTTTTCTCTATTTATAATGAAGCATTATTGCATCTGTGTTTTAACTTTTAGTTAACTATTAAGCGAATTTAACTAACCATGAAAAAATAAATGTATAAGACCCGGAGTTTTATGTAGGTACTTTCTAGAATAGCGTGGCTTATTCTCGCGCTAAAAAAGCTTTATGTAATTTATTTACATCTCAAACATTAATCCCAATGTGCTCGACGTTATGAACTGAAATATTAAAAATAATATTTGTTTTCAGATGCTCCGTGGAATCGTTTTTGTAATCTCAATCGCACTGTCTGTTCAGATAGTTTGCTCAGACCCTACGTCATCAAAACACCCAAAAATCCTTAGAGAAGCTGATGAAGACCTAATGGTCGACTTGGATGTACTGGCACACCCAAGTCTACATAAAAGAGAAGTGGGCACAATATTACTGGAAATTAAAAACCAGTTCAGAGAAATAATTGAAGAAATATTAACCGAGGCTTGCAGTTTAATGAAAAGTATTTTTTACCAATTTAAAATGAATCTGCTCAAAAAGTTTGAAAGCTACACGATGGCTAATTTGCTCCGTGTAATCATCAATGGAGTTACTGATTTTACCACGGTATTTTCCGACCCTGAACTGTCTTTCGATGAAGTGGAAGTAGTGGAACCCGTGCAAGTGGCACCAGTGCAAGTGGAAACTTATAATTATAGAAATCCATATTATCCATCGGGGTTGGCAACTATTTCGGGATAAGAGACAATAGCATAGAATAGAAGTCGTTAGCTGTAAGGTTTTGTTTATAAGTCTGTTATTAAGGGAAATAAATTATTGAATGATATTTATCAGAACGTTTTATTCAAAAAACCTTGTTGCAAGAAATTACAAAGATTGTTAAGATTCTGATATATGCCAGCGACCTTGAGTGGTTATCTTGCGTGTTACTGTACTGAGCTCACGCAACGCGTCGCTCGTACGTCCAGCCAGTAATAGGACTCGCCCATCCAAGAGCGCTGTCCCAAATTAGACGCATTATTAATTTATTATACATAAAACAAAATGTATTTTACTAAAACACGTATACTAAAAGATCAATAATGAAATTATCTTTAAAATGATCAAGGTTTCGGAAAAACATGCTTGATAGATTTTGCGTGATTCTCTGTTTTTTATCCGTGTTAGATATAACTTTACAAATTAATTTCAAACATAATCTAAAATATTCCTATATTAAGTTATAAAAAAATGCTCTAATTTAACATATATTTAATTTATTAGTCGGTTATCGTCGCCTTATATGGCAAAAAGCTACATAAACATTTAAATCATGTCATACATAATTTCTAAAATGTCTACGCCAATGTCGCTTTTTACGAAATTCACTAAAAGAAAGAGGCTAACTAGGTAACCTTTTCTAAATCAGCATGGTAGACAATGATGATGTATGTCTGACCGTGACTGTATGAATTATATTAAGAATACGTGACCAGATACAGTATAAACATACACATTTGGTGTTATTTGTTACCACAAAAGTCACGGTCATTAATGATGGGTACCTACTCGTATAGCCAGAAATTCCCAAAGAGGTTAGATAACGTAGGTGTACTTGCACAGTTATCGTGTATGTTACAATCTTATTAACATGTGTAGCATATTAGCTATTTACATTAGAGAACCAATTGATGCTCTATGCCTTGTGACGAATTTTGTCGAAATTCCGAAACAGTTTTACGTAAAAACAGAACGTTAATCGAGATTAGACATTCATATTGTGTGTAGGTTAGACAAGGCTAGATACTTACAGCATAATTGTTACTTCTAAATAATTATAAATCACTTAATTATCTGTAATAAATATCCTTTTATTAATTAACTTTTGGCTTTGTTGTCATACAAAACTTAAGTTTTTAACAGACTATAATGAGACTGTTAAAACGTCACAAGTCATTTTCGATAGAACCATTACATGTAAGATAATGTTTTCCTCTCACTTAAAGGCACTTAGCTGTTATCATGAAACAATTTTTGGCCCTTTCGTTAGTGACTTGAACCATATCCAGATACATTTAAGTTACTTATGTTTTTTAAAGATATATGTTTTCTAAATTACTTTAACAGTTAATTCGAGGATTTTTAGGTCGAGTGGTTTTCTTAATTGGTACCCAAAGCAATACTAAATAATTGCTTATTTATTTACAGGGGGTAAAATAAACTTTAAAAGTTAAAGATTTACAAACAAACAATGCCCAATCTAAGATGCGTAATTCTTTCAAATGCATTATTTATAAGTAGGTACGACGGTAGCAATAGCTAGGTCAGTAAGCCTCAAAGTATGAATTTAGTTATAATAAGTAAATTGAACATTAAAATATAAGCGAATTGCATAATAATGCCTTGACCAAAATAGATTATATTATTGAAGAAGTGTTGTAAAATAAAAGATTACTCCATTGCTTCAGATTATCAGCTTCGATTACTTACCGCAGCACTACATTATGATATCTAAAGGTATCGGTATTGCACATACAATAATTATTAAAAACTTGATATCGATCGTTTTGGATATGATAATTATAATTATTCTAATAAAATGTTATGAAATATTTACGCGTTCCAATTATACTAACACTAGCTCTGACTTTTGATTCGCTCATATGGTTTCATTATATGCTTTAAAACTAGCTAGAGAACATTCCAATGAATTAAAATCAAAATCACAAAAATCGGATATGTTGGCTCTTGAGTTATGAGTGCAGCCATAGTGACCGACGATGCCGTGGATGTGGCGAAGTTTTGGGCCAACAAAATCTAATTCACTGTCGTGCCATCGACATGACGAAGAAGAAGTACAACACAAGAATTGGATTCGTGTGCTACGCCGCCTACGGTCTACGGGCTACGCACGGGGTGTTTTCGTAGCACATTGTCCTTGAGTAACTTTACACCCCGTAGCACGTAGCTGCTACGAATTTGTAGAAGAACGTGTGATGCGTTTTCTATGAAACTTTTATATGAATTTGAATTTTTTTACAAATATTTTCTTAGTTTTTTATGTATGTAATGGTTTACATATCTATATTTTTTGTTGTTGATGAATTTCGATTGAAACATAAAGGAGGATGGGCGCTGGCGTTTCCAAAATTGAAACTTAGTCTACCGTTTTGAGACATATCTCATTTGAAAGATCTCTGATCATAAGATATAGTCCGCTGCCCATCGCTCTTTTAGAAAATATTTTAAACCAATCTGTCACTTTTTAATCGTTTATTTTGTTAAACTGTTTCTTTTATATCTTTAATTAAGTATATATCCCCTCAGTACTTAATGCATCATAAAAAAACTAACGTTTGACCACTATTACACCATTTGATACGAATATTTTATGGAAACAAAGATAAGTGATATAAAATCTGATTAAGGATAATTCCAATGTCAAATGCCCTGAAATGTCCTGTCACCCATCCAACATTTCACCGCGGTTCGGTAACGTTGATCGATCTTTTCGCTCATTACCCGTTTACCCATGAGCCACTTAATATGTCACGAGAATAACTAGGAAACTAACTAATTATGTATCTTTACCTCACCGCTGGTTCACCTTTTAAAACAAGACACTAATCATTGAACACATGTCATGCACTTCCGTAATAGTCTCTCAAGACCAAACTTCTAAACAGCATTTACAAAATATGCATGATCTCTCTTCCCGAATGTTCCCACTTCATGATGGGAAGTGAATTCAATATCTTTTATATTCAGCATAATACATACAAATTTGGTATAATTATATGAATTAATTCAAAAAGAGGTTGTTAAGAAATAATGTAGTAAAGTGCCTTACAAAATGATTTAGCAACAACACTGTTCTGTTACTTGCATTTCATATTTTTTCTTCCACTTCGCTCCATCTTTGAGATCAGTGCCGAATGCATACAATTTCAAATACTTCTGACCACTCGCTCTATTAGCTACATCTAACCGTCTAATATAATCGTATAATCATTTTTACCTATAGTAATTTTACAATAATTTTATATTCAGCTTAATGCATAAAAATTAGGTATAATTATATGAATTAATTCAAAAAGAAATCGATAAGAAAATGTAGTAAGTGCCTTACAAAATGGTTTAGCAATAAGACGGTTCTGTTACTACATTCCATATCTTTTCCTCCACTTCGCTCCATCTTAGAGATCACTACCGAAAGCATAGCATGTCATGTAATTCTGACTACTCGCTCTATTAGCTACATCTGACCGTCTGTTGGTTCTAAGACTCTCCGGGATCTCTTACCACGTACCTATAGTAATTTTATATTCAGCATAATGCACAAACATTAGGTATAATTATATGAATTAATTCAAAAAGAGGTCATTAAGAAAATTTAGTAAGTGCCTTACAAAATGATTTAGCAATAACACTGTTCTGTTACTTGCATTTCATATCTTTTCCTCCACTTCGCTCCATCCTTGAAATCAATCCAAAAGCATAGCATTTCATGTTCTTCTGACCACTCGCTCTATTAGCTACATCTGACCGTCCGTCGGTTGGTTCTAAAACTCTCGGATCTCTTACCACGTATAGTAATTTTACAGTAATTTTATATTCAGGATAATGCATAAAGACTAGACATAATTATATATTTTCAATTATAATTTTATATTAATTAATAAAAAAAGAGGAAGGCGTTAAGAAAATGTAGTAGGTAAGTGCCCTAGAAAAGTATTTAGCATTAACGCTGTACTGTTATGTGCTACCAACTTTTGATTCTTTCTTTTCTCGTACGTGTACGTGTACGTGTACGTGTGTAAAGTTAGGTGGATGATACTCGTATATAGATCATAATAAACAGTTAATATGAGAAAAACGTTAAAAGTATATTGTTGTATGAAAGATAGAATAAAAACGAATGGCAATCATCAACAAGAAACATATTTCTAGGTAACACAACCATAGCTAACAATTTGGTAGTATCCATTCCTCAACAGGACGTGTAAGTCAGGGATATTAACTTTAACTACCAACTAATTTTCCGTATATTCAAATCTCAACTGTTTATTTTTAATTGATATATGAAATGGCTATAGTACGGCATATTGACGTAAGGTGTCAATTTACTTAAAAAATCGTTTCCTTGACTGTACTGTACCTTAATTGAATATTATCAAATGCTTAGATACACTTCATATACAAAGTGGTGTTTTTTTACACAAGGTATAAATATCATGTTGCATTAAAAAAATAAAAGGTCAAGCAAAAAATAAGTCACGTATGCATTTTATCTGGATTAGGTCTGTACTGATTTACCTAGGTCCTCATTCTTCCTAATCATGATGAGCTGTTTCAGTATGGCTAGTTCGTCAAACAAGTTTTCAAATTCTAGAGCTCAGTCGCGACCACAACTGCTACCTATTCAAAAACTACGAGCAAACTGTCTCAACAAGCTATTGATGCTATTCGTATCGACCAGGCGCCAAAAGTCTCGTAGTGTAACGGATGACGGTTATTACGAATAATAATAATGTATTTCGTGAATGAATGGTCAGAAAACCAGAATTAAAATATGCATAGCATATAATATGTAAACTATGTTTGATAGACGCTTTCCTTTTACATTATTCAGCAATTCATTGCTAAGAAGTCGAGAAGGTTACTCGACGTAGCTAGGTCCGTAAGTACATTCACAGTAATAATTAATTAACTAGCTTAGTTAATGAAAGTTGGAACATAACCCACTGGGAATACTTTAATAACATTGAGTTATGGTTACTACTTGCGAAAATGTTTCAGAGGATTTGGCTTTTCAAGCTTGTGGTGTCTAAGTTGTGGCTGTAACCTGCAAGGTCGGCTTACAAGACTAAGAAGGAAACCGTATAGCACCATGTACGCCAACATGGTGGTTTTAGCTGGGAAGAATCCGGCATAACTCTTCGTTTTACTCTAGGCTGAAGAATCCAGATCCCTCAATAAAAAATGTTATCTAAATATTTAATATTGGAAAAGGCGCCTACAAATTTTGTAATGCGATCTGTTATTACGAGGCTAATAAAAAGCCAACTTTGAGTTCTTGTTTTCTATCTGATTCGATTGTTTTTTCTAATTATTATTAATTATTGTATAATTCATCTGACAGACGAAAAGTCTGATTTCTTAAAATATTAATGATTCTTAAACGCCTGACATTATTGTAACTAACGAAGTTACGTACGAGGCGCGACATCATTGTCAGCACAATCGTTCAGGCGTACGAACGCCTTTGAAAATGAAATAGCATTTAGTTTATGTATGCAACAGTACTAAAGAATATCGCGTAGTCATTGTTTTTACTGATAATTTTGGTTTTTAGTATATCCTGTTGCGGTTGTTTGGATGTTAAAATAGTGTTCTGCACTCGATCCAGCTAGTCGAGAGGAAGGTCAGAGTTTCTGTAGCATACTCTAGAATCTAGCTCTCGATATTGATTGATTTTCCACCTGCAATCTTAGTAAAATGTGGAGCACAGAACAAAACTGATAATTTTACTTTGTATTTGAGATTTAAAAGGGTGTTGAAGTTTGTCATTTCAATGGAAAAATTTAATGTTTTCATTCCCTTACCCTTCACCTATAAATTTTTTGCACAACAAGCCGTGCGTTCGGTGGGATTTTAAGAAAATGATGATGTTCCGTACAAGCTTTTATCCCCTATTTAACCCCATTATGTGGTGTATTTTCAAAATCCTACCATGAGAGTCAAAATGGCGGCTGTACCATAGCGAATGTACCTAGCTCTAAAAAATCTGTACCTCCTTCAGGACAAAATTATTTCGAAATTAAGGTACACCCGCCATATTGACATCAAGATGGCGGGTGTTCTATAATATTTTATTATTTAACCATTACTCATAAAATGTAATTACACTAAAAAATTGTATCTAAAAAGTACCTGAAGTAAATAGAAACACACACTTGATCAGTGGGATAGTTCCTGAGAAATAAAACAACCATGTCCCGTTTACTTATGTTATAATTCCTGTATTTCATTTTAAGTACTTATAAATTATATTTTTAAATATTAGAATATAAACAATAAAAACATTTAAAAATATAAAAAATAGTAGCCCACCGGTACCGGGGACAGGATCCAAGCTACCGGCGGTCAGGGCTCCAGAGAGAGGAACCTCCTGACAATGCGAGCCGTGTCCAGGAGTACCGCTTTCTGAATCAAGCCCTTGATCCAGCTGCCCAACGAGAGCCTCCTTAGGTGTTGGTCGAGGCTCTTGGCAACTAAGCCATTGGCTGATACGACTGTCGGCACAATGATCGCTGAGTCCACATCCCACATGTCGACAACCTCACGAGCCAAGTCAAGATACTTGACTTGTTTATCTTTCTCAGCTTTCACGAGGTTCCCGTCATGTGGGACCGTTATGTTAATAATCATTGTGCGCCGCTCTACTCGATCCACCACCACTATATCAGGTTTATTGGCAACAATAGTCCTGTCAGTGATGATGGATCGATCCCAGTACAATGTGATATTTTTCGGGACCCTGGGGTCCCGGATCTTTGGAAGGCGTACGAAGGGCCGAAACCAACTCGTACAGACCAGTTGGGCGTTTTAATGAAATGAGGCAGCAACCGACGATTATCGCTGTATGCACTATGCAAGTGCACCCAAGGACAACCTCCGGTTAGTGTAGGACTATTGCAGGATATGGAAACAAAGATATTGTATTATGGCTCTGCGTGGCTTAAGTTGACTGGTGACCTGGAACTATGGATGGACTATGGCCCCTGCCTGATCAATTTCAAGATATACACGGATAAAATGGTAGGGGGTGACTTGCACACACAATAATGGGCCCCCGAAAACTGTCGCTAGCACATAGTGACGTAGCGACAAGGGGGCAACATGTCCTGAGGTACTTAAGGAGTGGAGAGGTATTCCACGGCTTTCAGGACAATCCCAGAGCCCGGAAGATGGGCAAGATCCCTACGAGCAGTTACTGGAATACTTCCTTCCTCCGAGCACGTTTGCTCTTGCGAATCTCCAGTCAAGCCGGCCAATTATTATGAATTATTGATCTAGGTACATATTTATATATATTTTCCATCCATCAGCACGATGTTTTGAGTGCGTTATATCCTACCGCAAAACGTGATGTTTCACCCCCCATAAAAAAAGTCGTGTCCTAGCAATATTTTTTGCTTAAAGTTACTTAGTTTGATGTACAGTGAAGTTGCCGGTTTTGTCAAGGGTCTTGTCACACCCTGTACAGCTATATCAATATATTATCATGATAATTATCGTGTTTTCTTATACACAAGACACGGTTGTTTTATTTCTCAGGAACTATCCCACTGATCAAGTGTGTGTTTCTATTTACTTGAGGTACTTTTTAGGTATTTTTTTTTTTGTGTAATTACATTTAATGTGTAATGGTTAAATAATAAAATATTATAGAACACCCGCCATCTTTATGTCAATATGGCGGGTGTACCTTAATTTCGAAATAATTTTGTTCTGAAGGAGGTACAGATTTTTTAGAGTTAAGTACAAAATAGTATGTTTTAGGTACATTTGTTTGGTAATTGGTATAATTTAATTTTCTATGGTACACCCGCCATTTTGACTCTCATAATCCTACCCTATGGTAGGAATTTGAAAATTCATCAAAAAGAATTTGAAATTTTGCACAAGACTTCCTTAGAAAACAAAGGTAAGCACTATTGCTTACCTTTGTTTTTTAAGGAAGTCTTTTCTAGAGCCGGCGTTTTGGGCTGTGCGTTGCCTGTCAGTGAATGAACGAATAAGGTTTTTATAACACGAAATACGTAATGTGTTTTAACCTCAGACAGCATGTTACGACTGTCATATATATTTGCATGACAGCAGGGGCCGACAGCTTCACCTGCTTTCCGAGTCACATAGCTGACCATGGCAGCCTTGCTTAACCTCGAGCTTATATGTGGTCGTTGTTTAGCCAGATCTAAATATAAAAATATGATGTAATTGTTACTTTAGACTTATTTCTTTAGTTAATAAATATTTTACATAACTAACGAAATATGTAATCCCCGAAGGGTTAGGCGAGGGACATTCACAAACGGCGAGTGGCGCGGGCGTGGCGACGGCGGTGTGGCACAGGCGTTGCGCCGCCTGTTACATATTTCATACAAAATGTATAGGAACGACATTGCGCGGGTGGAACGAAACAAACACAAAACGCCCGCACAACACCGTCACCACGCCCGCGCCACTTGTACACCTCTTCCTAAGACGCGGGACATACCCCGCGCCTACACCTGCGCCTGTACATTCACGAGCATAAAAACTTACACTTGCAACTGGGAATGGGCTGCTACTGAGAAATCACCAGTGATCGGAGTAGGTAGATTGAACTGGGGTCATTGATCCGAAACGTATATATTACTATGGACATTCCTCCGGAATTGGTGGATTATTAAAAAAAAACCGGAACTTATGTAGGAATTGTATTCTGCCAGAGTGGAAGGAGTCATTTGATGATTTGCCATCCTCAAAAAAAAGGTAGGAATTGTAATAAAATGAGCAATTTTATTCTTTATTATTCTTCCTATTTTTTTTTTTTTGTCACGATTTGACAAAACCCAACGACCAATCAGAACAAAGGATCATGGGTGGTACAGTAGTAATAATATCACTATCAACATTAACAATATTTAATTGAATCCGGAAATACCGGAATTACTTTCCGGAAAAATGGCTTATCCATGTTATTCTTTCTGTGTGCATTTATGATACAAGTACTAAAAATCAATCTACCTACTCCGATCACTGGAAATCACCGATGGAAATTCATTTTGCCCGACATGCGGCAATCGAACCAAGTACCGGGTTTCGGTAGGATCTTATGTAATTATTTGTTTATTATATTTACACCTCTGCCAAACCCTTTGAGGAATACAGGCGTGATGTTATGTTTGTTGTTATCATTATTAAAATGGAACTTAATTAATTATAGAGAATACTAATTACAATTACCTCAGTGCCGTAACTACATCGCAGTACGGTCTAAGCTCTACCTCTGACATCAGGGGTTCTACTCCCTAAGCGAAATCTGTAGTTCCGGACGTCATTACGGGCGCTTCGCTCTCTTTCTCACTTACGGTATGTACGTATGTAAGTGAGACGGAGAACGAAGCGCCCGTAATGACGGCCGAAACTACGGATTTCGCTTAGGGAGTAGGCCCCCAGGTCCGTGCCAAGTGTTATTCTCACTACATTTTTGGTGAACTAAGGGTGTGTATAATACTTGCAACTATGTTCATACACTTGGGACCGCTTACTTCACCATATAATATTAGTATGCATGTTGTGATGTCAATACACATGTCATAGAAGCCCTTGACCAAAACAAGCTCAAAGGCGTTACGTTTAAATTTCATGGTACGATAGACACTGACTGCAGCACCTATCGGGTCATGGTGATTAGTTTAATAAATTATTGACATTATTATCTCTCTAAAAGCTGAAATAAAAAATATGGTTAAGTTTATTACACCGGCGTTAATCATGATTTATCCGTATCCAGCCATTTTGATTAGCACCCTAATAAGTAGGTAGCTAGGTATCATTCTATCAATCACAATTCGAAAGTTTTGAAGGAAATGGTTAATCCATTGCTTCATATGTTTGAAGAATTCGTCTACACAACAAAGTAAAATAACGCAATGAATATTGCTGAACTGTCAATTAATAATAATAATAATAATTTTACCGCGCAGGTAAGGAGGCAAATACTTTACGTATTTAAATCATAACAACACTTACAATTACCCGTACTTTTTCTATGATCCAATTTTTGTCACCACTTTTTTAATGAAACGCAATTGCATTAACTGTTTATTAGATATTTTGAACAAGATCCTTTTAAATTCTAGCTAATATTATAAATGCGGAAGTAAGTATGTTTGTTGGTTACGCTAAAACGGCTGAACGGACTTGGATGAAATTTGGCACACAGCTAGTTTATAACCTGGATTAATAGATAGAATACTTCTTTATCCGATAGTACCATGGGATAACTAACGACCTCCACACGGGCGCACCACGGGAAAAAGCTTGTAAAAAAAATGGTTAGATATACATATTTCACCGATGTTAATCATCATTTATCTTTAAACAGCCATTATAAACAGGTAAGAAGGCAAATGCTTTACGTATTTACATCATAATAACACTTAAAATTACTTACCTGTATTTATTCTTTAGTTATTAAAAAGATCCAATTCTCGTTACCTACCACTTATTAAATGAAACGCAACTGCATTAATTGACTGTTTAGTAGATAATTTGAGTAAGATCCTTTTAAATTCATGATAATTTTAACATTAGTTTGGTTTTTTTAAAGACAAACAAAATTACTCAGTAATATTTAGGTAAGTACCTAAAGTGTAAAACCAGTCAAGCTTTTAATTTTGGTTTTTAGTTTTAACGCTTATTAAGTAGAGGAAGTGCGTCTATCGGATTATTTATACACTAAAGGTGACTATATAAATGTAGATAAGTAATTGCATAGGCAAGTGACTGTCCGAGAGTCATTACTTGCACAATATTGTAAAGTGTATCGTGATCAATGTCACTCGCCGACTCAGACCGTTCATAATTTTTGTCAGCCTTCACACTTTTAATTATCACCGCCCTTGTTATAATTAATCCCTAAGTTTCATAGCATTGAAGTATAATTACCATAATGTTCTATTGTAGAATAATTTTTCTATGGAATGCTAATGTTTTTTCAACGAGGCGTTGTGCACGAAGCTCTCTGCGGGTAAATCACAATCCAGACCGATCACAGTTTATATTCCGGTCACAATAAACTTGTTTTGTCACGGAGCCGCGGTCTTATGCTTTACATTCATTGCGGAGAGCCGGAGAGGCAACGAGAAGGCATTTGGATTTGGTTTAGAAACGAAAATCTCGAGGACTCGTTCAAAATGTTAATTGTGTCATTTTCTCAAGTTAATTTAAACGAACCGTAGTAAAACTGCTGTTGATACAAAACGGTTAGTAGTTGGATTTGAGCAGTGGTGAATTAATGACGCGTATGCTGCTCACATACAAATGAGTCGCGTTACAACATCACCTCCAGCTGTCAAGTGTATCGGCTATGGACTGCAATGTTATCGACGCCTAGACTAGTAATGGAAGTCCAGATGTAGGTCTAAGTCACACGTAGATAGCAGACGACAACACTAATAAGTGCAAAGATAGATTAGATACCATAATATCTTATATTGAAACATCCTTTTTCTCTACGTAGCACAACAGATTGATCCATAGGATTTTATAATTTGTGCGGAAAAGTGTTTTGGAGTGTCTGTAGTCCAGGAATGATATTCTACCCCGGAATACATACATTGTACATTCCAAGTAACTACTTAATGTTATCTTTATGTTACATACAGACACTACAAGAGTGATTATGACTTAAAGAAGTTTCTTGATAAAACTAGTTTGTAGGCGTTCCTCGTAATCGTCTGAGTATTTTAATAAATCACAGGAAAACTTTAATGTTATAACTTTGCAGCTTAGAATTGCATTTTAAGGTGTTACTACACGATGCAGCCAGTCGTTGCCTCGGAGCGCCTGAGTCGTTAATTAAACAAACGATTCTCTTATATTAGCATAACGAGTAAAACACAATTTGTCTAGGTTTTCTTAGTAGCACCATGTAGCACTCAGACTTAATTGAATAATATTATTACCAGCCTTCTATATAAATTAATGGTTCTATTAGTAGTTTAGTTAGAATTTATCTAAGTTTACAGAAGCTTTAACTGCGCGTGGTCCGACACGTACTTGGCTGTATTTTCCTTCTACCTAAAACATGCCCCCTAAATTAAGCTTGAAATTATTAAAAATTATAAGTTATATCGTATATTTAATCATCATCAAAAATTATATATATATATATATATGTATATATATATACATATATGTGTATATCTAAACAAGATGAGGTAGATAACGAAGATATTGTATAATAACAGTGCTTATTAAGTGTTTTAAATTCATTTAGCGATATACAATAGTGGTTAACGAATTTTAATCATAATTTTAATTGTGAATTCTTATATTTTTATGAGCCACTTGAAGTTAACGCAGAAATTATGTTTTAATTATGCCATGATTTGCGACAACTATCGTGCAAACGGAACTGACAAAAAAAACACACCATCAAATATTTAGCCCTGACGTTACTTAAATTCTTTTGCAAAATTACTAGGCGCCAAGTACATTCTTCTATTATTTAGCTCCCGTGTGGTTCACATGGTGAGATCATGTGGTATTGACCAGAGGGTCGCCACGAAATATGCGTAAATTCAATGTCACACGCGTCTAGCAATGCTAAGACGCAAATTGTGCAATCGACGTAAAAGATAGAGCGGACTTTGTAACTAGACCATCAGATACGTCATAGAAGTACATTTTATGGAAGTCGTTTAATTGATGGATTAATAAAACTTAGGTATTTACATGCAGCAGCTCGGAGTACAGATTTGTGTTCGGTTGATAGCAAAAGGCTCGCCCCATGAATTTTAAACATAACTGGTGAAATTAGGTACTCGTCGAGGAGTACAGGTAGGTATATAAATGATTGATTATCAGTAGATCGTTTTAATTTTGAACATTGGGTTTAGCATGTTGCAAAATTAGTAGGTAATTATCAGAAAGTTCTCTAGCATTTTAACTGCGAAACGACTGGCATGGAACTTTTAGAACTATATCTAATAACTTTTAGAAATTCTTCTAATGCTGCTACGCAGTCGTGCAGCATAAACCTGTATTTTTTAGATAAATTAATTATTACTGTTCAGATAAGAGAAATAAAAATGTCACAACAAGACAAACTGGAATAGAACAAACAATAAATTAATATGAATTTGTAGATAGTACAAAACAAAGCTCACTTTTACTGTCTGTTAGTCTGTGTGACCGCTCAGTGCTTCCGGAAGGTTTGTGTGTAAAATTAAAACCTTAAAACCTTTATTGCCAACACAATTTCAATCTTAAATTATAGAATTTTACATTATAGAATTTTTAACAATACAATTAGTTATTAAACAAACTAAGTAATTGAGCTTGTATATTAGTTAATGGGCGTCGGCGTGTCTTTGCGACACGAAGGCCTCCTCCAGCTCTTTCCAGTTTGCTCTTGTTTGAGTTGTTCTGTGCCGTATTGAACCTGCAATCTTTTTGATGTCATCAGACCAACGTTTTCTTTGTCTACCTCTTTTTCTCTTTGTTTGGAAGGTTTGTGTGTATAATGCATTAATATATAGCTAACATATTTTGAGTATGTCGCACCCGTGTGAAGCAGCGACGAGTGGCTAGTAGGAAAAATAGTAAAAATAATAATATAGAAAGATATGCGCCAATATAAATAAATCTAGTTCCATAGCGCTTGCAATAATACCTTAGTGAGACGCTATTAAAATATGAATAAATATATCATTTAATATTAATCGACAATTTATGTGTTGCCTTCTAAGTTCCCTTCATTTCCATTGATATGCCTACGTGTAGCACAGTATATTTAACCAAGGATCACCACAATAAAACCTTAGACAACTTATTAGATCGGTTTATTAAATGACACATTTATAACAGCACTAGCAACCCGCCCCTGGTTCATACGGTTTTGTCGACCTCACAAAACATTGAAATGCCTTTACGTAAGTTTAATATATTGATGGATTATACAGAAAACTTCCGGAATAAATTCACTAAATGATGACGACAACTGCATCAAAATCCGTTGCGTAGTTTAGAATAACGCGGTCACACAGACAGACGAAAAGCGACATATTATGTGCATAACGTTGTTCAAATAACTACTGTATAATAAACATCCCAAATTCACTAAACAATCAACCCGGAACAACTATCTAACTAAAGGACGTATCTATTTGGTTCCTTTCGTTTAAGATGGAATCAAAACCTGTAATGCAGGAAAAACTAGGTTGACTAAACATTGCAGCACGAATATAATAAAATAATCTTCATTAACATAAGCGTAACTAGACTATAGTGCCAGACAACTAAGAATAATGTACATTGATTATTTATTTAAATTTACTTACACTGTTGTACCTCTTTACTAACATACGAGTACATATTATAAATTAAAGTCGCTTTTCGTGTCTATCTGTGTGCCCGCGTTGTTCTTCTAAACTACGCTACGGATTTTGATGCAGTTTTCACCATCATTTAGGGAATTTATTCCGAAAGGTTTATGTGTATAATACATCAATATTAGACTTACTTGTAATAAAGAAAACTCGATGTTTTGTAAAGGCGTAAACATCGTGAGGACTGGGGCGGATCAATTATTTAGTACACGTGAGACCTTAGTTCTTTATTACTTGCATTAGAATCCGGTACTAACGCAGATTGTGTCATCACATCACACATGACCAAGGATTATACAATACTTATTGTAAATATTTACTCCTCACTTTTGGTTCGGTAGTTGCATTTAATTTTAAATAACTCATAGAACACTAGAATATTTAAACAAAAACATCATTGTTTCAATTACATATGTTTTTCAGAACGAATAGATTACTTGAACTCACACACTGACTTATTAGTATTACTTGTTACAATTTTAGGAATATCATATACTTTTACAATGTTTGTAAAAAATTGAGCACCATGAATCTATCACAATTAATTTATCTGGCGCAACGCCAGATATATTAATTCATTTTACCTTTTGTGTATAGATTTTATTCTAGGTGCAGCGTCTACACATACATATAATTATATATTATAATTAATGTATACAAGATATTGTAAAACATTTTAAAAGAGTAACGGTGGTGTTTCTTGTCCATCTCCATACGAAAATTACCCAACTAGTCACCCCTTCCAAAAGAGGCGACTAGAATCAATTCTATTTTTTGTAAATTTTGACGTTCAAAGTGCCTTTTATGAGCAATTATTTGACTTTGAATTTGACTTTGACGAACCGCAATGTTATTTACTTCAAGCAAACCTTTTTCATAAAAGGCACTTTTAGTGCATTTTATGTGCCTAATTGTATTGGGAAATGGATGTTTTATTGCAGTAACGATTTTTTTTTTATCCGTGCTCTCCTTTTTTTTCAGTTATTTTGTAGGTATTTCGATGAGCGGTGCTACTAAGGATGTCTCTATCTGAATGGTTTATGAAATCTTTGCAATATCTAAGAGTAGGCTATAAAAGTTTTTAAATCGTTTAGGAGATATTTAGCCAGCGTTATAAATACGCAGATTAGCAATGTAAATATTTTTTTCGAGCTTTCTAACAACCAGGTCAAGAGGAATTGACCATTTCTACTAGGAGTCATTAAACTACAGTTTTGTTTTCTTTAATAAGTTTTTCTCGTTGTTACATATCTATACTTTCTAAGTTTCGTTTACTCAGCTTTACAGAATTTTTTAATCAATTTGTGTTACCAAGAAATACCACAATTATTTTTATCCTATCAAAGCTAATTTAAGAACTAAAAAGAACTGATTTACCTCTACAATAAAATAAAAGTTTTTTTGTTTTATTTACCCATTTTCAATTTTGTTTTATTCTTTTTTTTTTACCCGGAAGAATCGAACAATTTCGATTAATAAAAAAAAAAAGGTCATCGACAATCGAGACATCGGTCACGAAAAAATATCTTTTTAAGTTTATTCGCACATCATTTCTAAATCACTCAACTCACACAAATCACATCGACAACAAAAGTACCTAAGTGGTATGTCTGATTTTAAAAGTGTTTTACAATGCATTTGCTCGAATAGAGCGTTTTCCAAGCAGTCAATTTGTGCGGAAAGTGTCACTTTTTTTCACTAGTGCTTTTTACTTTTCTGTTTTTTTTTAATTTTTGAGGCCGTCGTCAGCCCGGCTCGTCTCAGAGATTTTATTGTTTGAGATTTTTTTTTCACAAATTTGTATTTACAAATTAGATGATGATGATGACGAGGGCGATGATTATGACGATGGTCAAAATAAAAAAAGTCGAAGTCAAAGTCGAAGTCGAATTCGAAGTCGAATTCGAAATCAAAGTCGAAGTCGAAGTCGAAGTCGAATTCGAAATCAAAGTCGAAGTCGAAGTCGAAGTCAAAGTAGAAGTAAAAATCAAAGTCAAAAGCCAAAGTCATGAATTTTGTTTTTATCATTTATATACGTCGTCGTATGTTAGATGATGAAATCACAGGCGACTGCCGTAAGGCTCGCTCGTTTTTTTTTTATTTCCTCGCACAATGCATAGTAAAACGTTGTATGATACACGTGTGTAAGATGATTTCAGACTCGTGTCGACTTATACACTCGTCGGAAATCACCTACCTTCCGCACTTATAGCATAAATAACTATTAACAATGAAAGATTTGCAAACAAAATAATAATAGATGAATTAAACTAGTCCCTAACAATGTAATATTTGAATAGTCAATAACTTTACTTAGAGATTTTAAACAACTATTGGCGTCTTCGATAATAGCTGTAACCGTTATTTCTGTAATTATTGCATATAACTTTAATTTAAGGCCGCGTTCAAACTTAATATTATTTATATTAATACTGACAAACTTCACAAAAGTAGCAAGATAAATTAATTTACACTTAACTAATACAATACATAAATAAACCAATGAAATAATGTGCTATGGACTATTACACGGTGTGCGTAGTAGACCACCTAATGAATAAATTGTCAATAAGTTAACTTCGCATAAGTATGGAAAATACTGGATCCATTTTGTTTTCAACTTCCTGTGTTTAAGCCAAGTACGTATAGTAGCGTAGGACGTGGGTTGACAGTTACTTTGTATTATATCCATTAAAGATTTTTAAGGTTCGTTATATTTTCATAGACGTTTTAAAACATCAAAGTTAAAACTTTCGTGGAAATAGTAACAATGACTGAAAAATTCAGGAACATTATTTCTACCTAATATTACGGTTTCTGAAATAATATAACTTTCAATCATAATGTATCCATATGTGTTGCTAATATTATGGTAAATTGTAATGGTAGTGTTTAAAAACTTGTGCTTTAGTATCTACTATGTATGTATGTAGGTACTATTATGAGTATTTAGTACTATTGTAACTTACTGGGGCTGCCTCAATTTATGTATGAAACAATGTTTTAGTTGATATATATATTATGTACTTAAAAAGATTAACAGAGGTACGTATGCTTTACCAACCACATACAGGCAAAATGTGTATTTTTGTATTAAAAAGCATTCATTTGCACACAGGAAAAAAAGGAAAAGCAATACGTTTTCATAACGAATTGTTTCTTGGTTTTCAGTAAAAGAAAATCTTCGGTCTGGGCGAAAGCTTCTTAGGTGAATCTCTTAGGCGAGGCTAGTTAGGTAACGTTAATACGTGTTTTTTTCTCAACTAAGTACGTAATTTCATTGATTGTATGATCTAGCTTCAAACAAATACACAACAAATAATTCGATTACAGTCACCTTAGCCTTAGGGTTAAACCGAAACATTGTATTAAATTATGTATGTCAGTGGGTTTAAATTATCAGTTTGTGTGTCATCTCAGGAATACGATCAACGCTCTAAAAATACTTTTGAATTAAGTGTTATGTATGAAACAAAGTCCATTATTAATGTTTTTACATGTGTAGGTAGGTATAATAGGTACCTTATTAATTTAATTTATTAAAAAAAAAACTGCTTTGTAGGCGTGATTACTATGCCATATACCATGCCAAATTACAGCTTTTAAGTACAAAGGGACCCTGAGTCAAACCGGTGGTAGACATACAGACAGAAAGACGGACAGACGAGCGAAATTATCAGGGTTGTACGGAACCCTAAAAAAGACAAGATAAATGTTTGTCTTTTTTAGGGTTATAAACCTAGTTTTTGTGAGTTTTTAGTATGCTGTTGTTAGTAACGTTAATAAGTATATAGTATAATAAGTAGGTATTGTTAGATTAGATTTTATTCATCTCTACTGAAACTTTCGGGTACTGTTAAACAACTTTAGTTGCTGACTGTACAATCTCTACTCGACCAAACTCTCTCTTCTCCACTAATGGCGCAATTACACTTGGTCGTTCTTGGAATGCGGGCAAACGACCAAGTAGAACGAACGGAGTCGAGTACGACCATCTTCATCTTCCAGTGCGATGACCAGTGTTATTAATGCATCGGGTGACCGAATTCGAGTAATGTCTTTCGAGCACCCGAATAAGGGTTAACGACCAAGTGTAATTGCGCCTTAAGTACGTTTTTTTTTCTGATTAATACCCACCCGTGTTCCTTCAGTTGCCTGTACGTTGCCAGGGGCCACGGTATCCCAATCGGACTTTCCCGCGACCCCGGCAGGCATCGGTCCTAGCAGACCCCTTCTGTTGTGCTAATATCTCTTTGAGGCACGCGTGGAACACAACACGCCGTCGACCCGTGCCTGGTCCTTATCGGACGGCGAGCTACCCATTGCTCAACGCAAGCCCGTGCCCACGGTGGCCGGGAATAGGCCTGCGATTCCCGACGCCCAGGGAGTCTCCTGCGGTGGCTAGGGGCGTGAGGACGCGAAATTTGCCTCTCCCTCACGCGTTCCGCCTCCTCCTTCGCGCGCATTACTGCTTCGCAGAAGGAGGTGACGGCTTCCCATGCCCTCTCGCTCCGTATCATGGCCTGGACCAGGGCCGGACGCGAGAGATCGCTGCCGCCGCCGCTGATTGCCTCCACAAGGACACGGCGGTGCCCCGCCCAAGCCGGACAGACCTCCACCGTGTCCTCCGGGTGATCCACACAGTGGTGACACCCAGGCGTTTCCTACCGCCTTATGTGGAACAGGAACCTCCCGAAATAACCGTGTACGGTGAGGACCTGCGTCAGGGAGAAGGTGAGAACGCTGTGGCGCTGTGGCTGTGTGACCACTCCTCAAAGAGGGGACTTACCGCCGCAATTGCGTCGTGCCAGCACTGTGTTGCGACAAACGCACTCTTCATGACGCCATGAGATTCCGCCGGAGCTCAGTCCGCTGTGCCATGACCTCTCGCGGCAGCGGAGTTACGCCTCGGCGTTTCGCCTCCTCGCGCCATTCCCAAATGTGCGCGAGCGCCTACCTAATACGCTTTAGTGACATATCGGACATCTTTGCTAAAAGGGTAGGCAGATATGTACTATTGCTGCACCATACACACACATATCGATAAGGGATGCATAACAAGAGTTTAAACGACAAAATAATTGAATATTTATGAACTTTGACAGGCTAATCTAATAATAAGGCTTTGGAAGGTAAAAATTAGTCAATTAGCAAGGTTAGCATGTGCCTGTAATTGGTTTATTTGAAATAAATGCTTTGAGTTTATTTTCTGCCAAGGCAGGAACCCATTCTCAATAATGCAATAAAGCACTTGCGGAAAAGCAAGAAGAGGAGCTTTCTTTGGTGACAGGCTTTATTAATGTCTTTTCTTTACTAAATAATTTAAAAGAAAAACGTTTCTAGGTAGACATCGAGTGAGTCAACATCGAGCTGCTTATTAAATGTGCGGTTTTAATACTGAGGTAGATGTAAAACTGAAACCGCAACAGTTTATACCTCTCAATTCCAATTAAGGTATAAACAATAAATTAATATTGCAGGTACCTAAAGTAAAATAAGAGCTGTAGGACTGAGAACTATACTTTGATAACTTATTAGGGAGGTATAAAACGCTACAGGGTTGCCTCTTTGGTCTAGTAGTCGCAAACGCTACTGCTAAGCTTGAGGTCCCGGTTTCGATTTCCAGGTTGGGCAAAGTATTACTTGGTTTTTCTATCAGGAAATTCTCAGCCCAGAGTCTGGATTTGTGCCCGGTTGATGGTAACAGGCTCGCCCCCTATTACATGGGACTTAAACATAACTGGTGAAATCTGGGTGTAGTGTAAGTACACCTCTGCCCAACCCACAAGGGTGAGTAGGCGTGATGTTATATTGTGTATAGGACGCTATATTTTATTTTTATGCTACATTATATGCACCAACGACAGAATTAAGAAATGTCATACCTACATAATATTTCACCCTCAAACTCAAAGCATTTATTTCAAATAAACCAATTACAGGTACTTTTAAATTATCAAGGGGTCGGTCAGTAAGAAATATGAAGCTAGTTGCCCATTCCAATGCGTAGTAGGTTCCTATGGAGAAGAATGGGCAAGAAACTCCACGGACACTCTTTTAAATCTAAATATTTTTACTAAATATTGGTTACATCATCCATGTTGTAATTATGCATGTGAGAACAATGTAAAAAGACGTGCACGTTAAAAGCGTCCGTAATAAAAAATAAAAACAAATCAATTCAAAAATTAAAATAAATTCAAATAAGCCGTGGCAGCTAAGAGATGACCAGTCCCCACTGACGGCGCCCGTTCACGAACATGACGCATAGATCAGCACCATTTAGCTCAACCATTTTGAAGGGTGATGTGAGCTCGGCTATCATTGTGCCGATTGTCGTAACGGCCAATGACCCAATGGCCGAAAGCCTCGACCAACATCTCTCGAGGCTCTCGTTAGGCGGTTGGATCAAGGGCCTGATCCAGAAGGCAGTACTCCTCGATACGGATACGGCTCGCATTGTGAGGAGGTTCCTGTCTCTGCAGCCCTAACCACCGGTAGCTTGGACACTGCTCCCGACACCGGCGGACCTATCTATCGCCGTGATTATTATTAGTACCTTTAGTCATATCTTATGACAATTCAAACATGAGTACACAGGTACTCTTGATTATTAAGTACAATAAAACATTACCGTGAAGAAACGGAAATAACAATAGATGCTAGATATTAATTTTAATGTATTCATTTACTAGAAGAAAACAAACCATCGCATATCATCGTTTCTCTGTCGATGTCATGCAAGATTAACGACCCGTCGCTAATACCATACTCATAAATATCAAACTCTCAGAGCATCTATATAAACAATTGACTATTACTTTGGTATTCAGAGACGTCAATAAAAATAAGAATAATTTTTTTATAAAAAATATTTAAAAAATGTACCGACTTCAAAAAAACACTATAAAGTGAAAAATAACTTTTATTTCGGAAGTCGGTGTCTTTGGTTTTATTTATTTATAAATTTATTAAAACTTTATGCACAAGTAAAACCGTGCAAAGGCGCACTTAATGCCTGAGGCATTTTCTACCAGTTAACCTTGGTTTTGTAGTTTAGTTTTTGTTTTTATTTGTTCTACCTACCCCACACAAATTCGTATTCCACTACTTGCTATGTAAACAACATTGTCAGGAAGTTTTGTTACATCATCAGCATACACAAGTTGAAATAAATAGGTGTTATTGAAGCTTAGGTACTCAAAAGTAAAATGTATATGGCACCACCCCGTGAGTTTCGTAAACCTAATGAAAAAGAATCACATAAACCGGCCCAGTAATCATGAAGAAATCGATGAAAATACATTTAAAAAAATATACATAGGAATGAACAGAACACAACTTCCTCCTTTTTTGAAGTCAGTTAAAAACCTATAAAAACGTCTTTTTTAAATAACTTTATTTAAATAATTCGAGTATATTTTGGAAAACCGTCAGTCAACAATATGCCTTTTTTTTTCAATATGTGATAAGGTATGCTGTTGACTATACTTTAAAGTAAAATCTCTGAGTGCGGAAGTCAGACATAAGGGTTTAGTTATATCTATTATAGTTTCTGTTTTAACAATGTATATAATAAATCGAGACACGTGCTGAATTTTATCAACATCAGGTGTATTCCAGCCTCCGCATAACATCACAGTTGGAACAAAGCTATGTCGATAGCGATGTGGTCAGTGTTGTTGCTAAAATAAACATCACTTTTTATACAGAGAATCTTACCTATGCCTATGAGATGTATTTACATAGGTAACTACTTTTTCTGTATTAGTCCCACAGAAAATGTAGGTAAATACAATGTCGCCCATAGGCATGTGACCGCCCGTGTTTTTCAAAATATTCATGAAAAATTATTGAAAACTAGCTGCCCGCCCCGGCTTCGCACGGGTAACACTAAGTATTTTAACTACAGCGCACCTACCTACCTAGGAAAGAAAAACATTTTCAAACAAGAGAATGCGCGAATACATGGAATTGTTGTTGATAGATATATTTTTCTGTAATCTTATAAGCTGTAACTGCAAATTTTGTCATGGGATCATGACGGCGTTGGCGTGAGGCGTGCCTGGCTGAAAAAAACGGAAGATTCTGGAATACCTAAGACCCTAAGTATTCATTAATCTTTTATCAATTTTGCTCTATCTCGGAATACTCACTCCGTCAAAATGGCCTATTTCCTGACCTTCACTTGACGTCTAATAAGTTAACATCTTTAAACCTACAAAATAATTCGATGCCTTTAACAACAAAAACAAAACATAAAAGGAAAGTTACAATTTTAATTAAGGCGTATAAAAATACTGAACTGTATAATTTTGAAATCAGGTTTAACAGGTTTCTCGGCCTTACAATCCGTTTAACAAAAATAAACACAAAGAAAAATTTTAAGAATGTAATCAATCTGGTTGTCTTTGAAAACTTGGAATTTATGGGATTTCTATTTTAACTAAATATTCATCAAAATATCCGGGTAACCACCTATAATATCTACCTTCCTTAGTAGGCAATCGTTTAATTAACATACGGCTCTACAGAACTTCCCCGTGTACATTCGATGGGAATTTTAAGGTTTTTCCTTTACCTAACTATATTTTGCACACCAGCCTACATATTTCAATAGTGTGAGATATTTCCAATGTGTCATGTTATTTCACAGAATGTCACTAGATTATTTATAAAAGACAAGACCAGTCTGTATTGTCCTGCTTTGAATTAACATAAAACAAAAATACTGATGAAAACCATTAAAACCATGTACCTACGTGTGGTCAGTTTACTTAATATTATTTTATGTTAATAAATAACTAACGTGACTGTGGTACATTCACGAAACTCGCGCGAACTGATTAGCATAGTAAATATTGACAGAAGTTCATGTCTAGTCAACTATGGCTACGAAACTTCATTAGATAGTCAATATAACACGTTCAACGTCACGTTTCAGGGTTCCGTAAACTTCCGTGGTAAAACAGGATGTCATGTTCATTTATCACCAAAAGTGCCAATAAAAAAATATCTAAATAATACCAGCCTGTTACTTACTACAGAGAAGACACGAGCATTGATCCTTGCCTTCCATCTGACCATTGTTTTCCTTCACCGATGTCAGTAATGTCCAAGATAAACTCGGAAAGTACATATGAATTGAAAAAGTCACATTGGTACTTGCCCTGATTTGAACCCACAACCTCGTGCATGAGAGGCGAGGCCTTAACCACTGGGCCATCACAACATATACAAAATCCATACTAACCAATCCAAGCCATCAATACTAATACTAACAAAGTGTTTTATAAGCAAAGTGGAGTGGCCGCATTCCTTCCAAAATGTTATTTCCCATTTTTTTTATTTTTTTTATTCGTAGTCTGACCCCTGCAGTTTATTATTGTTGTATTAATGTCAAAGTGTAGGTACTTAATCAACACAGCCATCGTAAAAGAGACAAACATTTTTCCTACACGTAACGCTTGATAGATTTAATTCTTTCGTGATTACGAAAAAAAAGTTTCAGTGTTGTAATTCCTAATCGATTCATTTACACAAAAGAGATTAGACAATGCATCGCTAAAAGATGCTGTTTAGAACATTAAAAAAATATTACAATGAGCGATATTATGCATTTCACAAAAGCTAGAACCGGAAGATGTAGGTAGGTAAAGTCCACTGTTTGCTGTCGATTACTTCATGTAACATCTTCAATACATCCTATTCCGTAGTATTTTCGACCCTGCCCTGCTTTAGATATGCTCTGATCTACTTTATTATGCTTCATTATATCTACATATTATAAAAAATGATAAGCCGTACTTATAACACGTGCAATCCTAGCCATATTTGCCTATTCGACCAAATGGCGTTATGCTCAGAATATTAAACAAGGAATTAGTCATAATTCACATAAGTAAATGTTTTTTTAACATTAAATTAAAGAACGGTTTAGTTTTATGGGTTTCTACGCTCGTTAGTATTTCTCGGGAAAAGGATTTATATCGGCTTAATACATAAATTATTTAAATAATTATGTCAATGTTATTTATATCTTAGAAGCGGTTATATGGATCTAAATGTTTCTAGAAATTCGTAAAATGATTTATTGTCATTATCTACAATGTGGAATTGTCAGGTTGAGTTTCGCACCCTAAATTCTATTACCTAAGATTGCCGATTATAACATAAAAATCAGATTAGGTTCAAAGCAAAATAATTTTTAAATTCAAACTAGAGTTTTTCATTTTCAAATTTTTGCCCAAATAGCATCACTTTTCTGATTCCATTGTCTTAGGTGACGATCTTCAGCAAAATACTTAGGTAGCTATCAATTAGGTATACATTTACATAGTTAGGTAGATTCCTAGGTACCTATTCAGTAAATTTATGGAAAACCTATCTGAATTTATAATCAAGTACAGGTTTAAATTGGGGTATGCATGTATCAATTAATTTCGTTGCAAATATAAATTCCACTAGTTAAGTTGACTCTTCCATGTTAACTAGTGATAGTTAAGGCTGTACAGATCTTAGGCTGAGATAGGTAAAGAAGCCTTTCCAGTTTGAATATTAATCTAAAGTCAAAATTGTCCAAAGTTTTTAGTGTTTTAAGGATGAAAACTTGCCAGATACGTATTGGTATTTTGAACCATAAGCATAACTTGGTCGGTAAGTTTTATTATCAACTAGATGACCCGGTGAACTTCGTACCACGTGAGACAATTTTTTTTTTCGATTTTTCAGCTTGTTCTTTGGATTTCTCATAATTTTAATGAAAAATACAAAAATAAACATATCGGTCAAGCCATTTTCGTTTTTTTGCGGTATGGCAGCACGGCAATTGCAATTGATTTTTGTATATATAGATAGATATGGATTTACGGGTTTATTTTTAAATGTTGCTTAAAGTTAAGTGATATTCAAACGTCAAAAATGTATGGTTAAACAGTCGTTAATCATTACTTAACTTTAAGCAACGTTTATAAATAAACCCCTTAGTTTAATGTTCTGGAATCAAAATATTACGAATACTCAACTGAGTTAACAAAAATTCTTTGAGATTTATCCCATCAGTTTCCCCACGACTGCGCAAGTAATACGACAATGGCACGGCGTCATCTAGGATTACCTGCTTATTCTCGTATTTTTTTTTACAAATTGAATATTTGAATTTAGCTAAGTAAGTTCTAAGTTGAAACTGCGGTGTGTTACCTACTTATATAAACATAATGAGTGCTTACAATAGGGATGATGACAAAAATTTTTTTTTAGTCTGTCTTTGAGATTATAAAAAAATATTCGACACGTATTTTTTTCTTTTTTTACATAATGTAAAGATTACGGCGATACATTGAGATAAAATGTGCCATGACGTCACGAGTATGTAGATTTTATACATACTAGTGACGCAGCGACCCCCACTCCCGACCCTAATTTGCGTTTTATCTAAGTAATTTTTTATTAATATGATAAAGCAAAAAATACGTGTCTAATGTTTTTTTATTATCTGACTGACGGACTAATTAGAATTTCATTTTTTTTACCCAGGCATCATCCCTATTGCATGTGTGCGGTTACTTGAGTGAGTGAGGTTCAAATTGAACTTTATAGGATACTAGAGGTTCAGCCCGCGACTTCGTCCGCGTAAAATTTCATCGTTCTTTTTTGTTTCCACAGCGTAGCATCACATCACCTACTCTCGTTTTCGCTTGGCTCCTAAAGTTCGTAGCGTGGAGTTAAATCTTCCTCAAGATTTTTCAAATTCGCCTTGTAGTTTCAGAGATCAGCTCGTTCAAGCAAACAAACTCTTTAGCTTTATTAATTTATTACTATAGATACTACGTATATACTAAAACGAGCCTATAAACATATTCCCCAAAGGGGTAGGCAGAGGTGTACCCATACCCACATTTCGCCGGTAATAGGGGGTGAGTACGCCCCCCCTCCCCTAGTAATACGATTATCTGTTACGAGCTGCAAAGAAAGACTTTGTGACTCATTCATTGATAACTGGACGTAAGGTTGTCGTAACGTGATTGTTTCATGACGTACATTTTGTTTTTGTTTAAACTCAAATGTCAGTGACCGCATTACAATAGCACTATATCGTTTTTAACTTTAGTGCTTAGGTAGGTACTTAGTTGTACGTACCCTTTAGATAACTTACTTACCTTATTCTTAACTAATATTCTTTTTACTTCTGAAAAAAAATAAAACGGTATAGGTATAAATTCAACGGATAGGTAACTACATTTTATCATGAATTATTATGTTAAAGCTAAGTTCAGTTTAAGTAAGGTAGGTAAACTTAGCTTTAACTTTGCTCGTAGTGAACTATCTTCTACTTAATAAAATCTTAAATTCCCTTCTAACAGACAACATAGAGCCTAGATCGCTGTGTCTAGAAGCACGACACGTGGCAACAGGATTTCCTTAAATGACGAATGTGATCAATCACTAAGGAAGGATTTCAGAAAATTCATCCCGGAAAAGGGTTCGGGATGAAAGTTTGTATTCGTCATTGTCGATGGGAAATTCCATTGGGCACTGGGCTTGTTATTTACAAAAAAATTGGAATTACGGGCAAAGCTTTTTCCTTATTTTAAAACCAGATGTTTAAAGCTAGAACTTGACTTGACAGGATGACCCACGTCCGCGTAGCGCTACGCCGCGCTACGTAGAAAATGAGTGAAAATAAAAATACTTAATTAAAATAGTGTCGCTGCATTCACTATACTTTGCATTACGAAAACAGTAAATTAATGATTGTTCAAGTTTGTGGCGGCATTTACAACGCCACATGCGAACTACGCATCAAACCCCTGACCTGACGTCATACAAAACCTGCATCGCGCTAGCAGGGTTTACCGCGCCATAATCATATATATAACTTTCCGACATCAATCGTCGGGCAGTTGCCCACATCACCCGTCTGGTTAGAGAATCCTCCCTTTTCTATGGAAAATGAGTGAGTGAACTTTACACTCTGGTCCATGAGGACCAGAGTGTAAAGTTCACTCATTATTAAAGTTATTAGATTACTAAAGTTAGTACTTATAGAGGTATGAACCTCTATAAGTACTCACTTTAGTAATCGCTAGTATTTAATGTTTAAGTATCACTAGATACTTAAACATTACTAGCGACCCGCCCCTGCTCTGCATGGTTTTTACGATTCGCCAAAACATCGATATATCTTTATTATATTTAATGTTAATATTAATGTATTATTCACATAAACTTTCCGCAATTAATTCTCTAAAAGATGGTGAAAACCGCATGAAAATCCGATGCGTAAACTTGCGTAGTTTAGGAGAACAGCGCGGGCGCTCAGACAAACACGAAAACCGAATTTAATTTATAATACTCGTATGTATAGATTTACGTAGGTGACTAGGGAGGCACAGCCTAGGTAGTTTAGTAGGTATTGGTTTAAAAAAAAGTTTTCTAGATTACATAATATATAAATATTTGACAGAATATTGATGAATAATGTAAATTCGGTCATGGGCTACGTCATATGACTTCAGTGTCATTGATGTCGAAATTCGAATTGTTTTGGGCGGTATTTGACGTCAGAAAATCTAAATTATCATAAGTTCCGGTCCTTTTCATAGCTCATCATATATTTATTTATTCTTTATCAAAGTAATCAAACATCCTTTAGCATTGTAATTCGTTAGTAAATTCTTGAAATAAAGAGGTCGTTTTTTAAATGCAGTGCTTTGTTGTGAATACTAAATTAATGTTATAAAATAAGTTTACATCTTTGAATCATGGATAATTAAATTTTCTTATTTGTTAGTTCAATCTACTCAACGAAGCACTTATTAAATATAATCATGAAAACAATATGTACGCCGTTAACTGCATCCTTAATTCGCCTTTTCGACACTAGTGTGTAACAGGAAAATAGAGGGTCTTCTAAGGTACATTCAACTTCATAAGTGTAAACAAAGTCGTAAAATATTTCTGATTTTCCGAACCCATTACAGTAATTTGAAAATCTGATCATTTAGTAAGCAAGTACATGTATCATGTTAGTAGGTAGTATTTCTATGGTATAATTACGATGGGAACATAAATTTCTTAAGATAAGATAATATACCTACGTTTTAAAATAAACAACTCCGACTAACCCTATAATAAATTAAATAAATAGCACCATAATAAATAAACTTTGTGTCCAGTAAAGTTTTAGTAACAATGATTGAATTAAAACATTTATCATAATTAAGTGTAAATGATCGCCATTCAATTGAACGAACATCTAAAGATTATGCCGCGTCAGATTTGTATCAACAGACTCATTACTCAAGTTGATTGATTGCCGACGTTTTCAAACAAACACTTTTGTTTATGTTATAAATCTAAACCTATACTGATTACCTCCGCATACTAAAAGCCTGGATTCTTCTTCTCTCGTGCAGCAAGAACTGGGCATAGTGCCGGTTTAAGCCTGCAACGGCCTGTAGCAAATTCTATTAAGGGGCCTGGTAGAACTTGGTTTGTTTTTCGGTTCTAAAGTTAGGAAATAAAAAAACAGTACTTTTACAAAATAGTTTTTCTCGATATAATACTAGCCAAATCAATGTTTCTAATCAAATTTGCCTCATAATCCTTAACTTGATAAGGGCAGGCTAGATTTCTTTTGACCATTCATACATAATATTTCATTGGACTCCGATGGTATAGGTACACCATCACTTGTTTTTTTGCCAATCGCAGTGCGGCCCGAAGCGCGGAGTCTGTAGCATTTGCTACACCTACTACGTGGCTAAACCGACCCTGGAACTAGGTATTTGAGAACAGATCATGCAGTGGAAAAATATGAACGAATTAGCAAGATGGCAGCTGAGCTGACTGTCCAAACTGCGCCGGGTGTAAATTTAAGTTCCACCAGTTGCGGAGGTTACATTAAAAAAGCTAAGACGGCCTGAAAACTAGCAGCACAAAATTTCATGTCAGATATTGTGATGAAACCAGAAAAAAATAATCAATTTAGTTTTAAAAAGAAGAAACAAAAGCTTGTTAATAAAACGACCAATCATACACTCCCGGATTCCTATATCGAGCCACTCTGCATTTTTTTTGTAAAAAGAACTGTGACTTTTTAATCGTGAATTCAAATTTGGAACAATGATGACATCGAAATGATGACCAGTGTATCTGCTTTATAACTGCTTAAAAACGTTTTTTTTACTCTTCATCAATTTGATGTTTTAGGCCTCGATACCTTATGGCACACACTATGCCGGCGACATGGCCTACATTTCCTTTGCGATCCTTTGTGCGGCATGGCCGCCGGCACTGCCGACGGGCAAGCCGCGGCGCGCCCGGCCCTGCCGCAGGCATAGTGTGTAGGAGCTCTTATGTGGAGATGCACGGTGGGTCGATTTAGGAGTCTGGAGTGTATTAATCTCTCTTCTTTAATCCCGAGACTAAGCTGACATTTAAGTTTATTTATGACTATCGGTTTCCTTGTTTTTAAAGATTTATTGGTACCGGATTGTTTAGTTTTTGACTCAAAAAAAGCAGTTTAATAAATATGTATATTTGTCTTCGAAATAATAATACGATGTTTACAGTAACTTAAAAACTGTTAGCTCTCTAAAAGAGCAAATGGTATGCAGGTTGCATCTATAGAACGTAGAACTCTCGCTTTTCTTCTATTGTCTTAGAAAAAACTGTCTTGTTCTCTATGATCTGTATGGCTAACTAGGTAACGAAACTAGAATACTGGGCTAAACATTGAATACCTATACGTTTAAATTGGAAAGCTTAACGTTTAAGTCTGCTCTTTTTCTTTTTTTCTAAAAGAGAAAATGGTGATAAAGAGTACATCCTAAATATCATACAGTTAAATCATCCTATACAAAACTCTTTCTCTCAAAATTGAGAGCAGTGGTGGCTCAGTGATAACGGACCCAAATTACGAGTTGTATGCCATAGGTTCGAACCCAGTCAGGCGCTTTACATTGTGTAAATTATTTCATCACCCCAGCTCTCAAAACGGTGAAGGAAAACATCGTGATGAAACCGGCATGTCCTAGAACCAAAAAATCGGAGACATGTGACATCTACCAACCCGCACTGGGCCCGAGTAGTAGATAATAGCCCACTCCCTCTCGAAAAGATGAGGCCTGGATCCCAGAAGTGGGAACATTATAGACTAATTATGTATAAAAAATTCTGCAACAAATAATTGTCGAATGTTTTACGAGTATTGCTGCATACATATAGAGACATTTAATATAACATAAGGCAAGACAGAAGTGTACATATAGTACACCCACACTTCGCCAGTTATATTTAAGTAATGGGTTAGCTATAGATATGGGGAGTTTCTTTCTACGGTTAAAAAAGATCTTCTGAAGAAATGAAAAGTCAATTCACTTTGCAGTCTGCCGCTTCACATTATTTAAAAGCAATACAATAAACAGTCGATCGCCTTCGAACGCTATTTGATTTCAATTTACCTAAATATTATACTCTGCAGTAAATCACCTGAATAAGGGCAGAGGAAAGACCTCATTATAGAGGAATAAGTTGAATAACTGGTTTTTTAGGTGAATAGCCTGAGATCGGCTCGAGAATCAGCCCTCAAGTGGGCCTATATAGTTTGATCTACCTACTGATGTCTACAACGCCATATTTTTATCATATCTGCTTCTTTCTTCATCTATTATACATTGTAACAGTGAATCATTTTTCACGCCTCCCCCTTAAGACCATTTTTTTTTTAATATTTGGATAGCTCATGACCTAAAGAGGTGCCATAAGGAATAGGAATTAAAAATATTTTAAAAAATCCGCGAAATTTTGCGGGTATTCTGGTTTCAATACAATATAATATTTGAATGGGCATTTCACGCTTAACTGGACGGCGTTCCCTCCCGGTGTTTCCATTCACATTTGCCTAATATACCTTAATAGGATAAAATTAATTGACATAGATAAGCACGTTCTGAACATCGAACAATACAACCTACTAAAGATATCCCCCGAAACGCTGACTCCCCAGTGCAAGTTGGGAAGAAATGCCAGTTTAAGCAACTTTTCCAGATAAATCAGTTTCACTTTTTCTAAGCCTAAGACCGCGCGCAGTTTGGATGCGTTTTCGTACGAATCTCTCTCGTGCGTACACGTACGAACACGCACGAACATTCCCGATTTTCAAAGGGAGCGCGCAGACTGGGTGCGACTTAGTCGTACGTATACGTAAGTATAGTCGACGTCCGAAAACAATCCGAACCTTTTTGAGATCCAAAACTTTTTTAGATTTGTTCTATTTGATGGAGAAAAAAGTGTGCGCACCCAATTCGTACGACCATGATGTACGCACGAGTGAAATTTGTACGAAAACGTATCCAAAGTGCGCACGGCCTAATGCCTGTAAGCCCGCCGTCTGTTTGTCTACTGTGAGTGCGACTCACACTTGGCCGGTTTTCTTACGATAAACTCGTACTTAATTGATAATTATGTAAACTGACCCTTTACGTCATAACAGTAATTAATACTTATACACGATTTTCTAAGGTAAGATTTTTTCAGTTATTTATTTATCATCTGAACGTTTACCCCCAAAAAAACTGCGATTGACTTATCGTCTTCCAATCGATTATGCCATGTTCCTCTACGAGCATTATTTCGATTTTTGTTGATAAATATGTTTTTTATATACCTACAAGTTAAAGAATGACCAACTTATATGATAAATGCAAATTCTTGATATACCCACACTTTGTATTTACGTTGCCTGAATTTCATAAACGATTCGCTACGGACGCTACAGCGACGGCCCTGTACAAACGTTCACATCTATTTGCGACATTTTGTAGCTTTTTAATAAACTGTAATTAAACTAATTAGATAGACAGTTAACATAAAGATGTTTTAATTACATTTAACAATGATGTGAGTATTTATTAATGATGTTATCATTGCTCGCATACCACGCACTATGACATTAATACGCATTAATAAATACATAACAGGCATAGATTTTCATATTATTTAAAAATGTTATGCAATATTAAATAGGTTGGTATATGTATATTTTAGTATCTACCTTCTAAAGTTATTGTATCCGGCACGGAAATGCCGATAGTGACGCGGGACACTGTGAACTATTTATCTATTCCCTAACTCTTCATTTCTTAAAATGTATTAACAACTATAGTTTATAATTCGCAAATATCAATGTCGAACTAATACCGGAAATTGTCGTAAGTATTTAAATTAATCTTGAGACTAAGCACCGGCACGATAAAAATCACGCTTGGTCATAAATTAAGCATGATATTTTAAATGCTCGTATCTTATTTATTTATTTACTCAATTGAGGCCCGATCTCAATACCGCACACACGATGACACTGGACAAACATTGAACTCAATGACACCCCACTAAAGACACTGTTTAGTTCAACTTTTGCTTTTATTTGCAAGGACAAGTTTATTTACTTCCTCTCTTAGATCAAGTCCTCTTATAACAGGCTTTGCAGGTGCAAATTAAATACATACATGTAATGAAATCATCGAAGTTAGCCTTTTGTTATTGTTGAAGGATGTGTTCCTCACTTCGAATAACACTTAAAATATTAATTTAAATTTTTGTCAATAATGACTAGGTAGGTAATTGTTATGCGCGATTTACTACATACGTCCATTCAGCGGAACGGACGCTATTGAGACGTCACTTATTACTTTAAAACATTGACTGAAAGCTATGAGAATAAGAACGTACTTGTTGCGCGTTTGCCATCAGCGATCAGCGTCAGGCTGTGAGGTTTCTGAAGCAGTTCCTGCAGCTCCGGCTGAGGGTCTGATGAGTTCTTCCTGGACTTCATGTTGATAATAGTTCACAAGCACAGGTGTCAATTATTTCATTACAACTCCTTGGAGTGAATTAAGCACTTTTGGAAAATAATGATAGTTGACGTTGTGCACGTCCGATGCTTCATCCGTGGGGCGGAGGCGCATGGCTCGAGGTGCGAAGTGTGGCGGGAGCGAGAGCAAGCGGCTTTATAGTGCGGCGATGCAGACGCGAGGATACGAACAGAGCCGCGCCGCGACTGAGCGCAGCGGCGGCATCCGGTCAAGGGTATAACACGTCGCGGACGGCACTAGCCTACCGGTAGCGGCTAGCGGCGCTATCGCAGCTTCCACTACACACATTGTTTTTTGTTATTGATTACAGTGGCAAGAAAAATATATTGTTATTCATTGTGATCGGGTATTTACTAATATTTGTCTTAGCACTACATTAAAACCTATAATGAATTAGTTCTGTCAAAAATTTATCAAATATTAATATAATATTAATATTAGCTGAACAAGCTATACCTATCTACGTTAAGCCTCGTGCAGACTAGCGCGACGCAATTCTCACAAAACAATTTCTAAGAAAACTTAACGGTAGAACACCGGTGTCGCGTCGCGCATGTCTGCATGAGGCTTTAGACATTCAAAGGATTGCATGCAATTCTCAAATAATCTAAATAACTAATCAACTATCTACGAGAGGGAGTGGTTAATATTTAACATCTTTCGCAATTTGTTGTTTGTAACTGCATAAAACCTGCATACAAACACAAAACAATATACCTAACTATACATAGGTAACTGTAGGTGACTGACACTAAAAGTAAAGGGCTTAAGGAAGTAGTTTTCAAGTTTCTGAAAACAACACTAACGAACTTATTAACGTATATATTACGGTAATCGAAAATAGTTCAATATGTAGACAGTAATTATGATTGGCTTGATTAATGTATAGTGCTTTTGTGAGAGTATGTAAACGGACCATTATTTAATGCAATTGAAACTATTTTATTTACAATAGATACAAGTTACCACTGACCTCTCGATTTGACTACAATATCAATCAAAAATATTAATGGATCGCCAGCTTGGGCACTAAAGCAGAGCAATAATTACTTATGCAAGAGCATAAAATCTGAAAGAACATTATATGCAGGTTGGTACAGCTGCAGGTAATTCATGTATTCAATCAATTAAATAAATTATGATGAAATCATTTACGATTTGTTCTGATTAGTAATATGATTCGGTAAGAAGATCATTCTTTATTATTACAACAATCTGGTAAACTAGGTTCATGTACAATTTAAGAAATAAGATACGCAATGTGTTACAATTATTACTCAACACACGTACACGGCTGGTAATTTCATATAATATAAGTTTTTTAAATTAGATTTTGCGCAGAACTTGATTTTATTTTAAACTAGATTGTGCGTCACATTTTTGGCTTCTACCTAATCCTCAGGTTCCTCACAATCGTTAAGATATGTAGGTACTGCTGCGATATACAAGGAGGTAATTATGATGAGCAGTGAACGTTCACGTGATACTGGGGTTTTGAAGGTTTATCCAACGATCCAATCGGAGAGCAGTAGCCGTATAAAATCGCTGATAACATATTTTACAAAAAACATCGACCTTCGAAAAAAAACACCTTTTTTAGGGTTCCGTATTTTTTTTTTATTTCGGAAGTCTGGGGTTCGATGGTTTTGAATTTTCGTTTTTTGCCACTGTCTTTTTTTCAGTTATTTTTCACTTTGTAGTGTTTTTTTAGAAGTAAGTAGTTTTTTTTTTGTAAAAAGTTTTTCTTTTTCTTTTTTTTTTGCTGTGGTGCCTACCTCACACAAATTCGAATACAACTACCTGCTATGTAAATAACAGTGACAGGAACTTATCATCATATCATCTACATCGACTAAGTAAAAAAAATACGTATTATTGAAGCTAACTCAAAAACTATACAAGTAAAGTTAATAAAATTTAAAATTTATCTCCAGTATGCCATAACTGGTGATAGTTAAGTTATTGGGTTCGGCCGTAAGCGACATTCAGTCAGCGATAACGATGATGGAAAAGTCAAAAATGTCTGGGACTGACACATAAGTTATCGAAAAGAAAGAAAAAAATCAATAAAAAGTATTTACTGAGATTCGCACAGGAAATCACAAATTAAAAAACATAAATAACAATGTAAAAAAACCAAAGTAAAATTAAAAAAACAGAAAGTCCTGTACGAGACCCAAAGGCTCCTCTCAGCATGATGCTGCGATATTTAAAAATAAATGTCGCAGCGCTGGGATTCTGATAGGGCCCAAAGGCTGATGTCAATATCGATGAAAGTGATCGTTGTAGAAATACGAAAGGCTTTGAAAGCGATTGCTACTTGTCTAGCCTAGATCCTCTTGTTAGACTGATCAAATCACGGTCAAATGGTCAATGCCAACGAATGTCGAAAGGATGTATGAAGGTAGCAGAGAAAAAATGATCCATTTATTTTTTATAAGAGTATTGGATTGAGAACCGATATGAGTCATATTGGACTAACAGAAGGACAAGTTCCACCTCGTTATTACATATCTTACGATCCAGTTTAACCTTACGTCAAGTAACAGACGTAGAACGAGGAACTTTGTTGTTACATGTTGTAAACAACTATATACTGTGATTTGTGACCAGTTTTTAATAAGTTTGCATCAGTCAATGTGCAGTGTAGATTAATTATGCGATAAGTATGTAGTTACAACTCAAACACCAGATAAAAATTGTTGGATATAAATTGCCCCACGCCAATACAATGTAAATCAGCGCATGAGTGCAAGAAAGCTTCTGATAACAAGTTCTATTGCAGGCAAAAGGCTATTTCTCAAGCAAAATAATCCACCATAGTTTTCACTCATTTACCTTTTCTATGAATAGATTGTGGTTAAATGACTTTTAAGGAAGAATAAGTGGATAATTCGACATCCTTGATGGAAGGCACTGTTTAGTGGGGATTCACCAGGATTCATGAGGAAAAACACATTTTCTATTGTTATAATTTCTTTGTGACTTAGCCTACAAGCGTCCACCGAATACAGATACCGTCATAAAGTCACTTTTAACAATCGCATATAAGTACATAATAGGTATTTCCTCAAAGGAAACTATGTAGGTGTTCGATATAGTACCTAATAGCGGTAGGTTGTTCAGGGAGAAAAAGGTGAAGAAAATGCCCTCCATTTTCTTTCACTGTGCCTCCATTTTTCAGGCTTGAAAATTTAATGGATGTAAAGCTAAGGATAGTGTGAACAATTGATTAGGATTTAAGTTACTGAAATATGACCTTTAACAGGCAACAATTACAGTACGACACAACTTAGATGTAGCGTCGGCAAAATCCGTAAAACCGATCACCATCCGAACTGAGTGCGCCTTCAAAATCACCAATATTTATTACTGCTTTAGGTGAAAATGATCTTTACGCAAACGCAATAACTTGTTAACTCATGTATCATTCGTAAAATTTAATTTAATGTATGCAAATTTTAAAATTTATGTTGTGTCGTACCTATTACAGATAAAACATTAAAATCATGCAGGCTGTTTTTTTACTTCGGTACCTACTTACTTATGTGTAGTAGATGTTATGTAGGTTTAGGTTCATTGTTTCATACGCCGCGCGTCGTCTTATTGAAATATATCGATTATATTCAAAACCTCAATAAACACATGGTTTCCATTCCTGTCACCTTTAAATCCCGCATAAAATTATCCTAAATATCTGAGGTGGATACTTAGAGGTATTCTTGAATGTCAAACGTTTGATTTAGCATTCATATTGCGACCATTGGGTGTCTAAACGACATGAGCTTTGCAAATAGGTATTTAACATACATACATAGGGACTTTTTTGTTAGTCTATTTAAAGAATAAATTGATTGTTACATTCCTAAGTAGGTAGATATCAGCGAGCATTTTATCACGACCGAAAGATTTAGTGGTTAAGAGCGCTTATCCTAAAAGTTGACAACGTCGCAAATAACTGTCAAATATGTACCTGTTTTGATTAATTTGGAAATATTACTGTATGGAAATATGAAATGTGGATAAGGCGGGGTTATCCGAATTTGCCTGTTTTAGAATCAATTTTAAATAGTCAAATTAGTGTATCTAGGTCCTGAAAATGATGAAATATATATTGTAGATCCATCTTTGTTGGAGGGAAATTAAAGGTTCAAAACACGATAAATTTAAATTTTCTCGATAAAAAAAAATTCCGAAACAGGGTCGATTTCAAAACCATTTTTCATTTCATTTCCCAATTACAGCACAAAATAGTATGAAAATTGCGTGTAGGATTAGGTAATCGTATTTTCGAGGGAAATTAAAGGTTGATTTTTTTAGTTCAGAACATTTTTTTTTAATAAACCCAAAAATAGTAAATCAGGCTTAATCGGCTCGCGCTCAGAGTCCTGCGGGACGTCATCGAGGGTGTCCTGTGTCAAAATTTTAAAAAATACGCTCTCTCTGCCGTGTTTAAAAAAAAATCGAATTAAAGAAGAACACATTAGATATGAAATAGCGATAGCTCAAAAAAAAAAATCTCGTAATTATATTGTAGTTTTAATTCATAATATTGTTTTCGAAAGTGTGATTTTTTGTATGTGATATGATTACGTTGAATTGTCATCTTAAAATAGTGTTACACACATTACAGATTATTATCGATAAAATTATACTTAAGTGCGAGTCGTATATAATTTTTATCGTCGTTTATGAAGATGTTTTAATAAAACACATATTTCTAAGATTTTTTAATCAGATTCGTCCATGTTACTATATTCACTCTCCATCGAACTGTGTTTGCTACTATCATATCTTAAATTAATAAACACATAATATACAATGTGTCCGGTTGTCGGTTGTATATCAATATTTAAAACAACTTTCACTCTGGCAACAACAATGATGATTAGAAATAAATCGCTGTTTCAAACAAAAGTGCTATACTAACACGACCAAATTTATGGAACACGATAAAAATAGTAATGATATTTTACGAATAGCGGAGCAAATTAGCAACACACGATTTTTTTATTGAATCCGTAATTTTATCGTATTGGCTCAGTGTGGACAACTTTCAGTTTTGAATACAAAAAGTCGCTGTCACTAGCGCTACTGTATACGAAAAAAATGTCGTTCTAAAATGTCGATGTCCTAAAATAATAGATTCGATAAATTATAGCTGTAGCTGTAGGTACGTCCCTTGACAATAAAGTACGGCAATTGTTACTTCATATGTAGCTGTCAATATTTACGGATCTTCATGAGCGGTGGGAAACACCCAAAACAAAGAAATATGGTCACAGTATAAGCGAAACAGTTAGACAAATTTTAGCCCATTCTAATTAATAAAAATCTTAAATTAAAGTTTTTTTTTAACTCTGTCACTAAAGGGGTTTATTTAATCCCTTTAGTGACGGGGATGAAAGTTTATATGGAATTTTGCAATTTTCGTTTTAAATTCACTTACTTGATAAAATTCTTATATTCACTGTCAGACAACGTACAACCTACACTGCTGGGTCTAGAAGCATGTAATTTTGCACAAGAGTTCCTTTTATAACAAACTAAATTACGACTTAGGTATTTTCTATTAAAATTACGTTTTGCGTGACTTTTGAGATACCCAGTAGAACCATTATAATTTTAAAACTTCACCTTACTACCGCAAACCCACAGGTTGGTGGCTTGATACACTAATTGAGTCTTAAAGATTATTCCCGACTACCCTGGCTATCACTAAAAAATCCCGTGTACATTTTGAACACTGGATTTATCCATAGATATTTATTTTTATTAAAACCATTGATGACAAAAGAGGCCTAAACTTTATGTTTTTCTTGGTACGTTGTACGAACTATCCCATAACATTATATCAAAATGTAAAAAAATTGTTTTATTTAATTAATAAAATGAATTGATTGTACAACACAGCACATTAGCCGATAATGACATTATGTTGTTATTGTCACCTATATTGTCGCAAACAGCGACCGACGCCGATATCGGCACGATATCTACCGGCGAAGACACAGTGCGGTGACAGTAGCGGCATTCTTTCACTTGAACACACTTTTTCGCACGGACATCGAAACGTCGATACTTAGTAGGTAGGTGCTGTGTTTGTTTGTGCGCCGCGATGGTTATCGATATTCACCAATATTATCGGGCCGATAATAATAATATCGGTATCGGGTGTGTGTCGTTATCTGTTATTAATATGAAAACGCCCATCAGGTACACAGGACATTTTAAGTAATCATTTTAGTTCACTACTACGCCGTAGAACCCATAAAATGAAAACTAATCGAACCTAAGAAAAACTAGTTCAGTTGACAACTGCAAATATTTTATGCTGTGGCATGGATTTTCCGCGAAATGTTCAGCAGTGCATCGTAAATAAATACGTCGCTCTGCAATTGGGGGAGGCGGAGGTAGCGTTTGAAAGGCCCACCGGCCCGGAAAACCTAGCCTTAACTTGTGAATAAAAATATTTACTATGAAATGCAGTAATTAATATCATAACACCGAGTAAGTATTTAGATGTTAAAAAAAGTATTTGGAAACTTACCAAATGCCTTTTTTACACCTATAACGGCTAAAACATCAAATTCAGTATTATAATTGTAATTGCAATTATAGTTCGCTAGTTAGCCACATAACATATTTCCATAAAGTAATATTGCCAAATTACGGTGCTCAAAACAGCGAAATATTTGAAACATATTTGCGACGTTGCCAACTTTCAGAATAAACGCTCTTCAACATGGACATTCGATTTTATGACTTTGTAATAAACAGCTTAAGCCTAAGGCTAAGGAATAAAGGAATATTGCCAAAATTCTCATCTCGTGTCAACGAGTAGATTGGTGATGACGTAAGCATATGTGGAAACCTCCTTTTAACAAAAATTCCGCCTTCTTAGACACACACATGGTGAGGGATAAAGATAACGTTTTAGGAAATCATGTGGCTAAAAATACCAAATGTTCTTTGTGTTTTTTAATAAAATAAGGACTAAGTTTTGCAAAAAAAACTCAATTACTTTAGCACCTTGTAATGTCAAGAATTAAGTAAATAATTTTAATCGCTTTTAACATCTCCATTCATGCATAGACAAGTAATTGTTTTAGAATCAAAGAATGCTTTGTACTCTGAGAACTGCAGTGCCCCTGACCTGACCTGGGACTTGAACCTAAACAATGAAGGCATAACTATCGGCGCGCGGGTCAATAACATTCAAAATTAACGATTCACAGATTAGATTTTAATTTGATATTAATTAAGCATGTAATGAAACTAAAAGCGTACACTTATTTATGTCATCTTGGCAAGAGGATCGAATAACGTGATTGATCATCAACCTCGTTCAATGATTTATTAATAATATTTTTTTATAGCACCACTTATAGGTTTTCTTAATTACAAATCTACATAATTAAATACGAAAAAAATTATAGTCTTTTAATAATTATTTATTAACGCTTTATCATATATGCGATATAAAAAGAATCGGTTAAAAAATTATGGTCTGTTAATAATTATTTATTAACGCTTTATCATATTTGCGATATAAAAACAATCGGTTATAGGAACATAGTTTATGTATCCAATACATTTTTTTCAAACAGGTCCTGTGACTATATCACGTAGACAGACACATTAATTATATGTTACGTTACCATTAATTAATCGATCTCATAAACGAGTTCAGACTGCGTAGACCACTTGTTGTTTTATCTGGTTTTACTCTTAAATATGCAGAGATTTTTTGTATTTACATAACTATTTTATGTATCTATTAGTTATTAATATATTTCCGGGCGTCAATCTGTTTAATACTAATCATGGGAATACTGTTTGATGTCTTTAACTTATGTCTAGATCGGAAGTAAGTAAATATTTATTTTAAACGAGTTCTCTGAAAAGCTATAAAATTAATGTAACAACTCGGAACTTTAGCAGGCTTTTAATTATTATAGCATTTAACTTAACACTTTAACAAATATGAAACAATGGTATCTGTCAAATTGTAGGTAAATAATTATAATATCAATAAAGAAACAGGAAAGAAGAATTCGTCAAAATATAAACATAGATCAGTGTTCACAAAATTTGGACAGGATTCTTTTTATAAATAAATGGTGTATCGAACGATCGACGGTTTAAAGTAAAAGTCACTACTGTCGTTAAAGCTATTTGATTGATTTATATACTCGTATAAGCTATCTAATTGCGTTACATATTTTCGTAAAAAATTACGACTAATCTGTTTCATTTTGACAACAACATTCATTGCGTTATTAACGTTGTTGAGCAGATTCTTTTTTCGAACTTAGATTAGCAATCTGTTTCAAAACGATTCAGATTCTGATTGATCGTGTATTACGCAATTAGGGAACGGATTTCTATTTTTATTTATGCCAAAATAGGCTTATTAATTCATTGTTTTTTTATTAATTTGACCAAAAATTCTAGGACATGTGACATCTATCAACCCGCGCGGTGGTGGATACGGCCCACTCCCACGCAGAATAAGGAGGTATCCCAGTACCAACAGTGTGAACATGATAGGTTGATTATACTGTATATTTATTAGCTTCGTAGTAGAAAATCCTTTGAAATAATTAGGATGAACAAACCCACTCTCATCCCGTCTATTATTAGTAATAAAAATACTAAGATAACTTGCATGTTAGGTAGGTATACCTACGTGTTCAGGAAGATTTATCAATTAATGAATTATTTATTGTTGTCAGGAAAACTACACAAGTAGATCTGAAGATAAAAATAATTTTATACGGCGACTATCCTTCTTACAAAATACTATCATAATGTCCTACTTCTTCAATTTATTGATCCTTTGGCAGACACCCGACATGTTTTCCACATTTTGTATGCTAAAATTTGCACCCTGAGACATTAAGACGGACACAGCATATTTTTTTTTCAGATTTTTCGATTTGTTCGTTTCGGTTCTGACTAAATGTGGTGTATGTGTAGTGTGTTTTTTTTAGTTCGTGAAATACTGGAAAGAAGAAACGGGTCACAATAATAAGTGTTAGAAACAGAGAGAAGCTTTTGCCCAGAAGAGGATTAGAACAGGTTATTGTTAGCTTATATTGTTCCTCTCCTGGGTAAAGACAAAAAAAAAAAACAGCTGGTATTTCCATTATCAAATCATCTACTAAAGAAGAACGTGACATAGATGTATTGCCTTTTTTGTTAAACGTTGAACCAAAGTTGTACCTACCATGAATTCTTTAATGGCCATAATTTATCATAAAATTGATTAGCGATTAAAATCAAAATAAAACGGTCCATAAATATACATAATTTAGGACCATCTATGATTATCTCATAACTAGTCTTTACGCTTCATTTTGAAATATTTAATAATGCCATCAACTCCTCCGGCCTCTCTCAAGCTGCGCCACAACACCGTCCTCCGCCTTCCGCATCCAGACTGTCCCAGACGCTTTCTTAAGATGAGGTTGGTAATGAAATTATCCGGTGAAGAACCGGAGTAACTGACATAGCTAGCAGAGTACCTAAGCAAACTTAAGTGGCAGTGGGCTGGCCATGTTTGTCGAAGGACCGATGGACGGTGGAGCAGACGAGTCCTAGAGAGGAGACCGCATGTCGGCAAGCGTTGCGTGGGACGCCCCCGAGCTAGACAGAATAATGCCTTAGCATGCCAAATAGATGAAACACCAGGAGGAAAACCAACAATTGTTTGATAAAAACCGCAAACAAAGGTAGGTATTGGTGTTTTCATTGTATTTTCTACGTTCCAGTCATTTGTCTATTATGTAAGTACATCACATTGAATCACATTGTGGCGGTATTAAGGTTACCACGAACTCGTAAAGTCGTAATTGTATTATTATCAATTAAATTATCTGTGTTAATGAGTAGTAGGTAGACGCGGATCCCCGATCAGGCGTAGGCGATATTTGTAAAGGCGCTGTTACCCGGCCAATTTAAATAAACATGGGTGACATTGACGTAATAGTTTCAGATTTGTCCATACTGACACATCTAAACGGAGGTAAGTACCTACCTCTAAATTGTTTATGCAACGAAAGATGCAACCTTAAGCATAATCAGTCTTTATTGTTCCTTCTGCTGGCACACAGGCCTCCTCTCTCTGAGAGGGAACGGGTCGTAATCCATCAGGCGGCCTCAGTACGGGTTGGTAGATGTCACATGTCTGCAACCATAAGATGTCTTTTATTTATTCTTTCTATTCTATTCTATTTTTAATAAATGGCAAGCAAAGCCGATATCGACTATTCTGCCAATGTCTAAAGAGCGTTGGAAAAAGTAAGTGTTTAAAAAAAAAAACAAATTAAAATTCTTTGATTGATACAGTTGAACACAATGTTGATCTTGTTGGGTTAGTACGGGACTGAAACAAAAAAAAAAAAAAAAAAAAATTATTATAATTTGTTAAAACATAGAATAAATGCATACCGAGTGCATGCATTTATTCTATGTTTTAACAAATTATAATAATTATTTTTTTTTTTTTTTTTTGTTTCAGTCCCATAGAAAGAATAGTTCATAACTTAATGTTATTGTGGCGGATGAAGGTCATCAGCGCCACAAGCAACTCTAGAGAGGAAAATGTTAGTAAGGAGTGGAAATTAATCGGAAGAGGGATCTTAAATTTAGGGAGACGTTTATATAAATCTAAAGGTGGAACGTTGTTCGAGCATTCAAAGAAGATGTGATCCAGAGTGCCCTCTTCCAACCCGCACTCGCAGAGAGAGGAGTCACAAACACGGATTTTTTTCAAAAAATACGGGAGTACAGCAAAAGCCTAAACGAATTCGACAAAGGACTGATATAATGGTTTTGGAGACTTTTTTGTAGTATTTATTCTTTAGAACTTAGATTCAGCTATCTACGTACCTATCTAAGGGCCAGTTGTGCGCGTAAACTGCTGATTGGTTGAATGAATGATTTGTCAACAGCCAATCACAGTAGTTTACGGGGAAAGCGTCAGCGTAGCCCACGAAATTCAAATTTTCTTACTTTTTTGCAATTTGCAGGTCAGTATCAGGTTGAATGTTGATCTAAATATAATTCGCAGCCGTATCAAAAACTCATAGAATTATAATCATAAAAATCATCAACAACAATTCTCTAAGTTCATATTACCCTTACCCTATTGAATGACTATTCCATTAAATCATGCCAATACTAACTTAAGGAGTTGAATTGCTGATTCTACAGATTATAATTCTATAAAGCCATAGCCACGATCGCGAATCTTAATCTAATCAACGTACAACTTAAATTGCAAAAAACGTGCTTAAGAAAATTTTAATTTCGCGGGCTACCTTAGCGCATCCACCTTAAATTCGCGATAATTTTTGTTCGAGAAAGTGGCCCTAAAGCTTGTTTGGCATTTATTTAGCCCGTGTGTTTCTACCACGGTAAGCTGTTGTAGCTTTCAACGTTCCGTCTGTCACACACAGGGCTTGCCGCACTTGACAAGGACGTCGCACACACTTACGACGGACTACGTCCGACGTGGAACACACGTAGGAACAGTTCCTAATTTGTACTTCTAGATAAGGTAAAGACACGGCCTTCATGAATGCACGACTATTTATGTAGGTACCTGCCTACCCACCCATTAACATTCTCCGTTTCCAATTTGTTAAATTAAGCTTTCATTCTGATTTCACTACAACTTTGAACATAGGAATGGTTTCGCTAATAACATCATTGATTTAAACATAAACTAGATTCAATCTATAAAGAAAAACATGCATATTTACCTTTTTACAAACAACAGTTTAAGTATGTAAAATGACACCCATGCAAATGGTACGTAACTTTAACAAACCTTTTAATAATATTTGTTGTTGCCTATTATTATTGCCTATTATATTATGTAGGCAAAAACATTAGGCAAGGAATGTTTAATTCAAAACATCCTAAACCAGTGGTACCTAAACGCTTAGGGACTAGCGTGACTAGCAAGTTGTGACTAGTGTTCATTCATAGAATATAACACTAGTAACCGCTACCTACTTACAACGGTTACCTAAACCGCATCATGTGGTAACGTCTAACAACAAATTACATCACAGCAAAATAAATGCCATTCCTATGAGTAACAAATAAGTTTTGGTTTTTCAGTCCTTTTACAACAGAAATAACAAACCTATGGTCCCATCGTTGTTGTTGGCAATAGGTAGGTTCGCTCCACGACCCATAAAAGGTGGTTCTGCATTGGTAGCCCGCGAAATTCAATTTTTCTTACATTAACTTTCCCATTTCGCTAAGTTAGAGAGATGTATTAATGATTATATTTTTGTAAATACATATGTGTTATGGTCGCGAATCATATTTTGATCAAGATACAACTTAGCACTGACCTGCAAATGGCAAAAAACGTTAGAAATTTTTCGGTCTACTACTGCGGATCCTCCCTGCACTACAATCAATCAAAAGTCTTTTTTTTAAGACTATTGAAGCCTAGGCTGTACCTACCCACATTATTTCAAAGGTCGGAGTCTAAAATGGCTCTTAGACCTGCCACACCGTGTCCAATTAAGAATACCTGCTAAGCATAAAAAAAGTCTTTCTTTTCTTTCTTTTTCTTTCTAAGCTTCGTTAAAATACCTCGATGCTGTTTTAGGGAATCTAAGAAACGAAAAACCTGTTTTACCAAGAACCTAAAGGTTTATTTGAAAACTAAGTTTGTAAATAGAAGTAAATAGCTATAATCTGTTAGCTAGATGGACCGAAGATCAAGGCAGCTGGGACAGACTGGATGCGGAATGCGAAAAGCCGGTGAAAGTTTTCAGCTATGCACTGGGTGATGGGCTGAGCTGATTTATTGATATAAATAGGAGAACTATGGATCGCTCGAGCTAGCCACAGTACACACTATCTATGTTAGGGTCGTGCCGTAGCTAGACCGAAATGGGCCCTCCCTGTATCAAAATAATATGTTGACCCTTTTTACATGACTGTGGCGAAGGTCAAAAGGAGGGTATTGTTTTTTTTACCAAATGAAAATAGCATGCATGGGTTCATTTGAAGATCTTACCTATCCGAGATTAGATTTTCTGTGTGATTTTACCCTGTAACTTGAAGCCTTTGTAAACCATTTTAACAAATTACATATTTTCATTAATCAAGTAGATATTCATTTAATACGGGCCTCTTCTTATCAATCAAATTTAAGGCGTTGGATAAATATTTTATGATTTTTACTAACCCACGTCTGGATCCTACTGTAGCTTGGGGCTGCTGTATCATTGATACGGCTGATACGAGTATTAGATGAGGTACAAACAAAAAAGGGCGAAAGTCGCTGTGAGTTAGGAAGGTTTTAGGAACGTTCAGCTTTCGAGCTCTACTTAATCATTATAGGTAATAAAAAACGAAATAAGTAAGTAGTCAACATGACTCATATTGAACCGACGGCAACGTGATCAATCCGCCGTACAAAATACGACATTGATAAACAACGGAAATTAACAATCACTGTTTGACGTTCAAAAGGTTAAGTTATCCAGCTTTTAACAAAAACCCTTTCCAATTTGCACACAACTATAAGACCAAACTTATTACAATAAGACCGATTATTGTTAATAAAGGGCGTAAGGGCCATTGCTTCGACAGCAACCTTTTTGTTCATTTCCTATTCACATTATAAAAACACTTCTGGTCAAGATAAGCCATGTTTAATGTAGATAGAGGTACAAAAAAAACCATTTGTATAAGTAGGTAGATAACTAATTAACTACTAGGTAGGTTGCGACGTCACAAAGGAAAAATTTCGGATTACTTCAGCGATTTATGCGTTGCGACCCGATTTCCCAACGCTTTATCTACTTAGCCTATAGATTTCATGTCTTGGAAATAAATGTACGTAGTCGCACCACAGGTATGCCGAGTAGGCGGAGGTCTGGCGAGGTTTGACAGTCAAACGTCGCCTACTCGGTCAAACTTTGACAAAAGCTTATCAGCTGGAAGCCAACAGGGCGTAGACAAGGGGCAATAGCTTTCAAAGCGTTTCGTATTCCTAAAACGACATTCCTCAAGCTGGGAACATTTTATCGGACGCGTCCGTAAGCCGCGGCTGACATTCGCGGCTTACATATATCTGGATAGTATATTAGCACTACAGTGTGCAAACTATCGGTCGTAAGTCGCGGACCTGACCATGGGCCGTCCTTGAGCGTTCGTAAGTCTGACAGCAATCGGTTCACGGACGCGTCCGATAATTTGTTCCCAGGTTTATGGTTGACATACGAGTAGATACAATTTGGTTGATAAAGGCCTAGAAGTGATATTCTATCAGCAGTAACGATGATGGGAATTGACATATGAGTATACCTATTACCGAAATACATACCTACATTTCGGTAATTAACTAGTTCACTAGTTAGCGATATTTCATACATTCGTACAGTAATATTAAAACCGGTAAATATTTGACAGCTATTTGCGACGTTGCCAACTTATAGAATGAACACTCTTAATACTTACTTAATTTTTTGGTAAACAACCACTGTGAGATTTTTTTGCCGATGCCTATACGACCCGGCCCCCCTTGCCTCATCCTTCGGAGAAAACAGGTCGCATATTATATATTTGTTACCTAAGTTTTTAATACGATGTTTTCGCAGAGATTCCCTATGCAAATATGGCTATGGAAGTAAGCAATACCTACCTAAATGATGCCTACGGTATTGACATATTACTCGTTAATTACTATGTAATTATAATCATGTTATACGGGCTAAGTTAATACGGTTTTGAACCTAACGACTCTGCTTGGAGTTCAGTTCACGTATCTGAGAATACCTATTTATACCAATGTATTTACCTTTCTACTTACCTACTACTTGACTGGTTCGTTGGTCTGGTGATCGCAAGTGCGATTTCTTAGCATAGGGTTCGATTCTCAGTTCGGGCAAAGTGACATTGGATTTTCCATATTGACAGTATCCGGAGTCTGATTTTGTGGGTAAGTATCCTGTTACGCCGCGCGTACTTTGGACGCGTTTTCGTACGAATTTCACTGCGTCCACGTACGAACACGCACGAACGATCCCGACCTTCAAAGTACAAAGGGAGCGCGCAGACTGGGTGCGACTTAGTCGTACGTATACGTACGTACAGTTCCGACGTCCGAAAACAATCCGAACTTGTTGGATTTTTTGGGGCGTTCAATGCGATAACACTGGAACACTACCTTTTTGACGGAGAAAAACGTATCCAGTGTGCGCACTCAATTCGTCATTCACGTGTAGGTGAAATTCGTACGAAAACGCATCCAAAGTGCGCGCGGCCTAACATGATCGGTATTCAAAATATCTGGCGAAATTAAATACATGCCTGTGAATGTATGGGAAATATTTTGCAAAAACTCTTAGAAAGAGCGTATGAGAATGAATTATTTTGAATCCCAAAGATGTTTTATGTGAACAGTCCCGGAGGAAGGCAACACTCATACCTACCTACTAAGTCACAGCGCTATATCATAGTTAAAATGTTGCTAACTTCGCCATAATGTAAGGTAAATATTATTACCGTACCTACCGTAATACAGTTTACAAACATTGCGTATGGAAATTAGCTTGAGTGCATAAATATACCTCCATACCCACTAGCACCTCTACTCGCCTTATCAATAGAGCACTTAGCGAGATCAACACCAAGCCATATTTTTCCTACGAGGTGGGTACTCATGATTAATAAACTCGAGGAAATCGTAATTAAATGGAAGGAAAATGGGAAACGGCCGACTACCGCAGTAAATTTATTCAAAAATTAATATGTAGGTAATTGTTATCTTTCAAGTTTATCACAATTTTAAACGGTCGTAAATCACCATTCCCATCTTTTATTTGATGAAATAGTAAATTAAAACAACTGCGAGTAGGAAGGTATATAGTAGTTACTTCGCAATCTATCTATCTATATAAAAAACAATTGCTGTGCGTTGGTCTCGCAAAAACTTGAAAATGGTTCGACCGATTGTGATTAAACTTTGGTAAGTTGTGGCCTGCGCGCCGGAGAAGGTTCCTAACAAAAAAAAAATGAAAAAGAGGCATTGCAACGCTTGCCGGGTATTAACTATTCGTAAATGAAAGAGGTTTTCGACCTAGTTCGGTACCTACTTAAATTTTTGAAGTGAAACTTCTTTATAGACGGGGGTATTAGAATTTTTCTGTCACGAAAAAGCGTTACGGCCGCGTGGAGGAGGTAAACGATATATCGCGTGAGAGGCGGCAGCGGCGGAGGGAGAGAATAGATTGGAATCTCAAGTTTTTATATTGAACCGATTTGAAAAATTCCTTCACTGTTGGGAAGCTACACTATCCCCGGGTGACATAGGTTATATTATATTTTGAAAAAAAATAGGGATCCTTACTAAAACTCCAATAATGTTACCCAAGGTGTAATAAAAATACCTAAAATATTCTTTATATCGCGTGCGCTGCGAAAACTATTAATGATAAAATATAATAATGTACTACGACTTTGCAGGACACATCATTATTTACAAAAAGTGTCGCGACAGCATATGTCTAACTATTATAGTTATACCACAATAAGTGTTCTTTTATTTAAAAAAATTAATTGAAATGCCGCCGCTAGAAAAGGCTCTTTATTTGTATCTTGGTATTAATCCTTATCAAAATTAATTACTTCATATTCAAGACTGCTTCAATACCTTTATATAACTTTTTGAATTATCCAATTCGGACATTCCATTCGAAAGATATCACGAGTTTAAAAATGTAAGTATTAGAAAAAAGTTGCGTGGTGGCCGCCGCTGCTCACCCTGGGCCCTAATTCACTATGACCACTTAACGATTCCTTACTTCGAAATCACGTCAATTCCTTAACGAATTACGACATCTGCTAATATGGTATTCTCTATGACACAATGAACGAAACCGCGCGAGATGAACGCGAAGTTGGCGTGAGTTGAACTGTCAAAATACCACGCTTGGCAACCGTACGGAATCGATAGCCGCGTAAAGTATTAGTTATTCTGTGATCGTTAGTTTTGATTATAGGAAAATTGTACTGCTCGGCTAGCTAGGCAGCACCTTATGCAATGTAGGCGTCACTGGGGTACGGGCCGTACGGGAGGGGGAGTCAATGTCAAGAATTGAAGTGCCGTATGTAGCGTAGGTGGGGTAGTTAGGGTAGGTAGTGTAGATTGGTAAAAATGTGTGCTGGGCTACATAGTAGAAGTGAAACTTCAACGGACAAGTGGAAAAACGAATCGCAACGGACAAGTGGAAAAACGAATGGGAACGAATGAGTAGCAAAACGAATCCAAACGAATAAGCCTTTCTTCCAAATCGCGTGAGAAGAAAATACACACAGACACTTAACATCACGGCTGTTTTCCCCGAAGGGTTGGGCAGAGGTGTACCTATAGTACATCCACGTTTCGCCAGTTATGTTTGAGTCCCATGTAATAATATTTTCACCCACCGAGCACAATTCCAGACTCCGGGCTGCTACTTAGAAAATTCAGATGAAAAAACCCAATAACATTTTACTCCTAGAAAATAGACCCGGGAATCGAACCCAGGACCTCATGCTCAACCTCATGCTCTTGCGACCACTAGACCAACGAGGCAGACAAAAGAAAATAATATTTTATTAAACAAATAAAACACATTATATTATTTAAAACGTATACTTAACTTTAAAATAATAATTATCATTGGAATAACTCTACCGCACCTAAAGAATTCTAGCCCGCCATTCACCACGTAAATGTTACCCAAGTTATTTTATGACTACTTATAAATTGCTTTTTTTATTTTTTTTTCAACAAATTAATTTTTAATTATTTTAGGAGCAGGGTCCAAGCTACCGGTGGTAAGGGCTCCAGAGACAGGAACCTCCTTATGGTGCGAGCCGTATCGAGGAGTACTGCCTTCTGAATCAGGCCCTTGATCCAACCGCCTAACGAGAGCCTCGAGAGATGTTGATTGAGGCTTTCGGCCATGAGGACATTGGCTGTTACGACAATCGGCACAATGACAGCTGAACTCACATTCCAAATATCAAAAACCTCGTGTGCTAAGTCGAGAATTATTTATTTGTTTCTCTTTCCCATCTTTCACGAGGTTCTCGTCATAAGGAATGGTAGCATCGACTATCATTGCGCGGCGCGCTAATCGATCTATCACCACTATATCAGGCTTATTGGCGACAATAATCCTGTCAGTAATGATAGACCGATCTCAGTAAAACGAGACATGGTCATTTTTGAGAACTGGTTCGGGCACATACCTACTTGTAATACGTACCTACTTCAGAGTCAACAAGTTTATATTTCAAAGCAAGTTGCTGGTGAACAATCCTGGCTATTTGATTATGCCTGTGCAAGTAGGTAGGTACAAGCCCTTAGGCAGACGACAACCAGAAATAATATGTCTGATGGACTCACCCGGACGGTGGCATGCCAGACACACGTGAACCGTTCTGCCCTTCATAATAATTATGTCTCCGGTAGTTAATCTTCAAGATAACTTCGTCCAAATTACACAGACGTAACCTTCAGTTTCCCTGAAAGTCAATAGAGGCAAGTGAGAAAGTGGGTTCTCTGGCTTGCCTCTTGCCGATATGAGAGACAAGACTTCTCCCGAGCGACCCCACGGACCTGTCTGAGGTCGGTACTGCCCAACAGCTCGCCACATGCTACCCCACTACGATGTCAAATGAAGTGAGGACATCGCGACGCCCCCGCAAGGGGGCGTCGCTATACTGAGACCCATAACAATGGCCTAATGGGCCCCTCATTTGGTTGGCCTCGGCCTATGGGAGTGACGCGGTTATTTCACGCGTCTTTGTGACTGGTTGCAATGCGTTTTTCTGTAGGCGCGCCACGACGCTCCATCCTATAGCGCCGCTTTGTCCTACGCGTGTGTGTTTAGGCGTCTGTAGAGTGGTAAGAGCCTGTGCTAGTTAAGTGACATGCCTATATTAACCAAGAACACGCCACGGATGTGTGAGTACATCTGTGGAGTCTCTATATATCGAGTTATACGCGGCTGCGTGTAACCTGGATGCAGCTTACTCGAGGCGTCAGTCCGGTGTGATGGGGTCGGTGCCCGCTACCAGATCGCGGGGCAGGGGTCTCGCGTCAGGGGGGCGCGCATGCAGTGGCGCTATCCGCCTGATATGGGATCAGGCAGATGCGTCGGCACACGCGAACATACCCTTCGCGAGTTGCCTCACAAATACATCCAGGCTCTCGATCCCGAGATCCCGGTAAAGGACATCGTTCCTCACGAAACGAGAAGTGTCAACAATAGTCCGCAGCGCAAGATTCTGTTGCGCGCGGAGTAGCTTGTAGCTCGCCTCGTTTGTGAGGGCGAACCACGCTGGGGCGGCGTACGTCAAGATTGGGCGCACGTACAGTTTGTACACGCCCAACTTGACGCGCGCCGGGATGCGGGATGAGAGCACAGGTTGGAGCATGTTGCGGGCACCCAACCGTGCGCGGCGACATTGCGGTCATGCGGCCCCATCGTGAGCCCGGCGGTCGATGGTCACACCCAGGTATTTGGCCCGGGACGCCCAATCGACGTCCACGACGTTAACGTAGAGATACGTCGTTATTATTATTCCACCCCCTTTTGGATTATTTTTTTTATTTTGTGTCCATACTGAGAACAGTATTTATTAAATAGCGTTTCCATCACAATCAAGTCAAGTCACTGCGTCATTGTGTCTCAGAGGTATCAAAACGAATCAGAAACACGACTATTTATCTTTTGACGCGGTAGGGTAAATCTATTCTTTGCTGCTGTCATTATTTTCATGTCAGCCGTCACTGCGGCCGTTCTGTGCGGCCACCGGTCTTCTAGGAAACCGTAGCTTTATTTTCGTCGAATTTATAATAAGTATTAGTATGGATGTACAGTTTTCATTTCGCGCTTCGCTAGATATAAAAAGACATGGGCAAGTACAATAAACAGTACGAGTACAATAAAGTAAGGCCATATCGATGGATGGCAAAAAAATCTGTTTGTTATTTTTTCGCGTTGACGTCGATTCCCAGTAAGAAAACAACTTTTCGAAAATCATAAGAATGCATTTATGCCTAATTTTAAAATGTTTTATTATCTAATACAGTACCTACCTCTTCTTTCCCTACAGGGACCATAATTTTTTCTGACCCATTATATGCAGGTATTGCGGTTATCAAGACCCTCCGAATTCGGAGGTCTATAGTTTGTGTTAGTATATCTCTGCGATTCTTGCCAAGCCAGTGGAAGGTAGGTACGCTGTAACCAGTTGCCGCGAATTCCACGGTAAGGTCAGTGATAACCCAGGTCAGAACAGTTTTGCGTTGATCCCCAGGAAGTTGGGGAGATAATGCATAAGTTCTATTAGGGTAGCATATGAGCGGCCAGAAGAGAAGTGTCACTCAGTGATGAGTGTGTGATGGTTTGACCACCCGAACCGTTGAAGTCATGGATGATGCTGGGCTGCTAACTCGCTGCTCGATCTGGATGCTAGAAGAGGAAGTGTTGATGAAGGGCTTACGTTCATAGTTGGCTAGATGACTTCAGGCTTATACGAGTTATGGCCTGTGCAGACTGGCGGACGCGATGGCAGAGGATTTTAGAATGTATCAATTGAATTTAAGACTTATCCAATCGAAATAAGGTATATATTTCAATGCTCGGTGATCGAGCTTACAGCATGGCAGCGCAGTTTTCCGTAGCACTTCGGCGGCCATTGAGTATTCGAACAATGACTGCAATGTTGAATACTCAATATACTTATTGTATCTTTTCGTGAGCATATTTCCATAAATTTGACGTAAGTGAAAACCAAAAAAACAAAAAAAAACCCAATAAAAAAAAGTATATATGTTTATGTGTTTTGTTTTTGTTTATGTTTTTTGTTATTTGTTTTTTTTTTGTTTGTTGTGTGTATATGTTTGTTTCCTAAAAATAAAATAAATAAAATGGCGGGGACTTTACAGTCAACTACACTTCTGTGGTAAAACTTACCTAAAATATAGACTCAACGACACTTTGGTAAATCTTAAACTTTACAGTCAGCCACACATCTGTGGTGAAACTTAAACTACGAAAACCGCCCTTAGTGCTACAACATTAAGGCGCTGTTAATTCAAATTGTTATCATTGATTTGTTTTTGAACATTCTAGGAAGTAAGTGCAATCAAAGAAAACAAACATCTACGGAATAGTAATCAAGTATCTTTATTCTGCAGCAACATTCTGTGCTTGTCTCGCTGCTTGTCTTTCCTTCTTCCTCTTCACAAGGAACTTCTTTTTCTCTTCTGGGGTCTTCTTCAATCCCTTCATCTTGCGAGTCTGTAGTCTGTTGATGTCCTGCTTGCCCATGTGCACGCGACCCATCTTGGAACCAAAGGCATCCCTGGAAATGTTCTTCTTTGTGATTGGTTTGAGTTCTCTGGGGACCCTGCAGGCTTCCTTGAAAAGATCTTCTGATCCCAGTCTAGTTCTTCTTAGCTTGAAATCTATTGAAGGTCCTGAAAATGAAAAGATTTGATGTATTAGATAACATTTTTAGTTTTACATCATTTAAGTCATTATTCTTTTCTTTACTAGAGTGTTTGCCACAGCTTTTTGTAACATCTCAGATGATTTAATATTGTGTTACACTTGTTTTTCTATATACTTATTATGGCTGGCAATTATTGATTTCATATAATAAATGCATGATTTAAACTACCAACACTTTCTTTACGCACCTCTAAGTTACATAACCACTGTATGTTCAAAGGGAAACGCTTGATTTAAACTACCATCACTTTCATTACGCACCTCTAAGTTACATAATTCCTCTATGTTCAAAGGGATATATGTACCCATAGTATGGTTAAGATTTTCGGCAAAAGGGAAACTAAGATAATGTGGGCTGGCAGAAAAGGCCCTGGTTGCATTCAATGATTGAATATACAGCGATTATTTCTATAAATCAACAGTTATTGTGATAGGTGCGGTTTGCGTCCTCTTGAAATAAATAGCTAAACTTCTGTATTGCTTCTTATTTTCTTATAGCCTATATGCCGTACAGATTCAGTACACAATACGCCTGCAATCATTATAATAAATAAGTTTCACATGAACCAAAGTTCAATAATACACACCTATTTCCTCCAACTCAATCCTAGGCGTTCTCTGGCCACTCTTCTTCAGTTGTATTCTGTATGATCTGAAGTATATGTTGCCGCCCTCAGTGGCTGTGAAACTAATGACATGCTCCAATCCCTGCAGTCTGATTGTTTCTACCTAAAATTGACATAACATTACACATTTAGATGATTGAAAGATAACTGAACTGGTTATATAAGTGGTATGGCTTCTTAGTTTTAATTAAAGCTGCAGAGTGAGTACCTTAATCATTTGAATTTACTATGAAACACTTCATTTGTGAAAATTTTGTTGTTTGAAAACATAAACAAACAGTTTTAACCATCATTGTGTCTATATTTAATTTTAATGTTGACTTGGTCAAGATGTTGTCGGGCAATTGAAGTTTATGTATAAAACAAGTTTATTATAATAAAACATAAAATAACATCCTGTCTTGTTAGGGTTAGGCAGAGGTGTACCTATTATGATAATCTTGCCAGTTATGTTTAAGTCTCATGTAATATGGGGTGTGCGTATTGCCATCAACTGTGCACAAATCAAGGCCCCAAATCGTAATACCGATTTACATTTCATTCAGAAAACAACATATTACAGTGCAAATAAGATTAAAGCATACTTTTTCTCTATAAAAGAAATCAGTGAAAAGTGATTTCAATCTCTTCAAATCTTGGTTCAAGTCCCATGCTGGCCCATTGAAAATCAAGCAAGGTTTTATGCCAGCCAGCACTTTCATATTGTGGAAATCTGACATTGCTTTATAGTTGTCTGCGCCGAGTTCTATCATGTCCAGGATGCCATAATCAAATGTACGGCCAAGTACTATATTGTGAGGCCTCTTCTTTGAGTTGGAGCCAACTCCAAATAGTGCTGCTTCTTTCTTATAGCATAGTCTGTAATAGACATAATTATAAATTAATAATTATCACATGGTCAGTAACATCCAAGTCTGTGCTATGACACAATAGATATTATGTATTTGTATGGGATGGTTAGGTATATTTGTTTGAGTACTATAGTCAAGTACCTACAGAGTGCAATTCAGGATACAAATTCCTGAGTTAATGATACATACATAAACTAAAGAACGAAGACTTTCATAGGATAAGCAATTAAAAACAAAACCGATTTAACAAAATATCCTAGCTTGTTGCTCAATGTTAAGTAAAGTAGACTATACAGTTAGGTTAGAAATAAACCTCCTGACAAATTTGTAACTGTGATTTTTATTAAGTACTTACTTCTCAATGAGCGTAGCATCTTCAAAAGGAATAAAGTCGTTTTTACGGCTGAGGTACGCTGCATCAGGCTTCTTCAAATCATAAATGTCTTTTAGTAGTTTCCGTGTGCGCTCTGAAGGGTTACGACCCTGAAGGAAAAGCGCTTGTTTGGGCCCTTCAATAGGTTTTGGCTCCTTCGATTGCAAAACCTTTTTACCCTTCCTTGTTGTAGGTTTCCTGTTAATTAGATAAATTATGTTAGCTGTCAGTTTCATACGAATGAACAACACCGTTTCTAAATAAGGTTTTCTTACTTCACTCTTTGTATTATACCCATTTTGGAACTAATTTCTATTAATTGTGAACCAAAACTATAAACACGCACGTGGTTCTCAACTCAACAAAAGACAGCAGCAGCTCGCAGAGAAATGTCAATTGTCATGTCAGTCTATCGTCAAAATGTAAAAAAAAACAACTTATTTCATGCTCGGATAAGCATTTTACTATTCCTTCACTCTTTCAACAAAAGCAAAATAAAATATAGGTTTCATTCTTTCTCCTTCCAACAAAACATGCCAAAAGTACATGCTGTACCCAGCGGCAGCACTGAAACGTGAGGGTCTGTGACTGTCAATGTCAATAAACTTTCAATCAAGTGCCAACTTCCCCATCAGCAGTAAATTTTTTCATTAATCATTACATGCAGAATCTTTGGTGGTTTTGTTCTTAAACTTTATTAGAATAGTAATCATTAATGTTATAAGTTGTAATCCTTGCAGTCACAAATTAAAATTGATCGTCCTTTTAGCTTCTACCGGATTATTAATACTAAGATAGCCCGCGAAATTCAAATTATCTAAAGTTTTTTGTAAAACTTGTTTTAGTGGTAACCATTCCACCACCACATACGGCGTAATCTTTTACCTTGGTAGGAAAACGACTTTTTCTTTAAATTGACCTGCATGCCGCCTACCTAAGTGCTCATACCTACACGAGCAGCACGTTGCCAACGGCAGAGGCAACTGCAGCCGTCGATGCGTTTACGGCTGCCACCGACGAGTATCGACGTCTGCAGTTGCCTTGCCACTGCCTATCCACATGGTAGACATTTAGGTTATGGTTTCCTAGATCCCTAACATAAACTCTAATCAATTGTTGAACTAAAACTTGGCAATTGGCAACCAAACATAGGTAGTAACATATAACACGATGTACTTTAAACTTTTTTTTAAACTAAGTACTTATATACACCTAGGTATGTAGTGTAGGTATGTACCTAGTGATTAGAGAGAAGTCGCTACAATATAGGTAACTTAACACAACGATTTTGCCGAAAAACTAAAACAGTCTGGCCAGTCTGGACATGTTTTGGTTTTTGGCAAAAACACATAAATAAGCGACACGATTAGTAATCAATTTTAAAAACCAAACTTAAGTTTAGGCAGGCTAGGCATACAAAAAAGGCGACTTTCATTAAGGTCAGCACTTAAATGGACTTTTTTTAATTTGCTTCTAGAACATGGTGTAGCCAAAAGATACATAAGAAAAGATTTATGAGAAGATTGCGTATTTTTTATTACTGCTACACTGTGATTTCGGTAACCGTGGCCCAAGAACATTAGCATTGAAAATCGGTGATATGGCCCGAATGAATAAAAATCTAAGATTGGTTTTCATTTTGCGGCACCTCTGAGCTCGTGTATCTCTTTGAAAGAAAAACCAAAGCTTACGTTTTGGAAAAAATCTTCTATCTAACATAACATATTTCCTTTGGGGAATTGTATTCCCCAAAGGGTTGGTCAGAGTTGTATAATAGGTACCTACTACAGCCTAAGTGATAGCATGGTCTATTAGCATGACCACTATAGAAACGGGTTTTGCCGACGGAAGAATAGACAAAATGACAGATAAACAATCACAATCTGTCATTTTGTCTATTCTTCCGTCGACAAAACCTGTAAAAAACCCGTTCCTACGGTTGTCATATTACACGTGCTGGAATTACGAGTTGTGTCCGGTATATGCCAACGGTTCGCACTCTGTTACCTTTATGGGGCTTACACTTATCTGGCGAAATGACGACGAGGGTTTTTCCCTCTTCGTCTTAATACAGACAGGTAATTTGTACCTAATGCACTGTCCTTACGCAAGTAAATTAAAGCCACCTGACTGTTATGACATGCGATTGTAACATGAGTGTGTTACAATCGCATCTATCTAGCATAGAGTTATGCTGATATGCACACGGAAGCCTACTGCGGTATGTATTCATAGAATTAAATACCTAGTTAGACACGCTAAGTATACACGGTGTTCCTGATTGACCTTGACCGCAGATTAATCTGTACCCTAACCGAGATTAGTTTAGCACTCGGTCAGGAACTTAAATAGGTACGTAGCTACCTACGATATCTAAGTCCAGTAGGTACTTAAGTAAGGTTATTCCAGAGAGTTAATTGATTCAGGCGTGACTTTGCGGAAATCCATTAAAACCACAGGGTACACACGGGGTATTACAGGGTTCTTTATGACTCGTCTATTGTATGTTATTTCAGAGGGTACCTAGTAGGCACCTACGAGAACTACCTACCCATAGGCAGCAGGATTATTTTCAGGTGCATCTCCACCTCCAGGAAGGGCACTCGAAAATGTTTGCACTTCACCTCGGATATGTTAGGTTTTAGTTTGTCCATTCACACAAGAAGTAGCTTGGCACTAAGTCCGCCTCTGTATATTTGTGTGCTTAAAGCATTAAATAAATAAATAACTTTGTCAACCAAATCTTAAATCAAGGGAATGTAGACTGCAAGCTTGACCGAGCGCAGCAACATTTTAGCACTCCGCCTCGAATGGGATAGGTTTTCTGTTGTCCATTCATAAAGAAAGAGGACTGGCTATGTCCATTTAATACGAGAGTTTAGGATGCAAGAGCGAGCGAAGCGAGCTCGAAAACTTTAGGGTCCCGTCTCGAATAGGTTAGGTTCTCTATATATTAAGCTTTTCCAGTTATTTTTTAATTTCTCCATGATTTTGTCCTTATATTTTATTCTTAAACCAGGCGTACCCTAGATTAGTACCCATATACGTACCTTCTTAATTTTTTTAAATGTTTAATTATTGGGTTCTTTTTAGGGTTCCGTACCCCGAAGGTGACAAACGAAACCCTATTACTAAGCCTTCGATGTCCGTCCGTGCATTCGTCCGCCTGTCTGTCAGCGGGATGAATCTCATGAACAGGTAGACAGTTGAAAATTTCAGATTTTGTGTTGTGTTCTATTGCCGCTGTAACAAAAAATAAATATAATAAAGCTAAAAATTAAAGGGGGTCCTCATACAAGAAATGTGTTTTTTTCGGCGTTTTTTGCTAAATATTGTACTATAGCTGTTTTTAGCTTGTGGTTTTCCTCAAGACACAGGTAAGTAATCCGTATTCGGTTATTCACAAGTGTTGTGCAATACGCTACGGAAAACCAGAAATACGAGTCTGTCTCAGCGTATCATTTATGTTAATTTTTGGATAGACTCGGTTCACACGGCAGCTCCGGCGCCGGCGCAGAATCGGGGTATCTCCACAATACCTATGGAATATATATTCAAATCCATTTCCAGACGTTGTTATGTCATGCCTCGTCGGTCTAGTGGTCGCTAGCGCTACTGCTGAGCATGAGGTGCTGGGTTCATTTCCCTAGGGCAAAGGTGTTATTGTGTTTTTCTATCTAGAATTTCTCAGTAGCAGTCCGGAGTCTAGATTCGTGCCCGGTTAATGGCAATAGGCTCGCTCCCTATTACATGGGACTTAAACATAACTGGCGAAACTTGGGTGTACCTACCTACCATAGGTGCAACTCTGCCGTTGAGGGGAGTTTTAGAGCTATTTTGATAACTTCTTATTGACTATATTATGTTCTTGTTGTGTCCTGTTATGTCTTTACATTTTTGTTTATCCAACTCTAATGTGCAGTACCTACACATGCAGCAATAGGTATCTCCATGTTGATAGAATGCTAACTATTTGTATTCGTAGTTAATTGATTCAGGCGTGACTTTTGCGGAAATCCATTATAAAATACAATAGACGACATATATTTAGTAAACTAATCCGCGTAACTGTTCTTAAAGAACCCTGTAAGAAATCGACCCGTGTTTCACTTCTCAACGAGGCATCCTTAGGATGGCGATTGACTTGTTGCGAACCCGGACACGACGTGTGGAAACGTGAAGCGTTGAGAGCAGTGTCTCGTTGAGAGGTGAAACACGTGTCGATTTCTTACAGGGTTCTTTATGACTCTTTAAGAACAGTTACGCGGATTAGGTTACTAAATATACGTCGTCTATTGTATTTTATTTGTATTCGTGTTCATTATTTTTTCCGGTCCATATCTTACCTACGTACGTTTTACTTTCAGGTTTTCTCGACTAGCGACGACTAGTTTATTGAAAGTGAAGGAAGCTATTCTTTTCATGAGTTCATCACGCGGCCAGGTGGCGTGACGAGACACGTGAATAAAACCCCAAAAACAAACAAAAATAGGTATCGGACTCGCATTGAGCAGAAAACGCCGAAAAAAACACGTTTTAATTAAAAACTTGTTTTAATTTTTATTATTTGTTGTTAAAGCGGCAATAGAAACGCTCAATCTGTTAAAATTTCAACTGTCTGCGGTTCATGAGATACAGCCCGCTGACAGACAGACGAAAAGCGGAGGTCTAGTAGGTTCCGCTTGGCATCTTTTGGGTACGGTACCCTTGGGCACGCCACAATTGTGGCGGTAAGTCCCCTCTTTGAGAAGAGGCTAGTTAGGCGCTACGGCGTCCTCACCTTCCGCCTGACGCAGATCCTCACCGGACACGGTTGTTTCGGGACGTTCCTGTTTCGCATAAGGCGGGAGGAAACGCCCGGGTGTCACCACTGTGTGGATCGCCCGGAGGACATGGTGGAGCATACGGTGGAGGTCTGCCTGGCTTGGGCGGAGCATCGCCGTGTCCTGACGGAGGCGATCGGCGGCGGCGATCTCTCGCGTCCGGCCCTGGTTCAGGCCATGGTTCGGAGCGAGAGTGCATGGGAGGCCGTCACTTCCTTCTGCGAAGCAGTAATGCTCGCGAAGGAGGAGGCGGAGCGCGCGAGGGAGAGGCAAGATTCGCGCCCTCGCGCCCCTAGCCGCCGCATTAGACGCCCTGGGTGTCGGGAGTCGCGAGCCGACTTCCCACCGCCGTAGGCGCGGGCTTGCGGACGGTGAGCAATGGGTAGCTCACCGTCCGATAAGGACCAGGCCCGGGTCGACGGCGCGTTGTGTTCCAAGCTCGCCTCAAAGATATGCCAGCACCAACTGACGGGGCCCGTAAGGGCCAATGCCTGCCAGAGTTGTGAGTTTGTCCGAAAGGGATATCGCGGCCCCAGCACACAGGCAACGGAAGGAACACGGGTGGGTTTTAGTCAGTAAAAGTCTGACACGCCCTCCCGCTCCGACCAGAGCGGGAAAAGTTATTTGATAATTTCCCAACCTCAAAAAAAAGGGTACGGTACCCTAAAAAAGCAAATCAAGTTTAATGAACCAGCTAGCTTAACAATAAATACCTTCATATTGTTTTTTTTTCGCAAAACAGAGTTTAAATTATTTGTCCCCTGCTATGCTGTAGGTACCCACCTAATTAGTTTCTTTTTGGCCATTTAGTTTAGAGGGCAGACAGGATAGCACGATAGAAGAAGATGGCCGATAGCCAAGTTTGATTAGCTTGTTTTGCTATTTACTGTTATTTTACCTTATTTACCCGTGTTGCGAATTTTGCAATAAGGTAAACCCACAACCTTCACATATCCACAATCATGTTCCATCTAACAGAACAAACCTGTGATACACCTACGTCATCAAATTATTTAAACTAAGTAGGTATAAACTACGTCTTTCGTGAAGAAAACCAGTTTGTTGCCCTGAAGTTGCTTTTTGGCACCTGATCCGTTATTACTTATTAGTATCTGCAAACCGATTTGCTTTATTTCGCAATTAGATTTTTTAAATATCTACTAGGTAGGTATCTACTTAAAACAATCTTGAATTCATTCACTGATACACAACGCACAGCCTAACCGCTGGGTCTAAAGCTTCGTGCAGACTAGCGCGACGCGACACCGGTTATTGTTATACCGTGAAGTTTTCTTAGAAATTGTATTGTTCGAGTCGCGTCGCGCAGGTCTGCACGAGCCTTAAGCCATGATATTTTGCACAAGAGTTCCTCTTGTAACGAAGGTGAGCACAAAGGATTAATAAAAGTAAAGGGGTTAATATCTAGAGGATTACAGTTTTCACGGAAATTCGTAATTTTTATTGAAGTGATCTCCCATCGGCCATATCAACGGCTTGTTTATACTCCAATATAGTAGGGGAAATGCTGGGATAATCATGATGACTAAAGATACTGTAACGTCGGTCGGAGGGACGTACCGTAGGGGGACTATCTAGGCCTATTGATTGACTTAGTATCCTGAAGTTTCCCCATGGGTAGCCCGCACTTATACCTTCCTAAAACGGAACGAACGAACGGTACGGAAGAAAAGGAAGGTATTCCTTGAAACTCGAAGGTTGCACTAAGGAGCGAAATTCTTAGTAGGACAAGTAGGCAAGTAGAACTTTTTATAGAGTGGAGTTTCGGGCGGTGTGGCTCACATGACATGGCAACACGTCGTGTCCGGGTTCGCAACAAGTCATCATCCTGAGGATGCCTCGTTGAGAGGTGAAACACGTGTCGATTTCTTACAGGGTTCTTAATAACTGTTTAAGAACAGTTAAGCGGATTAGGTTACTAAATATACGTCGTCTATTGTATTTTTTAGAGTGGACTTCGTTCAGGGCTATCTAAAGGCTCTCGCAAACACTCACTCTAAGAAAACTTCACGATAGAACGATTACCGGTGTCACGTCGCGCGACAAGACGCGCCAGTCTGCACGAACTTTGATATGACCATACATATCCATTTGCAACGTCGTCGTTGTGTTCTGGTTTGAAGGGTATGAGTAGATACAGCGGTGTACCTACGTGGGGCATTTCACCTTATGGTCTCTGTCTCTGGATCTAGGCAAAACGTTAGTGATGCCTTTTGTGTTTTCCTACCGGGGTCCATAGGTATCGGCATCGGTGACCAATTATATCTGTGCAGTTAAAATTTCACTGTAAAAAACCAAGGCCCGTATAAAGCGCAGGCCACACTGAAATTTCTTCCGCGTCTTTTCATATTTCGGTTCACACCGCGGACTTTGGTCTCCCATTTTATGCTTTAGGCGACGTCCGACTTCAGCGTCAACGTTTCTATCAACGTCTGAACGCAACAAGATGCCAAGCGACGTTGACGTGTGAAAGAGACCACAACAGTACATTTCTATGGTAAGCATCGTGGCGCGGCTTACGGCGTGACGCTGAAAGCAGCAGACGGCGTTTATAGGAGATCATAGCCTAAGTGAAACGAAAATGGAAGTATGAAAAGACACGGAGCTTAACGATCCTGCCTTCGTTTCGCTTCGTTACCGTGTGGCCTGCGCTTTACAGAACCTCACTAAAAACTAGTTTAAAGTCATATGACCGGTTGAAACTAGTTTTAAATAATGCTTGTGTCTTGAATGAATAGCTAATATTCCAATAGCTTCTGCCTGCAACTTCGCCTGCGTGAAACTGGTAAAACATCGCCTACCAAGGGCTTAGAGAGGGTACTAAAAGTACAAGTTCTGTATCGGTACTTACATTTCGGTAGGTGGGTACCGGTTCCAGATGGGTATCGGTACTCCACCTAACAAGTACCAGTACCAAATTCAGGTACCCGGCGTACCACAAATCTCATATTTGTATGAAGAACCTCGTACCACTGGCAACCTTAAAGTTATTTTTCTAAATCCTTTTTCACTTACTATATCTGTTTTCTCACTCTAACTTACGGAAGTATTTTGTTTGGCACCGGTACCAATAGTACAGGCACTACATCTGGTACTGGTACCAATAGTACAGGTACTACTCTGGTATCACACCAAGGTCAATGGTACCGGTTCCCAAAAATACCGGTCGGCAAAATATAATGTGCCGATTTCTTCCGCAAGAATATTGTTTAATAATTTATTTTACTTTATCATGAAACTGCCCCAGGGCAATTAAATAAACTTATTCTTTTTTCATTTCGAATCGTCTTGAATGAAAAAAAAAACGAAAATCTATCAGATTTTCACGACCCATACTGACAGTTGTCAAGTTGGTTAGTTGTTGTGTTTTGTGTGTAAGTACATATGAACTCAGACATCTTCACAGACTTCACAGTGGGAAAGTGATGGAGCTATGCAAAGCTATCTCTTTCTCACTGTAAAATAATAAGTTATGTATGGAAAATTATTAAATCAAATTCTTGCATGTAAAAATAGAGAAAACGAATTTTTCCAGATATGAGATATCGATTTTCGCCCCGTAAATCCCTATAATGCAACTGTCATCGAAATCGTTAGAGCCGTTTACGAGAACGTGATTACAAATATATAAAAAATATATGTCGCAGTAAGATGGTTATAGCCATGATATAATTATATCCCAAGGGATATAGCTATATACCGTAAAATAGTTATATGAAAGCGGTTCATAACTGTCTTACTAGGAATACAACTATGATACAAGCACTATCTAGTAATATAACTATTAGGGCACGCCGACCAAATAGGTAAGGTTAGGTTAGAACTGTGACCAACTATGAGCGACCTGAGCGAGCGTAGCGAGCGGTGCCGCGGCTGCAGTCGGCGAGTGCTACGTCGAAATAACAAAATCAGAGCACTCCGACATTTATGAACCGCTTTAATATAACTATATTACGGTATATAACTATATCCCTGGGATATAACTATATCACGGCTATAACAATCTTACTGCGACATATATTGCCCATTTAATAGTATAGGATAGAATAGGATAACACAAATACAAATGTGTTTCTTATTTAAAAAACTAGAACAGCAAAAAGTTTTTAATAAAAAAATGTTGCAAACGAATTTCAAAAGTAGTACATATTAATAAACCTATCTGTAGTTTTTTTACATAAGGCTTTTCTGGAATACCTATCGGAACACCTGAACAGCGGTCAGAGAACTTGAAAGGAAACTAAATTCTTTTGAAAGTTAAAGTTATCAAATACGAAAAAGATATTATTTTCAGCTACGTTCAGTGAACTAAAAAACTGAACACACACTGATTCGATCGTTGAACTTACGTATAGGTACAGCGTGTTTCAAAAAGCACATTGGGTACATTGTGTGGATCTACATCGCCACATGCGAACTACGCATCACACTGACATCGCGCAAAATACTGCAGCGCGCAAGCAGAGTTTAACCACGCGACTAGCATATATACAATGTCCCGACATCAATCGTCGGGCAGTAGCCTACCAGACACAACACCCGCCTGGTCAGAGGATCCTCCCTTTTCTATGGAGGATGAGTGAACTTTACACCCTGTTCCTCATACCTCTATTTGTATTGCTGCTCTAAAATACTGCAGATGTGGCCAGCCCAGTTCCACTTCAGTCCAGCAGCTGTGCGGCCAATTTCGGCACGAAGTATAGAGTTCCACTACTCAGTGGATCCCAAATAACAGGAAAAGATTACGTGGCATGCTTGTAAATAGGATATCGGAATCACTTTTACACGTCATATTCAAAAACATCAGAAATAAGCTAGATGAGGTCAGCGTTTCCTATCTGACTACTCTGAGAAGAAAGACCGAAACAAACTCAGAGGTTGCAATTTATTTTTACACCAAGACATAATCTTGGTCAAGCCATATGAGAACCATGTAGAATAGTGTCTGAAATTGTTTTTGAGGAAAGAACCACACAGATTTGAGTGGACCTGTCCAGTCAGTGCAAGCATTTGTCAGTAATCGTGGAGCTCAACTCGACGGACAATACCAAAGAAAGGACATTTGGGTAGGCCGCATCAACTAATCAGACTGCCAGACCATCACTAAAACTAACTGAGAAAGAAAAAATAAATGAAAGTGAAAAAAAAAAAACCACATAGTCCTCATATTCACAATAATTCAAATAATATAATGCTTTACAAAGTAATCATAAATGTTAATGTTATTTTGTATATAATTTTCAACAATGTCATAAAACATTTCATGTATTATAAAACTGGTATATATTGATGATTTTACATAATAATTAAAATGTCAAATTTTATGGTTTTATCACAAGGATAGTATTTCGACGTTTTGTTAAATAAAGCACGAAACGTGTAAGCGATACATCTACCATAAAGATATTCAGCGCACAACTTAGTAATAATGTTGAATAAAGATAGTGTTTGCAAGTTCTTGAGTTTTAAGTGCAAAAATATCAAGCGCTCCGCTCAGAGTATTCATTTACTATGTAAACGATCGGTTATGATTGCGCTGCAGGAAACATGGTTACTGCCTGAGGAAATCTCGTTTCTTGAAACAATAAGTGACGAGTTCAGCGGTACTGGAGTATCAGCAGTAGACACGTCAGCGGAAATTCTTTGCGCTAGACCGCATGGTGGTGTCGCCCTTCTGTGAAGAAAACGTCTTTTCCATGATGTGGTTGTTGTTCAGTGCGATAACCCACGCGTTTGTGCAGTGAACATTGTGATCATGTATTACGGAATTAGGGTACAAATAAACACTGTATTGGCTGGGGCGGTTTCTTGTCCTTACGGGAGTGTGGGGTGAGGCAGGGTGATTGAGCAGACCAACGCTTTTCAACCTCTATGTGAATGAGTTGATTGGCGAGATCAGCAGTACCAGTATCAGTAGGCTCGGATGTTATATAGACGGTGCCTGTGTCAATAATATCAGTTATGCGGACGACATGGTTCTGCTGAGCGCGTCAGTCTGCGGGTTAAGAAAGTTGGTTGCTCAATGTGAAGCTTATACTAAAGTTCATGGCTTGGCATACAGCACTAAAAACTCGGAGGTCATAGTTTTTTAGGCTGGGGGTGAAACTCCTGATGCAGTACCGCCTGTATTACTTTATGGTTCACGTTTGCAGAGAGTATACAGGTTCAAGTATCTCGGTCATATCAGACTCCCGACCTCAAAGACGATGATGACATTGAACGGGAGCGGAGGGCGTTGTCGGTTAAAGCGAACATGCTGGCTCACTTCCTGTTAAAGTCACGCTCTTTCGAGCCTTCTGTACTACTTTGTACAGGTGTAGCCTGTGGGCTAGATATACGCAAAGATAGTACAGCGCTCTCCGCGTTCAATATAACAATGCGTTTCGGATAATGGTGGGGCTGCCCCGTTTCTGCAGTGCGTCAGGGATGGGCGCAGATGCGCATGTAGATTGGTTTTACGCAACTATGCGTAAAAGGTGCGGTTCCCTGGTGGAGTGCGGGCGGCTCCAACAGTGTCTTAAGCATGGTTGTGAGTCGCCTGTACTGTTTAAACCTGTTATTTATATTTCTATGGTGTATACGTAGGTCACTGATGTCGCAACGGTGACCAACCGTTATTTCTTGTATTGTTTTCCTTGTTTTTGTTTAGTGTCTGTGCTTACTAACATAGTCGTAAGTTTTACTAACAATCTTGTTGAGTCTTGGTTACTCGAATGAAAAAAAAACTATTCTATTCTTCTTAGCAGAGCGAGCAGCTCAATCCCAAGGTTTTTTATCTTCTAAATAATCTGAAATTTTATAGTACCCCTTTTTTGCAATTGCAGTAGACCGGGAAAAGTGGAAAGAGGGAAGGACTTTGCCCTGCAGTGGGACAACACAGGTTTATAATAAATAAACTTATAATAATAATGGTCCATTCTGGATGCTGTATTATTTTATAATAAGTAGAAACGCTTTTATATGAATCATGGCAGACATCAACGCAGAATGGCATTATAAATAAACATTAATTTAATTACAAGCATCACAGTACTTTACACCGTCTAAAACATTCCCGCAAACTGGTTCGCAAGTTTTCCTGTATCTTAAATGTTGACACACTAAGATCGAGATAAGCGCGTGTCGAGTTGAGTTGCGTGTGCTGTGATGGTGCATTCAAGCTTTTGACAGGGTTTCCTACGTCAGAGTGTCGTCAGAGGCTGTGAGGAGTGTCGGCTGTCGGCTATCTATATACTTACCCACGTGCCTCTGTTTGTCAATTCGAGTTTGAGCGCGGCGCTGATCGCTGCTGCTAACGGTGCGACCGCTCGCCAATCATACATCTCGCCGTTTGTGTGACATCCTTCTGAAACATCCCTACACTGAAGATCACACAAAAGTAAGTTGATTTATTCGATATTTTTATTTGAGAGGGCACATTTTAGTGGGCGTAGGTGTGTCTAGGTTTTATCAGGATTTTGCATGAGTGGTAGCAATTGAAAATCGATTTATCAACCAAAAGTATCAAATGACTTGCTAAGCTAATTGAACAATATTTTTTTAAATCGTTTATTGGGAACAAAAAACAAATACATACAAGACAAAAATGTAAAGCAATCTAAATTAATTAATACTTAGTTTATTCTTCTAGATAAATAATGTCTGTTTTTGTAACCTAATTGGAATAATTGCCATTATAAGAGATAAGAATTGATCTATTTAAAGATTTTAGCATTAGATAAATGGGTCCTGGAAAAGTATGTACCTAGATAGGCAGCTTCTATTCCTACCTACATTTGTTTAAATGTAAATTAATATTTACTCACATCTAAACAATATTTAAGTAAGTAAAAAGCTTATAAAGTTACCTAGCTATCTACACTCAAAAATTTTTCACGAACATTTCCTGAATATTATTTCTGTGCTGAATTTGTTATGCTAATGCATCACATTTGAGTGTAAAAGAAATCTAATTAACAGCAGTAATAAATTAAACACGATTATTGTAGGTTGTCCTTGCTCTTATCCATCCCCGGAAACGTTCCTGTACACGTACACCGAGGCAGTTTCCGCAAAATATCCGCGAATGTCGACTTCTTTTTGCTACCTTTTAAATACCTGCTCGCTATTTATTGGCTTGGAATGGTAGAATTCAGATCGTTGCAATAAGACTTCCGAGATTCCGAATTTGAATTTTTTGTCTTTTTTGTAAGATATTGAAATATCTCTCACAAAAGACGAAAGTTCAAATTAGTCTGACCTGTTATTGAGTTTGGATGAGAAACAGTGAAGTTACATTACATCATTTTATACGATATGAACTAATTGTCGTTAAGATTAAATACACAAACATTGGACCCTATTGTTTGATTACAAAGATCAAAGGCAAGGTGGCTTTTAATGTCGAGGAAGAACGTAATTTAGTACCTAAGTGTATATTTTAATACACCAACAATATAATAAAATTACTTTGAACCCATTATCTCTGTCGAAAAAACTTGTCAGGCGTGCCCCCAATAACTGGTCATAAAAGTTTGCGTGAATAATTTTGGAAATGGACATATTGGAGAAAAAAGTAATTTGTTTCGAGATTGCACATAATGACTCCCTCCTCGAAGGGGTGATTGCCCTCATTGTACTTTTCCATCCCGACCCGCAATGCGCAGGCGCGGCGAGTGGTGACTGTTCTCAAAGCAAAGTTGATTAATTACTTCTATGCATAGGTGCTGCATATATACGTACGTATGTTTGTAAGTAACTGTTGTCGTAGTACCTACTTACCTAGTAGTACACTAGTGATGAAAGGCTAAATATTGCACTAGGAAATGTGTTGAATTACACACTTATTACACCTGCTTTCTGAAAGACTTATCAAGTACGTGCACTGAAAATTAAACTCATGTCAATTTAGTAGACTGGCTGACTGGCAATTCAGTCAATCAGTCACAAAATTTGACATGTTTAACAGACTGTTACCCAGTTTTTGTGCTAATTAACCGTAGTTGCCTTTCAGGAACCGGTAAAGCTTCATGAATCAATGTGAAGTTTAAATAATATTCGTGTCCACACCTAAGATTAATCACCGATTAAGTCAAATTACGGTATCTGCTAAAAATAAGATACTTGTCCGCAATTTCGAACACTGTGAACCAAGTCGTTTATGTTGTTAATCCAGTGAAAGATACGAGCTAGTACTTTCCATTCGTTTTATTATACGGCATTAGTAAGTAATCATGTTCTATGCATGCAAAACGTTCATTGATTGCACAAGCAGCTGTTCGTGATAACTATTTTAAATTGCAGTTAGATTCTTAATAGCTAGCTACATACTTTTGCAATTCACGAAGTCATAATTGACTAGGAGATACGTTCGTAAAAGAGCTACTTACACAGTACACTGTAACTGTAATTTAATGATACGGTAGTATAGGACTTACAGAATATATAAGATTACAAACAAAGTGTAAGTAGGTATATGTAGGTATAGCTTGGTATTCATATTAATGTAATCGAATCACAACCCGTGAAATACTTATTATTGAGTAGTTCCGGTGGCCATCTGTGGTCTTCATCATCAGTTCCACTTCACCAAATGGTGCTTTCCAAGAGAAACTGCACGTGTTATTATAAAAAATACCCAAATCGCTATAGGTGTGCCTATAATATTTGAAGAGTTCCCTCGATTTCTCCAGGATCTCATCATCAGATCCTGACCTAATGACAATGAGACCATCTCGAAAGTATACCCTTTCAAACAAAAAAAGAATTTTGCAAATCCGTTTATAAATGACGGAGTTATGCCCGAACATACATAAAAATATATAAATATATATATATATATAAACAATCGAATTGATAACCTCCTCCTTTTGGAAGTCGGTTAAAAAGCAGAAACATCTTGTTTTTACTGGTAGTCATTCTTAAATAAATTTCAATTTACATGAATTAAAACTAAGCACTCATTTATTTCTACTCCACAAAAAATGGATTCGTTGAAAAACTAATAAATTAATAAAAGGTCAATTAATTAATATTTTCAACAAATCTGCTGATATTTTTTGTGTTGCTTAGATTGAATTGTATAATAATATATTCTTTTATAATTCATAGTTTTGTATGTGTTTATGAAGTTATGTATGATAATTGTTTTACAAATAAAAAAACATCCAAGCGAAATAAAAAACCACACGTGTTTTGACCTCTATAATCATCATCTAGCTAGTTTTCCTCCTCTTAGGTGAATACACTCTAACAACTTTTGTCTGCAACAGTAAAAACTAAAAACACATCAACAATAAAGTGTTAATAATATAGCTACAAATAAATAATATAGCTTTGCCGGATACGTACCGATAAGACGTCATTCGAAAAAGTAGCGAGTTCTATACAATAATATTTAATTTTTAATAATTTTTATTTTTCGTTCCTTTTTTTGTACAATGTACATGTTATATTATATTTTAGTGTTAGAATGAGTAAATTCATATGTAAATAATAAATAAAAATATAATTAATTTTCTGTTGTTTGTGTCCTTACAAAGAAGTTGCATTTTCGCAATAACAGTCATAAAACTGATGTTTTTATGATATTAATTAGCATCTTTATGGTATGGCAGGTACATCCCTACTTGAAAATGAATAGCGAGTGATGGCAAATTACTGGGTTATTATGTGTGTAAATGATTACGTATGACTCAATGCTGTCATATCGTCGATACTTAATAATTGTTTATCTGGTGTCGCGTGGAGGCTTGGCTCCTCGTTCCTCTGATAAGGAAGATTGACGCTCCGTGCGTCGCACAGACTCCTCTCTGATAGACAGCACAAAGGTCAAATAAATTATATATTTGAAATAAACAGTCGGTTCGGGTGAAACGGAAGATCACGATAAAATATCAAAACAACCAATTAGGTATAACTTCTGGAATACTTATTTACTGCCTAAATACAAACAAAACAAATTGGTCAAACGGGTTATCATACTTATCACATCTTTACAAGTTTTCATTAATTATGTAGGTACCTAAATGAAACATGAACTATACCTACCTAATTGCGGAAAATAAATTTTGCACTTCGTGCTGTAAACACCAGTAATTTATTTTTTAAACATTGTCTGATGGATGGTTGTCGTTGAAAAAACTAAGTAGCTAATACAAAAACGTCCAGTTTTTATCTCTTCTTTTTGATTAATCATTCACGGCACATGCATAATTCTCGTGTAAGCCACACGTGTTATAGAAATGATATGATATCTAATATAAAGACGCTGCATGTTTCACCTTAAGACATCGTTTCATGCACTGGAGCGTAGACATAACCCTGAGATGAGCATGTGAACAGATTAACCTTTTATTTAATAGGAAAAAGGTTTATACACACACACATGTTACTAACAATTTATGGATCTTTTTGTGTTATCCGAAATAAAATTATTTATTTATTTATTACTAGCGACCTGACCCGGCTTCGCATCCGCATAGATGCACTTTATATCTGAAGACGGTATTCTGTTCAGGACTCGTTGTGCACAAATTTTCAGCAGTTACCTAACAAAACGTAGGTACTAGGTTCGCATAAATTCAAGATAGTATTTCATAAGTATTAAGTTCTTTGCATATATTTACATAATATATAGCCTATGTCCATCTGGAATAATGTACTTAAAATGATGATATATTTTTTAAATAGGATTTGTGGTTCCGGAGAGCACCCTCCACATATACACAAACTCACAAAATTCGCTTTCTTTCTTTATAATAACATAACATCACGCCTTATTTCCCCGAAGGCTTGTGCAGAGGTGTACCTATAGTGCACCCACATTTCGCCAGGGCATTGCCATCAACCGGGCACAAATGCAGACTCCGGACTGATTGTAGATAGAAAAACCCAATAACTCTGCGCGACCCAGGACATACTCAGCAGTAGCGCTTGCGGCCACTTGACCAACGAGACAGTCGAGGCGGTGGAGTCGCTTTTTTATAATATTATTCTTCTTTTATTTCATTTTGATTACTTATTATTTACACTTTTTAATATTTTTATTATTACTATATATTCATTAAGGCTAATAGACAATCAATTTGATCACAAAAAAAAAAATGCTATAAAAAATTATCGAGTTAGCATTTAGCAATTTGCGGTTTTTAAGCAAAAAATAATAATTTGCATGCTTACCTAACCTATCTATTTTATTCTAACGGCTACAAATTACATTGAGATTATTATTTGGTTGAGCAATATCATGAACAGTGATCGGAGTAGGTAGATTGATTTTTAGTACTTGTATCATAAATGCACACAGAAAGAATAACATGGATAAGCCATTTTTCCCGAAAGTAATTCCGGTATTTCCGGATTCAATTAAATATTGTTAATGTTGGTAGTGATATTATTACTACTGTACCACCCATGATCCTTTGTTCTGATTGGTCGTTGGGTTTTGTCAAATCGTGACAAAAAAAAAAATAGGAAGAATAATAAAGAATAAAATTGCTCATTTTATTACAATTCCTACCTTTTTTTTTGAGGATGGCAAATCATCAAATGACTCCTTCCACTCTGGCAGAATACAATTCCTACATAAGTTCCGGTTTTTTTTTTAATAATCCACCAATTCCGGAGGAATGTCCATAGTAATATATACGTTTCGGATCAATGACCCCAGTTCAATCTACCTACTCCGATCACTGATCATGAAGCAACATGGGCATACAGTTTGAAAGGGAGGCGAAAAAAGGAAAAAAACTACTTTCAATGTTATCTTAGCACTATATTTCGTGTGTGTTTCAGGAATGTTGTCTTATATAAAAACTGGAACCTACGTGGAAACAATTGATTCCGTAGTTACAAAGCCGTATACTTTTCTCTATTATTTGTTACTTAAACTGTAGCAAATAATATGGATTACATACAATCTTTATCAATTATTAATTACCGATTCTCTTGAATCAAAAATGTTCCGCAGATTTACTTTAAGGTATGTTTTATTGTTCGAGATCCATCCAGTGAACTAACATTATAACTCTAGTTCGCTCTATGGTCCAGCAATTATTAGGACTATGGGTTCGACTCTAAGTCACTATGTCCATTTAATAAAAAATATAGTAGGTAACAAAAAGATTTACGAGGTAGCATTTAGCAATGATCGAACTTAAATAAAAAAATATTTACATACCCACCCAACCTACCTAATTTGTTTAGAACGGCTCCAAATAACATTGAGATTATTATATATTAAGTAGGTTGAGCAATATTTATAATGATGTAGTATCATGGTTCTGCCTTATTTATGCACCTTAAGCCTTATACTTTCATGCTTACCACATATGCTTAAAATATAATATTAATTAAGTACCAAATCATGGATGCTTCGATCACTAATCGGTCTAATTTTAAGCGTTTGCAAAATGTCAGGTTAATTTTGGAAAATATCACATTCTCTTCTATTTAAAATCGAATGCATAGTAATTTTATGTTAGTACATTGTAGAACAAACATTCCTGAAACCAAGAATAACAAAACTCGGAAATAGCAAAACAGGTCATAAATAGTCAAAATGAACGTTATTTTGACTATTTATGACCTGTTTGGCTATTTCGACACGAAAATTCACGTCAATAGTTGGCGCTATTTTGACAAGAGTTCTTCCATTTCCACATTGAATATAAATTGTACTTCATGGCGTTCATCATACAGTCACGATTAAATAAAGTAAAGGCGCTTTGACACTTTTGACAGGTGCACGGACCTAACGTCTCAGTGCTGCCACCTGGTGAACGTCATTTCAGGAAAACCCTCATTGAAACACTTCCTGAAGCTTATTTTTTTTTTTGGTCATGTAGCGGCATCTACATCGCTACATGCAAACTACGCTTCAATGACCTGAACTTTACACCCTGTTCCTCATACCTCTAAAGTCACATTGTCACAATGTTTGCTTCTACTGTGTATTTAATTCTGGGTACCCAATTAATCTTGTTCTTATGACAACCGTTGGGCAATCACAAAATATCTGTCCATAATTTGGGTTATCAATTTGTCACCCTGTCATTATATTGGGACGCGTGATGTTGCGGCTTGTACCCCTAAGATGACCTTTTATCATTTTTTTAAGACGGGCATTGTCCATATTGGGCGACAGATTTGACACCCGCACTATCAGTGATAGACTATGAGTCTGCTACTCTTAATTTTATCGCAGTTCTGAAGTGAACATGCGAAGTGTCGGGAGTCGCATTGTAGAGCTAATCATACGTTTTTAATTTCTTTATTTTTGTATGGAATTAAGTATGGCTCCTATTAGCAAATATACATCTACTAACAACATCAACATTACTGTAATATGTAAGTTATTTAGAAATAATCTGCCAGCATTTTGATTTAGTATTTTGATTGATGTGAAAACTAATACTAGCTTATGCCCGCGGCTTCGCGTCATTTAAAGGTACAAGACAGACAGACAGACAGTGTCTTTCGAATTTATAATTATTATGTATTCTATGGAAGTACGGATATTGAGATAGTGTGGTCAGGTTACATTATATCACGTTGATTAATCTTTTATCTTTACACGTGTTATACAATTATCTAGTAAGAAAAATCAACAGAGGAGGTGATATGTTAATGTTAACAAAGTCTGGCAAATAAAGTTAAGTCCATAAGCAATTAAAACCAAAAATCTTCCCATAGTACTCAAAAGTCAAAACATAATATTTTATACACTTAAGTACTTAATAGACGTCGTACTTGCGTATATTTATACGTAATAATAACTACTTGCCGTTGTAATGCAATACAAACAAGTCATTAAAACATAGATTTTCATTTATTTTCAGTGTTGGAGAACGAAAACAAAGACGTTGAAAATCAACCAGAAGAAGAGGATCCTCTGACGAAAGCCATCGGAGCGCTCGGAAAATGGCAAATATGGATATGCTTCGTCGTATTCCTTGTCAAATTCCCCGTGGCCTGGCATCAGATGAGCATCATATTCCTCGCACCGCCGATGAACTTCACCTGCGCCTCGACGCAAGATGATGGTTTCGATAATGTCTGCTACGCTAACTGCACAGATTACGAATATGATCATCGTGTCTTCCAAGAAACGATAGTGTCTCAATGGGATCTGGTCTGCGACAAACAATGGCTCAAAAACCTCACGCAGACTATCTTCATGCTGGGCATTCTTGTCGGCAACATGATGTTCGGCCATCTCTCTGACAGGTTAGTTTGTTACAGTTTATTCGATCACATGATGTTTGAACGCACTTGGTATCAATCTTCAACCAATTGGCACATCCGGCACTTATTGCTGCATCTCATAGTGGGACCACTAGGGTACCTACGGATGAGATTAATTTAGCGAAAATGATCGTTTAAGGGTCATTGTGCTATTGAGTATGAAACCCACATTAAGATGCATTTAAGTGCATCCTCTGCGTACAAAAGAAACAATTTATCGTTGATATGAGAACTTGACGGGTGATCTGTAATCGGCAGACATAGGTCAATGCCACGTTCGTTGATAACCCTACTGTTGAATCCTTGAAGGAAACCGCTGCCTATGTAGCAGAATGCCCTAGTCACGTTTCTAAACATGAGAAACTTTTCATGTGTGTGGCAAATTATCATGGATAAATTCTTTAGGTATTCAAAAATACAAGAGCTTTTTCCTCAAACAAGTTTGTGTTGGTTGGGGTGACTTATTAAATTTCAAACATGTTTTCTAATATTTGGGAAAAATAAGTACAGGAAAGGTTATACTTTAATACAAAATATATTAATTTGCGGTTTTGAATATTTGATGTACCTACTAATACTAATATATTATTATTATTTATTTTATTTGTCAGATAACATGATTAATAACAGTCAATTTCCGTCGCGTTATTAGTATTAGACCTTTGTTTATTTTTATTGTGAAAATATAATATTCCTATAGCTTATTTGGTTTCTTAATTCTCTATCAGTCAACATTGGTTACTTACTAATGGTATCCTTTATTTTTCCCCAGATTCGGACGACGCAATCCATTTCTGGCAGCTGTATTCCTCCAACTGATATCAGGAGTAACCACAGCGTACTCTGTAAACTGGTACATGTTCACGACTCTTCGGTTTTTCCTCGCCGTCGCGACTGGAGGTACCATGGTCACCAGCTTCGTCTTAACAATGGAACTGATTGGGGCCAAATACAGAGATACTGTGGGAATTATATACCAGATACCATTCAACTTGGGACATCTGACACTACCCCTCTTCGGTTACTACCTTCGGGATTGGAGCACTTTCCAACTTGCGATCTCCCTGCCATCTGTGCTATTCCTGAGCTACTATTTCTTATTGCCTGAATCTCCGAGATGGCTCCTGACTGCTGGCAGATCAGAAGAAGCTGTCAAGATCATGGAAGTTGCAGCGAAAAGGTAAGGGGATATTTCGCATTACTTTTAAACGTGAAATAACAACGAAGAAGTATATTTAGTGCCTATTTCAATGACAGGGTTTATTTTATCAGATAGAGATGGATAACCAATTGGAGAAGGAGGCGAGAAATTAATAAAACGTACTTTCGCTTTCACAGTAGTTTGTAATGTTGTCATTTAGCACTTTCGGAGTGTGTAATAGAAATGTCGTTGTCTTACATAAAACAAACTGGTACGTGGAAACAATTGATCCTGTAGTTAGAAAGCCGTACTTTTCTCTATTATTTTTTGCCTAAACCGTGCAAAGAATGTAGATTAAAATCTTTATCAATTATTCATTACTGAATGCCCCATAATCAAAAAAGTACGTTGCGCTGATTTGCATTAGGTATTATTAAGTATGAGATACTTCAACACAAAATACTACATTATAATACTCTAGTTAGTTTACTGCAATTAAATGACTATCAAATGGTGACTTGGGTATTATCTTGACTTTACAACATAATTTGTACTGATTATGGCAATATCTCCAGACCATGATAGCAACAGAACTTCCTAAACAGTTAGCTAAATTCACCGAACAACAAATTAAGGTCAACCTTATCAATTTCAGAAACGGTCGACCAACAGAAGGCATAGCGTCGTCTACTCAGAAGATGGTGGTGGATGTGGGTGGCAAACAAGACGAACACGCTTCCTTCCTCGCGTTGTTCCGAACACCGAAGCTGCGCGCACGCACCATCGCCATCTGCTTCAACTGGTTCGTCTGCGGATTGTGTTTCTTCGGCGTGTCGCAGTACATGAGCCATATTTCCGGAGACATCTTCACTAATGTCGCTATTTCTGCAGCAATTCAGGTATTTTTTTAATTCTTTATCTTAAGTATTTCTCTGGTATTAATTTTTTGCTTTTCCTCCCGTTTACTTAGTAGGTACAGTGTGTACTTTTTCTATTCTATGGAGCTTTATCAGTAGATAGTCCCAAACGTCCTATTTCTATCTACAACTTTTTAGTATACCTGGGAGTATTATCTACTGGGTTTAACTATCTGTGGAATAGTGGGAAATATACGTGTTAAAATCCACTGTATGATTGAGAACTTTACCTTCGTACATTAGCAAAGTTTTGGAGTTCGTAAAGACAAAGGTAAAGCCAAATCATTTATCATCATCATTTTGCTAAATGATAACTCTTTCAACAGTACAAGTACTGGTTCTAATTACAAATTGAAATGATTAGGAGGCTCTTTCAATATTTCTTCAGATTAACATTACCCAGAAAATAATAGCTTTCTACACTTTCATACCATCTTTTGATTTATCAAAATACCATATTACCTATCTACATGTTGTAATAATTAATATTCGTGTCAATTCACAAAATGATAAGCTATCCCAGTCCAGCAAGTTCACTGGAAAATTATTTATATTATTATCAAAAGAAACCGGTTTCACCCGAAATCGTCTTGTAGACACTACTTATCAGAATGAGAGGCACTCATTAAACTTTATTACCTAGAAATCACGCCGTGAACCGTCACGGAACACGCATTTATTATTATAATCACTGATCAACCTCGGACTCGTGGCTAAATGATAACAGCCGCATAGGTCGATCGGAGGTTAAGCTACGCTAGCCGCGGTCGATTCGTGGATTGGTGACCCTCCATTACATATGGAAACCCCTCCGTGCCTCGGAAAGCACGTAAAGCCTGTGGTTCCGGCTATCGTTTTTAGATCTTTGATTATCGTCTCGGATAGTTGGAAGCCCAAAAGTCTGACAACCAGTTTTACCAAGGGGTATCGTATTATGGAGGTCAAATAGGCTGTCGCTCCAAGGAAAATATTGATATTCAGCTGCATCCGGTTAGATTGGGAGCCGACCCCAACATAGTTGAGAACAGGCTAGGTAGATTTAATCACTGATCAACCTTTACTCATAAAATAAGAAATTGAACTTTCCGTAAACATTTACTAATATGAATGTTAGGACATATAATTTAATAATATTGGCCTAATTATTCGAGCATCATTATTCCTAAGTAGCACTTTAGCAGTAAATACACTGTAGGTACTTGTTTCTTTACAATAATAAGTACCAATTTCCTGTATATTATTGGTTACAGAGATTCTTCTTTATATTAATTCAATATAATTATCTTCTCTTCAGGTTCCCGGAACGCTCATATCAGTCTACTTGAACAGACGTCTCGGCAGGAAAGTCACACTGATCACCGCTAACTGCGTGACTGGTCTCAGCTGCCTCCTCATCATCGTCGTCCCGCAGTCTGGAGTCAGCCATTTAACCCTCGGCTGCACCGGACTTTTGGGGATGAGCATAGCCTTCGCCACTGTCTACTTATATGCAGGGGAACTCTTCCCAACTGTCGTCAGGAACTCAGGAGTTGGGCTCTCGTCAACAGTAGCTAGAATAGGTTCCATGGTAGCCCCGTTCGTGGCTACTCTTGCGCACACAAGCGCCTGGTTGCCACCTCTAGCTTTTAGTATAGTACCATTAATAGGTGCTGGTCTCTGTTTTCTACTACCTGATACTCGCGGGAGGAAACTACCTGACACATTAGAAGAAGGCGAAGCGTAATTGATGTATCCATGGCTTTAACAAGTATTCATATTTTTTAATCAGTGTGATGTTGTAGGTATGCAAGTTGTATATATTAAATTAAGTGTGTTAGTGCATGTGAACAATACCTACCTACCTGATTTAAAGACTATTTAATTTTAAATGTTCTCGACATTATATTGTAAGTTATTGATATTTGCAAAAATGTATATTTATGAAAACAATAAGATAAGACTAGACTATAGATGGTCTATTTTCATAGGCTGTGATAAATAATGAATTTGTTAATTATACAAAATAATTGTATTACTTGACTTGTTTTATTCACTTGTCTGATTGATTAAACACACATCGATCGTGAAACTGAATATTTATGTAGGCGGTATATAGATACCACCTATTTCACCGTCTTATTCATAAACGTTAATAAACTTTTAAGCAGTGGTTAAAATTATTTTGCATTCTTATACGCTGCATAGAGTTAAGTAAATGTTTAAACTGTTATTTATGTAGCTGTCAAATTAAATAGCCCTCGGACCTTGTTTAGCGATTAAACAACAAAATGGCGGACGAAATACTTGCTTCTAACAGCTGTTTGAGTCTGTGTCTGTCACTAATTTCTAACTTGATTCAGTGCATTCATAAAGCCTCTTCCCCGCAGGCGCGTTTTTATTGCCTGATAATAACGCAAGCGTTATTGCGATATCTGTTTTCAGTACATTTTTTTTTAGAATTGCCACGATGTTACACACTGCTGCGATAATAACGACGCAATAGAAGCAGCCCGCTTGCGTTCCTCCATCCTGCGATATTCCGATAAGTGTTCTTAGAACGTTTTGTATTAGGACGCATGCGATCTTCCACATACCTGCGTTACAGGCGCGTTTTTATTAGTCGATAATAACGCTGCGTTTTACAAAATGTACTGAAAACAGATATCGTAATAACGCTTGCGTTATTATCGCGCGATAAAAACGCGCCTATGGTGGAGAACACGTTAGAAATATTGCACGATAAAAACGCAGCTGTTAGCAAGGAATCGGGATGCATTATCGCAATAACGCTTGCGTTATTATCAGGCAATAAAAACCCGCCTCCGGGAAGAGGCTTAAAACTTTTCTAGTGATATTTTTGAACAATATCTAATAGAAGATTTAAATGAATTTAGGCGACCTCGTACAAAATGTTTTATTCCTAACTTGAATCCTATGGTAGAGTACGATGATCTGGAGTTTCGAACAAAGGACAGGTTTTCCAAAGAAAATATGAGCAAAATGTGATACAAGAGGCAGCGGCACCCTGTACATATTCAAGCTATGGCTGTGATTAGGCACTGAGGGCGACATGAGGTAAAGATGATCCACTGCCGGCAGTCCTACAAATTGTCTGAGTTTAATTTTATTTAAAACAGATTCAAGACGATAGCGGTGAGTTGCAAGGCATAAGTCAACCTACCATGTCTCGCAAATGTAAAAGAGTTGGTTGTGCACTAGCCAGAAGGTGTACCTACAGAATTCATAAATATGCCCAGCACGTTAGGTGAACAAAGTCGTACACAAAGGGAGTTTGCTGCTGTATGTGGGTTTCCACATAGTCTAATAAAACAAGGTCTGGCATTCCGGGTGTGACACATGCTTACGTCACTATCCAGTTGCCACTATAACGCAACAAAACACGAATTAAGAAAAGATTTTCAGTCATTCTGTTAAAAAATATGTACAAAGCATTTAAATTGTCGTTTCGTGTGTCTAATCAAACGAAAGAATTCAATTGAAACATAAACCAACGTAATTGTTAATTAAACCCTCATTGTTTTATCGGATTGGCACAGGTAATAAAGATGGTTGGGGAGTTATTATTATAAACTTCTGGTAACACAGATGTGATGACGTAGACTTGTGTCACCCACGTGACCACTGTATCTCGGAATGCTCTATCTGGCGAAGTATATTATTATACCATGTGTTTCCACAAGTAATTGGAGCTGTCGGCTGCACCCATACCACAATCAGAAAAGTAGGCGGTAAAAGTGGATAATATTTTATTAATAGAAAAGGTCGTTAGCTTAATAATTCATATTTTTTATCCTCAAAAGAACAATCACAAAAATTACCATGAGCGAAATATTACCTGACGAGGACTGACTGACAGTTTTGTTTTAATAAGTTGGTTTTTGGCACGAGCACCGATTTTATGGTTTTCTGCCGAAAAGTTACATAGTTCCCAGTGTCCAAAAAATTTTGTAGTGGTTAGATAAGCAATGCATAAATATCGTTTATGAATAAGAAATATTTAATTAGTATTTAAGGTTTAATTCGTTATTTAGATAAGTAATGTTTAAGACATTCGTTTTTTTTTTTTTTTTAACACTGATTTAATCAATTATTTTAATAATAAACCATTTCAGAACATTCTCTTTGTAAAACAGATGTGGGTACGTGGTAATCGATCGTGCCTAGGTAGTTGTCCACCAAATAAAATAAACCAACATAATCTTGAAGCAAACTTACTTAAACGTAACGAAATATGCGGGTCCTATTAAACACGCCTGAATTTCATGAAAGCGAGTAGAAATATATTACAACTAGCTGTTGCCCGCGACTTCGTCTGCGATCCAGAATGAAATGTAGCCCATGTCCTTCTCCAGGTCAAGGTCTACTCATGTGCCAAATTTCATCCAAATCCGTTCAGCTTTTTTAGCGTGAATGCGTAACAAACAAACTTACTTTCGCATTTATAATACACTTGAGAGCAATAAAATCGCACACCCCTTGTAATTTGGTTTATTACTGATTGTTTTCTAAAATCGAAAGATATTGAGTAAAAATCATTAGACAAAATTAAAGCATACAAGCTTAGCTTTACAAAAACATAAAATTAAAATCATTGACCTTCACGTAACTTACAAAAACCGACCGTACACCGAATTCCCCAAATTCACGCGTTTGCGTTGTCACTACTTGCACCCTTAGCCGCAGGTATAAAAAGGTCAGTTTATTGGAATTTTTATAACCCACTCTACGCTCGACACCGCTCGCGGACGCACGTGCTGCGCTGTGTGTACGAGATTCCTGCTCCCGGCTCCGTGGCTCCCGCTGTGGTTCCCGAGCCCTCTATCGTCGCGCCCTGCGACGAGTCTTCTATAGTCTGTGGACTATCATCGACCTATTAATTGTTTGTCTTTTTCAAGACACAATTAATAAATATTTCTCTTCAGAGTTGTCAGTCAAAAACAAACCGTCGCGTACTTTGGCCCCTTCTGGGTAAAATCCACAGTTTCGTGGTTCTCGGTGGAAACCATACGGTGCCAACGAAACCGAGAGGGTGTTGCCCCAATTACACCCGCCGAAACCCCTTCAGGGCTAGGCAATCAGTTGGACGGGTCCCAGTGTTCGGCCTTGGGGGATCTCCTAGTCGACATTGGTGACAGTTTTGCCTTCACAGCCACACACCTAGTGTCGGTCGGGTGTGTCTACCCCGGCGCACTAGACTGGTTAGGACCCCGTTGCACAAATAAGATAGGCAACGGGCAAAAGCAAGCTTAGGGCTCACTATAAGTACACAACCTCCCTGTCTATACCCGACAGGGAGGGTTTACACATCCCCGGCCAATCCGCCCGGGGAGTTAGTGTTAGGAATTGTTAGGAGAAATAGGTACCACTAGAATCAATTAAAAATGGAGTCCTTATTAAAGTCTCTTCAAGACGACATAAGGTCACTCAAAAGCGACAACGCTAACTTAGTTAATATCTTGAAAAAGATATTGTCCGACTCCCCCGGACTCAGAGATGTGTATGGCCCGGAAATAATAACTCAACTACGACGGCCTACTCCCACTCCCACTCCCACTCCCACTCCCACTCCCACTCCCCAACTAGGACCTTCAGTCGCCAGCGTCACTGAATTCAGTGACGCACTGGAGTGCTCGCTCCCAGCAGTCGAGCTAGTCAGTCCGCCCAGTCCGCCTGAGCAAATGGACACTAGCGCACCATTAGCCGCTTCTTCAAAGCGCCCCCAATCCCCCTATACCGCGTCAGATTTAGAGCCAATCCTCACCGGCTCTTCCGCTTCGTCCCACTCCGAAGACGAGGGATTCGTCCCCGTCCAAGGAAAGGGGAAAAAACGGAAGAACAGGAAGCAATCCTCCACCCAGGCCAACAAGGTCGTAGCCTTCGAGGACCGAGACACGTTCTCGCAATCCTCTCTACCCGCTACTTGCACCCCCGTCGCTACCCCCTCCCCCGCCCCCCACCCGATCGCGTCAACCTCTTCGCAGGTTACCCCCTCCCTCACCCCCCGCCCGACCGCGTCACCCTCCTCGCAGGTTGCCCCCACCCCACCTACTTCTGACCCTAAGAAGGTCTCTCCGCCACCACCCATGTTCATTCAGGACAAGGGAAAGTGGACGGAAATTTCAAAATGGTGTTGCGATCAAAGGATTGCATACACCAGCGCCCGAAATACCCAACAGGGTATAAAAGTCCAAACCCCTACCTCCCACGACTATAGGGAATTAGTTAAACTCCTGAGAGAGCGACGTGTGTCATTCCACACGTACACTCTCTCAGAGGAGCGTCAAATCCGAGTGGTGATCAAACGGATCCCCAAAGAAATTGCCCCCTCAGACATCTTAGCCGACCTTCAGTCGCAAAACGTCCCGGTTGACGAAGTCCACCGTATGCACCGCGCAAAACGCGGGGAAGCATACGACATGATTCTCGTCGTATGCTCCCCCGTCGAGGGGCATCACCCCATCTTTCAGTTGAAGTCCCTGTGTTCACTCACGGGCTTCCAAATAGAGAAGCCATGGAAAAATGGCGCCATAGGGCAATGTCATAATTGCCAGTTATACGGACACTCGCAGAGGAACTGTCACGCAAAACCCAGGTGCGTCAAGTGCCTGGGCGAGCATGGCACTTCCGACTGCACCCGTCCCAAGGACCGTAGTCTATGCCCTGACCCACCTAGTTGCGTACTATGCGGGCAAGTAGGCCACCCGGCTAACTACCGCGGCTGCCCGAAAGCCCCCAAGTCCTCTTCTCCCAAACTGGCCAAGCGTTTCGACGCCCGCCAGCAGAGGGAAGCTCCCTCCACCTACACTCTCCCTTCATCCCAAATGCCACAGAGACTTAGCCCCCAGAGGCCCAGTCCGTGGAATTACCTCCAACACCAGCAGGCTTTCCCAGCCCTGGGTCACTTCCAACCCCCACCCCCTCCCCCACCCACCACCACCCCCCGCCAAACGGACCCCCGTACTCGCGGCCCCGCGCCCCTTATGGGCACCCCCATGCCCCTTATGGGCACCCCCGTGCCCCTTATGGGCCCCCCCGCGCCCCTTATGGGAGCCCCCGCGTCTTTTACTCGCGCCCCCGCGCCCCCAGTCAGGTCCGCACCTGCTCCCGTAGCACCGCGTTCCCAACCCAAACCCACAAACACTCCCGTGGCCCTCCCCAACACGATCCAATCCGGAATCATGATGTTCCTGTCCCCTCGCGCTTACCAAATGGGTCGCGAACTCATCGCCGCCCAAAATGCCCTCGACATAGTTAGGATCCAGGCTATATACAATGCGTACCCCGACATTACGCAAGCCCTGATATCGTCCGCCACTCAAGGAACCCCCAATGTCTAACACCGTCATAGCTAGGTTCAAACCCCGATCCCTCACGTTAGGTTTTTTCAATGCCGATGGCATCCAAAATCAACGCGATGAGATCGCGGTTTTCCTCCGCGCTCATCAAATTGACATCCTTCTCATTCAGGAAACCTTCCTTAAACCCTGTAATCGTGACCCCGGCATTGCCAACTATCGTGTAGTTCGCAATGACAGGGTTCACTGTCACAAGGGTGGTACTTTAATATATTATAAAAAGGATCTGTACTGCATCCCTATGGACCCTCCTCCTCTTTCACGACTAGAAGTCTCAGTCTGCCGCCTAGGCATGACAGGCCATCAGCCGATCATATTAGTATCAGCCTACGCTACTCCCTCTAGAGGTACGGAGGACTTTCAACCCTTCGCTAACGATCTCACATCCCTACTAGCCTTGAGCGACTCCGTTATCATAGCGGGCGACCTCAACGCCAAACATCCCTCCTGGAATAGTTCCAGATCCTCCATAAGAGGGCGACACTTGTTCGACCTCTCAAACTCCCTTAATATCGACATCATCGCTCCGATGAATTATACCCACTATCCCCATACAGTAGGCCATATCCCTGACGTACTAGACTTGGCGATCCTTAAGAACGTCAATCTAAGACTAGACTCAATAGAGACGGTGGACGAGCTTCACTCTGATCACCGTCCTGTAATACTAAAACTCGACCCCCGCATAGGTCTCCCTGACCCCAATCGCCCCCCGACCACCAAAAGGGTAACGGACTGGAGGAAAGTAAGCACCCAGCTGAAATCCAACACGTCCCCCCAATTGGACTCCATCCCCGACCAATTCCACTCTATCGCAGCAACAACGGCCGCGATCGACTCACTCACTGATCACGTACAATCCGTCGTGAGCGACTGCTCAAAGGAAGTCCCAGTGGGGGAAGACCCCCGCTGGAAACTACCTGACGATGTGCGTGACCTATTGACTGAGAAGAACGCAGCCATTCGTGCATACAGTAACTTTCCCTGCGCCGCAAACAAAGCCCATATGCGCTATTTACAGAGATCTGTAAAGACACGCATACAGGAGCTACGTGACACGGGCTGGGACAAGATGCTGAGCGAACTAGAGCCAACCCACCTAGCCTTCTGGGAACTTCAGAGGAAACTCAAGTCCCAGCAAGTCGCGTCCACACCACCCCTAATCCGCCCCGACAAGACCATAGCCTTCGACGACATCGACAAGGCTGAATGCCTAGCCGATAGTCTAGAGGCACAATGCTCACCCAGCACTCTACCAGTAGACCAAGCTCACCTCTTAGAGGTCGACGCTGAAGTCGAACGTAGAACCTCCCTCCCTCCCGTTGAAGACCCTGAAAGTCCTCTGCCCCCCGTCACACCAGACGAAGTGCACGACATCATCAAGGGTCTGAAAATCCGTAAAGCCCCCGGCTCAGATGGAATCACTAATAGGGTGATTCAGCTATTCCCTGCCCACCTAATAATGCTACTGACTACCATCTTCAATGGTGCCTTAAGCAACAATTTCTTTCCACAAATGTGGAAAGAAGCCACCGTCATCGGTATCCCGAAGCCCGGCAAACCCAAAACCGAGCCTTCGAGTTACCGCCCCATCAGTTTGCTCAAAGTCCTCGGCAAGGTCTACGAGAGGCTTATTTATAAGCGTCTCAGAGACTACGCTGAGACAAAGGGCCTCATCCCCAACGAACAGTTTGGGTTCCGCACCCAGCACTCTAGCGTGCATCAGGCCCACCGGATAATCGAACACATAAGCGCTGGCTTCCAGCGCGGTTTGTACACCGGTGCAGTATTCTTCGATGTAGCGAAAGCGTTCGACAAAGTCTGGCACAACGGCTTAATATATAAGCTGTACCAACTCGGCGTGCCAGATCGTCTCGTGCTCATCTTACGAGACTTTTTGTCGAACCGCACATTCCGCTATCGCATCGAAGGCGCAATATCCTCTCCCCGTCCCATCCGCGCAGGCGTCCCTCAGGGCTCTGTGCTTGCCCCCCTCATATTCACTCTATTCACCAGCGACATCCCGAAGAGTAAAAAGGCGCAGTTGGCTCTGTTCGCAGACGATACGGCCATTTACTACAAGGGCGCTGGGCCCGATTCGATAGCTCGCATTCTCCAAACCGCAGTCGATAAACTCGGCGCTTGGTTTAGGAAATGGAGGATCGAAGTAAACCCCGACAAAAGTCAAGCGGTTTTATTTTCAAAACTGCACGTAAGATTCAGACCCCCCCTGCCCCGACCCATCACCATGCTCGGCAAGCCGATCCCTTGGGAGAAGCGAGCCAAGTACCTAGGTGTGGTCCTCGACGAAAAACTCACTTTCGCAGACCATATAAAGCAGGCCCGCGCGCGGGCCGCTTTCGCTCTCGGAAGACTCCATTCCATGCTAAATGCACGTAGCAAATTGTCACTTAGGTGCAAATTGCGAATCTACACCACATGCATTCGCCCCATCATGACCTATGCGGGCGTCGTTTTTGCCCAAGCTAAGCCCCGACAAATTCACAGACTGCAGGTGATGCAGAACAGATTCCTTCGTATGGCCACGGGAGCCCCTTGGTTCTGTAGGAACGAAACCCTCCATCTCGATTTTAAACTCCCCACGATCCACCAGTTTCTCAAACGCAATTCCAAGCGTTTCTTTGATTCCGCCGCCACCCACCGCAACCCTCTGGTTGTCGAGGCCGCTAGTTATGTCCCAAGTAAAATCAGTAAGATCCGCCGCCCGAGGCTAATCCTTTCCGACCCAGACGACCCCATAACCCTCCTCCAGGAGAGCAATAGGGAAACCAGTACAGTGAGAAAACACACACACCGACACACTTTCCGACCTCGCCGCAGAGGTCCGCGATCGCGACCCTCCCGAGTAAATGATACTCCCCCCCGACCCTTGCTCGAAGATGCGCCAGCCCGCGTCGATGCTGAGCCTGTAGCTTTAAATTCCCCGACTAATAATAATGAAATACTCTCGATCCAGCCTGTCCCTCTTGCTGTCCTCCCCCCAGCGAACGCCCTAAGCCGAGGTTCGTACCCCACAGGGGGTGCCCTTAGCGAGCGTTCGCCTAGTTTTAATTAGCATAGTTTTGCCCCTGGCTGGAGGCTTTAAGTGTAGAAGCTTAAGGCAACCACAGGATTGACCGGTTAAGTAGTCATGACCTCAGAGGTCAGCTACGAGATGCCCTATATAAAAAAAAAAAAAAAAAAAAAGGAATTTTTATTCAGTTGCATACCGAAGGTCAACGTGATAACATCTCTACTGGAAGCATACGGATTTACTGGAAAAATATGGATACCACGCCCGCAGAAGCCGCTCAAGTTATTGCCTTGCTCGAAGCAGGCCATAACCAAAGTGAAGTTGCTCGACGGCTAAATTTGAGCCGCTACTCTGTTCGTCGTGTATACCAGAGGTTCCAAGAGACCGGTGGCTACATTCGGCGACCAGGATCTGGCCGGCGACGCACAACATCAGAGCGTGATGACCGCTTTCTTGTGACAAGGTCTTTGAGAAATCGGCAACTGAACGCGGTTCAACTGGGACAACAGCTTCGAGAAGTTCGCAATGTCAGTATAAGTCGGTGGACAGTTCGAAGAAGACTAGGTGAAGCAGGAATGACTTCACATCGCCCAGCAAATGGTCCCAAATTGACCACAGCTCACCGACAAGCCCGGCTACAATTTGCTAGGGAACATTTAAATTGGACGTATGACCAATGGCGGGCTGTTATGTTCTCTGATGAGTGCAGAATGACTTTACATGGTCATGATGGACGCTCTAGGGTCTACAGAAGGTCATCAGAGCGATTTTCACAATGCTGCATAAGCGAACGTGTGGCTTTTGGAGGTGGATCGTGTATGTTTTGGGGTGGCATAATGTTGGACACTAAAACTGACATTGTATTCATCACTACGGCGAATACCGGCCCGAGATCGAGAAGTTTGACGGCTGCACGATACGTCGAAGAAGTGCTCGAAGAACATGTGAGGCCGCTTGCGTGGCTTATGGGAGAAGATTTTCTCTTAATGCACGACAACGCCAGACCGCATGTCGCTAGAACAGTTTGCGACTACATGGAAGATGTTGGAATCACCGCGATGGAGTGGCCAGCTCATAGTCCTGATCTCAATCCGATTGAGCATGTCTGGGATGAGCTAAAAAGAAGAGTTCGAGCAAGAAGCCCTGCTCCTACGCGCCTCCAAGAGCTTCAACTTGCCATTGAAGAGGAGTGGAACGCCATACCACAAGATTTCATGGTGAAATTAATACGGTCCATGAAAAACCGATTAAGAGCTGTAATCAAGGCTAGGGGAGGGAATACACCTTATTAAAAAACAATTTGATCAAGCATTTTGAGTTTTATTTTTATTCTTTGTTAAGCTAAATTGGGTAATTTTATCCGTATGTTGGGTTTTGTGCCCTAAAACTCCCTATGGGTACTTTTTTTACACTGTATTTGATATCATTAGAAAGGTACTGAAGTAAACATTCAAATAGTGTAAGTTTTATTTTAATATGTATTCACATTTATGAAAAAAACTGCTTTAACAACAAAAAGTCAACGTGTGCGATTTTATTGCTCTCAAGTGTATTAAGTGAGGATGCCGTCGGGTGACAGAACAACAACAAGCGTTAAATAGCCTAAAATTATTATTTCACGCTTTGCACATACTGTTTTGTGTATTCAACCATACGATGCAACATAATGTAAACAAAATAAATTAAAAACAGACGTCACTGGCACCTCATCCACATCTTGTCATTTGCCCTGGGTAGGTAGATAATTAAGATACAGGTTTATATTATAATAAAGATAATAGTTATTATATTTAAGATAACAATATAATCAGTGAGGTAACTTATTTCACTGATACTGATAAATTGATGATAATTTTATTCTTTATTCGTCCCTTGATCGCTTAGCTTGTTTGTTGGTACAGTTAACAAACAATTTAAAATAAATGACATAACGAATGAAGAGCCTAATTCGCCTGTAGAATTTTAGATAATTATAAAAGGCAGTCGGTTGATTAAATAAATACCATGTGGGTGTTTAAAGATACAATAAATGGCAATTAATGGAAGTACTCATTACTGACTAGGAGTACCTATTTAAGAATTAACAAGGTAAGCATAAGTGTGTTGAACATTGTACCGTCGAAAACTCTGTATACTTTCTTATTTAACTAGTGAAAATACTTAATTAAATCATCAGTTTGCTGAAAACATTGTCGATTTTAAATTTCAGTGAAACGAAATGGATGAAGATCATATAGAGACGGCGATAGGTCGCTTTGGAAGATATCAAACGTGGATTTTATTTTTAATTGCGATAGGAAGATTCCCTTCTGAATTTCAACTGAATAATGTAGTATTTATCATACCGAGTGTTGAGTACAAGTGCTTAGACAACAATGTGACCAACTACTGTCCTTGTGGGAACCCGGAATATGATACGAGTACTATAGTAAATTCAGTCACAAGTGAATGGAACCTGATATGCGACAGGACATTTTTGGCAAGCTTATCTCAATCGATAGTGCAAGTTGGTATATTAGCAGGCAGTTTATTCTTTGGACACGTTTCTGACAGGTAATAGATCTTCATATTCACATTATAAGACCGAAATCTTTATCATAATGGTATTACCAATGGGTGTCGTGTGTACCAGGTTATTTATTTATTTATTTAACTATTTATGTACACACATATATAGACAAAAAGAAAAGAACAGAAAAATACGTACAAAGGTGATGCTTATTTCTAAAGAAATCTCTTCCAGCATACCTGCGATAGGACAGAGGATAAAAAGAGATGTAGACACCGTGTGTAAGAGTAGAGAGAAAGTAAAATACATAAAATCAAAACAATTCACGCAATAAAATAAAACAAATAATATGAGAATAAACTTACTTACATACATACATACAAACAAACAAAAAAAAATATATATATATAACACTAAGATTCTATTAATAATAGTGTAATAAAAAAAAAAAAATATAAATATATTTTTAAATAGAAATTTAAAAAAGAAATAAAATACTAAATAAATACCTACGCAACTATGACGCTGTGGAAAGATAGTGATCTTTCACTCTTATTTTAAATACTGCAACAGTTTGGCAGTCCCTAATGTCGGGCGGAAATGAATTCCACAACCGCACCGCGTGCACAGTGAAGGAGTAAGAGTAGAAGTCAGTGGAGTGGGGCGGGGACTTAAGTTAGTGGGCTTAGTTACTGGGTTGTGGAGATTAGTAAAGCAGTAGCACCATGTAAATTACTGGTATTCAGCTGCATCTGGTTAGACTTGAAGCCGACCTCAACATAGTTAACAGAGCCAATAATGCCCAAAATTTGTACGCAGACATTCATTTTTATCGTCATTTTCACTTATTTCATATCTAGCATAGGTAATGGACGGAGTGTGAATAAACATTTGGATATGCTGCACGAAGAACACCGAAGCTACTAGCATACATAAAAAAAAATAACAATACGCCTGTCACATTTCATCATTATGTAATAGAGTGCGAGCGTATTGCAATCAAACGGGCACTATTGGATCCAGGCTCCGGGCCGCTATTGAGGCAGTCCAATAACACTGTCGACTTGGGGATCGAACTCAGGACTTCAGCAGTCACGCTCACAACCACTAGACTTACTACAAGGCATTTCAAAAGTCGGTCAGTCAGTAGAAACCACTAATCCTTTTTTCTTTACAGGTATGGCCGAAAACCTGTTGTTTTATTAACACTCATTTTCGATGTAGTAATCGTAGTTATCTCTGCAGTAGTACCACATTTTTGGATGTTCTTATGCTGTAGATTTTTTAATGGAGTATCAATGGGTGGATCTATGTTGGCTTGCTACATATTAATAGTAGAATTGTGCGGAAAGTCCTTTAGACCCCACGTTGCAGGGCTTCAGCAGATAACATTGTTAACGGCATACGTGACAGTTCCCATCATAGCATACTTTATCAGAGAATGGAGAGACTTACAATTAGTGACGTCAGTGCCATGGGTCATAGTCGTCGTGTATTACTGGCTACTACCTGAATCTCCTCGATGGCTGATTACAGTAGGGAGAAAGAAGGAAGCTATTGACATCCTTACCCACATAGCAAAAAGGTAACTGCATCGATTCTACATTATGAACATAACATTATACGTAATTCTATGATAACGATACGATGAATTTATTTATAACTTTCAGAAACAGTCGACCAACAGAGAACATCGAAGCAATTGTTGAAAAAATAGAAATGTTAAGCCAAAATCAGCATCAAACTGGAACTTATATGGACCTATTCAGAACTCCAAAAATAAGGGCGTATACAATGATAACTGCATTCATATGGATGTCTGTTTCCCATACGTTTTACGGACTTAACCAATACATAGGCCGCCTTCAGGGAAATATATACCTGAACGTGATGCTGTCGGCAGCTTGTCTCACGCCCGGTTTAATTCTAGTCGTTATCGCCACATTGTATTTTAGGAGAAAAGTTACCATAATAACAAGTTTTGTCACGGCAGCAGTATCATTGCTGATATTCATTGTCATTCCGAGTGAATTGATAGCTGCATCTTTGGCATTTGCTATAATAGGTTTGACAGGAGCTTACACTGCTTTCGTTCAGGCGTACTTATTTACGTCTGAAGTGTTTCCAACTGTAATACGAAATATAGCAATAGGTTTCGCTTCAATGTTTGCAAGGTTTGGAGGATTTATTGCTCCCTTTGTAGTAAATATAGGAATAGAATGGGTATCTATACTTATATTTAGTGGTATAGCATTGTGTGCAGCGATACTTTGCTATTTTCTTCCCGAAACGAAGGAAACGACACTTCCAAATACGATTGAGCAAAGAGAACATGCAAAAGCGTAAGATAGAGGTATTTTGCTATTACATGTAGTAGGTACTTCAAGTGGCTGTATTTACTTACTATTTCTTCAGCTATAAACGATTCTTTGATACATAGAACAGATGGCGCTTTTCTAATGCTGGGGCTACATTGTCGCGTTATCACTTCACACGTTCTCTGTTGCTCAGCGAGACGTCGAGCGGTGTGCGTGAGAGAGCGCGTGAAGTTTAGTTCGCAATAACGGGATAATGTAGCCCCAGCATGAGAGGTAATCTTCATGTCATTCAATTCATGAATGAGTCACAATAATTACCACATTTATTATGTCTAATTCGTTATTTGATCCACTTTGTGACCGCCATCGCCATGCAGGTACCTACGTTCGTAATTAAGATGAATCGTGGGACTTTATGCGCCAAAATTATATAGGTATGCACTATACTGCACAGGCACATACAGGGTGGCAGGGACATCGACGCGAAAACTGATACCATGAATTCAGTACATTATTCTGAACCCCGCTGCGTTGAAATTTGTCGTCGGTTATTTTTTTTTAAATCAGCTATAATATTATTGTTACAGACTATAGTCTATAATCGCCCCAAAATGTGGAGATAGAAAAACTCGGCAACAGGCATAAAATGAATCTGTTTAGTTTTCTTCTAAATCTACTACCAAAGTAATAATATCGATTATTGTGGTTGGTTGGAAGTAACATAACATTAGGCCTGTTATCCCCGAAGGGTTAGGCGGAGGTGTACCTACCTAATGGTGATGTGTTAGTAGATAGTCTCACATAATAATAACAAAATTTATGCAAAAATATAAACATGATTGTGATTATTTAAAGTTTGTTTTATTTCGAATATGGCCCGGACTCCACCAAAGCGGACACGAGACGAGAGGAGAGGAGATGTATTTTAAACAACCAATAGAAATTCGTTATTCATCTCATCTCGTCTCCACTAAGCTTCAGTGGATACCACTGAGCGGAGATGTATCATAATTGTGTGGCGCGATCGAAGTGGAGATGTGAACGGTGCCTCGCCGGGATTGAGCTGGGTGGCGATGGCGGTACAAAGTGAAGACGAGAAAAGATGTGAGCGACGTGTAGTAAGCGGGATCGTAATTTCGTTAACGTCCAACGCTCGCCGCACGCAGCTCAGTTAGCGTTCGTAAGATGCGTTCGCGCAATGGCTCTTTGTTCTTGAATCATGCGAACCATAATTTTAAAAGTTTAAAATTTTGACCTTTCCGTCAGCCTATAACTATGAAGTTACAGTATTTGTTCAAATAAATAAAAATCTATTCAGTGAACTAAAATCAAAAAGATATATACTGAAAATATCTAGTATACCACATAAAACTGCTCTTCTAGGCAAAAGTTTTTTTGGAATGGCATAAAAAAATTACAATAAGATACCTGTGGACATTTTAAGCACCAAGGAACTCCCACTATTCAAATATAAATTCCGTAATCTTTTAATTGACAAAGCCTACTACACGATCCAAAATTTTCATAATAATTAGTACTTACTACAATCTGTCGTCACCATACACCTAATTGTTATTTTGTAAGAATTGCTTTCTACGTGATACCTAAGAATAGTTTTGTATTGCATTTTGACATAATTATTGTATGCCTATTAGGCAGGATATAATGGAACTGTAATTTACCTTACATCTGTCTGTATAACCTGGGCATAGGTTATACAGACAGATGTAAGGTAATAAGTAATAACAATAAAAAGATTAGATTTGATTTGATTCGAGTTCCGCTCTAACCAGCACACATCTCCGCTCCAGTCTAGTCAGTACGTATCTCAGCATGATTTCGGTGGATACACCCTAGCTGAAAAACTATTCTCGTTTCCGCTTTGTACCATCTCCGCACATCTCCGTTTTGTGGAGTCCAGGCCTTAAAGTAGGACCATAGAATAAGTAGTACCCAGGTACCTACCTATTTGCTCAATTCAAAACGAGTTATTATTTCTGACTAGTTACGTACTCGTAAAACAATTACAGTTTCCATGTCGCTCCCAGAAATACCTTCTAGCCAGCCGTGGTTGTCGTAGGACGCAAGAAATCAAATCAAGGCTATTTAATCAGCGTCTCCTAATAAATGCCATCGTAGGAGCAAATATTGAGGATCCCTGTGGCAACAATTTCCTATTGACCATTATTATGAATTTCCTGTTTAAGGCGACGATAACCGACTTTTTATGATTTTATACTGAATATCGCGTCTAAACGAGTAGTGTTAATGATTTGAAAAAATATATGTTAAATTAGAGCATTTTATTATATAAGAATATTTTAGATTATATTTATATTACATAGTGAAATTAATTTGTAAAGTTATGTCTAACGCAGATAAAAACCTGAGAATCTCGCAAAATCTATCAAGCGTATTTTTCTGAAACTTTTTTTCGCTTTTTAATGATTTTATGTACAATCAGCAATATAATAATAGGAACTACCTTTTAAGCAAAAAAATGCTTGTATTAGGTACTTCCGTTCTTCCGGTTTATATTAACAATACATAAGTGAGAAATTTACCAGTAAACAATAACAAAATTCAAAATAAAACATTAATTACAAAATTAAATCAAAATCAAATTAAAATCAGAATTAGAATCTTAATTTAAAAAAATATATAACAATTAAAAATTCAAGTTAAAATCAAAATCAAAAAAAAAAATCATAACAAAATTAAATCAAAATCAAATTAAAATCAGAATCACAATTAGAAAATTTATAAACATTAAAATTCAAATCAAAATTCAGATCAAAATAACAAAATAATTGTGTGCGCATAGGGTGTATGTGAGTGTGTGTGTATTGTGTGTGTGTGTGTTTGTTTGTTTTTTTGTGTTTGTGGCCTCTCGGATTGTGTGATCGTATGTAGGATTGACTCCATTTCTTCGTAACTTTTGTTTGCCAGCCATTGAGTGAGTATTTTTTTGCAGTCGTGGTATGTCATAGAGTAAATGTTTTGTTCTTTATTTAGAATATTGTATATGCGTGATGATTGTTTTGTATAAACCTAACCTAAACGAGTAGTGTTAATTAATGATTTGGAAAAAAATATATGTAAATTAGAGCATTTTATGAATAGCTTATTATAAGAATATTTTTGATTATATTTATATTACATAGTGAAATTAATTTGTAAAGTTATGTCTAACGCAGATAAAAAACTGAGAATCTCGCAAAATCTATCAAGCGTATTTTTCTGAAACTTTCACCATTGTAAAGATAATTTAATTATTGATCTTTAAGTATACGTGTTTATATGTGTTTTTATAAAGATACCTTTTGTTTTACGTACTCGTATAATAAATTAATAATGTGTCTAATTTGGGACAGCGCTCCTTGATGAGCGAGTCCTATTATTGCCTGGACATACGACGCGTTGCGTGAGCTCAGTACAGGACACGCAAGCTAACCACTCAAGGTCACTGGCATATTCTGTGTCTTAAATAAAGATGACGGCTGATATAAAGATGAGGATGATTAACCTTAACTAGTACAATTAAAGTAATTAGGTACACTTGAGTTTATAGTTTTGAGGTACCTACAGGTTGTGACGGAATAGGTACGATACGTGCTATATATTGCACGGACCACATATATGGTTACAAATGATCAACATATGACATGAAATTTCTATGCACAACTTCAGGTTGATCTCGATCTTCATGGAAACATAATGCTAATTCATCTGTGTTATCATGTGCTATCCAAACAGTCATTTTCGTCACGCTATAAATGACATGACAATTCCCCATGTTTTTGCGTCGTGACATTGGATGATACAAAAGAATTAAATTGCCATAGTTGATTGATCATCTCGACCTAACCGTCTGGAATGTCGAATAATTTTAAGGTCCTTGAACGCTGAATGCTATCGTGGAAACAATGAAATCAGTTCCAGTTATCATAGGTAGCAACTAAACAATTACATTCTTCGACATTCGGTTCAATCACTTTTAATCGAAGATGTTCTCTAAAATAAATAACCACACCGTTATTTTGTTTTGGATTATTTGTTTGGGAATTACTGATGTGCGTGAAAGCCAGCATTCAGTAAGTATAATTATGTCGCAGTCCAATTTTAGTCTGGTCAGCAGAATTTCTAGTCCTAGCATATTGCAGTTGATGCTGCATATGTTTTGCGTTAGTATTAGAAGGTGATCCGACGATGGGGTTATAAGCTTATGACATTCTTCAATATCCGCGGTTTGCGAATGTGAAACTGTCACTCTGTCTATGTCTTCCGAAAAATCATTAAGATTATTGAATGCTATTGATTAATTTCAATTCTTCATAATATGGGATCATCTTACAATGTGTGCACGTGGCTGGTCGATACTGCTTATGCATCTAACTCACACATTGTGCAGGACGCCCACTCAAACAATAGTAGGTTTGATTATGTAACGTAAATCACATAGATCAATGTTGTAAATAATAATATTCAAACAAGCGATAATTGTACTACCCACCAAGCAGGTCCTAACTTGACAAGAACACACAGGTAAATCACTAACAGTCACCTAAACACACATAAACAGAATATTAGCATCACTCACGAACAAGTCGCAACTTGTCGACGAGAAACTAGCCAGATGGCATCGCTCAAGAACAAGTTGCAAGTTGTCGAAAATAAACTACGTAAAAAGGTATCATTCAGGGAGCAGGTTACAACCTGTCGAGAATCAAGTTCATGCTTGACTAAAATATCCAGGCCTCACCTACCTATCATTGGTTAAGAATTGTAAATCATTTATTTTTGATACTAGAACCACCCGCTAGTTGTACCATAGTAGAATACTACTTAAACTCAAACCAAAATGTAAAACCGTAGTTTTTTAGTGCGCGACTCAATATACCTCAACAATATTCAGTATTCAGTTTGTATCCAGATCTTATATTGAACAAGTAAATGATATACGTCAAGTCACCGAGAGTTTTATTCAGCGAACAACGTAATAGTGCCCTCCAATCCAGTGCACATAGTGTGAGACCTAGAACACTCACACACATGATGCAACTTTTACTGCCTGTGTTATATTTTAATTACAATGCTTGTTATTATTACTTATTAACCAATACAATTTGTTTATCCTGGCACTTGTTATTTTATTACGGTTTATTTACAAGCTACACTGTCACTGGTATATTGGGTGCACACTTTACAAGTACTTTTACACTTTTCATATTGGACTGTCGCTGGCTGTTGACCAGCTTTGTTGAACGGGGTTGATGATATAACCGATATCAATTCTTGCCTGGCCCACTTTTTCGTTCCTTTTTTGCACTTCTTGACTATGAAGCAGGCTCCAATCATTAGTAAAATAATCAACGTTATGGCTATAAGGACGCCATACATTTCCATCTTTTGTTCTAGGGTGCTGTTACTTGCGTCGTTTACGCCATTTTGGGCTATTATAATTTCTTCTAGTTTGCTGTATGACTTTCCCATTTTTGATACAAATGGAATGGTTATCAAAGGTAATAAGTATTGAACGTTAACTCGTGATCGATAGTAAATGATTTTTTTAAAGTTAGTAGCTACTTATTTATAACAATAATTTGGTAGGGTAGGTAGGGTAGGTAGGGTAGGTAGGGTAGGTAGGGTAGGTAGGGTAGGTAGGGTAGGTAGGGTAGGTAGGGTAGGTAGGGTAGGTAGGGTAGGTAGGGTAGGTAGGGTAGGTAGGGTAGGTAGGGTAGGTAGGGTAGGTAGGGTAGGTAGGGTAGGTAGGGTAGGTAGGGTAGGTAGGGTAGGTAGGGTAGGTAGGGTAGGTAGAGTAGGTAGGGTAGGTAGGGTAGGTAGGGTAGCTAGGGTAGGTAGGGTAGGTAGGGTAGGTAGGGTAGGTAAAGTAGGTAGGGTAGGTAGGGTAGGTAGGGTAGGTAGGGTAGGTAGGGTAGGTAGGGTGCTACCTACCTACGTCCTTAGATAGAAATTGATACTTGTTTTGCGATCACGTCGTTTAGCATAATAACTTCGCTGACATTGGATTACAAACTATATTAAAAACCTTACTGGCGGTTTTACAACTCGGCCCGAGCGTGTAGTGCGACTAATGCTAGGAATCGGAATATAAGTGGGACCTTATTTGTCTAAGTGAACTTTCTTTACTAGTATTACTATCTGGCGTTGTATTGCTCAAGACATACGCTGGCTTCAGTCTATCTATCGATATACTAGCTTCCCTTCCAGGCAACTGAATGATATAAACCTTTGACTTTCTTTGTAAGACACGGTATGGTCCATCATAAGGTGGTTTCAAAGGTTTATGTAATGTGTCGTCTCGGACAAATACGTAATCGACTTTGGTTTACTGTGGATGTACAAAACATGAGCGTGAGTTTCCATGCGACTCCGGTGCAGGCCTAAGTGATTTTATATTTTCCTGTATCTGCTCTACCAAACTGTATGGCTCTGAAATACCAATTTTTGTATCATCGTAGAAATCTCCGGGAAGACGTAATGTGCGACCAAATGTTAATTCTGCGGCTGATATTCCACTATCGCTTCGAAATGCTGTGCGGAGACCTAACATAATTGTTGGTAATTCATCGACCCATGACTTTCCGTTTAATCGCGCCATAAGTGTTAAGTGTTCTATGCCAGCGCTCTACCATTCCATTTGCTTGTGGGTGGTAAGCCGTGGTGCGTATCCTATTAATATCCATTAGTTTCAAAAGTTGTTGGAAAAGCGTGCTTTCGAATTGGCGGCCTTGGTCGCTTGTTAACTTTACTGGGCAACCATATCGGCAGATCCAATCTGTGTATAAAATACCCGCAACCTTCTCGGCGGTTATATCATACATGGGGACAGATTCAGGCCATCGTGTACACCGATCTATTATCGTTAAGCAATACTTGAAACCATTTTGCGAAATCGGAAGAGGTCCGATTATATGTATGTGCTGGAATCTATCGACTTTAGGAAACTGGCCTATGTCTGAAATAGTGTGGCGATCCATTTTTGATCGTTGACACTCTATGCATGTTTTAGACCATTCGTTAATGTTACTGTTCATGTTTGGCCAGAAATACTTTTTGCTGATTAATTTCCGGGTCGCCCGCACACCGGGATGACTGAGATTATGTATACTTTCGAACGCAACTCGCCTTACTTCTTGTGGTATATACGGTCGCGCACATTCGGTGGACACGTCACAATATATTGGTTTATTACATGTAGGTAAATATAATGTATTTAAAGTGACACGGCTGCTATTATTTGCATTACATGCTATCACGTATTCGTCGGTTTCTTGCAACTCAGCTATTCGGTTGTAGTCCATACTCGTGGGACAGAATACAGTTTCTACACGCGATAGGGTATCGGCTACTGTGTTGCTATGCCCACTTATGTGACGTATATGGGTTGTGAACTCGCTGATATATGATAAGTGCCTAATTCTACGAGCTGTTTCATCAGATGTTTTTCCTAATTTTGAAAAGGCGTAAATTTGCGGTTTATGGTCTGTGTACACGGTGATCAGACGTCCTTCAATTATTTTCAGGTGTTTTATCGCCATGTAAATGGCCAGTAATTACCGGTCATACGCGGAGTATTTTTGTTGGGCCGACGTCAACTTTTTTGAGAAATAAGCTAATGGTTCCCAAATTTTATTAACTTCCTGTTGCAACACTGCCCCTACGCAAAACTCAGAGTCGTCAGTCATCAAAGCAAGCAATTATTCCTTGGGTGAGACAATGTAGCGGCCGTTTTAAGACCAGTCTTACATTGTTCAAAGGCCTCACTGGCTTCCTCGCTCCATTAGATTTTACTTTTATCTCTCTTTTTTGTGTTTCCGAGATACTTGTTGAAAGCTGACTGATAAGATGCTGCGTTGGGCAAATGAGCACGGTAAAAATTAACCATACCTGTGAAACGCCGTAACTCTTCAATTGTCTCCGGTTTAGGGTAGTCTACGATGGCCTTGACCTTGACCTTTTGTTCTGTGGGACGAATACCGTGTGGTGACACGTAGGAGCCTAAAAATTCCAAATTAGTTTGCCCGAAAGCACATTTTTCTAAATTTACTGTTATCCCGTGTTTGTGTAATCGCTGAAAAATTATGTCTAAATGTTCGAGGTGCTGAGTTTTGTTCTGATGAGAACTCATAGTTGTGTTTGAATATTTCTAAACTCTATAAATTAAATTATTATTAAGGATTTCTACATTGTTTTTTTACATTATCAATTTCTCGAGAAGTTTGTACTGATGTTATGGAAACCTCCAAAATACCAAGTTATGAATATGAAAAGGAAGCAGTGATATAGGACCCAAAACTGGAACATGTCGCTGTTGATGAGAGAATATAAGAAGATTATATCAATGCCGGTCCAGAACAATAATCCTAATTTTGCTGCTGAAAGCGATCTCGGAGACCGATGTGGTGGTGCTCTGTTGTATTGTGGATCGATGAAATTACCTGGAAATAAATAAATATTCGGTTATTTCGGTGCTGGGAGTAATATCTACTGGGTTTAACTATCCCATTTGTGGGATAATATACGTGTTAAAATCCACTGCATGATTGAGAACTTTACCTTCGTACATTAGTAAAGTTTTGGAGTTCGTAGAGACAAAGGTAAAATTTGAGGACCTAAGCACCAACCACGAGGGTTGGTGCTTAGGTCCTCAAATTAAAGTTTCCTGTGCCTTACGGTACTAGGCCCGACATCGGATAAGCGCCCTTTCGTTATTTTCTTTAGTTTTTGTCATCATTACCGGTTGTCATTGTACTGTGTGCCTTTTTGCATTTTCGGTTTCGTTGCGTTCCGTTGTTGATGTACAAAACACTTTTTACATTTAAGTTTACACCAGCCGTGTACGTAGATATGGTGACCAATGGCGGACCTCTTCATGAATTAGTATTTATTTTAAATTTTCCAACTTAGTTATTCCGTAATAACAACCGAAACAAATAAATTTAGATAGGAAAGAGAAATGCTCAACAAATGAAATCTGCTTCAAATGAAACGTTTCTTAGGGTTGCCAAGTTTCGCCGTCCGATAAGGACCAGGCCCGTGTCGACGGCGCGTTGTGTTCCACGCGCGCCTCAAAGAGATGTCAGCACCAACCGACGGGGTCGAAAGACCAATGCCTGCTGGGGTTGCGGGTTTGTCCGAAAGGGATAACGCGGCCCCGGCACACAGGCAACGGAAGGAACACGGGTGGGTTTTAGTCAGTAAAAGTCTGACACACCCTCGCGCTCTGCCCAGAGCGGGAGAAGTCATTTGATGATTTCCATCCTAAAAAAAAAAAAAAAAAAAAGGGTTGCCAAGTTTGGGCACGCCACAATTGTGGCGATAAGTCCCCTCTTTGAGGAGTGGCTTGAGAGGCGCCACGGCGACCTCACCTTCCGCCGCCTGACGCAGGTCCTCACCGGACACGGCTGTTTCGGGAGCTTCTTGTTCCGCATAAGACGGGAGGAAACGCCCGGGTGTCACCACTGTGTGGATTGCCCGGAGGACACGATGGAGCATACGGTGGAGGTCTGCCCGGCTTGGGCGGAGCACCGCCGTGTCCTCACGGAGGCGATCGGCGGCGACGATCTCTCGCGTCCGGCCCTGGTTCAGGCCATGGTTCGGAGCGCGAGTGGGTGGGAGGCCGTCATCTCCTTTTGCGAAGCAGTTATGCTCGCGAAGGAGGAGGCGGAGCGCGCGAGGGAGATGCAAGATGCGCGCCCTCGCGCCCCTAGTCGCCGCAGGAGACGCCCCGGGCGTCGGGAGTCGCGAGCCGACTTCCGGCCACCGTAGGTGCGGGCTTGCGGACGGTGAGCAATGGGTAGCTCGCCATCCGATAAGGACCAGGCCCGGGTCGTCGGTGCGTTGTGTTCCACGCGCGCCTCAAAGAGATGTCAGCACCAACTGAAGGGGTCCGTAAGGACCAATGCCTGCTGGGGTTGCGGGTTTGTCCGAAAGTGATATCGCGGCCCCGGCACACAGGCAACAGAAGGAACACGGGTGGGTTTAGTCGGTAAAAGTCTGACACACCCTCCCGCTCCACCCAGAGCGGGAGAAGTTATTTGATAATTTCCCAACCTCAAAAAAAAAAAAGGGTTGCCAAGTTACAACAAGGATATTTCAATTTAAACAGTGTTTTGCTAAATAGATGTTTAACATATGTGTGGGAATTTTGAACACTTGTTTAAGCAGTGTTTATCTCTTAGAAACTGTTTAACTAAACACCTGTAAACGTTGTTTTTTTTTTTTTGTGGTAAGACTGCTATTCTCGTCTCCGCTTCGGACCATCTCCGCACATCTCCGCTTTGGTGGAGTCCGGGCCTTAAAGTAGGATCATAGAATAAGTAGTACCCAGGTACCTACCTATTTTCTCAATTCAAAATTCAAAGTGAGTTATTATTTTCTGGCTAGGTTACGTACTCGTAGAACAATAATTACAGTTTCCATGTCGCTCCCAGAAATAACTTCTTGCCAGCCGAGGTTGTCGCATTAAATCAGCGTTATCCTGCGTCTGCCAATAAATACCATCGTAGGAGCAAATATTGAGGATCCCTGTGGCAACAATTTCCTTTTGACTATTATTATGAACTTCGTGTTTAAGGCGACGATAACCGGTTTTTAATGATTTTATACTGATGATCAAGTCTAAACAAAAAAAAAAAATCCAAAACTTATGTACAATTAGCAATATTATAATAGGAACTACGTTTTAAGCAAAAAAAATGCTTGTATTAGGTACTTCCGTTCTTCCGGTTTATATTAACAATACATAAGTGAGAATAAACAATAACAAAATTAAATCAAAATCAAATTAAAATCAGAATCACAATTAGAAAATTTATAAGTATTAAAATCCAAATCAAAATAAAATTAACATTAAAATTCAAATCAAAATTCAGATCAAAATGACAAAATAATTGTGTGCGCATGGGTGTATGTGAGTGTGTGTATTGTGTGTGTGTCTGTGTTTGTTTGTTTTTTTGTGTTTGTGGCCTCTCGGATTATGTGATCGTATGTAGGATTGACTCCATTTCTTCGTAACTTGTTTGCCAGCCATTGAGTGAGTGTTTTTTTGCAGTCGTGGTATGTCATAGAGTAAATGTTTTGTTCTTTATTTAGAATATTGTATATGCGTGATGATTGTTTTGTATAAACCTAACCTAAACGAGTAGTGTTAATTAATGATTTGGAAAAAGTATATGTAAATTAGAGCATTTTATGAATAGCTTATTATAAGAATATTTTTGATTATATTTATATTACATAGTGAAATTAATTTGTAAAGTTATGTCTAACGCGGATACAAAACTGAGAATCACGTAAAATCTATCAAGCGTATTTTTCTGAAACCACCACCATCACCATTTTAAAGATAATTTAATTATTGTTCTTTTAGTATACGTGTTTTATTAAATTACCTTTTGTTTTATGTATAATAAATTAATGTGTCTAATTTGGGACAACGATCCTTGATGGGCGAGACATATTACAGGCTGGACATACGACGCGTTGCGTGAGCTCAGTACAGAACACGCAAGCTAATCACTCAAGGTCACTGGCATATTCTGTGTCTTAAATAAAGATGACGGCTGATATAATGATGATGATGATTAACGTTAACTAGTACAATTAAAGTAATTATGTACACTTGAGTTTATAGTTTTGAGGTACCTACAGGTTATAACGGAATAGGTACTATACGTGCTATATATTGCACGGAGAATACCTATATGGCTTCAAATGATCAACATATGACATAAAATCCCTATAAACAACTTCAGGTTGACCTCGATTTCCAGGGAAACATAATGCTAATTCATCTGTAATAGCATGTGCTAACCAAACCAAACCAAACAGTCATTTTCGTCACGCTATAAATTACATGACAATTGCCCATGTTTTTGCGTCGTGACATTGGGTGATACAGAAGAATAAAATTGCCATAGTTGATTGATCATCTCGACCTGACCGTCAGGAATGTCGAATAATTTTAAGGTCCTTGAACGCTGAATACTATCGTGTAAACAATTAAATCAGTTGCCAGTTACGTGTCTCACATACCGAAGTGGTTCCAGTACATTATTGTCACAATATTTCTTCATTTACTGGTACATTCATAGATACATAATAATACATCTATGAGTACATTACATTTCGTTGAAGAAAAACATAAAATATTATACAATAGATCGGTCCTCTATGATTGTTTAAACGCTTTCGATCACGTTCATCGTCACCTTTTATAATACAAAAAGTTACACTCACCCTTTAATGCAACACACAATAGTTTTTTCGTTTTATTTATTTATAATTTACATCCTAATAAATCCATACTTAGGGGTTTACCCATCTTTTTTTTTTGAGGCTGGGAAATTATCAAATAACTTCTCCCGCTCTGGGTGGAGCGGGAGGGTGTGTCAGACTTTTACCGACTAAAACCCACCCGTGTTCCTTCTGTTGCCTGTGTGCCGGGGCCGCGATATCACTTTCGGACAAACCCGCAACCCCAGCAGGCATTGGTCCTTACGGACCCCTTCAGTTGGTGCTGACATCTCTTTGAGGCGCGCGTGGAACACAACGCACTGACGACCCGGGCCTGGTCCTTATCGGACGGCGAGCTACCCATTGCTCACCGTCCGCAAGCCCACGCCTACGGTGGCCGGAAGTCGGCTCGCGACTCCCGACGCCCGGGGCGTCTCCTGCGGCGACTAGGGGCGCGAGGGCGCGCATCTTGCATCTCCCTTGCGCGCTCCGCCTCCTCCTTCGCGAGCATAACTGCTTCGCAAAAGGAGATGACGGCCTCCCATCCACTCGCGCTCCGAACCATGGCCTGAACCAGGGCCGGACGCAAGAGATCGTCGCCGCCGATCGCCTCCGTGAGGACACGGCGGTGCTCCGCCCAAGCCGGGCAGATCTCCACCGTATGCTCCATCGTGTCCTCCGGGCGATCCACACAGTGGTGACACACGGGCGTTTCCTCCCGCCTTATGCGTAACAGGAACCTCTCGAAACAACCGTGTCCGGTGAGGACCTGCGTCAGGCGGAAAGTGAGGACGCCATGGCGCCTGTCACGCCACTCCTCAGAGAGGGGACTTGTCGCCGCAATTGTGGCGTACCCAAGGGGTTTACCCCTAAGTATGGATTTATTAGGATGCAAATTAAAATGAAAAAAAAAAAGAATATAAAAAAAAAAAACTACAAAACAAAATATTATGCACAATATTATGTAAAATATTATTTAAAAATTAAATAAAAATATTAACTACAAAACAAAATATTATGCAAAATATTATATAAAATATTACAAAAGAAGAAAGAAGATTTACAAAATTAAATATTATGCACTAAAGTGCATAATATTTAATTTTGTAAATCTTCTGCGGCGGGCCACAAGGAATGATTCTGGAGCCGATGTTGTACTTGCTCTTTTTCTCTTGTCTCTTATCCTTGCTTAAACACTGTTTAAAAAAAATTACAGTGAAACCACCCACATCCCCTTGACAGTGAAACAGACAATGTTTCCACTATCGCTTTTTTGTTACGGAATCCTAAAATAAGTGTTCATAATGCCACAGAAATTATGACGTGCCTACTTACCTACCTAATTTGCCACGGGCAAATCGACCGATTGTCGGCACGCGACGTAATACACCAAGATTGCCAATGAGACACACATTCACATAAATAATTAATCAAGCAACACACGATACTTTCATTTTTAAACAGGAAATTATATTCCTATGTTTAAAGTGTATAGTTTTACTTACTTTGTGATAACAATTTTAAGCTGTTAATCTGCCGACGCGACTGAATGATAAATAATTTATGAGATAGCTGTGCCACCACATTTTGTGTGCTGTCACCACCGTGAGTGTGCATCATTCCATTAGAAACGACAGACGGTTTTAATGTTATTTACTTGGTACGAAGTGAAAATCAAAACATTTATGACTATATCGATTGAGTCGTATACAAGTGAAATACTTGACAATGTGTACTACTAAATATGTATAGTGAGGTAAGTGTGCCCAATATTCCAAACCTGTTAATTACTCGTTAATAATCCATAGGTAGTTAATTCACCGAGGTAATTATGGGTTTCTTTTCAGTCAAACAAAATGGACGAAGATCATATAGAAACAGCAATTGGTCGTTTTGGAAAATATCAAACATGGATTTTATTCTTAATCACAGTGGGAAGGTTTCCAGCCGAATATCAATTAAATAATGTTGTATTTATCATACCGAGTGTCGAGTACAAGTGCTTAGACAACAATGTGACCAATTACTGTCCTTGTGAGAACCCGGAATATGACACGAGCACGATTGTAAGTTCAGTCACAAGTGAATGGGACCTCATATGCGACCGAACATATTTAGCGAGTTTGGCTCAATCTATGATGCAAATTGGAATATTGGCAGGCAGTTTACTTTTTGGATATCTCTCCGACAGGTATCTACATATTTTACTTTTTACACCATAGATATCTTAAAAGTATCTTATTCATAAGTCATCACTAGCCAGCATACATAATAGAAGATGCACACCGAAGGACATCTTTAGATACGACACTACAAGAGACATCATTTTTTTTATGCGCTGCAACAAAACTGCAAGCCACGTGTATAATTTAATTATCTATTTCTTTAGCATCATAATTTTTTTGTTGATATTTTAATCATTTTATTAATTTCATGGCTTATACCAACTATCTTTCACTCTCTCTTTCATTTCAGGTACGGTCGAAAATCTGTCGTGTTGATATCACTATTCTTTGAAGTAGTTTTCGTAGTAATCTCAGCGTTTGTCCCTCATTTTTGGATGTTCCTAATCTGCCGCTTCTTGATTGGAGTAACTCTTGGCGGAGTAATGCTGTGTTGCTATATACTACTCATTGAATTGTGTGGGAAGTCGTTTAGACCATACGCAGCCGGACTTCAGGAAATGCCATTCTTAATCTCATACTTTACGCTTCCAATCATAGCTTACTTTGTAAGAGAATGGAGAGACTTACAATTAGTGACGTCAGTGCCATGGGTCATAGTCGTCGTGTATTACTGGCTACTACCTGAATCCCCTCGATGGCTGATTACAGTAGGGAGAAAGAAGGAAGCTATTGAAATCCTAACACATATTGCTAAAAAGTAAGTACAAACATATGCTACTTATTTATTCTCAAGTACTAATAACCATATCATATATTTGAATAAATTGTATTTCCTTTCATCTACAGGAACAATCGTCCGACAGACAATATAGAAGCTCTTGTTGAAAAATTAGAACTCTTAAACAAAAATCAGCAAAAAACAGGAAACTTTATAGATCTCTTCAAAACTCCAAAAATCAGAATGTACACAATGATAACAGCATTAATATGGATGTTTTGTTCACACACGTTCTTTGGCCTCAATCAATACATAGGCCGCCTCCAAGGGAACTTATACTTGAACGTGCTGCTGTCCGCTGCGTGCCTCACACCGGGATTAATAATAGTCATCTTCGCCACATTGCATTTAAGAAGAAAAGTGAGCGTTATATCTAGTTTCACCACAGCAGCGGTGTCTTTATTAGTTTTTATAATCATTCCAAGTGATTTAAGAGCTGCGACATTAGCATTTGCTATAATAGGTCTAATAGGAGCATATACATCTTTTGTCCAAGTGTATCTTTACTCATCAGAAATATTTCCGACTGTCATCAGAAATACGGCGATAGGTTTTGCTTCAATGTTTGCAAGGTTTGGAGGTTTTATTGCTCCCTTTGTAGTAAATATAGGCATAGAGTGGGTGTCTATACTCATATTTAGCAGTGTAGCATTCAGTGCAGCAATACTTTGTTATTTCCTTCCTGAAACAAAAGCGACTACTCTTCCGAATACTATTGAGCAAAGAGAGCAAGCGAAGACATAGCAAACTGGTGCTAATGGGTATGTACGTCACTACATACCTATATTTAATTTATATTTAATTAAATTTTAAGTTACTTCTATAGATCGTTTTCTGTAGGTATTCTACGAACTCGTACGTCAATAAAAGATAACCTACTATATTTAGAAACTAAGATAGGTAGAAGAACTAAGTAATTTTGTATCAAGTTATTTATTGCATTAAAATAATGTCCTAAGGATTACGATGTCTAGTATCTTTATTACAATAATCATGGTTTTGGCATTGACGAGAACTCACAGTCGTGTTTGAATATTTCTAAACTCTATAAATTAAATTATTATTAAGGATTTCTACATCGTTTTTTACATTATCTATTTCTCGAGAAGTTTGTACTGAATATTATGGAAGCCTCCAAAATACCAAGTTATGAATATGAAAAGGAAGCAGTGATATAGGACCCAAAACTGGAACATGACGCTGTTGATGAGAGAATATAAGAAGATTATATCAATGCCGGTCCAGAACAATAATCCTAATTTTGCTGCTGAAAGCGATCTCGGAGACCGATGTGGTGGTGCTCTGTTGTATTGTGGATCGATGAAATTACCTGGAAATAAATAAATATTTATTAAGCGAGAATTTATTAGCAGCAATATTAAAAACAGTGCCGGATAGAAAGCAATTAGCCACTCTTTACCAGATGTTTGTATTGGAAATTATAGATAGTAACAGACTGCGTGTAAATAAACATAAATAAAAACCTTCCAAATTGAAAGAAATATAATTGATTGCATGAATTAACTGATAACTATATTGGCTGGATGCTGTTTCCTGCGACTGCCGTATTCTTAAAAAACAAAGCATAAACATTCAATATGAGGCCTGACTCAGGCACACCTTATTGTCAGATTCTGTATCAATGGACGTTTCTCTTTTTGTTTAATAATCTTTCCTTAAACCTGTTTTATGTACCCAAAACATTCATTGCTTCATCGCCTATAGAAGGACAACGAAAGCCGTAAGCAAAACCACCAATGGACAGTGTTCCCATCAAAGAGGATGATATCATCGAAGCGAGTTCCCATAATGTTGTGTAACTGTCATCATATTTTTACGTTTCTCGACCAAGGCAAGTAATTCACCATCATTGTGAAATCTTCGAAGACTATACTCTTTTTCCCGCCATCGGTCACCGAGCCAAGTTTTAAGTTCTTCATCTTCCTGGGGAAGTTTTTCTATAGAATATCTGTAACAGAAAATAATTATTTTTGAGAAAGTTAAAATACAAACAAACATCTCGGGCAAAACCTTTCAAATCTTATTGAATTGATCGTTTGCTTATTGTAGGTGGCACTACACTAAAGCTCCGGTAAAGGCTAAGGGTGCATTTCCACAGAAGCGGATGTGCGGAGCTGAGCGGAGACCTGCAGGAATCGACCAATCACAATGGTTAACATCCTCATCCCGTCTCTCTTCTCTTCTGCGATTGGACGATTCCTCCACGTCTCCGCTCAGCTCCGCTCGTTTCCGCTTCAGTGGAAATACACCCTAAACCTTGACATTAGAGCCGACTTGAAATAGCCACATGTGAATAAAACCTGAGACTATTCCATTTCTGGAAAAAAGTCCTTTTAGTAACTAATTTCGTGACCTTTTTTTTCTAATTAGGTTACCTGCTTTTTAAATGACTAACTTGCTGAATGCGATTACACTCGTCTGAATTCAGTAACGGAACCATTTAAACGATTAAATTCAACCAAGTGGAATAGCATAATTAGTTGAAAATTTTGTGTAAGCTGTATCTACAGTAGTAAAAGATGCTCAACGAAAGAATACTAGAAATTGAATACATAATAGTGTTTGGGTGCTCCTGCTTTTCGAAACGCAGCAAGAAATAGCGATTCTACAACTACATATCGTTGATGCTTGTTAAACACATTCATGTACTTGAGCACGTTTCATTGATCTAACATAATCAATCAATTACCTTATATATCTACGTCTGACAGACATTTTTAATAACTAACCTTTTGAAGTAGAAGGAGACATGCATCGGAATTCTTCCTCGAAACAAGTCCATTTCGGTTTGCGCCGGATTGTCATAGGCCACGGTGACGTCATAAATGGAGGCAAGGCCAGACTCCCGCATTCGAGAGCACAATGCTACCCAACCAGTGGTCCGCGGGTGTAACACATACTCATAATGCTGTGAAGGTAGAATATTGTTCAATTGAAACGCAAAAGTGAATTGTGATCCGGAAATTATTGTTAGAAGTTATCTCGAAGCACTTTTAATACTGGAATTCTGATCCAGTACTTACAGAAATCTAGTTCAGATAAAATTAGTGGCTATTCTATTATAATTCAGTGCTGGATACTGGATGCTCGTCTGGATTGAAGAGTTTACATGGTCAAATATCGTAAGCTCTTCACTTGTTAGTGTCAACGACTTCTAGCCCTAAAATCAATGGGAAAAGCATAGATCGACGATAGATGACTAGATATGGAATGGAACCCTGGCCCCTGGACCTTAAATGGCCTTCGAAGCCTGATAATAAAGTTCATTTAATTTAATTTTATAAGATAATCCAACGAGATACTCCTTTCGGTGGGTGCAAAACTGACGAAGACTTTATTCTTATTTCCATTATTAATGGTGGTAGTCCCAGAAAGACTAGCAGCGTTTATGAATGCAATTCTAACCACCGATTATTAAGAAATGTGTCACGCGGGTAGTGCAAGGTGCGGGAAAAGGTGTAATGGTGATTAAAATATCAGTATTTTAATCACCATTACACCTTTTGCTGCAGCTGTCCAATATGGTGATTAAAGGGAAATCAAGCTGATGAAACTCGCACAATTATTACTTAATATAATAGTACGTGAGTAGTGTACTGAGAATGGGTAATAGATACTTGGGTTGCCTGTCACTTTGCTGTAACCGCTGAAGTAACAGCCCATGTGACGTTAAGTGACGTGATTAAACAAGTTATTGAAATATGACTTCCAGTTAACTACACCAAGTAAATATGACATGCAGTGCTAGCATCAGTAAATTATATAGTAGTTTTAAAACTAAAATTATTGTTACAAATAGGGTTTCAAAAAGGGGGTCCCCTACAACTCGGTCGGAGTCCACTCAACCCGAATTTACATGTACCAGATATTTCACTCCCGATTTCGGTGATTTGTAAGGTCAAGCAGAAAATCGATATTGTAAAATAAATCATTACGAATTTCATATTTTTTCCGTAGGTCTTGATTTTTATTTACATACAAAGCTAAAAACATAATTATATACAACGCCTATTTTAATTTAAAGCGTGTTTATAGTTGTTGGGCACCATCATTTACAACGTAATGCATAAAATAATATGACTAGAGAAGGCCTTTTGGATGTTAAACTTTTGTCGCAAAATTCCATAAATCACATTTATTTATTTATTTGTATTTTAAAATAAGAATAATAAACACAAGTTTTGCGTTTTTCAAGGAGACCTGTCACATTCACCTTAATAAAAATTACCCGCACCTGACTGATCATCAGCCAAATTCATTCTTTTAATGTTAATTATTATTTTGATGATTGCCTAAGACTGAAGATTCGGTCAGTATCAAGGTTCGATGACAGGAAATTAAAAAAATGTTATTGATCCGTGATACTGACCACTTACCAAGCCTCCGGAATGACTTGGGCTGCATAAAAAAAAACACCTTTTATAAATAGTTGATTTTACGCATAACATGTTATTTTTTTATTTTAAATTTTATAAATTATTGTCAAAAATTGTTTTTAATAATTATTTGTTAAGACTGTGATTGTTCTATTATTTTACCAATTAAGTAACGTACTTTTTATAACCCTTAATACAATTTACCTATGTATTTTATGTTGTTTGACACTCAAATATTTGTTTATTTTGAAATCCTGATTATGAATAATAATTGAGTATCTAAATAACTAAAAACAGTTGTTATTGCAGAGCATTTAATTTCAATTAAAATAATAATATTTATTAAGTACTTTTATTCATAAAAATAAATAAGTAAATTCTATCAATAAATTTTTAAAGTCTTCAATATTTTAAGAGGTTGATATTTTTCATGCCGATGGTACACACCACTTTTTAGGCATTTTGACGGCGTAGTAGATATCTGGTATCATTATTCGGGTCCAGTAGACTTGGGCCGAGCTGTCCTTGACCCGAAAAAGGGGCGGTTAATAAAACAAAATTTCGAGAATTGGACGCAATTAACAACAGCGTACACAGCCAGCGGCGACTGGTTGTGGCCCCTTATCGCTGCTATTGTGGATCGGTAGCTAGTTAATAGGTATGAATATTTACAGTTATAAGGTAATAGGCTTGCTTTTAATTATAGGGGATTTACGGAAAGTGTACTCTGCCTTGCTCTTCGTGGTAATGTGTAATGTGTGTGTAAATAAAAACAAAACTATAAATTCGTAGATACGTCAGTGATTTAGTAATTATTCATCCAAATATAACTCACTCCGAATTTAAATCACAAATTGTTTGACATTCGCATTGTCTACTAACGCTGTGATGAAATATTGCTAATGAAGCACAATTCAAGTATTGAACCTTGACAAAGACAGTGGATATCTATCGAACCGGAAAAACGATGGCCCTCATTGAAACGAGATTCAGTGATTATAATCAGTATTAATAGTCATGGTCAAAACTTAACACAGAAGATATAATAAGAACAGTTAATACCTGCATGTTATTAGCATGTGCAAATTTTTCGCTGCGACGAAGGTTCTCTTCACTTAAGTCCGTTCCTTCAGGGAATAAGATAAGCCTGTAGTCGTAATTCAGTTTCTGATAGTAATCTACAAACTGAGACAGATTTACTTGGTCTTCACGCCAATTCCTCTTTACATACAGGAAAAAGTTTAGTTGCATTATCCAGCCTGCAAGGTTTTACAAATGCGGTAAGGTCATGTTTATAAAACTGTGTTTTTACCTGCATATTTGGGTACTCAATCGGAATTAAATATTCATCATAAACAGCTGTAATACCACAAACGTGATATGGCAAAGAATTTATATGAAAGGTTTTACGCAAAATTAAACTTACCCATGCCAGGAATGTTTTTAATTTCATCCTTTAAAACAAATTTTATTTTTGATTTGCCTCCGAGATCCAAAGCACTATTCGATTCACTGGGATTTTGAACTGTCTGTTTACAAGAGCACAATTCGCTGGTAGGATTTTGCATGGCGTGGTATAGAGCTATCCATACATAGTTCCAATCAACTCTTGTGCGATGGTTCATCACAATTATTGTCTTTTCGTCAGGATTCACATAGTCACCGAAATGATGCAATTGAGTGTTACAGCAACATTGAAACAGTGCCTGAAATAATAAATTCTGCAGATAAGTGGATTCAGTTACGATATTAATTGTTCATTAAATATTTCGTAGGATAACGTCTTACCACAGGATATAGTTCCCACAACGAAAATAAAGTATCAACTAATTTTCTATACAATCTATGACTAAAAAACATCAGGTACATAACAGGACAGTAAAGAATGAAGAAGCCTGAAATCAGAAGATAAGAAAAAATCAAAATGCTTTTAGTAGGTAGATAGTATTAGTTAAAAAAATAAACCAATGTAAGACGTACCAGCAAGAATGGTATAATACCAAGCAGTGCAGAGCAGGAAGCCCACCGCCATGGTGCCGCGGCCCGCGGGCTTGCACTGACGTACCCAAGAAGCCATGCCGATGCCCATGTCAGCATCGTTAGATTAGAACCCCTACGTGATCCACTAAGCCCTATTACATGACACCTTGCCGTGGAAAAGTATTCTATATTATTAAGGTATCTTATTCTATTATTTTACTGTGTTACACAGAAGTTAAACCGTATCATGTTATCCATACATTATATATTTTTCTTTACACTTCTCTATCTGTAATATTGACGTCATTGGCTATCCGTGGGTTTAGCGAGCTTTTTTTCCCTAAGGCTTCAGCTTCTTCTATTGTATTCAATAATTCACAATCTTTAGTTTCTGGCAACAACAAACATAGCAGTCCCGCTATCATTGGAAAAATTCCAAATGCAACAGGCGCGCACCATTTGCCATAGGGTCTTAAGCCAGCCGCGAAAGGTGCAATCATAGCTCCTAACCGAGCCATCATTGAGCAAATTCCTATTGCTGCGTTTCGAACTACCGTTGGAAACATTTCGGTACAATATAAATATACCACTACGAAAATAACGTAACAAAGTAATTCACCGATGCATCCGATCACCACAGCCGCTTTGCCTTCAGGAACAAAGCCAACTATAAATAAGCATAAACTGCATAAGGTGTTTCCAGCAACAACGACGGTTTTGCGCTTGGAGAACTTGATTAATGGAATGCAAATAATACACCCGCACAGACACATGCTGCCGGTGGCCGCGACGTTGATAAAAACATCGCCAGTTAAGTGGCTGATATAATAAGTGATGCCGTAGAAACAGTAGCTGCAGACAAGCCAAGCGAATGACATAATGATGATATTTGCTCTTAGGTTCGGAGTGCGAAACAGATCTAACACTGTGCTCCTTGGTTTTGTGCGTCTGTGTTCTAATTGATATAATTCAACTCTTTGCCTTATCAGTTCCGTTGGTAGTTTATTTCTGAAAATAAATATTTGAATGTTAGAACATAATAATTTCTGTAGTCGGCATCAGGCAATGGTATAAAACGGATGGAATAGGCTTACATTTTTGCTACTCGTTCCATTAAAACAACTGCCTGCTCTGTTTTGTTCATAACTAGTAACCATCTTGGAGTTTCTGGCAATAAACATATATAGAACAACAGAAAAACGTTTGAAAGTGATATAAAAAGTTGAAAATAATAGTAATCTCTTATAAGATAGCCAACTGCTGCAAGTACAATGTGTCCGCCAGTGAAGGGTATGTGAAATAAAGCAGATATCACGTCTCTTTTCACACTTCCTACATATTCCATGACTATCACAAAAGATATGATCATGATACCACCATTTGCATAGCCGACCAACATTCTAACGAGTGTAAAACTCCAATAATCTGGCATAAACGATGTCATTATTCCTGCGAATATCTCTATTAACACTGATATAATTAAAGTTGGTTTTCTACCATATCTGAAATGAAATAACCCTTATTAAGTATGTCTCCTAACTTGAAACAAAAGACTACATATTTAAGTAACGAAACCCACTTGTCTGATGCAATTCCAAATGATAAACTTCCACTGAGGACACCAAATTGAAAAATTGTTTGAGTTAAATCTTTGAGCCAAGCATTTTCGCATATCAGATTCCATTCGGTGACTATAGTTCTGGTGAATATAGACTTATCGTACACTGGGTTATCGCAACATGTGGCGTTTGATCCTGGGCAGTAGTAGTGCGCTGGTGGAGCTAGGAAAATTATTGCCATTTGGTGAAACGCCACTCCGAATTTGCTCACAAACACAATAAAACATAGCCAATAATGATACCGCCCAAAGTTTCCTATTAATTCATTGATGAGTACCATTATATCAGAATGTTCATGGTTGGATCAAATTTGGTTACTACAAATCTCATTATTACATGTATTACAAATAAAATGTTTAAATAAAGATCACTGTTTATGGGCAATATCGTTTATTGCTATACAAGTAAAAACGGGTTGGTCTTGCTCAAGGTTGGTTTTCACTGCGAAACGTACCTACTATATTACTTATTTTAAAAGAGTGCATTTGATGATAACTATATATGTACGTGCAGTTATTTACGTGGCAAGGTCGTGCACTTACGTAACAATATTGAATAGGCACGTTGCAAGTAAATTGATGTCATCCACCACAAAACAGACTCTTATAAAATGTTGTTCTGCTTGGAATTCTTAAACTACGCTAAGTAGTCTGCATCTATCAGAAAGCTTTCCGGATACGCACCCTAGATGGGTACTCTTTACGTCATCAACCGTATTATAATTATCACGTTCCTTGCGTCGTGAACACTTATAGGGTCATACTCGACTTTACCAGGGTGTGGCGCCTATAATCGTAGTTCTCACCGTGTTTCTATATGGGGTCCACCCCTTATAGCAGAACTTTTTATGTCATAATATTATTTTGCATAACAGCGGATTGCAGAAACTTCATTTCGCAGAAAATCGTTTGGCATACACTCATTTATCATTCATTCAAAACTCATAATTTCGTAAGTCAGAATCATCTTTTAGCATACATTTCATATCCTTAATTACTAAAAAGTAGAACCATCATGTCGCAGAAAGTTCACATTCAGAGTCGTATTTTGGCATACATTTCATATCGATAGTCTTTAAAAGGCAGAACTATCGTATCTCAGAAAGTTTACAGTCAGAATTATCTTTTGGCATAAAATTCAAAATTCAAAAGTCATTTATTCAAAATAGGCTGAGAATCAGCACTTTTCAAACGTCAAAATTACATAAGACAGTCCCCCAAAAACGCCCACCCTTCACCACTTCCTAGTGCTTAGCTGGGAAGAAGAAGTGGCGCAACAAACTCCCCAGCAGCACAGCTGTCTGTTCAGTTAGAAAACTTGATTCTATACAATAGCAGTTACGCAAAACAATTTACAGTATGCAACGTAAAACATTACAACTCATTAAAAAAAAAACTGTAATGAGTAGATTATGTAATAATAAGTTGTCAATAATAAGTTAAAAAAAATATTGACTTATACAGTCAAATAAAATGAACTAACCAATTATATGAACCCATATAGTGTCATCTAGTCGTTGATTTTAAAACACTTTTTGTTGCTTCGGGGGGGGGAGGGGTACATTGGAGCAGCTTAATTATTCCCAAGCTTTTTGGTCGTCTAAGTAATCTTTAACTTTATAGAAACCTTTTTGACATAGTTTCTGTTTAATAAATGATTTAAATTTATTGAAGCTCAGTTCTTTAACATGGCTTGGGAGTTTGTTGTAAAAACGTATACTTTGGCACTTAAATGAATTACTAATTTTTTGGAGCCTAGTCCTGGGCACAATAAATAAATCTTTGTGTCTAGTATTTATGCTACATACATTTCATATCCATAATAATTGAAAGACTCATCTATCACATTACAGAAAATTCATAGTTAGAATAATTTTGTATTTCTTACCATAATAATAAAATTAATATGGTAAGAAATACAAAATTATGAAATTATTTATAAATTTTACCAAAATATTTCTAGAAAAATTATAGAACATATTTAGTTAAAATTTTAAATTGCAAGTTTTGAAGAAGATGTTCTTCTATTACAGTAACCTATTATATTAAATTAATGAAGATATATTGGTAAAAAAAAACATTTTATTGACGAAAATTTATTTATAATTTCGTTTTGTTTGGATTTTATTTCTCATGTCGCGAACCTAAAATGGTTTTTTTTTCAAAGTTTTTTCCTAAGAATATCTGTAGTTAGATAAAAAATATTGTTAGTTAGGTTGATCAGTGATTCAAGATATTTGTAGCTTCAAAGTTGACGTTCGAAGTGAAATTATCAAAACCTCTGTTCAGTTATCTTGATAGAATTCACAAATACTTTATTAATCTAAAAAAAATCCTAACTAAGTATTTAGACAATAATATTTCCTAAAATTATAAGTAATTAATTTGGTTTTAAAATAATGTTTGAAATTAACTTGGTCGAAAAGTACTGATTTTGAGCGAAACAGCGCATGGATGGCGTAAACGCTCTTAACTTAAATCTATTAAAACGTGCGTGTACGCGTCGACATAGAAAGTACTAAAAGCGCGGCGCGACCACTACACAGTGCGGCATGAGGTGTTGGTCCGTGTCAATATACTTCTCATGCCGCACACGACGCAAAATATTTTACTTCTGTGTGTCATGAAAATTATTTTGCCATGCAAATTTTTAAGCAAAATAAAAATTTCGAATATTCACATTCATACATTTGTATCTACTCATGGAATATCGTAGAGAAGGGCTCCCTCTATCTGGCAGAATTTTGATGCTCCGAAATTTATTTGACATAACACATATGGCATAATCTTGTTCAAACGAATATTCTAAAAAACGAATTTTCACTCCATTAATAACTCAGTGCCATCTTAGTGCTGTCAAACTAAAATATGGTTAAGTTGTATCACTTTAGTCTATTTCAGAATGGGAAATCGTTATTTGACAGGAATAAACTACATTTTGGTGATTTTTGTCTAGTTTAGAGGCATTTGTGACAAGCTAATTGGTGCCGATTCTCTTGTCACAAATGCCTCTAAAAAATATTGTTTGTCTAACTAAATCGGACTATTTTTAATCGCGATTAAAAATGGTGTGGATTGCAATTAGTTCTCATGAACTAAAATCCACACTAACAGCTCGACTTCAGGTGCAAAAACAAAACTGTATCATTTTTTTTTTCTTTTGCATATATCTTGAAAATGGCGTGTCCTATCGCAAAAATTATGAAAATTTCGACCCCCTTAAGGAAACCCTTAAACCCCTAAAACTCAACATGTATGTAATAATTTTTCATTTTTTCCATAGACAAAGTGAAATAATCCATATAAACACGTCGACGCTGCCCCCCCAGTGCGCCTCCGGTTCGAAAAAAAATTCACGGTGTAGGGCAAACAAGTACCACGTGGAGTCGCGATTGTCAAATTCGATTTTAGTTGTGTCAAAATTATTTTTAAATTTAGAGAATTTTTTTGGAGAACAGCTTTATGATTTTCATAGCCAAAAGTATGGAATTTTTGTGATAGTTCAGTGTACAAGAGAATCGGCACTAGTGAGGTCAAAATATAAATTCAAGATGGCGGCTGCGAAAATTTTCACATTTTTCGTTATTGGTGTCGTTTTCAAGCCGTTTACATTCCGCTCACTTCCACGACGTCTGGAAGAGAATTAGTGAAGCTTTAAAAGAAATTCATCTTTCGATCTGGAGCAGGTACAGACGATATATTTCATCCGATATGGTTTGCATTCGATGTTATGGAGAGGATCCACCATCTTCTACGAAGACGAATTTTCTTTTTTGTACTTTGTTATCTTTCTAAATACTGAACATACTTTTGTATTGCAAAAAGATACAGCGCGGACGCTGTAATTATTTCGACGTCTGCCATTGCCGAAAGTCGAACGATGTGAGTGGTAGGGCAGTATGTGGACACAATTTCTCTCGATCCGGCTATGGCAGTATTTAGAGGCATTCGTTTTCGAGGGGTTTAAAGCCGAGATGACAGCTGCGAAATTTTTGTTTTGGTTTTAAATGATACGTGAGAACGAACTTTGTTCTTGACGAGGTTCCCCTGAACGCACACGTTTTAAAAAAAATGAAAACTTCTTTGAGTGCGTTGAGCGATTTTCGGTAGAGGAAAATCTTATGGGCTCACGTCACCGACATGCTAATGTTAACAGTACCCATAATGTAACTATAAGTATGACGTGTTGAGCTTGTTGTTGCTCGGAGTAATAATAACATCAGTAGATGAACATTAAGAAATAAATGTGATTCATCAAATTGTTATGGCTAATGTGAAATTAAAACGACAAGAATCGTAAGATAAATAAACTGTTTCATTTTAATATTATAAAATTATTATTTACACGAATTTAAATTCCAATTAATTATTTACTATAAATTATTGCTCTAAATTGAACGGATCAAAGTGGGTTAGTCTGACTATAAACAGAGCGAATGCGCCAACTCTACGCACATATGTACACGTGCTTCTGTGTGAGTGATTTTTGCAAAGAATTTACCTAAACTTGACTTCCCACGCTAGACGTAAACGCTCTTAAAAAAAAGGTCGAAAAAAAAATAAAAGACTTCATTTTCATCCGAATATGAAAAGTTGAATAATGCTATCAGAGCCGACTGAAACTTTATTATTTGAAGAAAACAGCCTACTGACACGAAAGCTTTACATTTTTACTATTTTACGTTTAAAGATCTCAAGTAGTGATTACTTCCCATTATTTAAAATTGAGTTAGAGACAAAGGGTTCCTGCTGTTACGAAAAGGTTATTAAAGCTAGTTGATTTTTTATATCGATCTTCACTATTAATGTAAATATGCTATATCAATGTAGGGTGGGATGGCAAACTGTTAGGACATCACGTTTTTCCGTTTATTTCTCAAACTATTTGAAAGAACAGAGTAACAGAGTAACTGAATGCTGTTGCAGAAACTAGTGTGGCAGAAACTACAATACATTTGTCACGTTTTAAAGAAAACTGTAAATATATCCTAAAATTTTGTTTAAATATTTGTTCAACAAATTTGTGAGCAAATAATGCTCATGAGCATGACGCACCATGGTAAGCTTGGTATGTTTGATGCCACGTTGAACGTGTTAACAAACACAATGTTGTGTTGTTCATTATCAGAACCAGAGAAAATAGTAAACGATTAATTATAAATAGTAGACGATTTCAGTCATCAGCTGCATAAATAAGATACAGCAAGAACTTCCATGATCTCCGTATCCTCTTGTGTAGGCTGGATATATTGTTATTTTCAGACGAAATGATTATGATTGTTATAATAGGGATGTTTACTAATAAAACATTTTTTGTCCGTCAGGTAGGTTATTAAAAAATATTGGGCACATATTTTTTAATTGTTTATGTAATCAAAAGATTTCGGCAATACATTGAGTAGGCTATACGTCAAAATGTGGGATGACGTCACTTCCCGGTAGATTTTATACTGACTTGTGACCTAGTGAGCCCCGACTCCCCAACTTGAATGCATTTTATTTTAACCCTTTTTTTATTAATATGATAAAGCAAAAAATACGTGTCTAATATTTTTTTTATTATCTGACTGACGGACTGAATAGTATTTTGTTTTCCCCAGGCAACATCCCTATTCCACACAGAGCAACGATGTGTGCGACCTAAGTGACGTGTCGATTTAATGGAGGTATTGCTCAGTATTTATTTTATTATTTAGTACGAACTATGACGAGTGTAAACGTGACTAATGGATGGAATAAATTCAACGGCATGTCTTACAATAGGAAATATATTATTTAGTTTAAATCAAATTTATAATATTATCAAGCATTATTTTACGCCAATCCTTCCTGTTTTGTGTTTTCATATATGGTGTGTTTATTGATCCTAATTTTCGTAGTCACAGATGTTTGAGTTTTAAGTCGTATATGACCGAGATTTTTATCACTTAACACTTCGTAAAATATGAAAAAAGCTCTAATCACAAGCGTCAGTACTTGAGCGTGGTTTCCTTCCACCCGGCCCAGTATCATAAGCCTTTCCAGACAATGCTTAGGTGAACGCATGTCCGAAAAAGCTGATGGCCCGCTCCTGGCATATTGTAGATAGCCGCATGGTTATGTTGAGTTCCTTTCGTATGGATTAATTTGTTCTCATGGCGTCCATGGTATACGAAGTAGCCTCCTCCAACACCATATCTCGAAAGTTTTTAATCAAGGCGCTCAAGGTAGAGCACCGGCAAGATGGTCAGATGTGATCAAGAAGGCGGCAGTTGGAGGCAGCATGTACTGAGCGTTTCACGCTGCAGACATCATAACTTGGAGACGCGTCGTATGTGGTCCCGATCCTCAGTGTTGAGGAAACGACGAAGAAGAAGTTATAATATGTAGTACTTAAACACAGGTGACACGGATATAAAATTTGTGGCTCTTACAGAATGATGATCCACAAAGATAAGATGCCAGACTGCTTAGGCAAGACGAATCCACAAAATAATGATTAAATGATTTACTAAGTACCTACAATTCTACAGAAAAGTGCATCAAACTTTTGATTCTGGCCAGATTGCCTCTTAAGAAACACTACACAATGTTGTACTAGTAAAAGTAGTTTTAAAAGAAGTTTATGGTCTACGGTACAACCAAAAGTTGAATTATAATTTTTACTTTCTATAGAAGCTTTCACGTTTTATCCTTTTATGTTAAGTTTGTATAGTCATCTTTGAAATTGAGTTCACCTTGCTCGGGCCTTACAATTTATCCTATATCTTCAGAAATTACTACTTAGTAGTAGTTTAGCTTGATAGTTTAGATAGTTACTGTCATTATAAATAGTTTACATGTTACTATTTATAGTAATACCAACGACAACTACATATATTACGTATACACGACAGTTGAGATAATGTTATGTTATTGTCTTGAATTATGATAGTACCTACCTACCTAACTTATTATACATAAGTATGTTTCGTTGTGCCACTAACCAGAAATAAGACAATGTAATGACATGTGTTTTGTTTAGTTTTTGTTTATGTTATTTACCTATACTTACGCTTATTTATCTCCAATTCCTACTACAATAATTATTATTTTAAAACGCAATGTAACTTTCCGTCAAGATATCTTAAATATGTATCTTTACAACCTAGAAAAACATTATAGTAACAGGAAAAAATATAAATTGTTTTATGACATTTTTATAGAGATAATTATGAGAAGAGAGAAGCAGATAATGTGATACTTATCAAGAACCTTGGACGAGGCACTAGGTTAGCGTAGCTCGTGACATAAAATTATATTATTTATTTACATGCCACTTATATTATATCTAAAAACTAAACACACATGTTTATCTACAGGTGCAGTTGAAACACCGTTATGTATGAAGAAAAAGCCGATTTTCTTAAACAATCGAATATTACATAACTCATTACATTTCACAGGGGAACTGAAAGTCTGCTCACTTTTCACATCAATAAAAAAATACAAGTAGTTTACAATAGGGATGATGACTGGGTAAAAAAAAAGAAATTCTAATTAGTCCGTCAGTCAGATAATAAAAAAATATTAGACACGTAATTTTTGCTTTATCATATTAATAAAAAATTACTTAGATAAAACGCATATTAAGTTGGGGAGTGGGGGTCGCTACGCCTCAAGTAAGTATAAAATCTACATACTCGTGACGTCATGGCACATTTTAACTCAATGTATCGCCGTTATCTTTAGATTACGTAAAAAAATAAAAAATACGTGTCCAATATTTTTTAATAATCTCTAAAAAGACAAAAAAAAAAAACTCATCATCCCTATTGCTGGCAGTTCTGTGTTACCTAGATGGGTTACCTAAACCTTTACCTATCTTTTATCTATACTTCTACAATGAATTATCTCTGGCTACAATCACCAATAGACATCGTCTTAGACGCCTCTGACGTCTCTCCTCTTGATACGATCCCTTGTCGGATAGTCGTTGATATCTACCGATAACGTGCAATGAGTAAGTACATTATAATGATATTATTATTATGTTTTATATAATTCCGAGATGCTCGACTTTACGCTTAATATTCGATAAAAGATTGAGAGAAGATATGGCTCTAGATTATGTATCATTTTTGTGATAAGATTTTCTGCGGTCCTCGTCATCGTCTGGCTAGCCTTTTCTCTGACCATGTTGGGGTTGGCTTCACAATAAAAGACTGGGTAATTTGACCTGACCCTGAACTCTTAATGCTCACGATCATAAATCACTCACAACGCCTATGATAGTGACAATCCATTTTTTTAACAACGTGAATTGCCCCGACTTCTCATCTTAGATCTGCTTACTCTGATTATTATACTTCACACTTACAGATATTAACAGCTCTACAAATGTTAATATCTGTAAGTACCTAAGTGTTGTGTGACGTTTATCTTAGCTAAATCTCCGCTAAATATTTTGATGGAACTGTCAAGATTACCGTTCTTTCGGGAAATACAGCTCTTATGTTGCTCTTACGTTCAGGCTCAAGAAAGTTATTAACATATCTAGTCTTATCTCTCCCACGCAAACACTAATCAAAGAACGCCAAACATGACCGTTATGTTCAAACATAAGTAAATAAATTAAATACGCATTAACTGCTTTAATAACAGTAATTAAAAGAAACAGGTAGGTAATTGTAGCAACAACGTTGTTAAATGAGAGCCAAAACGGTCCGCTTACCTTGCTTGTTCTCAGCCTTATCGATAACCAACCTGCAGTTGAATGACTTGAAATACCTACACGAAATAGTTGAATTCTGTGATGATAAATGTTGAAGTTATGGAGTTTAAAATCAAACCAAGTGGGTAATGCACAAAATAACTTGTAATAATTTACCTTCAAGATCATCGTACATTGTATAAAATTAATTTACCTCTATTGTTTGGAATTATAGATATCGCATTGCATTGTATTATTATAGTAGGTACATAGGACGTAGAAAGGTAACATCTCATAATAGTTACAGAAAAATACGGATACATAAATAAGTATATATTTTCAAATCAGTGCCTAATTATGTACCCACTGATTTAAAAATATGTCTCTTTACATAAAAGTGAATGCCAACAATGGGGCATTTAATGGTTCACTTTCACATAATCTTAACCTAAGTAAAAACAACATCATATACTAATTATTTCGTTTTTACTACTTGAATTCGAATGTCTCTCAGTTCCTAAATGAGGACAACATCTTTACCTACTTACATTTTGTTCAAATAAGCTTTTCATGTCGTGTATAAAATACATTAACTAAACATTACTACACATACGTAAATTGTACATAGTATTAATAATTTATTCCCTTAAGCCACAGTCGGCACAGCCTATCCAAAGAACTTGCAAAATTCAACTAAGTATTTCCTACCTATACCAAATTACCGAAACATTCAAATTCACAACTGACCCCGCCACTGAGGTGTAAATCATTTCATTTTTAATAATATTGACAGAACCTATTATCTTACAGCTGTTATTGTTTTTCTTTACTTGCTCACAGTTTTTGTCTTTTTCCCAAACGCTTCTCCCTCTTCTATTGTGGTTGTGAGTTGGCAACCTTTGGTTTCCGGCAGGAGTATGGTGATACAAGCTGCTATCAGCGGCATCACCGCAAACGCGACCGGAGGCATCCACAATGCCTTAGTTCTCGTTTCTATCACAAAGGGTGCTACCATGGAGCCGATTCGAGCTGCCATCGATGAGAAACCGAGAGCAGCGTTTCGAACCACAGTAGGAAATAGTTCTGTACAATATAAATATACAACTACAAAAACAATAAAACTAGATACAACGCCAATGCTGGCACATATTACAGAACCTACACCTTCAGGTATTACTGCTAGAACCAACAAACAAACTGCACATATGAGGTGAAATATTATCACAATGGACTTTCTTCCTATTAATTTCATAAGAGGTATAGACAAAAACGTGCCCATCAAGGTGACGCTAGCACTGCACGCGACATTGACGAAAGCATTACCGCTAAGTTGACCTACATATTGCGAAACACCATAAAAACAGTAACTACACGTCAGCCAGTTAAACGCCATTGCTATAATATTTTTCCTAAGGTTTGGAGTTCGAAACAGATCCAAAATATTCCCTTTCTTTAATTGGTGCTTCTCTAGAGATACCTGGTATGCCTCAATATCCGCTCTTATATTTTCTGTAGGACGATTGTTTCTGTAAAAATAGTAAATATTTTTTTTATTTTTTTTCGTAAGGAAAACATATTTGAGTTATTGGTAGGATGAGGAAACTTACACCTTAGCAACACGTTCCAGTACAGTAATAGCCTCGTCAGTCCGTTTTACTGCTATCAACCACCTTGGCGTTTCAGGCACCAGGAAGAAATATGATAGTAGGATAATGACCGGTGCAGATATCGATAATTGGAAATCTGAATAGTCTCTGAAGAAGTAGGCGAATACCGGCAGCAACATATGGCCCAAATTAAATGGTACTTGATATAGAGCTGAGATGAGATCTCTGTACTGTGTTCCGACGAACTCCATAATAATCACAAATCCAATAACCATAGTGCCGCCCACTGACATGCCCACGAAGAATCGTAAGAGTGTAAACGTCCAAAAATCTGGAACGTACGCAGCCGCTACTCCACACGATACTTGGATTACCACGGCAACTAGAAGAGGATATTTTCTCCCGAACCTAAAAAGCAAGCACATTGTTTGTAAATAATGACGTGCATATTGGTTAAGTACAAACATCAGTAAAACTGAAATATAAACTGGATTTTACCTGTCAGAAGCCATTCCAAAAAATATACTGCCCAATAATGTTCCTAATTGGAATAAGGTCTGTGTAAAACTTGTAAGCCATCTTTTATCGCATATTAAATCCCATTCCATTATTATGGTTCTCGAGAAAATTGAAGTATCGTACGTTGGGTCTGGGCATGGACACGTATTATTCATTTTTGATGTGCCACAGCTATATGACACTTTCGGAGACAAAAACAGAATGGCCATCTGATGAAAAGCTATAGGAAATTTTGATAAAAATATTAAGAGGCACAGACATAGATGATATTTTCCAAATGACCCGATCACCTTTTGAATCAAATCTTGTGAAACCGCGCTGGGTGGTTCTACTCCTGAAAACAATGAGAAAACCTGTTTTAGATAAACCACGAAAATAAACATCATCATCTGCCTAGCATTTTCCCAACTAACTCGGGGTCAGTTTCCAGTCTAACCGGATGCAGCTGAATACCAGTATTTTTACATGGAGCGACTGCCTATTTGACGTCCACAACTCGGTCATCGGGTAACACGATACGTCTTGGAAAGACTGACAAAAATCTACGAATGACCACCACGACCGCGACGTTGGGCGCTGCCTAACGTGTTTTCCGAGGCACGGAGGGGTCTCCATATGTAATGAATGGTCACCCATCACAAGCCGACCGCGGAAAGCGTAGCTTAAACTTCGATCGAACCGTGCAGCTGTTATTATTTAGCCACGATGATTATGATTTTAATGTTGATAAATAATAATCAAAAATTTGGTACGGTAGAGTACATTCAATAACAAACTTTATGACGATAGCAATATAGCGGTCTTCCCTATATTAATATAATATTCTTTTATGTTTTATCGCTTTACTGGTCAGTCGCTTACCCTTTGACCTACTGCTAACAGGGGCGCTATAATTATGCAAGCTTGAAAGTATTGTGTAACAAGGGAAGCACAAAACATATCAATTGTTGGGAATACAACATAGGTTTGCAAAGCAGTGGTTGAACTTATTAACCAACTTCTTAAAAGATGAGGAGGTTCTCAATTCGTCTGTATTAAAAAAAAAATATTATGTTCATTGATATTTTTGACAATTTTGGACCATTTTCTTTTTAATTTTATAGAAGAAGTTTGCGCGGTAGTCCCATATAAATTTGATTAACTTTGCTTGGGTAGTTTTTGAATGAACTTTAATAATACGTATTTTTTCCACTTTGTGTATGTTGATGATATTATATTAAATTCCTGTCACTGTTATTTACATAGCAAGTAGTGATAAACGAATTTGTGTCGGGTAGGTACCACAACTAAAAGTGAAAAATAAAAACTTTAATACAAAAATGAAACAACTGACTTCCCAAAAATAAATTTACGAAGTGAAAAATTACTTTAATTTAGGAAGTCGGTGGCAAAAAACGAAAATACAAAACCAAAGACACCGACTTCTCTCTTCTTCTTTTATGTTATGTAAAAAAAAGTTAAGCTTAGTATTTGCTTTGTTCAAAGTTCACTAAAATAGCCGTTTTTCTAACTTACTAAGATACTAAGATAATTAACAAAGCTACCTTATTCGAATATTTTATCTTCTTGTTTCGCGTTATTTTTGTGTGATACGATTATACCCCTTATCCGAACTTAGTCGAATGCACCTTATGACGTGCATTGGGGTAATAACGGACGGATTTTCGACTAGTTGAGTCCTATACCTATACTTCAAATTACTGAACCATGGTGCTAATGGCTAAAACGTAGTTTAGCTTTCAACATTGTTTTCGTATACTGAACTGTTCCGGCTTTGTACATGTGTAAAGATAAGACATAATTTTATTTAACATGATGAAGAACTGGCCATAAGGGGTAAGCGACTTTGATTTAAAGTCGCTTCTAGTGCTTGGAGGATAAGGTCTATAAAAAGAATACATAGGATCTTTTTCTTTAAAAATGCTTAAATTGGCTTGTTCTAACTAATCGCGCATATAGCACTTGCGGGAGTTACTGGCGGGTCCTGGAGGTTGGGGAAAATAAAATAGCGATGTTATCAGCACTAAAAATATTGCCAAATTAGCCAGGAATTCCATACTTACGGTCTTATCCCAGCGCCGAACTTATCCCAATATACTCTACCTATGTGCTGATAGCCTAACGATGAGCACCCCTTGACCTACTAGTCAGCTGCAGCCTAATTGCGTAACACACGATCAATCACAATTTGAATAATTTTGAAGAATATTGCTAATCAATACAACATAATTAAAAATAATTTAGGTCGTGTTCTGGACTTATTCATTAGCAATACTGAATGTCAGATACAGTCCGACATTTTACTGCTGCAGCCTGACAGTCACCACCCTCCATTTTCTGTTTTAACCTGAGACACCATTCACACCCATGAAGCGGCATTCTACAATAAAATACAATTTTTTTAAAGCTAATTACCAAGAAATTAATGTAGAACTAAAGAAGTTGAACTGGAGCGAGCTGTTTCTTAATTACTCCAGTGAACAGGCCGTAGATGCTTTTTATGACTATATATATGGAATCGTCAGACTACATGTTCCACTGTCCCGTCATAAATCAACTACCTTTCCCGTCTGGTTTAGCGCTTCCCTAATTAAAACTTTCAAAAATAAAGAACGCGCGTGGATAAAATGGAAAAAAACATCGCAACTTATCTGACTACGAAAAGTTCTCTATTCAGCGTAAACGTTTCAAGCTACTTTGTGAACAGTGTTACAATAAATACATGCAAACTGTTGAAGAAAGTATACCTATTAATGTCAAGCACTTCTGGACGTACGTCTCTAACCGAAAGAAAAGTTCTGGTATCCCAACTAACATGCAGTTCAAAAATAAATCATCTAACTGCCCCGCTGAGATATGTTCACTGTTTTCTGCCTTCTTCAACTCGGTGTACGAACCCTCATCTTTTGACCCTGGCACCTGAACACTCCCAGAAACCCTTGACGAGAGTTCTGTATGCATTCCGGATATTTACCTCGAAGAGATTGTCATACTTGAGGCACTTACCTCATTAGACTTAGCTAAAGGAGCTGGTCCGGATGGCCTGCCTCCTTCCTTCTTTAAGAACACTGCCCAAACCATCTGTGTCCCGTTACACATAATATTTAATAAATGGCTCAGGGAAGGGAATTTCCCTTGTGTTTGGAAGAGGGCTTTCATCACGCCGATTCATAAAAGTGGTGACAAAGGAAACGTTGAGAATTATCGACCCATATCTATCTTGTCCACCTTGTCTAAGGTTTTTGAGGGTCTAGTGCACAGCCATTTATTTCCACAGTTAAATCACCTTATTATACCCGAACAGCATGGCTTCGTTAAATCCAAATCCACTACCACAAACTTAATCATTTTTACACAATTTTTGTTTGAAAACATGGACATGCGCACGCAGGTTAATGCTGTATACACTGATTTTCGGAAAGCTTTTGACAGGGTGGACCACAAATTACTTCTCGATAAAATCGCTTACAATGGCATAAGAGGCAATTTACTCAGATGGTTTGCTTCATATATATTTCATAGGACTCAAAAAGTTGTTATCAATGGATTCGAATCTGATTATGTAGTCGTCGAATCAGGTGTGCCTCAAGGATCTGTCTTGGGCCCATTGCTTTTTATCTTGTTTATAAACGACATAAAATCCTGCATAGTCAACTCTAAATTCCTAATGTACGCCGATGACATTAAAATCTTTAAGGCTTGTGCGAACTCTCAAGATTGTTTGCTAATACAAGAGGATCTATGCAGGCTGTCTCAATACTGTCTGGTCAATAAACTTCATCTAAGTCTTCCAAAATGTCATTTCATTTCATTTACTAAGAACAAAAATACTTTTAACTACCCATATACCTTGAACGACATACAATTGAAAAAAAGTGAGTGCACACGTGATCTTGGCGTACTGCTTGATTGCAAATTACATTTAGACACCCATATCGACAATATAATTACGAAATCCTTTCAGCTTTTCTTTTTTTTGTAAATGCAATAACAAATTTAATTGTACTGAGCTCTCGAATAGATTGTGTTACGTAGTACCTAGAACTGTTATTCGGCGGGAGGTGCGCGCACCTCAACTATTCTACACTGCGCGTTGTAGAACGAAGGCTGGGGTGCGTGCCCCTCTCCGCCGACTTTTAGAAACCTATAACTCACAATTTATTGAGTTTGATATTTTCTCGCTGTCGCAATCTAAATTTAAAAGTATGGTTGCTCAATCTCTTGCAAGTCGCCTATAGGACGGATGCTCTTGTCATCCGCTTCCTTCGATTCGTCGGTATAATATGGTGTTTATTTTTTCTTCTAAATATCTACTTCTTTTTTTTTTTTTCTGTTTTTGTTTTCATTTAGCATGCGTTCGTTTTCATACTCTGATGTCACTTCGTGGACAATAGTGTAGGTTATACGTTTTTTCGACTGTATTTTAACTACTTTTTGTAAAACTGTTTTTTGTCCCAAATAAAATAAATAAATAATCCATTGCTTCATATGTTTGAAAAAAAAATCTACTCGACAACGTAAATAACGCAATGAATGTTGTTGAACTAAGGGTGCTGGTCGACTTCTTCTCAATAAATACTGGTATTTATTTTTAGTAAGCTAAATGACTTCTCTTTATTATACACCAGTACTTTTGATGTTGCTGTTTGATTACATAATGATTTTAACTGGCATCAACTACTTTCAATTCAAAACTCTTGACTTGTGATCTCGCATACTTATCATACAATAGAGAGAAAAAAAGAACATTACACTTTTAGTCCCCAAGAGAAAAAGTAGATGTAGTGTAATAGCATACATTGTGTATGATGCGATGATATACAGGCGTTGGTTTGCACACTACTTTATACAATCAGGATAACATGAAATGCAAGGGATTGTGATTCCGAGTATTGATTGTTGTTGGATCTTTACAACTTACGGTTACGAACCAATGCAAAGTCGGAAGTTAGGCCCTACAATGGTGTGTTTAGATTGATTTGCGCCTAGGCTACCTACTGTTAGCACAAGCACATTATGAAAGGGGTGGCTTTACAATGAAGGTAGGGAAGGATGTCTATGCAATGCAAATTCTTATTGTTTTTCTTAGGTACAGAAAAAGAACTCAATCGAAAATCTAGGCCGGGAGTCCTATTAGAACACTCAGTAATTCCACTGTGAAAAACTGAAAAAATAGAAAGAAAACTGAAGCTAGGTTATTTGTTTCGACCGTAAGACAAAATGGAAATCGCTAGCTCTAAATTCGTGATTCCTGCAATCGAGATTTTTTCTCACAGAAATCCCCATCTCCTGAAGATGTTCCCAAATTTTTATATAGTGGTTTTGGAAATATATTTATTTATATGAGATTTATTGGGTCTAGGTGAATTTAAAGCAGCCAAAAAATACCTAGCTGACATGGCACATATTGACCAATATGTAATTTTTTTCAGAGTTTTAACAATCCCAAGCATTTTCTATTGAGGTAAGTCGATCTTAGCTTTGTAGTTCGGGTCTCGGTTTATATAAAATGTATGGCTGTGTACACTCTTATCCTGCGAATGTAGCCACTACGTTATGATCACCAGTTTATGACGCATTATATGCGTAGGTACTTACTTAATTGACTAAAAAGGGCAAATTGTTTAGTGTCCTATTTCAACTACATATCTATATTAGTAGGCGCCTGACCAGTTTTCGACCTCATGGCCTAAGCAATAAGGTCGAAAAGTATTCAGGAGCCAGTGTCCTCGATAGTGCCTTAACATACTATACTACTTGGTTAATTTTATTTTCTAAAGAAAGAAAGAAAATACATTTATTTAGCACAGACTAAAATGACAAAAATTTAACATGATTCAAAGAGTTATTCCTGACAACCACAGAATATTCACATTCCTATATAAAATTGCTTTTTAATAACCTTCGGCTAAAAATTGTGTTAAAAATTTGCAGCACTGTGATCGACCCAGCGATTTAGTTAGAAAATTGATTTCTTCAATTGTAAATACTTAGAATATTAAGAAATAGTATATCGTTACATGATGATGATACCAAAACACTCCACAAATTAACTACTAAAACATGAAAAAATTTGCAAACATTAAAACATTTTCTCAGTGTCAATGCTAATTCGCCAAGGCCTATAGTATCGGGGTCAACACACCATGTTAAAGTTAATACGCTCACTTTCACCACAATAAGTTAGCTTACCATTTCGCTCCTGCATTTCCATTTTATTTATATTATTTTGTATTAAAACTAGTATCACTTTGTGTTTGGATGATTTTATCACACGTTAGTTTGTATAGGCACTTAGTTTTGTCAATGCTGTGTTCTGCACTACGCGGCCTGCTGTTGTAGACTAACGACATTGCTTTGTTACTGCGCTCAGAACTGCGCCCGCGCCGCAAAACGCAGCCGCACCGCACGCCATGCGCGCCGTTCTCTTCGTTATCAATGTTATTGTACTAGGCGCGAGGAAATGTCAGTTAATTATTGTGACAACAAGAAACTAGTAAGATAACAGCACTCAAAAAACATATTTTTCAGCCCCGATAGTATATTTAAACCTTTGTAATTATAAACTAGCGACCCGCACTTGCTTCGCACGGGTGCAATGGCGACATGTCAAAACATCGACATTTCTGTGCTATAAGTAACTGTTGTTAAATAAATATTAATGCTTTATACATATACTAGCTTTCGCCCGCGGGAACGTACTACCTACCGGGATAAAATCTTATGTGTAAATCCAGGCTATAAACTTGTGTGCCAAATTTCATCCAAATCCGTTAAGCCGTTTTTGTATGATTGAGTAACAAACATCCAAACATACAAACTTGCACATTTATAATATTAGTAAGATTAGTAATTAGTATTAGTAGGATAAACATTCCGGAATAAATTCTCTAAATTATGGTGAAAACCGCATCAAATCCGTTGCGCGATTTAGAAGAATAACGCGGTCACACAGACAGAATATTAATAATGAATTGCAATTATAAGCCTGAATTTGATGTTGTAACCGTTTTAGGTGTAAAAAAAGGCATTTGGAAAGTTTCGCAATTACTTTTTTTACATCTAAAACTAGTAATTTGGTGTAACGATATTAATTATTGCATTTTATAATCAATATTTTAGTTCACTAGTTAGCCATATTTCATATTTCCGTACTGTAATATTCCCAAATGAATTAAAACAGGTAAATGACAGCTATTTACAAAGTTGCAAACTTTTAGGATAAGCGCTCTCTTAATAAAAATGTTCATTGATATGTAATCAGTATCACTAAACATATCATCAAGTTTCTATTTTTTGATACCAACATTTTCGTTGTTAAGGCGGACTAGGGATACTGTGTATCTGCTCATAGTTTTAGACGTCAAATTGCTAGGCTTAACCAAAACATAATTAGTATGTCGAAGTCATTTGTAATTAGCACCACAATTAGTAATAGTACTAATGTTAAGGTGGTAAGCTCAAATAAAGAGACAACAGAAGGTTCCACTGACAGTATAGTTACACTTAATAACAAAAAGGTATTTTCTAGCACTAACATAGTTAACTGCACAAAAGGGGCTGTATGCCTTGAAATTATTTCATCAAGATATTCAAGGTTTTTCTTCCAAGCAATTGAGTACTGAATTGTTTTTAGAAAAACAATATTTGACATTATTTGTTTAACTGAGCATTGGTTCAAAGATTATGAAATGTTAATCAACTATGAGAATTAGTGTGGCCAGTTGTTTTAGCCGAAAATCAATGCTGCGTGGTGGTTCACTAATGACGCAGGTGTTGGCAAGGAGGTTGATGATTAATGATAATCAATTACTTACAATTTTGTATATTGTTACCAATACAGAAAAGAGGCCAAAAATAAAGTTACACGATCTTTTATAACATTTTCAATGACAATTGTCTACCCTTACTACACTAACATGAATATTGTAACAGATAAAATGAACTGAACTATTAATACAAAACACAATACTTTTAAACAAAAAATTGTAACAATAACTTTACAAAAATAGAATTGATACGTAAATGAATCTTTTAGATATTCTAACAAAATAGTTTAATGGAACTTACAAACACACACACACACATGTGCTATACAATTATATAATACTACGAGATTGAATTTATACAATCTAAAGATAGTTTTACAATCTTCAGCAGCTCCAACAATATTTTCGAATGATGATCAATTAGTTTATGCGCCCTTGTGGAGCTGGACCAGCGTTGAGTCAAGCATTTTTGTCAACGATGTAATCCCCCAACTTATACTATGCTTGGCAGCATAGTGTCCGTTTTATACAAGATTTAAATTTCGTTTCATTCAGTTGGAGTATGTGGGGAGGAATTTTAATTTTTCTATAATTGTGTCTATCACCTCTTTTACTGAAAAAACTTGGATTTTTCCTAACGTTCATGATGTTTTCATAGATATATTGTCAAGGTACCGTCATGATGTTAATATCTTTAAACAGTTCCCTTAGAGAATCGCCGCCTAGAAGACCATATATTGCTCTGATGGCTCTCTGCAGAATAAAAATAGACTCGATATCTGCAGCCCGTCCCCATAGTAAAATACCGTAAGACATGATATTATGTACTATGAAAGTAACTGAAATAGACTAGCCTCGCGGTATCTACGTCAGTAAATTGACGGATTTTTCGAACAGCATTATGCTGCTGAATTTAGTCGTCCTGCAAGAGATGTTAAATGAGGACACCATTGCAGCCTTGAGTCGAGCGTAATCCCCAAGAAAACAGTTTTATCGACGAATTCTAATTTCTCCCTATTCAATACCATGTCACAATCACTACTTTTAACATTCGGTAAAGCAAATCTTATGCATTTAGTTTTTTTCCCATTTAATACAAAATTATTAGCAGTGAATTAATTTTGGAGTTGCAGTTAGTTACGTCGTCAATATTTGATGCACTTCTATTTATCTTAAAAATTAGAGAAGTATCGTCAGCAAATAACATCATTTGTGGTTGTTTTTTTATAAATGGGGTAGATCATTGATATATACTAAAAAGAGGAATGGACCCAATATCGAGCCTTATCACTTAACAGGTAAATAGATAGCACATAGCTCAGTTAATGGATAGCACATAGCCCAGTAAATAGATAGCACATAGCTTAGTAAATAGATAGCACACAGCTCAGTAAATAGATGGCACATAACTTAGTAAATAGATAACACATAGCTAAATATTTGGGTAGAACATAACTTAGTAAGTAGGTAGCATATAGCTATACATTTAGATAGCACATAGCTCAGTAAGTAGGTAGGTAGGCACATAGGTAAATATCTAGATAGCACATAGCTTAGTAAATAAGTAATACACAGCTAAATATTTAGATAAGCCATAGCTTGTGGAACAGATAGCACACGGCCAATTAGATTTAAACATGGAAGATCTTTAGGGAGAATAATTTGTAAGTACCTATTATTGTATTGTACGCTCGGATTGTTAAAGGTGCATGATATTTAAATAAGATGCTTTAATAATTGAGAACTTAACAAAATTCTAGGTAGGTAGGTATATGTAGTCTAATCACACCGGGTAATGATAAAAAGAAATTGCAACTAAGTATATTCTCTTTCTATAATCAACATGTTTGTATACATAGTACGTACATAAGCTTACTATCACATTAAATACTAACGAACCTACCTAACTTTCTAATAAATCAATTAAATCATCCCTATCAATATCATGAGCGTCACTGTCTGTAGAGTCATGATCATCTGATATTACGGATTTGTATGGACGCAACGTATCGCCACCCACAACCGCACTAAATTTTCTGTACCCGTAATTGTAATTTCCTGGAAAAAATTGTGTAACTATCTATGGCGTGATTGGTTTTGGCGATTTTATATGGTCCCGAGTATCTGTTTCCCAACTTTTTGCTTACGCCTACCTACAGCTTGCTCAGTGACCTATATTATATTTAGTAATTTTTTTGCGCCTACTGTCCAAACAGTTTTTTCATTCTAGTCACGTTTAGGTCAATGTGAACTTTAGCCTGCCTAAAAATTAAATGTTGTCTCTCTTCTTCATTACTTACCTGTGGTGAAGATTGTGACACAGGCAACAGATTATTCTGATGTGGACATAATAAACCAAATGGTGCCACTTTTGTCACAGAGTGTAATGTATTATTAATACCCCAAACTATATTTATTCATATTGAATCCCAGCTACATTCCTAAACGGATGTACTTAACCCGTCTAGAATTGTTCTATTCACACGTTCAAACTGACCATTTTTTTTTTTTTTTTTTAACTTTTTATTCAAAAATCTGTATTAACAATACCATACATAAAGTCTGCCAAACTGTATAACAGTTTGTCGGCATTTGAATGGGCTACAGAATTCAAAACATGTTTTATTTGGTAATTAGCGACAAAAGTTTTGAAATAGCAACTCGTAAAAGCGTTACCTCTATCAGTTATTATTCTACTGGTTTAAACCAAACACTGAAATTATGTCGGTGAGTTCTTTAACTGTTTCTGTTGAACGTACAGTTTTTACAGGACGAGCAAAAATAAATTTATTAAATGAGTCTATAACCATTCAAATATAGTTCTTTCCCAGACGACTTTTAGGGAATGGGCCCAAATGGTCTACGTGCAAGGTGTGCATAGGTATATCTAGTTTTTCTATGGGAAGCAATTCCCCCTCACACCGTAACCTGATTTACCAAACGCACATTGGAGACAACTTTTAATATATTTTAGAATTAATCTAGTCATATTTGGAAACCAGTAAGATGATTTTATTCGTTTTTCAGTCCTCTCAAAACCTAGATGCCCAATCTGGTCCCTATGGCCAGATTGGGCATCCAGGTTTTGCAATATACTGTATTTGGCCAGTTTCGGAATAACAAAACGTTCACCTGCTACTTGTACTTGGACTTGTGAAAAAATTCACAGCAGTAGTATATATACCGAAATTAAAAGGAAAACTATGAAGCTAAGTAGAAGAAATAATCAACCAACTCAAATTTGCAGTTTGAAAAACATGATCTCCCATACATTCCGTATGAGAGAACACGTTTTTCAACTATAATGTTAAGTTTGTTCTTGGGATAAATAATTCATCCCAACTACGGAACCCTTCATTGTGCGTGGTCCGACACGCACATGGCCGGTTTTTTGTTAAAGTAGTACGAATGGCTGCACAGTCTGTGACAACTTTTACCGGTATTCCTACAAAATAGGCTTTTTTAAAGGCAACTAAGAATATTTTACTGTATCACCAAAATATTTATCGCTTTTCTGGCAAAATCCTAGACGTGGAATTGTAAATACATAGATAAATATCAATAGGATATCTTATGTTTTTGTGAAACCTGATTAAGACCGGATAGGACGCTGTTTAATGTAAATAATGTTTCAGTTGCCAGTGCGTGTAACAGGTCCTCAATTGGGGGTATATTGATATTATGTAGTTTCTTTACACATGAGGAAAGGAAGGATATCACTGCTTGCTCTGTTGATCGCTTTTGTGAGGTAGCATGTGCAGAGGTTGAAGGCCATATGTACTTCCTTATGTGTTTATAGACCACCACCCTCAAACATGTCATAATTTTTAATCATTATGGAAGAAATACTAAGTAAACTTTTTAAAGATAATACATTAGTTTTTGTTTGTGGTGACCTAAATATTGATCTATTAGTTAACTCATCCGATAAATGTAAGCTTATATCATTGTTTAAATCATTCAATTTAAAATTTATATTTAATGAAGCGACTCGAATAACAGCAACCTCAGCTTCATACATTGACAATAATAATATGGGTGCACTTGCGTAGTCATACAGGGATAATCGTCGGTTAGTGCCTCAATACATAAAAATGTCTAAGGGGCCTCTGCGAGTTGGCTTCGGCCCCTCGTACGCCTTCCAAAGTTCCGGGACCCTAGGGTCCCGAGATATGTCAAAGACATTTAAAATAATAATAATATCAGCCTATTATTGGCCCACTGCTGGGCAAAGGCCTCTTCTCATACAGAGAATGCACGAGCATTGATCACCACGTTTGCTCAAGACGGGTTGACGATTGCAGACTTACGAGTATATTAACTTATAAGTCCAGGTTTCCTCACGGTGTTTTTCCTTCACCGATGTCAGTAATGTCCAAGATAAACTCAGAAAGTACAAAAGTGGCCCATTCATAAAATTTTGGTTTAGTATCGATTGTTACTTTTTTTACAGGACATGGCCACTGCTGTGGCCCATTCATTGAATTTTGGTTTAGTAGTACCAATTTTCTACTACCCGATTTGAAAGTAGTACCAATTTTCAAATCGGGTAGTAAGAGGGATCACTCTAATTATAGCCTTATATCTGTGCTACCACCAGCATTGAGTAAAATGTATGAAAAAATCATGCTAGACCTGATGTTGTCACATTTTAATTTAAATGAAATTTTACATAGTCACCAGTTTAGTTTCACGAAACGTAGGTCGACGACTAACGCAGGAGTAAAACTCATCAGCATTTTGTATGACCTCTCAAAAGCGTTTGACTGCGTTGACCACAAAATGCTGATCTATAAATTACACCACTACGGAATTCGTGGACAAGCTGCTGATATTGTTCTTCCCTATCTATCAAAAGGCAGCAAAAAGTAAACGTTAGCGGAGTGATGTCCTCGGGGTCTCTAGTTAAGATGGGCGTACCTCAAGGATCAATTCTTGGCCCTTTCCTATTTCTAGTTTATATTAATGACCTTCCTTACATGATGGCCAATTTAACAGATATAATTGTATCCGCTGATGACACTTGTCTTATTTTTTAAATTGATAGAAAAGATACGGAAGTCTTACATGTCAACAATAGTCTGGCAGTTCTTTCGAAATGGTTCGCAGCTAATAATCTTTTACTTAATGCGAACAAAACTAAATGTCTTAAGTTCTCATTACTAAATGTACCTTAAGTAGGTCTAAATTTAAAACTTGACGGCAAGAAACTAGATGCTATTACGGAAACTGTGTTTTTAGGAATTACTTTAGATTGGAGATTGCAATGGGTCGCCCACATTAGAGCTCTTTCAGGTAGATTAAGGTCAGCTACATATACGGTAAGAATAATAAGACATTTGACTGATATAGCCACAGCTAGGTTAGTATACTTTGCTTATTTCCACAGTATTATGTCTTATGGCGTTCTTCTGTGGGGATCGGCAGCTGATGTAGATTAATTTTCATTTTACAAAAGAGGGCAATTCGCGCGATCTATAAAATGGGTCCTCGTGAGTCCCTTAGAGATCAATTCAAAGAAAAAAATTATATACTTACAAAATACTTTCTAAGATATAAAGAGACGGCTGACTTCTCTTTATATCTTAGAAAGTATTTTGTATGTTCGCAAAAACTTGGGACTTTTCAATATATAATAATATAATAATAATAATAATAAATTTATTTCAGACCATAAGTCCATAAACAACACACATTACAATTTTATACACAAAACATACATATATACATGAAAACACATACCTACACAAAAAATACAATAAAACAACTTATTTTAAATAATGGAATGACGCACGATGAGTGGTCATCCATTGCCACATAATTGGACTGTCCATCCTGTCGGCTACTATAGCTACCAAGTTGTTGGAGCTGTCGCGCACTCGCCGCATCAGGGATGCTATCCGTGTCCGCATCAGTGCGTAAAAATCTGGCACGCCATTCTCCGCGAACATCCCCGATGCACTGCAAAAGCGCGGCAGCCCCAACATAACTCTGAAGGCATTATTGTATTGGACTCGCAGAGCATTGTACGAGCTTTTTGTATAGTTGACCCATAGGGCACACGTGTACATAGATTGGCAATACGCTCTAAAGAGTGTAATTTTCACCTCCCTAGTACAACGTGCAAACCTACGAGCCAGCATGTTACATCGAACTGCCAATGCTCTGCGTTCCCTCTCCACGTCCGCATCGTCGGACAGACTATCGGTGACCCAATGCCCCAGGTACTTGAACTTCGTGACCCTGGAAAGCTGAGCGCCCCCCAAGGTGACTGGTGGGACAGTATTATAACATTTGTTACCCGCTTTGAAAACCAGTAGCTCGCTCTTGGTCGCATTATACCTGAGGCCGTGAGCCACCGCATAGTCCTCACAGATGCGAAGAAGCCTCCTAAGTGCACTGATCGATGGGCTCAGCAATACCATATCATCCGCGTAGCTGATGTTATTGACGCAGTGTCCGTTAATGGAGCACCCGATATTGGTATTGCTGAACTCACAGATCAGCTCGTTTACATACAGGTTGAATAACTTGGGTGAGCTGATTCCGCCCTGCCTCACACCGCACTCCAACCCGTATGCATCCGACAGGACACCCGCCCACTTAACATAATTGTATTGGTTTTTATACCAATACTTTAGCATCCTAATGATATCGCTTGGGAGGTTCTCAACATTTGACAGTTTCCTCCATAGGCAGTCATAAGATACGAGGTCGAAGGCCTTGGAGAGGTCCAGAAAACATGCATACACAGGTGTTTTCCTACTTGCATAGCATTGAACAGTCTGTTTGAGGCATAGTATAGCTGTTTCCGTGGATAAACGTGGCTTTACGATCCATGTTAAGATCGGACCGTCCCAATCTACCGCCCACCCTCAGGATTTTAACGGAATCGAGGTATAGATTTAAAGACTTAAACATATTTCTTTTAGGCCTTTCTTTTTGCAGATCTAGAATTACTGCTTCGAACTTTTGACCTTGACATACCCTAATGCATGTCTCCAACGTTAATCTTAATTCTTCTGCAGTTATAAATTTATGACTCCTTCTTTCAGCTTTCGGTTTTCTCAACTCCAAAGGACGTCTTAAATATGCTACCATTCGAGCTAGTTGGGTAAGTGATGAATATTTATTCCAAATAAATTTATCGTCTGTTACTACATGTACCTTGATTTCTTCTATATTAGTTGATGATACCGCTTTACGTTCGCCAAATAGATTATTTTTATCCTTCAGAAACCCAGGGCCGTCTACCCACAACTCAAAATTTACAAATTCCGACGCATATAAACCACGTGATGCGCAATCAGCAGGATTGCTTTTCGACTGAACATGATTCCATTGCTGTGGTTCACTAATGCTCAAAATTTCAGAAACGCGATTTGCTACGAATGTCTTCCATTTGTTAGGATGACTATTTAACCACGCTAACACGATCTCTGAATCGGTCCAATAGTACAAATTAGATTTACCGATTCCCATCACTTCGGAGACTTCAGAAAGCAGCTTTGCTAAAAGAACTGCTCCGCACAACTCTAATCGAGGCACTGACACCGTTTTTATTGGTGCGACATTAGGTTTCGCCGTAAGCAAAGTTACATGAACGCTACCGTCAGTTTCGACTACCCGTGCAGAAACTACCGCAGCGTATGCCGATTTTGACGCGTCGCAAAATCTATGCAAGTCTACCTGCTTGTCACCGGGTTTCATGTTCAACCATCGAGGTATTGAAAATTCCGTTAAACCTGACAACTCCTGCCGGTAAGTAAACCATTCCTTTTTTAGTTCATATGGAATTTCCTCATCCCAGCCAATTCCTGAAATCCATAATTTTTGGATTAATATTTTTGCTACTACGATGACAGGAGCGACCCATCCCAAAGGATCAAATAATCTTGCTATATCTGATAACATTTTTCTTTTTGTTACAGGTTCCTGCAGCAGAGGCAACTGAACAGAATACTGGAAGGTGTCACAGCTTCGGTTCCAGGTAAGTCCCAGCGTTTTAAATATTTCATCCTGTTTTATGTTGATCTATACCATCCTGTCCCTTGTACGAGTGCCTTTCACCGATGATCTTCTCAAGTAATTCACTGCTGTTGCTTGACCATTTCTGTAAAGTGAATCCTGCTTTTTCTAATAACTTGTTCATTTGGCTATAGATCTGCATGCCTTCTTCTATCGAGTCACAACCAGTCATAAGATCATCCATGTAATAATCCTTAAGTACTCTTTCAGCTGCTAGTGGATACTTGACTCCTTCATCATGCGCTACTTGCTGCATCGATCGAACTGCTAAGTAGGGCGCTGATGAGGTACCAAGGGTAAGTAATTTATAATCCTTAATTGCAGATTGTTTGTTGTCTCTCCACACGATGCGTTGAAAATCTGTATGATGATCGGCCACGCGCACCATTCGGTACATTTTGATAATGTCCGAAACTAGACAAATACGGTGAGTTCTCCAACGCATCAGTAAATGTCACAGATCTGGTTGCAGCCCTGGACCAATCATTAGATCATCGTTGAGCGATATTCCATTTTTTCCCTTGCAGGAAGCATCAAAGACAACCCGAACCTTGGTTGTGTCTTTATCGTCCCTTATAACCGCATGATGAGGCAAGTACACTGCATATTGGTTTTGTTCTTCTGCTTTGGTTATTGGCCTCATGTGTCCCATCTGCAAGTATTCGTTGATAACTTCCTCATATTTTGTTTTTAAATCTATGTTCTTACTGAGTTTAGCTTCTAATGCGTAAAATCTGTTAATTGCTACCTTTCTTGCATCGCCGTATTTACAGCTCGGATCTTGACTTCTAAATGGTAAGTTAACTACATAAGGACCGTCATTGTCTCTTACAGTTGTAGCCTTAAATATGTCTTCGCATCTCGTTTCTTCTTCGGTAAGTATAGGTTCCTTATTTTGTGGTTCCCTTTCTAATTCCCAGGATTTTATCAGGACTTCATCATCATCAAGATGAGCATGCATCACTGTAATACTTGATGTACTCTGAGCAGCTGAAGCTACCGTGCCTGATAAAATCCATCCCAATGAGGTACACTGAGCTACAGTGCTACCACCAGGAGCTTTCTTAAACCCGTTTCGTAAAACCTGACTATAAATTTCAGCTCCTAACAACATATCTACTTTATCCGGTGTGTTATATCTAGGATCCGCTAATTTTATCTCGTTAACTTGTGCCCAATCTAAATAAACCGTTTCCCTACCAGGTAATAACCACGTAATCGATTTGAAAACGTATGCCTTGACTACAAGTTCAACCGATGGATCGACCCTAGACTGAATTTTAACCTCAACAACCTAATTTAAGCATAATTTGTTATTAGCATCTATACCAGTTATTAAACCTTTAGCTGGTTTTTTCTGTAACCCTAAACTCTGGACAGTATGTTCTGTAACGTCTGTGACGCCTGTGAGCCTTGGTCTAACACGGCCCTGATTGTACAAATAGCCCCATTTTTAGATACCGCCCTCACTAGAGACTTGACTATTTGCTGTGCCTTTCGAAAAACAAGTTACTACCTTGTTTTCAACTTCTATTCCAACCGTGTGTGAATGTACTTTTGTCTGCGAAACATTATCGCTAGACGAATTTCCCTTCCCTCCCTTAGATTCTTGCTCACCTTTAGGGTGCAACAAGGAGTGATGTCTTCGCTTACATACTTGACATGAAGCTGTACACTTACAAAACCTGGCAGAGTGGTTGTGCCCCAAACAATTAAAACATAAGTTGTGTTCTTGCACAAACTTACGCCGAGTATCCACATCCTGGCTAGCAAATTGGTTGCAATTTCTTAATTTATGCTCGTTCTTACAAAGCGGACAAGCCATGGCCGCATCAGCATTGTTTGCCGTGTGGAAAACCTTTGCCTTACTAAAATTCACATTATTTTTACTTGGCTTAGTTTCTAGGAATTCAAATGCCCTATACCGGCTTGTTAAAAATTCTTTGAACTGTTCAAATGTAGGCAGCTTATCTGAATCAGTGTTGCTAGTTACCTTTAGTTCCCAATCCTTTCTAGTGTCTGAATCTAGTTTTAATGTTATGATATGAATGATCAAAATATCCCATGAAGTTATATCAATATCTAAATTAGAAAGTGCATTTAGGCAGTCGGATGTCATATCCATTAATTCCTTTAAGGCACTAGCTGACTCTTGTACTATGTTCTTTTGACTGAGCAATGTTTTTAAAATACAGTGAGATAAATATTTCTTATTGTTATACCTGGTCTCTAACTGAGTCCAGCATCTGTCATAATTTGATTCCGATATTGGTATATGCCGTAAGAGCTGCTCAGCTTCCCCAGACAAATAACTTTTTCAATAGTGTAACTTTTGCACTTTATCAATAGTGCTATTTTTATGTATTGCCGATACAAACAAATCTCGGAAAGTCGGCCATTCCGTATATTTCCCCGAAAATGTTGGTATAGTGATTCTAGGCAAATTTATGTATGTGCCTTTACCTTCGGAAACATTATTTGATGATGACCCCGCAACCGGAGAAACATCACTACCCTTAATGTTATTTAATGTAGTTTTTAACTCGCATGTAAAATCCAGATATAATTCTTCAGTATTAAAATAAATTTCGTTTACAGTGTTGGCTGAAGATACCAAATCCTTAGGTTCAAAATCCTTCACAATTTGTGTATGTGTTAAACTAAATTGCGCCCACAACTCTTCAACAACTTCTAACCTGGATTCTAAATATTGTTTGGTAATCCTATCCTTTGGCGACTTTTTATAATTACTTTTCGCTCTTAACAACCGAGTGTGAATATCATTCTGTACATTAACATGTGATTGCAAAGACATTTTGAAGTTAGTAATCCAAACACTTTGTTTAAAAAATATCTGCAAGTCCAAAAAAAATATCGAAAAATTTTACAAGTCAATGTAAACGATGAAATTTTTGTAAGTCTCTGATAATAAGTTTCGAAAAATTTTACAAGTCCAAAAGTTGTCGCAAATTTTATAAGTCCAAAAAATTTTCGATAATTTTCGAAAAATTTCTTTGTTTACAAAGAAATTTTTCCAAGTCTTTGACACAAAAATTTACAAAAAATCGGGCATAGGTCTAAACATGCACACATGAAATTATTCTAAGTCCTAAATTTACTAGTCCAAAGTTAAGTTTAAATCTTCTAGGCAATAAAGTTCACTTTTGCTTGACACATAAGAAATCACAAAGTACTCACGATTTTCGGCACTATCACTCACTTCCTTACGACCTTAGTTGTCTGCCAGCTTGCTTGCTGCTGATAGGTACTCCTTCCTCCGTACCTCCCGCAACTGGGTCCGGTACTGCTCTCTCCCTCTCTCACCATCCAAGATCACCCAGCAGGAGTGTATGGGGTTGATGTTTCTCCGTCCAATTAGGAGAACACACCTGGTTTAGCTGGACTGGATAGTCCTAGGCAGTCTAGCCACTTCCGGTTCGAAGGACCATGAATAACCCTCGCTATAGTGGGAGTTAGACACCGGGGGTTGAAGATTTATAAAAGATTACAATATTCACTAATTTCTTGTTGTATATTCATAGATGTAATGATTACAGCGTAGAAGACAAGTGGCTTAGAAGTTAACAAGACTGTCGGGGATGTCGCGACGCCCCCGCAAGGGGGCGTGGCGAGCGGGGTCGGGGCGTCGCCCCTCGCCCGCGGATGCGTCACGGTGGCCCGCTAAAACGGGCCCCTCGGTGTGTTCGCCTTGAACGGCTTCGGGGAATTGACGCACGCAAAGTGCGTCTGTGTGAATGGTTGCTATGAATTTTTCTGTAGGCGCGCCACGACGCTATGTACTATAGCGTCGCTTCTTCACGGCATCTCGGCGGTCTGTCCCCGCCAGGTGAGACCCCCAGTTGCCTGGGGGAGGCCCAACGAAGACGACCAGCGACGGAGATGCCGACTCGACGCTCCTACAGGTAGATATGTAGCTTTCCTCGCCCCGCTCACAGATCTAGCCGTTTACGGATTGAGGGATAAGCAGTCGTGTTTGTGTGAGCGGCTTGTATTGTAGTGTACCGCCGCTCAGTGTCAACGTGCTACGCGGCCCGCGTCGCGCTCGCACGTGTTGTGTAGGCGTCTGTTGAGTATAGGTTGTCTGTATTTAGTTACGCGGCATGCCTATATTAACCTAGAACACGCCGCGCAACAGATGTATGTGTACATCTGTAGAGTCTTATTATATCGAGTGAGCCGCGTGTAACCTGGGTGCGGCTTACTCGAGGCGTCAGTCCGGTGCGATGGGGTCACGTGTCCGCTACCAGGTCGCGGGGCAGGGGTCTCGCGTCAGGTGGGCGCGCGTGCAATGGCGCTATCTGCCTGACATGGGGCCAGGCAGATGCGTCAGCACGCGCGAACATCACCTTCGCGAGTCGCCTCACAAACTCGTCAAGGCTCTCCATCCGGAGGTCCCTGTGGAGCACATCGTTCCTCACAAAGGGAGGAGCGTCAACAATGGTCCGCAGCGCAAGATTTTGTTGCGCGCGGAGCAGCTTGCGGCTCGACTCCCTTGTGAGGGCGAACCACGCTGGGGCGGCGTACGTCAAAATTGGGCGTACATACGCTTTGTACACGCCCAATTTGACGCGCGCCGGGATGCGGGAGGAGAGCACGGGCCTGAGGAGGTTGCGGGTGACCCTGCCCTGCGCGGCGACATTGCGAACATGGGGCCCCATCGTGAGGCGGCGGTCGATGGTCACACCTAGGTACTTGACCCGGGGCGACCAATCGACGTCGACTCCATGTAGCTTCAAAGGTGGTGGGAGAGGCGCCGATCCAGTGACCATTGCCTGCGTCTTACTCACGTTAACCGTTAGCCGCCACTTCGACAGCCAATCGGGGAGCAGGTCGAGGGCGCGCTGCATTTTGACCGCCGCGTACTTCGCATTAAGCGAGTTAACGATGTACGCGGCGTCGTCGGCATACAGCGCGAGCGTCGCCTCTGGAGTGGTGGGGATGTCGTCGGTGTAACGTGAGTAACACGCCGGCGAGAGGCAGCTGCCCTGGGGCACGCCAGCCATCACCAAGCGGGCGCCGGATAGCGCCCCGTCGACCACCACCTTGAAGCTCCTGTGGGACAGAAAAGAGGAGACCACCCTTACAACGCGACGGGGCGCGTCGGACGTGGCCAACTTATATATAAGGCCGTCGTGCCATACACGGTCGAAGGCCTTCTCCATGTCGAGGAATACTGCCACCGAGTATTCCTTTTTATTTAGCGCAGTTGTTAGGAGGTGCAGTACCCTCGACAACTGAAGCGTCGTGCTATGCTCCGCCCTGAACCCAAACTGCTCCGGGCGTGGGGCAATATGATGTTGTAGGTGTCGCAGCAGGAGTACTTCAAACACCTTGGAGACCGTCGGCAAGAGTGTGATCGGCCGATAGCTCTCCGGCTTCGCTATGTTCTTCCCCGCCTTGGGCAGCATTATGACGCGCCCCTCCTTCCACGAGGTGGGAAAGACCCCCGTGCGCAGTATCGCCGTAAACAGGCGCGCCAGCGCCGCTACCGTACGGAACGGCAGATGGCGCAGCACTGTGTTGGTGATACCGTCAGCACTGGGGGCCTTCCTGGGCTTCGTCCTTAGGATGGCGCGTCTAACTGCGCCAGGCGAGAAGAAGATAGGGTCCTCCTCTGGAGCTATCGGCGTTGCGAAATAGTCTCCTAGGTGCTTCTCGACTGCTGCGACATGCTCCATGTCGGCGGTCGGGTTAGGGCGGAACTGACGCTCCAGGTGCTCGGCGAAGACCTCCGCCCGGTCCTCCGCTATATACTTAAGCGCCCCGTCGCTGTTGAGTAGAGGGCGCACCGGGGCTGGGGTATTCGTCAGCTGGCGGCACAACTTGTGTACAGACGGCCAGCTGTCCGCGGCTGCGTCTATTCTCTCTTCCCAGCCCGCGGCGGTATGGGCCGATAGCTCGGCCTTTACCTTCTCCGCGAGACGGTTTAGTTGCGTCTTTAGGGTCGGGCATCGTAGTTGTTGCCACTGCTTGCGAAGACGCCTTTTCACGGCGATCATAGCATTAATATGCGCCGGCAAGGGCGGCAATAGCCCTCTCCCTTGCGGCTGCACTGCGGTCGCCGTTTCTAGGGCGCCCTGTATGCAAGCAGTGACGTCATCCGCCGCTTGCTCTACGTCCGCGGAGGAAACAATAGGCCGAGTCGGCGGCGTGGTGGTCTCTATCTTTTCTGTGAATGCCATCCAGTCGGTGATTCAACGTGGCGCTAATGGCTGCAGTCGGGCCGGCGCTTCCGATAAGACGACGAGCACCGGTTGGTGGTCCGACTGTAGCTCGTCGTCTATCACTTGCTGCGTGATCTGGCAGCGTAGCCCTCTGTGTACTAGAGATGTGTCCCTCACTCATGAGGTGCCTCGTTTGAGGTACTCGTGATCGCAAATTGAAAGAGTTACTCGAATTTCAACATTGAACCAACTCACTCGTTCACTCGTCCTCACTTAAAAATTGACATTGACATTATTGACGCGAGTACTCGCGAGTGAGTATTGAGTGAGCTTAGTGAGTGAATGAACCGACTTTCATAATTCGGCTCGTGAGGTGAATACATCGACGTACGACTCCTCGCCTCAAATGAGGGGTACCTCTTGAGGACCTCGCGAGGTAAAATGAAGTACTCCCTCAACCTCATATAAAAATGATGAGTTACCCATCACTACTGTGTACCGCGATGTCCAGCACGTCTGGCATCTTCAGGACTGCATCTGGGTAGTGGGTGGGCGTCTCTGGTCCAGACACCGAGTACCCGAAGGCTTCCGCCGATTTTTAACAAGATTTTTAAATTCTAAGAGCTTATATTATCGGCGGAAAATCTTGACACCGCGATTCACAAATCGATCGAAATCGTACAACGCCATCTAGTGACGAGTTAGTAAACAAAAATTACGAACATTTGACACTATGATCGCGGTTTAATCAGATATGGTCTCTGTACGGCTAAACAACTCGTGTGAGACAACAAACACACACTCGTATTTTAATACCCCTCATCATGCAACAGTTTCATAAACTACTAATAACTACTCTCATAACGTAATATTCGAATTATAAACTTCAAAACGAGTTTATATTGAAATACCTACCTAAAACAATTTTTTTCTATTACGGTACAGGGCAAATGCAAGAAGTTAATATCACCAAGGAGTTTCCATCAACTTTTGTAATGGAACGTTAGCGGGGAACAGCAGCACCGCTCAAGAGCATGCGCGGTGATGTGCTGGGTGCAGGCGCCATTCATACGTTTTGTTGTACCTACTGAATTTCTTGGGATTTTTATATTCTTGATCTTTAACTTTGATCGTTTATTTAGTAGGTTCAATCCCAATGTATGAGAGTAATGTAGTGTATGAAACTGCACATAAATAGGTAATAAAACACACGTCTGATACTATTAAAAACCGAGCCGTGGGCGAGGTTTTTAAACACACACTCGAATTTTAATAGATACCCCTCATTATGCAGCAGTTTCATAAACTACTATTTTATCACATTTATTCAAAAAGAGCTAGTTTATACTTCGTAAACTGGGACTAAAATACGTTTGTAATCCCTGGGATATGGATTAAAAGTGATTTGAATTTGAAATTCGGATATCGTTACTAAAAGTTTCAATCACCAAAGAGATCAATCACAAACATTGTATGAACAAGTATGAACAACAGGCTGGCAAGAGAGAGAGAAAATGTGAAATTGATCAAAATGTTGCGATTTAAAAAAAACAAATCTGTATGTCTGTCGTTTCATCGTTTTCGACGGTGCTAAAACCGATAGTTAGGTTCGCGTTTTTATCTATTCAAAAAATATAAACAGTGACATTTTAGTACCAATAAGTTATTGAAAGTACAGTCAATAATGCAACTCACGTGGACAAATGTTTTTGCCACACCCAACATTCACTTCCATACATAAGCGTAGGCACCAGAACCCCATTGTCAACAACCAGTCGAGCCTTTTTCAGGACATCAACTGGTTGGTCACAATCGCATGTATAGCACTATTCACTTAATTTCCCGCATTTACTCTCCTTTCCACATCTTCATCAATCTTTCCATCCCTTAGGGTAAGGAAGGGTATTGCCGGTCACTTAAGCAAAAAGGACTACAATTCAGTGAAAAATCAACATTTATTTAAGAAACTCTTATGAAACATAACTAAAACTTAAGGTATTATTCTAACATAATCACAACCATGGAGATCAATATTAATTCCAAATAAGACACAACCAACTCTTAAAAAAAAAATGGTTTTGACTGGTACTGTCCAACATGGCAGACAATACCAGTCGGCAGGTTGGCAAAACCGGTCAAACTTTTAGCGGCACAAGTCGCACACGTAGCCTTCGGAAGACTCAACCAGAGCACTCAGCATGAGCCCACACTGTACGCACCTGTACTAAAGCTCGTTGTTCCGGCCATAGTCGTCACATAACATGCATCTGTTCTCCAGATCTTCGACATCAGTATCATCATCATCATCATCGCGTACGTCAGTCATTTCGATTTCGGAGTCTGATGCACTCTGATCCTTATTCTCATATTGGAGAACTCTCTGTTTCACCTTTCTGACATTATTAAATTTAACTGGTTTTCTTTTTGTTGCTTTTTTTGCCCTTTCTGCTTCTTGATCTTTCGTGAAGACTGGATTTCGACCCATAGCTGGTAATTCACTATTCTTCTTTTTCAGTCTTTCTTGTAGGGTTGAGAATGAGATGACATTACTCTTATCGGTGTTCCTTCTTCGACAAGTTTTAATGCCCTACTCAAATAATTTTGTCTCCATTTCACCTTCAATCTTTTGTTCCTACTTCGAGACCCCGACACCCTAAAAAAAAAAATATATACGTTTTAACGTAAAAGGTCAAAAATATAATCTACTTGCAAACATAACTTGCGGTTAATACCGCTCAGCATGACCGGCGTTAGCCACCCGTATACTTTTCTGGTTAATAATAATTTTAACAAAAACCTGTAGCAAAATGCTTGAAATCTATGATTACATGGGTAGATAGATAACTACACGACAATAAATAACACTGACAATGAATGAAACATGAAAATTAAGACACTCACCTCTTATGTTCCGTGGCCAAAAAATTACGAAAAAAGTGGCGCGAAACAAATTGACGCGCAGTTCTCCCTGACGCGTGCTCGGAACTGAGCGGGGTCCGGTGCGTCGCCGTGGGGCACACTCACGCCACCCTCAATAAATGTGTGTGTGCGCAAAACGCTGTTATTTGGAAGATAGTGCGGGGACCGGCATTGTCGCCTGACCGCGGATACCCTCCTTTACCCTATATACTGAATCCCCAAATATACAAACTCACTTACCTGCTCCACACTTATCATTTATTTTCACATCACACACTGATACATCCTCTTCTCTTTCAAACACCATAACCTGGCGCTTTCGCCGAATAATTTCGAAAAGAGTTTTTCTTTAGGTAATCTTAGTCCTCTACCTTTATACATGGTCTAAATCTAGTCACAATCAATGCCTAGTGCAGTGCTACAAGGATCTTTTGGCGCTCGATTGACTTTGACCCTGTTAGTGAGCAAGGGCGTCTCCAGCCTAAGGCCCAGGGCGGGGGCAAGTTGATATCTAGGGAAGATGGGAAAAGTATGATTTGTAGGTTCAGTCAAGAGTCAAGAGCACATGAAGTCTACACTTCTTACCTCTAAGGCGCGCAATTAAATTGACGCTGGTGGACATTTTGTTTTTTGACAATTCAGTTTCAACTCGGTAGTCCCGTTATGAGCTGAGAAAACCTTTCAAATGACAACTGCCGTACCACGGCAGCCGTCAAGTCATAGTCAAATGACAGTTGCTGTGCTACGGCCGGTCGATAAAGGTCCAACTATATTGCGATTATCTATGAAACTGAGCGCCCTATCTGTATCGTTTTTGTGGTATTGTGAGCATGAAAGACAGCTCTGTCTTTCATGCTCACAATACCACCATAAAACATGCTATGCTATCAACATTTAAAGCATCAAAACGAATGCATGGCACTCGGGAAGTAACTTCCGGATATTGCAAAAAAAATGGCGGCTATTCGCAGATGTTGCGAATTTATATATATTTTTTTTTATTTCTCAAATAAATCATAAAAATAGAACAGCTTTTAATAGAGAGCTAATTTAATGTATATATGTTATTAAAATTTATAAATAATTATGAAACAAAGAGTTTCTTTGTTTATAAAAAAAAATTGTGAGTCGGAACCATCGTGGTCAAGTGGTTTTTGTTTATGATGTTAAGTGGTATTAATTAATCTAGTTGAACATTTAAGCGTTTGTAACACTTAGATAATCCCACAAACTTGCAACTTATCTCTCAACTTTAAACAACTTTGACATGTTTACAATAATTATAGAGTGTTGAGTGAGTCGGGTTGGCGCCGTGAAATTTCAATTCGTTATTTGGACATATTTTTTAATGGTTTTATGTTATAATATTGTTCTTTCTTAATGGAAGGACAATAATCTTCGTAGAAAAATGATTTTCTAATGTAAAAATATGCAGAATTTTTGTATTTATGTTCTTGAATGAGAAAAATGGATGAAAATAACAAAACTTTTTTTTTGTGTAAACAGGCTCGTTTTATTGTAAACCACATTTTTATAAGTCTTAATGAGGATCTGTACTGCCATTTTATCACGATAGGTGGCGCATCGTCGACATGGCCATTGAAAGCTGTCAATTCCATACATTTTGTAACCTATCATTCAGTAAATTTAAATTTTCTTGTAATATGCTTAAGTGTGCTGTACCAGGATGTACTAAACTACTAACCCCGGTGTTCATTAATTTCCTAAAGATACTACGCTAAAAAAGTGGGAAACTAAAAGAGTACAACTAAAAGTAACTTTGACTATGTTGATTGGTAAACTTCGACAATGTGGTGGATTTCTGGTGGAGCTATTAAGGTCTTGATAAAGTTCTACAGCAATAACGTCAAGTGCTTGTCTTTCAGAAGCTGAGGGCTTTGATTGCCGAAATTAAAATTTCGGTCATAGGTAACCTAAAAAAATAAAGGATACCATTTATAATTAAAGTAATGTTGTCTCAATTTTTGTAAATTTTCCTACCATGAGTCAAGTGAGAATTAACACGTTACAACTAAAAAATTATCCAAATCTAGAGCCTACCACTGATGAAAAATAAACCTAACCTAAAAATTAAAGAATACCATTTTTTATTAAATTAGTGTTCTCTCAATTTTCGTAAATTTTCCTACTATGAGTCAAGTAAGAATTAACACGTTAAAACAAAAAAAATATCCAAATCTAAAGCCTAGCACTGATGAAAAATATTTTATTAGATAAAAGTCTACTTCTCAATAACATCTGATTTCTTTCTAGTAATCCTTGCTTCTCGTTTGTTTAGTCCGTCTTTCAATTCTTTACGCTTCCAGGAACAATACATGTTAGCAATAACGATGCTGGATCGGTTTCGACACAAAAAAAACAAAAATCATTGATGTAAACAAAGCGAAAATGATTTGACATCGGCCATCCCGCCGCTGGCGACATCTGCGTTGAGCTTTGCGCGTGGATCCCCATTGGAAATATTGTACAGATTACGAAACAGTTATTGTTTTATACGGGTTTCATAATAAAATAGCGAGAAATCGGGGTTTTATCGCAAGCAAACCCAAAAAGAGCGTGGCCACGTCAAGGTCACGATCAGACTTTTTTTTTATGCGTTTTGACAGCTGACTGTCAAAGGGTATCCATTTTCAATGCATGGATTGGAAACGGACCTTTCAGGTTGTTTTTTCCCAAAACTAAGCTAAAACCTAATAGGTATTATGACTGGGCATACCACCAACACATAGATACGTATTACGTTCCCGGACTCCGGATTAGACCCCGTTTAGAAGATATGGAACTTAAAAAAACAAATAAAGCTTCGTGCAGGGTAGCGCGACGCGATACCGGTCATTACTATACCGTGAAGTTATCTTAGACATTGTATTGTTCGAGTCGCGTCGCACCGTCGCGTCGCGCTAGTCTGCGCGAGGCTTAAGGGTCGTCAAAATAAATAAAATTGGCTTTATAGATATGTAGTGTCTTTACATTAAAATGCCTTGTATTTGTCAATTTTTTTTGGATCTCTAGGGTTGGGCAGTTGCCCCCTTTGCCCCCCTTGGCGACGCCCTTGTTCCTATTTCAATTTGTCCCGGTATTTATTAGATTTGCAGACTGTAGTATAGACCAACTTTTAGTAAGTACTTATAGAAAATTTTCTCATGGGAATGTTGATTTGCTGTTATTTATATTTTGATTGTACGGAAAATATACGAAAGCTAAACACAGTACTCACCAAAAAAAATCTGATTAATATGGTGATATTGATGAATGTGGACCCAGTAATTATTTTTTCAATCACTAGGGCCCCCCCTGGCGACGCCCTTGTTAGTGAGGCTGTTAAGGGCGCTGTTGGTAATATTTTTGCAATTTGTTAAAAACAAGATGGCGGCGTTAGTTCTCGCGCCAAACGTTTTGCAGATATGTAGTTTATTACGACGCGATGGAATGTAATATATCAGAGTTCAATATTTAATCCAATTTTAACATATTCTAATATAAATTTAATGAATCTACTTATTTTATTTATTGCAATCAATTTAGTTTATAGTCTCAAGTATTCAAACTGTGTTATAATTAATTGTGTTATTATTTGCACATAAATAAGTGCATGCTGTGCTTTTCTTTAAGATAAGGAGCACTAATACTAAGTTTACCATGTACAAATTGTTAAGTAATAGTGTTATCACTGTTGAAGAGTCCTATAAATAAATACTATTAAAACCAATGTTTAACTTTTTCGTTTTATTTAATTAATAATACACATCTTTATCCAATTATTCGCCTATTTACATAATATTATTAAAAAGTACTAGAGTAATAAAATAATAAATTGATGTGCAGAAAGCATATTTCCATATCTATTAGAAGTTCATTTCAAGTTCGTTTATTCATAAACAGATTGAGTTTTAACAGCTATTCTAACTATTCAGAGCGTTTATTCTGAAAGTGGGCAACGCCGCAAGATGTCAAATATTTCGCTGTTTTGATTAATTTGGCAATGGGTGTATGGAAATATGAAATGTGGCTAACTAACGAACTAGAATATTAATGATGAATTGCAATTATTACCCGGAATTTGATGTTGTAACCGTTTTAGGTGTAAAAAAGCCATTTGGACAGTTTCCAAATACTTTTTTTTACATCTAAAACTAAATATTCGGCGTTACGGTATTAATTATTGCATTTCATAATCAATATTTTAGTTCACTAGTTAGCCACATTTCATAGTTCCATACAGTAATAATGCCAAATTAATTAAAACAGGTAAATATTTGACCGCTATTTGCGACGTTGCCTACTTTTGGATAAGCGCTTAAGACTACCAGAAACGGAGAAATCGATCAGCTCAGACGGATCTGAGCCAAGTCGATCTGGAACAGATGCGTGCAAAAACATGAAACGATCACATCAGTTCGAACGATTCACTTTAGGGAGTGGTTGCACCATAAGTGAATTCGATTCGTTTTTCTCCACCAGCTTAAGCGCCAACTGAAGGATACTGGGCCCGCACCCTAATTGCGTAACACACGATCAATCACAATCTGAATCATTTTGAAGGATATTGCTAATCCATTGCTTATGTTCGAAAAATTTGTCGGCTCAACAACGTAAATAACGCAATGATGAATGTTGTTAAACTGTCAAAATGAAACAGATTGTGATTGATCGTGTGTTACCTACGCAATTAGGGTGCCGGTCAGTTTATCCAATCTGACCGATCGCTTTGGCCGTCGTTAGTAGATCTTGATCGATCTCGATACTGTTCTGTGAAACACTCCTAATTCACTAAAGACCGTAATGTTACACCGTGCCGTAATGCTGCGCTCCGCTCCGCCTTGATGGAATGACAGCTTTTCCAGCAAGTCCAGCACGTCCAGCACGGCTACTAGAATAATCCCTGTTATGACTGAGAATAAAATCACTCGGTAAGAATACAATATCGTACAATACTTGCGAGTATTGTACGATATTAGTTAAAAAAATTGTGTGTGTACCAAAATGTATTAATTGATGGATGGATGTATCCGTAAAGCGTCGAATCGAAAATTATAGATAATCACAAATTGAAAAAACAACAGTTACAGCAATCTACACAAAATTAAACGACTTCTGATGTCCTATAAAGTAAAAATTATATAGTTCAGTATTTTTTTACAATAATTATGTAATAGACTTATACCAGTGGATAACTCCCTCCTAAAATAAAATTATCTATTACCAAAATATTTACATCAACAAAACAGCAAAATTAAATAACTAGTTCACTTATTTACTTTATGTCATGTGAAAACTTAAATATACATCACGTAATTATCATAGCAACATACCAATATTTTATTAATCATATTATTTATTACTTTAACAGATAACATTGAAATATCACATGATGAAATGTTTTAACACAATAACGCATGATAATGCCAAAATGAAATACCATAGCTTTATAAATAAAAATACGTCTTCATCGTTACAGTTACAAATTATATTAATATTCTTTTAAGGAACAAACAATAAAACGTACATTAAAAAAAACAAACTGTAGCTGAAAGAAATACGTGGCAATAATTTACAATATTGTGTAAGACAATAATTATTATGAACACTAAATCGTCATATAAAATCACAGCTTCTATTGGTGTCATTGAGCGCTAATTTGCTTAAATGAGGATATATTATTGGGATAATTTTAAGTACACCTATTTATTTATTGAAAGGCACTAAGACCCTAATCTACAATAAAATTTCTGTACATGGTATTGAATTTGAGTTTGTTATTATTTTTTATGTACTTATAGCGTTCAGGCAACATTTGACGCACGACTAGCCGATATTTATGTACAATTAATTTAAAACTTATATAGTACAGCCAGATAATAACTTTTTTAGGAATTTAATGGAATAATATGAAAAATGAGCTCTTACTACATTAAATGCAATTTTACTCAATGAAATACTTATTTACATGACTAAATTAATATTATGGAAAACCTATTTGGAAAGAACTCTCAAGTGTAAACTGCACCTTATTATTGAAAATATAATTAAGTATTAAAAATATAACAAATATTTACTTTTCTGAATTTCATGCTCATTAGATGACTATTAGGAATTATATTATAATTTTATCAAAATAGCCTTCTATCGGTTTCTATAAGTGCGTTTCCACTAAAGCGGGGACGTGCATAAATCAACCAAGCACATTGGTTGAAATTCACATCACGTACCTCGTCTCGTCTGTGATTGGTCGATTCCCGCGCGACTCTGCTTTAATGGAAGCGCACCCTAATGGTCATCTATTTCTTATACATTTAAAAAGATGATATTTTTATAGCATTAACCAAGTTTGTGTCACACCGTTTCGTTTTTTAAAAATAAGTACAACAATTATTTCCAAAAACAATGACTGACAAGACTTGTCGATTCATTACATAAAGTCAGGAGAATTAATTGTAAAACAATTTGACTACCTTAAATTGTCCTTATATTCAAATTACAACTGCCACTCTTTGAAAGTTATGAAATGGCAAATTGACGTAGGGGTCAATTTGCTTAACAATTAATTTCCTTCTTGAGTGTACAAGAAGAGGACTGCCTGAGCATAATAGCTGCATAATACTTTTATGTTTTAATTTTATCATTTACATATAATACAATCAATCGCACGTTTATGGTAACATAACAGCGTCTCAGATGAATGCAGATGGGACACTCCGCATTTTAGTTATGAAGCTACAAGTAGGTACGCGACGGGTTTGACTTATGGAATTCTATACTCTGTACTAATCTGTGACAGCGCTTTGAATTCGAAGCATTAAGGGAGGTTTTCTTTGTTCAGTATTTATATCTTTATTTGCATTCCATAATGTAGGTAAGTATAAAGGTGTTAACGTGCGTTTGACCGGGTTTTTGTATTAGGTATATGTATCATGGTCGTATTGTCCTCACTAATTGAATGAGGAGTGTCGGTTCCCGCTGCAGTTCATGCAAATGGTAGAGAATAGCCTGTAGGTACTGCACTGTACTAAAGAAATCGTATTGCATCTAAACTTTGTTGCAGGTCTATGTAGATTATTAAAATATTCAGGTCTTTGATGTATACATAATTCCACACGCAATAAAGATACGCCGTAACATGGTAAGTTATTGAGATAGAACTTTACGGCGAAAACAGAAAGACGAGTAAGAATCCCAGCTAAATCGAGAGCTTTAATAAAAAAGCAAAACCAATAAAAAGTAGATTTAAGCCGTGCGCACTTTGGACGCATTTTTATACGAATTTACTCGTGCGAACACATACGAACACGCACGAACGATCCCGATCTTCCAAATAATAAGTGAGCGAGCGCTGAGTGCGAGTTAGTCGTATGCATACATACGTGTAGTTCCGACATCCGAAAACAATCCGAACTTTCAATGCGATATCACCGTTTATCACGATATTCACGGTATTCAGTGTGCGCACTCAATTCGTACGACCACACTCATACATTTACGAACGATACAAATTTGTGTCCAAAGTAGACGCGGCCTTAGGCCCGCTTGCACGACGAATGACTAAATACGTTTAACGCTAAACATGTTTAACCTATTGACCGTTTGGTTTTATACCAATTCCCGTGCCTCCAGCGTCCAGCTAATAAATCGACAAATAAATATTGACGTGCAATGAATTAAAAAACGAACCCTATGTATCTCTATGTCCCTATGTATTTTACTGCGTTTACATAAATAATAAAATAAATAACATAGGTACTCAGTCGTATAAATACGACTGAGGCTGCTCGGGCACGAAAAAATTTAATTTAGCTGTCATCTTCAAACGAGTGATAGAAACACAAAGATTATATAAATTCGTTTAGCGCTAAACATTTTTAGTAAAAATTAATTTTCTTAAAAGTAGAGTTCATTTTTTTTTTTTTTGACTACGTTGTTCTATTGCTCATCATCCTGCATGCCCCGATGTCTCGTCTCAATCACTCCTATATATTGACTGATAAAATACATTAATCGAACTATTTAAACCATCACAATTTATTTGTGTATGATTCTATAAAGTCAATTTCAGTCATATAATTTTAACTGCTACAAGTTTAAACGTCGGCTTGTTTACCAATAAACCTATTGTTCAATATAATTCGGAACATATGTACATTCAATACCGAGGAAGAAACCAACCATCATTTAAAAACTCCGCAATCCTCGCTAATAACATAAATAACCTCCACACGACAGGTCAGACAAATTCTTGCATAAAATTAATGCGAAAAATGTGAACACGTGTGTAATAATTAACTCTTCAAAAATACTCAGAAACAAATATGTTTGTCATAGTTGGAACTCGATATTTGTTAGGTGTTTTCTCTTCTGAAAACTAGTTTACCTACACTGAATGCCTTGTTAACAACTAGAATATAATGCCTGTAAAAAAAACCGGACAATTGGACTCGCACAGTTGAATTCGCTTGGTGAGGTTCCGTACGATAAATTTGTTATCTACCATGATTTTTATCCCAAGAACATCATTTTAGTTGAAAAACATGTTCTCCCATACATTCCAACTGCAAAATTGTAAGTTTGTACGCACAATATTGAGAGATTTACCATGTTATTTACCATAGACTTCTCCAAAAGTTTTCCTGTAATCTTTAATTACAGAACCATTCACATTAAAAAACAAATTTGGCTCAGTATTTTCGGAGATAATGGGGACGGACGGCCAATTTTCATAAATTTTCTTAAATATATTTATTTTAAAAGAATAATAAACAATTGAGGTGTATACGAGTTTCCAGCTTATTATCTGCCGTTCCGAGGTTTACCCTCTTTTTACGCTAATTTGACTGGACTAATTCGAAATTCATTTATTAACGTTACAGTTTAGGTCACAGAAATTCATATGTGTACCAAACTTCAACTAAATTGGTCCAGTAGATTAAGAGGAAATTGGCTGTGACAGACAGACAGACACAAGAGTGATGCTATAAGGGTTCTGTTTTTTCATTCAGACGTACGGAACCCTAAAAATATATTCAAACAAATAACGATGGGCCATCTTCTATGGTACGTGGGCCCGTGTTGTAGCACTTTCTTACCTACCTTATGATGAAGATCACTTTATGCACAATATAAATATGGACAGTATGGAAATTAGGCCTATTTGTTGAAATAATTACCTACGCTCCATTTTTAGGGTTCCGTAGTCAACAAGGAACCCTTATAGTTTCGCCGTGTCTGTCTGTCTGTCCAGGGCTTAGCTCAGAGACTCTTAGTGCGGATATCACCAATGAAATTGAACGGGTTCAGCACATCTAAACGCGTTCAAGAGCTGTCAGTGTACAATATTCCATAACAATTTTGACACTGACAGCTCTAGAACGCGTTTTAGAATTGCTGATCGCGTTCTGTTTCATTGATGAACTCAGCCCTTAGTATTTGAGAGCTGTAATTTGGCATGGATAAACATATTAATCACGCCGACAGTGGTAAAATAAAATCAGTTAAGAGGTTAGTGCTGCCATAGAATAAAATGTTGATATTATTCAGATCTTCATTTTAAGACAGGTAAGAAAGTGCTACAACAGTGGACCAATTCTGCCCGTTATTCTTTTATCTAACATTCGGCTACTAGAACATTGTAATTGTAACAAAGGCATTCAGTAACTAGTTTTAAGCAGAGAAAATGCATTCTAATTTAAAACGGAGTCAAATCTAATCAATCTACAAAGTGAGTTTATCACAAATATCATTATGGCAGCTACGCTAACTAAAAACGATTTGGTGCGTAGAAATCCATGAAATAATAATCCGTTTTAATACGCTAAGAAAAAAGGAATTTTGTCTAACTTTAAAAGAAACCTAGATCACAGAGATTGTTACGGGAGGAAACGTCGACTACGGCACTAGTTTGTAAAAAAAAACTGACACGTAACAGTTCTTTAATCTTTTCGTCAATGTTTTTAAGCAATTTTTTCGATTAGGTAGGTATAGCCAAAAAAAAACATTTTACAAAAATTCATCTATGCAATGAACCTTTAAAAACTTTAGATTTCTTTACATTAAATCGTGTTTCCCTATCAGTTGGCATAGCTGCCGCATTGATCCTTGTTCAAAAACTCTTTCAGCATATTATTGAAAAGATGTAAAAAAAATAGAGCAAATTGGAAAAATCACACTAGACCTCCTCGAAGCCAAAAAAACTTGCTGGCACTGTTCCAGAATTTAAAACATATCACTTTTTTTACTTGAATACCTATATATATTTAATCATAGGACAATTACCACAGATTAATACAGGATGGTTCACTCCACATTTTAGATATGAAGCTACAAGTAGGCGGCGGGCTTGTCTTGTCGGGCCAATTCAGTGAGCGTAACGCAGTCAGAGAGTTACGCGATAGAAAGAGAGCCAACTTCTAGGTGAATTTAATTGTAGGTTATTAGCGCTGTGCAACCTGAATTGCACTTTATTGTGTTGTAGCAAGAGTCGCTGTCATTTCAAAGATTTTGCGGCGTGAACCAACTGTTTTCAGCTGTGCAGTTACACAATAAAACGACATCTTTTTTTGTGAGATTCAAAACAAAGCAGATTCTAATATTGAAAAAAAAAAACAATCTGTTTTTAGATTTCAGAGAAGTAACATAACATCACGCCTATATTGAAGAATTATGTAGAAATGTATCCATAGTAGAGAAATGAAATGATGATTTCAGAGAAATGCTTAATAAAAAAAGAAACTTATAGTTTCAAACTCTAAGAGTGAATTATTTTAATATTATTGAATATATAGTACAGTCACCAACACAAATACATTAATATGGAGCGTTCGGCAATAATATCTCATTTGATGGTGCATTCATTCATATCTGTTCTCAAGAAGACAGCAAGTATCTGTGATAATGAAGCTTCAAGAAGATGTGTCACCGCTCAGAATGGATAAATATTCGACATGTCTTGCGTTATAAATATCTGCCTACTTAGTTCAGTTTAGAAGAATGTGATACCATGTTGTTATCAAAATATCTGACATTTTCTTACATATGACAATCGGTGACGCTCTAATGCAAAAATATGCGACATTCCACAGGAAGCATAACCTTTTTGGGCCCAATGCGGTATCCTATATTTTGCGGTGCTTGTCTCATCATATAGTTTTTGTATTTCTTCGATGACACATTTGTGCCGCTACTTTTATATATGCCTTCCACAGATGATCCCATATATGTGCTGGCTTCTTCTTGAGAACAGATAAAAATGAATGCCCCATGAAATCAGATATTACTGCCGAACTGTCCATTGTAATATATTTATGTTCGTGACGGTAGACAGTAGAGCTGTACACGCTTAGGTACTATAATGTCGGCGATTTTTTATTTTAGATACAAGATTGCAAATTTTTAAAGCAGGGCCTAGCTTTAAGCCCATGTATTTCATCATCATGTCAGAGTTTAACAATAACAATGCTTTGCCATCTATTTCCTGTAACAAAACAAAAAGTCAAATTAGAATGCTTTAAAAAAAAAAAAAAACCAGAAGTAATTTCTGTGGGTTTTAATTTCATCCGTCATGGAATTCATGGATTGAAACGTAGTACTCAAGTGTGTCTTGCAGGTGTTTTACAAAGGTTAATGTTATCCATGCAAACTACGTAACCACGCCAAATTCAATGTTTTATAGCACCATAATAGCAAAGGCAACTCTTAGGAACGAGTCTATTTTGTCCCGGCGCACTGTGGGCTGAAAATCGGCTTTCATAGACTTAGGGATTTCAATTTGTTATGCCGGGTTTTTTGCCGTAAATCGCTTCTATTGTTTATTAATTTATACAAAAATAACAACCGAGTCAATTCTGCACAAAAACGAAGGAATAATATTTTTTTTACGAAAAAATTGGAACAAGCTAGTATGAAAAATCGAATTCTCTCTTAAACGGCAAGGAAAACCGTAATATCCTTACATCCTTATACTTAGGTTATAGTACTAGTTATTTATGATTTTTTGTCATACTCCACATACCAGTTATCGCTGCCGATTTTAATTTTAAATCATCAAACATTTTTATTTATTTTTACATAGAAACGGTTCCTTTTAGTGTCTAAGTTAAAAACATCGTGAAGAATGTTATTGACCCAAATATTAAGAATATATAAAACAAGAAAAATATTTAAAAAATAGCTGTTTATTCTTTTTTATTCAATCAACATGTGTAACCGGATGCAGCTGAATACCAGCTCTCTCTTTATTATTGATAATTTAAATAAATCAGATGTTACAAAACTATTATTTAAGTACTATAAATACAATTATACAAAATATTATAAAAATTAATTTATGGAATTAATAACTAAACGTATTGGTACAATCAACTAACATAAATAACAAAAAAACATTAAATATTACAAATTTTCCTTATCTCCTTCCTTCACTCTCGTTGTCGGACTCCAATTCTGAGTCAGAATCCAGATTGGATATATCTAAAAACTCTAACTAAGTATCCTGAAACTGAAATCGAGAGTGTCAGAAAAAAAGCTCTGCTTTCTCTTGGCATCTAACGTAGGCCTTTGTGCACTTAGAAAAGGATCCGTAGAAACAACAAGCATATTTAGGATATCTTGCCTGCTTCTTTTCCGCGAATGATGTTCCCGGAACTTCCTAATATCTTTGTTTCGAGATTCTGAGGCTTCATCCGAGAGTCACAATCGGCAGAATATAATTTTTCTCGATTATGTCGACCCCGTGTATTAATCATTTATGTGCGGTTGACGACATTGTAGTACCAGCCGTATAACTCCACGTACTTTTCTACTGTTTTGCGGGCAAAATCTTTAAATTTGATTACGTCGATCTTCTCGCCAGATGTTATTGCTTGCAAAATCTCGGCAAATCTTTTAATTAGCTCTTTATCCAACCCGGTAATAGCTGCAGTTTTATTGGTAACCTCGGAAACCTTTTTGCGGCATTCCCGTCATTGCTACCAATGACGGGAATTCCGCAAGAAAGATTTTCGAGTTCCCGAGTCTTGTTTCACTATATCAATCAACAGATTGAGCTCATCTTTGAATTTATTTTGAATATTTTTTTTTCGTGTCAGTAACATTTCTTTGTGCTCATTACTTCTCGCTGCCCACCGTTTGAAGTCGAGCCTGTAGGCAATGTGTAACAAACATACCATGCTATTTATACGGGCGTATAGGGATGACAAGCCAAATTCGTATATGTCAGAACACACAGTCTTTGATGTTACTAAGCGGTTCATTTCTGTAGGTAGGTGGGGTGATGTTACTAAGCACAGGTAGCACGATGCATTTGATTTGACGTCAGAAAGGTACGTGCAGACTTTAGAGTTGATCCATTAGTTGATGAGTCACCCTGCTACTGCATACTATTACAACACTCTGTGTGGATAAGGGCCTTAATTTCATCATCCATTTGTATTTTGTGATCAATGACAACTGCTTCGTTCTCCTTTACAAAAGTAAACTGAACTGGACGACAATACAAAGCTGACCATGGTTTTGGGTTCGTCCATAAAGTATTATCTCATCTGTCAGTTTTAGTGGCACCAAGGAGGTCATGAAAATGTTTGAATCATCTTGGTCACCCTCCATTTTCTGTTTGTAGCGGCTTTGGTTGGAAGCAATTGGATATCAGCTTTAGCTGCTTATTTTGCACATCATCGGCCAAAGTCTTTGAAGGATCCTCGTCACCGTGATATCAAGTAGAGCTTGAAGTGTAATCCTAGTCGATGAATCCGTAACTGACACTGATTGCTTCAGAGGGTAGCAATCAAGCTTAGTTTGTTGAACTTTATAGTAGGATGGATAAATATCCTTAGTACCTTCCTGAATGGCAGCCTCTCGCAACGTAATATTGCCACTTTGACAGTTTTAGTAAAAGAAGCAATCCAAGCGCTTTCTCTGGTGTAAATATGACTGTTTTCACTGGTTTCTTAAACGTTATTAATTTTAACTGCTGCTTCAGGATTTTTCATCATATATTCGATCACAGATGCGATTTCCTCATACCCTTCCTCTTTTAAACGTGCTACAGCTGCATATGCCAATTCATCTTCTAGAATTTTCGCCTGTATGATCATCACATCTTTTCTTTTGCTGTTTGATTCCCAGATCTTTGAATGGTTTTCGGGACCTTTTTGTCATTGTTCTAACGGACGATGATGTCGACAGTTTTTGAGAGGGTGAGTGTGCTCTTGGTATCTCATAAACAGTTGGTTCTTGATTAACTAAAGTTTGCACACATCTTGGCCAATCAATATTTGCTTGCAGCCAATTTCCGTAGTCTTCTAAAATTATCAAGGAATCGTTTGAATATCTGCCACCTCTGTAAAGCAGCTCGCGTGAATCACCGACAAAATTCTTTGAGAGTTACTCGATCTTCGGCAGAAAGGCAATCGTCTATGCGGCATACAACTGCACCAAACAATACTTCATGATTAAATGAAGTACTCTCACTTTTTAGACGAACAAACAAGTCTAAATTGGTGATTAAACTTTCCACTCTAAGATTTTATAGTCGCAAAGCAAAGATTTTGTGTTAGCAGTTACACAGTTGTGATCAATCAAAATTATAAAGCAAAATTTTAGCTCTTTTATTGCAAAACGTCCATAATTAGTTAACTACCCTCATTAGAGTTTTAAAAGATGTGCTAATGAAACTTTATAATCGTCAAAAACATTTCTTAGCACTCATAGCAGAACTAATCAACAAATTAGCTTACTTATCAGAAAAAGGTGAATGTAGTCCATAGTTGGCATTTTTGCGCGATATTGCAAAGCATTTAATCACCTATTCAGACTTATTAGAAGACTTAATCATTTGTTTTCAGACTCATTAGAAGTCGGTTTGTTATTTGGTACTTTGGATGTATGCAAAGTTGTAAAACTCATTTTGTGTTGATGAATATCTAGCTCAAACATAGTTATGTAAGTGAGGGCCATACTATAAACCTCTGCCTACTCCTTCGGGGATGTAGGAGTGATGCTATTTAATGTTACGTGTTGTTATAAGTCTGTGTTCCTCAACTTAAAACACTAAAAGGAACCGTTTCATATGTAAAACTAAATAAAAATATTTTGATGATTTAAAAAAAATCGGCAGCGGTAACCGGTATGTGGAGTATGACAAAAATCAATAATAATTAGTACTATAGTAACTTAAATGGATATTACGGTTTTCCTTGTTGTTTAAGAAATAATTCGATTTTTCATACTAGCTTCATACAAATTTTTCGTAATAAAATTATAATTCCTTCGTTTTTGTGCAGAATTAACTCGGGTTTCATTTTTGTATATATAACTGATAGAAGCGATATTCGGCAAAAAATCCGGCACTTGTAAATTGAAATCCCTAAGTCTATGAAAGTCGATTTTCAGAACACCGTGCGGCGTCCCGCCATCTCTTTCTGGGCTTGCCGCGCTGTCATTTCGTGAGGTCTGGGGCACACTGTGCCACTGATTGTTTTCGCCCATAGCGCCTAAGCTTCGGGTTACTAAGGGGACACCATATAGACTGACGCACAGACTAAAGGACGGACGGCCAGACGGTAAGATTAAAAATTATAAGGCGCTCAGCAAACTGCAAATGACCACGAGAGAGGTCACCCTGCAAACATCGGCGGCGCGGTCGTTTTGTCCTTCTTGTGTGTTATTGCATAGATTTCCGTAAGTTCTATCGTCGGCGTCGCGAACAAATTTTTCCATCGTTTGCGCAGCGCCCAAGGGTTCCCCTCCCTTTTTGACTACAGACAAAAAATCTTGTCTCGTAGTGTGGATCATAATAAATGTAATATTATTAGGATCTGTAGTGTACTCACATGCTTCCTAAACAAATCAGCGTGAGCGGCAAGGGCTTGATCGGCGGCTGCAATGAACCCGATGACGTCTTCGACAGACCAGTCGGCGGGGGGCGCGGCGGGCGAGGGCGGCGGCGGCGCACCCGTGGTGGATGAAGCAGGCTCGGGGCGCTCGGGCGACACGCGTGCCAGCTTGCCGCCCGAGCACTCGCCCGACCCGTTCACGCTGGCGCTCGTCGTGCTCTCTTCCTATAATGAAGCAACTCACACTGTCAATGCATGCTCAGGTGCTCACTATGGATAGTTTTTGGAGGGACAGTGTAGGACTGAAGAAACAATATTATTATCATGTATTGTTAAAGGAGATTACCCGTTTTGTTCGGTGATTTGGGTTAAAAAAACAAAAGTGGCGGTCAGGAATGAATTACATTTTATTTGAAACAAAGATGAAATAAATTATACGTAGTCGGGCCATAAGTTCTGTCACATTAAAATTTCGAATTTAGAATGCAAGCCGAGGAAAATATTATGGGCATTCGAAATTTGAATATTTAAAGAAAATAAAAACAAAGGGTTTCTGGAATTTTGTTCATTTTCTAAAATGGAGTGGACGCGCAAAGAAGACAGAGTCGCAGTAATTGCATTGCATCGTTGCGGTCACGCGCCAACTGAGATTTTCAAACTGCTGAAAAATTTGAAAATTCCACTGAGATTTATTTATCGTACTATCAAACGATTCAGGGAAGATTCAAGATAAGAAGATAAACAAAGGAGCGGTCGACCTCGTACTGTTCGGACTCCAGCGGTCATCAAAGCAATGAAGGCGCGAATCCAACGAAATCCTGTCCGCAAGCAAAAAATGTTGGCTCTGCAGATGGGACTAAGCAGAACTACTGTTAAAAGGGTGTTAAATGAAGACCTAGGACTGCGTGCTTACAGAAAAAAAACAGCACATCTTCTTAACGCACGGCTGAAGAAAATCAGACTCGAAAGAAGCCGGGTTTTGTTAAGGCGGTACGCGGGAAAAAAATACCGCGAAATACTTTTTTCGGACGAAAAATTTTTTAATGTTGAGGAGAGTTTCAATAAACAAAATGATAAAGTGTATGCACACTCTAGTGAAGAAGCGAACAAACGTGTGCCACGTGTTCAGCGTGGCCATCACCCTTCGGCATTCATGGTTTGGCTTGGGGTGTCCTATTTGGGTCCAACGGAGGTGTTTTTTTGTGAAAAAGGAGTGAAAACCAGTGCCCTCGTATATCAAAACACAGTCCTAACAAACATTGTGGAACCTCTTTCACAAACAATGTTTGAAAACAGGCACTGGGTATTCCAGCAGGAATCTGCGCCGGCTCATAAGGCGAAAAGTACCCAAAACTGGCTCACGACCTTTGGAATCGACTTTATCAGGCATGAGGATTGGCCCTCATCCAGTCCAGACTTGAATCCCTTGGATTACAAAATATGGCAGCACTTAGAGGAGAAGGTCTGCGCTAAACCCCATCGCAACTTGGAGTCACTTAAAGCATCCCTGATTAAAGCAGTCGCCGATATTGACATGAATGTCGTGCGTGCTTCGATTGATGACTGTCCTTGCAGATTGAAGACTTGTATCGAAGCAAGAGGAGGACATTTCGAATAATTTTAATGTGGTTTGAATCTGTATTTTATACCCTTTTATTTGATATATAAATGGTTGTAGTGCATAACTCATTCTGTCATTTATTTAACTTTCCATATGTGACAAAACTTATGACCAGACTACGTATCTTCCCGCTATTTCATGTAACATCCCGTATGAACCACCTCACAAATACAATACAATACATTTTCAGCCTGTCCATCCACCGTAAAAAAGTAGGTCGGAGACTCATTTCCTAGACAATGTATGAGAAAAGATTTTTGCTATTTCTATCTTTTCTAGTACTCAAACCTCATTAGGTCCTATAGTTTTTTTATCCTTATAAGAAACATAATAGATTGGCATTAAAAATAGTTTTTACGAAAACTGACCATTTTATTGCTGACTGTACGATTTTTTCAAAAGCTGTGAATGCAGATCATAATATCTCAAAAAGTTAAAGACAATCTCCAAGACCATTTTCTTGTAGCAACAACACGGTTAAGGCGGTTACGGCACCCTTACAGCCCCATCTCAAAAATCCAACCTGTATAAGTCCGAACCCAAATTTAAAAATATGGAATTATTACAGATGGCCGCCAAAAAAAATGTTTATCCCAGAATGGGTGATCTCCTTTGGCCACAGATGAATACAGAACCTGCAATTTTTTTCTTTTGCGCATAGATTCTATTGTCAGTACCTGAACCATTGCTGTATGGTGCACATATTGAGCAGTCTGTGTTTATGTGGTGTTTTTAATTGTATTTCTTTTTTTTTGTCTCATTTTGTTCCTACTATGAATGATCCTTTGTTGTTCGAACTGACCATTTTTTATTTTTTTTATTAATCGAAACTTTTTACATGGCAATATTCTAAAAAAAACCGCGCAATGATGGGTTCCGTAGTTGGGATCAATTTATCTCAAAAACAAACTTAACATAGTAGCTGAAAAACATTTTCAAAACATGATCTCCCATACATTCCGTATGGGAGATCATGTTTTTCAAACTGCAAATTTAAGTTAGTCAATTATAACTCGTTAATGAGTTTAAACGTGGTCACACTAATCTCACCGATGATCTGCATGAGGGACGGCCTTCTACGGCGGCCTACTGAAGATAACATCAGTGTTGTCCGGCGTATGATAGAGACTGACGAAAGAGTGACTTATCAGCAGATGCGGACAAGCTTGGGCATCGGTATGAGGCAAGTGCACAAAACCCTCCATGAACATATAGCTGTCAGGAAGCTTTGTGCCCGATGGATACCTCATAATTTGACAGAGGCCCAAAAACTCGGGCGTGTTGATTGGTGTCGTGAAATGGTTCAAAGATTTAATTAACGGAGGTGACTCAAATGCTGTGTTCGACATACTTACGGGTGACGAAAGCTGGAATTATTGTTATGATCCTGAAACTAAGAGACAGTCTGCTGTCTGGGTGTTTCCTTTCGAGGAGTTGCCAACTAAAGTGAAGAGAGGTCGAAGCGTGGGAAAAAAGATGGTGGACTCGTTCTTCGGAAGGACAGGTCATTACGCAAAAATTGTTTTAGAGGATCGAAAAACAGTTACTGCAGAGTGGTACACTAACAATTGTTTGCCACTTGTCTTGGAAAAAGTTCGGGAGAAACGACCTCGCAGTAGGATCCTCCTTCACCACGACAACGCCTAGTCGCACACCGTCAAGCAAACAATCGGCTACTTGGCGACGTCAGACGTGGAATTACTGGGTCACCCGCCCTATAGCCCCGACCTCGCACCTTGCGATTTTTATTTATTTCCGAAAATAAAAGAATAACTTCGAGGAAAACGTGTTATGGACGCCGAAGAAGCAGTGGCTGCGTTTCAAAATGCCGTCGAAGAGACCGCTAAGGACGAGTGGACAAAGTGCTTTTCTCAGTTCTATCGGATGCAGCGATGTATTGATGTAAATTGACACTATTTTGAAAAATATAATAAAACTAATAACTTGCTAGTTTGTTCAGTTTTTGATTTTCTAAGAACTTTCAGTGTCACCCTCGTATATGTTGAGACGTCGCTACGGTATAGACTAATTATGTGGGCGATAAATGCTTTATCGCCCAAACAAAATGTATACTAGCCATATACGTGATTCCATCTGACAAATCATGTCAACCAATATTGAAAAAACTGAAAAGCGAAAATTTCAAAATAACCAGGAAAAGGAAAACTCGCTCGCTCTGGCTTGTCAAAAGCCCGAAAGTCTGACAACCAATCTTACCAAGGGGTATCGTATTACCCAGTTACTGGGTGGTGGAGGTCAGATAGGCAGTTGCTCCATGTAAAATTCTGGTATTCAGCTGCATCTGGTTAAGACTGGAAGCCGACCCCAAAAAAGTTGGGAAAAGGCTTGGCGGATTGATTTTTCGAGTTGATGCATAAGCTTTTTTTTTAACCACAATGGCAGAGCTCTTGGCCTGCATCTCATTTGATGAAAATGATGGTCAAGCCGAAGGTTCACCCGGAATCCTCAACCACAGAAGAACTGGCTATCTTACCTCTAACTGCTATGACGAGACTTAGATAAGATGGTAGCTAGCAGAGAGCTAGCCAGGCGGACTTAGAGCAAGCCCTACCACCACCCAAACCAAGTAGAAAATTTTGCCCACAGTGGGAATCAAACCCGGGACCTCTGGGTCTGAGACAGGTGGTCTAATTACTAGACCACAGAGGCGATTTAGTTCCTCAGAAGTGCAGGTGTATGAACACTTAGGAAATGCCAAGTAGATATGTGGCATGGTTTGGTCAGGCCCACAAGGATTTCCTGATTTTGATATATAGATTCGTAGACTGTAGAAAACAATCTGGAAAAAATCACAACTTACACCCATTGTTTCATAGTGTGATGCTAAAATTATTGTAATATTATCATACATGTATGTACTCACACTTTTAGGTCTCTTGACACCTGATGTAACATTATTAGAAGTAGACTCGCCACAGAGAGTGCAAGGCCGACCAGCAGCCTCGCCTGTGTCTACCTCTATCATACCAATACAGCTGCCTACACCACTAGATACTCCTTTTAGCCAGTTCTTAAGTTCTTCTATTGTCAGCTCTGATGGAACTTTCACAGGGTAGTTTTTATTTCCTGATGAAACCTGAAACAGATTAAATAAATATAGGCAAAATTCTTCACGAACAAACTCTTTAGCACTTGTCTTACACAGTAAAAGAAACCTAAACCATCAACTGTTCAATATTCAATCTACATGAAATCAATGAGAATAAAGACACCTCCTTGACCCATTGTTAGTTGTTATGAGTGTCTATGCAAGTCAAAAATCGTGGCTATGACTACAAATTAAAAAAAAGTTGAGCCATACCTGAACATTAGTTATATTTGAATAGCTACTAGATGCTGTAAGTATTGCTCTTGTCAGCCTTTGTGGATCTGGATGGACACTAAGCAACTCCTTTACCAGTGCTTCAGCTGCCCCGGACGGACCGGAGCCTGAGACAGAATTTGGTAAAGAGCTACTGCCACCTGTGCAACTGCTTCGAATGCGAAGAGAGACTGTGGCTACTGGTGTAGGTGTTACAGAGCTATTTGAGTTTCCAGCACCAGTTGATCCGCCTTCTGGTAAAGCCGGGTTGGGCATACCACTTGGCCTCATTTTGAATCTGTAAGATTTATAAACATTAATAAGTCCCACATCTCCAATAAAGATAATAATATGTTTATACTAGAGAGCTCACATGCAGCCACTGCTGTACATGAGACTAATGCAATAAATGGTTGCAAGGAATGTAGGATATAACCAACATTCCTTGTCTATATTGGAAGTAAAATAAAGGCAGTTATTTGGCAGGTTCTCAGCTCGACTAGGCAATTATCTAAATATCTTAATAAAAAAAAACTTCTATTTATAGTCTAGAAAAAGAAACAACCAAATCGTAAAGATTTGTATTACCTTGATGGAGTCGTAGCACTTTTCTGACCAGGAGGTGCTAGAAGGTGCCCAGCTCTAGCACACCAACCAACTGGGAATATATCTCTTGAGTCATATCTGCACCAATAATCAAAGGCACCCCTCCAACCATCAAATGTTACATGTATCTGATCATTTTTCACTGCACTCACAGTAGCACAACAAATTAACTGTGGGTTTTTCTTATCAACTGCCTCTAATTTCTGACCAACAACAAACAAATTTGACTTAGGAGTTGGGGGTTCAGGTTGAAAAACTTTAGCAGGAGCCATATCTGCACCATTTAGAGTTTTGAGTAAAAACATGGGCCAGCTACTGGCATTCATACGAAATCCCAGAGGTGGCTGCAACATACCATCATTTCTTTCACAATGACCAATAGGGTGAATGTCCCCTGCATCTACAAGACGCCAGAAGTCATTTTTGTTGTCACTGCCATCAAGCCTCAGCCTTAATCGAGGGCCCAGAACACCAACAACAGTTGCAATACAGGTAGATGTTAAATTTCGGGGATCAAGAGCCTCTAATTTCATTCCCACTTTGAAGTCATTTACAGGAGGCATAGGTGCCTGTTTAAAACATTCTTGAAGTGCTGCCACACTATTTGTATCCTTCATGTACTCATTCCAATCAAAATCTTGGTAAATATCATAAAAAGAACCTGTAGAATTATTATTTGCATGATTTTCTGATCCATTAGCTCCATTTCCAGATTGTGGAGATGTAGTTCGCTTCTCGTTTTTCTTCTGGTACTTATTCAAACAATATGTGGAACAAAAGTTCTTGCTACTGGAAGGTGCGTTACCCCGAATAACATTATCACAGTGAAGACAGGCGCCTTTACTATACGCCTGTCTAAATTCAGACAAACACGTTTCCGAACAGAACTCTTTTTTCCCGTTCTCTGTAGGCAGAACATACTTCAGCGGTGTTTTACTTTGAGCACACCAAGTGCATGTTCGTTTTGGAGGTCTTCCAGGTCCACGTATTTTGCCGGGAGCAGGCCCCGATGAGCCGACAGTGTTGTTTGACATCTTTCCGTGTGCAGATTTAATACATTATAGTATTACGACGTAAATGTTCAGGATTATCCACTTACATTATACTCAACACAGACACAAAATCAAGTTAAGTTATTAATTGAATCATTTAATTTTGCACAAATATAAACAACGTCAGTTGCGTATTTATGACGCGCTTCGAACGGCCATCTTTATTCTTCATAGGGCTGAGGCGTATTTATCGTAACAGATAGATCTAACAGATTTAAAAAATAACAAATAACAATTGTTCCAATATAACTTAAATGACTTAAAATAATCCTCAACGCGGCTCTTACTGCTAATTCATTATAACAGTTAGTAATAGCCTATGTTCCCCACACACACACACAGACTGTTGTCTGTGTGGAAAATATAAGCTGTTACTAACTGTCAACTAACAGAAGAAAAAAAAACACAAAAACACTTTTAGACCTAAAGGAAACTTATGAAACGTCAGAAGCTAGGTGCACGGTTCCAATTGATGGTTTCCTATAGAGAAGAGCTGGCAAGAAACTCAACAGCCTCGGTAACAACCATGGCTGTTACCTACATACACACTCACACAAAGGAAGGGATATAGCACGGATATAATTTTTTCTCTCTTCCTCATTAAATAATGACACTTGCTAAAAACAGAAACACCTATTGTTTATTTCGGAATATGTTTATTTCTTACTAAAGCGTTAAACTATGCTAAAAATAGCAGTCGGTGGTCTTACGAGAACTTTTACGAAAAAACTGACTCCTCAATTAGGTCGTGTTACCTGTTAATCATTGCTTTCTTTCTAACGGAAGGTGAACTAGGAATTGTAATTTTATTTTTTTCATATTACCCCGTCATTCCTAGTCAGAACTTTGAATACGATTTTCGACTTTAAACGAAAAGAAATAAAGAAGATATTACGTTTTTTAAATCTCAACTGAATAATATTCAGTTGTGATTCAAAAACGTAATATCTCCATACAAAAATAACAGGCTGTTACAGATATTAGGATCTGTTATTTTTGTGTAACAGATATCGTGTCTAAACCTGTTACAACCCATCTCTTCTCTTTTTTTTCTTTTATTCCACTAAAAATAATTGCAACTGGCAATAAATATGGGCCATGCGCGGTAGTGCGGTATACAGAGTCGACATAAAAGAGTTTGACGTGGTAATATTTGGAACTAAATGCAGACCTATGATGATGGCACGTGTTTGCCGAACATCTGTGAGAGATCTGGGTGACTCGAGGGTTTCTGTTCTAATCTAGGGGTCGATGACGCCTGTGCACCAAATACAAGTGCTAGTAGGTTTTGATTTGAGTCACCCACAATCAGCGATTTTTGTTGCACATTTATTTAATAATATAATTAAATTACCATTCGAAGTGCTTAAGTGCGATAGTGGCGCCCTCATTTTTTCCAAACTCTTTTTTGCCAAGCTGTACGCTAGATCGGATAATGAAACCTATCCTTTACCACCTTGGATGATTAATCTCTTGAGATTAATCGTCCGGGCTGGTGGAAGTTTACACTAGGGTTCCTTGGAAGCTTACTGCCAATTTCTCCCACTAAAGGGATCATTGCACTCTCTTTGGTGCATGCATCTGCAGTGGTAGCCCGCGAAATTCAATTTTTCTTACGTTTTTTCATTTTGCAGGTCTATCAGTATCTTGATAAAAATATGATTCGCAACCATAAAAATTTACAGAACTTTATCCATTAATATATATCTCTCCTATGTGGGTGATAGACGTATGTGGTTTTTAAGTTCGCGAACTTACTCGGCTCGCCGCCCGTCACGTCGGTGACACACGTCAAGGTTGCTCACACTTTATCGCGATGTTGTTGAATGTTCTGAACCAAAATAGACAAACATTACTGTGCGTTTGCACTGGCGAAACATCACAACAAAACATATTGAAATCTCTAGTTCCTGTCAAAAATTGTATGGAACATTGACAGAAAATAGAGATTTCAACATGTTTGATGTGAATGTTTCTCCAGTGCAAACGCACAGTTACTGTGGGTTTGCACTGGCGAAATCATCGACCAGCACGCGTAGCATGACAACCCTAGAAACGGGTTTTGTGCTTTAGTTAATACTCTCGAGGATTTTGTCGACGCAAGAATAGACAAAATGACAGATTGTGATTGTTTATCTGTCATTTTGTCTATTCTTCCGTCGACAAAACCCGTTTCTATTGTGGTCATATTAAGCGTGCTGTACATGGAAACTTTAGGGAAACCCTTGGAGAGGTTTCTTTGGACCTCGTTTTACAGATAGTGGATGGAGAAATTTTTAATTGGTAAATACTCTCAAGGACTCCATGAGACAGGCTCGACCTAGTATGGAGTCCATAAGTTAAAATATTAAAACTATGTTTCCTTTATGACAATAATATTAGGAATAGTTTATTTGTATTACTATTAAGGAAATATAAAGATTCTTTATTTGGTCAATAAACGATTTTATTAATTATTATTATTAAGAATTGTAATTTTTTTGTGACACTTACGAATTCCATGCACAAGGTGTAAGGAATTACATTAACTTACCGATTTCATGGCCGTGCCTCACAATCACCCAGTTCACGTCCTGTCACTGTCAGTGTCATTCATTAAGTCATTGTCATAGGTATATTTGTCATCAGATTCAGTCATTTTAAGTGACTTCGAGGTTAGAAAAAAACAACCTCTTCCTAGGTTAACTTTCAATCCTTTCGATGATATCGCACATATTAAAGAGAACCATGTCTCAAAATACTGTTATTAGAATTATAAACAATGCTGAAACAGCTGAAAAGAGGCTGGCGGAATTGAGAAGCAAGGTACCTATTTAAATCTTTCCCGTAACATCCAACTCGTAGATAAATCTATGATCCGTCATCATCCAACTGCTAGGAAAAGACCTCTTTCCTTTGTAAAGTTTTTCAAATACAATTAGATTATAATTAACATGTTTAACCTACGATTAAATTCTTTACCTTTCAGTTACATGAAATTAAGAAAGTCAAAATTGAAGAAAAAATAAAAGAACTTACAGAGGAAAATAAAGTTCTAGCTGCTAAAGTGGAAACTGCTAAGGCTGAATTAATAAGGTTGGAAACAACTAACGGTAAAAAACAATACTCTATACCAGGGAAGGTGTCAGTGCAATCTGTTGCTACATGTTTGTCAGAGGATATACCAGCCAAATCAGAAAAACAACCGGTTGTGAAAAAAGTGAAAGACACTGCCAAGAAAATCAAGGAGAAACCAGAGTCCTCCAATGAGACTGTAGTAGATATTAGGAAGTTGGATTTCAGAATTGGAAAGATTGTTGATATAAACAAACATCCAGATGCGGATTCATTATATGTAGAAAAGATTGATTGTGGTGAAGAGAAACCTCGAACTGTTGTGTCTGGTCTTGTAAATCATGTACCAATTGAGCAGATGCAAAACAGAATTGTTGTGATTCTCGCTAACTTGAAACCAGTCAAGGTAAAACAGAATTGGTGTCATTTTAATGTTACAGTGTAAATTATCAAAATATTGCAACAATCTATAATTTTCAGATGAGGGGAGTGACTTCAGAAGCTATGGTAATGTGTGCTTCATCTCCTGAAAAAGTAGAAGTCCTTGTACCACCTAGTGGAGCAGTTCCTGGTGATTTGGTTGAATGTGAGGGCTACCCTCGAGAGCCAGAAGTCATTCTTAACCCCAAGAAAAAAATATTTGAGACTTGTGCTCCTGATCTTTTAACAAATAACAACAAAGTTGCATGCTATAAAGGAAGCCCATTAATGATTCCAGGAAAGGGAGTTATAGTGGCACCAACTCTTAAAGGAGTTAATGTAAAATAATTATAAATATGTTACTTTTGTAGACTATACTTATATATTTTAATAAAATTGAATGTATTCTCTGGTCAATACCCCAGCTTTATGCATTTTTTTTATAGCTTTTTTGAATCTACAGCTTGGGCAAAGCTATCCCTTATCTCTTTTTACAACTCTCTATTTATTATACGAGTAACATCAGATAAAAGTGGCCCACTAAGGCCCAATTAACTTATGAACCATTTCTTGTAGTTAAAGCTCATCTTATATTCTGGTGTTATGTCCTTCCTAAAATAGTTCTTCAAAGAAGTTTTCTTCTTAGGAATTCTAAATACAGTTGCACTTTTGTAACTGGACTAAATTCAGGAAGGCATGTAACTAAAAAGTAAGACTTAAAATAAAAACATTAAATCAGTGTGGTTTGTTTTGTTACTAATATTAAGCCAATAAACATAAATGAAACTACATTATAAGCAATATCAACAATATTTATATTACATATCTATGTGATTTCTATGCAACAATTTGATGTCATTATTCACTATGTAGAAATTTCATTTCAGATAGAAAAATAGATGTGACATAACATTAACATCCAAGACCACAAACACTCCACTCATTTAAGTCTTTACGCTAATGGGGCGAATGAAAAGTTATAATTCTCTCATTTTTATATTCAATTCCTTGATTTGTGGTCTTGTTAGGATATTTGTATTATAATTTGGTGTCAGTTACAAAATTTTAACATGTGTAACTTCAATCTTTGTAATAGTATGCTACATTTTGAAGTGTCCTTGAAAAATTACCTACGTCAACATCAACATTATTATGAGCCATTAAGAAAATATTTCTTTATAATTAATTAACAAATGTGCAGGCAAGCTCGGTCCAAAGTGAATGAACATACATCAATTTATATAAACTATTACATTTATATTTATATTATGGTCTAATATTAGCAGTATTATGTACTTATTATATTCACTATTATTGGTGGAGTTTAGCATACTGTATATAAAAAGATTTATTAAAAAGGAGCTAACATAAATAGCTTTAATTAACTTCTTTAAAATAATTTGAGACATCCTTTGAAATTGTTTTTTTGACAACATTTTTATTTACTTTTTGAAGGAGTTCTTAAATTATTTGTAAGATAGATTTTATAAAACAAGATAGACTCTTAATTGAAACAATCGCGGGTGATTTTCTGTCAAGTTCCGTTCTGTCTTCGAAGATCAATAGATCTTCTCTGAAAACAATGTTCGTTATAGGGATGACGCCAGGGTAAAAAAAAAGAAATCCTATTTAGTCCATCAGTCAGTAAAAAAATATGAGACACGTATTTTTTACTTTAACATATTAATAAAAAATTACTTGGATAAAACGCATTAAAGTTGGGGAGTGGGGGGCTCGCTACGTCACAACTCAGTTTATAATCTACCAAGGCGTGACGTCATAACACATTTTAACTACGTGTATCGTAATATTTTGATCACAAAAAAAAAAAAATACGTGTCCAATATTTTTTTATAATTTACCGAACGGACAAAAGTGAGCGTTCCAAGTGCCTCTGACCGATGCCTTAGCTTTATATCTTTTGTTCGCATCGGAATGTGCGTCAAGTGTGCGCAGAGTTCCGAAATGTCTAAGTAAATTTTTCGGACGCAACTTGTGCATGACGGCCAATCACTAGTTATCGAGCTTCAACTTAAAATAGGCGGTATTTAAGCACTGGAACGCAGAAAACAGAGTGGTACTTTAGAAAAGCAACATCAGTAGGTATTTTAAATTATAATTATCATACAACCCGAGTTATTTCCTGCAAATCTTTACTCCAAAATAGTAAATCGTGATTCATAAGATAACCCGAAACTTCTTACTTACTGGCCACGGGTTCTTACTCAAATAAAGATGCAATCACACCACACCACACCTTACGGATCAAGGTAATAAAAATATAACATGCTCTGATGCAACTATGTACTTGCCGTTCACTTCGAGCTGGCCGTGATCAACCGTTAAAAACGACGGCATAACTACCTACTACTAACGTTGAATTTATTTTTTATGTAACCATATTGTTATTATAAACAGAATTAAAACAGTTTGTAATTTATGCATGGAAGTATGTAGTTTAATAAAGTAAAAAGGTGTTATCAAGGTGGCAGTGCGCGGGAGCGCAGCGCGAGGTAACGGCCAACTCAAAGGGAACGGTTAGTATAAGTATTTGTTACATTGCGAAAGCGTCCACTACTTTCTATGAAGGTGCTTCACAATATAGGAGAATTTTATTATTTGTTGAGTGCCAATATTGTACTTAAGCATTATCTGAAATATCAGTGTTCAATGTTGAACGATGACAAACTACTTTTATTTATAAAAAAGAGTCAATCCTTTGTGCGATATGATCTGAATAATTATACGTGTATACATTTTAAATACCTACTTTTGTAAAGTGAAATGGTTATTGAACTCACGACAACTTTCAAATGTCTCTGTCAAATTGTTTTACATGGTTGCCTAATTAGTAAAGTATTTCGTTACTCTCTTAAATTTGATCTCATCATTTACATTGATACTTGAATGGGATGTCTACAATTTTAAGTTTGTACTTTAATGGTATCTAAAGTCACAGAACATGATTGTTGAGAAGATTGACCGACTACGGCAAATTGCCGTGTAAGGCCGGCCTCATACATACGGAAAAATTCCGAACGGAATGTGGATTTTGTATGGATTAGATGCCTTCGGAAATTCCGAACGGAATTTTAAATCAAGGAGTTATCACATTCCGTTCAGATTCGGAATTTTTCCGTATGAATGTGACCGGCCTTAGGGGTGATTTATGGTAATCTTTTCCGGCGAGGCGAAAGTTCGCGAACATTTTGTATGAAGCAGCAAATTCTCAACTATCAAGTTTTCTGACTCTATGTAGGTATTTTACTGCATATATACCCCAAAATTTTGGGCGTGAATTACTTACAACTTACAGACACATACATAATATACGTTTTACATAACTAGTGATCCCAAGAGGTATTAATTACTTTAATAAAACTGATAGTTTGAATGTACCTAGTACAAGACAACAGTAGTGAGTTGAACGAAACAACCACGATGGCTAGTGTTGAGGCGCCCACAGACATCCAATAATATTGTACAACACTTGTATTCCCCGAAGGGTTTAGGCAGAGTAGTACCTAAAGTGCACCAAAATTTCGCCTGTTCATGATATTTTAATTCTATGTAAACTATTTCGTTGGGGTAGTCTTTACCGCCAATTATTCTCGACTCTCGAGAAGAGTTGGCGCTGAAGACCACCCCAACTATTCTCCAGCTCAATCGTTTCATACGTCAGAACTTCAAAAGTATCACTTGAATTACGAACGCTGCTACGAAGAACAGGTGCTTCAATTTGGTATCACCAGGTATGATTATACTTTCATTTTAGTCACTTGCGCTGCAGGCAATGCTAAGTAGGCTGCATGCTAGGCTCTACGTTGGCGTTTAGTGACCGTGTGCATTCTCTTATGCTTTGGTTTCCTAAGAAAGCGGTGAACGGTCACACAATAACAGTTGTCCAAATACAGAGCGTTTTTTTTTTTGACACTTTGATGTCAAATACTAGTGAAAATGACAGATTTTCATGACGGCCGTTATAATATGACGGAACCGCTTTCCTAGAAAACCAACGCTTCAAACATTCCAGTCTCTTTCATTAGAACCAAACTGTAGCGTTGGTTGACAGTCAGTCGTCTGCGAACGCCTATAATCATAGCGAGCACTCAAAAAAAAAATGTAAATAAAAATATTATGCAATATTCAATATTACTGGTAAATCCATTTATATATACAAGATCAACTTGGACAATGAAGTTATATATACAAATTATATGTAATACATTTTAGCGATGGGACTTCAGAGAGAACCGATTCTATGATAATATAGTAAAGCGATCAAAGGAACCATGAGCTCGATTTTGAAGAAAATTGAGACTGTTTAACCCTTTGTTTACGGAATAAGGAATCGTAAACGTCTTAAATTGCATCGAGGGATAGTGCAATGCAGACACGGACTATACTTTATACGCTCATGGTTTTATTTATCTACTATCATAAAATCACCCCTGTTTTCCCAAAAGGGGATGGTCGACGTGGAATAAAATAGTCACATTTCGTCAGTATGGTCAGATATGAGTCATACTCCCAAGTAATATAGGGCGAGCCTATTTCTATAGGGCGAGAATCCGGACTGGGCTGTTACTAAGGCCGAGGTAAATAGACGTTCCTTAGCTACACTACACTACATGCTAAGGCTAAGCAGTATCCCTGTCACTGTCGCGCAACTTTCAAACTACAAGAGGAAGACAGAGATGGGACGGGACCATCTAAGCTCAGCCAAAGCACATGCTAAGTAATATTTATATATCTCGGCCAAAGCATTGCCTAATGTAAAAATCTCATTACCTCCAGCGATAAGGGGGAGAAAGACCACATACATAAATTATTATGTTTTTGCCTGTATCTGTTATTTTTCGAGTGTGTTACTAAAATGCATTCTAAAAAATATTTACATTATACTACAGTATACTAATAATACATATAATTGTATGCCGCACCCATTTACATGGACATTTTTCTTTTTCAGATATGTTTGATGTTGGAATTGTCAGAATGTTATAAATTCTTAAAATCTTAATTTAGGTATACCTATTAAGATTTATATTTTATTTAATATCAATTCCTTCAGTTCATAAAACTGTAGTCAAAAGAATTACATTTAAATTTGGTAAAACATGACGAGGTACAGACTGCAAGCACTTAGCGATCGTAATATTTACCATAACCACAGGAGGTATAATAAAATTTTAAGTCAATGTTTGAAAATCTCTCAGTAAAGCTAATGGTTTTGGTAAATAAATTAACCACAGGTGTTGCTAAGTACTTATAAAAGATTATGCTACCTTAAAGTTCTAAGATGAAGATAAATCTACACAATCCTAAGTTTTTCACGATTAATCCCGAATATAACGTTACGTTAAGAATAAAACCTTCTAATCTTTGGTAGAAAACCAATCACCATATTGTATTTTCTAAACTATTTATTTATTGTAGTAAATAAAATACAATTAGTATAAAAATATATGAATATAGATGACAGCCACCATACAATGAAAATAGTACAGATTTGTATAACTAGTTACGTAGATAGTTGTATGCAAAGAATATTATAATAGATGGTATTATTATCTTAATAATAATTAGTAATAATTATTAAATAGTTTGGCATAGGGACTTGCTCGATCTACAGCTTAATACTGAATAGATGTTGGTATGGAACATAGAGAGTTAGTCAATGTTAATAGCAGTAAGTCCAGTCGATGTCTTAGTTTCGAAAATATTAAATATTATAAAAGAAATGGAAGAACAATAAGTATGGACTTTTAGTTTTGGAATTCATTTTGATATAACATGAATTTTAAAAGAAATAATGTCGTATACAGGTCATATTTTAAATATTTGTTTACTAATTAAAGCAATAAATATCCATAAATAGGAAGTAAAGCACAGGGAATGGCACAGTTAAGTTTGGGTGATAACTACAAAATAATAATTGTATAAAGTACCTAACCTAATTCATTAAATAGTTAAGTATAAAGTCATCTAACACAAATAACAAAAATATATGAATAATGTTTTACTTATTCTACAACGTAGTAATACTAAATGACATTCCTACATGACAATAACTTTAAGAACTATATTGAGGGTAATTGAAAAATTAATTATGCTTTTATGAGCAAGTTAGGCCTTACTGATATGAAATGATTACGAGTAAAACACCACCTTTATAAAAATTAATTACTAGTTTTGTTCGACAAAATGTCTAGTCTTCAATTTGAATAAAGATAATCAATGTAAAACACTCTACATTGACAGGTGGTGCAATACAGTTATGGTAAAATGAAGTTGATGCGACGAAGTGAATACATGATTTTCTATAAAAATAGATACAATTTATTTTTGTACTGATTATACATATAATTCATTGTCTAGCTTAAACGCGTCATAAAGTTTGCAAAAAAATATACATACCTAGATAGAAGAAATATAACAATTGTTTCTGTTACGTATCTCTGATGGCAAAAAGGTGGAAGTAATTTGTGGTGTCGCTGTCTTTTTTTTTTTTAATTCAGTCACTTACATTTAACTTCTATGCTTAAATCGAATGATACTGTCTTATAAAAATATAAACAATTTTTCCATTACAAGAACAACATGAAAATAAAATAAATTTGAAACAACTAATGACTATGAGTATCTATAAAGAAAGATTTATTACGAGAAATACTTATAGAGGGTAATACTTTATAAAAATAAATATCATTGCTAACAAGTTAAGACGAGGAAAATAAAATAATTGCACTTTAGCAAGCATAAGAATAAAAAAATAAATGTATTTTCTTTCTTTATTCTTTTCTTTCTTTCTAAGAATGATAATATAATGGCACAGGGAAGTATTAAAAGTTACGAGTACGATACAGGTGGGCTAGCCATTTCTTCCTATGCCGTTGTACGGTCAACCGCACGTCAGTAGTATTAATTGAACTACGAATTACTGCTAAGACATTTAGGCGCTGTCAATGTCAAATAGGGATGATGACAATATTTTTTTTTAAGTCCGTCTTTGAGATTATAAAAAAATATTGGGCAGTTATTTTTTATTTTTTTACGTAATCTAAAGATTACGGCGATACATTGAGGTAAAATGTGCCATGACGTCACGAGTATGTAGATTTTATACGTACTAGTGACGTATCGACCCCCACTCCCCAACTTAAAATGCGTTTTATCTAAGTAATTTTTTATTAATATGATAAAGCAAAAAATACGTGTCTAATATTTTTTTATTATCTTACTGACGGACTAATTAGAATTTAACTTTTTTACCCAGGCATCATCCCTATTGTACCACAGGCGTGAAGTTGACTTTATCTGCCTTCTATAATAAATATTTCACAGGAAGACGACTTTCATTTGTTTCAACAGTAAAGCTCTTTTCCGCACATTTATATGAACTGCAGCTGATTTAAACGTTTATAATAGCTTAATCGCTCTATACGCCGTAGAAAAATATCTTACATAAAAGCAAAAAAAAAGGTTATATTATCCACAACACTAACTTTTAGTAATGAATGATAGATGTGGAATGTCTTAACTATAATGATCTTGCTCTTGATGACATAATGCATAAACATTTAAAAAAATAATATTCATTAGTCTGCGCAACATTGGCAGTCACAAAAAATGAGCTGTCAAAAAAAAACCAATATGAACATAATTATGAATGATTAATTAATATCTAATACTTAAGTTCGTTTCGATTCAACATAAATTGGTTTTTAAACCGTTTATTATGGAAATGAGTCGCATAACATTATGGACTTACAAAATTTTTATAGAACTCGTCGCGACGCTCGTTGGGTGTTTATGCTATGAAAGATGTACTTACATTATCGTCTATGATGTACATAGAGGATTTGCCATTGTTAATTATACGCCTGAAGGATTTTAAAGTTGTGTCGGTGGGAAACGTCGCTGCGGTTGACTACGACGCTTCGCGAGAGTTGACTGTGATACGGGACCCAAAACTTGCGGTGTCAGTGGCGATGCTGTCATTGCCTAGGGAGGAAACACAAATAGTTTTTAAGTAAGTTCAGCCAACACATTCATCTAACTAGGCCTGCAGGACCGGGGCACACACATAATGTTACACATTATTTGCATGCGGTGCGTTATGGTCAGCGCAAATAGATGTAGCGAGCCCAAGCTCATTCGCGACTAGCATTAGTTTGACATAGGTTTAAATCGCCGTACGTACAGTCACGAGCTTAAATGTATTACTATAGACAGTTCGGCAATAACATCTCTCTAATAAATAAAATAATATATTTATGCCCGTGACTGTACAGTGTACGTGTCTATCTGTGCGTGCGTTTATTTTAGCTCGTCGTTAAGAGCCTGCCGCGCTGAACCGCGGGGAAGGCACGAAAGTCCCGATTGACAACATTCAATACTTCTTCGAGCCGGATATTTGGATGGCCTAAATCGAAACTTTATGTTAAAAGAAATGGGACTGAAAATAGGTGTAATACCATAAATAAAAATTATCAACGTTTATAGAAAATTATACACAAAAATGCGGTAGTGGAGCGGGACTGTGAGCCGAGTGACGCATGAGGACGCGCAGAAGTGCTCGCTCACCGTGTCCGTACCCCAAGACGCGCCGCCCCCGCGTCGTGATGCACCGACGGTACCTGTGTACAGTACCTGGAAGGTGAGGTCGACGGCGCGGCGAAGGTCGGCCGCGGGCGGCTCGTGGTCGGGCACGGGCGGCGCGGGCGCGCGCGGCGCGCTGGGCGCCGTGAGCCAGGGCTCGCGCACGAGCTCGGCGGCGCGCGGGCGCTGCGCCGGCTCCAGCTGCAGCATGCGCCGCACGCAGGCGCGCGCGCCCGCCGACACGTGGCGCCACACGCCGGCCGACAGCTCCACCTGGGACGAGAAATTATTTGAGTGCAACGAGGATATTTTGGCGCCTTAATGACATTGATTGTATCACAGAAATTGTATTGACAAAACAAGATGGCCATGTTAGTTCCGATTTTGGCCACGCCCCAAGAAAAATAAACTTGTAACGTTGAACTTGGAATGTTGAGAGATGCGCTCATGCCCTTTTTTAAGGCGACGACGACGGCTCGAACCATTGGTGAGTGTTGCTCATAGGCATGCTTTCTCGCATTCAATTGTGTGGTAAAGTGAGATGCACGATGATTTATAACATTATGATAATTTACCTTTCCTGATTCGATTCTCGCTAAAATGGCTTCTGGGGTATCATCTCCGGTCGAAGCGAATGGTGTTCTACCAGATAGCATTATATAAGCTAGCACACCTGTAATCATCAAATTAAAAACTTCTTTATACACTTCACATTCTATCCACTTCGTAATTCGTTTTTGTTTTGAAGCTATAATTATATCCACGTATCTATTGAGGTTCATACTACAGAAAATTGTTGGTAAGAGTTTCAGAACTCGATATAGGCGTTAAGATGGCACATAGAATTTTAGAAAGAAGACTCCCACACGGAGCAGTGGTGGCCCAGTGGTAACGGTATTTAGGTGTTGTAGGTCGTAGGTGCTAACCCAGGCAGGCTCTTTACTATGTGTAAATAATTTCATCACCACTGCTCTCAAAACGGTGAAGGAAAACATCGTGAGCATGTCCTAGACCCAAAAATTCGAAGATCTCTACCAACCCGCTCTGCGCCCGCGTGGAAGATGACAGCCCACTCTCTCTCGAAGAGAGGAGCCCTGTGTCCCAGCAGTGGGAATATTTTAGGCTAATTATGCTGTCACACTTGTATGTGTGACAGCGTAGCGACGTAGCGACGGAGAGTACGCTCTACAAATCCAAACTTTTCCTAAAACTCGGTGAACCATATTCACGGCTACATACTGTATAATATTATGCTTCTAAACTAGTTTGGGAGAATGATATCAACTTAGTTAGAATGAAGATAACCTTGCAACTTGTAGGTCACTTGCAAAATTAAATTACCAATATGTATTGCTTTGCTGATAACACAAATCCAGGCCTTATATGATTAGGGTAGTTTGAACTCTTTAGTGAGACATATACTGCTGTTTATCAGCAATATAAAAATTGATTCTTAAGCATGTAAAAAATTGGACACAATAATTTAATACACCGTTTAAACTATTGGTAACTGTACCTACTTATAATTGTAATTGTGTATCCAAAATATGTTCGTCACCATAAGAAAAAATTTTGGCTGCTCATTGCACGACATTGCATCTTAATGTCAACACTGTAGAATGTCATTTAGCCATATTTTTAGGGTTCCGTAGTAAACAAGGAACCCTTATAGTTTCGCCATGTCTGTCTGTCTGTCTGTCTGTCCGCGGCTTGGCTCAGAGGCTCTTTGTACTAGAAAACTGTAATTTGGCATGAGTATACATATTAATCATGCCGACAAAGTGGTAAAATAAAATCATGAGTTTAGCTCGTGTACCGTCTCAATCATAGAAATATAAATAACAGGAGAAGTGGCATGGGGACGTGTCTGTGTCCGCGCATCGCGATCACGATGCTCATGTCTCAGGGCAAATGGCCGTCTCCGCTAACTAGTGCGCTTTCGAACGCGATCGTGATAACATTTAAGAATAACGAGTTGTTCAGTGGTTTCTTGTAAAATTCGAAGCCAAACTAGAAACTTTATAAATCATTGAACCACTTATCATAAATCAGCACAAGTATTTTACTATATTTGTGTTGAAAATCATGAAAAACAACTAATCGTAAAATATTTCTTGCCTTTATTACGTTATTTTTGTTTTCATATATCACAGGGACTGTATTATTATTGTAGTAAATACATTGCTTTTTTACCACTACCAAAGTATGTCGCTAAGTAACTGGACAAGCAATGTAAAAATCACAAAACGAAACTTTCTTTAAGCGGTTGCATCGCGTAGTAAAGCCGCTGTAACTTGCGCCGAGTAAGTGATGTGGTTGTGCAAATCCACTAACGTAGGCTATCGAAAAATGTCGATTGTCGTATGAATTTATATTACCATTAAAGTTTATTCTTCAATTTGTCAACAGTTATAGCCTGGTTAGAAGACCGATGTGAACTCTTGTTTTATACTTATTTAGATTTTCTCATAATGTTGAATTTTTTTATTTATGTACTTACAATTTTTTTTTTGCTACGTATTGTATATTTATAACATCTTATTATATGTATATCGTTATTTATTTATTATTTTTTCAGAATCTCCCAAAAAAATTAATACAATAATAAATGGGAGACTCGATCGATAACTTTCCGATTTAGTCAATCACTAGCGTATGTGTAAAATAAATTGGTTAAGCACAGCACAACGATATCGGTCGATGTTTTCGTGTGAGTGAGTTGTACGGTGCATGGTAAATGCACGCTGTGATTGATGAGATAAGGTTTATAATTGATTGTGTAGTACGTTCTGATTTATAAATTGCAAGTGTGAGCGCGACCTCGTATTTATTGGGTTTACTGATCTGCATGTGTAGTTGTGGTTAGGTAGTAGGGATGAATTGGAAACATTGGTTTTCGATACATTTTCAACTACTGGGCATATCTTCTTCTTTCTTATATCTATGGTCTCAATAGAGTGCAATCGGAGGTTTTTTTTTAAGGTACCTCCCCTAAACGTAAAAAGGTTTTTTTTTTTTCTCATGAATCCCATGGTGTGGGGTGTCGTTGGGTGAAAGGTCGTTCAAAAATATTGTGAGTTTGTGTAAACCATGTGTGGATTCAGGGATCCGTTGGCGAAATATTAAGCTTTAAAGTGCTAATTTTTGTAAGTGAGTTGCGCGTATTTTGATTCTCCGGTAAAGCCTGACGGTACACGGCTGGTACAATCGGCTGTTTCTCTCTAAAATAATCAAAAAATTACAGGTAACACAAAAAAATGTCGAAAGTGACGTACAGCGCGCGTCAATGTGAAACCGCGGGGCTTGAACGTTAAAACGTTTCATTTTTAGAAAGGGCAGACCGGAAAAACAAGTAATTAAATACAATTATCTATGCAACAGTCTACTCAGTACCATTACTTCAAAGGGTATTGTGTCCTGACTTGATAAAGGAAAGAGTTTGAAAACTGACGAAGATATAAAAGATTAATTGTAAATATTAACGACTTACAAAAATAAATGTTTTACTCTTCTACTACAAAAATTTGAGAAATTCATACCTAAGCTCCAAATGTCACAAGCAGCATCGTAACCAGCACGTTTTAGCACCTCGGGAGCGACAAAGTTAGCAGTGTAACATGGCGTCATCAGTAGGCCGTTTTCAGCCCGCAACTGTTTCGCCAAACCAAAGTCGACGAGACGAATGTCCTCAGGCCTCTTCTCTGACGTTGCAAATAATATGTTCGAAGGTTTTATATCTCTGAAAAATAATTATAATATTCGATGTATAAATTATAAATTATGATGTTAGTTAGCCAGTAGAGAGAGTATGGTATAGATTAGATGTCTGCGTATACCTTATGAGACAGCAAGAGGCCTTGACAGTCCCTTGTACTAACTAGTACCATCTAAAACAGTCGGGTAATACTTTCCGAAGAAAACGTAGAGTGACAGCCGTTTTGTTGGTTTATTCTGAAAGTGGGCAACGTCGCAAATATATATAAAATATATCGCAGTTTTGATTAATTTGGCAATATTACTGTATGGAATTATGAAATAGTAATAATGAATTGCAATTATTATAACGCTGAATTTGATGTTGTAACCGTTTAACGTGTAAAAAATGCATTTGGAAAGTTTCCAAATACTTTTTTACATCTAAAACGAAATATTCGGTGTTACGATATTAATTATTGCATTTCATAATCAATATTTTAGTTCACTAATTAGTCACATTTCATATTTCCATACAGTATTTTTGCCAAATTAATCAAAACAGGTAAATATTTGATAGCAATTTGCAACGTTGCCTAATTTTAGGATGAGCCCTCTTAAAGTTAAGACGCAGATATATGCCAGTGACCTTGAGTGGTTAGCTTGCGTGTTCTGTATTGAGCTCAGGCAACGCGTCGTACGTTCAGCCAATAATAGGACTCGCCCATCTAGGACCGCTGTCCCTGACGCATTATTAATTTATTATATATAAAACAAAAGGTATTTTAATAAAACACGTATACGAAAAGATCACTAATTAAATTATCTTTAAAATGGTGCAGGTTTCAGAAAAATACGCTTGATAGCTTTTGCGTGATTCTCATTTTATTACCTGCGTTAGACATAGCTTTACAAATTAATTTCACTCTACAAACATAATCTAAAATATTCATATATTAAGGTATTATGAAAATTCTCTTATTTAACATATTATATTTTTTCCAAATCATTAACACTACTCGTTTAGACGTGATCTTCAGTATAAAATCATTAAAAGTCGGTTATCGTCGCCTTCACATACGTGAAGGACATAGAGAAATAAATTTATCTCGTTTTCTCTTACTACATGGATCTAATAAGTGTGTCCTTGTCTCATTTTTTCTTTGTGGGTTGTCTATTGCTATTCTCTGTCTACGAGTTGTCCGCATAATGATAACAATTTGACACTAACAGCGCCTTAATTTCATAGTAGTTAAGGAGGTTTTAACTACTTACATAAAAAAATCGTCAACATTAGTTAAAACAATATTTTATGTAATATAATAATATTCAGAGATCTCTTTGAAAGTCCAGACATTATATTGGTCAGATCATGTGAGGACCATGCAGATAAGTGTCTGAGATGGTATTTTGAAGAAAGACCACATTACAAGAATAAAGGCCACATCGATTTCAGTGGACCTATCTAGCCAGTGCAGACTTATGGCAAAAGTAACTTATAAATTAAATAAATTCCACATTAATGACTCATTTCTGAGGGAGGAGAGAGTTCCATAAAAGGAACTCTAAATCAACAACAACCTGCGTCCCGCGGTGTCACCCGTATAAGTCTCGATCCCGTACGAATATCAGGATGAAAGTATCCTATGTCAGGATAAAAAGTAATCCAGGTCATTGTCTACCCATGTGCCAAATTTCATTCAAATCCGTTCAGCCGTTTTAGCGTGAAAGCGTAACGAACAAACAAACAAACTCACTTTCGCATTTATAATATTAGTTAGGACAGTTTAGTTACATGAACAGATGAGTCTCCGTCTCATAATATGAACAAGACATTTTATCTCATTATCACTTTATCTCCAAGCGATAAAAAGAACACGTATTAGCAATTATTTTTATGACGAAACTGATGATACATTACCTATGCACGACGGTGTGTCTATGTAGATAATGTATGGCGTGCAGGACATTCCTCAGTATGGGTGCAGCCTCATGTTCGGGCAGGTAGCGGCGTTGCGTGATGTGTTCCAGCAACTCGCCGCCGCGACAGAGCTCCGTCACAGCGAGGATGCGGCCTCCCTCTTCATAGACACCTCGCAGGGTTATTATGTGTGGGTGTTGACTGTATCTGTTTGGACATAAAATAACCTGTATTCCATGAAGGGAAACACCTTACAAAAATTAGTGCTTACACCTGCAATTCTTTTTAAATTAACTGCAACATTATTTGTTTCAATTCATTAATTGATTGAACCATGACAACCGATTTCCTGACTTACGTGTTAGTAAGAGCGGAAATGATGCGGAGGAATGAGGAAATGTCGTGAGAAAAGTTTTGAGTATGAATGTCGATGGCTATAAGAGTAGGGGAAGACCAGAGAAACGATGGATGGACTGTGTGAAAGATGATATAGGTAGAAAGGGGGTGACTACCGAGGTGGCGACTAATAGAGAAATTTGGAAGAAAAATACACGTTGCGCCGACCTCACATAAATTGCGACAAGGGCAGGACAATGATGATTATCTCCAAATAATGTAGTGCATGCTTCAACGGGGCGCTTAGACTTAAGTTTGCATTTTAAAGTAATAGTGTACTCATTGTTGAAGAGCCTAATAAATAAACATATCAGGCCAATATCGTCGCATAATTCGCATTGTAGGCGTAAGCACGCCGAACTTCTTTCGCATTTTTTTCTGTAGGTGTATGACATGAGACTTAACACAACTGACCAATAGGGATGATGCCTGGATAAAAAAAAATTAAATTCTAATTAGTCCGTCAGACAGATATCATATTAATAAAAAAAAAACTTAGATAAAACGCATTTTAACTTGGGGAGTGGGGGTCGCTACGTCACTAGTATGTATAAAATCTACATACTTGTGACGTCATGGCACATTTTACCTCAATGTATCGCCGTTATCTTTAGATTCCGTAAAAAAAGAAAAATACGTCTCCAATATTTTTTATAACCTCAAAGAGGGACAAAAAATTTTTTGTCATCATCCCTATTGTAGGTGTACCTACAATACAGTATCGGGGCAAAGTAGCATTCTGCGTGAATTTTGTTTCAACTTTTGATTTTTTTTACGACAAAATGTTGTTCTGGACTCTTTGCTATGATAATTTGAATACTTAGTGCCTTAGAACAGTTAAACCCACTATTTTACAGTCCAGTCATACAATATAACATTCAAAGTATTTGTGACTTTAAATACGTAAATGCATATAAAACAAATGCACATAACGTCTTCTCATTGACCTGATATTGAATCATTGTACGGCTTCGGACTTCTAACGCTTCTAAAGTTCTAGGTCCTAGGTCATTAGGTCTTGTATTATCGCAAAACATTCAGTATTTCTTGGTCTACTTCTCGAGTCTTTAGATATAATGTTTCGTAACTAAAAGAAAGATAATGATTTTGTCTAAAACGGAAGTGACGCTTAAAACAACCAAAAGTATGATTCTCCATATGAAAGCCATTTGTCGAGTAGTGGGTTGTTTTAGGCTGAGTTGTAGACTAGACCAGTGGCTGGAACACATATTAGTCAATAGAGCCAAATATTAATATTATAACGACTAAGATTTCTTACGGGAGCCAATTCTTTCCGTGTCCAAACTGTCTCAAAAAAAATTATCCTTAAAACTTCCAAACTCTTTCACTCCACTACGCTTCCTAAAATTATGTAACTTGCTAAAAATTAGGATGCCTTCATCGTCACCATCAATCGGCTGATAATAATGCGATGAAGACATCTTACTTATTAACACGTCAACCTTGGAAAACTTTGAAGGTAAATGATTAATTTTCGATGTCCTGTTAATTTTTGCTGAAAATACTTCGGAAATACGAGTAAATCTTTCAAATATAGTTTGAATTTTGAATAAAATTGAATCTTGCTTAATGGCCGAAACCGTGACCCTCGTGCGTATGTACGCTCGCACCTCATCGACATTAGTACAGAGCCGCGCTCTATAGGCCAAAGAGCCGCATGCGGCTCGCGAGCCACGGTTTGTCGACCACTGGACTAGACAATTATAGTTGTTAAATAAATAAGCTTTTTTATTACTCCAGACAAAATTTTAATAATTACTATAATAGATATTATAACAATTCTTTCAGGTGTTAGCTCACATACCTCAAAAGTATTTCAATTTCTTCACGAGGATCATACTGCATTTTATCCATGATCTTAACAGCATACTGCACCCTTGAGGTTTTGTGTTCGCAGAGGCGGACGACCGAAAACGATCCAGTGCCTAGCTCTCCCATTAACCTGAAATAATAATATTTTAACTAAACTATTCCTTTCTTTCTCTGGTTAGTGGCCGCAAGCGACTGTTGAGCTTGAGTTCATGTACCCTAATTGCGTAATACACGATCAATCAGAATCAGAATCAATTTGAAATAGATTGCTAATCCATTGCTTCATAAGTTCGGAAAAAAAATTCTGCTCTACAACGTAAATAACGCAATGGATGTCGTTAAACTGTAAAGATGAAACAGATTAGTCGTAATCGTTTACGAAAATGTGATTCGTAATTAGATAGCTTGGTTCGATTACTTGGTCGGGAAAAGTGTTATTGGGTTTTTGCATCACAAATTTCTCAGTCGCAGCTTTGGATTTGAGGCCGGTTGATTGCAACCGTCCAAATGGTTCAATATCGATAGACCCTGTGTTAAAAAAAATACAAATACATTTCCCTCGCCTACCTGTATTCATCAAAGAAATTATTTCTATTGACAAATCCAGCCCAAAACTCTTCAGTGGACGTCTTATTATTCGTGGCCACATGGTTCTGATTTTGATTAGTAACCGTTTTGTTACTATCATCGTTAAGTAAACAGGGTGCGACGAAACTGAAACCGCTGAAAGAATTACAATAACGATTAATTTGCTGTGTGCGAAAGTAAAATATGTGACAAATGAGTTTATCTTATCATTAGACTATCCGATGATATGATAAGTTTGTGTATTAACTATTTATGCAATTGTCTATCATAAACAGTACTTCAAATGTTTATCGTAATATTTATTATATTTTAATACGCCGAAATAAAGAAACGGTATATAATATGTAAAAAAAAACCCTGTCCTATCGGAAAACGGCACATTAGGTACTGCAATAACATTACCAAAAAGTAATAAAAACGTCTTATTATTATTGAAAATAAAAAAGTTATCGTTATTTTAAATTCACATTTTTGTACCAAAATTCATCAGCAAATTTTCAACAGGTAAAGACTTGTAGAAATCCGCTAAACGACGCCCCCCGCGCCTCATGAGGTAAAAATGCCCGTAAAAAAAAATGTGGCGATTTTTTTTGTTTTTTCCTGAAAATTACAACTTAAGGCTTGTGCAGACCAGCGCGACTCGTCGCGTGACGCGACACCGGTTATTGTTATACTGTGAAGTTTTCTTAGAAATTGTATTGTTCGTGTCGCGACAAGTCGCGCTGGTCTGCACAAGCCTTATTATAGACTCTCAGTACAATACTTAACAACACCCTCACGGATCGGACAGGGATTTGTTTACATGTTGTATATGGCCGCGCCTTAGTTTCCGTTGCCTCTTTACAGTATCTAATCAAGTAAAATACCATAAAACTTATAGGGCTAATGGTAATGCTCCATGCGGCATAGGTAGGTATAGCAAAGATTTTAATTACGGTAAAAAAAATATCCAAGCTATCACACATTGTATACCACATGCATTGCAAATGAGATTCTAAAATTAGAAGTATGTACTCAATAAATAGCTCCATGGTTCTTCTAATTTGGGTAACATAACGTTATAGGATGCCCGGTTGATGGTAATAGGCTTGCCCCTTATTACATGAACTTAAACTTAACTGGCGAAATGTAGGTGTTATACTTCTGCCTAACCCTTCGGGGAGAACAAGCGTGATGTTATGTTATATTTGTAATAGATGAAAATAAACCATTTTCCGGATAAGGAGCAGTGATCACGCAAAAGCTGCCTGGCTGTATACGAAACGAGTTTCAATTTGTATCGAGTGACCACGCTTTTCCTGTTATAATGTGAGTTCATGGTATTCATGGATGATCATATCTTACCGGAATAGTTCATGTGCATTCGCCGAAGCGGGAACACCCGGTGAATCTCGAGGCGTGCGACACGTAAACTCTGAATCAAAGTAGAACGCGTCATCGGCCCGAGAGACGGCCGGCCGGAATGGAGGCACCACCTGCAGACAATGTCTCAATTCAATAAAAGAAGAAAAGTAAGATAACCAAAAACTTCTGACTTCTGTGTAGTACACATGGCTACACCTCAAGCTATATATTTCCAGTTCACGCTGATCTCGCATTGTATAGGATTTCCGTACAAAGCGAGGACACCTTATACTGGAAATGCATAGCTTGATGTGTAGCCGTGTGTACAAGCCTTCTTTAGTGAGAATAAGGATAATGACAAAAAAAAATTTTTAGTCCGTCTTTGAGATTATAAAAAAATATTGGAGACGTATTTTTTCTTTTTTTACGTAATCTAAAGATTACGGCGATACATTGAGGTAAAATGTGCCATGACGTCACGAGTATGCAGATTTTACACGTACAAGTGACGTAGCGACACCCACTCCCCAACTTAAAATGCGTTTTATCTTAGTATTTTTTATTAATATGATAAAGCAAAAAATACGTGTCTAGCATTTTTTATTATCTAACTGACGGACTAATTAGAATTTCATTTTTTTTTACCCAGGCATCATCCCTAATTCCCATCGACAAAAATAATCAACTTACATCCCCTATTTAAAACCCGTTCTGCATACACACACGATTTTATTTGTTTCGTGATAAACTACGGTTTATTCGCGGTGTGTAGGCACGGTCGTCAGTGTTATAGGGAAGTTTATTGACGGCCCGGCGACACTACGGCACCGGGGCGCGGCGCCGTCGCCGTATATCATAGAACCGGTGGTTTGCCGTGTCATATACAAGCTCACACTATTATTCTGCGGTGCGATTCTAGCTCTCTAGCACTGTACCGTAAAGAAACCGTGCCGTGTACAACGGGTATAACCCGTTTAGAGGATGAATTTTCAAAGATCCTTAGTGCTCACCTTCTTAATATAAGGAACTCTAGTGCAAAAGTTCATGTTTCTAGACCCTGCAGATTTGTCAGAATTTCATTAAATACGTAATGAACATGTAACTAGATTAGCAAATTGTCTTATCAACACGATGGAACGAAGTGGGAAACACCATCCAATTTATATCAGTACTTGAAGAGGAAATCGCTTTTGAGTCTTGCTCAAGTGTTTCGTAGGTATTTATATTCGTGACTGTAGATACCTACCTAATCTACCTATACCTACCTATTTATACATAGTTCAACTTATAATCGTTTTGATGGTCTGTTATTAAATTAATTTTGCACAGTAGGTGGCCACACCAAGTGCGCTATCAGTGGCCTTGTAGAGGGGCCTACTTGAGTGACGTTAATAGTATCGCCAATTCTGGCCAATTCAAAATCAAGCAGAATCGTTCGACCACAATGGTGCCGATTCTCTTGTCACAAATGCCTCTAAACTAGACTAAAAATCACTAAAATTTCGTTTAGTCCTGTCAAACGACGATTCCCATTCTGAAATAGACTAAAGTGACACAACTTAACTATATTTTAGTTTGACAGCACTAAGATAGTACTGAGTTTTTAGTTTAGTGAAAATGGCAATTTTGCTATTCTGAATTTGACGTTTTTCACCTAAAATTTTGATTTTAAAATACCAAACCAAACTAAACCTGACAATTTTGAATCGCGATTAAAAAGGTGTGGCATAAAATAAGTTGTCATGAACTAAAATTCACACCAACATCTCGACTTCACGTGCAAAAACAGTACTGTATTTATTTTGTCTTTTGCTTATATCTCGAAAATGGTGCGTCCTATCGCAAAAATAATGAAAATTTCGACCCCCTCTATGAAACCTATAAACCCCTAAACCTGACATGTAGGCAATATTTTTTCATGTTTTCCATACAAATAGAGACAGAAAGTCCATATAAAAGACGCCTAGGCGGCATGCACCAACCGCGCGCCTCCGGCTCTAAAAAATATTACGGGTTAGGGCATACCACGGCGGGTACCACGTGGATTCGCGATGGTCAAATTCTATTTTAGTTGTGTCAAAATTATTTTTTAGTTTAAGAGAATTTTATTTACAGAATACCTCTAAGATTCTCATAGCCAAAAGTAAGGAATTTTAGTGATAGTTTAGTTAGTTTAGTTCGGTGTACAAAAGAATCGGCACCGTTGTCAATTAGTATATCGTAGTTATAATATAATGCTGGGGCCACATTGTCGAGATTACGCGAACTACACTTCGCGCGCTCTCTCTTACACGCTGCTGGATATCTCGCTGTATAACAGAGAGATTATCGCAACAATGTAGCCGTAGAATAAAACAGATTATCTAATTGCATTTTAATTAAGATTTAAAGTAACTGCCAAAAGAACATGTAACATCATTTTTGCATCAACAAAAGAACATAGTTTAAGTCGATCGTCAACTGCGATAGATTGTGTAGTTTAGAAGAATAACCCGATCACACAGAAATTCAATTTATAATATATATAAAACTATGGATTAAATTTACTACTAAATTACGTAACGTATTGCTGATTTATACACAGTAAAACCCACAGGAGCAGGAAAATGTTCTTAGTAGGACACTGAAAAACACCTCCATCGAAAGATAACAATTAATACTTAATATAAATATGTGCTTAAAATTACAATTTGCTTACACCTTGGATTTTCCGCTTTTCATATAAGGACTGATGAAAACGAGTTAATTCAAAACAACACCATAAGTTATTCTAGATTGACACTCCATATAATTATATACATGCTTTTTACATAGCATAGTATCATGTAGCCACCAGAACAAAACGCTATTAAATACATACCTCTTTTTTACAAAGCGCATCCCATTCTATGTTTGTAAAAAACTCATGATTCTTAATGTCTTCTATACCATTGGTACCAGCTCCCAATCTACAAATAGACAAAAAAACAAGTTATTTTTCTAACCTAGTATTGATAGTCAATAATATATATTTTTTAAACATACCTATTTTGTGGGTTTCTTTTGAATAAAGCTCTCAATAGAGACTGTGCCTCTTCACTAAGATTTGATGGCATCCCAAGTTTAGCTTTTAATATTTGTGTCATAGTTTCATGTCGAGTCGAACCATGGAAAGGTAGATTTCCTGTTAGCATTTCAAACTGAAAAAAAAAAACACTCAATTAGTTTCAATAGAAGATTTAAAATCTAGTTTAATTTGAATACCAGAGTGTTTGGAGCTTCATACCATAAGTACACCAAAAGACCACCAGTCTGCCGCAAAGGTATGTCCTCTTCTGTTAACCACTTCTGGCGCCATGTATTCCACTGTGCCACAAAAGCTATAGGCTTTATCACTAGTTGGAGGGAGTTTTGACAAGCCAAAATCAGTAAGTGCTATATGGCCATCAGCATCTAACAAAATGTTTTCTGGTTTGAGATCCCTGTATATTATTCCCAATTTGTGTACATGTTCTAATGCTAAAGCTAGTTCAGCTAGGTAAAATTTTACATCCTCCTCAGTAAACATGACCTAGAAATAATTGAAATATGAATTGAACCAAATTAATTGCGTTACAATGTGCTACCTCATGTTTTATTTATGACATACACATTCTTAAACATAAACAATAGGTAGTAAAACTTACCTCTTTACTGAGTCGAGAAAACAAATCACCACCACGCAGGAAGTCTAGTATTAAATATAATTTACCAGCAGTTTGAAATGCATAATGTAATTTAACAATAAATGGATGGCCCATTTCAACTAGAATATTTCTCTCCATTTTTGTACGTTCTCTATCTCTTACTTTTAAAGTGGCCTTTTTAAGTACCTAAAATGTTTTTAATTGATTGTATTATTGTTTCTTAATACAATATGCCATACTATAAAATGCAAAATAAAAATATTATGAATATCACCTTCATGGCATATAGAGTGCCTGCATCAGCACCAGTAACTTTCCGTACTAAAAATACTTTCCCAAAGGAACCTTCACCAAGAACTTTGAGCAATTCAAACTGTGACGGGTCTGCCTTGTCATGTCCTTCTTTAACCACATCTTGTATTTCAACCTCCCTTTCTTCACTGATATCAACAGATGTATCTAAGCTCTCAGTCGTTGATGCTTGACGAGATTCAGCTAAATTTTCAACCACTATTGGAAGACTGTTCCCTGGCTGTGCAGATGTACCAAGCTAAAAATAAATTTTAATGAATTAGTCAAGTGTTGTGCATTTTATTAGCTGCATGCTGCAGCCCAACAGCTGTATGTGGAGCTTCTGGGTTTAAGAGACTCATTTGTACATCACTTCAGTACTTTAACCTAAATATTCAGGAGCTTACTACAAAAAACATAGACACATGTTCCAACGAAAATGTCCTTACATAAATGTTGTTTTTATAGTAAGGCAGTTAACTAGGTCTTCTAAGGACACTAGACTTTTTAAAATTGAAAGTCATTGTTATTAGTCAACAAAAAGAAAGTAAAAGTAAACAAAAAACCCTTGACATTAAAATTCCTGCCTACTAATGTTTTTATACACAGCTTATTCAAACTAAGAAGCATGTATTTTGTTAATTAATATTAGATATTTATAATCAAACAATAGAATGAATAGAACTGGGTTGAACTGCCTGTTGAATTACCTGCTTCATTTTTGCAATCAATTTCATTTATGCACAGTCAAGTTTTGATTTTAATTTTTAGAAAATATTTTAACAAGAAGCAACACTATTGGCTGACATTCATAATTCAATAACAAAGCACATCTTCATTCTTTGACTACTGAATTATTATTAATACAGAGAAGTAAATGAATCACAGAATACAAACAATTTACATAGTTTCATATCACTTTTCCTTATAAGTAGGCACTGACTTGAATTTAAAAAAAAACTGAATTGTGTTAAATAAAAATGATAGAATGGGTACCCTTTAGAGCCAGTGCAAGGGCTAGCTATTGAAACAATTACAATTAATCTCGTGCAATTAATTCTCAGTAGTTTCCAAGTGGGCGTAAAAAGGACTTTTTCCAAAGAAGTTAAAATTTAAATTTGGGCAGTAAGAAATAAGTCATGTAAGAGAATAGAGAGAAAAAATGCAAAACAATTACTAGGTACGCCAATAAATTCTAAATATACCGTGTTATCTCCAACATTCTGCATTCGCCAAGGATCCGAGGATGAGGTGTTAGCCAAAGGCATGATTTACCACTTTTGCACTTGAACATTCACTGTAAAATACTTTAACAATATAATAAAACCAATTAAAACTTAACTACTCTCTATTCCATTTCTCATTCATAAACCACGAATAACGTGAATAAACCGAATACACACAATCATTGACAGCAGCAGACATGATATGAAAATTAAGACAAGACTGAATATGGTAATACTGGTAGGGTTCCGTATGATTTACGTAGGTACATACCCGCCAAACAATACACGTTAGTTAATTTAGGTAAGCACAATTTACGGAAAAGGCGACTTATAAGCTTATAGTTAAATTATATAAAAATCGTTACCAATAAAATAATAAATTATTATGAGAGTAAAAGATTCTATCCAAATGAGGTTTCACGAGTTTGAACATTATACATGGAACCCTAAAAATATATAATGCACTGATTGCGTTCCAGATACGACATACGAAAACATCTTATGCTTTGTGGATGATATTCTCGATAGTTTTATCGATTACACTCAAAATGATGACAGAAAGGTCTATTTCCTAAATGAGTTCCTAAACTATTAATATAATAATGGTATCAGGGAGGTACTTACACACGGTTCGGTCGCAATAACGCAAGCTGGTGCTGGTTGTTAGTACCGGCCCTATTTTAGGTTAGAGCGAGTGATTTTTTTTTACAAAATTGGAATCGTCCCGAGCAGTGCGTATTTCGTCGTGGTCACTCTAACACTGACCACCTCCACTCCATGAACCAGCTGGTTATCGAGAAACACATACAGAGTTCCAGCTCTCACTTTATATTGATAGCAGCGCCCCGCAGTTTTACCCGCATAAGTCTCGATCCCGTGAGAATATCGGGATAAAAAGTAGTATGTGTTAATACAGGTTATAAACTACCTATCTGTTTGCCAAATTTCATCAAAATTCGTTCAGTAGTTTTTGCGTGAAAGAGTAACATACATCCATCCATACTCACAAACTCTCGCGTTTATAATATTAGTAGGATTCGTAGATTACCTACTCAAAAGCTTATGATAGCATCAGCCTTATCCCAATTTTCAACGCCTTACAGAATCGAGAAATAGACACCACGTACACACGGCTACATAAGCTATTTCCAGTTTATGCTGATCTCGCATTGCATAGGATTTCTGTACCATGCGAGGTGAGCTTTAAACTGGAAATGTATAGCTTGATGTGTAGCCGTGTGTCTATAAACTCTTTCCAACATATTTTGAAAAACAGTAGGTACCGCAGTCATTAAAATCAATTCTAAGACAGGACTTTCTTTCCAAATCAATAAAGGAGTTAAACAAGGAGACCCGCTGTCTCCGAAATTATTCACGGCCGTACGGAAGTCTTCCGAAAGCTGGCAGCAGGGTGGGTAGAAACGGGCATAATGGTTTTTTCGTCTTCAGTATCCGAGCTGATTCAGATGCTGGAAGATCTAAGCACGGCAAACATAGCCCTACCAAGTTGATGACGAACAGCGCGCATCGCGTTGGCATCGCAGGATCATCTTGGCGGGTGGGGACTAAACAAAAAAGTTGCAACAATCACCGAAAATGCCTGGAAGAGCTATTGGGCCATGAAAAATCTGATGAAGGGCGATCTTCCTATATCTCTCAAAAGAAGACTCATCGATAACACTTTGTTGTTGCTGTTCGCTAGTTTGCCACATTTCTTATTTACGGTTTGAATTCGTTTATTTCTAAAGATTACAAATCACTTGTACAGAAATAAATACGAAAAATTACTTGATTTATACATTTTTGTTGATCAGGATTAGTAAGAGCTTTTAGTGTTAACATTATGAATATATGGAGGTAATTGTATTGTATTTCCATACAGTAATATTGCCAAATTAATCAAAACGGCGAAATATTTGACATCTATTTGCGACGTTGCCCACTTTCAGAATAAACGCTCCTAAGAAATAAGGTACTGGGGTACCATTGTGCGGCGCTGCTGATGGTTGGCCGCATCGCTTCTATTATCTATTTTCTGTTACAGTCCTTTCTATAATCTCGTCGCAATAAGATTGTTGTCAAAGGTAAAATAATAAATTATGCAGGCAACAACCAGTACCCCACTGTGTCCAGCATTTTTTTTTTGTGATGATTTCTTCATTACCCCTCGTCTGGAGAACGGAGTTACTACCTCCTACGGTTCCTACCGACTAAAACCCCACGGTTCCTAAAGCTACGGTTTCCTAGAAAAGCGGTGGCCGCACTTGACGGCCGCAGTGACGGGAGGTACTGAAACTCTTTGGCGGGCGTAGGCAGGCAGGTTGACATAATTGACAAGAAATGTCGTTTTCAAAGATGATTGGATGATTCATTCAGATTTGAGGACTCTGATCCGGATTATTTCATTTGAGTAAGAATAATATTAAGAAATGTTAACGTACGGAACTGATAAGAAAGTTCAAATTGGTTGCATTAGGAAACAGCTAAGTCGGTATTTAAGCACATTAGATATTATCAGTTACATTAGTGCATACAGAAACGAATTATGAATTAGTCTATTGTTGCATAATTTATTTCAGGACAGCGGAGCATGGTAGATAAGGCTGTTCCCTGTAGCGAGGATGTAACGACAAAAATCATTGGTGATTTTGGAAGGTGGCAACTAAAAATCAGTATACTGATGGCACTCTTGAAATTGCCCATCGCTTATTACCAATTAAATATAATATTCATGGCACCACAACAAGATTTCTGGTGTACTAAACCACGAAGCTTTGCTAAGTACAGTGTTGAAGAATGGAGAAGAATTTGTGCGCCAGTAAGCTTGTTTCACACCCATCCTACATTAATAGAGATTATTCACTAAGGGGATAAAGCAATGTTAAATAACCGGTAAATACCTAGATACGTGCGGTTTCCTTATTTCATACACTATTTTATCATACCTCATGCAATTGAATTAATCAAAAACACAGAGGCTCAAATCCATTCTAACGCGGGTGCATCGGGCACCAAATCGGGCAAAATCGCCAAGAGTCGTTTCTTTTCGTTTTACCTTAATGCGACGAAATTTAGACATCATATTTCTTACTATTCTAATCTCTATCATAGATATAAGAAAGAAGTTATTTATATTTCTATGATCTATACTAATATTAAAGCGAAGAGTTTGTTTGTATGAACGCGCTAATCTCTGAAACTACCAGTCGGATTTGAAAAAATATTTTTGCATTAGATAGCCCTATTCTTGCGGAAGGCTATTCACCATCACGCTACGATACTTAAGAGCCAAGCAAAAAGAAAAAAGTCAGAAATAACGCTAAGCGAAAACGAAGTAGCGCGGACGATGCGATGCGATGCGATGGGGTGGGACGGGGGAACAAGAAATTTAACGCAGACGAAGTCGCGCGCAGAAGCTAATGATATTAATAATTTGTTACTGTTCAACATTTTATGAATTCAACGTTACGGGTCTAAAGGATTTTATCGACTATCCATAAACACGTTTAAATACTTACAACAATTATTTTTATTATTTTATTTATTTTTCATTCTGCGCACTTATTTTAACTTGCTTGGTCAGCAGTTAAAAAAGCCAACTCATAAATAATTTTAGTTTCGTAAAACATTGGCATCATCTGAAAATCGTCATTATTGAGCGGAGCTCGATTCCTCCCGACTCTTATAAATAATAAAGTGTTAGTTGACTAGCAAAATGACCTACAGTAAAATTTTCGGAAAATATTATATAGGAGGCAAAATGAGATACGGTTGCACAGCACACTTTCCGAACCTATTCTTAGATATGTCCGACTCTACAGGCACCAGTCTCCCACAGGTGAAAATTGTTTATAGTTCTACTGAATTTAGTATGTATAAATATTTTTATCTCATTTGTGGTGAGATATATATGAGTATTCTTTTCTATTAATCACGCATAAATAGCAGGACCAATTTTCATGACATGGACACGGGCCAATACTATTGTAATCGAATCCACATGCCAAGCGTGGACTTTATGGCAAAAACCTCCACTTTTTCGGCAGAGCCCCCTAATATAGAATGCGACCTCCACCGTTTTCCAGTAGTTATACAAGTGAAGGGTACAAGGGCAAAACAATGAATGTCACTAAAACAGGATTTCGTGTAGGTAATCAAAATTTTAATGTTCCAAAGTTTATAACTTTTTCACCGTACAGGGTTTTGAGATATTGAAGTTATGAAGATTGTTTCTACGCTTTTTACATAGGCTACATAAAAATACGCGCGAAAACCTAAGTGTTGCCATACTTAACTTATATTTGATTTTTTTCTGACTTTCCGTGTTTTGCCCCTGTACCCTTCAAGTCATCCTGATTCGCATATGTTCCAGCATATTTCGCTGCCTCTTAACGATTCCCAAGTGGAATACATCTCGTAGATTGGTCTGATTACGCACCTCAGTGGGATCCCAATTGAGTATCATTTATGCCCAAAGATTCTCAATGGGATTTAGATCGGGACTTTTTGCTGGCCATTGTATGACTTCGATATCAGAATGACTTGCCAACCATTCTTTCACAACTTGAGACCTATGAATTACATTATTGTCCTGGGCAAGATAAATAGTGCCTTCAGGGTAAGCCAAACGAATGGTCGGTACAAACATACTTAAGGGGTTCCATTTAATGATGTCTATTCATCCGGCCACTAACTTCAACAACTTCCCTTGGACCGATGGAACTCATCCAACCCCAAAAACCCAGACTTACTTGACCTATTAGGCAAAGTATTAGCTTCTACATGACGTTCGTTTTTCCGCCTGCATAATATTTCCCGACCATGCTTAACTGATTTGAAAGTATTTTGTCTACAAATATAACTATATTATTAATCCAGTCAAAATTATAGTATTGAAGGCAAAAAGCTATTCTGTCGACTTTGTGCGCTTGTGTAAGTAATTTTTTTCGGGCTGGTATATTGCACCGCTGTAACAGTGCGTCTCCTTGATTAAGGCGACGACGCACTATTGGAATCTGTAACAAGGATTAAGACATAGTACGTATAACTTTCAGTGAAGTAAACATTTCGACTAAAACCTATAGGCTTTTTTTTTTTTTTTTTTTTTTTTTTTTTTTTTTTTTTTTTTTTTTTTTTTTTTTTGAGGGTGGGAAATCATCAAATGACTTCTCCCGCTCTGGGCAGAGCGAGAGGGTGTGTCAGACTTTTACTGACTAAAACCCACCCGTGTTCCTTCCGTTGCCTGTGTGCCGGGGCCGCGTTATCCCTTTCGGACAAACCCGCAACCCCAGCAGAAAACCTATAGGCTGAGAACTCTTTGGTCGAGTTTAACTTGAATAGAAAAAAAAATGGAAATGTTTTCATACGAATTTTTTAGTTCAAGTTCCTAATTCAAATCACATATTATGCACCAGCGGGTCACATACAAGCAGAGTCCACCAACTGAGTTTTGAATGTGGCTTCTGATTGGTCATTAAACTCTTATAGTAGTAGCCTTTGTCTACAAAATCTGCCAATTGAGTTTGGGGCACTCTTAGTTACCCCCAGGTCCGGGGACCCGGGGCGGACCGCCGCTACCCGCCCCCACCCCTTAGTCCACCTGTGGTACGTATCTACTTACTTAACAAAAATACTATATAACTCTATCAAACTACTTTCATATCAGAAGGCACAGTTCGATTCAAACTTAATGGCGGCTCGAAAGTGCGCTACTCGCTGCGCAGTGCCCTACCCCTCACCCCCGCTGATCCATGAAGTCGTTACTGCGCAGCGACTCGCCTCATGTTCCAAGGTTTGAATCGGGGTGTAGGAAGGTACCTCCCTACCTACATATCGAATATTTTTCAGTCTTAGTTAGGTACCTAAGTTTGAATGTTCTATTTCATATTTTAGCATGTAGAGGAACACCCGTGCTTAATTTTTGATCCAGATTTACTACTATTTAACCCAAAAATGGACAAGACTCTGATTCCACTTGTGCCATGTACAAAATTTGAATACGACATAAGCGTGTTTAAACGAACAATCACGTCTGAGTGGGATTTGGTATGCTCCAGACATTGGCTGACTCATGTACGTACTTTAAATGTTTATGTTATTTCAAACCACCATTTCTGTAGACAAAATTTCGTACCTACTCTGGTAGAGTAGAGGTAAATAGACACCTGGGTGAGACTTTAAAATTGTCGTTCACCGATTGGTATATTATACCTACAGGTTGAAATTGAGTTCATGAGCATCCTCTTATGGGGTCATTGTACTCATCATTATGAACAACTTTTACTAAGGGACCAAAAATGAAATCGAGAAAAAAAATCTGCTGTTCCCTACATTTTAACGAGTTACGGTAACAGCAGATTTCTTTTATAGGTATTTTTACAAATTAGTAGCTACCTACTAGTCTAGTGGTCTCATCGCTACTGCTGAGCATGAGGTTTTAGGTTCTATTCCCAGGTCGGGCAAAGTGTTATACTCGTATATTGGGTTTTTCCATCAGGATTTTTTCAGTAGCTTGGGCGACCAGGCAGTATTATAAGTTTTTCCTACGTATTTTATTACAAAATAGATACTTACCTAATTCTTTATCCTTTCAGGTGTGCCAGTGTGTAATGATGTGGGGAATAGTAATAGGAGGTATTATTTTCGGGTCTTGGGCGGACAAACATGGTCGACGTAAACCTCTTATAACTGCAATAGTTATACAAGGCGTTACTACTATCGCTGCCAGTGTAATTCCGATGTACACGCTGTTTCTGATTAATTGGTTCATTTTAGCATTAGCGTCTGGTGGTGTTGGTATAATATCCTTCGTTTTTTGTATGGAGGTAAATCCCACTCAAAATAAATACAATTTCAGAAGCGATGCAGTTTTATCATAAGTTATGATAATGATAGGTACTTATGATTCATAACCTTGTTTTTAATTTTAGGTTGTGAGTGGCAAGTGGCGTACCTTAATTCCGGTGATTTATCAACTGCCTTTTGGTCTAGGTAATGCGATGATGGCAGGATTAGCATATTGGTTCCGGGATTGGAGACGGCTTGAGTTTACATTGGGGACTTTTTCTTCATTATTCATACTTTATTGGTTTTGGATACCCGAATCGCCCAGATGGTTGTTGGCAACAGGACGCACAGAAGAAGCTGTCGGTAAGTGACGATTAGGCCTAATAAACACGCAAGCATTAGTTTCAATTCAACGAATCGCTTTTCACGAGTAATGCTTCCGCCTTCAGTAGGCTCTGACTGTCAGTATTTCTGTACCTAATACCGAACATAATACGTAATATTTTTTTTTATTAGATATGCATGAATAAGCTAAGTAGGTATCTACCTAGGTATTTAATAAATTAATATCTCTCCTAATTATAGCAATTCTAAAGGATATCACTAGACAGAATAGAAGGCATGTCAGTTCAAAATTCATTCGAGCGTTAATATATGAGAATCAACATCAAAAACATCAGGAGCCAGATTTTATGGCTTTCTTGAAGTCGGAAAATATGAGAAAGAAAACTCTATTGCTTTCGATAAATTGGTAGGTATGACTAATAACAAAAATGTTATAAATTCACCAAAATAACTGGATAAATAACAGTAAATTATATAACCAATATCGCTTGCAGGTTTTGTACCGGACTAGCTTTTTATACATTTTCACAATATTTAGGTTCGATAGGTGGAAACATCTTTGTTGCTGTATCAATGACCGGAATTATTTCAACATTTGGAGGATTGACATGCTGTTTTATAATAACTAGAGTCGGAAGGAAGACAACCTTCGTAATATACCAGATAGTTACTGCCTTGTGCTTCATTTTTATATTGATGATACCTAGGGGCATGTTTTTAAACGACTTTCCGAGGCTATTGTTTGCTGGAATAGGTTTTGCAGGAATGGCGGTAAGTCAGCGATGTGCGAAATTAAATTGTAGACACTAGTTAGATAACTTCACCTATCTATTTATGTTTTACCCATGTTTGTCTTTGTTGCATTATTGTAGCCGTTTCACACCTCAGAATCTATCTATACCTTACCACATTCACGGTCAGTTGCATGATCAGTATCCTAATTATTGGTAGATAATTGCGTACTTATAGCACACGATCAATCATTGTCTGAATCATTTTGAAGGATATTGCTAATCCATTACTTCATTTTATGTTCGAAAAATTTGTCTGCATAACAACGTCATTAACGCAATGAATGTTGTTGAACTGTCAAAAAAATAAAACAGATTGTGATTGATCGTGTGTTACGCAATTATGGTGCTGTTTTGGCGGGACTCCAAAATACTTTCTACAAATCAATTATCAGGTAAGTAAAGTCCTTGCAATGTGACTCATATGTCATAGTAATAAGGTATGTCCTCCTTTTTGGAAGTCGTTTAATAAAATAGGTAATTTCGCTACTTTTCAGCGATAAATTTCCTCCCTGTTCTGTCTTGAATGATTGAAGAATTGGAGTGATCACTCCAAAATCGCGTTATTTATGCCCTTGTAATGTGACTCACCTAGTTGTTTTAAGGTATATATTAGAATGAGGGTGAGGCCAAGGATCCTTGTGTTGGGTGGTTGTCACTTCGAGGGTTGGCAGGATGCCATAATTTTACTTAATTTTTGACAGGAAGTCATGCCAACTGACCGTGAATTTATTAGGTACACACGGCTAACATCAAGCTATAGGTACATTTCCATTAGTATAAGCTGACCTCGCATTGAACGGAAATCGTACACAATGCGAGATCACCATAAACTGGAAATGCTGAAGAAATAATGTGGATGCTGGAAAGCTTGTTGTGTAGCCGTGTGTGTATCTACACTCTTACATAAAGTACCGGCCACATTCAGTCTGATTACATGGACACCTGGCATGGAACCCCGAAGCTTTAGCGTTAGCTACTGCGCTGAATTTGATCGATAAATTATGTCAATATACCTACAATGTGGAATTAATTAATTTTACTTTCCACTCAAGCTAATAGTATGATTGTTTCAGGGCACGATACCCGCATTATATTTATTTTCGGGAGAATTATATCCAACATTGGGAAGGAATGTTGGTGTCAGCGGAGTGACGACTTTTGCTCGTATTGCGTCCATGGTCGCTCCGGCCGTCGTTAGTTTGGACAACATAGTTGCGAATCTTCCGATTAGCATATTGGCAGTCATTTCTTTTGCACAAATATTTTTGATATTGCCCTTACCTGAAACAAAAGATTCTCCATTGCCAGACACTTTAGCCGAAGCTGAACGATTTTGACTAGCTAGGTAGCTACTCCCGAGTCCGATCCGATACTTAGCGATGGTTAGTATACAGTATATAGACTGGAATGACTACAATTTTTTAGTTTAAAAAAAATCCCCTTAGGTCAAAAATACGGGCGGGCGCACAGTGGATCGTCCCCATACAAGAGGTCGGACATAGAATTAAAAATTGAAAAAGTATTTAATTGAAAAAAATGAAATATACAGTTGCATTACTCTATTATGGAACTACAAAAAATGTTACTACAATTTTTTTATTTGACCAGTACTTTATGAGCAATTCGATGAAAACTGTTATTTTTGTATGGAAATGGTCACAAAAATGTCTGTATCTCATGATTCCCTCCTTGTTTCGATTTGCGGTTTTCACTACTGTTATTTACCCATTTTATGCCACATTTTCTTCAAGGACACATGGTGCCCCCAGCGACCCCCTTCCGAGATATTTTGCTTTTAGTAACTATACTTTTTATTGTATAACTGATGAAATGGAGGTACATTAAGTATATTCATTACTGAGAATAAGTCATCCCTAAGTAGTTCCTTAAATAACAGGTGCATTTGCGATTACTTTAATGACTTATGAACGCTTCTGTTGCCATACAACAAAAGCGTTAATGAGTCCTTAAGTAAAGATTACCAGTACTTGCTTAATCTAATTAGTTATTGTAATTACTATGTTAACAGCCCTTAATCTCTGCATTGTGATTGGATAATGTCATCATTAGCTTAGTAATGACTGAGTCGAATTTACAATAACACATCGAAAAGAAATAGAGTTTTATGATCAATAAGAAAATACGTAGGTATAAAAATATTTTTTATTTAAATAATATAACACTGTAAAAATAATTTAAAAATAAAACAACTATGTACCCTAAAACAAACTAAAAAATTAAACAACTACTAAGAACTAAATTATAATAGGAAATTAATTAATTAACACGACCATTTAGTTACTAACAACAATAGAAAAGAAAGAAAAAAAAAAACATTTATTGGCCGATGGGTGGCATAACACAAAACAAAAAAGAACAGAATAAAAAAAAATACACAAAAACAAGAAATTAACAAAGAAACTGCTTGTTAATAATAATATTAGGTACTATAAGACTTAAACTATATTTTCTTCATCTTCATCAATAACGACATCATGATCATTATTATCGTCATCATCTTCTTCAACGTCACTACATGCAGCAAGTGTATCAGTTGAAACGTCAATGAACTCCAATTCACTCTGATCAACTATAAGTAAATCGTCTAGTTCACTAAATGAAGACTTTTTGGCTTTATTTGTCATCTTCGGTCGTAAGCTGGTGAGAAGAGGATCGGAAGATCATTAGTGGCGATGCTACTATGTTTTCGTGTATGATATTCTCTAAATTTACGAAAATCCTTGTTTCTTGCTTCAGGTGCTTCTTCAGACAAAAAACCTATAGGTACTACTGATAAGTTGTCCACTATCTGTGATCCATGAATCAGCAATTTGTGTAAACTTGCTGGCATGTTATACCATGGATATAATTCCACGAATAAATTTGCTGTTTCATCACAATATAATTTAAATTTTTGGACTTGAATTTTTTCGCCTGAGGAAATGCATTGCAAAATAACGGCGAGTCTTCTAATTAAATTAACGTCTAATTTAGTAATTTCCGCAGTCGTTTCAGGGTTTGCAAAAAACCTTCTTGCAGCATTTCCAGTGTTTGTATTGCCACTACCCTGCTTAACAACGTCTAGAAGTAAGCCTGTGCTTCTTCGGAAAGCTTCTTGAATGGCTTCTTTCTTATCTTTAACTTTTTTTTATTTTCGTCACCTTTTGCTTGCCATGATTTTATGTCCATTCTGTAAGCAATGTGTAATAAACACTCCATAGACCGAATCCAAGCATGCAATGAACTAAATCCATGCTTGTATAAATCTGTATTCACGGGTTTAGCTCTCACTTCTTCCAAGTTATTCATTTCGCTTGGGCGAGCTTTGCACAAATCACACACTGCTGCCGATGTACCAGATATGATTGAATGTACCTTACCATCAATCATGGTTAACCATAGATTGTGAGTAACAGTAGCATTGCCGCAATCAGTCGGGTTCAGTTCACGAATCTCGGTCTCAAATATTTCCATTTCAGCCTTAACATTCGCTTCCGTTTCTTTCATAAATGTAAATGAAATCGGGCGACAATATGTGGTTGACGATGGCCGATCATTCTGCCACACTATACTTCCACTAGAAGTCACTAACTTAAGCGGTACAAGACTTGCCATAAATACACTGGATAAGTCTTGTTCACTTGTTGTTGTCGTTTGATGGTAAATGCTTTGACTTGAAGCTCCATCAAAACCCCATTTACTGTGAAGCACAAGTGGTTCACCAGCATCAAAATTTGATTCAAGTGAATCGATCAGCCTCCTAACTGTGAGATCAAGGAGGGCTTGGATCCGTATCTTTGCGGAAGTTTCAGTCACAGTTATGTCTTCTTTTGCCGGGTAGCATTTAAGCTTTTCTTTAACTAACAAGTAGTAGCTTTGGTATTTCGCATGACCTTCTTTTAAACTAAAGTCCCGAAGTGTGATGTAACGCCACTTGGATAACTGCAAGTAAACGTAAAGAGCAAGTGCTTTGTGAGTAGGAACTTCACGAAGCGAAGGATTCTGCTTAGTTTCCAGGACATTTAAAACTGTTGAGACGTGTTCAGGATTTTCCAGCAAATTTTTCATTATTCTGGCCATATCATTTTTTCCGGCAGACTTAAGTATACTTTCAACAGTATGCAAAAGCTCATCCGGACGACTGCAACTAGCAAAATTTTCATTAACACGTCTTCTTTTGTGTCTAGTCGATAAATCTTCAAAGCGTTTGCGAGGAGATGTATATGTTGAAGTTGATGCATCTGATTTTGATGGACTGACTACCTCTTCTGCCTCATTTTCATTTGCTTCTTCAGTGTCAACAACATTTTCTTTAAAGCAATCTGGCCAAACGATATCGGAATTTAACCACTCTCCGTTCTTGTTAATGAACCTGTCGACTGTCCTTCTTGATTGCACCCATTTGGTGTAAACCCTATAGCAAAATCGTCGACACCAGTTCTTGAGATCCGTCACATCACTTTCACTTAACTGAACGTTAGTACTCGACTTCAATGTGTTAAATAAATTGTCATAGTCACGAAGATCTTTATGATTACGAAGAGCAACGTAAAGATCTAGATAAGTAGTAAACCCACGGAAAGCCATAATGACAACACTTGATAGAAGTTATAATTACAACTGAATTACATTTGCTAAACACACTCAAATATATAGGGCAGCAAGTAGGCAACTAGCAATGAATTTGATAAGCTAATGATGACATTAGACAATCACAATGCAGAGATTAAGGGCTGTTAACATAGTAATTACAATAACTAATTAGATTAAGCAAGTACTGGTAATCTTTACTTAAGGACTCATTAACGCTTTTGTTGTATGGCAACAGAAGCGTTCATAAGTCATTAAAGTAATCGCAAATGCACCTGTTATTTAAGGAACTACTTAGGGATGACTTATTCTCAGTAATGAATATACTTAATGTACCTCCATTTCATCAGTTATACAATAAAAAGTATAGTTACTAAAAGCAAAATATCTCGGAAGGGGGTCGCTGGGGGCACCATGTGTCCTTGAAGAAAATGTGGCATAAAATGGTTAAATAACAGTAGTGAAAACCGCAAATCGAAACAAGGAGGGAATCATGAGATACAGACATTTTTGTGACCATTTCCATAGAAAAATAACAGTTTTCATCGAATTGCTCATAAAGTACTGGTCAAATAAAAAAATTGTAGTAACATTTTTTGTAGTTCCATAATAGAGTAATGCAACTGTATATTTCATTTTTTTCAATTAAATACTTTTTCAATTTTTAATTCTATGTCCGACCTCTTGTATGGGGACGATCCACTGTGGGGCGCGGCGCGGGGTGTTAAAAAGGCGGACATGCCCGGACGAATCCGGACGGATGGTAACCCTATGTGGGGTTGACAAGTAAATAAAAATCCCATAGACACTACATACTGGTATTTATTGTTTAAAAACAGACATTGTGTAAAAAGTAGGTATTACAACTTTTTACACTTTAGGTTATGTACGTGTACCTACAAAATGCCTGGAATCCTTCGGAAATATAGATATCCATTTTACAGATAAATGCAAAGTGCAAAATAAATGCTGTTGTATAACAATCTTACATGTTATTTGATATTATTATTATCTATAGAATATTAGATCAACTCACTGGTAAAACATTAAAGATTGTAATAGTTACTTGTTGACTTACAAAGTAGGGATGTGCGCCTGTGCAGAATTTGGATTTGGAAAAGCATCCAGATGAAAAGTAGAAAAATAAAAAGAATGGACTAGAATATACTACAAAATGCAATTCACAATTACACAGAAGTATATTTTTACTTGTACTGTTAAAAATGTATTGACATTATAAAATTGTACATTCTAATTAATATACCATTAAAAAATGTTAGTCCTTTTTTTCATTATCAATATGGTTCCTTATATTTTCAATTCTGTGTAATAATGTTGGATGTGAGTGGTACCAAGATGAATATAATTTATCATAAATTGGATAATCCAAATTGTCTTTTCCTAACTTAATTAGAGCAGACCTCAACTCATTAGGATAAGAAAGCGAAACAGCAAAGTTGTCGGCTTCAAATTCAAACTTTCTAGACAGAGCTGTAGCAAAGAAAGATAACACGGAATTGTATGGTGCAAGGATCATCTGTAAAACCACAATTAAGCCAATTATTATTGGTTCTTGTCCAACAGGGAAGCCAAGGGAGGTATACAACATGGAATATTTGAACAAAACTCCAAATGCAGTAAATAATAGAAGCAGGTTCACTTCAGTCAGGGCAATTGATTTGTAAATGTGACTGCAGCTCCAGTGCCCAAGCTCATGAGCTAAGACCCCCAATATTTCATTATCTGAACAACCAGTTGTTACTTTCTTTTCTTCATCAAATTTCTCTAATAAAGTATCAAATAAAACTATCCTCTTCGCACCAAACAAGCCACTGAAGTATGCATTACTGTGTGCTGACCTTTTAGATCCTTCAACAATGTATATTTGGGATAAAGGAAAATGAAGCCTTGTAGCTAGATTTTCAATCCCTTTTCTTAGAGAGCCGTCAGGTAGAGGTACAAATTTATCAAATAGTGGAGCGATAACTGAAGGATATATTGTCAATAATAACAATGTTGCCACTGTGGTGAACAACCACAGCCACACAACAAACATGTTTCCTCCTAGCATTATGATAAATATAGCTATGGATATGATGGGAAGTGTGATTACAAGGCTAAGCACTAAAGATTTTATCTGATCCTTTACAAAGAAGCCTGAAGTCTGCTTGTTGAAACCATGTTTTTGTTCTAATACAAATGTTCCATAAATAGTAAATGGCATGTTGACAACAAAATTAAACAATGTTACAAATGTCATGAATACACAACTGACTAGAATTTCTCTCTCAGGAGCAATGTTTAAGCCAGCTGCAATATTTTCTGACTTGTGCCATGCAACATATATCCATCGATTATATAAAATCACAGATGTTAATGCTATGCTGTAAAATTCTTTCACTATCTTGAACCGTGATTTGTCGATTCCATAGAGCCGAGCCTTTTTGAAAGATTCTTCATTTAACATTTCCTTCAGATCATTTGGTATGGTGTTATTCGTCTTGTATATTTTCAACTGCAACAAAAAACATGATTTACATATTGCTATAATGTTCCCACTGCTGGGACACAAGCATCCTCTCTGTGAGGAGTAGGCCACAATCCACAATGCAGGCTCAGTATGGGTTGGTAGATGGCACATATCTTCGATTTTTTTCAGTTCTAAGCCATGCCGATTTCCTCACAATGTTTTCCTTCACCGTTTTGAGAGCAGTGATGATGAAATTAAATACACAAAGTGCCTGCCCAGGTTTGAACTCACGACCTACAATTAAGTTGTGGCCACCATTGAATGACCTCTTCGATAAAACGTGAGTTTCGTTTCGAAAAACGTTGCGTTTTTTATAAAGAAGCAAGTACATGGAGTCATGATGAGAAGGCATGCATTAGTTAGCTTGTCACCGCAATATACCTACCGTACATGAAAATGAAAAATTTAAGTATGTGAACATGTACAAAACTATAATACCAATTCATAACCATCGTAATAATGTATTGCCAACACTCTATTGCTATAGCTATGAGAAAGTAGTGAAGAATAAATGCAAAGATCGCACAAGATAACAAGACATAGTTACCTGCCGCAAAGACAGATATAACTCCCACAGATATTCTCCCCATGAGAATAGTAGAATCAGAAGCACAATACAATCTTCATCGAATTTCATTTTGATTCTCTTTTATCGGTTACAAAATACAATAGATCACTTTAAACTCAATAAAAATAATCTTTCTGTTCTAGACAGAATTTGACAGATTTATGCCGCGTTTGACATAGTGAATTTGTGACATTGCATTGCACAGGTAATAAATCTAAATCATTGAAAAAAAATCTAATCACAACGGAAGATCGAAACGTGACGTTTGGATCATTGTTTGGAAGCACACATTATAAACAACAGAATAGTGCGACCATACTACTATGAAAAATTTAGATATTACATAATATATGAAAAAAAATATTAGCTTCAATATACTTGAACAGCTGAAAAACAAAGTCACTAAACACTTACGTTTACAAGATATTTCAATTATGTTTTCGATGACCCGCTGATAATCCTTGCCTCCGGTCCCCATCCCCTTGTTCAGTACCAGTTTGGATTTATATAAAAGGGCAACAGAGTAAAGAAAAAATATATTACAGCTTCTAACACGGCTTGCTTCATACAAAGCGGGACAAAATAGAGTAATAATAATGTCTTCAACGAATTTTAACATTCTATCAATTTATGCAGTTCTAGTATTATTCGTGGTAATTCTAAAATGTGCTGCAGAAGAAGCTTGTGAAACAATTCCATCTGAAATACACGTAACTAAAGGTAATAGTAAAAATACAACTTAGTAAATATTCTTTTATCATTTTACCATTGTAATGTTGCCATTCTCTGATTTAGGAGTGTGAATACGATCGGTCCAAATTCAAATAATATGTTCACGTCAGAAATATCACAAACATCTATTGCTATACTCTATGTTTGGGACATAATTCAAAAGCACCAGAAAAATAAATGTTGTAATAGGTAGACCAAAGCATTAATCCTAGAGATAATAGTATTGTATTCAACGTGTTTATTTTGATATCCCTTAAGTATATGGTATTAATGAGACCATGTCAAAGAATCAACTATACCTAAAGAATTTAAATTACTTTTCTATTTTTTTGATAACTTACCACTAGACTCTCAATGCGTGTATCTTAAGTTTCATTATTAAGTACGAGTAAATCATTTTCATTCAAACCAATTCATATTTAAAGCTAAGAAAATGCGACCTTGTCTTATTTCCTTTTTAGAAACAAAAATAGTCTGAATTAAATGTTTTTTATTTATTATTCATTTAAATTCATCATATCACCTAAGGGTTTTTTACATAAATAATCGTGACTTTGTCGAATTTGAATAAAAAAAGAAGACAAAAAAAAGAATTTTATGATAATTCTATTTCATTAATTTTTGTACTAATTGGTTTATTTTGAACATTTCAGAGGAATACGACGATATGGGCCGATTAGTAAGATCATGTAGCGGGGATGTTAGTGTTAATAAATGTGAAGGGATGTGCAGTAGTCAAGTGCGACCATCAATTTCTGCTCCAACGGGATTTTCAAAGGTACCATTGTAATTTAACAGCTCACTGGTATATTAGGCTGGTCACTCACAGCAAAACGATTTTGACGTGACAACGTCTTATAAATTGGTTTGCCGGGTGACACTTCAAGAAACTGCGTTACGCTCCGCTCACGTTATGCGCTCACAATGAGAGCGAGTGAGAGGCACGCGTCCCTTCCACTCGGGCATGGTTAGCCCGCCTAAGAGCGAGAGAGACAGACATAAAAAGTGAAAGGCACGCGTCCCTTCCACTCGAGCACAGTTAGCCCGCCTAAGAGCGAGAGAGACAGAATTATTTCATCCTTCTTCCTACTATACGAATGAATATTCACATTAAAATTATTTTACCACTCAAAGTCGTTGTCACGTAAAACTTTCGCCCGTATACCGACTTTACAGGCAACCAATTTTTTTTTACACAAATAGTGATTCTATTTGCATTCCAAACCCGATAAAATGTCATGTGATTTGCACAATCCCAATTATAAGTTGATACTTAATCGAGTGGATTCGAGCGCATACTATTGCGTCAGCAGTTTCTCCCCAGCCACAGAACCCGCAGATTACTCTCAGGTTAAAATATTGGCAACGTAGACTAATCCTTACATATTATAAAACAAAGTCCCCCGAAGCGTCTGTCTGTGTATCTGTACGCGATAAACTCAAAAACTAACGAACTGATTTTCAAACGATTTTCACCAATGGACGGAGTGATTCATGAAAAAGGTTGAGGAGGTTATTTGAGGAGACGAGGAGGTAAATTGGCCGAAATATGACGATTGTTGTTGAAGATGTCGGAAAAAATCTCGGAGGCTTGAGGTTTTCTGGCGTGCGCCGCGTAAGCCGTAAAAGATACATACAATTTATGTGCTACAGGATTGTTCATCTTAAAAAGTTCAACAAAAAAGTCTGCGATAGCATAAGTCTATGTTCTAAGGATGACCCATAGTAACCATTATTATCTTTCAGAATGTGAGAATTTTTTATTGTTGTTTCCGAAGCTATTTTGACCGGTATTTTATTAATTCTTACCCATTAAAATATGTTATTTAAACTGGGCTTTTAATTTACATAAAAATATGTCTTGACATCATAGGTATCATCTAAATGACTAGTTTAGAAGATATCACAGATTCAAAATTACGCGTAACGAAATGGTTGACAGCAACACGGGCGCAGCGGTAGATGAAATTTTCCTCGGCTATTAGGTATGTAATCCCGGTAGTACCTACGTTCCCGTGGGATATTTTGCGAAATCCACACGGGTGAAGACGCGGGCAAAAGCTAGTATATTATAAGTGTTCATCTATAGGACAATACATAACACGGTGATAGCTACTTGGTGTCATTTTTAAGTAATTGATCAGAACAATATTATGAAGAAATCGTGCGGAAACTAGAAAATCACTGAATTTGAATTATATTATATTATTTTACTTTGCAGGATTGCTTCTGCTGTCGAGAAAACTACTTGCGTGAACGCTTGGTTACCCTGACCCACTGCTACGACCCTGATGGTGTTAGGCTTGAAGACGAAGACAGTGCCATCATGGAAATACGCCTGCGTGAGCCAGATGATTGCAAATGTTACAAGTGCGGAGATTACAGCCGTTAAAGTTTTGTTTTGTAGTGGTATGGTTGAAAAACGATGGAGATCATTAATTTGAAAATCAATATTACAAATATGTATTGTGTTAGTACCTACATAATTATAAGAGTAAGTAATAAATGGTCAAGGGTTTTTATTATAAAAATAAATAATAAAATAACTTAGTTTAAGTTCATCGGTGCCTGTGTAGGTATTATGTAGGTAATAAAAGTATTATAACTATATGTAATCATATAATTTAACAATTGTGTGACATGTTGAAATAAATATTTTTAATGAAGTTAAACCTAAATTTTATTCAACCTAGAATCGATACCAACCATTAGAGCAATCTTAATAGGTTCAAAAAAGAATGCAAACATAAAATATATTAACACACAGGATAACAAATGCAAAGTACTTGGACTGTCATTAAAAATGAAATAAATAATAACACCACCAAAGACAACATAGAAATTATAAAGTTAAATGATGACGTAATTACAGATCCTGTAGAAATGGCTTCTATATTCAACGACCATTATGTAAATCTAACGCATGTACAAACTCAACCAAGTGCTGGTCAAAGCTTTACAAAAAATTTAAGTGTCAACTCGTATGTTTCTCAAACCTATGCTGAAAAGCGAGGTTCGACAGGAAATAATCTCTCTGCGCAACACCAGAGCAGAGGGCTATGATGAAATAAGCACAAAAATCGTAAAAGCCTGCTGTAATGAACTGACTGGTATCTTAACCCATCTAATCAATTTGTCATTTTTAGAAGGAGTTTTTCCCGATAAGTTAAAACTGTCCATTATAACGCTGTTATTAAAAAAGGGAGATAAACGTGATATCAATAATTATAGACCTATAACTTTAATACCTATTTTGTCTAAAATATACGAAAAATGTATGTATAAAAGACTTACTGATTTCTGTTATAAGTTCCAAATAATAAGTAACGAGCAGTTTGGATTTCAAAGGAGCAAATCCACATCATTAGCCATCTTTTCTCTTATGAAAGAAATACTTTCAAATATTAGCAATAATCATCTGACTACTGGTCTTTTCTTTGATTTATCGAAAGCCTTCGATCTGGTGTCACATGATATATTGCTAGATAAGTTAAGAGACTGTCGGGATTAGGGGACCTGCACTTCAATGGGTAACGTCCTATTTAAGTAATACAACAACGTGGCATCCTCAATAAAGTGACGCTGGTGTCACCCTAATAAAGAACATTTTTAATGCCTGGGAAGAAGCACAAGATGCTATTGGAATCTTTTGCGACCTCTCGAAGGCGTTAGATTGCGTAGACCATGAGACACTTCTGCTGAAACTGGAGCACTATGGGATTAGAAATACAGCTCTTTGTTTACTAAGATCATACCTGAAAGATAGAAAGGTTAAAGTTCAAGTAAACGGCGTAAACTCATTAGGGTCTGAAATGGCATTGGGCGTTCCTCAAGGTTCGATATTGGGTCCATTCCTCTTTTTAGTTTACATTAATGATTTACCCCAATTACTTCAAAATCAACCGAAGATGGTGTTATTTGCAGATGACACATCATTGATCTTCAAAATCAACCGACGGTCACAAAATCTTGACGACGTGAATAGCTCTATTCTTCAGGTTCAAGATTGGTTTACGGTAAATAATTTGGTACTAAATAAAAAAAAAACAAATGCATTAGATTTAAATTACCTAATGTTAGAAGTAGCGAATGTGACATCATATTGAATGGAGAAAAACTGGAATTTATTAATCAAACGGTTTTCCTAGGAATCACGCTAGACGAGAAATTACAATGAGGACCTCATATAACATCTCTTGCGGGGCGGCTAAGCTCGGCCGCTTATGCGGTTAGAAAGATAAGACAGTTAACAGACGTTGAAACAGCGCGTTTGGTCTATTTTAGCTACTGCCACAGTATTATGTCGTATGGCATTTTACTGTGGGGTCGGGCTGCTGACATTGAATCCATCTTTATCTTACAAAAGAGAGCTGTCAGAGCCATTTATGATTTACATCGTCGCGAATCTCTAAGGGAACTATTTGGAAAGATTAATATTATGACGGTACCTTGCCAATTCATTTATGAAAATATTATGAATGTAAGAAAAAACCTACATATTTTTAATAAAATAAGTGATAGACATAATTTTAATACTAGAAATAAAGATAAAATAGATCAACCATTTTTCAGATTATCTAAAGTCCATACATCTTTTATGGGGTACTGTGTTAAATGTTACAACAAAATACCTTGTGATATTTTACAATTAAATGAAAGAAAATTTAAAACTCATATTAAAAGTACACTTTGTAAACAAGCATATTACAAATTAGAGGATTATATCCAAGATAAGAATGCTTGGAAACATGCTGGTCCAGCTCCATAGGATAATCTAGAATCTAGACAAAATCAAACTGGTTGGTAATTTAAGTTGTATAAATTATTATATTTTATTATATGACATTGATTTTACATTCTGTGATTACTTCCTAACACACTGACTTATTAATTGTAACTTTTTTTTTTTTTTGGAACATCGTCTACTTTTACAATGTTCGTAAATATGTGAGAACCATGTATCTATCACATAAATAATTAATTTATCTGTTGTTGCTTTCTTTAAAAAAATATTTTTACCTATATTGTGGTATAGTAATTTATTTTTTTATTTTTAGATGCATCGTCATAATCATCCGTCTAAAACCTAACCTCTTATTATGAACAAAACACGACATTTCTCCTCAAAAAAATATTATCAAATTTGTAGCAAATGATATTCTCCAACACTCTACCTAAAACAGCTGTCTAATTACGCAACACATTTCCGATTTGCAATTGAGTCAAATTGGTTTCGTTTGACTAGAATTGCTTTCAAAAGTTCTAAATTGAAAGCAATTCTAGTCAAACGAAACCAATTTGACTCAATTGCAAATCGAAAATGTGTTGCGTAATTAGATAGCAGAACTGAACGTAATAATAAAAAAACTGAAAAAAATACCTTTATTCCCAGTAGTTCCATGTAGCTAGTTCCACATAGAACTAATCCGCGAATTTATACCGCGGCTTACTTGCACTTACGGGCCGAAAATTTAACGACTCCTTTGAATTTCGGGCTACCTAGAAGGTAGCTCGAAATTCAATCGATTCTTCAATTTTATTCTGTTAGGCTTCTATAACGCCACATTTTTCAGGATTCCTGCAGAAAACAGGTATATTAAACAAAAACCGGCCAAGTGTGTGTCCGACCACGCACAATGAAGGGTTCCCTGAATTTATCCCAAGAACAAACTTAAGTAGTAAGTAGATGAAAACCATGTTCTCCAATACATTCTTACTGCAAATGTAAGTTTGCACGCACAATATTGCGAGATTTACCATGTGATTTTAAGACCTAACTTGACTGAAACTTCTTAGAAGTAGGGTTTCCTGTAATCTATGAGTGAAGAACTAATACCTGACTTTTTTTCAAAATTTTGGTCTCAGTAGTTTCGGAGATAAGGGGACCAATGTTCCTCTATTTTCTTAAATATCTTTAAAATAATTTATTACAAAATAATTTAAAACTAAATTGAGATCCTCACAACAAGTCCTTTCATTTGATATGTCACACGATACCGTCCGTAAAACTTTTTTTAATATTTTCGGATTTGCCCCCTAAAAGTGGCCTCCATTTTCAAAATTCATTTATTTACGTTACACGTCCGTGTTTGGGTCACAGAAATTCATATGTGAAACAAACAACTAAATTGGTCCAGAAGATTTGGAGTAAATCGGCTGTGACAGACGCACAGCCAGCCAGACAGACACACGAGTGATCCTATAAGGGTTCCGTTTTTTCCTATTGAGGTACGGAATCCTAAAAAGTGTAACATTTTGACCATCAAAATTTCCATTTTTCTGTTCTAGGTCCCATTCGCCAAGTGTGCATAGTATAATGTGCGGTAGGGAACATCGTTCCAAAATCTGCGTCCAGCAGCATTACGCTGTCTACTGCTCGCACAACGGAAATCAGACAATCAGACACACACAGTTGACATAGTAGGTAGTGCTTAACAGGGGTAGGTACACACGGCTACACATCAAGCTATACATTTCCAGTATAAGCTGACCTCGCATTGTACGGAAATCCTATACAATGCGAGATCAGCATAAACTGGAAATATATAGCTTCATGTGTAGCCATGTGTACCCTAGTTTGCCCCATTTATGTGAATATAATGCCACTACTAAGATTGGCTTCCATAGTGCACAGATAGTGGAAAAAGATGTAAAAGATAGCACTTGACCACAGTTTGATCCATAAATAATGACATTGCCTGGGCCCTGTTTAATAAACGTTACAATCCTAAAATTTTGTAAAAAAGTCATATATTTGTTAAGTTTTACTACATGTGCTGTTTAATAAGCCGTACAAATATGTAAGAAAGTTATAAGTACCTACCTAAATAACTTACAATTTTCACAATTGTAAATGCTGTTTATTTAATAAACATTTACTTAAGTAGAAAACGCCTGTAGATATCGATGACAATATTGTATTTCCAAATATTTAGTTGTAAATTACAATTTACATAAAATGTAAGTTTTAAATGCTCGGTGTAAGGGCTACATTTCTCTTCGTATTGTGTTCAAGTAAACGCCCTATTTTTGTTATCACCCGAAATTTTTGGTTGATTGTAAAACGGTCGTGGATACTCGCGCTACAGCTGATAAATACCTACTCCTACAGTTTACGAAACACAATACTACCTAAAAGTTATTCAAATTTTCCCTTCATACTTTACTTTACTTCATACCTTTGACGACACGGTTGGCGCAGTGGCTGAGCGATCGACTGCTGCGTAACGTGTCGCGGGTTCGATCCCCGCACGGAACAAATATTTGTATGATCTGCAAGTAGTTGTTCCGGGTCTGGGTGTTAGTGTATGTGATTTTCTATGTTTGTAAACGCACCCACGATACAAGAAGAAATTCTTAGTGCGGGGCAACGTTTTTTAAAAAGAGAGAAAAGAAAACGAAAAAAATACTTTTAGGTATATAAGGCGTATTTCAAAAATTGTATTCGCTATTTACAAATGTAAGAATAGGTACTTACACTTCTCGGTAACAATTTTCTAACAACCACTGACAAAAAGCAATTCTGGCCGGCGCCGCCGCCGTGCATGAAGTCTACGAAGATGATAGGGAATAGGGATGCACAATACACACACACTTCACAGTTCAATATTTTCCAGACGTATGTACGGCTTTTGTCAAACTTAGCCGCAGCCAGACGCGTACTTTGATGAGGATTCCATTCGAAGTACTCGATGATCTGGCTAGCTCTGGCGAATGAACGGCCGACCTCTGCCCTGTGCTTAAGCTGGTGTCTTGAAATGCCCATGATCCATTAGCCGCTGTGTCGCCACTACGATCGTCCCGGCCGGTTCCGAGGGTTCAGAACCCCGCAAATCGGACGGACCGAATATAAGTGTTGCGGCTCTGCGTAAAGTTATCACTAGCCCTAGCGTACAAGTTGTACCATACCGACATACTCCAAATTGGAATAACTGTAATTTCGATCTATTTTTACAAATCACGATAACGCATTACGCGTCAAAGTCCGACGATCGCGGGTCAGCTGAGGGAACCGGCGTCGGCGGCGAGGGGCGGGGGTGCATGTGGAGGTGCTCGCCGCCGCTGTTTGCATGCGGACTAGCGGACTAGATTATGCCGTATTACTAAGTACGACAGATTATTTTGTTCTGCACATTTACGAATTGCTCTTCGCTTTGTTCGGAAGCACGCGTGTCGGTTCGAGTAGTACCTACGTTATTTCTAGCGGACTACCAAAGAGTAAAGTAACTATAATTGTTGCTCACGCTTTCGAGGTTATGATTTTTTTTTTTTAATTATTTGAAAACTTTAACATTTCAGTTTTTTAAGTTTAACTCTATGATTCAATAGCACTTCTTAGGGCAAATCGTTTTGCCACGGGAAATCAACCATTAAACAGCGTGTATACTAATAAATCTTGTTAAAATATACATCCGATTTTATTTTCACGGTTAATAATGCTGTATTCACTAAGAAAAACCTACATTTAAAATTAGCCCTCCACGAGGGCTTCCTATATTATGCGACTAGGTGAAGCCTCCAGGAGGGCTCCCGGCACTGAACGCGTTATTGCGACCCACGCTGATTCGAAAAACGTTTTGAGTGGCACGCTAGATTGAAACCTCTTTAGGACGAAATCCTGACTGGATTGAATGATGTTCTTGTTGTTGAGTGAGTTGTGAACTTGGGACTCACGGTGGAGCGAAATATATTTAGAGTAACACACCTGAGTTACTCAAAATATGTTTCTCATCATCATCAGTATTCATCAGTGATAGCCATCTAAACACGTACCTATCTATCTATTTTCTTCTTTTGTACTGTATGGAACAATTACATTTCCTCCTACGTTTAAAATTTTAAATAGCAGCTCAAACACGCGTGAAACTTATGATTGTCACCATTTTGTCGCTGGTGTTAACGTATGGGCAATCTAGGGTAGGTATAATATGTTGAAGGCCACCAAAATTACACAATATAACAAAATCTAATGAAACTTTTGCATTAATCGCTTATAGCTATTATATAACATGTACTATATTAACTCTTGCTGAGTAGGTATCCATTTAAAGATCGATTAAACCTTGTCGGCACAGTTGGGCCCCATGTTAGGTCGCATACAGAGCTGTACTCGCTAAAACGGATTTCGTGTAAAGTGACAAGTCTTCTCGTTTTGTATTAATGCACAGTGCCTATAAATACTTGCGCAATTTTCCGATTTTTCACACATCAGTTTCATCCGTCGAAGCATCAGGACGAACTAAAAGTTTTGATTTTTAATTAATTTCAAAATGTTTCGTTTCGAGATTATTTCGTTATGTTTTGTATTTATGGCTGTTTGTCAGCTACACGATAAACCAGTAAAGGCTCAGTCAGTAGAAGTACAACTGCCTCCAGGTGAATGTTTCCAGTGCCTTTATTTTTCCTCTATATTCTGACTAGTTACATTGGTAGGAGTACTTATATGATATAATTGTGAATAATTTTGTTTGCAGGACAGGAATGCCAAATGACACCTGTTATTCATATTCTTAAACATCCCGGATGTATACCTAAAGCGATACCCTCCTTCGCTTGTATTGGCAAGTGCTCAAGTTATGTCCAGGTAATTAAAAAAATCATAGCCTGTCAAAATCATAACCTTTCTTTGGTTTCACCGTAGTCATCTATGCTTGAATTAGAATAGTGTCTATTTGTAAGAATCGATAAGCTAAACGTTATTTCCAATGTTTATAGGTGTCTGGCAGCAAAATCTGGCAAATGGAACGAACATGCAACTGTTGTCAAGAATCTGGTGAACGAGAGGCTACTGTAGTTCTGCTTTGTCCTAAAGCAAAAAGCGAAGATAGGAAGTTGAGAAAGGTAATTTTGACCAAATTATCTACTTTTTGCTACGGTCAACAATACGGTACAATTACTCAAAGATCTGCGCCGGCCTTAGAACCGGCATGTTAACTGCTAAATAATACATAAGTATATGCTGGTAGCAATATGCTATTCGAATCAGTGAAACCTAAAAGATGATTATAGGTCATAATATTGCCAACAGGCGGCCGTTCACTGAAACTGACTTCCTGATGACTATTTCCAGGTGGATAAGAATGACATTGTTCATTATTAAACCGAGTTCTGCTTTCCAGATCACCACCAAAGCCCCTCTGGAATGTATGTGCCGTCCTTGTGGCAGCATAGATGAGAGTTCCATCATCCCTCAAGAAGTTGCTGGATATGCTGACGAAGGACCTCTTTACAATCACTTTAGGAAGTCGCTCTAAAGATTAAACGAATATTGAGTTATAAATTGTTACGTTACGAAATTGAAATGAATAATTCATATTTAAAAACAAATGAATAAAAACCCTTTGACCAGTTTCATGTTTTATTTTAATCTACTAAAGTAACAGTTATGAAATTAAAATGTTTTGGTAATACTGAAAATAAATTATAGCGTATAACATGCTACGTGCTACTAGCATTTACAATTATTTAGTAAATGGCGGTAGGTGTCACCGACAACATGAAAAAAAATTGACATACAGGATGGCCGGAACATTGATGTCCAAAAATATTATGTATGTCTCTCGTATCGTGGGGTAACCGAATCATCCCCATGTATGTTTCGCGACTTTTCATAGATTTCGAGTTATGATTTTATTTCTTAATTCCTGAGAATTTTGGAACTGCCCAACTTGAAAAAAATCTAAAAACAAAAGTAACCTTAGGAACGAGAAAATGGCCAATTTTTTTTTTCAATTATGTGTTTTAAGAATTTTCCACCTCGCTGTCTTTGAAGGCAGATTTTTGCCAATGTACTTTTTTTAATGATTATGAAAACAGAGTCTGGCGCATTCTTGAGGCCGACTGGAACCGTGAAGTCTCCTGTTTAGATTTTTAATTCAAAGTGGAATATTTAAGTCATAGTTCACCGAATGTATATTTTCCACTTTAGACCAACATTTTGATAACTTTCGTCAGACTTACGAAGCTGATTATTTTATGCATAAAAGTACTACTCATGAAAATTCAGTTGCAAAAAAAAATAGATTGTCTTCTACTATCTTATCTTTACTTTTGATTTTTTTTTAAGTTTACAAAATTCATAACTGGAAAACTATGAAAAGTCCCGCTTTTCATAGTTTTCCAGTTATGAATTTTGATCTGAATTTTTGAGAATATTCGACCGCCGACTACGGTACGAGGCCACAATTTTTTTTTTTACTTCAATGTTCCAGACTTCCTGTGAAGAAAGAAAAAGGAAGACGAAAAAAAAAACGAAAGAATCTATGAAAGCAACATCAAAAAATCAAGCCTCAGGCCGTTTATCCACCGCACCGTGAGTGAACATTAGTATAAGAAACAATTTTATAAAAAAAAAAAAAACTCAAAGGTCACACAAACTCCTATCATATGGATACCTTAATAAATGGGCCATGCATGATACTTATTCCCATTTTTTTATTATACTTTAATATTGCACCTTCAATATTTATAGGGGAAGCGCTACGGCATCGGCAGCCCGAGATATTTCAATTTACTCACGTTTTTTTAAATTTGCAGGGCGGTTTCAGGTTGTATGTTGGTTGAAGTATGACCTGCGACCGTAACAAATATGGATTTACATAAATCATTAGAATTATCAATAGAATACAACTCTCTAAGTTAGAATTGACCTCAAATGTCACGATTTCAAACTTTGAGAGACAGAGCTCCTCGCGCTATGAAAACTATTTATGATGTGCGTTAGAATTGATAAATAAAAAAACATTCAATCTTACACACTCGACCGATAATGCGTTAGTGCGTCGAGCGTAGTATAATAACTGGATTAAGCTTCAGTTTCCTAGAAAAGCGGTGACCGCTTATGTAGCGTCAGCAATTTACGGCGAATGACGTCACTGAAATGTTGATAATGAAAGTAAGTTGGTTTGGTTGCCTAGAGAGCGTTGTTGACACCGTCAAGCAAACCCCGCCACCCAAATATTTAAATCGTTAGATTTGCCCTCACCGTACCAGTCACAATGAAAAGTGTCCATACTGAGAAGAGTGAGCTCACACATTATTAAATAGCGATTCCATGACGCAGTCACGCACACACATGAAACAGAAACGCGAAGTGACTGTCTTTTGACGCGGTAGGGTGAATCCACAGAACAGAAAAAGTGGATCAGTTTAATGATTTAAATCTTTGCCGCTGTCATAATTTTCATGGCAGCCGATACTGCGGCCGTCAAGTCCGGTCACCGATTTTTAAACCTTAGGTTTAACGAAGTTCCGACGCATCTTTCGTCAGATGTGCGACCACACTTTTAAAGTTGGTTGTTATTATGTATGTAATATGTATGATAAAAAGTGCTCTGTGGTTGATTGTTTCCAAACGTGTCTTTCCTCGGCTCAGTTGAGTCAATGTCACTGTCAAGTGTCAATTCCTGTATTTTGTTTTGTATTTATCAAAAACTAAGCTTCTGCTGTAATTTTTCAGTAAATAGTTAATTCTAAAGTAATTCTTCTTCAAAATGAGTCGCAGGAAACGTACAAAGGTAAATTAGTGTTATCAAATGTCAACGATAATCATCAATGTTTTCTTTTTATTTGTTTTGATTACCAGGTTATGTTTATCGATCGTAGGTTGAAACCCGGGAATTGGATGAAAAATTAAAACAAGATGATTCTGAATCTGATCAGTCAGAAAAGAGTAAAGTTACTTCGTCAAGTCCGACATCGGTTGGGGGTCGCCGGGAGTCGTCATCGAGCCGTACCGCCGAAGTTATAAAAGAGACGAAAGAGAAAAAGGAAGATGTTAAAGTGGATGATACTAAGAGTGATGATATCGAGGAAATTAACTACAAAGAAATGCTTAACAGGTATACCCACACGAAACTTTTTTCCATGAATTTAATTGGAGGTCCTAAAACCTCCTCGCTTTATTAAATCCTGCACTAGGTAAGGTAAACTAATGTATGGTCCATCCAGGCTTTAAAATTTAATATTTCTATGTGTTCAATAAAGAAACAAATTAACTTCCAGCTTGGAAGGAGCAGCATTCCAATCTCGGTTACCGTTTGATAAGATGTCATCTTTAGAAGCTGAGTGTTTCTCTGATCTCCAAGGAGCTTCAAGTCATGCATTTGTTCAAATAAGGAACCGCATATTGAAGCTGTGGTTTGAAGATCCCAAGAAACAATTGACTCAAGAAATTTCTGTTCAGAAAATGGAAGTAAGTTACCTGTGCTATGAACTAGTTAGTTCATGTTAAGTCAGGAAACTTGATTGATAAGCAAATTGACATCAACTACAACTTCAATTGATAGTATAGCTTGTCCACACTGAAATGTTGCTCCCCACTACCGCATTACCTATAGAAATCTGAAATATCATGTGTGTAAATTCAATAGTGTCATTTCAGAGTGGACAAGCTATATGTATATTAAAATCAGTACTGTCATTCTTTGTCAGTCATTATGAAATGGTTATAACATAGCAAATTGACGCAGTATGTCACTCTGCTCAACAATCAAGTTCTCCAACTGTACAATAAGTACATCAAAATAATGAATGGTTAACTGATCAAATTTAATGCTGAACCAAACAGTGCATTAATATGGTATGTATACTCTCTAATTTATGTCCATAAATATTATTTCAGGCTCCATACAATGGTGATCCTGCATTAGTAATGAGAACTCATGCATTCTTAGAAAGACATGGTTTTATAAACTATGGTATCTATGAGCGAACTACACCTATTCCTGCTCCACCAAAAGGGAAACAGAGGCCAAAAGTCATCATCATTGGAGCAGGTATGAAGATATTCTTCATTTGTTGTTAGTTATTGTAAATACTGATAAACATATGAAATAATATTATGTTGGTTAGATATTGCTCCCATATTTCTAGTACAATCAATTGCATGTTAATGGTAACAGCTTAACCTTGACTGTGCCTTAATTTCATACCAGTGAAGGAAACCAATTTGTTTTCACAGTTCAAGTGTAACTATTGACATGCTGTTGACTGTACCTATGTATTATTTAATGATGATACGTTTTACTAAAAGGCCATCTGCTTACAAATTAATTTTAATTTGTTAAAACTTTTGTCTCTTTATTTTACAAGAATAATAAAAACATTTTCTGATGATTACAGGAGTGTCGGGCTTGGCTGCTGCGCGACAACTGATATCATTTGGCTGTGAAGTCATTATTCTAGAAGGAAGAGATCGAGTTGGAGGCAGGATTGTAACTTACAGAAAAGGGCCTTATGTTGCAGACTTAGGTTAGCATATTGTTTTAAACTATAATTGGAGAAAATGATGATGACATAAAGCATTAGATTTTTTTTAATATAGCTACCAAATTAATGGTATATGATTACCCCAATCTTACCTAATGATTTTCTAGATTTACCTTTAAAAGTAATTGTAACGATTAGAGTTTTTCCACCAAATTCTATTGTGAGGATGGCTAAAATGAATTGAAAATAATCATCATGAATCTATATACATAAATATTCTAAATTTTCAGGTGCTATGGTTGTGACTGGTTTGGGTGGTAACCCAGTAACTACACTATCAGTACAGATGAACATGGAATTGCATAAAATCAAGCAGAAGTGTCCTCTTTATGAAGCAACTGGTAACCAAGTGCCTAAGCATAAGGATGAAATGGTATGTAAAGAGCATAATATTTAAAGTGTAGTGAGTAGTGGACAGGAATACTAATATGACTCACTAATATATATGTGATTGGTTACTTGAATATTCTGTAAAGTTTGAAGTGGCTGTGAGCCACCCATATCTGGTAGTGAAGACTTCAAATCGGTAAGCGTACTCTGGGACGCCGACGACAAAGGCGACTGGGACAGGCTGGATGCGGAAAGCGACGAATCGGTTGTTTTGGCAGAAATTGGGAGGTCCAGCTGTGGACTGCGTTAAGTTTATCGCCCATTATAACAACACCGCTCCAGCCTCGAAAAATCTAGTCGCCAACGCGCCGTAAGCAAGGCGACCGCTCGCTGCTGGCACGCCACCGGTGAGGTTACAGCTGGTTGTTCATGGGCGGGAAGGCGTCACCGCGCGGTCGGCGAAGCTTCACCGCGTGGACGGCGAGGCGCATGCATACCGCCTTCAGGGGTTTCTTCGCCGGGGAGCGGGCTCCTCGCTTGAAGCGTGCCGTGGGCGCGACGTGTTATGGCTCGCGGGACAGTCTCTGCCCGCGAACCGTCCACTATTATGTATAGCCATCGTAAAATAGACTTTAATGCATTTGATTTAAAATCCTAACTTGAATGACAAGTTATTTGCCGTTTGGGAGCGGTGCTGCTATAATGAGCGATATCCTATAGACTGAGTTGATTGATTTAAATCTGCACACAATATATTTTTCATAAAAACATACCTGTCCACGAAATACTTTTTATGAAGACATGTGTTTTGTTCAGGTGGAGCGCGAATTTAACAGACTTCTGGATGCTACGTCTTATCTGTCACACCAAGTGGACTTTAATTACTACAATGACACGCCGGTCTCTCTCGGCCAAGCGTTGGAATGGGTCATCAAACTGCAGCAGAAGAATGTCAAACATAAGCAGGTACAAATCTCTATAGCAAATTAATCAAAATATAACAAAAAATTTAAAAAAATGCAGTCCGCCACAAACAAAATACAAACAAACAAACAAATTATGTATTGTATTATTATGTGTATTATGTTGTTACCACCAGCAGTGGTTGTTGCGTATCAGACATTGTCAGCACAAAAAAACAAAACATCCTTTTTAGCAGTCACACAAAATCAACATCGTAGGAGCTGAGTTGCAAATTCAGTTCCTACGGCGTTGACTCATACACAGGGATTGGTTTTACACATCCCAGAGTTTAGATTTGTGCCCGGTTGATGGCAATAGGCCCACCCCCTATTACATCTCTGCTGAACCTTCGGGAATAACAGGCGTGAAGTGTAATTAATGAATTAGTCACTACCAGAAGTTTCGTGGAAAACATAAAAAGATTGTTTATCTTTTCGTTTTTTTTTCCGTTATACCAGTAGGTAGGTCGGTAATACGGGCTGGTATCCGCAACTCCACAACTAAACGTGTATTTTGCGTACGGGTGGGAAAATTGGTTATTCGATCCACCCCAGCTCCACAAAGAAGGCCAGCAACGCCTTGGTGTCACTGACAATATCACATAGGGTACCTTGGTTACCGAACTACTTTGCCCTTGTATGTGGCGACCGCCGGGCAGTATAACCGCACATGGGCTGCTGTCTCGTCGTCCTCCTTGCAGGCTCTGCACAACGGACTGTCTGTGACTCCTATGACAAAGAGGTGTTTATTAAATGACCCATGGCCAGTTACAGCTGCTGTAACTGTACGCAGCTGTTGTTTCGTTATACCAGTATTTAAGTTCTTGTTTTTTCTTTTTTTTTTCTAGGTACAACATCTAAAGGCACTCATAACGCTGCAAGAGAGACTTAAAACGAATACAAACAAGTAAGTAGTATAGTAAAAGTTGTGTTCAGTTCGTGCCAATACGAGAGAGAAATAGATTTTAATTTTAAATCAAAATCTTGTTCCAGAATGTCCGATATGAAAGAGCTCTTGCAGTCTATGAAAGCCGAGAAGGACGCTTTGCTCGTAGAGAGAGACAAAGGTGTAACAGGAGACGCGAGTGTCTTGCAAGAGTTCAATTTTCGCCGTCTGAATAGAGAGATGAACTTGTTATGTAATGAATATGAGGGCCTGGTCTCTACTAACGCTACGATTGAAGAAAAGTTGGCGCAGCTGGAAACTAATCCGCCAAGGTATGTAATTAAACAATTTAGTTCCTAGTTTCATTTCTCGTTATAGAATTCCTTAATTTACTTTCAGCATAATTTTAAGTACCTGGTCGACCGAGCTCTGCTCGGGTGAAAATAGATAAAAATATCGTCCAGGTATACCAACGTTGTATCACATTCCCAACGCTGTAAAAATAGAGAAAACGTATTTTCCCATATATGAGACCTAGCTAGATCGATTTTTCGCCTCCATAAACCATAGGGGTTTAACTTTCATCGAAATCGTTAGAGCCGTTTTCGAGAATGTGATTACAAAATATACAAATATTTCTCATTTAATAGTATAGGATAGGATAGTTGTCAAGTTATGAGGCATACTAACATATTGTTATATGAAAGGTACAAAATGGATGCATCATACATCCGTAATATTTCACTGAATAAACTAACAAGTTAGGTAATGGAACACATACATAATGTAACATAACACCATGCCTGTTTTCCCCGGGGAGTTGGGCAGAGGTGTAATAGAAAACATCAGTGTTAAAAAGCATCAACATGCTGCAACATTGTTCTTCAGATACAATTTCAACAAATACTCAAATTAAATATGTTTTTAGTTCAGTGTATTTGTCGGTACGCGACAGACAAATACTCGACTGGCACTTCGCTAATTTGGAGTTCGCGAACGCAACACCGCTGGGCAACCTGTCACTCAAGCACTGGGATCAAGATGACGACTTCGAGTTCACTGGGAACCACTTAACAGGTATGTTTGTAATATCACTTAAGGTCAACCACGTCAGTAGGGAGTCTTGAACTACGAAAACCGCCCTAATTGCTACGAAATAAAGGTGCTGTCAATGTAAAATTCTTACTATAGATGGGTAGACTGTACGAATATCTGTTCAAAGTTAAAAGTATCTGATGAAAGTGTAAACAAACCCTGTTCAGATTGAATTCATACGCAATCACTCACTAAAGGGAATTATTAAGAGATTCAGCTGTATTTAGAAGCTTTCTTCTTCATATCTCACCACTTTTTCTAAAAATTATTGTTTGACTAACATTATAAAATTGTATTTGAAAAATCGTCGACGATAATTGAGGTTTTAAAATTAACCTTGACAGACAAACGAAAAAATTCTTTGATTTGAAAATGGTAGATTGCTTTCCTACGGAGCAAACAACAATTTTAAATTCTAGAGTCTGAGCGCGGCGAGGGTTACACAGTACATCACTCGAGCTTAAAATAGTGTTGCTCCCGGGGTGGAAACTCTACTTTTTATCACCCTCTATGAGAAAAGTGCAACTTACTTTTTTTTTATTTGGCTCGCGCGCATTTTGCTTTATCATACAGCCTGCCACATGTTCATACAATGTTTCGTGATTAATCTCTTGGGTGATTGGAACTTTTACTAACAATATCCACATTACAAATTAAAATCACTTTTAGTCCCTAGGGATTAAACAGCTATTTTAGTTCCTGTTTACGAAGAATAAACTAGCTCTTTTTGAATATATGTGATAAAAACATCTGTAAGCACAAATTTTTAGTAGTGTGCCACTTAAAAATTTGTGCTTACAGATGTTTTCAAGGACAATTATATAATATATCAAGGACCCATTTATTTTCTGACCCATTCGTTCACATTTTCATTAAATTCTTTTGGAAATACGAGTGTTAAAAAATAATGACCCTTGGAACAGACCATACGAACACTGTACAGTCAACAGAAAAAACAAATATCCAGCCTTACCTGGTTATTAGTCTCTTTTGTTGTGTAGCGGAACGAAAAAGTTAATCGAATTATCATTTTGATAGCTTCCTGCATCATGGAGACATACCTGTTTGGAACTTTTATTTAGATTTTTGTCATAATTTTGTAATTATATAACATACCATCACGCCTATATTCCCTGAGGGGTTAGGCAGAGGTGGTACCTATAGTACACCCACATTCCGCCAGTTATGTTTAAGTCACATGTAATAGGGGGCGAGCCCATTGCTAACAACCGGGCACAAATCCAGACTCCGGGATGCTACTGCGAAATTTGTAATGAAAAAAAAACAATAACACTTTATCCGACCTGAAAATCGAGCCTAGGACCTCATGCTTAGTACTAGCGCTTGCGACCACGCTTGTCATTACGTTATCGGTAAAATAGGTATTGACAAAATAGCGTTTAATTGACATACTTACAGCATAATAACTTTGCCACTGGTGGAACACAGGCCTTGACGCGTGAAGCCAATATCTGTGTATGAACCAGCGCTCTAGGCGTTGAGTCGCAATATTATGCGTCCCCGATATTAAGGTTATTATGAATTTTCTAATGGACAAATCTGTTACGAATTAACTCATGGTTACTGAAAATATTATTTAAAGTATTATTTCCTTTGTGATATTATATGTCTTAGGATGATTTGATAATTCGAATTTTCGCAAAAACCCTAGGATACCCTAGGGATATTGAACCGGGTGAAATAGGTTAGGTTAGGTTAGAACTGTGACCACCCGCGCGCGAGCCGAGCGAGCGGTGCCGCGGCAGCGGCTGGCGAGCGCTACTTCCAATTTGCTTGTCTAATTAACCGTGTTTTCGCAATATCCCTAGGGTATCACTAAGGTTTTTGCGAAAATTCGAATAATAACAAACAAAGGTAAACTATGATGCAATACACTTGTCTCGCTCTAACTCACTCCATATTCGGCACCGATTTATTCTTAGACGCCTTACTTTATTTAAGGGACAATCATGTTGCGGTATCGCGCGTAGCTTTAGAAAAGTGTTGAGAGCGAACATGATTGTCTTTTTATCTGTTGCAAACATAAGAGGGCCAACTCTGTGCGGTAAAAACCAATCAACTAAGGTGCTGGCTAGAAACAGATTTGTATGATTGTTTTCAAAATTATGCAGGACAATGTCTGTGAACTATTCAGCACCATCCAGTGCTGGCTCATATACAGGAATTGGCTTTACGCGGTCTTGACTCTGTCAGAATAAACTACTACTGAGCCATAAACCAGTTAAACCACCACGCGGGCACAGTGCGGGTTGGTGGATTAATAAAAAATATCAAATCATTTTTATTTCTCGCCCTAATTTCAAACCATTTGGGCTCAAAACGCGGTCCTCATATTTAGTCATACATATTCTGTTGTGGCTACGTAAAGACGATAAGGTGCTATCAAAAGGTGGTGGTGGTGGTGTTAGTGTATGTGAGTTTCTATGTTTGTAAACGCACCCACGATACAGGAAGAAATTCTTAGTGCGGGGCAACGTTTAAAGAAAAATTACAACAAAAAAAAAAAGTGCGTTCGAGGGACCCCGTCGGGAACAAACTTCCTTACGCGATACTCGTACGCACACACACACGTATGTAATAGAAAGAGACAGAGAAAGAGAAAGTCGCATGGAGGGGGAATAACGCTTTTTCCTTACGTGACGATTTCTACCAGTAAACTCCTACCGCCAGCCGCGTTATGGAATTTCGTTCTAAAAATACGCTCTGACTTTTCCTAATTCCTTAATTATGTGAGTCATAAAGATTCCAAGTAGGGTGACAATTATAACCGTCCGTTGTTTGTATCGCAGTTTATGGGAAAATGAAATAAATACCTACGCATGGCAAGTGCACTATGACCGCTAGGTCATAGTGCACTTGCCATTAGAAAGCAAGCCTAATTGTTTTCCGTTTCCGTTATTATCAGTGTGTCAATTAGCGAAATTACCATAATGTGTATTAATTGTCACCGTGTGCGACATGATTTAATTAATTTAGGACCTCCATTTGGTTCCGTACCTACACACGGATATCTAATCATTATAAATGATCCAGGACTCGACTATTATATAAAAGCCGAATTGTAGTTCTACTGTTGGACGTAATGTTGTATGATATGAGAGTACGGAAGAAAAAGAAATGTTGCAACGACCCCAAATAGATTGGGATAAGGAAAATACAATGATGATGTTGTGGTTAAGACCAAAATCTTAAATTCAGACGTATTTTGCGTGAATAAACTACTTTAAACCATGAAACTCATCAATCAAACAAAGGTACGAGATTAGCTGATCGATGAAGTGACAAACGGCGTCGATAAAGAAACACTCCATTAGAATGGTTTCCGTCCCTAATCACCTGGGCATTCGGGCGTCGGGCCTTCGACGGCAATAACTTCAATTAGCCGATGCCACGGCACTCGTTAGCGTTTTACTCAACGTTTCCGTGCAATCCAGCACGATCGATGCGCCATTGTATCACACACAAAAGATGCTACCGAATAGCAATAGTTGTCCCTATAAGGGTGGTTTTAGCTCGGTGTGTTATTTGTTTCCACTTAGGCCATCCTATGCAAGCAACGGTGAATCTGCTGGGCTTATAAGGCTTTTGTATATAGGTACATATTTTATACGCCTTTAGCCTTTTACTAAATACATTTAGTGTCATTGATAGCATACTATTGATGTTATTGCTTTGTAAAATATACAAACTGCATCATAAAAAGCCTTAAATAAAGTATACCGTTTTGTCCACAAAATGCTTCCGCAGTGATCATCGATTCTTCGCGAGTGTGGTTCGACAGTGGCTCCGTTCGTGCCCAAGGGCTTGCTCCGTTATGAATGTGGAATTTTCGAGTTAGTGGCCGGTTGTGATCTTTAGCAGCGGATGGCGGATTTTAGCCCCGAGCGTCGGTTCGTGTCAATAATTACTATCATTTCTGGCCGCCAGTTTCCATCTTCTACAGCCGATAAATTACCCACTGACTTCTGTGAATTGTCATAATGACCGTTGCAGAAAACGCGAGCCCAGTACTTAGCTACTTTACACATGTGTAGGACTGACAACTAAGACATACTCGTTTAGCTTGTTCATGTTTAATTATAGATAAAGCAAAAGTTAGAAGTAAGTAGTGTAAGTTACTTACGTATATATATCTGTCTACTATTTGCTACCCAGATTTGCATAATGAATTCTTCTGAGTTAGCGTCAGGTTGTCGCTGTCAGTTGCTAAATAAAATAGCATTTGTTTAGATTTCATTTATGTTTGTCGATTACGCGTAAAATATAAAAAGGCAAGGAGTGAACTGTTGCGTCCGTTGTTCAGTCAAAAGATATGTATCGCGACATCCCCGAGACGCCTCTTTTGTACGTCGGCTGTGCGTGTGTTGTCGGCCATATTTCTTGCTGGTGTTCGCTCGCTCCGTGGTGTGTTCGCGGCGTGGGTAGTTGAAAAATGACATCTTGATTGTTGTGCGTTATTCTACTCATGAGAATGTCGAGACGCAGTGGTCGCGTGCACCGCCATTGCATTGTTGGGGTTCTCAGCCCCAGGCTCTACAAATTGAACGATTGTTAACCGTACTTTGAAAACTCTGTTATCGTGACTTGTCACGGAATTATGTGTACTTACGAAGATAACATATTTTGTTAGGATATTATAGAAAATATAATATTTAAGCCTTGTTCGCACTGGAACACAAGTCGCGCTACACGTTTTGCGACTTGTGCCACGCGTATTAGTTACCTTTTTTGTTCCATTACTGATACTTATCGGCACATCTAATTTCGGAACGAATTTTGGGACCTTGTACCAAAATCATATATGTACCAATACAAAATGTGCAGGCAAGGCTTTGGGATATAGGTAAGACAGAAAAGGATATCGCATTGTCGCGCGTTGCCCTCCCGAGGTAACACAACAAACAAGAAAGAAGTGTGTCTAAAACTGAAAAATTAAACTAGCGATTTTAACATTGATACCAACATTGGTAGTAATATTGTTATTTAGTTGGCAAACTATCGACTGATACGAAAATTCTATGTTACGGTACTTTGAGTTATTTGTTGATTTAGCTAATGGCTATTTTTCAATAGGTTGGCGCTACTGCAACCAGAATAAATTTTACATTCCAATGATAATTACACCCTGCAATAATTTACCGACTTGGTATTACGACTGAGGCATTCGCAAATCATAAATAAAACTAACAAAGCCACGGTCAGAATGAATTATAAGCTGTTTAGCTGTTTACCAACGACAAATGGCGTTTGAAACAAGTCCCTGAGGTGGCGGCGAGGGCCAAATGATCGGACTTAGAAGAGCTCACGGCGGCAACAAGTTTTGATAAGAGTGTGCGTGGCAAGATGCGAGGCAGTAATGAATGTGATACAAGCTCGACCTTCCTCATTTATCACCCGCTCTATGAATAAAATATCTCGACGTTCCTTTCGGATAGTGTCTGGTCGTGCCGGGACGCTTACGGCTCACAGCCGGGCGATCACAATCTTCAGCCTAGTACCTAATAATGCTGGGCTCTCAGGAGAAATTCACACTTTTCGCTCTTGTTACGTCTCTTTGTTTGGTGCAAAACAGCCACTAGGGACTATTTCGTCCAGATTTGTGAGTATCCACAGACTACTTTCTTATTTCGTCGATCCGTTACCGAATAGAGCGATTGTGTTGTAGTTGGGTGAGTTAATACTTTCTGATTACAGATAGTGATTTTGGATTTAGTTGACATTTATTTGTATGATCGCATGTAATGAAAATATGCGGTGTATGTAAACTAGTGTCTAATTAAAGCATTGCTTAAAATAGTTGAGACTCTTGAAGACCCTACGTTCCTACCCTACCCATACAAAATTCAGTTTTCCTCAACATACATGATTCAGTGTTCCTTAAAATCATAATTATGATCTAAGTAACTGTTCTTACGGAAAGGATACAGGGTCAGTGACGTGGTGGATGCTCAGTAATCGAATGTATTCGCAACAATCCTGGTGTTTATGACCATAGTAATAAAAGGCGCGAGTCGCGACATATGGCCGGTATGAGGGTTATAACTTTGGGAGTAGTGAGTTATTCTCAAGAAATTTCGGTTTTTCTTGATGTTAAAACCAAATTTCCCAACAAAAAAAAATGCCTGTAGCATGTCTTTCGAAAAACCGATGCGCTTTAGAAAAGATGAGTCTCTAAAAAGTGCAACTTAGTTTGCGTAATATGAGAGTTCCCGATGACTAATGAAGTTATGACGAAAAACGGGATAGGATAAACTGACAAAAACTACTTCACCGTTTCCTTAGAAAGTACTTATAGTAGTTGTTGCACATCAGTGTGGTGTAAAGACATAAAGGTCTTTTGACTCACGAGGATGTCAATCGAGACGGTGGCGTAGCCTGCGGAGGCGTCAGGGGCGTGGATGAATAAGCAATGAAACGACGAATGGCTCTATTAGACCGCCATTGTTGCCTTGCGATCGCTCAACTTGCGCAAGCGACATGTATTGTTCGCGACTCGTGGCTTTCACTACGAGCGATGACGTCACAACGCTTGCGACCTAAATGCTTGCAGTGTTAGATGTAGTGCAATTTCCATTTATTGAGCCTTATATAGCTTGGAATGCACCCAATACGGTGGTAAGTCGTTGTCGCGACTACAATGCCTTGAATGTTACTTGTTTAATTTCTGAAGAAAAGGATTGATCGTAGTAAAGTTTATGGCTGAACTTTTTATCTTTTATTTTAGTGTAAGCTTGAATCTATGGCGTAAGATTGCCACTCAGGCAATTGCAACCTACTGTTGCAAGTGGGCCTGTCTAAAAAGGAAACTTGGCCTTTTTTATTTTGAGGATGGGAAATCATCAAATGACTTCTCCCGCTCTGGGCAGACCGAGAGGGTGTGTCAGACTTTTACTGACTAAAACCCACCCGTGTTCCTTCCGTTGCCTTTGTGCCGGGGCCGCGATATCCCTTTCGGACAAACCCGCAACCCCAGCAGGCATTGGTCTTTCGACCCCGTCGGTTGGTGCTGACATCTCTTTGAGGCGCGCGTGGAACACAACGCGCCGTCGACACGGGCCTGGTCCTTATCGGACGGCGAGCTGAGGAAAACTTGGCCTCAGATGGTAAACTATTATTGTTAGACACTAGCAGGAACATCGTTGAAGAAGTAGTTTATCAAGATGGTTCCGTTTGACACGGATTTTCTGTGGTGCACGTCACCATGGAGGATTTATGTGGTACATTGTGTTACCACGGGTCGGCACTTTGTGCGTCTAATTGACAAGTGTCCGGAAGCGAGCGCGTCACACCTGTCTAACGAGCTTCGTGCACTTGATTGCACCCACTCGGCCCGACTAACAAGCTGCTCATCTTCGCCTATATCAAATTCCTGCATCTGACAGTTTAATTGACAATTTGAAGATTGATTTTATGTAACAGGTTCCAAAATTTTTACTTTTTGATTCAACTCTTTAAGCTCTATTGAAGCTTTTTGGTATCCTCTTATACACGTCGCATAGAATGGAACGAACGGTACGAATATTAAGCGTAATAAGAGCACCGAGAGATAACTTGTTTTTGATAATTGTGCTAATCTGGCTGAGTGCAGTGGAGCAGGACCCTCTGGGCGACTGCGGCTCGTAATATAATTTGCATCGTGTACTGTAGTAGTTTTATTGCCAACAATTGGCCATTATCTGAGAACATTTGCACGCCCGCCCGTCATACTGTTTAATATATTGTTTCTCGTCTACTATTTCTATTGGTCAAAATTTTACTATAAACATGGCCGTGTCTAGAACGTCTGTTTCATGAGTAGTACCTATATTAACTACTGATTGTCCTACTATTCTCATAACATTATTAAGGCTTCACGGAATATAATTTGGGAGTGACAAAGGTTCAATTTAATTTGAACTTACTACGTACTCATTCAAATTTTGATTATTCCACGTTAGTTTAAATCGGGTCTCCGCTCAACTTTCCTTTCATTGTAAAAGTTGTAATCCTCTTTGTGGACCCTAATTGAATTCACTGTTATGCTAATACTCTGATTTCCCATCTTATTTCGTTAATAGAGGTCTGTGGTAAACCAATTAAAGGGTACGTCTGTGGATTACTCAACTTTTGGCTAGTAGTTTGTGGGTTCTGCATGCACGAGAAATTAAACGTTGGTCCTTTTATGTAGATAGCCAGATCGTTTGCTTCTTAGCGTGTTATGTTATTTACTCGTATTATCAAAAGGTTTTGGAAGTAAGTAGCACGTCTGTTTTTCATTAATTGCTAGTAAAACCGTTACAGCAAGGTATCAACTAAAATGTTGCTGTACTGCTGTCGCTGACTCTACAACTCGCTACTCAGTTCGAAACGGTACCATCAAATCTGGTACTAAATTGGAAGTACTGACTACAATTTATTGTATTCAATAATGGCTATGTATGTGCTTTCGCACAGTGTGTGTCTGATATGTGCAGATGTTTATGTTCGGCGGTGCATATGTCGCTTTATTGCGCGTTTTGGAAGGCTTAGCATTCCGCCCGTGGACTCGGTCGTCTCTAATGCTGGCGTATTGCGGTTTTATTAACGTTGTTTCCTTTCGTATTACATTCCGCAGCATCTTCTTCACATGTGAATGTATTATCTATTTTCCGGGGTACGGGGATTTTATTTAAATCTTTCTGTCTTGTCGTGGTTGGGCAATTCAGTTTATTTAAAATACCTTTTCTAACTCGTTTTAAATTTTAAAGTGTTACTGGCTTTACAAAGATAAACAAGTTAAAATAATTTGTGATACTATGTGGGTTAACTTGCAGTTGTATTTGACGTTGTAGTATTAAGTTATGTATGCATTAGGTATGTGTTCATAGGAGCGTTGTGCAGGGTTGTGTCACTCCGTTCGGTCGAGTGCCCCGGCAGTCAGCGCAGCGTGAATTGCGGATGCCCGTCCCAGTGCCACTAGCGCTGCGCCGGCTGGCTACACAAAAAACGAATAGTATTGTTTAACTTAAATCCGCTTAATCCTTTCCAAAAGTCACAAACGATAAATGGTTTAACCAGAAAAATAAACTTTTCACTGTACACTGTACTGGAAGCACAGGAACATATTTCAATCCTGTTGAGATTTTACGTTCTATGTAGTTTGTATCAGGCTGGTGTCGTTGGCAGTTGGTCCTGAAAACGGCCCAGATGTCGTCTGGAAGCGCAAAATGAAACACGTTAGCGCTTCTGCTGACGCCAGTTCCCTTTTTTGTCGCGCCGCCTGTGGAAGGCCATTTATCAACTTTTTTATGGAAACGCTTGTTTTAATTTATGCTTACACTAACTTCCAAGCTCGTAGCTATCTGCGACCTCATTTGCAACCACAGCTTTGTTGCTGTTTACGCGGACTACTAGAGCTGTTCTGCTGTTTTAAAACGAACGACACCATAGCGCCACTCTAAATGAATGTTGACGATTATGGTTTATTTTAAAGGAGGCACGGAGTGGCGTTGGAACGTTTCTCGAGACGGTGCAGTCAGACAATAACAGTATAATATTTTATGTAGTTTACGTTAAGATGTTTTTAAATACTTATTTAATAATATTTATGTAGTACCGAGATATATTGAGCAGCACATATGTAGTTACAATACAATATGTAGAACTACTACAAATAATGTATTGAGTATTATTGAATGTAGATGGTCAACTTATACATATGTCCGTCCAGCGGCATATTTAAAGCTTTGCCTGTTGCAATTACATCTGATGCTTGTCTGAACGCACATCTGATAAGGCAACTAAAACGTCTTGTGAAGTTACTTTAATTAAATACTGACTTTTTTGCTCTAGAGCGGGGATTCCCAACCGGTGGGGCGCGTCCACCTCGGGGGGCGTAGAGTGACCAATGGGGAGGCGCGCGTCTGTAGATTTATTAAATTTTATGTTCTTGATTTAGAAAAGGTTTGTTTTCAAAACCCGATTTCATTTGATTTCCCGAACGTTTACTGTAAAATTTGATAAGTTTTCCTACTGCTGTATGAATGGACTAAAGGAAACCGAACCGGTCCGAGGCGGCGTGCTACAATTTTCGAGCTCACTTCGCTTGCTCTTCCATTCTACATTCTCTTGATACTGCAACTTTCCTGCATAAGTCGACAAAGTAACTCCTTTTTAGGGTTCCGTAGTAAACAAGGAACCCTTATAGTTTCGCCATGTCCGTCTGTCTGTCTGTCTGTCTTTCTGTCCGTCTGTTTGTCCGTCTGTTTGTCTGTCTGCCCGTCTGTCGGCTTAGCTCAGAGACGGTTAGTACTAGAAAGCTGTAATTTGGCATATGTATTCATATTAATCATGCCGACAAAGTGGTAAAATAAAATCAAGAAAAAAATTTTTTTTTGGGTACCTCCCCTACACGTAAAGTGGGGATGTTTTTTTTCCCTCATCTACCCCATGTTGTGGGGTATCGTGAGAAAGGTCTTTCAAAAATATTGTGAGTTTGTCGAAACCATTTTTGGATTCAGGGATCCGTTTGCGAAATATTAAGCTTTTAACTTAAATTTTTTGTTAGAGTCAAGTGTCCCCCCCCCCCTTCTAGCTAAATGGTTGTACTTGGACTTGTGAAAAAATTCACAGCAGTAGAATATATAACGAAATTAAAAGGAAAACTATGAGAGCTAAGTAGGCTGTACAGGTTAATGAGTAATAATCGACCCACTTAAATTTGCGGTTTGAAAAATATGATCTCCCATACATTCCCTATAACATGTTTTTCAACTACAATGTTAAGTTTGTTCTTGGGATAAATTCATCCCAACTACGAAACCCTTCATTGTGCGTGGTCCGACACGCACTTGGCCGGTTTTCTGTATGAATGTAACGAATCCGATATTGTACAACATTGTTGTTCTCGCTCGCTCTTACTGCATTCTCATAATAATTGTCTTGAACTTTTCTGCAAAATTCGACAAAATAACTTTTATTTCTTTTTAAATGATAAAAAGAAAATCTATCCACCTCAGCAGTCATTTTCGACCTCACTTTCGCTCGCTTTACATTCTTATGCTTTTCTGCTTTTATCGACCATGTAACTCAGGGGCGTAATGATTTCAAAAGAAAGTTAGGGGGCGCGTATGTTAAAAGGTTGGGAACCCCTGCTCTAGAGGTACGTGTGATGATAAGATAAGATCACACATTAAACGCAAAAAAAACATTAAACATTTTTCAAAAGGTAATAATGAGTCATTTAAAAAAAGTGACACAATTTTTTTTTTTGTGCAATGCCATGTAATTTACTTTTAAGCAGTATTGCTCGTGACAAAAAAAAAGTTGATAAGTCACATAGAGGTTGTCAGGTGGAAAAACAACATCAGGTGTTAGCTTGAAGCCAGGAGCCAGTTTTCACCAAAGGTCCAACTTACTGGAGTGGCCGCCACAAAACGTCGGCCGCAGGACAAATTTCGCTTATATTAACTTTTGCTTCGAGTAAATTTCTCTTGAACTGCGCGACCACTGCATTTCCAAGTAGCAAAGTTTTAATCTCGTTGCCGCGTTGTGGCTATACTTTCTGTGTCTCTCATTGAGACACTGTCCCCTCTTCAACGTTATTTGTTCTCTTTAATGAAGGTTCTATTTAGTTTACCCTGATCAGTATTTATGTTTGTCTAATTACCAATACCTGCAGTACCTACGATCGAGCCTGAAACAACCTGAAAAATGCTCAGAGTATTTAAACGTAACAGCAATAAGAAATCCTTTCAACAAGACAGTTCATAGTTAGAAAAATCGAAACTGATGATTGAGTTGCTTTGAATCTGAATTAAACTTAAAAAAAAAGTGAAGAAGATGTTTAGACTTTGCACCTGTTACTGGTGCGTGGTATGATATAATGAAGAATAATGTTGAGCACGGATATGAATCTATCAAAACCTCAACGAATTCCAATGTATGCAACGTAATTCCGGCGTGGTCTCCTAAAAGCGAGCACTTAACCACAGCGTAATTCCGGTAAAAGGTTCGGCGGGCGCACCGTCCATTCTCTTCTTAATGTTTATTTAAGCGAAAAAGTTCGACGCTCATTAACCGGATTGGCGGTTAATGAAACGCGTGCGACTTAGAATATTATACGTCCAACACCGCTACCACCAGATAATATCACACATTATTTTCACATCTCATTGAAGGCAACTCTCTTATTAACCTGTTTTTCAAGTTGAGGTGTTAAAGTCTTGATGTGTTAAGGTGATAAACTCAAAGTTTTAGGGGCTCGAGCATGATGAGGCTTCGACTGAGACAATTGCTGGGGCTTAGTGTCAATGTACTCAATGTGCTAATGATGGATTTTTTGCACTTGATAATCTTTTTGCGTTGGTCCCAAAACGCGATATTAAAATGCAATTATGATTTTATTTTCGAAGTAATGGTATTTTACTCTTGACTGTTTTTTAATTTTCCCACCGTCACACTATATGCAGTAAATAAACTCATGAATCTAACGAGAGCACTCATTAAGGGCCTTTTTCATTCCACACCATCGCGGTGCGGTTTTCCTGCGCCATTGAATTGTACTGCAGCCGCTTACTTCCGCGGCGAACTGTTCCACCCTCAGGGCTCTGCCGTTTTTGCATTTTAACACCTCGAATAATGAGGTCTAGAGGCACGTAGTAGATGCAAAGTGCCGTAAATATGTCCTAGATACCGAGTTTAATCTATCATGTATTAATAACAGCTATCTGAAAGGTGAATTAGATTTTATAACTGAATATATTTGACCATAACATTAATGTATTTGGGTAGGTCTGCTGTAAAACGGAACATCTGTATTAGTGATGTAACGAATATTCGCATTCGCGAATATTCGCATATTTTTGCATGTTCGCATTCGCATTCGCATTCGCGAAATTATTGCGAATGTTTTTGCGTGTATAACTTTTTTAAGTATACACCACTACTAGTATACTATAATAGTTGGTTAATATAAGAAAATCCAATTCCATTAATTTCTTATGTTTTTTAATGCAATAAAAAGTAACTTAACCTCGTAATCACATTATCAGTCTTCTCTTTATCATTTGGTATCATTTATTTATTTAACTTTGGGCAATGAAGCTTAACAATAAAACTTTCATAGCAAATTAAAAAACCAAAGTATATACTAAATAGCCTAAATGCAATGTAAACAAACACAAATAATCTTCTATGAATTGTTACCAAAGTTTAATGATAACATTAAAGATTATTATTTTTAGCTTTATCTAAAAATAATAATCTACAAATACTTCTACAATAAATAAACTATAATTAAAATCGAATAAAAGTTTAACATGAGTTGTATGTTTCCAAGCACGATGCTGAAAACTGCGGAACCATAATTCCGATTTTCAGTTGTTTGATTTAATGTAACGATTTACTATCAAGTTCGATTGGCCCAGTGTTGTAATAGGCTTCACAGTGTATTTGGTTTAGGTTTTTACAAGCTTTATAGTATTCCATGTCCAGCTATAGACTATTTAATAATGAAGGACTCAAGTTCCCGTGTAACCTTGTATGAAAAAAATTATAAAGGAGAAGAATGATGCGTTGTGTGCCCTCTAACCATATTTTGACTCCAGAATAAAGTAAATTGCTTGGAGCCTTGCGCACAATGTTTCCGTGAAAAATGCAGCCCGAAGCCTTGCTTATAATAATTTCTCTTAAAAATCAGAATTTGTTTGTCTCTATTATGCTCTCTACTGTAACCGTTGGTTGGCAGCATTTGCCCGCGTCTGTCTAAAATATGTAGCAATAAAAGCGCTTTGGACAATGTCCGGACGTGTTAGAATCCATTTATTGTTCGGGGCCCACGTGTTGTGGCTGCCCGGTTATACACCGCCTCTGTGGTGTTGTGACATTTACAAACATTTTGTTTTGTTGTCTCTACGGCACAATTAAGTGCCCTATAATATTATGTTTTTCTGGGAGTCCTCAGGATTTTTATTTCTTAGAGATTCATATTCTCCTGATTTAAACATGTCCTCTAAGTTCTATCTTGGTATATTTGTCACACATTAAGTAAATCACTTTGGAGACAACTCTTTGTCCAGCTGATAAAGGATTTGTCGTCTCACTTAAGACGTTAAAGGAGAAATAGAGGCGTAGGGGTTGGAAGCAACGTGTAACCTATTTGTACTTGTTTATCAAGGAGATAAGTGTCTGGAGTGTGCGGCGAGGTCCGCTGGCCGTCTTAACCCATTAGTTCAGAGGAAAGATAGCGAACCGGTCGGATTCCTCCTTTAATTGCTAAACTATCCGTGCTGGGAACTGATTTACTAATGTTTTTATACCCAAACACAGACGCCCTAACTAAAATATTTATTGAGATGATTCACCCAATATTTAAAAAAAATACAACACATATCTTCGTTTCTTAATAGTAACTAGTATATAGTAATAGTAATACCAATGTGTGCATATTAACTATATTCTAGCGGATCATCCGTGTTTAATCATAGTCTAAAAGTTAATTAATAAATAACAGATTAGTCTATCGTGTAGTAGACACTGAATAAGTATGGTGATGTTGGATCATTTTAGGCTACAACATACCTGCACACTCGCCGAAACGTAAGGTTTCGAAACCTACTTTTGGTTTTTCGTTTTGAATTCTAATTTCCATAATCAGTAATCCATAAGGTGATGAAAATGTGAAGAAATATAAAAAAAAATTACTCATAATGCGAAGCATTAGAGAGTGCTTTGCTATCGAAAAATTTGTTTTTCTCCTTTCTGCAACTGTTTTTATTGTAACACTCCTGCTAGTACTGAGAACCTACTTCATTTATATACCATTACATAGATAATTTCATGGAGATTTATTCTGTCATTTTCAAAAAAAAAAAAAAAAACAGAACAAAAAAAAAACATCAAAATAGTTTTAATTTTTTTCCAGTGAATCAAGTATGAAACCTGAAAACATTGTAGTTTGCGAAAAAATCAATTAAAATAGTTTTTTTTTAAAATAGATTCGTTTCAGTCATATGTCAAATTACATTGAATAAAACAGCTATTTTTAAAAGGGTTCCGCTTTTAAAAATAGCTCTTTTATTCAAAGTAATTTAATTAAAAAAAAACCAACTAATAATAACTATATTACCAACTTCGACTCTCTTCCGTTGCCTAGCAACCAACAAAGCAAATAGTCTTTGACAGTACGTCAACACAAATCCCTTATTAAAACGAAGTCCTAGTTTTATGTCAGTGTTCCCAGAACGGGATTTATTTTCTTTTGAAAAGAAAATATATCTCGCTTTTAAAGCTTTTCTTACCTTCCTATTTCTATTATGATAGGATAAGAAAACATTGTTCCTTACCTATTGTACGTACATAATAAGTTTGTTGATGGTAACATGAGTTTCGACTTAGGATACAAGTCAGAGTATACGAAGAATGGTATTATGAGGATATCTAACCATGGAGCGCCGTAAGCGCATTATTGCAAAGCGCGGGTGGTGGCGGCGTCGGGTGGTTCGTGGTGAGATGCGACGCCTCTCGAATGTACAATGCGCCCTAAGCTCCCAGTGGATGTATTCACAGAATAAGTGCTTTGGTAGTCAAAATGAACATCGCTTTTTGAGCCTTATTTGGAAATGCGACACACTTTCCCTGTAGTGGAATTACCATACGAGAGGATAAGCTCTAGCTGGCTGCATGTGACTTCGCGGCTTTTTAATAAAACATCCCTTTTAAGATTTTACAGGATTTGGATTTTTCTACCCTACATTTATTTGTTTTTTTAATCTTAAGGAATTATGATTTAAACACGTCTTTACGTTTGAATACTTATTCCCTTGGCTAAAATTAGACATATTTAAATCTTATATGAACAACCTTCATATACTTTGATCGTTCAATGCCAGTAATACCTGTTCAGTGACTGACTACAAAGCTTACATCTGTAACATCGCGGTACATTAATTCAACGAATTAGTTGAATGAACGACGAGCGTATAATGAAACTATTTCGCATTCATTATCTTTCTTCGGATTAGTTAATGTGAATGTTCTGGTTGACAGTTAGGAACGCCCAGCTATGCAAATGTCATTGTCTCTAATGCGGGCCCGACCGCGCCCTGGCGTATGGGGCTGCCTACGCAGTGTACGAACTACGACAATCTCAGCCAATGAATATTAACAACCCGACTTAATATGATGCCTATTGCCTACTGCGACAACCGATGCATATCATATAAGCACGTGGCTTTGACTCTTGTGGACATATATACGACAGCCTGTTTTGTTGAACGATAAAGACATTAGCATTAGATAATGTGGCTTAGTAATCTATCTATCTGAACTGAACTGTACTGTCCTACTCCTGGGCAAATGTCTCCATCGGCCGCTTCCATACTCTTCTGTTCTCTGCTGAGGATTCTGTGTTATTCAAAGCATCGTTACTTTTAAGCTTACATAAGCTTTAGGTACTTATTAATTTAGCAAAGCTACGGAAATCGACACTTCCAGATTTAGTCTTAAGAAAATGGCACAGAAATATAGAAAAACATCCTTCTCATTGGCATGACAAAAAACGCAAAGCGCTTACATTGATAACCTAAACCCATTACGATAAATATAGGCATTGTCACACAGCCACTATAGCTAGACGTGACATTTAGATCGCACGCGTAGCTTTCTCTATTATGCAAGTGGTGATTGACACGTTGTGCGCTAGCGCAACGTGCCCTATCGACCAATTGTACAGAGCTTTTCCGTGTTAAAAGATCGCGAGATTGAGATGTCACGATTGATGCTTGTGTCACATTCTCACATTAAGCTGTTACGTCGTTTAATAACATATTATGAAATGACACTACCATGAGTAAATACATTTTCAAAATCTGCCAAAACGTTAATACATAATTATATTGCCTGCGTTAAACATGATCTTTGTAAATATATTATTCCGTATGGTAAGCTGAAACTACACTTGAATGACTATGCGACTTTTATTTTGTTAGTAAACTAGGTACTTACGTATCTCCTGAACGAACAAATTTTCGTCGTATATTATGTTATTACGATGACTTCAAAAAATCAATTCAACCCTGTCGATTGCAAAGTAATCCACTGTCTTCCAGCAGATTGAATTTCATTCAAATCTAACGACTATCCTAATTGATTCATTTGCTATGTCCCAGTTTATAGAACTTTGTATCTCTGTTGGAAACCAGGCAAAATCAGGCAAAACCCTGCCCTGGAGTTGCATTAGGGAGGCACTCCGGTATCACCGGATACCTACCTACCTCTGTCGAGTGGTCGAGGCCTATTTGACGGACAGGGCCGTCATCTACCCCGGGGTAGATGACGGCCCTGTCCGTCAACAACGTCCGTCACCACGGAGAGTGGAACCGGCGAGAGATGTCGTGCGGTGTACCACAGGGATCGGTCCTGGGGCCGCATCTGTGGGACATCGGCTACGACTGGGTGCTGCTCGCCGACCTCCCTAGCGGCGTGTCGTCCTCGGAACGCGCCACTGTCGGGTTCCCAGATAACGGCGGGAGGGGACATGTGCGGGGGCCGTCACATCGGTGTCGAGTCGACGATGAAGTACCTGGGACTCGTCCTCGATAGCCGGTGAAACTTCGTTAAGCACTTCTGATGTTTGGCTCCCAAACTGGAGAGGGCTGGGTTTGCTTTGAAGCAGCTTCTGCCTAATCTAGGGGTCCAAACGCCTCCTACCGGAGGCTCTACGCGGGGATCGTGCGGTCCATGGCCTTTTACGGGACACCGGTGTGGGTGCGTTCTTTAAGGCTGCGACCACCTCGCCGATTGAACGCATCCCAAAGAGTCATGGCCATTAGGCTGGTCAGAGAATAACGCGCGGTCTCCCGTGAGGCGGCGAGCCTTCTTGCCGGACTACCGCCATGGGATTTGGAGACAAAAGTCCTCGCGCACATGTGGGAGTGTTGCGAGGAGGCGAAACGCCGGGGCGTAACTCCGCTGCCGCGAGAAATCACGGCACAGCGGACAGAGCTCCGGCGGGATCTCATGGCGGCATGGAGAGTGCGATTGTCGCAACCCAGCGTTGGGCACGCCACAATTGTGGCGATAAGTCCCCTCTTTGAGGAGTGGCTAGAGAGGCGTCACATTTCGGGAGGTTCCTGTTCCGCATATGGCGCATAAGGCGGAAGAAAACACCCGGGTGTCACCACTGTGTGGATCGCCCGGAGGACACGCTGGAGCAACGATGGAGGTCTGCCCGGCTTAGGCGGAGCACCGCCGTGTCCTCATGGAGGCTATCGGCGGCGGCGATCTCTCACGTCCGGCCCTGGTTCAGGCCATAGTTCGGAGCGAGAGTGCATGGGAGGCCGTCACTTCCTTTTGCGAAGCAGTGATACTCGCTAAGGAGGAGGCGGAACGCGTGAGGGAGAGGCAAGATTCGCGCCCTCGCGCCCCTAGTCGCCGCAGGAGACGCCCCGGGCGTCGGGAGTCGCATGCCGACTTCCGGCCACCGTAGGCGCGGGCTTGCGGACGGTGAGCGATGGGTAGCTCGCCGTCCGATAAGGACCAGGCCCGGGTTGACGGCGCGTTGTGTTCCACGCGCGCCTCAAAGGGATGTCAGCATCAACTGACGGGGTCTGTTAGGGCCAATGGGTTGCGAGTTTTTTCGAAAGAGATATCGCGGCCCCGGCACAAAGGCAACGGAAGGAATACGGGTGGGTTTTAATCAGTAAAAGTCTGACACGCCCACCCGCTCCGGCCAGAGCGAGAGAAGTTACTTGATAATCTCCCACACAAAAAAAAAAAGGCAAAATCAGAGTGGTCCGAGATGTGAGTTTTAGCTATTGTTATTGTAGCCCAGGTAAACTGTAATGCGGAGATCCATAGTTCAAGAAAGGCGAATTCACTTAGAAATGTAAAAAAGATAACCAGAAACACAGCCAATGATATTTTTGAACAAATCACAAGAAATCACAACAAAACTTTCATGATGATGTCACACGTAGCACCATAGAGTTAAAAATAAAATAGAAATCGTCAAAGACAGACCCGACTGACAAGAAGGGTTATGTATTTGTCAAGTATGTTATGCCCTATGTATGTAAGATTATTTATTCTCTCGTAGCATCCCGACGTTTGGATGCATTTAAATGTATTTAGGTTTGTGGTGACCGCCCAACGAAACGCACTTCACTTTCAATCGCAATCCGAAGGATTTTGAAGGAAATTCCTAATCCAATAGGTGACGTTTCACAAATATCAACATGGCGGACTTTAGAACTCAATAAGTTAAGTCGTAAAAAAGTTTTTAGTATGTCAAAATAATAAAAGCTTTAGGGAGACGATTCCAAAAATATGACTTATTAATTTTATTATATTTATTTATTTTCAGACAACATGATCCATTTTGTTAGTAAAAATAGTGCTTAAAACTATGTTAGTTCACCTACGAATAATATTATTCGTAGTAGTTCACACATAAATGCATACAATGTTTCAAAAACCGGCCAAGTGCGTGTCGGACCACGCACAATGAAGGGTTCCGTAGTTGGGATGAATTTATCCCAAGAACAAACTTAACATTGTAGTTGAAAAACATGTTCTCCCATACGGAATGTATGGGAGATCATGTTTTTCAAACCGCAAATTTAAGTTGGTCGATCATTACTCGTTAACCTGTAGAACCTACTTAGCTCAGATAGTTTTCCTTTTAATTTCGTTATATATACTATTGCTGTGAATTTTTTCACAAGTCCAAGTACAACCATTTATGCAGAAGGGGACACACACACTTGACTCGTAACAAAAATTTCAGTTAAAAGCTTAATATTTCGCAAACGGATACCTGAATCTAAAAATGGTTTTCACAGACGCACAATATTTTTGAACGACCTTTCTAACGATACCCCACAACATGGGGTAGACGAGAAAAAAAAAACATCCCCACTTTACGTGTAGGGGAGGTACCCTAAAAAAAATATTTTTAATTATTTTATTTTCCACTTTGTCGGCATGATTAATATGTATACATATGCCAAATTACAGCTTTCTAGTACAAACCGTCTCTGAGCTAACCCGCGGACAGACAGACGGACAGACAGACAGACGGACAGACAGACAAACAGACGGACATGGCGAAACTATAAGGGTTCTTTGTTTACTACGGAACCCTAAAAACGGACATTCATAGCAGTCCGCTATCTCTCAGGATGCTGTTCGTACTCGCACACACTCTGTGCAACAGTGACGCTGCTTTCTGCCGCGAAACTATCTGTGCGTGCCTCCATGAACATGGTGGATGCGCTGCAAAACGGAGGGAGCCTCAGCAGCCTGAATGCGGTATTTATTAATTTATTGCCAGCCTTCTGCGTATATGCTGTCCACAGGCTGCTGGAGTAAAACCTCTGACAAAAACATTTAAATAACAAAATCTTTACCTCTCTTGTGCAGCGGGAAAACGCTCTGCATTCGCTTTCTTTATCAGTCATCGATCAAAGTTACGTTACTTGTCCCAGATATATGAATTTAAAGACTTTTCGAAGTTCAGTCTCACATCTCATGCTAAAGGTAACATGCTGGACTGTGTTGCAGCAGTGCAACAATCACTTACAGTCATATGTCATATTCTAGGAATCGTCTAGTTTCTACGTCCAAAGATAACTAATGGCATAATTATATAACCTACTCTTTTTAATACACAGCATGTTTCGAATAGAAAAAAGAAAAAGAAAATATTGCGTTGCATTGTTTGTTGTAAATCCGAATTAAATGAATATAATAATAATTGTTTGTCTTTTAATGTCTCCCTCTATGTTAGATATATGTGCAATGCATAAATGACATATAACAAATGCATGACAATGACGGAAAGTGACAATGACTATGAAGAATGTGCTGCCATTACGTACTTTTAAGATTGGGCTTATCGATTTAAAAATGAAATTGATACATTAATCAAGTATTAAATATCATGTTCATTACAGTCTAGTTATTATTCAATACAGTTTTAATATTGTATATTCTAAAAATACTAGTGAAGTCATATCAATTCTTACAATAAGCATATCCCAATTACCATCATATTTCCAAAACTGGCAACATAAATATTTCCCCGAATACTTGAATCAAAATAATAATTTCTCCCATGTTTTGCCAAGTAACGAAATCTGTGGTGCGATTTCAAATGTTATCAGTTATTTTTAAAATATAATTATGTCTTTGAATGTGCTAGCACTGCTAGGCCAAACTTTATCCATGTCCTTTATAAACATAAAAGTTTTTGGATGGCTAATTGAGTTACACCACTTGAATCAATTGGTCAACTGACAGAATCGAGTCTATCCGAGCTGTTTATTTAGACGAGGGTGATGACCATCCGTGTCAATCCCTAAATAAAGGAAAAAAACCTGTTCTAAATTAAGTTGTAAATTGTCCTGCCCTTGTATAAAGGGGACGATCATAAATCGACGCTGTAGTGGGGCCATAAGCGTCGTCCGACGTTGTCGCGGCCGGACGGACATCTCGCTGGCATGTATATGATTATTAGCGGTCCAACTTGTAAATTTCCTTTTAAAACTACATCTGAGATCTTTATCTCAATGGATACGAGCGATAAGGCTCTGACTCGGCGAGAAGTGGCTCGTGTTAGCTCATATTATTGTCACCGCGCTCAATTTTATCGTCACAAATTTGCCATTTGGGACTAATTTAAAATAGCTTTTAGCATAAAATAAGGCTAGGCCATTCGATTAGATCACCTTATTTAATCAATTGAATGTTAATCGAGTTTTCGCGTTCGCTATAATAACATGACAGTTAACAAGATCATAGATCGTAGATTGTTAGATTAATATCTGTTGGTATGACAAATTCGAATATCAAATGACTTTCTGGTAATGATCCGGTTTGGTTTTGATTAACAATTTTTAAATGTATTCTGATATATCCTTACTATGTGGCCATTTTATGAGTTAATAGTCTTTATCTGAATAATATTAACATAATATTTTGCAATATAAAATGATTTTCATGTTTCTGAAGCGAGTTTTCAATTATTTCTATTTGTGGCAAACGCCCACAGACCGCCTAATAGAAGAAACTGTAAATGTAATCTCATTACCACATTGCAAAATTCTATTTCCATTATAACATAACGAGAATTTATTTGTTCTCCATTTTCATAAAGTTGCGCTTGAGAACTCGATACTGGGACCTATTCGTTTTGTCGTGCCCTTGTTGGAGAAATGTAATTGTGAAGTATTTGCGTAGGTACTGATCAGGCGCACTGGAAAGGTAGCAAGAAAATTACTTTCAGTCAGTCTGACGATATGTAACGAGATGAGACTTATTATGTACTTAATAAGTTGGTTGTGTATCCGGTGTGTGTTTTGCATAATGGCGGAGAGCACGCATGCGTATTTGTTGAGGATCTGCCGCGGGCGCCCGGTCTCGACCGACGCAGTGGTTGCAATGCCGCTTCTAGTGTTCATGGATTAACAGCCCCAGGTCATAAATATCGTGCACGTCCTTTATTCAAACTTGAAATCGATGCATGATAGTTCTCTTTGTGGCGGCAGATTGCGTGTAGGTATACTGCTGCATGCAAAGTTGTAAATTGACTAAAGAAAGTTTTTAAGCCTAATCGGTTGCACAAAGACAAACCTATTTGAATGATATAGTTCTTATGAGTAAAGGAGATTACCCAGGAACAGTACTCTTGAGAAATGTCTCGTGTCTCAAAAAGTTGAACAGCATGAAATAAAAAAAAAAATATATTTGAATAATACTTATTTATTATTTATAATAGGATATTTTTTTGTACAATAATTAGTACTTTTAAGTTTCCGACTACAAAGTACGCCATTTTGTACTATCGCCTAGCGCGCCTGTCAATTCATGATGTCCATTTTTTTCTATTGCGTGTAATGTACCTACGTTCTACATAAAATATAATGATATCGATTCTGTATTGATTTTTCGATTTATTATTGCGTATCAAGTTAAATAACAGTTTATTTAATAAAAAACGTGTATACTATAATTTTAAAATATCGATAGATAGCTTGGCTTTAGGTAAAATAAATAAATCAGATATTAGGTAGTAAATGTACCATTTATCTATCTCATTTTCGTTGAAACTGTGACGAGACAATAGTGTGCGGTGAGGTATATTTGGTTGGTATGGATAATAGCTTTATTTTTATTTATTGTTGATATTGTACTCGGAATAGTTTCAAACGTCTAATACCCACATTGATTAAAAACTGTAGCGGCATCTACATCGCTACATGCGAACTACGCATCAGAGACCTGACGTCACACAACATCCTGACGTCACACAAACCCTGCATCGCGCAATTAGAGTTTACCGCGCGATGAACATATATACAAGCTTCCCGACTTCAACCTCTGGGCAGTTGCCCGCCAGACATCACACGCGTCTGGTCGGAGGATCCTCCCTTTTCTATGGGGGATGAGTGAACTTTACACCCTGTTCCTCATACCCCTAAATTGGTGACCCCAAATATGAACGTCGACGCAGCCTTCGTGCAACTACTTCAGCGTGACGTCATCATCATCATCACTCCCGGAAGCTTTCGTGAGGCGAGTCACACAGCCAGTCAGCACCCACGGCTTCAACGGTTATCCTGACCAGGGATGTTGCGGATGCAGATTTTTTCACATCCGCGGATGCGGATATTTGAAGGCTCACATCCGCGAATGCGGATGCGGATGTTAAGATATTTCATAAGTTTTTTTTTTATAAGCCCGAGCGAGACGCACGCGTACCAGTAACGAAATTCGATAATTATTAATGTGGGGAGTACTAGTGTAACTTATTGTAATACAACAGTTATACATACAGTCCACTTTTCATTCCGCAAGGATCAAAGACCTAACAGGCAGCACCAGGGAATCCTCATTAATATTTTTTATGTTAAAACTTACCAGCGTCAGTTTTTATCTTCTGTAATTGTTTTTCTTTAGTCGAGATTTCAAAGGTACTAAACTCTTCTGGGTGCATCGATTTTAGAAGATTTTTCAAAGACGTGGTACGGCCCTTGCAAGAGTATGTTTTATTGCATAATTTACAATCAACCTTTTCCTGGTTACGTTCAGTTGGTTTAAAATAAGTCCAAATGTCACTTTGCGTCGGTGGTGGCATTGTAAATTCACTTTATCCTCTGCAGAAATCTCGCAATGCTCACTTTAAACTTATTGACAATTTCACAGACACAATAACACTCAAAAACTGAAATGTTTATAGTATAATGCTCACTGTTTACTTATTCACAATTTCACAGACACAATAACTCGACAATTGAAACATTTATAGTATAAATATTTCAGTTTTCGAGTGTTATTCTTATAAACTTTATACATTAAGCGCAACTAAACACGTTATCACTGATTACGCGACAACAAATGATACACAATAACAAACACGGCGGATCTTGTCATCGGACGAAATCTTCGCTCCTATTGGTCAATGAGAAGTGCGCATTGGCCAATAGGAACGAAGATTTTGTTCGCATACGGCACGCTCCAGACCCAGCCCAGTCCATTATCTTTCTTGTCGCGACCTGAGCTACTTCCGCATCCGCATAAACATCCGCATTAATTATTGCGGATGCGGATGTCTAAATCGATGCGGAAGTTCCGCGGTTGCGGATGCCCGCAACATCCCTGATCCTGACCACCAGCATGCAGCGAACGCTCATTCCTGGTCATCACCCTCAGCCGCAACCCGGCGCTGTACCACATCCGACCCACTGGATCAAGACGCAGTGCCACCCCGACTCACTGGGGAATCACCGCAGACAGTTCCAACTCACCGCAAACTATGCGGCACCCGGTTCTGACTCACTGGAACCACAGCTGGCACTGTGAAACATCGCAAGATTCAAGACTCAGCCCACTATCGACCCCCGGTCTCCGGAGGGGAGTGATGTAGCGGCATCTACATCGCTACATGCGAACTACGCATCAGAGACCTGACGTCACACAACATCCTGACGTCACACAAATCCTGCATCGCGCAATTAGAGTTAACCGCGCGATGAACATATATACAAGCTTCCCGACTGCAACCTCTGGGCAGTTGTCCGCCAGACATCACAGCCGTCTGGTCGGAGGATTCTCCCTTTTCTATGGGGGATGAGTGAACTTTACACCCTGTTCCTCATACCCCTAAAAACAACAAAGATTTTAAACGCGTTATGATTTTTATTTTTCAATGTTTTAACACAACATTAACGCGTATGTTACGTAATAACAGAGTTCTAAATCACATGTACTTGCTGGTATTTGTAAATATCTGTGGTTGTTAACGGCGGCATAGGCGCCAAGTGGTATTCGTGAAAACAGGCTGGTTTGCGGAAATCGATCAAAAATCGAATGTATTAGAATCTTTTATCAGCACGGGTACAACCTTATTTGACATTTATTGCCCGTCTGTCATGTTTTTCCAATACGTCAACATTGTAAACCAGTATGTTTTTTCTGCTGGTTTTGGTTCGTTGTGCGTCGAGTTTGAGCAATTTAGTTCCTCCGTTACGGTACGGAAGTATGTTTATTTTCAATGGGTTAGCAGCAGCTAACCCATTGAAAATAAACATACTTCCAACGCCGCTGCACCGTGTATGTTTACTAAAGACAGGACTTTTTGTGTTGCGATATATTGGACATGGCGAGTGCAACTGTGGAGCGATGTCTCAACTACTCTATGAGATTAACGCCATTTATGCGCAGATTCATGTTGTCGGAGATTCCCAATATTAATATGAACACATAACACGAGGATGCTCAAAATCTAAATCAAGTAAGACTTGGTGAGGTGGTCACAGGCACCACTAACAAGCCACCTGATGTAGCTAAACCATTCAATTCATTTTGTAGTCGAACAATCAATCTGCCTAGCCTTTTCCCAACTATGTTGGGGTCGGCAGTCCAACCAGTCTAGTCATTTTGTAGTCGAACATAAATAACCTCTAAATAGTAATTGAATTTTTGTAAATATCTTGGAAATGCCGTTGTAGTTTGTATTGAATTTTTAGGGGAAGTATTTAGACAAGTCATCGATTATTTTAAAGATGATTTGATGAAGACACAACAATGTTGAACTGAGTACATTAGCCCATAATTCCGTGGGCAATCTCCTTTTAACTGGTTCCGTATTATCCAGGTCATAGCGTGCATGGTCGATTTTCCTCATTCTTTCAAATCAAATCAAATCTTTTTATTATGGGCATAGGTTATACAGACAGATGTTAGGTAAATTACAGGTCCATTATGTCCTGCCTAATAGGCATACAATAATTATGTCAACATGCAGTATAAAACAATTCTTAGGTATCATATATAAAATATTTCTTACAGAATAACAATTAGGTGTATGGTGACAGATTGTAGTAGGTACTGATTAATAAGAAAATCTTGGATCGTGTAGTAAGCTTTGTCAATTAAAAAGTTACGCAATTTATATTTGAATAGTGGGAGTTCCTTGATGGTTAAAATGTCCAGAGGTATCTTATTGTAAATTTTAGATGCCATTCCAAAAAAACTTTTACCCAGAAGAGCAGTTTTATGTGGTATGCTAGATATTTTCAGTATATTTCTTTTTGATTTTAGTTCACCGAATGGATTTTTATTTATTTTAACAAATACTGTAACTTCATAGATATACGTAGTCGGGCCATAAGTTCTGTCACATAGGTAAAATTTCAAATTTAGAATGCAAGCCGAGGAAAATATTATGGGCATTCGAAATTTGAATATTTAAAGAAAACAAAAACAACGGGTTTCTGGAATTTTGTTCATTTTCTAAAATGGAGTGGACGCGCAAAGAAGACAGAGTCGCAGTAATTGCATTGCATCGTTGCGGTCACGCGCCAACTGAGATTTTCAAACTGCTGAAAAATTTGAAAATTCCACTGAGATTTATTTATCGTACTATCAAACGATTCAGGGAAGATTCAAGATTAGAAGGTAAACAAAAGAGCGGTCGACCTCGTACTGTTCGGACTCCAGCGGTCATCAAAGCAATGAAGGCGCGAATCCAACGAAATCCTGTCCGCAAGCAAAAAATGTTGGCTCTGCAGATGGGACTAAGCAGAACTACTGTCAAAAGGGTGTTAAATGAAGACCTAGGACAGCGTGCTTATAGAAAAAAAACAGCACATCTTCTTAACGCACGGCTGAAGAAAATCAGACTCGAAAGAAGCCGGGTTTTGTTAAGGCGGTACGCGGGAAAAAAATACCGCGAAATACTTTTTTCGGACGAAAATTTTTTTAATGTTGAGGAGAGTTTCAATAAACAAAATGATAAAGTGTATGCACACTCTAGTGAAGAAGCGAACAAACGTGTACCACGTGTTCAGCGTGGTCATCAAACTTCGGCATTCATGGTTTGGCTTGGGGTGTCCTATTTGGGTCCAACGGAGGTGTTTTTTTGTGAAAAAGGAGTGAAAACCAGTGCCCTCGTATATCAAAACACAGTCCTAACAAACATTGTGGAACCTCTTTCACAAACAATGTTCGAAAACAGGCACTGGGTATTCCAGCAGGATTCTGCGCCGGCTCAAAGTAAAGGCGAAAAGTACCCAAAACTAGCTCACAACTCGTGGAATCGACTTTATCAGGCATGAGGATTGGCCCTCATCCAGTCCAGACTTGAATCCCTTGGATTACAAAATATGGCAGCACTTAGAGGAGAAGGTCTGCGCTAAACCCCATCGCAACTTGGAGTCACTTAGAGCATCCCTGATTAAAGCAGTCGCCGATATTGACATGAATGTCGTGCGTGCTTCGATTGATGACTGGCCTTGCAGATTGAAGGCTTGTATGAAGCAAGAGGAGGACATTTCTAATAATTTGAATGTGGTTTAAATCTGTATTTTATACCCTTTTATTTGATATATAAATGGTTGTAGTGCGTAACTCATTGTGTCATTTATTTAACTTTCCATATGTGACAAAACTTATGACCAGACTACGTAGACTGATGGAAAGGTAAAATTTTAAACTTTTTAAAATATGGTTCGCATGATTCAGGAACAAAGATATCAGCCATTGCGCGAACGCATCTTTTTTGCGCTTTAAATACTGATTCTTTATTTGTGGCGCGACCCCAGAATATACGTATAATAGCGTATTTTGGGGTTGATGATACGTAGGCATGATAGGCAGTTAATAGAGCTGATAGATTGACTTTATTAGCCCTGGCACAGAAAGTTCATCTTTAGTTCGTTTATTAGCACCGTCGTTTTAAGCTTGAGTTGTGCCACAAAGGATCCTTAGAAAGATACAACAAAAATTAAAGCATTATAAAATGAGAAATTATCAGTAAATAAGTAGTTACTAAGTTTCCTTTTGCTATTGCAAAGTTTTCCAAAGAAAAGTGTTTTAAGTGCACTTTGCTCTCATTTATTTGTTTAGCGTGGAAACAGTTTCCTGAAATCTGAAAGTTCCTTGAAAGTACGTTTTAAATAGTACATCAATTTTCTTTCTTTAAATCTTAAACCTGGCAATGCATACGTTGGTATAAAGATACAAAGTTATGCTTTACGGTCATCTTAACCCTCGGTAGTTTTGAGCTATCTCGTGTGTGCAACCACCGAATATTAATAACTGTAATATTTCTCTCGCTGCGTCGAGCCGAGCCGACGACACGGAACTTGCTTTGACATTTGGATTGATAACTCTGTGAATGTTTAAAAAGTTCCCTAGTTATATAACACGGCAAGCTTAACGATTATGTATGTAGTCACATTGCCATCGTCTCGTAAGAATAAAAATGTACATTTTGTGTGGCTATTTTTGGTCTTCGCTCTTTAAAAGACCGGAAAAATTTAGTCAAGGAATGTTATTAAAGAAATAGTAAATATTAAAAAAATACTTGAAATAAGTGAAAAATAATAAATGGATCAGTTTTGCCAGCTTCAATTCAAAATATAGCTGAATCAATTGGTCTGTCGTTTTACTGAAAAGTTCATTAACGGGACATTCATCATCATCATTTTATGTTTAACCAATGTGATATAGAATTTTCACTCTTTTGAAATTGAGTTATCCATATAGCCGATATTGCAATAAAATATGAAAGCTGATTCAGATATAATTTCATGGAATGTTAATCGAAGATATGTAGACATGGAAATGTAGTAAGTCGTGTAGTGGTGGTCCCATGTTTCCGCATGCGACGGCACCTGCAGCGGCCGCTCGGGCTGCGCACGCGCCTATGCGCCGTGTTCCCGCCGATAATGAATACGAGTTAATTAAGCAACATTAGCTCGAACATCGGTGCCTCCACACGATGAGAGATCCGGCATGCGATTGCCACGTGAACCAACATCGTTAATGTAATGTATTCCAAATAATTATGATGCCATGTCTAAGATCTGTCTATACAAAGTGGTATATCTTAGAAATCTTGAATGACGGACTAATTTTAACGATTGGATAAAAGTCTACTTATTTCTAAGCGCTTATCAGGACCCCGTTTTAGTCTAGATCAATGAAAATCTCCTTGTACCTCAATTGCTTGTTGTACCTACGCAATAAATGTAGAGCTTTGATCTAGAAGCTATAGGTTTTCCTGGAAACTATAAAACACTTCTAACACTATCTGTGCCTATACAAGAAAATCCGAATAAAATAAATGATAAAGAAATGAAAACAAATGATAAGACAAACTGAAATATGAACGGAACCAGCAGATATAAAGGTACTAGAGATACCCATACAGTCTTGTACGGGGTTCCGTAAGTACGAAGCTTTGAGTGGAAATTCGCAGGCCATTCACATACAATTGCGAGAAGAGGCTTCGATAAGCCGCTGCGAATGCTAATGTTTTCTAAATAAAATTTTATCGCATGGCGTGTGCACTATCTGCGCAGCGTCATGTATAGCTAGTTAGCAGAAATTATAAGCATTTAGAGAAAGTAAATGACTTTTTGTAGCTGCAATTTTGTAGCGGATTTTTGCTGTTGGCAAATTGAATGGCAGTTTTCAGTGACGGAGTTTTGGTTTATAGGTAAGGATAGTTTAGAACTGGAATAGTGTTTTAAGAGCTTTTATTCTGAAACTGGGCAACGTCGCAAGTAGATGTCAAATATTTCGCTGTTTTGATTAATTTGGTAATCAAAAAAGGTAAATATTTGACCGCTATTTGCGATGTTGCCAACTTTTAGGATAAACGCTCTTAATATGCTGACCGTGATGATCAATAAGTTTTGGTAGGATGTTTTCATTTGTCCATTTGGGGATAAAATATGAATGATAATGATTTCAGAAGATTAGGAGTGTGTAGTTAAATATTTCTTCAGGAATTCTAAAATATCGACTTAGGAAGTAAATCCTGAATGGGTAGGAGTGGAAGTCTTCTGTTTGTTTCTGAGGGTACCTGAATCAAAAGACGTGAGATCAGAAAAGCCATTGATGAATTGGTCGGCACAAGTCTAACGTTTATAGAATTTACGGCAAACTATTGTTAAAAAACCATGGAGTAAATTATGAAATGCTGCGCTCATGTTTATGTGTGGTGCACGGGAGACGTGTTGTAGGTGTTAAATATTTAAACATATGCGTTACCTCTCAGTTAGTGATATTGTAATGATGTATTGTTTCAGGTAAGTGGGCGGGGAGCTGCTTGGCAAGCGAGAGATGAGACGACTGATACACTTTTAAGACTCCATGAGGCAATACGTTGTCATCATCGACACGTGGGAATGTGCTCATTTGCCCTTTGAAACAATACTTATGTATTGTCTTGAACCTGCTAACTCTGTAAAGGTTAGTAAATATAATTTATACGTATCGATAAAATTCCTTTTTATAGGCCGCTAACTTTGTCGAAGATTTTCGGAATCGCGTGTTTACACAGGCGCTAAATTTTCATCAGCAACAAGGGATCACTCGAGAGAATATCCTCCCTAGTTGAATTATGTAAGCTCGTGCTTTGATATGATAAGGCGAGGGAGCGATCGGAGCCAGTGCTCTCATTGTGTTGGCCATAATCTTGCGTATCGCGTAGGACTCGTGTCGGAATGCGAGTTTATTTTAATATTTAATAACTCCCGGGCGGGCGAAGATACCGTCTGCTCAGAGGCGATTCTCTGCTCGTTTTTCCTCTGTTATCGCATTGCTTTTGTGTCACGCTTTCGCTCTTATTCGTTTTACTTAATCACGCCGCTGATCAGCTCGAGTGGTTGGCCGGGTTCGCAAATCAGATCGATACTACTCCTTTACTTTGCCTTAACGTTTTTTAATACATCTGAGTAAAATAATTGTTCTACCATAAGTTTGAAGTGAAATGTAAGAATTTACGCATTATATTAACGCATTACAAACAAGGCACCCATTGTTCGCTTACAAATAAATTGTAAACATAATTACAGGGCATCACGAGTGCGCGCCAAAGCCTAGGAGAGCGCCATCAGTTTCTTTGAGCTGTTAAATTTGACGCCTCCCTACATAAATTGTTGGAAAGAGCGCCGAGCGCACGTGACGCGCAAATAAAAATACTAATTCAAGTGGGAATTTATCGTCTAATTGTTTTGTATTTATGAGCTCGCCGGCACATTGTTGTGAGGCGATAGCTGCAACCGCTCGACGCCCGGCATAAAACAGAGTAACGAACCCAGGTACTTTACAAGGCATCGCTTACAGTCGCGTCGTGACTCGCAATATTAACCCGATGCAAATATATTTAGGCTCGGATTCCGTTTTACTTTTCAGCTTGTCACCGTAGAGCGTCGCTGGGGCGTAACCTAAGGTGCGCATTAATTTATCAAGCAAGCTTTTATCGTAATGATGGTCGCGGCTGAAAGTAGGTCAGGCAAGGCAAGTCATCCGAAGCCGACGAGTACTTTTTTAATCCTGCACGGTTGCACGCATCCCTCTGTTTCTTCGCCCTGATTATTTATTCCGGGCTATTTTTGTTTTTGTTATTTACCTAGAACAGAGGAAAGCGAAGACTGATAGACGTAACAGATAAAAGGCGTGTCCACGATACCAACTCCGACGATTTCGGCGGTTTTTGAAACTGCGCCAACGATTTATTTGTTGTCTGCTAAACTCTTCTGGCGCCGTCGATACGGAAGGAAACACTTCACTTTGATATTTTTTGACTACCGACCTCCGGAATTGATTAAACGTGAAGAATTTAATGTGGCGCAACGTCGATCGCCGATCCCGAAGTCGATTGCGAAACGGGCGTGGGAAAAGGGGCCTTATTGAGTATTTATGGAAGTAAAACATTTTGGGAATCTCGTTTATTAGCGGGCTGTTCAATCGTTTGCCAATTTTGTATTAACTTAGTTTACAATATTTCATTAAAATAGATAGCGCTATTGATAGGTATGTCGTGCGTCTTAGTCTTCTGAGTTTACGTTCCCTCATGACAAAGTTAACTGACTGCACTTACTACAAGTTAATCACCTTTGAAGATACCTTACTTCCTACATGTTAGACACAAATGATTCTATTACGACCGTTGATAGACATGGTGGTCGCGTGTAGCAAAAATGGCACGGTTGTTAAGCACAGGGCTCGCGCACATGAAGATAACGAATGAATGAGTGACAAACAAATTGTCAGTTAAACGGTTGCTGCGGGCATTGTCTGGACGCATGCAGGTGGGTGCTATTATTATAATTTCAGAACTACACGGTTACAACTCAATTCCCAAAGAATTAATATACAGTTCAAGTACAAGTCAGGAAAAACAGTAATTTCCTAGAATATGACTAGGAAAAGATGCGAACAATTAGCAAGACTTTCATCAAAACGTGCAGGAAAATTTTAATAAACTACGTGTATATCGTGTACCTTGAAGTTCATTTTATAGATGACATTAGTGTATTGTTCTTTATGTTCTTCTGAAAAGTTTTGCCGCTCCTATGTCGCTCTGCAAGAGGTGTTAAACATAACCGCTCATTACTCGGCGCTCTGTAGAGTTAGTGTAGATGACGCCTGATTGAAGTTCCGCCTCGTGGTTGCTAAAGTCAACGGCACAGTAAGCTCAACTGCGCTTCAATTTACTCAGCAAGCAATTGAAACGATTCCGTAAACTTCACTTGTAGCAGGATTCTAGTTAGCATGACAACGTTTTGAGCACGTTTTCCCAACATAAAGTATGACATTCCCATTTGCCATTAACGTAGCCTGCAAAATGCGGAAACCTATCAAAATATTCATAATTCAATTCATGTCGGAAAGAACTCACATGGTTTATGATTTTCTATAATCATTAGAATGCGCGGTAGTACCTACTGCATAGTTGTAAATAATAAACTGTGACTTGCAATTTATTGCTTAGACTTCCTTTCTTGATTGAATACGGTAGTAATTTTTCAGAGAGTGTTCTTGCTATTAGTACGATTGGTGATCTTTTAAAGCAAAACTTATATTTCATAGATAAGTCTTGTAGAAACTTCACAAAAATAAAAAAAATATGTTTCCAAATAGAGTTAAGTTAAAACCAGCAAGAGTCAGTATAGAAAGTTTCAAATAACAATCAATAGCCGTAGATAAAAGGAATCAGTCGGTGCAAAATGCAAATGAATGTTTCTTCATCCAAGGACAATACCATTAAAAAAAAAAGTTTCCTTTTCAATTTTCTCACGCACCGGTCGTCAGACGTCCGTGATCTTGGATTCGCTCGATCATGAAAATATATAGCTTCATTCGAACGATCGGTATCGGAAAAGCTCCTTAATCGGTTTTCTTTTATATGAAAATGGACTTTCAGATTTATTACACCATTTTGGTTGCGAAAAACGTGATATACGTCTGCTCGGGTTCAAAATTGCATATTAAACAAAAATTCAACAACGTGCCGCTACATATTTTAGAGAGAGTGCCTCTTTGCGAAGCTGCTAAAAATATTGGCTATGAAAGAAAATTGCTCAGGGAAAGTGTGGTTGCCTTGATTTCTTATTTCGTATTCTTTGTGCATTGAAATGGATCATACCCCTTGAGTCGAGATGTCTCTGCAAAGAAAGTGTAGTAATGGGGTTTTACATAGCGATTTTTTTTTTCGTGTATTCCATTTCCATTTGCAATACTTTTAAATCAAAGTCGAAGCATTTTATGTAATCGTTCTTAGAACATATAAATCGCACCTCGAGGATATTTCAGCATGTTGCTTGCATTCATAAGGAGTGTTAATTTGGGCGACTCGGTGCGGCGATAAGGCGACACGCACGCGAGCCATCTCTTGTGTCGCAGTGCGTGTTCAATGCGCGCGCGCATCGTAAATCTTTGCGTACGAACACCGACGACCGATTTCAGGAGTGCAGACCGCTGCATGCGTCCCTTAGCTGTTGTCACTGTCGACAGGATTGCGGCCTCAATACGACGAAAGATTTTCTCATAAAATATGATTTTTCATGTTCAGTTGTCAAAATCTTTTGCCTGAAAAGCTCATAAAACGATCTTTACCTCTTGTAAACTTGGTTTTTAGTGCACAAAGTGTATGAGTTTGATAAAAAAAATAGCATTTAAAGATCTTATTGCCTTGTCATTCAATACTCGTACTTCAACAACTTAATTTATGCAATGACTAACGAAGTGTGAACATTTAATATAACAGCTTAAACAATTCACTACATACTCGTACCTATCAGCACGTATGTTAATACAATTACGATAATAGTTTAACGTAACGAGGCGGCACCGAAGAGGTGCATCAATATTCGTACTCGCCCACGTATTACTGCGTGGGACGATCGCGGGGCGCACACGTTTCTCAAAATTTTTACCCTCCACCTTTCATGTAATTCTGGCCTTACACCAGCCTTATCTTTTTGAACACGTCCGTATTAAGTTTCGAGAATTCGTGTTTCATGCGTACCCACATTCAGGTATAAACTCTGCTTTAATTTTATGCTAGGTAGGTGAGAGTTCGTGGCTTAAATTATTTGGGTATACATTAATACCCAAATAATTTAAGCCACCATCAGGGCTTCAGTAATATTTTTAATTTGAAAATTACACTCGACGTGTTTTGGGGTACCTATATTTTAGCCTTGGGTTTTTGTTTAGGAAATGTAATGGAGGGGACAGGCGGCGACCGCTGTAAAAAGCCTAACTCGGCAGTTAATTCGTGCACTGGGCTCATATTTTTTGCAAAATGTCTGAACTTTATTAAAGCAAATATTAGCGTGTGCGACCCATCATTTTATGTGCGGGGTGTTAGCAGCGTGTTGATATTTTATTTACTTTATCGCCGGCTGAGGCAAAGGCCATTTTGTTCATAATGAAACTCAACTCTTTCCGAGATTTTGTCGGGTCAGTAATTAAACACATCTGCTACACGTGCAATTGTATCTCCCTGTGCGAGTTTTCATATTTTCAGTTAAACATTTCAGAGGGATTTTTGTGATACTTATGGGACCTTTTACTTGTTATGTTGGTAGTTTGTTTTAATGTTAACGCTTATGTCGCAACATGTGTCGATTATGTAAATAAGTTTAAGCGTACTTTTTTTATTGCTGTGCAGCATGTTCTCGGCGATATACATAAACCGATTCATACGACGCCTTTTGTGCTCTATGACCAAATACTAAAAGGCAAAAAATACTCATATGGATCTGCTATTAACATATTATGTTTAACTCTAAACATTTTACGAACACGCTTCGCTTAGCTCAGACAGAAAGCCACACTGATGCTAAATAAAGCTAATGAAAATTTATCTCGGTCCATGCATGGTTGATTAACAGCCATTACCAGTCGTATTTCTATTGTACGAATAAATGTTCTCGCCTTGACTCATATTTAATGCGTGAATTTACTCGTTCTACTTTTAATACAAACAAGGGTATCGTATTGTAAAGGGAAGAGCATTTTGAATACAGGCTCCTTTGCTCTCCGGTTTGCTGTGTAGGCGCTATTATACATATTCCGCGTCCATTGTGAATTGTTTCTGAACAATTCGTTTCGATTCCCACTACTCGGAGGACCGTTTTAATAAAATAAAATTCGTTCCAACTTTATTTGCGCATCAAATTAATTGCAACCGTAGGTAGTATAAATAAATATTATCATCGTGGTTAATTGGTCATGTAGTGCGTATATGCAGTCATACGTTTCCGTTGGTGGTTGGACTCGTATGTATAAATAACTGCGGAATGAGTGTTGTACTCGGTGGTCTCCGGATCGGTGACCGTGGTCCCGCGGGCCTAGCAACTTCTCTAATAACTGTAATTAAGTACAAGCCATCCCGTTTGTCGCTGCGATTAGTTACGGACGAAATTTGTAAAATGTCGATATCGATTTTAAATTTTTAACAGGTTTTTCTATTAAAATATACAGGGTGGATTTTTGAGATGGGGCAGTAAGCACAGCTACCTTAGCCGTTGTAGCTACAAGAAACAGTCTTAACAGACTATCTTTAACATTTTTGATATTATTCACAGATTTTGAAAAAAAAAAAATACAGTCAGGAAGAAAATGGGCAGTTTTCACAAAAACTTTTTTGATGCCTATCGATCCTATTTCTTATAAGGATCAAAAAATTCTAATAGACCAACTGAGGCCATTCTATCCATCGTAAAAAGTAGGTTGGGGTCTCATTTCCTACGAAATGTAAGGGAAAAGCTATTGCAATTTCTGACTTTTCTAGTACTCAAACCTCAGTTGGTCTAGTAGAGTTTTTGATCTTTATAAGAAGCAGGATCTATTGACATCAAAACAAGTTTTTGTGAAAACTGCTCATGTTCGTGCTGTCTGTACATTTTTTTTCAAAATCTGAGAGTGCAGATCAAAATGTCTCAAAAAGTTAAGGACAGTCTTCTAAGACCGTTTTCCTGTAGCAACAACGGTTCAGGTAACTGCTCTTTCTGCCCCATCTCAAAAATCCACCCTGTATAGAAAATGAAAATACTATTTTATTCAAAGAAAATGAAGCTAGTCATCAATAAAGAGACAGACACTGCTTCGCTTGAGAAATAAATTCAATTAACTATTTACCGGACTGAAACTGAAATCTAAAAATATTTCTGTTTTTGATGATATTTCAATGTAAAAGAAAGACAAATAATTTAGGTACTTACCAATAAATTGGCCTTTGTAAGGGTTCCTTGCAAAAGTTCACTTTCATCGATACCCAAGTGATGACATCACTAAAAATGAAGGGTGGTTGCGATCTGTTAGTATCAACTTGTCGTTGCGGCGCGAACTAGCCGATCGCAATCTGCGCTTGTTAGCCACCATTATGAATGCAAATTTAACAATTATATACGTACTCTTCGGTCAGGTATTTGAGTACCCACATCTGCCTCGCTCATCGCGTGACTCACTCGCCAGTAACTACGAGAAAATTGTTTGTTCGACGAAAGAAACTCAACGTTTTTGATGACATTGAGTGTCATAATTATGAAAAGTAGGTAATTGAGTAGGTACTTTCGCGATGCTTGTTTTTAAAAGACTTAAAAAGGAGGTTCTTGGTTCTACACCTTTGTGCGTGTCACGTACCGAAAGGTGATAGGTAATCATTTAATAAGGGAGTTCCTTTCGTTCATTTTAGCTTTTTAACCAACTTGTTACTTGGTAGTTAGTCTGTTAAATTGTCCAAGTTTGCTTGTAAAAATATTCAACCTTTTATATTTATTTATTGTTTTGTTCCGCCAATTTTAAATAATATCATGAAAACAGTAATTTGCAATAGCTGCATGTCTCACCGCATAGTTAATACAAAGTAGCCGCGTGACGTCGCGGTCCGCTGCGGTTCGTTTATGGAATGTCATCGCAACACCAACTCGGCTCTAATAGAGCTTAATCAAGCTCCCGCCTTTCATCCAATCTCGTTAACGAACTAAATTGACTTTCTTATTGCGCGCAGTTTCTCTCACACTACAGGATCTAAGTTTATAAACCTCTTAATCCGACGTTATAGTTGCAGGCAGCGGCACTAAAAGCCGTAACAACTGCATTTGCCTCTAAACAAACATCGTTTACTAAGTGTATTATCTGCCGTGCGCTACACATTGGAATGAGTCGAACTACTTAGCAAGTAGGCGATGTGCTTCTACTAAAGTGGGTTCGCGCCGCCCGCGCCGCGGAGATGGCTCTCTGATGGCTTCCTACGGAGCTAGTTTGTCTTGTATCCTTCATTAAACGGGTAATAGCTTCGGCTCAAATTGACTATGTAGCTTTATCATTTAATGCTTTATACTACACAATGTCCACGTTTAAATTAATTATAGGGACGCATTACCTATAAAATTAATGTTGTTTTACTTCAGATACCGCGGAATAGTATCATAAAAATATTTGTTTGGGACTAGGGAAAAGGTATCCCGCAAGCTTTCAATATCCGCTTCCGCTGATGGTAATACAAAACTATAAAAACTGTTTATGGCCATATGGAAATTATAATTTTATTTAGCAAACTTAGGTTTATTAATGTTGTACAGTCAGAGACCTTGATTGCTCACCAGATTTACACACTACTGAGAGTAATAGTTGTGCAATTTGCTTATCAATCAAGTGAATATGCGTACAATGGAAATGCAAGGATTGCCTCTATATTACAATATTATATGTGAGCACATCTACATTGAATAGTGTTTGTTTACTAACCCGAGCTCATGACACGACTCAATAGAGCTGACTGACACAGTCAGTTAAGCTAATATGTAATGTCATCCTAGAACCATGATAAGTGGGTGGCCACATTTCATGAAACATTATACCTACGTATAAAACTACGAGTATTTGTCATTTATAAATTGAAACTTCTGGATACAAGTCCAATATTATCTCGTCCATTTATGCCGTAAAATATTTACGACTTACAAATTTGGAGTTAATTGAATCGTATTAACGACAATCATTATCAATTTTCGAATTTCGCCAATTCAATTAAGAATATTCGTTAGTGCGTAATATATTTTTATGTCATTTTACAAGCGTTTGGTCATAAACACTTTTATAGCAGCTTCCTAACAAGCAATGGTCGTAAGTTGAAACTGACCGCAGTCTCTGAATTCGTCGTCACGCTATGTCATAAATGTGTCTTTTTATAAACCCGTTTATCTTTATGCACTTACGTTTCATATAAAATTTTAGCGATTCGGTATTTCTCATAATTATTGTCATCTGATAAGGTTTAATATTTCCTGCTACATCAAACGTCGCAGATTATGTGGTAATAATTAGTGGTTGGATAGACAAAGTTTGTTTTAGTGCTTCCTGTGACGGTATTCTATGTCGCGTCAGATAAGTGTTGCTGTTAGTATTCGCGCGAATCACTGAATTATGGGCATTGTACATAAGCCGGGACCCCCGCTGGGACCACCCGCGTCTGTCCTCAGTGGAAGCGGCAACCGCTGCGGACACGCCGCGGATTTGCTGCGCACAAACACCAGTCTATTGTCAAGTTCTTTATGCTTAATTCACAACGCAGGTTTTATTGGTAACAACAAAAACGTAACATATTTTCTTTTGACCCGTATGTACATTTATCTTGCGTCACAGTGCGTTTGTCGTGGTCTGGCTGTGGGTCTCCTAACACAGAGTCAACGTAGCTCTGTGCCTACATCACATAATTTTGACTTAATCTCGTTAATGTGGGGCGTGCTCCAGCTTGTATCGGCGTATGAGCTTTTACGTTATTATGCAAATTGATATTTGATACGCTTTCCGAGTTTGCGAGTTTGTTACCACTTAAGAAAGTAGATGCTGTAAGAAGACGGAGTAATGTGAATTTAAATATACGCCTAATTTAGAGAAAACGTACATTAATTTGGGTTACATGGCAATCCGCCTTTCATCTCTTCGACAGACAGGAAGACTTGCACGATTATCGCCACATAAAGTTCAGTGATAATATAATCATTCCTAAATAAAAGCACCAACTCTATAATGTATACGTAGAATCAAAATTACTCATGTTGCAGTAATGTTTTCTTGAAGCACGTTCGTTTGGGAAAGTTTCTACATCATTGTTGATCTACATCGGGTAGTTTACGCTGAAAAAAGGCAATCACAGTTAACGACGGCCACTATTTGTCACACACAACTCGCAGTACGCGAAAAAGCAGGTGCGCTGGCGCCTATTTATTACGTCACTAAAAAATGTCCGGCGCACACGGCGACAGGACAAACGAGGGTCCACCGATACAACACGCCGCCATTGACATATCCCTACCTAATGAGAACCACTGACTACGGTAATGAGAAAGAATATCCTCTATTCGTTTGTCGTAACGTAATTAACTAACTAGATTCCTCGGGCAGTCTAACTAAATAGACTTCAGTGCCTGTGTGTGGGTTTACATTTTGGAAATTCGGAGTCACTAGTTCTATTCGATTTGTAGTTCTTGGGATGTTTACCTTTCGGTTTCGTGTTAAATATTTTAAGTTGCATGTTGATGAGCTTAAAAGTCTAGAAACTACGTTTGCATGCCTATTATGTTCCCACTGCTGGGACGCAGGTCTCCTGTTCCTGTTAGAGGAAGTGGGCCGTAACCACCACGCGGACCCAGTGCGGTTTGTTGGATGTCACATATCTTCGAATTTATTTAAAATTGTAATTAAAACACCCGTGACTTATGTTTTTGTTCGAACGAAACAGCCCTGTTTCGATTAGTAAGTACATAAAAACCAACCGTAAAAAAAGCATGTCATGGTCAGGGGTGTTCGTAGCACCGTTAAATAAACTGCAAATACAAAAAAAAAATACTTTTCAAGAGGGTGAACCTTTTCCAAAAAAGGAATAATCGATAAAAAGTGGAGTTTCTTATAGATAGATACCGAATAATTTAATTTCCCTTACAAAACCGAAACGTCCATTCACACCGAAATAATAAGGCGTGGATGAAGGCATATGGCGTTTTCAATAGACCTGCCGATCGATATAATTATTTTCGAAGTGGAATTGAATTCACATAATGCATGTCATGTGTACGATTTGACTGTCAAAATTTTGTTTCTTGGTAAACTTAACGGCAGGTTGCCGTTTTAATGGTTACCCCAATTAGAAGCATGTGCATTTTTCCGTTTTATCGAATTACTATGGATATCAATAAAATTGATTGTTTTATTCATCCGTGTACCGTAAACTTAACGATTCTATCTTTAAAAAGTTTATTCCATTTGGACTTTTCAAAGTTCTTTCACATGGTCTGCGTCTATGCTAAAATATTACCACCTTTATGTGAAGCTTAATGGACGAAACCAATTAACGAATTACGTAATTACATTGATTGGTCAGTACACATTACGATGTCAAATAGTTCGATGTACCTAAAAAGGAACTAACTTAGCCTATATCCTATATATTTTCTGTTTCTGTGCGCAGTTAGTTCTCATAATATATCCTTTTTTTGCCCTATTATTACGGCTTTTTCCATATTGAGAGTGGTTCTTCGTTGCTGTAAAGTGCATTTGAAGTTACTCAAGTTTGTAGTAGTCAGTAGGTAAGTGGTTATGGGTAACCTTAGGTATTTATAATTTTTTATTAAAACACTGATGAATTTTTAGATCAAAAAAATTGTTTTGACAAATTGTCAAAAAATAAAAATAAAAACATTTAAATAGCAGTTTTATAAAACGGGCGAAATCTTCTTATTTTTTCCTGAGACATTGCATCGCCATCCACTGAAATCCACTTTGCGATAATCATTAAATGTGGAGTCTCAGATTGTAGCTGTGTTGTATTTTCAACCCTGCAAATATTACATTTCTTTATATCTTCTGCTTGCAAAGGTGGACCATTCGAAATTTATTGTTTGTTGTGGGAGTAAATTATTAGTCAGCCTTCATTAAAGTGCACCACAATGCAACAATGTTATGACGTTGTTTTAAGTCGTAAATTAGAGGCTGGTTTCGTTATTTCATCAGCATCATCGCATATTATTGGAGTTGGCCTGCGCAGTGATTGTAAATGGCCGCGGCATCTGAGCTCGTTAGTGTTTTTGATAGATGACGGCCGGTCGTTTGTTGAATTTGTTGTAACACTCGCTACCCGTGTAAAAACACATGGTTCGACAACGAGATATAAATGGACACTCCCCTCGGCGATCTAAGTTAACGAGCCACCATATAAATAAGGAGAGGTTAATATTTTATAATTCTGACGCACGATACACTAGTTAGCGCTCGAGACCATTGAATATATTGAGCAAAAATTATTACTTATTACGTGTCATGTCGGGAAGTGCTATACCTTGAATTCATTAAACCTCAACCCTGCCAGTTTCTCAGTTGCGCAAGAAATAAAACTCAACATAATTATTTCGAAACATGACAGTGTGGTGCGATAATAAATAATTGAATACGCGTTGACGCTGATAATTTGTAAAGTCATTATTCAATATTCGTGACGTGAAGCTTATAAATTTCTCTGCAGCGTTTTACACTTTAGCACTTGGGCTGATGTAAAGCGCCGCCCAATAAGACAACAGCCGACTATTTTGACGAAGGCCGGTCACGTTTCGTCGATACTCACCATGAGAATATTTGTTTTTTATTGTGTGGCCGCCGTTGAGTAAAAATTGAAGTGTAATTTTACGTTTTAACCGGTGCCTGCCCCCTTTCGTTCCGCTCGCCTTGAGTGATGGTTATCATAATTGGAGAGAGGGTAGGTGAACAGTGCGCGCCGCCTGGATGATGACGGTGGGCGGGCACGCGACGAATATCCTAACTACACACTTGTGCTCGCTTCCACCCTTCTCTTCTAGTAGGTCAACACTAACGAACTGTCCAGAAGGTAACTAAACATACAAGTTTTAATAAATCGAATAGTGACCGTCAATACGTAAGGTAGGAGGTGTCAGTTAACTGTAATCGAAGTTATTGATTGCATTTAACAAGCGGGTTTACCATTAGTGTTATCAATGCGCATATGTTGTGAGATGTAGTTGGCTAATACAATGGTAAGATTAATAATGCGGACGTATCGGGCGGACCGTTATGCCGGCGACACGAGTGATCGCGGACCAACAAGGGCGGAAGAGATGGACCGGATAATAAAGCATCAACTCGCTGCATCGTAACTCAATACCGTCGACATAGAAATTGTTGGTTGCATCGCTGCGCTAAACTCTCCACAATACCTTATGGATGGTAATTGGCCAGTCTCTCTAATCGACGTGTTTCAATAATAATAAACGTATGTTCGAGGTTTATGCTGACAGTCTTGTAGATTGAGTCCCATTCTAATATTTTAACGGCTGTTTTAACATATCTGACTCATGAGACGGCTATAACATAATTTTTTATTATCACATAATTTTGCGTCAGCGCATGTAATGCAATATTTATGGTCAGTTTTAATCTGAAGTTGTCAATTTTGCAGCTGTACAACATGTAAATTCAGTAAAATAACTTAAAGTGGAATTGTTTCTGGTATTTTCATTTCAATAGTTTGTAGCATCATAAATTGATGCATAGTTAACTATGTAACATTGCAATCGTACTTACAAATCTTGTTTAAAGTAAGTTCAGTTTGTCGCAATTTGCATGACATATCCAGTACTTGCTATTGTTTTAGATTGTATTACAAAGGTGTCTAGTGTCGACATATAAAATACAAGATGTAACAGGTCCGCCGTGACCGGTACGCACGAAGAATCGTTTTCGTGCCGTGACGGAAGTAAATATACATTGACACATCCTTCAATAGGTTTTTCATGATCATAATTACCTTCTATTTCGGTACAGACGTTAGAAATGGCTATTGTCTCATGATTGTCATTTGTCGTGATGAATGTTAAATAAGCTGTAAAATGTTTTTGATTCTACTTGATAATTTGATATTTCGATTTATTTTAGAAATATTTAAATGTCCTCAACAACCAAATATACATAGGTTTAATTCAACACCGTGCACTTAATTGCAATGGAATTCATGCCCCTCTAACTTATCCATTTACATGCATTTATACAAATCCGTAGTAACTTCCTAGTGTATTGTTTCATGCAATGTGTTCGCGACTTGTTTATAAACAATAGCAATTTGCCTTTTGGCGTTAGGTCACGCCTGCCCATTGATTCTCTGCTATGTAGCCGAAGGTTCTACTATATTATCTATTCAATATCATACAGATATGCACACTTGTAGGCTAGGGATTTCTGTTGTACAGTAACGGTACTTGTCAAAATCTATCCTAGTATAAAACAAACTTTTTGTGCCTTTCTGTATGATCGCGTTGTTTTTCTAAACTACACAACGGATTTTGATGCGGTTTTCACCATTATTTAGAGAATTTGTTCCGGCAGGTCTATGTGTATAATGCATTAATATTAAAAATGTATTTAAAAATAAGTCTCGACAGTTTGTCAAGACGTAAAAACCGTGTGAAGCAGGACGAGGATCGCTAGACATAATAACTAAGGTGTTTTCTGGTTTTTGTGGGAAAGAACTCTACTGCTGTGTTTTATAATTTTTTGTACCGTACATTTTAGCTTACATTTTTCCTAGTCATAAAATGGTACGGTAATGAGACGGTGTTCAATGATAGACAAGTCTTAAATAGCGACAAACCAAACCAATTAAAGACAAATACAGTTTTTGAGAGATCCATTAATCCAAAGATTTATCAATTAATTTACAGAACCTTTTAAATATCGATTAAAGAGCCAAGTAGTCGCTTGTAAAGCTTTAATAGTTGTGTAATACATTGATCAGCATAGACGCAGTTATTGTGAGCGGGGTGTAACTGTTTACAGCTAGGAGGCGCGGCAATTAGCTGTGCAGGTGGTGAATGCGACCCCCTGGCCTCTCTGCACCGGAGTCCGGGACCCACGGGAGAGACTCGTGTGTCGCTACGACTATTTGCATGTTTATGGTTGATACGCTTCCGTAACTAGGACGAATTAGTCGCTATGTTTATGACTAATGTTAGTCAGATTAGTTTTAAATTTTGGTTTGAGACGTGGCTGTTAAATACTCATGAATACCCAGTGACTAATGTTTTTGATTGACATGACGTTATTCACAACTAACCAACTTGTCTTTTTTATATGCACGTGTTCGTGTGACAATAAACTGTTTTTTCTTTTTTTCGTCAGAGCGAAAATAATCAATCTTATCGTAAACGGATCAAGATTGTTTTAATCTTGTCGAGTCTTCTAGTTGATAGAAATTAATTTTAGTGTTGGCTAATAAAGATGGCAGACGAAAGCTTCATAAAGTTTTTTAACAACGCGACACGTGGCTCCGTATCATTTTCCGAGCATATTGAACGCGCACATACCGTTATTCGTTTTTTAATTAAACTTTTTAGATTATATTTTTTATAAGGGCAATGTGTGTACATGTGGCGCTCAAGTCGCGACATACGCGCGTCGGCTTTTTTAATTATCAGCTGTCATTACTTGACACGAGCTTGATTAAATATGCGGCACCTGAAACCATTTGGTAAGTGTGAAATCGATTATGACTATTATTTTATCAGAGTGGTAATAATCGATCATAATACCTAAATGTTTTATACTCAATGAATCAAGTAGGTACCTATTTTGTTACTTGGATAGGTGTGGCGCTACAACTATGTCAAAACATAACCCTGTCTTTGCTGTCGCGCAGTTGAGCAATAAGATGCTGGTCCGTTACGATAATTTAACATTCTAGCTTCTTCTGGTAATCTCAGATCTGAGTGAATATTTTTTGCTAAGTTAATACCCACGCCTGGTATTCAGATAAAAAAGGTTTACATTTCCTGTTTTGCTCCTCATTTCTTATACAAATATATACAAACAATTCGCAGGAAACTTTGTTTCGCGAAGTTCTCACATAGTCGCCGAGGAATCCTGAAACTGCGAGTGAGTAGAGAGGATGGCTTTGCTACTTACATTTACATAGGTCACTGCACCTAAATGTAGGTATAGATGGCACACTACGTAGTTATTTTGGTACGATATAATTTCAACATCATCATTAGATACTCTACAATATTCAGTCGAGTAAACTTTCGTGTAGCACTAACACTTAAATTTCCTTTGATTGAAAACTGTTTCAGCGATCCGGATATGAAATATTATCTCAGAAAATAGTTATACTGGCTAAAGTTACCCATTCACGTTACGTATGATTCGACAGTAAGGTATTTTCAAAGTTATCGTGATTTCAGTAGTAACTAAGTTTGATTGAATTCAACTTAATCACAGATTGTATAAAGCTCATCTTTCTATATTAAAATAAACATCTTTGTTAAACCGTTTTGAGTTTTAATGCGGTCACATAAAGAACCTGTAACGATGTTTCAGTACCGACTTTTTAGCAGCACGTACCCGGAGCTGAGACACAGCTATGATATTATTTCAGAACACGTATTGCGTTCAGATAATCTAATGCAGAAGCGTTATGACGCATTTATTGGTTCAAATGTGTTGCGCTATGTCAGATCACGTAGCTGTAATTAATCGGAGACACTTGAATTACCACCTAAATAGACCGTTTTTAGCATCGTATTTACACAATAGTCTGTTCGATAATTATTTCTAGAAAAGAACCACTATCTATAAGTACAATAGCCAATTTATTGTTCGGTTCATTGTAGAAATCGTTATACTTTAATCGTTATCTTTTTAATAAAACCAGGCGAGATACCGAATTGACAGTTTTATGGATCTTTTGCTCGGAAAACAAAGCATTAATTATAGAAATGAATGAGTACGAGTTGTTTGGAATTAAAACATATTTAACGAAAGACGAACTTTTGCCAACCAGAAATGTTGAAAAATAAGGCGCACTGTTGTCAACCGTTGAATAAAAGTAAATTTTCTTTTCAATGGGAATGTTGTTCTGTGTTCGTTGAACATTGTCGCCTTTCGTTGGCCGTCGGTGGGTGCCGGTACATGCCGAGACAGACCTATTCAAATGTCAGTGTGAAGACCGCTGCTCTCCCCGCGCACACCTCGCGCTCGCCTCTTCACAGATACTGAAATGTCACTCGCCACACGAAGCAATCAATTTCGTATTTGTATGCTCTGCCTAGATAGTGGTAGCAGTAGATTTATCGAATCGATGAGCTTGTATTATCTTGCTATATTTGTTTTGTATTGAATTATACATCTTCTGCATGAAATGAAATTAATTGCACTTTCTTTACTTTTAAATAAGGAATCAATCATTTATAGCTTCATACTAGTCCCAAAGCTCTTCGTTTCCTGAACCGAAAACACATTTCACAATTAGTTTTCTACCATCAAATTAAGGTTGAAATCTCTAGTCAATGCTTAATACACAGTAACATTTAATTCGACCCGAGTCATTGTAAGTCTGCGCCAAATGTCGCACTAATTGCTTTGCGCAACTGAAAGACATTCACGACATAGAGCCGTCTGTTTGTTAAAGTTTATTAGCAGGAAATTAACGTAAGCGACAAACGAACTATCTAGCTTCACCCATTTGTAATCTCTTCACTTCATTAAACAATGAAACGATTGCTCAGTCTGATTCTAATACACCTATTTTTGTTATTTAGGCCAACATTTACATTTTCAATTTAAATTCACTACACAGTAGCACAATTTCTTAACCTTGTTGGAAGTTAGAAAGCGATTAATCAACGTCTAACAACATTCTTATTCCCGTCTACGTAGGAGCGCAAGAAATACAACCTTTAAATGTCTTAAAGATAGCTTCACAGTTGCTTGCAAGCAATTGTCCCTTTTAACCGGTCGGTCTCATTAGCATGGTCTGATCGCTCTGGCCTATCAACCCCCTCAGATTGATACATTGACGGTAAAGGTCTTTTTAGTAGCTGTTCCAACTTCAATCGTAATTAGGACTGCTAGCTTGATGTATCTGGTTTCGTTTACGTTTGATCGATTCTCTGTGCTTTGATCTAACTTTATACAAAACGTTGTGTATCTATACACTATAATGTGAATAAGCTGTCGTGTATAGTTCACTGTGTAGGTACAGAATTCAATAGATAGGAGTATAAGGTAAGGAACTCGATGCGGACAATCGCGTACTCGCTATCGCAATTTAACGAGCCACGATTGTTTTTCTCAGTTCTGAATAATATTGAACTTGAACGTCCCTCGGTATCTGATGGCGATACTTTCGTTGGGCCGCGCTGTACTGTTAGCTGGCTAGCTTACAAATGAACGGTGTGATTATGTGCGCGCGGATCTAACTCCACGATAATTTAAATGTTCCCGCAACCAGCACCACAACAGCCCGTGAGATGGCAACGATTACACCCGTGACTTCCTCTTATGGTTACAGAATATCTGCGAATTTTGAATAGAGTTACGGCCACCGCCGCTTCTTGATTAGGAATATAACTTTGATTATAATTCACTAAAATTCTATTCAAGCGTACTTTTCTGGAATAATTTAAATATTCATACTTTTAACTTTATTGATGCGGTGTGGAGGATTGGTGGAACACCATTCCCATCGCCGAATCTGTAAGAAGTCGTGGCATCATTTGTTTTGCGGCTTAACACCAACAGGTGCGTAAGCAAGCAATTACGCTCAGCTAGTTGTTATTCAAACAAATCGCTTGTTTAAACTAAATCTTTAGGGATTTACGAGTAGTCCTCGTAGAATGCATAATATGGCATCACGAAACGGCTTGTTATGTTAGCAGCAGTTAAAATCCTGTGCTTTATGACCCACGTTGCCAAATTTAAACGGAAGTACCTTTTGACACGGAGCTGGGTAGTGGTAATAAAATGATCCTATCTACTAAGTTACATAATTAAGGTAGTAGGTAAATTGTAGTTCGTGTATGTAATCCGAGTGGCCCGCCAGCCGCGAATTCGATGCGCGCCTCTCGAGCTTAAACTTCAGAATAGGCGATATGGATCTCACGTTTACCGCCGACTAAATAGCGGATAAATTAGCTAACCGAGTTAAATTAGTGTAGCCAGCCAGCTGGGCTTAGATCAGGCTTTTACTGTTTTTAGTGTGAATATTTTTGTAGGTTTGAATAAAAAATGTGGACTACTTATATTTACCTAATTGCTAACTTTGACAACAACCTCCCTTCTAAAACAAGCGCTCGGTAAAGTCAAGTAGTGGAACCATATACTGTACATTTTATTACCAACAACAGTTTCCCTTTCTATAGATGCTTCAGTTGGCTTTTAGAAGAGCACTAAAAGAGAGATAAAAAAGTGAACGTCGAAACAAAACAGAACAAAACCCTCCGGTGTTAACGTTCCACGACTTTTCCTTCGCAGCTAAGTTTCGCTGCATAAGTGAATAGCAGATTCAGCGAGTGCCGACCTCCGCTCCGTCCCGTAGGTATAGACACTACGAGCCGAAGAGGAAGTTGTGCCTACTTAAAGCCACTTTACAATGCCACGTCCCGACGCCCTTTGTGCACTTGTCGTGCGTTGACTGGTTTGGAATAGCTGCCGCTCTTCGCGGAAGCAAGATCGAATTGGCCGATTCGTGAAGACACGCTGCCTCAAGCTCAATCTCTTGTGAGATCGCTTATTGCTACTGTACCGCACCTGCGCGCAATTATTTTAGAATCATTATCTTCAGTTAGTGCTAGTAATTGAATACCGTTTTACCTTGATTTTTTAAATATTTTCTCGAGGAGTGTTAATTGCTAAAATAATTTGTTTTGCATCTTAAAAATAAAATCAGTCAATAAATCCTCCTCAACCTTAGCTACGTATTGAAATAGAATAACATGGTTATTTTTTTCAATGAAAATTTATGATGGATCGTCGCAAAATCTATGATTGATTCGTGCTGTATTATTATTCGTTGCTTTCATAAGAGTGCCTTCACTAGGTGCTCACGTCTGCGGCTTTCCGCGCCCCTTCAGTCGCTATGATTGATTACTCGCCGGCAAACTTCATATGTTTGGGAGATAATTTTGTATTTCAGCCGAAAACAGATTACGTGTGAAAAGAATCATCACTTTCTTCCGAGTTTCCCCGTACAGTTTGTCCTTCATTGTGACGCCGCATTTTTCTTGCTCGATTACACATCCATGTCTTTTTGAGCAGGCTTCTTGGATCCGTTTCAGCTACTGCGCAATATGAATCTGGGCTGTTTGTCAAAGGAGAATGTTTCGTTATGTTCTTTTGATTTATGTAGTACTCAAGTGTTAATTAATCACTCATTCTATCTGAAAACAGTGTCAACTCTATGAATTATAGTTATTTGAATATGATTTAAATATTTCCATATTGGCAAACCTCTGGTTTCTGAAATTGTGTAAGTCATAACGATAAAGGCGCTAGTACCGACATAACTGATTCTATTCACGCGAGAAATGAAAGTGACTGGCAGCTGTATCCCTATACGTTATGTACTTCTGCTTCTTGTTGCTAATTTATTATCTATGACATTTTAAGATAATTGAATTCAAGAATTATGTCATGCCCTAACGCCTAAAGGTAAAATAGTTTTACCTTTAACGTAATGGCCGGTAGAATATTTAAAATGCTAATGTGCCTGCCTAGCTTATTGCGAAATGAATGAAAAACATGTGAAGTGTCACCTAATTTAATTAAGTTCACTCTTCACTTATGAATCTATACTACTTAAAGAAAAATATAATTTAATATAAATAATTTCAATTAAAATAAAATTTTATGAATTTTTACATTAATAAAAAAAATAAAAATATGAGTTTTCATTTCAAAGATCCTGAAATTCGGTACCTACATGGATATAACATAAACGTCATCATTTTGTAATAATATCGCAGCCTCCATCCGATTGCGAAAAAGTGTTCAAGAGTAAAGACAGGAATAACATTTAATGTTTAAAATGGGTAGACTTAAAGTACGTGGTGAGTAGATAGTCGGTGGTCGGTAGCTTGTTAGAGATTGACTATCTCACGCTATCGAGATCGCGAGCAAATTGATTTGCGCACGCGCACCTCCAGGTATCGGTTGACAAAGCCGACGCTGATTGAATATCTAGAGCGCACACTGAAACACTGAGTAATTTTACTAGTTCAACTATTTAAATTGCTTGAACTGCAAATGAGGATAAATTATACTCCACCCTGACATTTGCTGTACAGATACTGAAATCGATTTACTAAAACAATTTTATGATTGCAGTTTATAACGACATCGATTTATTTCGCGGACGTTTTTGATTTCATATTCTGACTCACTCAATTTTCTTAGAATTAAATTAGCTTCACGATACATTATTTCAGTTAACCTCAATGTGAGCGGCAGTAAATTACTTCAAGCTTGTCGCATTGTTGAGGCGATATCTTAATTCAAAATAATTTGATGACATAGAGTACAATTACTGTCCGCAACCACTTCCCACGGCAATACTGGCGTGTCCACAGAACTGGAGCACGCTGTGACACATAGAGCGCTCTTGGGGAACGTAATGCCGGTAATATAACAATACTCTTACGGTACCATCCTAAGATGACCTCTACCGCTTCTGCGACTAACGCCCAGAAAAGGAGAAAGAGTACAACTGTATAGGTCTCACAGTAATGGTGTTTGTGCATAGTGCTCCAACCTCGTAGCGGTTTCATAACGCTGGCATTTGCGTGAGAGCGCCGACGTCGCGCGTTGTCGTACAGCCTACGGGCTTGTTCAACACACGAATAATTGTACCGAGATATAACCATATTGTTGCTTAATTTATTCCATGTCTTCGTATAAAATAAATGGAAGTTAATTTGGGAGAAATTTTAATAACAGCCTTGAAAATGGGATTTACTATTCGTGTACACGTCGTGTGTACTTGATGTTGATCCTGCAAAAATAGAATAATTTACAACTTCATCAATATAAACAAATTAGTTACGGTACGTTAACTTGCTCTCCTATGTTTTACCACATAACCAGGGTAATATTTTATAAGTTTATTTAAAAAGTAGTAAGCTTGAAAAGGTTTTTTTTACCTATAAAGATCGGCCCTATTTAATAAAAGAATATTCCCAAAATTGCCCACTAGTATGTAGTAATCTTCGCAAAAACAAACGTTCTATATTACAAATTGATCAAAGGTATATAAAACACATTGTCTAATGCATGAACATCAAAGCATTCAGAAAATAAACTTAAGAGCTACCAGGATGTGAACAAAATTTTCTTTAAAATGTAATTTAGTATTTGATTACTCGCAGTATTACTGGGAAACGTTTTCGTGTAATTACGTGAGCTGTTTTGTTTAAACAACGCTTATGGTGATATTATACGGGTTCGTCATCGCCAAATCTCTTTATAATAGAGTTGTTCTTCTCAAAAACTTAGATTTGGCATCATTTGCTACATAATTACGGTGGTGTCGTTGTCTGATGGACATAATTTGGCTCATTACTCGGTTCCACTGAGTCAGTCACAGTTAGAAGTACTCGAGTTGTAATTTAGGTCGAACCGTGACTTGATTTGCATGTAGGGCGCTTTGCTAAGGTTCATAGTGAAGTATTTTATGTGTCTATTCATAGGTTTTACGTAAACTTTCCAATCGTTAACCGACGTAAATGTTGCAGACATTGCTTATGAGTGTGGAAATATCTGTTAGGAAGCTTCTTGCAAAGCTTGACTCTAAATGTAAGTGTATTTACTAAAGGAAAAGTTTACTACATAGATTTGAAAGGATACCAGAAGTAATTTAAATTGCAAAAGTGACGTCCGGGTGACGCTTCTATTACTGGTGATGACTAAGCAAAGGTTGCGCCACCAGAGGCTGTGGCGGCTCTCAGATAGCAAGGAGTGATTCCGCACGTCAAAACATGCGATTGACAGCGATACATTAGGAACTATCGAGCGATCACATTGCTTACGCCGACCTGGGAGTTGTAATTTTTCACTGTCGGCGGTGAAACTAAACGTCCTCGTCATCGTTTCGACTAGTGACTGTCAAAAAATGTTAATGCAATTTTCGTTTGCAAGACGAGGGTGCCATAAAATATTGCCGTTAGTAAAACCTTTCCGGTTACCAACTTCCGAAGGGTACCTTGTTTACTTAGATATTATTTGTGGTACTCTATCAATCTTAATCAGTGTTTTGTTTATACTACTGTGGTAGGCTGTCATGTTTTACAAGAATTATGATTACAGCCTGGTGTGCAACAATACCAGTTGCAGGAACGTGCTTTGCAACGTAAACGTGCAATCAAATAGGTATCTTTCGCAAGTCCGGAGTCCGGTTGGAAATGGTCGAAAAGGCGTAGTTTAGTCGTGCAGTTTGTTGATCTGGTTGGTTCTGCGTGTCGGTCATGGCGCAGGAATCTGTTCACGTGTATTGTTGGGACTGCCGCACGCCGGCGATCCCGCGATATAGCTGGATATAATCGGTTTAGGCACGCTGTCGCTCACCGGTCTATGTACTAATTGCCATGGTTATGTGTTACGTGGCCCGGTTAATGCCCGCTAAAATATCGCGTGCATTTGCGCAACACTTTAGGTAATTGCGTGATCGATAGATTGACGTAGAGATAACATTGTCTGCTTTGTCGTTGTACTACCCTTTTAGTGGTTGCGTTATGAAATGATGATTTCATATTGTATGCTAGCTCTATCGCTACCTTATAGAAAATGAGGCAACATTTGTTATATTTCCGTCAAGACTGCCGCTACATAAGAAAGCTTTCTGACATCTTCATCTTTAGAATTGTACAGTTTTTAACTGTCATTTATTAGTATTCAGTCTTCAGAAGAATAATTCACTGGCTGCAGCGATTAAACATTGGTCTTTATATCTGTTATTCTAGCTCATTTATTCACAAAAGTATGGAATTAATCAAGCACGTATTACTAAGGTGTATTAAAGGTGCACTAGTCGACGGCTGGAGCTCGTTGGTGGCCGTAATTAATGCATGCTAATTAGTCTAATTATTTATTTATCTAGTTTTTATTTTCTTATTTATTTATTTAGTGAAATAGACAATGATTTATAATGAAAGCGAGCGCGTAAAATTTCATGAGCAGACCTTTCGGCGTATAGATATTGTGGAAAAACTACTGGATGTATTTACTCAAAATAAATTTATTATTTGAACTTTAGAATAAATTATCTATCCCGGGTTCTATTTTGCCATTTTTTACTACATAAGTGATTTATTTAAGGCCAAAGAACAGTTAAAATTAGTGTTGAAATATGGAAGTTTCGACGTTCATAACTTCCAAACGAATTTATTTTTTCCAATTCTGTAATCACCATACTACGTTTGTATGGAAGAATGATCGACTAGCGTACCCTTAAATATAACCTAAAAAAGGAATTTAAAGAATAACTTAACTTTCATTATTACTGTATTCCCTAAGATTTTGTCCTTCGAACATGATTAACATAGGTCTAGGCACATAACGTACTCAATTATCTTGAAGTTAGATCTAAAGTCAGTGCCAAAGCTTGATCAAAGCCTTGGAGCACTATAAAATTTACATTTACATTACGTTTGCTCCAGATTCTGTTTAAGTTGCGACACTAGCTTATAGGTTTTATTGACAATTTATATCTCCATTCTACTTACATAAATGCTATGGTTTATGTTGAGGTGGGAAGTTCTATTAAACCAAATACACGAGTTATTTGATACTTTTCTTAGACAGCAACGTTTTGCAGCTACGATATGTTCCAAGGTATGAGTTGCAACAAGCACGAGCATTGTAACTCACGCGCATAACCAATGTTTGAAAATGAAATTGGATTTTGTTCTGCATGACATTTTACTCATGTGCTTGAACCGCAACATCGATTTCCTTTGCTCTTTCTCTTCTCATATCGCTAAAAGCAGCGGCACGTTGAAAAGAGACGTCGCGAATTTTGTGAATTTCCGTCGAGTGCTTCGGATCGGGTCACTCGTGCTATGTAAATTTGAGACCTTTTATTTTCTCGTGCGGTAGAATGTTATAATGGAATTGTGGGGCGATGTTTGTGTTGCCAATGCTTCTGCCGCACGCGTGCATGCTTTGTAAATGCTATCGATACCGTGGCTTTAATATCGATTAATTTTCGAAACAATGTTTTCGATTTTAAAGTTCACTGGTGCACAAGTCACGAGCCACGAGCTTGCATCTGCTATGTTTACATTTTCAATAAGTATGTTTCGCTACGTTAGCGCTTGTATTTATGATTTATGAACAATAATAATAGAATACTGTTTATATGTTAGGTATTATGGTAAAGGTTCCTTTTGTAATGCTTGAGCGCAATATCCGCGAGATCCAATAACAATATTCGTTGTCTCAGTTGGCAAGAGTAATTTTATTTGCTTGAATAAAAAATAAACATTCAATCTGATACATTAATGCAGTCTCCATTAAACGATTAAACGTTGTTCGCTCATCTGCATGCATGCAACGCAGTAGCCGTCTTCAAAGCGCAGCCGCTCGAATAAATTCGGATTTGTAGTCGTACTGTGGACCCGTTTCCAAACATTCGTATTGGGAACAAAATAGCACGGAATGTGCTTAAGTAATACGCTATATATTTAATACAACTATGTCCATAAATGTTAACGAGAACATGAGATTTGGTGAAAGTATTACCAGAATATTTTCAAACAATAATTTACAATTATCATTATAATGTTGTAGTGGGCAGATTGTCCGGTTTCTAATTACTTTATTTAGTAAGTTGTGGACAATGATGTGTTTAACATATATAATCATGGCATAAGCGTTTTAGTTATGAGCAACTGTAACTCGAAGATAAAAATAAAGCTCTTTATTTATGAGGCGTTAACTAGTTTAGTAGTGATAAATTGTGTGAGCCAAAGATGCAATAATAAACAATTTGTTACTAAACATTTATTGGAGCTTTTTTGTTTATTGAGCCATGAAAAATATTTCTTAAAGAAACTGGTATGTGGTATGAAGACAGTGGGCCCGTTGGCAGAGGCTGCGAGTAGGCACACAACTGATTAAAGCTCACAATCAGGTCTGTAGTTCGGCAGGGCCTGCTCTTTGAATTTACGATGTGCCTGACCGACGCTTATCGCATGCGAATGATCTGCCCACGGCGCACGGACCGCTCCGCACACATATTTTATTTTATTCGCGCTACTGTGATGTAATGAGCTGATAAATGGGAGAAAACCACCAATTAGTGTCGATGAATTTATTGTTTCTACTTAAAACGTAGGAGGGCTACGTACTTAATCTTAAATTGCGTTTTAAAATTTGTTGCTTTTGAATTTAAATCATTATTTAGATTGTTCCCAAATTACATATAAATACTTTTATGAATTAATATTAAATTAATCTGATTTATTCAGTTCGTTATCGTTACTTGTCATCCACCGTATTTTAAGAGATTGAGAAATAAGAGATTAAGAAAAATATTTAATAAGCTAGTTAAGTTATCCCAAGAACTATCAGTAACCTAAGTTCCGCTCTACATTAGTTGCTCTAATTTATTGATGAAATTATGTATGTACTGCACGGGTATTTGAAAAGAATACTCTATCGTGGCCTTGAATGTCTGATTCAATTGTTTTGTCTGTCGAATAAAAAGCATAGAATATTTTGTTTATTGCTACAAGGATCTATTGGCGCTCAAATGACGTTGACAGGGGGGCGCTGTTGGTTAAGCTTGTAGCATTTTTGTTATGTAAAATGTATTAAAAAAGCAAGATGGTGGCGTTAGTTCTGATTATATCCACGTGCCGAAAGAACCTTGTAGCGCTATGAGTTGTCCCAGTAGCATGTCAGTTGTGGACTTCGAAAAGTTGACTTACCTTATTCTAGCGACTACGCTATCTACTCTCTCTATGTAAGCCATAATGGACTAGACTCATGTCCACTTGATATTTATTCTCGGCTTTGATCTTTAGCCTAGCACGTACTCTTAGCTAGACAGTTTGATTAGTGACGATGCATTTACTGTGAACATCGCTGAGGAAACTCTCACTTTTAGCAAAAGGAAGCTTTGCCAACATTAAAACTTTAGTGTCTTTATAACCGCCACTACTAATGAATTATCATAGAATACTTTAATTCATGGTTATTAACTAACATATAATGCAGTTTTTACCATCCTACATTACACGTAGATCCTGAAATAAAAGTTTCGAAAATTAAATGAAATCTTCGTAATGCAACCTGTTGATCTACTTTGTAAAATCTCATGGTGAAAACTTAGGTGAAGTCAGCTTAAAGTGAGCTATCATTCCAAGTGGTATTGACACTATTCCGTTTTTACGGTGAGATTTTTGCAGAATCATACAGCAGCATTACAACTAGAAGCAACACAATCCTACAGTGCGTGTACACTGCAGCAGAAAATGACTTCATCCAATTGTAACGAGTGCAAATGAAATGACAAACTGTACGAGTAAGGTCATGAGTCACGGGAGCCGATGCGTGTGACGCCATTGATTTATCTCGCTTCATTACACAAACCGCTCGAGCATTTAATCGGACCGCGGGAGGCGCCCGCGCATAAGTGTTAACCGTGGTCGTACTGGTGTATGCTCAAGTGTTAGGACGTTGCGAATATTAGAGCTTAAGAAGTTAACAGATAATTAAATAAATCCTGAAAAAAAATTGGTGAAAATAGGACATAGGCGCTCATTACATAATTCTGTTGATCGTGCTGTTCAAAACATGTTACCACTAGTCACTACCACCATGAATGTTAATGTAACATGGTATCCTACTAATATTATAAATGTGAAAGTTTGGATGTGTGTTACTCAATCACGTCAAAACGGCTGAACTTTGGATGGAATTTGGCACACAGATAGTTTATAACCTGGATACTTATTATCCCGGTAGTACGTTCCCGTAGGACAATTTCAGACCTCCACGCGGGCGAAGCCGCGGGCGAACGCTAGTACATTTATAAAAAAGACGTTGCGATTATTTCTATTTAGTGCCGAATAATGATGATGATAAGGCTTAATGATCTTAGTTTTAAAATGTATTTAGGCCTACACGCTATCTACAGTTCCAAAATTAACTAGAGATTCAGATTTGAAATAACGATGTCCTTAGTAGGATAATCATCATTCTCTTGCCCACATCCTAATGTTGTTCATTATTGGAACTCCGTAATATTAAAACGTAATAAAGAAAACACTTTTGCACCCGATAATATTCAGAAGTCAGCTTCTTTTAAGATTGTCCCTTTTGTCCATGTCACGCAAGGAGGCTGCGTTGATCGAAATCGACAATAATTAAATATCTCATGCGCCCTTTAATACACCAATTTATTCACTCTCTGTCTTCACTGCGTATTAATTAAGATTGATACGAAATGTTCCCTCTTTAACTGTCGAGTTATTTATTTAGTTACAAGTATAAATTATTGCCATTTTACGTGAGTGAACGACCGACCATGTTAAAAAATACAGCGGCCAATTCGTTCCCAACAGTTAATTTTGACGCGTATACAAAAGACTTCAACGGGCGGCTTACAATTGTGCTGTTTATTATTTTTTGTATTTTATTTAAACAAAATCTTTTTTCAGTTATTTTTCAGTTAAAACATTTATAACTTTGAGTTTTAATTAACGAAGGTGTAAATATGGCGGTTTAATTAAAAACTCAATGAATGGCAATTGCTAAAAAGGTTATGTGATTCAAAAATGCAGCTTTTTTGTATCAAATAATGTTTTTTTGGTATACATTTTTGTCCACTCTTATTAGTATTCATTTGAACATTGTTTCTCACTGATTGATTTAAATGTATAGATTTACTTAACATAAGTTTAAATAAGTTATTTTTATAATAAGCATATTATACATTTATTTTTTACCCGTTTTTTTTATAACTTTGCTTTAACAACGTTGCATGTATGCACGTAACGGTAGACAGTATCAGTGGCACATTTGCAATGCTTTGCGATTATCCACGCCAACTTAGGATGAGAATCGAGCTCATACACACCGTTGATCAGATAACTGATTTGTACATGTTATGGCTTAGGAAATAGAGTTTATAATGACTTATTTTTAGTTGTGAAGTCTAGTCCGGTCCACGTGAAGTTTTAATAAGAGCGTGTCACACGTCCTCGACGAAGCTTTTTAAATGTATGCTGCGCTCATTAATCCAATTGCAACGGTTGTTTAGTAAGCGTTCTGTATTTGATTGGAGCGTAATGATATGTCTACGTAATGTGAATCAAAGGAATGCACCCGTGGGTAACGTAGTTTTTTATGTTAGTAGGTATTTATAAACGAAATTTGTAAATCAGAATGTGTATTTGAATTGTCAGCAGTTTCTAATAATAATAATAATCTTAATAAAGTGCAGCTCCTTTAATTTGATAACTGCAACTTGTGTAAATATTAAAGTGGCGACTTCCGCGGGTTGTTAAAGGAATGTAATTGTAACGTCGGCGGCCATTTTGTTTGCGGGTGGGGTCAACGCGACCCCGCCTCGCGTTTCCGCCACGGGATAATTAAATATTACCCCACCACAAGACTTCCTCTGAAGAAATGTGATTCGCTAAACATCTGTTTACCTTTTTTCTTTTATTCTCTTTACTCGCTCTTTTATAGAGGGTTTAAAGGAATATTTTTTTTAAGAAACATAATTATCTTATTTCAATTGCACTTATGTTGGGGTTTCTTTTATTTGGTTAACAATGCTCATTGTACATATACGCGTAAATATGTTATTACTTAAATATAAGTAATTCTATAAGAATTAAATTAATTTTAAATGCTAATAAGTACCTATTATAGACACTGGATAGCTTAAACCAATCATGTTTTACGACCATATTTTGTTATAAATAATACCTGCTTACTAAGGAAACGTCACCAGTACGTATGTTTCAAAAAAATCTCTATGAGTTTCAAGCCTAATTATACTGAATTATTAATAGGTACGGTAAAACTAGACCTGAAGTATAAAATAAGCTTCCTTTTGCTAACTATAATGATCGGACAAAGTTTACTGTTTGCTTCACGTAAAGTTATGTGCAGTTGTTAAGAAACATACAACTTATTCCAAACAATTTCTGATTTTCTCTGCGTTCTAGATTCGCTGGAGCACGCAACACTTGATGGCCCGAATTAACTTTAACGTTAATATTTGTAAAGGTTTTCTCCTACCCATTTAACACAACGGTTTTACGACTCATTGTCAGTGGAAGGTATTATTCTGACCACAATTCGAACATTTTCTCTTTCCAGTTTCTATTTTAAGCGTTTTGCTGGGTTAATAAACGCTTTTAGAATGTCTCTTTTACATTCAAATCAAGCATGAAAACAGCCAGTAAGTACGTGCTGCAGGTGATGAATGCCTAACAGATAAAAATATTATTGGAATCATTGCCAAAATATGGCGACCATTATTTGAAAATAGGTTACGATTGTGACGATTACTAAGAATCGAATTCTAACGATTTTTAGAAAAAATGCAATAGCATTTATCGATAAAAATATCTAATAATACATTCATTGTACCAATTCCACGAACATTAATTCAATTATATTCTTAAAACACAATCCGCTTAATCCTCTAATTGAATCACAAAGCTAACCGCGATAGAGGATTAATTAACCTCTAGGATAAATACTGTGTATCGTTCACGTTGTCATCTGATAGCGTTTATAATTATGCGTGCAAAATTACGAGTAATATAATTGCATTCTGGAGGAGCTTCCTAGTCTTGGTACCGCGGTATGCCGCGCGTGTCTTTGATTTAGAGCAAATTGAACCGGGAGATTGGCTGTTGAGAACATCTCATTTGACGCTGCAATGCTTCCAATTGTCTCAAGACTTCGACTCTACCTATTGAGTCTGCAGTTATCACCTCGGCGTTGTTAATACGAATCAGTTTCCATATTGGAAATCTTCTTGTTTTCTGTGTCACATTGTTTACTGTTGTACAGTTTGATTGAAGTAATTGGAATAATTTAAAACTAAAGTAAGTACAATTTGAAAGATTCGTCTTTATCAACTAAATCCCTATACGATAAGAATTTTTATTCACTTAATTTTTTTCTAGCTGCACCTATGTTTCTACTTAGTCTCTTTCATACATACAGGAGAGATTTTACCTATTCGTAAAATTAACACGCGTTCACTGCTTGTGTAAGCTGATAAATGTGACAACTATTAGTTTAGGACACTGGTGGGGAAATTGCTAACTGAATGTAAATTCAAATAAAGTAATTAAAGGTGGGTTTCACAGCAACCCGTTAATTTGGGCGTTGCTCGTTACGAGTTTCGTTTTATGGACGCGTAGAATAATATTTTGAAATTGGACGGTCATTGCGAGTGTTGACGCAGATTATATCCTGCAGCTTTGTGTTCGACTGGTTTTTAATTGCGGTCCGAGCGTGCGTTCCCCGCGCTGATTTAGAGCAAATTGAATGCTTCGAGCCTCTCTCGCCCCTTAACCGACATCTCATTCGTCCGCAGTCGCGGCACCTATCAATTAACTAGCACTCCAATTGAGTAGCCACCTCATTGCTTTAAAACTATGCGCTTGCCGATGAGCAGCTTGTTATTATACCGAGAATTCGTTCACCAACTCATTTTATCTACATTTAAATGATAGCAGAGTATTCGTAGCATTCCGACGCTCATAGCTCGTCAGTATACCACTCGTGTGGTGTGTGAAATGTTAGCAATCGAATTAAGTGAAAATAGCCATTATACCTCTGATCTAATGTATATGCCTTGCGGTTACAGTGTGAATTAAATTAATTGTGCTCAACGTCGAGTTTTGAGATGATGGTATTGTCATAACGGCAGCTTTTCGCAAGTAATTGTATGTATGAATATTAAATGAATAGCAGATTATTTTGTGTACTGTCAGTTAATATGATGACAGCACAATGAGGAATATTCGGGTGGTTGGCGGCTGACGTCTTCGGAGGCTCTCCGCATAAAAGCTGCTGTCAAAAGATTTACGATACATCTAGTAATAACAGATGGTCGTAACCTCAATAGCTAAGTAAATATTTTGGAAACATTTTTTATTAAACACTTTAGGAAAGAGGTATCAAATGGTTAACGAAATATCCTATTCTATTATTTTAACCATTTGGAGCACCAAATGGTTACCATGCACCATGTTATTGCAAAATAGAAAATATATATTGTCTGTTCCAAAAGTATCTGCTGAAAATGGAAACAAATGTACCAGAAAACCTGTGGATGCCAATTTGTAGTGCCACTTACAAATTGAGTATTTGATTTGATTATTTAAACCCAAAATTATTTTTTCAAATCTCCTCTAAGATGATTTCATTTGACAATTGAGGTTAAGTTTAAAACCTCAGTTTTCTATTATTCAAACGAAAGTTGTAGGAAAAAGTGGTGAGATATAAAGTCTAAACGCTCTGAGGATGGGTGTTTGTTGCTCTTTCACGAAAAAACTACTGACCGGATTTGAATGAAATTTGGCGCGCAGATAGTTTATAACCTGGATTAACACATAGAATACGAGAATTTTACCCTGATATTCCCACGGGATCGAGACTTATGCGGGTGAAACAACGGGGCGCAGCTAGTACAGACAAATGTGTTAGTTACTATTTCCCTTTTGAGAGTTTGTTTACACTTTCATCAAATACTTTTGAAACAGACTATAGGAAACAGATCAGCTGACGTACTGTGCGTCTGCTAATCCTACGATCTCAGAGAGTTTATTGAGTTTAGTCACAAAGGATTAAACTTCTCAAATTATCTTTATTCAATCAGTTGTTTCCAAAAAACAGTTACGTGCTTCCAATAAAAAACATAAAACAATTATGATTTCTGCATAATAATCACGGGTATAATTTGTTTATCACATCACTGTCAATTTTGACTTTTCGGTTTCCAATTTAAATAATCATACGTTCGGAATTACTTTTATGTTTGCAAGAGTCAACGACATTCAATTATTTTGCTAATCAACTGATTGTAACTTGACTTTAACGTAAGGTTACGATCATATGACAAAAGCAAGATATGCGTTTACATACCAAGCTCAGTTTAATTGGAATATTGTAAGCCTGCGTTATCGAAACGCGCGTGAAGAGCTTGCCATCTGAACTTAGCTTTAAGCTTTGAGTTCTCCATTTGTAAACGTAATAGATTGGCATAAAATTTCTAGATTTTACGGAGAGCTGCAAGGGTCGCACGAGGTTACTGACATCTCAATAGACCGTTCAGAATTTCATCGAAAAATAAAATCTCACAGTAGTTAACAAGGACACGTAATATCGACATCTCGTCACGGTTGTTTTTTTATGCTTACAAATTGCAGTTGGCTCGTTAATTGGTCAGAATGGGACGGATGACTGGTGTTTTTGGTAGTGCGAAGTGCGCGCGCGACGCGACGTAATGATAAGTTGCGCGGTAATGGCGGCTGCGCGGGAGTGCGGCCCTGCTGAGTCAGCGCAGTTGAACGGTGCCGGCGCCGTCAGGTACCAGCTCTTCCTGATTCTTCGCGCCTAATGTGTAGTTTGGCGTTAAAATACTCACACGCTAGTCGCTACCGACTTTATTCTTCCTAATGGTCATGACTTTTTATTATTTTATTTGACTGAATATAAACTTGACTTACTTGTTTTTGCTGACTGTATTTTAAGAAAGCAAGGAGTCTAGTGTAGGAATACTATGAGCTACTACAAATTAGTTGGTCTATAGAAATATTCAATATGGTGCCATAACAACTTAGAAAATCTCCAATTAAGGAACACTAAGTTAATCCTTGCAAATGGCGATGTACAAAAATGGTGACAAACAAATTTCCCGTACACTTAGTCGCCGAATCGGGAACTTCTCTTTATCCATTTTAAATTCCTGGCACGTACGCCTCCTTGTTTGATGGTATTTCACTTAATCCGTCCGTTGCGCTCATTCTCTATGGTAATTCATCGGCGGTATTGTTTTATTTTGTTTCAGTCGCCAATAACGTTAGCATTGGCTGTCACATTTATTCATGCTACTATAGTCTCTATACTTGAAGAATGTACTGAACACAATCGCGTATATTTTTTTTTTTGACGTGAGCAACTAGTTCGGGTGCCGACCCTACGCATCCGGTCGAACCACTCTCGTTTGCACCTTGTCAGCGGTACTGATTCTATCTGTGGCCCTAATTGCTGATATTCCATTAAAGTAATAAATACGCTTCGCCTTCTCACCTTCTTATTAGAGTTGATTACTGCACTCGTCTGTTTCTATTATGTCAGGAGTTGTTAATGTTTGACGAGCGATTGTTCGGCTCTTTTCGTTGTATTAACAATATTCGTGAGGTTTGATGTTTACTTCCACAGGTGTATAGGGTATCATCAGAATTGAATGAATAATTAACTTGACGGTTGTTAAAGTACGTTTTATTCGAGCACTTAATGGATGCCGGTGTTTTATATGTGGCATGTTTCGGGGTGATAAAAGCGTTGGTTCATAACTCTACTCTATGCTTGGCACGTTTTGTTAAGTGTTATAATAAGATAGGATTTTCTTCAGAACAAGGAAGTTCACACCGTGGTGAGTAACACAAATTTTGGTATGAGGACGCGTAAGTTCTCACACACACATCAGATTGTCGCGCGAGTGGGCCGACAGGAATGTACCTAAATGCGTGTACGTTCTCAAATAAGAAGACTTCGCGGCGAGCGGTATCGAAATACTAGATTAACTGACTGGCTTGTTTTTTTTATTAACATTCTTTACTATACCTATATTTCAAAGACACATGACTATTTGTGCTGTACAGATTTGGGGAGCGAGTTAAATATTCATTGAATAGTATAATTAATTAACAATACCAAAAATAACGCCTGCGAACAGAATTTAATAAAAATCTGAATGAATGTAAACCTAAAGATAATAAATAATCATTTTCTTATCAGATTAGGATCAGCGTGATAGACGACACCAAATCGATACTAAGATCGGATAATTAATACTTAGTTTCAAATCAAGTTTACTATATGTTTGCTAATAATACAAAGTCTCTGACTTTGTATTATTACACCCACAATATATTTTTATTCAAATAACTACGAGAATGAGCATAGATCACCAGAATCGCTGGAAGCTTTAGTTTTAAAGCTCTATGAGTATGTTACAGCATCTCTGTCATCAACCGCACGGCCGTGGGCAGGGTACGTGTGTAATGACACGATCGCTTCATACTGATAACAATAGATAAACATTTTACTCATGCCTTGAATAATACATCGGTTACTTAAGCGTCAACTTACTACCTACCTGTTTGCACATTCCTAACATCCGGTATTGGCTGATTTAAGCCACAATTTACATAGTTTTGTCATTAAGACATCTAAATGTTCACATTATAGTGGCAATTGCCTAACATTGGAGATAAGGCTCGACTGTAAAGTAAAATCTGTCAGAAAATTAAGATAAGGTTACGCAAAAAATAAAATTTGTAGCCTATTATAATATTTTATATTCTATTCTGTTCACAAACTCCATATTGTTAGAAGTAAGTTAAATATAATAGGATTCCTATACGTGACTTAAATATGAAAATGTTATGTGTGAACTTGTTCAGAGATATTCATAGATTTTTAAAGTAAATCGATAGAAACGCGTTGAAGTCTTTTGATTACGTGATTTGAATATACATTATCTGTTAATGTAATGCATATTATATATGCATGGAAACACAAGTTAATGTAGAATCCAATTTCTACTCTGAATGTAAATATTGTTCTATAAGACTACCGTTATTATAGGACTTCATAAACAGATATTTATTTTATTTATGTAAGAGGTGTGACTGCGCCACCTTGGTGTGCTGCGGCGGTAGCGCAGGTAATGGTCTGTTTTCCTAAATGGAACGTTATCTATGGATTCCAGCATATTTTATTTGCTTAATCATTTAAATGATCTTTTGTTATTTTAATTGTGTAGGTATAGTAACTTCCAATTTTAGGGTTCCATAAAAAATAAAAAAACGGATCTCTTCGTTGTCCATTTGTTTGTCTGTCTTGACTCTTTTTCTCAGGAACGCGTGGAGTTATCAAGTTGAAATTAATGTTAAATACGTAGGTTTACGCTACCTTGGAACTCAAAAAAAATCAAGCTTCTAAGTCAACGCAATATAAAAATCGGCCATTTTTGCGACATATTTTGATATTCGTAAATTAATCAAAAACTATATAGGGTAAACCGTTGACATTGAGTCATGAAATTTGGCAAGAAGCAAGGTCTCACGGCAAAAGTAAAAGAAAAAGTTCGAAAATCGTTAATTTGTAGTTTTATCACATAATATTTTTTTTGCGATTTCAAACTTACATTTGCAGTTGGAGAATTAACCGTGACGTATATCGATGTATGGGAGAACATTTTTCAACTACAAAGTTAAGTTTATTCATGGAATAAATTCATCCCAACTACAGAACCTTTCGTTGTGCGTGGTCTGACACGCACTCGGCCGGTTTTTTAATAATATTCCGATGCCTATGGTACATGGGTTCCGACTACAAGAGAAGTGTAAGAATCTTTAAAATATAAGAGCACCACTGGCACCACATCGAACCGGAGATGCGCAGAATCTACTCCGGAGGCACTTAATGTGGGCCTCGTTTAAGTAAACAAGGTACACGTCTGCGAGTAGGCTCCATGTCTTGTTTTTATCCGTCTTAGTCCGCCGCTCCACGCTTGTTATCTTGTTATCCTATCTTGGCGAGATTGTGCCTTTTTGTGCAGCTGATGCACTCAATGTATGCACATATTTCTCTCATTTTGAAACGGGCAGACTACACGTTTTACGATAGTTGCAGTAAGATCAATCTCACACCGTCACCCTTATATATAACAGGTTCTTATTATAAGGAAAATTAATAGACTGGATCCAAACCACTACTAAATTCGCTCTCCGTCTCAGTATTGTGAGTAACAATAAACAGTAAGCCGGCTAAAGAAAGTCACGTTTTTCCTGAACACCATTCGCGGTTACAATACACTGTCAACGTATATGGCGTTAACGAAGTTAAAGGTCTCTTTGGTAGCGAACTCCTATATACCTCTTATTATTTCTAAATTAAGATTAACACAAGCGTGTTATCTGCCAATTTCATCTAAAGTCGGAGTATACGTAACATGTTTATGTACTAAGTACCTATTTAAATAATTAGTTTGTCCATGTTTCCATATTTTAGCCCTTCAAATAAGGGCCATCACTATTTGTATAATTAATTTTAACCCTTTAGTTTTATGGTAATTAGGGAGGAACGTTAACTATAATTTTCTTTGAACCCGCGACCCGTGGTGGGTATAAAGTTGCATTAAAGCCGTTTCTATTCGGCGTTAAGCTTATAATAGAGAGGCAGGCGGGAGCGACGACGGCACGGCGCTGCAGCCTTTGTGAGGGTGCTCTGTGCGCGGACTATCGTGGCGACGACGTTCAACCTCGCGAATAACGTAAAAAATATTTTCTCTCCATCGCCCGTTTTCCGCTGAGTTAAATTCTCATTACTTTTCTTTGAAAAAGAAGTTAGCTTTTATAACCGCGCAGCGGTCGAGAAAGAAAACTCTATTACAACGATAGCTTTTTAGACAGAGGCGCTTCGTATGCCGTGTCGAACTCTTTCAGGCGCTTGCTTTTATTCACAAAAAATTACAGAACATTAAGGGACATTATGAAATCGGAGCGCCGGAGAAGTATCGTGAACGTTTAATGATAAAACGGAGGGCGGCGGTGGCTTTGGATCGCAAATCTCGCCTTAAGTCGACGTGCGAGCAATGGCTTCGATAATAAAATTAATTATGAAATTTATAGCACCGGCCTCTGCCGCGGCGGTCGTTTCTGACGCAAGGGCTTTTGTCGTTCAAATGTGTACCGTCTTAATCGACAATTTACGAGGGCCGTTTAGCGAGACAGGAACGATTCCAATGTCCTATCCGGTCATAAAAGCTGGCTTGAATCAAATTATAATCGCAAGATACATTATTATTTAAAGATTGCAAGGTTAAGCCTTTTGTCGCTATTTCCTTACAATACGTAAGCCTTTAACTGGCACTTAAAAGAGAACTCGATAGTCCCGATCGGTACTTATTGAATTTGTATTTATTAGCTTTTATGATTTTTACAAAAGCTCTTTATGTTTGAATAAAGATGAATGTTTTGTAAGATATTTATGAAGCGCCTAGAGTCGAAATATAAAAAAACGCATCAAGAGCAAGTCCTTTTTAGATCAAAAATATGGTATTGCACTATATCCTTCAACTTCATTTAGCAGTTGGGCTGACCAGTGTTTCTAAGTTTCACCCACATACTATAGTAAATTCCTTAAAATAAACCTAACCGCATATTGTACTTTTGTTAGAACTAATGTTGCGGCCTGTGGCTGGTCGTGAGCGTCGTCGGCCGCAGGGTCATCCATACGTCGCGAACTCGCGACATTCGCATAATGAGCGCAACATTGTACTGACCCCCAACTATATGTTAGGGCTAACTAATAACTAGAAGTTGTTAGCTTGTTACTGCGATCTACAACCGTGCCAAGTGAAATTCTACATACAAGTATGTTACGTTATGCTTTGTGTTCGCCGAAAGAAGTAAAGTCTCTCTCTCTCTCTCTCTTTGGCATCTATTAGATGTTTCCAATCTTATGAATTGTCTGTAAAGTTGTAACAGAGCTTGCTTAGCTAGATGCACCAAGTCCGGGATAATACCTGCCTTGCCTGGAAGTCTTTATTTAGTACTAGGAAGCAGAGATGAGCCAAAACCGACAAACAGATGATTCCGATTTTTTTGGATGTTCACGAAGCCACGCCATCACATATTCAAAATTAGAAGTAATGGCCATATAAATACTCCATTGACAACCACTTGACTCATCCCTCTTTAGTGGACAAATCATTTACTTGAAGATTTTGTAATCTTCATTCAAATTACAGTGAAGAAAAGATTCTGAATTATGTTAAACGATAAAGTCAATGAAATGGATAACTTTACGCTTTCATAACAATAAATCAAGGCAATTAGGTTTTAAATCGACTGCGTCAGTAGTCCCACTTGAAGCAATCATCGTATTAACATGAGTAGTTGTCGAGAATTGACTGATTGGTTGTTCAGTATACACGTTCGTATTTAATCACCCTCAAATTGCCGCAATTAATAGCTCTTAAACGGTAGTGCTAGTATAATTGTTTATGTGAATTGTTTCTCTACCTATAGACAAACTAGTTAACGATAATTTGAAGTGATGTTTCGAACTTAAAAGAAACTTCTTCATTACGATGTTGCAATTAAATTATTAAACTTTTACGGAGGGAAATAATAAACTGGACTTGTGGTTCCGAGCGCACGAAAACGTTAGATGACCGAAATCTCAAGTGCCTAATGTCTGTCAAACTAAAGGTGATGTTAGTGGCTTCTCAGCATTAGCATAGCGCATTCAGTAACAAGACACGTTCGAGTACAATTGCGTTCGCGAAAGAACCCTACTCAAACAACCCATTTCTATTTTAGGTCGCAACCGCTTGTTTAATGTTCGGCCCGTACTACCGCGTCGGCTAACACTTAACGCTTTTTGCATACGAAAGCGTCCAACGTTTACCGCCCAGTGTCTCTTGCTATTACGCTACTCTGTATTCAGGTCGAGCTAAGTTGAAGGTCGCCCTTCTGCTCGAGATAACGAACAACTAGTTTCTTTTATTCGTTTATCTACTGCTACGACTCTACTTATAACATTGCCTCAAATCTCATTGGTATTTGTTAGTATTTCATATGGTTTGAGTTGACAGTGATAAAATATTTGGCCTGGAGAATCAATCTTTCTGTTTAAATCCAAAGGATTTATGGAGTTACAAATTCATTTAGTGGTGTCGTTGTCTAAACTGACCAGAGTAGCCCAAATAAAACGTTACGTGCCGCCACAAAATAGCCCATAAAAGAGCCAACTATGTAGGACGTAAATGCTTAGATAAACGACTGCACTTAATCCGGGAGTTAGAATGTTGACAGGAATGAACGCAATCAAATATAAAAAAGGCTGGGCATTTTATTCCATTAATCCCCGTCATGTTGAAAGTATTTGTAACAAAGCTAGCACTTAATAACTCAAGTCGGTCCTCGATCGAGCAGCGCTTCTACTGAAACGTCTAATCATTGTGTGGGTTGCCGTAATTGAAGTGGAGGATCGTCCCTTTGCTTTATCTTAATTTTATTCATTCCGAGCGCAGTGATGGTTAATATTGCTGTGACCGGTTGTCACTTTCAATAACAAGCTGCTCGTTAATGAGATTGTGCACCTGTAAGTATATTATGACAAATTATGAACTGGATTGTTGGTACCGCTGGTAGATATGTAGTACAAATCTCGATTCTTCCAGTGTGATAAATGATGACATGTTGATTTTTATTGTAATTGACATGTTGTATTTTATAGTTGAAAATAATTAGTTAGGTTGATGGTTGCGTGACTAGCTAGGGCCGTATGATGGATAGCGTGCCTACGATACGATCGGCGGCTGCCGCCGAATTTCATGAGAATCTTATTTACAGCCGAAGGCGCCCGCGCCGGATTCTATGTTGTAAATTATCGAATTATACTGAACGCGCCAGAGCGTGCCTGTGCGTGTTTATTTAATTTTGGAAATGTTTTGTTCCTATTAACGTTGCGTTTTATAGTATCTGGTGAATTGCAGGAGAGTGTGGGAACATCGACTATCGTTCTGTTAATTCGTGTATACATTTGAAATTGTTTGTGGTCACGAATTTAATTTGTAGGTGTCAAGTTGTTAATGCTCAATTACCCAGTTGTTTTATCGTATGCTTGCATCGTAAAAGTTAATTTACTAATTCATTGGTGTTGGTGCTAGATTAGATTTAAATATAGAGAATGTTATTGTTAACGGTTTTATTCATGACAAAAGGAATAAAATCATCGTTTTTATCTGGTAGTTAAATAGGCACAAAGAATTATCGGAATACAAAAAATCACTTGCAAATTGTGTAGGTGGTCTAGTATTTACTCTATGTCTTAAAAGTACCAAGTACGCGAAGTCGTGTCCGGATTAACAAAGATCCTCTTTGGTGGGGATCGCGCCGTTTCAGCGGGGTTGCTCAATAGCTCCACGTAGCGTGCCAGTTCCCCGAGACCAAAGTGCATCAGATTGCCGGTTACATTCCGAATTATGTATCGCTGTAAACTGGATCGCTACTCGATCTTCGATGCCCGTACAAAATAGACGAGTTTGAATGCATGATGTCCAAGTCCAACTTAAATGTGCATTTGGTACACGGACAGATTCCAGTGGAATATTTGAACGTATACCGGTTTCGTAACAAAGCTCGCGGATTACGCGACATCGGGGTCGCTGTCTTGCCCCGTCTTCTGACATCACTTGTCGATTCGGATCTACTTTTACAAACGACTGTTAATAATAATAGCGAGGTAATCACTCCGGCTGTTATGACTTTTTGCATTATGACAAACACGCAATAAGGAAAGCTTAAGTGATCATAGTCATGTCGTTTTGGCAGTCGTGGGCCTTTTACACACAATAAGTGAAAGATACAAAATAATCTTTGCTCCAATGTTTAAGGGTTATTGTTTCTTATAAATCAAACACAATAGACAGAAACAATAGTGGCACAAGGTCCTTTATATGTCAAAGATGCCGAATTATATATTGACCTCAGGTTAGTCACGATTTCCACCATATCAGATAATTGCAACGATATTTTCTCTTAACAATAAATTCTCGTTGGCCTTGTCTCGTTAATGCAGTTTGAAATTTAAAGGTCCTATGTTAGCTATCTACGATACTGACCAAAACCGATAGCAGTAAATTTTGGAAAAGAATTTATACTTTCTCATTATTCTTTACCATTTTAGTTGTAACAACAGATGTGGGTCAAAAGTATGACAATAAAGTTTCTTTATAGGGGTGTTATCTCGTTGAGCGATCGCCGCAAACCGTGAACAGTTTTTGCCGTTTGTACACAACACTAAATTATGGCACGTCATGTACCTAGCGACTCGATGGGCCCCGAAAGAATTATTGCAAGTCGCTGGGTGCATCTCCCGTTTCGCACGCCCGCTTCACATTGTTATTAAGTTCAGAGGTCGCTTTGTTTATGAGTCAACGCTTTCGAAAGGTAACACGGCGGGCGCGCGAGTGAAAACATCGCTCCGAAGACGCCGATGACATACAATTGATAATGTAAATATTGCGCTTAACCTGTGACCGTGAACACACTTTTCAACGAGATTTAGGTCTCAAATAACGTGCTTCATAATTTGATATCTATCTTCATCTAATATTAGTTGACTCACACGGACGAAGAACAATTTTGATACGAATTAGGTCCTGCAAAATTTTGCTTGTTGTAAGCCTGGCAGTTGGCGCAAGTTCGTTTGCTTATTACAATATTCATTAAAGGAAGTCGAAATAAAATGGCAGCATTTAATGTCGAACTCATCGATCGGAAACGCTAAGGTCATTTATGATTGTATTCTTAATGTCCGATTGCGCGAAAGTGTGGTCACGGCGAACAACAAATGTTAGGCGACATGTTTGTTGCGGGCACGACAATTCACTTTCGATAGCGGTCGTGCGCCTCTCGGCCTACGGACACAAATGCTTGCCATAGTTGGTGCAGTATCTGGATTATGATCAACGGCTACAATTGTGGGGCGGGTTACCTATTGCACATCGAGCCAGCTGTTAGCTTATTGTCTTGCGTAACCCGGTGAAGCCAACTGGATGATAATTTGCTCGCTCGCCTCGGCTTTCATTATCGTCGGGGCTACTTCGTGCGTGTTTAATTTAATTTACTTGCCAGAGTCACTCGTTATTAAGTAACTGAAATTATTAATTTACTAAAAAGGTCTTGCTTGTTAAGTTTGTACTTAGCGAGGAATTAATTAAAGTTTCACTTCATCATAATAACTTGGAGTCAAAATTCCCTAACTACCACAACCTCTCATAAAAGCTTTTTTCTTTATCGTGTGGTTAGTGATTAACCTGGCGTAAGAGTTTTAAGGCCGTCCATGGGCCTCTGACCTGACTTCACATGCCGTCGAGAAATATCTCTCAGGCTCCACACGATGTTTTCCTTCACCGTTTTTGAAGCAAGTACCTATGACTTGGCAGTCCGACGGTCACACCACTAGGCTATCACTGCTGTTGTTCATAAACGCTGAAGAAAAAGAGTAACAGGTTCCTGTTTTTACGTTTTGCGTACAACTAACTTCGGCAATACCAATAACCCCCTGAAATGAACCTCGTAGCAAAATCTACCTGCAAACATTCCCACAGAAACACTTTTACCCTAACATAGCTCCTTCGACAGCGAGAGTGGCGCAAGGGCGTGTGATCCGTTGAGTCAACGGTCTAATAAAGCTTCGTCCTGGCTCCGAGGAATGCCGAAGTAAGCCGATCCTGTAAATGAGTGAGGAGGAATCCCGCTTGGTCGTGGTCACGCGATCAACCTGACACTGACACTACTCTTTGTTAAGTGTAGGTGCCTCTCGTACCACGATCGTGAGTTATTCAGATTCCAGATTCATTCCGTGTTAGATGTATTTTATTATGGTAGTGTGGCCCTTATCCTTGTAATTTTGTGATTTTTAGGTCTGCAGATAAAGTACGTATTTTCTTGAAGTGCATTAGATTTATAGCATTTTGCTATAAGTTGTAATAGACAATTAAGGCTAGGTTTTCCGGGCCGGTGGGCCTTTCAAACGCTACCTCCGCCTCCCCCAATTGCACAGCGACGTATTTATTTACGATGCACTGCCGACCATTTCGCGGAAAATCAATGCCACGGCATAAAATATTTGCAGTTGATCAACTGAACTAGTTTTTCTTAGGTTCGATTTTTTTCCATAAGTTTTCATTTTATGAGACCTACGGTGTAGTGAAATAAAACGATTACTTAAAATGTCCTGTGTACTTGATGGGCGTTTTCACATTCATAACAGATAACGACACCAACCCTATACCGATATGTCGAGTGAAAGTTGTTTTAAATATTGACAACCGACAACCGGACACATTGTATATTATGTGTTTGTTAATTTAAGATATGATAGTAGCAAACACAGTTCGATGGAGAGTGAATATAGTAACATGGACGAATCTGATTAAAAAATCTTAGAAATAGGTATGTGTTTTATTAAAACTTCTTCATAAACGACGATAAAAATTATATACGACTCGCACTTGAGTATAATTTTATCGATAATAACCTGTAATGTGTGTAACACTATTTTAAGATGACAATTCAACGTCATCATATCACATACAAAAAATCACACTTTCGAAAACAATATTATGAATTAAAACTACAATATTAATTACGAGATTTTTTTTGAGCTATCGCAATTTCATATCTAATGTGTTCTTCTTTTATTCGATTTTTTTTTAAACACGGCAGAGATAGCGTATTTAAAAAAAAAATACACAGTTACACCCTCGATGACGTCCCGCAGGACTCTGAGCGCGAGCCGATTAAGCCTGATTTACTATTTTTGGGTTTATTTAAAAAAAATGTTCTAAACTAAAAAATTCAACCTTTAATTTCCCTCGAAAATACGATTACCACATTACATGCAATTTTCATACTATTTTGTGCTGTAATTAGGAAATGAGATGAAAAACGGTTTTGAAATCGACCCTGTTTCGGATTTTTTTTTATCGAGAAAATTTAAATTTATCGTGTTTTGAACCTTTGATTTCCCTCCAACAAAGATGGATCTACAATATATATTTCATCATTTTCAGGACCTAGATACACTAATTTGACTATTTAAAATTGATTATAAAACAGGCAAATTCGAATAACCTTAACCTTAACTATCAATCAATTAATCAGACGGCATGGTAACATAATTAATGATAATTTTTTTATACACTTTCCTAAAACATTTTATGAACTCGATGGTTACAAATACTGTAAAAAAAAATTGGTTCTTTTTTCTGCATAAAACGTAATAGTTTTTCAGAGGACAGAATTTACGCTTGTACACTAAACTAAAACCTATTCTGATTGCTGTGTACTACGCTATAGATACTTTTCCCTGGGACAGGATTAACGCGCGATATAAAGGTGAGTTCTCACCGACAGCGATGGTTTTATTGACTGTAAGCCGTAGTGCAAGGGTTCGGTGTAATACGAATTGCGGCAGTATGCCCACTGTATCTTGCAGTACGTCAACAGCTTGAGATTGTTGCCTTTACAGCCGAAGTTCATGCCATCATAGTGGTAATTTTCTATAACTATTTGCAACAATAACAGATTAGCTTTTACCAAAATGCAGTCGGTAACGAACAGTTGTTTGATCAATCCACCTGTTTGTTTAATTTAATAAAAATAATAATTATTGATGGCAGAATCGCTTCTTCACGCCATCATTTTCCTAAAAAAAAAAAATATTTGCAATATTTGACGTCGCCGTCGATAAAAGTTTGAGTATTTCGAATTATAAAATGAATACCAGCAAAGTGAAAAATTCAAACCTTCTCGTCTGATGTTGAACTTGACAGAACTTTCATTGCAAGCAGCTATACTCTATTAAAGCATCAACACATTTTTCATGGGTAGATCATGTTCAGTCATGAGTACTTTTATGATCACTAAATAAAGAAGATATTTTTTTTTATTTAGCTTTATAATATAGTCTATACGTTTTAATTCTAAAAGTACCTGGGCGGCCGAGCTCTTCTCTAGTGAAAATAGACAATGCTCATTTAATAGAATAGGAAAGTTCATACTAATCCATGTATAGTACATACTAATTCCTGGCTGCCATGATAGTAGGAGCGAGTGTGTATGAAGGAGCCGATGCAATTATCTCCCACTTAACAAAATCCTACCATAATTCAATCTCTTCATTTATTAACACTGAACAGCTGTCACCAACAAACATTTGACAGTTCTTGGAAATCAAAATAGCGTCGTAGGACTGCATTGAAAATTTTGAAGCCAAAATGTAAGTTTAGTTTAGTTAACTTTTTGGTTTTACCACTTTTTTTCGGAAAAATTGTAATGGTTCACAAAATGAATATTTTGTATTGTTTTGCATATATTTGGCATTATTTTACACAAATATTATCTTTATGATGTTGAGGTAAATTAGCTGTAGTTTGAGGTTATATTTTTATTATAAAATGTTTTGAAAGAGCCAATTGTCGAGTGTATGAAAGAGCCAAGAAGAATGGTACCAGTGCAAAATATGAGGAAGATGGACACATGATTCCTGTGGTAGCAAGGAGTTATTAAAAAAAAAAATGTTGCCATGATACGAGTTATAGGTACTTAATAATTACATGCTGCCATGTTATCATTCTAAGGTAGCTATCTTTTTCTAAACTTTGGGCGACCGAGCTCTGCTCGGGTAAAATACGAAGAAAACGATTTTTTCCAGATATGAGACCTATCTAGATCGATTTTTCGTCCCCGGCAACCTTTTGGATCTTTCTTCGATATCTTTAGAGCCGTTTTCGAAAATGTGATTTCAAATATATATAATTATATTTGTAATCAAACCAAAGTAACCGACATAGCCCCAAGAATTGCTAAACTTAAGTGGCAATGGGCAGGGCACATTGCTCGCAGAACAGATGGCCGATGGGGCCGAAAGGTTGTGGAGTGGCAACCGCGTACCGGAAGACATAGTGTTGAAAGGCCTCCCACAAGATGGACCGATGACCTTTTGAAGGCTGCAGGAAACCTTTGGATGCAGGACGCACAGAATCGGTTGAAGTGGCGGTGCTTGGGGAGGCCTACGTCCAGCAGTGGACGTGTTTGGGCTGAAATGACGATGATGATATATGTATACATACAAATATTGCTAGAATATACCAACGTTATTAACTTTCACTTGTCTTAAAAGAAAACACATAAGCATAATAAAATTTCATAGCCCAGTATAGCACGATTGCGTCTATCGTAGCTAGTAACTACAATACCACTTCATATGGGGTGAGAAACACAAAAGAAACGCGGTGGACTGGTAGGAAATACTTGGCTACGTGAGAACACGACCTGCACATTATACCCCACTCCGAATAGAACGCCACCGCAATTGAAGCGCGATGGCTGCTGTGGTACATGGAAATACCTTTAAGAATGTGGGACGGAAGCTTTGAAAGGAATACTAGGTGATCAATAAGCCATCTTTCGTAAAATAACATCGTGCATTAAGTCTTCCTGAAAAGAGTTTTATTTTCTGTCTGCAATAAGTTTTGTATGCTGTTAGCAGGAAAAACTTAAATGCCAATAACAATTTTTCTTTACGGCTGTGTTTGACTGTTCTTTGCTTTGATATGGCTACAAAGAAGCTGACTACTTATATGACGACGAATAGAGAAATATAGAAGAAGAAGACATGTTGCTAACCAAGCAGAAACATCGGGATAAGGACAAGACAATGATGATGATGGCTGTTTTTAACCCCCGACGCAAAAAGAGGGGTGTTATAAGTTTGAACGCTATGTGTGTGTATGTCTGTGGCACCGTAGCTCTTAAACGGGTGAACAGATTTGAATGCGGTTTTTTCTACTTAAAAGCAGGTTTTTTAGCGATAGTTTTTAGACATGTTTTATCAAAATCAGTTCAACCGTTTGAAGATTATCAGCTCTTTTCTAGTTGATGAATGGATGTGAGCTTCTTCCACACTTTTTAATCGATTTAAAATTTGGTATTTTGTTACTTCAATGATATTAGAAGAACAAAGTAACCTTGAACTGATGCTGCAGCACCGCATGAAATTTGCAGGATGCCCAACTCCCTTACCAACTTACAGGTATCGTGTTTGGGCTCATTAGAATGGTCTCAATGAATAGGTTATAAATAGATGATGAACAGGGCCTGGTGATGGAGTAGGAAAGAGAAATGAGGAAATGTTTCTGTCGGGGATTTTTAAATTTTAATATTATTTAACTTGGTGACTGTTTAATTGGCATGTGCCACCCAAAAATATTCATGAGCACTTACATTATAACTTAATTAAAAAACCTTTGATCTTTTACATAAAAAGTTATTATTTAACAACTTTAGTGCATTAATTTAGCCGTAATATAAGTTACTACCTTCGTCCCACTAACCGCGACGCACTGCGCTGACGCTCGCAGGTACAATAGTTAACTGTAATTACCGCTTTTGTCTTTGCTGCCGAAAATGAGATGCGCTTTGTGCTCACCTCTCAACTACTGACACTGGCTTCATTATCAGCGCTCTTAAGATATTATACATTGTACGTTGTGCCGCGCTAGATATGATACGGGTCAAAGATTTCTCTTTGCGTTGTAATTATAATAAAATAGAGAGCTTTTATGTCAATTGTGGTTGGTATTTTTATATTTAAGTTGTATAGGATATTTTAATGGAGGATGAGCTTTGATATGGACCTCAGAAACAGAAAAGTTGCAACTGTTGCTGAAGTTTTGTGTACCGTAAATACGAAGCCTTATCGTTTTGTTGGCCTGCAACATCAAGGTTTTTAAAGCATATGCGAATACACGAGGCTTTTGAAGGTAGTGGCACAGTCTGTCCAGAAAAATTACCCTCGAAGCCTGCTGTAGGGGCTTGGATATCCCGTTTTTTAAATTTCAATTTCTTTGTCGATGCTGATCAGGAAAACGTACAGTGCATCTACATCTATACAATCTGCAACTACTTATCAACTAGTCACTAAGTCGAGGCACGTGGCGAATGAAATAATGATTACTTATCTAGTTTACTTATAGGATAGATAGCAGTAATTATATTAGTATATTTTGCAACCAGATATTTTAGTTTGATCGAGTCTTGTAGCTTTTTCTGATATGGCTGGTTCACAATTGAAATTAATAGCGAATCTGATTACTTTTTCTGCGCTACACAACGGATGCATTTATGTGATACAGCTCGTTACATATGATTTTAAATCGATCCCCAGTTTAGATTGCGAATGCAGAATTGGAACGGCAAAAAGAACAAGTCCGAGTAAAGGCCAAGTAAAACTCAGCGCGCTATTTATCTTAAACTTATCAGAATACCGCAGCGTGTTCGTTTTTCTCTCCCGTCCCGTGTATACTTTGAAATGGGTGTCGTTTTATTCTCGTTTCAAAAACAATGATTACTGCGTTGTCTGGAGCGCGCGTCGTGCGAAAGGGACGCTGTGATCGTTTTGCATGGAACGAGGTGAAACCATCAATTTGCGCCGAGCCGCGCCAGAGGTAAACGCGTCGATCTCGCTTAAAAGAGGCGAAACTGAACTCACTTGTGAGGCTGCCATACTTCGTACTAGGAGTGCGGGTTCCCGCCGCCTTGTCAGCTCTTGTTGCTTTCGCAGTACTAGTGGCCCGACTTCGACAGTGCCGCTTTTATTGACTGCCATGCAAATTATGTTAGAAAACCGCATGCATAAGTAAGCTAGCAATTTAAATTACATATTCTCTACGAAGTGAATAATAAAATGTTTCGGTAGTTCTGATACGAACATTCCTTAGAACAATGTCGTTAAGTTGTAGTTATACGCGGTATACGTGCATACAGACACTATTGCATGCGTTGGACTCAGACGGCACAGGCGGCAAGGATCACGCTGAGGTGCGATTCACCCAGCGGGCGGTAAATGCAACACCTCGGCTCTTTTTTCCCAACGAGCTCGCGTTTTTGCATGAGAAGCCATCGAGCCAGTTTCGAATAAGGGGGCGTAGTGGCAAGAAAATTGCTATTTTTACAAACAAGCAAGCTCTTTATAGCGTAAAAAATGTGTGCAGCGGCGCCGCAACTCGGTAATCGATTGAAACTAGCTTCATTGTTTCGAGAAAGAGGAAGGGCTCGAATATGTCGATATCGGGCGCAACTGCGAACTGCTTCAACCTCCGATGTGGGACTTTATCGGATCAAACGACTGTTGCTAGCAGTTTATGTTCACCCGCAATGGGCATTCCTGTTCCTTCTAATATTCGCCTTATGTTCACTTCCTTGCTTGTGCAGGCAGTTATATTGTAGTATTACAACACCAGTAGTATATTCGATGTGTGATCTGCTAAGTAGGATCTCTTATCTCCACATACCATAGGAATTTTATTGTAGCACGATAAGTACACGGTCGCAACGTCGATAATTCATAATATTTTGCTGAGTTAACAGGTTTAGGTAGTCGCGCCACGGCAGGACGAGCGTGTCGGGCCGCCGCATCGCCTCGTAATGAGCAACATCTGCGAATCAATGAGGTCGGTGCGCGTTTTATTAAGCGTCGCGATAAATTTGCATCGTCAAACAGCGACCGCAGCGGAGAGGCACGTTCGGCAAATAGAATAAATACGTAGCGGCTCCTCGTTTCCTCGCCAGCCTCCCGACATCCCCCGCCCCTACTACAAATACAATTTGGACCTATTTATGTGCTGCTATTGCCTCAGCGCCGGCGCCGCTTTCCAATTACCTTAAATAGAAGAATTGTGAGCGCGCGATATGCGTGCCTCTCTGCCTGTTTCAGTTTTCACTTGACGCGTTATCGCGTGCACAAACCGGTACAACCTCTACTCCAAGCTTCATTAATCTTTCAACAGTGATTTGATAATGATCTATATTAATGAAGTATCAACTGCTATCGCAGTGATTTGCTACTTCAAGTACTAACCTAACTTCTTGCTACTGTTAAGTTTATTCGAAAGGAACAAGTTTGACGTTTTCGTATCTTCTAGTATATATAAAGTTAGCATAAAGTTTTTTACTAGGCTACTTATTTAATTATGCGGATCTTTTTCCCTGGCAAAAATATGCTCAAAGAAACTTTTACTCCTTGTTAACTTATGTTGAGATTAGAAAAGGAAGAGAAATCTCATTTGTTCTCGGCTCATCATCAAGTATAATGACGTCGTTGGTTAGGTAATTTGCAGTAAAAAGAATTCCTGAAAAAGGCTTGACAAAGTGTTCGGTCGTCGTGTCGGCGGCGTTCACAGGAGGCCGTCTCGATTACACGCGTCAATTATACCATAATTGCGGACAGCTTCTAAAGCTAGTGTTACGCGCGGGTCAGTAGTCGTCGTAAAGTTTCACGACCACTCGCACCCGGACGAGGCGCTGAAGGGAAGCTTATGGTAGCATGTATAAATGTACGCACTCACAAAACGACAGCCTTGCAAGATGCTAGATTGTTCGACCAGGTCTCTCGTCTAATGGAAACGTACAATTTCTCTATCTAGATAGCTTGATCTACAATATGAAACGAGCGAGATAAGAGACGATATTATCGAGCGGTCTATGTGTCGAAACATTATACATAATAATACTTCCAATAATGCTAGCGCAGTAACGACTTACATTACGGCAGTTGCATACGTGAATGTCCAGTGACCCGAAAGCTGTCAGATTTAGAAAAGATAACTGGTTCGATAGTGTAGGCTGGGAGTAAGACGAACGATGAACTCCAAACGTGTTGGGCTGATCCGAATCCGTTGAAGAGTTCAATAAGCCAGGCTTAGCATCGATCTTCGATCCGGCGATTACGACCGACGGCGTTGACGGATGTCAGCTTAACTTGTCTGTCACCCGGCCGGCACGGACACCTACCATATTAATCTCTATTCTCGCCGAGCAACACGTGGATTTACGCATCGACGAAAGTAATTTATATGCAAATCATTTCAACCTTGACGATTTCGTGACTCTAATATGGCTGTCATAGTCTAAAGCTACAAAGCCTCCGGATTTATCTAACGGTACTTATTAGGTGTGAATTAATTATCAACTGATTTGTAAAAGGCGTTATTACACTTTTTGTAGAAATAATTTAGTTGTAATTCCGAGTCCATCTCAAAGATAATCTAATACTGTCCTAATTATTGTAAAACCATGAACTTGAAAGTGTAACAGGTTGTTTCACAAGTAGACACCTTTTTATTCAAAGTTTCGATTAATATTTCACTAATACCGATGTCGCTTGTCATGAAACAAAGAGCTTGGCGTTGTACCGGCGTCGCGTCGCGATCGCTAGCTCTTTGTGTGAGCCACAACAATATTACTGGCGTCTTGATAAATAGGAACAACTGTTGGCCCAACAATGCGGCTCGTAAGGCGATACGCGCGCTATCGACCTCTCGATTAATGACCGTCTCGCCTAAAAGAATGGACCATAATATTTATTATCAGATAAGCGCCCGCTACTGGGTAATTCGTGTGTCTCCGACTATTATACAACTCTCCGTGAATCGCCTATGCATTAGTCACGTTGCGTCTTACGATATCATTTTATGGATTTATGCCTTTATATTATAGATCGCGTCGGTTTTATGTTTCTCGGAGCCATTCTTCGCTTATGGCGCGTGGTAGGTGTTCTTTATTTGTGCTACTTACATATGCTACTTTTATTCAATAAAACATTAAAAAAACATGGCCGTAACGTTGAGGAGCTCTGACACGCCTTACAAGATTTTTGTATAAATATCGATTATAGTTTAAAAAGCGTTAGACATTCAAGGAACTAATCAGCTTGGACTGCTTTTATATTATAATAGTTAATGAAACGGTCCGCCCACGGCTCGAAAGCCAATTGATCTCCGGCGCGTTAATGGGCGCGTCGAAAGATGTGTGCATGCGCACCCAGACATGTGAAGAGAGTCCCCGCCGTCCACCATTATAAGTTTAAATACGGATATTTATAGATTTTTATGATTGGATACACGTAATCAGTATTGGATAATCGTTGATGCGATGACGGTAATCATTGCAGTGATGAGAATATGTTCGCATAAATTATCACTTCATGAAACAATATTTAAAAGTAGGTAGGTAAGGATTTAGTCACTTACTTATGGAATTATCAAATTGTGGGTGTGGAATACGGAAAACTGTTCTCTTCTGACGCCAAAGTTTATACTACCCAAGGTAGAACATATTTTTATAAAACAATTTATTTATACACAGTACATTAATACGTGAAGCAAAAACTTTGTACTCCATCTTACGAAAATGACTCGGACGGAGGAGTATGAAATTTGGCACAGTTAAAGTTTATATGGAGAAGGAGTGCAGAAAGCTAATATTTTTATATAATATACGAGTACATTAGAAATAAATCAAATTAATAAAATAAAAAAACATTACACACATATCATGCGTTTGACACAAGATGGCAACCTTAGAATCATGACATAGCAGCATGGAATTAGTATGTACTATACAACTTAACATTTAAATGAATTATGGTCGAATTTCGACCTCTGGGCGACCACTAGTACATATAAACACACAAGACGAAAGGAACAGAAAAATACGTACAAAGATGAGGCTTATTTAGTTACCGTCGCTTACGTATTCACAGTTTAAAATTATTTCTATACTGAAATTACATACTTAGTAGATATAATGCGGTTGTCTGTTCTTCTTTCTGTACTAAAGACGTTAAACTTACATAGAACAACAACAAAAAGAAAAATACTGCCGTGCACACCATTCAAAAAGTTAAAATAGTATTGTGTTGCAACAAAGTCGTCCGAAATAACCGCAACGGCAACTTGTAACAGTTGTAACGGAACTAAAAGCTCCAAGTTGTAAAATAATACATCCCATCCGCGTGTTGTTATGAAACATAATCATAAGAGAGGCCTCGACGGGTCTCAGTTACAAGGGAATATCTTTCCTCGCTGAAATTTATAATCCGATGTTGAGACAAACGGCTCCTCACTCACAGTAAATTAGTCGGAATAAATAGGTAACGCACATAAATTGTTTCACTTACACGTCACTGGGATATTCAGATATGCGTTATGAAGACATTGATCAGTAAGAACGGGTTACGCGACACGGGGTTTGTCGGTTTTTGTGTTGATAAAACATGTGTTATGTATGTGTTATTCTTGGCGTTGTTTCTTTTACCGACCTCTTGTAATGAAGAGATTTGCATTTAACTTTATGATCTTGCGTGTCAAGCAAAAAGTTTCATGAAATAAGATATATCCTTTTTGCTCTCGCAACATAATTTCGTTGTCTATGTTAATCCTACCATGATTTATTTAGGCCTTCTTTTTTTTGTTGCGGTTTTTATAGTATTTGCTATAATGCTCTTATACCTACTAGATACAAGCGTTGCATTGTTAATATCCACTAATATTATAAATGCGTAAGTACTCTGTCTGTCTGTTACCTTTTTATTCCTAACGGCTGGACGGATGAAATGAGGCAACCGGAGAGGCGATGACCTGGATTAGGACATAGGATACTTTTGTAAATTCCTGTGGGATAATTTCCGACCAAGTGTCATTAAGATGATCTAAAGATTAATTAGGGCATTACAAGTTTCGCTCATGCTAGAGTACGTTCTCGTGCAAATATATAAAGAACAGAATTGATAAAATATTCTTGCCACTGGCTTTGTACGAACGCGTTCTGTATTGTTGCTTTGATATCGATCATTTTAATATGCAGCTTTCATGATAAACAACATACGGCTGTGGAATGTAGTCTGGGCTTGATCCTTTAAGCTTATGAATACCTAACGCGTTTCCAACGATCTTTATTTAGAATTGAATAATACAGAATCCATTGATGTACGATTAGGTATGCTAGGCTGGTCTATTTCTGAATAACAATATTTTGGATATAGTTATCAACATGTGGTCCAAGTATTGCTGATCTTTCGACACAGCTTAGTAAAAATATATTATAAGTACTTTTCATATTTATAAATTCACCTTGGTTTATAATTATAAAATTTGTCGTTAATAGTGCGGTGTTGACGATCAATTTCAGTTGACAGTGTCAATAGAAGCAATGTCGGTGGTTCGTTGGCATCGTTACAATTAGCCCCGATTGGTCGCGGTGTGGGCCCGACGCGCACGGCCGCGCTTCCCATAGCCACCTGCGGCTCTTCGCACTGTCACCGTCAACAGCTTTAATTAACTTTTTGTCTTCTCCACCTCGCACAATCGACAGACATTCCGGACTCCGGACGCTTCCACTAGTGAATCACCGTCAACTTGTTTAGACGACGTTTTTCTTCTTTCTTCATTCACTATAGTTTATGGGAAGTGAAGATCCACTCGACTGGAGCGGTCTCGAATTAAGGTGACTTGGCTTAAATCGATTAATCAAGCCTTAGTAGTTCAGTTGCTTTTATGAATGAAACTTTCGTTACTATCGACAGGGAATTTAAGACTTCACCTGTCTCCATTGTTTCTAATCATTACGCTTTGTGGAGCAGGAAAGTATCACTGGGTTACTAAACTATTATAGCATTTTAATCTCTTTTTATTATAATAAATTAAAACCGAATACAAGACCGTACTTCAGCAGTCTACTGGTCATCGAATTATTTAATCTCGGTCTGCGGCTCCACCCATATTTTTTAAAGTAATTACAGGTTGCCGTAGTACTCTAGATTTATGGCAACGACGACGACGTTGAGGATTTCCTCTTTAAATTATGTCAATCGTTAATTGAAACATGTTCTGTTTTATCATTATCATTTAGCTGTATAATTTTAAGTATGCAACAGCTCTTTACTGTGTAAAAGTCAAGCATTAAAATTAAACACACCAAACAGTTCGTACGGAGATTTATAAAACATAAAAGAGAAGTCAGCAATGAATGGTAACATTGCGCTTGACCGTCCGCAAGTTCAAGTTCGCACGGACAGACGGCGCGCGCGCAAGTTGCGCAAACGCGCTAGTTCTCCTCCGCACCGCAGACGCATGACTTGCGTCATGACTCATCAACAGTGTCAGCGCGTCAATGCCTCGTTTATATAAATACGTTGCATTCTTCAGCATGTTTATTTACCACGAGGGTTTCGATTAAAATCCTCGATCATTGATTAAGTACCTATTTATTTTCTCTTGTCTATTGATAAGGTTTCAAACACATTTGATATTTTAAATATGTTGGCGATTTATATTTATGTTTTTTTTTTACATATTTTCGGTATGGTTCGCCTGTATGTAATATCAGCCTACCGATCACATCAATGCACCAACAACACAAACATTCTTATGCAAATGTAAAAGGTTGGAGTCGAACAAAAAGAACGATTAATCGAAGTCAAAAGTAAATCGAGCGTGCGGGCGCGGCGGCTCTCGGTTCGCGCTGTCTCTTTAATTGCTCTTTGATAACCAGTAATAGTAGTATAAATGCACCCAATATAGTTTCTTCCATTTATATTGATCGCATTAATGCTGATCGCGTTTAAAATTTAAACGCCCTTTCTGCGGACATCGCATGGTCTCCGTCTCGGTGAGCAATACGAATAAACTTTACTATGAATGGTTTCACACGAAGCTCTCGCACTCTGTTGGACTTGTAATGCGAGATATGCGTGGGTTTCATTTTAATCCCGGACGTGTGTCGCGTCATTCTATTATGGCTTTACGATACTATTACACTTTTCTGGATGTTATAAATGATAAATGATTTTATTTCTGTAGGTAATCAGGTTTGTACAAACACTTTTACACGTCAATCATATTACATAGAAGTCACAGTCTCTTTTAAGGTCCAGACATAATCTTGGTCAGATCATGTGAAGACCATGTAGATTGGTGTCTGAAATGGTCTTTTGAGGAGAGAACCACACAGATTGAGTGGACCTGTCCAGTCAGTGCACGCATTTGTCAGTATACTTGTTTATCTGGCGGTTGCTTCATCAAATGGCCAGGGCAAAGGTCCCAATTTTGATTACTTTTCATCCTATTTGTAATTTGATGTTTGGTGAAAGCTTTTAAAAACGAAGAGTTATATACTTTTTCCAAATTACAAATGTTAATTTTGAGTCTCTTCGATTTACTTTTACTACTTGCCCCTTCTGCATGTCCAGAGCGTGAGCCGTCAAATGAAATTTTCAGGTGAACTTTTGAAGTACTTTTTAACAGTATGTCTTTTGGAGCGTAAAAGTCGATTGACGGCGTCCAATGTGTAAGTAAGTATTTCCCACAGTTTTTTCATTTTAAATACTTGCGCGACCGAGTCTGCTCTGGTGAAAATAGAGAATGCTCATTTAATAGTATAGGAAAGTTCATACGAATTCTATGTATAGTAATTCCATGCTGCCATGTCATTATTCTAAGGTAGCCATCTTATTCTAAACTTTGAGCGACCGAGCTCTGCTCTAGTGAAAATACGGAGAAAACGATTTTTCCCAGATATGAGACCTAGCTAGATCGATTTTGCACCCCCGTATACCCATATTGCAGCTTTCTTCGAAATCGTGATTTCAAATATATATATATATGTATATACATATATTGCTCGTTTAATAGTATAGGATGTTGTCTTTTCAAACAAAATATATAATCATACTTTGTTGAGAGCGAGAGTAGCTTTTATTGTAAAATATCTTATATGTAATATTGTTGCGTTAGTAGTACTTACTTGTGTTTCTCGGGTTTAATTTTACTTGACATGGCCCGGGCGTTTACGACGGCAACTTGTGCGTCTCCTCGTTTTATGGACCACTGTTAAATAATGCGTACTCTTTGCGTATTATTAGGATAGGGAACCATGTCGTTTTGTACTCTTTTTATGAGTTGTAGGGACGTGTCTCATTTTATCCGATTGCCGCGAAGGGTGAAGCTTTTATGATTTTGTTTAGTACTATATGTGCAAATAGGACTCGTGCACTGTAATTTTCCTGTTCAAGTTTAATGTGAGCATTGGTTTGACGAGACGGATGAGGTACTTACCTGACTAAAGAAAGCATTTGTGTGTTTGGAATTTGGAATTTTAAATGGCTTTAGAAAATTTATTTCTTTAGGATTTTTTGTTGGCTATTTATAATTTGTTTTTGGACATCCGATCCAATCAGACCTTTGTTTCATACCCGTACAAGAGAATAATAGATGAAGTAACTACCTTACCCACTTTATCGTCATGCTTAAACATACATAATGTATATTTTTTCTTATTTTCATACATACCATGTGTTGAACTATTCGTATTGTCCTTGCATCACAACTCATAAATTGTGATTGCTTTCTCCATACCCGTTGTCTGCGAGACATTCCAATCAGTCGGAACGCCTCAGAGGACGAACTAAGACTGGGAAAACCGTTAACTAGATCCGCTACCGTATTCGGGTCGCACTTCATATTCGAGGCAGCGAACGTCTTTCAACTGCAGGAGAAATGCGCCTTCCAGCTGCGAAATAAGGGCTCATGTTAATTAAATAGATACCGATCTGTATTCCGGGTTTAAAAGTATCAGTTGCAAGATACAAATGTATGATAGAAGAGGATCTTTGCGTATTAAATGTCCCAAAAACAAGTTTTGCCAGATGTTTTATGATAGGATACTTAGGTGGTATTGTAGGTTAACATGGAAACCTACGTTGATTTTTTCTACCAATTTAAAAATGGTAGATTGAATCGGCTTTAGTCGCAATAAACCGAGTGTACGCAACAGCATTGTACCCCTCGCATCAGCAGGTATTGACATGTGGGATGTTACTCGAGCCCGACGCGACGCAGCGCGCGGGTTAAAACCGATAAGATTTTTCCAACCAATTTGCTATCGAGCACAGTTTGCAACATCTGCTCGTTTTTTACGGTATATCTGTATGGTATCTCTCCAAGTACGCACTTAGTATGGCGCGAGCCCTTATGATCTATTTCTTTAAAACATATGCTGCTCAGATAAGTTACACTTAGAAAAACTCGGGGCTTCTTAAACGCTACTGTGCCACTCAACGTACCATTTTTGTGGCGTACGGGTATTTGAAGAATACAGTGCGCGTTTTAATATAAGATTCTAGGGAGTCGCTCGCCCCGTTATGTCAAACACGAGGATACATCCCGCCACATAGCAGCAACATTTCCTCGAATCGTGTGCCCGCCGAGTTTTGAACTCGGTTAAGCTTGGCGAAATAGCTATTCTGAAATTTCAGCAACGCATATGCAAATGTCAGCTCTCGACACTGATTGTACGAGTGGCACAGGGAAAATTCATGCATTTACATTAAATTTCACCGAAATTGGATCCCGACTTCGTAGTTTATATACGAGCTAGTGTGACACGTGTGCCCCCGCTCCCGATATTTACGATTTTCAATCGCATCTGTCGCAACAGCCGTATGATTGTTTAGTGAGCGGATCCTTATTCGTGCTCGTTTATTGTGGTGCATATTTTTCTGACATGTATACTTGTACACTTCATGTTTTGTACTAATGTTACCTATTGTAGTAGTTTGTAAAGATTGCTCCACATTTTTGTAGACTATATTACTAGATATTTTTGGTTAGTTTTTTTGTATAGAAATTATTGACAAGCATCTGCTCAGATATTAGTAAAGTAATTAATGTTCAGATATTGATGGTAACTTGTAGTGTATGTAACTAAAAGACATTTTAAATTGTTCAGAAATATTTGGTCACCTTGTCTGCTACAATATATCCGACGGCGACTGTACATATGGCTTTTATTTCATTCCATACAAAACTACGCTAATACTAATTATGAAGGGAATTAACATAACCCCGATATGTGATATGTTAATAGATCAATTATAGAGTTCTATTTAATCAATCCATTCAAGCGAGGGGGCTTGGATGGATCCCTTATATCTATCAGATTTCAACAAATTGTTGCATGATTATGAGCGATGTAATGGGTGCAATTAAATCAAAAACTATTATGCGGGTCAATTGAGATGCGAATGCGGACATACTCTCTTGAAAGTGTTTTAAAGTTATGTTTTGTATTGCTCGGAAACGACTCCTTCAATTGTTTCACTTCCTTTTCATTAACTTTTAATCAAAGCTAGGCTATCGGCTCTACTATTAAAACATTAATGCGTCGCTTACCGTAATAACTAATCGAATGATTGTTTACATTCGTTCGGTTCGCAAGCGCTGCAGCTTGCGTATAATGAATGTTGGTTACATTAATTACTACTTACTTTAGTGCCAGGTTTATAGCTTTGCCGTTATCGGCTCGTGTGAGATTACGTGTTCAACCTTATTACTTTTCTCTTTTTTTTTTTCGATGACTCAATTCAACTTTATTGTTGCTCCTTAACAGCTATAAAACAACCATGATTCTGTTTACCCCATTTAAGTATTTGATGAGGTTAGGAACGTGAGAGGTGAAGGTATCACAATAACGCACAACAGCTTTTTCCACATTTATTCAAATGTGGGTTCTGCCCTTCTTTTTTCAAATTTTTCCTAAATTAATGACGCTTTTCACATATATTGGTGTCATCTATAAAAAAATATATTTATGAAACGCAACGGCCAACGGCTAGTTGGCCGTTGCGTTTCATAAATATATTTTTTGACCAAGTGCGCGATTCGTATCGGTTTCTATAGTGTACCTGGTCGCTGCGACCACAGGTTGTAGTCGTGGCCGCCTGTTCAACCGTAACGAAAACGTGGACGTAGCTCACTTTCCTACAGCAGTTACAAAACTCATCCACTGAGATTTCCTCTAAGTGTTACGAAGAAAATATCTCACTATCTCCCACAGTGAACTAATTGTATCACTTGTGGAACAAGTGGAACGACCGTTCTCTAATTTGCGGGTAATTCCGTCCAGCGCATGAGCCTAGGAAAGGTAATAAATTGGCGCGGGCGATCGATCGCGGCGCTTGCGCACAAATCAACCGGCACGTCAAAACAATGGCGGCTACGGCTGCGGGGGCGATCGTGCAACCACCCGCCGCTTATAGTCAAAACCAACTTATTTATACCACAATACCTCGGGACCTACATACGCTTGCTGGAAATCATTTAACTAATAGCTATGGGCCTGATCCCATCTTACGTTGCTTGCAATTTCTTGAATGGGAAATGCGCTAGATCAGATTGCTAGTTAAATTAAAGAGTACGCATACGACTGAGCTGTAATCTGCCGATAGTTTAGATATATTGTTAATGGGTTATGGAAGTGGCAAATAAATTAATCTCTATTCTTGAATATAAAAAAATCGGCCAAAAACTTGATGATGATGAATGAATTAGTTAATTGGTTGTTTCTTTCGGTTATCGGATTTCATAAAACTCCGAATCTATTCCGGTGATGTTCGTATTAGGTATTGTGAACCTGTTCCGCAGAGTGTGCTGGGAAAAAAACCATGAATGAATGTTAGTAAGTTTTTGTTCACTTGTCACTGCGTTTCCGGCGGTCGGTCGGTCGCACGACGGCGCGCGCGCGTGGAGAATCGCCGTACGCGTCGGACCGTCGCGCACTTGATCGCCTTTAGGGCCACCATCAGCCCTTTTCCTTGAGATTTTTTCATTAAGGATGCAGTATACCTGCTGTCGTTACTTGCCCAAAAAATATAAAAACTGTAACCGATCCGTCTTAGTGTTTATTAGCACAAGTCTAACATAAAAATACAAATTGACCCAGAAAAAGAAATCAGAAACCTTTTTTGTCTTTGTTTTATGACAGCCCTATCCTCATCACGCGGTGGACATGCTCCACCAGTTATTAGTGATTGAAAAACAACCTAAAATAACCGATCATCATGGGACCGTACTGTAACGTGCCGGTGCCGTTGTTTGGAAGAATGTAGCTGGTGGCTTTTTGTCTCCTTTTTTTAGCTCACTTTGTGTTTCTTCTTCCTACCGACTAAAACCTGCTAGCAGGTATTGTCAATTAGAGTGTAACAGACTGCACTTCACGTCAGACGAATCCTTTGTAGTTCTATGCTTTTTATGCTGTGCCAACTGCTGCTGTAAACTGTGAATTGATTTATCTCCAAACCTCAAAACCTTTGTTAACTCCAGATTGAAATTATGTTAAACTCTGTTTTCACAAACCACAAAAAATTCACAACTTCATCTGACATTCTTGAGAAACACGAGGTCAAAAAAAGTGCAAAGACATCAAGAAAAATTGCCTAGTGGTGTATTACGAAACTGTTCACGTGGAGTGTTCATCTCTGAGTGTATTCGCTCGGGAACTGAAAAAAAAAACAGTAAGGCGAAGCAACAGGTAGACGTCCAATTAGAGGGGGCCGCACTTGAGTGGCCGACGCGTCGCGCGACACCGAGCTTTGACGGCCTCCACAAAAACTGCGCCCCGTTTCGCCTGCCGCCATTACACTAGCACTTTTTGCGCCACAAACTTGTCGCGCTTCACTTTGACTTTCTCGACCTCCATGTTGCATACATATGTACGCATTATTCAGCACCAGTCAAGTAAAAAATTATTCGCTCTTTCTTTACGCCATACCGATCTAGAGCTTCGATACTGATTCCAGAGCAATTTATTATAACTTTAATTTGCACTGATAAGCAGTAACACTGAAAGACATCGCCATAATTTACGACGAATTCACTTGCACCGTTTATCGATTAATCTGCTGCGAATTCTTATTAACATTTTCAATTTAACTGGAAATATTATTCGGCGACCATAAATCAGGAGTCTCCTCCGGCTTCTTGCGACAATTTCGGAAAGAGCTTTAATTCTTAATTATGGCCTTGGTCGCTCTGTCGTATTTATTTTGCTTTGTGAAATTATCGTTCGGGCACCCCTGCTATAAATTTGCTCACGCGATCAATAATTAAGATGTTAATATGTATGTAGCCAAGTTCAACATTTTTGATCTCATACAATCGTTTGATGTTGCCGATTGTAACTGCTAATAAACCTCTGTCACATAACAAACGTATTTTTCAGTTCATAGCACCTTTATTGTATTGGATATTATTTATATTTTCGCTTACTTTCTTCTTCCAAAATATCTCATTTCATTTGATACATATTATATCGCAAAGACGATTCTCTGCTACAAACATAACAAATCTCTAATTACAGCTCTACTAGGTGTAATAGGTATACAAACTAATTACAAAATCGGAAAGCAGTATAACAGAATATTTTTTCGTTGTTAACAAAATGTAGGCTATTCGTTAAATTCCACCAATGGAATTTTAATTTACAATTTGTCTCCCAATTTTTGGGTTTGCTCGGAACGCCCACGGTAATGGGAAGGCATGCAACGCGGCAGTCACACGCTGTCTTCGAATACGCTGCTATAAAAATAATCTGGATTAAATGCGATCGATGACTTTGTGGAGAAAAATTGAATTTACTTCGAACTAAATATAAGATTGTCTAGTTTGCTGCGAATCTTCGGAGTCCAGTTAGACGAGCGGACGAGCGTCTGATGCAGTTTTAATGACATAATCCAGTTACCGCTGACTCGATTAACCCTAGCTGCTGCCAGCTTCGCTAAACACCTATCTTCACGTGTTGCCGTTCAGACACTGAGTTTATCTAGTGCCGTATTAGTTATTATCTGGTAGATCAAAAGCAACCAGAGCTGCGCCAGCCCCAACTGACGTTTCATCGATTTACCGCGCTGCCTCGTTATTGATCATTCACTTTGATTACGCGTACTTGCCTTACTTTAATATGTAACACCGAACGCCATTTATGAAATGTTGCATAATTGAAGCAATTATTCTTAGCCACCGGCGATATCGATATTTTAATTGGGCATTAGTAAAAGTGTTTATTAGTGGGTTAGTAAGTGTGAAGTAGCGAGTTACATGAACATTGGGAACACTAATACAGGTACTACATCGCGGGCGGTGCGGTTGCAGTCACTCTCTTGAAGTAGAAGCCCATCAGATAAACACGCGTGACTTCACACGGTGACGGCGCGCACGCAGCACGCAATGAACATTCACTGCTAAAGTTTTTATTACAAAGCAAGTCACTGCTGATAATAAAAAGAACATGATGCTGTTAACTTTTGTACCTTCCAAGATTTCACATCATTCTTTTTACAACTAAGAATGTACTTATTTAATACAGCTTGATCTTATGTGGGCTGACCGATGTTAAAAAGTCATCGTATATGTCACATATACGTTGTTTGATGTTTAAGTATCTCTAAAATTAGTACATACCTTCTTCAGTAGCCGAATAAAGAAATAGAGGCTATTAAATGTGTAAGACACATTTATACCGATATATTTCAAGATTTTATTTTATAGTTACTAGATTTACTGTCTCCGGTGGTTAATTTATTTGTATTTTTATTTCAAGATTTGCATATTATATGGGCCGAATAAACATAGGTATAATCTCTGTGTGGGGAAGTTTTATTAATTATTAACATTACGGCTTTACATTGCCGGATATCTCAATTGATAGCGATGTGTTTTAAATCTTTATTTATTTATTTTATTATTTATGTACACACAGTAAAATACATACAGATCTTTCAGATTCTTTAAAACATCTTATTCAGACACCCCCACAATAACTTGCTCTTAAGTATTATTTAAAGTAATGTACGGGAGCTTATAAAGTTTCGCATTTCATGGTCTGTCATATTGCGTTCAAGTAATAGTACGAGGCGAGCGATTACCATCGATATTATGCGGTATCTTACTGTACATTACAAGGTGGATTGAAATGAGCGTGTTAACGAGGCAGAAACGAGTGAGACGAGGGCATGCATGACCTCAGGATCAAGCGCGTGCCTCGCGCCAACACTGACAAATGTAGGCGACAAATACGAACTAGAGCAGGCTTCAGACACCTACTGAGAACCGCTCAGTCAAAAACCAGCCGTTCGGTTAGTTTTTGCATACGTAACGCTTTGTTCAAGAACACAAAGTTACCGCAATCACAACCGGTACACCTCAATATACAAATGGTTTTTGCAGGTGATTGGAAACGGGATCTGGCAAACAAGCCGTCTAAAAAAATAAGCTTGATTTACGAACTATTTAAAAAGCCGCTAATAAGTGTATGTAGCAAATTGTGAGGTGTTAATGGTCTATGGATTTCATGGCGTACACGTAATGGTTGTGACTGTTGCCTTACTTCTAATACTGCCTGTCGTAATTGTTCTGTTGAACGAATCGTTTATCATATTAGAAGATTGAAATGGCTCCGAGCTAGAATTTATAGCATTCTAATTTGAGCTTTGTTACATGGATATGTTATGCAGATTTTGCGTCTACTTAAGGTTGTAAATTATTTCATTACAGTATTTGTATCATATCAGTAACGAGGGTGATATTGCATTGGTTAGGACGTGAAGGCGAGTCGAATGACAATTTTCACGATTTTTTTATGTACAGTTGAAGTTTACAAAGCAAGCCTTTTTTTGTAAATTACGACTTATCAAAATTAATCGAAATCATAGAATTGAATTTTCGCGCACTAACGAGCAGATTAATGTATTTTTTATTGCTGTTATAAAAGACTATCGGAAGAATTCATTTGTAATTAAGATTTAATTTATAAATTAACCGTCGCTTGTATAGAATAACTCAATAATGTTATCGAATACAGCGTCTATAAAAAGTTTATTCGGAGAGGCCATTATTGGATTTGCTTGTTATTTTTATGAACAACAATAATTCAACTTTGTATTTTCACTGTTACATAGTCAAGAAGACAAATGTTAAGAATTTCTTTTCATTAACTGGGCATTAAGTACATGGTGGTACGATGTTAGTGAGGTAAGGCGATGAAGCTCGGCGCGGAGCACTATAAATCAACGCGGTAAGACTGTATTTCTTTCGTAATCAGCTCATATCGGTTCTCGTGGTTGTGGCCGCCTAATTATTGTCGACTTTTACGATCGACCTAACGAGTTTTCACTTGGAGCCAATCACGATTTTACGGCGCACATATTTTGAGTTTTAATTATTATAAAAATATCCCTTGCGAAGGCATAAAATGGGAAGTTTGATCATTGTGCTTATAACCTAGTTGAAATGTTTATGAAAGATAATAAATAAGTGGTTTAATAAAGGTAGTCGCAGAAGTTAAGGCGAAAGCGCCAGGGTGGCCCGCGAAATTCAAATCGTGTCAAGTTTTTTGCAATTTTCAGGTTAGTATTACGTTGTATGTTGATCAAAATATGATCCGCGACTGTAACAAGTATGCTCCAAATTGCAAAAAAAACGTAAGAGATTTTGAATTTCGCAAGCTACTTGAGTGCATCCCCCTTAACAATTTAATCTTTCTAGGTGAGTATATCCGCCAGACAAAGCTATTAAAGAAATACGTATTAAGTTGGTATACCATACTTATCTAAAGTCAAGGAAATTAATTGTTTATCCAACTTACTCCCAGCTTAAATTGTTCGTATAATTAAATCACAACTGCCATTCTTTGACAGTTATATGAAATGGCTATTACACGGCAGATTGACGTAGTGTGCCAATTTGATAAACAACAAATTTCCCTGACTAGTACCTACCTATTTTTATTTAACACTTACAGCTTTTTATTAAGAATTTATAGATTTTATCGATGTGATAACTTATGTAATATCTCATAATCTGAGAATCTCGAAATTCTTTAATAGTATTCAGTTATGCATTCAACTTCATTGATACCGGTTTTCGCACTTAATAAAAACAAGCGCATTATTAAAATAATTTTCTATTTAAGCAATTATATTACATTTTATTAGTTTTCATAGAGCATATTTACATATTATTGAGATAACAACAAGAAAAACTCATCAGATTGTCTCTAAAGCGGTGAGATGATTGCCTTATTTATGATCGTATCTCGTAAGAATGTGGGTTACTCTTGTTCCACGTCGGTGACTATATGTTTTATGTTTAGGAATCTGACTGCCTTATCTCAGATATTAACATATTGATTGTGCTCACCGTATTGATGTGCGACAGTCGACTCGCTGCGAGCTGCTGCATTCGACACTGTGAACTAGTTTGTTCAGAATAGTGCTGCGCCTTAATGCGTTCAATAAAAATAAGTTACAACACCGTAAATACACCTTTACGATACCTCGTATCCATTAGACACAGCCTGTATACGGCAACATACTCGGTTCCTTGCCTTTATTATAAATTATTAGATCGTGAAACACCATGCCGTGTAATATACCCGTTTATGGCTCTCGAAAATTAATAAAGAAATTCGTTTAATGATGGTGAGTCAATGTCACGTAATACAAATATAAAATAATGTAGTACTTTATCGCTAGTTAGTGGCAGCACTAGCGTTCGGAGCGCGCCGGTGCCCGCATCGATTCGATCAAGTTATCTCGGAATCTAAACATTGTGTAGATGTAAGTGTTGATAAAGACCCCTATCTTCTCAGAGGCTGAGGTGTCTGGATATTAGGAGCGTAGGCAATTTGTCAAGTTCGATGTACGTTTTTGTTAACGGTATTTTATAAAATACATCCACATTTAACCAATACACCGATTTCTGTGAGCGAGGATCGCCTCTGTCGCGCCGATCATTATATTATCTGATAAAAATATTTAAAGAAACTTTGGAGGAAAAGGAGACGAGAGAAATATATACTGTGTTAAAATAGACTAAATTGCTTTTTCTTGTTTGGTGAAGTTTATAAATTGTCTTAAAACACTACGGTTTTCGATCCATACTTTGGGATTGGACATGTCAATATTATCTAAGTTCTCTCAAATTACAGTTTACAGAAGAGTTCACCTACCTTTAAAATGAACAATATGAATTATTGAAATAACAGCACATATATCTCAATAACGTTTGCAAACCCAATACTTGGAACGTATTGAAAAAGAAACACTTATATACGAGTATATTTGCCAATTTGCCTCATGTTATTCATTATTCCAATCGAAAAAGATTGGCGAAACTCATTGGCACATGGCAACATTTTGACAATTTATGAAGCAATCAGTGTTTCTTTTCCCGTGTTTATTTGAAGAGAATTATTTATTTTATCTCGAGATGGCGTTGGAAATTGTTTCGGAGGTTGCTTAATATTCATTGATCTCGTCTCTCGATTTGTTTACGTCGATACGCGTAGGCGCCGAGGTAGAGAGTGGTCAAATTAAAAGGTATCTTAAGCTGGCCTCGGTGGCGAGCCGACGAGCCGCCGAGCCGGCCAGCCGGTTTTACTCCCCGGGGCTTCATGAGGTGTGAATATGCGGACCAATGCACTTGTAGCGATTCACGCACTGTGACAATTTTAACCGAGTGATTTAGTAATTGTTTTTGCTTGTACCTGTTATCTAACCCGCTAATACGTAATGATCAAATTATTTGAGACCAATGCAATGAGCTAATTAACATAGTAACTTCTGTTCTTATAACTAACGAAATATGTATAAGCCGCCGTAACTTCTTAGAACACTTAGATATGTTCTATGATTACTTTTCCAGCTTCTGTACTCATCGATAATTTTATATTTAGACATGCATGATTCGATAAAGCTCAATAGTAGTAGCTGTCAAATATTGTCGTGGATCTGTACACGCAGGCTTCCGGCGTGAAATTTATAATTTTAAAGTTATCCAACTTGGTTTGGAGGCGCACAAGCAATTTGAGATTATTTCTTTCATTGGTGTGAATAACAATTTTGATTGAAGTTGTGGCAGTTCATAGAGAATAGAATAATGTTTGGATGTTTTTATTTTATGAATATCTCATTGTATTTGTATCAAAGCTCAATGTTTATACATGTGGAACAAAATAACGATAATTTGTCTGTCATTAAATTGGAAATAAGCGTTACACAGTAAAAACTTTATGCCGTAGAAAGAATTCTAATTAATTTAAATTACTTTAGACAAGTAAATGCACAAAAGTATTGCTGGAAGAAGGAGAACTAATTAAAAGTTAGCTTCTGTACTAATAATTCGTTTGACTGTCAAAGTTTTGCGTCGTTAATTTTAATTAAAGAAACGCGGGAGCTGAGTTTGTAACAATATTAAAGTATTGAAATTGGTGATCCGCTAAACTTCGACGTTCTGCTCGCGGATGACCGTCCATTCGTTTTAATTAACCCTTCTGTGGCTCTCATCCGCCTCGCTATTAGAAAAGTTTAACTTTTTTGCGAAACTGTGGCGACCCTGCGGTAATTCAATTATGAGTTGGAGTTACTGTGGGACTTGCTTACCTACTGCTTTCATTACTCAACCTACTTCAAAGGCAAGAAATAAAATAGTCATTAAATGAGGATCCCATGTTGTAGAGACTCACTGCCTGTTGCGTCATAGTCAAAGCATGCAATTTCTTGTAGAACTTACACAGCTACCATATTTTTCCGGCTGCCTTGTTCATTTGTATGTCCGACTTGTGTGTATCCAATTCCCAATTCTGCGCGTTCCTCCCCGCTGTCCACGTATTAATCTTGGTCGGTTTCTTCGCGTCTTTGATTAAGGCTCGCTGTGATGTATTTCTTGCGCGCTAACCTAATGGAAAGACATACGTCAAGTGTCCACCTTATTGGCTAGCGGATTGGCTTAATGGTGCCAATGCCTGCCTTACAGTAAATTTCGTCACTCTCACATTGATATGGTCACGCATGTGAGATGCAGTAGATAGAAGCAGACCGTAAGATAACTGTTAAGATAATAATATTGGCTTGTACATTTTTTTTACCAGATTAGAATTAAATTACTACGTTACTAATCTATTTAATCAGCTCATTGTGTGCTTTATCTCAATGATGGTAGGCTATTTGCATGCGAATACAATAACAGTATCGGTATATCTTATATCTCCTCTTTTATTTAAAGTCGAGGTCAAAAACTAGTGATAACCCATGCGGCCGTTTCGGATAATCTTAGAAATAACGATACTGGCCTAATGTTCCGGTTTTACATACTTGTAGAGCTTCGCTTCTGATGATGTTTTTCATGGCAATCTAGATTTTTATTTAAATGGTACGCAACAAAACATTTTCCTTTTGTATAGCCACCGCCCGTCTGAAGTGGAGCTTTTGTCGATTGAAAAAAGTTAAAGATATAAAATAAGAACATAATTATTATTTTTTGTCGGTAACAGGTTACGTACGTGTTACGGTATTAACTTTCCCCCCTTGCATGTTAAGATAAAGATAGTCATCGTAGCGTGATTAATAGTCATATCGTTTTGTTAACTAGCTAACGGTCTAGAAGCCTTCTTTTTAGTCAATACATCAATGAGACGTCACTTTTTATACCGACGACTGGTGCCAGACGTACAGGCACGGATCGGTATGTCGTGCCTCTCGTGTACATCGACTCTCTACGAACCTAACATATGTATGTCATAGTTCACTATTCTAACAAAAAATTATCACATGTCTACATCGACTGTTAATTTTTCTTTTCGGTCATATAATGTTACTGTAAATTCCAGTTAGGACTGTCGAATACTTATTCCCAATCTGTATTAATATTTTTTTGGACGTGTAAATTTAATCCTTTAAGCATCTTAATCTGATGTGTTAAATTATTGAATGGTGATAAGAACACAACATTCATCAGTTAAATTCGGATATATGCGAATTGGCTATTATTGCTCGAAAACATGATATTGTTGTCTTATTTCAAAATCCTTTGAAATTTTAATATTCTTTCATCGATTTTTATGATATGTCCACATGATCGTTAAAAATCGTCAGCGTTAATATATTCTAAAAGCTCAAAATATATGTCACTTATTTCATCTTGATACTTGATTGGTCGGCGCCTGCTCATTCCGATCGATTCTAATATATGTGTAATTAAATTTTATCTACGTATTTAACCGGTTGTTAAAGTTTTGAGAATGTTTAGTATCATATTGTTTGTTACGTGATCCCTTCGTTATGAGAGATGGCGTGCTAGAGTCGATTATGGCCATACCATAACTCTCGTTTACGCCCGCCTTTATATGTGTCTGGTTTAAAATTAGTATTTTATGGCCTTTGGAATTCAGTAGTGTCAGTCAAATTCCTGAATCAAATGTTATCTTTGTTTATGCTTTCCACATATTTGGATTGCTTCATTGACTACTCGTCCTGTTAAGAGTTTTCGTATTTTTTTTGTCTTATTAAAATGATAGTCTAATTTATGGGATATTCCGTTGTGTTTGGTTCATGTCTGGAAATTAGTGCATTCTAAGTTTACTGTATGAAAATTTTATGTAAGCATCGAATTTATTAAGACTTGAGCCAAATTATAAAGCTGCTTAAAAAGTCCTGAGGCCATTTTGTTTTCAATCATAAGATAATGTGAGTAAGCACTATTAATTTCGTATCTACTCATAAAATCCAGACCATGTTTCTGCGTATTTTTTTCCACTCATGTACCTATGTACCTATCTATTTATATGAATGACTTAAGTGATTAATGTTTCGAGATAAACTCCATACAATACACAATATGCAAAACGACTGAACGCCGATCAACCGTTTTGATATCTACACTAATTTGCATTGTTAGATATCTAGATGTGCTAATGCAGTATGCCGCGTGGGCAATTATATGTACATTTATTAATGTACCATTTTGTATATCTACCATACCTCTTTTCTTTAGGTGACTCGTTTTCAAACTCCTCTTGCTAGAGCCACGATACGAGAACAATTTAAGGCGTTGTGAGAAGAGTCACCAATATCAGAGTCTTCTTCTTTTCGAATACATGATGCTTTTTAAATTAGATGTGCCCAGTAGGTGGCCGCGTCAGTGGCATTAATATTTAGATCCTCAAAATGCAGGTGTATGGGCAATTGGGACATTCCAGCAAGTGTATCATGTTTTGGACACCAGTTTCGGACTCACATTGGTCGCCGGACGTGTTTTTAATCCCCCATTTTGCCAAGTTGTATATGCAGCGCTCTACGTTTTTTTTGGGTGGGAAATTATCAAATAACTTCTCCCGCTGGCGGAGCGGGAGGGCGTGTCAGACTTTTACTGACTAAAACCCACCCGTGTTCCTTCCTTGCTTGTGTGCCGGGGCCGCGAAATAACTTTCAGACAAACTCGCAACCCTGGCAGGCATTGGCCCTAACGGACCCCGTCAGTTGGTGCTGACATCTCTTTGAGGCGCGCGTGGAACACAACGTGCCGTCGACCCGGGCCTGGTCCTTATCGGACGGTGAGCTACCCATCGCTCACCGTCCGCAAGCCCGCGCCTGCGGTGGCCGGAAATCGGCTTGCGACTCCCGACGCTCGGGGCGTCTCCTGTGGCGACTAGGGTCGCGAGGGCGCGAATCTTGCCTCTCCCTCACGCGTTCCGTCTCCTCCTTCGCGAGCATTATTGCTTCGCAGAAGGAAGTGTCCCATGCACTCTCGCTCCGAACCATGGTTTGAGCCAGGGCGAGCCGCCGCCGATCGCCTCCGTGAGGACACGGCGGTGCCCCGCCCAAGCCGGGCAGACCTCCACCGTATGCTCCACTGTGTCCTCCAGGCCATCCACACAGTGGTGACACCCGGGCGTTTCCTCCCGCTTTATCCTGAACAGGAACCTCCCGAAACAATCACGTCCGGTGAGGACCTGCGTCAGGCGGAAGGTGAGGACGCCGTGGTGCCTCTCTAGCCACTCCTTAAAGAGGGGACTTATCGCCACAATTGTGGCGTGCCCAGCGCCGGGTTGCGACAATCGCACTCTCCATGCCGCCATGAGATCCCGCCGGAGCTCTGTCCGCTGTGGTGCGATTTCTCGCGGCAGCGGAGTTACGCACCGGCGTGTCGCCTTCTCGCGCCACTCCCAGATGTGCGCGACGACTTTTGTCTTCAGATCCCATGGCGGTAGTCCGGCAAGGAGGCTCGCCGGCTCACGGGAGACCGTGCAGTATCCTCGGACCAGCCTACCTGGGTACGCAATCAATATCGGTAAAGGCGGCGCGCGGCGCAGGGTGTGATAGTAATCACGAAGGCGTTGCATTAAACATAATAAAACTCATGCCGCAGTGAAAATGATCGTCAATAAAAGAGTTGGTTGCACTGACAGAGCACACGGAAGTATAGCAATCATGGAGGCTCTTGCAGTGACGTAAAACCCATTTGAGAAGCTGTTTACCTATGTTCTATGTAGCGTTCATCTCGAACACATTTTGCGCCTATACCGCATTAGTAGCGACAACTACCCACGATACTAATGCTAACACTGCGCATTAAGTCATTGCTTGCTAAACAATAATCACATCTTGTTATTCTAAGTTATAGACCCCTTACAACTCTGGTTTAATAACAGTAGCTCTAACAACTTACGTTTCCTTTCATTTTCTATTCAGAATGTAGGCATGCCTTTTGAGACTTGCATCCATAAATTGCCGTTTAACTGGCGCCGCTGTTAGGCGCGGACTATAACAAAAAATATTTGTTTCTTTTACTAACAAGCAAAACGTGAAAGAGATACAGCTGCTAATTAGTTCACCATGTAAAATTTATATTCAGCATAATTATTGTTACGTTAGCTCCTACCAGGTTGAGTTTAGGAATGTAATTCTTTTTCTCTCCCTAACTGTCCGACTTCTGTGCAAAAGCATTCCACCCAGTACTTCCAATGACAAACTTGTTTTTAGCGAGTTATAATTAAATACTTTTTATGTAGAAAGCGATATTTTTACTTACCTACGTTAATTTGATGCCCACCTGAATGAGCGACTCTGTACAAAATTGGGAACTAAAAGTGTATTGGTAATACTCGTTCCCCATTGCGTTCACGCTGCGTCGGTGTTTTGGTAATTCTGTGTGGAAAAATGCTCGACCGCCCGAATGGCCGGTAGCGAGTGCGGGTCTCATTATATCGAATGAATCGGCGAAGAGCATAATGGTGGGCCGCGTGCATGGCAAATTATATGCCAGCCGATGTCATTGTGATAAATAATTCACTCGCTCGTATCCTCGTCTGAACTCGGTTCACTGCGGGGTAAAGCTGTTGAGTCGTAATTATGGAATGTTGTCTATTCTATTAATTGACATAGTTTTCTTTCGATATTTCTTAGATGAAGTTATTAGTCTTATAATTCCGTGAATCTCTCTCTAAAATCTTCTCTTCAAAACGTAGGTGTTTCTTGTGAATATTGTAGAGATTCATGAACCAATGAGTCTATACCTACAAATTTATCGAAACTTTTAACCATGTTAGTTATAAGGTTGATTGACCAAATATAAACATATTAAGATGGTATTTTTTTTTTAGTTCAGTTATAAGTGCTCAAAAGTAGTCAGTCAAAAGAGAGCGAACTCCGCACGACACTGCTTGTAACGACGATAACGCCTAATGGTAATGAACAAAACTACTGAATTCAATGAATAAATATCGAAAATATGTATGAATTTAATGCAATTAATTTAATGCCCTTCGGCGTTGAAAGTTGATTTAAATGAGTTCATAGTGTACTTTTTTTAAATCTAGCTAACTGTGTTACACTAGTAAAGCAATGGCTCAAAACACTGACTCCGAACAATATTTGTTGATAAATGAAAAGATAAGTGGGATATTTTACGCCGGCGATGCTACAAATTGATACCAGCGGTTCACCCGAGTATTTTATTGTTGATCTCGCCAATGTGTGCGTGTATTAAAACCTCTATCTAACACGTTTATATAGATGCAGTATCACGGCGCGCACCGATCGTAAATGTCATCTGAAAATTTATATTCATTACGATTAGATAGCAGCCCACAATGGCCAGCCCATTGTTGGCCCTGTATACCACCTGATCGATGTCTGATATTGCATTTTTATAGGTGACGCCCGGACTATCTCTATAGTTTTTTATAGATTTTCAGACTACTGAACGGAGGGAAACAGCGTGTATTAGTTTGTCCCACTGCCGTCGTCCCACTGGTGGGACGCACGGGAATTTAATAAATAATATTAAATTTATTCCCGTTCGTCCCTCTGATTTAGTTAGGGTTATGGGAGGAACGGGAATAAATTAGTTTTTCTTTTTAATTCTCCTTAGTCCCACTAAATAGTTTGAGTCTGGTTGTTAAATGAAAAAAAAAACCACTTATTCATCCTAACTAATCTATGTATCTTATAAAGGAAACCGTGACTCACTGAAATCTATCAACGCACAGCCGAAACTACTGGGACTAGGAACGTGAAATTTTGCCCACGACTTCCTTTTATAATGTAGGGGAGCACGAATAAGGGGTTTTGGAAATTCGATCTTTAAGGGGGTGAATTTCCAAAAACCCCTTCTTCGTGCTTCCCTACATTATAAAAGGAAGTCGCCTTTAAGGGGGTGAAAAGCCCTGCTGGGGTTGCGGGTTTGTCCGAAAGGGATATCGCGGCCCCGGCATACAGGCAACGGAAGGAACACGGGTGGGTTTTAGTTAGTAAAAGTCTGATACACCCTGTTATTTAATAATTTCCCAACCTCAAAAAAAAAAAAGTTGGTGAAAAGGGGAGGATTTCGCTTGTATGAAAAATCTTATTCCGTTAATAAACTTGAAACTTAAAAAGTACTAGGCTTGCATGAATTCACAAGACGGTACACGTTGTGGACAATTTTTAAGTAGTAACCTAACAAAAAGTACTAGGCTTGCATTAACTCTCGATAGTATTTCAATCATTAGTATTATCCCACTAATAGGATTTGAATGAAATTTGGTACACCGATAGTTTAAAACCTGAATTTAACACATCGGATATTTCTTATTCCGTTGGTTATACATACTAATGATTGAAATACTATCGTTAATTCATGCAAACCTAGTACTTTTTGTTAAGATATCGGTCAGAAATTGTGCACAACGTGTTGTGAACAAAATATCGTTTTATGTACATGCAACGAGATAGGAAGTATCCTTTGTGATGGTAGATTCAGATTATAAACATTATCTGTGTGCCACATTTGATTCAAATCCTATTAGTGGGATAATACTAATGATTGAAATACTATCGAGAGTTCATGCAAGCCTAGCAACAACTCAAGGAATAAGATACATATTAATATTATTCATACAAACAAAATCCCTCCTTTTCACCTCCTTAAAGGTTGAATTTCTAAAAACCCCTACTTAGTGCTCCTCTACATTAAAAAAGGAATTCGTGTGCAAAGTTTTACGTTCCTAGTCCCAGTAGTTTCGGCTGTGCGTTGATAGATTTCAGTCAGTCACGGTTTCCTTTTGTAATTACATAAAAAAATAGATAAAATATACATAGATTAGTTAGGATAAGTACTCGTAAGTTTTGTTTACCATTGAACAACCAGACTCAAATTATTTAGAAGGACGAATGGGAATTAAAAATAAAATTACTAAATTATTCCCGTTCGTCCCACTAACAAAATTAGTGGGACGAACGGGAATAAATTTAATGTTAATTATTAAATACCCGTTCGTCCCACTAGTGGGGCGACGGCAGTGGGACGAATGGGAATACACGGGAAACAGGACACTGAGTAGTTTCTCTATGGCCGCACATTAAAGCTTTTATGACAAGCTAATTTATACATTGCCCAGAAGCTTTTTCGTACCAACTATAACGTTACATGAAAGTCTACAATTATAGGTATACATTGCGTTATCAATTTCATAGTACATATCTGGTTCCTATATGAACGGCTACATATTAACCCAACAAAGGTATAGGCGTACCTATTAATAATTTAATGATAACTTACCTTAAAGACAATTGATTCAATTAAACATCAATTTCAATGTGTTTAAAATTTTAAATAAGTGGATATTTATCTATATATATAAAAGAATAAACTGACTGACTGACTGACATATCAACGCAGAATGTGAAATTTTGCACGCCTTTTATAACGTAGAGAGCACTATTTACACAAATTTTCAAAAACCCCTTCGGTTTTTTGAAAATTCGACCTTTAAGGGGGAACTCGTGGCTAAGTAATAACAGCGGCATGGTTCGATCCATCAGGTTAAGCTACGCTTGCCGGGGTTGGTCTGTGGATGGGTGACCATCTTAACATACCGAGATTCCTCCGTGCCTCGGAAAGCACGTTAAACCGTTGGTCCCGGCTGTTATTCGTGGATCTTTGACAGTCGTAACGGGTCGTCAGAAGCCCGAAAGTCTGACAACCAGTCTTACCGAGGGGTATCGTATTACCCAGTTACTGGGTTGTGGAGGTCAGATAGGCAGTCGCTCCATCTAAAATGCGGTATTCAGCTGCATCCGGTTAGACTGGAAGTCGACCCCAACTTAGCTGGGAAAAGGCTAGGCAGATTGATTGAACTTTAAGGGGGTGAAAAGGGGGTATTTCATTTGTATAAAAAATATTATTCCTTGAGTTAATAGACTTGAATCTTGGCACATACTTATCTGAGTAAATCATAAAGTTTGGCACTTTTATTTTTTCTAAACTATTCCTTTTTTTTTTAAACTACCCCTTAATCGGGCATTGGGGGGTGCCAAAGTTTGTAAGAAATAATTTTTACGCGAGGTCCGATTAACTTAAAACTCAGTATTTGTATTTAAAACCGAAAATAAAGTGTATCAAGGTTTTCAGAAACAACCCCCTAACGGGGAGAAAAGGGTTAAAATATTTTATTTGCATCGCAGTGACCTATCAAAATATATGCAACGACATCTTCTATTTTTTGGAATTTACTATCCATAATTGGGCCCGATAGGTGGCGCTGCAATTGAGGTTCAAAACTGTTCACGACACGTGCACAATTTCTGAGTAGTACCTAACCTAACCTAACCAAAAGTACTAGGCTTGCATGAATTCCCGATAGTATTTAATCATTATGTTATGCTACTAATAGGATTTGGATAAGTCCGACAGATAGTTTATAATTTGGATTAACACATAGGATACTTTTTATCCCGGTAGTACGTTTCCATGGGATAATCTCCGACTTCCACGCGAGCGAAGCCGCGGGATAAAGCTAGTTTAATAAAGAAAGGCTTCGTAAATTATATTAATTAAGTAATAAACTGATTTTAATTGTTTCTGGCAAACACAATGGCGGCTTTTATAGAGAAATACAATCTTAAACAATATTATTTTTATTGTTACATTGAATCAAAGTTTACGAGCTTTCCTAAGAAACGCGCATATAAGTGCTGTGAACCTCAGTCTGATCAAGAACCCGAATGCGCGGCCGCGTACGCGCAGCAATTTGCGACTCGGCTCAATATCGCCGATTTACGAGGATCCATTTCCAATTTTACGAGCTGACTGACGCGCCCATTTATACGAGAACTCCGATCTTTGGCTGCAACAGTCTAGCTAGAAAGTTGTTGTGCGCAGAAACGGTAGGTCATGTTACATCGGCTGCTCTCAGTCCACACGTTTAGTTCCTATTCGTTGTTACACCACTACTAAGCTGCTCTGACGTTCAGTGAAATTTATACGACTACGAGCAGGCCTCGGGCCCGAGGGTTCTTCTTACGCCAACACAACTTACGCACAACTTTACACTTAAAATTAATTCCTGTCTCTCGTTTAAGAAAATTACTGCAACTATTAACAATTACATTAAGAAAATAATATTCCAGTGTGGTAGCATTCGCTACGCGGACTGTGTGTGTTTTAACGTTGTGCAGTGTTTGCGGAACCGGTATTTAGAGCTTTATGTGGAACCACACGTGGGGGTACATTTCATGCCGCACTTAGTCTAACACATGCAATGCTCTTTCGCGGAAAGCTAGCTGCGTTGTGGTTTTGCGATGAATAATCGCATACAAAACCGTCTCACAATGGCCAATGCGAGTGTTTAAATGCCCTATTAAATCTTACGGCCTGCGTAGGATTCTGTGGGATTCAATTACGCTTTGTGCGCGATGAAAGGCGCCGGAGTTGTACGTGTAAAGTGAGCTGCGAGCCGCGGGAACACATCCCGACACCTCGCCCTCAATGAGCCCTGTCACAAAAGGTGCAAACGAAATAAGAACACGGCACACAACACGTATCGCGCCGGGGGCAGATTGAATAAATGCTAAATTAAATAAGAGCAAATAAAACCGTCCATTAATGAGTAAAAGCGTCTCGGATAATTCGAGTGGCGTGACATTAACGACAAAAGGTTGGCTCGGTCGCCACCGCCACGTCTCGCCCGCTCCCCCGGGTGAAATGCTGACGACATAGATTTGAGCCGGATTATTTGATTGTGTAAGAAATGAGTTTGCTCTTTAATGTATTGTTAGGGATTTACGCATAGTCGCAGCATGTGGAGACGTATAAAGAGCTTATCATTTGATTTGGGTTTTATTGTACGTCTATTGTAATTGTATTAAATCAATGCCTCATGTGGCAAACTCTAATATTATTTGTGTTTATATTGCACACTATTATAAAGTAACTTTTATCACATTACTTTGTATGGGCCACGTTCCCATGAACTCGTATTAGCAGTGTAGTTGACTTTTATTGCGACACATAACTGTCGTGCATTGATATACTTTATTATACGTCTGTTTTGTTACTGAATAACGTGTTGACAGTATGGTGCCATAAACAAATAAAAATATTAACATAATCTTATCACATAATTACAGTCAGAGTGTACGGTATGGGCGTATTAAAATTATTATCGACACTTGCTCCCCGAACGTTCGGAGCAACATAAACAGAACGTTTTCTATTCGGAAACCAATTATCATTTACATATCATAGACGAGGCACCGACACTCGCGGCACGCAGCCGGGGTCAATACATTTACACTTCCACCAGTTTATGATGAGACCTGACTCCACTTACTCTCCATCAACAGTTGGACTACTCAGGAGAAATGTGTTCAAGAATAAGAGGTCTAATTTAGCTGGACGCACCAAGCTAGATTGGTATATAGATGCATATGTGTGGTATGTGAGTACCAAAACAAGACGGCTAACCAAATCGCTTTTGTTAAGATTTTATCTCACCGTTAAATACTTCTAACCATTATAGTACCTATATCGAGCGACTCGTTTAAACCTGCGGCAACCAATTATGCTTGTTACCATTGGGATACTGTGATTTGGGAAGGTGTGGAAGTATCTGGGAAGATTGGACCCAGCTTGTTATTTTATCGAAATTACTTTTAGTTTTATAGTAAGGGTTAGGTATTTCAGATAAGGACAAAGTAAGATTGGTCCCATAAACAAAATCGTTTGAAATAAACGCTGCTACTGCAACAATGTTTGTCAATTTCCATGCAATTTGCAAACTTTTACATGTGCTTTTAGCATCTGAACTTTTTCAGTTCTATTTTCTCGTTTAATTTACTCGTATAAATGTCATTTAAACGGAAACTTTTTATAATATCATTTACTGTGTTGTAAGTTCATAACAGTACCAGGTGTATTGGACTTGTTCGTTCGTTGATAGCCGCTTTACACACTTACCGACTCGAGTGGGTATCAATAAGTAATTAAAGTAACCACTCTGACCACTTAAGACCAAACAAAGCGATTCTATTGGTCATTTTACGCTTGTCCACTACATTTGTTTAGGCGAGAAATGTACGAACCATAACAAGGCGTGACGAATTCATGTATTAAACCGTTCATGTTTCAATTGAATGAGTTTTTACTACGAATTTTATATAGAAATGATTTTTTTTCGGACATTGAAGCGATTCGCGTTATTTGCGATTTATGTCGAAAGTCTGACACGGTAAAGGTATTCTTAAGATTATTATTTATGTTCTTGTATAGAAACCAAATATTTGTAACTAAACGAAATCTCGTTGCTTATATCACTGTACCCATAAATTTGCTATAAGCAGAAGTTTCTCAACATGTTCAGTTTATTAAGAATTACGGTCTAGTTACAACACAACACGTGATAGGTCCGCACTCATTTTCATAATTGTAGTAGCTTTTATGCCGAAAAGAGGTTAATGCAAAGTACATTCGTCTCACGACGTGGCTACATTATTATCTGTTAATTTCAAGATACGTAGTTAAAACAAATAGCTTCGTTGAAATAATAACTGCCTGTGAACATAATTGAAATAAGAATTTGATAATCAAATTAATCTCATGCAGGCAACTTAATTATCGTTGTTGCTTATAACAGCGTATAATTTGCGTCAAAATTGTTTCGCGTCCAATGAAGATCGTTAGTTTGGTGAGTCACAACGGAACACATTATAAGCCAGCACGTGATATTGTTTGGTTTCGTAATAGCAGTACAAAATAACAGGTTGGCTCTTAACGTTAACGAGAGAGATTAACACTCGTATTTATAGTGAAGCTCAACCGCTCCGTCAACATCGCCGACGCTGATTTTGCGAACATCTTTCGTGATCCGTTATGTTTTAACAGTACCGCCTTTTAACAACCAGTCGAAAAAAAGTTAATTTGATATCAAAATTGCGTGGGGAATGTGTCTGTTGGGAAGATTATTTTTATTGTTTTTGAGAACGATTGTTATGATAAAAAAATTGTTAAACATTTCAGTTAAAAGAATTTAATGCAACTTATAACAATGGATTAAATGATTTCCAGCATTATTATTTTTTTATAAAATAAAAAAAGAATAAATATAATTTAATTAATAATAATAATAATGCGCTTAGTGTGTTTACTTATTTTTATTGAATACACAATGTAATTTTAAATATTTGATGAAGTGTTGTATAAAGATCAAGCTCTACAAATACTATGGATACGGTCGAGGCGGGCACCTCGTTGAACTCTTTCGTATGGCGGGCGGCTCAGTGCTCGGTTTTTCCCCTCGCGCCTCTAATGAGATTTAAGTCCAAACATCGAGAACGGTTATGGCGGAACATAACACGCTCTAGGATATTAAAATGAGACAAATTTATTGCCGCTCTCCGATTATACTTTCGATAAACGCGCAGACCGGTGATTATGATATCTAGTGGTTTAATCGTACGATCGATACGGAGTCGCGTTCCGTTCTACACTAAACCAGTACTAATAAAAAGAAACTAGTTACGGGCGGGTCGTATCCGACAGTTTACGTTGGAAAATCAACAAGGTGCTATAGTGTGCCTATAAGTCGGAACCGCGGTGCGTTATCGACTCAATCGGGCTCGAACAATGCATCGAATGTTTCAATATAGCTCCGACAGCATTTTTAACGTTTCATCGGTGCTGTAACAATCGTAAAATAAATTCTCTACGCCTTCTCAGAGCTCTGATTAATGTTGTACACAGCGCGGCGTCTCGTTTTTTATTTTTTTTCACCTGTGTGTTATTCTCTAGCTTAATTTATGAAGGCTGGTGACTGAGAGCGCGACTTGTGTTTGAAACTGCGATTTCTCATTGTTTGTATGCCTAGAAGATCTTTGCTGACACCCGTAACGGACAGTTAAGTATATTCAACACGAAAAAATTGAAGTGTGTAATTACATATTTTGACAAGTAAGCAATTACCATGACATTGCGAATTTCAAAATTATAGTCTTGTATACTGTTGACATGTAAATTAATTTTATGTCACACAGTTTGACATGCATGTGTTGTAGAATTGTTTGCTGTTGTATATGGTGTGGAATTAGTTTTGTTTGAAGTGCGTTGGTCTTTGCTGACCGCAGCATGCATTTGCTCGAGGTCTGCGGCCGCGCAGAGCGTTACCCTCGCCGGGACGGATGGTTGCATCGAGCAAGAAACTACAGACTACGGATATTTTTGGCCTTATTTATGTGCGAATTGCATCAAGAAAGAAACGTCTTTAGACGTATATCATGCTATGTTTGTTTGCTTTGACGACACTAATGCAATGGATATTTTTAAATAAGAAAAACAGATTTTCGATACCTATAAATAATCACATAGTAGGCTATCGCATCATATTTTTCTTTGCAACCAGCGAGAATCGATTTAATAATCGATTTACTATGCTTCTCGTGAGCGATCATTATTCAACGCAGTTGCGATACTCAAATAAGCAATGAATCCAAAACATTATTACCGTATACCGACTTTATGAGGGCATTGATATTCTTTGAAGTAAGGAAAGTAGGTACTATGAGCTACAAACGCAAAAGCTTAGAAAAGTTATAGGTGTGTTTGTGACCCAATCAGCTGAACAAATTTAAAACTACTGGTGTCAATTTTTTTTTTTCGTTAAGCCATATTATTAAGATATTTATGCAAGTACATTTTTACTATTGAAATTCAGCCTGTCTTGCCTGTAGACATTTTTGAAAAATCTGAAAAGAAATACCGAAACTAGCTCAGAGCGAATAGTTTTTCGGACAATATTTAAAAGTAGAATTTTACGACGACAGGAATTTATAGCGACTTTTGGAATGGCCTTTTGGTTTTTCGTGAAAGGGCCATAACAGCTTTGAATTGACCTGTCCCTACGACGGCACGCAAGTGTCACACGTCTTGTATACCTACCTTTCTTAGCAGAGAACAGATGTACACCTACTCATATCAGAAAACAGAAAAATCTTATCGCAAATGGAACCACGGTCAAAGATATTTAATTATCTAATAAATCGAATTCTTTATCACTGACATTAACTTCTCATATGCATTGACATTCGCTGAAACTTGCTTAACGTAGAGTAAAAATATTGCTGGATCTTTATTAGCAAGATTTTATTGCTAATCAATAGATATTGGTTCCAGTTGTGAACAGTTTTCCGCTCAAGATGAATTTATAGCATAAAATATATGTTTCATCCAAAGGAACAAAGGAAACTCAAATATGTCAGTAATATTATAATCCATGCTGTGCCACCGGTAATATTATAATATTTTTGAATAAGCAATGTTTTCGTCAGTATTTCGGAGTTTCTATAGCGCCGATAAAAATATGTCTTTTCTATTTACCGTATAACAATGGCAGAAATAGTTCGTCAAATGAATATAACGATAAGAAAAACTAAATGTAGGTAAGTGTCCTCAAACGTTACCGTTGGTAAATCTAATAGGAAAAACATTAACCCATATCCTATAAGTGGAGAAAAGTGTACATCGTTAACTGTTCCTGTAAGTACTTAATAACTTCATCAAAGTATTTCAGCAGCTCCATCGATAATGATTCCCAACAATAAAAGCAAGGCTTGTGGCTGTAAAACGCTTGTAAATCCAATCGGCGTACAAGGTGTAAACGCGCTATCCTTTTGTTCGAGCGAGGCTTGAAGCGTCGGGCGTCCAGTTGCTTCGTTCGCGCCTGCTTAGGTGTGAGCCAAGGGCTCGTTACCTCAGATTGAAGGGCCGCGGTCGTCGGCCGGATCCCCACTGATCCTGTGGCAAAAAACTTCGCATGCTCACGCCTACCCACTTAGGTACGTATAGCTATGAGTTCTCATTTCTATGGAATGTTGAACAGTCTGCAGTATACGTGTGTGTTGTTATTGATAGCAAAGTTATAGGGTAAATAAGGTTGGTGGTTTGGAAATGTGTGTTGGAAAGTGATTTCCTAATACATTAGATGCTAGTTTGTATTGGATGCCATACAGAGTTAGAATGTGTCCTGTGTGCAATTTTGATTATTTTTAATCCCAAACAAACTAAGAATTTTCATACACACAGATTCTTTGTTTTTATGAACAACTTGTTGATAAATCAAGAAGATGTATACTTACAAAAGATGAATCAATAGTTTATTCTTAATCGGTTATAGTTGCTGTAATTCTGGCTTTAATTACTTCACAGCGCCAACCAGTTGTTATAATAAAAATAAAGAATATTAATTAACCCTTCCATACCTTTTTAGTCATTTTAAAAGTGTTAACAAGCCATTAAGTTTTATTTATTTTGTGTTATATGGTAATTATTGTCATGATCACACAATAAGGTTAATTTATGTGTAAAATGTGCCTAGATCCGCATAAGAAATATATAAAGTATCACTTACAATATTTGGTTGCATGCGTAGGCTTCACTTGATTCTGCACGTTCTCGCTAATTGCTGAGTTTGTCTAATGTGTATATCGGCCTATATTAATAGCATGTGCCTAACAGGTCACCCAGTGTGTGTAGAATACTGAAATTCGTAGGGTAATACGTTAATGTATGTGAGAAACGATCAAGAACTCTTCACTTTTATTTGAATTTGCTGTCTCTTTTAAGGTTATTTGAATTCATATGTGTTCGAATTCAAATTAATTTGATTTCAATTAAAGTGTCATTTAATAGAATTAACAGATACTTGTTACATTCAACTTTTTCTTTTAGTAAGTATAATCATTTCAAAAGTATTTTCATAAAAACCATCACGTTTGCTATTTTTAGCTGATGTAAAATTCTTTACTGCAACTTCTCAATATGGTCACATTGGACATTCTAATTAAAATAAATTAATCTGGATTTCAAAAAGGAATCGTATCCATTTATATGCAAATTTTAAGCATGGGGTGAGGCCCCTTAAGGTGCAAATGAAATTAGGTTGAACAATATCTGTTGTCATCAACAATAATACATGGATATTGTTTTAATAATATTGTTAAATGCACTTTTTTGGTTTCAAACTATCAAGTATTTAATAGGAATTTTTGTGTCCTTCAAAAATACATAATTAAGGCATGTGTCAGACATAGAGTTAGGTAATAAAGTTGAAAATAATGTTATGTAAAAGTGACACTTAATTTGAGATTTACTTTATTCATGTGGGTGTCATTATTACTAAAACATGAAGCAGTTGTTTCTGAATAGTATGAATACTGTAATGTTTTGTAGTACCTACATACTTCTGATTCAAAATGATTTAGATCAATATTTGTCTTATAGGATATTATGTTTAAATTGTTTTGTTTCTATGTAAAATGGCCTATACCAGAAAAACATAATGTATAATATACGTAACGAATGTTTGAATGTTTATGTTATTACTGTGATAAGGGCGTGGGTAATGTCTTTCTAATGAAAGTAAAAAGAAACTTGTTATGATTGAATTGTATTTTATTTTTCATTTATATTTTTTTCCAATTTTACGCTTTTCGATTATGTGTTTTCCACAATAAATATTCTTTTAGTTCAGACTAAAATACAAAATATACATTAATGTGATATAAAATGAATGCTAACTATATCTAATTTTATCACAGATTGCGGCAATATTGCCATTTTAGTAGTAGTCGGCAAGTTTTGCCCAACAAACACAGCCTAAATAGGCCTAACTCATACAACTATTTATTTATACATCGATTTAGTTAAGCTCAGATCACATAATATGACAGACATTGTGATTACAACAAAGTTGTTACAACAGACCTTTTAATACCTAACATTCTTATGAGATTATTTCTTGTAAGCTTATTCTTTAAACATCTATAAAATCAGGCTTATTTACACTACTATGACTACAAGTATTTTTAATTATGTACAGTTCATAAACGCTAACCGACTAGCCATCACAAATTTAAAACAAAACGGTCACTTCTATTAATGTCTTTGTACACACCATTCGTATATTTATGAAATCACTATGTTCACTAGAGAAAGTCACAATTGAACAGTTCACTTACACTTTACACATGGACGGACATGGTGCGAGGAGACGCACGCGGTGGCACTTGGTGAGAGGTATGGGTAGGGTGTGGGGGGAGCACGGGGTGCGCACCGTGCACCGGTGGCTGCGGCAGCATGCCCAGGTGGTTCCTGGCATGGTGGTGCCGGTGCATGGGAAGGCCGCCGCTCACCACTGGGCTCGGCACTCCGCGACATCGCTGGTTATTGCGCACATCAGGCAACGCAAACTTTAGTTTTTCCCAAAAAAGTCGATCTTCCGCGTGAAGACACTTATTTGTTTTCAAATACAGTCTTATATCAGGATCTAAATCCTTTTGTGGCACTTGACCTAATAACACTACAATCAGTCTTTTTCGCCGGTCTCTTAGCACTTGATGGAGAGCCGATTTTAGCTCGTACCTCACCCACTCACATCTTAGAAAGTTTTCACTGAGCACCATGATTGTACGACGCGAAGATTCAACAGCTTGTCTTATCTTCTCTGTCACGTGGGCGGATAAGTCGCGGTAATGTAGGCAAAGTTTGTAAGATGGGTCACCGCGCTCCAACATGGATGCAAGTTCCTCAGTAACCCATACCTCATCTTTGGAACTGTAGCACAAAAATGCGTCGTACATCTTCTCCGAGTCTTCTCTATCACTGGCTCGATAAAATAGTCTTACACCGAATTTTGAATGAAACCATACTCTCATTTCTTGTCTGAATATGAAAATAATCATGCTCACTAGCGACACAAATAGGAAACATCCTAGAGTGGCAACCAGGAGTGGTATGTAGTCTTGAACTTCTTCGTTGGTAATTATTGTCCTGGTAGCAGTCAAATTTCCATTAATACTATTGTTAATGCTTGGCAATCCGGTACACATAGTTCCATTTTCACTTGCAATTTTAAATCCAGTTTCTGGGTCGCTGTACATGCTTTCGTTATAAACCGTTAGTTCTGTCGTATTTCCTTTCGAGTAGATGCATTTAATGTCCGTCAGATCTGTTATTGAGTTCACTCTCTTCGTCCACTCGCGAAACATTTCAGTGTATTCGCAGTCACACGACCACGGATTAAACGAAAGTGTAATTTCCGTTATCGCAGGATTGATTTGCCACACTGTCAACGTAATGAGTCTATTATGATGCAGGTGTAACACTTTGAGACGTGCCATATGATTGAACATCTCTTTCCCTATACGCTTGATCTTGTTATTATTTATGTGTAGTTCTTGTAAGTTGTCCAACCCATCAAATTCCTGTCCTTCGACGACTGAAATGCTGTTGTAATCCAAATGTAGTATTTCTAATTCTTTTAATCCATTAAATGTTCTGTTGTGAACTGTCTCAATATTTGATGCATTTAAAAACAGAATCTTCAACTTCTTACGGCCTATAAAAGCGTGGCTTGGTAAAACTTTGATATCATTACCATCAAGGTATAGTTCTGTGGCTTCCATTGGTATTTTTTCCGGCAACATATTCACATAAGCAGAGTTAGCACAATCGACGACATTTGCAGACCAAGACGGGTCATGGTAACAAGTGCAGTTGTTAGGGCAAGTCATTTCACAGTCGCAGGCATCAAAATCACAGCAATGGCATAGTGCGTGACAGTGAGATTCATATTTACACAGAAACTGGTGAGGCGCTGCTTCAATCAAAGCCACTTGAGCATTTCCACGACTATACAACAGCTTGCAGTTAATGCTATCTAAATCCATCAACTTTGGCTGTGTTCTAGCTCTGTTTCCAGTGTTTATTTTTTGTAGCCAATCCATTGTGCAATCACATTCCAACGGGTTACCACCTATGAAAAATTCTGGCACAGTTTTATCCTGTGGCACGGCAGATATTCTCAAAGAATTTGGGTCCAAACTTGTTATTTTATTCCCATACAAATCAACTCGTGTTAAATTTGGTTTTTTGAAAAACGTGTAAGATTGCACTTTAGATATTAGATTGTCATTCAAATACAACATTTCCACAGAATTTGGTATTGCACTTCCAGTTATTTCTGTTAACTTATTAGAACTTGCGTCGAAAGTACTGAGCGATAGTTGCGATTCAATCTCAAAGTAATTTCCAAGTTCAGCTATCCTGTTAGCGTGAATATCCAGCCACTGCAATCCAGTTGGGATCATTGCATAGTCGAACCATTCCAATCGGTTATCAGAAATGTTCAACCACACCAAATTAGGCAATTTCGCGAAAAGTCCACCGATGTCTGTCAAGTAATTTCCATCTAGTCGTATTGCTTGCAAATTGACGTTTGCATCGAATGCACCGGCTTCAATTTTGTGAATTTTATTTCTTGATAAATTCAAAATTTTCAGGGAAGTCATTTTGTCGAACACGCCTTTGCTGATATTGCCAATATTATTTTCGGTTAATCGGAGACCGTACATTTGTTCCATTGTCATGAATGACGCATTTTCGATGCTTACAATAAGATTTTCTCCCAAATCAAGGGTTTTCAACTGGGGTATCTCTTTCAATGCGAGTGGAACTTCATCGAGCCGGTTTCCGTTGATGTGCAAATCTTGCAACGAAGAACAATTCCTTAATGCATGTGGATGTATTTTGGATATGCGATTACTGTCTATAGACAAAACAGATAGCACTTGCAAGCCCATAAAAGAATAGCTCTCTATATTGGTAAGTCTATTGTTTGATAATGTTAATGTGTGCAGATTGCTTAGCGAGCTGAATACATTTTCTGGAATGTGTTCAATAAAATTGTCCTGCATTTTTAATATTTGCAGGTTATGTAAATCTCTGAATAATGCTATTTCCATCTTTGACACCCGATTGTGTGAGAAGTCCAAGTACACCAGCCTTTTCAGACCAGAGAAAGTGGATGTATTAATCCAGTCTGATGTTAATTCGTTGAATGATAAATCTAACACTAAAAGTTGAGTTAGATCGCTAAATAATCCAGGAGCAAGTACTGTTATAGTGTTATTGTTAAGGTATATTTCTTTCAATTCTTTTGTATCGCTGAATAGTTCAGGAGGCAAACTGGTAAGCTGATTGTCCGAGAATCTTACTGTCGTCAATGAGATAAGACCTTCTAAAGCTCTGTCAGCGATTGAATTCAGTCCATTGCCTTGGAAATATAATTTTTGCAGTCTTCTTAATCCTGATAGAAGATTTGGTGGCATGGTGTCGATAACATTTCGGGAAAGATCCAAAACGAGTAGGTTGTCTCCGCATTTCTCCGTCGGATGTCGATGTGCTGAAGAGAATTGAAAATGACTAATGTCTCTCATTCTGTTACCAGTCATATTCAAATATTCTAGGTTTCTCAATGTACACAATGCACCTTCTGGGAACACTAACATGTTGTTCTCACTCAAATCCAATCGTTCTAAGTTTTGTACGTCTCTTGAAAAAGCGCTGGGAGTTATTTCAAGTGACATTGTGGACCAGTCTGTATTGTGTGTTCTTATCGTCAGATTTCTTAATTCACGTAAACCTGTGAACGCGCTATCGGAAAGGTTTCCGATCTTGCAATACTCAATAGTAAGCTCGCGCAGTTCAATCAACTGGCGAAAACTACCAGCAGCGAGACTGCTTTGGAAGAAAAGCGCGTCGCTGCATTCGAGCCGCAGCCTGACGGTCGGATGCGGTTGAATTGCACTGAAGTTTGTGTTCTCCAACTCGCTGTTAATAGTTCTTAACCTACACTGTAACGCAACTCCTGAGCCATCGTAATCCGTCATCCACCCGCATTCATCGGGAGCCTGGTAACGTGTTCCCGCAGATAAAGATGCACCCCTAACAGTTATAGCGGTGCTTAGCACCAACAAGGCGCACGTAAACCGTGTGAGGAACATTGTTTTGTTTCACTGTTATCACTTTATATTACATAGTTTTATTTATCATCGTTTCACTATAATTCCACTTCAACATCGCATCATCAGCGCACTAGTTCATTTTATTTCGCCTCGCAGTCGAGTACTTCACTAGTCGAACCGGCCACTTAACTCGTTTCTCGCGAGAACACTAATTGGATGGGATCGTGCGTCCGCAACCAACTGAGTCGTGGTGCACGTGACGCGAGCGACCACGCAGAGGTCTGGGGTGGAACTGAGTCGCAGTCGAACCTGCGGTGCGCTCGCGCACAAGGCCGCGCCGGTTCACGCGTTCCAACAGGTAAATTCACGCCTAGAGCTAGAACGTATTAAGCGCCTTCAAGATTGTTTCGCGTTTGGCTCTATCGGTTTTACCACAAAGCTTGTCAGAAAAATACACTGAACGCACACAGATACGTATGGGGCACACCACCATAGATCGAAACCGCTTTTTGTGGTGTTGGAGCAAGCTTTGATATGGTGTGTGTGAGCAGGACAGAGGGATGGTAGCGGGGTAAGGCGCGCATAGTTTGGTGGGGGCTCGAGGCAGCTGGCCAGGTAGTGCGCGGGCGCACTGCCACAGTCGCTGCTTGTTAACACTCCCGTTGATAGAATTGTATTGCAGACATTTGATGACTGTTGACATTTTGTTTACTCACTATCGCTAATGAAATTAATGGTAGGTATTAATTATTTATTGTGCTAACATCAGTCTCTTTTAAATATCCTTACAATGTTTCGTGTTAATATAGCGAATTATCTGGGTTTGTTAAATTGGATTAAAATATTAAAACTAAAATTGTTTTAACTCTATGAAAGCTTTTGTAACAGATCTTATTAGATTTTTACAATACAAGCTTTTTCATAATTGTATTGCATTGTTTGGCACTAATAGCATTAAGTTTAAAACTACATTTTATTTAGACTTTTTGACTTATATATAAAATTTTAAAAGTGTCACATATTGATCATAAATAATAAATTTCAACAAAAATGTTTCTGTTCAGAAATACTTCTTTGAGCTAAAATGTTGAATTTGTTCCTATCTCGCCTAAGGGACTAAAATGTCTTGCAAAAGCTTCTGAACTATGTAATTATATTGAAATGCGCAAAAACGGTAGGAAATACCATTGATTTAATTTTATATAAAATGTTTCCTGCGTTCAGCACGCGAGAACTTTGATTCGTTTGCATATTCGTTGTCGAGCGAAATTGCTCTTTCCAGGTAACCTCATCCTAATCACCCTTTAATTCAGTTAAACGATTTTGATATAATTTCCGCCGTTGAGCCCCAAACCTCTCATCAAATTAAACATCTGCACATTATGCATTTAATGTAGCCGCCAATTTGTTCGACGCCGTTTGATTTAACAAATTGTGTCGGGCCTAATGTTAGATCACTTTCATGATTTATACCAATAACCTAAACGTTTTTATTCCTTACGTATTATTTATGAGTTCGCTTTCTTATTTTTCTCGTATTGGAATATCTGTGCCATTAAGTAACAATAAAATACCACTCGAAATTGTATGGTGTGGCCATAGAAGTAGGCACGACGCATCTGTTTCTATTGTGTCCGCTTGGTTGCTAATTGTCGGGCTCATTCACACCTGCCGTGGTGCAAAATATTTAACGAACGTGCCCTGAATTTTCTTTATCATCTATCAAGTAAATCACTGGAACAACAATAGCACCGATAGCTTCAAAAATTAACACTTTGTTATTGCTTCCAAAATAGTATTGAAGGAGGTATATAAGTAGATATTGCTCTACCAACTGAAAATTTTATTCTAAAGAAATGGAAATGTATTCGTGGTCTAGTTCACGATAAATATCCTACTTAATGTCGTGTAATAAATGGTCATGATCATAATTTTATTTGGTGTCGGGATGATAGGAGGACGTGGCGTGTCCGTCGCGCGGTATATTTATGCGAGGTGTTGTGGCCCGATCCCGAGGCGCCTGCTATATCTCAATTGCAATAAATTATCTCCTTTGACACGCGAGAAGCGGAAAATTTGCAATCGCACCAGTCGGGACCATAGAATTCGCGTCTCACCTCCTTTATGTAAACAGCGTAAATGGCTTTGTAATAGGAATCGCGTCCGTCCCACTATGACACCGCCTCGATAATTCACACCGAGTCCCACGGGTAGTTTGTCCAGATCGCGCCTAGAGACATTCACCACAAAAGGCCAGCGGGAGATCTCTCCTTCGACTTTTTGTCATAAGTGGCGAGGCGTTTCTTGTCCTATGTTTATAAAAGAACAGATTGGCGGTAAATCGTTGGTTATTGTGGCGCTATTTAATGTATATTTCGAGGGTCGCCATAACAAAATTTCTGTATTCAATTTACCGTGCTTCACGTCGACAAGCAACTGCCCGGGTGTTGGATTGTTCGCGTGGGCACATCATGATTTTGATGTGGGTTACTAGCTTATGAATCACCTGGAATATTCAAAACTAAATTCAATTTAGTAGGGCATCAAGAACAGTTATATTTAAACTGATTAATATCTTGTAAGTAAATACATTAAGGCTACCACATTTTTACAAAAATACATCCGCTAGTTTTTCGTAACCCTTTATAAAATATGGAAGTGTAATACATAAAAGTGACTTCCATGATTAAGGTCGAACATCCTCCGTAACATGTACTGGTCGTCGACTTTATTTCGTTTTATCGGCCGAGTTCATCGGTGTGTAAAATCATTTCGTAGTGGATTTCCATTATGTTATTAATTTTTGTAATTTCGGTGCCTAATCTCCGGCGACAGGTCAGATACCGGCGCGACACTTATCTTGGTGTCGGCGGACACATATAATCCATTAAGTCGTCATTTCCACGCGGTTGATCATTCCTCAACCACGCGTCAAACCCGCCCCCAGACCGACGGCGACGCACAACGTATTGTTCGCTACCGCTTTATCTCACCTCCGATGCACCAAGGACCTTTTTGAATTAGCCCCATCAAATACATAATAGACCTTAAAACAATAGCCACAGCCTTTATAACCCTTCGCCTCTGGGTTCATCGAGACTTTATCCTTGTCGACTAATGGACTAGTTTGTTATCTAATCGGGTACACGGCGGACCTATTAATAATTTCCCACATAATTTTCTAATTAACGTCCTGTCTGGCGTACGGTCGGGGCCTCTGGATACACGAAAACGGAAATGACGTAGAATTAGGGTTAAGTACTCAGAGTATTTAACAAAGTAATTTATTTGTGTACACTTCGAGGAGTTAGTAAGCCTATAAACATTAAAGACTAATGACATTTGTTTTTGTTTCAGGTAATCAACATTAGCGATTTATTTAAAGATTCTGAGTTGCGAGGTAAGCAAAAACAAATAGTGTCCACAAAATAATTTCACAACGATACGAAAGATCGCAATACAGATAATATATTAACTGCAGGTGATTTGTAAAACGATTCGCGGCCATACTTAATCCTATTTACGAATAATGTAGAAAATAAAACTTAATGCGCACATTAAACATTAGGAGTGTTATGTTACCTGGTGTTAACCCCTGACGGGTTAAATTGTAGCGTGTAAATTGAAGAGATTTTACACGTGAACGGAACCCTTAGTAGTGCGTCAGATCGCGACACGGGCAATTTGGCGCGCGAGAGAGCCAACGCGGGTTTATTTGTTCACTACGGCACCTGGCGACTCAGGACCCACGGGGCGCAGAACATAAGTGTCGTGGAGTCGCATCAGATTTATTACACTACACATATTACAAATCAGGATCGACTCTATCTAAAACCGATACTTTATGTTGGCGATACTTCAGTTTCATCTTTATGCCTCGTTGAATTTTATATCGCATTTATCGCAATATAGGACCTGCTTGCAATTATTATTTTGAAAGTTTCACTTAGTGGCGGGATCTGAAAACACTGACGGTATTATAAGTTGCAGGATTTTGACGGGAATAAAATCCTCATTTGTTAATTTGAACTTAATGCACCAAGTTCAATTCGTTCAACACATTCCAAAACTTTTCCGCACATAAAAATATAGCATCAACATGAAGAATGCGCTCGCGCCAGCCAGTCCACTCATCATCCTTATTGTGCTGCTTCAGAGACGCACGACGTGCCATCGAATGGGACCGGTTAGATTACGCATTGTCGTGGCACAATTAGAAACTGTTGCGGAACCATTCGCTCACTTTGTTATTTGCAAACAATCGCCGGCGACATCTGCGCCCCTCTCTATCGTCTCTCTATGCCGTGTCACCACTGAGTAATGGTGAACGCCGAGCATCTGCTAATTGCGACCCATTCAATTAGGCCGGGTTCGAAGCAGATATATTATACATTAGATAAATGTTTGTTACAATTCAGTGAAATCTATCTACAACAATGTTTAAGAAAACTTAAACCGGTTCTGAAATTTGTTAATGCAGTCTGTATTTTCAGAGATGCACTGTTGGTTTTGGCAACTTATAATGATCTAACATAACTGTAACTGGACCTAAAATGACTAATTATTAAATTACTGACATAGTTTAAGTATTAAATTACGGACGCTACAAATCTTTACATTCTTGTACATCATGATCGGTAACAAAGTTCCGATATGTTACCATTGTCTACAATGAAAGGTTAGCTGTAGCTATAGACGCTGACTAATGATTTTTTTTTTTTTTTTTTTTTTTTTTTTTTTTTTTTTTTTTTTTTTTGGTGATTGATGAATGATTGAATGACTCATTGATAAAGTGACATTCATCGGTTATCGGCATGTGATACGGGCTTCACTATTCTATTGTCTAAAAGAAAGCTTAGACAAAAGCTGTGACTGTCGTATCGTATCCTATGGCAATCTTTTATCTCCTTATGCTTTACAATTTACTTTTTTCATATTGATTGTCTTGAGTACGGTAGTTCGTAGGTATTCATTTCTTATGCAAACTGATTTACTCACCATACTTAAATTTGATAAATGTGGGCCACGTTCGTTGCCAATATCGCAACGTTCCGGTGATACAATTAAAAGGTGTGACAAAAGTTTTTATGTCGCATTCGTAATAAATACTGGGCATGCGTGACATCCCCCGCTGAGAAATACGTGCTTCTACTAAGAAAAATGTTAGTAGGCATCTTAGAAATTTCAATTGTAACATTTGTTGTGTTCGCACAACCTTTCCAATTTGTTCGACTCGTGTGCCGCCAATGAACGTCTCTAGATATCATCGGCATACCGGCCGCTATGTTGACTCATGTGATTAAATTCTTCGCTTGGATATACGGCGAGCATGTTGTACACCTGAGTTTTTTTGCAAGCCTCGCTAAAACATCTATTTATATTTACGTTTGATTGAATTTATGCTTTATTTTATCTTTCTGTGCATCTTAATATTATGATATTCAAATAATAAATTTTCAAGCACAGATACACACAGACAGATAATTATAGCAAAATTTAAGAGTAAATTATACGGAATTCATTAAAATGAAAGCGGTGAATAAAAATCTGATTGTAAAAAACTCATTTCACTATCAATTTTATGTGCCATTTATTCAAAAAACACGCAAATGACATTATTATTTAAATGAATGCAAACGAGGTGTTTGAGTTTGGTGTTTGATATAGTTATTTATGGCGTATAAACAGAACGGTGACAAATTCTGCAGCGTAGTGCCAGGAAGGGACTGTCGCGCCTACTCCTTCCACAAACACAATAAATATCAACTGTACAAGGGACACAATGATGCAAACGCCGTAACTTGGGAGATTAATATAATATTTTTGCGCCCGTACACAAGCGGACCGTTGCCGTTGGCCTAATGAAATATGGCAACATGTTCCTTCATTCCTGATAAAACCTCCGGTGTCGGAGTTTTATTGCGACTCGAGTACGATAATTCAAGTTGGCCAGGCAGTGAAATAATTTACATGGTGGTCCCTTTATTTTTTAAGGTCCGGCTACCGCATTTTTACCATACGCCTGCGACATGGACTGGCCTTTCGGCATAGCCAATGAATCCATGTCTTTGCACACATGCGATTTAGTTATCGTCACAAAAATATCTTATCGATTTAAATAAACAGCTGTAGGTATTATTATTTTATTCCACCTTTACATTTTTATCTTTTATGTTGCAGTATTTTTATCTACGCTCTTAATCATTCATTGGACTTGTAGTCAATCTTTACCTATAAATATTGAACGAAGACCATGCAGCAAAAGAACAAAACTCTTAAACGTTTGGAATCTGATTGGGCACATTATAATTGTCATAAATTCTAAATCAACACTAAAGGATTTCCAAATTCACTGTGTGAGCACCAAGTTTTGTAAACCTTTTTATAAAAAGTAACAATAGCTTAATCACTTTTATTAACTTGGGTGTAAAAAGTGCACAATTCGTACACCAAACTCAAAAGCATTGTGATATTAACTCTCTATTAAATATTTTCCGCGTTGCTGCGGACTAATCTTTATCCCACAATGGGGTAATAAAAATACCTGAATAAAAAAGTCGGTGAAGCGTAATACATCGTCGGCAGCGGGCTTCCGTCGATGAACCTAGATTGAACTTATTTATGGTTGAGCTGAATACCTGAATAGTGACTTTATGCTAATCATATACTCGCAAAACTTTGCAGGCTAGTATAAGCTTTATAGCGCTTCCCAGCATGTTGTCGGAGCTTTTCTCAAATAAACAGGTACTTATAATAGTTATTCGTTTTAACCTACATTCTTTATTCTAAAACTTTCGGACTTTAACGCAGTGTGAAAATCAGGAAACTGCAATTTTTTTCAAACCTTGTTTTTATGTAAAGTTTTCTGCAAAATTCTGCTCCTCAATAACGCTAAGAGATATGGCGTTATATTTATGAATGTAAAGGCCACGATGTCCGCATGATACTTTAAACGATGTTTGACCCTATTTAGGGCTGAGGTTGAAAATCTTTTCTTAGCTAAACCTAGCCAAAATTAAACACAAATGTCCGAGATTTTAAAAGAATTCCAAAATTTAAGTTTTGCATCTGCAAAAACTGTCGAATTTAATAAAAGTACATTGTAATTTTTTTGTCACGGATCCCTAAAAAATCACCAAATTGAATGAGCTATTCAATCCACGGTGCTCGGATCACGTGTCAATCATTGCTTGCACAAGCCGCAATGGATCGTGTTATTCTATTTAAACGTTTTGTTATTCATTGCCTCTATCGAAACTCCCCGCTTTTGGGTGATTCACAATGACCCGACCCCATATTGTGCATGATCCCTACTAATAATAAATGCTTATTAAGTACTCGCTTTGCATAGATTTAAAAAAATTGAAAAATAAAAAGGAAGCGTTTAAACATTTTGTTTTTTTTTAGACCTAAGATAATAATATTCGGGATCGGTTTTTTAGTTAGTTAGTACGATTGGTTCACAGTCCATAATATTTTATCTTGCCGTTAAGGCTCCCGCAGACAGGCATGTCGCGACTCTTGTATAACAATTTCTTTGAAAACTTCATGAAAATTGTTCTAACAGTGTCACGTCGCGTCGCGCCTGTCAGCAGAAGCCGTTATGTTATGTTATTGCTACAGTGACCATAGTAACTTATGGTAGAAAATTGTTCATGTACTCCAGTAGATACTAGTAGGTACGTATATATATAGTATATATAGTAGGTGTATATATGTATATTTTTATCATGTACCTACCACCTATGTTAACATTGTGGAACGCAAATAAATATATTGAGTATTGAGTATTGAGGTAAGGTAAGGGAGTTTTGATCCATAAAATAAAACAAATCGTATACGAAATGTCTCGTAGAGAAATAGCTTTGGCTAACTTATAGAATGATACAATACGGGAATCCAAGTTATACATATTATTATGTTGGAAATGCGTTACTGAGTTGACTAATCGGGACGCCAGCGCCGCTTAGCGGCGCTTTACAGAGTCTACAACATAACGCTCGGACCGGCCGGAGCTATGCAGGAGTTCATGGGTGGCGATTAAGGAGTGAAGACGTTTAGAAACTATCGCGTATTCCGAGTAGTTGTGGCGTGTACCTACACTGTGTAAATTGCTAGTGTGATTAATTTGATAGTAAATTATATTTTGATCTGAACTGTAAACGGTTTTTCTATTGCGCAATAACCAACACTACCCATAGTACGCCTACAGTAGTTAAAATATGGTTGATAATCACGAAAGAGACACCTACCCTCCTCCGTTACATATTTATATAACAAGAAAAATGATTCTGAACTTACCAATGATTGTCTATTCCTTTCGTAACAAGGGTAACTGGGTTGTAATACAAGCGGGAAAGGGGTAAAAAACTAGTGTATTGTTACATCAATTTACTTACATACAGAGGTTCCCTCCGGCCCATACGCGTTGGGCGCGTATTGTGTTACCCATGCTACACGCATTCTTTGAAACCTGAGCTACGAGATGGGATTCTTTTGTTGTGACTCTATTTGAATATTACTTTAATATGATGGGTTCTTGCTGTTAATAATAGCTGGGTAGGGAGACCCAGTAATGGGTGGTTATGGGGCGCGCTGTTTCATGTTTTATACGGCTAATAAGTAAGTACTTACATCAGAATGCAATAAGTTGATTTGGTTTTGCGTGATTTGTTAGTGAAACTGTTATATTAGATGCCATTTTGATATAACTTTGAAACAAGTTTTGTTCTACGTGTAGGTTCGTAATTGTAAAGGTGTTCAATGGTGCCCTGAAATTCATACACTTACCCAGTTCTGTTTAAGTGTTTTGAACCGGGCAAGGGCATAACTGTTATAAAATGCAACTGCAAGCAATGAGGTAACACGTAAACCTATTGTTTAAAAACGTTTAAACCCAGAAATACTACAATTGAACGCTCAAAAGTTTGGCTCGTGGATAAAGAATAGCTAAATAAGCTTAGAACTAAAAAACAGCGATCCTTTTGTTTTAATACTAGGAATCATCTATTTACTTTAATAATACGGATTTAAAAACGTTCGCGGAATAATAGCAGCTGAGCACTGAGCGCGTGCCAATATCTCAGTATATTGTCAGTTCTGTGTAAATCCCTTGTAAGACGATTGTAAAACAATGGTTATAAAGTATCCCAGCTCCGGGCCGCGACTGCAGGCGTGATACGAAAGCGTTAACAGAATTCATAAATTTTGGACAACAAAGGAATCGAGACACCGTTTAAGGTCCACACGCAGATTCGGCCGCATTATATTAGTGATATGGTAATGTGATTGTTCGCGATAAATTAAACTGGCGAGTCCCGCGGCCGGGTCGCTCACAGCGGGACTTCGCGACGCCCGCGCATCGTTTTCGTATATTCGCGAACTTGAGGTGAAGAACCTCACAATTTTTGACAATAATGCTCACACTTTTATATCGAGGGACAATGCTAAATGCTACCCTGGCTGCCACCCAAATGCTTCGGATTTCTTTCTGCCTAACCGAGTTTTGTTTGAATTATGAGTTATCAAAGGGAAATTCAAATATTCTACTTAATCAGGCGTTCAATAAGATCACATCCTCAATATAGTCCAGCATGGATTCCTAGAACTCTCCCAAGAAAAGTTTAGCTATAAAATCCCGTGTTGCAGAACAAATTAGTACCTACCCAGTTAGTTTTGTATGTAAGAAAATCATATCTAATCAGTTTGAAAACAAAATGCCGTGCATACGATGACCAAATCTGTTACCACCCTAGTTCTATAGCAGCCGAGCGCTGCAAGCAGAAATAGTCCTTACGGTGTATAGTTATGAAATTCTTTGATAGTACTTGAATGTAGACCAAAAACTAGTAGGTAATAACGTGTGTTGCCTTCATTGATGTTCTGACGATCTGAAATTGTCAGCAGTGCATCCTGCGATAGACATAAGCAGAAAACTGAGAGAACAATAAAATACCATATTATTCTGTGCAAATAACACAACTTCTACCATTAAAACCGTAACAGGTTATCATAATACGTACTTATGGCATTTACCATATTACATCTATACATACAGACATATACAGTACAGGGTGTTCGGTAGACGGTTGAACATACGAAAATGGCTGATCCGTGGGGCCGTCTGCTACGTGTTTAGGCCCAATAACACCCAGGCTACAAGGATTATTTTTTTTTGAATGTCGTCGTTGCTCAAACTTCAAACGTCAATAATTTCATTTCAAAATAACAAAACTGGCAACATTTTATTTACATCTAAAGTAACTGTAGAATCTTATAAAATTCGTATTTGACGCAGATGATTGCTAGAAAATTAAATATGAGCCCTTAGGGCCTGTACACACCACGTTTTTAAAACGCGCCGTCGACGCGAGTTTTAGAAACGCGCGTCAACGGCGCGCTTTTATCCTATAGACAGGTGTGCAAAGGTATACAGGCTGCGTCTGACTTGCGTGCGTATCGCGTCTGAATCGCTACAAACGCGCGTCGACGGCGCGTTTAAAAAACGTGGTGTGCACAGGCCCTTAAACTACAAAAAAATCAAAAATAAATACCGAAGGCCCGACTTTGAACTGCGTTAAAAAAAACTAACAGTGATAGAGCTGTTCTAATTTTAGGAAATATCTTTGGTTCATGCCTGATGTAACGGTATGCACAATTTCTTATAAAACAACTAGAACAATTCGCCAATTTTAACTGCCTGGGACTTTTTTCACGGAAAGCATTGCGAAGGACATTTGCGAAAAGTGAAATTAATTAATATACAAACCAATTATTTTTTTACATGTTAGATTCCACAATTATTCTAGAAAAATATAAAAATAAATGTTGCCAGTTTTGTTATTTTTTTATGAAATTATTGACGTTTGAAGTTTGAGCAACAACGAATTTCGTTTAAATTTAAAAAATCTTTAAAAAAAATCCGTGTGGCTTGGATCTTGTTATTGGGCCTAAACACGTAGCAGACTCGTATGTTTAATGGTCTGCCGGCCACTCTGTGTATAAATAAATAAAATTGAAGTGTCTGTTTGTTATGTCAAAATAATAGTTGTTTACTAAATGTATATGAAAGTATATACGGTACCAAGTTATAAAAAAAAATTAAAAAAACTGTGTCAGTCTGTTTGTTCCGGCAAATTTCCGAAATGGCTGGACCGACTTTTCGGGATTTTTCTTTCACTAGCAGATACCTGATGCTATAAGGAGTAACTTAATTTACTTTTATTTTAAATAACGGTAGGGTCCCCGCGGGCAGCAGCTTATAAAATATAATAAATTCGTTCATAAAATCACATCACTTATAAGGAAGATACGAAGGAGTACAGAAAAAAATAATGTTATAAAAAGCGCAATAAAAATATTTATGCCAGGCAAAACCCAACATTTTCTGGCGTGGGATGATGACATTTCTGCTTACAATCGAGAATACCGGAACCTTGCCAGTATGTTTTGAAATATAATTGAAAATTATAGCGTTCATGAAATAAACTGTCAACTTCGGCGAACTGTCGACACGAAGTTCGTGTCCTGTCGCCTCCTTTAATTGGCCACGTTCATTGTTCTAACCTATCCCTTTTAGAGACCGAGTGATTGTCGCCATACCCAGAATTCCTTATTTTGAACGATCGTCTATCTCGTTGCTCAGCGTTTGTAATTCTGTCCCTAGTGTGTCTAACAAATTACTTACTTTAGATGGCCAGTGAGCTAGGCGATGTCGACAAACTTTTTATAGGTTAGTTCGCTGTATGGACCTTTACTGCTCCCGAACTCCTCTAAATTGGGTGAGAAATGCTCGGTTTGACGGCCGCTTTGCATATCTCAGCGATAAATTTCTAGGTGCTGCACCTACGCGGTACGGACATCGCGCTGGTTCCTCGAGCATTTTACATAGTTAGCCACTTTATTAGCTAAATAATACCGTCTTCTGTCAACTTGAGAATTTATTTTGCCCCTCATTTCATTACTTGGCTTGTTTTTATAAGCACTTGTATCCTTCTAAAAGATCTCCTATCACAAATTTTGTGGCCCGAATTGCGACTGGGCCCATTTATATAAATTACGGGTTAATTAACTGCTTTGTTGTTGGTCGAGCGCGTGAATTCGTTGAAACGACGCAGTTTGAGGGAATAAAGTCAGATGTTAACAATAAAATATTATCCTCTTTTATTTGGAACTATTTATCTCGTATTCAATTTATATCTCTTTATTAACAGAGAGTGTATCTTTTACGAGATTGTTGTAATAATTGGTAAGAAATACTGCTGGTTTTATATCCTCATGTCTCTCTGTAATAGTGAATACCTCGTGTCCTCCTAAAGAATTCAGTGTAAGTACGGATCGAGTGCAAATCCGTTTAAACCTTAGCGAAGAATTGCATCTCGCGCTAGGGCACTTAACTTTATTGTTTTATGGCGCGATAATAATATTGGCGTGGCAAAGCCCTACACAGGACGGCGCGCGTCCGATTGTTTCTCACACAGATCGATTTACTGTTACCTATCGATCGAAAGTTTTCAGTCTATCGTTATTACGTATTTCCAGGAATTTAACTACATCTCCTCTCTCCAGGGGATAAAACACTGTTCGAAATTACAAGTCTTATTTGGAGAGATACAAATAAACGAAAAGGAAAACAAAAAATTTATGACATACTCGCTTTGGTTATCGCCAATTTGTGTCAACTGAAGCGTTCGTTTAATATTAATAAAACTGCTAGCCCCTCAACCCTCGGCGTGCTTTTACGGTCGGCTTGATGGCGACTTATTTGAATAAATATTTTCGAGTGTAGTCGAGTCGGAGACTTCTTTAAATTTATTTATTTCGTAATTTTTTTCAATAGTACGCAGTATAAACAGGATAGCGCGTTTGACGCTGTTGTGTGACGCGAGACGCCCCGCCAGGCCGCGCATTACTAATGTGGATGACGCGACACTATTACAACCCATCCTTTATCTAACACAATATGTCCTTTATTATAAAACTAAAATTAAATGTCCGACCTCTTTCGAAGTTATTTGATCGCCGCGGGAGTCCATCACATTTGTTATGTGCAACAGCAAGTAAGTGTTTATTGGTTTATGGATTCCTTTTTGCTTTCTCTGTGGTTTTGAAAAGGATTGATTTGTTATTTATGGAAATGTGGTATTAGGTACTCGTTTGCAAGGAATATTTTAATAAATTGATTCTCAAGCCAATTTGTGATTTGTTATTATTATATCCTTAAATATTTCTGAATACTTTGATTCGAAAACCACGTTCTCGTGATCAAGTATGAACTTGATCACGAGAACGTGGTTTTCGAATAACTTCTTACTTGCAAACATAAATCGATCTATGATTAGGTTATTATACTTCATTTGTGATTAATGTTAAATGGCTCTGTTAAACTAATAGGTGGAATTTAAATGTCAGAGTGGCTTGTAGTCGGGGTCGTTAAGGCGATGTTCACCGAAGCCCAATTCGTAATTACACACGGTCTGACCGACACCCGTGTCAGCGCGCGGAAGTTAATCGGAGCCGACGGCCGGCAAATGATGCGTGTCTGCGCCGCGAGCCTACTTATGTCACCCGCGATTATCGCGCTCTCAGCACAATGACGGATCGCTTAACATCACGTTTAATTCCAATGATAACAAAGAGCATCTACGATTAAATCGACGTAATAAATCATACGCCATTAAAATGGGTCATTATGTCAGGTATGTCATGTTCTATCCTATCAGATAAACTTGTATCTGTGGTCCAACATAAGAAGATTTGGCGACTAAAAGAGTACAAATTGAAGTTAGGATGTTCGTTTATGGAGTTACACAAAGAAAGTAATGTGATCTTGCGAGTGTTACTTGGCCAGTTCTTTTGACCGAAATACATATTCCAACCGTGGTTTCGCGTCGTGCTTAAATGAAAAATGACTAAAGTAGTCTACAGACCATATTAATGTAACTTATGTTTTCATTTAAAGAAGCTAAGAGAACAATGCATCTTTATCATTTTGAGCACAACAACTTGTTTTCGACAATGTATTCGATTTCGTGTATTACACGATCGAATTCATATTCCACGCGAACTAAAAGAGTCGTCATACGGTAAATCGTTTATGGTAATACAGGCTGGTCGTACACGTATTTCGATCATGGTGTTCGATCGTGAGGCTGAGTTCGTGAGCGGTGGACTCGCGAAAGTCCTGCGGTCCGCGGACATGAGTTACTTGCATGATGTGACGTTATCGCACTGTGTACCTCGCGCATTGTGACATCGAAATGGAACTGCACCTCCAAATTTTATCAACAATAAATAATGCCTCGATTGTATATAAAGCTCCTGCTATTGGCTTCAGGGTTCCAAAAATGAACATTGACAACGCGAAGTAATACAATCGTTGCAAACTACCCAAAGCTTTATGCTAGTACTGGAATCGTAAAATAGCAAGGGGGTTTAAATTTCCATAACAATGATAACTTACTATAGAAGCGGTAATAGAATATGATCGCTTCGGGGTTGATTTTGATTTAGCTGTACATAGAAATCCCGGAACAGAATGAAAAGGGGTAATAATAGACTCGACCAGATTTATCTCGCGCAGCCCATCTCTTGTTTGATAAATAGATTTTTTCTCAATGGTTTCGAATCAAGCGCCCCACAGAAGACGGTCTGTTTCCATTGTGATATAAAATAGCTCTTATTTATTTGTGAAACATGACAGATAATTCAGGATGGCTACCGATAGAGATGTCTTTGTTGGGAAGAATGCTTGTTTGGTTTTGTGAAATACAAATACAGTCGCTCATTGTTGTGCCGTGTTTTGGTTATGAAATTTATTATTGTGACAAATTGTTAGGTCGAAGTTAAGCCTTTCGTTTGTATAGCATCTGCCAGGCTTAAGATATCGTCGACGTCATAATTCTTTGAATGTTGAATTAATTTGATGAATTTGCTGAGCTGAGCAGAAGTTACTTTTCGCAGGTGTTTCTTTGTTTGTCATGATTCTGTTTATATTTATTTGTTAATCTTTGAAGTTTGTGGCCTGGAATTTAGGTACTTAGTATTATTTGTATCTATATAATGTTTGTTGAAACAATCTTTGAATTGTGATAACTTTGTGTTTATAGCATGAATTCTTAATAGGATTTCGATTTGTAAGTGTGTATTACTTACTTAGACAGAAGTCACGATTTATTAAGTTAGGGCGTTTGTCCACCGCCACCGTCAACGGGACTTCAATGAGAACGAGCTGATGGCGATAAAGTAGCGATACATACATTTACTACGGCCGCGTGTTTACCGCACGGCCGTCACCCGCACGCCGCCGTGGCGCTGATTTTCGAGTAGCTCGGCGCGACCGCTAGAACTCGGCCTGAGATTGTGAGGGGCCGATGTGCCGGCAATACAAAACACGTTTGATCTTGTCCACACACTGCCGTCGCCCAGCTTTTGTTTTGTCTATAAGGGCTAGGTATCAACATCAATGGCGAGAATATTACTTAAATTCGATTTGCCGACGACATAGTTGTCATGGCTGAGACTATGGAGCACCTCAGTGCAATGCTCGATGACTTCAGTAGAGCTTTCGAAAAGCGGGTCTTAAAATGAACATGGACAAGACAAAGGTCATGTCAAATGCCCATGTAACACTCACCCACATGAAGATCGGAGACGCTACACTCGAAGTTGTGGACGAGTATGTTTACCTGGGACAAACGGTCCAGTTAGGTAAGTCCAATTTCGAGAAAGGTAAGTCGTCGAATTCGACTCGGCTGAGCAGAGTTCGGGAAGCGACGCAATATCGTCTCGTCTCACATACCGCAGTGTCTCAAGACGAAAGTCTTTGAAGAGTGCGTAATGCCAGTGATGACCTATTATAAGGCTAAAAGTCACCCAAAGGGCAATGGAGAGGGCTATGCTTGGGGTTTCCCTGCGTGACAGAAATGAAGAGATCCGCTGGAAAACCAAGGTAACCGACATAGCCCGAAGAATTGCCAAACTTAAGTGGGAATGGGCAGAGCACATTGCTCGCAGAACAGATGGCCGATGGAGCCGAAGGGTTCTGGACTGGCGACCGCGTACCGGAAGACGTAGCGTCGAAAGACCTTCCAAAAGGTGGACCGATGACCTTATGAAAGCCGCAGGAATCCGCTGGATGCGGGAAGCACATAACTGGTGGCGGTGGTTTGGGGAGGCCTATGTCCAGCTGTGGACATCTTTCGGCTGAAATGGTGATGATGATAATCAACAAATTGAATTTGACGATTGAGGTTGATTTTATAACCTAAATATTCGTCGATGATTTTTCAATTGCTACTCGTATTTAATCATTTTATTGAAACATTAATAGTTGGAAAAAGTGGTGAAACATTAAGTTGAAACCTTCTAAATACTGATGAATGTACTTATTACCTTTAGTGAGAGTTTTCGAAAGAACTTAACCTGAACAGGGTTTGATAACAATTTCATTAGAATTTTTTGGAACAGACATTAGGTAAATGCCCATTTACTCTGCCAATACAAATACGTCTGCATATAGCGCTAACAGTACGACACAAGCAAAGAATATTTGAAACTTAGAGAAAATATCTTCCTATTCAAATATTGAGGACCAAGCTACACGACTCTTTTGAATTCTGAAAAAGTCAGTTTCCTTATTTGTCCTGAACAACAATTAAAACCCAACACCATACAAGTAGTATTTACGATGTTTACAACAATATAAATCGCGCCTGGGTGCATAAACGCCATGAAAGTTTCATTGATCTCAAGCGCTTTTCCTTATTTGAAAATATACTTTGAAATTCGCAATAGAATGTCAGTCGCAGGGGACCGACGCCACGGCCGAGTAAAGAGCATTTTATAAATGTGTTTTGAGAATAGAGAGCGAGACGTGGGTAGTCGGGCCGCGCAACGCACAGCGATGCACCAAGTTTAATGGAAAAGAATTGAAAAGTAGCGCGTCTATATGGTAATAGAAATTGCCCGGAAGAAAGGAACACAGACGACAGAGTGCAGAGCTCTAAGTTATGGTTGTTTTCTTGAAAATTGAGCGTTATTGCGTACGTTTTCCCCGGAGTATTGGCGCGTTGCGCGTCTCGGTCCACGAGGCGTGCCCGCACCGTGCATCTGAGTTTTATTGGGACCGGGAAAATAACAAATGTTAACTCAGATCATTCGCGGTACTATCGTCTATTTAGTTACCTTATTTGCATTGAAATGTCTGTTTGCGCAAATAAAGTTATAGGTACTCCTATTTCGTAACTTAGGTACATCCACGAAATGTCAGATTATTATATCGTATTATTAGATACTCCATTTCATTTTCAAGTATAAGTTAAATCGTGTTTGTAAATTTAAATGTGAAACTAAACTTCAATAACTAACTAACGGGTTATATATTTACTATGTCTGTTTGCCGTTTCTGCGGAAACTTTTCTGAATGAAATAAGTATTTGTCACGTTAGCTGTGGTGTGGGTGTTATAGTACGGCGTCGTTCGGCTCGTTCCCATTGATTATTTGTAAACAAAGCTCTCTGGTCCGTATATTTTGTACAAATATTTGTAGGAAGAGCATAAGAGGGCACTTAGCGGTATATCATTGTTATGTTCGCCAAGCGCTAAGAAATTTAAACAAGGTATCAAATAACTCTACCAGCCAACATCATTCATATATGTAATTTGTTTCCGTGAACCGGTTTACATTTTACTTGTTGTACTAAACATTTGAAGTTTCTCTAACGCATATCAATTTCAACAATTTTCTAGTTTACGTCTTACAGAAACCAACTTGTTGATTAAAAATCCAATCGGCATAAATATGAGTTCTGGCGCCATCACTCCATGCCACTTATAGCAATAATGTGGGTTTAAGAATTTAAATATGTAGAAGATTAGTAGTGACCTATTGACTGTCTATTACCTACGTTACTCAGAATTATTCATTACTGTTATATGAAATTGTAGAGGAAAACCAGATATATTGCTCGTTCAACTGGCAGCAGCTGACAATTTTGATCTTTAAACTATCATTCTCTGTTGGATGTAGTTATAGAGTGGCAACAATACACACAGTTGTGGTGTTGTTAAATTTATTCAGTTAACTTCGTAAGGGAAAATGGTTTCATATGGCACATTTATAAAGTTCACAATGAAACGTCTTCATTCAAGATATAGGTATGGGCAGTCTCTGATTAACGGCTGCTGTGTCTGTACCAACCTTTGAGAGATCTAGATTTCCTTAGCGTGATGCTATCAATGTCTAATTGGATGCTGTAGCCACCTAGATGTAATGATTAAACCATTTCGACGGCATTTAAGACAGTAGAAGGTATTGGAATAATAAGGAACAAAATGACAATAATTATGACTGAATTTGCCGACATTGTTTATTGAGCAGTCTTTAGAATCGACAAAAGGGGGGACTTCCTAACATTTTTAAGAAATTCTGTTAAGTTTTGTATTCTACAAATCTAGTCATGTTTTGCTATTGGATGTCATCATGTCACATTTTCTGCTAGCGGCACTTTTCGACCATCTGCTGTATTCTCACAATCTCTATACTCAAATGAGGGAATTAATCAGGTTTATTACGTTTAACTATCCTTAATGAAAAGTAATGTAGTTGTTTGCCCAGGCCATATGTACGTTTTATCTGTGTATACCGTTACTATCGATGGCTAATTGTGAGCTGTTTATAAATGTCGTCACTCCGATCAATATTCATGTCCAGATTATACTCTTCTAATTGCCACTTATAAATCTGAAGGCGTCGATGACATCTTAATTGCTAAAGTAACAAATCACCGATAATTTATGAAAATATTTGGCAGCATAGAAATATGTTGATATATTAGGAAGTGTATAGTCCGAAGACCGTGCGTTTGGAAAGAGTTTTAGATACGTTTTCAAATTTTCTTCCCATAGCATAGAATTTGTTTATTTATTTATTTAAACAATTATTATTTTGTTATTACCGTAACGTGATGACATTTCTTAGATGACATTCATCTTTTCTATTTACTGTGTAATTCATTTAGCTGGGAGTTCTGTGACATTATTAAAATATGATTTTGAACTAAACTCAGTTCTATGTTTAGTATCGTTATAATAAAAACGTCATAGTAAAAGTTAAAGCACCATATTTAACGTACAGTAGTGACCCCCCACGACTTTGTCTTCTCTTTGTTACAATTCCTATGATAATTTGGTTACTATGAATTGTGTATTAGTTGAATTTTCAAGCCCTGTTTGCCTGCTCATTCTTTAACACATGTATTTTATTTACAATTTGCTTTGTATATTTAATAAACATTCCTTCGTGTCATAGGTATGTTTTTCTGTTAATATATTTTGCATAAAATGTTACTACTAAATTTGGTTAACCGAATTCCTGCTGGGATTTTCTAAACATTTGCTTTTAGTTAATTAATGTGGTTGCATTTGTTTACGTCTGACGGTTGAATATTTCGTGGTTCATAACAAATTGAGTTAGCTTGTTATTATCTAGCGACAGTCACGAGTAATTGGTAAGCGAGAGGTACCGTCACGTTTTACTAATGGATCTGTTCCTATAAAAAAGTGGAGTAGTAGTAGTGTTAAGTAGGTACGTATTATTTATTTAAATAAGCCTCTGCTTTTTGCAAACTAGATAAGCTTCATCGTAAATTTAAACGTTGCCTCTTTACGACTTTGGAAAGGTGGTAAGGTCTATAGGAGCTGTTGTGACAGCTCATAACTCTATTGTTTATAAATCATAACTAACCCACCTAACAAGTGGCGTCGAAATAAAACCAACATAGTTTCAAACATAATTTAGCCATTTCCTGTGATAGACATTGTTTAAGAAATCACTGAGATTGTTTACATCATAAGCTACTAAACTACGTTCACAGCCCGCCACCATTCATTAGCAGCTATAAATCTGAGGCTGTTTGTCGTGGACGCTCGTAATTATGAATAATTATGTTATTTTATGGTTGTCGACAACCGCATCGTGTCTCAATATTTAAACATTGAGACAGTAGACAGAAATGTAGCGGTTTTGGAACAAAGTTAATGTCGAGTAGAGTATACTTTTCATAGTAATAAAATGAGAAATGAAAAAAAATAATTAAGATACACTAGACAAGAACAAGAAGGCTTTAAGAAGTGTATAAAGGTCATACTAAAATAAAATAGAAATATCGTTATTTTCTCACAGAAACACGTAGGTACCTAAAAAACGAAGGGTTCCGTACCGTATTAAGATCGATAAAAAAACGCGTTTCTTGTATGGGGGACCCCTTTAATTATTCATTTTTTTATATTTGTTGTTATAGCGGCAATTGATATACATAATCTGTGAAAATTTCAACTATCTACCTATTACAGTTCATGAGATAAGGCCCGCTGACAGACAGACGGACGGACAGCGGAGGCTTAGTAATAGGGTTCCGTTTGGCACCCTTCGGGTACGGAACCCCAAAAAGTCAAGTTAGTAGTTCATTTTCGTAGGTATTTTCTGGGTAAAAAACTAAATGGTCCATGAAAACAATGAGAGTATGACCGTAATAAGATAGATATATTGGCTCCGTCCCCGAAATATGACATTACTGGAAATTTCAGAAAAAGTGTCAGTTACTATAAGCCTTGAGAAGGCGGCCATTTACAGCAGTCTCACTATCTTAGTTTATATTGCTGGAAACTTCATGTAAAATTAACTATACAATTAGTGTTGTCTGGAATTCTTGATGGATCAATTTTATCTGTTGCATTCGATAACGTGAATCTGTAGGCGACAACGTCGGTCCCATATCATAATTTATTTTGCGCTTATGCAAATTAAGTTATGCATATTCAAAATGATTCCTGCTCTTGTATTAGTACTACTTATATCGTAACTCTCAATTTTATCACAGTGTGAACTAAGATACATATTGGAATGACTTCTTGTGGTTAATGCTTAGTTTAGTTGATTTTCATGGACTTCCATTAAAAATAACATCACAATTTGAATTGTTAACTATCCTACGCTCGTCAACGAAACGTGTGCCAAGCTCTCGTCTGAACTCAGCATTAACTCAAAAACTCTCACTGAAGGCTAGTAACAGGTTATAATATTTTATACAATATTATTATATAGCAAGTTCAATCTTTTCGATTTTTATTCTCACATCGTAGTTATAGATCATATACGAGTCTATACACGACCAACGGGTGGGTATTCGTGTGGGGGCTCGCTTGCCTTCGCTATATTATATTTATGACTCATTATATCTTTGGTCATTCGACAACGTTTATGGCGTTAAATTAACGCCTGATATGAACCGAGGCGACCTACGGGTTAATAAAATTGTATGCCACTTCATCTTATCTACCTCTGAAGGTAATTTTTCTTTTTTGAATGGGCTCCGTTCTTCACAGACGCGATAAGCTTCGCATCTCGAATAATTATATCGTTTAAAGTATGAGATGTCAAATCTAATATTGTCATTCACAATTTAAGATTTCTGACGGTTAAGTTGTTTCCGCCCATCAAACTATGATGGTTGTTTACAATTTTTAGAGCACTCAACCAGCTGATATTCTCAAAATTTAATTAATTACCTGATTGGCATGGAAACATAAAAATTTATTCAAAGCCTCTTGAAGTTTATTCGGGTCAAATCAAAAGTTCCCACAGAAATTACACACTATGCTAAAATCACATGAATAAATGTTTGATGTTTCACAAATTTTAAATTTTCTGTGAGTATTTCTTTCTTTCTATTCAACTTAATTTCGTTTTTGATGCATTTCTTTCTCGTTTATCTTTATTTATTGAATGTCAATGTTTGAAATATCGTCGTGGCTACAAATCATTGACTAAACAAAACGAGCTATTCCATATTGATTTTGATTATAATTTCTGTTATATATTTCTCGGATGTCATGGTAGTAATTATGTAAATTGATGGAAGAAAGGTCGATAGCCTGTTGTGACTACAACCATATTGAATTTTTCCCAAGTGTTGAGTTTGACCGTTAACGAAATGATTCATTACTGGCACTAGAATAAACTAAGGAGATGTTTGTTCAAATATTCTCACGCGTGGCTGACGCAACGTGTCAATTGCCTGGCCGGGCCTGGCCGACATTTTGACACCTCTCAGAGGTCAACACAGATAGTTTTGCGCGCTCCACCAATATTTGTCCAATACCATCTTCAACCTTCACTATGATTGCACTCGAGTTGAACGGTATTGTTCAGCTTGTCACAAAATACTTTTTTATTTGCGTTGCTCTTTGTTAATAACAGTTATCGGTACGTTTAGATAACGTAGCAAAAAGCTCTAACCTGTCATCGTGATAGAGGATATTGTGTCTCCTGAATACATGAAATGGTGTCATGAAATTGAACACAATCAATGTTTCTTTTTGTGAACAGCCTCTCTAAAAGGAACATGCAACAACCCTTTGATTTTAAGATAGATATAAATTTGTCTTTTGGGATGATTCTCACATTGGGATCCGGCCCATCTCATTAAAAGGTGTTTTTATATTTTCAAGTCAGCTGCCGCCTTATCGCTACCATAAAGGTGACCCGATCTAAGGCTTGATATGATAATTGTAATCCAATACATCACTATCAGTTTCATCTGTCTCTACCTGTTGATTACAATAAAAATAGGTTAAAAGGCCCGAGCTTTTTTTTGACTTAAGTAATCAATTTATATTGGTAATAAATGGAGTAAATATACACCATTAAGACAAGATACAAGAAAATTAATAGAAGTAACCTACTCAAGTTCACAATAAGGTATTGTTCAACCTACACATGATGGTTAGGATTGCCCTACACCCACTTTTCAATAGCATTGTTGTCACGATGAGTGAAAATTTTCCACAATGAGGAAGTTACCAGTCGTTAGGAGTGATGGATCTGCTTGAAGCTACTCGGGCATCTCCTCCGGCGCTGGTTTGACGCGTAAATCGATTAAGTTTGACAGTTGACTCTTTGATTGTGGCGCGTAAGGTTCACGCCAGTAATTACTGCAGCCTCTGCGGATATTGAGTCGATGCGAACGATTCCACATGACACACCGCTAATGAATTCTGTCCATGTTGACGCGACACAAACATGTGAGGAATTAGTGTTATTTTAATTACTCCCGTCTGTCTACCTCTACCAGCGCTAATTCGTTTGGTCCGCCAATAATACGGACGATTTCGATAATTAATGGATTTTATAATAAAGCTTCTTATGGAACGATAAGTTATTTTTGGATATCAAAAGAACAAAATGTACCATCAAAGAGCAATAACAGTCTGTCAAAAAATTGTTGTTTCTGCTTTAGCCAACTACGTTGCAAAATAACACACTTTGTATCTTTAACACTAATATATCGGCATAACTTGCCAATTTGATGTGCCATGTCATAAAATCTGCGTGTTGAATATATTTAAAGCTATTAGTATGTATATTTATTATTTACGAAGCCATTGCATTTTAGGATGTCATAAAATGAAGAAAAAATATTTAGATTTTGACGATTGAAATTTGAGAACGAATTAAAACGAAACGGCACTTAATATGGAACCCAAATGAGGTGGTGGCGGCACTGTTTAAGTGTATATACGTGTTAACTCATCTACACAACGGCCTGCGAAAGGAAAGGATCATTTATTCTAAATTTTATTACTGTGAGTCCCATTTTGTCGAGAGCGTGGCATATTATTTTCATTTACACGAGGAAATTAATACAAATGACTTGCACCAACACAGCGATCTTGTGTTAGAAGTATACAGGGTGTTTGGCAGAACGTTGAACATACGAAAATGGTGGATAGGTGGGGTCATCTGCTACTTACTCAGCCCTAATTTATTTGGCCCTGGCCCACGGGATATTTTTTTAATTTTTTTTTGTCTTTCTTCTTGTTTCACCACTTTCTTAACTTTAAAGTGTAATTTTTATTAAAAATGGGTAAAACAGGCAATATTTAGTATTTTTTTTAAATCTTTTATGTTGACAGATTCTTATAAAATTATTGCTTTATTCAGATGTTAGCTAGAAAAAAAGTTATGAGTCCTCAAACTTACAGAAAGATGTAAAAAATACTTAAATCTTAATTTCAACTTGCATTAAAAAAAAAACAAAAAATGATTGAGGAGTTCCAATTCTAGCAAAACATCCCTAGTGTGTGAGCTTTCTAATGGTATGTAATTTGCTTTTATAAAAAAAAAACTTTAAGAGTTATGTCATAATTTTTTCAAGTAGGACATTTTTGACGAAACTCTACCTTTACGGAAAGTGAAATGTTTTACGAAATTTAATACTGCAAAGTTGGTGAAAATTAAATGATCGATTGAAATTATACTAAATATTGCCTGTTTTACCCATTTTTAATAAAAATTACACTTTAAAGTTAAGAAAGTGGTGTAAGAAGAAGAAAGACAAAAATTTTTTTTTAAAAATATCCCGTGGGCCAGGGCCAAAAAAATTTGGGCTGAGTAAGTAGCAGATGACCCCACCTATCCACCATTTTCGTATGTTCAACGTTCTGCCAAACACCCTGTATATCAAACTTCAGTAAGTTCTTTTTCCATAACGAAAACCGTCGTAATTACTACATGTATCGTTTTATTCATTGGTGCACATTAACTATAACAATTATCTTAACAAGCTGAATCGCAAGGTGTTTTGTATCTTAATCGGCGAGTGGCCGTTCCAATCTAGGCCTGATGGCGTATTATCGATTGTCGCACAGCGGGGCGTACGACAAAAGAATTTCATTTTAAATAAATCGCGCGAGACCGCGTCGCGCCGAGAAATTAGGCGCGGTATCCCCCGCCGCGAAAACTCATCGTAAATAAGTGTCGCGGCTGGCTCCGAACAGCGCTTCGCTGCGTCGACGCTTAAAAACACATTCTTGTTATACACTCGTTTAAGGATTTAATTACTTGCATCGCTGATGGGACCTCATCGCAGCGTCCCCCGTTGCCCGCAACTACCTCGCACGTGATCGTAAATCCTCAGTTCGTTAATGATCCGAACGTTGTTCCGCGATGAATTACCGCTTAGTCTTGTTGACTTTTTGCGCGAAATATTTTTTCCGATTTTAGTGAGCGTGGGTTTCGTATAATGGACTGTAACTCTTTAAGTGGTTTTTCAAGTTCATCACGATTTATGTTTCAATAAGTATGCAAGATTGTATTTATATCGCTCTTTTATCTCCATGCACATCATATAAAATGCAGCGGTAGAGCTGCTGTCAAAGCTTGTAGGATAAGTGTTTTCCATGCGCATAAGGACTAAAACAAAACATTTTAAATGTATTTCCTTTCTCAATTTGCCAAATTTGCAACTAATTAAAAAAATAAATATCACCATCATCTCGGGTCAAAGATGCCGATTGGGGGTTGCTATCGCTCATGTAGTTAATCATATGGGCGGGTCTTGCCACTCCTTTGCACCTTTACTTCTGACACTTTTGCTGGGTAAGTTCTTTACGATAAAGTGTATCCTCACCCGCCTATCACCTAGTTGAATGATATTGTGTTCGGCGGCCGCCTTCTTTATTCCTTGAAGGTATCAGTGTCGTCGTTTTCAATTCAATTTGGCGTGGTGTCGAGTGTCGCGAACAAGTGAGCATGGAGGTCCCGGGCATCCGGCTTCAATTGCCTTCAACTAGAAGTCTTCTCCGTTCGGCGGCTGCTACTCGGTCACAATGCAGTCGGTGCGCCATTTGTAAACGCGATACTTCCTCAGTCGCAAAACCTCTTCGCATGTGATTGCGGCCCCTTTACTTTAATCAAATGGCTGCGACAAAGGATTGAAAGGAACGCTCCTCGATTTCGTACAAGCGATCGGTATTGGCTGAGAAATTCCTTTTACGGATTGCCGGCATTTTTTACTGCTGCCACGGGGAGATAGGCTTTTTTTAAATATTGTCAAGTTTTCGTACTTGTGATTCAAGGGTTCTTAGCATTCAGAATTCCCATGAACTGTTAAAAAGTGAAGTTTGAATACTTTCAACTTCTACTTAATATGGACAAAGATTTATATCAAGAAAGTGGCGTTTTTATGTTTATTTTGTATAAATAGTTGCTCTAGCTGTAGCAAGTGTGTGTCGAGAGTTTGAGTCGTAATAACGTCCGTTTTACTTACTAAACAATCATAGTTAAATAATGGGATTCAATTGAGACGAAATCACTTAGGACTAAATTCTTTGAGTTCAAGGGTCTGTAATTGCTCCAATTCTTTGATTTTAATCATCCGTCTCCTGTTTACCCTTCGGCCAAATTATGACGTTTAAAATGTTTGTATTTCTCTCATAACGTTTGATGATTAACATTAAATTTGATTTTGATTACATAATAAGGAGGTCTCACGAATAAAACTATATCGTTTTATTACCTTAAATAGTTAATAGTTCACTCTACACATAGCATATGTTTGAAATGACAGATGTTGTTTATACTTTCATGGGCACCCTTAGGCTGAAATATGATTATTTCTATAATATCATGATAAGTACGATCACTCCACTGACTTTTCCTTGCGTTTTCGTTGGTTAATGGTCTCTCGAAATTTCGATCGAAGTCCAAAATTATTATTCAAATATTTAACAAAATCCTATTGACTTTAAACCTTCGTTTGGGAATGATTATCTATATGAAGGGTTCAAGTATAGAAGTCGTTTCTGCTATTGTGTAAACTCTCAAGACGATTAAAGAGTACCAACTTACCTACTTTTACCATTAGTAATCTAATCTGATTTAATTTGATAGCCTGCTGTTTGATATTATATTATCAATTTGGTTATAAAACATCAATATAATCTGCATATCTGTGAATATAGACTACGTGTTTCTACGTAATTAGATACACTATCAATCCAAAGTGATAATGATATCGACTATGATGGTTATGAAAGTACTCAGTTACAAAACGATCGGAAACCTTGTATCACTTGTGTTGCGATAGACGTTAACGAAAATGAGTTTCATAAACAAAGTGGTAATAGTGACTGGTGCAGGCTCTGGTATCGGGGAAGCTATAAGTTATCATTTTGCTAAATATGCAGCAAGATTGTCACTAGTTGACAAAGACGCTGACAATTTAAAGAAATCAGCAGAGGAGTGTGAAAGATTAGGTAAAGGCGCTAAAGTGCTCACTACAGTTGCCGATTTACGTAATGATCAACATGTTCTTAAAGTTATAACAAATACTAAAAATGAATTTGGAAGAATCGACGTTGTTATTAACTGTGCTGGAGTTTACAAACCTGCAAGTATATTGGATTCTAATCTCATTGAAGTATTTGATGACGTAATGACCACTAATTTAAGGTCTATAGTTTACCTCACTAATTGTGTTACCCGTGAGCTAGCAGAAACCCAAGGAAACATAATTAATATTTCAAGTGCAGCGTCTTCTTTGGGTGCCTCTAAAAGTGTTCCATATCAGACGTCAATTGCTGCCCTGGATCATTTTACTACCTGTGCAGCTGTGGACCTGGCTCCTAAAGGGATTCGTGTCAACTCGATTTCACCCGGTGTAGTTAAAACGAATATATTGAATAATGCCGGTGTCGATCAAGAAGAAAGCGAAGCGTTCTGGAATGAGGCTTCTAATGCTCCACTGGGTAAGCTGGTGAAAACTGAAGATGTAGCTGAATTTGCTGTCTTTTTGGCCAGTGACAAAGCAAGAGCCATGACTGGTTGCAGCTATTCTATCGATGCTGGATTAGCAATAACAGTTTAGTTATGATAAGATTTGAGAATTAACGCTGCAGTTTGTGCCGTACATGTCAATCGACTTGATCAATATAAAGATTATTAGCCTTGTAATGTATAAGTGATTAGTTTTTAATGAGGTCTGCTTGAATGTTATCACAATCAGCTGCCGATTACAAGATAAAGCACTATATCACTTCAGATATATTTTGATACATATTGTTTTCAAAAAATTGCATTAGGAAAAGAAATTAAAATTTCAACAAACTTATAGCATACAGCTTCACTCAATTTGAGAACAAAGGTATAAGTAACACGAGACCTCCATTTAAATGGTGCGGTTATTGAATAAAAACACAATGTAAAAACGAATCGTTGAGCTCAACCTCGCTGCTTATGAGATTTTTTATGAAGCGTGAAATGCAGGTATAGAAATTATGGAATTGAAATACATATACGGTTTTGTAATAGCTTGTGTTTTACTTACCCATTCCTTATTTTATATGTCTTTACAATTTATACATAAAAACTATTCTAAAGTATTAACGTGCTTCAACAAATCCCTGCCTGATTGTAATTATTCTAGATTTAATTTTTTCATCCATGAGAGTAAAAGCAAATACATTTATTCCGACAACATCACTCTATTACACGTCGCCATGGTTCCGATAAACTGCCTCCCGTATAGCACATGTATGTCGTCTTTAAATAATACGAGTAGCTGGAACTGGGTGCCATAAACTAATGTATGCAGAATGGACGCTGCCCGGTTCTGCACAGACAATTTCACGCGCGCTTAGCTAATGTTTGCCGAGCGATTTGCCGGCGGGCATCGCGATGGACGGTCGTTTTTTCCCTGCCGACGGCCCGTCCAAGCATGTTAGAGAGATGTTCCCAATCTAGACGCCTCTGTATGCACGAGGAATTGATGTATATGAACACCCCGATGGTTTATGTTCCAAGCAATATTCGTTGTCCTGATAGATTGATATTTTTTGTTCATATATTTTGTCAAGTATTTTATTATGTGATTTATTAAATACGTTATTTATAATTAAATGGAGGTTTTGTTCTGTACGTTACTCCTTAGTTCCTAAATAATTGTAGATCGATTACTTATCTTGTTGCAGTGGCCCGCTTTCCTAAGTTAGTCTTCTCCACTTCAGTTGGAGTGTTTTAGTTACCAATATACTTTTCCTATTTCTTCAAGAACTACTGACGAATACACTTGATCGAGATTCCTTTGAGTGGCACTTGCTTTAATTTATTTGACCTTGTATAGAGATTGATGCACAGGTCTCTACTTAACAGTAATTAGTTTTATTTCATACACAAACTTACATTTCCTAATGCCTAATGGTACGGCATGGAATATTTAAACGATTGTACATTTCTTTATTTCAGTAGAATTATGACTATATACACTTTTTATACGTACACATAACTGTATAATATTATGTGTGTTTAATTATGATAACATCAGTAACAAGTTTCGATTGTTTACATTAAGACAAGCTTGTAACAATTATAAGCGCTAACCTATTTCATGTCTAATTTAAATAGGAAATAGATTAATCAAACGATACTAACTTTCCCAGCCGACAGTAAAATATTTAACAATAGCCTCATCCTGTGTTTTACAACGTTGTCCTCTTTTTGGGTTGGGCGTTCGAAATTAAACTAGTTTGTATTTCACTAGCGTTGGGACCTTATCGGGCGATCGATTTCTCAACCCTTTAATGTATGCGTCACCGGGCCAAGTTTAACGAATATTTCTATGTACTGAGCGACGTGTAGTTGTAGTAAAGTTGAACACAACACTCGGCGGCCAACTAAAGCGAAGTTCGTATTTCCAGAGCGCTGGAGCAATAAAGTAAGCAGTTTTACAAGTGAGTGCTCCCAGAACGAATGCACGGGTTAGCATACGCCCGATATTCTTATTTTATGACTGAAAAATCTTAGAAAGAATATTTTTCGAGACACAGCGGTGGAAGTAGCTCCCCGTACCTTAACAGAACTGTCTTGTAACCTTTTAAATCTTTCATTCAATTGCTCTCGTCCGAATACATTGTGGTCGAGGCGCATTGATTTTGTCAGGACTGGTTGTCAAAAGTTCCCATCGTCATTAGCTCAGTTGATTCGTGTATTCAGTCCGGCAAGACGAAGAATGCACGCTCGGCAACAAAGCGTCCACATTATGTTGTCGCACGGCGCGGCGCGTTCCAATTAAGAGAGATTTATTCATCCCCTCGCCGTCATACGACTTCTCCAAAGACATTATCAGAGATTTAACTCGGCAGGACGATTGTTCCCCAATTTTCTAAACGCCTCGACAATGCTGTCGTAATTTGTTCCATCCTCTTGGCTGTTTGATTGTTTGCTCTGGGAAAACACGAAGCGTCATCGCGCAGCTTCAGGGTTGTTGCTTTGTACTTGAAGCTGTTCGCATTCGATATTCATTTGCTCGAACGCTTTGTAATCATTCGTAATTTGAACACGTCGAGGGAATTTAAGCGATGTTGTCATTATTTTGTTAATGTTTACCTAAATTGTGATGGTGAGTGTTTCATGAGGACGGAAATAATGGTTCCCATTTCCCAACACAAACTTACCTTGTTTCCATTCGGAGAGTAAACCAAACTATTGTTTGATTTTGTATAGCAAAGGTACACCTACGATACGATTTATGTTAACAATAGACAAAGTTTCTCAATACTGGATAGTAATTTACTTGAATTTCTGTTCATATAGTTTCCAAGCCTCATTCATTAATAACTGGTTAGTTAATTGGGCTACCGAGGACCCCGTCTTTTGTTATACATGAACCACGCCCCGGGTTTATCTAAGCAGTAGCTTATTTAAAATGATAAACGAGCTCCCAATCGATTTGAATAACAAGCAGGCAGATGCTCTTAATCCTTTTGATTTCATTAAATGCATGCGCCCCTCGGCCCTTGTCGGAAATATCACTCGAGTGTGGGCCTCCAACTTACTTCGGATTGTTCATAATAAGATTCGTCGGATCTTATAACCTTATTTGTAAATAAAAAACAATTTTGTGATCAGTGTTCCGTATACTAAATCTGAAATAATAAGAGTTGACAACCACTATTTTAATATGTTTAATACCTACTTAATTGTGCAAAATATAAGAAAAATTATTAATACCTACCGAAAGTTGTGGTTGGGTGCTATTATGAACTTAAAAAATCATTCTAAGATTATTAAAATTACCCACCTCAGTTTTTGCTTGCCATGCTCTTCTCAAGTATTTTTAACAATCTTTAAAAAAATTACTGAATTTACTTTGACACAGAACCCTAAAAAAATCTAACCTTTGGAATTTACAATGTCCTAAAAAAATGCAATTCATTTTGGCTTATTACGTGACTGAACAATATTTTGCTGGATTTGTCATTGCTTCTACAATAATATATGGTATTCTACCCTTTTATTAAAGAAAAATATGTGACATATACGTATATTACATCTATCGCGATAACATTCTGTTTATCAGTTCACAAAGAAATCAAGTTATCCTCTTTATTTCCAAAGAAAATTCTAATCCGATCAAAAACATAACATGTAAAAAGAACCGACCAAGTGCGTGTCGGACCACGCACAATGAAGGGTTCCGTCTTCCGTAGTTAGGATTAATTTATCCCAAAAACAAATTTAAGGTTTAGTATTATTATTTTTATATTTGACTTGATTGGATGAAAGATAAATTGCGGTTTATGAATTATGACGCATTAAAAAAAACTACTTACTAGATCTCGTTCAAACCAATTTTCGGTGGAAGTTGACATGGTAATGTACATCATATATTTGTTTTAGTTTTATCAATCTCTTATTTTAGAAGTTACAGGGGGGGGTGGGACATATTTTACCACTTTGGAAGTGTCTCCCGCGCAAACTATTCAGTTTAGAAAAAAAAAATATATTAGAAACCTCAATATCATTTTTGAAGACCTATCCATAGATTGATACACGTATGGGTTTGATGAAAAAAAAAAAATGTGTTTCAGTTCTAAGTATGGGGTACCCCCAAAATGTATTGTTTTTTTTCTAGTTTTGTGTTAAAATCTTAATGCGGTTCACAGAATACATTTACTTACCAAGTTTCAACAGTATAGTTGGCTGTGACATACGTGTCACAGCCACTTTTTTCCGAAACTGTAAGAACTATTGACAGAGATTGACATTGATGTTTGCAAAGTAATAAATGATTTGATTTGATTTGATTTGACAGACCGACAGACATGACGAATCCATAAGGGTTCTGTGTTTTGCCATTTGGCTACGGAACCCTAAAAATGGACTCGCAACGGAGTTCTTCTACCGCAAAAAGATATAAGATCTAATGTAAAACCAACTCTGTTAATTCATTCAGTACCTATCTATTTGTCATCTTTATTTCTTTAATAAATGTAATGACTTGGCCATCGCACGGCAACATAATCACATACGAATAATCTACTTTTTTAAATAGTCCTGATTAAATAAAGCGCAGCGCTAATGTTAGGTATATTTTGTTGTATGTAGAATCTAGATTATATTGCCATGTGCGATTGGCATTGCATGAACTGCAAAAGTAAGTAAAAATTTAAATATACCGCAATTTCAGTCCCGTTATATACGAACTGCATAAGTAGCTTTGTAATCCTGTATAAATAATATGCGATTATAAAGTTACTTGTGCAGTTCGTATATCTAGGAAACGGAACTGAAATTGCGTATATTTTCATTTTTCCTTGTTTTATAGGCTAAACACTAATTGTGTTAAAAATTTAAAGCTTGTGGGTCTGCTAGAAGTACGTTAGAATTTTGATGATTGTTGATTGAGTTAGTGAGTGAGTGAGTGAGTTTGTCAGTGACAAAATTAAGGAACTTTGACCTGCAATAGTTCTTAAACTACAGGTTCAAATTGAATGTAATTTGGGAATATACCTATTTGTACGAAGCCGTCTTGGTCTCGGAAAATTCAGGCTTCTAGCTTTAACCATAACGAAGTTACAGGGGGTCGAAAATATCCTGAATGGTTTCGAGAAAAGATGGTACGGCTGTGCATTTGTGTTTGTTTTGCTCGACCTGGCGGGGGCACTACCGTGCCCCCCGATGAACTTAAACGTCTTTGGGGAATATGAGACGTAATTTTGAGTGCACCGGTCGAAGCTTCATTTGTTTGATCATTTCGTTAAGGAGAGGCCAAGTGAAAAATCCGTCAACATTAATCACGTCGATGCTGAAATATTATTTCGAACGGTCGAAAAAATTTACATAAATAATTTATACTCAAGGGACGGTACCAACGTTCGGAGCTTTCTAATCCGTCGTCTTGTAGCGAGGACGGCTTGCTTCCAATCTTACGATACGATCCTCGGAGGCTTGCTTTGTTTTATTGATAAGATGCGCTAGTATTTTGTTTTGATAAAGCTCTATGCATATTTCTGTCTTCGATTTTCTTTACAGTATCGATAAAAAAGGACTGTCGGATGTTCACGGATAAATCAATATACCCGTATATCCCTGATTATTGTGTTTTTACAATTTTATTTAAAGCAAACGCGTAAAGCAGTCTTCTCGACGTTCTTCATATTAAAGAATTTATTATGAAATTATCGCAAGATATGTCTCGCACTGAATAAAAGAAGCTTTAAACCAAATGAAATTACTTTTCAAAAGCACACGTCACACAGGTATTTTACAATCGCGAAAGAATTAAATATTTGATTATGTATCGTCAGTTAGGTCGCACTCAGCGGGGTACCGCAAGGGTGTTGGTTGGCGGTCCTCTCATCTCCATAAGAAGTGGTTCTGCCCTGCCGGGGCATACTGCGCACCGCTTGATGGAGCATTATTTTAGGCATGTGACTGTGATCGATTCGATCGAATCTTTCTTCGGACAGCGCGAGTTTTTACCAATGTCTGACACCACGCTCGAATATACACAAATAAAGATGATGTAGTGTCCGCGGTTTACAAGTGTTGTTATGATGAATGGTCGGCGTTATGACCTCAGTTTTAGTTGGTTTTAGTGTAATTTATTGAATGTTACTCATATTGGTTGTTTGAATATTCGTAATTAATTTTGTGCGAGTCCACTTTGAAGGCGGATAGCAGTGCTTTTTATCAATTAATCATTTCGTTTTTACCATACAGAAGCAAAAATTAAAAAAAATTAAGCAATGTCCGTAAAAAAGTTATAGGTAAATTAATATTGATTGAAATACACTCGGAGTATCTAGTACTCTGTATGAAATACATACGTACAGAGTATCCAGTACTCGGTATTTATTTAAATAAAAAGTTTCAATACCTGCCAAAAAGCAGTAGCTGTGTGGATCATAGGTAGGTACATAATACAGGTCTTATTAAATAATTAAATTGTGATCAGCTATATCTCGCCTTTAGGGCATACAATAGTTACACAGAAATTAAATTATAAAAAAAGATAAAAATAAAAACATAGCAAATTTAGGTAGGTACACAACAGTGGGACACTGAACGCATCATTACTGAGGGGGGCTATATTGGAGAAGTGATTTGTCTGTTATATGTGAAGTCTTTTATAGAGTAGTAAGTAGCACTTGTTTACTAACAGATCATGGAGATCCTTTTTAATTTATTTTCATTTCCGTATTTCTAATAGGAACCCAGAATATTATTAAAGATGCGTGAAGCTGTACAAAAGATACTTTCATGCATTAGATGAGTCTTGCTGGCTACTGTGCGCAATTTGTCCTTACGCCTGATACGCGTGTAGTAATTAAACATGTCAATATTATTTTTGACAAAAACTACTGCCTTAAATATATAGACACATGGCAGTGTTACTACATTCATATTTTTTAAGAATGGTTTACAGGAGTGAGTTTCATATAGTTTAAATATCTAATGCAACGTTTTTGAGCAATGAAAACACGCTCCTTGTCTGTACTTTTGCCCCAGAATATTACACCGTATCTTAGGATAGAGCTAACGTAACCGTGGTAAGCTGTTAGTAAAGTAATGTGATTCGCTATTTTCCCCAATCTGTGAAGTGCATATGAAAACTGTCCCAGCTTTTTGCATACATGGTCAATATGTAATTTCCAATTAAGTTTTTTTATTAACTTAATAGTCTAATAAAAGTTTTAGTCTTACTTTACATCCAGTACAACATCTTTCTTCGACATAACAATATTTCTGATCTTATCTAGCGCAAGGTGTGCCTCCGTCCTTAATAAAAAATAAGTGTGTGAGACATCCAATTCCCCACACTTTCTTCATTATTATTATAATAACTTTTAATATAATTTAAAAATACAATATGAAATGTTCCAGCGGTGTCGTTAACAGCATCGGCTCGAACAATTAACCTTCGTTAGCCGCCAATAAATAGTGTGCTCGCTAAACAGCTTTACGACTAGATAATAATTAACTGGCCCTTGGTCCGTTACGGTAGCAAGTGCTTCATCCAGGCTATACGCCATTTAGTACGCTCGACACCCGATAAATCATTACAAGATGATCTTATAAGGCCAAGGGAAATGTAAATAGAACCACTTTATCGCTGCAAAAATGCTATAAGATAATGGTGGTGTATTCATTTGGTTTTATTATTATAGGTTAAGAATATAGGGACTTTATTTATTCATGTAACTTATTTTAATTCGTTGTTTTACTTTTGAAATAAGTTGAAGTTTATAAGGTAGGTGATGCACACATAAGGTTTTTATAAGGTAGGTGATGCACACATAAGGTGTTTATAATAGAGAAGAATTATCCTATATTTTATGATAACTTTTTTATCTGTACAGGCAAGGGTTAATTTTTTTATTGCAGTGTTTTAGAAGAACCGAACAACTGTAAACCCAAGGTTTTCGGACGGATTTAGAGATTTATGAAAAGTCTCAGTAAATGTTATGATTACTAAATAATAAGATGAGAAATAATGCATGAAGGTATAGTACGATTTTCAGAAAAACTCCGTAAATAAAAATCGGTCAAGGTTTTTGGAAAGAGAGAGAGATTATAAAGACTTAGAAAAGTCGATGGACCAACTGCTCTACAATGAACAAAGTGCGAAATTATCAATCTTTAAAAAAAAAATGAAGTTGGTGAAAGAATATTTGAAATAAGAGACAAATCAACAAACTGAAAAAGCATAGATTCTTAAACATCCAACCCACTATTCAAGCTTTTACAGTATCAAACATCACACACACTTCTAAGCAACTGATTAAATCATATTTCAATCCAATAAAAACCCGAACTGTATAATTGCAATGACACACAAATCTATTGTCGAAACCAAACGGCCAATGTCCTTCGGCATCGAATTTAATAACTCCACATGAATTAATAAGCCGTGGCCACGCCCCGTAGGCGTCAACTCTGTGATTAATATAGCCATTGCAAACGACTACGACTACCGGAACGTGAAGAGCCGCGTCTTTCGCCCCCACTCAGTGTGCTCCACGCCTTACTAAGAACAAAGCTAAATTCACACATCTGTATTATTTATATCGATTACGTTAACCGATAAACCGTATATCAATCCGAGTGTTAATATTTAAATAATAATGTCAGATTATAAATCGTTGGAGCCATCTCTTATGCTAGACACTTTAACGCTCGTTTATAACGCATGATCTTAGTAATTTCGATGAGACGTCTGGTCGTTCAACTTCTATGCTTTGGATTGGATTATTGGTGATTGTGTGTTTGCGGAAACGGTTTTAAATGGATTCCGTTTCGATTCAACTCCTAGGATTTACGTGCGAAGATTTTATTAAGTCTTCTTGCCGTATTAGAATAAGCATGCCCATTGTAATTAAAGTCTAGCAAAGAGAAAGAGAGGAGAGAAAAAAGATCATTGCCAGGGTAGTAAAAGTTTACTTTCAAATGTTTTGTCTAATTCTTCTGAACATTATCTCTTTTTTTACTCCGCTATTCTCCATTGTACTAGCTTTTGTTAGCCAGAAAAGCGTGCACCTGTCTTTGTTACAACTAAACATTATCAAGAGAATAACGTTTACGTCCACAATTAGTATCTTTGCGTCTACTACAAGACGCCACAACAATCCGTAAATGTACAAGCAAAATAATTCTTTCTCATTGTCCTTTTGTTTGTTATTATCTCGCAACAATTACAAAGAAAACCAGCATTCTTACCTCTCAAAAGATTTTGGTAGCGTAATCCTTTACTCGCAAAGAAAAAGGATTAAAAGTCAGCAGAGTTTAGCAAAAAGATGTTTTTAACCGTTTACAATAACTAAATGAATATTTAAGAAGTTTTTAAAAAAACGTCTAATGTTACATTTTCTTAATCTGCTTGAGAACTTTAGTTTGAAATCGTATAAGTCTCGTATTAACTCCCCGTTTCGTATTCTCTGTGGTTTCGTTACTAAATCTCGCAGTACCTTTATTTGGTAATCACGAAATTCCCCATTACCGTCCATTTTGTAATAAAAGATTCAGCATCAGAAGTTTGGTCCGTGCGTCTAGCCTTAGTGGTCAAAATGCCAAGCGGAGTAGTGGATGCTAAATTATTCCGCAAACATCAATAATGAAAGTAGTTTGAAGAGAATTTCTATTGGTAACTAGGCTGGTTTTGTGGCTGGATAGTTCGGTGGGTTAGTTCCAAAAATGTAGTGTCATTAAGTCGCGACCGCACGTGACTGAGGGCACCTGCCACCGGCCGGTCGTGCCGACATGCCTCAACAACCAGATGCTTCTATCTCACAGTCCTTCGTTACGGTAAATACTTCATGAATTTACAATTAGTACTACTTTGGGAGTGTTTGATAACTTTTTTTAAGGTCGACCTTTCTGTAAATAAGGTCTAAATTTTGCTTAAAATAGCATAAAAGCCGTTGATTGTTTCAGAAATACGTTTGTTTAACTAATGTCTTCAGCTTAAAATTGTTCGCATTGCTATTCGTCGTTGAACTATTTCCATAGGATTGGTGTCAACAGCTATTTATTCAGTTTATTAGTTTAAGTTCAGCGTTATATTTAAAACCGTCACTCACAGTAGATAAACTCTCGAGTGACTTAAAAATAGTCGTCTTCATCGACCCTTTCTCTAACCATTCTTCGACTTATTTCCCTCGTTATAGCCTATTGAGGAGGTTTATACTGAATTACTTGGAGCTTAAGGAAACATGGAATAACGGCACGAACGTTTTGTTTTGCCCTCTTAACACCACATTGTGTGGCGCAAAATTACAATTTTTATTCGCCAATCGCGTCGGTCGATATCGCCTTGCCTTAACGTTGATATTCTGTTTGACGTACGTAAGTACAAATACAAACGACAACAAATTGATTTGGTTTTTAACTGGGTTTTATGGAGCAATCTCAAAGTGGATTTCGACGTTAGGGTCCCTAAAAACTTTGAAAAGTGCGGATAACTTGGAACAAAATTTCTTTCCCCTTGGGGAGAAAAATGTTAACTGATTAATTAACAAGATATTTTAATTAATCTGTAGGCATTTAACCCTCAGCTTCAGAATATTTTCATTAAGTAATTATTGCTTCTCCCTTTGCGGTTGAAATCATTTCGTCCCCATCGGCGGTTGAGAGAAACGCGTCAGGAATCCCGTCGTTCGGGAATAAGAAAATAAGTAGAATAAATCAAAGTTTATTGAAAAGTATTCCACGTGTAGTATTATTGCGGCGTCACCGTCGCGGTGTGGGCGGCCACTACACGTCGTGGGACGAACCGATATGTTTCCTTATTATTGTTAACAAATTTGAATCTCAGCAATCCACATTTTTCTGAATGCCGTTTTATTCTTCAAAATGTATTTACTTATTTGAACAAAAACAATGGTTACAGTAATATTCATTATATCGATTTTCATAAAACTTCAATGATCGCACATGCGGACACGCATCTTTCGTGTTCTAAATTTGTTTGAGCAGATTTCATGAGACGAGAGATTTAACTTGTAAGATGGCAAAAAAATACCCACTATTATATTCGCTACAGCTGATCGGTTCCTTCCTACATCAACGTATTAAAACATCGATCATTATAATACCCAAAATGATTTGAGCCTCCTTTCAAGTAGTCCTAAGTAAACCCCAGCGTTGCATAATGCATTATTCGCAAAGAAATATGATCTTTGACGTAGAGCTTTTCTAAATATTGACTTTATGATGATAGCTTTAAAGTCTTGACACCTGAGCTAACAGCGGATCGAATGATTCTAAAGGTGTCCATGGCGAAATTTTATTGATATAGGAAATAGGTATTTGTATTCTAGATAATAGCCGTTTTTGTGTAGATGACTAGGAATATAATATAATGCTTACTTCTTTATTGGGCTCTGTACATAACGGTAGAGATAACTTGCAACTTCCTAATGTGTGGTCCATGGAACTTCAAAGGCCTACCGATTGTTATGAAGTTAAGTTTGCCGACTCCGTACGCAGAATTTTTCATTACACTCCTTTGCTCTCCTCTGAAGCAGATAATAGATCACGTTAGACGGTCCGAATGGCATTCTCGATCGTACTTAGTGAGTGTTTTCATAGCGCGCCACTTCGTATTCTCGAAACTTGGCTGCGCGGTCACTGTTTATCTTTGTAAGACTTACCATTGTGCTCCCGGGGACGATAATTGTACTCGGACATATTTTTTTATGTATTTTTTGTAGTATTATCGTGGCTGATGATATTTTAAATGTTTGTGTTTCTGCTCAATGTGATGGTCGGTGACGTGTAGGGCCGGACCCTATTGTGCCTGAAATCGTTCGGTCCGCTAGGGCCGTTTGCTTTAGTGCCTTCTCCGACTATGCCTTTGTGAGTCCACTGTACAATTTTATTACATGCTTACGATTTTGATACTTTTGACAATCAAATTAATAATATTGCAATACCTATTAATGCGATATTTGATTATTAGGTATAATCTTCATTTTAAATCTCGCACCGAAGTAATAAATTACATAACATAACTTCACACCTGTAATCCCAGAAGGGTTAGGCAGAGGTACCTGTAGTACAACCTTATTTCGCCAGTTATGTTTAATAAATGTTATGTTTAAGAACCTAAGAAATTAGAATCGTAATATTTAGTATTGACAAAATTTAATAGGATGATCGAAATATATTTATCTGTTTATTGATAATCGTTTCAAATTAAAACATTTTGTTAACATGTTTTCCAATACAAATCATTAATAAAAGTTGATAATTATTTTGCATACATTGGACGAATGTTATTAGTATCTAGCCAACTAGAGTTCTACTTAAATATTCTGCGTATTTTTAATGCGCAGTTTATATGGGTCGTTTTATTGAGTTTCTAATTAATTTTCATGTGGATCTAGATAAAAACAAAATATAATAAATGTTTACAGACATCTAAAAGCAAATATTAAATAAGCATACAAATTATATCGTAATAGTCTATGCCAATATTTAACCGATAAAAATACATTTTATCATTCGACTATGTTGGTATATTCAAAGATAATTCATTATTAAGCATATTTCTTTATTTTTTAATTTGTTAAAGTATTTTATTAATAGCGTGATAATTAATGTAGATTATGTTAAACATATTATTATGAAATTACTAATTAGTCTGTTAATATAAGAAATATAAGATTTTATTTATATCAAGGCCATTAAAGGATGTCATTCCTAATTATCTATTTTAAATATGAGTTATGTTACCTATAGATATTAATAGAAATGATTAATTTAAAACCAATTAGCTTTATATTATTTTACATACTAGCGACCCATCCCTGTTTCGCATGGGTGCAATGTACTGATGTGGCGACATGTCAAAATATCGAGATTTCTGTTCTATATCTAAGTTAAATGTTAATGTATTATACACAGAAACCTTCCGGAATAAATTCTCAAAATTATGGTGAAAACCTTATCGCGTAGCGTACGTAGTTTAGAAGAACAACGCGGTCACACAGACAGACATGAAAAGCGACTTTAATTTATAATATGAATAGATGTAGAATGCGCTGAGATAGCCCACTAAATTTAAATTTTCTTACGTTTTTTGCAATTAGCAGGCTTGCTAAAGAAGACAAATTCACGACCGTAACAAATATGTGTTTCCAAAATTATCAATAAAAGTTTTGCAAAAATAAATATTGTGATTTTAATTTTTGATATTTTCCCGCTGAAAGGTCACTGACCCCTGTCAGTCACGGCGCCACGCCGTCAGCCATAATTATTTTGCAGCGCGTAATTTTAAATCTGTGATATCTTTTATAGTATTCATTTAAATGATGTGACGTCCAAGCATATTTTAATCTTAATTAAATGGCCAATTTCAATAACATATTTTTATCGAATAAGGATTAATAATATACTGGTCAAAATAGCTTCGGAACAACAATATTTTTTTAATGTAATTCTGAAACATATTACATATGCTATCGCGGACTTTTCTGTTGATTTTATTAAGATATACTAGTATAATCCAGTTTAAAATTAATGTTATCTATCTGTTACGGTTTAGTCACTCACTGACACTGGACAAAACGTCGAGTTTCAGTACTACGTTTACGTTTCATTTAAAATAATTATATATACGTATATATAAACCTTCCGGAATAGATTCTCTAAATGATGTTGAAAACCTCATAAAAAAATCCGTTGCGTAAATTAGAAGGCGGACATACAGACCAACGCGAAAAAAGACTTTGTTTTATAATATTTAGATATAGAGAAGAGATTGGAGAAGAAGGTAACTACAAAGTTTTTGTAAAAAAATAGTGACATCCACTGAATCTGCTACAAAATGATAAAATAATCTAAAGTATCAAGATATTTTGGTTTTATATCAAATTGTTCGTAGCTCCTACGCACATTGTTCAAAGGTAAACATGTAAGAAATTCGTTCTTTTTGTTCGATACCAACAATTGAGCTTACGTCTCTGTGATGCTGAGACGTGCGTACATCGTACTACAACTAATACAACCATGAATTTTGGTACAAATACTCTTTGTATTGTCGGCCGTCGGCCATCTATTGTGATGCGTTTAATATCTATAGGAAGTGTGGGCTTTCAAACGAGAGGCAGACAACACGGTCTTAGTGTTGTCAGCCTTTCAAAAGAGGCGGTCTGCTTACAATTAAATAATCCAAAATTATGAAAGACTCCGTTGAGACGAGCTTATTCTGTTAGAAACGAATATTAATTTGATCTGTACTTTTAAATGTGATAACATTATTTACATCAGCCTTCAAGTCATCTTGGCTCATTAACGTTTTAATACCCGTACATAACCGCTGTTCAGGCGTTTAAACACTGATTACAGGACGTATAAAATTCACTATAAATTCTTTATTTATGTGACAAAAAAGGAAACAGTGGGGACGCTCTTAGAATTAAATATATGCTCGCGATCATAAAATAAAGAATTTATAGGCGTCCTTTGGAATTACCGTGGCTCGGTTTTATGACTTCACGGGGCGTTTATTCAGCGTTGCGTTGCGTGGTCGGATCACAGGCATTCGTGATAGTCTCTCGCTCCCGTAGTCATTGTACTGAACAATTGCGTCTTCACATATTGTTTGTTATTTGTTCCATATTACACCGTGACTTTTACGAATCTCAGACGAATGTTATTGCTTAGCGTAAATGATTGTCTTTTATATGGGTCCAGTATGTAATTCCGCTGGACTTTTTATTTTTGTTACGATTATTACACAAAAATAATCAAAGTAGTAGTAATGGATATTTGGTGCTCATATAACGAGGATTTTTTATTTTTGTACGAAAGTAATTTAGCTGCACAAACTGTCGATTTTGAGGAGGCTGGATGAACATCCAGTTAGGCACCGACAACTTCTTTTACTATCTGGAAATCGCAAAGAAATTCATGATTATTTTGTCTTCGCTTAATAATACACAGGAAACGCAATCATTTTCCCATAAGAATATTAATAAGTGTTTTATAGACAGGCGCACACCTTTCCTATACCCGTTCCATCAATGAGCAAATCTCTACTTTCAAGACAACTTTTATTTATGTTATGTTTTATTACTACAGGAACATACTCATAATAATATATCATCGAAGCCAAAATTAATCACATTTTTATAATTTTATTGCTCCAACACGCTATTAAAAAACGAATAATAAGAAAAACGACGTAATAAAGAAGCTGTGTGAAACGTATCTGTGTGCCTATTATGCGTTAAAACACTTTTGAAAAGGTACCTAAATGTACACACAAACAGGCGTGACCAACAGTTTAACATGTTTGTACTGTCTATAAGTACGCGTGAAATTGTGATTATGAGCACAAACGAGTCTTTCAATCCACTCGTGATGTGGGCACAGGTGAGGAATTCAATTTTTCCCTTTGTGCGTACGATAGCCATTGTCTTACGTAACTTTTCATTAATAAATGTTATGATCCCGCTAAAGGCTGACCACACAGGTCCGACTTATTCTCAGATAAACTCTTGATAATAATAACATACTAGATCACTGGTTGCTAGTGTTAAAAATTCATAACACTTGGGTATTTAATGCAACAGTTTGAGGTTTGTGCTAATTGACAAACTCATTAAACGATCATGTTTATTAAATCAATGCACAACTCCATTTTTTGTTTGTTGACAGATGACGTGCATTTTCGGCATATTAATTGGACAATTAAATATGTCAAAGTTCACGACCGTTACTTTTTAACTTTATTGTCGAAGAATCGAATACTTGTGTCAAATTGGTTGTTCTTGTTTTAAACTAAATTAACTCGTTAAAATCACCTATGCCTATACTGAACAAAAGCTCAATTCGAAGACATCCTTAGTTTGCTCTCAGATTATGATGTGAGTTTGTTGATAGGTAATTATGTTGTGTCTGACTTTTTTCCAAATAAAGACTTATAAATTGTATAGCATCTACCTGTCCATTGTAAGCACTAAAGCATCTATTGACCGGAACTAATATTGCTAAAGATTCGGTTAGTCGAACGATGTCGATATGTGCATCGCAGGCGCCCCGGTGACGTGAGTCTACATTGTGACCGATTCGATACGGTTTTTGTGCGCCGGCGCACAAACCGCTGCTGCGTCATTATGACGCTGCTCCGCGGGTTAGGTTAGGTCATGTTAGCAAACGGCTAACGTAACTGTTATAGCATAGTTAACCAGAGTCATTGTTTACGCAATGGTCAACTTGGAAACCATAACGTCTACCGTCATTTAAAGTATCAAAAATGTAAATTTAATGAAAAACCTCCATTACTGCATGGCTACAACTTATAAAACATTCATCTTAAATTATAACTTAATAGTCGTTGTAGGCGTTGCTGTTAAATGCCAATCCGTTTTACAACGTGCCAATTTTGTTATGATAGACTAGGTATAATGTCTATGGAGCATTAACCTGTTACGAAGAAACCGTCTGTGTAATATTGACGCAATCATACTCAGCACACCGTTACATGCAGCAGCATTCAGAGCCAGCACCCCGGGCACGCCTCCAACCAAATGGGATCCATCGACATGACTTACATACTTACCCCATAAATGTTGTGTTGTCCGTCGAACGTGAGTCGCGGCCCTTATTATAATCACAGATCAGACGATTGTTGTCCACATAAAATGTATAATTTATAAAAGCAGAACGAAGAATAATCCAGGAGACGCATGTTTGCTTTTTTTTCTGCCGCGAGTTAGCAACGTGTTACACTTTAGTTTTTACGGAATCAAATCGAATCGATTCAATGTAACGGGCGATAGATACTTTTTGTGTTATACAAACGTCGTTTGTAACATGACGAATGGTAACGTCGGCCGAGTAATAAATTGTTATATTATTTTAATTAAATCGATATTATAGACTGTTATGTTATAACATTCCGGAGCGATGCAATTATGAGACAATAAAATGAATTCATTCCGTATTTATAATTTAATAAGACAATTTGAACATAGCTTTGCGAATTTCCGTAATAGGGTTTTATAATCAATTTTTAACTGTTGTCGTAAATAAAATGGAGGAGGCGAGAAGGTTAATCTTGATTGTTAGTATAGCCATAGACGAATATCTCTCGTGTGACGGTGAGACATTGCTTGTTGTGATTTTATGGCCCCCATAAACCGGCCATTACTATTCACACTGATCTAATACGATTTTTATATCCAGTGTCTATTAATTGTGGTAGTTGTTCGACTAGATAGTAAAATTGAAAGGTTTATCACTAATAAATTAGATATACCTAGTTCTGGATTTACAACGAATAAAATTACCATACGTAGCTCGTTTTGTTTCCAATTATGTGTGTCGGTGTTGGTATAAATTTTGTTTATCCTTTTTGACTTCAGCTAGCCGTAGACATACCGGTAAAATATTGTTCCAGATTTAAAGGCTTGTGCAGACCAGCGCGACGCGACTCAAACAATGCAATTTCTAAGAAAACTGTACGGTATAACAATAACCGGCGTCGCGTCGCGCGACAAGTCGCGCTGGTCTGCACAAGCCTTAACTTAAAATGATTACAATCACTGACGCAACACGGAAAAACGGATCACAGCTCTATATTCCGTCAAATAAAAAAGCTTACCTGCGCACGCCGCCCATTCTTCGATATGAGAAATTCGAGTTGCAATTTAGCGTCTATTGTGTTGGAACAAAGCGTGCGATGCGTTAATAACAGGTGCATCGCTTTCAAAGTTTGGTGGACGACCGCGGGACCCTAATGCTACGTGACCAGTTTTATTTTATGCCATTCTCGCCATGATAGCGTCCATTCTGTGTAATTTGCCGTTAAACTCGAAAACTATTTTTCAGTGTTTGGCCCTTTTTGTGCCATTGTCCCGGGGATGTTAGATTAGTCGTCCGTCCGCCCACGTTTCATTAATGCGAATCTAATTTGTGGTGCGGCCCGGCTGTTGGCCGTTCGTGTTTTTAGCGTAGCTTTTGTTGGCGAACAGTTGAATTATCAGCGAATATTTTGGGCAGATGTCGGTTTAATTAGGCAGTTACATTTTGTGTGATAGAATCAGTTTACAAGCTTTAGGAGGGTCTGATGCATTATTTGAATTGACTGTTTTGTCCGTCAATTTAGTGATTGTATTTATTACTGATCGCAGTTGTCAGCTGAAATAATTCATTAGTGATGACTGAACTCAGCCATATTTCCAACACTGGCCTGCTATGAGGGGAAGCCCTTAAATAAGTAATTAAAATTTTTCTCTTTGATTTACTTGATAGGGCTTAAAGTCGAAGCATGTGACTAAGTAACTATCCAGATGAACGCAAACCTGAAATTAGGTTTATGATTGGCAGGGATGGTAGTTGGTCATAGCATATCCCTTCCACCTCAATAAATCCTGAAATTCCATATCTTGCTCGATAAATTCTGCATGTAGGTACCTATTTCACGTAGGATACCTGCAGAGAAGATGTAGCAACACCAGAGCTCTAGTCATTTTAAAATTATTTCTTACTGCCCAGCGTTCCTTGATCGCATCTATCTATTAAATGTCAAATGAATTGAATACCTGACATTTACACGTTGTTTTCTCAACGTCCAATTACTGCTGTGTACACCATGATTAATATCGAGAGAATTTCTTAGCAATTACTAAGCAGACTAGGCGCCAAGGCCGCAAAGTATACAATATCCGTTACTGAGCTCAATAGAGATGTAGATACCATATCTTGCTCTCCGTTGAAGCGGATAGTTTGGTCCAAAGATAAGGAACTTCACAAAAACATCAACCAATACAGATCATGTGCTCAAAAGATAAACTAAAATGTTTTTGTTCCAGATTTTGGAATTCCAGAAAAAAACATTCGGAACTATTGCGTTTCTATGTAGCAGGTTTTTTCTGATAATTTATGACTGTTATATCAAAGTAACGTTACTAAAACGTTTTTTGTTTGACAGACACCATAATAAAATCATTATAATATTTAGACTGGTCCAATTACAGGTGTAACAACTTAATAAACGCAAATCATGCGGACCTTAGAGAAGTGAGAGACAGCAGAATACTGTTAAAGAATTGTTGCTGTAGAAAATTCTACATGAATTTTTTATCTGATCAGTGGATCAGTACTTTGAAAATTTAATTAACATAGTACTCACCAATAAAGCCATGTTATAAAGTATATCACGATCATCAACCTTGTTTTATGGGAAAACTTAATAACATAATTGCGCGTTTATTACTGCAATGCTATTAAAGTCATACGGTTATAATTAGCAGCAGTTTAATTATGCTGTTTAAGTGTTCATAGGATGGTATACCAGAATTTTTTATTATGCTCGATCAATAGAAGTGGCCGAGGTAGGTTAGCATTCCAGCGGTAAAGAGAGACGTGTAACGCAAACAAAAGTAGTGCGAAACTAAGGGTAATAAAGAGAGGCTAGGGAGCACCATCCCCGGGCACGTACGGCAATTCGTTCTAATAGTCGTAGCAGCCGACAATGGCGCGCTATTCTGACATTGTTTTGTTAGGACGGAACGTTGGCCAATGCAAAACCCGCCACCGAATGTAAAGGCGCCTACCGTTTTTTATTTCCTTCACGTGGGGGGCGAACTGAAGTGGTCCCAGTTCAGTAATTAATGACGGATTGACGTGGGCGGTTGTTTCGTGTCACACTGTTTTGGTAACAAATTGTAATGAATCGCCCAGCGGGACCCCACACTTGGAATGTCAACTGAATTACGTCACCATCTTAGCTGTTTGTCGCAATAGTGTTTACTGATTATGTAAGATTTTGATTGATTGATTGATGAGATTGTCAATCAACAACATTCACAGTAAAGTAAGGAAACCTGTAGGCACCGTATATTTTGAAACGTGTCCTGTGTATTTGAGTAACTGAATACCAGTTGCAGAAGGTAATCTAAGCTTGCCGTTAGCGACACGTCTTGAGTCGGTGAGAACAACCTACATTAATTCAGTAATTGTTTGGAGCATTTCACTTGCCGAAACAAAAAAAGCTCAAATTAGACCACAAACTTTCACCTTTAAATTCGTAGCCCGAGTGAAAAATACCATTTTCAAATTATGACATAACCATCAACCCGTTCAATATCTACCCGTTAAATAGAAAACTACCACAAACAAATAATTTCTATAATCACGTATCAACAAAGACATAAAAATCTGAACTAGTTACTAGATACATTGATATAAATTTCGATAAGCAGCTGCGGTATGAAGACATTTCCTGCCCAAATGTAGTATCTATTAAACTAAAAGTACCAACTAACACTAACCCACGAAACAATTTGTTACTATCACTTTTTAATGGAGCCATTAAAATAGTTTTGCGGTTGAGACCGAGTCATAACATTTTGGCGCCTGTTACTGTCTCGGATAACAAATATCTTGCGGTTGATAGGATTGTGCGCTCCCTTTAGAACGTGGGATTGAGAAATCGTGTTTCATTATTTTCTATCACTCAGTGTCCCCTTTATTGAATCACGAAGTTGAATTTTCATAAGTAAGTGACTAAACCAGCATTACGAATTCATCCCAACGGGGGACTTTTCTAAAAACACGCGTTACGTCACCTTTCATTTGAATCAGAACGACGTTATTTGCCAATGCTGAGGCGGCATCAGGAATTTGTTTAAGTGTCATTTTTCTATTGTCTTCGTAAAAGCTTGCGTCCTTTCACTCTCTGCCGCTTTTTGTTTGTCTTTAGTGTTTTTTTCTCCGGTCCCATAAGATTTTATGGATATGACTCAGTTTTAAAAAGATTGTAAATATCATCTTTGTTGTAAATTTTTGTTTGAACATAATACGCAAAATTGGGCCAATAGAATGTTTATGACAGTAGTTTATTGGATCATCCATTACGTGCAATCTAATAAATGTAAATATCAGAGTAATATCTCTTATTTTCTTTCTATTGTCGCCTAAAAGCTTTGCTATGATATTAGTATCATATTCCAGCAGTCACGTGTGGCCTTTTTTTGTGTCAAATGGGTCGAGTGTGTCATCTGTCTTAATTGTTTAACAGCTTATTGTTTACACAAAAAAGTTTTGTTTCAAAAAGATATATTGCCTTATTCATTTTTGCAGTTTTACTCTAATAAACATGTTCTGTTTATAACTTTATTTTGGGTAGTGAGTTGGTGACAGCTGACTGCACGTGCAATTTGTCTTTTGTTGTGTGTTCCAGAAGTTGACATTGGTATTTGGAGCGCACTATTGTCTTTGTCATTTCTATGTTGTAAATATCTTTTGTATTTCTATGACTCACTACTAAACAACTTGTAATTTGCGTTCGACAAACTAATAATATAAATATCACTGATTTTAATTACTTGTTCCATTTTAGTTACAATGAACATGAACTAACTAAGGCATGTTTATTATGGGCTGCGCTAATTCTTCATTAACATTGCTATTGCTACAGACCAATCAGGTCATTATGAATGGTTTGATATTATGGCTGACACGATTTGGCTGTAATTTGCTATCGGCTTGCAATCTTTCATGAGCAGTACAAAACTTCGTTGAGTGATGCTTGGAAACTTCTAAAGTTAATACTCGTTTTAAATATTTGCTTAAGTATACCTATTTTACAAAGTTTTGCCTTTTTCTCTTTTTACCAGCACAATAGAAAAGATTATTGTATAGAAAAAAGAAAGCGAAACCGCTGCTTAGCTCATTTGTGCGGTTTGAACTTACCAATTTGGGTTAGGTGTTATTCAGAAATTTTCTTTTACTTTATTATTTTATGCGCTTGTGCCCATTGTCTAATTGCCTTTTAAATTTTTTTTTTTCCAGTATTCGTAAACCCTTTTCGTTTTGGGTGTTCGCTCGTTTATTGTTTCTTTATTGCAGACCCTTGCCGACAACCAGTTTGCATAACATTTACCTAATACGATTTAACGCTGGTTCCTAAAGTATATTTCATTTTATTTTGTAAAAGGTTATCTGTGTCTGTTTTGTACGTAGCTATTCTTTGACGTATTTAAGAGGCATCGTGTCAGCGGTGTTTACACAGGATTCTCATCATTTTCATCTCAACTTGGAAAAAAAGCAAGTATTGGTTTATTCCCATGTCGTTATGGCAGCTAGGATATGTAGCCCTCGGGCCAGGTTTGCTCTAATAACAGGTTTCCAGAAACAATTAGTCGGGTCTCTTTGTAAAATAAAGAATTTTATCGCCTAGATTTATTATATGTATTTGTAGAAATTTTTATCGCTGCTTCAATAGCTCGCATCGGACCGTTCTATAGAATATTGGCTTACGGACCAGGTAGAGCCGAACATTTATCAGCCGTTTTAGTTTTTTGTTGTTATTTTTGTTATTATTCCTATCCCTCCGATGTATTAATCTCGCGTGGGTCCGTCTGAACCGGTCATTACCTAAAACTTGGGGGCGTATTGCGTCCGGGTGCCTAGTTATTACGGGTTTTCTAATAAAATAACCCTGTATCATTTACGAAATAAGATACATCGCTAAATATTTTATAATGAGGGATTGGAAATGAGTTGGGTTGGCATCGTTTATATGTGAATGTTTGTGGAGCAGGCCGCGTGCAACGGGCTCGGGAATATAATGACACCGTTTTTAAATGTTTTCACATTAAGTAGGAGGATCAGTTGTATTCGTTTTGTCAGTCACCTGTTCTGAGATGTCATACCCGTTATTATCAGGTTAGCAGGAGACTAAACTTGTAATTTGCCATCTTTTTGCTTCCCTTCCAACTGTCTATGGGTAGTATGCTAACCGTACAATTTAACACATAACTGAGGTTGCGAAAGACTCTTATTACACAACATCCGTCATAATATTATTATATGTTCTTAAGAATTGTCGCAGAGGAAGAAAGTTTAAAAGGCCTTTTTTCCTGAAGTAATTTGAATTCACGCAAAGGCAAATATTTTCACAGCAAATTCGTCGTTGTGACCGCACATTATGTTCCCGACATATTATCATAACATCCCATTTCATTTCACTTTGGAGAGTTGTCGCGAACACCGTCAGTGTCTGAAGTTTCGTTTAGAGACGGAAATTGAGGAAGAATTTCCCAAAGAGACCTCTAGTAGAATAAGAATATTTTGTGAGCAGAGGTCTCACAATAGACACGGCTGGCCGCCACGCCTCCGGAAAGAATCAATTATACGAACCCCCTGTTCGAAGACATGTTGCCGAATGGGCGAATTGTTTGTTTAATAACATTTCGGCGCTTCTACAAACGTCACGGTAAAATATTTGTCGCTTTCGTCCAGTAACGCTTTGTACGTAAATTAAGCGATAGACAGTTTTTTCAACATTACATTCCGTCATGTCATGTCTCTATTCAAAGCGGATGCGCTCCTAGTTTTTGTTTGGGAATGCTTCCTGTCTCTGCTTAGCTTGCTTTTTTAATAGTTTTTTGGTTTTCTTTCTAAAAAATGCCATAAATTTAGCTTATAAGTAATAAAATACGTGAGAATTGTGAACTTTGTGAGATATATGAGGAATATCGTAATAATTTTACGTTTTATCAATTTTATTCAAACGTTATTGTATTGGGAGTTTTCTAGCTACCGGAAGTAATAATCAAAAATAAATGATTGTTTAGTATAGTTTATTTATTTGTATTCTGGTGCATTATAAGGACACCCGCACAATTATCTATTTAAATTGGTCATTTAAAATGCCGTGAAGAAATAAATTAGTTTTTGTTATGTCATACGTGACAGTTTTCAATAATCCCGCCGTACGGTAGCACCTTTCAACGTAATCACATCATTTTAATGCAACCCTCATAAGAGACTTAATGTCATTTGAATATTTTCAAAACAGTGTTTTAATCTACTTTTAGGGCACGTTGTAAAGAAAGGAAGAAAGAAGAAAGAAAAATGCGTTTATTGGCATTACAACGAAAAAGTACACCTTAAAACTATAACATAGAAAACAATGATCATAATTTCAAAAGGACCTCAGCTCAGTATAATGTCAGATGACAACACAAAGTGTACCTGACGCTGATTTTCAGTTGCAACCCATGAGTGACATACGCTAGATAACATGTAGTAGTGAAGTTAATAACAAATGTACGTACTTAATTGATAACCTACAATCTACATATCTACATTGTATAGACATCTCAAACGAGATGCTTGTAATGAGATATGCAACGGATTAAGTATGAAAGGTTTCCCTGTATACTATTTTATAGCAAACTACAAAAAAACTGACCATTTAAGTCTTGAAAATTTCAAGGTACTCATTTCTCCATTTAGACTTATTTTATATTTTTTACTGACTTTATCGACTTCAAAAGATGAAAACTTTATTATTTTACCTAATAGAATAAAACCCTTAAAACCTGGTTCTTGTTATGAGTTTCACACATGCATCAGCGCATTAATATAAGATTTATTTATGCAATAGCAGGCACGAGTCGTTTCGTTAACTTACGTACTTACTGATTTACCTCTTATTGTCTCCATTGGTGGTCTGCTGGTCAGAAACACGTAATAAATAAGCACTTACGCAATATATTGTATCCAATTCCTACCTCTTTATTTGAATGGTAGAAGTGCAGCACCTACCGGAATTAAAATAATTTTGTTTCCATTTTCTAGATGCAGAATACATTCTTCCATGTCCTAAATATCATCAATATTTAAATTGGATTATTTACAAATATTCTAAACTATTAATTATTTACTTAATAAGTGTGAAAACGTCAGTAGTTTTCTAAATATGTTTAGTGTATTTTATAATATATCACAGGAAAGTTGTAAATGTTTCTGTAGGTCATATTTTATTATGCACCGCCCACTGATTTTCTGGGAAAGCGAGCAGTTTTGCCGAAAACAGCTGTTGTGGCCGGGACCACACAAATGTTCCTGTAGCCGGGTGTTGCTTATCTTGTCATTTGTTTTGAACATGTTGCATAACTGTTAGTACTTGTAATATTATGTTTACGACGGGATTAAAGAGGAAGTATTTTGTATAAGTTAAAAGTAATGCCTTTATTTGTAACGCTATACTATGAATCGAATATGTTGTTGCTTGTGCTTGTTTATAAAGCACTGAAAATCTATACGATTTTCGGCTCATTTTGTTGTCCTTATTACGCCTTCATGGAAAAAGACATAATCGTACTTTATGGGTTTTGTAAGTTATAACTTTTATAGCAATCTGGCTTGTTTATAGGCGAATAGACACTGGTTAAAGGCTTTCCATGGCGCTTTCAAACTGCCATTAACCCGAAAATAAATTTAAAAATATTACGCGTTTAATATAAAATTTATTACTCACGCCAGTAGCCAATTTGCAACTTTTATGGGGTGGTATAACAGGCCTTACACCAAATAAATTTAGGAGGTAATAACGTGAAACCACTCGATAATCATAACGTCTTCTAACGACGCACTAACTTCGAACGACTTGCCAGAATCGATATAATAATAACCGATGAAAGTCAATGAAGTAATATGCAACTAATTACTATGCCTTCGGTGTATCACGCTCCTTCTAGTTACACCGATGAAAGCCCACAATAAAACCCTATTTTATTGCTGTTTCCTTTCTCGCTTCGTTGGCATTCATCCCGAGAACTACCAAATCATTAAAGCTTGTGTTTGTTGATTTTTTCCTACCTCTTTGTTTGCTTTATGATAATAGGTGTTCGTTTCGTCGCGCTTGGAGCGCGGGAGCGATGCGGTGTGAAACTTAACGCCTTCATTCACGTTCCTTTTTATAGAGGCACTTGATTTAGCGAGCCAATGTCGTTTTAATAGACTCCGTTGAATTTCGCTTTTTACAGCCACGTAAGTCTGCCTGCTCACCGAATTTCGCTCTTGAGTATCATGGTAATAAGTACAAGATGTATTTTGGTTTCAGGTGTCAAATATTTAGAATCCTTTTATATTGCTGCGAGCCTGCGACCTTCAAATTAAAGCACCTGTAGGTACGTCTAGGGGTCGAATGACTTCTGTTACTTTGTTGAGAGGAGAGGTCGTATAAACTTGACTACTTAGTTCGAAGTGAAAGTGTTAATGTCAGTAACTGCCTACTCCGTGTCAGTAATCAAAGTGTTGCGGTTTATTTTAAGTTTCACGGCATCGTCCGGTCACAAGTATCACTCGACGCCTGCTCATTTTACACCAACAACTACAGGGCGTTCTTTGAAACCGAACTAATTGCACTCATTAAAAGTTATACGCGACCGCGAGAACCCTCGAAACTCAGGCGAGTACTGTGGAATTTATCAGCTAACTCAAAAGTGCTTGAAGGGAAGTCTGTTCGGGCCATTATTCGCCATTGTCCCTTACAATAAGATTAAACTAGCGCTCGCCAACTATATAGATAACGCTCTGACCAATTCGCGAGCGAACTGCTCACGCAATAGTTTTGTTGTTATCGGCCGTAACCACTCTTCAGTTGCTTCTGGGACGATATTAAAAAGATTTTGGCAGCGAGCCACTCTGATATTGATCTTTATGCTTGGCCAGACGGCTATAGGAGTTCTGTAAGTGCCACGCCAGTTGCTTTAATGACTTCCCATGTTTGCAAGGTTTAGTTAATATTTTATGTATTTGGCTGTATCTGGTGACATTCACAACTGCTCTGTTTGTCGTGTGAACAAGTCCTATGCTTTATGATCGCGTAATGTTATTTTGTCAAGTAATTTCATCCTGCCAGCTTTATTACTTGCAGCAGCGCGTAAATTTGGAAATCTTTCTGGTTGTTAGAAAGTTTTTATCTTTCCATTAAAAGGAATGACAGTGGTCCTTAATATGATATTATCAAACTTTAGCTAATACCCCGCAGCTGCGTGCTTATCGCTTGCGCGAATTGGAATATATTGTTAAAAACGTGTGTAATTAAGTTGGTATGTGTGAAGGGTAACACCTGCGTCTGCTATCAGAGATCGGGCCGTTACGGTTTATGGGGTTCCTACCAAAAACAATGGAAATGGCAAAAAGTCGAAATGCGGGCCAGGTACCAGGGGTGCAGGGAAGGGTAGGCGTGCGGGTCGCGACGGGGCACCACAATTTATGATTGCGCCGTGTCAGAGTGCTAATGAACGCACTCTGTTGCTCTTTATTGAGATAACGCTCGCAATCGATGGCCGCGCCGGTATCGAGTCATTACTTATTGCGTCGCCCGATCTCGCGTGTCCCTTTATACATATTTTTTGCTCACCACATTCGTGCAAAGAAACTATTATTAACCATCGTCTCCATAGGTATGAGATAAGCTAATCCATAAACTCGTACCTGTGTCGTGTAATGAGAATATTCTCATAGTTGCACATATCTCCATTTATCTATACATATAAAATGCTTTATCCTGAATGACTGACTGACGGATCAACGCACAGCCTAAACCGCTGATCGTAGAGACCTGAAACTTGGAGGGTGAGTTCTTTGTATAACGTAGGCATCCGATAAGATAAGATATTTTTTTTCAAAATTCTACCCCTAAGGGGGTGAAAAAGGCGGGCAAAGTTTGTATGGGACAACGTGATTCCTTGGTCCAAACTACTTCAAATTTTGCATAAACATTTTTTAACAGAATTAATGGAAGACCTGTTTCGTATTTTATTGAAATTCATCCCCTAAGGGGGTTAAATAGGGGTAGAAAGTTATTTTGGGAGTGATTTGCTTCGAAGTTGATATTAATACTCCTTAATGCCTTTGATTTAAATTACATTTTATTTTGACACATGTTTGAAAAGTCAATCCGATTTTATTCAAAAAAGGTTGAACTAACTTATAGGCTTGGTGCTTGCAATGCAAATATTCTTTAAAATTTGAATGTCTCGCAAGTCACCGTACTATACATTCATATTAGTACCGTATTTGAAGGTTTCTAAGCTTTACAGAGTTCTGTATTTATTCCTAGGATTCCCCTAACACCATCAAATTACCCCTTCGAATTCAAGAGAGTGCAGTTTCCCATCAAAGTATGCTTCGCAATGACTATAAACAAAGCTCAAGGTCAGACTTTTAAGGTATCGGGAGTAGACTTGAGGGAAAGCTGCTTCTTCCACGGGCAGTTGTATGTGGCATGCTCCAGAGTACCCGAAAGAAAAACTAAAAATATTGTTTACAAAGAAATACTGCGGTAGGTGTAGTATATCGATTTGGTTGTAGAAAGATAATACACCCGTGTAACTTTCGCCAGATCAAAGGCCGAGTTTCGTGTTCATAAAATATAACATTTTATTTTTTTCAGATTTATTTAACCTTTATATCCCTGAACTATAATAAAGATTGTTATATTTTATAATTATTCAAACATTTTATCATAATAATTTATATGTTATAACAAAATTAATAACGTAAAAAACCAATAAAAAATCCTATTAGAACCATTTTCGACTTCTACGCGGACGAAGTCGCGGGCAAAAGCTAAATGCGAGTTATTAACTATGTCATCTCGACTTTGACTATTAATGACTTTAGGAGATTATGATTGTTTTACGCATTTTATTGTATTGCTAGAATTGATTAGGAATAATTTCTTTAATTCGTGCCAGGTTGTCATAACTCAAGCAATTTTAGTTTATAAGTACATTTATATTCTCTCTAAGTTGCATAAACGCTGTTCTCAAAAAAATCTAAATCTGATCAATTTAAAGTACTTAAGCACTATCACAATGTCTAATTTACAAAACTGACACATGACATATCGATTAAATTTTTATATGAATTGTGTATTAAGATCTCGTGTCGTCCGCATGCCGAAGACTGGTACCTACGTATCGACGATCGAATCGCGCGATACGGGGAGTGAGAATGATATCATCATTGGAGCCTGCGTGTACGCGGCCACTAGCCACTGTACACAGTGGGTACTAGTTGTCGGCATTGTGAACTTACTTTATCGTATGCGACGCCACGTGAGAAATTACGAGACAGGGTTATTGTCGCCAGATGTACACGCACCCACTAGGTAGGTACTAGTAAACCAGTAGAGTAGAAGTAGATAGTATAAAGTACTGCTTTAAATGCGAGCATCTATATTTGTAAATGCAAATGCTCTCTCTAGCACCTAAGGCAAATCGTGAGCAGAAAATTATATATCACACAGAGTACATAAATATGTTATTCTAGAGTTTTCTGCTACAGATGTCATTAAATAAAATTCTGAGCTGTTTATTTGCATAAACGAATTCTCTGACTATGTTAAAAGCCCTAGTCAGTTCCCAAGACTGATAAACACATTTTATTCTAAATACACTAGTTAGGAGTATTAGTATTAGTTTCTAATACTAATACTCCTTTTGTATCAGTCTTGAAACTGGCCTATCAGTTGCTAGAAGGATGCAACGAAACGTTAAATTGTTATCTTCATGTTAGACTCTTATGTCTTATTAGCTCATATACTTCACAGTACACACCACGCTTTATACACAGTTCTTGTTAGAATCTTTCATGTTCCCAAATCCCAATACTGCTATCCTATGCTATTTCCAATGCTGTTATGAAAGCACATGTATTCAAGCTAGAGCTTGGAAGTCAATCGTACTAAAGAATTATATGTAAATAAAAACAAAAATCTTTATATCGATGATCTGTTCTACTCTTTCCGGCAACTTTATGACAGTGGTCGGTTACCGGGAGCTTCCACTCAGAACGCGCCGCGTGCGCAGCGCACTCCCCCACTACCACCGATCCTATCGATCGATAGCCATTGTTCACAGTCATCGGCCCGCCATTTAACTGTTGTTAAACTTAACGTACAAAGTGATGAATAGCGCACCGATCCCGGGATATGTTTATCTGCGGACTGTCTTATAAGATATGTCATTTACAACTGGTTATCTTATTTGATATCTTTTTGTTGCTTGTCGAGTTATTAGTAGTAGGGTCGGTTTCATCACTTTCTGATTAGTTTGTGATAAGTGGAATATTTGTTGAATGTTGCCTCGATGCTTGGGTTTTGTTTCTTGTTTTAGGTACAGACAGGTAGCTTTACAACAGAGCCTTGAGTTATGCTGCATTTAGACGGTAGCAGTCATCATAACTTCTGAAATAAATATTTGTAATGTTACAAACGGGTCGTGTTGGTTACTTTCTTGAAAACCTAACCAATTCAAATGATTAACTTAAGCACGTATTCGTAATTTAGTATTCGCTTGAAAAAGATTTAACGATTTTCTCGTTGTTACAGGTAATTTTCACTCTGAAGTCAAACAAGCTTCACGAGTATCAGACAAACAAATGTCAGTCACACGAAGCAAAAATACACAAATAATAATGAAAGTAATTATTTATTTATTTAAAACACAATTATATCACCTTTACAGACTAAATCCAAGGCGATGTTATAAGTCACAATGTGTAAACAATATTACAAGTTTACCTGTAAGCAAAACTACAGAGAACCAAAGAAATTACGATATAGATGACAACTTTTATAATATCCAAACTCTTTCAATTATTATTTGTGCCATTGGATTTGCATTCTAGTAAGTATTTAAAAGTCCAGTAAATAACTATATATAAAAACAAACTAGAATCTCCTTAGCACCTATAAGACATTGGCAGGTAGAAACTTATGGGATCAAGTTATCTGTCGTCGACAATAATATTCAAATAAGATATCTCCATAATAATTCGCCGTAACGAAAGGGCCTACAAAGCATCTCTCACATAATATAAGGATGGTCATCCAGGCGGCGGACGGCGCTGCATCTTAAATGCAAATATGTAACGAGTTATTAGTTGGGAATGTGAGTATGATACTTGGTTCCACAGCTGGTTAATCATCATATCTTCATTTATATTAGAAGGAACTTTCGTTTAAGAATAGTATCGCTTGACTGGTGGGAAATTACTATTAGGTCCTGGAGCACAATTGGCTTTTGGTAACCTAATTTTGCGTTGGCATGGAGTTATTCTTCGATACTTTTTATCAGCGGGAATTTTGGTTGACAGCCAGCGTTCTTTTATTGCTAGTACTACAAACCTGCTAATAGTAGTATAATGGGCTGGTGTTCACAACTTTCCACGTCCTAGCGCGTATTTTGCGTATAAGTTCTGTTTATGTAGCGATGAGAACGCAAACTAACACTGATTTGCTGTATGCTCAGCCATTACAATCTTTACATTCAATGGGATATCACGTTACGAATAATAACTAAGTATCCTCAATTGCCTTATCTCAAATAGGTGCTGGTGTGTGCTCCATATTAGAAAATGAGTAAGATACGGTACGTATGTTTTATGTTCCGGTATTCTATGGAAGGTGGTCCTTATATGCGCGCGCATTACGGTCTCATAAATCGGGCAGGAGACAGGACCAAATGAGACGTCTCGACTGTGTAGTGATGCCGACAAACATAGCTCGGAGACTTGGATCAAGGATTAGAGACTTGTATCCGCGCAAGTTTTTAACTCGCCCTGACTGAGACTTGTGTCAATTTATCGATAGTTATGATCTTTTGAGTTTCGTGTGACCAGCAAAGCATGATTTGATAATATCTCATGATTAAAATCAAACATGCAGCTATCTCAGCAAATCGATACCAATTTAATTTTACCAAGCTGCTAAAAGAACTCAACTGTCAAATTAAATATTTACATTATAGCTGTTGTCTTCGCAATGCAATTTACCTATCAAAAGATAGAAGTTTACAAAATCACAATTTTCCGAATTCCATTGAAGAGAAGCCGCGGGCGGTCGCCAAGTTCTTACATAAAATAACAGTCTCTATAGGACGCCGATACGAACTAACGAGTAAATTACACGGCTCGGAAGTGTTTGCGGACCGCCCATCGCCCCGTCTGGCCCGATTTGAAATTCTGCTCTGAGAAAATAGAGTAACTATTTTCGTAGTCAAACATGCAACGTTGTACCTCGAAGCTTGTAAATTTATCACAAGCTATTCGAACGGAACTTGTTTTGTGTCAGTAAATTCCTGCTTACAGCTAATGATAATAACTCGGTCACAATCGCAATCTATTTATAGACTCTCAACTCAACGTCTACGTCATTATACAAACAGTAGTAGTGATATCACAACCAATATTTCGACTCCAGTCATGAAGCCCGGCTAGCTCAGTCGGTAGAGCATGAGACTCTTAATCTCAGGGTCGTGGGTTCGAGCCCCACGTTGGGCGCAACTTTTTGGCTTATTTTTCCTTTAGAAAAAGTTTTTCAAATTGTTTTTTTTTATTTTTCTGTATATTTCTTCAATAATTGTTGCATTTCACTTTTAAATAACCTTTTACAATCAAGTTATGCAATCAGTCGCGTAGTACCGTTAAAGGGTCAACGGATGAACAGAAAACGTTATATAAATGTTTCCCACGTTTCGTAGTCACATGTACACACTCAGTGTTGATTGTGGTGACGTTTAATATCGTTGGATTTATTTTGACTGGTAACTGTTCGCCACTTATTAGCTGTCAACGTTCAAATCTATAATACATTTATTTATTGTCTACATACTCGTAACTGTTGTAAGTGTATTTATAAACGAGCTTGAGATTTCTCATATAGATTTTTCAATTTGACTTATTAGTTACGAAACTTTTCACACTCGTAATCGAAAAAACGTGCGTCAATGGTTAGGAAAAATTTAAACATGCATCGTTCTCACGAGGTATAAAGAATAAGCATGATTGGATATTTAACGTTTTACCTATCCATTGTTTCATGTCATCAGCTAAACAGCCAGTCTCAGACCCCTGACTTCTTCAACAGTACACAATTTATTTGATCGTGAAAGGTTAGTCTACTTATTCCTCGGTACTACATTCCTACTTTTCCACCTTTTGTATAGGTTTCGTCATTCTTTACTCTGGCGTTCTTTCATTGTGTTCGATGTTTGTCTTTCTCATTACAAACACGACATTTAGAGAATTTCTCGCAAAGATTTCGAAAAAAAATCTCGTTGTTTAACATCCGTGGTTTACTACAAAAACAAGTGGATCAAGCTTAACTGTAACAGCAATAAGTAGATTATTAAGAAAGATTAAAATAATATACGAGTCTTACATTTTGACTTTAATAGTTTTTACTGAGAAATACTTGCCTTAATTAAGTAATAGGTACTTATGCAAACAGTTTTACTGACATTTCTTGAACATGTAGCTTATTATGCAGAAATGTTTGGACCATTTTTAATTACCATTTATTCTTGATCTGATCCAATAAATTTGATTCCCGAATCACCCAACAAAGTAGTTCACTTTACATTGCAGTTGCAGGATGAGTATCTTCATTAATTCTACTAACTTAACTGCATTTTGGCATTTTCCAGGGGATACAAAAAGGCTACATTTTTCTTTTCCCAAGGATGTCTAAAAAAGGAATTGTCAAGTAGAGTAGTTAACGAGATGGATCAGAATCCATCATTACCATATTACCATATCCTTCATTACTGTTAATTGTAGTGGTTGATCAGATAGCCCATGTTCAGTAGTAAACCCGTCTGTGTCCAACATACCTACTGTATAATAATGTGCCAACTTGCCTTGCAATCCTTACAAGGAAACCTGTCAAGTCATGATATTTTCACACCTCGACATAGCTCATCCAATGTTTTATTACAAACTTTGTATTAAATGTATTTTTCGCGCATATCCTTATCTAGAAATGTCATCTTGAACATATTAACAATTCGTATTTAACATTTTATTTTAATAGTCTCCGTTGATCCAAGGACTCCTGGAACTATTTGTATGCAAAATTTTATCCCGATCCAATCAGGCTATAACCAGCCACGCTTTTAAGTATATACTGAAACATTAAGAAGTTAATGCCTCTTGTATGTATAGTGCAAGAAGCTTATCTTGATCCTTAATGACATTGTCGTTTTTAAACTTTTCACTCACTATGGAACACAAACTAAAGGTTTGAGACCTAATCTGGATACAGCCTTTATAATTGTATGCGTTTTGTGATTTCGACGGAGGCCTCTCTGCTTAGGGTGCCGCTATAGTTAGTTCTAAAATCTCGTAATTATGTAATACTAGCCGACCCGACAGACAATGTCCTGTCCAAATTTCAATAATTTATACAAAATTCCCACAGAAAATGCAGTTTCAGTTTTCCCGAATATTCAAATTTTCCCGGCATATTTTAAAATTTTTCTCTCCGTAAAAATTTGATTCGGACTATTACAAATATTTATAGAAGATAGATGTGTTGCCTATAATTAGGAATCGTGTGTTGTCCTTCAATGTTTGATTGATTATCTATTCTTTCTTATTCATTCTTCTCCATTGCTCGGTACAGTGAATTCTCAACAGTATATTTGTGTTTTCTATAATACAAACAAAAATATAGTTTTCAATTAACCTTTGTTCGCAATCGACGCACTGGTTGCACGTAGCTACTAATAAAGTGCAGAAAATTAGTATTGCAAAAGAAAAGTTTGTGTCACTTTCACATATTAAGCACAGCACTAAGCACGCAAGAACGTCTATTTTGTAAATGTAGCCAATTCAGTACAGAAGTAAGTACATTTCGTACCTATATGTGTATTTGCTTTGGAGTTGTTATTAAGATTACGCGCTGGAATTGATCTTATACGAAGAAAATTACACAAAAGCTTTGTCCCTGGTAAGTTTGTTACATTCTCAGTTAAATGTGCAGTCGTTGGCTGTCTCAGTAGGTAGCACGAACATTCCCCAGGTCACCCACGCGTTGTATTGTATTGTGTATTATAATGTACCCTATTTGTGTCAACTTATTGTCTTTGAATGTCAATATATCATTGTTAAGGATGTTGGACTATTGTGCTGTTGTTCCAGGATACGTAGTAGGTATGTCTGCTGAGATAAATATATTGAGAATATGAATAATTCTATTTCGGTTTGAGTAACGACCTGATTTGTCATTAGATAAATCCCTCCATTGCGGGCACCTTATTGTTCGACTGAATTCTTGTTATATTCGTCTTGATTTCAAATGACCCACTGTTGTAATATCATAAACAAAAGTACTGTAAGAAATGTTTTCAAGGCAGGTTCTTATTTAAAGCCAGCCTTTTCAAGATTTAGGACACGATAGTATCTTAATATCAGGTGGGCTGTTCAAACCATTTACTTTTTATAACATTGTTGAACTTTTCGTTGGTAAATAAAAAGGTTCATATAAATATGAATTTATAAGCACGTAGTCACGTCCACGTAATTATCTGTATTTAATTCTATGTGTAAAACGCTTCACGGGTTGAATATAATTTATTATGAAAGATAATCAGTTAAGTAAGGTTGAGTGGATGTAAATGTTTAGCACCGCCGTAGGTCAGAGTGCTAGTTTCTACATAAAATTACATTTCAATCTCAACAACGATGATTGCTTTAACTTTAAACCGTTATGTTAAAAGGCAGTAGTTCGCAGAAACGTTCGCACTGCGCTACTTGAAACCGTTTGAAACTGGCTCCAGTGAAATAAATTTTACTGTGTAATAATTATTTACACTGTTCATTGTAGCACTTTGTTAATTAAAAACACGAAATATTATGACGCTTAAATATTTTCCTGTTATTATTTGTTTGTTATAATTTTTTTGTTATTTTTATACCAAATACCTTATGAAGCTACATTAAAAAATGCGAAATAAAACCGAAGTAAACATAGAAAGGTCAAGATTTTAACAATTTGTCGTTAAAATATAAAGTTACACTACTAATAGAGCAAAACAAGAAATAAGATTGTAACTAACAGAAAATGCTTTAGTAAAATAGGTACCCTATATATAGACGATAAAATAACAACTGTTTTCAATTACTTAGTCTATGGTGCCGCTAAAGCCGTACAAATTCATACTAATTATATTAAACTGTCCCTCTCTATTCGCGCTGAATAGCATTTTGATGATTGTTAGAAACGTGCAAGCTAGAACATTGTGGTGGGTATCTGAATTGCATAGATAGGACAGAAAGCACTATGTTTATCATTTCGCTTTTAAAATAATTTTGCTATGATTAAATTGTGTTTATTAAAAGAGTTCTTTGTGCAGTTTACCGTTCTACCTAGTTGTGCACGGAAAATCATCTTGAAAAAAAGCAAATTCATAAAACATTAAGAAAAGCAATATTGTAAGACATCGCAAAACTGTATCAAAGTTGTATCTTCATTTAAATATAAATAAGAACCGACGAGGGGAAAAAGGTAAAAGAATGGAATCTCTGACAGCGTAAAAATATCAAGCGGTTCAATCACTCTCCACACGTGAAGTGAGCGACTCATAACAAGCGAAAGATTGAAATGAGATGATAAGGAAGGGGGAATCTGAAATCTTGCCGAAAATACGTACCTACCTATTATGAGGCGGCGGTAATTTTACAAGGGATTCCTCGGTTCGATATGGGGCCAATCATTAACCAGAGCCAAGCATGCTCTCGGTACATCGCCGCGGCTTTTTGCGAGATCTACGAGAGATATCCTTGAGCTTAAATATGCGGAGAGCTCTGTAAGCGGATCAATGTGCGCACAGGCATTTTGAAATCCAATCCCTAGCACTTTGATTGAATCTCTTGTCTTATTATAAAATTCTTAGAATTTAACCCTGTCTTAATATATCACTTCGAAAACTCTTCAACGTTTGCCAAATTGAATGTTGTTTATCCTCATGTGTTTTATATTCACGAGTCTTCAGTAAAATCGTACTTTATTGTTCCGTGCGTCTCGCGTCGGGGCGGCTCGTTAACGCGACCTTTCGGATATTTATTGTATCCTCTCCAGAAAATACAATTTCCAAGTCGAATACCAATAAATTTTAAGCTGTGCACACTCATGTATTTAACATCTGTGAAAATTAGATCTTATTTTTTAGAATTCTTGTAAATCAACAAGCCGTGGAAATTGTCTGTTTAGCTCGTGATTTCTATAAACTCGTTGAGAATTCCTAAATAATATAATCTACTTTTTATCCGTCAACATTCATTTGCAGCTCTTAATGCGATCGTACGAAACTTCACGCGCATAATTCACTCGTGAGTCAAGTATAAACACAGCTAGTCGCGATCTTTACGGAAAGAACAATCGAACTGATACAAGATAAAAGCGAAGGCGTGAAATAAATTTATTTACAACTGGCAACCAAATGGTATTTAATTGGAGTGTCACCACAAAGTTGTCATTGCCTCGTGCACTGTATAATATGAACACGAAAAAAAGAGCCTTAACTTTTAGTGCGCTTTGATTTACACTTGGGATTTTTCTGCAAATCATGTGCGCTGAAAAAGCAGTGGACACGATTTATGGTGTCCATACTTCAGAAAAAAACGCAGCTGCAAGCGATAAATCGCTCACTTGCAAGTTAGAAATAAAAAGGTAGTACAGCTCGCTCTGCGCTCAACAAATAGGCATCCACGAGATTCGTGTCTGCTAGTCGATCATTTTGTACCGTTGCTTTACATATTGTTTCGTCCATAAGCGTTGAGTATGAGATGTGTAAACGTAGAATTGAATTTGCATCGTCACTTTGGTTCCTCTATGGCAAAGCACCATAAAGTGTTAAAGTATTTTATGAAAACGTCTGTCGTGCGTCGCGTACTTGACATCAAGGCTCGTTAGTGTTGAGTGACTTTACGGTCAGCTCGTGTATATCCCATATATGCTCGAAAGTGAAAGGGTTACCCTTTGGGCGAGAATAAGCTAACGATTGGAAATTATTTTGTATTAAGCAACTGCAACGTAGGATTTTGTATTGAATTGAAAACCTACTGTAAGGAAGAATTTAAATACAAATATTCACCAGAATACAAACATATCGGACGAAATTAAATCTATGACTTTTTTACAATAACATTCAGTACACCAATAACTCTCAAGCACCCATGTTGGTAAGATCTCATGATCTTCTTGTACGTCTTTTGTCACCACGCATAAATTAGGCTTAAGCAGTCCTCGAGTTTATTACCTTTATCAACACGCGAGTGTAGGTCTCGTAAACGAATAGGGTACTTTTACTTGAATAGGATTACCGGTGCCTCTGTTATATTTCTCCTTCAATATCGATATTGCCTATAGGTTGTCCGCGACTAGGTAGGGGCATCGCGTGTGGTGAGCCGCTAACGCTTGATATACGATCGTCTTAATCACCACCTCGTTTGTAAAAGATTTATATCACACCTGTTGCGCCAATTATTTACATTCGGAAGTCATTCTGTTCGGATTCGGTGTGTCTCTTTGATGAGTTGAGGTTTAAACGTCTTGATAAGATTTCGAAGTGTAGAGAGCTCGGTATTAATATAAAGATAAGACGTTTTAAACAGCATTTATATTTAAAACTAACACTTCAGCTTAAGTTACGGAAAACATAGATATTTGATATATTCCTAAATGTATCATAACATAATCTGGCCGTTGACCACGATGTTGACATTATGAGGCTAAAATTGCTTTCTTGACATTTACTAGATTCTCAAATTATCTAGAAGCCTCATGAATATGACATCAATAATCGGCTTATAGTCATATTTCGACTTAGACCTGTTGAAAGAAAATGTAAATGAACCATGTCATATCATATTATGTGATAAAAAATAGCACCTACAAATATTTTCTCGACCGTTCATAAATTATACACATCTTCTAGATGATTTAATACCGGTTTTGCCACGTTGTATTTACACTACTTTTGCAAGCTTAAATAATAAATAGCGTGGGTATTTTTAAACTCGAGCGTAAAGCTGGAAACCCTCCATTAAGTCGAGTATCAAGTTGCCAATAACGATAATTTGATAATTGAGAGTGTCATAGTCTCCTGCCCCGTGATACCTGCTGTATTGGAATATTTTATTTAAGCTTGGTGCTCCTCGAGTAATTTGAGTAATTTTTCACAGCTTTATCTCTGATATAAAAGTGTCAGAATATATTTCACAGATACGCTAGGCATTTTCGTTTAAAGTTTTTCTATCAAGATCTAACGATAATTGAAAACGAAATCTACGACACTTTGGTATTTACCGAGTGATTTATTTCTATACAAAATTCCCTGAAGATATCGCGCCATGACGCGAAATTAATGTAGGAAGTAATCGTTTGTTGGGTTTGTAGTGTTTTATGTAGATATCAGTGGGGTGATAATTGGTAGGTGTTGGAAATCACTCGACACCACAAGTTTAACACCTTCTCCGCTCGTGTTTACCTCGCATGTTTGCAATAACGCCGTTTTGTTAAAGTGCAAATGTTGAGTTTATTTTACAAAGACAGGTGCATGAAAAACCCATTAGTGGTTTCTCTTTGTTTGACATCAAATTAAGACTTAATCTTACTATTTATTTAAACGACTAAACACATGAACGAGCAATAGTAGTGGACACTACATATTAATGACTAATGAGTTGACACTGCTTTGCTATCAGAATTAAACATGAATCCTCAAGTAGGTACAAGAAAAAATCGTGTGTGAATATTAAATGTTAATTACACAACATGCTACAAATTAAACCACACGATACCAACTAAAATAAACTAAATAATAATTGTTGCCAACAGCTAAATCAACGTGTATTTAGTACTATTGAATATGTAGATGGTAACATCATCACATTTCTCATTCGTAACACTTACACTATTACACACAGACGGTCCGACCGCCAGTCCCGCCGTGATTTATCTGCCTGCATCTCCGACCTGCGAACAGCTCGTTTATTGCCCGCTTGTTATTTATAATTTATTTTTAACGGTCACCGATTTGTATCCGTATGTGTACTATACACAGGAATTCATCGCCCCACGGCTCGAAAGTACCATAGGGTCCGCAGTTACGTGTTAATTATGGATCAAAATTGTGTAAATTTCCTGCTTATAAGCTGCAATTGAGAGCGAGTGCCAAGTGGTTAATTATGCTATAATTCGTTCATAACGGAGTGGCCTACTTTATTAAAAAATATCTCAAAAATTCAAAACATGTTTGCCATTATTTTACTTTAATCTACTTTTTCATGAAAAGGTTATCCAGTAATTCGTTACTGGTTATTTTCTCACCTGACGTGATTCAAAAACTGACGAATATTTTTCTAAAAAGACTGACAACATCAATTAACTCCACATGCAAAAAATAACAGCAAAACCCCACAATCTACTTCGATACCCCGACATTGATATACAAGTACTATTATCAGATATTTCTAGACTGTTCTCAACTCATCAACTTACGATACAATTTGGCTAGTGATTTGACCATCGATACACGCGGCAGATTTACAATACGGACGGATAATTTATAGCGTTGTTCGATCTAGATGTAATTTAATGTCGTCGGTACACATAAATCACGGTCATCTACCGCGCGGAGATCAGGCACAGGTCTGCTTCACCTGATAATGAGCCGTATTATCTTTCGGACCGTTGACCTTTGTAATTAGGCTAATGTGTACATGAATGGGTTATTTTTTCTGAAGAAATTCGTCAGAATTAGCTATTTAATACTGTCCTATTTCTGTGTCTATTTTGGCGTTATTTGTATGAGACCTAGTTCGACGCCGTTGACCTCTTCATCATGTCAGTTGGGGTAGTTAGCTCAATAACATTATTGGATTAAACGTAGGTAGGTACTCTAAGTGGGTTATATTTATTTTTATTTATCGCTCAATATAATCATTTACCTATTTTCCTTTGTTCTCATACATCCATCATTTTAAGACATCCTTGAAGTATCTTCACACGGTCGAACGCTGATTACAGGTAAGGTCTGCCAGCCTATCTCATTACACCGGACTTCTGAGGCTGAGTTATTTAAATGCTGCCTTTTTATTTAGGTATTTCGAATAGTTTTAGTAAGAATAGCATTTACTGTACGGTAAGTACTCGGGCAATTATTTTTCCAAGTACAGGCCTCTGGTGCATTCAGGTTCTCAGTGGTTGACTTGGACATCGAACGGGAGGAAATAGCGTCAATAAACAGGATTTATAAAATAAGTAGATGCGGCACGGTGTCTACTTAAATGTAGGTACGTGTTTTTCTTGGCCTTTCTCGTAAATTAGATTTACGTGCAGAAAAATAGAGCTGGTGATATTTTGACGTAGGTATCTATGCTGATGTAACTTTGTAAATGTTTGATTTTCGTTTTTGCTACAACTAGGTAACAGTCGGTACTTCAGAACAGAACCAGGTGCAATAATTTGCATTAGATGCGACTTATGTCAAAAACTGACAAGTAATCACAGGGTGACTAACAAACTGGTTATGATCAGACTTGCCCACTGATTATCATTTTCTGTTTAATTTGACCTGTCTGTTACGAATTATTTATTATTATTTGTGATTTTATCATTGTTTAGGATAATTTCTCATTACCTGAAAAGTGTTTTTTTCTGGCATAGATACTATCCTATGTTAGTGAGGAATTGTCCAGCTTTCTATCTGCGATAGAATTTATGTTTATTGATTTTATTATTTATGTACACACAGTAAAATACATAGAGATACGACATAATTATAATTTGAGTACAAAGGTACTGCTTATTTCTTAAGAAATTTCTTCCTGTAGACCTGCGAAAGGAGAAATGAGAAAGAAATGTAGACAATAGTGTGTGAGAACAAAAAGAGAAAAATATGAATTTGCGAAGTCTTATGCTAAAAAAATATCAAATATACACACGTATAACGTAATAAATTAACATATACTTAAATAAATACATAAAGCTTAAATAAACAAACATACATATTACAGGTTTATAAATACTCACAGTAGAGAGGAAATGCTCTTTTACTCGATATTGAAATTGTGAAACAGTTTTTAAATCACGAATGCTAGGCGGAAGTGAGTTCCACAGTCTTACTGTAAGGAATAAGAATAGTAGCTTGTCTTATGAGGATGAGATTTAAGGACGGATCTAAGGTGTGATCTACACGGAGCGTCGCTAGGGCGAGCGTAAGAAAAACGCTCACGCAGGTAGGAAGGATAAGACGGATTGTGTAAGATGTTGAAAACGAGACATAAAATCCGAGTGTTCCTGCGAAGGCGGATTGGGAGCCACTTGAGTTCCTTGCGAAGGTGAGAAACATGGGCTTACTTTCGTAGACCGAAAACAAAGCGAATGCACAAGTTTTGCAAGCGCTCAAGCTTATTTAATAGCTCCTCAGTAGCATCCAAGTAGCAGGCGTCGGCATAATCTATAATCGGCTGAATAAGTCTTTGTGCCAAAGAAATTTTAGTCTTCAAGGACAGAAGACTTTGAAGGCTTTTCAATGAATGAAAGGAGAAATGTACCTTTCGACTGACCTCATTGACCTGAGCACGCCACGAAAGATTGGAGTCAAGAATTACACCCAGATCTTTGGCGGTTTCTGTGTAGTCAATGCGAACACCATCGAGATACAAAGGTATCAGAGATGTAACATCAGCCGCATTGCGAACGAATCTGCTGCCTATGATCATGGCCTGGGATTTTTTGTTGTTATATCTTTATTTCCAGAGATACCCTTTACAAACATACATGTCCTCACACCCTTTTAATATCAGTAATGAAGTAATAGATAACTTATTTGTGATAGTACCTGGGCGACCGAGCTCTGCTCTGGTGAAAATAGAGAATGCTTGTTTAATAGGAAAGTACATACTTATTCCATGCTGCCACGATGGTAAGGTACTTACTAACTCCATGCTGCCATGTCATTATTCTAAGGTAGCCATCCTGTTCGAAACTTCGGGCGACCGAGCTCTGCTCGGTTGAAAATACGGAGAAAACGAACTTTCCCAGATATGGGACCTAGCTAGATCGATTTTTGCCCCTGAAACCCCTATATTGCAACGTTCATCGAAATCGTTAGAGTCGTTTTCGAGAACGTTATTACATATATATACAGGGTGGCAGGGACATCGACGCGAAGCCTCGCACCTAGTAAAACAGTCGAATAATGAATGAGTTATTCGGCTATAGATCGAATAAATGTTGAGTAGTTGCTACGTAGTAACCACAATGTAGTGTAAAACCGTTTATTACGACTTTTTTGCATTTTTCGCTTTTAAGTGTTAACCGTGTCGTATAAACGTTTACTCGATATTCTTATAGTGCATTTATTCAATAGTCATATAGTAGCTAACATTTCTCGTTTATACCTATTTGAGTGCAGTAATAGCGCTATTAGAGTTATCGATTCCCAAGTTTCATGTTTAAGAAGCTACTATATGGCTGCTACTCGACATTACTATTTTAGAGCAAATTCGCCGATTAAAAGCTGCCAATTTACTGAAAAAAAATATCTTAATGTCTGTAATAGCATGTTAAATAGATTAGTCGCATGTAAGTGTTTATAATTCAGGTACTGAACTTGAATCGTTATGAATGCTGGTATAACACATTTATTGAATTAGGTGTTGTATAACTGAATGTTAATGACTTAATAAGCTATATAATATCGCATCCAGTGCACCAGTATTTTATTGAAAAATATTAACAATTTACTTGATGGATTACAATAAATAGAAAAATATTTTATGGAAAAGGAAAAATATATTTTAATTAAGGAACCCCAAAATTTTCTATTTTTCTATCATTATACAATTATTCGACTAATAACCGATAAATTGTAATGTAATAGCAAAATATTTTGTTTAATGGATTTTGATCTATCAATTTGACAAAATTTGATAAACTTTATTGATTATTACTATTATATTATTAATCATTAGTGTGGCCCACAAATATATGTTAAATAACTCCTAAGATTTCATCGATAAAGTTACTTTGCATGTTCATTTACGTTTACATATGCAACATTCTAAAGACAGTACATAGCTATAACATTCTACATTAAGTAACTATAAGTATATCCAACACTTCCATATTTGTACATTTTTGGTCTAATAAGTCACACACAAAATTTCGTTTCGGCAAAAGGAATTAAATATTCATAAAATAGTGACGAAATATCTGATACGGAGCGAAATTGTGGAATAACAGCAAATTCTTTGCTTTTAACTGACAAAAAAGGACGATTTATAGCAAATCGGCAACATTTAGTCCATGATTTTGTTGATTAATAGTAACGAAAAAGCTTTAACTCCAGCAATGGTCTTGGAAAGGCAGCAATATTGCTATTACTACTCTAATTTGGTCCAGTTTTGCTTTTACTCGATAATTATTCCACATTTATGTTCCTTATTCAACAGTAACATGACTTGCATAGCACTATTAGCTGAATAATTTGTGCCCAAATCGCGTTGAGTAAACGTTTACTCCCTTTTTATACGACTTATTACATCTACATTATTAAACTATGAGCTGAAACAGAAACGTGGTCTCGACTATTATACCACATGTTTTTGCCAGTTGGGCTGTTACCATGGATTCAGTACATGATTTTGATCGCCAATGCGTTGAAGTTTTTCGTCGGTTATTAAATATAATATCAGCTATTCTATACATTTTGACCGCGTAGGTATTGCACTTTTTATTTTAATAACTGACGAAAAATTTCAACACAGGTGGTTTCAGAATCATGTACTGAATGCATGGTAACAGTTTTCGCGTCGATGCCCCTGACATCCTGTCTATGTACAAATATTGCTCATTTAATAGGATTTGAGGCATCTGATTATTATCAGTTCCGTGGCGGCTAAGCGACTAATCGACCGGCAGCGTGTCGCAGCGCTAAGAATAGTCGAGCGGACACTTTTTGTCCTCTCATTCCATTCGTTAGCAGGGAACACTGCACCGCCAACTCGGAGAAAATTTTTGCCATATTTGCCTAGAAAGGATAGACAATGAATGATGCCTTTTATTTTCATTTATTGGTTTGATAGGTAGGCTAAGACAATTTATTTGTTGTTGACCAACTTTAGCGATTTGCATTAATTATATCAACAGCTGAAGATAAGTTACCTATCTGTTCTTATGAAAATTATTCTTATGGACTCAGTGGGTTATTTCATTTTAAATGCATTGAGACTGCTTAAAACAACATACAGATGCCAATAAAAACATTAATAATCCTTTGAATTCATATAGTACACAGTTAATTAGCTTACCTGATCGCACTGGGAAAGACGTGACGTGTGGTTTTCATGAACTAAAATAAGTTCATATAATTTGTCTACTTTTTTAAATAATCTCTCGTTACTACTTCATTATCCAAAGAATAATAAACATGAGTAAAAACTCAGGCAAACCATTTATGTGACGAGAATATCTTAACGGTGGTTATTAATGAAGCAGACTTCTAGTACAAAAAAGCTCTAGTGTCTATCAAAGGCATGGCAGACAGCTACTTGCTACATACTTCACGCCCTATATGGAGGGTTAATAATTTGTTTGCGCACCAGCCATTTCCTTCAAGAGTACAACCAAGTGGGCAGACTCAATTCATATCGAGATAAACAGGTTGTTCACGTACAATGCAGATTAAGCGTTTCTTACTTATGAGAGAAATTATTATTGAGTGCGCCTCGACGAATATTATTTTTCTCGGAAAAAGATAGATCGCTTAAGCGATTTTACGGGAAATTAATTTTGGCAGTGAGCGACAGGGTGCGGCGGGCGCACCGCTGCGTGCCTCGTCGCGATGATTTGTTGCGATCCGACCGCGCTCGTTACACTTCCCGATAATGACGCATACCATTTACTCAAAGGCGAGAGCTAAGGTTGTAATTCAAGTGCCTTATCGAGTCTTCCTGGTAAACATCTCAGCTCACGTTGTAACTAAAATTAAAATCAAAAATCATTCCACTGTAATTCTTAGGACCAAATCGTACAAGATCGTGTAGTATGCGCGGGCGCAGGCCCCGCCCCAGTTGTCGCCACAGCCGGCTCAGCCGCAATTAATCCACTGTAATGCGATACGAGCCTCCTGTCGTCGGCGACGTAATGCATCGTGATTTACGCGCAACGAACAAGCCGTTAATCTTATTACCACTTTCAATAACTTTATTATCGAGTGTTCGATACAAATGCCCTACGAACCAATATACACCTTGAACGCACCACGCAGAGAGATCATTTGCATTTACAATAGCTTAGTCGGTAGGAGTTAGGAAGCTTCCCACGAAATTTATTTTAGTCGACTTAACGATTGTGTCCGCTTTACCAAAAATGGAGAGTTAATGCGCCCGTTGCTTAACTTCGATTAAACGGTTACATAGGTAGGCTTAACAATCTGATCCTGGTTCAGGTTTCCAATTTCAAAGTTAAGATTTCGGATTCGTATTAGGTTCACGTGCATTGATTTAAAACTAAGAATATTTTTTGAAACCTTTGCGTTTTGAATAATAATAGAATCACCTTGGAAGACCAGCAGCATGTTCGTGTGAAGTCTCTTCTTATTCAATCCACAGAGGCTCGAGGCGGCGGTAAGCACGGTTCAAATTCGACATGTTATCCCCTAAAATATACCAATAATAAGATGCAAATGACGAGTCCAGCGGCACGGAGAACAAAAACCCGCTACTCTGAAAAAGGGATATTTCCAGTGAGCTTGTAATTTGCATATATTTTCGTAATAACAACTTCCGTTTGGTGCGCCGGCGGACGTGTCACGAGTTCGAGCATGTAACTACGGTAGCATCCGATCAAGCTTTGTTATTTCGCCCCGGCTCTTTGACACATCCATATTGTTTTAACGATTTTCCACGAGACACTCCAATAAGGCAAGTCTCCAGAGAGACATGTCGTTTGGTTCTTGTTCTTAGCGCATCTTTCAAGACGTTTTTGTTTCTCTTCTTGATAATTTTAAATGATTTTAAACTTGCAACTGTGACGGCCACGTACGAGTAGATAAGAAATTCTCTTCAGTATATATTTGATTAATAAAGTAGTCACAATCACAACCTCGTTTCGCAGTATCATATAACATTTTTATTATAATATTTACATGAGGGTTATATATTATTATATTCTGCGAGATTGGTGGCGCCACGCTGTCCCACGGCAGTTTCACGTTGAGTCACGTGTGTCAAATACATTTGTATTCAGTCTTTGTGTCTCCCAGTGCCCTACTCATTGAATAAAAATAATACAACTTGTGTAGGTTATGAATTATTTATTTTATTTTTAATTGAGTGTTAAGAGTCATTGATGTCGTCTGTCATGTGTAATTGCTTATTCATTGCTGTGTTTTCAAGTGTCTTACTGTGAACGCTATGAATAGCAAGTGCTGTAACGCCACTCATTCCCTTTTCTGTGATGGTATTATGAAATAGATAACTTTGACTTTTTACTTTTGCCTTTGTGTCTCACCACAATTTTGAAACAAATTAAACTTGTAGGTGGCATCGCGGTTACATTGGTCTCGCTGCTTCCACAAAATTTCACACTTCCTGATGAAAGTTTTAACACAATTACCCGGTCCACGACCATTTCCCCCGGCCCTCGACGACTGGACAGGAAAAAACTTGGCAAAGAACAAACTAACCAACAGTCCAATTTAGCGACATCCGTATAAAGTTTAATGTACCCAATCTGAAATGTTGCCGTATTTTCGCATTTTAACTAGGCACACGGGGAGCGTATTTTGTTTTCTTTTGTTTTTATTATGTTATTTGAAGCTGGTGGGCTAATTCCAAGAAGTATCGAAACACCCGAGTAGAAAGTGTACACGAATTGATCTGCACTAAAATACTTGACAGTCCTCGTTGTTTACCAAAGTTCGGCGTTGATGCCAATTGTCTAGAGAGAGAAGATAAATATTGATTGGTAGATTCAGGCAGGTCGTTGGCAAACGTCCGAATTAGCTCAAAGTTGTTCCTTTGATCGCAGTTCCGGTGTTTGTCGGTCGGTGACAGTTGTCCTGACCAATTCGAAAACGTTATCGTGTCCCAATTGCAATTGGTGACGTTTCCGTTCTATTTATTTACGGAAGTGAATCTATTGACTTGTATACTTAATTATACTTCTACACAAATAGCCTATATTTTAGCATCGCATGTTTGGAGTTAAGTATAAGCAGTGTCGTGTCATGAATTTTTAATTGCATAAAAAAATCCGTAAACAAGAGTTTCACTTCAACGCCGTTGCTAGAGGCTGGCGACACAACCCTCTTTTATTCCAGTCGCGTACGCCGTCCTAGATCTAATCAAAATTTAGCAAATTTGTTTACATACATCATGCGGAGGAGCGTGGTGTATCACGATATTCACCACACGTAAACAGTGCCACGCCAGCGATGACACCTCCTTTTGATGTCCCTATACTACCCATATACGAACCCCGAGCTAATAAAATGTCACTGGCTATGTACGAGACATGTTTGTCATATAAACGAAATTTGATTTTGGCGTGATTTCGTATTCCAAACCCAATTTTGTCTCATTTTTGTTTGTAACACATCTGAAACTATTTCCTTTATCCTTCCGGGAGTTTGGGATGACTGAGGGCTTTCTTATGACGGCTTTTTATTTGTCTAAATAATGTTTGTATGGTGTTTCTAGTTATTTGGGCATATTAAGTACCTATATGTTTTAAACTTTCTGCTAAATTGACTCAGGAGATCGTGAAAAGTGGCTGGGCAGCTACGCTGTTTAATCGTTCCACGATGAACGATGTCAAATAATTGCATGGATGATCCTTGCTGCAAGCCTCGGAGATTATCATAATCTCCACCGGGTCTCGGTTATTCATGAATGTCTATGACAGTCCTCGCAGGCAGCCAAATGCAACGTTCTGGCGCTAAGGTGACAGTTGCTTCGTGCCAAATTCGGATATTGAGCTACATCTGACAAGACTAGAATCAAAGGTTTTTCCTTAGCGTGTAAGTCAATACTGCATCATTAAAAACTGACTTTGTTTAGCTAATGTTGTTTCTTCAACAATAATAGTACATCGATTCTATCGGGAAATAAATAGAAAATTCTGTCCCAAGCTTTATTTTTAAGTAGGGCTAGGCAAGATCGAGTTGGACAAGATGCCGCTATATATCGGTATAAATTAGCCTCGGTGTCGTATCGCCGTGGAACAATACCGCTGTCACGGTGGCCGCCGTATCGACTGTCCCTGCCGTCCGCGACCCCGGCCGTCCACTTCTCACACGAATAGGGTTGTTTAGGCAGTTTCGGTCCCAAGTTCAGTATTAATGTAATCTTACTTTTATAAATAAATAAATAAATGTAAACAGAATAGTTAAAACCGACATCTAAATAACTGAAACTGAAAATCCAACCAATCGATACCTAACTCATTTATTCAAAAGTTTATACCAAATTCTATTCCAGTAACATGGCAACCTTATAATCGACTTCCCTTTCAGATATTAATATAAACTTTGCACAGATGCAGTAGGGTTCAGATTCAGTTGTGTTATTTGGTATTGTTTACGGGACAGGCTTAGTGTTGCGGTTGGCAGGTGACACGAGGCTCTATAAATCTGTGCCGCACGGCCTGCGTCGTAAACACGGCGAGAGCACAATCCCTCGATCAGAACTGCGACTGTTTCAATAACTCGCTATTATTTCAATAATTGAAAAGGTGCACTATTATTTCGCTTGCACTTGTATAATGGAGCTTGAATGTTCCCTGGCAACAGTTACACCGCTGTTTACGGGTCCAAGATCCCCGTTTTGTTTTCGACATAGAAAATAAAACTATGAAATGTCTGGTGTTGGATATTATCCTGATCGGAAAATTATAGATAAACACTTAAAAAACTTTGTGGAACAGAGTTGTAGCTAAGAATAAAAAACTCTTTCTTCGAAACAAGAAAATATTAACCAACTGTAACATGGCTCGCGGCCGTAAGTGGTTTCAGATATTTATCGACTCGAGTTTTTCTTGAAGAAACAAACTCTCTTAACCACAAACGAGCGATTAGTGTACAACAAGTTCCGTACACGTTATACGGGTGAGTATAATAACTTTCACCTATAGAGAATTTATTGGGTACTGTCTCTAGTTGCTAAGTAGCTTCGCACCACGATGTACTCGGAGGCAGGTCCGTGCCTCGGGCTGTTCAGATTTACGAGGTGGCGCGCTCGTGCTGTGCCCCACCCCGCCCTCAGCATCCAGCCTCCCCCCTGCTCTCGCCCGCACAGAATGCGGCTCCCTCGGTCACTCATTGTAACGGCTCTCGGTTAGTTATGAACTAGAAGCAAGTGCCGGACCTCTTACCGTTTCAATTGTAGAAACCTTTGAAGATAGCTGTTAATTGTTTAGGTTTGCAATAAATTTCAAAGCTTTCGCGGTTGCGCCTCCTGGATTATCTTAAAGTATATCTGAAATCTGAAAGCTAGGAAAATAAACTTTAACGCTGATCGTAAAAGAAGAGGAAGATTTTACTCAGATTTAGTAGGAGTGATAATCTCCCGAATTTATTTCCCAACTTACAACTGTACTCGGAGTAGGTTGAGTGAATAGCTGAATGTTGTAACTTACTGGAATTCTTGTTGCGTTTATCTACTGTAAATCTTTCACTGTTATTCGTTTATCCATGAAGATTGCAACTAGACAAAGTGATATGTAGTCAAGTCATTTTTGTACCCAAAAGCTTTTATGGTCTTGAATATCTTTTGCAAAAAAAAACTGGTTTTATTCTTCTTGATTAGATACGTGAAACATCATTCCACTGTCAAAAATGGCTACAAATTTTATCACAGTCATCTGGTGCATGTCGGTATTTGCCAGGTTGCACTCGCCCGGCCAGCCAGCTACCTTCCATCCATCCATCCATCCAGCCAGCCAGCCAGCTACACATGTTGGTAATAAATACTCACAATGTTTAAAGATTGATTCATGTCCAACCTTTCCTTTACTGCTATATCAAGCAAAAACCATCAAACCTCACAGTCAGAGCTTTAGCTGTATTGAACAACACTTTTATTTAATTTGGAATTTATCCGCTCCCCGTGTTGCTACAAGAAACACGCGTTTGCATTGTACATACATATGTATGCAACAAACTCTTACATGTGCTCCAAGCAGACTTGCGTTAAAAAGTAGCAAGACTAGTCTGTCCGCTTGGACTGGTCCTTGTGTGACGTCAGACGTCATAACTACCGACCAACATGCCACATGATTACTACAGTTCAATATTTAACGAGCTACAAATTGTTTCGAGATTTTGGAGTTTTGGTGTTTTTTAATAGAGATGATTAAGACGATAAATTAATAGAGAACTTAATAAGTCAGGATTTGTTTTTATTTATTGCGTTATTATCATAGTCATAAGCACTTCAACGTCCAGTTGTATGGGTCTCTATTGAATAGTGAATGGTCGTAAAATAATTTTATCACAGTCATTCCCATGTTTTCTGGACGGATTCGTCGTGACCATCGTGGCCTGCAAAATTTTTTCTTTTATTTTCTTTCTACCTTTCTTAAACGTTATTTCATAGTTTATAGCATCGTGATTAATAAAGGACAAAGCGCAAATCAAAACTCACTAAACGAAATCAACTTCAAGAATTGCTGAGATAGAATGGTAATTTTGAGTAAGTATCGATGTATACTGGAAAACTTAATGTCCTGGATGAATGATAAAAAAGAAAATAATATTTCAATGGACTTAGTACAGGTCTTCGGTACAAACAGTTTTTTTTAAAGATGGGTTCTCGCAACATCATATTTTAGAAGAAAAATCCCACAGTGATTGATAGTACGAGAAACGTGCCTAGAAAATATAATAGCATGAGTAGCTACGAAAGGATTTCTCATAATTCCCATCGGTTTCAAAACAGATTAGGCATCTTATACAATGTTTTCATATTTAGTCACAAGATAAAAGAGGATAATAGAAGAAGCACCACCTGATGATGTAAAAATGATTTGCTGCATTTTAGTGTTTGACGAGACTAAAAATTAATTTCTATTGCGATGCGTAAGAGTCGGGAAATATCCCAGCTTGTTTTAATAATCATTAAAACTTATTGTATCCAAGCGGTTCTGCTGTTTTATGTCTTCCAAGACGGTTGGAATCAAACATGGTTCACAGGTCGTTAACACGCATTTAATATGTAGGCACTAAATGTACAGGGTTCCACATAATTTTTCGCTCGTTTAAACCGTGTAATATATTTAAATATCATAACAATTATTATGTTAATTTTGCAGCAAGTAAATCGAACGATGTTAAACGGATTTTATTTAATGTCCCACACATATTGCTAAGTATTATGAAAAGCAGTCTTGATTCCTTGACGATTTAAGTAGTCATTAAAATGCGCCTAGAGGGTTTATGGCGATAGAATCTAAGAACTTTGTTGAGTTCTTAGAGTATATCCCCATAAATAGTAAGCACATTGCACATTGTAACGGGTCGGTAAAAGATTTGAAACACACAAAGGTCGAAAATTATAATATAATTATTATAATTATAATAATTAATTATCATATTTATAATAATTAATTATCACTCACACCTTACTTGTCGTACGCCAGTAGATTTTACGAGTTTTTGCAAGATGTTGGATATAAGCCCTTTAAATTGGATAATAGTGGAAGTGATAATTTATCGATGGCTAGATAAGTGCTGCGAGGCTGTAGCCTATTAGATAGCTACAAACTGTTAGCACAGCTTTTATGACCAAACATTTATCTAACGCTATTGACATTAAATACTTTGAAGCTGAGTTGAGTTATGAACACGTCTGTCTTGGTATCAAATTCTGTTACTGAAATTGTTTCTACGAATTCATATAAACTTACTGGTGTTTTCAGTGGTTTGACTTTGGACAATCTCGTCTTTCCTTCTTTTTTGAGAGGCCATATCATGAGAATGTATGGGAGATCATGTTTTTCAAACTGCAAATTTAAGTGGGTTGATTATTACTCGTTAACCTGTACAGCCTATTTAGCTCTGATAGTTTTCCTTTTATTTATTTATTTATTTAAACTATTCACACTCAAAAAAGTACAAAGGCGGACTTAATGCCTTAGGCATTCTCTACCAGTCAACCAAGGGTGGTGAAGAGATTAGATGGCAGGTGCTCTATATGAGGGCACGCCACAATTGCGGCGATAAGTCCCCTCTTTGAGGAGTGGCTTGAGAGGCGCCATGGCGTCCTCACCTTCCGCCTGACGCAGGTCCTCACCGGACACGGTTGTTTCGGGAGGTTCCTGTTCCGCGTAAGGCGGGAGGAAACGCCCGGGTGTCACCACTGTGTGGATCGCCCGGAGGAAACGGTGGAGCATAAGGTGGAGGTCTGCCAGGCTTGGGTGGAGCACCGCCGTGTCCTCACGGAGGCGATCGGCGGCGGCGATCTCTCGCGTCCGGCCCTGGTTCAGGCCATGGTTCGGAGCGAGAGTGCATGGGAGGCCGTCACCTCCTTCTGCGAAGCAGTTATGTTCGCGAAGGAGGAGGCGGAGCGTGCGAGGGAGATGCAAGCTGCACGCCCTCGCGGCCCTAGTCGCCGCAGGAGACGCCCCGGGCGTCGGGAGTCAAGAGCCGACTTCCGGCCACCGTAGGCGCGGGCTTGCGGACGGTGAGCAATGGGCAGCTCGCCGTCCGATAAGGACCAGGCCCGTGTCGACGGCGCGTTGTGTTCCACGCGCGCCTCAAAGAGATTTCAGCACCAACCGACGGGGTCGAAAGACCAATGACTGCTGGGGTTGCGGGTTTGTCCGAAAGGGATATCGCGGCCCCGGCACACAGGCAACGGAAGGAACACGGCTGGGTTTTAGTCAGTAAAAGTCTGACACACCCTCTCGCTCTGCCCAGAGCGGGAGAAGTCATTTGAGGATTTCCCATACTGAAAAAAAAAAAAAATGTGCTCTATATGAGAGGAACAAAGATAAATTAAAAAAAGTATTCTAATGCATTATAACTAAAATAGGTACAACAGTACACACTACATACACGTACATTCGTATTTACTATAATATATACCTCTGTTATATATATATACATATATACGAATTCAAGGGAGAGAGGTGTTGAGATGACTCTACTCTATTTATTTTGAAAATAACTCCGCAATTTCCGCTTTAATGCATACCGACTGGTGGCTGTCCTGATATCAAGAGGAAGTGCATTCCAAAGAAGAATGGACTAAATATGAAAGGAAGAATGAACAAAGTCAGAAGTATGAGAAGGACAGAGTAGGAGAAGATTGTTAGAAGAACGCAGATTCTTCCGTTTCCTTTTAATTTCGTTATATATACTACTGCTGTGAATTTTGTAACAAATCCAAGTACAACCATTTAGCTGGCAGGAGGGGGACTCTAAACAAAAAAAATCAGTTATAACCTTAATATTTTATTGAATTTGAATCAAAAAATGGTTATCACAAACTCGCGATATTTTTGAACGACCTTTCTAACGATACCCCACAACATGGGGTAGATGAGAAAAAAAAACATCCCCACTTTACGTGTAGGGGAGGTGCTTTAAAAAAAGTATTCGGTATGATTAATATGTGTACATATGCCAAATTACAGCTTTCTAGTACTAACCGTCTCTGAGCTAAGCCGCGGACAGACAGACAGACAGATAGACATACGGACATGGCGAAACTATAAGCGTTCTTTGTTTACTACGGAACCCTAAAAAATACAACTAAAGCAATTATCAAAAAGATGGGATCAAGATTAAAATAGTCACGGTGCGAGCGCCGTTATAAGTTACGATAAGTCCTTGTAGTAACTAATAACGAAACGTTCGCTAGACAAAGACAAGGACTATTGGTAATTAAGTAAATGCTAGTAATATTTCAGTTTCGAAACAATTTACTCACGAGGTAAAACGAGAGTCACTCGAAGTGTAAGACTATATAATTATTATATAGGCAGTGAATGCTTTGGAATTAAAAGACGATGTGGCTTTAAAAATCTCAGGCTAGTCACTAACCACGCAAAGAGAAGAAGAAGAAGAAGGAGAAAAGATGATGTGTGAAAAGGACAAAACACAATTATCGAGTCGATTAGCGGACATCTCTTTTTATCGTCGCGGGGTATGTGAGATAATTATCCATCACAGAGGGTAGTCTCGACACTAAATTCTTAAGTTTTATTGTAAAGACTTAAAATCTTCGCATAAAATGGTCGCGAAGGCAATGAGAACGTCCAATTTAATTAGGTACGGCTGCGACACCATCAGATGCATCACGAATGTCGCATCCTCCCCCGTCTCCGCCTGTCTCCCCTCTCACTCGTTTGTTTCGAAACTACCCGCAAAGGATTTTAACGAGATTACTTTCAGCACATTTTATAGGTCATCTCGCGAGATTTATTTAACTGTGATTTGTAAGGCATTTCTCATCTGCGCAGATTAAAAGAAATTCTGTCATTAAAAGTAATGGTCGGTGTATATTCCAAGAGATTTATATCAGTTTATCAAGTGTAAATGCTTAGCCTGACTTTAACGGAACAATTAAATTTTGTTTTACTGAGTTCTACCTAAAAGCTGGGGAATAAAAGTTATTTTAGTCAATAATAATATCTACTTCATTTTTCTATATTTGTCAAAAAATATCGATCATTATGTCAGATATGTCACTGTGTCTAGCCTAGATTCCTCTTAGCGTGTCGATGGCAATCTAAATAGAGTTGGCCCAGAATTTGACTACGAGTTTGGGCCCTATCCGTAACTTGGAACTGCACTATTCTTAACAATGAAAATATGATAATGCCCACTGCCCAACTCTTCAGAGATCATGAAACTGTTGAATATTTTTTATAAATATCAATAAAAAGTATTGATGGCGTCAAGACGCGTCGCGTAAATGGGACGGAAGCTATATCCCGCTCGTCCACTGATATATACTTCGGCATAAATCCGAGTGTTTCCATGGTTGTTCTGCTCTGCCAGATCCAGGCTCTTGTTTTGTCCTGGAAGTTTGTGATCTGTTATGTTAGTTTGAACGATATGTCTACTTTCTCAATATAAAACGAGTGTTCCACGAGGTAGCATACTAGGTCCGTTGTTGCTGCACATCATTGTTTTCCCCGGATTTCACCATAATTCATGCATATTGAGAAGTAGAGCTTTCTGACCTAAAATAATATGTTTTATAATAGTATTTTCTGTGCGATTCTCCATAGCAGCCTTCGCTTCAAGAACCACGTCGTTTTCATCCCGACAAGTGCGGAGTCATTAAACAATGAACGTTCGGTGTTAATTTAAATCTACAATTAATGTATGATATCTGCAATACTTAGTAGAAATAATAATACCATATCCAAAAACACATTTACATGCGTGCGCCGTTAAGCGTACGTTACGACCGCGCGCACTTCCCTCGATGTTGTTATTGCTCGCCCCTCGGGAGCCACTACACGCTAAGAGCGCGAAACCGAACATCAAAGACCGTATAAAACGCACTTCATTCCATAAAGTTCCATAACAGAGGCGTTGGCAGCGAAGCGACCAACGCAACGAGAACCCTTGACACCCTTTCATATTCCTCGATCTACCTATTTGATGTTCCTTGTAATACAGGATAGGGAGTTCAAACGAAGGTGGTAGTTCACATGACCGCCGCAGCCGCACGCGGTATCGACGCGCTTCCCATCTAAATGGAGAGCGGCTCACGAACTACCCGCAGCTATTGTAAACAAGCAGCGTTCTCTATTCAAACTATCGTTACGCCTTCTATTCGCCGATTCGTGCCGTATTGACGATCCGGAAAAAGGTCTTACCGTTTGCCTGCTCCTTGGCGAGGAAACTTTTATCGGTAGGCACAGATTTTCATACGACTTGAAAGCCTTAAGGTGTTATGACTTCATCCGGTTTCTTTTTGTTCACCACCTTACTCCTATTCGTTGCAAGGACACAGGAAATTTAATTAAAATCCTCATAGATATTGTATGCACAGTTTACATTTTCCATCTCTAATGTGAACAAAGATACTTTAACGTTAAACAATGAAAATGCAAAACGCCTAAGTGTAAATGTTTACCACAATGAATTGTGACAGAGTAAAAGCTTTGTTTGTTACGAAAATTAAATTCTAGTAGAGCCAGTATCCGGTATCCGGTAGAAACGCTTAAAAGGGTGGCACTTTGATAAAACTATATTATCCAATTCCAAGGTTTGTGCTACATTTGAGTCTCCTAAAAGTGTACACAATAATTTTTATTTTGAAATGTTACGAAAAGAGCGAAGCTGTGTCTGACAGAACTTACCCCTTTCTGCGACAATAATGAGACAGGCAACGAGCAACAACGAAGCACTCCGTCCGCTTTGCTTTTTATACTAGAGAGAATGCATTACCGAAATGTCATTGTGATATACTGATCTTGCTCCTAAGAAAACTCAAACATAGTGTTCTCCTCTTCTTCGGTGTAATTTTATTTAAATGAAGGCGCGAGGGAAGGCCTGCATATTCTTTTTGAAATTTGCCGTCTGGAGTCTTCAGATTTATATGCGGTAACGCTGCGCTCACGAAGTGGCTATCGACGCGTGGATCCACGTGCGACCGAGGCGTGCCCTCGCGGTAAGAATTCGCGCATTTTTACGGCATAATAAAAATCGTAAATAATGCCAAGTGAGGCAGACGAAGTCGGGTCACGATGTGCCCCGGGCCCCGGGCCGTCATCGCGACTTGTGAATTTACGAGTGGCCCGCGAGTATCGCCCCATCCCACCATGCGAACGCTCATTTGAAATTAGGTTTCATTTGTTTAAGACATTGAAAAATAAACATCACAGTCAATATTGCTCACCGGCCTCTCAACGGCCGTATCATTATAAGAAAAGGTCAACAAGTTAAGGCTCCAATTTTACAAGGCGGCAATTTTCGTCGAAATCAGACACACGTCCGAGCAATTTGAGAGAGGGTCCTGAATATTATTATCACCGTCTCGCGGGCTCGTTGCCTCTTTGAGAGGTGCGGAAGCGGCAAGGAAAAATCACCTCTGAATTACTGTTACAAGACACGACGACGCGACCGCCCGCCACTCTGATAGTCGTGAGTTAAGATGCCTTTCACACGGAAGGCAATAGCCCCTCTTGTACACACTGAAAATTATAGTACCTATTATATTTTTTTAGGGACTTCTAGTCAAGTACGTAAATTAACATTATGATCACCTTACACGGCAAGACCTCGTGCACGTTAACGCTGCTCTGTACCAACAAAGGACGGTGAAGTTACGTTTGTGTATCAACCTGCATAGTGAGAGCCAAACAAACGATTTCCGAGAAAGCAATTTGTGTTAGCTATGTACAAATTGTTCAACTGTTTCTGTAAGTATTTCTAGTAACCAATAAACTGATATATACCTAGGTTTAAAAAATAAAAACGCTAAATAGGAATTCTGTTACACAAATTATGAAAAGCGCCACAACCCTTGTGCTGTGGTCTGAAAATAGTGAAGAATGCCCAAACATAAAACGATCAAATATTTCACGTTCGATGAAGTTGAATGAAACACATTCAACATAAATCTCTCAAAAAGTTCAAAGGTAGAACCTCGAACGTCTGTTGTAATAGTACAGTTTCAGTAGAGCCGTGGTTTAATTTAAAGGCAATAGAGCGAGCCAACTTAATTTTCAGGCTCACCGCAGTTTCCTTTGTATGTAACCTCGACGGATTAACGAACTTCTGGTTCAGTTAAACTGAAGAGGCCATATACGAGATGAACACGTTAATAATATTCATGTTTGGTTATCACTATGAGTCTTACATAAAGGGGTAACTGTGCGTGAAATGGATAGCTTGAGAGTACGTTTTATTTTATATACCTCTAGTGAAAGAAGATAGAATATTGAATGGGAAAAGTTGAAAGAAATTTTCTTGAGACGTCAAATGTTACGTCAGCTTCTGAAATGACTGTCACTCCATTTTATTGACAACTTAGTTTTTCACTAATGCGAAAATGTAAAGAAATGCGAAAAATAATATATCATAAAACGATAAAACAGGCTGTGCTAGATTTATTCCGTGCTCCCCATGCAAATATGCAGTTGAATTATTTTACAAAGCATTAATAAATATTGACTGCATCAATATTCTATGCATCGAATGTTGTAAAATTATGCAAGAGGTTGGTCTCTCGCCTACGCTTATTACAGTAGCGCATTATTCTTGATACTTGTATGAAATATTTTCAGGCAAGTTAAGGTCTGCCTTTTTTTTCGAGCTTGGTAAAGTTGCAAAGTTTTTTAATAGTTTGTACCATTGAATTTGGATTCGGTTTCATGTAGTCGATTAAGATTAAAACAACTGCATTGTTGTTTCAGCTTCTTGGTAGAGGATATTTTGCTGCATTGTTCGTGTTATCTATATACGTATATTAAGATATCGGCGAACGCAGCCACCGGTCGGCGTCCAAACGTCTCGGCGCCACGGCATTGTACGGAAACGCTCGTGACCCCTTTAAGCCTGATTAATGGGGGAGGCCTCAACCGTCGATCCTTGTGTGTTTTTTCCCTAAACGACAATCCCGGTTTTTGAATTTTTGAAAACACGATAGGCCACTTAGCGCCCCGTGTCGCGCCCGATCGTAACTTAGCACCGTTCGATACGGCTGCCATATTGGCTCGTTCTTTTTCGGTGCAATTTACTGCGCGGCGCCGCCGGGGGCCTACCGACATCGTCCGACTGAAAAGATGCGCACCGATTTATTTACCGTCGATTGCATTCGGGAGCGTGCCCACTGTGTTCGATATTTATGTTACGCACCGCATGCCCGCGCGAATTGCCAACAATGTGAAAATACATTTAAAGTAACGCCTACAATACCGCGGATGTCTCGTATTTTTTTCAAAGTCCCATTTTAATCCGACAGTCTGTATTCTTTGCGCTCGGTGTGTCAGATTTATTTTTGGCATTTACTCCTCTGCGCTGTCTGGTTAGTTTATTTAAATGATTACCACAAGGAAGTTGAACAAGGTTAATGCGGTTCAACATCCCTCGGGTACCAGTGACCGCCCATACCCATTAACATATCTTAATTTGTCACCTTGCAGCCGACCATAACTTGTCGTTAAGTACCTCCTCCTAATAAATAGCGGTCGAATGATCTCTTGTTATATTTTAAATTAATTTAAAAGAAACAGCTGATAACCCGTACATTCGATTCAATTTAATGTCTTGCCGGCCGGTGTATTCTTCGGTTGCGGCATTACGGTGTATGCTTAAATTATTTAAAGTAATTGAGTAGATAAGGGCCATATCTCGTAACGATAACGCTCAATAAATAGTATTTTGGAACGTTTGAGTCATTTGTAACGTTAATTTAAAAATCTTGTCCTGCAATGTAACCAAGTGAATTTAAATCTTGGGATGAGTGCAGTCTTCCTTTCGATTTGGGAATGGTCACAATTCGAAATAACTTTTGTTGCATGTTTCCTGTTTGTAATATAAAACTTTTATTTATTGCAGTCTTATCGGAATCCCAAAGTTTTTAAAAGCCTTTATTTTTACTGGCTATCTTGAATGAAACTAAAATTAGATTTGCATTGGCCTTTGAGTCGACAGAAAACTAACAATTGGTTTGTATTGCGACGTCTGATTTTATCGTCGATCTTGCGTCTTGTTTCAATTTGAAGGGACCTTTGTGTCCAGGCTTGTGTAGCGTCACACGTACACTAAAGCGAATATACTGAAAGCGCTGCAAGCAGTTTGTTTTACAGTTTAACATTGTTTCCTTTTCGATCAGCCGATCAGCAGGTAGAGACAAACATCTGCTTTGGGCCGCGTTCTCCCAAGCCGCTCAAGTTATTTGCATTTGTGATAGTAAACTAAAGAGGAAAAGCTATGTAAACCTTGAAAAGAGCCTGCAGATTTTCCACAATATTATTTTTTTCGTTACCTTTTACTCTGGTACCTTCTTACTGACTTAAAGTCGATTACTACCAATGGAGCTTCGTTTGGACACAAATAAAACAGATCTACATTCTATTAGCTCCTAGCTAGAGTACTAAATCTAATCATGTGTTGTAGTTCCGGACTGGCAGTCCGTATATAAAGACACATGGGTTAAATAGTAATTGCCGACAGAAGTCCTTCCTGGCGCGTTCCCTTCCATGTATTTCGCCGGCTCCCGTATAGTCTCAGTTCCAATTACTCTTTGGAATCGGTGTCCACTGTAATTGGATTGGGCTGGCAACCGGACTTGTTGGCATTTTAATTGTGCTATTGTGACGCCGGACACCGTCCGCCGCCCGCTACGACAGTCTGCGCTAGACAAACCGCTTTTTGTATCACATTTGCACATCTGGATTTGCTAATACGTCAATAAATGTTAGTCAACGAGTAATCCGTGCGATTAATATCTGTGTATGACAAGCGATAAAATCAAAATAACATATGAATTCTGAACCTTTTTTGTTCCCACGATTAGATCAAAATAAGAATCAAAAACAAAACACGTGAGAAAACATCTTTGTCGTTGAAGCGTCAAATATTTCTTCAAAGGCCGCGAGTTGCGTTGTTTTTAGGAAATCGAGACATTAATGGAATGACTGACACGTATTGTCGATCGCTGTTCGAAGAAACTTGGTGTGTCTTAAAATGTAAGGAATTAAGGATTACTGCGGTTCTCAGTAGAACGTTGGATTTCTGGCTATGTGTTAGTTACATTTGGCGTTTTAGAAGAGTTGTTCCCTTTATAAAGGCGGTATTTGCACTTTCACCATAATGTGTATGTGTTTTATTTTTTAAACAATATTTTTTTAATCATGTACACTCATAGCTCTATTAACATCTAGTTAATATTCTCTTTTATTACTAAAGACTATGCGTATAAATTCCATATTTACGCCGAAATAAACTACAAAGAACATAATTGCGTTACGGAATTCGCTTGTTTGTTATTAGTCAAGGTTTGAATTGAAATTCAAATATCATTTTGTTTGGGCCGTTTCATGTTATTCATTCTGTGTTAGTCTTATTATTCGCCACAGAAACCATTGTCGGCGACGCTGCCACTTCGGAATATTTTATACAAATTTTAGAAACAAGAACAAGGGCCGAGTGACAGGTACACTTATTCGTGTTGCTTATTTTTGCTTAGTTTTATCGGATACCAATCGTGGAGGCGCGGCATGTTGTAGAGATGAATAAAATATACATTTCTGAGTTGAGCGCGCTTGTTCGCGCCCAAATGGGAAGTTTGGATGCCGGTTTAATGGAGTTCTGAAGTTTGGCATTCGTTTCTATTATGGCCACGGAATTGTTTGTTGTCGTTGATTTAAATTTCACGCTCCAGTTAGTGAGTATCAAATCTTATTTGTCAATTATCTGCATTTTGAATGAAGACCGTGCTTGTCTTTAAGGACCATCGCTTTTGTTTTTGCTCAATGATTATTAGTATAATTGGCTTTGTTGCTTTGAACTCGTCTTGTTCTTCTATTTAATTGTATTTTAACTAATTTACCTGAAGAACATAAATTTATTTAAATCTCACGAGTCTTCTCCAAATAGCACGGTTAAAATAGCATTGGTCGTCGGTCATCTTTGTCTTTATTCTATTTTATTTTGTCAAATTTTTCGCGTCCCAAAGTCACTTTTGAATTTGAATTCTTTCCTCGTCTTCTACGAAAAGGTATCGAATGCTTCGCCTTTGTATCACTTTTTGTGCTATCTCATACTGTGTTGCGATTCGGTCATTATTTATGATCCGCGGGCTTTCTTACAAATAAACAATCATGTTGATTTCGTTTGACACAGTTATTTATATATCAACTGTTTTACAATACAAGATATCGATGCATTAGAGCCAACTTATTTTTTTTTTACCTCTAGGAACTTTTATGCACGTTCACAATATCTTACAGAAGGTTTTCCATGATAGGTAATTTATTTTTTCTTGAAGACTACGTTGATAATATTTAATTTTGAATCTTGAAAATCATAAAAACTCCTTACTTTACAATGTCACTTTTCATTAGATATGTATATTGTGAAAGGAGGAGCTCGTGGCTAAATAATAACAGCTGGACGGATTATTTAGCCACGAGCAATCCGGTTAAACTACGGTTGCCGGGGTTGGTCCGTGGATGGGTGACCATCTTTACATACCGAGACTCCTCCGTGTCTCGGAAAGCACGTTAAGCCGTTGGTACTGGCTGTTATTCGTGGATCTTTGACAGTCGTTACGGGTCGTCAGAAGCCCGAAAGTCTGATAACCAGTCTTACCAAAAGGTTTCGTATTACCCAGTTATTGGGTTGTGGAGGTCAGATAGGCAGTCGCTCCATATAAAATACGCGTATTCAGCTGCACCCGTTAAGACTGGAAGCCTAACATAGTTGGAAAAGGCTTGGCAGAATGAGGTATGTTGTGAAAATATCTCCAACCTAAATTGAATAAAATCCATTTTTGTCTTCTCACTTCTCAGAGTTATCAATACAATGATATTTCGCAGCGTCGCCGCGTCGCTTAGTCTATGAATCATTTGAATTACTTGGAAATAATCTTTCTGTAACTGAAACTGACAATATAAATAATTGTACATATTTGATAGCTACGCGGAAACTTTTTCGTGATTTTAAAATAGATAGTGATAATTGACATTCCCAAATATAAAAAATACCTCATCTAAATTTGTTTTATATTTATTTCGGTGTTCATTAAAACTAAGGAAAATACAAAAATCGCTTTGCATTAAAAGTACCGTATAAAATCTCCGTTTAATCAACTTGTAACGAAATAATCTCTTGACACCAAATTGTACTATTTATTGGCATATTAAGATCTGCAGATTTCTAAATAATAGAGGTAAAAGACATAAATCAGTTTATGCTTCCGGTGTTAGGCAGTGTCCGTCTGACGAGGACCATTTATCAGTTAGGCTAGGCTCCAATACAGGTATCTAGTGACTACGGGGCGCTGAACCATTCACTATCTGGTTTTAATACTAATCTGTCGACATGAATCATAGAATTACATTATTCACAAGTTAAACATCTCTAGTTAACTGTTCTAATCAAGATATACTCGATGCCGGATCGGAGTTTTCACTCACGTACGTACCTAATTTAATTTATCGAATATGCTTTCGTGTTTATTGATCCGTGAAATGGCTTTTTGACGCAAAAAAAAGTATCCATTCGCACGGAAAAGTTTCTAAATTGCACCGTCGGGAGGTAATAGGTACCGTTACCGTTATTGTTTATGCTACGGCGAAATTGAACAATAACAAACAAAACATTAAGACAGTCGCACTTATGCCCTGATAGTTTTAGAAAGTGAACGCTGTATTAACTCTGAAGATTACTCTCACGGCCACTTTTTGTGGCTAGCTAATTTAAGCACGCAGCGAAATTACCCAGTATAATTACGTACATTGGATCAAATTATAGCACGCAACGTATTTCGTATACATGTGCTGCAATTGTAGTGACACTAATCGTCTCATTCTCTAGTACGTAACTCATGTGTGTCTAATTCAGTGACAGTGCCAGCACTGTGCCTTTCGAATTATTTTGGAGTTCAAGTTTATGACAAGAAAAGCTTTTATTATACTAAAGTCAATTACGAGTACCTAGTCTAATAATGAATTATATTTCTGACTGCTATTCGAAGGTATCACGTCGAAGTACCTACCTACTTGATATAACCTTAACATAACCCTCAATCGCAGTGAGCAGATAGAGGTGTAATCAAATTGACACTCGCCTCGATATTTATCGGATATGAACGTAACTAAAAAGGGCAAGAACCTCGGGCCGCCAAAGCGAGTAACTACGGTATTCCATAAAAGTACATCGGTTTGTATCCTTCAATTAATTTAATCAAGCGTATTGATTAAATGTCAGGTACCCAATTAAATTATCGACAGCAGATCGGGGATGCAACGCGAGCGCATTCTCAAGTCGTAGCAAGTGTGCCCGCGGGCGATACAATTCGCGCTTTGCTTTCGTAACTCGTTCCAATTCGATTGCTGTGCTGTGCCAACATTTGATGCTGCTATATATGGTGGTAAATATTGCCACAGATTACAACGCCCGACTACGCTTTGTTGATACTCGTTATAACAACTTGTAATTCCGAACGAACTTACCCTTAAATAGAAATCGTGCTATTTTCAAGCAGTTTCGTATAAATGAAATTCAATAAGGAATTGGTGCAATTTAATGATACTAGTGGGAATATTTCCAAGAATTCTGTTTATAATTAATTTCTTGAACTTTTCACACATGGAACGCCGTTTGCAGTCGGCAGCCATCTCCAATTTCGATTAGACCAGATTCCAACTCCGTCGTTCTTTTGTGAAGTTAATAAGCATATAAATAGACATTGCCTTTTATATGTTCCCTGTTATTATCTTTATTATACGTGGCATTTTCAATAGCACCATATACAGCCCATCAATGGGGCATTCCACCTTTTTACAACTGTTTCTTATTGACTGCTAAAGTCAACAGTGTTTCGTTCTTAATGAAAGCTATAATTTTCATGTATTTATAGGGTGGAACTAATTTTCAATTGTTAAAAAATTATGGGTTAGCGTATGTAATGTAGTTATCTGGGAAGGAAGGTATAAGTGCATTGAGACTTGCGGCAGGTTGGATCACTCACGCGCTAACACAGTGTTTGCTTACGTTTGACAGTAAAATTGCGCCTTTGATAGCGTAGACCGCACCTATGTCTAACCCTTGTGTGATTGCTTGGGTAAGTAAGAAATAACCTTTAAAGACTCCTCAGACAATTTCATGTTTTAAACAAAAGATAGGTCAATACTTACAACACACCTACAACATTGTACATTGAAATAAATAATTATGTCCTCTCATGGACCACGCACAGTGAAGGGGATATATACGTATAGCTGGGATGAATTTATCCCAAGAACATAGTAGTTGCAAAACATGTACCCCCATACATTCCAACTGCAAATGTAAGTTTGTACGCACAATATTAAGAGATTTACCATTTTATTTTAAGACCATAGAATTCTTATAGGTTTTGCTGCAATCTATGAGTAAATAACAATTCTCTGTATTTTTTTCTATTTTAATTAATATAATTATTATTATAATTTTAGACTCCGTAGTTTCGGAGGTAAGTGGGGAGGGGGGGAAATGGTAAAGGACATGTTTGATTTTGGGCCACCACTATGTACACTACATAGATAAATAGGAAAAAATAGGGGATTCTCATAAAAATACCAACAAATTAATTTGAAGAAGAGTACAGGCGTACGAAAATGATTATTTGGGAAGATTTTTAATAAGGCTACCCTATTTATAGGGCAGCTATGACAGTTCTGTTTGTCATGACGTTTGACGACTTTGACAGTTTTAAGTTTCGTGACATGACGTCTTTCTTTGAAATTCTTTGACTGTCTTTACTACCGCAATCGACTAGAATAATTGTTCTGTAGTCTTATTTTATTATTTTATGTATAAAATTCAAGTATTTTCGGAATTCGTGTTTTTTTTGTCGCAGTTATTACACATCAATCAAATGTCATTGTCAAAATGACATTTCGCATCAAAGAATCTATTACTCTGTTTCGCATATGTCATTGGTAGTGCTGATCCACCATATTTACGTTGTGTTGCTCTCCTTGACAGAGTTAATTTGAATGTACATTAAAACGAAGTAATATTATAGAAAATTAACATTAAAAAACGGTTATTATATTATACAGCGATATTTAAATATAGTGTACATAGTGCTAGCCCAGGCTCCATACATTTCTGGAACATCCCCCTTTCATCTATTTTCTTAAATATCTTTAAAACTATTTATTATAAAGTTATTTAAAAAAAAAAGAGATTCTCACAACAAGCCATTTCATTTGATATGTCCACACGGTACAGTTTGCAAAACTTTTTCTTATTTTTTTTTTATTTGACGTTTAACGGTGATCAATGCCATATTCAAAATTCATTTATTACACGTTCGTGTTTGGGTCACAGAAATACACATGTGTACCAAATTTCAGCTTAATCGGTATATTAGATTCGGAGCAAATTGGCTTTTACAGACGGACAGACAGACAGACGGACAGACACACGAGTGATCCTATAATGGTTTTGTTTTTTCCTTTTGAGGTACGCAACCCTAAAAATACGGAACAACTGTAACCAGTGAAAGAAACGGTACAAAATACCTACTTGAAATTAATTTTGTTACGTTAGATGTATCGAATTGGATGAATCACTTTGATAGTTTTATATATATAACCACGTCATTGCTCGAAAAGCAATTTAGTAATTTTAAGGCCGTGGATCAAGCTATTGATCAACTATATTTATAATACCATAAATGTAGCCACAATAAAATATTTACCACTTTATAAAATACCGTAACATCGTTATATCTTTGTTATAAGTATGACTGAGTCAGTATCAAATCGGTTCTATATTTTATTGAAAACGGATTTCCGGCTTTGGAAAATAGTTTTCAAAAATCTAATATTCCAGTTTTAGTTTTTATAGAAATCAAAGTAGGCATGTACTTGTATATACAGGGTGTTTGGCAGAACGTTGAACATACGAAAATGGTGGATAGGTGGGGTCATCTGCTACTTACTCAGCCCAAATTTTTTTGGCCCTGGCCCACGGGATATTTTTAAAAAAAAAATTTTGTCTTTCTTCTTCTTACACCACTTTCTTAACTTTAAAGTGTAATTTTTATTAAAAATGGGTAAAACAGGCAATATTTAGTATTTTTTTTAAATCTTTGGACTCATAACTTTTTTTCTAGCTAACATCTGAATAAAGCAATCATTTTATAAGAATCTGTCAACATAAAAGATTTAAAAAAAATACTAAATATTGCCTGTTTTACCCATTTTTAATAAAAATTACACTTTAAAGTTAAGAAAGTGGTGAAACAAGAAGAAAGACAAAAAAAAAATAAAAAAATATCCCGTGGGCCAGGGCCAAATAAATTAGGGCTGAGTAAGTAGCAGATGACCCCACCTATCCACCATTTTCGTATGTTCAACGTTCTGCCAAACACCCTGTATATATAGTTTCTATAGTCATCCACTTCTTAGATCCGCGCACACTTGGAAAATTCCCTATAGTTATAACAATTTAAATTACAATGTGATCGCAATAAATACGTTGCTATTTTTTATACTCCAGATCCATACAACTCTATTCAAATCTTTGTCAAAGTTGATTGAAGCGAATATTTGCTTTGGTAAAAATAAATTATATTTTGTCACATGAACGCAAAGTAGCTGCAGCCTGAGGCTTTATATTTTTATTTTATTTCTTGGAAGTATTTTTTTTTTTTTTTTTTTGTTGACAACTACTGAAATCAATCTGAAGCTATGTTTAAGTTAATAATTATGATTCTAGTCAACTTTTAGACTAGGTAAATTAAACGAACACCACGCCAGTTAACATTTTGCTAGAATTAAGTTAGTATTTTTTTACAACAGATACATCGTCTTCACCACCTTAAAATGATCTGCAAGAGGTTACCCGTTACATCTTTCAATTTCAAACACTCGAGGCGGAATACTGTTGAACCTTTGCGTCCGCTCCGAGCCCGCAGATTGCTTTTGAGCGAACCTTCATCCCGAATGCTTTCGGAAAGCATCTCGTTACCTCAATTTAACTGTCTTGACACATACAAATTTTATTTGCCTTTTTGTGTTGTAGCTTTTGTGAGCAAATTTTATTTTCGCGAAATTAGTCGGCGGCGGCTTATTGTGAGCGAAATCCAATTACGTCTGAGCGCCCTAAGGATTTGTGTTCGGCGACAGACTCTTTTCAATGTGTGTCAAGCAAAGTTTGATACAGATTCATTTATCCGTCATTTTAGGGAATTTACTTTCCTATTTATATTTCACTTTATTGTTCGAAATACCTCCCAAAATACCTATCGCAGCATGTTAAATGAATAAAAGATAAACAAAATGAAAGAGCACTTAATACGCACATAATGGTGATGTGATTAGCACATCGCAAATTAGTCATGTTATCTCAGATGCGCAGGCGACGGATCGAGCATACAATTACTGGATTCAACGTCACTTGTCTTGGAACCGGCTCCACTCGCCGAGATAAAGTGGTAGTAGATGTGCCATCACGTATTAAGATTGTTTTGTAAAGGGAATAATTCAAATGAAGTCGTTTATATTTTCTGCTACCAGCTTCACCATCTGTGAAGACGGACTTTGATATTGGTACTTCATTATTTTGTATTGAAGTTATCGTAGTAGCAATGCGTTTATGTTAGATATTCTGTCGTTAAAATATGTTTTGTCATATCAATTTCAGTTCTATTGTGCTTTTGTAATTTATGTAGGCTTAAAGTTTATTTACCTTGATATAGATAACTCGCGTCTTATTTAACGCATAGCTACTTTAATCATTTATTTTTTATTTATTATAATTACAGGCTGTATAATAACGAACGCGTTTTCTTAATAAAATATTAATTATATCCACACTTGCTGGTCGCTTGTATGCGCAAGGGCTATAAAAGGCGGCTTGTAAAGGACTTGTTTTTCACATCACGAGGCGTGAAGGTTCTTATTCTGTTCTTGTCAATCAATTGCAACCCGTCGTCTAGAACTTCGTTAACTCGCCCCGTTTCAAATTTGCAATAACTTTTTATTTTTTATCGAGAGCAGCGATCTGATTTAGACATGCTTTTTGTTCAGACATCAGTATTATTTATGACACAATAGACTATACTCAACATTTAAAACGCTAGTGTCGATTTTAATTTATCAAATTAATATTAGAAACAAATGTAGTTTATGGTGCATTTATTAACGCATTTACATCAAGAGAATACTCTACTCGTGCTTTCAAAACTAACGTATAGCCAATATATATACTTAATCTAATATTGTTACCACGTCATGTTATTTATGAGACGATCAAGTAAATAAACTTCAAAAAATTGCCACTGAAAGATCGCTTAAGCTAGGCTTTCATTGGGTAATAATTACATTCATAATTGTAAATATATGTGTGAGCAGTAAGCAAGGTATGGAGCGCGTCCGCAGCAGTTCGTAGAGCAATTTTCACGTCACTGTGCACTTTGTCATTATGCATCAGGATCGTGACGCCCCGAGACAACTCGCAATTATTATGTATGTAAAAGAAATTCTTTCTGGCGTCGAACAGCGAAGGCCATGCAGTTGTCGCATTGTGCTTTTGTTTAAATTATCATTTTTTTTTTGTGCATTTTTTTATGATTTGGGTTACGTTTTATTGTGCCCTATAAGAATTTTAATTGATAAGGAATTTTAGTTTGCTACAAAATTTTTGGCGTAATTATTTAGATTTATTGACTTAATTTAGTTTAATAGCTCGATTTTATTAGGGTGTTCCCCAAAAATGGTAAATATTTTATCGGCTCTACTCCTAAGAAGTCTCAATTCCCGAAGTTCACATTATTATAACGAGGTAGCGGCACTAGCGACTCGGCGGCGAGTGCAAAGCAAACTGTGCCCACGGCCGCTCGAATAACCGATACTTTGGCGTAATAGCCACGATCGAGGCATGCGATAACAAGCCGCCGATAGCTGAACCCGTATTTTATTTATATATCAGCTCGCCTCTTTTTCAATAACGCCTTTTCCCTCTCGCAGCGGAAATTTTGCTCTTTTATGGCATGGGGGCTATGCTCGTTATTTACTAAGGTAATTATCCGGCTATAATACTGAATATTCAAGGGACAAATTGCCAATCTAAGTGACAGTTCCCACCGGTAGGCTGAATGGCTACTTTACCTGGCAAGCGCCTCGCTATTATCACATTATGGTCATTTTTCAGTGCAACTAGTATGTGTTAATTTAAAAATAATCTTAGTTTATCCCATACCAGTTTGATTATTTACACACATTGATGTGACTCTTGGAAGTTAGGGGTCTGAACTTTGACGAATGCTAGTAGTCAAGAAAAGTGGAGTACATATTATTTGACTTAACAATTTTATTATGAAAGCTGTCTTTTTATTGCTAAGGCTACATTTATTTTTCTTATATTTTTTGTCCTGTTTACGCCTGTGCTCATGCTGTGGTCTCCTGTAATTGAAGGAGCACACGTAAAAGAACATTTCGTATTGTTGTGATTTATATTGTATCTTTGTATCCTTTTAGTTGGTGATCCCAAAAAATAGATAAAAATAAAATGCTACCAAAACTCCAAAACCGTTAGAGACTAGAGACCTTACACAACTTTAGGTAGGTAATTTCCTCAACTTATGAGGCCTAAAGTTAGTTACGTTTTTGAAATAGCGGAGGACTCGTTAGACGACTAGGCCAACGAGTCCTCCGCTATTTCAAAAACATAAATTACCATCTAAAGCAGCTTAGGAAAACAATGTTTATACATTTTTGAAATGGCTGGGCGATGAGCACATGTTATAATGGCGTTTTGTGGAGACGTCTGGCGGTGCGATGCTGCGGTGTGGCGACAGTGACGCCGGGGGCGCGAGTTCATTAAGGAGCCAGTCGCGATGCCATTGTTAACGTTTTTAATTCACGTGTCCAGTGCACGCGCCGCCTTCCCCCTGCCCGGAGACTGCTGGGAAATCTCGCTGGAAAATTAACGCCACAATTTTTATACCTTTTTTCTCGTTTGCGAGGCGCTTCCATTTTATTTATTTCACGCTTCGATCGCACCGCGGCGTTTAGTTAGCGCATTTATTTTTATTTTTTTAGAAACTTTCGTAATTTACGCTCGTTGCTTTAACGCGAATTTCGTGTGTTTTGAATTATGTCTAATAATAAATTTCTTTCCATTCAATCACTTACAGTATTTTGGTATTTCAATTAATGTTCGCTATAAAACGATCGAATAATTCCCAAATCTCACGAGTAGGTCAACGAACGGTTAAAAAACTCAACGTACATCCGTTTTGTTTAGATAGAGGTGAACACGGCAAAAAGTTAATTGTTTTGATTGCCAATACACAAACACGTCCGGCCGTCTGTCTGTTGCAAGTTATCGCCTTAGAAAAGCGTCCGATCTTAATTAGTTTTCACGTCTTTGAAGGCGCCTAGCATGATACAATCTCTCCCTTGCTACAATTTGTTTTCCTTTGGCACTCTGTTCATGACATAAAAACACATACCTTTTTGTTTCACTGAGTTTTATTTGGATGTTTCCCGGTGATGTATGGTGATTGGCTCCCTTGTCCCAGCGCTCGTGTATCTTATTTATCATCGTGATAATTCCCCCGGCGTTGGCTCGAGAAACAATATTTGAATGGCCGACGCGTTTTCGTGCTTGACGTTTTGAATGTTTATTGATTAGATTTGTTTTAAAACAAATTAAAACAGTACGCCGTAAGCGAATTTAATTAAAGCTGTCAGTACATCGACCCATAGTTCGAGGCGCGATATCTATGCATTATCTATTTTTTGTCGTACTTCACACAATGCATTGAAAAATATTCTATTGTTGAAACATTGAGATAACACGTCTTTACCTTGTAAGTTTAACAGAGTTACGATGAGTCGCCGTTTCGTCCGTGGGTTCGTTCAGTTATGACTGTCAGCCGGCATACCGTCGGTTTTTTGTTGCAACCGTGATCCTTTCGTCCAATTTAATATTTACTGCTTGTCAAATATTATTCAGTCCGCTACGCCTTCTCCAGACGATACTTGTAATTTTTATTTACATACCGCTTGTCGAAATTGATTTTTTACAACTGCAATTTGCCAATGCCCGACTCGTTGTAGCAATTATAGAATAATGGCTGCCTGGGCGTTGGTTCATCATTTCTTATTTCAGTCATTCGGCATATTAATAATTATGGCGTTTCCTCAGAACTTTCTTTGTGAATTGTTTTTTTATGCAAGTTTTCCGGTTCTCAACTTTCGCACAAGACAGTGTAAACGGGACAAAAATACGGATGCCAGCAATTAACAACCCGGGATAAAATCTGTAAACAAGTTTAAACATTGAATCATCATCTCTGCATGAAACACTTTATATCGCAGCATCTACCTACCTACTACCTAGGTTAGAATCCAGTAGTTATAATATAGGTTTATTTTCACATGTCTGTCTCACAATCCCGGCGTTGTGTCAAAAGTCCGCGGGCCATCGATAAACAGAGGCAGCGGTCGCGGCAAATTGAAACCCGACCGAGTGTGAAATGACCCCGGTCCGACTTCCTGCCGGTATACCGACATGTCTAATAGTTCTCTTCTTTGGATTTTGACCGACTATACAGGGTGGCAGGGACATCGAACCGAAGCCGGCTATCATGGATTCAGTACATGATTCTGAACCCCACTGCGTTGAAATTTTTCGTCGGTTATTAAAAAAAAACAGCTGCTCCATACATTTTGACCGCATAGGTATTGCACTTTTCTATGTTTTTCTTTTTAATATCCGACGAAAAATTTCAACGCAGGGGAGTTCAGAATCATGTACTGAATCTATGGTAACCGGCTTCGCGTCGATGTCCCTGACACCCCATATATGATAATGCCAAGTCACAAAAGATTATGAACGCTAAGGGCAATTGTATATGCGTGTGCTAGCAGACATTTGCGACCAAAATTGAAAAGTTTTCAGGCGTTTTCTCGATTTACATCACGTTTCCTTTTTGAATATTTAAATTATGATGACATACCGCCTTCAAAGTAAGCAATTTATGATTAAATCTCTTGATCAGATTACCTGCTAATTTCATGTCCGTACTATTCTCGCCTGAAAAGCCTCCGTACTACCTATAGTCATGAATCATGGGTAGGTAGGTACCCAAGCAATCAAGGCGAGCGATTCCGAGTATTTCCGACCAACTCCAAACAAATGAAGCTCTAATCACACCATCAAAATTGAATGAACTGTGAAATCACAGTGAACTTTTCCGAATGTCGTAATGAGAGTAGCAATTTGTTTTTCCTTACAAATGGGAGCTGTTTTCACCTGACTGGCGCAACAGATGAAGTTCGGCCGAAGTTACAAGCGAAAAAGTTGTGTTACAAATAAATTTTAAAGCCAGGTGACAGTTTTCTTGCTACTAAGTGAAGTATTGGACTGAATTGTACATGAATTTAGGTACATTTTGTTCTCTGCCATTTCCTTAGGATAACTGACGTTAAGTGAGCATCAGCGCCCACCTCCTTTCATTTGCACCACACAACAGATCCTTATTCAGAAGCGGGCCTTACTAGTAGGGTACTTCAACTCAACGATCATTGTCGCCGCGCCGCCGCCGAGGTGCAACCCCACACTGTATTGGGCCCCACCGCTTAATTATCTCAACGACTGACGCTTACTGTCACGTTCACCCTACAGACATTTACTTGCCTCTTCATTGTCGACATCAAACGCTCATTTTACAACGCTTGTCAACCATAAAGGGTTACTGTCCTAATTGTTTCCATAAAAAAATATCGCCGTCATTTAGATAAAGATGTAGGCCATTCGATATAATAGTACCTCGTCTTAATTTCGGGTCATTTGATGGATCACATTTTCCATTAGCGCTGGGAATGTCTTAATTTCCCCGTAGTTGTTGGATAAGTGGTAGGCAGGTTTATTCTATCAATCAACGGCGGTCGGCGGCCGGCGACAAGGCGAGTTATCACTACAAAGTGGCATCGATTGATCGCGTCACGACCGCCACCTCTTATCGTACTAATTACTGTATATTAGGGAACTATTTTATGGGAACCATAATAAAAATGTCAATTTAAAGACTATATTGCAGGCTATTTATCGTTACTTTGTCGTAGTGCCGATATTACGAAATTATCTATTTTGATCTGATGTGGAAGGATTCACAAGAATTTGTCTTACGACTCCAGTAACGGACTTGAAAGATGGCAATAAAAAGAAAGTTAATCAGACGACAGCGTTTTAAAATGGACCCGTATGTAGTTAAAAATGTAATTAAACTGAGTAAAAGCGACTTCAATCGACTACGTCCGTAATGTTACTTTGTTTGCATCTTGTCGTTAAAAGTTATTTCTCTCGAATGAACCCAAACCATCCAATGTGATGTCTACCTTAATCATTCATATTTATGTATATTTTTTATGATATACTTTAATGAAAGTATCCTTCCAATTTTTTATTTGACCTCTGTATAAACGTTATAAGAAGTGCTTCGCATTAAAAGAGTAATAAAGTATCTGAAAGGCCACGCCAAGTTTATTATTCGAAGAATATTATAAAACGATAATTTTATCCTCTCCGGTTTCGGTTATTCAGCGACTATGAAACATATTGCACTTAAAAGTCAAGCCTTCAATAAATATTATTTCAAATTTAAGTACTTACTTATCTCGGTCGATTAATCGCTTAAACATTTTACTTTGATTTCGGCATTTCTAATTTAAACCGAAGAAGATGGAATACTGAGGCGTAAAATTGTAGGGCAAGACAGGATGATTTTCGCGTCATCCAGACATAAAGGGCGTAATTGTTGCGCATCGACTGGAACTAATACGGGAGAAATGGAACGAGATAGGAGCTAAGAAGGATAGTAGAAAATAATTTAGCCGCGATGGTAGAACAAAGGGCGGGCCACAATGGAACAAAGAAGCGCCGGAACGGCCCGGTTTGTTTTCTGACGGAAGCCTAATATAGGGAATCGATTGGTCGTAGAACCAACCAAGGGTACCCTCGTTTCCGTTATACGATGAAAAAAATAAGATGATCTGTATGAAATTGGGTCTTAATTGTTTTTTTTTAAGGTTCATCGCTCACGTTCTTGCATGTGTTGTTGTTGGGATGTTCGTTTTGACACTGGTCTGAAGGGTTCCCTACATCATATTCAGTACCAATGCGTATAAAATGTCTTTTTATTTATGGATATCTTCATGCAACCTCTCCCCGTCTAGGGAATGTGGAAGGTTATGTCAAACTTCTGCCGACTCAAAACAGAAGTCTACTCATTCAAATTGCATATTTGGAAGCTGCGAGATCTAGTGGTAGGTGAGCATGAATGTAGATTTGCATAACCATTCCCACTTTTTTATCGTAGTTGGCAACACGGTATTCTGTTCCCAAAAGTATATTTTTATATTTAAAATTCTGTGACCCTGGAACCTATCGATCATTGTTTCTAAACTTCTCAGTACCGAGTCGCTGAAACACGAAACTAGCACCCAAAATATACTTAACTTTTTATCATGATAAATTGGTTTCGTCACTATAGACTACCAAAGTTAAAAGAAGTCTAGTGCTCAGCACTTTGGTATATTTAAGTGATATTGACAGGGCTACTATTTTTGCTGACAAGTCCAGTATACTTTCTGTCTGACCTTGAGATTTTCTATTTTGGGATAATAATTGAGCACCTCTTTGGTCTAGTGGTCGCAAGCGCTATTGCTGAGCATCAAGTCCTAGGCTCAATTCCCAAGTCGGACAAAGTGTTATTGAGTTTTTCCGTCATGAAATACTCAGTAGCAACCCGGACTTGGGATTTGTACCCGTTTGACGGCAATCGGCTCGCTCTCTATTACATGGCACTTAAACATAACTGGCGATATGTGGGTGCACTATTCTGTGCCTAACCCTTCGGGAAATACAGGTGTGATATTATGTTAATTGAGAAAACGTGTAAAATCGCATCAGAAAATAAGATGCAGAACGTAGAACATTTTTGCAAGGTCCCAGAACACATTTCAAAAACAGCACCGGTAGCTGATTATCCTTAGTCAGATAAAGTTTCTCTCTAAAGTGTCGAGGTCTTCTTCGACGGTGTTAGACGTCAATTTTCAGTAAATCGTTGGATAGGTGACAGCGGAAAGCGACGTGCGCGCCTCTATGTGGTGGTTCCCGCACCCCTTCAATTTTTACATTCAGACGCTGATTTTACGTTTTCGAATTTCAAACTTAGAAACGTGATGTGAGTGCAAAGTTTGTATCGTGCGAACACTTCGTCTAATATTAAAATTGTATGGAAGGAGAGCTTTTTGCTCAGACTCGTACGTGTGGAAAACTTTAAATGGGTGCAGTTCTAACTTTTATACTACTTTCATGAATAAAATTCTGCTTGTTTTCCTGATAATAAGGTTCAGCATAAACAAAAAACTTGCTGCATAAACTTGATGAACAAAATTTGCAATACATTCAACCCCTATCATTTGAGCCTAGTCGTAACACGAAAAGTCTGTTATTTTACAGCACAGGATTATTGTTTATTAATAAGAGCTTTATTTCAGCTACACTAAACTGAATTGTTTATTAATTGCGTCGTAAAAGATCTAGGTAGTTAATTCGCCGGGTCTTATGTGTTATTTCTGAGAAAATTATACACAACCGGTTTCAATTAAAAAGAGCATTTATATTTTAATTAATTGAGTCTGAACGTGCAGCTGATTGCCCGACACTGTGTTTAGGATAAACTGGATAAATATTGTTACGGCAAATCTTTTTTTTTTCCAAGACTTTGTGTATTAAAGTTTCATCCATGGTGTTGGCTTGAATTTGATTTGTTTCTAGTTTAGCCAAGTTGTTTCTCCTCGATACCCTAGGGAACCATCGGGTTTCGCGATAAAGTCGGGCGGACAGCGCGTGACGCCGCGGCCGAATTATGTCCCGCGATAAAACTCCTCGTGCCTCCAGTTACGGGCAAGTTTCAACTGGGCCACGATGCCCGTACTATTTTCTATTCATTATTATCGGATTACAGGCGTACCGATACGCCGGGCCGTCGTGGCGTGCACGAACTCCCGATACGCGAGCAAACCATTCGAACCAGCACAGACCTCTATCTATCAAGATTATCCTCGCAAGACATATACTCTCAGGATACTAAAATCTTTTCAGATTCAGAAGGTTGCATGACTAAAAATTATCTGTCTGATGTTTCACTGTCACAAGATGTAGAAATATATTTTGTGTTTCTTCGTTGTGGATTTCTTATGGGCATAATAAAATTATTATCCATTTGAATTTGGATGTTTTTCATTTTTGAGAATTTATTTCAATGCAGCGCAGACTATTCAATCATGCCATTAAATTTTCCCAGCTTTTCCCAATGTTAAAGTTTTTTTTCCTATCACTGTAAAGTTTCACCGAAAGGCTTCGGATTAAAACAAAAGTGATTCGAGTAACGTTCTGTGGTTTCTGCTTACCCCTATGGGAATAAGGCGTGAGTTATGTACTCGTATGTATGTATAAATGATTCGAGTAACGCCATCCTGTCAATGGCAAACTACCTCGGGTAGCCTCTCCATACGTTTCCTTCATCTCCAGATCACCATAAAAAGATTCCTCATTTATGACCTTTATTTTACTCCAGAGATTTTAATTATAAAAGTCACAGTACCATAAGGCACGGTGGATACTGTATCTTGCCAATCTGGCTGTCGTAAATAACGCATCGGGGCGCACGATGTCGTCCGGACGTCTCCTTTCTGTTCATAAATCTTGTTAATGAGCGACTCTGATCGTATACTGGATTAGATCGCGGATTAAGACGATAGTGGTTCCTGTTTTCCGAAGTTCGCGCGGGAAATAGAAATGTTCCCCTTGTTTTTCGGAAGAATTAAGTAACTACACTAATGTATTTTGCCGCGTTGGCAGTTTATTAGCTGCGGTTGTTAGTGGTAATTTTGTTGTTAACACTTTGTCTTTCTTTGCCTTTTCAAGTTAACACAATGATAGAAAAATTGGTAGTTTCTGTTAATATTATGTGCATTTCAGTTCAATAAATCTCATTTGCACTGGAAAATAGCTCTTTGAAGTGAGTCAAATTGAATTGAATTCGATTATTCCGCGGAATTCGCGCCCGTGGCTAGGTTTGTTAAAAATGTATCGTTTTGTACAATAACGAGCACATCTGTTCTCGTTCAAGCACACGGGTTACATGGAGAAATGTTCGTTTCAATGTTAAATAATTGCAGTACTTTTATTGAATCGCAATAATTCAATTAATGCAGTCGTAAAAATGTGAATTATGAAATGCATTTTCATAATTTTCGCGAGAGTATGTGAATTATTTAGTGGCTGTTAATGCGATATAATTTACTTTTAACGACTTCAGCTCTCATGAAATAATTAGGTCAGATTTGATATTTTATAATTATGAAATTACATGAAGCTTTCAAATATTGTATAACTACTTAAAGTTTTATGGAATAGTGGTAAGACTAACTTAACCCTAGGAATATACATTGAAGGTCTAAAGCATTAACAATTCGATCCTCAATTTATATTAGGTGTACCAGATCCCACCCACGACAGCTCAACTAAGCTTTCGGGTGGGTGGATGTATAAATCTAACTAACATGCGGTGAATATCAGGGACAAAGACGATGTCAGCCGAACTGAAGGAGCTTAATACAAGGGAATAGGTAGGCCAGGTAATCCAGCTTAGGGGGGAGGGATTACACGTAAAAGCCTAATGCGCTGTACACCGCGAACACCACAGTTATTTGATCCTTTCGCGTCTTAGTAGAGGTTTGGTTGCAAATTATTGTTCACGCCACAATAGGCGACGTGGTACAACGCAACAATGCGTAGTCGGCTATCGTGCCTTAAAAGACGAAGTGCCATTATTAATGGGCGAGCCGATAAGAACATCGGCATGCGGCAACGTTAACTACCAAACGAAGATATTTTGTTTCTCAATGTGGGAATCAATATTTATTTACCATCTTAGATGGGTTCCGTGTGTTAAATTAGAAAATTATCAACAACGTTTCACTTAGGGTTTCTCATCTTTACTGCGTACTGTAGGCAAATAAATTGACGGTAAATATGTCGTTAATAGCTGGGATGGTACCCATACTAAAAATAACTATAGGTACTCTACGGTTGGTCTGCGAATTGGTGATCAAGTATGGAATTTGCCGTCTTGGTAAACTTTAACAACATCCATGAAAGAAATGGAGACTTTATTATTAAATCACGTTTTATGTAACATAAATAAACTACGTTATCTGCTGCCAATACAAAGTCTTTTAAATAACCATAAAAGCTTAAAACATTAAGCCCCTAAAATGGAGAACAGAGTTTATTTTCATACATTGCTCTCGTATACCTATGTAAAATCCGTTCGTGTTAATTTAAAAAACAGCAGATTATGCAAATCCTAACATGTGAAGCTTATTGTCTGAATGTTAGCCGTGCGTGTAAAACATACTTGTGCAAAATGTTTAGGGCTTGTTGTATCCATGAATAATAATGCTCTTTAATCTAATATCCTAATTATTTACAGGCATTATAAAGAGCTAAGTTATGGAGAATTTCTTACTAAATGTCTTTTTTATTTTCCTATGTATTTTAAGTCACCATGAAACATATTTCTTCAAACCATGCCCAAAACACATTACACCATGACATGAATTTCAATTGTCATCATTGTATCAGTTCCTGGGATGATGACATTCTAAATACCAATATCAGAGATACCAGGCTTGCATATATTCGAAGTAACTTAGTGAAATAACTTGCCATGCGGTACCAGTGTTTAATTTGACGCCGATTTCTTCGGCACCTAAGATGTAGCTGGACAGGGACACGGCGGCTAACACGCCATTGTTTGCAAATAGCAACAACAAACATACACTTATCCCGTTGCTGCCATCGACAGAGATGGCAAATACCAAAATAGGCAAGAGAGAAAAAGCAAGGAAATGAAACTTATTTCGTGTCACGAAAACACCATATCCGTGTAGATAGCGCAGATAGATGACAAATTTTATCGCCCAATTTAATAATACTTCGGAATTAAACGGAAACTGGTGTTGGTGTCACTTTTTCTCGTGTTGCCACGCTTATTGGGACGACGGAAAAAGTGGACTTTAGCTGAATATAAAGAGGCTCGATGCGAGAGGCGGGCGCGTGAGATGTTATAGTTTTTGCTATGAAATTCGCCGCTAGCGGTGCGCGCGAGACGTGTCCGTGTTTTGTGCTCGTTTGTGAGAAAGACATGCCGCTTGATATTGCTAAATGAATATAATAAGCTACAACAAGGTTTTGCACGAAATAGTTTCATAATATCGAAATACAACACACGTTTCTGTAGTTAGTTTGACTTAGTTCGCAATTGGATCAGGTACTTACATAGCGTTTTAAACATTCAGACTTACTGACTGTGCTGGTCGATCTCAACTTGTAAGTTGTACAGTAGTGCTAAACATTTTCCATTTGAAAATAAAACATAGTTTTATTCTAAAGCTGTCAGTATATCGTGCGGGATAAACGCACAGATCTCTACCGTCCATTGTCTCAGGAAATCAGCGCCGACAATCTGCCCGGGATCGGGATCTTATCCCGGAGTCCCGGATCGGATCCCGTCGCGCTGCTGTCCCCGGATGTCCCGCTACGTCTGCCAGGATTATCAACACGTACCACTACTCTATACACGTTTTTCCTTCTTTGTTATTAAGCTGCGTCTGCAAACAAACGGTACTTTGTAGTTTTTTGTTTCCACTTTGAAACTATATGGTCTTAATAAGAAATGAAGAAGTTTGCGAACAAATAAGAGATTCCTCGGTTATCCTTTGTAAATTGTGCAACTTTTAATTTTGTTTCGTGAATTGGTACCTACAAGAGTCTGTTAAATAAAATACAGTATCTAGTCTTTTGTTGGCATTACAGTATAAGTTTCTCTACTCGTATTTAGTAGTAAAACACTATCTCGACATCTTATTATTTGCTGGTTCCAAACTTGGAATCCAGCGATTTCTTTCTCGGCCTCGTAGTAGCGAAGTTGCAAAAAAAAACACAACTGTCAAAAAACGAGCTACTTAAAAGGAAGAAAGACTTTTTCCAAAAAAAAAAAACGCTACCGTCTTCCAAAAAATACTACAAAGTGAAAAATAACTTTAACTTCGGAAGTCAGTGGCAAAAAACGAAAATTCAAAAACGACTTCCGAAATGAAAGTTATTTTTCACTTTGTAGTGTTCCTTTTTTGAAGTCGGCTTTTTATTTTTTGTTAAAAATTATTTTTTACTTAAAAGTAAAAAAGACTAGCTCGTTTTTTGACAGTAGAAAATGTTTTTGTTTTTCAAGTTATATATTTTATTTATTATATTTTTTTAGCTGTGGTACCTTCCCCACACAATTTCGAATACCACCAAATAACAGTGACAGGAACTTATTATAACATCATCCATGTAGACTAAGTCGGAAAGATACGTTTTATTGAAGCTGACTCAAAAACTACCCAAGGAAAGTTAATAAAATTTGTATGGGACCACCTACCAAATAAAAAAAGATTTATCAAAATCAATACTAAGTACAGGTAAAGTACCTGATTGCAATAAAAATTCCAAATATATGCCCGATATTTAAAAGTGGAGATCCAAAAATCCCTTCAAACTATCGCTCGATTTCCCTGCTGACAGCTCTCAAAAATCTACTCTTAAAGACTACTCGCATACCTAGAACAAAATATGTAGAGGATTGTCCGACAATCAGAACGGTTTTCGGGTTGGTAGGTACGGAGTAGTTTTTACATATGCTGACGACATCGCAATCGTATTTTATGGGAGAACTTGGAATGACGTTAAGTTCTCGGTTGAAAGTGGGGTTAAAGCTATTGCGAACTGGCTGCAACATAATCTCCTGACGCTAAAAATTGACAAAACGAAGGCAATGACCGCTACACTCCTGCTCTAGCTCAGAAAATTGTACTTGCCTTACATCGCACAAACAAATTCGATTAAATACCTGGGAGTCTTTGTAGATAACCGTTTGTCATGGTCCACACATCTGATTGCTTTAAGGGATAAGTTTCGAAAGATGCTCCGTATCTTTAAGCAACTGGGTGAAATTGCAGATGACTCAGTTCTAAAGATGATTTACTTCTCTCTCTGTCAATCAGTCCTTAGCTATTGTATAATAGCATGGGGCGCGGCTGGTAAAACCTCGTTAATTAAGGTTGAAAGAGCTCAACGAGCTCTGCTTAAAGTTGGCTATAGAAGATCATTCCGGTACCCCACTAACACACTCTACATTGAAGTTTGAGTTCTTAGAGTCAGACAGCTTTAGATCCTATCAATCACTCTAAGATTTCACAAAATCTCCCTGGGCACTGTACAATGGGAACAGGTTCGATGCCGTAAAACAATCGGTAGAAGGTCGTACAGGTTTATGGGACCGCACATTTACTCGAAACTCAATAACCAACTCAAAATTCTACACGTTACTCAAACTAAATGCAAAATTACGGTTACAAAGTGGCTTCTTACTCTGGACTATGATATGACTGAAAACGTATACATGTCAAGAAAAAAACATGTGCTTTGATAGATACTGATACATATCTCTTTATGTATTAGATTATACTTTATCACAAACGTCCACATAATTATATACATCCTCAGGTACATTCGGACAAACATTCTACACCAACACAACTATCTTAATTCTTACACCCACACAAATACACAATATCACACATACACACACCATCACAATCACACACAACAAACATACATACTTGGTTATCTACTGTTCTCTTTGTGTATTAGTTTTTATTGTATATCCCTTCTCTAGTAGATTACGAGTAGATTATATCAAATTAGGAAATTTATTGTAATGTATATATATTCTACTACATGTATAGCAATAAATGTAAACGGAACGAAGGAGCCTGGATCTCACGACATAGGGAATCCTAGTGTGAGTTTCAAGAATCAACGCATTCGAATGTAATTTCTTATACAATAAAATATAGCTTATTATTTTCCAAGTGACTAATAACTTAAAAGTCGACTAAATGTTTGCAACAAATAAAATAACTTGCCAGCGATTAAATATTTTCGCGACTATTATATTATGTAAGGTTCAAAATTAAAGGTGTTATAAAAACTAAAAACTAGCAGCTGCGTTTAGGTAGCAAATAAACTATACTACTACTATATAATAATGACTTGGCGACTAATAATGTTAGTAGGGTGGCTTTTGGGTTAGGTTAGGTTAGAACAGTGACCATTAACGCGTGAAGGCGAGCGAGCGGAGCGAGCGTGCCGCGGCAGCGGCCGCCGAGCGCCAGATACCCTCTATTGTGGGTGAATCATTTGGATTAGGTTAGGTGAGAACAGTGGCCATTAACGCGCCAAGGCGAGCGGGTAGTAGGTAGAGATCTTGGCACGTGGTAATCAGTTACTAGGTATATCTACTCAACTATTAAAGAAATTACGAAAAAAACCGGCCAAGTGCGTGTCGGACCGACGGAAGCTATTAAAAGTCACACAATATATGTATAATATAAGCTAGTTTATATTTATTCTTCATACAAACAATTTTAAATAGAATCTGATTTATATTATTTATGAATGTCCATTTTCTATTTTGTTTTCGCCATTAAGTTTCCGCTTAGATATTAATTCTGTTCCCAAAAGAAAAACTTGATGCTAGTTTAAATTAAAACGGAGCTTATTACTGATATATTAATATGCTACCTATTACTTATTACGATACTCCTTATTAGCTGCCAACCCATTATATATGGTACCCACTCTATTTTTTTTTTAAACCTATATTCATTTTACTTAGTTGCCGCATTAAATACATGCCATAAAATATTATTTATTCTTAATTCATAATTGACGGAGTAATTGCGTAATAAACATTTAAAAAAAGAAACACAAAATAACATACAGTCGAATTGAATTGCTTTGTATATTATACACAGATTAACTAATACAACTTGCTTTTTACGTTAGTTCGGTTTTTGGTAGAGCAGTCGCGTTTGTAATTTTTTTTTTTTTATACGTTCTAGTAACAAGATTTTTTACCTTTGTTTGGTGATGAAAGAATACTAATATTAACTCAATCATCTATGAAACCGTTCACTCATTTAGACATTCGCAGTATTACTAAAGTCTGATTAAATCGTGTGTAGCCAAAGATTAAATGTTTGTTTTGCATGTAACCCTACGTAAAATGTATGCCAATAAATTATATAGTTTTTTTTTTACATTTGTAAATGGAGCCATAATCCCGCCATATTGAATTTAAAAAAATAAAGCCAGTGTCACTCGGGAAGGAACATGAACCCTGAAAACATAACACTCCTCTTTTGGGCTGTCGGATATTGTTCTACCGGGTACCGTGGTACCGGGTATTGTTCGTGTCACGTCATTGCGTCACGCTTATTAGCACGAGCCTTTATTGTTTATTTTATTATTGATAGAGCCTCGATATTTTATCAAGATTTTCTTTTAGTTACCTTCGTCATAATTACCTCCAAGTTGGGAAGACTTGTAAGATTTTAGCTTAAACCTATGTTAACCGTTGAGGGTGACCAATGGGCATGTTTCCTTTGCAGGACATTACTTATAAAGAAATTAGTGATCATTAAAAGTCTTTAACAATATTGACAACTAAGACTGCACATAAAATCAAGTCATAAAGAACCAAACAAAGACATCGATACAAAATCAAGTAAAGACATCGATATAAAATAGTCACGCATGTCTATCTGTTTTCATCCGTGGAAAGCATGTAAGAAAACAGATAAGTTATGAGTCATAACATAAACTCATAAAGTCATAACATAAACTCATAAAGTTTTAACCAAGTGTGATTAAAATCGATAAATTAGCTAACTAAGAAGTTACATGACTGTTTTCAATTGATATGTTCTAATGAATAGTTATAGGCGCCAATTCCCATGTGCGTATAGGAATTAAATTGAACGTATCCGCTATAACAGTAACAGCAATCAACCTAGGGAAATGCGATGGGTATGTAATCTTTGCGATCATCGTAGGTGGAAACGGGCTACAACAGTCATATACTCTTCATCTACTACCTGTGTTCTTGAACTCAGTAAGAAATTTCGATATAAATGTCACAGACAAGTCTAAACCAGTCAAAACTACTTTTGATTACTTTTTAACCGACTTCTAAAATGGAGGAGGTTATCAATTCGTATGTTTACATTTTTTTCCTATATAAGTTCGGTTATAACTCCGTCATATACAATGCCGTCCATAGGCATGTGATCATTTTCGATCATGAAAAATTATCGAAAATTAACTTTAAAAGGGGAGTTTTATCTTTAATATTTATTATGATAAACAATTAAATTTTGTTGAGTAGCGTTTATGACCTTGCTTTACATTTTTTGCCATATCTCCGATGTTATTGGCTCGATTTGGATTCTGTTTATTATTTCTAAAAGCTTAACTCGTAAGCTAGCTTATGATTACAAAAGCTACTCAAAAAATAAAAATTGAATATCATGAAAAATATTAAAGACTAGCTGCCCCGCTCCAGCTTCGCTCGGGTAGCACTATGTACTTATCTACTGCTTACCTACCTACTTACCCTACCTACCCTACCTGCTTACTCTACCTACCCTACCGCTTACCTACCTACTTACCCTACCTACCTACCCTACCCTACCCTACCTGCCTACCTACCTACCTACCCTACCTATATACCTTACCTACACCTACCTACCTACGTACCTACATACCTATCCTACCTACCTACCTACATACCTACGAACCTATTACTCTGCTAAATTCACATACATCAAACGCGCTAACTGTCCAACGCGCGAAGTTAAAATAGTCGATGTTTTCTGAAATTTTCCAATTTTCTGCGCTATTTTCTTCTTTTTTTTTCGTAAGAACCTTCTCCTTACAATAACAAACACAACAAAAAAAGAATTAGCGAAATTGGTCCAGCCGTTCTCGAGTTTTGCGCTTAGCAACACATTTAGCTATTCATTTTATAATACGTATAGAAGATAGACCCTTAGATTTAAGAGAGCCCTTTAAAGTTAATTTTCGAAAAAAAAAACACGAATATTCAGAAAAATACAACGGCGGGGCAACATACGGCCCGTTGGTGGCATTGTATAGACGAATTTGCAAAATTATTTTTGTTTGAAAGGGGGTTCCCTGGTGGTCCCATTGTCATCAGGTCAGGATCTGATGATGGGATCCTGAAGAAATCGAGGGAACTCTTCAAATATTATAGGCGCACCCACAGGGATTTGGGTATTATTTATAGTAACTCGTGCAGTTGCTCTCGGAAAGCATCATTTGCTCAAGTGCAACTGATGATGAAGACAACAGATGGCCACCGGCACTACTCAATACTAAATATTTCACGGGTTGCGAATGTTGCGACGATTACTTTAATATGGTTGCCGAGCAATTTATGCTCGTCACAATGCCTATGGAGAAGTGGAGCTAATGTTGAAATACCAAGAGAACTCCTCAACGATTACTAGCCCTGCATCGGGAAAAGCAATATTTTGTAAAAGGTGATGAGCAGTTCACATAAGGCTATGGTAACTTAGATAAATTACAAACTGACTCACAAAAAAGCGAGAAATAAAAGCTTTTTTACAAAAAAAGAATGTTTTTTTTAAAATAGTGATTCTAGATATAACTAAGGCGATACGTTAAAACTATTATTTTAAAGAAAAAACGCGTTTTCCCTTGACTGAAACTAGTGACAAATAGTTTTGACCGATATTAGACTTTCGATTGGAGGAAAACTTGAGTAGGGATTAATTCACACGATTGGGCTAATTAGGCTAGTTGAAATCGTTAAAATGCCGATTATACTTTACGATTTTATTTAAATTGTCAGTGTGTATAGATAACAGCTTTTAGAACAGCATATAATACCCTTTACATATAAAATGCTTTGTCCTGAATGACTGACTGACGGATCAACGCACAGCCTAAACCACTGATCGTGCAGACCTGAAACTTGGAGGGTGTGTTCTTTGTATAACGTCTTTACATATAAAATGCTTTGTCCTGAATGACTGACTGACGGATCAACGCACAGCCTAAACCACTGATCGTGCAGACCTGAAACTTGGAGGGTGTGTTCTTTGTATAACGTAGGCATCCGATAAGAAAGGATTTTACGAAATTCTACCCCTAAGGGGGTGAAAATGGGGGTCAAAGTTCGTATGGGACAACGTGATTCATTGGTCCAATCCACATCAAATTTTGCATAAACATTCTTTAATAGCATTGATGGAAGACATGTTTCGTATTTTTATTTTTAACGGGGTTAAATAGGGGTAGAAAGTTATTTTGGGAGTGATTTGCTTTGAAGTTGATATCATTACTCCTTAGTGCTTTTGATTTAAATTACATTTTATTTTGACACATGTTTGAAAACTCAATCCGATTTTATTCAAAACAGGTTGAACTCACATAAAAGCTTGGTGCAATGCAAATACTCTTTAAAATTGGAATGTCTCGAAAGTCACCGTACTATATTAGTACCGCATTTGTAGGTTTCTAAGCTTTACAGAGGTCTGCATTTATTCCTAGGATTCCCCTAACACCATCAAATTACCCCTTCGAATTCAAGAGAGTGTAGTTTCCCATCAAAGTCTGCTTCGCAATGACGATAAACAAAGCTCAAAGTCAAACTCTTAAGGTCACGGGAGTAGACTTGAGAGAAAGCTGCTTTTTCCACGGTTAGTTGTATGTGGCATGCTCCAGAGTAAGCGCACAGAGTAGCCTGGTGATTCTAGCACCCGAAGGAAATTTTTTATAAGTATTCAAACATTTTAACATAATAATTTATATGTTATAACAAAACTTATAACGAAAAAACTAATAAAAAATCCTATTAGAACCATTTTCGACTTCTACGCGCGGCAAAAGCTAGTGTAGGTATATAAATTACAGCTTTTATTTATTGATATGGACCAGGGGGCCTAAAACGGCTTTAGCAATTCCTCTAATTTTTGTGAAATGGTGATACATTAGCTGAATTAATATCTCAGTTCAATTCATATCTGACTCATATTTGTTGTAAATATTGCCATATTGGAGGATATGAATTGCTTTTAGCTGAATGGCTAAAGTGGCCGTTTTAGGCCCCCTGATGATATCGCTAGATGCGAGAAGCACAGGACCGATCAACGTGGTGACACTTGGGGGAGGCCTATGTCCAAAAGTAGACAGCTTTCCGCTGAAATGAAGTTGATATAGATTTGAGAAAATCAACTTTATAGCAAATCACTGTGAGAAGTCGAATCGATGACTATGAATCAACAACACAAACACAAGTATAAAATTAAAGACGCATAATTTAATCTCGTTTGCAATTGATGGAACAGATGTCACAGCAATTAAGAAGCCGTACACGAAATCGACAGATTTTGATATATATTTTTCATTATTTATGAGAAGGGGAAAAAGAATTTAAAGAAAACTATTTGTGATTTAAAAAGTCGAGTTCTTTGTTTTGCATATGGCTTAAAGGGACTTTTCAAATAAGTTAACTATTTATGGAAAATCACAAATACTCGCAACAAGTTTTCCGAAAAATGACGCGAAACTGACGTTTGATGACTTTTTTACAAGAAACAAACTTTGATTTTGAACATTAAAAAATATCTTCAACACATGGTCTACTTGTGCATGTGGCTGAACCACTTTTTTCAACTTCTATATAGAATATAGCAGAAAAATAATGTTGAAAAAACATTTTTTTTTAAACCCTGTCATTAATGTATTTTTTCCTATTATTTAGCAAACCATGTCAAGCAATTTAAAAATCACACATGAGTCTTCAGCTATCCTTGATATAAAATCAAAATTTTATGTTATCATTATACAATATATTTATTAAGTAAATCAAAGGCGAAAAAAAAAACATATTTTTGAGAGCACAAAAGTGATGTAACTTTTAACAGGTGCTGTGATACGAAAGGTTTAGCACCACGAAAACTGAACTTTTATGGTTACATAGACTTAATGTTTCAATTATTTCAAGCTTTCTTACAATTAGGTAAGTAATTGACGACAAAGAGTTTTTTTTTCGAGCACGGAGCCTTAACGATCGCCGATCATCTGTGAATAACACTGCTCATCCATTTAAGTTACAACAAGTAATTTCAGTCTTGTAGATGCTCAATTCGCATGATATAAGCAGGAAGTTACAGCAAATTAGTAACATGCTATTTCTTCCCCAGGCACTTATATAACGTTACTTTAATGATTTTGAGGCATAATACTTATTTCCTTCGTTAATGATAACTAGATATATAGCTTTATAGTTTAATTGCTAGATTGCGTTCTCACTGCTGTATGCCTAGGAAAATAAGGACCTATAAATGGATTAAAGTATACATTTATATACCGACATGCCGTTAGCTAATTAGCAATAAACTTCAGATTTGTGATCCTTGATTCACATATAATAATATATAATATAATATACTAGCCGCCTTCCCCTGCTTCACCCATTTTTCTTTATTATAAAAAAGTTTGTGTATGTATTATCCTTACAAATAGACCTTTATGTTACTAAATCATGGTGGAACCGCCTCAATATCCGTTGCGTTATTTAGAAGAACTGGTGGTCGCCCGGAGGTCGAAATTCGACCATAATTCATTTAAATGTCATGATTCTAAGGTAGCATCAAACGCATGGTAGTGTGTGTAATGTTTTTTTATTAATTTAATTTATTTCTAATGTATATTATATAAAAATATTAGCTTTCTGCACTCCTTCTCCATGTAAACTTTAACTGTGCCAAATTTCATACGCCTCCGTCCGCGTAATTTTCGTAAAAAGGGGTACAAAATTTTTGCTTCACGTATTAATATAATTCAGAAGAATAACAGAAAGACACACAGAGAGACACGAAAACCCGCTTTTCAATGTATAATATGTAGAGAGAGATATAGAAGGTATAAATCGTTCATGTGTTGTGTATGAGTTTGAAATAGGGATAGTTTGCATGGGGTTAATTCTGTGGAGTGTAGGTAGGCATGTATAAGTGTATGTGATCCCTAACATGCGGGTCAAATGGTAATGCGTCCTAAATAAACGATGAAACTTTAATACGGGTATCAGATTTTGATTTATCATGCAAACTGTTTCATGTTTAGTATTCCGGAATACTATAATAATCACTCAGCTTATCAGGGTCGACAGTTTGAATAACTGTGTATTTGGTACACACGGCTAAACATCAAGCTATACATTTCCTGTATAAGCTGACCTCGCATTGTACGGAAATCCTATACAATGCGAGATCAGCATGTAGTGGGAATGTATAGCTTGATGTGTAGCCGTGTGTACTTATTACGGAGGTACAGTCGAGTCTTTTATATCTTCTTCAGATTTAAAATTCTGTCCTTTATCAAGTTAGGACTCAGAATACCGTTTGAAGCTACGACACTGAGCAGACTATTGCGTAGACAATTATATTTAATTATTTGATATCAAAGATCAAAATAGCTTTTGACGAATGTCAAGTTGATATCAACGTAAAACCTTTTTAATGGCTTGGCCATTTATGAAATATTAATACATTTTTCTTTAATTTAATTCTCAGCGTCTCTCAGTGTTACATTTTCAATTTGATCTGACTTCTAAAGAAAGAAGAATGTCATTCTGCGGTATTGACATGATGAAATATATATTGCTGAGTCGGTAAAGCAGATTCTAGGTATCGTACGATGAGCAGACAAATATAGCCCTAAAGATGACGAATATATTCTGGATTTGATTGTACCTACATAATAATGCTCGTTTTAATGAGGATGCAACCAAGATATAGCCTCCTTGTCTTTCTTACTTATTTATTACAACCAATCAGAACGTATTGAACCGACATAGCCCTTAAGATTTTTATTACTAATAAAATGGCCTGAGGGACGCGTACATCTGGTAGTTGCGCCATTAATTCCACAGTAATCTACTCCATTTTAATTAACCTCACTTATTTACTTTTAATGTATCACGGAATGACTTCTGTCATTCGATCGCCATCATCCAATTACTTTACTCATAAATTTAAACACTTTAAAAAAGTTAATGGCTTTACTTGCAAACTACTGTAAAACGGTGAACTTAATGAGCTTAAGTGCGTAAAATAACAGACATATGTCTACCCGTTGTCCGCAATGTTATCCTTAATTGATTTGACATGTCCGGGGCCCAGGAGGCCACGGTCCGAGCCAACAAAAACAAGGCTTTCGTTCAGTCTCGTAGTCTCGATGGTATTCCGTATGATTGCTACTGATCCATTGTTTGTTCTGCTAAGTACCGTGGCCGTTGATACGGTTTGTACGTGCTTTTACCGCGGTACCTTTGTCACTTAGTAGAGCGGGCTCGAGTGCTGCGCTTGTTTTTGTAGCGTACTGTACATAGATGAGCAACGGATGTCGGGGATTAAACATTTGTTGGATTGTATTGTTAAATTAATCTTTAAAAATAAATAAAATTACCATCCGTAGACTTGATAGTTACTTTATGGCAGATCAATACTTGGAACATGCACATCTCGCTTGAATATGAAAATATTGTTTACGGTTTGAGCTTGTGTCCATATAACTAGAGCTTCTTGTCCTATTTTGCTAAGCTCCTTTTTGTGTCAACTTAATTGTTATTTTATTCAAATGCCTTGGCAGGTGTGTGCAATAATGGAGTTCTCTCATTATTTCCGAAGCCTGTTTGATCAAACAGAGACACTCTACTTGAAAAATTGCAGTATAGCCTTTTAACTGATTAATCGTAATTAAATACCTGTAACGGTATCATAAACCTTTAAAACATTTAGGTCTCATCAACTTTACTTTTATCCGTGATAGCCTAGTGGTGTGCCGGACTGCTAAGTTATATAGGTCTCAAGTTCGAACCCAAGGCACGCACCTTTGACTTCTCGGATTCATGTGCGTATTGTATAATTATCACTTGCTTCAAAAACGGTGAAGGAAAACATCGTGAAGAAACCGGCATGACTGAGAGATATTTCTCGACGGCATGTGAAGCCAGGTCAGAGGCCCATGGGCGGCTTTAAAACTCTAACACCAGGTTAGTCACTAACCACATGAAAAGAAGAAGACCTTCATGCACGATTCTATTAAGAACGAATTCACACGCACGCAAAAAATCCCTTCCATGTAAAAGCCAGATAAAAACGCAAACGGACTCTAACCACTCACAATGAGCTAGATGAAGTGGCATTTACATTGGTAATTTTAATTAACCGAATGATAAGTCAAGCGATAGGGCTTATTATTCGTTATCTTATGAACTACTTATACTTAACGCGGGCTATAAATAAATCATCCTGACTGGTAATCGCGTCTGGACTTCAGAACTTGTTGGATGGTCGTCGAGTGGTTGGCGCAAATTAGCGAGTGCGCGTTGCGATAGCACTGTTTGTAAACAGGCTCGGTCCAAGTGACGAGGCGATAGCGGTGACAGGACTGATAAGAATGAGGGCGAATGGAAACTAGCTAAACGCACTATCAGCGTATTTATGTAGCTTTAAATACAGATACTAGTAAAACATTGTGATAAAATGCAATTACTAAAATGCTGTTCTTTTATTTTCAGGTAACGCGTCTTCCTTGTGTGCTGTCGAATTTATTGGTGATGTAAGTGATAATGAATCTATATGATCCCGAGCTGTTATGTTATGTTGTCCATCTTTTCAATTTCGAATGACTATATTGTCATTACGATTTATTATGCATGGTATGAGTTAGTTCATCAGAAACAAAACGTGATAGATGCTAATGACATCGACATCCATCCCCTTCTCCCGCTCTGGGCAGAGCGAGAGGGTGTGTCAGACTTTTACTGACTAAAACCCACCCGTGTTCGTCTGTTGCCTGTGTGCCGGGGCCGCGATATCCCTTTCGGACAAACCCGCAACCCCAGCAGGCATTGGTCTTTCGACCCCGTCGGACATCCGTCCCTGAATTATTGATTCTGTAAAGGACTGACATTTGTATTATAAAAGCTCTCAAACGGTGAAAATTAGTATCCTCATATATGGCTACATTGAACAACTTTACTTACCATGCTTCCATATCATTACCAATGTGAACCCATAGTGGATATTTTCTGCTCCCAAAATTATTGTATTAAAGTTCTCATAGTTTAAACCACTGATTACGGTTCTAGTCGCGTGGCTGCGCATCTTTCGTTCTAATTATCAGCACCCGCCCCATAAAGCCCGAGGATGTAATATAAACTCCTCTAGTCGTGCAGCTTAAGACTAAAGAGAGAGACAACCCTATACAAATCCCCTTTGCCTCCTCCTTCACTCTGATGCGCGCCACCCGCTGCAATGTTTGATAGTAATTATCCACCCTGGATAGCTGTAATTGCCCTTTCAACCCTTCTTTGCACATTTAATATTCAGGGTAACAACTTCAAATTGCTTACACAATTTAGATTTATAGATTATTCGCGTTATAGATAAGTTAGATGCGGTTATGAATTTTAACTGTAAAGCACGCGGCAAAGGGGTAAGACGTGACTGATAAGAGTATGGAGCGAGGTATAATACTTGGCGGTAATCAAGTGTTGGTACAAAGTGTACCAGTTCTCGTCGGTTTTCTCGGGCGCTATCACTTCCTACCATTATCGGGTCGGTACGCAGCGAAACCTGGCCCCTTAACTAATGTCTCCTTTTGTGACCGCAGGGCCGGTTTAATCAGTTGTTTATATTATTGCCAGCAACTGCGCGATTTAATCGTTCGTTTACCGTTTCTCATTGTATCTCGTTGAATGGTAGCGGCTTTTCCACGGCCCTGTGCCATGCGGCAGATAGAAAATTTATAGGGGAAATGTACAACCAACCGGCGATATTTGTTTAGGATTAAGAGATTCAGCTGTGCGTCGAGTTAAACGATAAACAAAAGCTGTGTCACCGCAAACTGCTGTTTGTTTAATTGTACATGCATGATAACGCGCTGACGGGCCCCCGACTTCGGGGTTTTGGAGTTTCAAGAGAAGGCTTAAAATATTGTGTCAGTTTACGCGAACGCCGCAAGAAAGTTACGTGTAAGCCCAGGGGATTCCAACCTAAACAACAATTAGGACAGCCTTTAAATTTAATTAGTTGTGGCTTAGTTCGTGGTGTACCTTAGGATTTAATAAGCGCATTCCGTTGTCTACAGATCTTTGTTGCAGATAGCATGCTTACAAGGAATAACAGAAATTCAAATTCACCTAATTAAACATCTACAGTGCTCGTTGAAAACATTGTCTTTTTGTAAGGTGTATTGCACTGTATTTTATAGTTAATGTTGCAGCTTTCTCGCAAATTAATAGGTGTAATAAAACCGATGCAAACAGTAATACGTCAATTGAAACACAAAGCGTTCGCTTCCAGCTACGTCTGTTTCAAAATTGCCTGAGCTTTATTGGGTAAAAAACTGAACGCGTTGCAAACACAGTGTCGTGTGCGTGACAGGGGAAACAGTGGCCGTCGCGCCGATGTCCGGTGTGTGCACGGGGAGGTTCGTCCGCGGCGCGCCCGACGCATCCACATTAAGATAATCGAATGTCCGTCCATACGTTAGTTAATTAAACACGATACGCCCGTCGTCGCGATCCTACCGATTAATGACCTCAATTAAGCTAATCAACTCTTCGCAGATTTACGTTCGTTCACGAATAACGATACGACAACTGTACGAGTATGTCCATTCGAGGGAGCTGACCCGATGAAAGACGATTAAGAGGCTATTTATAGCGGCTAATAAGTGATATTTTAGACGATGCAACACAAATAGTTGAATTAACAAAATTACAAACACCTGTTCCCCTAATGGTATTAGTCGTTTATTAGCGTATCATTTGACCAGCAAATGAAGTCGTCTTATACGCTAATCATTAGATTGATGGGAAGCTCGTACTTACATACAAACTAAGCATATCCATATTCTAATAATAATCTCATTTAAAACTACAGTTTTTTTATATGCATAAATATTGGACAGTGACATACAAACGGCAAAATAAACGTCTACATAAATTAATTATCTGAAGCCTCATACTGATTAAATGCATTAAAAATGTAGGGTCTCATCAACATAATACATTGGTTTTCCGACCTCTGGTTCAAGCCTTTAGTTACTTAAAAAAAAAATACTCATTCGACGTCGACATTACTCGACATCAAGGTAGGGGAAAATCTCGCCCACGCGAACAGCGGCAACAAATTATATAAGCGCCAAGTGGTGCCGAGATCTAGAAAACCAGAAAACCCAATGTCACATAACGTTAACAGTTTATCGTGGTAGTTCTCACAACGCGTCCCCACACGTTCTCTAATTCCGTCCATTGCATTCAAATTGAAGAGTAAAATGTCCGGACATTGGACTGGCTGCCGTGTATTGGAACCGAGCGTTTTAGCTAATAACTTAATTCCTCTGGGATTGCGCATGTGTGTCGGACGATGTGACCTGTGTTTTGAGCGGCGAAAAACATTATCCTATTATACGTGCCATATTTTTTACGGACGCATACATTGATTTTGGTATGGATAAGCTCTTAATTTTTTTTGTTACTGTTTTCGCAAGGGTTGGCGCTTAATGTCCTTATTGCTGACAACAAGGGGTTTAATTGAGATTTGATTTCAGTTTTGATTTCTACTACGTTTATTTATTGCCATTACGGGAAAAGTGGTTAATTTATATCAGGATGTGCATTATTAAAGTCACTGATGCCATATCGTGTCTCGTAACAAGGTACAGGCACAAAAGGGGTTCACAATGTACATAATTATAATATGTCACTACTAGAATCATGAAGCGCGTCACACATGTGGAGCAAGGTTGCAACCCCGAAAGGCCCTAGTGAAGTAAACCTTACAAGCCACTTGTAAAGATTATATTTTACGGGTGCTTGTCAATATAATACACTTGCAGCCATTTGCGACTAAGCAGTCCACAGCATTACAAAAAACACCAGCATGGATTATGGAACACAGGGTAAAATCTGAGGCCGCTTCAGCGAAAAAAAATATTGTGCAAAAGTTAACGCGCAATTAATAAATCTAGCTTACATAGCAAACAGTATTTTATGTTCCAGTTTTATTATGCAGCAAAATATTAAAGACTTAAAATGTTTCTCCTTACAACATACAAAGTTTCTACTTAGCTGAAATGGGCCTCAAGTTGCACGTTATTGAATTGGCTCGGCTACTCCATTTACCGGCCGAGTCATGAATATTCCTCATGTGCAACATACTCGCCAACGCTCGTGAGTTTCGTTTTACGCCATTTAGCTGTTTAGAGCAACGGCAATTCTCTGCGAATTGAAACGCGGTAATGACCATTGTAGGCGCCTAGCGTAAACGCTCTTATTTGCATCGAAACGTGTTCTAGTGCATTGCTTTCCTCGTCCCGTATTGCAAGTACTAGGAATGCGGCCAGTTTACTACCTAGTTGATTGCTTATGTTTTACTGGGAAAGGAAATCGGGTTTAATATGTAAAAAGCAATTTAGAGCTTCGACGAATCCGATTAGAATCCGTTGCGAATCTTGGTTCAAAGTCAAATTGCTCCTTTATCTCCACAATTGCCAATTAGACTATTAAACGCTTGGCTTTTCGCATTTGAATGATTAGTGGCTACGTAATCACATTTATCGGTTCCGTCACGCCTTTCCGGTTATATTTTTTGGTAGAGCCCACCTTAATCAATATTATGTTGCGACTTTTGCTCCATATATTAGAAACCTTATCTTTACACGTTCGAGTGCACTCATAATTTCTGCTAGCAGGGTGTAACGGTTGGATCATCTCCGCGTTCCGTGCTCAAAGGGATCCATCATGTTCTTCAGCCAGCGTAAATTGACCTACCTTTCCCCCCCGCGTTCCACTTAAGAGGAAGCTAATGATGGTTGTATCTGAAGTGTCGGAGTTCCCGTTCTATTGGTTCCTTATATCGTGCAGTCGTAGCCCATCGCGGTCGACAGAGATTAATCGACCGCCGCCTCAGAAGGTCGTATTAGCTATAACGGCATCCGGAAAATTGCTCGATTTTTCCACTCACGCCCCTTGTTGCCGCTCCTGCGTCTACATATTGACAATGAACCGTGTTCGATACAATATAAACCTCAACACTTAGTTCACAGCTACACGAGTCACAAGTATCTAAGTCAGCATTGTTTAAGTTCTTAACTAGGTTAGGTTTTGTATGCTTAATGTTATATCAAGATTGTTTGTTTATGCTTAAACATAGTTCCAGGAAAATGGATTACTGGTTGGAGAATTTGTGTAGGCGTTTCATGAGTTGTGGCATACATATTCGTATAATACCTGACGGATTATGCCAATTATAATTTTATTTTATTTATAATTTTTATGTATGTATAATTATTTTTATTATCTGCTTGAAACCACATTTGGTATACATAAGTAACGAGACATAAAATAATGGGTGTTCTGTCATTAAAAGTAACTAACTAAGTTGTTGAAGTACCAGTTCTTTATCTTTATATTGGTTCAACAAAATAGCTTTCCTTGAAATAATTTTATGTCTTTCACGGAATCTCGCACAAGTCGCAGATCCATTCAGCTTTTTTTTTAGTGCGTGATCAGCGTGAATCCATCTAGTATTAACACAGCTTTAAAGCTATAAAAGGCGTAAAGATAAATAAAATATTATGGCCGTAATTTGTCGCGGTTGTATAATATTTCGTTTGTCACCATATTTGCGGTTTACAACAGCCCACTCCCGTCACTTTCTTAAATTTTCATCGGACGACAGTAATATCGTCTTGAAAATTTGCCACGACAATTTTTTAACATCTTTTTATTACTTGGGTACTTACTGTGGGGAAAATTGTAAAATATGGACGATTAAATGCATGATTTACAGCCTCCGTTTGGTTCCACACTGTGCGGACTCAACTAGGAAATTACCTTACACCGAGAAATGATACTATACGTAAATGGATCCTAAGCTTATTATAATTCGAGCAGTATGTCCGCGTTTTATATGATGTTTATGTTAGCTGTAACCACGAGTTATACCAACACTAAAGTAATAAGTAAGATTGTTTGAATTGGATTTTTTATTTGAGTTACTACTGGTCGTTAATATCTTACTCGTTTACAAAACATCGTAAATCCTACCATTGAAAGCTAAATTAAAAGAAGCAACATTTTTTATTAACTCAACAAACTGAAATAATTTTATCCGTTTTTTGTAGGAATACCGCTTTTCTTTTTATTGTCTAGAAGTAGAATTCTCAGAAAAGGTTTTCCTATTTTGATACGATGCAATAAAATCAATCGAAAAATAATCGAAAGATGCCAATGTGAATTCATTTTATGCAGTTATTCGAAGCTTTTAGCTGTAATCGTAGCTTCAAAGCGAATATCTTTAGACGATACATTTACGGCAGATCATTTCACTTCTCGTGAAACCCTAAAGTGCAGCTCTTAAATTGGCGGATACTTTGAGCGGTCGGTGTCTTTGACACGATGATGATTCTTGTTATCCATATAATACGAAAGCGTTGTCGACATGTAAAAAATTACAGGATTATTAGACACTAAAACTACGCCAATAGATACAGGGCCAGCTATCGTACTAGATGGGTAATATTAATTTTTTTTTCAATCGGAACCAATTAGGTTCTTTTACATCAACAGATTTTTATATTTTTCCATCCTCTTGGTGGTCATCATTCTTCTTCTTTTCGTGTGGTTAGTGATTAACCTGGTGTTAGAGATTTAAAGCCGCCCATGGGCCTCTGACTTTTCTTCACATGCCGTCGAGAGATTGTCTCAGGCATGCCGGTTTCCACACGATGTTTTCCTTCACCGTTTTTGAAGCAAGTGATAATTATACAATATGCAAATGAATCCGAAAAATCAAAGGTGTGCCTTGGGTTCAAACTTGAGACCTATGACTTGGCAGTCTGACCGTCTGACGGTCATCATTATAGCTTACTTTATGTTCTACGAATCCGTAAAGGATGTTGTTTCACTGTTTAGCTGGTCTCGTGGCCCAAGTCTTATTATTCACTGAACGTTTCTTCTTTTGTGTCCGGAGCGATATCAATCTGCGATCGTTGGCGCGTAGTGACGCCTAGGGCTTCGTCTTCACCTATCTACGTGTAATTGCAATGCCCTATAGGGCGAGACTGGTTTTACTGCTACACATACCTAATGCCCATACTGAGAACGTGTAAGTCCGTCCATCTGCCAATTAATTGCCAGCCGCAGTGACCAGTACAAACGCCGAAACTATAAATTTTGCCTCGTGATGACCGTGCGATATATCTTTATTGAGTAGAACATGTTATCAACATGTTTATTCCTTTTTCAACATACTGGACGTTTTTATTTGAGTTTTACAATACGCATTGGATTCGCCAACGTGTTTAACGCGCCAATATTTCTTGCTTTTTAACAACGGTCCGTGTTCACATAAATTTTTATCTAATAGACTCAGATCGAAAATGTTTAATTCTGCTTTAAAATAAAGTGAATTAGAATTAAAGATTTTAATCTTTGTCTCCCACGGTATAAATCTAACCACAATTTCATTTAATCTAAATTTATTTCCGTAAATCGTGTTCGGGAGATCTTTTAATGGCACTATAAAACTAAGAATTCTCCTTGTTTTATGGTTCAACGTGTATAACAGCACTTTATGCATTCACTAGTCAGCACATAGCGTGAATTGCAAAAGAGTATCACGTTTTCCATATATTTATTCGTTTGCAAGCCTGATGATTTTGAGGAGCAGTTTGATAGCGAAAAATCCCGCGGTTCTGGCGTGTGACGTGTGCATTTACATACAAAACCGCGGCCATGACCGGTTCAAAGATAGCGTGGCATATCTAATCGGTGGACGGCTGTCAATCAGTGTCTTGACAAGCCTTCGCGAAAGTAACATGTTCTGGATCACTGGTCACTTGATCCAGATTAATGTTTAGCTGTAATTTGGGTAACGGTTGCCCATTGCATAGTGAACTGTTTAACTATCTGACTGCTTTATGATACTGAAATTATACCTACTCGTTGATTAATCTTTGAAACATCACAGTTTATCAGATTCAGTTTTTAATCAGATATGTTAGTTAGATTGACTATAATGATTATATTACCATTCAAAGTCGTCACACATCTTATCATGATAGGTACTTATCATGTGCTTAATCAAAGCATCAATAATTTTAGAAAGTCTTACAAAATATAGGCAGGCCTCCTGAGAACAATGAGTGAAATTTTCACCAATTTCAACGTAGTTAAAACTAAGTTCACAAACTTGAAATCTACAGGTTGATGTCTGAGACACGCCTCTAACTGCCGGACACAACTCACACAACTTGGACATTGTTTGACTAATAGCGAACCGTAAACTACGAGAGTACGATTCCATGTCACACCAGAGATAGGTACCTACAGAAGGTCCGCTTCATACAACGAGCTATAGACATGGGTCTAAGTGCAACGAGTAGGAGAATGTCCCCGGAAATCGGATAGATGGTGAAACCGGATAGTTGCTATGTTACTAGTACGCGTATTGATGTCACGTTCTAGACCTGTTGACCAATCCTCGCTAAAGCTCGCGCAGAGTGGTCGCAAATGGTGGCTAGGATAGAACCTCAGCGCGTGCGCTTATACAAGAATATAGAAAAACGAGGTAAATAAGCACTTGCGACTGGCATTCGTTTAAAGTACACATGTCTATAACTTGCCCAAAAGTATGTATTCCATCTAAAAATATTTTTTTCCATTGATGATATTTTCTCTTAAGCAAATATCAACTTTATATAGTGTAAATTAAGTTGATTTCAAAATGACTAGTAATACTGAAAAGACAAAATATTGCAATTGTTGCGCAGACTGAACTTTATTCGTGGGCATTAAAGTTATTTTTCCAAAAAACCATATTAGTTTACATATTTGGAAACTAAATCGCGAACGCTACAACTTCATATTTTTTACTAATTTTTTCAACAGTACTAGTCAGTCTAAAATCTAATTTATTTACACTTGCATAAAGTTGATGTTCGTTTAAGTGGAAATAACATCAATTGGAAACAAGGATTTGAATAGACCTTAAGTATGTAGCTTGCATTCATTCACCAATCAGAAGTTGTTACGTCAAAATGGTATGCAAGCTACTTGCATACTTTCGGGTAAGTTACAGGTACGTGTATTTGCGGCTTGACTTAGTTTGAGTGAGATTTCCGTACGATTGCGTCTTTTTGTGCGCCTGATTCTGCTCGTTCAATGGAGCCGGCCTGCTGTACCTATCTTCTTTGTGGTACGAATCCATGAGTCCACTTTCCCATATTGAAGTTTTGACGAGCCCCGGGCTCAATTGTTTGATTTGAGATATGCTATGGGTAATAAAGGAGTATTGAGAAAGTTGGTTTATCGTACAATCGTAACGTGTTTACATCGCCTGCATTTTATCTTAGATCGAACAAATTACTATATCGGTTTGATGGGAATTTATTTTTGAAGTTCAAGTACGAGTAAGATAGTTAAGTCATCATAGCATGTGCATTGGGCTCTTTGATGGCTAAGATGAATGTGAAAGATAATTGCCAGTTCTAGGTGTAATATAATTAGCATCGAGGAGGATTTTGTAGCCTTCAGTCACCTTTTTCAAAATTTACGAAAAGTAAAAGTAATGACTTCTTCATTGTCGTGAACTGAGAACTCCTTTTTACTACAATTACCTACTTAAATATGTGCTTTGGTTAAACAACAAAATGTGAAATACTGGAGCTACAAATTCACAAGGGTCAGACAATTTGTCGTGCTGACGTTACCGGGACATAACTCTCTGGGGGCTATTTTGCAAGCCGTTAAAATGGTGCATAAATGTACGTTTGTTAAATTATGACTCGTTCCGATCGTTAAGAAGTATTTTTCCCATACACATATTGTTAAAGCCCAAAACGATATACGAGTCTGCACGCCTGCAAAATATGTAGTGCTGAATATATTTTCAAGTTTGTTACGATTAGAAATTGATCAATGACATGCAGACTCAATAGAAAACAGGCTTAGGAAAGCAGCACAATGGAATGCATGTGATAATCTATCGACGCTTCACAAATAAGCGCTCGCTGCAAATTTCGCGGATAGCGCCACAACACTAGGACAGGTCGCTAGTACAGTCGCGTAAAACGATAAGCTCTGTGATTTATGACTTATAAACGTAACACTTCCGCAGGCTTAGCACGCTAGATTTACACAACAATGCCTGACAATTCTGTAGTACACTACAAAAGGTCGCGCACAAGCTAGTCGTTCTGCCGTTCCGCGGGACCATTCATTCATTCGTTAATTCTATTTATGAATGTCATAAAGCCCGGTCCAGTACTACCGTACAATCTGTGGGCAATACAGACGTGCACCTTGACATGTTTATGTGTAATCTATACATATAAAATGCTTTGTCGGTGAATGACTGACTGACGGATCAACGCACAGCCTAAACCGCTGATCGTAGAGACCTGAAACTTGGAGGATGTGTTCTTTGTATAACCTAGGCATCCGATAAGAAAGGATTTTTCGAAATTCTACCCCTAAGGGGGTGAAAAAGGCGGGCAAAGTTTGTATGGGACAACGTGATTCCTTGGTCCAATCTACTTCAAATTTTGCATAAACATTCTTTAACAGAATTCATGAAAGAACTGTTTCGTATTTTATTGAAATTCATCCCCTAACGGGGTTAAATAGGGGTAGAAACTTATTTTGGGAGTGATTTGCTTCGAAGTTGATATCAATACTCCTTAGTGTTTTTGATTTAAATTACATTTTATTTTGACACAATGACATGTTTGAAAACTCAATCCGATTTTATTCAAAACAGGTTGAACTCTCGTAAAAGCTTGGTGCAATGCAAATACTCTTTAAATTAGGAATGTCTCGAAAGTTACCGTACTATACATATTAGTACCGCATTTGAAAGTTTCTAAGCTTTACAGAGGTCTGTATTTATTCCTAGGATTCCCCTAACACCATCAAATTACCCCTTCGAATTCAAGAGAGTGCAGTTTCCCATTAAAGTATGCTTCGCAATGACTATAAACAAAGCTCAAGATCAAACTCTTAAGGTATCGGGAGTAGACTTGAGGGAAAGCTGCTTCTCCCACGGCCTGTTGTTTGTGGCATACTCCAGAGTAAGCGCACAGAATCACCAGGCTACTCCCTGGTGATTCTAGCACCCGAAAGAAAAACAAAAAATATTATTTACAAAGAAATACTGGGGTAGGTGTAGTATTTCGATTTCGTTGTAAAAAGATAATACACTCGTGTAACTTTCGGCAGATCAAAGGCCGAGTTTCGTGTTTATAAAATATAACATTTTTTTTTTCAGGTTTATTTAACCTTTATATCTACTCTATAAAGATTGTTATATTTTATAATTATTCAAACATTTTAACATTTATATGTTATAACAAAATTAATAACGTAAAAAACCAATAAAATATCCTATTAGAACCATTTTCGACTTCTACGCGGACGAAGTCGCAGGCAAAAGCTAGTTGTGATATATAATGGTATACCAACGTCATATCGAGATTTATCGCGTGTTCTAAAGGTGATCTACTGTTATGGTATCTTCTTAATGTACATAATCAAAAGTCATTTAGGCCCGGCGGACCGCACATAGATCTCCGCTCTCACGGAGACCAAAGCGGAGATGTGCGAAGATGTCCGAAGCGGAGACGAGAAGAGATGTTTTTCAGCTAGGGTGTATCCACCGAAGCTGTGCGGATGTGCGTACTGACTAGTCTGGGGCGGAGATGTGTGCGGCCTAGAACGGCGGCGGCTGGCGGGTTTTGCGACGCGAGGGGAACTAGCGGCGCCACTCACTGCAGCACGCCGCCGCCGCTCACATTTATTTTCGTCTCCGCTGCACGTCGTCGCAAGCTTGCGACGAACAGCTCGCATCTCTGCTTTGTAACGCCGCCCAGCTCTATCTCTGGCGAGGCACAACTCACATCCCCGCTTCGATCGCGCCATACAAATACGATACGTCTCCGCTCAGTGGTATCCACTGAAGTTGAGTGGAGACGAGATGTGTGAATAACGAAATTCTATTAGTTCTTTAAAACACATTTCCTCTCTTCCAATTCAAATTAGGCTGAAAATCAGCACTTTCGAATGTCAAAATTACATAAGATAGTCCCCCATAAAACGTTTAATGAGTGTAAACATGCGTATGACAAACACCGCCGGGAGGTTTGCTTACTCGTTAATTAACTTATACGTGAGCCAACAATAAATCTACAGAATAAATATCTTATAATAATAACACAAATAAAGCAATTGTGTTATGCGAAGAGAGAAGTAATGAGCGAAACGTTATTTTATTTATGGTTTAGACAGTTTATCATTTAAATAGTTATGGCTGGCTGTTAATCACGGATCTTTGGAAGTGATTTATCTTCGATTAGATTAACACATAATATCACACTTGTATTCTTCAAAGGGTTAGGCAGAGGGGCACTTATAGTACACCCACATTTCGCCAGTTATGTTTAAGGCGCATGTAATAGGGGCGAGCCTATTACTATCAACCGGGCATAAATCCATACTCCGGGATGCTACTGACAAATTCCAGATAGAGAAACCCAATGACACTTTGCCCGGCCTGGGGACCTCAGGCAAATTTCGCGCCCTCATGCCTAGCCGCCGTAGTAGAGGCCCTGGGCGTCGGGAATCGCAGGCCGATTCCTGGCCACCGTAGGCGCGGGCTTGCGGACGGTGAGCAATGGGTAGCTCGCTGTTCGATAAGGACCAGGCCCGGGTCGACGGCGCGTTGTGTTCCACGAGCGCCTCAAAGAGATGTCAGCACAACTGAAGGGGTCTGCTAGGACCGATGCCTGCCGGGGAAAATCTGAAAGGGATACCGTGGACCCTGGCAACGTGCAGGTAACTGAAGGAACACGGGTGGGTTTTAGTCACTAAGAGTCTGACACGCCCTCCCGCTCCGACCAGAGCGGGAGAAGTTATATGAAAATTTCCCACTCAAAAAAATATATAAAAAAGTGCAATAGCGGTTGCGACAACTAGACACCAACGAGGTAATCTCGCTATATTAATAGGAATACAACTAAGGACTTCACAACTAACTAGAATGATCTTAAATCCTATTAAACGAAACACAAATAGATCAACTATGGGAGAACAACATGTTTGCTGATGAGCTTTTAAGTTCCTAGCAAGCAGACGTAGTCGAATAATACGAACTAGTATGTAAATTAAAACTATTTTAAACAAACGGTGGACTAAATTAAAATGAAACGAGTCGGACTCAAACTCACTGAGTCCGGAGTACTGTCTACTGTCTAGTGATAGCGTAGCTAAGCTTTTCGTCAACTTCTGCTGAGTTGCAGGTTGGTTGAGCGTCGGTTGGTTATCTACAAATATATACTTATGCTGCTGCTTTTCCTATCCTACACATATATATCTATGACATCGACATAAACAAACAGAGTATAAACAGATCAGCAATAATGAAAGTAACGATAATAATACCAGCCTTTTATCGTCCCACTGCAGGGCAAAAAAGGTCTCTTCACATACAGACAAGGTATGAGCTTTGATCACGACGCTTGCTCAGGGCGGATTGGCGAATTTGGACTAACTAGCTTAAATTAGCTGCCCGCCCCGCTTCGCACGGGTAGCACTATGTACTTATCTATGGTGCACCTACCTACTTACCCTACCTACCTACCTACTTACCCTACCTACCTACCTACATACCTACCTACATACATACCTACCTATCTACCCTATCCGACCTACACCTACCTAACTACTTACATACCTACCTACCCTACCCTACCTACACCTACCTACCTACTTACATACCTACCTACATACCTACCTACATACCTACCTACTTACCTACTTACCTACCTACCTACCTACCTACTTACCTACTTACCTACCTACCTACCTACCTACCTACCTACCTACCTACCTAACTATCAACATACCTACCTACCTACCTACCCTACCTACATACTACTACATACCTACGTAGCTGACCCTACCGGCGGTTTTTGTTTGTTTTGGTTTTAGAACAGTTTGTATTGGAAAAAGAAAAGCAGGGTTTTTACGTTTTTCCGAGCAATTTTTCCAAATTTTCTCTTCTTACGAACATTCCTCGCACTTCAAGGAATGTTTAAAAACATATTGGTCCAGCCTTTCTTGAGTTTCGGGCTTAGCGACACATTTAGAGATTAATTTTTAGGGTTCCGTAGTAAACAAGGAACCCTTGTAGTTTCGCCATATCCGTCCGTCTGTCTGTCTGTCTGTCTGTCTGTCTGTCCGCAGATTAGCTCAGAGATGGTTAGTACTAGAAAGCTGTAATTTGGGATAGATATACTATAGATATATATTAATCACGCGGCCAAAGTGGTAAAATAAAATCAAGAAAAAGAATTTTTTTTAGGGTCCCCTACACGTAAAGTGGGGATGTTATTTTTTTTTCTCGTCTGTCCCATGGTGTGGGGCGTCGTTGGAAAGGTCGTTAAAAATATTGTGGGTGTGTGAAAATAATTTTTCAATTCAGGAATCCGTCTGCGAAATATTAAGCTTTAAAGTGAAAATTTTTGTTATAGTCATGTGTCCCCCCCCCTGCCGCCAGCTAAATATTTGTACTTGTATTTACGAAAAAATTCACAGCAGTAGCGTATATAACGAAGTTAAAAGGAACACTATTACAGCTAAGTAGGCTTTACAGGTTAACGAGTAATAATCGACCAACTTAAATTTGCAGTTTGTAAATCAAGATCACACATTTTCTCCATTATGGAATGTATGGGAAAAAATGTTTTTCAACTACAATGTTAAGTTTGTTCTTGGGATAAATTCATCCCATCTTCGGATCCCGTCATTGTGCGTGGTCCGACACGCACTTAGACAGTTTTATTTATATAGATCCAGGCTTCCTCGCGATCAGTGATGTTCAAGATAAACTTAGAAAGTACATAAAGGTACTTTAGTAAAAATCGAAACGTAAATAAAATTGTGGCTTATGATTGTTTCGTTAACAACATGGTAACCACCACCGGTGATAACGTCAGCGGTTTCAATAAATTTCCTTTATAAATTAATCCGTAGACTTCCGTCTGGGTGGTGGTTAGCCGCAAATTTGAAACGAACGTAGGTAAACTTTATTGAAACTGCGAGTACTACCAGATGGGTTCTATTTGAAATAAGTTGAGGTGTTTACCCTTTCTGTAGAGCCTTGTTTACTTGATAGAGCTATACTCCATAGTTTTAGGCAGTTAAATAAAGGTAAACAAATCGTAAAAAGGGTTTTACAGATAACACTATCTTGTTTAAAAATACGATAAGACCAAATTAAATTTATTTTGAATTTTTACAATAGTTTCCTCTTTTATTAATGTATGTTAAACTTTATCATTGATTTTTAAACTACTCTTCGTAGATGTAACTGCTTGAGCACAATTTTTTTATTATAAGAATAATAACTAGTGGTCGCCCAGAGGTCGAAATTCGACCATAATTCATTTAAATGTCATGATTCTAAGGTAGCCATTTTGTGTCAAACGCATGGTAGTGTGTGTAATGTTTTTTTTATTAATTTAATTTATTTCTAATGTATATTATATAAAAAATATTAGCTTTCTGCACTCCTTCACCATATAAACTTTAACTGTGCCAAATTTCATACTCCTCCGTCCGCGTAATTTTCGTAAAAAGGGGTACAAAGTTTTTGCTTCACGTATTAATATAATAATAATATCATATTTTGTAATCTGTCTATTGTAAAGAACCCAAACTCTAAACGTCAACGAATTATAACGTTGCTAAATTGAAGAGTACTACTGTGACGTAGCATGACAACTGAACTGACATGTATTACGTTTAGTCGGTTGCTTGACAGCTGTCTCGTCACGTGGTTGTTTTTGTTTACCTTTATTTAACTACCTAAACCTATGGATTATACAGAATTGACGTAATAGAAGAGTGATCCTGAACAAGGAATAATGTCTTGCGTGCATTCTGAAAATGTTACGATATTCGTTATTCTATTCATAATAAATATTGTTGTTATTTTTTCTTTATTAAGGAGCTCTGTCACAATACTGACTATGTGACTCTATCATTATTTCATTTAGTAAGTTGATAAATTAATCTAAACGGCGAAATATTTGACTGCTATCTGCCAACTTGAAGAATGCACCCTCTTAAGAGAATTACATACTCTACGTGATCATAATCCTGTCCTGGGTGAGTCAGCTATAACTTCATTCAGCATTCTTTTTGATAATGGATACATAACATCAACCGTTTTAACCATAAATTACATATTTAGTTTGTATTTAAATTGCTTAAAAGTGTTTCAACATCTGGACAAACCTATTGAAGGTTTTGTGATATTTCTGTTTATGTTTTGTTTTGTTCCTCAATAATTAAACAAAAATAGAACTTATTTTTATTTTATTTATTTACTAGCTGCGCTCCGCGGTTTTACTAATATTCGAATAAAAATTATCATATATCCTAACCCAAGTCATGGCCTACAAATTTCATTGTAATCCGTTAAGCCGTTTTAGCGTGAAAGCGTAAAAAATAAACAAACTCACTTTCGCATTTATATTATTTTAGTTAGGATTAGGATTTAATTTATGTACACACATATAAACAGACAAGAAGAAAGGAATAAATAGAAAAATAGGTACAAAGGTGATGGTTATTTCTAAAGAAATTTCTTCCTACTTAATTATCATCTTCGCTTCGACCTCTAATGAATTGGAAAGAATGTGCTTTATACCTAACCACGCCTGGCAAACTAGTGATGTTCCCAAATTGTCCAATAATTGTATAGTATTTTACTCTTAAAACTGCATTATAATCAACTGCAACTCTTCCTCTACTGGACATCCATAGATTTGCGCCACGTATTTGCTTGGGGTTAGCTCCTTATCACAATTTCTCTTAAAGGTGCGCTAGTCGGTCATTCTTCCTTACAAACGTAGTATGATGATTACTCGTCTGTTTGACGTTGTAACAACAATTAAATAAATTAACAATTATAACAATTTGTCTTGTTATTGTCTAGCCCTGTAGTGAAGCAGGGAAAAAAAAAATTGGTTTGGAAGTTATGAGGGTCGAAACTTGCATATTTCAACACTAATTTTAACTCGTCTTTGAGCGTAAATAAATAACTTATGTAGTAAGAAAATAGAAAAATAGAACCGTACAGGGATATATTATTTATTCAATAGTTCAAATCATTTTATTTTAAGTAAATACATCCAGTCGTTTTTTATAATATCTATACGCCCAAACGTCTATTCATGAAATTATATGCGCTCGTTTTCGTTATAAATCATCGTATATTTCACTAAATAAATAAAAACTATATGAATAAATACTAAATAAATAAATAGACTAATTTGCATGCATAGTAGTCACGCCCACCAACGAGTTCGAGCCGTCGACTAGTGTACCCTTAATGTCTATAGATTAGAGTCTATCTTAGCACTAACGCCGTAACACATTATAATCAACTGCAACTCATTCCCTACTACCCATACCCATGGATTTTCACGACGTATTTACTAGCTACTATCAGCTCCTTATTACTCCTTATTACTATTGCTCTTAATGTCTATAGATTAGAGTCTATCTTATCACTATAGCCGTATCACCTTATTAGCCGCTTATTATCAATGTTGACTAAAACAACAAGAACTTATCTAACAAAGATAGCCTTAATCCTACATAAGCAGTAGTGAACTTTAAGTTTAGACTAAGTTACATCATTATCAACATAATTTTCTGAGAGCCTTAAAACTACATATATAAGCAGTATTCAATTCGAAGATTATTCTAACTTATATCATAATCAAAAGTCATTTATTAAAATTAGGCTGAGATGTAGCACTTTTTGAACGTCAAAATGATATAAGACAGTACCCCAACGCCTGCCCTTCACTACTTCCTAGTGCGTTAGCTGCATCATTATCAAGAGTGTTTTTTTGTTTGTTTGTTTGAACGCGCTAATCTCTGGAACTACTAGTCGCATTTGGAAATCTTTTTTGTATTTGATAGTCCTATTCTTGAGGAAGGTTATCGGCTATTTAACATGACGCTACGGCCTTTAGGAGCCGAGCAAAACGACAGAAAGTCAGAAACGATGCCAAACGAAAACGAAGTAATAGCGCGGGGCGATACGATGCGACGGTGTGCATTTTCTAAGTCCCCAAACCGAAATTTGAAAGAAAAGTCATGCTACTGGGATACATGTGCGTAGGAAGTCCCAATTTGGTTAAAGTTTAGAAACGTGCCGCCTCGATAGGGGAAGGGCAGGGGTGGATATAAACCTCATAAAAAGGATGATAAATGAAATGTCATCCCTCGTCATCCCTCACCGACCGTTTCACAGGAGACACATTTTCAAGGTAAATTTCAAACGTCTCGAAGGTCAAGGTCAAATTAAAAACCCGCGTGCCCAGAGTTCCGAGCTCGTTTCGCTCGCTCCTGCATCCGTAAATAAGTAGTATTTTTCTCGTCTCGTCTCGTTTCCGGCAAAAAATAACCCTCATATTCTTTCTAGCGAGGCGGCACGTTTTTAAACCTAATCCCCATTTTCTAAAGCTTTTGTAACCTAAATATTGGCTTTGCTCGACTAAGCCGAGTAAAACCTGCTTAGTAAGATTGGCTAGTTACCTAATGTAACGGAAAACACTTCTAAAGACGCCGCCAACATTAAATCTTGGAAGTAATATAGGGACAAGCACTAAGGCTATTTAGCTCGCCTAGATTCGCCTAAACACCTAGAGACCTAGAAGGTACAGTTATCGGAAAACGCTTTGCCTTTATTTTTGTTCCAAGAAGGTAACTAAGTTTGTATTTATAGGAATGAAACCTTTTGTCTGAAATCTGTGACCCTAATGCCTATTCATTCTTTATTTAGGGCTAGATTAGTACAATGTAACCAAAGAGGTCTTGGACACTTGAATTCCAATCGGTGGTTTAATGCCAGACCAAAAGTAATAAATGCAGTACCTATCTTTAACTGGAGATAACAAAAAAACTACTAGGTATGCAAAATAAAACACATGGATTACAAGCGTTTCCTGATGTTCCTAAATCCGTATAAATTAAATGTTTAATAAAATCAGCATCTCGAAATTTCAAACTCAAACTCAACTTAAAGCATTTATTTCAAATGAACCAATTACAGGCACTTTTGAACTGTCAAGGGGTCGGTCAGACAGAAAGATGAAGCTAGTTGCCCGTTCCAAAGCGTAGTAGGTTCCTATGGAGAAGAACGGGCAAGAAACGCTACGTCAGTAAATCAAAATATTGCAGCTAAATATTGGTTGCATCATTCATGTATTCAGGTTATTCATTCATTTAAGACCGATCTCCATAAAGGATATTTTAAACGACGTTACAAGAATAAAATATTACTGAAATAATTAACTGCTACTCCAATACAATGTTTACTTCGCTTAATAACTCTGAAATCTCTTATCCTCTTTGCACAATGTGTCGCGATGCAAGATATTATATTTGTTCTCAAAGTATTCAAGTAATAATCGCGTCTTCCCTGTTCGCTTTTGTTCGTTTGCGTCCCGTACCCTCGGAACAGCAAATATTTGCTGAGATACTGTATATTGAGATGCGTTGTCTGCTACGTTTAATAACGTAGGAGTTTCCTTATTAATCAAACACGCTACATATTAATTTACATATCCCGCCCTCCCGTATTGTTTAATTAGTATTGCGCTGGAACAACTACCTACTGCGGTAATATTATGTTGATGACGCCTTGGACGCTGTTTATGAATAAATAAACTATTTTACACAGGATGCGATTTTCTTAATCCGCTCCAGCCTGTCCCTTGCTGTCCTACCCAAGCGACGCCCGAAGCCGAGGTCCGTACCGCACAGGGGGTGTCCTTAGCGTGAAGTCGCTTAGTTTACAATTTGTATGCCCTAGCTGGAGTCCTTAATTTATTGAAGCACCCACAGGAAAGTCCGGTTAAGCAGCCGACAACCTTCTAAGTCGACCGGCGCGAGGTCATTCCAAAAAAAATAGTTTGCGATTTCCACTATTTTCCCCAAGCAACGCCCTAAGCCGAGGTCCGTACCCCACAAGGTGTGCCCTTAGCGTGAAGTCGCTTAGTTTATAAGTTTTATGACCGGAAAGTCCGGTTAGCAGCCGACAACCTCCTAGGCTGACCTGCGTGATACCATTAAAAAAAAAAAAATTGCGTTTTTCCACTATTTTGTTTTAAGCTGGCTAAATCTGCATTATGGATTTTTTAAGAAAACTAGAACCATTATGTTCGGTAGAAGAAAAAAAGTTGCCGAGATTAAGCTTATGCACAATTGCTACAAATCGAAGTCAAAATCCATACAAAAACGTAATGTTCGTTAGGAAGTTTCTTAAACTTGTTTTAACCACTGCGCACTTTTGTGCAGTTTTATTCCTTGCTCTACAAATATTCATACGCAGTACGTATACAAAAACATACAAACAATATTCATAACAGACATATGAGATAAAGTAGAACATTACAAACACCAGTGATACTCCACACAAACATGAGCTAACCCTTTATCGCCACAACTTTATTGGTGTAGTCTTGAGATCTTCGATTTGCGTGCGAGCCGCGGTCCGGTCGCTCCGACCTGACATCCGACTGACGCGCTGATTTACAAGGCAAAAAACCTTTTTTGTCTTTCATGACATACGTCACACGATGGAGACGTCCGAACCGATGCGACGATCTGATTTCGGCATCTTTTTAAACCCTTCGTCCGTCCTTTCGCACGTCATGAATCCGCACGTAAGCGGCAGGACATAAGAATGGTAGCTATGTGGGAATAGAATCTATTTTAATAAATCATTTCGTTTCTATTATAGTCTTACAGTCTATACACACAAGGTTGAAAGCGCTTCGTTTCACACCAGATTTCTCACCTTGATTGTTTGAAATAGAAGTTAAACTTCACTACAAATCAACTACTACAAGTTCACAAATCTACTTAGTATACTATTGTTCAAGTGGAGTCAGATTGAACAATAGGCTGTTTAAATCGCTAGAACATCCAGTGAAGTGTTTTTCATTTAATACGATTTTTCGCAAAGTGGTTACAATATTGTTGTAGGTATATTTGTTGAGGTCTAGAGTCTAGAACAATAATATTTGCCCAAGCTACCGTCCTCTATGTCTGTTGTTTCCAAGTGCCTCTTGGAATTTGCACTAGTAGTTAATTAATTTATAGTCAAGTGGAGGATGAACTGATTAAGTAAACAATGTCGACGATGCAGTGTTAATTGTGTAGGGTTCGATTATCGGATTGAGATACAATGGTAATTGCCAAGTTGGTACCCATTTACCTACGCGAATGTACATTCGTGCCTTTAATTAGGTACTGTTTCAATTTTTCTTTTGTTTTATACTATTCTGCTTAGATATTTGAGTTGGTTTTTATTTTGAGATCTTATTGGAAGCTTATTAATTAAAAACAATAAAAAATTAAATATATATTAAAAGTAAGGAAAATATTAAAGATAATTAAAATACCAAGTAAAGTTTATTTTCTTTTCCCGAAGAATCAAATCAAATAAATTTATAAAGTGTGAATGCAATACACTTTCTTACTTGACCAAGAATGACACAGAGTAAATATTTCATAATAAACTTGTTCGATAAATGAACACCTAGTTTACATAAGTAGTGTAATTTAATAAGTCCACATAAAAATTTTCTGTAGTCTACTACGGCTACAAAATGATACTGTCAGCAAGAAAAAATATTGTCTCAACATTTTTACTCGGTAAACCAATTAAATAGGAACGTTACGCGGCTGCGGTCACTTTGTACTGAATGACATCGCGATGTGTGTCTGCGGTACGTTTATTATCTGATATCTCTTAAGTAGTGTCACGTTGAATAAAATCATTGGCGTGTAGCCGCCGCGGGTTGCGGATGAGTGATCTACTTATAAATGGCCACTTATGGCGACCACAAACAAATTACTAAAAGAACAAGCTTTGGCTTCTACTCGATGTTCAACTAACTAGGGGCCGTGTTCAGACATTTAAAGGATGTTGCACAATGGTTCCAAACTTTCTGTTTTTGATTTCCGATGAGTGCATTTGACAGCATTTGTTTTATTCTATTTTCAAATGATGTGAATTTTTCAGCTTAATTTTTTTTTATTTCAAACTATTGAATAGAAAGCTATTTGTATTGTGGTCCGGAATTCGTCAGGCAATTTTTTTGGCAATTGGTTTTATATCCGGGCATTATTCATCTTTTATTCTAAAATTTTTTCCTCATTTTGGCCTCAGCACGGGTTTTTAATTAGGTTAATAAAACGTTTCGTCACAGAAAGTAATTTTCTTTTATTGATGGTATTTTCCTTATTACTTTCGAGTTTTACTTTTCAAATTAGGTTAATTAATTATTTTTTTAAGAATTCTGGAATACAAATTTCCAGTAGAAAGTTAAGTTATATATAACATATTATTATGATCAACAATTCAAAAATAATAAATAGATTAATTACCTATTTTAATAAGTAGGTGACATTGATTTTACATTCTGTGCTTACTTTAACTCACACAATGGCTTATTACTTGATAAAACTTATGAAAATCGTCTACTTTCAATGTTTGCAAATATATAATATATCAATATTCAATGTGAGCACTATGTATATATATACTATATCTATCATTATAATGAATGTATCCGTCATGGCTTTATTTGTATCTAATATTTTTATTTACCTTTTGTGGTACAAGTAGTAATTAATCGACTTTGACTTTTACCTGACAAGTGTATTTTAATAGCAACTTATTGAACCTAGAATTTTTTTTGCGGACATTGTTGAACGACGCAAAGGGGTATCGGAGTGGAATCCTCAGTCAAGTTTTTGCCTGGTAGCGATTACAGTACGCCGCTCTGGTCTTAGAAGTGGGTTGGGTTACGGCTAGCTTTATTGGCATTCGCCCGTCCGCCAGCCAAGGCGTTTTTGACCAAACACCACTTACAATCCCCCCTTTGACGTATAAGGGAAAAGTTAAATACATGTCCATATACGAACATGTTACAATAGGCTACATCTAACAATAATTGATTGTGATTAATATTTATCTACCAACTTGATTAATTTACGAAAAAGCAGCAATTATTAACATAACGGAGGAGGGTAGATGTCTCTTTCGTTATTATCAGTCATATTTTAACTACAATGGGAGTACTATGGGTAGTGTTGGTTATTGCGCAATAGAAAAACCGTTTGCAGTTCAGATCAAAATATAATTTACTATCAAATTAATCACACTAGCAATTTACATACTGTAGGTACACGAAACAACTATTCCGAATGTGCGACAGTTTCTAGACGTCGTCACTGCTTGATCGCCACCCATGAACTCCTGCTTAGCTCCGGCCGATCCGAGCGTTATGTTGTAGACTCTGTCGAGCGCCGCTAGGCGGCGCTGGCGTCCCGATTAGTCAACTCAGTAACGTATTTCCGACAAACATATATTAAAATCACATTATTAAAATGTTATTGATTTAGGACTCATCGATCCAACTGAGTAATGACGTCCTTACCCTTGGAGAACTTGTCTTTTATCTGAACATCACATGCAATCGCAATAAAACTGTCAAATGGTATATTCTTGATATGACAGATACGATATCTCCATTAGCTCGCACACCGTCGTCACGACACAAATAAAAAGTTACAATAAAAATACGTATCACGAATTTGAAATAAGTACTACGAGGTTCGTATACTGGTATACTGCAGGCAGTAACATCGGGAGCTCGGCGGACACGATCATAAGTTAAAAGCCATCATATTTGTTTTTCGAACGAGCAAGTAAATAAAATTCCGATCGACGGAGCATAACTTTGCGCGGTACGTAATCAACAGTTTTATTCGTCGATTCCGCTGCCTTGATTTCGGCTCCATCCTTGTCGCGGATCGAGCCCGTTCTTCATTTGAATATCTTTCGCTTCGGATTCACTGTGATGTTGATTAAAACCAACACGTTCAAGATATTTCGTTGGTGCTTTTATTGATTTTATTTCGAACCTTTTCTTTTTATCTCTTGTTTCGTCTGGTTTGTCAATCGCCACTCGCAGACAGGCTAGTTAAAAGTTAAAGTGGAGGTCAGTAATTAACAGGCGAGATCAACAAGCCGCTCAATGCTAATAGGGCCTTTCTACGTCAAAGGGCTAAAAGGCGTTGGAGTGCGTCTGTCCGAATAATGACCCAAGCTGTAGTCCCTCCCTTCCCGGCTGCCGGAGTGCACGCCGCGACCTCGCCCGACCCTCGTCAAACGCTCGATTAGCCTAACGTATATACACTAATTATATTTTTTTACAGTCGTTTAAATTGACGACGCACGTATCTTTAGTATCTCGCCCACGCGCATCACTATCCAAATTGAATTTCCATACGTTGCGTGTCAACTTATTTATTGTATGCGACAAAAAGGGATGGCCGTTAATTTTATGGTCTTTGGGTATTTGAGTCTCCGTGTCATCGTTTCGGGTTATGGAGACTGAGTCTCGGGGGACTATCGATAATCTTTGGCACGGGCCTAACTCACGCCGTTTATGACAGAGGAACATGACATTTGGGTCCCTAAGTGTTATGAAACGCTAATTAATACGTTATGATGTGAATGATAGGGGAATTGCTGCCGAATCGAGTTCTTCAGTGGTAATGGAGTGCATTAATATGAAAAGTGACGGCACACTTTATTTTAATATTCTTTTAGGACTCATTTTATTATAATAAATGTCCCACTCATTAACGAAACCTTTTATGTATTCCATTTTCAGGTTTTGATCAGATGCCATCATTAATCTCAGCTGTATTCAGTCTTGGTTTACGCTTATTGCGAAACAGATAATACAGCCGCGGCGCACTTGTTATATAATGGAATAGGTAACAAACGACCTAAGGTAACACTAATAGTCGAGTCTATTAGAGTGCATTAACTGAAATAGTCATTATTAAACCAACAATAGAAAAATATGACGACATAAATTCAAACGAACAATACTGAGAACTATTAAAAATCCAACTGTTGTAGAACCAAGAGTTTACGATGTCGCCCCGTTGGTATTCCAATGTAATCCCGTTTGATAAAGTTGACTATAAAGTCTAATAATAAAATTTTAGACCTAATTCGTTTTTGTGAAAACAAAATTTATTACGCACGGTATACGAAAAGCTCGTAAAACAGACCGCCTGTTATTATGTGACAAATCGCTGGATTTTGTCGCAGTCGACAGTCATAAAGTCACAATAATGGACAAATTATACACTGAAAAGAAATGTTTACTCGACATTATATTTTAAGCTGTTGGCTCTATTACTTACGAGTAGCATTTGTGCAAAAATGCACTTCATAAAGTATCAACCACTTGTAATAATGCTGAAAAACTCTTGAAATCTGACCAAATTGATTTTCGTCTTATCAAGAATCAAATGATTTCAAATTTACGGAATAACTGTATTCACTCTCCTTACAGATCAACTGATCATAGCAGCTTATATTAAAATGAACTGAACTTTTAATATCTACCATAAGTCAATAAACAGCTAACATTCAACTAGTATTTCCTGTGTGTTAGGCGGCATTATACGCATAAATCACACACACACCAGTCCATGGCTCAACAAATATCTGTGGGCCATACAAACGTTTGTCTCTATGCGGAATTCGAACCCACGACCCCGACGCACAAGCTGCATACCGTGCCGCTTTTGTAATTATTATAATTTTATATTAATTTATTAAAATCACTTATTTGGATTAGATCATTAGAAAATTGAATGTATTTTGTGTAAGAAAATGGAATGTAGAAATAAGAGATTTTGTTTTCAAACTGAAAGTGCAAGACTTTTTGCTCTTGATGTTCTCATACCGCAATTCATAATGTAATTTTTATTTTCTTGGCTATTAGGTACTTCCACGTCTTAATAAGTTTCACTCAAAAAACTACGCTCAGGCGGAGGTGGGCGGGTTTGGATAAGCGGGACCCCGTTTTGCGCGGGGACCGTAGCAATTGCTACTCTTGCTACGTGTTTAATCCGGCACTGCACGAACTGCACTGTTTTATTAAAATTATATGAAGATGGACCGTGGAGTTTCTTACCGGCTCTTCGCCATTGGAAACGACCAATTGGAACCGTGCACCTAGCTTCTGACGTTTCATAAGTGCCCATGTAAGTTTCTTCTACAACAATTCCATAGTTATGGTGACCGAAAAGTTTCTTCAAATAAATCTGTTATATCATTACAAGATCAGAATATAAAAATGTGTTTGAGTGTTTATAATTTAGTAGGCCGTTGCAGACACAATTTGTCGAAGTGGGGGATTTCTGATCCATTCAACACCCAGTGCGAGTGCGGTGCTTATGATCAGATCATGCCCCACTTGTTGGAGTCTCCTTAGTGATCGTTCACCTGCACCTTGGGTGACCTAAAGAATGCCACTGATGCCACAACAACGTGGCCACCTATACTGGGCTCATATAAAAAGAAATAATTAAAAAAAAAATACAAAAAAGAAGTGTTTATATCGGAAATTCGAATCACGATCGTAAGTTAAACAGAACCACATCGAACTTCATACTGAAACTTCTTATCAACATAATTACGTAAAAACTCAAAAAGATCACAAACTGATCCAACATGAACGTCCGTCCCCACAAAAAATACTATCCGAAAAATGACTGATTAAAATTTTAATATTTAAATGGTGAATTACTCCCTGTTTGAATAATTAGCAATCGAATGGACGGCGCAATTCAATTGTTTTGTTTAACAATTCAATTGTTCATTTATCATTCGAATGTCATGTCATCAATTGTTTTCAGTTTTCCTGTTTAAAGTTCGAACAATTTCCATTAAGTTTGATTACATATTTATTTCATGTGTTTTAAGATTTATTATGCACATTTGACACGACATAACTTTTCGTTTAAAAATATATTATGATTTGCAACTTTCTTCTTGAAATTTATAGACACCATTATTCTTTTTTGCCATATTTATATGAATAAAAATACATAAAATTATTTTACTCTATGTTTGCCGTATTTAAATACAGCTTGTTCACATTGATCGTGCTCACTAAGCGTTTCGGCCGTCCTTTGTTTTCAGTTTGGCAGAATTCGCGAAAATATATACCTACTTGTACTTTAATTACAGCTATTTGTGTTCACCGCCACGTAAAATTATTCAAATTACGCTTAATTTAATGTTCTTTAAGGAACGAATTGCCGCGTATTTTTTCCCGCCGTCGTGTTAATGGGCCGATTCCCGAATTAAAATCGACAATCGTAAATTTTGCAGTACACAATGTTACATAAACAAAACTTATCTTCAACAGTTACGGCTCGAGTTGAATTATAATTTCATTTCGCGCAAATACCACGTCACACATTTATTTCTTATCTCCCTGGCTTGAATTTCAGCCGTAAAACGAAATATTTACCTATCTTTACGATGGCTTCAACAATTCACGATTTTGTTTCATTGTACAGAATACATTTTTCCTAAATACTGTTCTGTTCAAAACCCAAAAGCAAGTATTTAAAGCTTAGACCATAAAGCAAAAATTCCACATAAGACCACAAAGCCAAATTGCTAAATCGGTTCTAAAACTGTCGACAATGAGAAGTTCCATAGGGGTGCATGTATGTACTAACATAACATGCATAACGTGGTTCCGTAAGCAGATCCATTGTCATTCCTTTTACTAGATGAGCCTTGTATTACAGCAATAATTTTATTATAAGTTTATAAGTGTAGTGTCTACGAGTACCTCTTAATTTTGATAACAAAATATATGACTTAAGAAATATCGAACGGTCGACAATTCAAACGACTCAATTTTTACTATACCTTACCTTCTTCTTCTTCTTTTCGTGTGGTTAGTGACTAACCTGGTGTCAGAGTTTTAAAACTGCCCATGGGCCTCTGACTTGGCTCCACATGCCGTCAAGAAGTATCTCTCAGGCATGCCGGTTTCCTCACGATGTTTTCTACACCGTTTTTGAAGCAAGTGATAATTATACAATACGCACATGAATCCGAAAAGTCAGAGGTGCGTGTCTTGGGTTCGAACTCGAGACCACTTACCACTTTTCTGTCAATCATAGTTAAATATTTACACTATTTCAATAAAAGAAATATGATTTTGAATTGTGGCACGTAAAGAGTGTGTTTTCATATGCGACGCACATAGCTTCAACGACTGAATGTAACCGAGCTAAAGACAATTTAAACAAAAAATGCTTTTCAAAAAGAGCGTTGATTAAACAACCCACATAATAACGGCAGTAGACGCAAGTCACATCCAGAGGCTGTACGGCACGTACCCACAGCGACCGCCGGTCGGTTGCCCGAGGGCACCGATTTTCAGAGTATTTTCCATGTGGTAGGTACGAGTAGGTACGCTGCGTCGCGTCGCTATCGCCAATTTTTATTCTACACCCACCCCGATGGCCACCGGTATCCTAGATTGGCTAGATTCCACCATACAATTTTACACAAGCAATGAGCTGCAGCGCTGAACTTTTGCCATTTAACTCGGATACCGTACGCTTTTGACATTTCACAAAGTTACTCAATCCCTAATGCGATACTCGCGAACTTGTGTGGGATGTATTTAGAATGTTTCAATTGTAACTTCTTCGTTTCTTGTCTGTAACCAATGCAAATACCTCATTCCAAATACTTGCGATCGACAGTTAACATTCGAGATAGAATTCCACGGTACGGTGAACATTATTATCTGTTTTGTAAGGAAGCTTGCATTGTACACACAGCATCGACTATCCACGATATACGATATAGCTGAACATATTGAAATACTCGCTTAGAAACATAAATACAAAATGCAGAAAACATTGTTTGGTACATTAAAAATAACAGGAAACAACATTTCTTTTTAGAAGTCTTCAAGACAATATTTGAATTATTTCCTTGTTCATGAGAAACGTCTTAAAAGAAATATAGCCATCTATTTCTCAAGTGTTTCTGCCTAGGGGTAAGCTTTATGTTTGATGAATCGTTCACTCAGTACATTACTCGTTATACTCTTCATTACTTTGATAAATAACCTCTTTGTATCGTGTGAATTCTCTTCAGTGGATACAAAATCTTGATCGAAATATTTAGCAAGTTTGTCTATGTTCCTGCCGTCAAACGCTATCGTAACATTGTTTAGAGGTGGATTCTCGTTGCCCTCCCTGTTGAGCCAACAAATCACGTTGACTGCCAACGTTCCGTGATCGAGATTCACGCTGCTGACATAGATCAACTTGATGTGACAAATACTAGCATGGTACTGCCGAGATTGCCTCTATGGATATTTATGAGAGAGGAAAATAATGTAATGAACACTGAGCTAATAACTCTAGATATTTGAGTGAAAACCAAAGTTTTAAAGTAAACGGTGTGCGGTGAACTTATTCAAAGATGTAATTTTTTCTTTCTCTGTCATTTAGCATTGTAAGAGATTTGGTGTTTATATAAAGATTTTCTATCCGGCTACGGTGAAGTAAAAAAGGGGGGTTTTATTTTAACCGGTATGTATGTAAACATAAATATTATAAACCTAAAATTATTTAAATAAAAATAAAAGTTATAAAAACTAAAACCCAAGTACGACAAAAAAGGCAACTAAAAAGGTATAAACAAGACAAATAAAAAATCCGGAGTCATATGCGTTAGGTATAAATCAAACAGATAACGTGTGGCTCCGGATTTTTAATTTGTCTGTTTGTGATGTCTTGTTTATACCTTTTTAGTTGACTTAAAAACTTTTATTTGTAACAAAATAAATACTTACTTACATATGACCATGAGAGAGTGGCTTGTCCTAATGTCCAAAGACATAGAAAGTTAATAAATAAAATGATTCAAATAATTTTCAGCAGAGCCCCAAAAAGTACTTATCCATATAAAAAAGTAGAAGATTTTATGAAATAAAGAAAGAAAGAAAGAAATCTTTATTACTTACTTCTCTTTTTAACTTTGATTGAGCGTATGAGACATAAAATAATGATTCCATAAACACGGTAACATTGCCATCTACCCTCATATACCGAGTTATCCTCTGCGCGGGCTGTGCGGTGTGGCGTCGTCATATGTTTCATACGCGCATCAAACCGTGGTAACGACATTAAATGCTACAATGTCAGGGATGCACTCCAGGTGGACGGTAAATTGGGAGCTCTTTCGCCCCAACCGACTGCGGTCTCCTTGTTAATTCCGTTTGAAAGCCGGTTTTAGGGTTCAGGCTTGAAGGAAACTGTATTAACTATGTTTAGACAGGGAATTTGGTTACGGTTCTAAGAATCTGATGAACGAGAGAAGAATGGAGAAGATGATTTTTCTATATCATGCATGATTAAATAACAAATTATATGACATTGATTTTACATTCTGTGGTTAGGAAGTAACCACAGAATGCAACCACACACTGACTTATAAATTGTATTTTTTTTGGAAAATCGTCTACTTTTACAAAAAAACAATCTGCCTTGCCTTTTCCCAACTATATTGGGGTCGGCTTGCAGTCTAACCGGTTGCAGCTGGATACCAGTATTTTACATGGAGCGACTGCCTATCTGACCTCCACAACCCAGTAACTGGGTAATACGATAACCCTTGGTAAGACTGGTTGTCAGACTTTCGGGCTTCTGACGACCCGTAACGACTGTCAAAGAACCACGAATGACAGCCGGGACCAGCGGCTTAACGTGCTATCCGAGGCACGGAGGAGTGTCGGTATGTAAAGATGGTCACCCATCCACAGACCAACCCTGGCAAGCGTAGCTTATCCAGTTTAACAATGCCTACAGGGCGCTGTTACGGCTGCCACGCTTCTGCAGTGCGTCAACAATGTTTGCTGAGTCGCGTACAGACGGTTTTGATGCCACCTGGCGCAAAAAGACAGCCTCACTGCTAAGTAGATTGCGTGGGAGCAGTAATAGCATCCTGAATGTAATAGCCAATAAGTTGGACAGCCCACTGGTGTGGAGCCTCACCCAGAGGACTAAGTCTCTCTTAGTAATTAGGTACTAACATAGTTTTTAAGTGCAGACTAACAATATAAATGTCCGTGTAATGGATCTTTAGTTGTGCGAATAAATAAAATATATTATTATTATTAACCTGATGGATCGACCCGTGCGGCAGTTATTACTTAGCCACGAGGTCCTCCTGGAAAATCGTCTACTTTTACAATATTTGTAAATATGTGAGCAACATGTATCTATCACATAATTTGTATCTGTCGTTGCTTCATTTTAAATTCTTTTTACCAATTGTGGTATAGTAATTTTATTCTAGGTGCATCGTTTTCACATATAATAAATAATAATCCTGCGGATAATTTATATATGTTATTTAGTAATTTTATTCATACTATTACTACTATATTGGTTGTTGCATTATATAATATTCTATGTACTATTTGTTTTATTTTATATAATACAAACAGTACAACAGTAACAAATAGTAACAAATAGTACATAGAATATTATATAATGCAACAACCAATATAGTAGTAATAGTATGAATAATATATATATGCATTATGTATAATTCTGAATTTTAAACCTGACTTGGTTTCCGTACGTTTTTTTCGGGTGACCACTGAAAATCAGCGCTGTGCTGTGGGTCTCCATAGCACAGCATCATGCTGAGTGGAAGCCTTCTTGTCACAGTCATGACGTGCCAGCAGCTGCGTACTATTTCTGTTTTGTACTCGTTATTGTATACGTATTGTTATTGTTTTGTTACCTACTCGAGTTTTTTTTTATTTTTATGCACGTGTTTCTGTGACGAATAAAATTATTTTTCTTTCTTTCTTTCTTTCTTTATATAATTATATAACTAATGTACCTATACAAAATATTGGAAAACATTTTAAAAGAGTAACGGTGGAGTTTCATGCCCATTCTACGCCATACGAAAACTACCACTACTACTATAGTGCTAAGGGCGACTAGAATCAATTCAATTTTGACTTTGACATTAAAGTTTTAAGTTGTAATGACGGTGAACATAGATATATTACGACAATTTATCCTACCCGTAAGTGGTTGACCGGTTAGCAAAGATTTTGATCACATATTAATATCAAACACGCGGAACACGACGAAAAAACATGGAACACAAACCGGTCATTAGGTGTTTGCATAGCTACATAGGTATCTGTAAAGCTAAAAATAAAAATCGCAACTTTCCTAAACAAATTAATCCTAATTTATTAAACTTTGACAGAACCCGGAGATTATCTTCGAAGTAAACTTGGTCATCTTTTTTGAGAACCCGTTCAATACTGTGTTGAGGTAAATTACCGAGGTAATAGCCTGGCGGTTAGTCCAGTTAACGGCTAACAATGTTATTGAAATAATTTTTGTCGGCTTCAAAGCTTTAGATCTTTTCAGCCGACATTAACACATAATAAAATCGGTAACAAGCTCGGAAACCAAGTCGGTGTTTTGCGGAGGATAAAAAGGTCCTTACAATTATTTCGCATTGAAGAAGACGACGTGTTCCATATGTGGCTTATTTGTAACAGGTGGAACTGTACAACAGTGACGATTTTAAAAATTGTGTGCGTGAAGTTATTCTGTTCAGTTTTTCTGTCTTTAGTTTCCCTATTAGTTTTGCTCGTTGATGTCTTTTATCTACATATTTATTTAGTAATTTTGCTACATACTGCATATTATCGTTATGGATAATAAATATACTACTGTTTTTTATTAATACGTACGAGTATAATCGTGACAATAACTTTAGAGCAATCAGAGAACATTGAATGGAATTCGATGTTAATATTTAGTGCCACTAATAACTGAAATTTCAATAATTCTAATACATCGTTACCTAAATAACCTAACAAATTGAACTGTATACCATCGACCGTAATGGCATTTACGAATAAACATTTAATTTAAAGTACATTTAACATCTATTCCCAGCAATGACACTATTGTTGGTATTGCTGGCTCTGTCTGCACACATTTTGCGGTCTCCTTTTATGGTACTTTAGTTTCGGGCAGTTTATTCGTGCAACACGGCGGGCTGTGACAACGAACTAGGCTAATATCGTTAAATGGTACAATGTTGCAAGCGTACGATGAAAGTAGCCTCCAGTGCATAGAATGGTACCGTTGTTAGAATGGACATCTCTAAAACCGTGGCTTATCCATGTCTAGCTTGCAGTGTTATGGGTTTGAAATAGGAATTTTGAATATATGGGATATTTTATGACGGGCATTAAATTTTCTGGACATGCAATTATGGATTTTCTTATATGTAGCCAAAAACCAAACCGTGTCGTAAAAAGCAGCATACAACTTTGTCTTTTTATGTTTTGGTTTATCTTGAAGCCTGCCGGGTGTATTTAGATACGATGTAAAATTTACGTCGGGTTAGAACATCATTTTCAAATTTTATGAAGTTGACTCTTATGTAAACACTCCAGATTAAAAAAACCGCGTCTTACAACTGTGTCGATCAAGTAAAAGTGCTCAACTCTTTGAGCACTTTAACCATTTTTAATAGTTCAGACATGTGTGTCGAAAAATTTACTGATGCAAGACTCAATAAAAAAGATTGTGCCAATTATAACCTCTATTCAAAATTTAACTCTACGTTACGACCTAACATAATGGAGTAAGAAATCCACTTAAAGTTATTAAAACACAATAGTGCGCCGCACTATCAGGCTAATTGAAAACTGCATTGTTAGATCATCGTGTGTGCTCGTTTATCGGCCAGATACAACTCGACCAACCAGCTCTCGAGACAAAGCGAAGAAAGTTGCACCAAAGACGTATAAGATGGCAGATCTCTTTGAAAGACGTTTTAAGACAAATTAAATTCATAAAAAGTATCTTAGCTTGATTAGTGCTTTTTGCGCAGAAAAAACGGAAAATGCAATGAAAATGTTTGAGTTTTTCATTTCTTGTAGTAGTGGTAGTTTAAAGAGAAGACCATGTATAGTTAGTTCTTTACTTCTTCTTCCATAGTCGTATTATTGAAATCATTGCCATCATTATTTTCCAGAAAGTGAAATTAACTATCACCACATCAAGAATAATGAACAACTTTAAACCAATCTGAAACTGCTTTAACATAGTGTATTGTATTATTTTAATAGTGTTCGACAATTTAAACTCGGCTTCTCCGCTTGGTGTTTTCATATTGCATGTACAGCAACCGACAGTAAGGTTAACAAACTGCAATAGCACAAATTGTACAAACTACTACACGGTGGTATCCTTCGTTTATAATAACTAGAGTAGCTCGTTTGCCCTGTTACTTTTTACACCTTGCGAGGAATCATTACCAATTAGTTCGAGACGTGTATTTACTTCATTCCATATTCAGGTGTATGTGTGTGGATATTTTTATAATGGCCGTAAAACTAACCGTCCGTTCTGTGATCCTTGACGATAGCTCATCGTTATGTTGTTTACGGTTTGCTTTTGATGATATTGATATTATTGGATTGGCTCGTGTTGGCCAATGTTGGCCACTATTCTATCTAGACCGATGATGCGGTAGATGATCATAACCACAAGAGCTGATTGACAGCCCTGAAACTGAGTAGGCCTTTTACAGTTTTTGGTACAGAACTCAAATCAAACGCATTACTACTAAAATCACTGTCCCCTCAGGACTTCTCAATGAAAATGAAGCAATTTTTATAGTCATATCAACATTTCGTTTTGTTTTAGTTCGCAACGGCTACTCCTGCGTACCAGTTGCTCTGGCCGATGGTCTGGACATCAGGCTAGGTACAGCTGTCACTGATATCCAGTATGGAGGACCTGGAGTCACTGTTAAGGCTGTCAGTACCAGAAATCCAAGTCAGCCGCAAACGTTCAAAGGTAAGAGACCACAGTTCTTTTTAAGTGTTTTTGTGTATTTTGGTAGGACAGGTAATATTAATAGATATAGTGAATTTCTATAAAAAACATGTATATTATTAGTTTAGTCTTACTTTTCCTGTACCTTTATTCAAAGTTCCTGTACGTGCGCAATACACGTACTGCAAAATTGTGTGCCGTAACGAGGGAACAATGCGAAAAAAGCATTCGCTATCGATTGTAGCCGGCGGCACACATCCATAGTGCGTTAACGATCGCATTTTCTGTTCCAAATAGAAAAATCAAATTCATGTGGCCTTAATATTAAGGAAGTGCCGTTTGCGACAAAAAAAAACAAAGTGGGATAATGGGCGTTATGAGAAAAATCCACAACGCCGTCGGCCTGGCTCCTTGTCATTTCTTTGTCGTGGAATGATTTGCAATTCTAACGCGTTAATTTTACTTTGACGAGGCGCAAAAATACGGTCGGGCCGGTGTGACCCGGCGGTCTGTGTTCCCTCCCCCCACTCTTCACCACAACCCCCCCTCGTCGCCTAGCCGGAGGCTCTTCCGCCACATTTGCATACAGGCGGAGTCTATCGTAGACAAGGCAGTTAGATGTTTAAGAGGCGGTGCTAGGTTGTATCTAGCAATTTCTGGCTCGTATTCCGCTTCACAAATCTCTGAAGTTATAACAATAGAATTGCTACACAAAAGATAGATATTGACACTTATGTCATTGTCAACTTCTCACACGGATGTGATAAGTGACGCTTTGAAGAAATGAAACGCTAAAATTATCGACTATTTGCTGATAGTCCTTTGTATTATATTCTAAACAAAGCAATAATTTATTCGCAATGATAGACATAACTGTTAAAAATCAACAAATAAACCGCTTTGAAAAGGTAGAAATTGACATTGTGAGAAATACCAAACTTAAAAGCTAAAAGTCACCAAAAAAGAAAATCTAAATCATTTCGCATTTGAGCGAGTTTGGTCTCATTATCCTTTTCCGGTCATGGCCTTCCCTTAAGCTCAAACAGATTACGTATAAGAAATCAAACACTGGTTTTGATATATTTTCCCTTAACCTCGGGTATCGTTTATAGAGTTTTGTGAGTGAGATGTTCGTCCGTCTCTTTGTTAGTCCCTGAGGCCTCGGTACCGAACTTGCTCTTAAAAGCTTTAGCGCCCAGTACGTATATTGAGGAAAACTATAAGGTTTGATGTTAACATCACTACATAATATAAAAGAAAGCCCTTTGTCGCGTTTGCCTTTCTTGTCTCTAATCTCGACCTTTCAAAAAAGTTTTTGCTTTTCCGGTTGTATCAATTTCACCTAGTTATTTATTTATGATCGTTACCCTGACGTCCACAATACCGGATAAAAGCTCCAAAAAGTCTTTTTTCCCAAAATTCTAGATCTTGATCAATAAGGACCAATTCTGTCTGCAGCTTTTCACACCAGCCTGGCCTGGGTTAATCACACGATGCCGTAGGACTTTTTACCCGGCAAAAAGGCCCCGGCAGTATTACACATTTTCGCCCTCGGAAAAAATCCCTGGAAAAAGGAAACGTATTAGATTTTTTCCAAGATTTTCATTAACAGTCCATGCAAAGTCGGTTCTGAACTCGAGTTTGTCATATTGTAACATCCTTTTATCAAAGTTTTTCACGTAAAACTTACGTCACGACTAATACAATAAATAAGGAAGTTCGTATGTATGTTTATTGCAGGAATTCCTAAACTTTGTACAGAGGATGTTTATGTCTCGGAAAAAGGACATTGGCTACTGTTATCTTGTTCTACTAAACTTTATCGGCATTTTCTTTGCTGAAACGTGACTGAGTAACAAACAAATGCTATCCGAACTCGCGTATATTTCTAGGATTGATAATACATAGCCAATGAAACCACAAAAAGAAACATAATATTATTATGTATGTTTGCAAACTCTTGGTAAAACTTTTCTTAATTATTTTTGGAAAACGCATGCCATTGATAAATTATATTTATTAATGTATATAGGTAAAAATAACACTTACACGTAACAATTAAATATTTATAAATTATTATTTATTAATAAATAATAAAAGCAAGTTAATAAAAAGTAATAATAAGTTAGTAAAAAAAAAAAAAAAAATACACCACACATACACACATATACATATGGTTAATATATAAGTATTTATTAATATTTTTTATTTTTTTAAACTAGATGACTTCGGTGTTTCCTAACCGACTACTCTGAGAAGAAAGACCGAAAAAAATTACGTCACAGTTTGTTTTAAAGTCCAGAAATAATCTTAGTCAGACCATAATATGAGGACAATGCAGATTAGTGCTTGAGATGTTTTTTTTCTTTATACCAAAAGAATAAGAAGAAGAGTGTATTAAACATTCACTTTTCATCAAAGACGGTTTGAATCCAATGCAAAGGTTTAATAAAATATGTAGGATTATGTAATTTACGATATTTTAAAACCATACACAAACAGAAACAAAAAAGAAGCAAGTTTGTTTTAAACTGTCATCGATTTGCAATCTAAATCGCAACACAATCCTTTTACCGGAAGAATCAATTGAAAAACCTTTCGTAGTCAGGTCAAACAGATACGTACCACGTGTGCTCGATATAAGGAAATCTTTATTTAGCATTTTACACGCTTTGTTGGGGTTAAACCTTACCTTTCACAGTGATTGGTTCTACCCTACAACCCTTTTCATTTGACTGGAATGTAATATAGGATACCGTCGAGAATTGCTGGTATTTAGTATTTGTATTTATAGGTGTTTTGGATTAAAATGGGAATAAGAGTTATACGAAAATAAGATAACATAAAGATTTCTTGAACAAAAATGGTTGAACAATCAAACACTTACCTACAACACCATGCGTATACAATAATAGTGTATTACGATTATATAACCTTAAGGGCTCGTGTACACGGCACCGCCGCCGCGCCGTCGCCGCTCCGTCGCCGCGCCGTCTCCGCTTGATTTTGCCATATCACATAAAAAGCTAGTGCATTTTTGCAAGCGGCCGGAAATGAAATAAAATAAAAACAGTTTAAATAAAACTAGCGGTGTGGTGGCTGCGCGGCGGCGGCGCTGTTGCGGCGTGGTGACGGCGCGGCAACGTTCCATATACACAGCTTAGAGGCGTGGCGGCGGCGCGGTGACGGCGTCGTCTCGCCGAGCGCTTAGTGTTATCAGCAGTCTTTGCATGAACTCTGGTATCCAAAGAAAGATTTAACTTGTTATGAATACCAGCAATCTCACATAAATCAAATACATATATATGTAGGTTACATTGGTTGCATCAGAAGACGATGACAAGAGTGGCGCAGTATACCAGAGAGGAAGCCTTTAGTTAGATTTTGTGTTCGTGTCTGTAGGATCATCCATCGTACCAGGTTAGCGTGTGTCTAAAGAAGTGATGCTTAACTTAAGCATAAATAAAATGTGTGTCGAACACATAATTTTAAGAAGCGCACATTATTTTTATGTAACTCGCTGTATCTTTTATTTTATTGTAGATACTCACTTCGTAGAAAAATTTCAATATTTTGCATTAAATCTGGACTATTATTTTTATTACACAACTTCAAGTTAAAAGTTTAAAATATCTCAATAGAGTTTCTAATTGAAGCCGACGCTTTATGAATATTTTTATGTCCAAAGTCGTGTATTTACGTGCCGTTAAAATAAAACCATAACACACCAATAATATTCATCAAACTATACGTTTAAAGCCCTTTGTACATGGCACAGTTTCTTTACGATACGGCGTATAAAGGCAGGTTTATACGAGCCCAGTAATGTGACAGTACAGTAATTCAGTCCAGCGCTGACTTGCAACTGGGCTTGTGTAGGCACTAGTTTCATCCAAGTCCAGTGCTGACTGCGCGCCCTCAAGTCACTCCAGTTGACTAATCTATCCGTCTATTTTCGGGTCCAGACGCTTCCCCCGCCTGACTTATTGCCGATCTCATCTACGTGAACCCACTGACTGGTTCCGAAATTCCGAGTCAATGAGTCCAGTCATTGCCATCGTATAAACCAGGCATAGACCGTGCCGTAGAAAAAACGTGTCTTTTAACAAGCTTCCATAGTGATCCATACAACATTGCCGACAGTGCCTACACACGACGTATAAACCGCGTAGGAGAAAAACGTGTCCGTCAATAATCTTCATAGTGATCCATACAACACTGACGATCGTGCCTACACATGCCGTATAAACCGCGCAGGAGAAAAAACGTGTCTGTCCACAAACTTCCATAATGATCCATATAACACTGACGATCGTGCCTACACACGGCGTATAAACCGCGCAGGAGAAAAACGTGACTGTCAACAATCTTCCATAGTGATCCATACAACACTGGCGACAGTGCCTATACACGGCGTATAAAACGCGCAGGAGAAAAAACGTGTCCGTCAACAAGCTTCCATAGTAATCCATACAACACTGACGATCGTGCCTACACACAGCGTATAAACCGCGTAGGAGAAAAACGTGTCTGTCAACAAGCTTTCATAGTGATCCATACAACACTGACGATCGTGCCTACACATGGCGTATAAACCGCGCAGGACAAAAACATGACTGTAAACAAGCTTCCATAGTGATCCATACAACACTGGCGACAGTGCCTACACACGGCGAATAAAACGCGCAGGAGAAAAAACGTGTCCGTCAACAAGCTTCCATAGTGATCCATACAACACTGACGATCGTGCCTACACACGGCGTATAAACCGCGCAGGAGAAAAACGTGTCTGTCATCAAGCTTCCATACTGATCCATACAACACTGACGACCGTGCCTACACACGGTGTATAAACCGCGTAGGACAAAAACGTGACTGTCAACAAGCTTCCATACTGATCCATACAACACTGACGACCGTGCCTACACACGGTGTATAAACCGCGCAGGAGAAAAAACATTGTGTCAGTAAGCTTCCAATAGTGATCCATACAACACTGACGATCGTGCCTACACACGGCGTATAAACCGCGTAGGACAAAAACGTGACTGTCAATAAGCTTCCATACTGATCCATACAACACTGACGACCGTGCCTACACACGGTGTATAAACCGCGCAGGAGAAAAAACATTGTGTCAACAAGCTTCCAATAGTGATCCATACAACACTGACGATCGTGCCTACACACGGCGTATAAACCGCGTAGGACAAAAACGTGACTGTCAACAAGCTTCCATACTGATCCATACAACACTGACGATCGTGTCTACACGCGGCGTAGAAACCGCACAGGAGAAAAACGTGTCGGTCAACAAGCTTCTATAGTGTTCCATACAACGCTGACGACTGTGCCTAGACACTAGGCACGGTCGTCGTGCCTACACACGGCGAATAAAACGTAGTTTTTCACGGCAAGAAAAACGTGTGTGTGCAAAGGGCCTTATGACGACAATTATAAAATAAAATAAATTGGCAAACTCGTAAACTATACGACGCAGCTGCCTCCTATACCTATTGTAGGCAAGGGAAATTGGTACTTGTACCGGTAGTCTTAGATAGAGTTAACTATTTAAAAATATTTGCACCAATAAAATCTGCAGACCACTTACTTCATTACTAGACTAGTCATGGCAATAATTACGTTTTCAAACATCCGTATCCCGAAGCGTTTCTACTGAACCGTGTGAATGCAAATTGAAAACCTGTTTCTACAATTACACAAAACTTTAATGAATTATACACCTAAACCTTCGTCATGAATCACTCCGTCCGTTGGTGAAAACGTTATGAAAATCCGTGTGGTTGTTTTAGAGTTTATCGCGTTCAGAAACACAGACGCGGCGGCGACTTTGTTTTATAATATGTGGTGATGCACAGCAACCAAGTGTGGTGATCAATGCTTGTTATTACCGTATGAAAAGAGTCCTTAGACTCAGACCTAGTTATGTCAGTTAAAGTATATAATAAATTACCGGAAATAACTAAAAATGAACAAAAGTGTATTTATGAATGTATTAAACTTTTGTAATAAATATAAACAATTTCTAATATCTACATGCTATTATAATATCAAGGAATATGTAAATGACAAATTTGAATTGACATGTTTTATACTTTATTTTATTGTCAAATTAATTTAAATACTAAGATTTTTTATTCTTATATTAGTGTTAGATTTGATTATTTTAGTTTCTTTTTGTAATATTGTATTTACTAATTAAATTTTATCCTCATGTTGTGCTCGTGGCTAAGTAATAACAGCCGCACGGGTCGATCTATCATGTTAAGCTATGCTTGCAGGGGTTGGGCCGTGGATGGGTGACCATCTATACATACCGAGATTCCTCCGTGCCTCGGAAAGCACGTTAAGCCATTGGTCCCGGCTGTCATTCGTGGATCTTTGACAGTCGGTACGGGTCGTCAGAAGCCCGAAAATCTGGCAACCAGTCTACCAAGGGGTACCGTATTACCCAGTTACTGGGTTGTTGAGGTCTGATAGGCAGTCGCTTCATGTAAAATAGCTGCATCCTGTTAGACTGGAAGCCGACCCCAACATAGTTGGGAAAAGTCTAGGCAGATTCAAAATTCAAAAATTCAAAAGTCATTTATCAAAATAGGCTGAGAATCAGCACTTTTCGAACGACAAAATTACATAAGACAGTCCCCCAAAAACGATTGATTGTTGTGCCCTTACAGGGTCCATATTTTTGTACCTAGCTTTAAACTTTATGTATCATCTTTTCTTCAATATGGATTGCAAAAAAAAAAAAAAAAAAACCTGCTATGGGAGGGACGCTAACAGACTTATCCTATTCTCTTTACTGTAAAATAATATATTTACAGGTGACGTGGTACTTTGTACATTGCCTTTGGGCGTACTGAAGGTGGCTGTGGCGAACAGTGGACAGAACCAACAGAACTTCGTCAAGTTCGATCCGCCGCTACCAGATTGGAAGGTATGAAATTCTCCTTTTGTTAACTCCTACAATGCATTCGTATCTCAACATATTAAATATTAAACATATTGAAACCTAGATTTTCCCCAAGGGTTTGTTGGAGAATTGAGGCCAACGCTAGATTTAATATTTTATAACTTCGACTTGTATTGTATTGTACTGAAGCGGTACCAATATTCAAAATCGGCTTGGTAATACCGGGTGATGTGAAACAAAAATAACGTCAACTATTTTCTACCAATGAGTGCCAAAAAGGCGGATACGAGGATAAGAAAAGCATCCTTCTGCAGTCTAGCAACAAATTGGGACCAGCAAACCGTATGCCAAACGACTACGCTTGGCAAGCGAACCTCGCACAAATAGGTCACAGGTCATAGCAGAAACGTGCCTTATCCAGATCACTGACAATAAACATATCAATAGCATTGTTTGTTGTGCATCTACGGTCTACACACATTCCATACAGCGTAACATGCAATGTAACGCAACAATATTTGCTAAGGATGTCCTACTTCATGAGTATATTTTGTTTCAGATAGCAGCTATCAAACGGCTCGGCTACGGGAACCTAAACAAAGTAGTTCTATGTTTCGAGCGAACGTTCTGGGACCCGAGCGCAAATCTCTTCGGCCACGTCGGAACGACCACCGCAAGCAGAGGTTTGATATTATCAAGTTAATTCAATTCTATCACGTTGTTATGAATGGAATTATTTCTTAAGGACCTTTTCCATTGACGGTTTTATCGTACTATACAAATACAGGGTGGCAGGGACATCGACGCGGAAATTGTTACCATGGATTCAGTACATGATTCTGAACCTGATCTACTAGAAATTTTTCGTCATTTATAAAAAAAAATACTGCTGTTTCATAGAAAACTGCAATACCGACACGGTCAAATGTACGGATGTGTTTTTTTTTAATAACCGACGAAAATTTTCAACGCAGGGGTTTCAGAATCATGTACTGGATCCATGGTAACAATTTTCGTGCCGATGTCCCTGCCATCCTGTATAATGCATTGTGATTATGACGTCACTGATGTGCAGGAAATGGTGTCAGTGATGAACGTGGAAAACGTGTAGAATATATAATTTATTAAAAGGTTATAAGAGAAGGCTTGTCTACAGTGGATGTCAAAGGGCTGGTTATAATAATGATGTCGAAAATTTGGGCAGTTCAGGGATTTATTAGCTGACGACAGTCGAAAACGCTGTTAGTGCCAATACGGTTGCATGGAGCACTCGTTATCGTTGTATAACTCTGCACAGATTAGTTCGTAGAGCAGCTAATTGAATTTACTATCACAGAATTTACTATCGTCATGTCCGAGTTGCGATAGTCCGTTCTATCGAGACGGTTCTTTAGGGAGTTACCATTATTATCGTCGCGGCATCGGCTTGACCCGGTCAGGAAGTTCTTTATGTCCATGCAATTAAATCGAATTGTCCGAACCAAAACGAGACAAATAACCTCTTCTTCGCTGTTGTTGCATGGATATAAAGCTTTTACTGACCGGCTCAAGCCGATTTCGTGTCGATAAGTGTGGTCACTCCCGAAAGGACCGACTCGATGGAACGGACTATTGCAACTCGATAAGTGTGGTCACTCCCTTAGTTAGTGTGCGGTTCGCAAACGTGATACTTCATGATAGTGTTCGATTTACATGAATATCCAACGTTGGCTCATATTTCAGGGCGGGCTGCAAGTTTATTCCATCAATATTAATACAGGGCGGTTCTGAATCACCGCCAATCAATTGGCTGATACTTGCGTTAGAGGGGGCTTATAAAGTTATGTACATTTTATATGTGATAGTGTTTTAAGTGCCCTTGTATTTCGATCTGATTTAATGAGGAGAATGACTTGTTGTCTGTAATTGGGTATTAAAAACCTGAATCTGTGCTATCAACTAAACCTTCGAGTGAACAACAATGCCTAATATAACTTTCAGAATTTAAGAAATACTTACATATTACATAAAATTTGTTTTTGCTTTCTGTAATCTTTCCCTAATTTTCAAAACTTTGGTAATAATACGACATTTATTCAGGATCAGCTTCACATTAGGATCTTATCTGTTCTTTTTGTCTTCTTACATTTAGATATTTCCTTTAAACATTTTTACGTTCGCTCAAATTATTACAGCTCCCACAATACGGCAATATATTATGATAAAACCTTTTTTACCCGGAACACGGTAACGAAATCATGAATTATATTCAGGTGTAAATAGTGTAGAGCGTAGTAACGTCGGTGGCGGCGATAACGAATTAAAAGCTGAATAATTTAACGCTACTGAGGAACCCTGAGGGCGCCGCTTGCAATAAATCACAGCAACGAGGCAAGACACGCTTTTTTACGTTATGCTTTAGTTCACCTCCTTAGCTCTTTGTTATATACTCTACTTACTTCATTAAGCCCCCCACATTTGCTCTGGGAATGCCGGAACAATGTATCGCGAGTGATTTTTTTTTAATCGTGGCCAATTTAACGTTTTCGGCCCATGTAACGTTTAAGGATAGCTATCTGATGTGCTTGTATCTTTAAGACGTGTAAAGAGTTATGTGAGAATCCTCGCCCACTGTATTTTTTCTTATGTATCAGACGATCTGAATTCATTCTAATAGTTCGGAGTACTTTAGATTACGATCTACGTTGTTTCTACAAATGTTAAACAAGCATTGGGAGTAACAAATGTATGTATTGTAATATTTACTGAACTGAAATCAATTCATTGCACGTTTGACGTTCTCTTTAACAATACCGTGACTTAGTCTATAATATTATGGCGGTTCCACAAGAATGTTCTGTTCGTAATAATTATGAACTATACTGGAGACTGGCTTTGAACCTCGATTCAAACTCGCATTAATTAATCGTTTGTCCCAAAGTTATAACTTGTGAACGTTTATTGTAACGAAGGTTTAACAACTTTGATTAGACCGTAACATATTGAATTGAATGTAAAATAAAGGACAAGCAGTATTAATTACCCTTTGGAACAGACTTAGCAACAATCCCATTTGTTAGAACAAAATGGAGAACTCACCGCAGCCTGTTTGAATAATTAACTTCTGATTCTTTAACTTTTTTTGTCGTAGGTGAGCTATTCCTTTTCTGGAACCTGTATAGCGCTCCAGTTCTGTTGGCTTTGGTAGCAGGAGAGGCAGCCGCCGTCATGGAGAACGTCACTGATGACGTCATAGTCGGCAGATGCATCGCTGTACTGAAGAGCATATTTGGCCACGCCGCTGTGCCTCAGCCTAAGGAATGCGTGGTAACCAGGTAAGAAATATAAAGGTGCCGTAACATGCTCTAATTTTAGACACGATTAGCAGTACGATTAATTGGCCAAAAGATCTGATTCAATCTCCTGATGCATGGAGTCCTCGACCCAATTTACCCACAGATGGACACACCGATTTGCAGGAAACCTATCAGATCGGGTGTGTAGGTTGATTTATAGCTGCTTCTGTATTAATAATGAACTTTCGTCACACCTTGGTTTGCAATAATTATCTTGCGTAAAACTGGCCAGTTTGAAAACTAAGGAGAAGCCTCCTTAGTTTTCAAACTGGCCAGTTTTACGCCCTAAGGTTCCAGATATTAAATATTTTTGACTGACAATAGTTTTACGGCAGTTTTAATATCCTCTCCACGGGTGAATAAATCGCGGCGATAGTTTCGCCGTGCCGTGCTGTGGAGATGGCGCCTAAGGGACTTTTTATGTTGTGTTTTATGTGCCCTCATATTTTGTGCCTTTCCCTACAAAACGAATAGATTTTCAACAAACATTTTATTTTCTGTAATAGATGGCGCGCGGACCCATTCGCCCGTGGCTCGTACAGTTTTGTGGCGGTTGGTTCTTCTGGAACTGACTATGATCTGTTGGCTGCCCCCGTTCCAGGCGCCCCAGGAGAGAATAGACTGTTCTTCGCTGGTAAGTTCTTGTGTGCTGCTTATCGCAACTTAAGGCAGATTATTACATGAATCCAGTTTCTGAAAAAAAAACCAGCAACATTGGATTAAAGTTTGACCAATCCAAACACTTTATAATTCAGTTATTCAGAATAGCGTTTGATTCTTATAAACCAGCTTCCAAGTTCTCTATAAAATCATCACTGGATTTTAGCACAAGCTAGATATATTGCTGTGCCCGACAGGGTCCACAATTGTTTCATTCATTTTAAGCCTGCATCAACAAAATTCAAATTCAAATGTGTATTGCTCAACACAGTACATAATCATACATTTCTAGATGTCAAGTGAATGCGCAGTTCACTGTGTTGCACCAATTCAGGCATGCAAAATTATCATTAAAATTATACCATGATATAAATTCCAATTAATACCTTATAAAACTTAAGAATTGAATTGAATTGGATCAATGTAAATCATCCTTTACTGCTAGTTATAAATACCTCTTCTACGGTAGACCGGTTCTAGGTATACCTACCTCTCTCCGTAGTCATCTAAGACTTTATCCTTTCGCACAGTTTACGTCGCCATGCATGTACCGAGGTTTATAGTTTGCCATATCATTGTTTCTGTGTTAATGGCTAATTAGAACCTCATCTCCGAAACGCCACTGATGCAGTTATTTACGCCGACACTTACGGCCTAACTATAGAAGTTAGCAATATGGATATGTCATGGCCAGAACTTAGAATTTATCATTTCATGAAATGAATATCGACCGTTGGGCACATCATGGTGTGGTCTGGCCAGGTCATTGAATACTCAACGTTTGACAATATGAACAGTTAAACGCACGACTACTTCATGATGTGGCCAAACATTAGTGATCATATCGTAAAATAGTTAGACTATCCACCGGTAGAGGCGTTGATGTCGCTTTGTTTTTATTCTGGATCATGGTGAAGGCATACGACTAATCAAACAAAGTATGGTGACCACGCAAAAAAAGTCAATGGACTTTTATTGGGTTTCCAAATATGATAGTCCGTGACCTTGACAGCAACCAATGAAAAACATTGTTTTACTTTTTATATTTTTATTTAACACGAGGCTTTTGGCTACTTTTGTAAATGTGTATTTTAGGTGTTTTTATCTTTATATGTGCGTTTTGTTTGTGCAGAATAAACAATTTTTCTTTATTTTCTTTCTTTTCTTTCTTTCTTTCTTTTCTTTTTTTTTTGTTTTCTTTCTTTTCTTTCATAAATATTATGGAAAGCGATCAACTTGGAAGTACTGCTCGCCGGCCGCTGCCGCGGCGTTATGTGCCTACATAGCAATTAAAGTTACCATAAAAAAAAAAAACGCCGCTTTTGTAGCACCCCGATCAAATGGGTTAGGTTAGAATTGAGACCAACCGTGCGCGAGCCGAGCGAGCGGTGTCGCGGCAGCGGCTGACGAGCGCTACTTCCAGTTGGTCGCAGTTACTTGGCTATTTAAACCGTGGACATTACATTAATGATATGGCCAAAGGTCGACTAACATATCATTAAACGTTGACGTTTAAACGACATGGTCAATTTTTGCTGGCAATTTCATGAAATGGTAAATTCTAAGATCTGGCCACGACAGGTATAAAACGAAAAAAGAAGATGGACGATAGATAGTAACGCAGTGCGTTATATGCTCTTCAGCCAATTATATTGACATATTGGGAATCTGGATATTGCAAACTGCCCCTCGTCACAGCCGTCGACGTTCCTAACTTTACGTTTCCGAAAAAAAATTGAGTCGCCCCCTCTCACATGGGACCTAATAACGACTGCGGTGGATCGTTACACCTCTAACCCTTCGGTAGTCACAAGCGTGACGGTTATGTACACTTTATGTTATGTGGAACACCTCACATAGATGTGTGTGATTCTTGTGGGTTCGGAATAAAAAGCAAGAAGTGTGAATCTCGCAGTCGAGTTTATGGCTTTTAAAAAAGGCATCACAAGTGAAACGATTTTATGGGATAATTTTCCGTCTGCTGCTTTTAACTTTGATAGCAAACTAAATATATTCCTTGGATATCATCGTCGGAGGAGCTCGTGGCTAAGCAGGAGCTCGTGGCCTAGTTATAGCTGCCGCGCGGGTCGATCCATCAGGCTAAGCTACGCTTGCCGGGTTTGTCTGTGGATGGGTGACCATCTTTACATACCGAGATTCCTCCGTGCCTCGGAAAGCACGTTAAGCCGTTGGTCCCGGCTGTCATTCGTGGATCTTTGACAGTCGTTACCGTCAGAAGCCCGAAAGTCTGATCAAGGGGTATCGTATTATCCAGTTACTGTGTTTTGGAGGTCTGATAGGCAGTCGCTCCATGTAAAATACTGGTATTCAGCTACATCCGGTTAGACTGGAAGCCGAACACAACATAGTTAGGAAAAGGCTAGGCAGATTGATTGGGTATCATTGTCGCAATCAATTTTTTTTTCTGGGAAGCCACTTATGTTTCCTTCTAATTAACCCGTGTCCGTCAGTCAATACGATGTTTCTCTTTCGAATCAATGGTTCCATTTAAGGGGGATGCGCTACGGTAGCCCGCGAAATTCAAACGTTCTTACGTTATATTGCAATCTGCAGGTCAGTGTCAGGTTGTATCTTGATTAAAATATGATTCGCGACCGTAAACATGGCTTTACAGAATTATAATCATTAGAATCAACATTACAACTCCTTATGGTAGAATAATCCTAAAATATCATGATTTCATTCAATAGGATTTTATGAAGTTAGATAGTTGAATTGATGATTTTTATGATAATAATTCTATAAATTATTATTTGATACGGCCGCGAATCTTATTAAGACACAAGCTGATACTGACGTGCAAATAGCAAAAAACGTAAGAAGAATTTAAGTCTCGCAAGCTACCCTGACGCGTTCGCCTTAAGCAGTTTTTATGTAAAATGTCCTGAACTGCCCTAGCTGTACTTATATGTGGCCACATTATGATCAATGCAATGTACTAACCTATTTTCTGTCTCTTTAGGTGAACACACAATGCGGAACTACCCAGCCACGGTTCACGGCGCGTTCCTCTCTGGTCTCCGTGAAGCGGGTAGACTGGCGGATCTCCTAATGCCACAGCCACCAATCACGAACGCCAGCGTTGCTGCAGCAACCGCAGCAGCAAGCGCAGCAGCCAATCAGGCGTCTTAGCCTAAGCTTAATTTTTTGTTCACTTCAGCGAAGATGCTGTTAGAGAATTTTGTTCCTTAATTAGGTAGTTGCCTTTTGATATGTTTTTTTTTTTTACAAGATTCTGTTTTTAGAAGAACTTCTTGATTTACACAAAACTGTAAAGTAAAAGGTACAGTTTTGAAACTTAAATTAAATTGATGCCAAGATTAAATCAAGAAGACAGTAGATTTGTGTTTCTCACTATTTATAATAAGTATTTTCTTTTTGTATTTGAAACAATTTTAATAAGCGGCCAAATACACGAAAGGTTCGTACCATCGAACAATAATACGAATAGAATATTCATTTATTTGCTCAGCAAGTAGGTATTTTGAATAAGGTGGTTACAATAATATTAGAGAATCCTTGTATATTCTTCCATTTTAGCATGCAAACATTGATGCAGTTATTTATCAAACATGCAAACATAATACACAACTAAAATTTATCAGCTAGAAAACTGATACAGAGTGTTCGTTTGTTTATTTTTGAAAGTTGTTACTGGTTCCTCTTTGATGGAATTAGGAATGTGGTTAAAAAACGTCGAAAACACCTTTCTTGTATGGACCCCATATTTTTAACTTAATTTTATTTTTATTTTTTGTTGATATAGCGACCATACTAGACATGTGTAGAAGTATCTCCCTATTACAGTTTAAAAGATACAGCCCTGTGAAAGACGTACGGACGGACAGCGGAGCCAACGGGTGTCAACGGGACCCTATTACTAAGGAGTAATGGAGGTCCCGTTGGGTACGGAACCTTAAAAATACCTACAATTTTAAAGGTACCTACCTGATGAAGGAACGTTAATTAATTCATTTAGATAACAGTGTTCTTAAAGTACACTACTTTAAGTACCTACTTTGTGATGTATACTTAGATCTTGACAAAGATCCGGTAAGTACACCATTTCCGAGTTGTGACTATTTTCGTTTCAATTCTTAGAAACTTAGAACAAGTTTAATTCTTTACTAGATATGTATTAGAGCAAGGCGCAAATATCAAAGTAAACTATCGACTTTGAATCGTCCAATCGACGAATTAATTCATTTACCTTTTTTGGGAAAATAATTTAATATTTTGATGGGTGCCTGTAGTGAAGGGAAGGCAAATTTTTTTTCTTTACCATAGAAATAAAAAAACCGGCCAAGTGCGTGTCGGACCAGGCACAATGAAGGGTTCCGTAGTTGGATGAATTTATCATGAACAAACTTAACATTGTAGTTGAAACACATGTTCAAATCATGTTTTTCAAACCGCAAATTTAAGTTGGTTGATTATTACTCGGTAGCCCGTACAGCCTACTTAGCTCTCAGTTTTCCTTTTAATTTTCGTTATATATACTACCGCTGTGAATTTTTTCACGAGTCCAAGTACAACCATTTAGCTAGGGGGGGGGGGGGGGGGGGTACACTTGACTCTAACAAAAATTTCAGTTAAAAGGTTAATATTTCGCAAACGGATCACTGAATACAAAAATAGTTTTAACAACCTCAAAAAAAAAAACATCCCCACTTTACGTGTAGGGGTAGTACCCTAAAAAAAAAAATTTTTTCTTGATTTTATTTTACCACTTTGTCGGCATGGTTAATTTGTATACATATGCCAAATTACAGCTTTCTAGTACTAACCGTCTCTGAGCTAAGCCGCGGACAGACAGACGGACATGGCGAAACTATAAGGGTTCCTTGTTTACTACGGAACCCTAAAAACCTGAAACTAGTCTATGGAGGCAGCAATGCCTCTGATATAAGTATATCTGGGGCATTGCTGCCTTCATACACTATACTCCATTTGAAATAAGATTAGACATTTAACTAGGTTAACCTTTTTTACAGTCCGTTCAACCGATTTTGACTTCTATTGCGTTGGTGGCATGACAAATGGCAGTTGCAGTAAACAGTTGGTATTGTAACCACTTTTTTGCTTTTAATTACATCCTTATGCCTACGGTATATTAGTCAGTTTTGGTTGAACGGACTGTATAAAAGGGTTGTTCAAATGTCTAATCTTATTTCAAATGGAGTATAGTTTCGTAAAAATTCTGAGCTGAACAACAATTTTGCCACAATTTTACATCAAGCGTCATGAATTTTTGTTACAATATTTTTACAAATAAAAATACAAAGTATAAATAGGTAGTTTAGTTTGATATCTGCGCCCATTAGTCTTAAGTTTGCATTTAACAATGACCTCTACATACAATAAAAACTCTGTGTTCAATAAGTAACGAAAGCAAATGTTGGTATTTAAATTCCATATAACTAATTAAATAGACTGAAAATATTTTTTTAATACAATATTATCAATTTAAAATAATCCCCATTTCATTTACAATTAACTGGAAAGCTGTTACAAAAAAAGAAACGTATTTTAGACCACTAAATATGGAATTGGAATAACACCACCGGCTTTTTAAAATTTAAATTGCTTTATGTGATATTGCTGGATTAAAATTGAATTTGTACAGGGTGAAATTCTATTATTCTACCTTTTTGATACACTATTTTATGAAACAGAATTAATTTCTTAAACAAATACTTTGACAATGCATCCTAAAAGGTGAATACTTCAATTCCACCCCTTTAATATTCATGAGAATAAAATAACTCGAGTGTCTTATTTTAATAGCGTTTGAATAGTTTTGTAACAATAAAACGTTTCAAAAGTTTTTGCTGTCGTTTCGGTCCCAGTTTAATAGCCCATTGATTGCTCAAATTATATAACAAAAAGTTACACAATATACCCCGAAATTATCTGGATCGATACAAAAGGTCTTCTTTATAAAGGAATTAATTGGACGATTTGATACTTTAAACAAATACACCTGCCTCCATAAAAGACGGGAGGCACCTGTTTGACTTTGTTCCTAGTAAAGATAGTCATCTCTTTCACACCTCTACGTTAGAGAGAGATAGGATGCAGTCGTGAGAGAAAATTTTGATTGCAGTTGCGATATTTTATAATCCTCATTCGCGAAGTGACTTCACTGTTACATCGAACGTGTTTCGCGAAACAGTTAATTTTGTGTTAATTAACTAAGATACTCTCAACATATTGCCTATAAATTATTCCTATGTTATAATCTTTGGAACGGAAATGCATCGTATTTATTGCTAACATAAAAGTATTTATTGTATTTATAATGCATGCAAATTAATTCTATATAGAATGCCTTTTAGGTACTCCTTGGGGTGGCTGACTGGTCATTAACCTGTTGAAAGCTTATCAGGAAATAGATAGGTAAGAACATAATTTTCACCCAAGCATTGTACTGAGACTAGAGGGCATTGTAGACATAATTTCTTCGGAAAAATCGAGCGACATAAAACATTTGTAAGAAAAAGTAACGTAAACTATTTTTAACCGACTTCCGAAAAGGAGGAGGTTATATTATGTGCGCCGCGTATGTATGTTTTTTTTATGTATGTCCGCCGATTTCTCCCTCAATCGGGGACCGATTTTGAAAATTCCTTTTTTTATGATAGGCTATACTCCCAAGTGGGTCCCATAAAATAAATATTAACTTTGCTTGGGTAGTTTTTGAGTAAGCTTCAATAATACGTATTTTTCCCACTTAGTCTATGTGGATGATATGATAAGTTAGCTTCACTGTTATTTACATGGCATTGGTATTCGAATTTGTGTGGGGTAGGTACGTGAAAAATATAAACTTTTTACAAACAAAAAATTAAAAACCAAAGACACCTATTTCCGAAATTAAAGTTATTTTTCACTTTGAAGTGTTTTTTTTTCGAAGTCGGTTGTTATTTTTTGTAAAAAGTGTTTTCTATTAAAACAACTCACAAAATAATACTAGAGATACATAACATCACGCCTTATTTCTCCGAAGGATTGGGCAGAGGTGTACCAATAGTAAACCCAAAGTTCGCCAGTCATGTGTAATAGGGGGCGAGCCTATTGCCTTCAACCGGGCACTAAATCCACACTCCGGGCTGCTACTGAAAAATTCCAAAACCCAATACCACTTTGCCCGACTCGAGAATCGAACCTAGAACCTCATGCTATACTACTATAGATACTTTACTACTAAATCTGTTCATTGTTAAGAACTTACAAATAGTGATTTCTTATCGAGGAGTCGCTGCGAGGTTCCATTAGACATCCAATACGCTGTGATTGGGTGTCACCTTAACAAAACCATTAAAATCCAGGAGCGTCGATATACGATTACACTAAAACAACATAACGACGCATTTATTTATAGTTTGGTTTTAATTTGTGTTTGTTTACACGCCAGGCGGCGCGCCTGACGGATTTATGGTGAATTTTAATTGCATTTTTAATTATTTTTCAACAACTACGCTGCCGGCAAATTGAATACGAACTCACTTGTGTTGCGATCTTTATCTCTATGCCTAGATACCACTACGAAACAATCCCGAACTGTTTTTCGGATATCACGTTAATTATTTATGAGACTATTAAAATTAATCATTATTAACTACTGTTACACGCTACGGCTCGTTTATCTAGCGAATATCCTGCCGCGTTTAAAATTTATAAAGGCTTCCATTTTTAATTTCTAACGCAGAAACGAATTAATAAATGGATATCATCATGATGCTCAGATTACTCAGAATCATCAAACTCTTCTGATTATCATCAATAAAATGACAATAAAAAAATATTAATATAGTTTTTAGTGTTTTTACGGTCGTACAGGCACTTTTTTATCTAATTTCTGGCAGCAATAATGCCAGTCAAGCAGATTTGGAATGGGCTCTAAATCAGCTGGACTCCAAATATATTTTATTAATTTTAGACAAGACTATCAATATTTTATTGCCTGCTATTAAGCTTGCGCATGTTCATATTAAATCGACAATCATTCTTTGTATCTATTATATTGTGGTATTCAGTAGCCACGCTCTACGTGAATGGATGTCTCAAGATACAATGACTTAATTCCAAACCAATAGTGTTGGGATGTTCCAATAAATCCACTGTCGTTATTATAAAACTCCAGTTTGCTTAGTCTGCTGTTTTTCTTGTAACAATCGAAATGGTCCACCTTCCTTGTCAAGCAAAAGTATGCTCTGATATCTATATTATTGAGTGTAGTTTTCTATTGCATGTCCACGATATATAGCATTTTTCAATCCCAGTATCAGATTTTACTAGCCCACGCCCATTGATTAACACGGTAGATAAAAGTTAGTTTAATGAAGTATTTTTATACTTAGCATTTTTTCACATTGTTAGCTGACAGCGAGTTTTTGGAACAGAATTTTGTAGAGTAGAGCCTAAGAACGAAAATAAAAAAACATGAGATTTTAAAGAAGACGCTTTTTTTGCTAGTGTTTATTCTATTTAATAAAAAACAGGAAACTTAACACTATAGTAAAATCTAAGCAAATAAAAAAGTGGTCGTGCGAAGTTTTTGCGGGTTTTTCCATCTGGAATTTCTCAGTAGTAGCCCGGAGTCTGGATTTGTGCCCGATTGATGGCAGTAGGGTCGCCTCCTTATTACATGGGACTCAAACATTACTGGCGACATGTGGGTGTACTATAGGTACCCCTCTGCCCAACCCTTCGGGAATACAGGCGTGATATTCTATGCATATCAAATATCGATAATACGGAAACACAAATGATCAAATATGTAATCAAAATTATAGCATTACTTTAAAATTCAACCGATTTTATTAGGTAAGTCATATATAAGTAATTTCGCTAAGCAATCTACAGATCCAAAAATCGTACCCATCTCTGAAGATTTAAATTTAAGTACAGACTCGAAAAAAAAAAACGAATCCCCGGAATGCCTTCTTCAAACTTCTTACTGCAACGCCGCTCCAAATATTTCACTGTCCGAATACCGCTTCGTTACAATTAACCCTACGGTGGCTTTAAAAAAATTGCTGCGTAGCGACTCCGACAAACGAGGAATTAATATCGTAGTCCACAGCCATTTATTTTGAGTTCCCACTTACCACTTTGTACTTACACCGGGCCTTTATCTTTCTGTAATTATGCATCAGCACTGTTTTGTTTGCTTAAGATTTGTTCGGGTGATGAATAATTACTTTGCTTTGAACAGGCTACCGCGCTTGCTTTATTACTTTGTATGTAGCGTAATGCGGTTGCAGGTACAAGGTATACAATTCTTTGTTTTATTACAAGATCTGATTGTTCTAAAAATTCTCATCTTGCTCCTTTTTGCTAGGTTTTGTAGAAAAAAGCCACTTACAAGTTCTAACTTCTTTCTAAGTATTCTTTGCAACAGTATCACCGTGTTGATTAGGAATTTAAATCAAGCATAAGATTTCAGCAGCTGAAATTGTGGCCAATAAGGTTGATGCCTGGGTAAAAACAAGAAATTCTATTTTGTCCGTCAGTCAGATAATAAATAAATATTAGACATGTATTTTTTGCTTTATCATATTAATAAAAAAATACTTAGATATAACGCATTAAAGTTGGAGAGTGAAGATTGCTACGTCACAAGTATAAAATCTACATACTCGTGACGTCATGGCACATTTTAACTACGTACTTTTGATTACGTACAAAAAGAAAAAAAACCGTGTCCATTATTTTTAATAACCAACAGTACGGACAAAACATTTTTTTTTCTCACCATCCCTATTACTACCTACCTAATATAGGAATATTTTTTTGGACCGCTCTTCACTGTTATTACCTACATACAAAAACTTTTCCAAAATCAATCTACAATTCAACTGCCAAAACAATCAAACCCGGTTTGTCTAACCTTTATGTTCAAGTTCCCGTTTGTGGCGCTATCTCTGTAAATTAAAGAAAAGCTTAAAAGCTCACCCGTTTCACTAAGTTATTAAGCTTCTGATAGATGTCACTTACAAACTGCGTGCGCGCACTAATATAACGCCATCTATAAGTTTAACGCGTAAGCTCTAAGTTCTTTGTAAGTTGAGCTTTCGACTTGTCCGACGGGCGAACCCCTTGGACAACTTTTATAATTATTTCCAGTTTGGGTAATAGATGGCGCGGTAAACAATTTTTAGTGTTGCGTACACGCGGTAGATGTATGCCCTCTGTTATTTCAAAGTTGAACTTGTACGCCGGGATTCCTTTTACATTTTTCCCAGGGAGTTTTAAGATAAAATGCATGCTGTGTATTTTATAGTTTACTAGTTTTGGCGCATGCAGTTGGAGTACTTGATAATGTATGACAGAGCAACAGAAGAATAGGTAAATAGGTAAAATATGGACATAAGTTAATTATGACCATCTTTTTTGATTGAATTTTGGGATGATTTATAAATTATAGATACTTAATCGAAAATATACACACCTTTATTTTATTTTTATTTGAAACATAAGTATTTAAAACGAATACTTTCACCAGTAGGTGCCGAAATATCAAAGTAATTTAGATTCTTATTTACTATGTATGTACCGAAATAAGTGTGCAAAATTAGCTTAACTTTCATTGTTCCACGCGACATCCTACAAATTAATCTTTGTTACATTTGCCATAACAATGTGAAATGGCCTATGATCAGCTAGGTCATATGTCAAGGTAAGGTATTCGAATCCAAGTGCCTGTGACACATTATTATTTAACGTAGCAGACCTTAAACCAGCCATATATAAAAAGTAACATGAAATAGGTGTTTCATTTCACCTTCCAAACTGAAGCAAAGTTAATGTCTGTGAAAAATATTAATTGCAAAACAGTGACTGTGACAATGTCGCTCCTATCACTCGCATTATTCATAATAATATTAATGTTAACTACTGTTAAAGCTGATTTACAAAATAATAATCCACCCTCGTCTTCAGTTCAGAACTTCAAATTATTTGTTGCGAACATGATAAAAGAACAAAGTTCTAAAATCCAGACGCTGCTCAAAAAAATTCAGACAAACGCTCAATCTGTTTTGGAGAAAATAGACAATATGAAACAAGATACTAAACTGAATAAGAGAAAGCTTGATATCAAAACCAATAGCGGTAGAGAAGGACATCAAATTGAATCACCAGTGCTGAAAAATAATGAAGTGATCGACACATCGGTAGATGCGATTGCAGAATCGAGAAATTTTAACAATCACTACTCGTCTTCTGGATATGGAGTAAGCGGCAATGCAAACTATGGGGCCCCAACGTATCATCATCATTCGATTGGATTTGATCCGATAAATATAGTGGTGTCGATGTCTCTACTTTCATTCTTGCTACAAGCATTGCAAGGTTTGTTGGGAAGAACAAGATTACCTACACCGGTTGTAGAAGCAAGGACTTTGAATCCTATTCAAGACTGGACCAAGAAATTTGAAGACAATCTTGCTGTTAAAGATAAGGACCAATATTATTTGAAGAAGAAGTACTTTAAAAAGTATTTTCGTAAGTAGTATGTACATCTACATATCTAAATACTTAATATCCCAGTATGATGTTTTATTAATCACTGTAACAATGTAAAAACTTTTTGCACTATTTATTTCGCACTAAAACGTAATATAGCAGTTTAACAATTACGTATCCTACTTTTATTAAGAGTTCACCTAATGTACTCCAAACATTAAGCTTCATAAATGAGAAAATATGTAAATCAACTAAATGTTTTGTGAATAAAAATTACATTCATAATTCTTTTTGCTCCAATTCATCTCACTTAACCTAATTGCAGTTCACATAGCGCGACATAATTTCCATTTCATTAAGTATTTTTAACGACTCATAAAACCGAATTAAAACAAAAGTAAATTGCTCTTAAATTGTGTGTAGGAGCCGCTACTTTGTCTAGTTTAAAGAGACTTTCCTTCGGCAACTGTGGATACTTTTAAAGTATTACTGACCCAGCCGGTCATGATCCTGTATTCAAGTTACGAGGTTGTCTTGATAGACAACACAAAGGAGTCAACTGGCATAATTAAATGTGGTTCAGTGCCTCACTAATCAATGTCGCTCCACAAAATTAAAGTATCTTATAAATTGTGTCTTTATATTTGTGTAACTGTAGACTTCGTTATTCTGGTTTTCTATTCTAATGAGGTTTTTCGTGTTAGTGTACTTTTCATTAAATAAATAGTTGCACAGTAGAAAATAATAAGGTTTATTCAGTGTGTGTTTAACTGAGGCTCTCGTGTCTGTGCCTACATTATGCTCAATTAAATACATTGTGGTCTCCGTGAGACATGAAATTAAATTTATTATGTAAGCGTGGTCTTCCTCGCTGTATTTTTTTCTAAAACGTTTATTTACGTCACTTAAACACCATGCTTAGCGGTGACGATTTAAATAACAAGAAGACTTTTAAGTGGTCTAAATAAAAGAAGCTCTTAGATAAAACTTTTATAAGGGATGTTATACTTTACATTGAATTTATATTCCTAAACAGATACTTACGAGTAGGTAGGTACGTATGGGGTATTTAAACCTTGTATGACCTGACTAGTGATTATCACAAGGACAGTCTCTGCCAAGTTTAGGGTAATTCATTATTTGTACTTACCTATTAGGATTGTGGTGCATGCCTCCTAACTTACGCACCTCTGACGAGGAATACATTAGCTATCAACGATTTTTTCGCTCAAGATAGATACGAACAAAAGATTGTAGGTCCCGTGTAATTATAAAAGATACAAATATTAGTAAAAAAGATACGTTGGTCACTGATTGTTCAGACCGCGTGAGTACTCGTTTGTCGCAGCGACACGAGCTATCAAAGAGAGTACTCGCTCAGCGACGCTCGCTGGGCAGGCAGAACAATCGCTGAGGGGGTCACGCTTGATGCTTAACTGCGTTCGCAATTTAGTTGCCAAACATGTCACACACGAGTTTTAGGAGAAACAACTGATACACATAAGGTTCAGTTTGCGCTAGGTGATATTTTTTGACTTTTTCAACAGTACTAGTCAGTCTAAATTCAACTTTATTTACACTTTCATAAAGTTGATGTTTATTTTAGTGGAAATAACATCAATTGGAAAAAAATATTTGAATAGACCTTACATACGCATACCAGCGAGTAATCACTAGTCGCCATCGCGCTCTCGTTTGTTGCTAGGTCTCTCGCTTTGCGTTAATCGCCGGCGCTGGCGATGGGACAAGCGCCTTTTTCACCCTAAAAATAATAGGATATCCTGTCTTCACCTCATGTAGGTAATTTGCCCGAAAAAGTATCAAAATAATTATGTGAAGCAATGCAGTGCTGAGCGTGGTAAGCTGGTTAGTATCAGAAGATGATACGTTTATTGTTCAACAGTGAAAGTTTGATGTCCGCAACTCTGCTACTTATGATTTTCCAAAGGGATGGAGGAATAGTAAGTAAATATAACTGTATTATAAGGGTAGGATTCACCTTTTTGTAGTTTCTGCTTAAGTTCGTTGAAAAAGGCCGTAAAGAAATATCAAAGCAAACAAACCGAATCCGAGTATGATCTGGGCTTACAACGTGACCTTTCTAAAGTGTTCCGTACTGTTCAACGCATTCAGTTTCATTGGTGAAGTTCGCCTTAAGTATCCCTTAGCTTAAAGGTACCATTCCGTACCCGAATGCAGGAGGCAACTGCAGGCGTCGTGTCGCGGCGTCATGTCGCGGCAACACGTCGCGGCGTCATGTCGTTGCAGTCATGATTCTGAACTCGACCGCAGGCAGCAACTGCCCGTATTCCAGTCGGTAGATAGAAGATAGAAAAATGTGCTTTTCGCTCGAGCGTTGGCGCCACTACTGATCTGTCGGTCGGGCTGCACGTGTCGCTTGACACTCGCCCGTGATTGCTAACGACGTGTCGCTAGCTGCGGAAGGTATTTCATAGAAAATCATAGAAACCAGTTGTGCCGCGGTGACACCTCGCCTGCAGTTGCCTCCTGCGGTCGGGTACGAAATAGTACCTTTACACCATAAGGTCAGAACCTATTGGTACATTCTCATGATATCGAATAGCGACTCTGAGTGGATATCGTTTACCAGCTACTCAATCTGTTTGAGCTACACAATGGTGATCATGGGGTGTTTTATCACAAAACAAAATTGATTGCTGGTTGCCTTTGTAAATATTTAGGGGTATTGGGTCCTATGTAATTTGTGATGAGATTTTTTTTAGATTCTTTCTAGCGGCTGGACACGATTTTTAGAATACAAAAAGTAGGCCTACTAAAACTTAATAGCATCAAAAAATTACTAGAATGCGCAAGTTTGTTGGATTGCGACTTCTTATTTAATCTAGCAGAAGCTAGAGAAAAATATATAGCTCGTGGCTATGTAATAACAGCTGCACGGGTCGATCCATCAGGTAAAGCTACGCTTGCTGAGGTTGATGCGTGGATGGGTGACCATCTTTACACCAAGAATCCTCCGTGTCTCGGAAAGCACTTTAAGCCGTTGGTCCCGGCTGTCATTCGTGGATCTTTGACAGTCGTTACGTCTCGTCAGAAGCCCGACAGTCTGACAACCAGTCTTACCAAGGGGTATCGTATTACTGCAGTTACTGTGTTGTGGAGGTCAGATAGGCAGTCCCTCCATGAAAAATACTGGTATTCAGCTGCATCCGGTTAGACTGGCAGATTGATTTTGAACCTAGAGAAAAATATTTGCTTGATTTTAGAATCTAAATATAGCCACGAGCCCCCATATTATAACTCCATTATGTTAAAAGTCTTCTTCTTTTCGCGTGGTTAGTGACAAACCTGGTGTCAGAGTTTTAAAGCCGCCCATGGCCCAGGCTTGACTTCACATGCCGTCGAGAAATATCTCTCAGGCATGTCGGAAAAGTGACTATGTACCTAAAAAAACTAACTATTAATCTTAAAAAAAGGCTTGCATGACCTCAGTAGCCAGGACAATACAAAATATAATAAGTCCCCACCTATGAAATCAGCGTTTTGTATGGAGAATTTTAAAGAAGTTGCATTTTTCATACTAATATTTTCTTAATTTATATAACAACCATGAACACGAATGTTTTAAAACTTTTATGCACTAATGATTAAAAACTAAGTTAACGAATATGCTACTTAGATTAAGCGACAAAAATAAGTTTTGGCAAAGTTAAAACAAATAGTGGTCATTTCTGCTAACAAAATGAGGAGTCATTTTAAGGTATTTTTTATGTTTATAAAACTATAAGTAATAAGGTTTTTTTACTATTGGTAGTTGTCTATGATGGTCATTATTCGATATAATACCAAGCAACTGATGAATATTTTAAATCAAAGAAGTGACGAGGTTCTCTATTTGTCAGAAAAAAAACGCCATTTTCATAGGTGGCGACATACATACTCACGGTTTATTTCCATGGGGGTAAGCAGAAACTACAGAACGCCACCTGCTACGATCCTTACATACTCCTTTTACCTCGTTTACGTTCATACATTTATGGTCAGACACGCACTTCGTAAATAATTTTCCAAACAAAAAGAAATATTAGGTACCTTGTACAACGCCATAAATAATAACCAATAATCAATACAAAAAAAAAAAAATCACATGGTAACATATTCGTTTTAAAAACAAACATTTCGATGCAAGGTTAATATTATTATTTGAGCTGTCAACGATTTATAACTTACCTCTTTGCTCGATGGTTAGAAATTCAAATAATTTCCTAACGCGCTGAAACTGCAGGTTTTTGTCACAATCAGTCACTATAGTGTTATGAAATTATAACAACTGAGTAAGGCGCACTGATAGGGACTTATATCTAATACCTACCGATTCAAACTATATTGCAGTGGCTACGAGATAGTTGCGATATTATTATTACAAAGTCCCAGAAAAATGAATGAATTAAGCTGAAAGCCTACCTATGTGTTTTTTTTTTCAGAATTATCGTGTTCTGTTTTTTGCATTATGCATCACTTGCCAAAAATGGTATCTACTTGGTACTTACCTTCAATATTATACCTACTTATTAAAATAAGATAAGTGAAAACACAGACTAAAAACTCACAAGCATCTAAAACTGAGCTTAATTTCCAAAACGCAACTTAAATCTTTTTATTTCAATTTTAATTTAAAATTTAAGCATTTTAGTGTTGGCTTAGGGTGGTTTCAGTAAAAATCCCATATTATCCTCTGTCGGATGGCAGACAAGCGCCAAGCGGTAGGGTGACCAAAAGAATCAGTTGTGCGGAATATTATCCTGTTTTATGAACGCTTTGAGTACATAAGCACGTGTTCTTTGAGATGTTCTAAAGCTTTTTATTATAAAAAGTTTGATGTCTTCTTTAACCGTTTTTCTGGATGTTACTAGGTTATTGTCGGTCGTCATTGAAAAGATTTTCCTCTCAACCGGGACTCAGATTACCTCTCACTCCCGGTTGACAAGGAAAATAAAATATGTAGGTCTATCTATAGTATAAAACGCCGATGAAAGTTGTGGCCAAGATATCATTGGAATTTAATATCAGCCTATGAAATTAAAAAAAATATTTATCGGGAACCAAATTTTTATCTTTGATCTAAGTAAGCTGGTATACTTCGTGAATCCTAACAAAGAATTCACGAAGAATTACTCGCGGGTGTTGAGAAAGAGGAATGATGTCAAAAAGTTAAGCAACAGACGCCTTTTATTGTCATATCTCGGCGATTAACAAGCCGTTCATAATGCTGGGGCTACATTGTCGCGTAATCGCGAACTCTGTTGCTCACCGACACGTTGAGCGGTGTACGAGATCGAGCGCGCGAAGTTTACTTTGCGATAACGCGACAATGTAGCCCCAGCTTGAAATATACAAAGTCCTTGTTAAACTTCTCTCTGCAATCCGTATCTACCCAGTGGTAAGTGTAGGTCTCCTCCATTGCAAGTAATTTTTCACGGTCTTACAAAACAATAGAACTCCCTTCATTATCCTAATATAACTCGAAGCCATGGCTCCTCTACTCGTGTTTGACTAAGCTGTGTGACGTAGGTTAATGCATCATGCCGCACGGGCCCGGATTTTAGATCCTGCATAAACTATTCAAAGATGAGGGTCACGATAGCATTAGAACAATTTTTGCTTTTATTTAATTCATTTCTAACTGAATCCTGAATTAGATTCAAATAACAGATTTTAAATGAAGAATGAGATTTCAAATTAAGGCTCTAGCAGCGGACTGGAAAGCGAGAGGTCACGAATTCGAACTAAATAATGGATAACAAATTGCGACTCCAAATAAAAAAACCGGCCAAGTGTCGGCCCACGGACAGTGAAGGGTTCCGTAATTATGATGAATATTTCCATGCACAGTATTGGTTTTACCGACACCAAAAATATCTTTCTATTTCACAGTATTTCTCAAAAACACAAAGTTATTTCTACGGTTGGAACCGAGAAATATCTCACAAACTAGTGACTTAAATAAAAAAGTCACTTAGAAACATCATCATCTTCTTAATTATGGTATTCAACGATACCTCACACGCTTATGCACGTTGATTTTCACTTCTTCTTTTCTTCGTGGTTAGTGACTAACCTAGTGTCAGAGTATTAAAGCCGCCGCCGCCCGATAGGCCTCTGAATTGGCCTCTGAAATCACATGCCGTCGAGAAATATCTCTCAGGTTTCCTCACGATGTTTTCCTTCACCGTTTTTGAAGCAAGTGATAATTATACAATACGCATATGAATCCGTAAAATCAGAGGTGCGGGCCTTGGGTTCGAAGTCAAGACCTATGACTTGATAGTCTGCCAGTCACACCACTTGGCTATCAATGCTCGATTTTTTTATTTCATTCCTCGTTCACATGTATGGGGAGTGCCACCTCTAATAATTTTTTCCTTATTTCACTACACTATTGTTTAGCGGTGCACAGAATACACCTTCTTTCCAATTCTTATCGATATAGTGCCAATAGTCTCCGAGTAAAATGGCTGGTTGACTTCCGGTCGGACGTACAGACGAACATGACGAAATTATAACGGTTCCGTTTTAGCCATTTGATTACGGAACCCTAAAAATGGTAGCAAAAAAGTTGTACACCTTCAAGTTGGCCACTGTAGGTATAGTAGCATAACCTAGGTATATTTCGAACTTAAATACTAACATGTGTGATCCTAAAATGTGATTGTTCCTAGTCGAACAATGACGCTTTGTTCCTGGGTATAACTAGAGTCTGTACTGAACACCGTCTTACTATAATACCAGCACATACTGCAGTATTCTAGTATTATAATCCTGCCTTACTTTAAGCTGAGCACGCAATACTTGCCTAGGAAGGTACATAATGTAACTTCACTTTGAAAATACTTGGTAGATATGTCACAGGCAATTTATATGATTCCACTACTACATAATGAAAATAGCCGTTTTTAGGATAGGTGGAGCGAGAATCTTCGCTGGGTGGCTGGTAGCTGGATGAGATTTGCTGAAAATCGCGTTGAATGGTGTGCAATAGGAGTGTCCTATTTCCAGCAGTGGAATGATGAATGTTGAAGATGACGACTTCGGTGCCTAAGTTGGGAAAAGAAACATTGTAAAGATACTCGTAAACCTTTGCGTTATTTCGAAACTGCAGAGCTATTAAGTTCAACAGTATTATGTAATTAGAGATGAAGGATTATGTACATTATATGATGCGAAAGCCTCTAAATACAAGAATTGACATTACCAATAAACTAATACCTAACACTGACCTGCCTCGTTGCATGAGCATGAGGACCTGGGTTTAATTCCCGGGTCAGGTGAAAAGTTATTGGGTTTTCCATCAGAATTTCTCGGAGTCTGGATTTGTGCCCGGTTGATGGCAATAGGCTCGCCCCCTATTACATGGGACTTGAACATATTTAACTGGTGAAATGTGGGTGAACTATGGTGCACCTGTGCCTAAACCTTCGGGGAATACCAGGTGTGATGTTATGTTATGTAATACCTAAGAGGAAACTAGGTACTACCTATTATTCTTCCCAACACTCCATCAGTAACGATGTTCTTTCTTTCACGAAATCACGACTTATGTGATAACTGTTCTGATAAATAGGTACTCACATAGGTAGTATCTTATTTAGTTAGGGTACACATTTTTTTCATTAACTAAAGGATCAGTCGGGAAGAAATCTTGGAAAAAAAACTGAATTACAGTTTATTCCAATTATATTTCGGACTTTACTCAGATCTTAGATAAAGCTGAGCTAATCCGGGTAAACCTGGGTTGACTCACTCTTTTAACATTATCCCCAGCATAGGTATACGTACTTATTTTCTTCGTAAATGAGATGGCCCTGCGAGAGCTTTCCTTATTCCTTAGATAACGAAATTACTTATATTTTCTTCAAGCTTACATTTCTAGTCTAAATAAGCTTATATTATGTTGAAAGATAATTATGCTGATCTTTTATTTTGACTCCTAAATTAGATTTCATCCAGTTTGTTATGTTTGAAAGCAAAGTCGGTAAGTAGAAAATTAAATTTTAAGAATTTATCTCACTTGAGAGTATCTTTTTTATCTCAAAAAATTGATACTGAGTATTGTATCGGTATTTAACGTCAAAATCACAGAAAAAAATTCTAGCACGTAAACGCCTGCCATTTTTACATAGCAATCAGTTGCTGTTGCATTGTCGCGGACTAAATTTGCAGTAGGCGCCCCCCGAGTTAATTTTAATGACTATGTATATCAATAAATCTTCTAAAGTTTTCGCTTTCCAATTCTTCATAAACCATTAGATACTCAGGCTTATAATATTTACCTAACAAATATTATTACACGCGCGGTTCATATTTTCTATAAAAATACTAAACCCTTTTCTCACCCACGTCCGTTGTATCTTGTATGGAACGTTACAATACCATAACTGACAGGAAAGATCTATTGTTATCGCATCTAACTGAACTGTCACACACAAAAATCCGTTCAATTTAAATTTTAAATCCACATTTTATACCATTACAATACCTGTAAAAAAAATCAACACCCCGACAAAATGGAACCTTTTATCGCAACACTTCGGCGATACTTCTTAATTTAATAATTCAGCTGCGCTTTCTTTGAGCAAATCGGTTTTGTACTAATTTGACGTTTAGTTGACAGATGCAGAAAAAGTTACTATGCTCTCTATTGTTAACTTTATCCTGTTTCTGTGTAAGTGAATCGCCAAAAATGGATTAAAGGGTTAGGCGACAGGTAAAAAAGACTCCCAACGAAGTAGTCAGGAAATCAGTAGAGAATTCAAGAAGAGTATTTATTTAGGTTACTAGTCATCTTTGCTAATAACATAATGTATCCTTTATAAATTGTAATGCACAGAAAAAATATTCCAAAAACATATCCAATATTTCTTCTTCTTCTTTGATCTTGCACACATATTTCATTCCATTTTCAGTATTTCTAAGTACCTTTTGAGACATTTCATTACTAGTTAATTCATCAAAGAACTTGAAGCATTAGGTACTCGCAAGGGACATAAAGTATTTTTGCAGTCAAAGTCCCATTATTTGGACACATGTCACCAGTGTCAAAGCATCAACCCTTGCATTGAATCCATTCAATTTAAATTCAAATACGTCATACGAAAGTATGGTCCAATCTAAACATTCATTAAGGGAATTTTTAAATTTTCTATTCTAAGGCCCCTCGTTAAACCGCTTAAGCTAATTATATAAAACATTGCTAGGGGTACAAAGCTTATATTTCGACGTTATTACATCCCCTCTATATGCACATAATAAGAGCTCATTCTGGGATGTTCCCCTTTGTGTGGAATATTTGTTTGATCTTTCGAGCTTGTAAGGGCAGGTTGTGCAACGGAGGTAGAACGTATTTTTATTGACTATTAGCTTTCTCTTGGCTTTGTTTGCGTTGAAGACAAATATTGTCTACACGTACTGGAATAAAATAATGTGGAGGCAAACTGAGCTTGTGGCTTTTTTATGCTTGTAACGTATTGTTTTGTTTTTGGCTGGAGATGACGTGATGCATTTATAGGGTCATGGATTTCATATCAGTTAGTTTATATTTACTTTGGCATTCAGCTGGGCGCTTAGGATGTGACAGTGATCCAAGATAATTAACTAATAAAGTAAGAACCAACTATTAAAGAGTAAGGACTAGAATTAACATTTAATCATTTTTGTCTGCATATGTATTCTATATTTTAGACATACTCGTATCGTCCTGCACACGAAAAAAAAATACAATTGAAAAAACCGGAGAAAGGAAAACCAGTCTGTTAGAAAAACATTTCAAAATAAACAAAACGTGCTCTTTTTACAAAACAGAAAAAAGTCGAACAACGTTCCACAGACAGACAAAAAACATTTAAAATGTTAACAATACAGCCTTGCATCTTTGATAGCTATTCGCGAATGCGAGTCTTCAAATAAACATGAAGAGTGCTACCCTACTCTTAGTTTTAAGTATTCTAGTAGATACAAAGTAGCTACTTAAAAATACATCAGAAGCTAGTTTTAAAATTATAGAGGCACAAGACAAGACTACTAATAGTTAAGTTAATTTACTTTAATTAAGTGTAGCGAGTAATAACATAAAAGTAGTTTCAACAAGTTTACTTATTCATAAGTAACAGTTTCAAACTATTCCGATTTTATATTCATCAAAGGCAAAACCAATGCTTTATTCGAATTAATTAATATCATGAACGCATAATTATGAAAATACTAAGCATTTGCTGGTATACTGTATGCGCCGAATATTTTTTATCGTTTGTAATTTTTGCTCCAAGAAATACAAATATAATTTTAATTAGGTAATTACTTACCTTTTATTCACGCATTAATCCCTAATTTTAATTAAGGCTTATTATCTACTTTATAAAAGGCATTTGGAGAAATAAACTAGATACAGTCACTAAAATTGTAAACGTAGTTGTAAAACTGGGCTATAATTTTGTTGTAGTATACGCACCCTAATTACGTAACACACGATTAATCACAATCTATTCATTTTGACAGTTCAACAACATTCATTGCGTCATTTACGTTGCTGAGCAGACCAATTTTTCGAACATATGCATATGAAGCAATGGATTAGCAATATCTTTCAAAATGATTCAGATTATGATGGATCGTGAGTTACGCAATTAAGGTGCAGGTTCTACCACATGACAAAGGCCTCTTCTCGTGTAGAGAAGGAACGATCTATGATCACTACACTTACTCCTCAGTGTAGCTAATAAACTATACAGGGTGGATTTTTCGAGACATTTTGAACTTCATTCACAGATTGTGAAAAAATTTACAGTCAGCAAGAAAATAGGCAGTTTTCATGAAAACTTTTTTTGATGCCAATCGTAAGGATCAAAAAAAATATCGGATCAACTGAGGTTTGCCAGCGCCAGAGGTTTTACCAACTTTTTCTCTTTTTCGTGGGAAATGAGACTCCATACTACTGTTCACAATGGTAGACTAGCCTAGCATGCTAGACTGACTAGACAAGACTAGCTTAGCATGCTACACTGACTAGACAAGACAAGACTAGTATGGACTAGACTAGACAAGACTAGCCTAGTATGGACTAGACTAGACAAGACTAGCCTAGTATGGACTAGACTAGACATGACTAGCCTAGTATGGACTAGACTAGACAAGACTAGCCTAGTATGGACTAGACAAGACTAGCCTAGTATGGACTAGACAAGACTAGCCTAGTATGGACTAGACAAGACTAGCCTAGTATGGACTAGACAAGACTAGCCTAGTATGGAATAGACAAGATTAGAACAAAATGTCTGAAAAAGTTAAGGTCAGTCACTCCTATGACCGTTTTCTTGTAGCTACAACGATTAAGGTAGGTGTCCTTACTGCCCCATCTCGAAAATCCACCCTGTTTATCAAATTAAGCCATCAAAGATAAAAGTCTAAAGAAGACTTACACAGTAAACATAGTTAAGCAAATCTGTATTAGCAGGATATAATATTTCAAGAGCAGTGTCAATCAAAGGCAAACGAAAGATCTAAAGGTCTTCTCAAAAGAGCACGTGCAAATATAAAATTCATTACTGGCGCCTCTTCTGCTAATTCGTCCCCCTCGGATAAGGGGATAAGGGGGACCTAATATCCTTTAAACCGTGAAGACGTCAAAGGCGATACTCGAGACGCCACTTGTCTATTTGTAATTGAATATGAAAATCTTTAGCGCCGTGCGAGGGATTTTTCGGTCGTTGATATAAAGTTTCTCAACGTTTTTGAAGTCAATTTTTCCGCGGTTTTTAATGAAGTTGCATTTATGTTAGCCTAGAGGCATTGGATGATATTTTTTCTGTTGTATTACCACAGAACACAAAGCTCAACAAAAAAAAATTAAATGAAAAGTATTTGCACAAGAGCATACAGATTTTTATAAAATTCAATGCAGTATTTATAAAATGGACGTACTGAAGCTGCTCTGGAATACCCCAAATTTTATGAAAACATAAAGACAATGTGCAAAAACATAGTTCGACAAAAAATCTTAAAAAGCAAATATTAGAATTTAATTCAACATCTGATATTCGTTGGTTTGCGGTTTAAAAAGCTCGGTTTACTTTTGCTTTGAAAATCGTGGAATTTTCATAACGTATCTAGGTAGTAATATTTTATGCCCATAACCTCTTACGTTAAAGAAAAACCTGCAGTGAGCATCGGCTCTCGTTCATGTCTCGAGAGCCCGAGGTACGGGGAATAAAATTGTAGGGCGCACCTACAATTTTATTCCCCGTACCTCGGGCTCTCCCTTAAAAGAAATATTCATCATAGAGATTTTATTACGAAGAATTTCACGTGAACTGATTTAGTTTCGGTTGATTATGTTGTTGTGTAGATTAAGTAGTAAGACGTGGTCAATGTAGAACCATTTATTTGGAAAATCTTCCCTGACAGTTTTTCCGTTACCTACCAAAGAGAAAGTCGAAGCTGTTTTTAACTTAATTTTCTGTTGGCTCTGTTGCTACGTCGGCGATAATTCAATGTGCCGATGATGCTTCGAGTATCTTCATTAAAAGTTTCTTTTTCCCGCCGAAATTAACTTGATTCAATTACGCCCTTTTTACTTTTCAAGACTTTGCTCTCAGCTCTGCTTACATTGCACCTTTGATGTTTTGCCTTAACTTTATACGATTTTCGACTTGACTTGCTCTACGGCCATGTTTTCATTAAGGGCAGAAAAAAGGAAAATTGGATTTAAACATGAAAGATCGAAGGTCTGGTACAGATAGCGTACTTTGAGCTCAATTTAATTACACAATAACTTGAGGAAAACGATGTGAAGTGAATTTTTTGGTATAGGGAAGTGTAAAAAGATTGATGTCTCAAGTAATCTCATTAATTAGATTTATTTTATTTATGGTAGACATTACTTTTTTTTAAGGGTTCTTATGAAAAATCTTTTGGCTTCATAGAGCAAGAATTATAGATGTCGGTAATAATTCCAAAGACATTTTGCTTTAAAAAGGTAGATAAAATTCAATTTTATTATTACTAAAAGTAATAAAACAGAATTTTATACTAGCTTTTTATTCCCATTTAGATAATTATTTTCAGGTCTTTATGAAATATACAGCGCGTAAAAAGCAGTATGGTACAAGAATCGATTGCAAAACGCGTTTTTTTTGTTGTAAATTCATGGTAACACGGTGATATTGAGTTTTTGACAACAATAAAAACGATGTCATTAAGAATTTCTAGTTTGGCACAGCGGGTATTAATTGGCTATTAAAATACATAACACTTAACATCTTTTTGTGTAAGAAGTGTAGAAAATTTGTGTTTTTGCTATATACCTACTTGGGTTCGAGATACTAAGTGGTCCTTGGATTTGAGCATTCACCTCTTGATTTTGGCACAAAAAATCTCGGAGGCTCTGGCGTGAACCTAAAAATTACATAACTTAAAAAGCAACATTACCTGCTCTGAACATAACAGTCTGTAGGTCACTCCACTGATCTCTTGTCAGAATAATATTCGTTTTCTCAACTCTGTTCTTCCTTACTCCGACGTAATCTAATAAAGTTAACGCATTTGAATAAAAATACTGTAAGGATTTACTTTCACAACCGTTCGTTTTGTTACCGAACATCAACATTTTATTTCTCTAACCGCACGTTTATTGGTCGATTTGTACCCGTGGCATAAAGTAGATACCAATAATTGTTATCTAAGCGACCCACCCGTCCACAAAGGCTGGGTGTCCCACAGTCCCACTGACTTTATTTACTCTCAACCTATTCCCAGGTTTATATCCATTTCGGAGCTTCGTATAAATGCGGTACAATAACAATAAAGTAGGATTTCGCTACAGATTGCTGACATTTTCCTCAAGACGTAGGTACGGCATAAATGGGTATACATATAATATTATTAAAAACCTCTGCATACAACGGTCAGGACGGATAAGGGAATAACAAAAGATAAATGAACACGGGCGATAGTAAACACGAAAATACGGTTTCTTCTTCGATAAATTAAAAGCAAGTATCCTTGTAAAAGTAAACAAACGAAACTTTTCTGTAATTTGCTAAGTAGTTTAAGATTTAACGTATGTCTAGCTACAATTTTTTTAACAGTCATCTACCGAGAAGCCTGGAGTAGACTCTAGGTTGTTGCTTCGTAGAATAGCTTAAATCTCTTGTAGGAATAGTATATTTATAGTACTTTTAGAAAAACGATTTGACTCAGATCACACATCATTATCTTCATCTGTGATATCGGTCTGTGTCATCAGGCGGTAACCCGCATGTCTGGTAACGTACCTAATCGAAGAGAGATACTTATGTCAGCAATAAGACTAACTGAACAAAATATTAATTCGTAGTTATGGTTTTCCAAAAAAACGTTAGTGTTTTCGAGACTAGTTATCGTCGCGACGCAGCGTCTTACAAATTCGCCCATTCCTCGAATTCTCTGCATTATGTTCTCATTGAAAAGATTTTATGGCCCTACGGTAACTTAGCAGTACTTGCGAATGTAGTTTTAAACTCTTCTAAAGAAGAAAGTTGTAAGTAGCTAAAACTTTTCCGAAATAACGTAGCCGGAAAAAGTATGTATGTGCACTTTAACCCTTTTTAGCTCGAAAGGGGAATTTCAATTGATATTGACGTAAAATTGCTATACGTTCACCAATAACGCATCAACTTTAAAGAAAGTTCCTACGTTTTCTTTGATTTACGTTTTTCTTTTATATTCTTTTGGTATACTCAAAATACAATTTAGACATTTTACTTCTCTTTTATTCATTGAGCTATTACTTTTATTTCTGCTGACAGATTCCAGATGTTCATAAAGTTCGATTCTCTGGACGTCAATCTCTTTAGTTCTGATTGTGCTTTTATCGAAAAATACTTTGTATTATCTGTCATATATGGTGAATGACGTACATACATACATCGCTAAAAAGGCGACAGAATAGAAATAATATAATTTCATGACGGATATTTCATAAGACGTAATTTCGGATATTTTGCTTTTGAAAAACATTCTACTGAATTATTTACAAGAGGACATTTTTGAGTGTTTGATTTTCCTGTTATTTTAGCATTTGTATTCTATTGAATTTATCTTCAAGTGGTATATTCTCGGTTGGCACGTGGATCTTATAATTATCATATTATATAATCAGTATCTTTTTGTAAAGCATTACTTCAACAATTAGACTTGGAAAAGGTTCAAGGGAGATGATAAAATCCAATGAAAATTTTATTTAATAATTCCAAATCACACCCGTGTTTTCCGAAGGGTCATCAGAGGTGTAATAAACAGCCACATTTCGACAGCAATTATTAATTAAAGTAGTTTTATTATAAATTAATCCATTCTTCAAGCACATACTCCGTAGAGAAGGGATGCCTTTTAGGCTGTAGGCATTTTCGGCCAGTTGACTTCTGGGTGATGCATAGACACAACAGTGGTAAGTATATGGTAGATATTTTAGTGTTAGCTACGGTTCGTAGGACGTGAGACTGCTATCCATTTTCACTAACAATACGCAACACCTAATAAAAGCGCACTGTTTGATTTTCAACGTACGGCTCAGCGCCGAGAGTTGAATATCTAACAGTGCGCTAAAACGGACATGTTCCTCTTAATGTACGTTGGCTTTAAGTGTCACTTAAGAGCCAGCTGTCAGAGGTAAGTTATCAGAAGTAAGTAGGTACTCTCTTCACTGTTCAAGGTAGTTATGTTGTTAGTTCGCAAACTTTCCAGACGCCTGGATAGAAATTACAAGTTATGCTATTGTTTGGCTGTCGAATGTTGTAAGCATCTTACAAGCATCAATAAATAAGATAAAGATCCAGAGTACATAAGGACATTTTCAAATGATCAAGATACTTAATAGTTTTAATAGGGATGTTGACAAAAAAAACTTTTTGTCTGTCCTGTAGATTATTAAAAAATATTGGACACATATTTTTTACATAATCAAAAGATTACGGCAATACATTGAGATTCCCGGTAGATTTTATACTGACTTGTGACGTCGCGAGCCCCACTCCCAAACTTTAATGTGTTTTATCGAAACAATTTTTTATTAATATGATAAAGCAAAAAATAACTTGTCTAATATTTTTTTATTATTTGATTGGTGGACTACATAGTTTTTTTTTCCCAGTTATTTAGGTAGTTAGTTAGTTAGTTTCAATATCCCCGTTATACTGACGGAGACTGGTGCCTAAGCTAGGCGTAAAGTTCACGACACCAGGTCTCCAACCCTTCGGAAGCAGCTACATTTATTCAGGACTATGCACTCGCACACAAAGTTCAGAAAAAACACAGATTACACTATTGATTATTACTTATTCTAGGGTTAGTATGGGTGTAAGGGTGTGTTTGTGTGTGTGTGTGCGTGTGTTTGAGGAAATACGATAGGAAAGGTGAAGGACTGAATGCACAAAATAGTGTGTTATTTAAAAATATAAATATCTTTATTACTCTGAACACGATAAACCAATTTACTTACTATTGCGTTTTCCTTTCAGAAAAAAACAATACTTTTCTAGAATATTATGTAAGAACTGCCTCGTTGGTCTAGTGGTCGCAAGCGGTACTGCTGAGCATGAGGTCCTGGGTTCGAATCCCAGGTGGGGCAAAGTGATTGGGTCTAGATTTGTGCCCGGTTGACGACAATAGGCTCGCCTCCTATTACATGGGACTGAAACATAACTGGTGAATTGTTGGGGGTGTACTAACTAGTAATACAGGAGGCAAATTAGGAAGTATACAACTTTAGATTAACATTATTTTTATTACAAACGAAAATTACCGGATATTTTTCTATAAGTATATTATTCAGGTTTGGCAATTTTATACGGTGAGTAAAATCTGCCTTATTTGCTCCTGTTTTATTCTTAAAAATGCGATCGCTTTTCATCGTGTTTTTCATTAAATTTCACAATTTTCGCATACTTTATTAGGTATCCCACTAACAAAGTCACAAATGTTCTGGTTTTTGTATTCAAGCTTGACCTCGCACGACACATCCCTTTAGATAAAGACCCACCGAAAAAAAAACTCAGGACGTCTCTCGAAATCCTCATTATCAAAATGGCATTCGTTACTCTTAAAGATGTTTTTTGAAAATTCGTTTAAGAACTTCAGGATAAAATTAATGTAAGTATTGCGGTGGTCATGGCCTTATAGACTGTGCATAACAAATTTAACGTATTTTATTAAAATAATAGTCACCAAACAACTGCATTTGGCATCAAATCAGAATGGGAGCAAAAAAAAAGTATACTTACTTCTTAATATTAATTGGCCACCCTGTATAATACTTACTGACGTCATGTTATGTTATATGATATGTTATTCTATTCTATGTGCTCTGCAGTAGCACTTGCGACCACTATCCCATCGAGGCAGATATAAGAACATTATTTCCCTTTATAGGTCATTCACCTGCCGACAATAATACATGGAATTCATAAAAAGATTATTATCCACCGCGACTTCAGTGTTTGAGTTTGAGTTTACAGCTATAATTATATAGCTGTGAACTCAATAAAAACTGCTAATCACGTGCCGAAGTAGGTATCGCTCGCTAATGGGTGATTTTTTATCCCACTATATTTAGAACGACAATATAATGAGTTAAAAGCACATTATTATACTGACTTATTCAGTATAGTTATGCCTACAGGCGACTAAGTTTAGTGTTAGTTTTGTCCATAACCTTAAACATAAGGCTGTGTGGGATTTCGATAACTCAAATGTTACGAACTGCGTCTATTTCAGTCTCTTAGAAATTCAACTTTAATGAGAATATTGTATGTTAATGTATTTAGTTTCAAAAGTTACTTAGTATATTTCGTTGAAATTCACTGAAGCATCGTTAGTCGGGACGCCCACAGGAGCTGGAAATATCTTTTTCAGAAACTTTTATTTTCCTTTTATCGTTTTTCTACCGATGGAAGACGCTTGGTATCTAAATGCTCTGTGCAGTATTATTTTATGACTATGATATTTTTTTATGTTTTCGTGCTCAATATTATGCTAGTCAATGCAGGAGCAAAAATTGGCCAAGTGCGAGTCGGACTCTCACCCGAAGGGATCCGTACCGTATATTAAGATCGAGCTAACAACGCCGAGAAAACTACGTTTCTTGTGTGGTCAATTATTAACTTTATTTAATTTTCATTATTTGTTGTTGATATTTTTTGTTGCAATAGAAATATACAATCTGAAAATTTTAACTGTCTACTTATTAAGGTTCATGAGAGCGGAGGCTTAGTAAGGCGGAGGACATCGTGGAGTACGTGCGCCAAAAGACGAGGTACACGCGAGGGTGCAGTAACTAGAATCGCACCGGGACGTGAACTTCAAGGCGTTCGTCGTGCGTGTATCGAACTATTATCTCCCCTCGTCATGGAACAAGACTTTTAGCAGCAGGACGTGGTGTTCCGTCGCTTCCGCGGGCAAGTTCCACAGGACAGCACAAAGTCAAGCTAGTGTAAACTGAAGTGCTACTAACACAGTCTAAGCCTTATTTATTAACACAAGTTTTTGTTTATATTAAAATTATGTACCTATGTTTAATATGGGCCTGTGTCACCTGAAATAAATTAATGGTATTATTATTAGTAATAGGATTCCGTTTGGGACCCTTCGCGTAAGGAACCCTAAAATATATCTCAACATTTTCTTTGTCTTTTCATAACCCTTCCAATATGTTTAATAAACAGACAAGAATAAAACACACAATCTTCCATGTTTCGTGTGAAGCATGTTTACAAAATATTGTACGATTGATTGACAGGAGGCGTTATTAAATAACAGTAATTAAATGTCCGCTAACGATCGGTCAGCGCGCCGTCACGAACGGTCGACGTTTTAAGTGAGCGTCGGTTAAAGCCGGCTTCACACTGTGGAAGTTCGTGCTATAGTGTAGGATGCTATACAATGTCGTCCACGGGCGTGTGACCGCCCGTATTTTTCTGAATATTCATGAAAAATTATCGAAAATTAACTTTAAAACTCTTTAATATTTTTCATGTTATTCAATCTTTTATTTTTTGTGTAGTGTTCGCCATATCTCCAAATTTTATTGGCTCGAATTGGATTTTGTTTATTATTTCTAAAAGCTTATGAGTTATTTTATCGGATTAGCTAACATTTTTTTATAAAATATGTCGACAATGAAAAAAAAAACGGCGCTGAAGACATAAAAAAAACAGTATTTATTGAAAAAACACAAGTGTAAGTCCATAAAATCATAGGGGGATATTGAAAAAAATAATAATAAAAATAAAAAAATTAAGATAGACCCCCTTTTAAAGTTAATTTTCGATCATTTGTCATGAATATTCAGAAAAATACGGGCGTTCACATGCCCATGGGCGACATTGTATAAGTACCGCATGCTACAACGACGAACGGTACCACAAAGAATAGTGCGGTGGGTTGCAACCTGTCGCACATTGCACTGTCGCGGTTTTCATCAGCATTTTATAGGTAGATTTTATGCGTAATTTTGTTTGTGTCAAACAAAATACTAGTAATAGAGTTCTTTGTGAAAGCACTTTTCCTGAGCAGTACTACTACCATTATAAGTACCTATTTATTTGCCTACCTAGCATTTCTATGTTCCACTTTGTTTTTTTGGGTGAACAACCTCCTTGCGATGTCTCTGAAGTTATTGAGCTCCCTAAAATAGTTTCATTGCAGATGTCTAAGGCGACCGACGGTGTCGGCGACACTTAATAGCATAAGCAACTTATAATATTCCCACTGCTGGGACATTGGCCTCCTCTCTGTGAGAGAAAGTGAGCCGTAGAATCCACCACGCAGGCCCAGTACGGGTTGGTAGATGTCACATGTCTTCAAATTTTTGGTTCTAGGACATGCCGGTTTCGTCACGATGTTTTTCTTCACCGTTTTGAGAGCAGTGGTAATGAAATAATTTACACAAAGTAAAGCAAGGTAAGCTTGTCTGGGTTTGAACCTATGACCTACTCGTAAGTCACGGCCGTTACCACTGGGCTACAATTTTTTTTTTTTAGGTTAGAAATTTATCAAATAACTTCTTCCGGTCTGGTCTGGGCGGTGCGGCAGGGCGTCTCAGACTCTTACTGACTAAAACCCACTCGTGGTCCTTCAGTTGCCTGTACATTGCCAGGGGCCACGGTATCCCTTTCGGAATTTCCCTCGACCCCGGCAGGAATCGGTCGGTCGGTCGGTGCTGACATCTCTTTGAGGCGCGCGTGGAACACAACGCGCCGTCAACCCGGGCCTGGTCCTTATCGGACGGCGAGCTACCCATTGCTCACCGTCCGCAAGCCCGTGCTTACGGTGGTTGGGAATTGGCCTGGGATTCCCGACGCCTAGGAACCGGGCCACCCCTGCTATCACTTTATAACGTAAATGAAAAAAGTCAATCTGCTTAGCCTTTTCCCAACTATGTTGGGGTCGGCTTCCAGTCTAACCGGATGCAGCTAAATACCGTATTTTACATGGAGTAACTGCCTATCTGACCTCCACAACCCAGTAACTTGGTAATACGATATCCCTTGGTAAGACTGGTTGTCGGACTTTCGGGTACAGTTTCGGGACAGTCTCGGTATGTTAAGATGGTCACCCATCCACAGACCGACCCCGGCAAGCGTAGCTTAACCCGACGGATCACACCGTGCAGCTGTTATTACTTAGCCATGAGCACCTCACTTAATATAGCAAAGAAAATTTGTTTTTTTTATTGTTGTACCTAAATTAATCATAGGCCGCATGGTGTTTTTTTTTATTATGCGACATAGCTATGTCGCACGTGCGATGTGTTGTATAGCACGATACTTCAGTGTAAAACCGGCTTTACTTTACTGCACGTCACGTTACTCAAACATTTACTTTGTGACCTAAATTCTTAGGCGATTTTTAATGCTTTAATTACTCTTCTGTTTAGGATAATCTGATGTTTTGACGAGCCATTACGGGTAGTGTTAAAAGCCTGTTATTAGAAGGGTCTCGTGCCATTTTAAGAGCGCAAAGTGTCTCAACTAATTATCTTGGATGTATGACCACAGAGCAGTGCCTACAGCAATAACAGTATTGTAATAATGGCTCTATTATTGAATAGAACACTTACTATTGATCTACAGCTGGCTACGAATAACCCTTGAGAGTGTTAAACAAAAACTCTAGAACTCCCACTCTTTAATCATCTGAAGGGTGTGCGTTTTGAGGCACTATCTTATGTAATTTGTACTACCTACCTGAAAATTCGTAAATCTTGCACTTAGCTATAAGATTTTGAACTCTACACTGTACCTAGTTACTATTGGAATGGCACTTGTAATTAGAATTAAAAAATTTAGGACTCTTCTCTATTCCTCCTTCTTCTTCTTCTTTCTGGCTATTATCCCAATTTATTTGAGATCAGTCCTTCTTGTACTGCGCCACACCGTACGGCTGTGGGCTGTTCCTCCTACATTTTCTTTTTACTTCGAATCAGCACTTTTCTAACGTCAAAATTGCATAAGATAGATCTATCTATCTATCTAAGATAGTGCCCCAAAACGCCCATCCTCTACCATACTTTTGAAAGAATATTGTAGCAATGTGTTGGATTTATCCTCTGTGTATGGAACTGTTAGGAGTTTCAAGATCTATTCAACTCAGAGATAAGCTACGTCCTAACGGTCGTGTTCATTACCCTTTTCTTTACGGGATAACGATGTCTCCTTTGTTTTTGTGTGTAAATTTGACAATAGAGGCATTTGTGCAGGATGTTGCAAGTCTCAACGTCCACACAAACGTCATCCTTTCACAGTTAAGCCTTCTTAAATGCATTCTGTTGACAAAAACATGTCCTGTTTTAACCCTCCATGACTTTTGAATCGAATTATATTTTTATTCGATGGTTGTATTATTTGTGTTACACATTGAAGGGCTTTTAATTTTTTCACATTCGGATATTTCAAACTTTCTTTTTCGAGTAGTTAGTGACTATTCTGGTGTCGGAGTTTTTATGCCATCCATGGGCTTCTGAGTTCGCTTCACATACTGTCGAGAAATATATATCAGGTTTTCCGTCACCTGTCACCAGTGATAATTTTGCAATACTCACATGAATGCGAAAAGTCAGAGGTGCGTGCCTTGGGTTCAAACTCGTGACCTATGACTTGGCAGTCCAACGGTCACACCTCTAGGCTATCACTGATAATTACAAACGAAGTCAATTCAATGCAAACACTGAATTCACTCTGAATTTCATGTTATATTGCTGTTTTTTAATATTGATGATCGATTACCAATCACGTGACAAAATTATAATAACATTTCTCATGTAAAAATAATATTGAATGCAAAAAACAAGTACACCTATTTAAATGTTTTACCATGCACAAATTATAGTGCAACTTTTTGTATGCGGAAATAAATCTTTCATACAAATAATACATCATTAATCTAGATCTCTATACATCCTTTATAAACTATAAATAAAAAAATCCTGAACATTCATCAACATTCGCGCACTTCATACAGCACTTTTTCACCGTCGCTCGATCCCATATTAAAAAGCTCCATGTTAATTTGTTAATTACAAGTCGACGGTCGGGAGTTACGGCTTACCTGCGTTCACTACATAAAACTGCAGTTAGTATAAATCAATATGTATTCACGTACATATTTCTGGTAGATATCCATAATTCAGGAGCGATGAAACCCTTTAGGTAGGTTCATACGCATCGTGTATGGGATCGGCGAAAAACTCCGTATCTGTTCTGTACGTATTAAAATCATTTATTCAGTTTTTTTCGTCCCTGGAGTGAGATTTTGCGGCACGCTCGAAGTTTGACGATGTGTGCCTGTAGACTTATAATGTTTAAAAACGTATAAAATTGCCCTGTTTTGTGTGCTCTTCGTGATATCTTTGTTTATTGCTAATGAATAAGTTAGGACATTGTGGAATCGACAGTAGAGTTGTAGCGGTTTATTATTTGGACTTAGAGAAATCGTAGGCAAGGCGTAAACAAGAATTTCTTATAAACAGAAGAAAAAACGTTGTATTAAATTCGTAAAAGAACCTTCATTATCAATGAAAATGGCGGTTCTTTTACGTATTTAATATATGTCTTATTTTGTATGCCCCCACTTTGTCCAATTTAGAAATTCTTGTTTATATTATTTCATTGAATATTGAATTAAATACTGCTATTAAACCAGTCTCTATTTTTGTTTTGCTACATCTTTAATGTAAGTCTCAAAGCAGGTAATTAAACACCCTATATTTGAATAAAACCTTAACTTTTTATTCACAACAAAGAACTAAAATAAATTGAACTTTAACATGAAACAACCGACCGTTAAATAATCACTAAGGCAATAAAATTAATTGCCACAATCAGTAATTAACGCAAACCCATTCCACATGCTTAGCCGTTTGTAGCATTCGCTCATCACTTAAGCACTTGGGAACTTCACAATCGTACGTAGGTACTCTATACAGTGGGCAGACGAAAGCAACATGGACACTTTATCACCTGCGACCGCGCACGAATAAATCAAAGTAAAATCGCATCTCTACATTGCAATTAAGAAGGGGTGAATCCTCCTAGTGTACGCAATACGTTCTGTAAGGGAATAATAACATTTTATCTGGGATCTGAGAACATTTATAATAATTACATCATTGTATTGACAGGCCCATTAATATCTGGTCCATACAGCGATGAGTGTGGACAGTGAGTCTGTGGAGATGCTTACTTATAATTAATTTGGTTTTTGGTAATTGAATTTTGTATTTATTTTTGGGCAGAAGCTTTTGAGTACATAAATGCTTAACGCTGGAAGTTTAATTATTATGTCCACAGTTAATATTGGGTTTGTCACCTAGATAGTGTGAGATAGCTAGGTTTGTGTTCTGAAAAACGGTGTTTTTAAATAGAGTTTTGACTGTCCACCAACGTTTCAAACAATAACGCAGGCACTTGTACTTGTAAGCACTGTAGACAAATTCAAACTGGTTGCTAATTTAAGTTGTATAAATTATTATATGACATTGATTTTACATTCTGTCATTATTTCCTCACGCACTGACTTATTAATTGTAAAATTTTAGGAAAATCGACAACTTTTGCAATGTTTGTAAATATAGAAGAGAAGCATGTATCCTATCTCTTAGGTAATTAATTTATCTGTTGTTGCTTTTTTAAAATTCTTTTTACCTATTGTGGTATAGTAATTTTTGTTTTTAGATGCATCGTCTTCACTTAAAATTATATAACTAATGTACCTACGTTTACAAAATATTGTAAAACATTTTTAAAGAGTAACAGTGGAGTTTCTTGCCCATACGAAAACTATCTTTTGGAAGGGGCGAGTAGAATCAACATTTTTTTTTGTAATTTTTGACGTTCAAAAGTGCCTTGCAAGGGCATATTTAAAATAAATGATTTGACTTTTACTTTTTGACTTTGTAATTTCCAAAGGGTTAAACGCGTTTATCCTAAAAGTTGGCAACGTTGCAAATAGCCGTCAAATATTTACCTGTTTTGATTAGTTTTGTAATATTACTGTGTGGAAATATGAAATGTGGCTAACTAACGCACTAAAATATTGATTAAGAAATGCAATAATTAATATCGTAACTCTGAATATTTCGTTTTAGATGTAAAAAAAGTATTTGAAATCTTTCCTAATGCCTTTTTTACACCTAAAACGGTTACAACATCAAATTCAGTGTTATAACTGCAATTCATTATTAATATTCTAGTTCGCTGGTTAGCCACATTTCATAGTTCCATACGATAATATTGCCAAATTAATCAAAACAGCGACATATTTGACATCTACGAGTATTTGCTACGTTGCCCACTTTCAGAATAAACGCTCTTAAGCAGAGATGCTCGTATACATGCATTTGTATTTACTTCAACAATAATAAATCGACTGGAAGATTAAATGAAAGTGGAGTTGGAGCCAAAGAGACTTCGCAATAAAAAATGCTCGCATTTTTTATTTAGCTATAACAATTACTTCAGTCAGTTCCTGTTCTCTGATTGTAACTAATATAGCAGTAATCGCGATGCTCTTTTAATTAAAGCTTAAGAAGTTTCTTTGCGGCTTTGCGCTCTCCGTACAGTACCTCATTTTGTCTCTTGTTACAAACTTTGCCATGCGAATACGAACCTTGCACGCCAGTCTTAGAGTTTCAAATGAGTTTATGTTATATTGAATATTTTAAGAACACCTATTTTCGTACATTCCTTTAATTAACATCGCCTAATTTGATGCCTTTGAAACGTTACTATGATTCAAATAGTTTTTTTTTTGTTTAAAGACAGTAAATACGTGAGAACCTGCGTTTTTTCCCGTCTGTTAATTAAAACTTAGATTTAGCAGAATTTATAATGTGTTTATTTACGACTTCAAAGGTGAATTTTTAATTCTAAAATATTCGAAGATGATTAATGTTTTAGACGTACCTAATTAAAAGAATATTCTAGTTTCTTTTGAATTTAAATTACAGATTTTTAATTTAACAAATTCTTTTAAATCACCCTGGCTTACACAAACGTCTAAGACAGATTTTTATAGTCAGAAAAGCCGACTTATCTTAAAGGGTACATAGAAGTTATAATAGATTAACAAAATCAGCTAATAATGGTCCCACTGCTGGGACTGAGGCCTCCTGTCTTCGGGAGGGAGTGGGCTGTAATCTACCACGAGAGCCCGATAGATTTCACATGTCGTCGGATTTTTGGTTCTAGGACATGTGGAAGTCCGCAGTGCAGCAGTGGTGATGAAATTTTTTACACAATCTAAAGCACCTGACTGGGTTTGAACCCACGACCTACAACTCGTAAGTGACCACTGGGCCACCACTGCTCATAATAATAATAATTTTTACCAAGAAATTTGATCTCGCAGTGGACCATTTGTCGATCCTATATTTACGACTGCAAAACAAATACTTGGAGCATATTAAACCATGTTACGCGTTTATAATCGGTATAGTTTCGCGTAACAGAACACCGATTTGCAATAAAAAGTAAAAGCTTATGGTCGTGTTAGGTTTTATCTCGTTCACATAAATAGCGCGGGAGCCTGGAGGCTTGTGGTAAACAATTTAGCTTTGTTAACATTGCCAGGACATTATTAAACAACGTTAATAAGTAGTTAATTATCGACTGTCACATACTTGCGTTCGATGCGCTTCGCTGCATTGTGCGCAGAAGTTGACAACATTTTTGGCGTTGTTTTTAGGGTTCCGTAGTAAACAAGGAACCCTTATAGTTTCGCCATGTCCGTCTGTCTGTCTGTCTGACTGTCTGTCTGTCTGCCAGTCTGTCTATCCGTGGCTTAGCTCAGAGACGGTTAGTACTAGAAAGCTGTAATTTGGCATATATATACATATTAATCATGCCGACAAAGTGAAAAAAAAAAAAAACAATAAAAGTATTTTTTTTAGGGTCTCCTCCACTACACGTAAAGTGGGGATGATTTTTTTTTCCTCGTCTACCCCATGTTTTGGGGTATCGTTAGAAAGGTCGTTTAAAAATATTGTGAGTTTGTCAAAACCATTTTTGGATTCAGGGATCCGTTTGCGAAATATTAAGCTTTAAACTGAATTTTTTTGTTCAAGTCCAGTGTCCTCCCCTTCTAGCTAAATGGTTGTACTTGGACTTGTGAAAAAATTCACAGCAGTAGTATATAAAACCAAATTAAAAGGAAAACTATCAGAACTAAGTAGGCTGTACAGGTTAACGAGTAATAATCAACCAACTTAAATTTGCGGTTTGAAAAACATGATCTCCAATACATTCCGTGTGGGAGAACATGTTTTTCAACTACAATGTTAAGTTTGTTCTTGGCATAAACTCATCCCATATACGGAACCCTTCATTGTGCGTGGTCCAACACGCACTTGGCCGGTTTTTGTTGTTTTGTTTTTATAAACGATGTTGTTGAAGATAACATAAAGACCTTCCCTGTTACGAACTTTCAACTTTTGAAGATATTTCCCTTCAGTTTATAGTACTGGTTCATGAAGAGCTCCCACCTGGACATAAGTTGCCTTGGGTAACCTGGAAGTCTCTAAACAGACTCCGAACCCAGGTTAGCCGAAGCAAGGAAAATCTGTTCAGGTGGAGATTCATAGACGAGTCCGCCTTGGAGTGTAAATGTGGTGCTGTTCTACAAACGATGGGACACTTAATGTCATGTCCTGTGTGTCCTGTCAGCTGCACGTTACAGGAACTGATGGACGCTAGTGATGGCACCAAAAACGTAGCCGAATTTTGGGTCGATTTAGATTGCTATCGACACGCTAAGAAGATGAGGAGCTTGATGAATTTGCATCTACGATGTAGGTACCACACAATCATGTTGTTTCTCTTCCTCATTGATCTTTGACTACTACCAACACTACTTGTTATAACATAACATCACTCTTGCAATTCCCGAAAGGTTTGGCAGATGTGTACCTATCCACAAACATTTCGCCAAATACTTGTTTTATTAATTATCATAATTCAATGCTGGATAACGGCCTGTCTTAAAAAAGAATAAGTAGTCCAATGGAATTAGGTTACCTATAAGCTATTGCTGTTGTTCTTACCTTAAATAATAACTTATAAGAGAAACACGTCTAGAAGTAAATATAATAAATAAAATAATGAGACATCCGAGAGGGATCTTAAAACCGTTAGGTGCTTATAAACTTGGGAAGTATTAAAGTTTTATGAAGATCTAGTATAATGGACATTACGAGCTGAAAGTTGTGAACTATCGGAAACCTTTTTTATGAGAAAGCGTATCTACTCGTTGTCTTCTTTAGCATGCTAATCATAACTTGAATGTTACTGAAAACTGTATCCTATAACTTAAATTTATAGTGATGTAATTTGAGATGATCGTAAAACCTGCATTAGGTTAAGTATTAGGTAGGAAAGCCGATAGTGTTTGGTTAAGCGCTAACAATATTATACGGCAATAACCCGGATTTGCGTAATAGGTAATAGTCTGAATAGCCTATAATAAACATGGTCAATATTCACCTACCTATACCTACCTACCTATTAAATCACCCACAAACATCCGTATTTGTTAAATATGGGTAAAACTTGCGCAGAGAGCTAAACGCTTACCTACCTTATTAATCTGTTCATGCTTTTTATCTCCTCATACGCAAGCACCAATTTATTGACCATACTCATACCTCGATAGACATAATACATTTCGGTGCTTAAAGCCTATGCTCTAGTGACTACAAAATAATAAATCAATAAAAACATATTAACTTCAACTGTAAATAAATGAACAACAAAAACAACAAAACAACAACTAGTTGTTCACCCTAGCAAAAATGTTTGCGATTCCCTCCAAGATTTGTGCGTAAGTATGAGCGTACACCGCGCGTGAAATATATGGCTGCGGGCGTACCACGGCGTCGTTGCACTAACTCCGCTTGATTGGAATCTACCGCAGGGCACACCGATAAATGAGTGCTGGTAGGTACTAGGGCTCTGAAGTAAGGGATAGATGTGCTAGAAGAGTCGGCTTTTGTTTTATGCCATTATTTCGTGGAAAACCAGAGACAGAATGGGCGCGTTTTTGGGTGCTGTCTTTGTTATGTGCTATAAGAATGACAATTAAAATCCATTTTGAAATAGAACATTTGAATTCGGATTTTTTGAGTAAGTATTTACTTTCTTACCAGCTACGTAGTTTCATGTTTATTGATAAGTTGTATTATGTTTTAATAGGTAGGTGACTAACCACGTGCCTCGGAAAGCATGTTAAGCCGTTGGTCCCGGCTGAGATTCGTGGATCTTTGACAGTCGTTAAAACTCGTCAGAAGCCCGAAAGTCTGACACCAGTCTTTACAAGGGGTATCGTATTACCCAGTTACTGGGTTGTGGAGGTCAGATAGGCAGTCGCTCCATGTAAAATACTGGTATTCAGCTGCATCCGGTTAGACTGGAAGCTGACCCCAACATAGTTGGGAAAAAGGCTAGGCAGATTGATCGAGGTAGGTAACTAAAAAAAAATAGATAAACCTAGAGCTTTCAATGTAATATGATAAAAGACTCTTAGGTATTTTTACGCTTGTAGAAGCCAGTTTCTTACACTATCCAGTGTTTTCCAAATTCTTTGTAGAAACTAGAGGCCACAATTAAAGCCGTAGCCAACAAGGGCTAGATGTCGTCGCCTATACGCGTAGTCGCGAAACTTCGCAATATGTGATTATTCACTTGCGTAAATTACGACTATCGCCGGCACCGTCTTTTAAGTTAATCTCTATTATTTTAGACTAGAAATCTCCCCGCAGCTTTGCGTTGAATTTAAATTGCAAAAGGAAAAATACTTTGATATATCGTTTTTGTTTAGTTCTGAGATTATCGGAGTGATCGTTCGTGTGATAGAAGTGGGAATATGAAGGCGTTTAGACGTGTTATAAATCGTTTTATAAGGTGTTTCGATGACGGAAATTAAAATGTGGTTGACTTGTAGCTAACAGATAGACATCGTATATTTAAAAATACTATGAAAAACAGAAATGTTCGTTACAATTGTTCTTTATTATCGACTTTGTTCGAACCCATGTTGTTTGAGCAAACTGGTTGTGTGGTCACTATCAACCGCATGACCAGTTCCTACATCCTTGTAAGCTTCTGGTTTTATGTCGTATCGTCAGTTACTAAGGTTGCCACTCTACCTTTGGGATTTATTTGAGAAACATAGACTTTCAATTGGTGCCGATTCTCTTGTACATCGAACTAAACTAAGTAAACTATCATAAAATTCCTTATTTTTTGGCTATGAGAATCATCTAAATTTTAAAATAATTTTGACACAACTAAAATCGAAGCAGAAGAATTTTTTAGAGCCGGAGGCACGCATGGTGGGCAGCCTCGCACAGCGGAGAGAGCTCCGGCGGGATCTCATGGCGGCATGGAGAGTTCGATTGCCGCAACCTAGCGCTGGGCACGCCACAATTGTGGCGATAAGTCCCCTCTTTGAGGAGTGGCTAGAGAGGCGCCACGGCGTCCTCACCTTCCGCCTGACGCAGGTCCTCACCCGACACGGTTGTTTCGGGAGGTGCCTGTTCCGCATAAGGCGGGAGGAAACGCCCGGTGTCACCAATGTGTGAATCGCCCGGAGGACACGGTGGAGCATACGGTGGAGGTCTGCCCGGTTTGGGTGGGGCACCACCGTGTCCTCACGGAGGCGATCGGCGGCGGCGATCTCTCGCGTCCGGCCCTGGTTCAGGCCATGGTCCGGAGTGCATGGGAGGCCGTCACTTCCTTCTGCGAAGCAGTAATGCTCGCGAAGGAGGAGCCGGAGCGCGCGAGGGAGAGGCAAGTTTCGCGCCGTCGTGGCCCTAGCCACCGCAGGAGTCACCCTGGGCGTCGGGAGTCGCGAGCCGACTTCCGGCCACCGTAGGCGCGGGCTTGCGGACGGTGAGCAATGGGTAGCTCGCCGTCCGATAAGGACCAGGCCCGGGTCGACGGCGCGTTGTGTTCCACGCGCGCCTCAAAGAGATGTCAGCTCCAACTGACGGGCTCCGTTAGGGCCAATGCCTGCCAGGGTTGCGAGTTTGTCCAAAAGGGATATCGCGGCACACACACAGGCAACGGAAGGAACACGGGTGGGGTTTAGTCAGTAAAAGTCTGACACGCCCTCCCACTTCGTCCAGAGTGGGAGAAGTTATTTTATAATTCCCAACCTCAAAAAAAAAAGGGTGGGCAGCCTCGACGTGATATGGAATTTTTCACTTTTTGTATGGAAAATATGATAAATTATTACCTATATGTTGACTTTTAGGGGTTTATGGGTTTTATAAAGGGGGTCCACATTTTCATTATTTTTGCGATAGGATACACTATTTTAGAGATAATCAAAAAAAAATACAGTACTGTTTTTGCACCTGAAGTGATTGTTTTCCACACCTTTTTAATAACTATTAAAAATAGTCAGATTTAGTTAGACAATCAAAATTTTAGGTGAAAAACGTCAAATTCAGAATAACAAAATTGCCATTTTCACAAAATTAATAACTCAGTGCCATATTAGTGCTGTCAAACTAAATTAAAGTTAAGTTGTGTCACTTTAGGCTATCTCAGAATGGGAAATCATCGTTTGACAGGAATAAACTAGTTTTGGTGAATTTTAGTCTGGTTTAGAGGCATTTGTGACAAGAGACTCGACACCATTATGTTCTAAGCATTCCGCTCCGTGTCGACCTGTTTGTTTGACCTGATGGTCATTGCATCCATTCATCGTGCTAAATCTTTTAATCAATCATTACACTCAATAATATATGAAAATTGAAAGAAGATTGGGATTTAATATTCAATCTAGAATGGGTCTCGAGAAAAATATAAAGCGTGTAGGCGAAAATTTATTTCAGATTTCCACAGTATCGTGAATTAATCACGATACACTGGCACTATAATAAATTGTTTTTGAAAGATGATCACATTAGGATAGCGAAGTTCAAGTCAGTTATTAAAGACATCTAGAAAAAAGATACAAAGGCATGTATTTAATCGAGTCTTAAATAATTCCCATTTTGCTTTCCTAAAAATATCGTTGGACACTCTAATATCATGAATGCGCCTCTTTTTGTGAACCTCAAATAATTTATATTTTGGGGTCTTAAAAATACTAAATAGGCCATAAACTGCGACCAAACTATGAGAAAAGGCCAGAAAGTTAAAAAGAGGCTCATTTATTTTTTTAAAGTGTGCATCATTAGAAGACTAAAGGTTTTTAGAGGTTCATTTATTTTAAAAAGCGTTCGTTCTTTCTTTTGTTCTTTTTTCTTTCTGTCAATAAGTTTTTAGAGGATCAGTAAAATTTTTGCCAGTAGTATAAGACAAGACTATATAGCTCCATTGTCAATACAATGGATCTACCAATGGTAGATCACCTTCTTGTATGTACCTATCATGTGTGACAGTTCGAAAAACTTGCTTTTCCAAGAGCGTTTGATTGGTGTGAAAATTTGCAATTAAAAGAATAATCTGTAGAGAGTTTCGCTAGCTCCAGATTGTCTGATGGTATTAATGGCGACGTGGAATGTTTGATTTGCAAAAGCGTGTAAATCGGTTGATATATGGTTCATATTATATTGTTTTAACCGGAAAACGCAGTCAGTCACAAAAGTCAGTCACACGAAACTTAAAGCTAAGAGCGGTTTCGCACTACGTCCGATCCGAATTCGAGAAATGTCGGTCCGAAGTAGCCATAGTACTATTTGTATGAGGGGTTGCGCACTAGATCCGAGCTCTGTCCGTCCGAATTTAGAACATTCCCATTTCGGATTGAACTCGGATCTTGAATTCGGATTCGGATCGGACGTAGTGCGAACCCGCTCTAACGGTTTAAAAAGACCGCTACATTCACGAGTTCTTTACTCGTGAATGTCGATTGCTTCCTCTACTACACGAACATTTTGATTATCATTGTTACGGAAGTAAGTAAGGTTCATCGTTTCTTATAGTTATTCCAATTAACGTTTATCCGTTTCCGTACATTGACCATAGTTAGAAATGGTTAACTTAGCGTGTTGAACTTTAGTTAAATTGTTTGTTTATATTTCGAACCTAGTGATTTGTAAAATCGTTTCCCGGTAACGAATCGTGACCACCCATGGCTTTCAAAAAATGACTAGTTTACTTACTTTTTTCTTGCGTGTTTTGAATTTGTATTCAAAGTGTACTTGTAACCGATTTATTTTATAGAAAAAACTGTTAATTTTAACAGAAATTTATTATGTAAACTAATCGTGATGTGAATCTAATTTATATGCACAATGCATGTGCAACTGCATGTCACGGTTAAGTACTTTTGTATGAAAAAGCATGCTATCGATATATCCATAAGAATTATTTCGTAAACTTTTCTATATAATATCACTATATATCTTTTTTATACGACGTGTTTCTGTGACAGTAAAACATTTTTTATTTCTTTCTTTTCTTTACCTTTCTGGGTATTATTGATTAGTTTTTTAATAAAAAGTTTGGAGAATGATATTCATTTCGTTTTTTTTTACGGTTTTATCATAACGGAAATTGAGTTAAAAGCAATCTTTATGATTTGATTCTTGTAATTTTATTTTGTGTTTCGGTAAAATTTTATTGGTCTGTTGGGAAATGTAAGGTTTAAAAAAATAAGTTTATCACATCGTTGAAAATATTTTCTTTTATAACAAATTGAAAATGTTACGTAGGTAAATATGACAGTTGAGTTGTATTTTAATGGGTGAAAATAAAAATAAACATGGAATATTTTGTAGTACAGTATTTTAAAAAAAAGTTTCAGTTCAAGAATATTATTTTCACTACAGTTCTAATTCATGCCTCAGGAATGAATTAGTGAAATGAAAAATTAGTGCTTCTAAGTAAATAATTTGATAATACAACACAGACTATGAAAAAATCGGACAGTCAAAGTGTCGAATCAGCAAACATCATCATGCTTTTCGTGTGTGATAAAGTAGGTAATTATAAAAAGGTAGGTAGGAGGCGTTAACGGACTGAAAGAGTTTTTTATATAGAATCCAAATGAAAATAAACGATCAGTTTATTTTTGATACCATTTATGATTAAAGGAAAATAAACGACGGAAAGAAAATACCTACTACCAAGTTAAACCCTCTCATTAAGTCAAGCAGCAGAACTATAACGCCTCACAACAATTTTCTGCTTTACGGCCACGGCTTACGTTAGCCCCTTTAAAATTTCAAAGCCCTGTAGTAGAACTAACAACCAGAAGAAAAAGAAAAATGAACGTAGGGGCTGTAAGAAATCCGACATGTTACTCTTTGCCGCTAAATACTTTAGTTCTACTCGAGCGGTAAATATTTTATGTTCCCACCTGACTTACTGGCGTAGTTAAAGCGTTTACTTTCAACAAAGCAAGATTTATATCTTCTTAGGGCTGTGTTGATTTTCTTCGTAAATTATTGCTACGACAATTTATGGATTCCCGAAACATTTAGGTGCAAAGCACGTGATTTACACGATTTTTTTTTGATTAATAATAAAGTAAAACTAGATAACTATTCAATGAACAACAGATTCGAACGCCTTTGAGAGATCTACGCGCAGTCCAATTTTTTGTTGCACGAAAAAGAATACAAGTACATTTTATTGTCCGCTACGCTTTGACAAAAGAACTTTTGAACGCTGCCTGACGCTAATTAAACGACAGAGTTGATTAATAAGTCTCTCTTAACTATTTAACAAGCGAGGACCATTGTCTTCTCATAAAAAGAGCGCTCGCAAAAAAGGACAATAAGTAGCGAAGAATTGCCGGATTAAAAGTACCGAGTCATTCATTCCAAGGTTTAATTATCCTCTGTTTAAACAAATCGCAATAAAGAGCCAGTGTCAGTGCTTCCAAGGATCCTGTAAAAAGACATCGTAAAAAATACCGGAAGCCCGATGGTAACGTCAAACAAATTCCTGGAATGGTCCACCGCTTTCTGCTTGTGTTAGTTGGAGAATCCTATTCACAGATGTCCGTTAAAACGTTTTAGGTCCGACTTTGTTCAATCGATTTTGGACCTTGCTGTCACAGTTATAGAATTCCATATTGAATGGTGTTCTGTAAGATATAAAAACGTTTAGAACTGTACGTGAAGTCCATCGTACGTGTGTGGTAGATAGTGTAGGGATATTTGAGTGAACATTTGCAAAGACGCGAACGATGCGACGATATAGCCGGTACCACTTCCGGATGGAAATGCGTTTTCAATGGACTAGTAGAGTCGTTTGTACGATCTAAAGTTACATTTATGTTCAGAGCACTTTTCGCCGTTTTTATGTTTTTCGGCTTTAGCAGTTTGCTTTCAAGGTGGTTTTAAATTAGGAGTTGTGTTCATTGTATAAGGACGGTCGTTTTCTTTGTTTCTTCATGTTTTCTTCGTCTGAAACAAGAGAAAAAACACCATTTCGAATATCTGAAAGAACATCCACATAGGTTATTTTTTAACAACATTGATGGGTCCTGTATTAGATCTTACGACATACAGGATTACATACCTATATAATATAAGAAATAAAAGTTTTCTCAACAGTAAAATAATAAACCAACACAATTAAAATAAATTGAAACGCAAATAAACTTAAATGACTACAACAAACCGGCAATGCAGGCACTTATTTAAACGCAAGCAAATTACGACACATTTAAACCGACTGCCAATAATAGGCTCACGTCTGACCTAATGAAGGGCAACTATCCTTAAAAGTAGTGCCGCCGGCAAAAACAGGCAGGCAAGCACGTTAAGTTGCTTAGACCAGGTATCAAGTAGCTGCTAGACAAATAATTGCTCATCGATTGATCATAGCAGATGTAGAAGAACTAGAAAGAGGAACAGATATACAACACTAAACAATTTCAAAAAGTAATAGTTGGATTATCAGTAGTGGATTAAACGTAGATAAGGAAATCAAAAATAATGCTAGCAGCGTAAACAATTTACACAAAAGTTTTGAAGATGTTTACAAACGTACATGTAGGGCAGAGATAAGGAATGGTGCTAATTTTAGAAAACATGGATTGAATTCACCGCATTGTTGCTCGAAAGTTGTGCTTGATTTGCACGGTCCAATTTTGTTGATGTCAGTTCACGTGTCTCCCCTGCATTTCCAAAGGCGAGGAACTGTCAAGTGAGGAGTTTTAAGAATTTTTGGTAGTAAAATTTGGTGTACCAAAGAAAGTAACATAAATAACGTCTTGGATAATTATTGTATCTTTGGATTTATCAAGAAATGGAGGAGCTAACTCAATATACAAAATTGGATGAGAAGATAGAAGACATACGTTGAGATGATGGCGAAGATTTCATTGTCAGACTAACAAATTTTCTCAACGAATCCAACTGTCATTTTTCCGTTGAGATACCATCGTCTGTTTCTTTAGTTCCCTGTAATGATAGAGGAAATGCGTTAATTGTTTGCAGCTAACTGTACGATTATTACGAGCGAGGTGTATCGGCATGTTAGTTACTCGGAGCTTCTCTTTGTGTTCGCCGCTCATTCAACAGCGTGTCGTTTAATGCCTATTCATTAGATGCTTCAGTAATTGTCTCTTGTTTATGTATCCAATGTTTATCTTAGAAGCTCCCATCTTTTTGTACTGAGTTACGTGCCTTGCGTTGAAATTGTTATGCTAATAATTATTGTACGGATATTTAAATGGATACAGTTGTGAGTTATGTTTGTTTTTGTTACAGTTGTTGTTAGATAGAAGATTATATACTGCGATATATTTATTATTAGGAGATTCATGGACTAGTTTACACAGATTTGTTAATTTTATAGCGGTTATCAAATTATGATAGAAACAAAAACAACATATTTTTAATTTTACCCACATTTTCATAACAGATAATAGAAGAGAACAATAAAGTCTTTAACCCAACTTCATATTTCATGCACTACAACTTTATATTATGTAACTTAAAGGACACGTCCATTAATAATTTTCTAGAAAAAGAGATTCTTTTTTTGCAAATCTGTTTGCATATTCCTTTCAGCGTTGGAGGACAAGTGACGTGGATCGTCCACCGCGACCCCTCCCCATGGGAAATCTTCACAAAAAGGTTCCACTGACAAACAATGGAGACGACCAGTCTGTTTGAATTTAAGAGTACCGTCAGATAGACGCGAAAATATTGCGGTTCATATGCTTGTTTGATTTTAATCTCATTAGTGCTCAGGTCGGCTTAGTAAATATTTTAGGTTAGAGTCACGGATTTTATTTGTAAAGTACCTATTGAATGCTTCGGCTAATATGCGAAGAACAAACAGCACAGAATAAACAAAAAGAATCAACGGGTTTTTCATTACCTATATGAATATTTTACGAAAAATAAAACGATGGTCAGTTAAATCATCGTCATTGGAAACTTTTGCCTGTTGTATTCTGGTTTCAACTACTCGTGTGAATTAAACGGTATTTATTTTGATATCATTGTTCATTTTATTTTATTCAATTAATCTTCAAAAATAGTATTCATTGCGTGTGACTTTCCTGGAACAATTAAAGGAATATTTTGGCGTGGTCGCAATCGAAATAATGTGTAATTATTTCATGTCAATTAGTTTCACCAATGTCATTTTGTATAGTATAATGAAAACAAAAAACGTCGATGCGATCACCGGCGGTCGGTGCGGTCGGTACTACTTCGTCTGAAACATCTTTAACATTTGAATTCGCTGAATTGTCGCCAGTGACTACGTCGTCTGGGTAGATAAGAAATTCCAAATTATACGAAGTTAATACTATTTTGCATTTAAGTTAGCCGAGATAAAAAAATATTTTAGAATACATATTGAGTTTTACTGGAAAGTGTATGTAATCCTTAGTGCGGTTAGAAACGATTCGAGCAACTTTGTAATAAGTGATTTTTAGGGAAACCAGGATTTCAGATACTAGGTAGGTACTAACGTGGAAGCCACTAACGTCAATTTGAAGAGATTGATTTTAAGCAAGTTGAAATGCTATGCTAAGAAATCAGATCAGTTTAAGTACAAGGCGAACTGTTGTTAAAAGATTACGACTGAAAATGCAGAAAAAGAAAGAAACTTGATTAACAATCTGCGTGGAAACTTTATGATTAGATATAACTTTATTCCGTCAACCGTACTCAAAATCATATCTATCCAAGACGAAGAAAATGTTCCACGGAATAAAATGAAGTTCAAAAACGACTGATTCAAAGAAAAAAGAGTTGATATAACTTGTTATAAGATGATCATTGAATCTCGTTGATTCTTCAAATTAAGAGTTTCAATTTAATCACGACAAAACATTAACAACCTGAAAGGGAAAGTAAACAAGAAGACTTAAAAAGTCCGTAACTCAGATTTGTCGCAGGTACGGACTCGAGAGCTGTTGAGTTCGGATAAGAAAGTTCTCAACTAGGCGGATTTTATAAGATTTCAAAATATAACTTCTTCGTGAGTTTGTGAAAATATCAGTTGAAATTATTTGAGTGTGGAATCGGGTTGCGAAAACATAAGAATCCATTAAGAAGTTTCTTTGACGATTTGGACATAATGTTAAAAGACCTCGCCCTTTACTAAATTGCCCTTTAATTTTTTTTAAGGTTACTAGAGTTTATATAGGTACGTACGCAGTGTTCAAACTGTAATAAGCAATGCTACGAGTATATACATCAATAATAAATATCAAAGACTAAAATAATTTCGAATAATGAGCTTCTAATCATACCAGACAACGTCTGTCGGGTAGGTACTTAGGCAATAAAGTCGAAATGTGGTCCGGCGCCAGTGTCCGCGATAGTACCTACCTACCTACCTACCTATATGAAACAAAATATTTCTCCAAATTCAAAATTATTTCAGACTAGCTTTTGCCAGCGGCTTCGCCCGCGTGCATTTCCATTAGGGATAAAATGTATCCTAGTTCTCCAGATTTATTCATGGTATACCCGTGTGCCAAATTTCATCCAAATCCATTCAGCCGTTTTAGCGTAACAAACAAACTCACTGTCGCAATTATTATATATTATATTATAAAGTTAGGATAGGATTAGGATTATTTATACACGTGGATACAGTATATTTTTACCGTAATGTCAAAATCTTATTTTATTAATAAGGGTATTTTGATAATCAAAACGCGCTGACGATGACGGCCCGCTTGGAAAATTGATGTTCATTTTACCTATTCAAAACGCTTGTAAACATTTACCAAAGGCTCCTAATGAAGCAATCATAATTATTTAGTATTAAATTTCGAATTTACATCGATTGTAGAATATTAAAATTTACATAGAATAAACCCTGTGATTTATCATTTGTATGCCAATATTGTGTAATTCAGGAACAAATGGACATTCCGAACGAATGCTTCTAATTTGTTGCTTTATTGTTTAGTTATCATTATTATAATAATCAAGCTGGCATACAGTGAGTGTGAAAAACTGGATCTTTAATATTTTTCATGTTATTACATTTTTAGTTTTATTTGTAGCGTTTGCCATCTCCTATGTTATTGGCTCGATTTGGATTCTGATTATTATTTCTAAAAGCTTATGAGTTAGTCTATCGGATTAACTATGAAACAAAAACGAAGGTGAAGACATGTTTAAAAAAAAAAAAAACAGTATTTATTTAAAAAAACAGAAGTGTAAGTCCATAAAATCATAAAGGGATATTGAAAAAAATTAAATATATAAGAATAATGAAAAATATAATTAAGGATGTACCCTTTTAAAGTTAATTTTCGGTCATTTGTCATGAATATTCAGAAAAATATGGGCGGGCACATGCCCATGGACGACATTGTGTATTAAAATATGGACACAAAGATAAAACTTATAATAAAACAATATGGGTCAAAAGGCTCATCGTCAGCACACAGCGGAGTAACGGAAACTAAAAAAAAATCTCTAAACTTTAAAAATCGAAAACAAATGTACATTTGTTTTCGACAACAACATGCATCACAATGTGTAAAACGTAGACGAGACTAGTCTGGCAAATAACACAGCTCACCGATTCGACTAGCAAGGATAGTGATTAAGGTAATTTCGCCCAACGACTGCTCGTTGTACGGATTGTGAAGAACGTGATTTCAAGTAGTGCATTGGCAGTTGGCATTAATTGTAACCACTGACTCCGTTAGATATCTGTGTTACATGTTTTAATGTTAGGTTAGAAAGAAAGGTAGGTTGGATTTTTCATGAACTGAACTAAACAAGAATTCTATCATATTTTTTACTTCTCATTTACACAAAGTTAAAATAGCGATGCTATACAAACGACTGTATTATTAAGAAAAAACTATCAATCCAAAGATGTAAACAACAAAAGTTTAGTGATGTGGTTGTATGAATTTAAGTTCAAGAGTAATCGATGTTTCAATTATAATTATTTTATTTTCGCGCATAGAGTAGATTAAATAATTTGAATTTTTAAATTATTATATATATTATATTTTTCAATAAATTGACTCCAAAACTTTATTCATAGATAACTTTATAAAAAAACGTAAAAAAAATAATAAGAAAATTGCAAAATTTCTACGCCAAACGCTTCTTCTCCGCCCTTCTATTATACCTACCCTATTTTTCCAGCCGCTAATTCATTATAGTCATCCGATACACACCTATGACATTATTATTTTTACTATAAATGTGTACTCTTTGTACATATTGTCGATAATTATTATGTCACATTAAATAAATCAATGCCAAAAATAAAATTCGACGAGACAAAAATTCTGTCAGTCGTTTGACGTTTTGTATAAATTACATAATTAATTAAAATCGTCCCAGATTTTCGCTATTATTGATGAACTATTAACTATATAGTATGTTTTTTATAGTTTTCTGGTGATCCACAGAATGAAAAAGTTATTGTAATAATATGTTAGGAGCGTTATTAAAACAGCGAAGCGCCAGATATCGTGTTCTATTCCTAGGCTAGTTCAATGTTATTGATTTTGGTTCCAGCGTACCTCTTCGGGTCGCTATTATAACCCTTGCAAAAAAACAAAAACTCGATTGCAAACACAACTAATACGTTCAAAATAAGCTCACTTTTCAAGCAGTCTGGTAAAAAGAAGTAAGAAATGTAGACACAGTGCGTAAGTGCCTTTTCTTACGTCCTGGTTGCCGGGTAGTCAGTACCGGGTACCCGGCGGCTAAATGTAACTATTTACATAAATCATAGTTCTACAAATAACTCTTAATGAACCTACAGATTCGTCTCATAAAACAGCTCACAACTCCTTTAAATTCCCCTCATCAAAAATTCAATTAGCCAGTACGAAATTTAATATAAATTGATTACAGTAAATATAGAACAATGAGAGTTCGTTTGCCCCTGTAAATCCAGTTTCTAAATAAATGGCAATCAGTGTGTTTGTTGAACATTTCATTATAAATAGATTGACGAGTATCTATGTTTAAATAAAATCACAAAGGATTTCGTAGACCGGAAAATTCGGATGTGTAGTTTTACATGCGGGCGGGGACAAACATACATGTTGTATAACGTTAATTGTAGACTTAGGAAACTCAATCGGAATTGTAGTTAAACACAGTTTCAAGTCATGTTGGATACTGGTTGAAGGGGGCGTTAGTAGTAAGCAAATAAATGTTCTATTCGCTTGTAGGTTGTAGCAAGGTATTGGTTTAGGTATCGGGTTGTAAAGGGTTTGTGTTGACACGCATTTTTTTCTTTTGTTTCTATTGGCCGTGATAATAAAGCTTTAAAAAGGTATTTTTTCTACCTTGAGTAATTATATTATTAACAGTGTGATACTAGGTTTGTTTTGTAGTTTGCTACTTGTTCTTGCTAAGCCACGCGATAGATTTTGATGGTTTTGACGGAGATAAATCGGTAGGGATTAACGGCCTTATCCCACAAGATGATTGTTTAACGTATTAGCTGCGTATGCATAGCGAGTATGCCGCGTGTGCGCACCGTGTTGGCCTTCTTTGCATAACGAGAACGATTGACGTGAGTTTACAAGAGAGAGTGATATAAGCGAGTGAGCAATATTGTTAAAACGCGGAGAACACGTCGCGTAGACGTAGCTGGCTCGCTTTGCACTCGCGGAGAGCACGTTCACAAATCGGTTCGCGGGAAACACGCATGCAGTCGTTCGATTTTGTAAAAATATCACCGTGATACTTAGGTGAAGTGAGTGTGAAGTGAACTGTCAATCTAGCATCCTGCCGGTCGATTCTGTGGCAGTGACAGCTCACTTCACGCTCACTTCACCTAAGCTTCACGTTAATATTTTTACAGAATCGACCGACAGTTCGTCAGTGTGATAACGCTCTAAGGTTTCATTTGTCTTCTATACATATTATTATAAATTAAAGTCGCTTTTCTTGTCTGGTGGTGTGACCGCGTTGTTTTATATATAAGAACACAGAAACTGCGCAACTGATTTTGATGCGATTTTCACCATCATTTTGAAAATTTAGAAGTAAGTATTATATATTATTATTAAACTTATTTAAAATAGAGAAATCTCGACGATTTGTCAAGTCGTAAAATACCTTACAAAACAAGGGCGGGTCGCTAAAGTAATATTTTCCCCAATATCTCCTAGATACTTTTATTTTGTTAACATAAAGTTTCTTATTAAAAAAAAGCAAGACAAGTTTGACATTAAACTTCACTTGATATAAAATAAGTCATTAAACATTTCTGTCCAAAAACATTAAAATTCTAAAATTAAACAGCTCCCATCAAGGAAGTCGTAACGCGAAATAGAAAATTCGTTGCCGTCTGCTATAGTTATTTCTAAAGGCTATAAAACAAGTCCATCGTTCGTAGGGGGCATAATAAACAAACACGGAGAGATACGGGTGGTCGGATACAAAACATTGTGCGTGCGATTTGTTGACACATCCCCGTACCGCAGCCCTGCCGGTCATTACATATGGTGTATAACTTGGTACAGGTGAATGGACAAATATTGGACAGATATGAATGGAAGAGGGAGAAAGTGCATTGATACTGTCCCCTCGTTTGAGTCAAAGATGTCACGGTTTACTGAAGTGGAGGACTTGACGCAATTTTGAGATTGCCCCTGCTGCGTCTCAAGGGAGATAGAGAAAGTATTTAAATATTAAATAGTGTCGTCTGTAGAAGAGAGTAGGTTATAGTTATGTGGCCTTATGTCGCTAAAAAGAGACAGTAGTTACAGAATGTTGAGTTAAAGTTAATAGACCCAGAAATTACAGAGCTTCGACTCTAATAGTAAATACATAATCAGTCGCTTACTGTTATATAAAACAAAGAGACCGATATGATATTATATTGTTGAACTTTGAGTTATATACGTATAGACACACATATCCACTTAAAGGACATCACATAATTCGCTCATTATGTTAAACGACGCATGATTGATTTACAACGTGCCGACAGCTCGCATTCAACATGACATCTGACGTCACATATCAAACAATTCATTACCCGTTTGTATTCTCCCTTGCGAATGAATGTAAACACGCGTAAATAGCGTGTCGTGCGTACGTCGTAAAAGGTGCTTGCGTAAAATAGGTTACCCAATGCTTGTGGGCGATGAGTTTGCAACTTGTCAGTACACGCTCTTCGTTTTAAAGTGCCGCTCTCCCTGACATCCAAATAATTATTAACCCTTGTAAGGAAAGCTTTAGCGGTACAAGTTATTGATAATTAGGGTCACACGAGAATAAGGTTTGGGTGTTTATTACGCGTAAAAGGTCGAGAAACAAGGATGAGAGACCTTAAGGAAAAATTCCTCACATGTTTCGCATGATGGCGGCCCTGTAATTATGTTTATTATGGTACTAGCGACATGTCCCTGCTTTGACTTGACAAAACATTAAGATTTCTTCATTTTGTCTTAGTTAATTATAATCATGTATTATACATGTAACCCCGGAATAAATTCTCTAAATGCTGTTGCAAGTCACTTCAAAATCCGTTGCGATGCTTAGAAGAACAATGCAATCACACAGATACACGACAGGTGACTTCAATTTATAATTTGTATAGATTACGTGTGTGAGAAAAAAAAAACCGACCTGAAATTACTGTACTTGGTAGTATCATTATTAATAAATAATTATGTTTGCTAATTTTCTCTCGCTACAAAAAAAAATGATAATTATCTCGCGATACGAAGGGGAGCGGTAGAAAAGATAAAAATGATTTTTTAATGAAGCGCGCTGCGGCGTTAAAATTTCCATTTTGATCAAGAAATTATATAAAAACACAACACGGAGTTATCAGAGTATTTGTATGTTTTTTTTATTTTCCACACGTACTCGTGTTTCGAAGTTTGAGGTTAAAAGGGTTTTTAGGATGCGTGCAAACGACAAGTTCGCTGACTTTTGTGATTGTGGGGAAACGCAGTGCATTTCAAACAGCATGTAGCGTGACAATTTAGCCGAGGATCAGATTGCATGCGGTTATCGCTACTTTGTGTAGTCCAGTTTAACAGGCTGCTTGCAAACGAAGCATTTGCATCTACAGCACTGTACGCGATGAGAGATTATCATGCAATACAACAGGGAATCGGCGTGTAAGCTTCCAGCGTAACCAAACACAAACTGAATGGCTGCTAAGCTCTAGTTTATGGTCGAAGTCCAGTTTTTGTGATTCGTTTAATTAATATTTTTTTGTGCTCCCCATTTGTGACCCCAATGATACCTTCAAATCAATAGACAACAAAAGGAAACGATCCAAGAGCTGTACAATAAAATCGAACCCTCCGGACTCCCCTAGGAAAAAGTCCATTAACGGATACTCTGATTCATTCTGATTCTGTGTCTAATTGGTGCTTTCTTTTATAAAACACTTTCTTTTTTGGAAAAATATGGGAAACGCAGTCCATTAAAAATGGGCTGTTACGGGAAATTATAAAATAAACATTTTAATTTTTATGTGTAAAGAAATTATGATGCTCTGTACTCTGGGGTATTACGAGGGTCGTAATTTAGAATTTTATAAATGTTATACTAACAAACGTTTTAATGCGCTATTAATTTTTAAACGTACTGTTTTGGGGCTACATACGTAAATTAAATTGGGCTTACAGGGATGTTTTTTATCGAACAGGTCAGCGAAATATGTATTGCGAAGATTTGAGTTTACCCAAATCAGGTGGCTTTAGTGAATTTATTTTTGTTGGAATAAAAGCATTCAAACCTTTTTTTTGGACATTATTTTCCTTTATGTTTCAAAATACGCAAAATGATTAAATTCTTAAAAAGAACTGACTACAAAACCCCTTTTTAAAGGGCACTGCCCTTCGAGCCGAACTTAAGCAAAGTCATTTTCAATTAGTCTGATTGGCTTCAAGACTAGGTTTAATGAAAACCTGAAGATTTGATTAATTTTATTTGAATATTTCATTTTATAATCACTAATCCAAGATATTGCATTATCGAGATACTCGAGAATCGAGATTAATTCTGAAATACAAACTAAAATCTTAATTCACGCGAGCTTCATACGCACTTCACTTGTTTTAATAATTTATTCCATTAATTTAATGTAACCTTTTTACTTTTCATCCCCCAAAGTTAACATAATATTGTTGCCCAGTAATATCGCGTGAACAAACATTGTTAATAGGCTGGTGATGTAAAAATATTTACTTTGTACTCATGATACGGAAATTAGGCTCAATATAATTTTACCCCATATTTTAAAGCAAGATAAAGTAATCACGCAATCCTTTGGGAGCTAGCTAAATAAAAAATCTGAAAGCTTTTAAATGGAATTAGTATTTTATAAACATAGGAAGAGAAATATTTGCACGAAAACATCGCTGCTTGGAAAACATAAATTGGAATTTTATTTTAGCTGAAAACGAATGGGTACACACGGTTGTTAAGAATGTTAATCATTCATTAGACAAATAAGTGATCCAAATTGTTTATGTTTGGATGATATCTTTATCGATATCATGCATGAAACTTCGATCTATGCCAATTCTCTCCTTTGCACCCCTCTTACAATCAGTCCAAATCGATAAATCAAGGTTAACATACAAAGCGGATGAAAATTTAATATTTTCCCACCAGCCAATAAATACTGAGATAAAGTCACATTTACACCAAGTTAAAGCTCCATGATTGGTCCATGACAATGATTACTGCTCAGTAATCTGAAGCGAACGCATCGGATTTCGTATCACGTCGTGTTGATTGTCGAACGACAAACCGGGGCCCGGCGGCGTTCCAATTACTAGCGACATAGAAACCCTACCACCAATACGCCATACATAGATTAAATTAATTATTGATTGCAGATAGTTGCAGGTATTGCATTTTTATTAGGACTGTTGATACTGTAAAAATGAATAGGTTTGTAGATGTAAGAAACACCTAAAGCAAACAGTCGAGAATTAGAGATACCGCAATGTAAAAAGATAATAAAGGACTCTGAGCCAGCTGTTTACTTCCCAATATAATCATTTCAACAATTCACAATCCTTTAGTTGAATACCCGCTGGTTTATGTTTTCATTTTCAACGTTGTTTACATAATCTCACATAAAAAAAACAACCCGGGAAGCTCGCACGTCCCGACCCTATAAAATTACAAGCGTCGATTCTTTTCCTGTCATTGATCTATGACATTTCCCGCAAAACCCCCGTCTGTCACTTATCAGGACTCACGGGCTAATACCAAGCGAAGGGCGCCGCCCAATCTGCCTTGCCGCTTATCTCAATTTAATGGCTTCCGTATTAATACCGCCTTTGTCTAATTTGAGGATACTTCGCCTTGGCCATTGTTTAATCGACCGGTAAAAATTTATGCCTTTCGGTATCAACATTATCTTTCCATGCTAGGTTTTGTTCTGTCAAATGTTTTGTGTTTACGAGGCCATATATGTGAAACATGCTCGTATATTTCTGTTGAAGAGCTTTGTTGAAAATGTTTCGTGTACTCAATAATAATATTTTGTTTCAAAGTTATAACACTTCTTGTTTCGGGTAATTTGTAAAAGTGAAGTTATATTAGAATCTTTGAAGAACGGAGCTTAAGAATACAGAATATAATACGTCAACGTTGTTGAATGGTAAAGGTATATTTTTAGGTTGGATAACGTACACAACAACTTCTCATTTAAAAAGTTAATAAATAATCAGAAGCACTCGAGTCGGGGTGGCTCATTTGAAACGATATCACGTTTACCCTCAAATCAAAAGAACGGTATAATCCCAACCGTTTCCGCCACTGCCCCGGCTGCGACAGAAAAATTGTGAGTCAAAGCCATTGTTTCCAATATCGACGAAGGGAGGAAAACTTTTATTGGGCACAAAGTGGGTATTATTCACGGGTCGAACGCAATCAACCACGGACGGTGAAAGGAAGGATGCCGGACGCGACGCCTCTGAATGCAAAGATATTTTTTGCCAAATGCGGGTCATTTTCAAAGGGTTCTTATGAGGGAAAAATCGACAGACCCTTTTCGATTACCGGAGTCATGGATCAAAAACCGAGCCGCAATTAAGAGAGATTATTTCTTTTTCTATATACAACGGCTTCCTTTGTGTCTCGTCCTTTTTGTGAGCATCATTTAAAGGTCCGCAATTTTGTGGAAACTATTTTCATGAACGTTACTTGGTACTTTTCCCGCGGGCCGTAATAAAAAAGGAAAATAATTTGCCTCAAAGAAAAGAAAATGTTAGAATTTTCCAATAAATATAATTTGTAAATTCTCGGGAACTCATGTTGGGTTTGAAACGGTTAATCAAAAGGCTTTAAAACGAGGAGTCTGGCGAATTTTCTCTCAAATAACGGGTTCCACGAAATCTATGATGAGGTATTTTGTTAAACAAGTGTTCAAACAAAATGTTTAATAATGTCTGTGTTAGAAAATTTGCTATTTTAAGTCAATTAGGTAGGTCCTCTGTTGGCGGCTCGAAACAATTTCGATACAGTGTGAGCAACGTTTGTAAGCAGGACACAACAAGAGAAATTCCCATAATATTTTCCAAAGACCACATGGACAAAGGCGTCTATCCAAAACGGTCGCATAACTCCTTATAACGATCGCCTACTATTCTGGAGCCATACCGCTTATTGCTTGCTGAGCCAATATTTTCAAGCCTCGGGACCGCAACGCGTTTAGAATCTAAATGATTTTCCGAGTTAGCCAATTTCGAAATAACCCAAAATATTGAATTTTTTCTATAACTTTGTCTATTGGTTGAGGAGATTTTTAATGATTCTTGGAAGTTGTCTGTTATTATATCTTATATAGCTTAACAGGGTCATATTAATGTTGAGTATGTGATAGAATTTATAAAGAAAAAATACGGTATTTTCATTTACGAGTTATAGCATAATAAATAATGTTCAAAATAGTGAATTAAGTCTAATAGCAGATATGCTTTACAACAATTTAAATAATGACCATAACGCGATGAAAAACAAACTGGCTTGTGGTTTACACAAGCCATTCATACGTTATAGCCACATTTGTAAATTCTGTCACAGTAACAAGTAAATACGACGGTGTTCCGAATCGACAAATAATACCATTTTATGTCTTAACATATCTGCAACGTGTACAAGGTGTATCTGTCGGGTCCATTGCACTTTATCGGTTTGCTTTCAAAACATTACCTATGTGTTCTAAACAAACATAGGGGGTAGGTGCAACGAACTGACCAAGAGCATCGCGTTTAGTTTATTTTTCTTCTAGCATATGGTTTTAGGATATGCCGTAAAATAAGTAATGGTTTACGGATATTTTCATATTACTTAGATACCTACATTTAATATTGGGAAAGTATATATATCGACATCAAATTGTATGTAGTAGAGACTGATCGAATGAAGCTTTTCTATCATAAACTAAGTCAAGAATAGTATTATCGCTTTAAAGATTAGCTACTGGAAAAAGAAAACTCTCTCGAATCGTAACAAATCAGATATACTTACGGACTACATAAAACCAAAACCATAAAGCCTGAGTCTACCTGAGTTCGCCTAATACCAATAAGATTAGGTATTGATGTTACGCAAAATTTCCTACCTTTACTTTACCTTTTTACTTAATTTTATTCAGTTGGGCTTTATACGAATGTTGTTGCCGAATGAAATATCAAGAAATTGCATGATTTATTACGTCGGACCACTTAGTTTGGGTTTACTAAAAATATTCTGTGCTTACACTCACGCCCGCCTTTGACTTGACTCTGCCTCGGATTCTATATTTTGCTTTCTGATCTCCGAGAGCCGGCATTTTCATGCGGAAAAAATCCACGAACCAATTCAAATCTTACCACATGAATCACAAGATCTATTTTGGTATCGCGGTCATCCACTTTAGTTACTTTTTGCAACACTAATTCGTGGTAGCTTCTGAATTTTTATGGAGTTTTAACTTTAAGTTGTTCGTATTGTAAAACATGTTTTGTGGAATAAAGAATAGGGTTGAGTTTGATGTACGTTTTTTTGGATGTTGCTAGGTTTCTTTCCGTATAGCAGTCGCTTTCAGCCAAAGGGGGTCCCCAGAGGCATGATCCCGAACTTCTCATTTATCATGCTTGTCACGTGTTGACCATCCCTCGTGTACGCTGTACCGTATAAGTACATAAGTATGTACATAAATCTATACTACTCTTGAGCCACGATGTTTTGACGCCTTTTGGTTCGTTATTATCAATGTTTAGTCTATTTCAGGCCTATACATTCAGCTATATGATTCCTAGAACAAAATATTGTGTCAATGAACTGCTGAACTGTTTTATACTTATTGGAACCCAATGAATTTGTAAATGTTTTGATTAAAAACGAATTTCTAAAGCTAGTTTATTGAGTTGATGAAAAGGGTGGATATTGAATTTCCATTTTCCGTTGCTTCGAGATCGCGCTAGTGTTACAAATTAGTTTTAAATTCTCGTCGAAATTGAGTATCTACTTACGTACTGATTTAGTTTAGTTCTTTTCAACTATTCATATTTCACTGAAGTTAATGTTTTATAGTCTCTTTCGATACATTATAATTTTCACTGGACTGCTTTTTATTGATTGCTTTTAATTTGAACAAAAAGTCCGACATTTTTGGCTCTCTCCTTTTTTCCATATCATATAATCAAATGTGGAATCACTGACGTTTTCAATCGCAATTTCAAATCTGAATGCAGGCGTGTATTCACTTAATAACAGGCTATTCAGCAAAACGTAAATACAGATCGGAGCCAATAGCTGATGGGTACAATCTAATATGGAGTTCCGTAGTTGGCAAGTTAAAACAAACATTGTCGGTAATGGAGAACCCGAATGATTAATGCATCTCGCAAGAATTCCAGTAGATGGCGCTGATATTTATGTATCTGTTGCCGGCCAAATCCGATTTTCGGATAAGCTAGTTTATTCTAGCTACTCGTAGTTCGTCCAAACTGGATAAACTAGTTTCGCCTTTGTTAATGCGATTTGTCCTGATATGTAAACTTTCCTATCTGTTACGGATTTGTCCCGTAACTCGGGTAAAATAATCACGCCTACTATTTCCATTTTTTATCTAGCTTGACTAAAAAAGTTTTCATGCAGGATAATAACGACTGTATTATTCCTCCTTAGTTACTTTGAGTTTTATAATGAGGCACCTCTTTTAACCGACTTCGTTTTATTAACAGCCACATTCATTTCTCCTTAAAAAAAAAAAAAGAAGAAAGATTTCCTATCCTAGGTAAACCTTAATAATATTATAGATAGCTGATCTACCATCCACCTAACCTTCATAGCAATATTTAGCTACTAAATTACATTGATGTAAAATGGATTTTCATTATTTTTCTTTAAAAATAATGAAAATATATTTATTTAGCACAGACTACGGGCCAGTTTCTCGAACGAAAATGATTGTGACAAATTGTCAAGCGCGCGTAAAGAGCTGCGATTGGCTGTTGAAAAATCATTCAACCAATCACAATAGTTTACGGCGCGCTTGACACAACATAATACTCTGATTTTAAATGAAATGGTTGATCCTAACTCCTGAGGCGTTCCGCGTTAAAATTAGTTTCATCCAAGATTAACCGAAATTATGTGTTGCCAGTAACATACAGATATCGATTGCGCTAGCGCTCAAACTTCGACGGATGTCGCTGGCACACTCATACGTTAAGATTATGATTTATAACTGTAGCCATGAACTTGCATAAATTAGTGTTTCTAGCTTGTCATCAAATGAAATAGTGGGTCTCAGGGTGGTATGAGGTTCTTGCCAAAGATTTGCGATAAATATGTGTGGTGAAGAACGTTTGAACATATTTGATTTTACCATGAATCTCTTCCTATGTTTAAGGTTTTTTTCTTGGCATTTTTTAAATGTTATCATTTAAAATCGAATGAAAACCAGATATATTTTTTTCTTTTATAAACTCGTATTGTCCCACTGCTGGGACACACCTCTTCTCTATGGGAGGGAGTGAGCGGTAATCCACCACCCGGTCCCAGTGCGGGTTGGCAGATGTCACATGCCTTCGAATGTTTGGTTCTAGGACATGCCGGTTTCCTCACGATGTTTTCCTTCACAGTTTTGTAGCCGCCAAGGAATCTTTGTTAATTGACGAATAATTTAAAATCAGTGACACTCAGAAATGTCGCAGTTTTCCATCTTGTACAACTAAAATGTTGGTCAGTAAACAGAACTGTCCAAAAACAATCGTATTTTACTTAGTCTTTTCAAAAAAAAGAAAGGATTTCCACAAGGTACAGCCACGAACAAAAGTTTTATAACAATAACTTGGCATTATTAAAGGTTCCCCATTTTTTTTTACTTTTGATCTTCAAAGTATTTAACATTCATTAAAGATTTTTCCGGTCGTTTTCTGAAGAAAAAAAAAATACAAGACACAAAGCGAGAAATGACAGCCAAAGGAACCACAATAGCGAAACGAAACCGAATTAAGGATTCCACAACGAATATCTTCTTGTGAAAAAGGAGGCTGAAATTACGGTGAGCTGTGATTTGAATTTATTACCCTAAGGCTAATTTTATTTCGGCGGGATCCGGAATATGGCTGGGAAAGCATCTTGCCTATTACCAAGACAATATTGAGAACGATGCCCGAGCTCTACTGAATCTTTGTACAATCAAAAACAGAATAATTTGTTTGTTTAACTAGGGGAACAAGGGAAGATCTTTTACTCTTTTTGGTGTTCGCGTGGAAGGAATGTTAACATTATTGTGTTTTTTTGACTAAGAATTTGTTTAAGCTTTCTTTGAGTAATGATAAATTGTCTTGGATAAAAATGTAGAGGAACTGAAACAGATGTTTCTTTTATTTGTTTCTTCTATTTCTTCACAAATCTATTTTCTATAGTTCTGAACTTTAATGGATCTGTACATTACTATGAAAAAACATTATCTTAATTAATACACTTGAAATTTGAAATGTCCCCCTCGTTATTAATTAAACAATTGAAATAAACGGAACAGAAAACGCTAAAGGATATGTTCGTCCTTTCATTGAACTTGAACATAAAATTACATAAAGGAACAGGTTCTAAAAGCGGAACTGCTACCTTTTGTGGATCCGACTGTACAGCAGGAACTTACATCCGCAGGTAAATGCGCCCTCTTAATAATAAAAAAGCGGGGAAAGGGAAAACTCGGGGAAAAGGACCACTGTTTATCGAGAAACAAAGCCAAGTGGGGCATACAATATGCATAATGATTGTACTAAATTAGGACAAGAACGGTCCTTTTTACGCCGACTCAAATTGCTTATTGTACCCCGTTTTCTTATAACGTTGTTCCAAATGGTACCTGTTGTGTCATATTTTATGATTTACCGCTTACGTTTATAAGAAACCAATTTGAAATATCATATTTCATTGCTTTTAAAGTGTTCATAAATATCCCGAGTTTGCAAAAATATCGATATTCGATGTCTTTTCGGATCAGCCGTCTCATATTCGTAACTCTAGACGTCTAGGTTGCTGACTACGATATTTTTGTTGCCATATTATTTTGACTTGTCATCGTAACTGATTCAAACGTTAAGCACCTGAATATTTTAAGCTACTTCTATATTTTATTGCTTTTTTATTGAGTTGGTAAGTTTCAAACTTATATTTTGTTAACAATAAAATTATTTAAGTGTAATATTAGAGTAGGTACTTTATGGATATCAATACGAAGGTAGTTTTGTATTACTACTAACTGATGGTATTGTTTTGTCCTCCACCTATTTTTAGGCAGACCACGAGGGAATACTTATTTTCTGATAACCTGTAGTAATTTACTTATTTTGTTCCACATAAAATCTGATAGGCTATATACTAAGCACTAAAATATGAGTCACTGAATGTGTATCGGAGCACTCCACAGGAATAAGGCTCGCAACACACTATGTTTTGACAGCCGAAGTAAAATTTACGATCGCTCACCGGCCGCGATAAAACCGCCTTTGTCACAAGCCAACTCGGTAACACTCCCGTTTTACGAGCAAATAAATTTCAAACACTATTATGATTCAAATCGAGATCGGACCCACAAAATACAAACACCCCTTTTTATCGGTCGCTCATTGAACATATTCACAAAATATTTTTACAAAACATATCTCAGATTAAAAAGGAAAAAAACGGATTCAAAACGATAACGATGTCCGACTCTTTATGTGTTTTATTTTGTCACGTTTATACCCAACACTCGTGATTAATAAATTATATCAAACTGTTATGATTTTCCTTTCACACCGGATTACTAAGATTCATAGTTATAAGCTTTTATTTTTATGATGTTCTATTAAAGTATTTTAATATTTTATGTAACATCTGCTGTAATTATTCAACATTGTGACGGGTCGGCGTGAAAAAGCATTTATATTTAAATGTGGCCCTTCACTATTTTATGTTACCCATTTTATTTATTACACGAACAACATTTCCAATCTAGCCACATAGGCAATTTTGGCGAAAATGTTAGATTTATTTTTACAAAGTAATGTAGCACACACTAAATCTTGTTTCCGACGGTAAAAAAAATATCTACAACAAAGTTATACTAGATTTCCGATCTAGGCCATTGCACGTCAACGAGGCTTACGTAAGACGTTTCCATTGTACCCACGCCTGCTCTGTATATTGTGTGTTGCATAGAGAGATAAAGTAAACATCACCCCTATGCTATAGGCTGGCTTGAGTAGAGGCTAAAGTGTCTAGTCTGCGAAAGACCAGGGCACTCAAGGAAGACAGGTGAGAGCTTGGATCAAAGGGCTCCATTGACCCGTTTGCGGTCGGCCTGTTAGTATTCATGGCGCCTACCATTGGTACCTACTTAGAGGCTTTGTGGAATGTTGTTTATGGAAAATATTGCAAGCTTAGGGGCTCATGGGCGGCTTTATAACTCTGTCCCCAGGTTATTCACTAACCACACGAAAATCAAATAAAAAACCACAGTCATAGGATACCTACATAATTTTTTAGGATCAAAAAGTAAGATAAATATTTAGTACATTCTTGGCTTATTTTAAGTCACTAGTTTCTACCCGTGACTTCGTCCGCGTGAAATTTTGCCCCCAACCCACTGCGTCACATGCTATCGCCCAACTTTCGCTTAGCGTTCTTTCAGACTTTTTTTTATTTTTGCTTGGCTTTTGAGGGTTATAGCGTGATGTTACATAGCCTATAACCTCCCTCAAGAATTGGGTTATCCAGTGCTAAAATATTTTTTCTAATCCGACTGATAGTTCTGGAGATTACCCCTTACATACAAAATTACAAACAAACAAACAAATTTATAATACATAGTTTAAATTATAGTAATAAAGTATAGTATACATTAGAGATGCAGCGAATGTTCGGCCGAATATTCGTATTCGGTACATTCGCCATATTTTTTTATGTTCGTATTCGGCCGAATATTCGGTTAATTTGCCGAATATTTACCGAATATTTAAATTATTATTAATACTAAAAAAAGAACATTTTATTGAACAGTAAGTTAACTAATTACTAAATAAGTGTGTTTTTTTTCCGAAAGTTACTACTTTTTGTACCAATTATTTATTGACAAAATAAAAAAGATTAACTTTTAACAATCAATTTAAATTAAATTTTAATCAAATAAACTTCTGCTTTTTTAACAAATGATAAATTAAACTAAATTAAATTTCTATGAAATTAACAATTTTAAGAAGACTGCCTTGTAACAACTCTACCAGAAAATATTTTTTTTTGAATATAATATAATAACTACTATCTTTAGGAACCAACACAAGTATTAAAATATGTATATAATCAAATTAAGTTCTTTTTTTAAATAAATATCTATGTATGCTAAATAAAATTTAAGAAATCAACATAAAAAAAACCTTAAATAAGAAATATTAATTTGCAACACAAAAACTAGGAATTGTCATAACAATTTGCAGTTTTAATCTTATTAAGTTTTTTTTAATATATAAGTCAAATAAAATTCTTCAACCGAACTATTCGGCCGAACATTCGTATTCGGTTGTACCTACATTCGGCGCATCTCTAGTATACATAGTATAGATGAAAAATCTTAATCTTTTTGTTCTAAGTTGTTTTTCTTAAGACACATTTTAATTTTTTCAAATATATAAGTGTTCGTTTATTTTGATTTTTGACCAATACAATCCATAAAGCTCTTGGAAAAAACCCCTTGAGCGGCACTAGTAGTTTCATTGTAAAATAAAATATTTGTCACTTCGTCTTCTTTGAAAACATGAATATTAAATAGTCTTTCTCGCAAGCCTCATGGTAGGGGATACGAATAGAAGTTTTAACACAACAAACTGGGTTAGCTAAAGATGTTTGATGCTAACACCGACCTCCCGTAAAGGGACATCGGTAAACGCTGATACGGGGCTTTACTTTATAATGCTTGCTAATGCCTGTCATGATTTAGTATGTTTCACGGTAATGGGGTTGGATGAATATGGATGAAATTAAGTAGATGCCCACGAAAATTTCGGTGAATTTATTGTTTACGCTTGAGAGAATTAGGAAAATTAATGTTTTTTTCGAGATAGACTTAAACCAAGAAGTCTGATTAAACTCTAGTAAATGATTAATAAGACGAATGATAGAATTATAAAACAGAATCGATCAATGATTCTTTACAAAGAATAAAGCAATCAATAGGATTAAACTTTGAATTATGATAACGATGTTGTAAAGGCACAAGTCAGCATTGAGAATAATTTTTGTAAGAAGTCAGATATTGATGAAAACGATTCGAATTTGATCGTTCCAATTTATGGGGTCTTAATCTAGAAGATTGCAACGATAAACATAAACTGGTAGATCTAAAGCCACCAGTAGATGCAGTTAAACTTGTAATAGTTTGTAGTCTCACTAAACTACAGCAAATCGAACTGCAATTCAAACATAAGGCACACAAATAATATTAGGACTCGCTTAAATTCTATCTAAAATGGTATCACCAGTAAGTATTGGATAGACCCCTATAAATTCAAGTCCAAGTGGGCAAGGGAATATCGTCACCGAAACGCAATTTCGTATTGGAGAAGCAGTATAATAAAGTAAGTAAGGAAGTACAACTGGTGAATGTTTGGGTCTCGACTTAATTTGGACGTCGACTTATCGCGAAACCGCTGTAATCACCAATCCTATTAAAATTTCCATAGCAAGTTTGCTGTTCGTAGACGTTCGCAATACGAAACGGAAACGATTGTTTTTTTAAAATATTCTTAGTATTTTATTAGTCACCCACGTGATAGCTTATGATAAATTGGTGTTTAGTTTCTCCTTTAAGGGTAAACATAGGTTACAGATACACAGGTGTGTGAGATGTTACATTTTCGTTAGTTCTCTATGCTTTCCTTATTAGGCGTACAAATGTTAGTATAGTCAGTTATTTCATTATTCATTTCACAATATCAAATAAAAACTATAGAAAGAGCTGGAGTGTTGGATAAATTAGTATAATATTCCCCTGACAATTATTTAAATTTCAAATAAAAACTACAATGTCAAATGTGCAAGTCCCCATTTAAAGTTCTATGCTGGTGTTTAATAAATAAAATAGGTAACAATATTCTCACCGTCAGACATATTACTATTTGGATCTCCTATTTAAGAATTCGACTAAATGCAAGTGCTGTGCACTGTAGGAAGACTAGTATATTCAAAGCTTTTAGAAAATACATTTATTAAAAAAATTACGCAGATTGTACAAAATAAATTAATTTAATTTAGGTAATCATTCTCGATATAAAATTAATAGAAAATATAAAAGTAATATATATATATATATATTTATCATTCAGAGTTTTCATTAGGAGCACTTTTTATTCAAATATGATTTTAATTGCTACTTGTATCATCTAAAACCAATACATATACTACACACATTATCTACACATCGTATGGGACATTCTCAATAATGTTAAAATTTTATTATCTGATTTAGAAATTTTATTGCTCAAATCGACGCGGTGCGCGCGCGTCGACCGGTGGGCGTCCATGTTGGTCTTAACATTTGACGCATGAAACATGTCACTGCTTGTACCTAGTCACCATGGTGACAAAAACACGTATATATACGATTTAAAGGGACAATTAATCAAGCTCTTTACTGTTCAAGTTCCAAAAGTTGTAGGAAAGCATGGTAGTTGTGGTTTGTGACGAAAGTCGATACGAACACATTGTTGGGATTTGCTTTATGTTTGATAACAGTTACGTAAGAGCAAGTTTGGGGCTTTCTAAACATTGTTTTACGTTTTGTAATACTACCAATATGTGTGAGGTAAACTTCACAAGTTTGGTTACTCTACAGTTTTATCAATATGAGCATAATCCTAACTTAACATAGAAAATATCTATTTAATGTTGGCGTAAATTCACCAGTAAAAATATTTTTAACGACCGGATATTTCTAGGGATTCAACTCTAAATGAAACGTCGCGAGTCTAAAAATATTAGTTCTGCAGTAGACATGCAAGCAAATAATTACTTGACAATTGGTTGACAATGAAATAGGAAAAAAAAGTCATAGTTTTTCAAAGCTATTTAAAACAAACGAGGCAGGTAATTGAATGAAAATAAATGAATCTAAAATTGTAATAAAAACTGGAGACTGCGCCTGCAGCCTGTGGCTCGATAACTATGTAAGTTAGCCAGTCGGCGTCGTTTCCAAAGAAAAGACGAAATGACGCCAATGCGCTGTCAATCTTTACACCAGATAAGTTTTTGCGCGTCCAGATAAATTGTCAGCGTCCAAATATAATTACACAATATTTCAGTGAGTTTTTCCTTCAATTATTGCATTTCATCGCTCAGACAGCTGAGGCGTTTTGGACATTCTTTTGTAACGAGCCCACTGGATGCCGAGGTGGTTTTTTGCAAACTTAATCTGGTATTTACTGTGGACCTTACATGAACGGGTTACGGGCTATCTTAGCTTGAGATAAGGTAAAGAGAATTTGTCAAGTTAATAATACTATGCAACCTTTATATAAAAGATGATAAGTTATGTTTTTAGGACATATCAGATTTAGAATGGGCTTACAACGATTTAAAAGAGATACATAATGAAAACTTAGGTTGCGGTAAATAGAAAATTAGTAGGTACAGTAGATCAATCAATCTGCTTAGCCTTTTCCCTACCATGTTGGCGTCGGCTTCCAGTCTAACCAGATGCAGCTGAATACCAGCATTTTACATCGAGCGACTGCCTATCTGACCTCCACAACCCAGTTACCTGGGTAACATGATACCCCTTGGTAAGAATGGTTGTCAAACTTGGGCTTCTGACTTCCCGTAACGACTGTCAAAGATCTACGTATGACAGCCGAGACCAACGGCTTAACGTACTTTCCGAGGCACGGAGGGGTTTCGATATGTAATGAATGATCACCCGTCCACGTACCGACCTTGGCAAGCGCAGCTTAACCTTCGATCACTCGTGCGGCTGTAATTATTTACCCACCAGCCCCTCTTTAGGTGCAGTAGATAGAATGATGTATAAACTTTTCGATTCCTTTTTGTCGCGTCCCAAACCAATGGCTAAGCAGACAGAACTCTTTTTTAAGTTCACTTTTAATATTTTCTAAAAACCCCAAACTCACATTTCCCACACTCTAATTCACAGCCGAAATTATTTCAAAATACATAGCATACCCGCATCACTGAAAAATAAATAAATTATACTTTTTTTATGCCGCACTTGTCGTGTGCAGGCCGGAGGCACATCAAAGCAGCCGAACGTCACGGCCCGTCACGGACTGACACATTCGACATCCGACGGACTGTCGCGAAAATTAAGGCCGGTTTGAAAAAGCCGTCGGCAGTCCGATGCATGTGCAGATAATTAGAGCAAACTCTGAATTGAATAGAGTTGGGCTTGAGGCTCGTAATTTAGTTGTGTGTCGGTTACATGGGTATTGAAATTGTTTTTTGTAATGTAATAAGAAGGCTCGTTATGATATAGAACGAGTGTTCTATTGTTAGGTTAAAAGACAAGCAACAGCTATTTAAAAAAACTCTCGGTATTAATCCAAACAACGGCGCACATAAGGTTTTCTAAAAATCAAACAAACTAAAAGTGAATAAGAAAACCGCAAATATTACACAAGATATCGGAAAATTTTTAGTATTAGTCGAAGTGTAAAACTCCGTTCGTATTGATCACCGGTGTGGTTCGGAAAGCCTCGTGATATTTGCGCTCTCGGAATTCCGGATTTACCTTCGAATCCGTGTATATCGCACCGGTGGACAATTAGTAGACAAAGTTACCATGACAACGGTAATGTAAACATGTAGCAACTGGGGAGCGATGTGAATCCACCACCAGCCTGTCTTAATAATTGCGATGTGTTAGTTAGGGTGGGGGCATGGTGTTTTCGGTCAGCGGATTGATGTTATTTTTGAGAGTTCTTATTTATATTAGGTAAATAACTGGCGAAATGCGGGTACTCTGCTCCAGGAACTACAGACTGCTTATTTATTTTCCAAAAGGTTTAGTACACCTAACTAAACCTTTTGGAAAATAAATAGGTACCTAGTATAATTAGTTAGTATTTAGATTTTCTAACCAGATATCTTTTGACATTACTTTTGCCCCCTCTCGTGCCTATATAAATTCATAAATTGTGACAATTTAATGAAGTTTATTCAGAACTTTGTAGTTAATATTTATTAAATTCTCAATTGATATCACATAAAAATATACTCAAAAAAATTAATAAAAATATAAAAAGTGTGCTAACGTGAATAGGTATGAATTTATTAATACTACGATAACGAGCAAATTTATTACTACTACGTGATCCACTTTTATGTTGATTTAACTATTTAAATAAACTTAAATTATAAACTATTATTTACTTTGTTTTTTATACCCAGACGTATGAGATACATACATTTTTACTTCCACTTATTTTAAGGCTGCATCTATTCTATGGCTTAAAATAAATATTTACTTTTCTCGAATAGCTGAGGATTGGAAGTTGGTCAGTTACATGTGTATTTAATAGCGTAATTACGTATACTTACAAATATAGATCAATATGAGGTACCATCGTCCATAACCCAAATTCGCTATTCTACCATTAACACAAACGCATTCTAAAATTTGATCCGCTTCTACGTAATGTACTTTACATCCGTATTCGCACAAACACTCAGAAGGGATAATAAACACTCTAAATTGTGCAAACATCGAGTCGTACCCACAGAAGGAGGCCCAAGTCCACAACAAAGGACTGTTCCTTAAAAAAATATCGATATCTTGGGGCACAAAGGGTGTAAGGGACATTAGGGCTTGCGTCCCTTACGCCCTTTCGCCCCAAAGCTATCAATACTCTGTGAACTACATAAACAAATATTCAGCTCAAAGGAGTATGAACATCAAATAGTTTTACATTAACACCCCCTCTGGTTTTGTTTACGTTCGTCGACACTGTTTTCTAATAAATTTTAATATGCTCTTTTATGTATCGACTAGGTAGAGACATACATTGGCGGGATTGTGAGTCTTAGAATTTTATGATTAACGAAATACCTATGATTTATTTTTAGTACTTACCTAATACTCCATTTGAAATAAGATTAGACATTTTTTAAATAAACATTTTTTATAGTCCGTTCAACCGATTTTGACTTATATTGCGTTGCATCACAAATGGCAGCTGCAGTAAACAGTTAGTATTGTTACTATTGATCCTTATGCCTACGGTGTAGAAGTCAAAATCCGTTGGACTGTAAAAAACATTTATTTAAATGTCTAATCTTATTTCAAATGGAGTACAAGTAATTTTTCATAATTATGTTATGCTATCCAGGGAAATTACTAAGTCAGCATCATATACGTAAAACTACAAAAAAAAAAAAATGGAAAATTAAAAATTGTGTCTCTCAGGTAATACAGTTTAAAATTCTATTTTAAAAACCACACCTGAAAGTACGTTAATTTCAATTTTAATTAACTTTTCCTACGCTGTTTTATTTCTAATTTTCTAATCAAAATTTTTAATCTGGCATATAGCGGCAATACGCTTCCCAGGAGTAATCACTCGTCCATGGTTGAGCCTAAAATCAGCGCTAAAGTTTTAATTCCAGAGCATTTAGGTATAAATTTAACCCTTGGCAATTCTATAAAAGTTTATCTAACCCCACTTCTTGACACATCTGATGTGGTAGGTGGTAGGGTTAATATCAAAGTTGCCTACACGAGTTTGAGTTTAGCATGTTTCTCTATATTTATTCAAATTAGTTTGGAAACTACGTGACTAATTATAATTTAGACTTTGAAACTTTGTTTTCGTAATGCGAAACGCCAAATAGGAAACGCCTAATGCTTAAGAACCCTTGAAGGGTTATATTTGCCACATTTTATTTTCTGGCCTGAAAATATTCTTTACTAGCTTCTGCCCGCGACTTTGTCCGCGTGTTTTCCTTGTTCCTTTGCATCGCCCGGCTTCGATGTTACTTCGTTTTTGTTTAACGTTCTATCAAATTGTTTTACTTTTGCCCGGCCCCTAAGACCCCATAGTGTGATGATAATCGATCTTGATTTTGAAACTATTTAGTTGGATAAGGATTTATATCATGATACGAATATCATCATCTTTCGATTCTACCCGTGTTTTGATTGACTAATTTGAACACAAAACGGCTATTGTGACTTAACTATAGTAATTATGTAGATAGTTAGACATATAGCCTCGCGGACTTTTTTGTGGGTAATGATGAGTACTATAAAAATGTTGTACATTATTTTATGTATCATCAATAGTTTTCGCAGCGCACGCTAAATAATTACTTTTATAGGCAAATTTTTGATACCTGTTTTTTTTTGTGTGTGAAATTAACAAATAACTTCTCCCGCTCTTCGTGTCAGACTCTTACTGACTTAAACCCACCCGTGTTCCTTCAGTTGCCTTTACGTTGCCAGGGGCTACGGTATCCCTTTCGGATTTGCGCGCGACCCCGGCAGGCATCGGTCCTAGGGGACCCCGTCAGTTGTGCTGATATCTCTTTGTAGCACGCGTGTAACACAACGCGCCGTCGACCCGGGCCTGGTCCTTATTGGACGGCGAGATACCCATTGCTCACCGTCCGCAAGCCCGCGCCTACGGTGGCCTAGAACCGGCCTGCAATTCCCAACGCACAGGGCGTCTCCTGCGAAATTTTTGATATCTTGGGTAACATTAGTGCAATTCTCGCAGGGAACTCTAATTATTTTGAAAAATAAAATCCGCCCATGTTACTCGCTGATAATGTAGCTTTCACTATGTCAAAGATGTTTTTTAATCAGTTAAGTATTTTTTGAGTTTATCCATTACAAACAAACAAACAAATATACAAACATACAAAAATCAAATCTCTTCTGGCCTTAAAAATATTCTTTACACCTTTCTCCATGTCGTCTCTATGATACTTTATACTGTGATATTTTTATTATTTCGCTTTAGAAATGAAACAAACTAACACACTTACCTACGTATTCATTAATATATTTTTAGTAGAGACTAGCTGCTACCCACGGCGGCGTCGTCGCCTGCGTGAACCATAATTATTTTCCTAAAATGACATAAGTAAGTCTTAAGTTACTCCTTAGAACACCAGCTATCTGCCAGTGAAAGTCCCGTCATAATCGGTCCAGTCGTTTCGAAGATTAGCCAGAACAAACAGACCAACAAAAGTTTTTTTTTTTTTTGTAAGTACTGTATGTCATATCATAGTATCGCATTTAGTAAAAAACTGTTATTTTGACATTACAAAGAGACTTCAATTTTATTTATTTGTGTTGTATATTTGTATATATATCGATAGATGTATAGATGATACAAGTAGGTCTAAGGTAAGGTAAGTAGGTATATAAGTAGGTAGCATAGATGTTTTATTTAGAACGTAGGTAGGTTCTAATGTGTCGGTAGACATTTATGTCTGTTACCTATTTCGAGTGTGCAATCTCAGTCGTATTGTATGTAAACCTGAGAAATCATCAGTCTATTAAAAAATTCCTAAATCAAAACATACATGTGTACAAAAAGGACCAAAATGTAAATTTTTCCTTAATTTACTGCTGTTATTTTTAACGTTTATCCTTGTTCCGTCGCTTGGGTCACAATATTTGTTTTTGTACATTTCTTTTCGAAAATAATTTCGTTAAAAATACGTTTCTAAATACTTCAATAATGATGGAAAACATTAAACAAAACGTTTTGTAATTTGAATACTGATCTTAAGCGATACAAATACATGTCCGAGTAGAGTATAAAACGAAATTCTTTCACTGAATTGGTAAAAGACTTCCAATTTCTTGAATAAACCGTTGTTACTCAACAATCATGAGGAGCAGACCCTCATATATCTTGCGCTTTATTATATCGGTGCGGGGTCTCTTACTATGCAAGTCTGAAGGCGCCGTAAATATACAACAACAAACGCCTCATTGGTAACGTTTAGGGGCAATTCCGGCCAATAAAGCAGTGTGCGTGGGTTGGATAACAGGACCACTAACACCTGACCTCAACGATTCTCTTATTCATCTCTATAATCTTCAGATATGCAGCTCATCTTCAACTGGTTACGTGCTATCGGAGGCGATTGAGCCGCGAATATCCGAATAAGTGGGAGTTATTATTTTAATAATATAAGTCCGTTTCTGGAGCACTGTTGTCGTTCCATTGTTGTGAGAAACACTTTAAATACCTTAAACAGCTTTGCAACATTGTGGAACAGGCTTAAAAGGAATGCATGTGTGCGTTTTAACCAAATCAAGAAGGACGTAAGTTTTGGATAGTTCTTTGTTTTAATAGGCTTAACTGATTTTTAAGTACACTAGTTTGTCCCTTTTACAGATATAGGAAGTACACATTTTAGGAATTGATACATGCAAATTACGGTCGATTACACACTGGTTCCTACATCGCATGCAATGAAAACTGGCTTGTTACATTAAGTCACGTAGTAATCGGTTTCCATCCCAGGTTCAGTCAATGTGTCATTTAGGACCATTAGAAATTCTCAGTATTCGTCGGCCCAAGGCAATTATAGGCTCACCCAATCAAGAGACTTAAAATGTTTTAAGTCTCTTGATTGGGTGAGCCTTTAATTAGCCTAACTAATATTATAAATGCGAAATCACTCACGGTTTCACCCGAATAAGTCTCGAACCCGTAAGAATATCGGGATAATAAGTATCCTATGTCCTAGCCCAGGTCATAGTCTGCCCATGTGCCAAATTTCATCCAAATCCGTTCAGCCGCTTTAGCGTGAAAGCGTAACAAACAAACAAACAAACTCGCTTTCGGATTTTTAATATTAAGTTAGGATTCACCTCTGATTAACCATCGAAGCATCCACGCGTAGTGATGTAAAGCATGTTGCAATATGCTTTACATACAAGGAAAGCGTGTTAAGAGAAGCTAGTGGGTCAATAGCCTAACATATCCTTAACTCATTCTTTAAGAAATACCAATACCAATAATACTGTCTACCACCTGAACAGTTGAACGTGAAACATTCATACACAAACCTTGTAATCAACGTATTCATATTGAATACCATCTGCATAAATCAGTAGCATTCGATCATCTTGAAATCCAGTTACCTATATCCTTTAGAATGTTAACTTGATTCTGTTGAACGTGGTTTCCAATACCATGAAGGATAAATAGGAAATATGTGTCTGGGAGTATCTAATGATACTAAGCTGGTTAGTTCAAGACAAGCGTCGATCTGCCGGGGTCACGGGAATCTCCGAAAAGGATACCGTGGTCCCTGGCAACATACAGACAACTGAAGGAACTCCTGTGGATTTTAGTTAGTAAGAGTCTGACACGCCCTCCCGCTCCGCCCAGAGCGGGAGAAGTTATTTGATAATATCACAATATTTAAAAAAAAAGAAAAAAAGTGTTGATCGGGTCTTAGCTTTTCATCAGCTGAGACGGTGGACAATTGCAAGTCTATAAAAAATAAAAGAAAAAGCTTTTTTGGTGGTGTTAAACTACTTACTTACATACGTATGTTATTATAAAAGCACAAGGAGAAAATAAAAAAAGTTATAAAAACTAAAACCTAACTACGACAAAAAAGTCAACTAAAAAATAAATTAAAAATCCGGAGTCACACGTAATCTGTTCGATTTATACCCTAAAACGTGTGACTCCGGATTTTTGATTTAATTGTCTGTGATGTCTTGTTTACACCTTTTTAGTTGCCGTTTTTGTCGTAGGTAGTTGGATTTTAGATTTTATAACTTAATTTTTTATTTAAATTATTTTGGGGCTATAATATATACATTTTTCAAATGTGCTAATTAAGCTCTTTCATTTGAAACCCAACATGGCAGCAATAAAAATAAAAAAAAATGCATGAATTTGTCGTCTAGAGGGCGCCATATTCATTTTAACGTTACATAGCCTATAACCAGCGGACCGTCAAGACGCTTCCAACAATACCTCATTTGTCAAATCATGATGAGTAGTTTAGAAGTTACGAGGGAACAGATGAACATACATATATACATACATACCCGTCAAAATCATAACCCTCCTTTTTGCTTCGCCGTAGTCGGGTAATTGTGTCTATCTTTTTGTCATTATATAATTAAATTTAACGCCAATACTCCAGCCCCATTCTACGCTAAAAACAACATCACAGGTTCGCCTATCACTACTGGCAGTTTGTTTACACAACAAACATACCCACAGTGTCCAGCCATTACCCAAATTGCCGTACCGAACCAAACCTACATATCCAATGAAGCATCAATCATAACAATTAAGCATAGCATACCGCCCACTTCACTAAGAATAACAAATCATACAACTAAAATTTAGTGACACGATTCACCGCAAAAAAGCGTCCGTTTGTTGATTGAAAACGGGCGTATTCAATAATCCATTAAACCGTAACGTTAGAGTTTTGACAGATGACGTACGAGGCTGCCATCCTGTGACTGATGCGTGACCTGGGGCTCGTACCGGTTTACTATTTGTTCCGATAACTCATACGCTACTCGATTTGAATTCGGGGAATACGTTGAAATATTATGGATCTTCTTACCGTGTGGTTAGTGACTAACCTGGGGTCAGAGTTTTAAAGCTGCCCATGGGCCTCTGACTTGGGTTCACATGCCGTCGAGAAATATTTCCCAGGCATGCCGGTTTCCTAACTATGTTTTCCTCCACCGTTTTTGAAGCAAGTGATAATTATACAATACGCACATGAATCCGAAAAGTCAGAGTCAGATTCCTTGGGTTCAAACTCGGCAGTCTGACGGTCACACCACATGGCTATCACTGCTCAATATTATGGATAAAAAGTAAGAAAAGGTAACGCGCATAAATCATCGTTAAATATCTAATGAAGAATAACGCATAAAGTAGCAATAAAAGTAGCTAGGTACTGCTTAAGCTGTTATAATGCATACTGTAATTATACTGAAAATAATTATATGCTTGATTTTCTAAAATTTTATTAAGTTAATTAATCAGCCGTCACTTCGGTAAAGTTCTAATAAAAATGACTTCATAGAATTTCTTAAAACTTAGACGCAGGTAGAGAAAATGCTGGAAAATGTGAAAAACACTATTTGATATCTTCGAATTTACACAAAATGAGGATAGAAATCAAAGTAATCATTAATTACCACCGAAATTCATTTCCATAATTCCGAGGAGTAAATCATTCTTAACATTTTTGCGACGGCCCAAATATTCTTTTTTAGAGAAATACCTTAGATGTCAATTGAATTTCATCAATCAATTGAGCTCAGATTTTTAATCATAGTCTTTTATCAAAGTTTTTCGTCCATAGATTTCCATTTCATACCAGCTGCTTCTACGAATTGAGTCCATTTTTCTTGACGAAAAATACGTCTGTTAAGAAAACCTTGATTATTGCTACAAGGTCAGCAATTTTACATTTTTATTACGGCTCGTTAGCACTCTGAATAAAATAATAAAAACTTGAATGACTTTAGAAGATATAAATCAGTATAATAAATTGATCCAGTTGTGAAAGGTAGGCTATTGCAATTTCTATTTTGCCCCTAAACCAAGGAAAGTACTGTATAGATGGAAACCATGTAGCTCAAAAATATATATTTTGGACGTGTAAAAGGGTTTGTACAAACAAACAATGCTTCACTCGCACTTTGAAAACACACAGTGAGTTCTTTTTCGAAATTGAGACCAAAAATCTTTTCAGAATATAACTTGTTCCTGCAGTGAACAGCAAAAGCATAAACAATAGTTCGAGTGCTTTGTTCCCAAACACCGTTAGTAAGGGAATCAACATTGATGTGACCGAAATCTGTCACTAGCGCACTTGTATGCAAATCTCACTCACCCGCTGTACGACGGTATGCAAATGTATGCATTACTCGCATCAATGAATATCACTCTTCCTGTCTAACATATAAGTTTAGAGCGAGATAAAAGACTTAATGCTTATTTTACGTTTAGAATGTATTTGATATGGTAATGACGTTTAGTTTGAGAACTGTTTACCTATACACGATCTTCACCTCTGACACTGTTGAGCGCTGCCTTTGTCATGTCGCTATCTTCTTTGATACGATTTTATCAGAACATGATAATGTTAGAGCAGATGTCGAGAGGCAGTTGTATAGATTCCTTATCTATTTACATGAAACACACGGAAAACCTTTTCTCATTTAAGGTACTAAAAAGTTTATAGTTTTTATGTGGTGAAGGGTTACGTGGAAGACCTCTGGTCCAGAATTTTATTACTGCTTTTACTTTTCTCTTCTACCCGAAATAAATGTTTACTGTTTAGGTAAAGTTGACTTTTTATAAATATTAGATGTTTTATTTATTCTTCTATTTTCTGCTGGGGAGTTTGTTGCGCCACTTCTTCTTCCCAGCTAAAGCACTAGGAAGTGGTGAAGGGTGGGCGTTTTAGGGGACTGTCTTATGTAATTATGACGTTCGAAAAGTGCTGATTCTCAGCCTAGTTTGAATAAATGACTTTTAAATTTTTAGTTTTGAAATACGGTGCTATTACTAGATTCTCTATCTGTTTTTAATTAATCACTCCGACCACTTCTATTGCATGGAAAACCGAGCAGAATTCAAATAAACACCTCGCGTTTTTTAAGTCATACTGTATGTATTACCAATTTCAGAACATGCTCTGCAACCTACTTACCTAACAACGCAACAACCCGAAAGCACCCATACAACACCGCGAACTATCAAAACTAATTCCACACAACTAACATAAGTGATGTTTTCAAAAGTTTCCCTTATTTGTATCGGGGAGCAACAATACACAATATGAAATATGCGGCTATCAGTATAAAGTACCGCGGCGCATCCGGTACATACCGAAGAAGAACACTATTTCATACTTTCCTTACTTGGTAAGTGCAACGATACTTCTAAAGTTTGCCATTGGACGGTTCACAGCGTTAAAGATTCAAACGCCACCAGCGTATGTTACGTGATAAGGCAGTAATGTCTATTGCTTTTAAAAGTAAGTATAAGTGCAAAACTTAAGTTGGAGATAAGCTTTTATCATTTAGCTTGCATTACGGCTTTTTGATAGGTTGTGTATTAGTTTCCCTGCTAATCTAAGTGAGAGAAAAAATATGATATCAGCTTCCTATCTGTTGGTGTTGGTCGTAAAAAATTACAAAAGTAAATTGTGCGTACATAACCTAAAGTAAATGGTTGCTTGGTTTTGCTATTACTGGTCGTCGATTAGCTTATAATATGTACTTTATATTTTTGCAATTATTTCTTTCAAACTCTATGTGGTAGGTATCTTTTGAATACTCAATTAAATCTAAAGCACTCGCATTCGGGATAAGGTAGAATTCCGGGAATTAGTGGGATCGCTATCGGATAAGCTAGTTTCGAGCATTATTACCTGGGTGACCGAGCTCTGCTCTGGTGAAAATAAAGAAGCATTCTTTATTGGATTGGATAGTTCATACTAATTTGATGTAAAGTAGGTACATACTAATTCCATGCTGCCATGTCATATGTTATTCTAAGGCAGCCATCTTGTTCTAAACTTTGGGCGACCGAGTATTTTCCGTACCGTATTTTCCCAGATAGGAGACCTAGCTTGATCGATTTTTCGCCCCGTAAATTTCTATGTTACAACTTTCATCGAAATCGTTAGAGCCGTTTTCCAGAACGTGATTACAAATGTATATATAATCAAATATTGCTCATATAATAGTATAGGATAAGTTAAGTTAAGTATAAGTAATGAAACTAAAGAGTCTTTTTATAGCTCGATTAAGCATAAAACAAACTAACAAAAATATCGATTAACGGCAATCAAAGTTGTTTAGATTTTTTCTCATGTTAAACGTATTTTATCTAAAATTGTCTCTACTAATAGTAAATAAAACAGACTCCAACATTTCATTTGATCTGAATTAGATAACTACTAACTACTTTTTCACGTTTACGGCACTTTATATTTTTTATCGGAATCGATGTCGATATTTTTTTGTTATCGATATTCTTGACATTTACGATCAAATTAATATAATTGGGAAATGCAGGGATGACGTCAGAAAGCAACTGAACTTTATGATCAAAGTAACTGATCTTTATGTTTTAAGATCATTGGACGCGGAGGGTTACTAACATTAAAATGATCATTGTGTAGGTAGGTACTTATAGCTGATAACCAAAGTGATTAGTATAGTTGAACTAGGGTTAACCTATAGTTGGTTGACTTTAGAACCAGGTTATCTAGTGTTGATTAGATCTATGAAATATTTTCTGAACATACATTTTCATAAAACGGAAATTGATGAAAGTCGGGCATACAGAAATCTTAACACCATACCTTGTCAAGAAAACCAAAGACAATGTGTTGTCATACAGACAGCTATAGCACAAAAGACATGAAATCAATGAACTGGCGTAACCAAAAACGGTACGTCCCAGGCCATGTAAGCGCGATCGAGTTACAACGAGGCTCGAAAAACATGTGCACACAGTTTTACATACAATGCGGTGTGGGCGGTACGTACGGAGCGTTTAGACGAGACTAGTCCGTGTCGGGGGTAGTGCTTGACGGCAGTTTTGAGAAGAGTGATTCGCGATTTTTATTGGTCCGTGTTTTTTGACGAATGAAGTGACCCTTGACCGCGTTTTTCTGGTTCAAAAACTTTGTGTTATAATTCCGACGTGTGTCACGCTTTGATTCAGAACTGACAGGTTTCACACAACCAATGGTAGAATGATCTTTTCCTTTGAATTTAATAGATAATGATTTATAGGTATGATGTTAACTGCAATATTAAGAACAAATAGACATGTATATAGAAAGTACCTTTTCATTGGTTTTATGAGCTTTCATTAGCCTTACTAGTCCACCCGTTTTTATAGCGTGATTCTATCAAACACAATATCCCGTGTTTTCTTGAAAAGTACAAGAGAAAAACAATCTACCTGAAGACTATATTCAAGCAAATGTAACAAACAAACCGCCTTCACATTAAATCTTTATCAATATCTCCTACGAAGTGATTTATCTTTTGATTATTTGCAGTGAATGCGCGGGCGCCTGCAATGGCACGCATTTAACGACTATCACTATCAGGTGGCAATGGGCGCTGTGACGTAAGCAAGGGTTGTTAGTACTGCTTGTTACTAAGTGGACCTTTATGTACCTTTTAAAGTTGGATCTCAAATGCGTTCGTTAAGTATAGGTTTAATAAAGTGTGAATATGTTATGTTTTGGTTCCTTTGACGGTGGAATGTGAACAAGATGATATAGAGATGGAACTGCATTACAGGAAATCAGTACAGAGTATGTTCGTAGGGGAACTTGTGCAAATGCTGTTTGTTCTAAATACTGAGTGTTAGTAAAATATTGGTATTTAGTAAACCCTTCTTATTGAGGGTTATAGTAAGTCAATTAAACTCAATTGCTTAGTTACACAAAATAAAATTTCTTTTTTTTACTTTATTGGGACATAAAACAGTTATGCATTACAATAATTTCAGTGTGACAGAATAACTTCAAAACTAGGTAAACGTGTAATTTTATGGTTTATAGATACTTAGTTTAATTCGTGTGTTGTAAGAAGTACTTACTCGTACGTATTTTGGAATAATAGGTATAAGATGGCTATTTATTTATTTATTTATATGTACTTTATTGTCCAGAAGATACATAGCAAGAAATAATTTTTTATATAAATTTAACTACAAAAAATTCCAAAGACTATTTTAAAGATTCAATAGCCATCTTTTTGAACTTAAAGTGTGTAAGCGCGAAAATATACAAATTGATGAAGTGTGCGTGGTACGAATTCTACAATGCGTCTAAAATGTATGCAGGTGCAGTTTAATTTAGAAAAATTTGCCGCCGCTAGGAATTAAACCCGGGACCTCTGGATCTGAGACAGGCGGTCTAACCACTAGACCTAAGAAGCGGTTTAAAGCTTACTTACTGAGATAATAACTCGGCTTTATACAGAATTTAACGCAACTGCTTTATTGCGCTCACAATCTTTAACACAATTTCTGCTGAGATTTATCAATTGGAATCCTAACTAATATTATAAATGCGGAAGTGAGTTTGTTTATTATGCTTTCACGTGGGTGAAATAAGGCGCATGGTTAGACCATGACCTGGAGAAGGACATAAGATACCTTTTATCCCGATATTCCCACGGGATCGACACTTATGCGGGTGGAACCGCGGGGCGCAGCTAGTCATATATATAATTAAAGAAACAAAACCATTTATGATACCTTAGAAATTGTTTTCAGTTTGGGCTGATCTGAATCGTTTTGTCACTACCAAGTCAATCTGCCTAGCCTTTTCCCAATTATTTTGGGGTCGGCTTCCAGTCTAACCGGATGCAGCTGAATACCAGTATTTTACATGGAGCGACTGCTTATCTGAACTCTACAACCCAGTAACTGGGTAATACGATACTCCTTGGTGAGACTGGATATGAGACTTTCGGGCTTTTGACGACCCGTAACTCGACTGTCAAAAATCCACGAATGACAGCCGCTCGGGACCAGCGGCTGAACGCATTTTCCGAGGCACGGAAGAGTATCGGTATGTAAAGATAGTTACCCATCCACGGACCAACCCCGGATAATGTAGCTTAACCTGATGGATCGACCCGTGCGGCTGTTTATTACTTAGCCTCGAGTTTCTCACTGTCACCACCAAGTGTGGTCTTACATTTACGAAATTATGCTGGTATTCGAATTTAAAATGACATTACCACCATTTCTTTAAAACTAAAAGGATATATTATGAGAATGTGTCTTTGAATCTGAGTATTCAATGTAACGAGGTGGTTTGTACAACGTATTGATAAGATTTCATACGTTAAACTTAAATCCAAGAGATTATTTCTATGAGATAAAACGTTTGAAATGCTTAGTGTTGGAGGAAATGTTCTTGTTAAATAAACATGACTTGTAAAATGTTTATTTACTGCTTTCCTTATGCCAAATGCCTTTTCAAAGGCAGTCTCTTAAAATTCCATAAAATCCACGTGGGTGTAGGTATGTCTTGAGGATAAAAACTGGATTATCGTCTTATGTGTTTATAATCCGAATATATATCAGAGATTTGCGAAATATCTGTCTTCGTTTATCGTATTATGGAGGTATTTAGGTTTATTTTGAATCAAAATCCGCTGCAGGAATTCTGCATTAAATTTCAATAGAGTTTTTATTACTTCCATGTTTCATTTATGACTCAATATTTTTCTATATGCAAATAGAAGAAGCAGGTCAACATTATCAGACGAGGATGTAGGAGAATTAAAAATTCCTCCCTCCAGACGTTGTACTAACAAAATTAACATATTCACTGTTTCATCTCAACTGGTTCCCACTTTTGAATTTCCTATTAGTGTTTACAAAGGCAAAGTCAATACGATGTGGTAGCCAGAAATTTTAATGTGGTGTTTGTTGCTACTATCGATCATATGTCGGTGGGTGAAGGTTTCAAATCGCTTGCACCGGAATCGATTATGAAATGAAGATCCACACGCTACTCTATTGTTGGGTTTTGTTTACAAAATTTTCGAGTTATTGACTTTGGCGTGAGAATTGGTTTCTAACGTTCGTAACCCTGGTAGGTCTGATCGATCAAATATCTAACATACTACTGTTAAGCATTTTTGAAGCGCATAAGTATGTAAATAAGTCCAGTAGTCCACTTTTATTGTGTGACATTGGAGATAGCTTCCTCTCTTAAGTACCAAAATGCTATTAACTAAAATGTCTCACATTCTTTTAATATTTGAATGTACTATACTACTGTTTGGTATGTTATCTTTCGTTATCTTAGTCTCTGGTAGCAGAGAAACCTTTAATGTATTACAAATTACTGATTCACAGATATTTTCTGTAGATTCTTGTGTAATTAATTGGTGTTTTAGTCACTAGCATACATTCCCTGTGATTAGAATGTCGTCGCTCTCCATCTTGCAAGATAAACAGTTATAAGGACACTGTAAGAAGTCGAATATTTACCTAAATAACATTAACCGTGTTTCATACATAAGCGTTATATTCAGTTTATTTCCAAAAATTTCTTGCAGGTTACGATTTCAGCCTTTCAATGAGCTCTAAGAACAACATTCTCTTTCCTGAATATAGCCCGTATAACAGCTGCACTAAAATAGATAATTATAGTTTTTCGACGTTGCCACCTATCTACTGCGAATACACCCAGAGTGCAGAGATTGTTCACCGCCATTCTTACACTACTTGTAGGTACTGACTGGACAGGTCCACTCAAATCTGTGTGGGGGTCTTCTCAAAAGACCATTTCACACATTAATCTACACGGTTCTCATATGGCCTGACCAAGATTATGTCTGGACTTTAAAAGAGACTGTGACCTCTGAGTTTGTTTCGGCCTTTCTTCTCAGAGTAGTCAGATAGGAAACGCCGAATTCATCTAGAATGTTTTTTTTTTTTATGACGTGTAAAAGTGATTCCAATATCCTATTTATAGAATAAACAATTTCATTTCATAATGCAGAAGCCACTGCAACTTTCCAAACAAATACAGGTATCCTTTAGTTAGCATGACATTTTTTCTAAGAAACCTTCTCATAAAAGTTTTCTAACATAACCTGCGGGAAGCATGGAAGACTTCTCATTTAAACAAATTCACAGGAAATTGATAATTAATAGGTACCTACTTTTAAGTTTCTCGAACTTTCGAATAATTTCCGGAGTAACTCTAATATTGTGCTTAGTGTCATCGACACTAAAAAGTTTACCAAAGTCATTACTTGCGACTGTATTAAACAATCTTAATATGTTCTCTGTGTATTTTAGCATGTTGAGAGCATCGTTAATAAACATGTCAATGGTAATTGTATGGAAATTGTTGATGAACTGTCTATGTTGTATAATAATTACTTGGTATTTTGCTAGTCTTTGATCATTATAATGATGTATGTCATTATAGTGATACGTAATCGACGCCTCTAGAAAGGCGTCTTAGAAAACTTGTTCATGGTGTACTTTCAGCATTGCAATGGATGAGACTTAAATAGTCCGTATATTCTAATCACATCTGTAATTTTTTGACAGTTGTATGAAATGGCAAATTGACGTAGGGTATCAATTTGATTAACAATTAATTTCCTTGGCTCTACCAAATATCTATAACCACACTAGTTGTTATTTCTTAAAAACTCAAGATAATAATAAATTCACCTTTGAAAATAAAACTATACTCACATTCACTTACCGTTTCACATATGATCACCGGTGTCCAAACAAAATCCTCGGCGCATTAATGCCACCTTCAGACTTCCTGAGTCGGACTCAGTAATCGAATAACTCAAATAAACTCAGGTGGAAGTTTTCAATACGGTTCGTGACCATGACGCTTACTATTGGAACGCCTTATGTTGTATGTTGACAAGCTTTGAAAAGACAGAAGTTTAGAACTAGTTAAGAGTTTTGCGATAAGCCCCGGTAGCACGGGTGATTTTTTTTCGCATACTGGATTTTCAACTCTTTGTATTGGGCTGAGCATTGAGAAACCAAAAGAGCGCATCCCCGCGCGTCAAGAAGACACGCTGTTGGATTTTCAACTTCGGATTTTCGGCGCTAAGCAACGTTGAAAATACAGTGTGCGAAAAAAAAAATCCGCTATAAAAATACGCCTGTGCAAACCCGGGTTAAGAATTGATGAATAGGGATGATGACTAAAAATTTTTTTTTAGTCCGTCTTTTAGATTATAAAAAAATATTGGACACGTATTTTTTCTTTTTTAACGTAATCTAAAGATTACGGCGATACATTGAGGTAAAATGTGCCATGACGTCACGAGTATGTAGATTTTATACGTACTAGTAACGTATCGACCCCTACTCCCCAACTTAAAATGCGTTTTATCTAAGTATTTTTTTATTAATATGATAAAGCAAAAAATACGTGTCTAATGGCGTGGCTCTTCAACCTCTACGTGGATGACCTCATAGTCGCACTCAGCAGCATGCGTGTCGGATGCAGTATTGACGGGGTTAGAATTAACAACATCAGCTATGCAGATGACATGGTGCTGCTGGGTCCGTCAGCGGGAGCAATCGGGGAGATGCTTAAAACGTGTGAGACCTACGCTGCCGCACATGGATTGAAATATAATGTAAAAAAATGTGAATACATGGTCTTTGAGGTCAGCGGCAAACGCCGCGGAGAAGGACCCGAGTTGCTTTTGAACGGGTCACCAATTAATAGGGTGTCAACTTTTAAATACCTAGGGCATTGTCTTGCCACTGACCTCAAGGACGATGTAGACATTGAGAGGGAGCGCAGGGCTCTAGCGGTCCGGAGCAATATGTTGTCCCGTAGATTTGCGCGGTGTACAGACCAAGTAAAGATAACACTTTTTAAGGCTTATTGCCAAAGTTTGTACACGGGCAATCTATGGGTCAATTGTACTAAGAGATCGTTGGATGTCCTGCGCGTCCAATATAATAATGCTTTCAGGATGTTGTTGAGGCTGCCTCGTTACTGTAGCGCGTCGGAAATGTTTGCGCAAGCCCGCACCGACGGTTTCCATGCAATTATACGCAAAAAAACTGCATCGCTACTGAGGAGAGTGAGGGGCAGTCGAAACAGCATTCTGAAAACTGTAGCCGAGAGCTTCGGCTCTCCGATTGTACAGCAGTTTGTGCGGAGGTTGATTTTTACTAACACTAGGCAATAAGTTATTTTTTGTATGTTACTAACACTATATGGATATTTGTGTCCGAAATAAAGTTATTCTATTCTATTCTATTCTATTCTAATATTTTTTTATTATCTGACTGACGGACTAATTAGAATTTCATTTTTTTACCCAGGCGTCATCCTTATTGTTTGCGTCTGAACGATGATTAGTTTGTCGTGTATTATTTACTTTTTAATTGTTGTTATCGATATTTTATACCTTCAAGATAGGTAGAAATACTTACGTATACGCGCTTTTAGGGAAAAAACCGCACATTGTGTCACCATATGGTAAATATTTCTACTTTTATAACTGTATAATTCGTATGTTGAATAAAGAGTATTCTATTCTATATGCGTGAGGTTTTATACTTAGGTTTACTTACACGAAAATTCTCCACTGGATTCATATAGTATAAACCCATCCAATCCACCGAATCAAAGCTTCTGTAATACGAAACACGTAGATCGATTCGTTCCGAACTTGCGCCTTGTATGGCATATCACAAAAACTTCCCCAATTCCGATTCAAGACGCCGATAGCTCTGTGTTTAATACAATAAAATGCTTCGAAAAAAGTTTAAAAATAACGACACAGTGTTTAATTGTGCGGCTTAGTTGGAAAACGGTAACTGCCTTTACGCATCTAGTTAAGCACGGGACAGATTAACAAGGTCTGCGTTTCGAATGAAACAGAATTGCGAAGGAAGTCACGGTTATTAGTGCTGTAATCTTATGCTCTGTGGTTGATCATTAATTTATACCACACTTGATTAGCTTCCTTTCGGAATTTTAGTTTTTACTCTTTCTATCAACCCGCAATGGGCTCGCGTGGTAGATTACAGCTCAGTCCCTCTAGAAGAGAGGAGGCCTGTATCCTAGCAGCATGGGAACATTATAGGCCTGATTATGCTCTTACTAAAAGAAACATGAAGCATACCCAATTAAAATGACGATAACGGAAAATTTTCAGTGCTCTAGGCGAATTATAATGGACCTTTTAATGAACCATTTTCAGGGAATAATACTCATTTATTTCAGGATATAATTAACAGGTTTTATTTTAAATGATACGACCCGTTCGATGAACACAGCGTTTCATTACGAAAATCATTGGATACAAATTAAGAGATCAGTATTAAGAGGTATAAATAAATTATTATAATAAGTTACAGTTTAATTTGTGCTTTACGTATATACAGAAGTTAGATGTTCGCGACAATATCAAAAGTTTCTATGTTTACCTTTGAGCTATGTATTTCAGTAAAGTTTATTTTTCTTAAAGATTGCAGTATTGTGAATAAAGTATTATGTGCATTTGTGATTATCATGTTGCTTCTGAGTGATATTGTGACAATAACATTGTCCGAGAGTAGTATAAGTAACAGTATACGACACTAGGACTTAATACTTCCTCTGTTAATGATATGAGAGCTGCAAACGTTATCAACGCCAGAATCACCGCAGTTTGGAGTTTGGCCAGGGGACGATGCCGTATAGCCCCATTCAACCTTACTGCACACAGCACATAGAACTTTATTGCCCAAATATTCACACTTAGAATTCTTCATTATCACTGCTATTTTAGTAATGTGCAATTTGAACAAAGAACATTTTTTTATATGTAACATTTATTATTATTTTGTGGCATCTTTTGTTTTTTTTGTGTACATTCTTAAATCTATGTTTAAGCCGTTTGATTTTGTCGCGTATTAACTAAATCGATGAGTATGTAGATCTTATAGTATAACAATAATGAGTTAAGACAGATTTTAGAGCTAATATTGTTTGAGAAGATAAAGTACAGCTATCGATATAAAAATATAACAATGATGTTATGGGAGGTACTCCAGGATGTATACAGAAGAGATTGAAGATACAAATAAATAGAAAAATCCCGGGCTTTGGAATTTTATGAAAGGGGTTATAATAATTTAGGGGCATGAGGAACAGGGTGTAAAGTTCACTCATCCCCCGTAGAAAAGGGAGGATCCTCCGACCAGACGGGTGTGATGTCTGGCGGGCAACTGCCCAGAGGTTGAAGTCGGGAAGCTTGTATATATGTTTATCGCACGGTAAACTCTAATTGCGCGATGCAGGATTTGTGTGACGTCAGGATGTTGTGTGACGTCAGGTCTTTGATGCGTAGTTTGCATGTAGCGATGTAGATGCCGCTACAATAAGAAGGAATAGTATTACAACAAAAGCTGTACACATCCTTATTGAAATACAAATACATATCTCTAAACCAAATAAATTTCATAACCAACAATTTGCATACTCTATTCACCAATCCATAATTTCCACGCCTTTTATATCATTCCATGATAAAATATAACTTACGTATTATCAAAAACAAGATTCTTAAAAGCCAAAATTTATGAATAATTTAGAATATTTACATAATAAAGAATAGTTTGTACAATTATTCATACGTTGATCGTGTGTTTATGAAACCTGGGAATTCTACATTATAAAAATAAATCTTATAACTAACTTTTTATACCTAAGCTTAATGTAGCGAAAATAAATACTAATTTAACGCAAATACTTAGAAAAATAAATAAATAAATCACAGCGAATCTCAATTACCTATCTACTCTAACATAATTACCATCTATAGTAACAATAGATGGTGTCATGTCTTACATTAAACTTTTACATGAAATTGTACCTTAACGACATAATTACATTTATGAAAATTCGTATTTTGTAGATATAGGAATATTTAATAGTAATTAATATGACTTTAATAATTAGAAACTTGTCGACAAAGTTGAATTTAGGTATAGCGTAACATGATATTCATCACTTACTTAAGAATATGATACTTTTTACATCATGTCTCACATATTGTTATAGCCGAACCAAGAAAGCCTAAAAATAAACTCTGAAATAACAAAAGACATTTGAGTATCAGAAATAATGAGCACATAACTTCTATTTCAATTCCGCTCGTACCCAAATTAATCTTTATATATGTAACAGATACCAAATTCTAGTACCAAAGTATTTGTAATTTCGCGATTCAGTTACGTTCGATAAGTAGACGAACATTCCAAGTTTGTCCATAAATGGCGCATTACTCGTTGCCCGTCATAAATATTCATTTTCGGCAAGCAAGAGGAAGTTTTCACGGTTTCTCATCGAGCCCCAGAAGTAGACGCGGTTATATTAGCAAATTTATGAGCAAAAATATTCCATACTCCGCTAAGATTTCTCCGAGAACTTTGCAAACCTGTTATCTACCGTAGAATCAATCGTATCCACTTGCAATATTGCAGTTGCCACATAACGTGAAACGAATGTAATAGCACTTGAAGTTGAAGATACGTTCATTCAAATATTCTTTTTCTTTTATCTACATAGTATTTCATTGTTTATTTACATTCTTGGGGATAGTGCACATTATTCGTAAATGCAATTTAAAATGCAACAAAAGGTTCGCTTTGTTACTTGAACAATTACATCACTGCTCTGAATCTAATTAAGTAATGGATGGCATAAAAATTCTTATTAAGATATACAAAAAAGAATAACTATATACAATGACTAGATCTATTTATAACGATAATAGTAACACAAAAAGTGTTTTAATGGGAAAAATTATGTACAACGTCAAATTCTAGAGAAGATTTTTCTCTACGTCACTCAAAAGTTTCTTAGTACAGGGTTTCGCACTTTAAGTGTCCGTGATCAGAGCAAAGCCTCTTCGAGTTGGTCGAAGCCCTCGTACCATCAGTCGCTTTCGTAGACCGTTGAGTTAGAGCTCTTTCGCCGATTGTACGGTGAACAGAACTCGATCCTGGTGTCTGGCAGCCAGGTGTACGCAGTGCGTTCCGAAGATGCACTGGAAAATAGAAAAAAAAAATAGATTAAAATTATTATCGAATACACTCATTGAAAAAACTTCTTCAGGCGGATTGGTAACACTAACTTTAATATAATACAACTGACAAAATCTTAAAATATTTATTGAGGAAATATTCTGATGGTTCGTTTTAGTTTTCAGCATGAATCAAATGATTGACAGTTGAAGGACAGACAGAACAGGATTTGGGAATTGATTTTTGTTAATATTGGACCGGGATGAGTATCATACAAATAAAAAAAGGATAAATAATATTAATGTAACACATTTATTTACTAAATTGTAGACATAGGTACCTAAATTGTGTTCATTCGTGTAGTAACTTTATAGTTCTTTCATTGTTATTTTACCTCTGATTTTGCATCACAGTTATCTTCATTATTCATTGCTATAAGGTTACCGATTGGTTGCTGTCAGATGTAAAATAACTGTGTGCCGGATTGTTGTTCCGAAACAATGTTGTTAACAACTAAAATCTATTTTTATACGCTGCTCTGATTCTCTCAAATATAGTAATTTTAGCACAGAATATTCCAGCGTTAACGAATGCATTGTTTCAAATATTTTAATCAATGGCGATTTAAAATTGTCTTTTCTGTAATGGTCAAAATGACAAAGCAAAATGGGTTTCATTTTATTTTTATGTGAAACGTTAGTAATTGTGACTTTGAAACGCTAAATGACGTTACCGTTTTGGAACATTATAGACATTTTAACTAGCTGCCACTTAGCTTAAGGGAAAAATTTCGAAATATCCGTTGGTCCTCTTATATGACATTTTAATGAGTCACTTTAGTTGTGTCTTGTTCCACGTCCAATTAACGTTTACAGTATTCGAAGCTGACTTTCAACATCGCTGTTGTAACTGTGCCTGCTCTTAATGGTAATCGAGAACAACATTTACATGCAGTAACAATTGAAACATGTTTGGACAAAACAAAGGCGTAGTCAGACTTAGTAACGCATTGTAACCATCCACTTGTGTATCCAGCAGCAGTCAATTTACCTGGCCAGTGAAACAAACGCTAAAGAGTCGCCCGACTCGAAACAGTCGAATTATTTATGTTGAAATGCAATGAAAAGTTAATGTATTCACTCCTTCAAGTGCCACCTACGAGCACTTGAATAAACAGAAGCGCTATTTATCTTTACCTTAGGTAAAGCATGTTGTTTTAAAGAGGACCCTTATAGGACTTGGGGTCAACGTTCTTGACATACTTTATGAGATGAGCCTACGAGCAACATAGTGTTTACTTTTACAGCATAACGTTTTTGTATCTTATGAAGTTGGGCTAAAATATATTAACATTTTTGTAATCACTAGAGATGCGCTAAATGTTCGGCCGAATATTTGTATTCGGTACATTCGGCATATCTTTTCATGTTCGTATTCGGCCGAATATTCGGTTGATTTGCGGAATAATTACCGAATATTTAAATTACTGTTAATATTTAAAAAATTACTAAGTGTTTAACTAAATAAGTGTGATATATTCCGAAAGTTGTGCATAGTTTTTTGTAAATGAAAGAAACACTACTTTTTGAACCAATTATATACATAGTGACAAAATAAAAAAGATTAACTTTTACAATCGATATAAATAATATGTATATAATCAAATTAAGTATTTTTTTAATAAATGTCTATGTATGCTAAATAAAATTTATGATATCAACAATAAAAAAACCTTAACTAACAAATATTAATTTGCAACATAAAAACTAGGAATTGTTATAACTATTTGTAGTTTTAATCTAATTAAGTTTTTTATAAGTAAATGTCAATGTAAGTCAAATAAAATTCTTCAACCGAATGATTCGGCCAAACATTCGTATTCGGTTGAACCTACATTCGGCGCATCTCTAGTAATCACACATAACACATTTGTAGTATCAATATTTCTGTACTTTCGACTATCTGTTGTGTATTATGTGATGCGAATAAAGTAGGGTAAATACATTATTGGAGTGTGATAGATTGGGATAGAACCGTATCTTTTGACCGATTACCCTTCACGCCCTTGGCTATAGTCGGCCATCGCGGTCCAGTGGCCACAGACATAAGATTAACCGATGTCCGTATCACTCAACAATTTAGTGTTACTCGGATGGACAGATTCGATATTATCGGTATAACACATCAATCGTTATTGAAGGATTCATCACATTACGTGAATGATTGTTCATTCGATTTGAAATTTACAGGCGTCAATATAGAGCGACTCCTATGATAGATTTGTTTATTTGTCAATATTTTGCCTGTGAATGGAACTGCCAAATATTATGTTATTAAATTACCGTTTTGTGCCAATCAATTGGTACATAATTGATACGAAAGGAGACCAATAGAGAGAACAAGTCGGACACTATTAAAAGGAAATGAAGACGACGCGAGGCAGACGCCAAAGTCGCGGGCTCGAGCGAAATCCAATTTGAAATAAGTGCCTCCTGAATTAATCCGGCCACTTTGAGCGGACCGGATGAAATTTCTGGTATTTTTCACGTCTAGCAATAAAAACGAGCCCTCGACGCGGGAAAAAGATGAGTAATAGCTTCACCCTAAGTTCTGAGGAACTGTGAGGAATAATAATATTATGCTCGCATGATGGAAACCTTTTTTAATCCGTCTACATAAATATCAAGGTATGAAAGTGATATCGGGTATACGAGAGATGCTGGAGCTGCTGTTTATGATGTGAATATTGTAAGAGCAATTAATCTATTATTGTATCATACCTTATATTATAAATGTGAAGGTTTGTATGCAAAAACGGCTGAACGGATTTGGAAATTTGGCACAAATATAGTTTTTAGCCTGAATTATCACATATGATATTTTTTATCCCGGTAGTATTTTCCCTTGGTATAATTTCCGACCCCATCGCGGGTGGCAATAGCTAGTCAAAATATTCAAGTAGCTTTTCTTTATAAAACGGTCGCCTAGACACACTTCTCTTGTATGTTCTTTTCAATTAAATAACGCAAAATTCCATTTTAGCCAATCCCATTTTAATATTTGCCATGCATGCGATCATTATTTATATAAATATGATTTATGCCATTACAATCATATTTCGACTACCTATCGGAATATTACGTTAATGGATATGCAACTAATTTCTCATTTCAAAGGCTTAATACAACGAATTATGGTAATAATCGCGTCGAGTAGCTAATTTTATATTCAAAAAGTTGTGAATTATAAATTCGAATGAATATTTTGCCAAAATAAAATAATGCCATCGCGGGTGGTTAATAATCATTATTGTTGTTATTGTTTCAAACCTTGGAAAGCGTTCATTAATAAATGATTCGGGCCGAGAATAGACCCTTGTGGCGTTCGTGGTAATATTTAATGACAAACTTTTGGTTACCGAATCTTACGTCAGAGTTGTGTTCGCAAGCACTCTGTTTACAAATAGACTACTGATTCATGCTTGAATTGTCATAATATTGTAAGTAATTCTATGATTTGAATACCTTTAAGACCCCTAAACTGAACGATTTAATTCTGGCACTATTAAATTTCATAAATTGGGATCCTACTGTTATTAAATGTTATAACTTGGAATGTCAACTTCAAGTGTCCTCAACTTAAGATTCAGTAAGTAATGACAAACTTCCTGTGAGAATTTCCAAGCGTCAGAAAATAACGAATGCATGACCGTCTAATAGAAATATTAAGTAAAGTAGAGATGGTGCTAACCCGAAAACTAGTATGAAACAAATTGCTTTTCTTTCAACGCCGAGGGCGTTAACAAATTGGGAAGTTTAATATTCATAAATTATCAACCAATTAGAATGCAGCTAAGCGTGATGGCACTGGCGCAGCAGTTTGATTACTTGTACCAACAACTCTGTACTTTGCAGCACCTGCTTTAGTTAAACTTCTAACTAGATCAGTTAACACCTCATCTTAACGCTCGCGTGAACATTTATGACTTCAGATTATTGAGTTACAGTTTGTGCTCTTAGTTAGTAAATATATTTTATTTTATTATTAGTAGTTAAGTAGTTTATGGTTTCATTTGATGTTGTTTTATGGGTGGTAGAGTTGAATGTAGTGATGTTTTTATGTTTAGTGTCATGCGTTTGTCAGTTTTGGACAGTTCTTTTTTATTTTCTTCTGTTGATGTCCCTTCTATGTCTAGTATGTTTTCTTCATAAGCCATTTCAGCTTTGTCGGTTACCATATCAAGTGATTCTTCCTCTCTTGGCTAATATTTTCTTCCATTTAAACTTATTTTGATGAGTTACTTATTTGGTAATTCAATATCATCGTATGACATATGCTGCGCCAGCCTGGAGCAGCCTGACTGATAAAAACTACATCAAGTTGCAAGTTGTTCAAAATAAAGCAATCAAAATATCATTTAACACTGCCTGTCGTACAAATTTAAAACGAGTTCACGAACAAATTAAATTTCCAACGATCAAAAATTTTATCTTAAAATCAGCCCGCAAATTCTACATAATTAAAAATCCCAAACATTATAACCCACAAAAGTAGATCTAATAACTTATCTTATTCAACAACTTATAATCGATATCGTTTACCACATCACTATTTTTTGAGTGAATAACAATATCTACCCACCACCGGACCGACCGTGCTGCCCTCACCCGGTCGCAGTAAGCATACTCGGCGAAAAGTTACGCAAATACCCACCCACCCACAGTTGAAAATTATAATTTCTTTGTTTCAACTCATCGATGATATTTATGCTTAAATCTAAGTTACTTAAATTATACTATCATAATGTTTTTTATACTGCGTTTCAATTAGTTTTGTATAAGTTGAGTGCATTACCTTTTGCAGGTAAACAGTAGCGGTATGCGTTTAGAGTCAGTGCGACTAAGACTTTTGTGCGTTCGAATATTACGGTGTTTTTGTGGACTTATTATAGAATGTTTAAAGATTAGGAATAGTAAACTCAGTGTAAAATGTTTGTAAAGGTAAGTTAGCCTAAGAACTTGTTATTTTTTAAGATTGTACATAGTTAGAATAGGATCTGATTGTATGCACGTTATATTATTATGTTAAGAATAAAGACTTTTAAAATAAATAAAAAATTAATATCAGCGTATACCAAAATCTCTAATGTTTAATTGAACAGGTTAGTAGCTTATTCGTGTCAGAGCGGTTAAGTTACAATTTAATGGCCAGACCGCCAGTTGAATTGACCATGATTTATTACAGCAGACTCGGCTCGGGTCCGAGCATATTACTGTATCAGTTCTAACAGAAACCACTAGATGGCGTTAGTTAAGAATAAACAGAAGTTTTGCTAAGTAAAATGAGCAAGGAATATGTACAAAAAATACACAGGAGGATACAGTTAAGCAAACGTACATTCATAACTAATAAAGAGCTTTCCTAAATAACTTCCGACGGTACCAGGCTAGCATAAAATAAAGAAACCACAACAACATTAATACTTCGGTGGTATAAGCCGGTGAAGCGAGAATTGTCTGTGCAAACATAAACGCAGCGGTCAAAATGGAAGCCCCATTGTGTCAGAATGTATTCATTTGTATGGCAAGGCTAATATTGACTGTACGGAACTCGTTTCGTGTATGTAAATATTGAACCGAAGCGAGACTTGGAGTTATCTCGTGATTAAAATTACCTACTTTACTTATATTTTGAAAGTTATTTCAGAAATGTAAAACCAAAATTAATTAGCAAATTACGAGAATCGTAAAATAGAATGTGATTAAGAGTATAACTTCAGTATTATCTTTGAATTTGAAGTTCGCTTTTTACAAAAAAACTTTTTTGGCATTGTATGGCTAGAAAAATGGAGCCAGATTTAGGAACCCCAACTCATCAAGAAAGTTAAATATATTTGCCTCAGATATCATTCCCACTCATCAGCAAACAGTCCTTTATGCTAATCTTAGTCCTAAGTAAACTAGCCTAAGCTAAAAAGCCCGCTTTTAGTCAAAACCGCCGAGTTTCTTTAAGACCACTTCATAATCTTTAGTCTCAAGATATTATAGTAATCTTCCTTTTTGTATAATTAATTAATTATGAAAACTGTAGCATTTATGTGTACCTATTTTGTTAAAAGATAAAATTATACAGTTTATACCTAATTTTAACATTTGTATCGCGCGAAATGGTGCGAATCAGCATTTATATTTTTACAGAATGATTTAATACCCATGATAGAACATTCATTTTTTAACGACCATCATAATTTGTCATCAACTAGAGGCCACCAATACGAACGATAAACATATATAAAAAGTTAATTTGAGTAGTATTGAAAACTGCACCTGTGATTCTGGTGACATTAAATATAAATTATTAGGTATTTTTTTGTTGTCACATAATTCGGTCAAAGAATTTCCGGAGGATTTGCTGCGCCATGACCATTGTAACGGCTCTTTTGATTTACTTCACTATACTGAATAATTCCGTATTACAATAGACAACCCACTTAGCATTCCATTATCAAAAATTATAGATTGGAAAGTAAGAAGTATATATACGTGGTACAAAACATGTCGTCCATAAATACCTATCTACCTGTAAACCTGCAACGCTCCTATCCATGTACACATTTATATAGCTAGATAAATAAAGATAACAATCTTATCTAAAGCTTATGTCACATGAATTAACATGAACTCAATTTTGAATTAAGACGAATCTTCATTGGTGGTCTCCGTCGCTCCAATTAGCACCGACGCCTCATCCATTCTCAGATCATGAAGCTATTAAACCAGTCTCAACATTTATACGATCCATCCGAATCCACTTTTCTATGATTTCTACATCCTACATTGTTACACATACGTAATAAACTTTATTAATTATCAAAGTGTATTTTATAGACCTATAAACTGGGATTTAAGGCAATTCAAACATCTGAATTAATTCCTTATTATCGTACAAATGTTACATCTTATTAAGGAACGAGTTATTGGCTTAAGTTATAGCTTTGGTCATATTATTATAATTTAAATATGTTTTTAAAAGGTTGAAGATGATGGGTTACGATTTAATGTACTGTTTATGGAGACATTTATATTTGAGAGGATTATAAAGAAAATGTAGCTTCGGTTGACTTTCGGATCGGATTTCGTTCTTAACTCGACATTTTATTAATAACTCGTGGAATAAAAAGTGGCTGCATATTTATAGATATTTTTTATGAAGAAAATGCTTTAGTGAGTAGTGTTGATCTGTCACAAATTGCTGAATATTTTCAAATACTTTTACTCGTCGTCCATTGAACAATTTTTTTTCTCCCTATTCCCTACGCGGAGTGCTATGAAGTACCAACAGCCGGACACCCCTGGCATTTTTCAAGACTGTGAATAATGCACTATGACCGTGAAAATGATGACTTGAGAGTAATAATTTACACACTTTGGAGCGCGTCACATTCAGCTGTTTAAAACACAAAGTGCCTTCCTCCGCTCTCCTACTTGATCTATGCTGTGCCCAACAGGGCCCATAGTTGTGACCAATATAATTATTTCTCTACCAACTATATACATGATGGTGCGCAATAAAGAATTGAGAAATATGGAAACTCTATAGTAGTCTCAGAATTTAGGAAAAGAATATTGTTATTCAAAGCAACGAATTGCATGAACGTAAAGAATATATACTTTGAGTTTAATACTACGAACTACGAGGAATTAATTGATACAGAAGCATTGAGAGTTAGTACACAAGATAAACAAACAAGCCGACGGTACTAACGTTTAATTACTTCTTTTACTATACACAAATCGACCACTGAATCCAATTAAACTCCCGGAGCTCAACGATCTAGCTCAAACGAAACCGACCCACGAAAAATCATTAAGCGAAATTGTAATTACGTATTATACGCGTCGAACAGTGCGTAATCCTCACACGGTCGAAACAGGGCTGTCAAAACGGGGGAGTGAATTGCCAACCCATACCAATCAAAAGGCCTGGGAACACAATTTTAAACAATTCCCGAAATCTGTATGGTAACCAATTTAATGAATAGTTAAACGCGTTGTAAAGTCCCGTTGTGGTGGACAACCCCCGATAGTGTTATACGCAAGAACGGTGACTGATATAGGGATGATAATGTTGTTTGGGCGTGTGTAATCGCTATGGTAACCGAGATCGGTGACGAAATGTACGTATTGTTTGAAGTTAGGACCCCAATTTTAAAACTTTATTTATATTGGACCCGGGGATTATAGGAAAGTTTAAACATGGACAGATGCCCGCAGCTTTTAGTTTTTGATCTGTGCGATAGTGCGATTCTGCGGCTGTGTTAGATAGATTGGGTATCACCATTAAAATGTTGAATATTATATCATGTGAAGACGATCATATGGCAATTAATGAAAATGCTGGCAATAGTAATAGGAATATGTATTTTGAAAAGTCATAAAATCAAAAAAAAAAAAAAAGTCATATTTTCTAACAAACTAAAAAGTGGGCCTACTATGGGTTTTGCCGATCAGCCGACTAGCTATAGTGACAACAAGTTAACTATTGGATATATTTGATTGAGTTTTTGATGCAGACTGGGAATATCATTATATATACCCAGTGTAATTTATTGTCGTAATGTCATCTCCACCTTGTATAACGGATAAGTATTTATCCAATTATTTACCTTTGACATGCAGACCAACTGGTAAATATATAATGAACGAAGGCTACTTTATTAAATCAAAGTTGCTTGAAATCTCGTGGTAATTGAAGTTACTAAAGCGGACATCGATAGTCGCCACGCACGAAAGAGAAGTATGTACACAAATCTGATCATAATCCACTGCTTGTCGTAACTTATAGGCTTATCGACCACCGTAAAGCGCTTGTTTACATCGTCGTGGATGATCGGGGTGAAGATTAGGAACCTGTTCGAAAACCTTAAAGTGATGATCTTAAGAGTATGTTTGTGGTAGAGATTTGTGTATTGTTAGTAAAATATTTGGTAGAGGTAATTGTAGTAGTAGCATTGGAAAACCTGTGTTTAGAAGTGGGCCAGTGAAAAAATTCAAAAGTCTCATATTCAAACTAGCTGAGAATCAGCACTTTTCGAACGCCAATTACATAAGACAGTCCCCCAAAACGCCCACCCTTCCCCACTTCCTAGTGCTTTAGCTGGGAAGAAGAAAGGTTGCGATGACCATGATAAAGTAAAGGAAAATTTTAATATTTAAAGAGAAGCAAATAAAGCGACAGCAATGACTGGATGAGCAGGGCAGATTTAAAACCAAATAAAATTACCATAAAGGCTTGTGCAGACCAGCGCGACTTGTCGCGCGACGCGACACTGGTAATTGTTATACTGTGAAGATTTTTTAGAAATTGTATTGTTTGTGTCGCGTCGCGCGACAAGTCGCGCTGGTCTGCACAAGCCTTAAAATTGTGAAGTTCGGAAATCGACTAAAAGACAATGTCTCGCAGTGATATATTAGTATAATATTAGTGTTAGATAAGTAAATAGAACTACGTGTAAGTATTGAGCTTGATAATGGCGCTGAAGTGTGCGGATTCCAATGATATGATAGATGCACTTCTGCCCCCACATCAGATTCTGTTAAAGACTTTCGAGTACTTCTATTTTTGTAGGCAACCTCTGTCCGAGACGGTTGATTGCGCTAATAAACCTGACAATGAAATTTCTCTGTATTCTTTAGCGTAATTTAGCTTTGTGTTAGAATTTTCGTGGAACCGGAATTAGAATGGGAATGGATTTACCGTTTGTTGAAACAATTCTTTTTTAACAAAGCCAATCGAACTTAGTTCTATTTTAAAATAAAATAGAATTTATTGTAAACTACCCACTTTCCATTTTTTTAATGAAATAGATAGTAGTTCATTATGATGACTATTCAGTACCTAGTTAGCAGTTTAATTCAATGTTTATAAATAAAACTTGCTGCGCGGTTTAAGCGCATAAGTCTCGATCCCGTGATAATATCGGAATAGAAGGTATTCTATATCCTTCTCCAGGTTATGGTCTACCCATGTGCCAAATTTTATCCAAATCCATTCAGCCGTTTTAGCGTGAAAGTGTAACAAACTCACTTTCGCATTTATAATATTAGTTAGGATGGAGTTTTTCACGGTACACGGTTTAAACCAATAGTAGCAGCGCCCCGCGGTTTCACCCGCATAAGTCTCGATCCCTTGGGAATATAGGGATAAAAAGTATCCTATGTGTTATTAGGTTTATTAGTATTTATTCAGGTTATAAACTGTCTGTTTGCCAAATTTCATCCAAATCCGTTCAGTAGTTTTTGCGTTAAAGAGTAACAAACATCCATACATCCATCCATAGGTACTCATAAACTTTCGCGTTTATAATATTAGTAGGATTTTATAGTAGACTAGCTCTTGCCCGCGACTTCGTCCGCGTAGAAGTCGAAAATGGTTCTAATAGGATATTTTATTGGTTTTTTACGTTATTAATTTTGTTATATCATATAAATTATTATGTTAAAATGTTTGAATAATTATAAAATATAAAAATCTTTATAGTGTAGGGATATAAAGGTTAAATAAATCAGAAAAAAAAAATTAACACGAAGCCTTTGATCTGGCGAAAGTTACACGGGTGTATTATCTTTTTACAATCAAAATCGAAATACTACACCTACCCCAGTATATCTTTATAAACAATATTTTTTGTTTTTCTTCCGGGTGCTAGAATCACCAGGCTACTCTGTGCGCTTACTCTGGAGCATGCCACATACAAATGGCCTTGGGAGAAGCAGCTTTCCCTCAAGTCTACTCCCGATACCTTAAGAGTTTGACCTTGAGCTTTGTTTATTTGTTGCTTTGCGAAGTATACTTTGATGGGAAACTGCACTCTCTTGAATCCGAAGGGGTAATTTGATGGTGTTAGGGGAATCCTAGGAATAAATGCAGACCTCTGTAAAGCTTAGAAACCTACAAATGCGGTACTAATATAGTACGGTGACTTTCGAGACATTCCAATTTTAAAGAGTATTTGCATTGCACCAAGCTTTTATGTGAGTTCAACCTGTTTTGAATAAAATCGGATTGAGTTTTCAAACATGTCATTGTGTCAAAATAAAATGTATTTAAATCAAAAACACTAAGGAGTATTGATATCAACTTCGAAGCAAATCACTCCCAAAATAAGTTGCTACCCCTATTTAACCCCATTAGGGGATGAATTTCAATAAAATACGAAACAGGTCTTCCATTAATTCTGTTAAAGAATGTTTATGCAAAATTTGAAGTAGATTGGACCAAGAAATCACGTTGTCACATACAAACTTTGCCCGCCTTTTTCACCCCCTTAGGGTAGAATTTCGAAAAATCCTTTCTTATCGGATGCCTACGTCATACAAAGAACACACCCTCCAAGTTTTAGGTCTCTACGATCAGCGGTTTAGGCTGTGTGTTGATCCGTCAGTCAGTCATCCAGGACAAAGCATTTTATATGTATAGATAGAAGATATGCTTTTTCGCTTTTTGTTTACGTTAGATTCTGAAAGTGTGCTCCCATAAATTTTACTATTTGTTTATCAGAAAAATATTCATGATATTACTTGGATCACAACTTATGGGTGAACGTAAAAGAGAGTTGTTTTATGTTCAATACTCATAAATCATTGCAAAGTTTTAATAAATGGGGTTGGCACGATTGCTTTTCATACTGCTTACTACCGGGGAATAAAACCATCGGTAGAATGTTCTCACATGTTTCCCTTACTGAACTTCGACGTTTGATTTTCATTAACAAAGTTGGTCGAAACGAATTAACTCCGACGGCAAATAAATGTTTTGAGCCAATAATATTACCATTCTGTGGATTTGATTGAATCCGCAAATAGCTTCCCATGGTAACGTGTGGGTGTCGGGTTGAAAGTTTAATCGATTTAAATTTTATCGATACTTACACGTAGGGATTTGAATGTTAACTATTCTAATTTCATGCAATGTTAATGTATTTGGTAATTCTAACTTCAGAAAAAAATATCGACTTTAAAATTCTGCTACTTAACGTTAAATGAGCCAGGGGCATTGGTTGTTGGCTCCGTGTCTGCAAAACAGTAACCGTGCAATTTTTTCGATACAAAAAGATATTTAAAAGTGCTTTGATGTTAAACAGTGGCAAACTTGTAGGCATCTTTTAATGACGTCGCCGGCAAGTTGGTTCAGATCCAGCTTCACTGAATCTGTTGAAACAGTTCAAGTAGAATACTATTTGTTGGTAAGAAAATGCATGACGTGCATGTGCGTTATTTTCAGAAAATTGCGCGTTAAAATAATCGATTTCTATGTTACTGCTTGTTTCTAGGACGCAGTAACGCACAAATTGATTATTTGAAAGCACGTATTGTTTAAATAGAACTCATAAATAACGCTTTTATTGCTTCAAATATTATTTCGTAATAATGTTATGATTATTTTTAATTCGTTGTTTATCGATATCGATATTGCACTACGCACGTGCCTATAAAAGGAAATGACATAGTGCGTGATATGCGGAAACGTATTTAATGAAACGCGAGGGGGGTCCGTAGTGCGTGGGGCCTCACACACACACACCGTCGCAGAGCATTACTACAATCACAACCCATCAAATGTAGTGTGCGTAACTGCAAAACTGAGGTTTAATGAAACGTTCTAATTGAGATATTTGGAGGAAGTAAGACATTAGAACCTTGGCGTGGAGATAATAGACCGTAAGCACATGTCGGCATGTATTACTTGCCTGAGTTTTCGTTTATAGTAAATTGCAGACTTGATTGTTTGTTCGTAGATAGAGAAGCGAGAGTGCGCGATTTAACCACTTTAAGGTTCATTCTTGCAAGCAATTTGTTTTTATTAGCAGTAAAGCATTTAGTTTTAGTTACATCTCCTTCGTAAATAAGTCACACGGATAACGTTGATGATACCAATTTATATCTGGTAACATTGCGTGTATCCTATTCAAGAAAAGATTGAGTAGGTACAAGTAACTCAATTTAGTACGTTTCTCTCTCCAAACTTTCTCAATTTATAATTACCATCAGTTTATGAAGGAAGTTGTTACAAAACTCGATTTCAACATCTACAAAGTTTTTACAGTCGATATTAAATAAATAATCGTTTAACTAAAGTTCTATGAGCAAAAATTTATTGAACAAATCTCCCTCAGGGTCCTATTCTCAGCATATGGCGGTATTGTGAGAATTCAATTCAACAATTGACACGACTTATTAGCGAATACAGTTACATTCAGCGCTAAATAGCTTCGGGCCAAACCTATAATTTCGGGTTCGGACCCCGGGAGACGTTTCTGCTATTCGAAATATTCGATACAATCGATTTACATGCTGTGATATTCCCCCTACTATGAAACTGTGGTAATTTTAGACTAGTAATTTGCTTTGTGAGGTTGTTCAGGCAATTTACTGTTACATTATTAACTGCGATTAGAGCAGTGGGGTTTGTGATCGTCGGTTAATTATGTACTGTAGCTGCTTATGTGTTTTGTTTGGCGTTATAATTATAGGAGCTGCTACATTTCGAGTGTGAACGTGAAATAACAGCTGCTACCAAATCTCATTTTGATATTTGGTTTGGTAGAGCTTTCAATTTAGGCCCGCAAAGTTTCAAACTGTCATCAACCGCTACTAAATTGGGCAGCTAAATGGACGATATTCCTATTGAGTTTGTGATAATGTGGAGTTACTCTCGTTAGAACTGTCTATTTGCAGAATTAATTGTTGAGTAGGTACAAAGTAATATGAGATCGTTTTTGCAATGTAAAACAATGTTGGTTAACAGTACGAGAAAAAATAAAAGAACGTTAAATTCGACGACTCTGCCATTGTTCTCATAAAATAAACATGACCGTGAGAATAACAAACAGTGGTAATGAATTACTTACAACCCCATCATTTCAATGCAATATAATGACCCGTTATGGCCGTTAATAAAAAATAATTTATAAAAACTAACGTCCTATAAACGGTGGACTGCAGCAAAATATTATACTGTAATAAATAATAATGGTCTGGTACACCCCGAATTTTAGTCATCGTTGCGCACACGACACACGCTTAACTAAATTTGGGACAACCCTACGTTTAAACTTGACATTCAATACATTGTGAGGCATGAATGACTGAATGTGCGCGTTGCAGCACCGCACTTATTATTTATTATGACCCCGCATGTGTCTCTGTTCGGTTAAAAAACACAATGACACAGTCGAGATTATTATATCTTTCCACGTTTAATTGTACACAATGGGTAAACAACAAAAGCCGAATCCTACATTTGTAACAGTTGCACTTGAATTCATTATAATAGAAACGACATGCAGAAGAGAATGGATGCATTTGTTGCGGCTTCGACATTCTATGAAACGAGTTCAGTGAAATTTGAATGATAAAAGTTTGAAAACTTCTACTCGCTGCGCTCGAGCATGTGAATAAATGAAGATATATTAATCTAGTTGGGGTTAAATTGTTATTAAAACTATGATTAATGATTCCTGTTAATGGAGCACAGATTAAGGAGCGGGCTACACGCAACAACGTTCAAAATTAAAGTCGGTTAGCTCGTGACATACGTGTAAATTTATCTTCATCATTACCACGTTAGTTCCGATACAACTGAGCTTCGGCCAGTTTTAAATATACGTTGCTATGATTAGTTAATAAAGATATAATCTCTTTTACGAAACTCCATTTAAAATAACTCCAGTTAAAAACAAAAAGTTGTAATGACCACGAAGAATTTGAGAGACTAGGAGTCGAAGACAAATTCCTGATGATTAACAGTTAGGGAATGATAATTATTCCTTGAAACAACAACTGCATCTGTCTATAAACTCCCAAAAACGTAAAGATGTTGTTACACGGAAATGTTTATGGATAGCAAACAATGACGCAGAAGACGTATGTTTTATTAACTTATTACCAAACAGAATTTTATTTCACGTTCAAGTTTTATCGGCTGTTGGTATACAAACAGAATTACCCGCTTTCATTGCCCGGGGATGTACGATTCCCTTCGAATTTCTATGATAAACAAACTTACATCCGAGTAAGGTAAACATGATCGTAAATTTTACTACAGCTTTCGCGGTAACGGAAATTCTACATCAAATCACATTTTTCTCAGCATTCACCATAATATGTTCTCATATTTGTACTACATCGTGTTTTACTTTTATGAAAACATTAGCTGCGCCCCGCAGTTTCACCCGCATGAGTCTCGATTCTTTGGAAATATCGGAATAAAAAGTATTCTATGTCCTAACCTAGGTTATGGTCTACCCATGTGCTAAATTTCATCCAAATCCGTTCAGCCCTTTTAGCTTGAAAGCGTAACAAACAAACAAACCCACATTCGCATTTTTAATACTATAAACTTATATAGGATAGTTATGATTATCTGAGATATCTCCAGATAATGCTACCATTTGTGTAAGCTTGACTCGCAAAATAAGTGACCCGTAAGCAAAATCTACCGCAGCGCGCGACCGATGTTTGCTGCTAATGTTTCATAAAAGTAAAATACGATGTAGTTTTACTTTTATGAAAACATTATAATAGCTGCGTCCCGCGGTTTCACCCGCATAAGTCTCGATTTTGCGGAAATATCGGCATAAAAAGTATCCTATGTCCTAACCTAGGTCATGGTCTACCCATGTGCTAAATTTCATCCAAATCAGTTCACCCCTTTTAGCGTGAAAGCGTAACAAACAAACAAACTCACTTTTGCATTTTTGTATTATAATGTTATATAGGATAGTTATGATGATCTGGGATATCTTCAGATAATGCTACCATTTGTGTAAGCTTGACTCGCAAAATAAGTGACCCGTAAGCAAAATCTACCGCAGCGCGCGACCGAATGAGTTTTATTGGCATCCAGTATGTTAATATTGGCGTAGTCTACGATTGAATTGTTCGAAAAAAGCGTCCGAAGCAAGCGTGACGAATGAATTTCGATAATAAAATTAGCATAATCAATACAAGGGAGTCATCGATGCACCCCGGTAATGCACGCGGTCGGTGGGACCGTAACGATCAGTATCGAAGTTTATTGGCAGTGCTCCATACAAGTTTACATGTACTTAATGCATACGGAATTGAAATTAAGCATTATTTCATGCAAACGATCACGTATAACGACAATTACTGTGATACAATCTATGTAGTAGCGTGAGTTGGTTTCCGAGTTGATTATTGAAACCGACTCGTTTGTTTTACTTGTGTAGCAATTACTTTTTTCATTTTGTTTATTCTTTTTTCCAATACATTGTCGCTGTTATTGGGTTAAAATGGCATATACAATTTTTATATTTGCTTGTTTTCTCTTTTTTGATTGCTTGAAGATAGGTAGGTATACATTTACATGCTTCTGCAAGATTATCTTCATCAGTCTCAAATTCTACAATTGAGACCTCGTCATACCCATTATCAACCTTGCATTCAAAGCTATCTTCACCTATATCATCACCAGTTACATCTAGTCATCCATCTACAATAGTATTAGCTCTAGCTGTCGGCAGCATATTGTGATTCGATTACGCTGTACTGAGCACGCTGAGTACTGGCTGACGTCCTGGCGGAAATTCATAGTGTTCCCAGCGTATATATGGTATAGTTAACAGATTCAATAGTTAAGGCTTAAGGGTCTCTAGGATTTGAGTTCTCGGGAAGTTGTGAGGGTATAGAATTGAATGTATAGGGTAAAGGTTTGTTTCTTCTTGTTTTATGCGGATCAGGCAACAGATCAGCGTCGTTATAATCGGTTTATAGTTTAGAGTTACCAGTAGGTAAAATTACTTCATACGGTATCAACATAATCCTTCTACCTTTAAATAAATACCTGTAAATTGCTGGCCCACGCAGCGCATCTTCTATTAATTTCTATCAGTTGTCCCCTTTATTTATCCCCATATTTATCCCCTTTTTGAACATAATGTTCATCTGTCGCACAAAACCTTTTCATAATGTTTCCTTGGTTTTTCGTTTCTCTTATTGTCATAATGTCTTGTCTCATAGTGCCTTACGACACTGTCCCTCATTCTTACAATAAAAATCAAACCCTTTTATCACTATAACTTTGCCAATTATGAATTGTTAAAGATAGTATAAATGTCCGCACAGGTTCCCCAGAGAAGAATCCCATATGACATAAGACTATGAAAATAACTAAAATATTATTTTCATAGTCTTATGTCATATGGGATTCTTCTCTGAGGAACCTGTGCGGACATTAATACTATCTTTGTTCTACAGAAAAGGGCTGTTCGAGCCATTTACAACCTAGGTTCGAGAGATTCCCTTCGAGGAAAATAAATAATAAAAGTCAATATTCTGACTCTAGCCTCACCATATAGTTTTGAAAACCTAATGTACACCTATGTACACAAAATATATCAAATTTTAAGAAAATGTCCGATATTCATAATTAAAAACCAGGAATAAACACAACCTTGCTCTACATCGCATTCGTCTCCACAGAGTAGGCAACTCGTTCATGGGTCAATGTATACGCTTTAACAACAAACTTCCCGTTTCCGAAATTTTAAATCGTTTAATGGGTAAGTTTCGAATGTCAATCATTCGAAACTTACCCATTAAACGATTTAAAATTTGTATTAAAACCAAACTTTGTAAAAAAGGGTACTATAAAATTTCTGATTATTTAGAACATAAACTATAAGGGTTCCGTTTTTTACCATTTGGCTACGGAACCCTAAAAAGCTTGGGATTGAGGTGCTCGCTCTGCTAAACCTTGTAATAAAACCATAAAACTTGACATTAGAATTATTTAGTAAAATCATTAAAATATACCAGTTTTATTTAAACATTAAAACAAAATGACATGATTACTTTGTAAAGTATAATATTATTTTAATGTCCTATTGTGAATGTGAGTACTATGTGGATATTTTTTTAAATTATTTTTTTTCGTTACCTACTCCTTTTTTTTCTTTTTTTCTTTTCTCAGTTAGTTTTAATGATGGTCTGGCAGTTTGAGTAGTTTATGCGGCCTACCCAAATGTCCTTTCTTTGGTATTGTTCGTCGAGTTGAGCTCCTTATGTTCTGAGTGGAGCTCCACGATTACTGACAAATGCTTGCACTGACTGGACAGGTCCACTCAAATCTGTGTGGTTCTTTTCTCAAAAGACCATTTCAGACACTAATCTACATGGTCCTCATATGGCTTGACCAAGATTATGTCTGGACTTTAAAAGAGACTGACCTCTGAATTTGTTTCGGCCTTTCTTCTCAGAGTAGTCGGATAGGAAACGCCGAACTCATTTAGCAAAATTTAATATATTTGTAATATGACGTGTAAAAGTGATGTAAGCAATATTTTGTAACAATTTATTTAAAAGATTGTCCGTGGAGTTTCTTGCCCATTCTTCTCCATAGGTACCTACTACGCTTTGGAATGGGCAACTAGCTTCATATTTCTGACTGACCGATTCCTTGACAATTTAAAAGTGCCTGTAAATGGTTTAATTTAAATAAATGCTTTGAGTTTGAGTTTGAGTGATTCCTATATCCTATTTACAGAATAAACAATTTCATTTCATTTAATTAATTTATGAAACAACGAGCTGTTATAATCGAAATGGTCTCTAAATGTTCCATATAGTCACTTTGTATAATATCCTTTGCTGACAATATTCAGAGATCCGAGCTAGTTTAATTCCAGCCGTTCGATGCGGGCTTGTCATAGTAACCGAACATGGTAATACACATAGCAGATTATTAACAATAACAATATACTCATAGTAAATAATTAACAACAATTTTTGGTTTGTTTAATTTAGAAAATTATAATTTATAATATTAGTCTTTGTACACATTGTGCACCTTATTATGTCTAGTTGTTTAGGTCCTTAACTAAGTATTATAATTTAACACCCAGCCTTAGGTTTGAACACGTTTTCCTTTGAACTTGACATTAATTACGACAAGTGTCAATTAAGAGTAAAACAAAAGCTTTTTACTAACTTCGTGGTTTGTATTATACTCCAGAATAATTTACTAAATAAGGTCAAGAGGGCTGATCAATTTCCTCGTATTTTAGATTGCAATTTCCTTCATCAGGAAAAAGGAAAGCTTCCTTGTAGGAAATCGTACAATGAATAAGATTTAATAGATAATTTTATTTATTTGAATTGGAAAATTCTGAGTAAAGTGAAAGTAGAGAGAAAGTGAGAGAGAAAGATTCTGAGTAGGTGGATGGTTTTAAAGAACAAGAAAGAACTCAGTTTAGAAAAAAAACGCTTCCAGAATTTGGAAATTATAAAAGTCCCAGTTCATAGAACTATTGCTGAAAAAAATAAAAGTCTGAAATGAAGTGATACACAAAGGATTTTTGATGAAAATATAGGCTTTTGTCCTCTCGGATAATGGCTATGAAGAAACAACGTTGATAATACTGCTGTGGCTTTGTATGAGCGTAATCCGGGATTGTGTGCTTAAACACCTACATACATACGCGAATCAAATATGTATAGATGCCTGGTGGGTATCGATAGCTGGAACAATGCTGAATGGCCGGCCTATTATAAATTATTTATTTATGGTATAAATTGATGACCTGGATCAGGTACAGTGATCGGGCGTCCGATATCTATATTTAGGTTATATGGTTATAGATTGTTTCGGTCGTGAGACGTTGCTCTTATTACTTTGTTTGAAAAATGGATTGGTTACTGCGGTATCTTGGTGAGTATTTAACAGAAAGATGCTGTTGATCTTCTTTCTTACGTCATTCTTAATTTGCCTTTACTTAATTGTCGAAAGACCGAGAAAATGGCGTATTCTTTATCACGAACATTTCATCCTTAAAGATTTGAGCTGAACTTGGGTTTTCTTCACCAACGTGCACAGTGAAGAAAACTCTATTTACATATCTTGAAATGAGGGTCAGGAGGCAACTCACACTGGTTACTTATATCTTTAAGATATTTAGAGGGAAGATACACAATGCGGATATATTGCGAAGGTTGGAACTAGTCGTGCCAGATGGGTATGTGGGTCGTCGTCGTTGGCCGCGGTTGCTGGTGTTACCGCGCGCGCGCATTAACTTGCTGCGTGAGGCGCCGCTGACGACCGCGCTCCACACTCTCAACCTCATTGCTGATGACATCGACATATTTAAAATGTTAATATTAATAGCTACCTATAGAATTTGTTATGGTACAAGCAGTGGAATTAGTTATTTTTTAAGTGTACTACAATATCGCATTGGGTCTAGCCTGTAAGGATATTTGTATGTTTGGAGTGAATAAATAAATAAATCTTGATGTGCTTTGGACACACAGACAGTACAGATTTCACATCGATTAGCGTTTGTTTGTTTACTTTTACACTCGAATGCTAGCCAATGTTCCGGAGTAACTTTATCAGATTGTGCATAAATATTGTGACAGCCTCTTACTTTGTTGCCTACAAACCTAGAAATACCGCAGTAACCCATTTCTCACAGGTTTATTTAAAATTAGTACGTTTACATAATTTGGAACAAATATCAGAAACTATCTGAGCTGAGCTTAGAGCACGTGACTCTGTTCTCTTTAATATCAGTACCTGGGCGACCGAGCTCTGCTCTGGTGAAAATAGAGAATGCTCATTTAATAGTATAGGAAAGTTCATACTAATTCCATGCTGCCACGATAGTAGGTAGGTACTTACTAATTCCATGCTGTCATGTCATTATTCTTGTTCTAAACTTTGGTTGATCAAGCTCTGCTCGGGTGAAAATACGGAGAAAACGAATTTTCCCAGATATGCGACCTAGCTAGATCGGTTTTTCGCCCTGTATTGCAACTTTCATCGAAATCGTTCGAGCCGTTTTCTAGAACATAATTACAAATATATACGTATATACATATATACAAATATTGTTCGTTTAATAGTATAGGATTAGTATTTTATTTAGTAACAGTCAAAACATGAATTACTACAGATACAAAACAGTTTTTTCTATTGATTTTAGCTTTAATGCAATACAGTTTTCATGCAACTGTGACCTAGTTTTCTTTGGGTTTTCATAAGAAACGGTAGAATAAAGACAAAAGGTAGTAGGTAGATGTATCAAAGTACCTACGTGTGATAACAAATCTAAGTTAACCGACCTAATGAATTTATTGTGCCATAACTAGCTGTATTGGTGAGTTATGTCTTGCGTCGTATTATAGCATAACGTGTCCATTGCTGTTCGATACGAGAAAGAAAAAAACTTTTAATTTTCAATACATTTGGTTTTACTTAATTTTATTTTAAAAATTGGTAATAGAGTATACTAAAGACAGTTTTTTGAAACATTTAAAAGTGGATTAACTATTGAAAAACATTAGACTTTTACTCTTGAAACGAAAATGTATAGTAAGAATTTATAGTAAATTATAGTTTTCTTTTCTTTTTTTTTTTGAGTGGGAAATTATCAAATAACTTCGCCCGCTCGGACCGGACCGGGAGGGCGTGTCAGACTTTTACTGACTAAAACCCACCCGTGTTCCTTCCGTTGCCTGTGTAATGGGGCCGCGATATCCCTTTCGGACAAACTCGCAACCCCGGCAGGATCTCCATAGTCGTCTAATCATATCATCTTTCACACAGTCAATTCATCGTTTCTTTGGTCTTCCCCTACTCTCCTACTTCGACTCTATGGCCATCTACCCGGATGGCAAATACAAATTTACACTACTACTATACAAAACTTTCCTGACAACATTTTCCTTATTCCTCCGAGTAAAATGCCCATACCATAACAACCGATTTCCACACATCTTTTCAGTCCCCGGTGCCATTTTCAAACTTCTTCTTATCTTATTCGTGAATCATAAAGTCCTCCATAAAATATCTTCAATAGAAAAAAACACCAATCTTCAATCTCGTATCGTAACAAAATGAAAACAAACATAGCTGGAACTGTTCTCCGACATGATTTTGATGAAGATTTATGTCACCATGCTAAATCACATCATCCTAAACAACTGCCATGCCAGTGAGAACTTCAGACTATTTTCGTTCGAAATAAATTGGTTCGTGAAACGTCTCTGCTACTTTTCAGTGTAAAGTTTCCAAATACTGTCGACAGCACCATATTTTCGTAGTTCACTAACTAGCAGAAAGAATAACATGTCTGTCAGTCAAAACGTAATTTCGTAAAAATATTTCGAGTTTTGAGTTGCTTGCGTGATTTGTTTGTACGAAAATAGAAGGAAAGTTTTGTTAGTTTCGTCATATTAATTTGAATGACTGTTTGTGTTACGTTTTCGTAATATGGAAGAGTATGGAAACTTTGACTAAAATTAAGGTTATAATGGCAATGGGTATTAATTTATTTCAAAATAATAAATGGGACGTCTTTCATTTCGATGAAAGAAAATCGATTGGCATTAAACTGGTTTTTGTATTAGAGGTACTTCGATATACATCTGCCTAGCTTTTTGTCAAATATGTTGGGGTCGGCTTCCAGTCTAACCAGATGCAGCTGAATACCAGTATTTTACATCGAGCGACTGCCTATCTGATCTCCACAACCCAGTTGCTGGGTATTACAATACCCCTTGGTAAGACTGGTTGTCAGAGTTTCGGGCTTCTGACGACCCGTAACAACTGTCAAAGATCCACGAATAATAGCCGGGACGAACGGCTTAACGTGCTTTTCGAGGCACGGAGGGGTCTTGGTACGTACGGATGGTCACCCATCCACGGACCAACCGCGGCAAGCGTAGTTTTTACTTAGCTACAAGATATCTCGGTATGCAAGTTTCGTAAAATCTTTTTTATCCCAAACAAGTAGGTACAAAACCAACACGTACCTATAACTGCGTTCGCAATTTATTTTCCAAACATGTAAACAAACACGAGTTTTAGGAAAACAATTGTAATGCCTACACATAAGGTTCAGTTTGCGCTACAACTTCATATTTATTATGAATTATTCAACAGTACTATTCAGTCTAAAATCAATTTTACGTACACTTGCATTAAGTTGATGTTTGTTTAAGTGGAAATAACATCAATTGGAAAAAAAGGTTATAAATAGACCTTAAATATTCCATACAAAGTTACATATATTATGAACATCCAACTATTCTCCAGTGACTCACGATAAAAAAGCAAACAAAAGAAAAACACACATACATCACACAAAAACACAATAATAGGCCTTCGTGTCGTTTTAATACGTCGGAATCAAAGCGCCCCCAATCATTAAAGAGCACATAAATAAATAAATAGCACCAAACAGTGGGGATGTGCCACCAAGTTAGGACACGTGCAAAAACTGACGGCGACACGACCCTAAGCTTACTGGAAAAGTCACGGCAAAAAGAGACGTGTGTCGGATGTTTATCCTGCACTAAGTTGTCGATTCGGAATAAAATAATTTGTGAGTTTCGATTTGGATTTTGCTTATGTTGTTAAACAAGGTTTTTGTTGGATGTGTGATGTTTACAATGGTATTCTTAACAAATTGATCAAGCAATAGTTTTGACCCAATTTTGCAGCTACTGATCCGCAATTTTTGTACAGATTGGGTGTAATATAAACTTATGCCTCTTGCTTGGCAGTGATACGCGCTTGGGCGCCTTCCAGCAATATTATTAATGGCATTGGCAAGCACGTACTACATTGCACCGTACGTACTGTCGCGCACAACACTTCATGGCATCGTAAATCGCGTCTCGTAAACCTCCCGCCGTCACCCGCCTATCACTAAAACTAAACATTTAATGAGAAAATGAATTACCAACAGTTATGAAACGAACGAAACGTTACGACCACTACATAAGTTACATATATTTTTATTATCTCAACCGAGAACGTTACTAGCGTAGCGGCATGTTTCAACGGCTATTTATTTATTAGAACTGACAGCGAATCGTTCATAAATAGCGAAATAATATTTCCGAAACAAAATTTGCAAACGAGCGTACCTCGTGAACGCGTTGCGCGCACACATACACGCTTATAAAAGATTCCGCGCTATAGTGTGCGGGTAGGAAACTTTTGATCCCCTGACATAAATCTCCATCAGAAAATAGGGAGGGCCGTAACCAGCTTAAGCTTAACGGTGACTAGTGGCCCCGAACCTTAGTTTAAATATATTGTAATAATGATAAAATATACTAGTTAATTTGGGTCTTTATTTATTTTGGAGTAAAGAGCTTTTTGTCATAACAACCCACTGTTTGTGATGGGAACGTGCGGGTCCCTCAAATATTGTTTCATATTTCGCCTCTCGTTTGGTCGTTGTTTGGTAAATAGATTTGTATTGTTAGAGCTGGTAATCCTATTCCGTTACTTAGCTAATCAGTGTGTCATCGTGTATTTGTACAGATTTATGTAGTACACCTACATGTGTTGGGCACGCTTGTTGCTTTGATTTACGTCTTGTTTATAAATTAATTGGAACAACAAATAACTATTTATTAGCTATTGGCTGCTGCCGATGACCGGATAGTAAACGCTACGTGGGTAGAGGAAAAAAACGACTACAAAATTATGGGATATTATTAATTGCACATCAAATAAATAATCACCTATCAATTTATTGCCATCATATATGCTGTTTTACATCAAATACATTATTTCACTATAAATAAACTAATTGTTTAACAAAAAGTACAAGCAGATAATTTGAAAATATACATCAACACTACACCAAAAACAAAAACAAAAACGGTGAAGGAAAACATCGTGAGGAAACCGGCATGCCTGAGAGATATTTCTTGACGGCATGTGAAGCCTAGTCAGAGGCCCATGGGCGGCTTTAAAACTCTGACACCAGATTAGTTACTAACCGCACGCAAAGAAGAACACTACATCAGGCATAAAAATACGACAATCATATCACAAATACTGACTGCACAGCAAATTAACCAGAGCGTACATACATAATACTCACACTCATGGCAAAATAACTATCCGTGTATCATATATCCTAATAAGCATCTCAAAACTCAAGTAATAAGTACCCAGAACTGAACTATGTAGTTAGATTAGGTTAAATATTTTTACTCGCAAAAAAAGGTTAGGTAAGGTTAGGTTAGAATTGTAACCGGCAATGTGTTGGCGTAGGGACGCCAAAAACGACTAGAATATATAGAATATATATTGTTGCTTATTTAGTTATATTTTAAGTTGAGTATTTTGCTATGCAATCAGTAATTTTGATTAGAATTTCGATTATTTTAAAATGGTTTTTTTTGCCCTTAAATACTACCCTAATAAAGAAGGAAAAACTCACAGTTGCCATAATCACTGGCAAAATTATATTAAATGCAATATTACTTGTTTGTTGACAGTAAAAGTAATGACAGTTACCTACCTACTTTATTCTATCACTTAGTCTTTTGCTTGCGAGCCTCCAATATTTAGCACAGAAAGACAAAATAGCTACTCAACCATATCTTGGCAAGTTTTTAAATATCTGTGTTTTGACATTTGAACTTACGAATCCAAGACATACCGTCACATTTATAGTTCAAAAGAGATATAAATCAAACTATGACAAAGTGATTTCGAGACGAATCCGTCCAAACTTTCCTTTACTCTTTACGATCGGCTCAAGGATTCGATATTGGTCCTTGCTATTATTAGGTCCAGATTTCTTTCAGTCGAACGAGTCACAGTAAAAGTCTACATCGAGTGCCCACTCAAGAAGCCTTACGTAGGTTTTCTGATGTGAAAAATTGTTTTATCTTTACCTATCTGATGATTTGGAAAAACTTATTATCCAATTTATCTATGCTTCTTCTTACTTATATGCTCTATTTCAGATATGTTTTATTTGATTTCATATTCTTGAGCATTTTTATACAAAATCTTCCAGAGACTTGAAAATGAAATTAATTTCGTTCCTTTACACTAAATGTTAACTTATAACGTTCCAAAGTTTGTTACGATACTGGAACAAAAAAATTCAATAACGTTACAAAGTTTTTCACGATACTAGAACAAAAAATAACAATAACGTTACAAAAAAAAAAAACGTTATAGAATATAATTTTTGTAGAACAATATTTTAAGTTACGTTATTGGTATCAGTAACATTATGCTTGTATTCGCTTGTAATAATGTTAAAGATTCATTTTGTAACGTTATTTTTAAGAACTTTTCCCGTTGAGCACCGCTCCGTCGTCGCCCACCACCACCACCGGCCACCCCAGTACCGGCGGCCGGCTGGTAGTAAGCCACCGCCGTATTCAAACATTAAGTTCATTCGAAAGTGCGCATCTTTTACAGAGAGTGTTTTGAATGAATAGTTGTGATTACCTGACTACTTTTATATTTATGTGATTGTGTCAACTTATTTTTTTTTTTTGACAACATTGTTATCGAAATGAATAACGTTATTATTTCGTTATACCGATATATTGTCAATATTGTTATTTAACAGTTTAGGATTTCCGTTTGTTAGTATAGTTTTAGTCAAGGAATTGATTTTGTTACGATCCTGGTAGAACGGTAAAATTAACGTTACCGGAACTACGCGTAACGTTATTTTGAGTAACGTTTAAGTCTGTGAAATCTTCATACATTTTTTCATTTACCAAAGCATATGTAGAATTAGCTACTTAAAATACAATTTATTTTTTAAATTTATATATATTTCGTATACTTATAAATAGTTATTATTTTAAAACTGTTAGCTTTTAAATTATGTAAATATTATCTTGGGAATTTAAACATGAAAATAAAGTGCACATTGCTACCTATTCACTATCTTGTATTATATACTTTATGTATTCATTTTTAGTGGTAACTGCCGTTCGATTCTGTAAAAATATCACCGTGAAACTTAGGTGAAGTGAGCTGTCAATAGTGTTAATCCCTAGCATCCGCCGGTCGATTCTGTGGCAGTGAGAGCTCACTTCACGCTCACTTCACCTAAGCTTCACGTTAATATTTTTACAGAATCGACCGACTGTACACATTGACCAATCGTAATTATTTCTGAATAAAAATTGAGCCCAGTAAGTGCCTACAGGACATTAAAAAGGGATTATTACGAGTCCATGATATTATCAAAATGAAGTTAACGAAACAGTATGAGTATTATTTTTCGATTAATTTCGCAAAAGCTATCAGCCGGAAATAATTGAGAGTCAATGACGAATCAGGATGCATTTAAATCCGGGATATTGCGCAGGATAGGACCTGATAATAAATCAACTACTTAACTGAACGGGATGGGAAATAAATCCGTTTTACAATACATGATTCTTGGTTACTAAATACATAACTTGAAATAGGGACCTCTAAGCAGCGAATCTGTTTTCATATCGTTTTAGCTATCGTGATTGGTTTTACGAAAATTAGACAGGCCAATCATATCACATTACTAAATGTATTTTTCAAATGAATAATATTAATTCACATATTTGAAACTATTTAGCGTGAATCATGTGGGGTTAACACTTTGACACTTTATGAATTCATTGAGTTATTAAAATAATATTTGTAGTAAGTTATATTTATTGATTAAGCTTACCAATTCCCGCAAAAGGTTTGATACTTTACGAAATAAATGTCAAGGTCTTTAAAAAAAAAAACATGTTTAACTTAAATTGATTCTTATAAAAGACTGAATACCCGGACAACTTTCAATACATGGGGTTTTGGATTACGTGAAAAAAAACATTAAATTTAAAAAAAAAACAGCACACAAAACAACAACATTTCGTAAAAAAAATTACTTGCAACCCTATACATGTATAGTATGAATAAACAACAAACAGCGCGGCTCCCCACAAATCTTTCGTATCTACCAACATTGTCATTCCCTCGCGGTATATTATTGAACTTAATGGCATCATTTACCGTATTCCGATCCTCAATAGCTACATCATAACGTACTCCTCGCCTTTTATTGGGGTTCCGTCAAAAAATGAAATAAAAAAACCTACCTATGTGAGCGAAAATAATGAGTTTACCAATAGATAAGAAATATGCTTAAAGTATTTTGTTTGTTATTAAAACTTTGACTGCAATTTGAGTGAATATTTCCTTTATTAATATTATAATAAATTCATATTTTTTTACTTAATCGATCTGTAGTGTGGAAGCTAGCAATCAATACCTTTGGTGAAAAATATTTGTTTACTTTTAGCTCTTTAATATAAAATTGCATGTTTATTTTACAGAACACAATATCAAACTGAGTTTTGCTGTTCAGAGAATCCTTTTTTGCTTACTATTTTATTATTTCAGCGTTAATTGATACAACTTTTAGTACATGAAGCCTTTATGCCTATAGTGCTCGGTTTTCATGTATTGTTTTTTTTGAGAAGTGTACCTTTATTCGAAATCCTCTCTCGGGTGTCACTGTGAAAATATAAATTAGTTTAGAAATTCGTGTCTAGTGTCAAATTATTGTATCTGTATGTTCTAAGGCGAAATAATTCTAAAAACATGTTTTTTATCTACGAGACAATCCATTTTTGTCATTCTGTTTGAAATTAATATACCGAAAATGTAGGCAATTTTGGTCTGACAGAAGATCACATTAAATTATTGTAATATTTTACGTCACTGTACGGAACTCTTTTTTCCATTTCAACTCAAGCTAACGAAATTTACTATATTTTTTTATTATTCCCGTCCATTTGACATATATTGATGCGGTTGTAATGGTGGGAGCATTACTTGCAACTGTTAGTGGCAGGTTGGTACTAAATGGTCACCGTGAAATGCTTTCTATGTTTCAATTATCGGAAAAGTGTGATATATCGTTATTTGTTATGGATGGGCTGCACTGGTATCAGCTTTGTCTAGGACTACTATTTATTTTATGATCGATTTGCACAACTGGTAGTCTCATTATTCTTTCCAGAATCGAAAATTCATGACAAGGATAAAATTTAAATTTTTAAACATTCGCGAAAATTTTATTGTCGAGATATAATGAATATTCCTTTGTTTGTACTCATTAATATGCATATGATTTTAACGAAAATTTCCTGTTGGACTGTCGGAAATTCAGTCACTTTACGTCCTCGTAACTAGTGCAAAAGTTGTTAAAGAATTAAGGATATCGATAATGAGCTTTAAACACATCCAGCTATAAATTCATATAAACCCATGCAAATTGTTGCGCGCTTCACATTATTCATATTTAATTTTCAATTGTACTCATAATTTAAACATGCTTCGTCGAATTCTGACGGGTGGGTGATTAAATTAATATAACATGTAGATTGGTGAGCTTGATGTATTATACCTTAATAAAATTGTACCCGGTATAACACCCCATGCCATGCGGCACGCCTGAGAGACATTTCTGGACGGCATGTGAAGCCAAGTTCGAGGCCCTAAAAAACTCTAACATCAGGTTAGTCATTAACCACATGAAAAATTAAGAAAGATAACGCCCCAAAGGGGATCGTCCTATAAGAAAAAAAATATAGTGAAACTGCCTTTTAGGAAACTTATTTCCATGTTTTAACATCGAAATAAGTTTATTTTTCGGGAAGGCATTGTAATACCTAAATAAATAATTAATAATTTACTAAAATAGTTAAAAGTACTATTTACTAACAATGTATGGAATATAAATTTGAATTCTGAATTAATGATTAATAATAATTGTTTTTGACACACAATTTTTTCATACAATAGCTACAAGCCAAGCTAAAAATATTCTCGAATTCAAAATCCAAACCACTTAACCCAAAAATGCCAGCACGGAACAAATAGACACAAATGGCACTTAAAAATCGAAACATCAAAAAGTTAACTTAATAACATTCGTTTTATTTTACAAGCTTTGCAAGATAAATGGAACAGTGCCTATAAATAATACGCGCCTAAACTCACATAAACTACTACGGGTATGACAGTCGATGGAAATAAAATGTTTTATAGCCATAACTGGAACGAGCTTGTCGTTCTTAGAATATTTCTCTTGACTTGCTGTTAAAGTTATAATGTTTCGTAATTTTTGGATGTGCCGAATTTGGTAGGATTTTTGTCTATTGTTAGGAAATTGTCAAAAGTCAAAAGTCAAAAACGTTTATTGCGAACTAAGTGCACAATGTTGGTGTTATCATATGTTAGTACTTATGACTTAGCAGCCTTTTACAAGCATTGCAATTATCATTCACCTGCCCTTATCATGCTTAATTAGCATGCATTAAACATTATTAGTACTTAATTATTTTCATTTATATTAGTACAATTAAATTGAGAAATTATAGTTATGTCAAAATTAAATGTCAATAATAATGAATTTAATATGAATGTCATCCTTTTCAGGTAGTGCAAATTATATTGTGTAGAAAAGGGTTTTCCTGGACTCATATGAGCTTGAAATGGCTTGGGAGTAATTAAAATCCATGGAGTTCGTCTCAGTCTTCTTAATGTTTCATACCTACTTAATATACAAATAAAATAGGTTATTCAACGGTTTTTATTAAACAACCAACATTTTAATGTGTAGTACGTATGCGGTGTACAAGATAAAAACATTTCTTAAACAGTATATAAAAAGGGGTGGGGGGGGGGGGGTTTAAAAAAGGTGCTATGTATCGTTCTACGAAAACCTATAAATAATAACTCTACGAGGAATAATTGAGCAATCAAGACAAACACTACACGCAGAAGCCCAGAAAATAATTGAGTATGAAAGGACTCTCTTCATGAATACAAAAGTCATGTCATGCCGCCGTCCCCAATATCGTTCATACGGGCGATAATTGAATAATAACAACCAAACGATTTCATTTTTCAATGGGTTCATTAAAATTTTATTACATGCAACAATTAACGTTAAAAGTTGACACAGCGCTGTGCTTTTAAAATTAATAACGGGTCATAATGACCCGGTATGAAAATTGTACCTACATAGTGCGATGCATATTCATATCTATAATTATTGGACCGTTACGGTTTTGAATTTATAGTTTAACTGTTGGTAATATTAGATTTGGACATTGCCATGTGCATTAATTGCAAAATTACATCATTGATTCATCAATATAACAAATATAAACGAATGGGTTTAGGGTACATTTCATAACCGCTTCAATGAAGTGGTCCGTAGTGCCATTTGTTAGATACGTAGTAGTAATAGTCGTGATTGTTGTTTGTGTTACCTACTCATAAATATCTATATGTATACTAATAATAAAGCTGAATACAGTCAAACCTGAGTAAGTGAGAACTGGGTAAGCGAGAAAACTCTATAAATGAGAGTAATTGGCAGGTCCCGTCATTTTAACCCCCTAAAGCCTCTATAAGTGAGAAACAGAAAACTCTATAAGTAATAAATACTATACTATCACTTATAGAGGCAATACGGCTTTGTCTTATACAAAGCCGTCTTGCGCTCGTGGTCCTCTATAACTGAGACCACTACTTGAGTATGATATTTATGATCATTCTTTAATTTCGTGGTACTAACATTGCTTTTGTTCATTTCAACCGTTCCCAACCAGATTCAACCTCTATAAGTGAGAACAGTCACTCCTTTACCTATATAAGCTAAAAGCTCGAGGTAGTGAGAAACCTCTATAAGCGAAAAAGAAATGGCGGTCCCTTGAACTCTCGCTTATCCAGGTTCGACGGTAGTTTGTTTTTTGTTTATTTGTTTGTACGCGTTTATCTCTAGAACTTATAACCAGTCGGTTTTCAAAAATTCTTTTTGAGCTTCATAGCCTAATTCTTGAGGAGGGCTATAGGCTAATCACCACGCAAGGACCCGTAGGAGCTGTGCAAAAAGAAAAACGTTAGAAAGAACGCTAAGCGAAATCTAAGTAATAGCGCAGGCGGGCGATGCAATGCGACGCGGTGGGTCGGGGGAACAATAAATGTCACGCGGAATAAATTGCGGGCAGAAGCTAGTAATATATATATGTCGGAAATACGTTACTGAGTTGACTAATCGGGACACCAACATTGCCTTGCTGCGCTCGACAGAGTCTACAACACAACGCTCGGACTGGCTGGTGCTAAGGAGACTTCATCGGTGGCGGTCAAGCAGTGAACACATTTAGAAACTGTCGTGCATTCCGAATAGTTGTGTCGTGTACCTACAGTGTGTGTATTTCTAGTGTAATTAATTTGATCGTGAATTATATTTGGATCTTAACTGCAAACGGTTTTTCTATTGCGCAATAACCAACCACTCCGACCAACACACAGTACACCCTCAGTAGATGAAATATGCCTGATAATAATTAAAGAGACACATACCCCTCTCCGTTATATAAATAGGTATATTTAGTTGCTGCTGCTCATACTCTTGACGTAGGAAGGTAACTTCTTCTTCTATGAAATCTGGGTAGAAAAAAGTATAGAACTTATTCAAATATAAATTATCAATGGTTTGAATTCCATAAAATCAACCACAATCATTATGATGATTACTTTTTTGTTGGTTTCCAATTTTCATGTGCACATAAAAATTGGAAATAAATGGGGGGGACCTTTGCCCAGCAGAGGGGCATTACAGGTTATTTTAAAAAAATCGGCCAAGTGCGTGTCACTACGGACAATGAAGGGTTCCGTAGTTGGAATAAATTTATTCCAAAAATAAATTTAACATTATAGTTAACAAATATGTCCCATACATCGTCAAACCTCATGGTCAATTATCCAACTGCAAATGTAAGTTTGTAATCGCAAAAAAATAATGTTTTAGAACTACAAATGAACGATTTTCGGACTTTTTCCTTTACTTGGGCTGCAAATTTCATGACTCTAGGTCAACGGGCAGTACCCTATCAGTTTTAGCTTATTTGCGAGTGTAAAAATATGTCGCATAAATGGCCGTTTCTTTTTATTATGTTGACTTAGAAACTTCAAGGGACCGTAGACTTACCTACATATTTGATATTAATTTCAACTTGAAACCTTCACGCGTTCCTGAGAGAAAGGGGTCTTGACGTACTGACAGTCAGACAGACGGACAACCATGTGATCCTATAAGGGTTCAGTTTTTTCCTTTTAGGGTACGGAATCCTAAAAAGAAAGAAAAAAGCGCATGAATTGCATACAAGTTTAGTTATTCTATAGCTCTTCTGTAAACTTAAACAATAGTATCCACTTCGCTTTACTTATATTGGAAAATTGTTACCTCTCCATTCTCATACGTCAATGTGAGTTATAGCCCAATATCCACATCAGGGTCTAAAGTTAAAGTTTACAATAACATAAGTTGGCTTGCTTTCGCATACAGCCATTAAATAGCCCATTTGCCTGAGCTGATTCTCACAGCTTGGACGGCAATAAACAGCTGATGCATTTTATGTTCGCCTTTCATATTCAAAGCAGGATCAAAATATGAATGAATAGAAGGATTTACCAATAAAAGTTTGTGTACTTTATATTACGCTACATACTTTATACCCTTTACAGACGAAAAGCTGTCATTTCTTGGCTTTTTAGTTCCTTTGAGAGTGACTTTAATATTCTACTCTGTATATTTAGAAGAATAATCTTCCCTTATAATCTACCCTATGAGTTTGAAACTTGGACCCCATTACGTAAAAAGCTCAGCATTAAAACCTTTCCCGTAACTCTCTTTTATTTTTGTATTATAAGCGCAAAGAAAAGAAATCCATCCCTATTTGGATAAAATCTCTTTGAAAGAAACTCAAACAATTCGAAACACCTCAAGACATTACCGTGGGGCCCCTAAATTTGCGTGTACAAGCAAAACGCGCAATGTCGGGGTGAGCCCGCCAAAATCGTATTTAAATTCACCGATCCCGACACGAGATAAGCGAAATCATGAGTTAGGTTGGAAGGGTTATAGAATCCTGCTGCGTGAGGCCGCATAATTCCGTATCCAGTGGGGTGTCCACGCCTTTGGTGTTGACGGAGATATCTCGATCTTGAATGGGAAGCCTCTTTAGAGTGTTTAGCTGGAAAATTTTCTTTAAAACGTTTGCAAATGCAGAGGTCTTATCGCCAGATCTGAGAATTTGTTTGCTTGTTACCGATGTACCTATTGGGTTTTGAATAAAGAATTTTTGCTATTGTCAGAAGTTGTATGATTCCAGCAGAGTCTGAAATGTGGTGCTTGTCGAATTGTGTTTCGGTTTGCCAGAACTGTAAATCAATTCAGCTCCCAAGGTTGGCAGGATTATAAAGAGAACAAACTTATAAATGAAAAATTTTACAAACAATTTTGTACATTTTTTTAATGAATTATTCTAGGCTCCCAAAATAAATTAAAATAAAGAATTAAAGATAATCGTAATGGTTATGACTGTCACCCCTAATTTCACATCTAATTATTTACAATTCCAAAAACGAGCGTTTTAAAGCTTTATTACAGCTGAAACAGGGTTTCCAGATAAGGGTAACCTCGGCTATACTTAGCGCCAACAATTAAGTATCCCCTGATTTAATTAAACAACCAACAATTTATTTTTACTTGTCAGATTTTATTTTCCTTTTTTATCCGGCGGCTCGACCGTAATTTAGGTACCCTAATCCCAGCGCTACAGGGTACCAGAAAGGGGTGAACGGGAAAAAGTAAGGGTGATTAAAGATAAACAACGGCTCGGTGCCAACGTGAGGCCTAGCACGGTTAGGATAATTTGCAATTGTATAATTATCTATGACGGTAAATTAAACGAGACTTTTATGCGTTTCCGAGACGGCGGCTGAGATTTATGTCGGAAAGATTAGGACTTAATTATCGATTTGTTCTCATGTTCTTCTGGTTTGTACCCGTGCCTCTACCGTAGGTACTTAATGCAAAATTCTTTCATAAATTTTTTTGAGCACTTATGTCATAACAGTTTTCTGAAAAAAAATAATGGTTTTAGAAACTACTTTTATCTCTTGTTATTGTTTCAAAGTATGACATGTTGTCCATGAAATGTAATGACATTTCAGCGCTTTTAATAAACAATGTTCTGCGAAATAAAATTCAGTTTGACCCGAATATGTTTTTACCTGACCTGCCATAAACTACGCGTTCTATAAAAGATATCAAAGATAATTCAGGGCAACATAAAAAATCCTTTCAATATTTACAACATCGGAAGCGTCGTGAATTATGTATTCGTTTAGTTCGATCCGGTCCTCGGGACCTTTGACCTCTGCTTAGCTACAATACAACGCGTTTTTTATGGCCACAGTTTTTCTTTTTAAAATTAAGTACCTTATTTCTCCGCCGGAGGCTATCACATGGCCTGTGTTCCCCGAAGGGTTGGGCAGAGGTGAACTCACCTTTGGCCAGTTATGTTTAAGTTCAATGTAGTACGGGGTGAGCCTATTGCCATCAACCGGGCACAAATCCAGACTCCGGGCTGCTACTAAGAAATTCTAGATGGAAAAACCCAATAACGCTTTGCCTGAACCAGGAATCTAACCCTGCTCAGCTCAGCAGTAGCGCTTGGGACCACTAGACCAACGATGCAGTTAAGCCAGAGAAATCCCTATGAATTGGGGTTATTACTGAAACTGTTCTTGCATTCTCGTCATCTTCGATTAATTTTCGAATTTTCGATAATTTTTCATGAATATTCAGAAAAATACGGGCAGTCACATGCCCATGGGCGGCATTGTATTTATGAATTGACTCCTGACGGGAATTTCAGTGCATTGTTTCCCGTTACTTACGAACGTTACGTACTTAATATTTGGCACTGGTATGTTTTTAGGGTTCCGTACCTCATAAAAGAAAACGGAACCCTTATAGGATCACTCGTATGTCTGTCTGTCCGTCTGTCACAGCCAATTTGCTCCGAATCTAATGGACCGATTAAGTTGAAATTTGGGACACAAATGTATTTCTGTGATCCCAACACGGTCGTGAAACGTAAATAAAATAATTTTGACTCGGGGGTCGCTTTTGGGGGCAAATATTTTTTTTGCTAATTGTACCGTATGATATAAGGAAAAGATAAATGATAAATTAAAGTCTTTATTGCGAGGATATTTTAAAATAAATACAGAGAATGATTCTTTACTCATAGATTACAGGAAAACCTATAAGAAGTCTATGGTCTTAATAAAACATGGAAATCTCTCAATATTGTGTGTACAAACTTACAGTTGCAGTTGGGATGTATGGGAGAACATGTTTTTCAACTACAATGCTAACCTTTGTTCTTGGGTTAAATTCATCCCAACTACGGCACTCTTCATTGTGCGTGGTCCCACACGCACTTGGTCGGTTTTTCTTTGGTTTAGTTAACAGTATTACTAATACAAGTTAAATAGACAGGCATCACCTCCACCACCACCACCATCACTATACTATTTATAATGGAATAACATAATTTTATTAAAGACTGATTTGTTCGAAAATCTTGTTCCTAATATAAATATAAAATATAATAGACGTATCTATCTAAAAATATCATAAAATTGTACCAGTCACGCTCTATAGGGACGGCACAGAAATACGGGACAAAAACACAAACATTTTCATAAATATCTCTTTGTGAACATTTCATCAAGACGCAGACGCACCGATTCCTCGAGAGAATAACCTCTATGAATATTTTGAGGTACACAAATTTGGGTTGTAACCGCTAAAGATATTTCATATTCTACCACTCTATACTTGTATAACCGTAGTTATATCTAACCTAGCTAAATAATATTGTGGTTGCATTATTTTTGTAAAGACGGGGGATTACTCGCGTGTTCCCTCCCTCTCTGAGGTTTGTCTTTTGTTCTTGTTAGATAAGATTTATTCGCGTATTAGACTCCGACGTTCTATTTTTAAGTAGAGATTTTGCGATCCGTATATTTCTTTATTTTATGTCTGCTTGTTGTGTTGTTCTCTTTTTATGAGGATCTGCTTGGTTTGCGTTCCGAACTTGCTTCGGATAATTTTGACCGAATCGATTAACAGATTTGAAATTATTTATAGTACCTAAAAGTGAGGTAGCATTGTCGTTATTCACTTGACTCTATAATAATTGTATGAGTAAGTGCAATTTCATGAATTTAATATTAATTCAACATTCATAATACAAATGATAATCTACGCAAGTTACAACCAAAATAAAATCCACCTCGTTTCAGTCAAATTCATGTTAAATACGTTAATTATATAATTTGCAGCCGAATCAAACTGTTTGGCTCTAATAACTAAATGTTTCAAGATTTTACGACGAAGAATAGATGCCTATCAATGGACGTTAAAAAACAGACTAAACGATCAAATTCACTTTAAATGCACAACAAACAAACTGCGAACACAAATCTGTCTGCCAACTGCAGAGATTATGGAAATATTCCGATTGACCGTCCGTCATACACCCTACATCAATGGAAGACCTTGCTCAGCAATAGCCGGTTATGGGATGATATGGCGAAAATACATAAACATATAGACATAAACATAACTGGTGAAATGTGGGTGTACTATAAGGCACACCTCTGCCTAACCCTGCGGGGACCTCAATCGTCATGTTATGTTATGACGAAAGTACTTAACGGTATTAAGTATTTTCGAAGTTTGGATCTACAACACCACATGCGAACTACAGCCACAGCTGACGACACACAAGTTCTGCATCACGCAAGTAGAGTTATCCGCGCCATTAGCATAAACAGAAAGCCTACAAGAACCGCCAGCAATAGCCTACCAGACAACACCCGTCTGGTCGGAGAATCTTCTCTTTTTTATGGAGCATGAAGAACTTTACACTCTTCTCATACCCCTATAGAAGTAAGTAACATACAGTCAACTTGAAATCTTAATATGTAGATTGTGTGGAAGAGAGACACCACAATTTTGCCAATATCATGTAGATACTATGATAGATCATCAAACCTAAACTACAGACCGATATACAGCAGCTGTACAAAGATCTTTTGGCGCGTGACCAAAATCGGAATTAACGCCGCCATTTTTTTTTTTTAATTTCATTCACAAAACATTTTCATAAATGTTTTGGAATAGTGCTACCCTGTCAGCGTCGTTCAAGCGCCAAAAGATCTTTGTAGCACTTTACTGCTAAGTAAACGTCGCCGTCGATAGCAGCGCTGCTTTTCAAGGCAGATGTCAAAAACCTGTCAAATCCAGTAGGATGTTAGTTCTGTACTTCGCCTAGTTCATTTAGATCTATGTCAACATGTAGGTATGTTCAGTCAGACCCACTGCATCCAGTTTTTAGTTATTGATACTCGTTTGATCCTTTGCACGAGCCTCTAGTCATGGATGGACATTCGTTTGAGTTGTATCAAACTGATTGAGATGGAAAGAGCTTCCATCGATTTTTTTCCATATCCATGATCGACACAGTTCCCGTAAATATTACGTTTGCACATGAACATTGGCTTTTTCAAATGTACTCGTATTGTTTCCATTATGGATGTGAATGCGAGTTGAACATTTAGATGTTGTTTCTTGCACATACAGACTTTAGTTAACAAACATAGCTAGGTACTCGATACTGTCTTGAAATCACAAGTTGGTTTCGGTTCTCGTAACTAGTAAGAGTAAAACAGGAGACACCACGTACTGATAACATTTAGATAAGAGATGCATTTGGTTTCATGCATTACATACGTCCTCAATTTCTGATTAGCACTCGAATAAAATAGCAAATCGATTTACCAAGCACGACCATAGTACACAATGTCGGTTTTCGTAAACATTTTGAAACTAATAACGTTGGAAACAAACACATTAATTACCAATCAAATCCTCACTATTTCAGGCATATTAATTAGGCTAAATTAATGCTTAATGAAGCTGTGGCAGAATAAACAAACGTTAGCCCTCAATTTGACTAAATAATCAGTACCCAGTTGTAGTATTTGTTTGAAGTGTTTTGTGATGCGTGAGTGTTTGTTTGATCGAATAATTTTTGTTTACTAATATGGAACTTTGCTAATATAGAAGAGGCTGAAATGGGACTGGACTGGGCATACCTATAGGATGGATCAGAATACATGGGCTAGAATAATCACACAGTGGGTGCCTGATGACGGGCGTCATCACCGGGGCAGGCCTAAGAAACGCTGGTGTGACGATTTGAACTCGTTTCTGATCGATTGGCCGGAGAAGGCACAACATAAGGAAAACTGGAAAGGTATGGGGGATACCTTTGCCCAGCAGAAAGACAACAAACGTTAGTTAAAAATGAGAAACAACTATTAAAACGGCTTAGTGGAAACAGCGTGTAGTTACGACTTGTATCACTTCATTACCCTGACGTAGGGTAGAACCCAAACAGGCACTTCACATTATTTCATCACCTGTTCTAAAAACGGTGAAGGAAGACATCGTGAGGGAACCAGCATGTCCTCTAGAACAAAAAAAAAACCAGCCAACTGCGTGTCAGACCACGCACAATGAAGGGTTCCGTAGTTGGGATGAATTTATCCCAAGAACAAACCTAACAATGTAGTTGAAAAACATGTTCTAGTACGGAATGTATGGGAGATCATGTTTTTCAAACTGCAAATTTAAGTTGGTTGATTATTACTCGTTAGCCTGTACAGCCTACTTAGCTCTGATAGTTTTCCTTTTAATTTCGTCATATGCACTAATGCTGTGAATTTTTTCACAAATCCAAGTACAACCATTTAGATGGGGGGGGGACACATGACTCTAACAAAAAAATTTGAACGACCTTTCTAACGATACCCCACACCATGGGGTAGATTAGAAAAAAAAGAACATCCCCACTTTACGTGTAGGGGAGGTATCGTAAAAAAAATATTTTTCTTCATTTTATTGTACCACTTTGTCGGCATGATTAATATATACATATGCCAAATTACAGCTTTCTAGTACTAACCGTCTCTGAGCTAAGCCGCGGACAGACAGACGGACAGACAGACAGACGGACATGGTGAAACTATAAGGGTTCCTTGTGTGAACCCTAAAAAACGAAAACGTGTGATGATATGACGTCATGTCATCCACTAACCTTCACTGGGCTCGCTTTGTGGATAACGGCCCACTCCCTTTCACAGAGAGGAGTCTTATTTCCTAGCAATGGCTGATTATGCTATGCTTATGCAACTATTTTTATCCGTATAAATGGAACATCGACCGCTGGTCAGATCATGATTTGGTCTGGCCAGATCATTGAATACTCAACGTTTGATGATATGACCAGTTAAACGCAGTTAAACTACTTCACGATGTGGCCAAACATTAATGATGTCGCTTTGTTTTTGTTGTGCATCATGGCGGCGGCATACAACAAATCAAACAAAATAAGGTGACCACGCAAAAAAAGTCTCCAAATATAATATTATAGAAAGCGATCAACTTAGAAGTAGTGCTCGCCGGCTGCTGCCGCAGCGTGAAATGCAACATAGCAGTTAAAATAAGTTTCCAAAATTAAAAAAATTACACCTCTTATGTGGCACCTCGACCAAATAGGTTAGGTTAGGTGAGAACTGTGACTGTGGTTTTTTGTCAGTTAGAGTCTGACAGACCCCTCCGCCCGCCCCAGGGCGTAGGACATCCATTAGGATTTTTTACCCCGAAAACAAAAAAAAAAGTTTAGAACTATGACCAACTGCACCCGAGCAGTGCTGCGGCTGCGGCCGACGAGCGCTACTTCCAAGTTGATCGCAGTTACTTGCCTATTTTTCCTACACCTTAAACCATGGATACCCTACATTAATGATATGGCCAACGTCGACTGACATATCATTAAACGTTGACGTTTAAACGATATGGTCAATTTTAGCTGGCCATTTCATGAAAAGATCTAAGATCTGGCCACGACACAGACATAGATAAACTCACGCCTTCTTTCCATGGGGGTAGGCAGAAACAATAGAATGCCATCTGCTACGATCCTTACATAAAAACTCATTTTGCTTCGTTAACGTTCATACATCATTCTAGTCATACACTCCCGCCGCACTTTGGATCGAAAAAAGGCTCTCGAAGGATCTTAAATTTTAAAGTGTCGATTTTTTGCTTCAAATGGCTTCTAATAGCCAATATTATGCATAAATATATCATAGGATACAATCAGGTAGGCATTTTTTATTTTTTTTCGTAGTGCAGAAAAAAAAAAACAGTTTTACAAAATAAGTACTATATCTACAAACGTGTGGGTGAGCACTGCTCTCCTAGCTAGGTTATGAAAACCTGTGTTAAGGAGAAGCAGTCCGGTCCCCTAAGGTATACACGTAAAGGTTACATAGTGCTTGTGATGTTGCTGTTACAATTTTGGAGTATAGAGATGGATAATATTAAAGTTTTGTCGGACTACGGTAAATTGGCAACTTATATTTTTTTTACAAAAAAAACGTGTGAAGCTAATGCTTATATCTCCGGAACGAAGAGAATAACCGTTATATCCTTGCTCACGGTGATCTAACTATTTATTTATGATTTTTTTACATACTTCATTTTTTCAGACTAGGTGCGCGTTTTTAAAAAAAAAAACGCAATTATACTCGTTATATGAAATGTGTCAAAAAATCATAAATAAATAGTTACATCACCGTGTGCAAGGATATAACGGTTATTCTCCGCCTCTTGCGAGTACTACGCACCTGACGTTTCTGAAGAAGGTCACCAATACGGTAATCCTTCTAGGGCGTCCTCTCACGGTGATTCCACTCACATCTGCCTTCTAAAACCAAATAATGAATGCTAAACTAATATCTTAGTTTGTTTTTGTTCTTCAATCACGGCGGACAGGATGGCATCGGTGCTTTGGTCAAAGGAAACTTACGTCACGGAAAAGGACATAAGCAATTTTAAACTCGATTGAATCTAGGGTCCCCTGGTATCCCTGTGACGTTAAATGACTTTAGGAAGCGCTGTTTTTCTTTGCAACTATTCTACCGACTGTTAAGTGGAGGTTCGCGATTTGATAATACTTGGGTAAGTACACTCGGGTATTTTCTAAGGATCATCCCCTTTTATTTTCACGTGAAGGTAATATTGTGTGTATTTTTCCATATTTGTAAGAAAAAAATTCGAGTAGCTATGAATATTACTCTAAATAATTAACAGACACTGCAAAACAAAGTCTTCCCAATATTAAAATAGTTCTAATGTGACCAAACTATAAGCCAAACGCGGTTTACAATAAACAATGCTTCTATTATCCTATATAGATGACCATCTATTATTATAACAACTTTTGTAAGTCATTTAAATTCGAGTATGAGCCGTGTCCGGTCGAATTTATATCGTAAAAAATGATTTTTTGATTGGACCTGCTGTAATGGAGTTTATAAGGAGGGAGGAAATGTATAGAGATGATAATATCAGATACTTAGTAATAAAGATAACGGTCACCACTCGATGGGCTCTAGAAAAAAGGTTTTTGTCCCATTCGTAGTATTTATTTGGTGCACAAAGTGTAATCAATAATTATTATAAATATTTCTTAAACTATGATTTCTAATTCAAGAAATTTTTTCTTAAAATACAAGAAAACGAGTAGTCGGTAAATTTATAGAATACGAGAGCATCATCTACTTAATAATTGTCAATTTTATTGTCATTGTAGGTATGTTATGTCAACATTGGAAAGAGACAATGCGCGCTGGCTAAAATGCATAATGATAGTCTTATTTAAATTATTATTCTATTGTACCATTCTATAGTTTCTTTTAATGTATTATCAAAATTTATGTTCGCTTTATATATATTTTTTTTATTACTAGGTATCGTTATTGTACTGTCATCTGCGAATAGTGTCATAGGATGTTTGATTGTCATTGGACACTCATTAATATAAAGTGTAAAAAGCCATGGTCATAGTATATTTCTTTGTGGAACTCCGAATATAACGTTACGTTTATCCGATAAAGACATTTCTTCTCTTTTGGTGCGTAGATTCTAATTATTTCCGTTATTTGTTTTCTGTCATGTAGGTACGTCTTTAAGGGCAAGGAAATTTCCTCTTAACCCGTAAGCATCAAGGTTTTTTAGTAAAATTATATAAATGCCTGGATCACGTCACAAATTATCTCACACACAGAGGTGTGTTTCTATCCGTATTTGTCATAATAGTATGAAAAAAGTCATATATAGCTGTTAATTGCACTGTTTTTTCCTAAATCCTCGTTTGTTGCAAAAAAAAATATTCGCTTCTAAATATAAATTGAGTTTTTTATAAATATCCTTTAAAAAAAAATTGAGAATAAAGTTTTCAATTAAATCGGCCTTTATTATTCCATTAACTCACTATTGAGCTTTTGATGAAAATGCAATGATATTATTTTTTTCCAGAAACCTGGTTCGAAAATGAAAACTAAAATAAACTATTCAATAATATTGAATATTTCAAAAAATACATCACTTTAATTCTCACAGTCGCACTAGTTTTCCATTACACTCCGTAGCAACAGCTCTATACAATTCTAACAAACGATCGTTAGGTCATCGCGAGCAAGTGGGACGTCCCACTGACGGATGCTTACACATGTTATTGACCCTGCCCTATTGTTAACGCCATATGGTCACCGAAATTACCTCGTGCCCTCACAGAAATGAGCGAAAATCCTCCTTTAAAACCGAAACCTCCTTTAAAACATACCTTCCTGGTGTTGAAAGATACGCGAAGCACAATTTTCGAGTTAACGACAGTTTTTTTTTGTTTTCTACACTGTATTATTTTGGGGGAGTTTTAATTTATGTTTTCGCATATGGTTAGTTGACGTATTGCAAGTTATTGTTTTATTTGAGTTTGGAAAAAAAAATTGGATTAGGTTAAAATCATGACGAGTTTTAAAAGTAAAACATAAAAAACGTGTTTCCAAAATTATAGAGCCATTTAGCTAGCCAGATTAAAAAGTCGAAATAATGAAAGCTAGATTTTAATCAGATTTTATTTTCGTGAACAAACTCTTAAGAATATTTTGACAAAGTAATTTTCTTATAAATATTTTATTTAACACAAGCAAAAAATAAGAAAACATTTTTTCACGATGTTTACATGTTTACGCGTACGCATGCTCCCGGGAATCAAATAGGGAATAAATCACGTGCGACGTCTACAAAGGGCCTGAGCAATAAAAACTGTTGTCCAATTCCGAAATTCCTACAGGAAACGAGCAAGAAGCCTTGTATGTTTATTAAAATGTCGCACATAATATATATATATATATATTATGTTTCCTAGATGTTTAATAGCACTGAAAAAAAATAATACTAAACGTTTTTTAATAATTAAATTATAAAACAAATTCTACAACAAAAATATTACATAATGGTATATGTTATTGATGGCCTAAGTTTGTTTTTACTACTTGTGCACGTACAATTTATTAAAGACCTTTGTCACGACTTCATCAGTTAGTGTAGACCATGACACTACTAACGTGTGAAAACAGATATCCAACCAATTCAAAAAGTCATTCTAAAACCTAAGCTACACCATATGGGTGAAATGACTTTTTTCAAACTACTTTAGTGTAATAGCTCGGAATTACGTTCAAAACAAGAGGTCAATTATCATTCGATAGACAAGGGTGGACGTGATAAAAACAGATCTCCTAACACATAATTACATAATTGTGCGCCCTCGCGCCGACGGGTAACGACGCCACACGAATATGGGTTAGCCAGAGACCAAAAAATAAAATTACATAGTGTGGCGATAGTGTGGATATGACTTTATTTTTTATTTCTTTTGATGAGTCAGTATACTTGATAATATTATAAAAAAATTAGACAATTACAATATTTTTTTATTTATTAAGGAAAAAGAATTCTTAAGAATTTTTTATGAAAAGAATTGCTTCAGAATCTGCTACATTGTTTTCATTCTTCTTCAGGGAGTTTTAGCAGTTTTAAATTTAGTATTTAAAACTATTACTACTAAACAAAAACATTGATGAAACCTTGAACTGATGAAACGTTTTGATAGTATACTTAATAGTAAACAGTAGTACTAGCTATGACAACGTTAGGTTATCCCAAAAAAAATAAGAAAAACAGCAGCATAATTTATAAAATTAATGAATTACTACGACTGAGTAACCAGACATCCAGAAATCAAATTAATATTGAACCAAAAACTGTAAAAAAAAAACCCTTTCCAAAGAATAATCCTACAAGCAATTTCCTTTTTAGCATTGTAGGTATTTAAAATAGATTAGGCTTGAACAACCATTGGAATAGATTAATGGGACAGTAAAATATTAATAAGCTATTATAATTCCTTAAGTTTAATATTATAAAATAAATATAACAGTTAAGTGTCAAAAGTTGAATTAATAGCTTTACGAAATCACTTTGCCACACCTGAGTCGCACTTTTTTCAAACACACGGACAAAAGTATTGACAAATATGCGTATAAATCATTTTTATTGCTTGGATTGTGTAAAGATTACACTATATTATTGGAGTAATAGACTCAATGTTTGTTTAATAGACTCAAGAGCATTTTAAACAGTTTTTTTACCAAACAATCATATTGTCATATCTTAAGTTAAACTTGTTACCTACGTATTTGCATAACATATTACATAAATCAATGACTAAATACAAAACATATATTTTTAAATTTTGTTTACATAAATAATTTATAAAATAATAAAAATAAATAATTTTATAAAATCTTTAGTATAACAGTCGTATCCACACTATTCTCGCAACGATCCGTGAAGATAGAACAGAAAGGGCCGAAAACAAGTTTTAATAAGAACGTGGAAGTAAAATATTTTCTGTACCGGAATCGTTAATAACTGTAAGTTGCGGTCGAAGTCAGCCGGGCCGAACTGACAATTCCCTTTTAATTTGAAAGCCTGAGCAGGATTGGGGCTAACAAGACGCCGCCTAATTATAGCTTAGCCAAAGAACAAACAAGATCCAAAGGCGATTTAGGATTGTTATAACGCCATATGCTATGAGATAATTCGCGCAATTATTGACGTGCAACAAACCTTTGTGATCAAATAACGTGAATTTCTAAGTTTTACAATAAAACTGGACAACATAATACGTATTTTATCGATTAAATTCGTTAAGATTGAAACTCGTGGTGAATACAAAGATTAAATTGAAAATTTACAAGACGCAAATCAAATAGATATTGATTCAGAAACATAATTTCTTGGTAATCAAGAACCGTATTGAATTTAGATTGAGGAAAGCTGTAATAACGTGTATTAGATACAGCAAAAGTTTGCTAACAAACCACTCGTCTGAAACTAATGATTTGCTGAACTAATAATCTCTTCGACAAACAAGTCAACATAAACAGACATTGTTAGCAGTAGCCTCCGGTTATTAGGCTGGCCGAGGTTGCTAGCCTTATTTTATGTCTGACAAACTTCCTAGATACTTTTGATAAATTACGCAAAGGGATTCCAATTAGACTTAGATTGTTGTCATGTTATTTTTTGACATCTGCAGTTGTAAGAAGACTTCCTTTCAAATATCCGGAGTCGTAGTTCACTGATTGGGTACATGGAAAAGATGGTCGTCAAAATGGGACGTCACATTTTTCCCTAAAGCTACTCAAATTGTGTTTTCAAAGAGACAGTGGATGATGTGATGAAGATACGCAATATATATCAAATAGGAACTTGAAGTGTAGGTATCTAGGCTTGCGCAAGCATAACAGCTGATATGATATTGTAAATTCTCAAAGGGCCAATATATAGCAAACGATACATACCACCACACAAACCGATACTGAACTAAACACAGAATAAATTAAACCAACCGCCGTACCACAATAAACTGTGTACTAAGATTCTGAATTCATTACTAAGTTTCAAACTAAAATTACCCTCGTCTCTATTGGTGATAGTTAGTTCACGAGCTATCCTTGTGTTATGCATATTAATAAGCTTAAGATGTTATTAAGGAGATGTGTTACAGTATCCTTGGTTGGTCTTCGACGTCGGTCCTTCTAGGAACGAAACAAGCATCATGAATTAGTCTGTTTGATATAGGTAATGACAGGGAGAGCTTCTAAGGTCCTGTATATTAATTATTGCTTTGGTGAATTTGAAATTGATGTGTAGTATATATTGTTGCTAGAGGGTTTAGCTTTGCTTTGATATTGTTTGGTATGGTGTGTATGCTGTAGCTACCGTTATTTTAATCTTAACTATGTTTTATGAATTTATTAATATCCGTCCTAATATAATACAGTATGACTAAGATTATGAAAGAGTTTTCTATGAACTCCTCATAATTAAACTGTCTTCATTTCAATGGTGAGCCCATCTCTTAGAACTTACCTACTAGGTAACGTTTTATGCTTTCTTAGATTCAAAGATTAGCTTGTAAATCGTGAATGAGATACTCTGGCAACATTTCAAAGCAATATTTCACCTAGATTTCGCATTCATGTTAAGCCTGATTTACTAGATTACTCTATCTTCCGCAGCATAATCAACTTTGACTTATAATAATAAGATTATAATTTCATTAATTTTGTATTAGCAAGTTTTGGCCAACATTACATAATTAGTTCTACTTAAGTTCGTAAAGGTCTGTAAAAGACCGCCTAAAATGAAAGTTAAGAGACTGTTTTAATTATCTTTTCACGTCACATTTCGCCGAGTAATTGCCGGCGAGGCTCGAGTAACAAATTACAACAAACGGCTAGAACTAATATTTGTCTTATTTTAATGTTGAAGATACATCGCCGCCGCCAAGACGACAGTTCACATAAATTCTGGTGTCTTCTAGGAAATGAATAACAATTATGATAATTATCACGCCTTCACAAGGCTGGTCTTCAACATGGCCATAATAATAATTAAGACCGTAAAAAACGTTATCTTCAAAACCAGTAATGTTCAAACAAAAACACTGTCGCTGTCGAGCTCTTGATTTCGATTTACGACGTCTAACCACTGGACAAAGGCCAAATTACATTTGCCGCTTACGAACCTCAATATGGACACAATTTCTTTATAGCTGGAGTACAATTTGGGGCTCCACTCGTAAAAGTAACATCAATTTGACTTTTTTGTCACAGTGAATCTCATCTGTCGTGGGTAAACTATCAAATTCTCACAGCGATTACCGTATCAGAAGGAAAAAAAAGCAGCAACGGGATACATCCAAATTTTAATGAATTATAATTATAAACAATTACAGGTTGATTTAATGAATGGATGAAATACAGTAGAATATTTTAGAGGGAGACAAGATTATTCTAATTTTGAGACGTAAGAAAAGGAAGTGAGATAGACAACGCCTACGTAGTTTCTTTGAATGTATGATTCGGCGAGCGATAAAAATCGCCGGTCTTATTCGTCAGTCTTTTTTTAATTAGTGAGGGGTCCGACATGTGAACCGAGGTGGCGGCCATTGTATGCTGAGTAAGCACGACATTTACAAATGACTGGACGAGTAAGACATGGACATTGAGAAGGACATGGGGTAAAAGAAATGACGGAAGTCCAACTTATTGTTTTTGTTTTGTTTTAAAATCTGTGTGTGCTGGGCAATATGCATATTCCAATTCAATATGCAAAACATCTTATAAGAAATTTTGAGATGAAGCTAGATATTGGTGTTTTACAAATGAATGGACAGGAAGCCATTCTAGAGTTAAATTAACTAACACTAATAAATAACACTATCAAACTGTACCTATTAGCTTATTTACCGAATTGACCGAAAAAGCTTGGTTGTTTTCTGCCAACCCCATGCCTCGATGCCTACCGATATGCAAATGGCCGCCACGCCATGACGCCATCGAGGCGCAAACAAATCGCAATTCCCATGGTGCATCTAGGAAACTATGGTGTATCAATGTAGACATAATATATTATAATATGGATTGTTAGTGTTTTATAGAAATTATTATAATTACTCAAATAACAAAAAGAAAACACACCACTCTGTACACCACAGAATACTTTATTTACCACACTGAAACTGCACACATTTATATTAATTACTTATTATGGTACTTATTTGTTTTATTCTGATTGTATTATGGCCTTAGTTTATGTATTATTATTAATTATTAAATATATGATATGCTCACATACAGATATATATTTTTATTACTTAATGTATAATCTCTCAGTGAAAAAGAATACTAACCCGATATATTAGGTCACGCAGGGGGACGTCATTATGTCATTCCATAGGTAATTGCTGAAAACCAGCGCTGTTGACATTGGGTTCGTCCGAATTTCACAGCATTTCGCTGAGCAATGACCTGTTCTTGCACAGATGCGACGCACAGCATTATTTGTCATAATATTTATTACAAAAGTACATATCTCTGCAATTAGCATTTTGCTTTTGTTATGTTTATGTTGTCATTTGCCAATGACACAAGAGTGCTAAGGGTTAATATAGTCTTTGGTCCGTGGCCTTGACATCAACTAATGAACAACATTATTTTTATTTTTTAAATATTATTTAATGGTTGAATACAGAGCCTTTGGCTGCTTTTGTATGTGTATATTTTGTCTTTTTGCTTTTTTGTGTGCGTTTTGTTTGTGCAGAATAAACATTTTTTCTTTCTTTCTTTCTTTCTAAATTAAATTACTACTTCGTCAGACTCTTGCATTAAAACATTAAAACTATGCATATAAGTCGCTAAACTATAGAAAATTATTGTCGCAGCATGCAACAGGGGCGCTGATCGACAATTATGAAAATGTGGGCCGAGGCGAAGCCGAGGCATACATACGTGAGTCTATCAATGCCTGGTTGCGGTCATGGCTTATATAGTACTTTCCTCAAATAATGCGCGGAAATTCAAAGTAAGTAAATAAATTATAAATTCCAGAATCAATGATAAACAACGATCATTTTTCACGCGCCAGTAAATGTTCATTATTTTGTTTCTTGCAAGCCAAATCGAAAGAATAAAATCTTTGTTAAGTTACCTCCTTGGTTCCCATGTGTCGAAGTAAAAAGCTCGTTCCATTTCTTAATTACACGACGGATCACTAAGAGTTTTTATACAATTTTATTCGGCCGCTAAACATGACAGATAAGGATTTTCATAGTAACATTGCCGGCCGCCTACTTGCATGTATTTGACCAGTACAGCATTTTCGATTTATCCTGAAGAAGGTTCTCAAAATAATGCTCGAATTTCCAAGTATGTTTGTGAAAATACTGTTACCGACGTACTAAAACCTGTGCTTACCCCAGAAACAAATAAACGCAACGATACATTTATTCCAGAAGAAAAAAAACTAACATTTTCCTCACCATATAATCTTATAGCATGGTTATTAAACTTGAAAGTTATTAAGTAGCAAGCGATTACACCTTCATGCTAAACCCGTTTTAAGTTTTACACTGTTATTTTTCTTGGTTCTTATTCATTCCGTTTCGCGTTTAGCTCGTGTGAATTATGTCAGTTAAGTTTCAACATTAGATGCTATGATCTTATTAGATTGTACCTACATACTCGTAGATACAGTGGGATTTCTAGAACAACAATGAGGTATTTGTATACTTACTTTCTGAGATTGCAAAGTTTTAGGATAGACACAGATGGTGTGATATTTAGATATATTACGCCATCTGTTCCCTTTCTGAATTCGATCATTGAACGATCCCTATGATCGATATTATGCCTGATTGGCTGGTATTTACCGCAAAGTATGTAGGATGAAATATTGAAAACCTTGGTAATATAAAACATATTGATAAGCCATAGTCTACTATACTTTAAAATAACAATTTAAGTTACAAAACGTCGGACATCACAAGCAACAAACTATCTTGTTTTATAAAATTATAACGCGTATTCGTTCGAAGTTAAAATTTTTTGTTTCCTTTTGGCTGTCTGTCCATCATAAAAAAGTATGTTGAAGTTTTTTTCCTGCCAAAAGTATGGAAAAAGATTTCGCGATTTCTGATTTTTCTAGTACTCGAACCTCAGTTGGTCCTTTTGAGTTTTTTGATCCTTATAAGAAACAGGATCGATTAACATCAAAAAAAGTTTTTGGGTAAACTGTCCATGTTCTTGCTGACTGTACAAATTTGTTCAAAATTTGTGAATGCAGATTAAAATGTCTCAAAAAGTTACAGACTCCTAAGACAGTTTTCCTGTAGCAATAATGTCCAAGGCAGCTATCCTCACTGCCTCATCTCAAAAATCCACCCAATCAATGTAGTACAATCTAAAAGTAAATTAAATGACTAACTATACAAATAAATATAAAAACAAAATGACACTCAGGCATCGTCGACATCGTCGTGAGCACGTTTCCGGATGACAACGATGCAGATGAACGATGCAGATGAACGATGCAGATGAGTACATCTGCATCGTTGTCATCCGGAAACGTGCTCAGAAAACTGGCAGCATTGCCATGTTGAATGGCAATGCTTATTCTTTAGCCAAAGAAGGAGCCAGCCCTCTGGTCACGGGAATTGTCTTTTTTACATTATTTCTTTCCTTTTTGATTCAAGAAACTATAACATAACATCACGCCTGTTTTCCTCGAAGGGTGAGGCAGAGGTGTAATTATAGTACACCCACATTTCGCCAGTTATGTTTAAGTACCACGTAATAGGGAGCGAGCCTTTTGTCATCAATCGGGCACAAATCCAGACTCCGGCTTGCTACTGAGAAATTTCAGATGGTAAACCCAATAACACTTTTGATTCCAGAACCTCATGCTTAGCAATAGTGATTGCGACCACTAAACTAACGAGACAGTAAGAAAGTATCTAGCTAAGCTATCCAATATACATACATGATAGAGAAATGCCTTATTACAAAATAAACGAGGATATATTTTGTAGAGACTTTAAATCTGTTTTAAATGCTGTACCGCATTAGCTTGTTAAACCACTCAACCATCTTTGCGAAAGTACTTTCGATTCATCATTACAGAGATAGCAATTTTCGGTACGCAATAAAACATTATTAGTATGTAGATACCTAACAATTTGCATAAATTAAATAAAGGTTAACACCGTATAATTCTTTCGTCGGGCGAATCAGCGAATTGTAGTTACAAGGCAAACAAAATTATTAGTAATGTTAATCGGAACATAATTGTGGAGTATTTAGATCATTTTCTCCATTGAAAATTGTATGTTTCTTGCCTCGGTTTGTGAGTATTCCTCGAAACAGCAAGGCTTCGCAAATGACCAGGGGAGACAGATGATCAATTGTCTACTTACATTCCTTTGTTGTAAGTAAATTATAAAAATAATTCTTTTGTAGTTAGTGTGTTAGTGTGGAAAGCTTTTTTTTCGTAATTATGTGAAGGAGGAGTTGGGTTATTTGCAGAAGTTCTGGGTTAGGGGTCTTTAGTTATGCGAGTAATGTTTTGGACTTGGGTTTTAAAAGCGTTATAATTATGTGTTAACAAACGATACAAATAATCTTTGAAATTATTAGAAAATGAAAAAAAAATGCAACATATTATTGTGAGTTACTTTGTCTAGATAATAGGGATAACAATTTCACTATAATAAATGTTACCCAAAGTCTTAATGTTATCTATCTTACATTAAATGTCTTATAGCAAAATATCATAATCAGAATTCAAAACTCAATCAATCTGCTTAGCCTTTTCCCAACTATGTTGGGGTCGGCTTCCAGTCTAACCGGCACAACAACAGCTGAATACCATTATTTTACATGGATCGACTACCTATCTGACCTCCACAACCCAGTAACTTGATAATGCGATACCCCTTGGTAAGACTGGTTTTCAGATTTTCGGGCTTCTGACGACCCGTAACGACTGTCAAAGATTCACGAATAACAGCCGAGACCAACGGCTTAACGTGCTATCCGAGGCACGGAGGAGTCTCGGTATGTAAAGATGGTCACTCATCAACGGACGAACCCCGATAAGCGCAGTTTAACCTGATGTATCGACCTGTGCGACAGATAATACTTAGCCACGAGCTCTTCCAAAATCCAAAACTATACAATATTATTCTTGATATAAGTCAAGAAATCCGTCTCAGGAAAATACTTCATTGATGATTTTCTATTCCCAATTAGCTAATAAATACACAAGATTGTTTTAAAGTCAGATCTCTTTCATTTACAAAATAGGTACCTAATTACAAATTGTTACTAGTAATTAATGAATCTCTTAAAATCTCCATATATGTTGATCGACGTGTAGTAAATCTCGTAGCTACAGATTATCTGGATTTAATCAACTGGCTTTATCAATATTAGATGGGGAACAAAGAGGAACGTTGATTATAAAGTCTAACAAAGGTCTGAATTGTATCCGAGACTAAGGAAATCGTTCGACTGCGGGCGAGTAAACTACAAGCAAACCGTAGCTAATGTGCGCTTTTATAATTTCTAACTTGACTATATTATTGTGAACGTCCATAAAATGTATGGAAATACGAGAACATTATAACGCTACCGTGCCTGAAAATTTAAAACTGTCTTCATATATTTCCATACATTTCCAGACGCCGTGACGTGAACGTGGACGTCCAAGATAATACTTTCACGTTAAACATTTTATAAGCGCACATTATCGCTCAAGAAGCGGTTTACTTTCGTAGTAAATGTGCTGCTAATTCTTAAGTTCGCTGTCCAGTTGATTCGAATCACATTATGAGATGCTAACAGATCAAATTAGAATTATTTTTTTTGAAAGTGGTAAGGATTCACGTGTAGTTTAGTGAAAATTCGGATTACTAGGATATTAAGCTGTGTAAATTGACTGTACATTACCACCGGACACCATCAACTTAGCTTGTCACTCTTGCCAAAAATGGCTATCCTGAGGGACATTATTCCGTATTTTTAAGAACGGTTGCATTCTAATCTCAGTCTCAATATGTCAAAAAAACCCTACAGTGTTCATACATTTTTGTAAATATTTTGACATTGAGCGTCGCTAACATGAGATTGCGAGTAGATTTCAAGCATTTTTAAACCCGGGGGTTGGCCTGCTGGTAACAGAAGTTTGTTACAAGCGATTGATTAAATAATACAGATTCGTAGGTACCATAGGACATGAGGGAGAATAACTCGCTACTCGTCTCCAGTGTGACCTTATCCTTTACCTAAACGAGTCTAGGTGAGGAACCTAAACTCCACGTAAAGTTTAGATATTATCTTCAATATTGGGAGTATAAATAACAAAATATTGGCAGATTTTGTTAAGTATCGCCTTGTGTTTTTTCTTTGTAGGAGAGCGCGGTGAATCTTCAATGTTTAAGATTATAAGGGTGTGACTTTGAATCTGTTTTAACATGAAACTGCTTTCTACAAAACAATTATGCTTTTGTAAACTTTACGATTTCAAAGATGATCATTATAATACGTAATGATCCCATTCATCAATATCCATTCACAGGTTGATTGATAGTTGAGTTACTTGAACCACGCTACTGCTGAGCATGATGTCCTGGGTTTGATTCCCAGGTTGGGCACAGTGTTGCAGACGGTGAGCAATGGGTAGCTCGCCGTCCGATAAGGATCAGGCCCGGGTCGACGGCGCGTTGTGTTCCACGCGCGCCTCAAAGAGATGTCAGCACAACATTAGGGGTCTGCTAGGACCGATGCCTGCCGGGGTCACGGGAAAGTCCTAAAAGGATACCGTAGCCCCTGGCAACGTACAGGCAACTGAAGGAACACGGGTGGATTTTAGTCAGTAAGAGTCTGACACGCCCTCCCGCTCCGGCCAGAGCGGGAGAAGTTATTTCATGATATCCTACCCTAAAAAAAAAAAAAGGTCGGGCACAGTGTTATTGGGGTTTTCCTTCTAGAATTTTTCAGTAGCCGGACCGGAGTCAAAATTTGGGCCGGATTGATGGCAATAAGCTCGCCCCCTATTACGTGGGACTCCAACATAACTGGTGAAATGTGTGTACTATGGGTACTTCTCTGCCCAACCCTTTTGAGAATACAGGGTTGATTTGATATTGTTAATCGAACCAATAATATAACCTTGACGCTAAAGGAAATGCCTTTCCCGTCAAGCTATATTGCTTCAGTGCCTGTGCCTATTAGCCGAAACAATAGTTTTGAAATTATTGGTACGAGAATATTACGTTAGCAAGCTAGAACATTAATATTAGCTTCATGTACTCCATAAGTAATTACTTAAATACATATAATGCTTATTATGCCGTCTAGAATTAACTAGAACAGGATTTGTAGTTAATTAAATACTACATTATCTGCACTATTATCTGAATATTAGTTGAAAAGATTTTAGGTATTTCATGAATGTAAAATGCAATCAAATATTCATTACCGCGCCCCTCGGTCTACTCCTTGATATGATTTCTGTAACACCACGAGGCTCCAGAGGCTAGTGCAAATCTTTGGGTTCATTCGATTAATCAAGTCTGGTCTAACCACGCTGGGGTCGGTCCATTTCATTCATTCATTCATACAAATTTTTTAGGACCTCATAACCTATAATTCACAGTACTTAAATTATCATAACTTCATAAAATATTTTTATTGGATCATCAGAATTTATATTTTCAGGAACCTACTCTGTAGATTGTAAGATCCTCGCGCAATTAATTTTCCAAGCACATTCTCCAAGATATTATTATACCGTTATTATTTCGACGAAATCTACACTATGAAGTCTATGAATATGTCATCAAGTCCTCATATTATCCTCAATGTCAAAGGTTAATTATAACTCCTAAACTCACTGACAGATTCTGCCACAATTTTCTTAATTACAAACCTACGTACTGCTTCATTACATGTTCAGTTCAGATTAATTAAAGTCTCTTAAGTAGTTTCCAAGTTATAACTATGAAACTGTAAGTCGCGAGCACCCACAGCCACACAATATTATGAGCTTTCATCTTAGACTTGATTCAATATAAAGGAAGGTATAGTCCTAGATAAACACTACTGAATAAAGCAGGTGTATACAGAACTCTTTGATATGGATTAAAAAAAAGTCTATGGAGTCGAAGCTATTGAACTAAATATTACAATAGGAAGGATATGTGACAGACTAGAGGACCAACGCACAAAAGTTTTTGAGTGTTTTTACAAACATTATTTTGCGGACAACGTGTGATGTTCTCTCTCTTGATTCAGAAACGATAAGAGCGATAATCGAATGGGGAAAGGTTTCACATCAGTAATACACTTCGCAGTCATGTGAATGACATGTTCAAAAATGTCTCCGAGATTTTTTTGACAATACCCGGTAATTGGTGGGTTGGGTACCTGGGCAATGGTTTTGTTAAACTACAATACAGCTGGTTTACAAAGGGATATACGGAACAAGAATATCAAAGTAATTTGCTCATTGAACTTCTGCTGTAATGAATATAGTGCTTTTAAATGGATTTGATTGCGTTCCTATTATATTTTTTATCGCTATTTAATATATAGCTCGTAATTTCTTGAGCTTTTTAAATCCTAGAGTAAATAAGGGAATTGAATAGGGATGTGAGGTAAATGTCAGTTATTACAAGGATGTAATCGGTTGATTAAATGTTGGTGAACATGACATGTTGTGTCGTAACACAGGATGCGAAATTCCAAGATTTGAGTTTTACAAAATTATGGTCCTAGGGTTAGGCAAATTACCGCCGTGTCCTCACGGAGGCGATCGGCGGCGGCGATCTCTCGCGTCCGGCCGTGGTTCAGACCATGGTCCAGAGCGAGAGTGCATGGGAGGCCGTCACTTCCTTCTGCGAAGCAGTAATGCTCGCGAAGGAGGAGGCGGAGCGCGCGAGGGAGAGGCAAGATTCGCGCCCTCACGCTCCTAGTCGCCGCAGGAGACGCCCCGGGCGTCTGGAGTCGCGAGCCGACTTCCGGCCACCGTAGGCGCGTGCTTGCGGACGGTGAGCAATGGGTAGCTTGCCATCCGATAAGGACCAGGCCCGGGTCGACGGCGCGTTGTGTTTCACGCGCGCCTCAAAGAGATGTCAGCACCAACTGACGGGGTCCGTAAGGGCCAATGCCTGCCGAGATGCGAGTTTGTCCGAAAGGGATATCGCGGCCCCGGCACACAGGCAACGGAAGGAACACGGGTGGGTTTTAGTCAGTAAAAGTCTGACACGCCCTCCCGCTCCACCCAGAGCGGGAGAATTTATTTGATAATTTCCCACCCTCAAAAAAAAAAAAAAGGGTTAGGCAAATATGTAAAGACAAATATGAATCTAGAAAGACCTTAACTTTCAATACATTTTTATAGTACTTACCTATGTAAAGCAGAGATCGGTAGGTATAGGAATTATTCAGCCAACAAAATAAATAAAGAAATGATAGAAGCATAAATAATCAAAATCACAAAAAAAAAAACTGCTGAATGTCCCCCAAATCTTAAAAATACCTGCTGAAAAAAGGAAGAGGAAAAAATGGTGTACATTACTGACCTGTTTTCATTTTCGGAACGGCGCGTCACGTGAACATGGAAAGAAAAAGAATCAAGTGTTAGGCAGCAATGGAAAAGTCACAATAATAAGTAGGCAGGAAAATAATATAATATATTAACTATCTACAGTCCTTTCACAGTTATTTGACGTCTGACTGCAGCAACCCAATAGCAACCATATACTAACGACAATAAAGATCACTGTCATTTTGACAGCGGTGGTTACTTTCTGTAAAATGACTGGGATAATAACAAGAGGAATTTTCTAGACCAATAAAACAATTCTTTATGTCTGTCTGAAAGACATTAACGTGGTTTGTAGAATCGACAGTAGTAAAAGTAAAATTGTCTTTTGTCGTGATAAGCGGTAAAGCAGCAGTGATAAAATTTAAAGTTTTGTTAACGTCAATTATTTTAGGACTTAAAATATATTTTATTTCCAGGATATTGTAAGAGGATTGGACCTCATTCTTTATATTACAATATTTTTTAAATGTAGGCCAAAGGCGCACTCAGGAGTGTCGTTGGGTTTTTGCCTACATTTCCCATCCATTCATCATCCAATCTTTAGTTCTAGATGTGCATTGGATGATCTTTCGTTTGGTTCAATAGTCTCCATGAATTAATCACGGTTGTTAGAAGACCATTTTTTCAGTTCGAAGCCACCTAGACGCAGTAGCTTCTTGAGATCTTGACTGATTCTTATAGCTTGTTCCAGATCATTATGTCCGGAGTCCAGATATAACATCATCGACGTAAAAGTCTTCTTCTTCATTTTTGCAGGTTCGGGATATTTGTCACCTTCGTCATCAGCCAATTGCATGAGTATCTTTATGGCGAGATAGGATGCGGAAGCCGTTCCGATTGCTACAGTCAAAAGTCTTTAATGTCTTCCGAGGTATAGAGAAATAGATCAGTCTAGTTCAGGTAAATTTGACCGTGGCTATTAATTGGAGAAAACAAAGAAATAAATTAATAAATTGTAGGAACAAAAACAACTCTGTTGTACGACGAAAACTGGTTGAATATTAACGTATCTTTCCATCAAAAATAATCTAAAAGCGAATTTATATCAATGTATAAGAGACCCCTTAACTCGGAGCGAAGCTTTTAGTTACGTCGAAATTCGCAGACCGCAACATCTGGCGTGTACCTCCTACCAGAATACTCGTAGATTGCATTTTGTCTACTTTCGCTAACGAATGTGCCACTTTCATCCTAAAATCCACCCTACTCAGAAAACATAAGGACGCATTTTCTTTGATAATGAATCCTGAAATTTCCGGGCGCTTGCGACGTTTTTGCGACGGAAACACGTTTCAATCTGTTGTCTCCTGTTTCGGTACTATCGAGCTATTCTGTGCAGATGCGGATTGCGGGTAGAAGAGACACAAACTCGATTTCCTTGGGACCAATTTCGTGAAAATGAAAACGCAAAAATTACTATGAGATATAACATAATGGATACCTAGAAATGTTTCGGAGTTGTTTTTGGGGAGCGGTTTGTTCCAAAGATATTACAGTTAGATCAAATTGTGCCTAGGTACCGCCTCATAATCTTTTGTGGGACACAAGATGGGACACTGTTGTTATTAACGTTTTCTTCTTGGTGTTTAGCTTATTTTCTGTACGAATGTTGTTTGTGTATGGTAAAATATTGGAATACATATACGGAAAAACTGAAATGCGGATACGACGAATTTATTATTGAGACGTAACAGTGTAAAAGCTACAGTCAAAATAATGTGTAAATTCGCCGAGATGAAAAATAATGTGTACTTAAGACATTATTTTTCATCTCGAAGAATTAATTTAATTTGATATATAATAATGATTTTTGGCGGTGGAGGGTGGTAAATGAAACAGCAGCATAAAAGTATTAGTGAGGTGTTTTGAAACCTGGGACCGAATCTGGTATGATCAATACGGGAATTTTTTCGATTTTACCATTTATACTTTTTACAGGTATTTTAAAGGTTACCTTAAATTTAATACAAACAGTATTAATACCGGTTACCGAAATAAAAATTACCTCTATCTTATACGTGCCGTCGGCATCAGTCAAAGGGCGCGCATCGCTTGTGTGTGTAACCGGTATTAAAACTGTAACCTAAATAGAGGTTTCTTCTTCTTGGTTACCCAGATAGCGGTAACCTTAGTCGTAGAAGTAACCCAAATTCTTTGATAACTGTACCGTAATTTTCATGGTTTTCTGTCCCTGTACTAAACCATGTAAGTAAGGTGTTCTTAATCCTAACTAATATTTAAGATGCGAAAGTGAGTTTGTTTCTTTGTTACGCTTTCACGCTAAAACAGCTGGACAAATTTGGATGAAATTTGGCACATGGGTAGACTATGACCTGGAGAAGGACATAGAGTACTTATCATCCTGGATCGCAGAGCAAGTCGCGGGCTACAGTTAGTCATACATAATATTCTCCTACGGAGAAACCTAAACCTTGGTATATACAAGCTAGAATTATAAAAAAGACGCAACCGATAAAAGTAAGAAATACAATCTTATAATATTCCAACTTACACCGCCCAAGTAGAATAAACACAGGTTTTCATATTACCTCACTAAAATAGTATTCTTGTTCCTTATAATGTTCGAAGAAGGTAGTTATATTAAACAAAGTTAGCGTAAAAGGATTGTGCGGTGGCGCTAAGAGATCGAATAAAGAAAGTTTTAATTTTTTTTTCTCTTTGTTTTCTCTCTTCCTTTCTTCTCATTTGCAGCACTTTCTGTCTGCATTAAAGTAGATAATGATATCCTTTAGAGAAGCAGTTAAAGTTTATATAATGCTAATAAACAGTACCTAATATTATCAGTTGCCTTCGGAGTTATGGCAAATTACGGATTGATAAAAATCTTTGTGAAACGGTCAATAGAATGAAATGAGTTACAGTATAACTATTTTCTTAATGTTCCTCGGGAATCATCGCATTTGCGAATACAAACGAATGCTAATTGCCATGTCCATCAATTATTAGATACTTAGATAGATATATCGTGTATAATAATTTGAATTCAGAACTAAGTACTTTATTACAATATAGTTCACACGGAAATCAAAACAAAACAACAATAACGTACTTAGTTCAGAATTCAAATTATTATACACGATAAATCTAATAATTGATGGATATGGAAATTAGCGTTTGTATTCGGAAATGCGATGATTCCCGAGGGACATTAAGAACATAGTTATACTGTAGTTTGGATTACAAGACAAAAGAACGGCGATGACGGATAAAACCATCAAACAAAGTTCTGAGTACTACAGATTCACGATTGGTAGGAAATTGTGATCCAATACAATGTCAAGACGTACGATCTGAGCAAAAGCTGCACTACATCTCGTACGCATCAGAAAGATTAGAATTGGAATGGAAATTAATAAAAAAAGAAAACAATCACCCCAAAATATCATCAGACATTTTGAAACAATAACAATGATATCACGCCCATCAATTCGAACGGGACTATATGATATGTATCTATAGGGCCTCGAGCATCGTTTAATAAATCAAACACATTATATCTTATGATTGTTCCGATACGTTATTGTCTCACATCAATAACTACCTCTGTTTACACAGACCCTCTATACGTGGTAGGTACAACGTGGTAGAATGGTAGAATCGTATGTATAGATACGTCATACACTAGAGATTTTATCGGACGAATTCTATTTACAAACCCATACGAGTGTTGTAAAGTGAGCTTGAAAGGGATTTATGTCAAAATCAATTGTGGCGTTGAAGCCTTTGAATGTATTAAAATTGTCTGTAAAGTCCAGTCTGAACTGTCAAATGGTGGGCTGATTTGCAAAACATGATTACTCGCGGCACGTTTTTTTTTTGCTGAAATTTCGTTATTTTCTACTAAACCACAATTGTTACTGTTTAACAAAAACAGTTCATAAAATCTACGATAGCTGTGAGCAGTGGAGAGCAGAGTAGCCCAGTGGTAACGGCCCAGACTTACGAGGTGAAGGTCGTGGGTTCGAACGAAGTGTGTAAATAATTTCATCACCACTGCTCTCAAAATGGTTAAGAAAAACATCGTGAAGGAACCGGCATGTCCTATAACAAAAAATTTGAAGACATTACGTGGGACATATACCAACCCGCACTGAGCCCGCGTGATAGATTATAGCAGCGCTCCCTCTCGAAAAAAGGAGGCCTGTGTCCCACCAGTGGGAACTTTTTAGGCTGATCATAGCGATAGCTGTATTCATGGTTGCTAATATTCTATTCCACCCGCAAATGAACTTCGCATTTGAATACTCCACTTCTACAATCATTTGTCACCCAAATACATGACTGTCGCCCACAGTCCAAACCCTTATCAAAATCTCGGCTGAATGTCTACAATGTGCAGTAGTTCTTATATAGGGTAGATACTTCAAATACATCCGCACGCTTGAAGGCACTCCAATTTCTTAGTCCTAAGCAAACATGTTCCGCAGTAGTAATTGCTCAGAATGTTTACAATCTTTTATTGTGTATCGAAGATCAAATATTGTCTTTGAATGCATCAGCTGTCTTACCTACAGCCGCGATTGTTATTTGAGACGAATATTCAGAAGTTAATTTAGCGTTGATTTGATTTTTATTTTGTTTGAGTTGAAACTGCGAACGGATTCTTTCCTTTAGATTGCACAAGAATGAAAAGAGAATGGGGGGCGTTTTTTTAAAAATATTTTGTAAGATAAGGTACTTAGTAGTTGTTCATTTTATTCAGATCGAAAGTTCAACATTAAAACAACATTAGAGCTAAGAAAATTTACTGTTTCAAATAAAACTTTGTTACAAAATTCTTCAAAAGTTAAAAGCAAAAAGACAAGGAATTCATGGACTAGTAAAGTTACGCCCCAGTTTACGGAATTTATAGCGTTTTAACTTAAGACACCATAAACTTGACTCATACACACCCAGTACTACGCCCACCAACAATTGCTAAGTAGCCTTTACGAAATCTGAATAAAAAAATGACGGTAAACCGATATAAATGAACGGCACCTACTGTCGGCTGTCTAAAGTTATAACACAACAAAGACGCTACCATGTAATTCGAGACACTAAAGGAAACTAAGGCGACAGTCGACTGGGACACTAAAAAAACACTTTCAATCGAGCGCAAAAGAAATTCAATATGGCACTGCAACGCGGATTAAATTTTGCACAATCTAAGACGCGATCGGCAGCTGTTGTCAGAAATTTAGCCAACCATTGATGTGATGAGATTCAACGAAAGGGAAGATAAACTTCAACAATTCCCTGACATAATCGAGATAAAGTATCAACGTTGGAGTCAGAAACTTTGATGAATATTTAGAGAACAATGGAGAAATCTAAACAATACATATTCAATAGTTCATCAGGATGCCATTGGGTGACTTTCTTTCAAAATATTTAACGAGTCCCTATTTACTTTTATAGTCTACCAGAGTTCGAGCATTCTTAAAATAACTACGAAATTATCAAGAGAAAATTGCCCTATAAAATTTCCATTACCGACTTCCAACAACGTATGGTGATGTTCCGTGTTTATCTTAGACGCCAGGTTTTACGATACCCATAACATCAGTTTTCAATAAAATCTCTGTGTCAAAGTCGTACTTAAAAACAATACAGGAGTTTGTTATTACCATCTGACCATGATAAAATATAAAACGATTTTATGCACGCCATAAAAATGCTTTCTATAATGTGAGATTATTATGATACTCTTTTCCTTTTTTCTGTCTTTTAAATTAAGCTGTTTCAAAATTGATTTTGGGCGAGAAAGCAGGAATCTATTCGAATGTACTATCGAAAAACTTCATATCTAAGCAGTTTGAAAACAAAATCCCGTGAACACGATGACCACATCTATTTAATGCCCCTATTTGCGTCGAACAATGAAACAAAAAAATACATAGTAATATTTTGTTGTTTTTGTTTTGTGTGTTTTGTAGGCTCTGTTATAATTATCATAGATATCTGACCCTTTTTCGACCACTAGGAACAGAACAAAAGAAACAAAGATGAGAAAGTTTTTAATTTTAATGTTTACTGTCTTTTATTCATTTACAAAAACAACGGACACGTCAAAAATCTGATGCTGCTATACGTATACTATTACTTGATGAGATTTCTATAGCGGCAAACAGAAATAGTCTTTACGGTGCTAAGATATGAATTTCTTCGATAGTACTCCTCCGAAAATGTAAACAACACAGCATTGGCGTAGGTCATTTGCCAACATTGAAGCCTTGAGACAGTAACTATTCAAATTCTGTAGACAAATTTTAGTTTGCTTAGCTTCTGTATTTAGTAATTCGAGATTCCCGAGCCACTAAAGGGTAAACATCACAGTGTGTAAATAAAGCGAGAGACGCGGTACGACAAACAATCAACCAGCCTTGCGGACGTGTAATCGGATACAAAATGCTCCTTGGTACCACTCAAGAGTTCGCAGACTCAACACACAGTAGCCGCTCTCCAAAGGAAATTACATCGAATTACAACATTTCCCCGGTGGGACGATAAAAGGCTTGTGCAGACCAGCGCGACTTGTCGCGCGACGCGACACGAACAATATAATTTCTAAGAAAACTTCACAGTATAACAATAACCGGTGTCGCGTCGCGCGACTAGTCGCGCTAGTCTGCACAAGCCTAAAAGTGGACATGCAATAGGAAAGTCGGGACTTTCCTTCGATCGTTGAAGTACAAGAAAAACAAGGTAATCCCTGAATTTTGTATGAGCTTCGACGAATGATGCGATAGGGTTTAGAAGGAAATTACTTGCTCTATCTACAAAACGTCTTTGCGGCCTTTCTTGTTAATGTTGGCAATGAAATGAACGCTAAAATGGTTTTCTTAATAAAGATAAAAATGAAAATACTTATTGTTGATCGTAAAATAATGATTAAAGACGCAAGCCTACTTTCATTTTTATGAAGCAATAAGATAAAACTATAATAACGTTGCTCGAACCGAAAGTAACGTGAGTGGAATTGAATAAAACTTACGATAATACTATCATTACAAACCATCGGTTAGCAAATCCTTCAAATAAAATCCAAGCTTGGACGGACCGAGTAAATAGTATTAGCCTGGTCCATTGTTCTGACAACTCAGCGATTTTTGATACCTTTCAAATAAGAGATCTCAAAAATACCGTAGTCACAAAACGTTCGTTCAGTTGCCTTTTATTATTTCTTTCTGTAAAGCTCGCTCTTTACTGCAAGAGCTTTCGCGGTAACGACATTGAGTACCTATCTTTTGTCTTGAATATAAGTGCGATTTTTGTTCCACAGATGAAAATTTTTCAAGTGACTGTACGTAAATGATTCAACAGTGTTGCGAATGTTTCTGCACTACTTACTCCGAATCTATCTCTTCGCGGTGCTGAATATGCAATTTTATGGTTATTCGTGTGGATGGTTCGATTCGTGGCGTAATCTGAAATGATTGATGGTCGATGTGACTCTTGCAATATCGAGTGAATGACTCTTCAAAGGGATGCCAATTTGCTGAGATAAGATATTTGTCTTTTTCGTAAAATCTGCGTTTGGATTTCTTGGATCAAACAAAATTATTTTTTGATATATTGCGTGACTTTTTATTGACCTCGTGATGTTTAAATGCCGCACATGTTTCTCACGATATGTTTTTGTAATCTACTAAAAAGGTTACTCCTTTTGATAAATAAAAAATCAGTTCAGACTTCGGTGACATATCAGAGATCTTATCCGAACTAAACCTTCGCACAATGCTCGGTAATAATGGGCGCACAAAAAATGATCGGTATCAAAAAGCAGCACTGAAGGGGACAAAAATATCCACAAAACACACATACACATGGGCTGATATCTGGTGACAAAAAGTTTACTTGTTTGTGTGCGTTGCTCGACCAAAGGGTTCTGGATTTATAGTTCTTTATGTACTGAATAGGACCAGCAAAAAAAACGGTCGCAACATAAAACGTATTTATTTAAAATGTTTAATAACAGAGCGGCTCGTAAATCTAGTTCTATTTTTCTTGACTATTGTCAATCTGATCTTTAGATTTGATATGGTCCTAGCCTCTCGGGCACTCTCGTTAATGGGGTTCCTATGAGGCCGAACCCGCATTGTATGTACACAGGAGATTTCTATACCGGCGACCCTACGTGACAAAACTTTGTCCCTCCCTACATTCAAATTTCTGAAGGAGCAATTGAAATTGGAGATGGTAAAGAGAATTAGAGCGGGGTCTTTTTCGAGCGCCCGTTTTGTTTCGTACGCGTTCAAAGCGGGGTTTCTTTTGAATCTCGATCAACCATCGAACTGGAAGTGGGGGGAAGCGTTTATTAGGATTCCCAACGGCCTACCAATCGGCCGGTGCGACATCGCGTAATCTAATAGCTTATTAATGAGGGGAAGCCTTCGATCGACCCCTATTTTTCTATCCTAGTGAAGTTTAAAATAATGGATGGCGTCTCTCTCATTCGTTTTATTTATTGTCGGTTTATTACGCGTATCGCCGTCTTGTTCCTGCGGCCGTACGCATCGCGAAGTGGGAAGGTCGGTGGCGCGGGCGATGGCTCCTCCCACTAAATTTATAATACAATAAATGAGAGAAGCCGCGGCGTGGAACCGGCCGCGGAGATAACACGTAACGTGAGGTTATTGCGTAAAAACAAACGGCAAAAAACTCGTTCGTAAGAGAGATATACGGTTTCGCGTAGTACCTTTATGATCCGAGCCCGAGCTAATATACGAGCGGTAGATTCGCGCTCCATGGATTATATGAGCAATAAAGAGGATAATTTAAAATTACGTTTGCCACAATGTTGCTATTAACCATGATTGTTGAAACGTTGAGCTTAGCGCGTACGCTGTACACGATGTTACATAATATCGCTTTACATAGCTTTTCTGTCCTCGCTACCTCCGAAGTTTTCAGGTTACAAATGATTCAATTTACTTTTATCGTTCGAGGGAAAAAAGACGATAGATGAAAGAAGTTGGGAAGATGAGGTGCCTTTTGAATATTAGTAACTATGGACTAAAACTTAATTTAGGGATAGTAAATTGAATTTTCAAGCGTCTATAAAATGCGGATCGTTTTAGATTTTAGGGTTAATCTGTTCAATTTTGGATGTTATTTTTTGTGGATTGTTAGAAAAAGCAGATAATCTTAACACGATTTAGATACGGTAGTGTTCGCTCAAAAGAAGGAAATGACTTTTGCTTTGTATCGGAAAGCGTGTAATTACGGATCAGTTTCTTGTTGTTTCGATTTTCAAGTTTTAAACTGATTTAAATTCAATTCATAAAAAGGACCACCCCTTTTCAAAATGCCACTCATTTAATTAAGTGCTCACCGCAGTGCTCATCTATTATTCTACTTATATAATTCCTACAAAACAAAGTAATTATTAGAACTTTTCATGAATTTTGTTGAATTTTTTAAACCGATAGACAATACAAACGGATAAATTAAATACCAATAGACACCAACATAACCATGCAAACATTACTTACTCAAAAATAGCTATAACTACACATTGCAAAAAAATACATTTGTCGGTACAACTTCTCACTTATACCTATCCATACCTACCTACAAGTACCTACCTAACTACTTCGTAGATCATGTCTACGAAGTATGTGCACGTCCTTATATTCTGTTCCAAAAATATCTGATAAAAGTGTAAACAAACCCTGTTCAGGAAAAATTCTTATATATCCACTCACTAAAGGGAATTAGTACCACATTCATCTGCATTTTTAAGGTTTTTTAAACTTTATATCTCACGACTTTTTCCAACATTTATGTTTGAATAAAATGCTTAAATTGTAATTGAAAAATCATCGCCGAAAATTGCGGTTGTAATATTAACCTCAATTACCAAATAATAAGCACCTTTATGGTGATTTAAAATTAGAATTACAGATTTATGTATTCAAATAATCAAATCAAAACACCAAATTTGTAAGTGACATTACAAATTGGCATCCACAGGTCACATTCTGATTCATTTGTTTACATTTGCATTAGATACTTTTGGAACACACTTACTTCGCTCTCTCATACTGCTATGAAGAATGCTAGAGCCCGATCAACATCGACATCAGGTGAATCGCCCCGCTTAGTCACGTAGGAGCACCGTGCCAGGTCTAGAGGTAACTATTGTGTACAAATTGATGACAGGTTGGTCTGTTATCTGTTACTTGTAAGTACATCATATTTTTATTACTTAGTTGTTGTGATGTTAGAAAACTAGATGTTTTTTACCATAACTACATAGCATCATGCCTTATTTCTCCGAAGGCCGAACCCTTCAGAGGTGTACCAAGTCCCATGTAATAGGAGGCAAGCCTATTGCCATTAACAGGGCACAAATCCACACTCCGGGTTTTAACCGTAACTGTTCTCCAAAAAAGAAAAAAAAAACAACACAACAATTCAATACTAACTATTGACAAGCACAACCATTTAGGTCATCGTTTATTGCTTAAATTAATACACTTTGCAAATGAATTGAAGAACAAAAAAAAAAACAAAACTTAGTAAAAAAAAAACTACGAAAACAAGGTTGAACATCTTAAAAATGTTTATCTTTTCCACATTAATCTTAGTAAAGAAAGCGGTTACAATATTTGCATTGACATATTGGTCATTTACTCCTATTAATAACGAAGAGATAAGATAATCCACATATTATTTTATTTTCGGAACAACGAACGCCAAAAAATCTCAAAACAACAACATTGTAAGATGACATCATAAAAGCAAATCAATTTCACATATAAAAAACTTAATTCGTTGACGATTTTGGTTCATAATTTTGATAAGAATTGAATTTTATGGATATTTTATGTCCTGTTTTAATTATTTCGCTATAAAATAAAACAAAAGTTGTCAATGATGATTCCTAAAAGGATCAGACGCACCATCATCATAATGATTATTTTAAAATTAAAAGAAAGTTAACGAATGTGTAGGTTGGATAGATTATATATCATTATCATCAAAAGGTTTTCAGAATCAAAACATCTTTGATGACGGTTGCATGGGTATTATTATTATAGTATTATTTTCGTTTCTAGATTTGTTTTCCTCTGTCTAGCCGGGAGAGCTGAGGGCTCGGGGGTCAGTGAGGTTAAGTGTTGGAGTAATATTTGATACTGCGTGGTTATTCTCAGTGGGTTGTATTTTAACCAAAGCTAAATTTGTGTGGGAGTTATGGTGCAAGTTGTCAAACTCACACTAGAGGAATTTTCTTACTAGCCTACATGTATTGAGAGTTTTCCTTCTGTGGCAGGTAGTAGGTATTAGGTGGCAGATACTAAGGGACTGATGAAGGTGTTTGGGTATTATTCCGATAAAGTCGAATTAATTCGGGTTAAGTCGGTCTTTCAGTTCGTTATATGTGGAAAGTTTTTCGGCTATTGTAGTCTGTAAGTTATGAGTATTTGGCACGGCGAATTCTATTAGGAACCACGTTTAATTTACTTTGTTAATTAATGTGACATCTGATTATTATTAATAAAGGTTGTACGACATCTTCCTATCAAAAACAAGGTTGTAATACTAGTAATATATGACACGTACTTAAATACGAAACTAATTACTAAGCCCCTTATCTCCAAGATCTAAATTCGTCGAAGCGCGTCAAGTATAACAAATTTCGAGGCGATGACTCGACGATTACGAGTTCCTAACACTGAGTGACGTCATGAATAATATTACATATAAATACGTTTTACCCAGCAATACCTCATACATGTGTCCACCACGCCGTAATGGACTTGTCATGTTATGATAATAACTAACAACCTGATAACGTCGTATATCATTTTATTAGTATATCTTAGAACCACCAAGAATGTTGGTAGGTATCTTATCCAAAAATTTTGATTAATGTATGGGCGAGCCTGTATTGGAGCAGGCATATCCGTGATGTTTGAGATTACAATGAAATATATTGTGACCGTAACGCGTATGGTGATATATTTTCTTATTTCTTGTATTTTTATCAATGTGAGACCGGTTCGATATCAGAATTCTCGGCTACCGTGCTACAACTGTTTTGATTTCCAATTGAGAATCAAAGTAAAAATCCATGTATCGGCTGCTAATAGGTTCTGGGCACCATTATGGGCATGGGTGCAAGAACATTAATCATTAACGTAATGGTAAAGGAAAACCGTGTGGTCAGTGAAACAGGCCACCGTGTTTAAATCGAGAATATCCTGAAGGCGATTGAGTTATATCTGGTGATAAGGAAACGTGATTATTACGTCATACTAGAAAAAAACCGCTGATTAAGGGTGCTATATACACTATAGAATAGCGTTGTGGAAGGAGCTGTTTTAGTAATAATTGCTTGATGGTGCCGGATGTTTATTAAGTGATGAAAACTTGTAACAAATTTTCATGTGGTATTAAGTAATTTAAGCGTTATCACTAAGCTCTAAGACATAGGATCCCAAACTTTTTTTTCGTAGACCAGTTTCAAAATTTTACTGGTTTTGGTGGCAGCAGCCGGCAGGAGCGGCAGGGGGTGCTGCTACATTTCTGCCATATTCCCAAAACTCGTCAAAAAATGTGAAGATTTAACGATGGACATTTTCAATATTATTTTTTCACGTTATCTGTTAGGATTTCATGAGAACCGTAGCTATCTTAAAGCTTCAATTTTTTTTTAAATCTCAATACGACCATTTTTCACCGAAATACAGCCTGTCAAAAATCACAAAAAAAATAGAATAGAATATATTTTTTTTTTGTGTAGTTTATTATCTTCCTACATTGATAGATAAATCCAAGCCAACATTTTTGTTATTAACTATCGAAACAAGATAAATATTCGTGGACCCTTACAACTAAAGATACCACATTTTTTTTTACGCCAACGTAGGCCGCCGCGAGTCTCCCGTGGACTCCTAGAGGTCCATCTGGACCTCTTTGAGAATCACTGCTCTAAGATCTACTTTGTTATGCAATTAAACTCACTTTTGCTCTTAATTACTATTAGACTATACTTTCCTGCAAAGTTAAGCAGAGATATTTCCAAAGTTTTGCTTGTCTTGAGATTCTAAACGTGTTTTTTTTCTAAGGTCCAAAATATATCATATTTTGTTGAATTTTCCTTCACGATATTTTTAACTAATACCCAAAACTATTCCTTATCTCCCGGTGTTAATGACCTGAAATTTTTGTCTTATCACAAAGAACTGGCAATAAATAGGTCAATTTATTGTTTTGACGACCGAAAATTATGTGTTGGCTCCATCGTTATTCGTGCCATGAACTGTGTGATTATTCTGATAAAAATAGTTGGTCCCTCTACTGATAAAGGTGCTAGATCAAAATAATGTATGTGGTAGTTAGAGCAGTACTTTAGTTTTATTATGAGATAAGCTTCGTTGTAATTAATATGTGTCTTGGGACGTGGGCCGTCTAAATGAATGAGATATGTGGAAGATTTAAGGTCTGGGGTTTATCTAGAGAAGAAAGTTTATTAGCTTTTGTATAGTTAGGTAATTTAGGTAAGTACATCTGAAATTAGCTTTAGTTTTGTATTCAAATACATTTTGAATTCCCTGAAAACCTAGATAGAGCTGGTGTATTATACAAACATGTCGCCGATGACCGAAAGTCCCATATAGGGAAAGTGAGTATTGCTTTTGGTGTACTAAGTACTGAGAATTACCAAACGGAAAACCACAACAGTTTGTTTATCCCGGAAATAGAACTAAAAAGGTCACGTTTGGTCATTCATAAGTATTCATAACAATTCCGAAACCAGATATATTTTGCCAAAATATCGACGCTTTCGGTCTTTCAAGGTAGATATTTTACTAATCATGAGTAATGCTAAGTCTACTTCTACAATTTATCCTGAACCTAAAAATACTAGTTTTATTCAATGCTACAAAAGCAGCTATTCCGGACCAAAGGCAACGGTTAAATCATAAAAAATGACCAACAGCCATAGGTAAAAGCTTTCTGATGCAAATATTCGGAAAAAATAAATTATTACATGTCCATAAAGTAAAGAGGAACGCACCGAAACCGTTTTGTATTCCGTTTTCGAATACCTGAACGCATAATTTTAGAATATGGAATGAAACTCTACTGAATATAAAGAGTGGGGTACCTGTTTCAATGTTTTCTAAGTGCGTACGCGTTCTGCCTTTGACAAATATGTATTGTAGACGTTGTTGAATTACTGAGGAAACACAAAAGACAAAAGAGACACGTAATATGAAAGCCTTCTTCTTGGGCTTTTATTATACTGGCATATGAAAGAGTAAAAATTTGTGACCCGGTTGGAATATTAAATCTGGGTAAGCTTTTACTACATTGGCTGTATACAGCGTGACTGTGACCAAGAAACTGTCATATACTCTTATTTTATTTACTTACTGCAATTGAAGAGATTTACGTTTTTTTTTTATTTTTTTTTTTTGTGCTTTGATGTTTTTAAACCGATTCTAACGTCATTTTCCGTACAACATTATTCAGTTGAACTTTTGGCACATTAATAAAAAAAAATTAGCGCTTTTTTTAGATATCTATTATTTGTTTATGTCTCAATACTCAAAAAGTCGTTAATCAAAATTATTTTATCATGTTAATGAGTACAATCACCCTCTCGTTAGTGGCTTACTCATGTATGCATGCCTATATTTGAATATATCCATAATAACGTTTGGCGAGCTATATTTTCTCAATATTTTCGCTTTGGTAACATGTCTAAATCGTGATATTTACTGCTCAATAAATCACAAACATAACCAAAACCCGTTTATTGGCTGATTTAGTATTTCGAACTTATAATGTTCCAATACAAAGACGTATACTATTCAATATTTTTAAATTAACAAATTTGAACATGAAAAATGTATGAAATTTGTTATTTTTTGTTCGCACATCGATGTTGAAAAGTGAATAGGATGCCGCAAAATGTGTGATAAATCTTGGAAAATTAGAAAATTAAATTCAGATCCTGAATACGTTCCAATAATTATTATCCATTGTTGCCATTTCAAGCCTATTCAAACTCATGGAGATAAACAAACCTATTTTTATTTCTATCTAATTTATTATTCTTATAGACAACAGGGACGGATCCGTCACCCACAAAATAAAATAAGAAGCTTACACAAAGTATCAAAAACTAGGTTACATTACAGTTCTATTTTGGAAACTTCACTTTTACCAAAGATGCTTAACACACGCACGTTCAGAATTTTATAAGCGTGGAAGGAAAGATATGGTACAGAATAGACAATTGACAAGGGTGGAGGAGACATAAAGAAACTTTGATGTGAGCTATTGAAGTACAAGAAAATTCGCGAGTCGTGATCGGAATTTTGCTTAGTTTGATTTGCGACTGATATCTTTTGAAGATACTCCTCGGAGAATTTAGTCAGGCTAGTAGAATTTCGTATCGCAAATTAGTTTTGATGAACTAGACGGTCAGAACAAAGAAATGCTGTAATGGAAAAGTTTTAAAAGCAATTTCTAAGTTAGTAAAGATAATAATAAATTCGTAATTTCTATTTTACTTTGATCATAACTTAAATTAACATAGTGTTTAAAGATCTGCTTTCTATTTCATTCAGAAAAAAAATTATAAATAAAGATATCGCACATTTTTAGGGTTCTAAATCTTCTCTTCTCATGAACCGTAATAGGTAGACGGTTGAAATTTTCACAGATTGTATATTTCTGTTGCTGCTATAATAAATATTGTTGCAATTTTATAGATGATAGATTTATTATTTTAATGTAGTTAGGTATTATGAGTTTATAACACAGATATTGAGTATTTATTTTAGTTTCTCAGTCACAACACATACACTCATGTGTGTCACCACATTTTATTCGAATTTGTGAGTTTTTTTTTACCTTTAATTTATTCTGTTATTTTATTAAAACGGACACACACTTCCCTGTGTTTATTATTCTAGCGTATGGCACTCGCGGGTTGCAGCTGAAAATCAGTGTCAGGTACACTGTGTTGTTATCTGACATTATACTGAGCCCTTTTGGAATTATAATCATTATTTTCTGTTCTTATAGTTATAAAGTGATTTTTCTGCTGTAATGCCAATAAACGCATTTTTATTTCTTTTCTTTCAAATAATAATAATAAAATTAAAAGGGAATCCCCAAACAATTAACTTTCGATTTTGAAAATACAAATTCTTACCCGCATGTGTCTCATTTTCTAGAGCTCATCGAGTAGAGTTCAAATATAATTTTAGTTTTTTTTATCATCAAAAATTAAGAAATGGGGCTTTACAAGTTGTCGGTCACCATTTTTGTACGAGCTCTATCGCAACAAATAAACAAGTTAGGAATTTGAAACTTCTGTACATCACGTACCAAATATACTGTATATAATCAACAAATACTAAAAACGACGATTTTCTGTAACTATATTGTAGGGTGGTACGGAACCCTACTCGCACTTGGCCGGTTTTTATAGGTCAGTAAAAAAACTTTATTGTCGCTTTGGATATGCCACACTCAATGAAAGCGGATTTTCGAAGTACTATTACTAAATAAAATACGCACGTACTCTAGCGACAATTCATACGTTTCGATAACCATAAGCTTACTCATTCATACGCCGCTCGTATCGCAAGATAAATTGCTCTGGGACACAAATAAACGCGTTCCACGAGAGAAAAAAGAACAAAAACCCCACGTAGGTATACATACGTACTATCTACGCATCTTGAAGCATAGACGCTGTAATTTATTATATTCAGTTCGCTCCGATCCATTGACTTTTGTGGCCGACCAGCGACCATCTTTTGTCACCCCGTCAAGAGTTCTAAACGGCCGTGTAATATGAATTAATAAGCACAAAGAATCATTATGATGCGTTTATTTGTCGCCACGAGAGAATTCCTCGAGAGGATTTAGTTTTATTGTGAGATGTTCGCCGGTCGCCGCCTTTGTATGTGTCCGGAACAAATTTTGGTGTATCGCGTGCGCAAGATCACGCTTGTTGAGGCGTCTGATAGCAAAGAGTATGGGGCGATGAGTGTAGACAGTGACTTCAACAAATAAATATTCCATCGTGTCTGAAAGTTATTGATGATATGAAGAAGAAAAGTCTTTAATTTCATTCCAAATTTCATTAAGTGTGTCTAGGTAGGTGCTTGTTGTTATTTGGTTTACCTTTATTTAAAATTATAAAATTATCCCCTTCGAAAATCATTCAACCGAAACAGATACCGACCCAATTGCCAAAACTAATATAAACTCGTTTCCAGTATAAAACCTATTCGGGAAGTTTTGCTTACAGTTTTCCAGTTTCAAACTCAATTAACGTGTTTTGCCTCTCTGAGGACTTAGGTAGAAAATTGGCACCTGCTAGACACGTAGATTTGTCGAATCTAACGATAATGACTTGGACAGGGAGATGAAAGGGTCGCCGAAGATCGGCAGTGACCGCACAGATGTAAGTAATGGGCGGAGGTTATCGAACTAGCCCGAATGCGCCCGAAGTCGGGGAAGTATGGATATTTTTTTAAAGTTATTGTATTGATAGCAATGATCATGAGTATTGCGATATGTTACGTACGATCTGTATATAATTATAAAAAATAAAGTCGCTTTGCGTAGCTGTCTGTGTGACCGCTTAGATCCTCTAAATTCAAACGGATTTTGATGCGATTTTCACCATTGTTTAGAAAATTTATTCCAGAACGTATGTACGTACCATCGAAGAAGTTCATATCTATGCACCGTAAGGACTATTTCTGCTTGCAGTGCTCGGCCGCCATAGAACCGGGGTGGTAACAGATGTGGTCAACGCGTTCACGGGATTTTGTTTTCAAATTGCTTAGATAAAAAATTCTTCGATGGTACGTACGTTATGTATTTAAAATGCATTATAATTTAAATTAGGTATAGCACAGAAAACCCGATACTTTGACATGTTGCTATTGCACCCGTGCGAAGTTTAACGAAGATTATTCATATTTTTCTACCAAAACCGGAAGGATTGTGTTGAAATTCGTCATTCTTTGCAATACATGGCTATACTAAATTGAGGAGTGTTTAAAAAAAGCATCGCTTTTATCATCGATGACACAAGAGACTAATAAACTAACATTTTATGGTGCTATAAATGGAAACCGATAATTTACTAATATACAAGAATTATGCGCGTCAACGTGGGCGTCTATTATCTTTGGTAATTTCACAATATGATGGTAGTTTTTATTAAAAGTTTGCCAGTTATAATATTACATACAAATCTATGGTCTGATGTTTAAAAAAAAATTGGTAACGTGAGAAAACCTTTGTAAGGGAGAATCTTTGCCAGCATTTTAAATAAAACTAACGCCACACTCGCACAGGTACGAACGATCATAATTACTCTATAAAACTGGATGGTAAACAGTATAAATAATCATGTAAACGATAAAAGAGTTCGTCATTTCAGTCAAGCAAGTTGAAGCAAAATCAATCTGCCTAGCCTTTTCTCAACTATGTTGGGGTCGGCGTCCAGTCTAATCGGATGCAGCTGAATACCAGTATTTTACATGGAGCGACTGCCTATCCGACCTCCACAATCCAGTAACTGGGTAATATGATACTCCTTGGCTTACCAAGACAGCCAACCAGTCTTAACTGGTTGTCAGACTATCGGGCTTCTGACGATCCGTAACCACTGTCAAAGAACCACGACTGACAGCCGGGAGCAAAGGCGCAACGTGCTTTCCGAGGCACGGAGGAGTCTCGGTATGTAAAGATGGTCACTCAACCACGGGCCAACCTCGGGAAGCATAGCTTAACCTGATAGATCGATCCGTGCGGCTGTTATTACTTAGCCACGAGCTCCTCCAGTCAAGTAAGTTAAAGAAACGATTATTAATTAATTTTGAGAAGCTTCGATATGTTCAAGAAATTTATTGGCAACCATAAAAGTGATTCTAATACTTAAGCAGTCCAGTTTAAGTACAAGTTAGGTTACTAGCACAACTCACTACCTACCTTATGTACAAGCAATGACAAGATTTACGCCAAGCACATTAACTTTGACGGCACAGTCGTAACTGATTTCAGTGCTAAAATAGTAACAATTTATAAATAGGAACTAAGAGTTCAACCTCAGCACTGAAATGGGCAGTTTCCTTATTCTTAGCTGTAGTGTCTTCATTAGAAAAGCGTCATTATGACGTCATTCTACAGTTCTGTGCGAAGACTCTTTCGAAGACTGCAATTGGTGTAATTGTATTTTTGCACTATTGTACGAAAAATACAATGATTTTGATTCTAGACTGAAATAGAAACAGCATTATATAAATTGGTAAGAAAGAGGAAAAAAAGTAAACTACAAGACAGAGTAACATAATGATGACAGCAAAACAAATAGTAAACACATTGTTGAAAAAGTTTCGGTACTAAAAAAATCTTGTAAAGCGTCTGTTTCAATTTATTAGGAGATTAGGACGGACAATAAAAAGCTAATTTGACAGTAGCACCAGTCACATGTGTGAAGGATAAAAATAAAGTGTTGAAGGGGATACTTAAAACCACATGTTAGAAGGTTATTTACCGTACTTTATTGTCATGTATGTACGTCAAGTCATCGCTTCAGGCGATTATTTATTGAAGCTAAATCCTGAAGATATTTATGGAAGAAAAGTGAAGGTTCTGAAGAAGTTTGAAGTTGATGATTACTGTATGACAAATGAAAGCCCAACGGACCTGAAAATAATTAAGATGAAGCTGCAATTGAAATTAATCCGAAAATGATAGAATAAAAGACAATGATTAATGATGGTAACGAGTTGAAAAAAACTGCTGATGGAGATGGTTTTAAATAAAAAAGGACCAAATGCGTGTCGGACCACGCTCAATGTAAGGTTCCGTAGATGGGATGAATTTATCCCAAGAACAAACTTAATATTGTAGTTGAAAAACATTTTCTCCCAATCATGTTTTTCAACACGTCGTGATGGCCCAGTGGTTAAGGCCTCGCCTCTCATGCACGAGGTTGTGGGTTCAAATCCGGGCAAGTACCAATGTGACTTTTTCAATTCATATGTACTTTCTGAGTTTATCTTGGACAATACTGACATCGGTGAAGGAAAACATCGGGAGGAAACCTGGACTTATATAGTTAATATAAGTCTGAAATCACCAACCCGTCTTGAGCAAGCGTGGTGATCAATGCTCGTGCCTTCTCTGTATGAGAAGAGGCCTTTGCCCTGCAGTGGGACAGTAACAGGCTGGTATTATTATTATGTTTTTCAAACTGCAAAAGTTGGTCGATTATTACTCGTTAACTTGTAAAGCCTACTTAGCTGTGATAGTTTTCCTTTTAACTTCGTTATATGTACTACTGCGGTGATATTTTTCATAAATCCAAGTACAACCAGTTAGCTAGCAGGGGGGGGGGGGGCCACATGACTGTAACAAAAATTTGCACTTAAAGCTTAATATTTCGCAATGGATTCCTGAATTGAAAAATGATTTTCACACACCTACAATGTTTTTGAACGACCTCTCCAATGACATATGGGATAGACGAGAAAAAAAAAAAACTTCCCCACTTTACGTGTAGGGGAGGTACCCTGAAGAAAAATATTTTTCTTGATTTTATTTTACCACTTTGTCGGCGTAATTAATATGTATACCCATGCTAAATTACAGCTTTGTTGTACTAACCGTGGCCGCGGACAGACTTACTACGGAACCCTAAACTTCATAACCCTCCGCTCTAGTCGGGTAATAATATCGCATGTGGGTACTATAGGTACGACTCTGCCTAACCCTTCCGGGAATATAGGCGTAATGTAATGTAATATAGCATAATGAATTTTTCACAAAGCTGAAAAATCTGGTAGCTGTTTTTATTCTACCTTGCATTATTCTACGCGTACTGAATATCAAAACTGTAAATATAGAACGACGTGAAATCCTACCAAAAAACAATTTTGCAGATGTTGCAACTTTCGTCTTGACCCCTGACAATACGAAACTATTCTTACGTAGTACGCGTATGTATGCTAGCTACGTGACAGGGCGTATATATGGTTCTATATTTGGAACACCTTACTTCGATCGCCGGAGGTCAATTCGTGCTAATCTTCGCTTACGTAAGCCTCGCAGTCATTCCCGTTAAGGAAATTATGATAAAATTGTTTTAATGTTGCCTTCACGAAAATAAAAGAAATGCTTCGTCACAATTTGTGACACGCAACGTTTAATAGGTTGATGTTAGTTTCTCTTTCATTTCATAATTCTTTGAAACTAAATTTTGTCCACCTTTATAGATGTTTTTAGAACAGACTATATAAAAAATGCTTTGTTACGAAATGTTGCCTTATTAATCAAATTTAGATGATGGTAATTGATTAAATTATTTATAAAAAACTCAGCTCGTGATTAATAGAAATAATAATAATAATAAAATTAGTTCTGCAGTAAAAAGTTTACTACTGATTGCATTATACATTGATGAGGGCCTTAAAGGCAATACAATTTAGTGGGTAAATATAAGTAATAATGCTGTCACGGAAGCTACAATAAAGAATAACGTTCTAATTTTTCAGGAAAACTAAGTTATTTTAGAAGGAGTTCGTTTAAGACTTGGATGGTTGAATGAAATGTCACGATCTTCGCGTGAAGAACTTATGTTATTTTTAGACTCATTTTTAGATGAGTAACTAAAATGAGTCGCTATTACGGCAACATATTTTTTGACAGGAAGACACAGACATTTTATTAAAGCAAAGTAATTAAAGGTTACTTATGGGGACTACGTGACCTAAACGTGCCTAAACGCAAGTCTTATACTGCCTAAAAGTCTTATTATGATCTACTGCAGTAAACAAAATCAGAAAAATATATGTATGATATTCTTCAGGATTTATGGCAGGAAGATAGTTTGTTGAAAACATAATAGAACTAATTTGATACAATAGAAACAAATCACGAATATACCTCAAAAAAAATATTTTAACGAAAAAAATCATATAATATAAACATGCAATCATTACGATTTTCTGTCAGATTCTACAAGCAACTTTTACATATTAGCGTAATATGAATGAATGTTTCAATTTTTAGTCCAATCAATAGATTTTTCGTAAATAGATAATTGTCTATATTTTGCAATACCTGCGTTGTGTCATCGCGGTTTTCGTTCTTTTCTACGCAGTCCGACAGTGACCGCGCTTTAGCTGTTGTAAGCCTCTTAACTATTATGTAAAGCAGAAATAGAAAGACAACAGATTCTTAATTCTTGACGCAATTTTGTAGTAGAGAGAACGGGGTGAATTCTATGAAACAATAATTCCATGAACTCTTTAGAATGTCAGCATAGAATCAGGCTCATATTTCCAAGTTCATTCAAACAACCTTGGAATTAATTGGAGAATTACGGAGGCGTTAAAATGAAGAATAATCCTACCAATAAGTAACAAAATTACAAAGTAAACAATCACGAAACGCTTTTAGACGTAGTTAGAATTGATAGGAGTTAATTTTAGAACAGTATCGATCTGCCAATTAAGTTAGCATTAGTAAGCTTGGTAGACCCTAGTCTTGGTAGGCTGTCCCAACGGTTTTAGTAGAACCGACGGTCAAGATAAACTCACAAAATTGAATGATAAGTACCTTCATAAATATATTATTCATAATTAGCTAAAATATAAGCTGATTACTGTTGTGCCTAATTAAAAGTTATGGTCTTCGTGTTTGTGTATGGTCTAGAAATTGAAAATTAGCATTTAAATGAGATAGTGCTTGGAATAGTGTCTCGTTTTATGCCCGTACTGATGGGCTCCAAGCTTTTGTCTTCAGTGAATATTATCATGATCATGTTCGGTAGGTAACTGAAATTTTCTCACACTCCTTTTTTTATTACTGTTGGTACCTACCAAAACCCTTTTTCCATCAAGCAATACAATTTATGATATAAGTTTTTTCATCGCGTTACGAATTTGTTTTATTACGGCCAGTGTATCCGCGGAAATTGCCGGCAGGTACTTATTATTTTATGGACACTTGATTTTCATTAGCAGTACAAAAAAAAGTTTTTAATGTACTACATGCTCCGTAATATTCTACTAAAACGAACAGATCTGACGTATTAACATTTATATGGAAATATAATTTCGGAATCGTGATAGTATAATTGAATGCTGATTAAGTCTATTGCTTGTTTTACGATATCAGCTTCCGTAAGACGAGAAAAACAATTTACATCATTATCGTGTTCGCTTGTAATGTCAAAGCACCAATCAAAGCATGGAGATTTACGAACGTATTCCAATCCAATCAAACTAACGAACCGAGATTTAATTTTAAAAACGTATCGTCCAAACTGGACGTTAACCAAATGAAATTTATGACACCGCTAAAACAGAGAACCCGGTATAAATTTAACTCATTTCTAATAAGAAAATTATGTAAAACGATCCTATTATAATTAATAATTCAGTTTGAAACGAGTGACGCTTCGTTTTTTCAACAAACTAATACATTCGAGTTCGGAATTTAAAAATAATGTTGATTGGAACAACAATAAATGTATGTCCTAAATACTTTCGGGTATGATAATAAAGTTGAATGTTTAATCGTAAAGGTTTGAGTACAGCAACAAATGGGCTATAATTTTTTAAATAAATCGTGATAGTACGTGGATGTGACAGCAAATTTATAAAATTGGTCACAAGATTAATGGGCTGGGAGTGACATAATAAAATGTTGGTTTTACTTGATGTCGATGAATTATGTATGTACTACGGAATACTGAAACCGAAATAAGATGTAGAAGATAGATTTATGTCGGATGTATTGTATCAGTCGTATTTTCAGTCATATCTCCTTAAATAATACTTCATATATTGTTATTTTATTCGATGGTATGTCAATGAGGTTTTTTTTTTTGGTTTTTCAAAACCAATAAAAGTGGACCTTTTTACAATTATATCATTTGTATTTACGATTACCGTATCGTTGAAATCACGTTTCTAAGGAATTAATTCAAATCTGGGAGTGAAATGAAATAATCAAAATTAACTGTTAACGTTTCGCACACATTCAGATTTTGTATCACAAAGTTAATTCTAAGGGTGATAAACTTCTGATTTACGAGTTAATTAAGGGACTCCTTTTAATGAAAACGTAAATTCAAAATTTTATGTTGAACAATATTATGTACGATTCTTTTGTTTAGGGCTAAAAGGGTTCATCACATTGTTTGTGAAAAATATTGCCACAATACATTGACTTATTTTCGCTGAGCATTTACATTGTAACAAGGGCGGTGAAAATTAAAAACATATTTCTTTTATTTTACACGCTAACAATGAAGGAAAGTGGTTTATTACAAAAAAAGTCCCGTCAAAAGCTCCCTGACGGTCGCCATCTTGGATCACCGACCGTTATGCGCGCGCGCATTTGTTTGCGTCCAGGTGTAGCGCTGACAAAACAATCGGCTCTCGAGCGAGAAAGGGGCGGAGGGGCCATTCATAAATTTTTATAAAATTCACCAAAATAAAAAGTGAAACTTATAAAAAAAGTCGAATGCTCAACCAGAGGCGTCGAATCGATAGCTGGGTAATATTTCATAATATTAACTACTTAGGGATGTGAAGAATGGGTGGGGTTGTAAAAATTATAATTGATTGGACCTATTGAATTGGCTTTTTTACTTTGATCCTCCTTCTTATAAAACTTTATAACAATATCTTTAGGTTCATAATATTATTATAAAACTTATGGTCTGCCAAGTGCTTAAAATAAATCACACGCTATATTTTTTTTACACCGCTATCTCATATTTTATACTAAACCTAAGTCATTTATGGAGATCATTAACATATTAAGTGTTTTGAAGGAGTTAGATAGAGCTCAAACTTTTTCGTAAAACATTAAAAAGAATATAAATTAAGTTCCTTGTATCGTCCAAGTTAGTGTAAGAACCAGTCCATAATTTAAACGAGAAAACCGAAGAAAATGATAGTACGCAAAAAATGTGCAGCCACCTATCATAATACCGCGCCACTGGGTACTTATTGTTACATGTTTTCATAAGCCTTGAGCACCGCCTTGTCGGGTCGAAGATCTTAACGCACCGTCACACATGAAAGCAAATAATTAGGTGTATATTCTACAATTTGCCAAAGATCTCCATTGTATTCTTTGTCCTATAAGTGGATTCTGTTAGCTACAAAGGGCCAGCCGCATGACACTGCTACCTCGAAACTTTGTACGTGTGTGTATAATGTTATTATTTGGAGCCGCATCTGTCACAAAGGCCGTTGCGTCCGTAATTTTACAGTTTAATCAGCGTTAAATGCTCACAGAGTTACCGCATTTCGAAAGAAGAAAAAAATATATGAAAGACTCCGCAGTCTCGGGGACCGTGCAGTAAAGAATTTCGGGTCCATAAATCATTTGGGATGTCGATGACGTTGGCAATAAAATAAAACGTCTGCAATAACTATTCATGAAGCTTAGTGGCAGCCACAAAATGTAACAAAGAATTGCATAAAACCGTAACCAACTGGTATATAGATGAAAACGTTGAAATAATGGACTGCCAATAAAATTTGTAACAGAGTATGAAGCTTCAGTTAGTTTTTCATAGGTCTTGAGTTCAAACCCAAGGTGCACCTCTGACTTTTCAGATTCATGTGCGTATTGTATAATTATCGCTTGCTTCAAAAACGGTGAAGAAAAATATTGTGAGGAAACAGGCATGCCTGAGAGATATTTCCCGACGGCATGTAAAGCCAAGTCAGAGGCCCATGGGCGGCATAAAAACTCTGACACCAGGATAATCACTAACCACGCGAAAAAGAAAAATTAAGTTAGTTTTTTACTAATATATATTTGGAATTAAAACCGCAGCACTCGTGCATATGGGAGTTACCTAGTTCCAGCACTCACATACATTTCAAAGCCTTTAAAAGTGTTATAAGTAAATTCAAACAAATCGCAACATGTTAAACAGTCTTTGTGAGAAAATTGACAAATCACTGTATTATACAACTCTGAATAACAAAACTCACAATATAATAACACGAATATCATTATACGTTTCCGTATATCAAACAAACTGGATTATGGAAGCCAACGGCAATTATAATGATGGATCTAAACACTGAACTTCAAAGGATGTGGAAGATATCACGTAGCTCTTTATAGAAATAATATTACACGACAAAATGAACGTTCATTCAGTAAAAGATATGTCATCTATTATGTTTCATTGTGCAGTGACCACTTAGCGTGGAGAGGAAATAATTTATTCAAAGCATATTATGTTCTATCTATTTATTGGACCCCTAGAGGCACTTGTGTCTTTGAGAACGTGAAGCTATATTGTACGGTAATAGAAAATAAAAGGATGCACCTAAAATAAATGTCCAGTGGGAATAATTTATCTTAGATACCGATTTGTGGTGAATGAAAATTAAAATGAATCGGTTCTCACACAAGTTCATAAATTTCAATTGAGGAAAATGAATGAATATAGCGGTTGCTTCCGAAACGCATTATTTACTAGGGAATATTTTGAAGACCATGTTTTTGATTCCCTAAATGTAAAAAAAAACTGCCAAAGCTTCCTTTACGTAGCGTGGCAAACTGATTTCTTTTCATAATCCCTCATTTCCTAACACAAATAGATTTGTTATAACTTCTTTATTAGTAAGACGAATCAATTAACGGCTCACTGTGTGGTAGCCAAAATTAATTAGCCAACTTCTCTGGTACGGTTCACAAAAACAGCAGATGCGAGATCGGCGAGTATACAAGCTGCATTATTAGTTGTTCAGTAATGTTTTAGTTTTTTTGTTGTTTTGCTAACCACCCGCACCAAAACACCATCTGTGTTCGGCCATGGTTCACTGTAATGATACATACGGACAAAATGATGATACAATGTGTTGATGGATTGTATTGTAATTATGTTTTGGTGCCTAGTGAGAATATTGTATGTATAGGTCTCTCTAATCATGAGAGTAACACAAAAATTTGGATCTTTAGTGGTAAAAATATCGATGGTGATCAAAATAATCGTTAATATTTATTCATAATAGACACTAAAATTAATATATAAGTATTTGAATATGTTTCTAATACAAACTTTTGTAATAACACAAGAAGGAATAAAAACAAAAGCTCAAGCGTAACAAAAAGGAACGTCAAACGTGAAAGCAATATGTAAGTACGCCGAGTTTAACTTAATTATAACACTCTTGTCTATAGAACCCGACGTGATTGTATGACTGTATGGGAAGGGAAAGATTTATTGCGATCTTGCCGACTCGGTTAGTAAGTGTTGCCTGACTTTTTGTTTCATTCCCTCCACGCTTAATCACTGCATGATCTCGGGCTAATGTGTTTTCGGTATCGACTGTAGTTGGCTCAATAATTGCATCAAATTTATTTTCTTCTTCTTATTTGTTGCCAGCAAAAACTTTAACATCGATAAAGCTGAAGTTTAGTATATTGGATAAAATAGATGGATTTTCTACTGTATTTTTTTAACAGTCAGTTCTATAATCATTTATCATTGAAGCACCGATTACTTACAAAATGAATGGTACTAATTAAAAGTAAGATAGCCAGAACTGGTTTCCAAAACATAATATTTATCATGGAAACTATAACAAGACGCTCCAAGTTTTTATTTAGAATCTGAACTTGTATTAACTGGGAGCAATAAATTTGTTTTAATTGATTACCGTTAATTCACAAAGAAACAGACCGCCTCCAGTCTTTAATTACATTTATGATGATTACAATCCGTTTAAAACTGTTTTGCTTCGCGTGGCTATCTGAGAATGTAACTTATCTACCTGCTTTCGATAAACGGCAAAATAATTAATAACATTAAAGATAAATGATTCTTTCCTTTCTAAGTTTTAACAATTTTTCAAGGAATAAAAGTTTATACTTCAACAAAACATCGATGTAAGTAAATGTAATAAATTGGATTACTTTCGTATCGCAATACGATTTCATTGGAAACGAAATATAGCACGAGAGTCTTGTAAAATTCACTTGTTTCGAATGATTTATCAATTTGTACATACAATTACTTGCAATGACTTGTGTTATAGCAAATGATAATGATATACGTAGACTAAAAGAACGCCCTCAACTAGGTATTACAAAATTAGTATCAAAACGCTAACAACCCAACTATTTATATCCACAGGAAGCATAAACAATAATAAGACACTTTCTAATGAGTAATAAAAATTTGTAAATAGCTGCCATAGTTCATACTAATAAAAACCCTATTCCATAAATTATGAAGCTTGACAAAATGATATTTAATGTCCCTTCATTCCATCACGTGTGAGAGTAACGTCATTACCGAAAAACTCATTTAGGGACAAAACCCCTTAAGGAATCCATCCATAATTTTAAGGACACGTTTTTTCAACGTAGCTCTATCATCAATCTGTAGGTCTTGAGCACTACTTATTTCCTTGTTATTTCTTTCGTCCTGCTCTTTAGAAGCACGCAGAGGGTAACAAATAGAGAATGTATTATCTATTTTGTCTTACCCGTGACAATAATTAATGACTGGATTTAAACGCTTCCTCACGCCCGTGACATTAACATAAATAGAATGATCTTCGTTTGCTCGTTCAGCCCCTTTGATTCCAGTATTTTTAGCTTTGCAGCATCAGGTTTGTATATTAATTTGTTGGCTGTAGATAGATCGGTGATTTTAGTACTTTGATGTTTTGCGTTATAAGGTGGCTGGTGATTGTCGGCTTATGGGCTTTACAGCGTGTTGGACAGTGTTTAATTTGTTAAGTGAGAGCTCTGTTCAGTTTAATAGCTTAAGCTTGTTTATTATCACATAATTACGTCTGCAATTGGGTCTCCGCAGTTTGTTTGATCTTGATCGATCCCTGCAATTTATGGAATTGATCTATAAATACGTGCGTCCGCGAAATATTTAATCCAATGAACTGTGCAGTTTTTATTTGATTAGCATTTATCTGTTTCTCAATTTCTTACAACAACAAGTTTTACTTTGAAACTCTTAACAAAGGGTTTTCTTTTATGAAAATGTATACTTCTTTGAATTTTATCATTTCTAACTGCTATCTCTGTAAAACAAAGACAACCAGATTTATTAACTGTGCCAGATATGATCGTAAAGTAAACGATTAATGGAAATTGCATTGGAAAGGAGGTTGACAAAGAAACAATAGTGTTTACGAGTTATAAACGACAGGCTGGTCTGAGTGTAAGTGAATTATAACAATCAGCTGCTCTTTTGTTAAAAGACATCTCTGTCGTACTTATTGTGTATTTTATTGGCTTTGGCAACTTTTGTTTTAATAGAAATGACTTACCTACGGTTTGTTTGATGTTTTAGTTTTTATAATATTTCCTTAATGATACTATACTTTGTCTTAATCACAATAACAGGAGGAAACCAGCATGCCTGAGAGATATTTTTCGTCGGCATGTGAAGCCAAGTCAAGAGGCCCATGGGCGGCTTTAAAACTCTGACACCAGGTTAGTCACCAAATACACGAAAATAAGAAGACCATTATGCGTACAATCGGAGACCATCGTAGACTTTAAATTCAGCCTGTGATATCCTATTTTAACATTTATTTGAAATAGTTAAAATAGGTTAATTGGTTAAAAATATATTGGTTCTCATTAGCAGTTCATTACAGCAATGCATGATTTTTCAGAAGGTGGAGTTGCTAATGATTATGTTCTATGTACCTACGCAAAAGATGCAAGGTGCGCAACACGAAACAACAAAATCAGATTACTAATTCGTAGACAAAACAAGCACTGGAATCGCCAATAAATTGTATTGTAACAAAACTATTAGTGTTCGAGAAATTGGCTTCTAATTTCTCGTGTCGAGTGCGTCGCATCGGATTTATTTAAATGAAATTATGGTGCAGCGGTAGTCATTATTATTAAGTCAGTAATAAGCTGACACACTTTATTGGTTTGTATCCGATAGTTAGTTTTAAATGTATTGGGTTCATATTATTTCCCATGGTATTTAAAGCTTTAGTTAAGTTCTGCGAATGAAATACTGAATATCATTGCAGTACAAAATATGGCCATTAAGTTATAGTTAATTTTTGATAATATTTACATTCGCATGATTGAAGCAAATATGAATGCTGTATAATCGGAAACCTCATAACATGATTATCATTAAAATCTGTTTTACCTACTGAAAACGTTTGTAGCATAGCATAATCAGCCCATACTGTTCCCACTGCTGAGACACTGGCCTCCTCTCTGTGAGAGAGAGTGGGCCGTAATCTACCACGTGGGCCCAGTGCGGTGGTAGATGTCACATGCCTTCGAATTTTTGGTTCTAGGACACGTTGGATTCTGTCGCCGTGTTGAAAGCAGTAGTGATGAAATAATTTACACAAAGTAAAGCGCCTGTCAAGGTTCGAACCTACGTCCTCAACTCTTAATTCACGGCCGTTACCACTGGGCCACCACTGTTCCTAAAAAACGTTTATTTACATTTAAAAACTCCTTTTTATGTTTAAACGATTTTACCTATGGCAGATAATCATTATCGAACGAAAAGGATTCGTAGCCAAATAATCAAAGAGACTTGCAAATTAATTATCATAATTAATTAAAATTAACTGGGATGTTAACGTTAAAACAGGTTACAGAGATAATAAATGTATGCAACAGTAAAATCACAATAAAACATTCACAGAAACACTAATTAGGAAAACTAGACATCACGGTACACAGATCTTTATCCAGGAGTTCACAATAAAACTTACAGGTCTCTCATATTTCACGAGAGATGAGATTGCACAACGATTGCCCTAACCGTTATTTTAGCATCTCTATACATACAGGGCTGCTGTCATAAAAGACTTGTTAACTAATTAGAAAACGTAGGAATAATAAACTGTTTTATAAATCGATGCAGTTCCCAGAAGGAAGGAGACTGTTTCAAATTGCTCAACAGTAGCCTCGGTCTAATTAATTGGGATGTGTCAGGATTTTTGGACGATGACATGTATAAAGCTTCATGTGATTTTGACACTATACGTGTTCGCAATTTGAAAAGTGATCAAATATTTCGAACGAATTAATGTGAAACAAACAACCCTACATGACTGCATGGTTGGGCTAACCGCTTGGATTTACATCGTGGCTCTACGTGATTCTTGTTGATTGTGTAGATAATTTGACTGGAAACATATACATGCGTGGTTTTGAAGTAACGCCCTGGCGCCTAGTGATTGCAGTGATTTTGAAAAAAGCTTTCCTTAGTTCGAGAACTGAGACGCCTACGCCTATGAACGTATTCGTGGTTACAATAGAATATTACAATTAAAACTGTTATCACAAAACCGTTTACAAACATCTTGACTTTTTTGAGGCAATTTAGGCAATGTGTCATCTGTCCCGATATAAAGATAACACCATAATACTAATGTCCGAAATAATTTATTGTTAAAAGCATATTATGATAATAATAATCAAGGTACTCGTACCTACTGCAGCAGTCACTACTATTACCTAGGATCAAAATAATGCTATATAGGTATGTACTTATGTAGGTTGTTATCCTAGGAAACTAAAAAAGGGTCGTTGAACTTCATGATTAACTCATCTCAAACAAAAAATCGTGAGTGGTAGGTCCCTACCTACAATATAATTTGTAACATTTTTGCATTCTACTTCGTCGTGATTATCTCACGTTCTCGTGTTGTTCACACGTCAGGTCCGAGTAACAGCTACATGTTTTTTGTTTTTTCAACTAAAATACTGTGTGAGTCTGTTTACACGCTTCTGAGTTTATTTTATTCAGTTGTTATAATTTATTTTGATGGAGGAAATTATATTTCACTAAGCTTATCTCCTAGCACTAACGAATTTCGTTCAAAAAGTAGAACTTTTCACCAAAATCATCTAAACTAATACTTTAATATTATAAAGAGGTTAAATTTGTTTGTTTGTTAGTTTGTATGTAGGAGGATATCGCGGGCCGAAGATATATAGGATAAATTGCTTATGGTTTCAGTTTTAGATAAGATATGTACAATAATTTTACTAAGTGAAAAAAGTTTCTTTTTTCACTTAGTTAAATTTTTGTATACTTATTAAATAACATAAAACAATCATCAATGCAGCTGCTGTTACTAAAAACAATATTTAACACACATTCTTAAATTAATTACGAAGTCGTTATGCTTATCAATAGTTTTAAAACAATATCAATGTCCGGACCTATTTTAAAATGTTAACGATGTTTTACATCCTCTTTCGATTTATTAATCAGTAAGTTTTTAGCATGATTAAACTTTATGGCCTAAAGATATGTAAACAAGTAGTAATTAATGCATATTAATGATTATTAATAATACATTAATTTTCCGAGGAAATGTTCTTGTTTTGACATGATAAAAAATGGAACGCGTTTTTATTGAGGTTGTTAGTTTTTTTCATAATGTTGTCGCCTAACTGGTTTGGTCGTAGATTTGGTATATTTTTGTTCGTAAAACTTACCTATTTAAGGCCCGTCTAAAGTTATCTTTAGCAAAAATCCACGTCTACCTACTTCTAAACGCAGAATAGCGATGTAAGTTTCAGATAGTCTTGCGTGTATGTGGCACTCAACTTAAAAATGCTTTATCTTTACTGATCAAACTAACTTAACTTTTGTACCCGGTTGATAGCAATGGCGAAATTTGGCCTAATTCTTTGGGGAACACAGGTGTGATGTTATATTGAGTATGTTACTTAAGGCGAAAGCGTCAGGGCAGCCCGCGAATTAAAAAAAATCTGACGTTTTTTTGCAAATCGCAGTTCAGTATCAGGTTGTATGCGGATCAAAAGATGATTCGCGACTATAACAAATATGTATTTAGAGAATTATAATCATTAAAATTATCAATACAACTTTCTGAGTTCATATTACCTTATTGAATGACTATTTCATAAAGTCATGAAGTATTTGTATTAATTATAATAATTCTATCTATACATATTTTACACTCTGATACTGAACTGCAAATTGCAAAAAAAAAAAAGTAAGAAAATTTGAATTTCCCTTAGCGCTTTCCCTTTCACAAACTTTTTAATGAAGAGTTTCAATCTCCTGTTTCATTTTGTGTAAGATAATGACGTGGTCGTGGTGGTGACGTGGTGGTGGTGTTTTAGAAACATTAGTCATTTGCCCATGGTTTTTAACATCAACTATCATTTCATCTTTTTGTTATCAAGGGTCTTATAAGCCTTAAAGAGTCATATAAATCAGGTGCTCGAGGCAAAATAATAAGATCCGCGCAGGTTGATCGCAGGTTTATAAGCTACGTTTACCGAGGCCGATACATGGGTGGGTGATTACATAAATATCGAGACCCCTCCTTGCCTCGGAAAGCACATTACACTGTTGGTCCCGGCTGTCATTTGTAGATCTTTGACGGTCGTTGCGGTTAATCAGAAGGCCGAAAATCTGACAACCATCATTCTTATCTTATCGGTGTATCGTATTACCCAGTAATTGGGTTGTGGAGGTCAGATGTTTGGGAAAAGGCAAGGGAGATGGTTTTGTCATATAAACCTTTTGAGTTCGTAGAGCTTAGGACTCGAAGTTTATACAATAAATAAAAATTTAAACTCTTTTTTTTTGTCTCTTGTATATTTGGAAATTGCCATTGAAAATATAATTGAAATTGAAAAGGGAAAAAAAAAAAAAAAAAATTTTTGTCTATCGCGGTTCTGTACCATATTCCCTATAAATTGAGAGGTCTGTTTCTTGTGATACAGGAACTCCTAGTACAAAAGCCAGGGCTACACAGGTGTTTGTGACTTTAAGTGCAAATAAAGAAAATTATTAAAACAAATATTTGACTCAAGTTTCGTGTGAGGCCTTAGTTAATAGCTTTATATACGATTCCATACTTCAGAAATCTAATTAGTAATTTAGGTTAATCCATGATGTACAGTCTAACAACTAGCATGTAATTTAAACGATTGCAAAAAAGCAAGTCCTAACATCAATAATTCTAACTAGCCGCTGTCCGTGGCTTCGCCTGCGTGGACGCAAATTCTTAAAAAAAGTTACTCCTTATAACATCAGCTATCTCCCAGTGAAAGTCGCGTCGAAATCGGCCAAGCCGTTGCGGAGATTATCCGGAACAAACAGACCGACAGACAAAAATTATAAAATACATATATTTTTTGTTACATGTACCGTTATACTTTCATATCCATTTAGTAAAAAAACTGTTATTTTGACATTACAAACAGACACTTTAATTTTATTTATTTGTATAGATGTATAGATAATCACCACCCCCATATCTTAATCCAGTATAAAATAATCACAGAATATGGGGTCAATTGAGTTTCTTTCCATAACTATCGCGTACGAATTCACTCGTATCGACACGTTGTTCCTACGAATCAGCAAATATGTCCGAACGATACGTGAGTCTGATTATATCGAGACGATTGGACCGTGAGCTTATCTAGATCTTAACCTGGCGATGCTTAGCTTTGTTTGTTAATATTTTTTTTAAATAATATTATTGGTATAGATTATTATTTTTCTAAATATGAAATAGCGTGCATTGGGTATTTCTAAAATCTTTGGTACATAGTTGCCACCGTTCCTTGATATTATCATTTTAATATTCATTTTATGATTAACTGAAGGGTAATATTTACAAGTGGGTCCATAACAACTTATAACTAAATAATTAATAAAAATAGCAAAATTATATATTATATACTAACTTAACTAAAACTATTCAAAAACTAAAATATAGCATCGTAAAATTCATCCGCATCGCTGTCGACTGGTAATGTACCCAAGAGACTGGCCGCATTGCCACGTTGTATGGCAATGCTTAGCCTCTGCCCAAGGTAAAACCAGCCCTTGGGTCACGGGAAGTGTCAAATAGCCGTTTTGAAATTTCATTAAAGAGGCCATGAGCATTTTATGATTAGGAAAGAATTTGACTATTCCTTTAAATTCCATAATGATAACACATAACATCACTCCTGTTTTCCCCGAAAGGTAAGGCAGAGGTGTACCATTGAAGAAGTTCATAATCTAACCATAGTAAGGACTATTCTTGCTTGTAGCGTTCGGCGGCTATAGCACCGGGCTGGTAACAGATGTGGCCATCGTGTTCACGGGATTTTGTTTTGAAACTGGTTAAATATGAACTTCTTTTATGGTACGTATAGTACACCCACATTTTGCTGGCTATGTATGATGCTCTTTAATTTCTCAAAACTCCACATTAGAGTATGTAGGGCAAACTGACAAAGGTTGTACCTTATTAGCATAATTATCTTAAACCAGTTGAAATATCTAAACACAGATATTTACATATGAATATTTACAAACACACAACCATATCAAAGATAAATAACAACCACAACAGTAAGTATTGCGTAAAAAAGAAACTAAAAAACCTCGTAACTTTTCACTGTTGGCAATTTTATGTATAAACACGAAGACGATTCTTTTATTTATTATGGATAATATATTATATTTCTATCCTGTTTTCTCCTCTTATAGGCAGCATTGAAGTAAATTATTAGTTGTATCTTACGAAACTAGGCTAACATTGACGTGACAAAATGTGGAAGCGTAGCTGATCTTAAGTCTTGTTTCCAATTACTTTCCATATTGCTGTGATTGTAGAAGAAAATTCAAATGGAGGAGATAGTACAAAACATAGTTTTTTATTTTATATTACCTACCCACTCAAATTTAAGTTTTCAATTCAGCCATCAAAAGAAAATGTCATAGGTAAATAAATTCAGAGAGCTATTAACAAATACATAATTCAACATTACACTCATCAACATGATGTATTTTACCTTTTTTAAGAAAATGCATTTTGCGTGTAAATTGTTTTTTTTTGTACGGATTTATCCTAGCAGCTGCGGATCTAGATTTTTTTTTAAACGGGGCAGAAACCGGCGTCTGCCGCCCCGCGCCAATCTTTTATGGGGGATGTGCTAAGATAGCCCGCGAAATTAAAAATTTTTGGAAATGAAAATAATGGCAGCAACATATTAAAGACAAACATATTATTAAAATATATAAATTATGTACAAGTATACAGAGGAAAAAAAAAAACAGAATAAAGGAAGAGCTCATTGGGCATCAAAAAATTCGTCCGCGTCGCTGTCAATGGGAAAAGTGCCCAAAAGGCTGGCAGCATTGCCACGTTAGATGGCAATGCTGATTCTTTGACCTAAAAATTGGCCAGCCTTCTGATCATGTGAAGAGTCAACCAACCGCTTGGTGATGTCCCGATATACTCGATGAGCACTCGGACCCCACGGCCCCAGTGTTTCGACCCAAACGGCTCAAAAATATAGCTTCCATTAAGGTTGTTATATTTGCGCCGTTTGAGGTTTTCTGCACCTGCAGCAGCCGCCCCAGCACAACCCGCCGTGCTAGGAAGATGGGATGGCGCGAGAGTATGAATATTATTACAACATATTATTAACATATTAATCACGTTTTATCGATCGATAATGCCTCAATCCAACAGGGGCGCCAAAGTTGTTGTAAAATAAAAAAGAAACAAATAGAAAGATTGTAAGTGCTGCGCGTCTCATTTATTGCAGAGTTGCGGTGTGCTGGGTGGTGCACTTGTCTGCTACGCTTGAATTTGGCGCCCCCTGAAGGTGGCGCCCAAGGCACATGTCCCGGTTTGCCCGCCCCTAGATCCGGAGCTGTATCCTCAGTGACGACATGCATGCATGACATCAATGATCGTACGTAGCTTAGAACCCAGGAATTCTGTTTACAATATAGGGTATCTACATGTTTACATCACAAAAGCGGAGATGCTCAAAGCTGTGTGTTGATGAGTAAGAAATACCGACATAGGTAGGTAAGGGTAATACATTTTAAGCAAGTTTACCTTACTTAGTAATAGGCTAGTCTATTACCTAGGCAATAAACAGAATATACTCGGTTCATATGAACAAGCTTTAGTTCCAAGTTATTAACACATGGCATGTATGAAGCTTTAATGATTCTAAATTTTGCGCTCCTAAAAATATTATTGAACACTAATTGCGCCTATTTTTGTGGACCTCAAATAATTACGATTTTGGAGTCCTAAAAATACTAAATGGCCAAGTAACTGCAAGCAACTTGGATGTAGCGCTCGCCGGCCATTGGTGTGGCTCCGCTCGCTTCGCTCGGTCTGCTGGCGCGCGGTTGGTCACAGTTCTAAATGAACCTAACCCGTTTGGTCGGAGTACCCTAGTTTCGTTACTGCGACCAACTGTGAGAAAAGGACGGAAAGTCAAAAAGATGTTATTTTTTTTTTTAAGTGTGCATCATTAGTAGTGCAAAAAGGTTTTGGAAGATTTTTATAAAACAGTTGTCTATTATTAGAAGGTCAGTAAGCTTTTAGAGGATGTTTTAAATATTTCCCTTAAAGACAACATTGTCATATAACGGGTAATATCTTATGAACACAAATCAAACGAAGGAAAGCTCTATTATACAATTCCAACATTTTAATAATGGGTAAAAATCAAAGGAAAGAAAGCTCAGAATATTTTGTTCATAAAATACAGTAGGTAAAAAATACGACGACACAGTTAGCGCAGTGGCTGAGCGATCGACTGCTGCGCAACGTGTCGCGGGTTCGATCCCCGCACGGAACAAATATTTGTATGATCTGCAAGTAGTTGTTCCGGGTCTGGGTGTTAGTGTAAGTGAGTTTCTATGTTTGTAAATGCACCCACGATACAGGAACAAATTCTTAGTGTGGGGCAGCGTTTTAAAAAAAAACAAATGTAATAATAAAATACTTTGAAATCTGGGATTATAATTCATACGATTTTATTATTCCTGCTTCTAATACGTATCGATGCTACTTGTTTTATCCATGATAATAATTTTGTTTAAGATGGATACAAAATTGCCTGAAATCAGGATCAACGCGCTCAATATAAAGCACAGCCCCAAGGTAGGATACACAAAATATACCAATTTATTTTTTCTCATAGCCGCGGGACAAACGCTCCAAAGTCCAATTATTACATTCTTAGTCGAATATCATGCATCAGAGAATGTCCACCAAACAATAGCGACGTAAGAAATATGAATCATAAGAATTGAGTTGTATGCCATACTGTTATCAAAAGGCTTTTTCTCGTACTAAATAACGTAGTACATAATTCAGACGGCCACTTCGTTATTAATTAATAAAAACATATTTATGAATTATTTATTAGACAGACCGAACGAGAATTCTACGCATTGTTATGCATTAATTTATTGATCTCTTTGGACGTCATAAATACTGTTTTTGGAATAAGCTTTCAAATTAAATTATAGTCAGTGATAGCCTAGTGGTGTGTCGGACTGCCAAGTCATAAGGTCTCGAGTTCGAACCCAATGCACGCGCCTCTGACTTTTCGGATTCATGCGCGTATTGTGTAATCACTTGCTTCAAACACGGCGAATGAAAACATCATGAGGATACCGGCCATGCTTGAGAGATATTTCTCGACGGCACGTGAAGCGAAGTCAGAAGCCCATGGGCGGCTTTAAAACTCTGACACCAGTAGCCTAATTACGCAACACATTTTCGATTTGCAATTGAGTCAAATTGGTTTCGTTTGACTAGAATTGCTTTCAATTTACAACTTTTGAAAGCAATTCTAGTCAAACGAAACCAATTTGTTTTGCGTAATTAGATAGCTGGTTAGTCACTAACCACACGAAAAGAAGATAGGCCCATGTTAGAGAAACAGAATTTGATCAGAGTTATGTTAATTTATTTATGAATATGGCGAAATTAGATTAAAAACATGACTGTAATAATAAAAATTAATAAAGATAGCGATAACGCGACCTCTGATGCTCATATTTTATTAAAGACTCGTTATTTTAATCATGCTAATCACATCGCATGTAATAACTTGACAACCAAATTTGATACAATAATGAATGTAAATCGGCTCAAATGTCGAATTTAAGCCAATTTACATAATAGGAGGTGAAACATTTGAATTATTTAAATAATTCAAATATATACGTATATATATATATTCGTTTTATTAAAATCCAATTTGAATATTTCGTCCTGGAGCAAATATATGATGAATAAAATATCAGTGGTATTTTGTGAACGATTTTTTGTTCACTTTGCATTTCGATTGACTGATCCTTTGTATGGAGCTTTATGGAGTGAAAACAAATAATAAAATATAGCAAATTATTACATAAGTCCGTAATAAAATTATAGTAGACTATAGAGACTATATTTTTTTTTTTTTTTTCAAATACTATTCTCACGCTCAACAAAAATAAAGTCGAACCTGGGTAAGCAAGAGTTCAAGGGACCGCAATCTCTTTTTCGCTTATGGAGGTTTCACGCTAACTCGAGTTTCTAGCTTATGGAGGTACAGGAGTGGAATTTCTACATAAAGGTAGCAACCACAAAGTTCTTTTCTTTGACTATAAGTCACACACTCGAACTTTTCTTATCCACATCCAACATTGAGTGGAGTAGAAAAACATACACTTGCATTTTCTTGAAAGAAAACAAGCAGAAGTGAAGCAGTTGTTGAATCGAACTAAAAACTTAATTCCATACAGTCAGCTGACGCACTATCTAAGTCGAAGTGACAAACTAAAACTCCATACAGATATTCCACAACATTTTTTGCTGGCGTGTGATGGATGATAAATTACAACGCGACTCAGCTTGAATGCAAATCTCTCGAAGTGGGTCACCCTGTAGATATTATTTTTCACATCCAACCACAACTGCAGGACCTTGTCTCAAATGATTGATCTCTTATTGTACCATGACATTTTTACGATTCAACGTTGTAATAGAAAATTTTTACAACTCTTGGAGTGGTTCTGTAGTTTGTAGTTTTGAATACATTGTGCTCGGTCTTACTTATTCCTATTGAATGTTGAACAGTTCCGGTCAATGATGGATGAATTGACTGTTTAACTAGTGACAGAAAAGTATTTTGAATTGATGCAACATTCTTAGGACAAGTTATTGTGATCTGCTTTGTCCCATTCAACTACCTCAAGTAAATATTTCTAACGTGTGAGAGTTGTTATTTATGCACGTGTTTACCACCTACTGATCAAAATATAAAATTCATGTGGACAAATGGGATATTCAAATTAAATTCCAATTTACTTAGAGATAAATGTTAGGCGATGTATAGAGTGCCGCTAGCGGCATATTATCCCAATCGGATAAAGTGCCGCTAAAGGCATAACAGTGGCGCTGCCTCGGCCCGGCTAAAGTGCCGTAAGCATTGCATTGTCATTGTCACTGTCACTTGTTATTTTGTTTGATTGTTGAGGTTAGTTCGCTGTAAAAAAACACTTCATTCCCAAAACGTTGCATTCTCTTGTGCCTAAACGGACCCTGGCAGTCACCGGCTGCTGCCGTGGCACCGTTCGCTTCGCAAGCTCGGCTCGTGCGTTGTGTGGTCACAGTTATAACCTAACCTAAACTACCTTTCAGCCATTTTCATTTGCTACTTCTATTTACGTAAATTCAGTCATTGTAGTGACTTTTGATATAATTATCTAAAACAAATACGATTAATCAATACTTAGGGCAGCGAACTAACCTCAACAATCAAACAAAATAACAGGTGTGACAGTGACTCAGTGACAATGACAATGCAATGCTTACGGCACTTTAGCCGGGCCGAGGCAGCGCCACTATTATGCCGCAAATAACGGCACTTTATCCGATTGGGATAGAATGCCGCTAGCGGCGTTATTTTCCCGATCACGTTCTTGCTGATGACGACAGTAACTTGAATGAGTTTATCACTATTTATCTTTAATGTAACATGAACGTACCCAGTAATTTAGCTAAAATGTACTTTACTCGGAAACAACATATTATTATATTATTAAGAGAATGCAGAATATCTAAATGGAAGCTTGAAAAAGGTAAAGAGGGAACTAATAAAGCTTTCAGGGCAATTATTGGAGTTTATAAAACCGCACGTGATCCCGGTTCCCTTGTACCAATCACGGCATTAGTTTGCAAAATGGTACGCTATAAAATGCAAAAAACTTCGGATTCCAAGTTTCAAGTTAAAGTTCTGTAATCATCACTGCAGATTCCAAAGTTGTTTTTAAACGTAGCGCCTCAGGCATGCAGTTTCGAAGGTTTGTATTGAAATGTAAAAGAAAGAACCTCGAAAAATTAGCGGCTCTGAATACGTAATTTGACTTTTTGCCTTTGTTAAAGACGTTTTATCATAATGTGGTGTTTTCAAAGCGGTGCACAATTTTATTTAAAATTTGAATTACTAATTACTGTTTGGGGGGACAATCAAAGTAGACATGTGGACATCTGCATTTTCCTCGAGCAGGTTTACAATTTTAATGATGGGTTAATTTTGTGTTTCAAGTGCTTTCACGTTCAATTTAGGGTATAACGTTTTGCGACCGTGTCATTTACATTTAATGCCAAAAAACCTTATTGGGTTAAAAATTTAATCGACCTCTTACTTTTCATTGAGTTAGGGCCAATTTCACCAATGAATTCAAGAACTATCAGTGTCAATATTTCCATGATGACACTGACAGCTCTTGAGCACAGTCAGCAGATCACGTTCAGTTTCATTGGTGAAATTCGGCCTAACTAATTCAAACTCAAACTCAAAGCATTTATTTCAATTATACCATTTACAGCCACTTTTGAATTGTCAAAGAGTTGGTCAGTTAGTCAGAAAGTTGAAGCCCATTCCAAAACGTAGATCTCTACGGAGAAGAATGGGCAAGGAACTCCAAGGACACACACTTTTAAATAAAGTTATTACAATATCCTGGGTACATTATAAATTTTTGTTGCTTCTATAAGTGAGAATAACGTAAAAAAAAAAACTATTTTTAATATAAGATTAAAATAAGCCCTGGCAGATAAGAGATGACCAGTCTCAACTGATGGCGCCCGTTCACGAATATGTCGCGTGGATCAGCACCATCCAGCTCAACCATTTTGTAGGGAACCGAATGATCCAACACACGTGTGACCATGAGCGAGACAATTCAAACGATCAGTCAAAACCCAAAACTCCAGGAGTATTCGTTCTTACCCTGCATATTTTCAGAATTTTTAATTATAAGGAGGTTATAATCTGGGTACTATTCAAGCACATTTTTAACGTAGCCAGTTCACCATCAGTATCAAGTTACCCATGGGGAATTTTCGAGGCCACTTGTCTATACTTTGAAACTCATCAGTCGAGAACTATAACTAACTAAGCGAACTTCTAATTTTAGTAGTATTATGTTCTGCCGTGCGTCGTCGGCAGAACATCAATCATGATTCACTTGGAATAGATCGAAACTTGTTTAAGAAAGTTGAACAAGAAAAAGGTTCTGCTATAGTTTTTATATTGCGTGGAGAGCGATTATTAGATTTATCTTTTGTTTGATGTAATATCGGCTGATATTCGATTTTGTTTTTTCGATACGTTAACTTATTTAATATAAGTTATCTTAAAGTGTTACATGAGGAGGTTCGTAAATACTCGTAGCAACACAACGTAGGCACACGTTTTTGTCGGGCATTCATTTTGGTAAATGTGTTTTCGTCCTAATGTGCTTTGGCTCCTAAGTACTGTCTTTATTAAATTAGGTACGGCAATACTTTGACCTCTGCTTATTTCGACTTCCTCTTTAAAACGATACCGACAAATTTCGCGGGACATTGTTACGGTAACCGGTAAATATTTTGACATCATTAAGGAATTCTACGAGGGTTCCCGACAATTTCTGTCACAATTACGGAACCCTAATAACGGCTTCGGCCTCCTTACGACAGATTCACAAAATTTGATGATGATGATGACTTATGTAACGCAATCAAGTATAACTTTTGACGGACGTTGACTGAAGTAGCGTCAGCATAATAAGGAATCTAGTCCAAAAGATTAACGAGAGAAGATTTGTGAATAGAATATAATATTGGGTATACCTACCTAATTAATAATAGTCAAACTCTCAGATTATTTATGATACCAAAATAAATTAATGTAAAGTAAATGGTTCTGGTGACAAGGCGGATATGAGACCAAACTGTCGAAATTTCAGAAGACGTTCAGAATAAAGTATATTCGCTGGAAATTGGAGACAGAAACAATATCTACCGGAAAGAAAAACGAAGGTTTACTGGTCAGAATCTACGACTGTTGGAAACATAATATTAATTTCTATCAAAGTGTCCAGAAATTAAATATGTAGTTAAAGAAAATCAACCCAAGCCAACTTATTTCTCCAACGTTACGCGTGTTGATGACGATTAAAGTAACACAGCGTAACATCCAACCCGCCATTACTACGGCACTAATCTGTATGCGTATGCGCAGGTAGCCGATGCCACATCCAGTCAACGTGTGATCGCTGGATATTTATAAGATTGTGCAAATGTATCAATGAATGGTGGCGTATTGGTTATTGACCGCAAAAAAACAATATTATGTTTTTATTGGTTGGACGTAAAAACTGTCGTATATCTTATAGCAGTGCCGGTCTGAAGTATGAATGGAATCCACATCCACATTAATTTTGTGTAGTATAAAAGAAAAAAAATATTCTTCGTTTATTAATTTTGGTAAAGATACAAATTAAGTACTTTAATCAAAGTTTTACTGTAATGAAACCGTAAAAATTACGAATAAAGTACCTAATTTGTCCATCTTTTTATTAAACTGTAGTGTAGTGTTGTCGATAGTGTATGAAAAAAGTAAACTAAAAGCTAAATTGAAAAAAATGATGATTTACTCTCACTTGTCACACCAGTAGACAATAGAGCCACCAAAACAAAGTTATAGATACGAAAGATTGAAAACACCATTGTACTCTAGAAAATTACAGACACAACTGGCCAGAAGCACCCGGATCAACAACCGTAAGCAATAATCATTACTCTCGACTCATCAGCCTTGAAAGATGCTTTATTGTCTCGATTCAGCTTGTTGTCGACTTGTTACGACTACAAAATAAAAATAAAAAGATATCATCAAACTTGTATTATAAAACCTCACGCAACAGGCGCGCGCGCACCGAAAAAAAGTTGAAAATAATTTCTGTGTTCGGAGTTTGAGTCGAATCGCGTTGGTAGGATGGAACGAGTATGTCGGTTAAGTATGAAATAAAACATAGAACAATTTTGCATTCCGTAGAAGTGATTATGTAAAATCGTTTATAGTAGTGTTTAAATTAATTAAACGCATCGTAAAAATAAATTAAGCTCCAATGTTAACCGCAACCGACAGACGATACTGGAAAGCTCGCTGGCAATGTTAATGTATCCTGTAGGGTCTCTAACTAAACTAGTAAGCCAGTGGAGAAACGATATACGCAAGTTTGTATTTCACCTCTACATTATGTGCAGGTACACTCCAACCTTTGTTCACATATCTGATTACATTACATGGATTCTTGCGAGTTCCTCGTTCCTGCGGCCTATAGATTTATATACGCAGACCCGCTTGCTACTATCATCCAACAATGTTTTTGAACAAATCGCGAGAGTTTCTAACAGAATAAACTTTATCCACACGAAACTGTTATTTCTTTATTGTTATGGCAATCTAAATCCCTGTTTGTAGACAAAGCGAATACAAGATAAAGTCCATAGAAAGTATATTTTCCAGTAAAGCGGCGATAACTTTTTAGGACTACGATGAAAGTAACTTTTACGATTGTTAGGAATTAATATCTGAAAAATGGTTTTGGACCCTCATATCTTACCGATAAAATTCGAGTATCGCGGGAAATTGCCGCCGATATTCTTTGTAACATGGTTTTCCAATTTTGCACTCCAGCTAAAAAAAACTCCAATGTATTTTTCTTTATTACACTGGCGGATCTTTTTCACTCGGATATCTTTAAGGCTCAGCCGGTAATTAGATATTTTTTTACAAAGCCGGGTGGTTAAAGGGTGTTTTGAAGATAAACGGTTTAGGGAGATATTTTTACGCTGCCGTGAAATCTTATCGTTTCTTGGTTTCAAATACAATCTCTACTTTACCATCTGCGTTTAGTGAAGTTGACTTTTACACTTCCTCCACGCCAAAATCAAATTAAGCTATGTATTCTCCGAGAATTACGTTACATAAGAAATGCAATGACACCTCCTTTCATATCAGCAGCGCGTGTTATATCTCAAAACATATCCGGAGCGGTTGCGATATATAAAAACATCTATTTCTCTCGCCCCAAATAGGGATATCCAATTGGACCTAATGTTTTTATCACATAAATATGAAAAGTGGATACCTTACGTAAGCAGTATTTTTATATTTAGGTCTACGTGTTCATGTACCGAGTGGCGTAGATATAAAAAAGGGATTGTTTTTTACACGTGGTATATACTTTTAGGGTCGGATATGTAACATGTTTATGAACTTTTGGATACGTGTATCAGTTATTATTACAGAAAATCATATTTTTTGTTGGTATTTACGAACGTTTACTGAGAGTGTGAAAGCTGCGAGCTGGGATGAAAAGGATACGCTTTATTTCTCCTGTCAGTATCAGCGGCAACTTAAAAAAAAATTAGAATTGACTCTGGATACAACCTTTGCTAGTATTCAATTATGGACTTCGATGGGCCTTTTCTAGGGTAGCAGGAAACAAGCTACAGTCGCTCTCCATGAAAAACTAGCAACTATAAAGGATAAAAGAAATGGCCATGTGCTTGCTGTGAGCGTATAGCCTTTAACAAAGCTACCTTTGGCAAAACGCCAAAACGCTTGAAACCAGTAAAGAAAACTGTACAGAGCTAGGAAAAATCATAAAAAGTTTTGATTAAAGTTATCCATTTTCTTATAATTTTTATTTCAGTAGTTGAATAAAAATAGAACCTGTTGAATAAAAATTATTGTTTTTAATATGTACGACAAAAAACCATTATTAACTTACATAATTTGAACGTACAAATAAAATGATGAACAATATTTTTCCAAGATTTCATGGTCGACATTTTTGAAATGTTTTCAAAAACCTTCGATACAATTTTTTATTTTTTTACCATTGAAGGCATTAAAATATTTCCAGCCTCCGCTCGTTAAAAAATCATTGGAATTAACAACCGATACAAAGATTGCCTGGGGTTACAGCGCCTTACGTATCCAGTACAACAACGCATACAGGGCGCTGTTGGGGTTTCCACGACACTGTAGTGCATCAGGGATGTTCGCAGAGGCACGTATAGACGACTTTTACGCAATCATGCGAAAGCGTGTTGCCTCCCTGATGCGGCGGGTGCGGGGCAGCGCCAACAGCCTCTTGGTCACTGTGGCTGATAGGATGGAAGGCATAACACTCAGGCACTGGACCAGCACACAGGTATTACCTTCAAATCGTGCCTTGAAGTAATGTTATTGTTAATTATTGCATATTTGGTTATTATCTGATTAGTGATTTTGACATTATTGACGGTGATTTTGACATTATAGTTATGATTTTGAGATTATTATTGATGATAATTTTGACATTATTATTAATGGTGATTTTGACGTTATGGTTGTGATTTTGACATTATTGTTAATGGTTTTGACATTGCTAGTAATTATATTGTGACCTAAATTTGCCAAATATTAATATGTACTAACACTAGTGTTTAAGATGTGTATGTAACTAACAAATTGGATTGTATGATCTGTAAATAAAATAATTTGATTTGATTTGATTTGATAAAAATACTGTAAACATTCGAAAGTACATTTTTGAAATTTGAAATATTTTATGAAACAACCTCAAAGTTCTATACTTAAACCAAAACAGGTGCCATAACATAAGAACTTAACCACATTCATAATGAGTTACTCAAAACAAATTCGACTTTCCTCATCATACCTACAAACGAAATTGTACTCGGCTGAACTCGGCAGCAGAAATAACATCCGAATAAAAGTTCGTTTTGTTATTGTAAGCACCCACCACCGCCGCCTAAAAAGGTCGCCTAATTTGTCGGACGGAATTCGACATTATTTCACTCCACCATTGTTTGTGTTCCGATTACCGCGAGGGTTAAATAGCGCGTTTAAACGTCGACTTTTTCGTTAAACTTCCACGTTGTTTAAGGGGAGTGAAGTCGGGAAGGGTTAAGCTGCTGGCCTTAATCGTAAACTGCTTGCGAGGCTCTTTTGTTTTAGATTTGGAGCATTTTAGAATTCTGTCAGAGATTTCGTAATGGACAATTTCTTTGGGGTTGTAAAAATAATTGTGCTGATTCGGGAATTAAGGAAAGTATTGTTGCGAATGACTGAGATTCTTTAGTACCTACTTACAAAATGGCGCTGAATGAATGAATGAATGAAAATCACCGACTCCAGCGTGGTTTAACCAGACCCGATTAATCGAATGAACCCCGAGATTTGCACTAGCCCCTGTAGCCTCATGCTTCATGGGGTTACAGAGACCATTGCATATCAAGGAGTAGACCGGGGGGCGCGGTAATGGTAGGGAAGACATACCCTTAGGATAAGGAAGGATTTGCAAGCCGTACCGGATATACATCCTTGAGTAGACAATGGAATAGTGGAGAGACGGGTGATATTTATCTATGGATGGGCATCTTTTTACGACATCCTGGTGCATCTCTGCTGTTGTGCTCTTTGCTGTTTCTAATGTCTTTGTCTAAGATTCTCGGTCTTCAGCTGTGTCTACAAAATGGCGTTTTTCACTGCATAAATATTCTTAGAATAACATATAACATAACATGACGCCTGTAATCATCGAAGGTTTAGGAGGTGTACCTGTACATCCACATTTCGCCAGTTATGTTTAAGTCCCATGTAATAGGGGGCGAGCCTATCCATCAACCGGGCACAAATCTACTCCACAAATCGACTCCGGGCTGCTACTGAGAAATTTCTGATAGAGAAACCCAATAACACTTTACCCGACCTGGGAATAAAACCAAGGACTTCATGCTCAGCAGTAGCGCTTGCGATCACTACACAACGAGGCTATCATGTATATACCTTCCATAAAATAACCTTTATCATAACTTCAAATGACTAACGCTTCAGAAATAAATTGAGCAAGAACTAACTGAAAAACATGACTGAGCAGAAGAAATATGCTTCAGAGAATTTTCTTAAGTTACAGCACTCGAAGAATGCCTCATTATACTTCGGGAACAAGTCTCAAGAATTCGTTTTTATTAAACAAGCTAATATTTCTTTTGACACTTAATCTATACTTTTCTCTCAACTAATAATAGTTAAGTTATGTATCAGGATGGAATGACGTGTGGCTTTATAAATCTTCTACTCGACTTGGATATAGATTAAAACCACAGATGCCGGGGATGTTTATAAACTTTATTCTTTTAATGTTATTGGTTAGCGAACAATCCGAGGGGCTCCTGGCTGAATGATGACAGTCGCACGGGTCCATCGAAAGGCAAGTTACGCTAGCCGCGGTCGGTTCGTGGATGGATGACCATTCATTACAATATATCGAGACCCCTCCGTGCCTTGTAAAGCACTTTAAGCCGTTGGTCCCGAATGTCATTCGTAGATCTTTGACATTTATTACGAGTAGTCAGAAGCCCGAAAGTCTGTCAAGCAGTTCTACCGAGGGTGACAGTGATAGCTTAGTGGTGTGACCGTCGGACTGCCAAGTCATAGGTTTCGAGTTCGAACCCAAGTCACACATTTCTGACTTTTCGGATTCATGTGCGTATTGTATAATTATTCCTTGCTTCAAGAACAGTGAAGCAAAACATCGTGAGGAAACCGGAATGCCTGAGAGATATTTCTCGACGGCATGTGAAGCCAAGTCAGAGGCCGATGAGTGGCTTAAAACTCTGACACCAGGTTAGTTTATAACCACACGAAAAGAAGAAGAAGACCAAGGGGTATCGTGTTACCCTGTAACTGAGTTGTGGAGGTCAGATAGGCAGTCACTCCATGTAAAATAATGGCTTTCAGCTGCATCCGGTTAGACAGGAAGCCGATCCCAACATAGTTGCGAAAAGGCTAAGCAGATTGATTGTTTGGATAGCTAACAATCCGGTGAAAGGTTCTGACTTAATTGGTCACTAGTCTCCACTGCCACCCATAGACATCTACAATACCAGAGTCATTGCAGAAGTGTTATCACCCCAAAGACAAAAACTAAGCAGTAATGTCTCATTTGCAAGTATTGCTGAGCAGTCAAGATAGCTTTACGTCATCGTGCAAGATTATATACCTCTGCTTGCATTAAGTTAAAAAAAAGATAATAATGAGGAACTTAACATCACAATACAATAAACCAGTATTAAGTAGCCAACATTATGCTTAAAGTACCGTCGACTACATATTTAGAACAATGAACTGCTATTAATTTTACCCTAAGTTTCCACTATCAGCAGTCGGACGAGCTGCGGTATATCAACTGCGGTTCTTGAAGCACTATACAGATAAGCACAGAAGCGCCACTTTATTAAAATCTCACGCTCATATAAAACACCAAGCAAAATTTGTGTCTTAAGTCTATGACAACAAGGTCGAAATTTGATTGCAGCAGTCCACAAAGGTCTGATACTATACATGGGCTCCCACTGCACTGAATGACTTGGTAAATTCAGTGTGTTCTAGTGGCTATGACCATCGCTTTGCGAGATTAAGCAAATTCATGAACGACGTTGGAGTTTAATTTATACATAAACTTAGAGAATTATCTACTACAATGATTATGTAGTATTGTAGACGACCAAGAAGAGGGAACTCCCTCTGTAAGACGACAGCACAATTTACATACAAACGTATGAATATGGGGGCAATGCAGCCTTCAATCAATCCAACCGTAGCGTGGTCTATGCACAGAAAAGATCAATCTTACCTCATACTATCACCATTTCTAATGATGTAATTAAACTTGGTCTACTGATATTTTATACTGTGGAATGTTCCCGCTCCGCAGTTTAATTGACTACCTCATCCTTATAATTAGTGATGACGAAATCCGAAAGTTTTGGTACTAGTTTCAGTAAATTATTTTCTATGTTATAATGGTCAAACATGTTCATCCTTTTAAGATGAGAAAATTGAATGTAAATATAGGCTAGGTATAGAGATAACTGAAATATAGGCTTTGTTTCTTTAGCTTGGAAATCTAGTTAGTGACAAAGACTGGATTTTTTTAGGAGGGATTGGATTATGGGATTTTCCTTTAGTTGTTTATCTCATTTCATCATTTTATTATCCTTTAGACATTGCCCTACTGTAGGACGGTATAGACTAAAAATAAAAACAAATAAATTTGTGTACCTATCTGAATATCAACCTATATAGCCTCAATAACAATTGTTTTGTTTAAACACCCCACATATATTTCGGGAAAGTCTATTGATTCTTAATAACTATGAAAACGTCCATGCTTGAACACACGGTTACGCACTTCGACATAAAGAATCTACGTCGAAAATTCGAAACTACAAAAAAAAGCTACTACCAAAATTCGCAGAAAATCTGATACGAATTTACATCACAGACATAAAATATTCTCGTACAAACATCACCAATAACAATGCCTTAATAAGGTGTGAAGCTTCCTACAGTTTAACAAAGTGCTATCTCGATTCAATGGCTGACTATCAACTCGATTCGAGCTTATCAACAATCGGTCCTCTTAATTGTTGCTCGGCGCATGTTGGGCCTTAATTAATGAAAATACCCACAGACTATCTGAGCGAACATCTTTGATTTTGAATGCAATTATTGTTCTCTTGATAAAGGGACGGTGTTCAACGAGAGGGTGCTAGTAAATTTTAAAATCGAGTGGTAGTAGAAAGTACGGTTTTTTATTAGAGTTTACTCCTTAAGGATCGCTTGCGCGGCTTGGGGATAAGACCGGGGAAAGTGGAATCCCATTTTCCCCTATTACGACCTCGTTGCATGTTACTTTATTCACCACAGCATATTACAAGCTATTCTCATAATACGTGCTAATATGATAAAAACAATTATTTTCACCATTTTAAAATTAATAACATTAAAGATATTCAAACAGTATGTCTGCAGTAAAACTTCCATTACAAGTCTTTCAAAAATATTTTCTTGTTCCAACGCCAACCGCGTTTCATTCAATTTTCTCTGAAAAATGCACCACTGGGGGTACTCCTTGCCTTACATGCTGGAGGTAATTTAATATCTTCTCAGGTATAGTTATTTCTTCAGATATGTTTTCTTACATCGTAACTGTAATGGATAGAATTAGTTTTGTGTTACAGCTGCTCTATGATATCAAACTACTCTTTTTAGGGTTCCGTACGTCCGAATGAAAAAACGGAACACTTATAGGATCACTCGTTTGTCTGGCTCTCTGTCTGTCTTTCCATCTAAGCCCCAGCCAATTAGCTCCGAATCGATCTGTGACCCGAACACGGATGTGTAACGTAAATAAATGAATTTTGAATATGGGAATCACTTTTGGTGGGCAAATAAGAAAATTTAAAATAAAAGTTTTGCACTCTGTACCGTGTGTCAAATGAAATAGCTTACTGTGAGGGTCTCAAACATATTTTTTATACTATAAAAGTTTTATAGTTATGTATGAAAATATATGAAAATTGACCATTTTGGCCTAGATTACAGGTCAACTTTCAACTGTCACTAAGACATAATAGAATTTTAATTGTTATTGAACTGAATGAGTTTGCGGGCAGTGGAGATAGTTTTTTTTTTTTTTTTTTTGTTTGGGAAATTATCAACTAACGGCTAGAGGCGTGAGGGCGCGAAACTTGCCTCTCTCTCACGCGTTCCGCCTCCTTCTTCGCGAGCGTTACTGCTTCGCAGAAGGAGGTGACGGTTTACCACACCCTCTCGCTTCGTACCATGGCCTAGACCAGGGCCGGACGCGAGAGATCACTGCCGCCGATCGCCTCCACAAACCCACGGCGGTGCCCCGCCCAAGCCGGGCCTCCACCGTATGCTCCACCGTGTCTTCCGGGCGTTCCACACAGTGGTGACACCCGAGCGTTTCCTCCCGCCTTATGCGGAACAGGAACCTCCCGAAACAACCGTGTCCGGTGAGAACCTGCGTCAGGCGGAAGGTGAGGACGCCGTGGCGCCTCCCTAGCCACTCCTCAAAGAGGGGACTTATCGCCACAATTGTGGCGTGCCCAGCACTGGCTTGCGACAATCGCACTCTCCATAATGCCATGAGATTCCGCCGATGCTCTGTCCGCTGTGCCGTGATTGCTCGTGGCAGCGGAGACAGTGGAGCTCCTAAGAAGTCTATGGTTTTAAAATAACATGGCAAATCTCTCAATATTGTGCGTACAAACATACATTTGCAGTTGGAATGTATAGGAGAACATATTATTCAACTACAATGTTAAAGATTTTTCTAGGCATAAATTCATCCCAACTACAGAACCCTACATTGTGCGTGGTCCGACACGTACTTGGCCGGCTTTTTGTTCATGAATTTCATTTGACATACAAAAATAGTTTATTATTGAACAGAAAAAAATGTTTTATTATTTTTTTATTCAATAAAATAGTCACATAATGCGATATGAATTACGAATACGAAACACGAAATACGAAGTCTGGCAGTTTAAAAAAGTTTATTAAAATCATGTAGCTATGTCATCTTTTCATACAAATGCGGTGGAGTGAATCCTATCACATATCGAATACACCTGAACAAAAATTAAATTTAAATCCGCTCATACCGCATAAGCCCATTCAAATTATCTAACACGGTTGATCTTTAGTTGCTCACTGAAATGTGTGCTTGCAGCCCTTTATTCTGCGACTGACGCGTAGGGAGAAAACTGAAAAGCTTAAATTTTAATTAATTTTTCACTCCACGGACTTCTTTAATAATACCAGAGGCTTAATTGCCAAAAATATTCTAATCCCTTTTAAAATTAGGTGCAGGGAGCCAAAATTAAGACGTGTTTAATTAGGAACGTTGAATCCATTTATTAGTTGGAGACGTCTCATATTAAGGCGACGCTCATTTTTGGTAAAAAATTACATCCATCAACGTATTGTTTTGTTAACAATAAATGCGAAGGGTGTGTTGGGAATTGGAATCATAAATACAATGTGACACTAAAGTATACTTACTTTACAGACTACAGTAAATATTTACTGTTATTTAAATCCCTATACAATGTTCATTTAAAAGCGCTTTATTTTTATCCTCACACCTACCATGACAGTACACATTACTCAAGCTATATCAAAATTCAGCCAGGCCCAAACACTTGAACATTATGTTAAAATTATACGAGCTCAAAACATTTTACTTTTTATATCACAACGTTAAATACGTTTATACCCAGCACAAAGGTCTTCCAATTCATTTGCTTATCTATTTAAAAGAGCGGGTTGGTCGGGGTACGACACATTCAAAATCAATGGAGCCTAATGTCACAAAATGTCGGCGGGGCTCATCCATCCACCAAACATGTCGGGCAATGAATTGAGAAATTTTTTTTTTTTTTTTTTTTTTTTTTTTTTTTTTTTTTATTTATTTATAACAGCTTAAACTATCATTACAGGTTTACCCTAATACGACAGCTAAGAACCTAAACTAGTAAACTAAACTATAAACTTACAAACAAATTAGAAAAAATTAAAAACTAACAACATTATTAAAATTAAATAAAAACAATTAAATTAAAACAAAAAACATAGCATTAAGTACATAATTACTAAGCAAACATAGTATAAAAATTACTAAAAAGAAAAAAAACAAACAAAGAAAAATTAAAATTAAGTATTATTTTGCTTGTAGCATAATATAAATAGTAATACCCTTGCGAATTCACTAAAACAACATGTAAACACATCAATCTGAGTTTGAAGGTCGTTGATGGTACGGATAGCTCTGGTAAGGGGTGCCTTGGCAAACAGGTTAGTTTTGGCTGTAGGTAGCAGTAGCAGTGGCGGGCTGCGCCGCCTCCACACGTAGCGATCAGGCACACACAGACTCAAGCGCTGCAATATTCCCGGGTGGCTCTCCACTCCACGAAGCACCTTCACCAAGTAGGCGACCAGCGTAAACTCCCGTCGGACATACAGTTGATTATAGCCAACCATGCCCAAGACAAACAGAGTGGGATACATCAGTGGGTAAAACGGATATACCCCATATAATTTCCTGTACAAATGGCGCGTGAACTTGTTCTGAACACGCTCTAACATTACAGAGTACTTAGCTTCATGTGGAGCCCATATGACCGCACTATGTTCCAGATGACTCCTGACTAGTGCATCATACAGGACCCTAACTGCCGTGATGTTTGTGAAGCTTTGTGTCTGTCTCAGAACAAATCCTAAGTTTCTGTACGCCTTCTTACAGATCTTGGTTACATGCTCACGGAATTTCAGATCGGGAGTCATGAAAACACCCAAGTCTCGCACCTCCGTGACTCGTTGCAGTGGCGCCGCGTCCACCACGTACTCATAGAGCAGTGGTGCACGAGCACGGGTGTAACTCATCAACGAGCACTTGGATACGTTGAAGTACAGTTTGTTTTCATGGCTCCATTGTACTATTCGATCGATGTCTTCCTGTAGGCGCCTGCAATCAGACTCGGACCTAATCTCAAGCAGCAACTTGAGGTCATCAGCAAATAATAAACAAGCGCCATGTCTTACGACTTTCGGCAAATTGTTTATCATAATAATGAATTCTAGAGGCCCCAAGTTGGTGCCCTGACTTACACCCGACCAAGTGAAATATAAGTCGGATTCACATCCGTTGCAGTCCACATACTGCTGTCTACCCTGCATGTAACTGGCAAAAAACCGCAATAGATGCTGGGTGCATCCGACCTCTGCTAGCTTCCGCAGTAAGACATCATTGTCGACTGTGTCAAAAGCTTTTCTAAAGTCAAAATAAGCTGCGTCTACCTGCACACCAGCATCTACCGCCGGCACCACGCGTCCCATGAAATCAAGAAGATTGGTAGCAGTGCTGCGCCCCTGCCGGAATCCGTGCTGCGCATCCGATAACTGTCCGCGCACTTGCTCTTGCATACAGCGCTGAATGGCAGACTCGAACACCTTTGCAGGCGTCGACAACACCGCCACCGGCCTATACCCACCGATGTCCGCTCCCGCCCTGCCTTTGGGCACTGGAATGACTCGCGTAATCTTCCACCGAGCTGGGAACTTCGCAGAATGAAGACAGGCGTTAAAAATATAAAGTAACGGCTCCGCGAGTACCCTACCACAATCTTTAAAAAGAAACGCTGGCATACCATCCGGGCCCGCGGATCGCTTAGGCTTGAGGCGGTCGAGTGCACTTCTAACGTCCCTAAGACTAAGATTATTAATTTGTACGCATGCACTACCAGAGTTCCCCGCTTCCGCTGCCGCCGCTTCTGGGTCTAGTCGTGGCGGCGCATTACTATATACCGACTCAAAATAAGTCGCGAACTGTTCAGCACACTCCTCGTCTGTCAGATACTGACCGTCCTTAATAATGTCCTGTCTACTCGCTGTACTTTTCTGCGATCGTACGTATTGCCAAAATGACTTAGGGTCTTTCGCAAACTGACATTGAATCTTATTTTGATGGTCTTTGCGTGCAATTTCTATCGTTTTTTTAATATGTGATCTATATTTCGAATATTCGCCGTAATCACTATTTAATTTCGTTGTTTTATATATTTTATGTAGTCTTGCTTTAATTTTTAAGTTTTTTATTATATTACTCGTGTACCATTTGGGGTAAATATATCTTTGTTTGACAGTAAATATGCCTCTCACGATGCTCGACCAAGCGAGAGTTTTGTAGAGCTACCTCCGCAGTATATCGTTGACACGAATACGTCTCCCATTTACGTAAAATATTGTTAACCGATGAAGACAGACAGCGCTATTTTATGCGTATTCTGAGCTGTTTGTATCTCCTATTCACTTATTTGCTGAGTATTGACAGTTACTTACAGCAATATCGCACAAACGGAGGAGAAAAAGGGATTTTTTGAGCAGTATTTATATCTCACTTATCCCAACTTTATGCTTCAGTATTTAAGTATGATAGATACTTTATTATTGGCTCTTATCCCGGCTTTTGCGACATTGAGTGGTAAGTGATAATTATCGGTACTATGCCTTAATCTTTTGTATCCACAAAAATATATTGCGATCTTTTTAGAAATGGAAACTTTTAATGTTGTATTGCGCTTAGGTACTGTTTTGTTTTGCAGTATTTTGCAAAACTATTTCATTTATCGGAATTTTATCCGAACAAAACCTACTACAAGAAACTGATAAACTCAAATAAGTAACAAAACAAATTCGAATTGTACCGCAACTAACTTTACCCCTAACGGAAAGAAACCCCATACTTTAAATTCAATTCGGAACTCTGAGGCCTTTTCGTAAACAAAATATCATCGGAATTCAAAATCGTATTCCCTTGCCAAATCCGGTAGTAACACTAGTGTTGACAAAATGGCGAACTTTATATTCAGTTACATATCTCTATATATTTTAGGCGTCTATAGCTTGCCAAATGGTGTACTTTAATATCGGTCGAGTGGGGTAAATTGGCAACAGTAATGGTGAAACCTTCATGTCTATAGCGGAAATATAAAGTTGTATCCAGCACACCACTATTCTAGCCGAACCTCTTTCTCCTCCAAAATAACTGTGAGTACATTGAATATGTGAGAATTATTCACCATTTATTTGGTAGTAGCGCCCGTCGAATAGCTTTTTCTTGTTATCTAAATTATCTATTATCTTCTTATGCGAAGGTATTTGGGTCTCGAACGGTATTGATAGCCGGGATATGTAAAGGACCCCTTTACATAGGTGTTTTATGTTTGTTTTGATATGATAGGATTTATTTTTGTGTTGGAGCTTCTCGGATGTATTTAATGTTTTCTTTTATTCCGAGTGAGAGGACGTGTTACGTAGTGACATAATATTGGTTACTTCCTATTTCATTGCCAGGCTGGGTTTTATCATCTCACGTTAAATAAAATGTAATGTAGGTACTCAAAGTCCTGGCGTATCAAGACGTTTTTGCCTGACACTTATTGTGCCATAAAACAGGGGTCAATGGCTAGAAAACTACGTGTATCTTTACACTCGTAAGCAAAATATGGATCTTTCGTTTTTATTCATCCGTTCCATCCAGCGATGGATAATCTGTGCGCCCACGCATTATGCATAACCTGCGTGCGACTTATATTATATATTTATATTTTAATAGGATAATGTAAAGGGTCGCCAAGTTGAATAGAAATCTAGTGAACACCAATATTCAACGATACAAAAAATCAATGTTTACGAACTTCTGCAAACACCCGACAAGGAGCGTGCAATAAATGTTTTATTATGCATAAAATATACAATGAACGCAATAAACAATGAAAGTAACTTCATAAAAATACCCGATAAGACAATGTGGAAATATAAAACAATGAAAATCTAGGCGCGCCATCCAGTAGCCGAAATAGGTATTAAACGGACAGCGGTCCATCTTATCAGTATAACGTCAAGCATCCCGACAGAGGACGTGTTGCTACCAGCATAAGCAAACCTCCTATTATCCATTGACAAACCCACGACTGGAAAGGGTTTATAAAGGTATGGGGGACGGGGCAGGTCTTTTGTGAATGGCGACATCACTCACGCGTGTACGTGGGAGGTACATTTGGAAGAATCAAGATCGTTGCACAACGGAAGCCAGGTGATGCATTGCCAAGTCCGCTCCCTCAATCGCCAGATCTGAGATTAGATCGCGTTCGTTTTCTAACGCAAACTGCTTTAACGTACTTGGATTTGTTTGCTCCTGTGATTCATCTTGTACGTAGTGGATACGTTTATTTTCTCTTCAGATTGGAAAAAGTAAATTAAGATTTAGTTCCTTTCTATTGCCTCTGCCGTAGGTTGCGCAGTCGTTTGTCAATACAATTGAATTTTACTTACTCTTTCGGATGGTCAAGGTGTGAAGATTTTGTGAAATGTCTTTGTAAAAACCGTTAAGTTTTATGGACTGTCGAATTGTATGTGAACTTTCTATTTGAGATTAATACAGCGGAAATAATGATAACCTTATTAATGACACTCTAGTCAGATAGACGAATCATCTTAAATCATGTTTATCGAATAATAATGACTTAATCCATTTAACCTCTTTCGTATTCGATTAGTTTGTAAGCTAATCGAATTTCGAACATGTTTTATCGATTGCTGAGCAGGAAGTTTCTAAGATAAAATCTCGGTACTCTCATATCGTTTGTTAATATCGATAAGGCAGCGCGAAGTGGTATGTCGGCTCTCACCGCACAAATTCCAATTAAAATAATAGACGTAGGTATACTCGGAGTACCTAATTTGTAATTTAGATCTTAAGTACTCAATTACTTAGCTATATTCGATTGTCGGAGGAATTAGGACATGCTTGCAAGGGCAGACAATGTTCTGTGAAAGTGACATTGGGGACTTATCTATTCGTGTCACCGATTACAATTCCTGCTAGGGCTTATTCGGACGGTTGACTAATCTTAATCTAAGTCTCCGTCCTTTGACTTGGAGAGACGTGGAAACGTGGCGAAATAATAACCCTGAAGTAAGATCCAAGACCACAACCTCACTGACTATTGAATTGACTAACTCTACCTAGTATTTTTTATTTATTCATTTATATATTTCAGACATCATTCTAGTCCATAGTTTTACACACACACACACACACATTTAAATTATAAACTATTTTAAATTCTAAACAGATAAAAACCCAAAATAAAATTGTGATTCAACAATGAATGAATGAATGAATGAAATGCACCGATCCCAGTGTGGTTTAACCAGACTCGATAAATCGAATGAACCCCAAGATTTGCACTAGCCCATGAAGCCTCATGTTTCATGGGACTACAAAGGCCATTGCATATCTAGGAGTAGACCGGGGGGCGCGGGTAATGGTAAGGAAGACGTGCCCTTAGGATAAGGAAGGATTTGAGAGCCATACCGGATATGCATCCTAGAGTAAGCATAGGAATAGTGGAGAGACGGGTGTTAATTATCTATGGATGGGCATCTTTTGCGACGTCTTCGTTATGTTGGTTCGAGTCGATCTTCACCGGTGTATTTTGCGAACGGGGATACGCTGCTTTCTCAGCTTTTTCTATATTGCTGCTGTGCTGTGTTCGATTTTGCTGTGTCTAAGTCTTCGTCAGAGGCGTCGCTGCTATCCGTTTCAGGTTTCTTGTACATCTCGCTGGCGGCCTTCATGATCTTGGATCTGTCTGTAGCCTTATCCATCCAAAAGTCTAATTCCTTGTCGAAATAAGTCGAGTCCTGCTTAAGATTGTCCTTCCATGTGTAAATAGGACGGCCTACTTTCTTATATTTGGCCTTATACTCCATTGCTGCGTGTAAAAGGTGTGGTTTGCCACGCCTGTGGACGTGTGCGAGATAGCACATTCTGTGGTTCTTGATGCGTTTGGTTACAGTTTTTCCATCTAAGATTTCGTGCATCTTCTTTTGTGTTGGTTTATTTCTGGCGTGGTTAATCAAGTCTCTCATGGTGACTCTCTCATATCTTCTCAGTCTTGACCTATTAGCTTTGGTGATTGCCGATACTTTCAATCCGTATATCATGCAAGGTACTATAACCATTCGATACATGAGTCTGGCTAGTTTCCAGTCCATCTTTGAGTTTATTATGAATGGTAATAGTGACTTTGCGTTTCTAGTGGCCTGTTCACACCGTTTTCTAACTGTGCTTCTCCTGCTTAATGCAGATGTTATGTATGTACCTAGATATTTAATTTCGTCGACAGTATGTAGTTTTAATCCGTTCATTGACACGTAAGTCGCTTTCTGTTTAGTTAATGGGTCTCTAATTAGAATTTTTGTTTTAGTTTCGTTTATTTGTAGGCCGACACTACCTAGTAGGGGTTTAATATGGTATACAATACCTTCTAACCCTTTTAGGTCGTCTGTAATGAAGATGAGGTCGTCCGCAAATGATAACACCAAGGGGAGTGATATTTCAAGATCTTGGTCTAATTTAATTAACTGAGTTTCCTCTTCGAGGGTTCTAAGGACCTCATCCATGACCAGTGTAAAAAGGCGAGGAGATAGTGGGCAACCCTGTTTGACTCCCTTTCCTTTAATGATCCAACTACTTTGCTGACCACACCATTTGATGTGTGTTCGTTCATTCATGCAAACTTTGATTATCCTGTTAGTTAGCGTCATATTAGATCTTTGTATTAGAATGTCTCGTAGTGCTTGGAGGTTGACGTTGTCAAAAGCTTTTTCTATATCCAGAGCGAGTACATAGATTCTTTTACCTGCGCGCCATTCTTCGTCCAGAACCCTTTTTAGTGTAAATATGTGATCATCTGTAGATCTATTGTTTAAAAAAGCCGCTTGGTAGTTACCCAATTCTTTTATTGTTTCGTCTAATTTTTTTAAAACGTAGGAGGCGTAGATTCTGTAGCCCGTATTGCAAACCGATATTCGTCTATAGTTATTTGAATCTTTAGGGTTGTTTTTCTTCGGAATTGGTACTTGTACTGTTTCTAGCCAGGTGTCGGGCGCTTCATTTTGTGTCCACGCTTTGTTCATGTGCTTGGTGACGGCTTCCTGTAATATCGGCGGCATTGCTTTGAAGAGCTCAATTACCACTTGGTCTGTTCCGGGCGCTGTCCCGTTCCGCATGTTGTTAATTATTTCCATTACTTCGTCCAGTGAGGGTCCTGCATTTTGTGCGGTGGATACCCGTTTTGTTATGGTAACCGTTGGTATAGGTAGGCCCTCGGAGGTTTTTAGGATTTGCTCCCATTTGGACATTGGTATATAAGCGGTTCTTTTCCGGCGTTTGGTAGTTTGCTTGTTTTTCCTGTAAAATAGATAAAGTACCTGCATGCGTTTTGATGGATGTTTTTTCCCCAATCCAGTGAAGAATGCACTGGATTCTTTGTTTTCTTCTTCCGTTTTAATCATATGAAGTATTGCCTGACATTCCTTTACGCGATTATGTCTATTTGGGTTATATAATTGTCTTCTTTGTAGGAATTTAGCCTTTTGGAGGTTAGCAAGAGCTATACGATGTTCCCTAGAGTGACTCTGTTGAAAAGTTAAGGTTTCCTGGGCCGCCGCTTTTAATACTTCAGTTATGGTACACCATGGTATTTCGACGCTTTCATCTGTTGAGTCTATTCCGACGTTTTCCAATTTTTTGATTATGCAAGCTTGGTATTTTGCTTTGGTTGATTTGATATTGAGAGCGGCATAGTAGTATTGTTTGTAATTGAAATCCTTGGTCTTTATTGTTGTTTCATTTTTTTGGGTCTAGTGTTTATTGTTTTCATCATTGTTTATGATTCGGTTTGTTCTTAGCTGCCCCCAAATTGTTTTATGGTCAGATATGGCCCTACCTGCCCATTCGCCTTTAATATACTTAAAGAGTTTTTCTGTTGTCTGTGGCGTAATAATGTGATCCAATTGTGATTTCTGCGTGCCCTTTGACCATGTTATCTTGCATGATGTTCTCGCTTTTGTTGTTTCTATTTGCAGTTTTTCCCTGCTGACTATATCCATTAACATTTCTCCGTTGTAATTGGAGTAGTCATGATGGAGATTTTGGTGAATCAGCCCTTTGCGTTGGAAACTTATTGTATCTTGTCTACCAATATGAGCGTTAAAGTCCCCTAGGATGATTAAAGTACATTTCCTTGGTTTTTGTCTGATCAAGTTTAGTATACCCGTGAAGGATCTGGTTGCTTTAGAGGTACAGCTGTTACAGATAAAAACCCCAAATAAAATTGTGATTCAACAACTCATAAAATTAAAATTGCCAAAAAATTATATAAATGTCAGAACCGTATAACAAATAAAATTTCAAATTGTAAAATGTTGTAAAAAATTCAAAATATTACCCCAAGCCCGATATACCGGTGCAAGTAAGGCCTTTTTTTTGAGGGTGGGAAATTATAAAATAACTTCTCCCGCTCTGGCCGGAGCCGGGTGTGTCAGATATTTACTGACTAAAACCCACCCGTGTTCCTTCCGTTGTCTATGTGCCAGGGCCGCGATATCCCTTTCGGACAAACTCGCAACCCTGGCAGGCATTGGCCCTTACGGACCCCGACAGTTGGTGCTGACATCTCTTTGAGGCGCGCGTGGAACACAACGCGCCATAGACCTGGGCCTGATCCTAATCGGACGGTGACCTACCCATTGCTCACCGTCCGCAAGCCCGCGCCTACGGTGGCCGGAAGTCGGCTCGCGACTCCCGACGCCCGGGGCGTCTCCTGCGGCGACTAGGGGCACGAGGGTGCGAATCTTGCCTCTCCCTCGCGCGCTCCGCCTCCTCCTTCGCGAGCATTACTGCTTCGCAGAAGGAAGTAACGGCCTCCCTTGCACTCTCGCTCCGGACCATGTCGCGAACCAGGGCCGGACGCGAGAGATCGCCTCCGTGAGGACACGGCAGTGCTCTGCCCAAGCAGGGCAGACCTCCACCGTATGCTCCACGTCCGTCCTCCGGGGTGCATGAAAGACCCGTCTAACCTGTTGGCAACAACGTTAAGAAGACTGTTGCAGCTGCTCCGTACTCTACTCGCTATCGAGGTCGCTATGTTGCCGTAATAGCCAAAGTTTGAAGAATGTACGAAAAACTAATAATTTAAAAAAAATTACGAATATTGGGCCTACCCAATAATAGTTCATTTTAAAGTTACTCATCGTGACTCGATTATGGCATTATGAAGAAATTAAGAATCCAAACTGTTTCATCTCTAATTTGATTGTCAAACTATACTTTCGTAACTTTTGTATGACCTGTGCCAACAGTAGCAAAAGCAAAGCAAGCTTTAGCTCACTGGCCCAACGTGTAACATCGATGGGCCAATCACATGAATGATTAAGTTTATTTACTTGTCCGCCAACGCGTTTCATACACGCATGAATCTTATACGTAATCTTGTGTATAACAGTATGTATGACCTAACGTGGGTGTTCACATTTCATCAAGTGAACAAGTATGCGTCGATCATTATGCTTTAATTGAAAACGTTTTACAACGCGTAAACTGGCATTGATGGATTACGATTTTTGTAATTTCCCAAACGCCGATTTTTTTATTTTTTTATATGATAGTTTTATGCGTAATACTTTTTATTAAAACGATATAAATTTAAGGGTACATAACAACTAATTAATAAAGTAAAATAACAAAATTATATATTAACTCATCTAAAATTATTCACAAACTAAAATACAGCGTCGAAAGATATTGTGTTTGGTTTCCGCTGTTTGTGAATTACTGGTGATTAACTCAACGAATCAAGACAAAAACTCGCGCAGAAAGAATGTTTATGTTGTTTATCTATACACGGTGCAAGCCACTTGAGCATATCAAAGCAAAAGCAAATTCTAAAATGAATATCACCAAAACAAAAGGTCAGTTTGCCCAATGCATCAAAGTTCCCCCAATATTTTAAATATTTAATAGAAAAGCAGCAGGTAATCAAGGGTCTTATACAAACTTCCGAAACTCAATCTCGATTCGGGTACTTTATAATCCAATCCGTATTTGACCTTTTACAACTCCAAGCCGTTATCTACTGAAGTAACAGAAGATAAATCTTTGGTTTTAAACTTTGTCCCGTGCGAATATAAATTACGAATCCTTCCTAAGTGCGTTAAAATATACGGAGACTTAGCTATTCTTGAGATAATAAAATAATGTCTCCTTACAAAGGCGTATGCAACATCTTTCTTATAAACTGTATCCGAACTCATTATCTTTTAACACGCCGCAAAACTTATGCTCCTCCGAGGTTGTTCCCTATCGCGCCTTTTAAACACCATTTTCCCCGTCTTTTGCTGCGTCCCGTTCTCATCAGATAGGTGCTCGGCCCAAGCTTACACACTTATTTTATTTACCGAGCTAAGACGATTATTTACGATGTAAAGCGTGTAATAGCTTGCAGTATCTTGTTTTTCTATAAGAGATCCGGCTTCCACAACATGCATCATTTGAGGCAAAGATTCGACGATCGCAAACGCCTACATACCGTTTCTTTTTTCTTTTCGAATATATTCGCAACACGGCGCAGATTAGCATAGGAAAGTAATTTAAACAAATTGCCTAAACGATTTTTGTGAGAAACGCGACGCCATTTGTTTAGATAAAGTAGGTAGGCCTATATTTTTGTAAGATATAGGTTTGTTTGACCAACTTTTCTCTTGGTATGAGGCCCGTGTTAGTATGTTTACAGGAAATTTTTAGATCGCGAAAGTTTTGTCATCCAAGCGTCGTCACAAATTCCTCTGTTGAGATTACATAACTCGTAAACTTTGTCGAAATAATGCCGCAATAAATCTAGTAATGTGTACGGTATTCTCGTCAAACTTTTTTGTTTATTTTTCTTTCCTAAAACCGACTACCGTGAACGCTTTCATAATTCTTCGAAATTACTTTATATACTTTTGGCGATAACGCAGAAAAAGACCGTCACATTAAAGGCCTCGGTTAACTGTTGGCCGATAACGTTTTGTTGAAAAATACATAAAAATGTACATAAAGATAAGTCCTTGTGCGCTTTCCTAAAATTTCCCCAGTAAATTTCACTCGTATTCGCACAAAAACGGTTTTCGGATAATGTCCTCCCATTAGTGGTTCGGAAAAATGATTTTTTTGTAAGCATTTTGTGCTCTAAATTGCTTTTAAGTCATATTTTATTATAATTTGAGGCATAGTGAAAATATTCGGTCAATGAAACAGCGTAAATGGTAATGGAAATTACAATAACGTGTTGCCTCCCACACAGCGCTATGAAGATTGTTACCATTTTTAAATGGCCGTAAAATTATGTAGTAGCGACACAGCTGTTATTAATTAGGAAATTAATATTTACAGCGGAGCCTTTAACGTGCGCAGGGGCAAACAAACTTTGGTTACTACCGATAATGTTATCCGTAAACGGTTGAATGTGGCGCCTGACCAGACTAGCGCTGATCGTAAAACTCTCGCCTTTTTTAGTTATATTGTTTGACGGGTGGCCGACATAAAATAAAGACTATTTATAACCTGACAAAGAAAGTGTTTCGTATAAACATTGAATGTAATAAATATTAATATCGAGCGTCCAAACTTTCGTTTATAACCGCCGATCCTGCGCAGAATAAATACGACATTGAGAGTTCGGTTCCCTTGAAAACTAATTTACCCAAGGATGAGAGCGAAAGCGTACCGCTTTTGTTATTTTAACAACCATTTTGTAAGTTTTGTTGATGGCTTCATGATTATTTCCAAAAGAAAATAGGTACTATTAATAACAGAGTTAAGAGCAATTTTAAAAACTTCATGTGCCTAATGTTCCTCCAAGGTTATTAAATTATTTTATATTATTAATTTATTATTAAAATTATTTTTTAGTTTACTGAGATATTGCCCAAATGAAAATCATTTTGACACAATTAACAAGATATCTAAATTACTTACACAAGAGAGATCAAGTTCACATTTTTTGCATTTATTTTTAAAGTTTTTTTAGATTTTTTTCCTACTCACCAAATGAATGACATCACAGTATCGTAAAAATCTACGATTGAGCCAGAAGAGCACATCCTTCGATTCAATTCTAAACTCCCGCCATTAAAGTTAACAGTGGAGAAAAAAATCACTTTGAATTGAATTGTTTTGTATGGCCTTCGGTTCTTGGGGATTTCCTGTATGCAGATTGTTTTCACTTTCGACTTTGGTTTGTTTATTATCAACAGTATCATAAAAATAAAGGTTCGTTTTTATAAAGTTGTAGTAAACGTTGTAAAAATGAAAGTTGTTTCTGTTTCATTGTTTATAATATTGTCGCTTTGCTGAGAATGGGATCTTAGTAGTGCGTCATGTTTGTTTTGTAATATAAACTATATAAGATCAGACATCTGGTTTAAGCTTATTTTAGTCTTCGCCGCCGTGCAACGTCCATTTTAAGGACTAGGTAGGTAATTCGTTTCTGTAGGGTTAGTTCCTAGAGAAGAAACTATGTGTTAATCGTAAACCAAATTAAAATGGCATCTTAATCTTCTTTACCACTTCATGTGGTTTCCAAGAAAGGGTGCGATTTTTTTTTTCTGCGGTGTCAGAGTTCTTGACACCGTAGGGAAAAGTAAATTGCACCCCGGAAGAAAAATCAAACCCCTGAATAATAATATGTAACAGGAAAAAAATGTGTGTCAGCCCCGATGCACGGCTGGAGTTTACTCCATAATAGGATTATCTTTGAATATGCAATAGGCAAAAATGGTAAATAAAAGCATCACATAAAAAAAAAAAAACGGCTGGAATATCGAGATAGAAGTGTGAAATATGTAATGTCTTTTTTGCGGAACTTTAATCTATGTTATTTACGAATAAAACAAGTCAACGCTAGTATAAATTTCACTCCTCATAAAATTGCCATACCGGGGCCCTTATATGAAAATCGATTCCTATGGAGTAAACTCTTATAATCGTAAAAACAAGTAACATCGGAAAATTAATGTACCCCACTCTTATTCATTAAGTGAAGCATATTCTACTCTTCTCACATCACCTTTTACAGTAGAGACTAACCAATAAATACCTTGTTTATATCCAAAGCTAAACCTAGCCCCGATAAATCGTAGAACGTAAGCTACAAATATACGCCATTACTCGCACGACTGATCTGAACTGTTGAAATAAAAGGAAACTAATTAGACGTGGCATGTTGCTCCTGTAACTTGACAGTGGTGAGAGTAGTTGCAGATTTTGTACGATAAATGGTGTGCTATTTTGAAGACGAAGAAAGGTGCAATAATAAATTGAATTTAGGATTATTGCTTATTAGGACACGCTGAGGAAATTAACTAAATAATTAGCATTGTATTGGAAGTGCATTGTGCGGTCAAAAATGCATGTTTTCCAAAAGTATACTTAAACAGGCGTGGGCGATGCAGCAGGTTTTGAGGCCAATATTTTATTTTTTTAGGTTCTGTAGTAAACAAGGAACACTATAGTTTCGCCAGGTCCGTCTGTCTGTCTGTCTGTCCGCGGCTTAGCTCAGAGACGGTGAGTACTAGAAAGCTGTAATTTGGCATGGGTATACGTATTAATCACGCCGATAAAGAGGTAAAATAAAATCAAGAAAAATATTTTTTTTGGTGTGCCTCCCCTACACGTAAAGTGGGCAAGTATTTTTTTTCTCGTCTATCCCATAGGATATCGTTGGAATGGTCGTTCAAAAATATTATGAGTTTGATCAAAATATTTTTGGATTCAGGGATCCGTTCGCAAAATATTAAGTTTTAAAGTGAACATTTTTGTTAGAGTCAAGTGTCCTTTTTTTTTGAGGGTGAGAAATTATCAAGAAACTTCTCCCGCTCTGGGCGGAGCGGTAGGGCGTGTCAGACTCTTACTGACTAAAACCCACCCGTGTTCTTCAGTTGCCTGTCGTTGCCAGGGGCCACGGTATCCCTTTTGAACTTGCCTGCGGCCCCCCTGCCAACTAAATGGTTGGTTTTGGATATGTGAAAAAATTCACGGCAGTAGTATATAATAACGAAAAAAAAGGAAATCTATCACAGCTAAGTAGGCGTTACAAGTTAACGAGTAATAATAGACCAACTTAAATTTGCGGTTGCAATAACATGTTCTCCCATACGTAATGTATCGGAGACCATGTTTTTCAACTACAAAGTTAAGTTTGTTCTTGCGATAAATTCATCCCAACTACGGAGCCCTTCATTGTGCGTGCTCCGACACGCACTTTTTTTTTTAATATAGAGTGATAGATCCTCAACTATCAAATGAGCAATATTTGTATACTTATTTATGTATATATTTGTAATCACGTCTGGAAACGGCTCTAACGATTTAGATGAAAGTCACAATATAGGATTTACGATGCGATCGATCTAGCTAGGTCTCATATTTGGGAAAATTCGTTTTCTCCGTATTTTCATCCAAGCAGAGCGCGGTCGGTCAAAGTTAAGAACAAAATCTACCTTAGAATAATGACATGCAGTATGGAATTAGTATGAACTTTGCTACACTATTAAATGAGCATTCTATATTTTCACCAGAGCAGAGCTCGGTTGCCCAGGTGTAGTTTTTAAAACTATTGAACTTTTATATTGGTTTTAACCAAAATTACATTACGAATTTAGTGACTTATAATTAATTTCATGACATTAATTTAATTAACAATTTCACGTGTAAACTTCAAATTTCATGATACACACATTAATTTTATGAAATCAAAATACTTTCGTGCCGCGCGATTTTAGATACCTAAAAGTCATTTCGCGCAACTAATTTCACGGTCAAATGTGACGTGAAGCTAGTGTCACGAAAGTACATTCGTACGATAATTTTGTCTATTGCAAAATAAAACTTTCATAATTTCGTAATCAAAGCATCACGTCTTTGCATGTTTCAATGATCATAATATATAGTCCTCCGGACCGCATTAGCAGCCAATCTCGACGGAGACCAGCCTTCAACGCGGGAGATATTAGTGCACAAGTGTGCGCGCAGACACAGGTGCGCTCTCTCTTCCCTCACTCTCATAGTTCCATGAAACGGCAATCCTACACGACCGGAGAGAGATCAGGCGCAGGACTTAACGTACTTTTCGAGGCACGGGGGTATCGCACCGCTAACTTCCAAACTCCGGGTGTTACTGAGAAATTCCTAATGGAAAAACCGAATAACACTTTGCCCTGCCCGGGAACCGAAACCAGGACTCTACGCTCAGCAGTCGCGCTTGTAACCACGAGACCAACGAGGCAGCTATATGATCATAATAGGTTTCTCTTACATCTTAGAAGATGAACTACTTAAGTTATTAGAAGTACTTGAGGTCACTTATGCTGCAGTAGGTGTCAATTACTCGTGAACTACTTTTTATGGGTGCTTGAATATCGAATTAACAAGTTAACAGCTCATACACTTGTGACTGAGCTGCTCATCTGGAGAAGCCCTTCTAAATCAATCATCATTTGGTTTTTAGATTCGTCATCTCAAAAGAATGCTGACGTAGAGATGGCCAGAATGTATTGTTTATTTTTTAGAGAAGTTTACGAGCATATACTTAAATTGCAAAAGTAACATAATATTTCCCTTGCATTAAGATTCTTAAAATAAAATAATTTCTAGATAGACACATACGATAGATCTATTCATCTATTGACAGCTGTAAGTAGTTCAAAGTCAACGTTAATATTATGAGAACAGGTAAACAATACATTTAATGTTTCTTGTGGCTTGTTGTTCAATCTTATTCCTATTTACCGTTCGTTTTATAGCTACAAGAGCTAATTAAAGAACCATTTCCCTAACACCAACAGATCACGCGCCGTTCTTACGAACAGATCCTTTTTACGAGCAAAGGTTACATTTCAGGGCGTATGTAATGCCCCAATAAAATGTTTGTTACTATAGTAAATCACATTAGGGCCGAGTATGGTTGCTATATACACTAAATAGATGAGTACAGAAGGCCAGTTCTATGCAACGAGCGGAAACAGGTGCACGGACACATAGACGCGACGTACGGCGATCTCAAACGATCATAGGGAGCTCATGGTGGTATTATTTTAGTCTTTTTTTTTCTTCCTTTTTAAACTTATTGCATACGTTTTCAATAGTATTTACTCCCGGGAGAGGACACTGGCTCTTGTAACACAGGTTAACCACCTAGCACAAGTGTCAGGGACTTCACACAATTTGTAACCACTTCTTATGTTATAAAGATTATATATATGGTAAAATAGGTAACAACCGCAAGGGTCAATCGATTAGGTTAAGTTACGCTTGCCTCGGTTGGTCCATGGTGACCATCTTTATATGAAAGCACGTTAGCTATCATTCGTGGATCTTTGACAGTCGTTACGGGTCGTCAGAAGCTCGGAAGCCCGAAAGTCTGACAACCAGCCTTACCTTACCGAGAGGTATCTTGTTATCCAGTAACTGGGTTGTGCAGGTCAGATAGGCATTCGCTCCATGATAAATGGTGGTATTCAGCTGCATCCGATTAGACTGAAAGCCGACCCTAACATAATTGGGAGGCTAGGCAGATGTTGATGGTGTACGGTGATCTCAAACAAATGCCAGTCGCGATACCGAGTACGCTTGCACTTGCTGTACGTACGTGTCGATGTGAGTGTAGTTTTGCTTGTTAAATGAACCTAAGCTTCTGTACCTATCTATTCTGTGGTGTCTACACGTAATAAAGTCGGAAAACCAGGCCTAATTAATGCTGAAATACAACACGCTTGTTAAAAATGAGAGTCAATTTGGAACGAGGATCTCAAATCCCCTTAATTATCAGTTCGCGAAATAAACAGGTTTGGCAATGGGTTTTGAGGATTGGAAGCTCGCATGATGAAAGGTTTTTTCGAATTTGGAATGGTCTGTTTGAATGAGGTTTTTTGGAGTACCTACCTAAATAGATTTAATACTGTTGTTGGTCGTTTGATTTTGTTTTGACAATTTTATTAAGGGTGGATTTCACCAACGAAACTTCATTATCTAAACTGAATTCTACAGCTTGTCAATATTCCACAGCAATGATGACATTGACATCCGCCATAAATGCTATGGTTTTATTTTTTTGGAAGTATGATTAGGGTGTAATAGTTTTAGCTCCTGAGTTGCCATAAGTAAAAATGTGTTTTTTTAATTTATGAACGCATAGTTTAATATTGGGTTCCCATCTATAAAATTGGCGTTTTTTTTCTCATATATAGAGAACCTCGTCACTTCTATGATTTATCAAAAATATTCATCAATTGCTTAGTATTATATCGAATAATGACCATCATAGACAACTATCAACATAAAAAATACCTTAAAAATGACTCCTCATTTTGTTAGCAGAAATGACCACTATTTGTTTTAACTTAGCCAAAACTTATTTTTGTCGCTTAATCAAGTGGCATATTATGTTATCTTAGTTTTTAAACATTAGTGCATAAAAGTTTTAAAACATTAGTGTTCATGGTTGTTACATAAATTAAGAAAATGTTAGTATGAAAAATGCAACTTCTTTAAAATTCTCCATACAAAACGCTGATTTCATAGGTCCTAATACATACATACATAAACTCACTACTTCTTCTATGGGGGAAGGCAGAAAAGTACCATCGAAGAAGTTCATATCTAACCACCCGTAAGGACTATTCTTGCTTGCAGCGCTCGGCGAATATAGAACCGGGCCGGTAACAGATGTGGTCATCGTGTTCACGGGATTTTGTTTTGAAACTGGTTACATATGAACTTGTTCTTTAATGGTACATAACGCCACCTGCTATGATCTTTATCCTTTTTCCTCGTTTACGTTCATACAACTGAGGGGTAATTCCCGTACTTTTTAAGAAAGTTCACATTTTAATCTCATTCAGAATCTGTCAAAAATACAATCAATTTACCAATATTTTTGATAGATCGCGACTTGAATGTGAACGTTTTTTAAGTACGAGAATTGGACTTCGAGTAATGCAACCACGCTGCGGCGGTTGCATGGTTGAATATCATAAAAAAATTGAAAATAAGTGCGTTACTAATGGCATCAAAAATAGGACCAACCTGTCAAGAATAAAATTAATCTAACCCTCACAAAGTACCTAAACAAAATACGCAGTATTTACATTTAATGTACCCTTTACAAGGACATAATGCACGAAAGGGTAGATTAAACTAAAGAGTACCATAATTACACTAAATGTTCGCGCGTCTAACATTTCGGTCTCGGAGTCTCGAGCTTTGCTCACTGTGTGGTAGAGAAAACAATTCTCAATTTTCCCCGCCTTCCCCTTTAAGCAAATCCGCACGAATTCCTAATCCTTATACGGTTGGAGTCCCGGAGGATAAAACCGTTGATGCAAAGTTACTGGATACGATCTTCGAATAAACTTACTTTGCTATAAGATTTTCGAATGGAAATAAATAAGTTTTCTCTTTTTATTTTGTTATCGCTTGGTTATAGCTTGGATACTATATGTTATTAAGTTTTCAAGCAGTTAATAAAAGACTAATGGTTGAAAACTCTAACCCTAACGTTCAGGATATAATAGAGTTGCCAGTGACTACTTCTTCAGGTATAGTAAAACGGAAATGATGTTCTACATTTTTATTTTCAAAAGTGTTGTTCAGTAATTATGGCTTCTTCATTACTGTATACTAAGTTGTAACGCTCATCAAATTGTAACAGTAAAGCGGCAGAATACTCTAACATCAAATTGCTTATAATGGATATTTAATTGTTGTTCCGTCTTACAACGTTCGTGTTAATCTAAACATCTCAATCACTGCATACAATCCATCTAACAAGGCGTTACAAAAACTTACCTACTTATTACGCAAAATTATACACTCGCAACATAAACACGTGCGAAGCATTCGTTCCAAATATAAAAAGTTTTCACGCTATGTGCGCTCAAGTTCGTTAACCCCAGCAGTTAGCTGCTAGGCATTTCTAGAACACCTGTATATCTCTGGATCACAGCACCATTCCCTCTGTTTTACTGTCAGTCGGGACTACGTTTAGGAGCCACTACGTTGAAACTAGCAGACCTCCTGTTAATTACCATGCCTTACTGGAGAAATAAAAAAGGTAAAGCCGTCGCTAGCTCTTTTTGTGGGACTCTTAAAACAAAACTTCGGTAATTTTATTTTTTATTGGATGCTACACTCAATGAATTAAGGAGCCATCTCTTTGAATGTTTTAGTAGAATTCTTCGCTTTGTCTAGCCGTTATTTATGATGATAGGTGAGTGTTTACTAGAAACTGCTTTACGAGCTACTCGCAGTTGAAGTTTAACACCGCATCTCATGACAGCTAACCAAATAAAAAATAAAAAATATTTATAAGAAAAACAAAGGAGCATCCATCACATCTCATACTTTGATAAAAAAAATCATTATTTGTCTCAAATGTTATGGTTGGTACTTAGCTCAAGAGAAAAAGGCCTGAATTTATCTCGAGGGCAATAATACTCCTTAGTTTTATTACTGCTAATATGTAATAGAATCACGTATAAATAAAAAGAGTCGTAAAATATTCCATAGTCGATAGCTAGCGCTAGTATCCATTGAGGCGTGATCGGGCGACTCGTAAATGGCTGGTCCTGATCGCCCCAATTCAGTTATAGAATTACTTGGTAGTTCTATTTGAAGACACACATTGGTATAATCGATATTAGCTTGAATTACATCTATGTCATCTTTTTAGTTTTTGTCCTTGCTGCTAAATATTTTCTAGACCGTATACCTTTGTCACAGGGATACAAACGAATGCTAAAGTCATAGCGTTCCTTTATTACCAGATTAAGCAAAAAGTGTTGAGGTATTGTGTTGAGATATGCGTGTCCGCGATAGTACCTCTTCAACTATAATATCGTTGCGCCTAGGTCCGGGGTTAAAAGCGGACAGTTTCCCTAAAATTTCGCAAATCACTGTCTTTAACTATAACATTTTCTGCGGAAGCTTGAAGTAGTTTATGTACGTCGATAACCTTGTCTTTTTCCTCAATAGACGAAACATTAGATATCTCTGCCTACGTGTACAGAGGACCTAATATAAATTGGGGTATATACCTAAGTACCGATAATAGCTTTGCTAGAATTCATGTATAAATTCGAACATCCCACTTCGCGCTATCGAATATCGTTCGGTACACTTTAGTACAAATAGCTCGGGAATTGAATTTTCATTAATTTCAGGAGAAAATAGCATTAAAATGATAACGTATTGAAAGCAGGTTAGTGATTTTAGGATAATCCCTTCAGAATATAAAGCTTCTTAGTTCAGTGGGTCATGTGTAGATAATATGGAGCAAATGCAGTATATTTCGTAGAGGAAATCTTATAGAGAATATTAAGGTGCTCTTCTAGGATTAAAACTTCTGCTTTCATGTCATGCATATGATCGATCAATGTCGATGAGAAGATAAGAAGCTAAAATAAAGCACAAATGTTATTTATGTATGTATAGAATGATTTTATTAATGTAATTTATATTAATTTATATATTTCAAATGTATAAATTAATATAAATTTAATTAAATATATTTAGAAAGAGATTATACTTAGTAGTAATAATAATGAATGTTGTGATATTGATATTTAGTAGGTATGCAATATAATGTTAACTTCCAAATATGTATTTAACCTAGATTTAAGTTAAATGTAATAATACTTGCTGCGCCCTAACAGGGTCATAGCCTAGCCTGTAACTGAGTGTACATAATGCAATAATAAATTAATAAAATAATTAAATACAATTTTTTTGAAAATAGTGCATTTCCTCAATGACGACACTCTAGACAATATCTTTTTTTATCAAATGTGAATATACTTCCCCGAGAACTAAATACTCTAAACACAATTTGTTCGTAACAGATGAGCTGTCATCTAAATCAAGCATAATAGCAGCCTCTAATTTATTCATTGATTTATTTAAAATGTTCCTAAATAATTATTCTTGAGCATCGACACTATTATTTTAACTATTGTTTAAGTTGCTCGTTGAAATATGGCAGCGGCACCGCGTTGATTTATATGTATCTGTAGGCGTCATAAACAAATGTATGAGAATATTCATCGAGCACATGATAATTAAATTTGACCTCGGGCGATAGAAGATACAACTTTTGCTGTGTATTTATGACCACGAAGAACTTTACTTGACACATTGGGTAGACCAGGTGCTAACATGTTTCCAGCTTTACCAGTAAATATTTTTAACGCTGCATAATGAGGTTGGAAATTATTCAGTAATAATTTGGTTGGGAACACCTAAGAGAAAGTTTGGTACTTTATGTAAAATACTAGTTTTTGCCCGCGGCTTAGTTTGGAAGTGTTGACTGGCTTCATAATGGCGTTCTGACAAATTGGTATTAGGTGTTCTCCCGTTGCAGACCTGCCTACGCGCATCGTTAAAGAGCGATAAATAAATGTATATTAAATAGATTTATGTTAAAGAAATTCAAATAAGTATATCTTAGAGTAACTTCACCATTTCTAAGAAAGGACTACTAGCAAAACAAAACACATACGCGTATTTCACCGATATCAAGAAAAGGATTCTCGTTTTCATTTTATCGCCGTTGACAATCTCAGGTATTAGAGGAACTTGTTTCTCTTTTGTGTCTACCAAACAGTATCTTATTTCTGTGTCGGCTTATTTGACCTTACCGATATCACCGAATGTTGTAAGCCACATACCTACAGTATTTGAATATGCTTCGCCTAGAAATGATTTGAGAGTAATTCTGGTTGTGACGCCTGAATATGTCAACGTGTCTTTTGTTGCGGAAAATTGACCTACTTCTTTCTCAGTGAGTTTCGTTAAATATCTAATGTATTATTTATGAAGAGGATGAGTTCCTCCGATTAACTTACTGCGATCATCATTCCGTCTGACAAGTTTGGTGATAATGGCAATGTCATCATTTTGTATTCGAACAGAAAATGCTCAGGCGCATATTCGGTGCAGTGCTGGAAAACGAGCAATGGCTAATGCGGTACAACCATGTGCTTTACGACATGTATGACGAGCTTAATGTAATAAAACCATCAAAATAGGACATCTTCGATGGGCACGACATGTCGCAAGAATGGACGAGACCAGAGCACCCAAATGTTTACTGGATAGTAAACCAGATGGCCGGAGAAGTCGAGGGTGGCCCAAGCTCAGATGGTTGGATGGCGTAGACCAAGGTTTAAGAACTGTCGGAGTGAGAAACTAGAGAGAAAAAGCCGGAAATAGGTCACGTCGGAAACATACGAGTATACTTGGCCAGGCTAAGGCCCGCCCGCTGCTGCAAATCCTCAGATGATGATAATTTTGTAGGGACAAAAGATCGATATTAAGTGAATGGAACTACCTACAGGAGCCCTAGTTCACACCCAATGTAGAGATAATTTAATTTGGTAATGTATCGGACCCTCTCGTTAAATGGAATCGACCTCCAAACTAATCTGTTCGTCCTGAATTGCAGTAACCCTAGTTCAAATAGGTACAAGTCGTACTTTGCACTGCGATTGAGAGTTAAATAAAATAGGATAACTAGGCCTAAGCCTACTAATTTACAAACTTTGCAATATGGTCTCTTCATTGATTTTTTGAGAGATTTCAAATGGCAAATCTGTCAAAAACTCTATCATTGCAAAATTTGTAAATTTGTATACTTGGCCCACTGTTAAACTGTAAAAAAAAACAAATTACAGTCATGATAAGTTTTATCTTTTATGACATAAAACTTGAACCGATTGAATACGAAATTGAATTTTATAGAAATTAATGTTATTTTTAACTTAATGAATACTTAAGTAATTGAATAAGGAGGTTTTTTTTAATTACATAAAGCAAAGGTAAGGTTTCGTTAACGTGCAAATAATATTTATAAAAGAGTCAATTTAGAATCAAATCGCTCCATATTCAGAAAGTTCTAGATTTTACCAAATGTCGACTCTTGAAAAGTTTACCTAGTGCTACAGATATCTGGATATTTTTTTTAATCCGAAGGCTTTACAGAGCTTTTTGCCTCACAATCTCTTTATTTGCAGAAACAGATTGGAACGTGAGTGTAAAATTGATTGGTAGCAATCAAACTTGTGCCTAAAATGGAGGTACCTTAAATGCTAAACGTGTCTAGACTAATCTTCTTGAGCGTTTATATTGAAGTTTTGTAATCAACGTTACACTTGTAATCTGAACAGGTTTTGAAGAAGACTATAAAGACTTTACCTATCAGTCAATTGATTTTTCCATCACTAGCACACGTAACATAACACTTCTATGTTTACTCTATGAAGAATGGTAATGGTACAGTAACCTACACGTCAGTGGCAACAAAACCAGTATAAGGTAGCCTCACATTCTATTGAAACTACGAACAACACTACGCCAGATGAAGGTCAATGTTTTTTCACCGACGTGCGGTCGACTGTACGTATCTTTTTCTATACGAGAGCAATCTATCCACAATCTGTCATTTTGTATTTTATTTCTTTCAGATGTGTTTAAATCATAAGAAATTATTATTATAAATAAACGCATAATTATGTCATATTATGTGAAAGCAAAGTAAAGGGAGCAAGTTTGAAGCCTTCTACTGCGAAGCAGTTATGTTCGCGAAGGAGGAGGCGGAGCGCGCGAGGGAGATGCAAGCTGCACGCCCTCGCGGCCCTAGTCGCCGCAGGAGACGCCCCGGGCGTCGGGAGTCGAGAGCCGACATCCGGCCACCGTAGGCGCGGGCTTGCGGACGGTGAGCAATGGGCAGCTCGCCGTCCGATAAGGACCAGGCCCGTGTCGACAGCGCGTTGTGTTCCACGCGCGCATCAAAGAGATGTCAGCACCAACCGACGGGGTCGAAAGACCAATGTCTGCTGGGGTTGCGGGTTTGTCCGAAAGGGATATCGCGGCCCCGGCACACAGGCAACGGAAGGAACACGGGTGGGTTTTAGTTAGCAGGAGAAGTCATTTGATGATATCCCATCCTCAAAAAAAAAAAAGCCTTATTTTAATCAACATCAAAGAGATAAGAGAAATAAAGAGCTGAAGACAAAAGAAGATAGACCAAGAAGTAAGTAGAACTATCACAGAGACGACTGAAAGGGAAGACTGAAATAGGTGGAAGATTTTTGGAGGAGTGATTTGAATTCGATAAGAAAAAGATAATAATTATACCGAAAATAATCCACCACTTAAATTATGTACGGAATAAAGATATATGTAGCACTGGTAGGGAAGGTAACAATGATTTCTTGTTCATACACACATTTGCTCGCCTGTATTTTTCTGATTATTCATGACAAATTATCGAAAATAAACTTAAAAAAGTATTATTTAGGTCTATCTTTATGTTTTTTTCTTCAGATTTGGCAGATTTGCAGACCCCCCCCCCCTGACCCCCCCTGAGACCCCATGGGTTTATCATCTTTATGTTTTTTATTTTTTTCTTATTATTTTTTTATTTCTCTTCAATATACCGCTATGATTTTATAGACTTACACTTGTGTTTAAAAAAATAAAACCTGTTTTTTTAGGTTTTTTTTTACATAGTCGACAAATTTATTAGTTAATCCGATAAAATAAGTCATAAGCTTTTAGAAATAATAAACAGAATCCAAATCGAGCCAATTACATCGGAGATATGGCAAACGCTAATCAAAAAAAAATTAAATTAAATAACATGAAAAATATTAAAGGTATTAATTATCGAAAATTAACTTTAATAGGGGGGCCCCCCTATTAAAGTTAATTTTCGATAATTTTTCATGTCTATTCAGAAAAATACGGGCGGGCACATGCCCAATTGCCCAATGGGTGACATTGTAATATAATGCACAACAAAAACAAAATACAAGTATGCTTTTGATAGCATACGACGTCAACGTTACCCAGAACTGCAGATTTTTTGATAGCATACGACGTCAACGTTACCCAGAACTGCAGATTTTTGATAGCATACGACGTCAACGTTACCCAGAACTGCAGATTTGTTACGTTTAATATATATTCAGTTACTCTATGTAATTTTTAACAAAGGTAGTTATAGCAACAATTGTGGTTAAAGGAAAACATAAAGTTATATTACAGTTCTTTAATAAACGAAATGAGCAATAATTTAATATCTTTTAATAACAGTTAGTAGGTGCTTGTTAAATGCGTAGGATTATTAAGCGCAAAGGTTAGTCAGAAACCTCTATTTTTAGCCGAGTGAGTACAATTTAAGTCGACTCATAGATCTCTTAAAGCCAATTGCAGCTATAACGGCTTTTACAGGGTTGAAATATTGCAATGGTGCATTACGAAGAAAAAGTAAAAATCATTCGACTGGCAATTCTGTTGGAGAGCTGAATTTTTTAGAGCTTTGAGGGTTTTTATCAGGCATCGCCAGCGGCTTTGTGTATGGCGACAGTTAAACCTTTTCTGATTTTTTTATAGCTTATCATCATATTTATTTCCACCTGTTTTATTTAAGTCAAAAATATAGTTGTAAAAACTCGAAGTTTCTTTTGTTTAGCATATTTAGCCTTTATTGTTCCCACTGCTGGGACACACGCCTCCTCTCTTCAAGAGGGAGTGGGCCGTAATCTACCATGCGAGCCCAGTGCGGGTTGGTAGATGTCACATGTCACGTGTCTCATGGCTCCTACACACTATGCCGGCGTGGCCCCGACTTTTTACACGCGGCACGTACCCCCGGCTTTTGCGCCTTCATTTCCTTTGCGATCCTTTGTATGGCTGTGTGCGGCAAGGCCGGGAGCGCCGCGGCTTGCCCGGTGGCAGGGCCGGCGGCAGTGCCGGCGGCAGTGCCGGCGGCATAGTATATGAGCCATTAGAATGTTTGGTTCTAGGACATGCCGGTTCCCTCACGACGTTTTACTTCACCGTTTTGACAGCAGTGGTGATGAAATAATTTACACAATGTAAAGCGCCCCACGGGGCGGGTCGTGGGTTCTAACCCACGAACTACAACTCGCTCTCAACTGGGCCACCATTGCACTTAAATAATTGCAATGGTGAGACATTGATTGTAGTTACTACAATCAATGTCTCTTGCATTATTATGTTTGAACTTTGAACCATTTTTCCATGTAACTTAACAAATGATGTTCAAAACCTCGCGTAAATTATAATTGAACGTTTATTTATTATTATTAGATCGTTATATGAATACAAATTTAGAATATCTCAAATTAGTTGGACCACACCCGACGTTTTACGCGACAAGTTTGTCACATAAATTATAATGAAATGTTTTGACTTTACACTGATGATATTCCAGCGGTTATTGGTGTTAAATGACACATAAATACGTTTGCGGAGTCCATATACGAGGAAAGTCCAAAGAGTTTTAATATTTCATTGATGTGTTCCCGGATACAAAGCTATTAGTAGCTAGCAGTATATCTTACAAATTAGTAGTCTATGACAAACTAAAATTAATGAATGTTTCAGCCATTTTTTAGGTTGTCTCTTTAGTCTAATGATGAAGCAGATGTCAGCGATGACTGAATGTGTGACGCGAGGTTTTTGTTTTTACTCGTTTTGGGAATGTTTGGGTCATTGTGCTTTTGATGACCATATAGACTGATTTATATTTTGATCTAAACCATTTAAGTTTAAGAAAAAACTTATTTCAATTTTGTATCGTTGTGTTTTCTACGAATAGTGAATTTAAAGAGAAATGGAAAACATTACCTACCCAAATGATAGACGATTTGAAGAAAAATATATAAAGAAACGTTTTTCTCATGAAATCATGTCTGAAAGATATCAATAAAGCTACGTTTTGCATTCAAAAATGAATCTACAACTCACGCTCAGATATTTTAAAATAATACGCACTGATATTTTACAGTAACTAGAATTCAAAACCGTGCACAAAAAATCCAGCTCTGTTACAATTGTTTTGGAAAAAAATTGGTACTGCGGCGCTGTATTTTCAAATCAAATAGCAATATAACAAAACTTTTGTGATCAAAACAAGTCGGCGATGCAAATAACTGGCGCAGAAACGCTATGGAACCCATTAAACTGTATCCGTACCGATACACTTGGGGCTGCGAACTTTGATTAAATTTTCATAACACGAAGCTTGAGCAATGCGGACTCATTGTAAATTATAGCGTCATCCTCAATATTTAATGAACGAGACCCGTGTTAACATGTGTTACTGTTACGTACCGATAGCGCTTTACCGATGTACATTTGTTATGCAACTGAATAATTTATGTTAAGTCTAATGAGTGTTGTGATTTCGGAGAAATTCCTTTCCTTTGTGAGATTATGAATTTTGAAGCGAATGAAGTAGGTACCATTTTATGACGAAAATAGTCCAACTGTTACTTCAGTTTCAACGTGAACATCACTAGTCCCGTCAATAGTAATGCGGCTACAAACATGAAACATGCGGATCGAAAAGTTACGACGGGAAAAGACGTTAAGCTCATACATAAACCTAACTGAAATGTTATGATTAGTCCAGCGCGGCTAAAGAACGACTTTTGCGCGACTTAACAAAATGTCTCGCGTTCCCCCAGGACCAAGACCGGCTATAACTCATCCAACTATCGCCGTCAAGCCGCCGAGAAAGCTATATATCAAGTTTGATAGTCAATTATTGGCACTCGGTTCTGGTAACCGCCGTCTCTGGGTTATCTAAACCATATACCCCCGCTTGGGCCTTCAGTAATATGCTATTCATGATCTGACTACTGCGCAAATAAAGGTCGGAACATACACTTGGGGCGTTTTGATTCATAGTCTAATTTGATAATACCCGTGTGGTGTAAATTTAATACGGCTCCAGTTCAGTTGGTATTCGACTCAATTAATATTTGAAGGGTTTCGAATTGTAATTTTGTTTATATAATTTGTGTAAAATGTTTGACTAATATTTCGCTTTGTGTTAGAAGGGTTGTAATTTATATTGACACTCCAATTCAGAAGAGATATAGGTAGGTACGCTAGAGAGTTGAAGAAGATAATGAACCATTTGTTTTGGAATAATCGACATTTCACAGTTACTGAGCAATTAAACAATATTTACTACATTAAACTGACGAATTTTAACGATCGGTGCTAAATTCTGTAGGATATTTTGCGAACACTTTTATTATAATGGCGTTGATAAAGCGCTCACGGGATTTACTATCGGAAGGATGGTGAAGTGCCATCCAAATTTAATGTTGGGAAACTCGAAATGAACTCACTATAATGGCGGTCTCTCTGTGGAGCTACGAGTATTTACTGTGCTCCGAAATTTCTCATGCTGGCCGACACTCTATTAAAATTCTTCAACAACTTCCAGATTGAATTAACGACCCTAAAAAGTGCACGAGTCACGGAATTCTCAGTGAAATGAACAGTACCAGAGATCTATTGTATTACTGAACGCGCCCTAAACATTCTTTGAAACGATACAAATTTAGAACACGACACCCGACCGTTTACAATCCGAGGCGAAGTTTTAACATTTTGACAACAAATTCGACTCGAGAGTATGTTGTAAGCTCGTTGTAAATGCACAAATAGATGTTCCAAAATAGATTTGTTAACGAATAAATACGAATGCTTCCAAATACCAAATATTTTTCGAGGGCAACAGTGCATGTGATTAAGGGATGGCATATTATCTGATGCTTTTTGTCCTCGATTGTCCTCGTTCTGCGGTCTGTGGTTGACGTTACATCAACAACCAATAATAGATCTTATTACCTTCTCATTAAGGTTTATGTTTGTGATGGAATGCCGTCTGCTATAAATGTATTGAGTTACGCAAACCCACCGTTGGACGAAAGCTGATCTTTGCCGGTGACATCTCTAGTGCGTAAAGGATTATCGAATGACAACGTAATTTTTTTCCCTACTTGTGTATTTAGACGATATTCAAAGAGATCCGTTGCTTTTACTAGGATGCTATTAAATTGCGCATGCTTCTTTTGTCATACCACATGGCATTTTCCAGCAGATGGCTCCTTTGTTAGGCCTACATGTTTAAGTAAGCTAATATCTTTACGTATTAAGAAATTCAAAGTTATTTCAAATGACATTGGGCGTACTTCAAAGGAATGTGCTCGTATTAGGTTTGTTGATGGGATCTTCTTTGTGATTAATGTTTGATTCCAGTTTTTTTCCTTTGATATATTCGAAGCTGATTATGTGGATTTGCTGTTTATTCTCATATTGAATCAAATTTATTTTTTGTTTATGATGTAGGAATGAAAATGAGAGAAACACAGAAAAAGAGTTAGTACCTGGTAATAAAGATGATGTAACACCGCTAATTTATTACTACCTACAGAATTCACTTTAGAAGACGATGGCTATGATGTTATGAGACTTTGACAAGTTTTTCTTGAAATTCGCCAAAAGATGACGAAAACGAATTTAGTTTAAAAGAAAATTTAAAACTAATGAATTTTTCGACCCAATAGTTTTTATCAATTGTTAATAGGCTCTCTAACTTTGATGGCATTTAAAAAAAAGAATCCAGCACTACTACACATTCATCGTCCATTGATGATAATTTTACATTCATTCCTAATGTTCTATTTTGATAGTATTCATAGACTTGTTTTATTTCATGGTCGTGTTCCATAAACCAGTTGAAATCTTTTCATAGAATTGTTTAAAAATTGGTGAGGATGACTGATTTACCATTGGTTATTTATTAGTATGAGATAAGTACTTCAATCTCAAATAAGTATTGTATGAAGGGCAAGAATGTTTTAAACATGATGACTGTTTGAAATATTATTGCTTTCAGAAATCTGTGTCAATGTCATAGTTAACAGAAATACACTAACTTTATTAACCCACCATCTATTTTGATCCATTCGAAATTTATCTAAAACTCGTTAGTTAAATCAGCATTGGAGCCATTGTGTCTCAAAGTGAACTGAACTCACGACAGTTTGAAATATCCGGTATTCAATTAAAACAATTGCTGGAGTCCAGAACTCTCTACCCTACATAACGACATTTAAAATTACATTTTCAACACAAAATCTAACACGAATTTATACAACGAACTGTTTACTCCCATTTGCGTGATAGCAGAACCATCCCTTAATACATATAATGTTCGGTCGTATTTATGTCTAATAGTACCACAAACAGATTAAACCTTCGTCCCTCTTAACTTTAGTAAATACTGGTGGTTCCGTAATTTCCATTTCAACATACAAATGTATGGGACTTGAATTTTCAGCGCAGATAGTACTGAGTATCCCCTTTAACGATAAAGTAAGTTAATTACAAAACTAATTCCATTACGGTGGCTGGGTCCGGTGCTAGTCCCGAAATATTGGATTTAATTATAATTATACACACGTCTATTGTTTAGTTTAAAGTTTCGGACGTGCATTGACACCCTTGTCCGGTGGACAGGACTCTCCCTAAAATATTATTAGTGAGAGAATCTGATAACGTCATTTAATTAGCATACCTTCATAAATTTTGTTCTAAATATTTCCGTGTGAGGGTTGTTGTTTTGTTCTGTAAGCAAGTAAGCAATGACGGCTTAAAGACTACATTCGTTTTAGGCAATTTTATGTATACCTACAGACCATAAAGAAGAGTGGTTTTAAGTCCAACCCAAAACGATGCACGACAATCTTATGTATCGATAATAAATGACCGGAAAGACTGGAATTCAAGACAAAATATTTAAATCGTCGACCCAATCTTATAATGCTAAACAAGATCTAAATGTGTTTTCAAACCCATTAAAATGAACACTAAATTTTAAATCACCTCCTTATACGATTTGAACTGAAGGAGAATCAAACAAATATCAACAATTGTGACCCTCCACAAAAGGTTAGTCCACATAAACTTGTCATAAAGACTTCTACGTATCATAAATTTGCTCGGCACATTGGCCACAGTAGCAAACAAGTTTTCCCATTACTTCTACAGTGAGTAGCAACACCAGATTTCGTTGACGCAAGGAGACAGATATTGCTTCGGAAAAGGGTGTTTTACTTGTACCTACAACTAATAAAATATCCCTAAATAAGTGACAAATAGCGGAAGAAATAAGTTTCGGATCCGTAACTTACATATGTTTTAGTCATAATAAAGGCAGGAAATGGAAAATAGCGAGGAAAAACATTTGCCTAGTTTTGGCCTTTTATATCCACCAACATGGAAATAAAAAAATATGTCTATTTACAATACAACAAAGTAAATAAAAGAGAAACAGATGTCGAGAGATTGGGACATACGTAATACTATCCTTATAAATCCAGAACGTCTGGCATGCCCTAAACTGACCCATCTACGGCCTTTGATAAGGGTGCGAACGACAAAAATAACTGATGTTGATTTCGTTTTGATTCGTCCGCAAACAGATAATAGGAGTTTCATGAGTTGACGACTAGATGCCGTTAGTAGTAGCAGGGGAAATATAAGTTGGCGTCGTGGGGTGGAAAATATGAGAATTTATCGCTGCGTGTATGTTCATAATGGGTAGAGAATAGTCTGACGAGTCAAAGGGCGATTTGCTACTTATAGTGTTTGATGATGATAACGACGGGTAATGTATGGAGATTGTGTAGATAATGGAGACGTGGTTGTGATATGCCTCTACAAGTTAACATTGAGCATCTTTGTATGAATTTCCGAAAAGTTCCTAAGTGTTTTATGATGGAAAGTGTGAAAGAGCTTTCTGAAGCTTCTTAGAGAATTTGAATATATTCAAAGAAATGTGTTTTATAGAGAGAGATATTCATAATTTGTAGGTGTTAATCATTTTACGATTGATAGATTATATTGTCTATAACTGCGGAGCGTCAACTTACTTAGCATATTAAATTTGTGTGATATTCAATAATTGACATTTTGATATTCATAAAGTAGTGCTAATAAGATAGATAAATAGATAGAATATTCTTTATTATGTACAACATAAAAAATAGAGTCATACATTTAGATATTTTACATGCGGTGTCACAATGGGATTTTTTTACAGATATTTTTTTTTTGCCAACCTTCAGTGTTGATATTTCGATCACAGTTTCTTCCTTTAGAATACTGAACTGCTTTGAAATTGTGTACAGTTAATGCTGGGTCAGTTAAATCAGATAAACGGTTTTCTATTATCCCCTCAAGCGAACAATTTGTCACTGTTAATGCATTATTGCTATACTTCGGCTCAATAGCAGGTTGTTATCGCTAGATGCCTACTTAATATGTGGTTAGAGATTATCGTATTATAATACGTCATCATTTCATTATATCATAGCTTGGTTATAGTACCTACGTTGGTGATTCAGCTATATGATAATATTAAGTATGAATCTACAAGATAATGTATATGTCTGTCTAACAATAAATAACAAATCTTTATTACATTCGAGTAAGTGCTCCTGTCTGAGTTGTTTGTAATGAACAAATCCAGAGTGCAAATTGTAATGTAAGTGTTATGCACATTTCACGATGCGTTATTGTTTCTCAAATAAACATCACGTCATTTTAGTCTGCGGTTACTTACTAACGCAATAAATATAGCAAAATTAATGTATGTCATTAGTCACTTAGTTTTTTTATTACCGACAAACATTGTTTCATTCTTTCTACATTACTTATTAGGTCCGATAAATTTGACATCCCCAACTTTCTTATTCCCTTTTTTGCTCAACTTGAGAGTCAAATTGAATTAGTTAAGGTAGAAAGTTCTAAAATAATTCCTATCTACTTTTAAGACAACTTCTTTCGTCGTTTTTCTTTAAGTGGCCTTTTTGCCTTGCAAACAAGACATTTCTTTATTGAATAACTTCGAGGGGCTAAAAGGTGCAATTTATGTAATGCCTTATTTTTTTTCCAGATGAGATAAGATCATACTGATTCTTCCTATTCATCAGTATCGCAATCATCTTTAACTTTTTCTTTGTTATGTTTTATTCTTCTTATATTTTCAAAAGTGTTAAGTATTTTGTGCGAAAATATTTTGACTGTAACTTAAATTTCTTTCGAATCCTTTAAAACTTCATCAGGAAACCATACTTACATACAAGCATATTCTGCTACATTTCATATCAGTTCTGCCTTGGTGTGTAAATTATATTTGTGTAATGTAAGTTATATTATTGAGAACTAAAACTTAAATTTAGTGAATCAGTCTGTGTTAATTTTACTAGATGAGTAAGTACTCGAACCTATTCATGAATTTACTGAACTTCAGCGGTGAAGTATATAGGTATGCGGAGCGTAGAACTTGGGGTACCATTTACCCGCACTGAACTGTGCTGGAGTGACTTTCAATTTTCAATATGTTTGCATATTGCTTGAGTTAGTGTTCGAACCTACTTCCATTTTAACATGCCGATGAGTACTTTAGACTTGGCAAGCGTCTGAAACTGTGTTAGAACTTCATCGGTACTTTTAAGATTCTTGATAATTAGTTTTGCGTATAGTCTGGTATGAGTCATTATACTGAACCAATAAAAACCAAAATGAAATGTTTTGAACACATAAGGTAACACAATAAATGAAACAAAAGGAAATAAAATTTTAAAAATGTGTATTTCTTGTTTTCGTTTTTTTATATCATAATTATTTTGCGTATTTACAGTTTTATATACAAAATCGTAATATTTACAGACTCTTTATTGACAATGGTTGTTCTAAAAAAAACTATAATAATAAATGCATCTGTACATAGCTATAAGTTTTAAACTTTGGCATTATATAATATCTAAGCGATCCGAATATTATTTATAGTCACTGAAATATTTTTAACAAATAGGTATCAATATTTACATCGGATTTTCCGTAATCTATAAATTACTATCGCAGAAATCAGGAAATTATTCCGTAACAACTTAAAATAAAACTAGCGGCCTACTCTATACAAATAAATGCAAGTCGTGTCTGGCTTCGTAATTCTTATGCTATACAATAAATATAATGTGGAACAACCTAAGATTAATTATCACCATTTTATTGGACTAATACGCTTAAGCGTTGCAAGTAAAGTCAGTGTCTGTTTACCTGCGTTGGAGCATACGCTACGCCCAGAGCTGCGCTTGCGGCGGCATGCGGTGGGGGTGCACGTCGCGCGTGTGCACGCTGGTCGGCAGGGCCAGCCCGTCGCCGAGCAGGGGGGGGAGCTTCCCCGGCGGCGGCGGAGGGGGCGGCGCCGGCGCCCGCCCGGCCCCCACCGGAGACACCGAAGCGTAAATATTCACTGTCGACCGGTGATACTGACACTTCCGCAAGTCCGGCATCGCGAACCTCAGTTTTTGCCAAAATTGTCGATCACCCCACTCTATACAGGTGTTCGCTTTCAAACACAACCTTAGCTCTGGATCGATGTCCCTATTCGGTAGCTCGCCTAGCAATATTATTATCAGTCTTCTTCGTCTCTCTTTCAGTACTTCGTGGAGTGCCGTCTTAAATTCGAAACGACACCATTCGTTGTTGATGAAATTTTTTGACAGGACTATTATTGTCCTTTTAGATGACTCTACGGCCTCTATTATTGTATCCGCCACGTATGCCGAAGCGTTAAAGTCTCGGTAATGTAGACAGAGCCGGAAACTTGGGTCGGTGGATTCTAGGCCGGGCGCTAACATTTGAGCGACGAATGCCTCGTCTTTCACGCTATAACTTATGTAGGCGTCAAAGAGGCGATCTTTATCGGCTTCATCGTCGAAAGCTGTACTTTTGTAGCACATTCTGAATCCACAGTGGTAGTAAATCCAGACTCGAAGCTCGCGCCGCCAATAAAATACGCCACAGATTAATGCCGAGCTAGTAATGAACACGCACAGAGATATTAGCAGCAGAGGTAGATAATCATTAATTACTTGGTTCTCGATTATGGATGAGCTTCCTCCCACATGACTTGTGCATATTGTTGAATTAAAATCGGCCATCAGCGGACCCACAGCATTTGTTACGTTATCGAATACACACGTGATCTTAAGAGCATCTTCCACTTTTCCTAGGTTATTTTTGAACCAAGTGCGAAATTTATGCATGTACTGACAATCGCACGACCAAAGGTTCCGCGAGAGACTTATCTCTACCAAATATGGATTCATCGTGAACTGCCACACCGCGAAGCCGTAAATGTTATTTCCTTCCAAGCGCAACACTTCTAAGTGCCTCAACTCCATGAAGGTTCGATTATCAATATAGTGTATTTTATTGTCTTGTAGATGCAGCTCGCGCAAATTCTCCAGAGGCGACAATTCAAAACCTAGCAACTCTTTTATATTGTTTTTTTCTAAATGCAATGTTGTTAAGCGTTTTAGTCCACTAAACGTATTATTATACAGGGCGTCAATGTTAGAATTATTTGCGTACAATATTTTTAAGTTCTTTCGTCCAATAAAAGCATGACTCGTTAAACCACCAAAGTTATTACCGTCTAAATATAGTTCAGTAGCGTCCATAGGTATACTACTGGGTATTTCCGAATACCCAGCAGCAGAACAGTCCACAATATTCGCTGACCACGGTTGGTCATGATAACACGTACAGTTCGATGGACACGTCATTTCACAATCACAGGCGTCAAAATCACAACAATGACACAGCGTAAAACAGTGTGTTTTATATGTACACAAAAACTGAGATGATTCGGCTTCAATAAGCGGAATATAAGTCCTTTCACGATTGTATAATAATTTACAATATATGCTCTCCAAGTCCATAACACGTGGATGTTGTCTAAGATGGTCCAGTTTGTTTATGCGTTGTAGCCACTCCATAGTACAGTCGCACTGAAACGGGTTTCCACCGATATAAAATTCGGGTAGCGGCCGTCCCGGATCGACCGGAGTTAGTCGAAGCGCATTGAGATCCATACTAGTTATCTGATTTGCATACAAATCGACTCTCGTTAAATTGGTTTTTCCAACAAAAGTTTGAGCTTCAACTTGTGTAATTTGATTATCATTCAGGAACAGCAACTCTACACTGCTGGGAATTGAGAAAGCCGAGATTTTTGTCATTTTGTTGAAACTTGCGTCTAGTGTTTGCAAGCGCAATTCTTTATCCAAGCGGTAGTTGTTTCCCAGTTCCTTGATATTATTACTGTGAAGATCCAACCACTGAAGTCCCGAAGGGATAACAGTGTAATCAAACCATTCTATTTGGTTATCTGATACATTTAGCCACAATAGAGATGGGATATTTACAAACAGGCCTTGGATTTCTGTGAGTTGGTTAGCGTCCAACCGTATAGCTTGTAGAGTTGATAACGTTTCGAACGCGTTCATATCGATGTGCCTCAATTTATTACGTGCCAGATTTAAAATTTGTAGGGACGGTAAATCTGTAAACACATCTTTACTTATGTTTTCTATCCTATTACCGATAAGACGAAGGCCATATACGTTATGCAAACCGACGAAGCCGGGTTCCTCCAGTGATGTTATCTGATTCTCTCCCAGATCAAGAGTCCTTAGTAAACGCATATTTCTTAACGCTATGGGTACTTTTTTTAAACGATTCCCATTTAAATTCAAATCCTGTAGGGAGGATGTATTCCTGAAAGCTTCTGGATGGAGTTCTTCGAGATGATTATTGTCTATGGATAGTAGAGACAACACATACAGGCCATTCAGTGCGTAGGCATCGATATGGGATATCTTGTTGTATGATAGGATCAACGTGTGTAGATTGTTCATTGGTGCAAATGTGTCAGCAGCAATGCTCTCCAACATGTTATGCTGAACATTAAGTATTTGTAAAGTGTATAAATCTTTGAAAATCTTGGGATCCAGCTTCGTTAATCTGTTGTTAGATAAGTTCAACAGAACCATTCTTATAAGACCGGTGAAAGTATTCTCATTAATCCAAGTACTTGTTAAATGATTATTAGATAAATCCAACGCCAACAGCTGATCTAGGTTGGCGAACAGGCTTGGTGAAAGCACACTTATAGAATTGTTTTGTAAGTATATTTCTTTGATGACCGGTCTGCTATCTTTGAACAGATCTTGCGGAAGAGCGACTATTTTGTTGTTTGAAAGATCAATTATCTGCAGCTGTTTCAATCCAGATAAGGCCTTGTCAGCCACCATTGATATTTCGTTATCGTGAATGTGCAGTTCTTTGAGTCTACGAAGAGCCATAAATCCGTTTTCTGGCATTAGCACGAAGTGATTGCTGGAAGCGTCTAGTACCTCAATATCTAATGAGCAGGTTGCATGTGACATAGAAGGCGCCGAGGGAGCTGGCCCATCCTGTTCACTAATCAGTGCTTGATGCATTGCTCGCTCTCTGAATCCCAAATCACTCACATCTTGCAGACGATTCGAAGACACATTCAAATACACTAAGTTAGTTAACGGGCAGAACAAGTTTTCGGGAAACGACCAGATGTTATTAAAACTGAGATCCAACTTTTCCAACTGTCGAACAGCCGTAAAGCTTTCTGATGCTATCTCCAAACTCATAGCGGCCCACTCTGTATTTTTCGTTCGAATCGTTAAATTTCGGAGGTCTCTCAAGCCGGAGAGTACGCCAGGCGGCCATCTTCCAATTTTACAGTTATCTAAAACAAGTTCACGTAGTTTCACTAGATGTGCGAAACTCCGATCATCGAGGGAGCTTTTATACATCATTTCTTCATTACACTCTATTCTTAAGGACGTGGTATGTTCTGAAGGAATTACACTGAAGTTAGTTGTGTCGAATTCACTGTTTATTGTGCGTAGTTTACACGTGAGGGAAACTTCATGTGCATCATTGGGGCCTCTAAGCCACCACTGGCAGTCATCAGGAGCTTCATACTTGAGTGGCAGAGAGCTCTGGTCAGCCACATTCAGGCCGATGACGAACCAAAACAGAATTTGGCAAAGACGATTTCTTGAAAAAGTTTTCTGTTGAGCCATCATGGGGAAAATCAAATATCAAGGAAGAAAGAAAACAAGACACGATAAGCTCAGTGTCATGTTTTTTCCGTCGGCGTTCGCGTATTGCGTCCCCTTGCCGGATGTGTAGTATCCATCAATTTATGAACACTATTTCGGCTTCAATTTAACGAATAGTCCTTGTTGAGATAATGCTCATGATGCGTCAATATCAATTCATAATCCGGTGATTTAGCGTCCTTCGAAACGTAAACAAAATTTTCACATAAACTGTCCACATCAGTTTTAACGAAACGTGCAATATTCACTGTATTATATTCGAAATGTTTTCTGAATACAATTTAACTGGTTGTATTCAGTAAAGTCCGTAACTCAATTTCGTATCGCGTAAGTGATAAGCGTGTTTTCACCGTAACGTAAGTCCGTTCAGAGCGTCGTGTGGCGCGACCGTGCCCAGACGCTGCTACCAGTCGACTGAATTTTGGTAGAGCCATTGCAGTCGAGTCGAGTATACGCTCGGGAGAGGGGTGCGGAGCGGGCGAGATGAGCCGAGCGGTGGCGAGTGTTCACGACGACTTATTACAATAAATTATTTTTTCGGAGCTTTATGCGATCGACTGTGCGTCTCCGAAACCGCAAACTTTGAATGAATACAGGCATCAGCTGCTTTGAGAAGTTGAACTGGATTTTATATTTATCATACCTACTGTGATTTGTTACTGGCCCCCGAAATTGTAAATATGAATGTAGATAGGATTTTGTAGTTGAAGTTTTAAATCAATTTGATTAAAAAAAAATGTTATTACTTATTTAATAATATCTGCTGCGGCCCTAAAAATGCTCAATAATTTTGCACCACAAGTTTTTGCTAAAAATTCCGGTCACTGTGAGAAATTCGGTGCGTTAACAGCCGAAACCTTCTAAGTTATGGAATAATTCGCGTGCCTTAACGCGATCGATTTAATACCCTATTAAGACTTCTCAGAAATTTTGACATTCCTGAGGAAGCCTAGTTTTAGGATGTTGTGGTTTATAGTGTGCCATTTCTGATTAATTTATCTGGCATAAGAATCTTATGAGTATGAGTCATCTTACACTTTAGGTATATTAAGTTTTATTTTCATTGTTGCAGCGGAAGTGGCAATGTAAGCTCTCCCTTTAACTTTAAAGTTTCAATATTTTACTTTTGTGTCAGCCCACCTACGACAAAAACCAGGACGTTATATAATTTAATAGGATTTCAAAGATGCACATAACCTTTTTTAATTCCATTATAAATATTAAAATCCATTTCATTCCTCAAAGAAATCGAAATTAACTTACCGCAATAAGAACAGAAACTAAAAATCTAACAAAAGACATCGAAAATGTTTTCAAAGTACACGTAATCGGGATTAAAACCAACCCTTTTATGAAATGCTAAAATTAAAAAGCAATGGCATAAAGGTATTAAAAGCTTAAGGTAACAAAATTCTTTAACAAAAGAGGTTTTCTGTTAACGCTTGGTAGACCACACTGGCTGTCAGACGACGGAAGATATCATTTTAATCCTTTTAGTTAAGTTGACTATGAAAAGACAGATGCCTTGCTGGCATCCGTGTTTTTCTTTTGTCACTTAGCTGACTCTTAATGGTTGACGTGAGATAAATTAATAGTTTGTGATTAATTTTGATAGTGGAAGGCGGGGCTTTTTAAGATGAAATTTTTGGGAGATATGGATTTTGGTTTTGTCGATGTTGTGTTTTGGTGCTATAAGAACTGATATGAAATGTGGGTTTACTATAAGTCATCTCTGCCTAACCCTTCAGGGAAAACAGGCGTAATGTTATGTGTTCTGTTTTGTTCTATCTTGTATTTGTATCATTTAATGTTTTTTTTTTTTTATGGGAGCAGTGATAGCATAGTAGTGACAAGCACCTCTGACTTTTCGGATTCAAGTGAGTATTATATAATTATCACTTGCTTCAAAAACGATGAAGGAAAACATCGTGAGGAAACCGGCATGCCTGAGAGATATTTCTCGATGGCATGTGAAGCCAAGTCAGAGGCCCATGGGTGGCTTTAAAACTCTGACACTAGATTAGTCACTAACCACACGAAAAGAAGAAGAAGATCTTTTAGTGAGTAACGTAGAATTACAGGATATATTTAATTTATACATAATGCAAATAACGGACTTCATGCTTGTTTTGCCCAAATGCCTAGGCAGAGACTTATGGTGATGTATGATTTCATTAGATGCATAAAATACGTGCGTCACTACTGGCTATGCTAAAGGGTTAGGGACATACAGTATCCCGACTGGCACATGGTTCCCGACTTAGAATAACCGACCCCATTCCCTCCGTTGAGACCTAAGGGGGTGATATCATGTGTGCTGATAACATCATATTGTGGATAGGGTTGGTACTGAAAGCACATCATCATCCCGTTGCCCGCTTTGTTAGACATTTTTCTATATACGTTGAAGTTGCAATACCATTATTGCCTAGTTCTACACTTTTCAAAACCAAAGTAAATGCGTTTTGTTCATGAAAGGATATAAAACTGTTTACTCCTTTCACAAAAGGTTATTACGATCTCCTCCATTAGGACTTGTATAGTTCTTTACCTTGCAACTACTTATGCTTACATTAAGATTATATTTTATTATTCAAGAGTTTGTATAGAACTACAAAAAACGCATAAATTTTTTCCATAAAAAGCTCTTTGTATTTAATCTTCTGTATCACAAGAGTTTTGTCAACAAATTACAAGTCCTATTTAATATTTAATCACTTTTCAGCCATACGTAATAATTTACGAGTACTCTAAAAACAATACCTCTGTAAACGAATACTTTACGATCCCCGCGTTTATTCATAAAAATGTTCGTGTGTTTGTCCGTGGCTGTCACAACAGGAATATCATTCATCACGATCTGAGACAAAAGCTCATACGTAGCGATGACGTCATTACCGCGTGTATCTAAAAAAACACATGTTAACGTTTTGTTATTTCAAAAAACATCTATCAAGGAGACGCCGAAGCGTGTTAAAGTTATTACTCCGAAGTGTTTCACATCACAATCTGTCAGCTGAAGGAATGAATAATGATGAATCGTTTTCGCTTATATTCGCCATAGGGGTATCTCCTTACCAACGGTAGGTATTTATGTTTTTTGATGAATGCGTACGTCCGTCGGTATACGATGAAAATTGTTTGTGCCGATCAATTTTACGATCGGCCGAACGGTCGAGTGTGTCTATTTTTCTTATAAATAGGCAACCGATTTTTTGTTTACCTGTATCTCGTCCTTATCCCATGTTTAGGTGGAGAGGCTATCAGTTTTATTGTGAAGGCATTGTTGTTTATTTTATAATTAAACGAGGTGATATTATTGGATAGTATAGATTCGATTTGACGACTTTACTCTAACCTAATATGCTAAAGGTAAATCGATTTAAAACTATTTAAATTGGTCGAATGTCAAGCTATCTGCCTAGACTTTTCCTAACTATGTTGTGGTCGGCTTCCAGTCTAACCGGATGCAGCTGAATACCAGTATTTTACATGGAGCGACTGCCTATCTGACCTCCATAACCCAGTAACTGGGTAATACGATACCCAAAAAACCGCGGTAAATTAGTCGAATGTATTAAAATTAAATTAAATCATCGATGTGACCATGTTCTGTGCTGCTTAGACACTTTAGAAAAGCTTCACCTAAAATTACGCATTGAAAACTTCTGAAAAGCTTAAGCGTAATTTCTCAAATCCTCACATAACAAGTTTCAGCAAAGTTTAATTTCCGTAAAGACATGATATAGCAGCTCTAACAGAAAATAAAATACGAGATCAAAAGCAGAGTTTGCAAACGTAAAGATACGGCACATTTCTGTGTTTCAAGATTGTGTACGATTTGTTGGAAACTTTACATAATTTAAATGCTTTATATTATAAATCCGATAACATTTGAAATATAAATTTTGTTATCAGAAGGCTCTGTAAGGATAAGATAAAAGGACGAGTTATATAGGCTGTAGGTACTTAGGATACGCAGGGCAAGAAATAATCTGTCGGCTTTGAACTGAAAACCTTTGTGGCTAAAAGACACCATGACAGAAAATTCGTGATATATTTGGACAACATTATCTTCTTGTTAGAATATCTATAGTTTCTAAGATAAACACTGACAGAAGGCTTAATAAACAATGTAAGTAAATACTAGGTGCCTACATGAAAAATATGCAGGTAAAAGGAGTCATGCTTCAACTGATACGAGTATTATCTTTATTTTCAGTTAAGATTATAATAACTTACGGTGACATAGTTCTAGATTATTTAATCTATAAATACATATAATAAAATAGTAACGAAGAGTCAAAACTGTAGGTATTATCACGGACACTGACGCCTGACCACTTTTCGACATTATTGCCTAAGCAATTTTGACTCTACAGAGTTTATAGAATATTTTTGAAAAAAGTCATTTCTACGAGGTTTGGGAACGAGTCTGATGCCGAAAATATAGTTTTAGAATTTTTGTCCGTTTGTCTGTTTGTCAAGATATGATATGTTCCGGATTGGCGTAAAAGCGGCTAAACGGATTTGGAGGAAATTTGGCACACAGGTAGATATAACCTGGATTAACATTTACTGTTAATCTAGTGCTATCCCGTGGAATATTTTCCGACCTCCACGCGGGCGAAGCCGCGTGCAAAAGCTAATAGGAAATATACGATATACGTCCCCTATGTGTACATTTTGTTACGACTACGATGAAATAACTTAAACAAGTGACGGATGATAATTGATTAGTGATCTAAACAACTCCAAAATAAAGCACGTCGTATATTTTTTCATATCTCTAGAAACACACATTTCATCCCAAAATACCCAGACATTATCACGATCCCTTATCGAAAACTATGAACCAAACCTCAAGTGCCTTGTTAGAGCACTCGAGATTTCAAGAGCATGTTTCGTCACACCGCGAAAGAAAATATAGCAAATAAAAATCTCCAGGAAATGTTTATTTACCGTGAATACGTAGACGTAAAACAAAATGTGTAAAATATTCACCCCGTGTGTTTTGCACCCAGATAGCGGTACAAATACGATAACGCGCGTATCCTTGTTAGCATAGAAATTGCGTTTGAGCTACGTGCTCGTGTATTTATGAGCATTTACGCTATTATAGTTGTTAATGTAATTTCGTCTTGGATTTTTGAAAGATAAATGTTTATAACATGCTATAATTTCATCATTGCAGTATTCCCGTTTTCGTTCCAGTAAAAATTAGTGCTGATGCTCTGGAAAGAATGAAGTACTGTAGATGAAGTAGACTTCAAATGGCGAAAATTTGAAGTCAATGAGGTGAGCATTTCTTTATGGATGATGAACATGACTGAAAAATGTTGAGATCACTTATAGAAGGTAGACACCATAAGGCTAAACGGACAATTTGATTTATCCAAAAGTTAAAGTAGCATGACATCCGTTTATTTCACGGGGCTTTAACAAAAGTAGGAAACAATTTGTCATCAAATCTACTGAGTCAAAAAACCTAATCCCGATTTGTTTCGGATCAAAATATTCTCAACGGTAGCTAAAACGTTCCATAAATCCGAACATACAAAGAAAAACTTATGCAGTGTTAAAAAGTGACAAAGTAAACTTCCTGAAGGAAGCTTGGTAGGTGCGAAATATTTCCGTCTTAACGTTTTTTTATTTGACCTCAGTGTTGACAGTCACGGCTACCAACAATACTACATCGGCTATAATACACAATGACCCAAACCCGGGAAGGGTAAACATGGCCATTGAATAAGAAAAACCGTATTTTATCAAACTGACACCGTACGAAATCAAAATATATGAAACTTGACAAAGCGCGTGAATTACTATATTAAAATCCTTGAAATCTAATCAAAGCAATTAACAACGCTTCTTTCTTACCGCGGGCTATTTTTGTCTCGTTCTTTCTTGTATAATTTTGTATGCTGTATCCTTTTCTTGGGAATGTTTTTTCGAACTTATAAGGCAGATATGTGACAGGGGATGTCTCGCAATATTTCACGTGCCGGGATCTAAAATGCACCCACGCTCAGGTAGCAAACATTATCACTATAAGCGGTGTTCATAACTAAAAAAAGGAACTTTTTTTTTTAAAGACAGATAGTAGAGTCGGTCTCTTGTAAAGTATTTCGCATTGCGGCGTATAATTTTGAGTAAATATATACGTATTGAACTTGAAATGCAATCAATTAGGAGGAAGAAGCGTTTTCGTCATCAGTATCTACGAGTATTAAAAGAAAAATAATAATATATAATTAATAATCAATAGGAGAAATAGATAAAAGAAATCCATTTTCAAATTGTGAAAGTTAGAAAACTATAAAATAAAATGCTGAACATAACAAGCATAGGTATTCAAACATCCAAACAGCAGTTTGAATTTTATTTAAGCATATTCTAAAGCTATCTAGTATCCAAATGCCATTACACTTAATTCAATATCGACCAACCGTTTTATAACCGCCATAAGAATTCCAAATAAACCAATCGTTTCCATGCATTTCCTACTCCCAATTCCCGACGAAACTATGAGAGAGATAAAAAAAATAACTTCGAACTGCGAATAAAAAATGACTAACAAAAATATTAATCTCGAAAAAAGATAAAGAGCTCTGTGTTCGGACGATCTTTTCTGCGATACGCCATCTTTTGTGCCAATTATGAGGCAGTTTTTAATATTTTTTGTTCTCTTTTAAAAAATGTCAACGGTGGGTGGGAATTTGTGGATAAGTCTAGTTACAAGGTGTCTTTTATGCCAATGGCTAGAGCTGCAGTTCTTTATATTTCATTTGTAATCATTCAAACAAAGACACATGTTTTCAAGTTAGATTATCCTTTAAGATACAAATAATGCAATTAAATATAATCGTTTAAGCTGTTTGAAAAATTAGGATTATTATGTTTTAACTTTTCACAAAAATAAACAAAGGAATAAGGATAAAAAGGAAAAAGTATTTTTTAATCAAAAACTGTACAGTTAACCCTAAAATAATATGCATAGTACTGCTGCTACATAATATTGGAACAAAAACGTAGATTGTAGAATAGACGGCTCGGGTCTCGAGACTCCGATAGTCTTAAAAAGCTCATCTGGCAAATCTTATAGATCACTTTCAAATGGTCCAGTGAACTGTACATATTGCTAATATCATGCAGATATGAATTTTCGAGACTTTGAAGAAAAGCGTCGTAGCGTGAATTAGTGCGTGTGAAATAATTATTTAGCTTGCAATCTAACTCGTTACTAAATAGCCTCACGTAAAGCCGCCATGACAGTTTAGGTCTACACCACACTGCGTGGTTTAAGTAGATAACGATGCGATGATAAAAAAAAACATAATTTTAATATTGTTTTTCGTAATATTTTTGTGTATTTATCAGGTACTTCGTATATATAAGGATTTTAAATGTGTTATGATATAGGCTACAAAATGTACTTACCTACCAGAAGGTAGTTAAGTACCTTTTTAGTAGGGAAAAAATAAAATAAACAGTAAGTACACAGAAGTGTACTTACTGCTTAAATTTTTGTTTCTTTGACTTTTCTTGACCGTAGAATCAAGGCTTCGCCCTAACACTCCCATAAGAAATTCAAAAGGCGGCTGCTAATATTCAGAACTTAAATAAAAGTTGTAGTTTTAATATATACATAAATACATACAAACTCACGCCTTCGTAACATACTACTTTTGCCTCGTGTCCGTTCATACTTACATCTGGCCATACACGCATTATTTTAATAACTAATAATAATATAATACTCACGATCAGTACCTACCCCTACTTTTAGACGTAGTCTTTGCAAAATGTTCTAGAACAAGTCTTCAGTTTTATGTAAATCTCTTAGAGCTCTGACATTCAGAAAATTTGTGTCGACACGTGTTCAGAATAATTTAAAAGTACTTCGCTTATAGAGTAAAACAGATGTTCTTGCGGCTTTAAATTTTATTCTGAGTGCCATACATATGGAAATAAATAAATTGTTCGATGATCTTTTTCGTAACAAGTTGCTGTAACAAATTCAGTCCATATATAGAGCAATGGATTTTTGAAAGTGCACGATTTATTGCGACGTTTATGCCGTGCATTTCTCGCAGGAACAACAGATGCCTGCTTTTCCTTTCCTAAGCAGATGTATAAGCATAAGGATAATCAACCTATAATGCCCACTACTGGGTCCCAGGCCTCCTCTCAGTGAGAGGGTTTAGGCGTAATCCACCACACGGGCCCAGTGCGGGTTGGTTTATGTCACATATCTTCAAATTTTCTAAGACATACGATGTTTACCTTCACCGTTTTGAGAGCAGTGGTGATGAAATTTTGAAAAAATTGAAATTAAGCGGCTGCCTGGGTCAGAACACGAACCCACGACCTACTCATAAGTTGGGGACGTTATCACTACACAACCACTGCTCCCAAAAATGTCAGGTTTTTTTAATTCCCTAGTTAGCCAGGGATAGTAATTCGAATAATAGTATATTGCCATTCGACGTGTACCATGTCAATATGGCTTTTGAGAAACTTTGTTTAACATCGGAATTGAACTCTATACCAGCACCCGATTTATTTGTGTAGGTATAAGACGAAATCAATCAAATTATGAAGTCTTTTGAAGCCATTAAAAATAAGAGTGACATTGATTGAATTTTATTCAAGAATAAAAACCTAATTTATCGTATGAGTGGGACTTAGATAAATCAATTGACATGAATTAATTTAAAAAAGATTTACGAATGTACCTAAAACACTAAAAATATCTATAATTTTATCTGAGCAAGATATCATAAAAAAACAAAGTTTCTAACGATGACTGACATAATGTGATGACCATTTAAATGCAAATTTTGTTTTATGAATGTTCTTTTTTTGCAGTTTGATACAAAAACGAATAAATGTCACATAAATTCGCATTATTTTATTAATTTTTGGAGCAAACTTGGAAATCAGTTTGTGTTTAGGTATCGTTTAGGATAATATATCATTCATTTCTGAAGAATATTGTGTAGAGTTTCTTCTATTCATGATAATTATATTTTATTCTACATGCTCACTCGCATTCAGGCTATCTTTTCTTTTCTTTTGAATGATTTATTTCACAAAATCCTTTATACAATAGATTCAATCATTAGTCAAAATTAAAAAGCTTTTAATTTTCACACGTTCCATCATAAGTGTTAAGAAACTTTTAAAATTTTCAGATCGAATAATTAAAAGTCACTGAGTGGTGACACATTGCTAATGACTCTAAGGACTTATAAATCTCAATTAATTCATGAACACAAAAGCGTCCAGTTTAAAAACCTATCCAGTGACACCTCACTTGATAGGGTTAAGCCACTCTTTTGTACACGTGCCCTCAGTACAAAGGGTTATTTTGATATACTTAGCTACTTTCAGTACTCTACTGCAAAAATATGCTTAAGCGTCAAAAATGTGAGATAAGAAGATTCGGATCAACCCTCTCAAATTCGGAAAGCATGGACTTGAAAATCAGCCTTATAAAACTGAAACCGTTACGTAAATTGTAACAATGAACAGTCGTAAAACTATTACATTCATCATGTCTTTGAAACGTTATGGTGATCACAGTTTTTCTTGGTTAACTGTAGAACACACACAAACACTTTCATTTTTATATCAAATTTATAAATGTGATAGAAAAATGATAAAGCAGTCTATAACTTTGAACCCTAACTCTGAAAAATATACTATTACAGTACGTGTTCTTTCAAGTTTTTCCAACTAAAATACAGGGAAACTTCTACCGAAACAAGCGGAGCATAACAAAGTATTTTAAAAACGAAACAACAAAGTTATACTCTTTATTACAGGTAGGTACAGACTAGTTGCATAACATTTTTATTGAATTTGAGACAAAGGCATTTTTCAATTGCAGTTCTCTTTGCTTTTGTCTATCTTGCGTGCGACGGTGGCTATGGAATTTCATTTAGTGCAGGGTTGCCCTAACCTCATGCGGCTTCAGAGGTTCTACTATGTGAATATGAAGACCGGAACGCGATATTGGATTTAGGTTCACATTGCGGCTTTTTGACCACAGCTTCTTACTTTTAGCATGAAGATTGTAGAGCCAGCGCAATGTATGGCGAATTTTGCGGTTGGGACAAAGTTTTCTCATTTCGTGGTAGATCTAGTTACTCGGCGCCGACCGTACAGCGCCGTGCAGGCAAATTATACCACACTCAGCGGGACACGACTCGCTTAGCGCGATATATAGAATATCTCTCACTAACATAACGATTTATTGGAATCTGTCGAATGATTATTTTTTCCTTGTATAAATCTTTGAAACTTTGTTAGGCAGGTGCGCACACCTATTTTTACCGAAAGCTTCTTTAAGATAAATCAATTTATTCTTAAATTGTTTTGTTTTCTACTTATTTTGACTTGCTCTCTTGCCTTTCTGACAGAAATTCTATGAATTTTATTGAATTTCTAAGTTCTTTCGTAACTTTACAAATTCAGAGATTTTAACGACAGTTTTGTTAATAAAATGTGACTTGCTACAAGATAACGTAGACAGATATAAAATCTATATTAATTCTAATTAATAGAATACTTCAGTGGGCTTTAGGTGGCGACCCCATGTGTTATAAAACATGTAAGTATCCAATTATTACCTAATCTTATCAATCTTTTAATGACCAAGTTTATAACTTTTGATTATCAAAGCAATGAAAACGCGGTAGAAATTTTAATTAATAGCTTCCAGTGACAAATATTTGAGAATTTCGAATCCGATAACGGTGACCAAGATTTTCCATTTAAGCGTCCTTGGGCAAAGTTAGAACAAATCAAATATAAGTCCTATCCAAAGAATGAAAGGAGATTTCGACAACGGTTAACACAAAGTTATTTAACGTTACTTTTGTTACAAATAAACTCGTTAAAATTACAAAAGGTAGAGTAAACAGGTAAAGTACCGAACCAATCTTCCGAAACAGAGATAATCTCTGTTAAGATAAAAGACAATACTGAGGGCCGACAAAGATTGAATTAGCATTACAAGATTACAAAGACATTTCAATGGCTAAAGAGCTTGAATAAAAACGAATTTTATGTAACAATGTAATGAATTCATGCGAATTAAGATGACGGAGAAAGATCCATTGATTGTCTACGAAAGAATGTGTTTGATGACGCAGTTAAAAAATAATAGAAGCAAAGTACATCTAAACTAATATAATAAAGAGAAAAGATTTAAATTTGTGTTTGTTTGTAAAACTGAATAAATACTTAACCGATTTCAAAAATTGTTTCACACAGGTGAAAGTTTTTTGTTTTTTTTTTTTTTTTCTTTTCTATAGAGTTAGGTACATTATCAGTGAGTAACACGGGCTGTCAAATATTTTTTATCAAAAAAAAAATGAGATCTCTACGAAAATTGCAATAATGTCAGGTAAAATTTTCCAATAAAAGTTATTATTATTGCATGCGCTGTGAAAACTATTGATGATACTTAAAATATTTTACTACATGTTTATAGTAGGTACTCGTCATCCACCGTAGGCGCGGGCTTGCGGAAGGTGAGCAATGGGTAGCTCGCCGTCCGATAAGAACCAGGCCCGGGTCGACGGCGCGTTGTGTTCCACGCGCGCCTCAAAGAGATGTCAGCACCAACTGACGGGGTCCGTAAGGGCCAATGCCTACCGGGGTTGCGAGTTTGTCCGAAAGGGATATCGCGGCCCCGGCACACAGGCAGCGGAAGGAACACGGAAAAGTCTGACACGAAGAGCGGGAGAAGTTATTTGATAATTTCCCACACTCAAAAAAAAAAAAGGTGCTCTTCATTCATTACTCAAAAAAAAGTCCACGAGGCTATATGTCTAATTATTATATTTAAGTCACAATAAACGTTTTTTATCCAAATTAGTAAATTAAAACACGGTTATTATCGAAAGGTGATGACATTCGTATCATGATATAAATCTTTATCGAACTAAATAGTTTCATAAGCTTATAACCTTGATTAACACATAACATTTATTCATTTTAATCCCGGTAGTACGTTCTAGTGGGATATTATCCGAAAAGCACGCGGCCGAAGCCGCGGGCAGAACCTTCTCAAAGATACAATAAATAATTTAAATGCAATTATAATATTAAATCTAAATTTATATTTTCAATATTTTTAAACCATCAATAATCGAAATTTTCTCACAAAAGTTCAGCTAAACTTCAATTTAATTTATGAATTTGTAATATCTTTATCAATATAAGCAACAATATAATCCCAAAATTTAATACATCACGAACTTTCTAGACATGTAAAAACTTTCAGCTTATTGGATATTAATTTAGAAGCCCCGCCATGGAATTAGCGCATAATTAAAAAACTTGAGGCATTGACTTAAAACTTGGAAATTGCAGTAACCAAATACGAGTTTCAATATATTCGAGCTTTACATAAATAGTTAATTAGTTATAATGAACATGAAACTTTCATAATTGCAAGAAAATCATGTTCCATGTTGCTTTGATTAAATAAACTGTTATACTTCATTCACATGTTAAGCTTGAAGTTTTGATCTAAAAAAATGTACGTTAAAATTACACGTTACATAGTTTGTTATTAGTACATTGTTTATTGACTAAAGCATACGTTATGCATTCGCAAACAATCAATCCGCGTAACCTTTTCACAAATATATTGGGGTCGGCTTCCAGTCTAACCGGATGCACCTGAATACCGTATTTTACATGGAGCGACTGCCTATCTGACCTCCACAACCCAGGAACTGGGTAATACTATACCTCTTGGTAAGACTGGTTGTCAGATTTTTGGGCTTCTGACGACCTGTAATGACTGTCAAAGATCCACGAATAACAGCCGGGACCAACGGTTTAACGTGCTCTCCGAAGCACGAAGGAGTGTCGGTATATTAAGATGGTCACCCATCCACAGACCAACCCCGGCAAGCATAGTTTAACCTGATGGATCGAACCGTGCGGCTGTTATTACTTAGCCACGAGCTCCTCATCATTCTCTTCATGCATTCGCAAAAATCATATTAAAAATCTACATATTATGTTTTCAGGCTAGATTTTTGTCGCCCAACTTGCCTAAACTTCACTCAGTTCATCTTTTGAATGTAGTCCCAGTAAGTTCTCAGTTAGTTACACAGCGTGTATCATCATCCAACTATTAAACAATCATGATCATCCACATTAGCAATAAGGATGAAACTCAAACTTGACGCCACTGAAGCGTGGCCGACCGTAACTGTATTATCTCAGTCGACTAGACCATCAGTTATATGAGGGATCCTCACAATAGGGTAACTTAATCAAAATAACATATTAACATCTAACTTAATAGCTATTATGTTCCGAACTAAATATCAACGGTACATAGCAGTTTGCATAATCGTACCCTCAGCATTTAACAGGTCTTCTAATGGTTACAAGTTGGGATCAGTTCAGAAAGTTGTGGGGGAGCGGTTGCGATGAAGCGTTCTCGGACCGACTCGTATACACAAGTCGCAGTGACCGCACACACCGCTTGTTCTAAAATATATTTGCCCAACTGTACCGTCTAGCAGTTTGTAATTCCAGAAGTCTGTTAGTTAGGAAACGAATTTATTATGTTTGATGATAAGTGAGGGCCCCGTAACTCTTATGATGAAAGGTGGCGGAAATTCTGGCTTTACTGCATGATTCAGTGATTTTAAAACATACTGATAGGGTGCTCCTCACCGGGAGTATTCGCCTGTAATGTAACGTTACAGAGTCGAGCATTCATCAGTGAGTGAGGCGAGCTGAACATTACAGTGCGCAACCTGTAATGATACAATTCGAGCATTACATCAGTGAGGGAGGAGAACCGAGCATTACAGTGCGCAACGTCTGTAATATTTTGATACAACTTGTAACATCAATGCGCACCTCTCGTTACATTACAGGCGAATGCACCCGATGAGGGAGCATCTTTATGTTTTATTGAAACCTTTTTTTAACCCCTATTTATTTTCGGAGACTTGGGAACATTTTACCTAATGGTAATCTCACACTGCGTTAAGGAATCTAATGCAGAGCAGTCAAAAATGTGGTTAGAGTGACCTCTGCGCTGCCACCGACGACGTCGTGGAAGTGGGGCAGTTTTTAGCCAACCAAGATCTGAAATACAGTCGGAGAAGAATGCTGGGCGGTACGTTTGTCACTCTGTTAAGGCCACAGCAGACTAACTACTTTTAGCATCGGCGATCGGCGATTTAGCCGTTTTTTTTTAGAAGCTAAATGCATCGATACATTCGCAAAATCGCTGATAGCAATAACATTTATATAAAAGTAGCTACTCTGCTGTGGCCCTTACTTGACATAACGACACCATGCATTACAGTTAGCCCACAAACCCAAAAAAACTATCCTATATTCACATAGTTAAAGCAGAATTCAATTAGCAAAACAATTAGCACACTAATCTTATTACTGTACACGTGTTTTTTTCTTCAACAATCGTTTTTGCTCTAGAGTCGACATTGTCATTAGATCACTACGCTTTACTTCTCTTTTTGAACTTTTTGCTTCAAACTAGCGGTATTAGTTTAACAGTCAACAGCGACATCGGTGATGGAATGTTACGAAAGAATCCGAATACAAATAGTGAGTAGATATTGTCAGTACAATGCCTAACAGTTCGATTCGATTCGGACCTTTTGTACAATCGAGACGGGAACTCGATGCTAGTCATCGTTTCGGTCGGTTACTTTCTTTCAATCGAAGACTAGGAATCGATGCGTGATGTGTGATTAAATGCTCTGATTTTGTTTATTTTTTAATGGAAATTAAAAATAAAAGATGTTTAGCATGTTTTGCCTTGCCAACTGACAGTTATGTTTAGAAATAGAGCATCAATTGTAAGGGTAAAAACTGTCTTTGTATAATATTAACTAAAACAATATTTTTACTCACAATTTGTGTATTTTTTTCTATGAGATACTTTATTGAAAGACCTTAAAAAGAAACGACGGCCATCTGAAGCCAAGTCAGATAAGCGGCATAAAAACTCTGACACCAAGTTAGTCAATAATCACACGAAAAATAAAACAACTATGACAATACTTCAAGTCACTATTTGTGTATTTTTTTCAATGAGATTCTTCGTTTAAGAAACATAAAAAAAAACAAAATTATTTAGAAATCTCTACCAAACAAGCGGGTAATACAGATGTCTAATTAATTTGTAATGTGAAAATATAGCCTATCATTGTAAGCAATTATTGAAAGAAATTTATTATTTTTATAAAAATATAAAAAATAAATTATAGCAACTAATCCTTTCCTCGTATTGCTAGATAAATATTTGCTATCTCAGCCGGTATTTAATTTTCTGATGTTATTTAAATTCATTTCAGTTTCTCGACAAAATATATAGCTTTTTGAACATTTATAATTTCGCAAAATACACAGATTTTTAATATTCATTTGAGTTTGTGGAATTTTCCTTCAAAATTCTTTTTTTGTCAGTCAAAACACACCAGTACTTTCCTGACTGATATAATATAAAATTTTCTATGAATTCTTGCTTGCATTTGATGAAAACGGAAACTAGTTTTTATGTTTCTAGCGAATAATATTAAAACTTGTGCGATGAGGAAACTACAATACGACAATAAATGAAAACTGGCAATAATAATGCAGAGTATTCTGGAATTATTAAAAAAATCCTAATATCGAAACAAAAATAGTGATTTTTTTCAAACAAACTAAGGGTGAATTTCACCTAATGTTAAGGGCTATCAGCGACATTATTTTCTGTGAAATATTGACACTGACAGCTATTGAACACGGTCTAGATGTGCTGATCGCGTTAAGTGTCATTGGTGAAATTCGCACTAAATAGTAGTGATCGATCAGCCGACCAGCTATACTGACTAAACTTTTGGATAAACTTATTTGATAAATTTTAGAGTGCAGACTGGAAACGTCATTAGATGTATTGTCGTCTCAACTAATCTAACTAAGAAGTGTCTATGTACAGGATTATTGAAGATAACTCTTCGACTCTGTCAGCATCACGATTCATTATTAAAACCTTCTTTGATAACATATGCAAAACAAAAAAATATATCAGCACGTCTAATTAAAAAACGGGCTTTGTAGGTGCGTACGAAACGGGGAGAAAGGGTCACTGCTGCATTTGTGGCCAGGACCCACCTCCCCTTTTTAACCCTTGCCTCCCTTACACCCAAACATTCTCCCAAATTACAGTAGCCATAATGAAGTAGATAAAGATCAAATTAGAATGCTTTAATTTATCTAATTCGCGGACAATGATACGATCAAAATATTGTTGGTCTGAATTAAATTCATTAATAGAACTACATTCTTTTGAGCTTGATCTCGAAACTTACTGTGGTCGATAACAGATATTATCATAAAGACACGTGCAAGGCTATAAATACTGTGTAAGAAAAAAGTTGAAAGTTTTATTGTTATTTATATTGATACTGCCTCGTTGATCTAGTGGTCCAGTGATAGCCTAGTGGGGCGACCGTCGGACTGCCAAGTCATAGGTCTCGAGTTCGAACTCAACGCATGCACCTCTGACTTTTCGGATTCATGTGCGTATTGTATAATTATCACTTGCTTCAAAAATGGTGAAGGAAAACATCGTGATGAAACCGGCATGCCTTTTTTTTTTTTTTTTTTTTTTTTGAGGGTGGGAAATCATCAAATGATTTCTCCCGCTCTGGGCAGAGCGAGAGGGTGTGTCAGACTTTTACTGACTAAAACCCACCCGTGTTCCTTCCGTTGCCTGTGTGCCGGGGCCGCGTTATCCCTTTCGGACAAACCCGCAACCCCAGCAGGCATTGGTCTTTCGACCCCGTCGGTTGGTGCTGACATCTCTTTGAGGCGCGCGTGGAACACAACGCGCCGTCGACACGGGCCTGGTCCTTATCGGACGGCGAGCTGCCCATTGCTCACCGTCCGCAAGCCCGCGCCTACGGTGGCCGGAAGTCGGCTCTGGACTCCCGACGCCCGGGGCGTCTCCTGCGGCGACTAGGGCCGCGAGGGCGTGCAGCTTGCATCTCCCTCGCGCGCTCCGCCTCCTCCTTCGCGAGCATAACTGCTTCGCAGAAGGAGGTGACGGCCTCCCATGCACTCTCGCTCCGAACCATGGCCTGAACCAGGGCCGGACGCGAGAGATCGTCGCCGCCGATCGCCTCCGTGAGGACACGGCGGTGCTCCGCCCAAGCCGGGCAGACCTCCACCGTATGCTCCACCGTGTCCTCCAGGCGATCCACACAGTGGTGACACCCGGGCGTTTCCTCCCGCCTTACGCGGAACAGGAACCTCCCGAAACAACCGTGTCCGGTGAGGACCTGCGTCAGGCGGAAGGTGAGGACGCCATGGCGCCTCTCAAGCCACTCCTCAAAGAGGGGACTTATCGCCGCAATTGTGGCGTGCCCAGCGCTGGGTTGCGACAATCGTACACTCCATGCCGCCATGAGATCCCGCCGGAGCTCTGTCCGCTGTGCCGTGATTTCTCGCGGCAGCGGAGTTACACCCCGGCGTTTCGCCTCCTCGCGCAACTCCCACATGTGCGCGAGGACTTTCGCCTCCAGATCCCATGGCGGTAGTCCGGCAAGGAGGCTCGCCGCCTCACGGGAGACCGTGCGGTATCCCCGGACCAGCCTGATGGCCATGACCCTTTGGGACGCGTTCAACCGCCGGGCCGGTCGCAGCCTCAATGAACGCGCCCACACCGGTGCCCCGTAAAGGGCCATGGACCGCACGACCCCCGCGTAAAGCCTCCGGCAGGAGGCGTTTGGACCCCCCAGGTTGGGCAGGAGCCGCTTCAAAGCAGCCCCAGCCCTATCCAGTTTGGGAGCCAAACGTCGGAAGTGCTCCACGAAGTTCCACCGGCTGTCGAGGACGAGTCCCAGGTACTTCATCGTCGACTCGACACCGATGTGAACCCCTCCCGCCGTAATCTGGGAACCCGACAGTGGCGCGTTCCGAGGACCATAGAAACACATGGCCTCGGACTTGTGCAAGGCCACCTCGAGTCCCAGTTGCCGGATCCTTTCGACGATTGTCGCAACCCAACGTGTCGCTAGTTCGGCCGCCGCCTCATGCGACCTCCCCTGCACCAGGACCAGCGTGTCGTCAGCGTAGCAAACCACGCTGACGCCGCTAGGGAGGTCGGCGCGCAGCACCCAGTCGTAGCCGATGTCCCACAGATGCGGCCCCAGGACCGATCCCTGTGGGACACCGCACGACATCTCTCGCCGGTTCCACTCTCCGTGGTGACCGGGGTAGATGACGGCCCTGTCCGTCAAATAGGCCTCGACCACTCGACAGAGGTAGGTCGGCATCCGGTGATACCGGAGTGCCTCCCTAATGCAACTCCAGGGCAGGGTATTGAAGGCATTGGCGATGTCAAGAGACACCGCCAAGACCACCCCACCCCGGGCAACAGCATCCCCCGTCGTGAGGGCTCGAACGCGCATGATGGCATCCACCGTAGAGCGCCCCTTGCGGAAACCATACTGGCTCTCCGCCAAATCCGGCCCCACTCGCACCAGCTGCCCGACAAGGCGGTCTGCAATTACTCTTTCAAAGAGCTTGCCCACCTCATCGAGCAGCACGATGGGCCGGTAAGCGGACGGAGAGTCCGCCGGGCGCCCCGGCTTCTTGATGAGGACCAGTTTCCCCGTCTTCCACCGAAGTGGGAACCGGCCCCTCTCCAAGCATGCGCTTAGGAGCCCCCGAAGTCGAGGCCCGAGAGCCTCTAAGGCCAGAACCCAGGCTTTTCCAGGTAAGCCGTCGGGTCCTGGGGCGGTATTTTTGGCACTCAGCCTACGTACCGCCACTCTCAAATCTACCTCGGTCACCTCCGGAGATTCGTCGTCGTCGTCAATGGTGTGGTCCGCATCGGGCACCGCAGGAGGTGGAGCCATGGGCGGGGGAGTATGTTCCCCTCGCGAAGGGAACAGAGCGCTCACCACGTCCTCCACGAGCTGGGGCCGGAGACTCTGCGTCAGCGGGGGAGCCCATGGGCGGAGTTGATCTCTCACCCATTTGTATGGGCGTCCCCACGGATCTCTGTTCAGAGTCTCCAGCGACTCCTCGCGGGCCACTCCTCTGGCCCGCTCGATCTCCGCTCGGAGGGCGGTCTTCGCCGCTCTGTACCCGTCGTACAGCTCCGCCTCAATGGCTTCCGTATCCGGAGGGCGGATACGGAGCCTGCGGTGTCTGGCGTACAGGTGGCGCGCAGCAACGCACGCCGCGCGTAAAGCGGTCAGCTCACGCGACCACCAGTACACCTGGCGCTGAGCACGTCCGGGCTGGACCCGGGGCATTGCCACGTCACAAATTTCGGACATGGCCTCCCGGAACCACTCCGCCTCGTCGTTTATGTCGGCAGGCCTGTCCGGTGATGTCACCCAGGCCTGCACGATCGAGGCTTCCAGGAGGAGCTCCCGGTCCAGCTGCTTCAGCGCCCACCGCGGACCACTCGGGGTCTGTCTGACCGGCGTGCCCGAGGTCTGGGCGGAGACGTCAAACCGGATGTACCGGTGATCGGAATAGGTCTCCACCCCCTCCATGACGCGCCAGTCAATGACACGCGGCGACAGAGCGGGGCTGGCGAACGAAATGTCCACCACTGACTCGCCCCGCATCCGCACGCACGTGGGGACAGAACCCCGGTTTAGGACGACCAGGCCCGACTCCAGAGCCCAGTCCTCCACCATCCTGCCCCGTGTGTCCGTTAACCGGGAACCCCAAGCCACGTTCTTGGCATTGAAGTCCCCGAGGACGATCACGGGGAGGGGATGGTACCCGACGACGACGACTCTCAACTCCCCAAGGGAGTTGTGGAACTCGGCGAGAGTTCGGTTCGGGGAGAAGTACGCTCCTACCACGACAATCTCCCCGAACCGTGCTGCCACGCAACCCGGTCCCCTCTTGACGGCCTCGAGGGACGGGGTACCGGCGGCGGCCGACGAAATTATGGTCACTGAGCCGCTCAGGTCCTCCACCCAGTCATCCCTGGGCGGGACAAAGTACGGCTCAGCGACCACGGCGATGTTAATCGACCACTGCGCCATGCTCTGGAGCAACAGATCCTGAGCAGCGGCGCAGTGGTTGATGTTCGCCTGGAGGAGGCGTAATGGGGCCATTAATGACAATCCATTTTTGCCTCCTCCCGGGCCCCCTGTGATGGCCCTGCCGCGGTGCTAGCGGCGACAACAACGCCTTTAGAGGCGGCAACGGCAGCGGCAATGGTGGCGGCTGCGGCGGTGACGACGGTGGCGGAAGGCTTGCCCCTGCCCCTGAATTTGGCGGGTGGAGCACAAGCCTTGCTCCCAGCCCGGTGATCGGCCGGCTTGCCAGCCGCCGCACATGCATAACAGTGCGGCGTGGCATTGCACGAGCCGGCCTTGTGACCGGGCCGACCACAGCGGAAGCACTCCTCGCTGCGATCCACCTCCGAGGTGCACTGTGCTCCCACGTGGTGCCCCACCCGGCAGCGGAAGCACCTCAGTGGTCTGGGTTCCAGCAGCTTCACCTGCGCGGACACCCAGCCCACCCGGAGCCTTTGGCCCTCCCCGGCTATTTTTTGGGCCGCCGACACGGGGCAGCTCACCGTAACGGTTTGCATGCCCGTTGTGTCAGGACGGATGGTGCCAGCCCTCACCTGCTCGGCAGAGCACCCTCCAGTCCTAGCCACGGCGGCCACAACGTCTTCCGCCGTCACGCAGTCGTCCAGGCCCAGGATGCGCATGTCAGCGCACTTAGTGGGCCTGGAGACTCGGGCCTCCTCCGCATTGAAGGACGCCCTAAGCCTTTCGGCCAGGGCGTCAGCGGTTGGGCCGCTAGCCGCACCGGGGATCTCCAGCATCCGAGCCCCCGTCGCAGTGACCTTCATACGGAAGCCATCGGCGACGCCGATGTCCTCCAGGTTCACTGCCGCCCACGCCTTAGCGAGCACCTGACGGTAGGTCACGCCCTTCTTTTCCGCTTCCGGCTGTAGTGTGATCACTACAGCTGCGGACTTCGGGGCGCGGAGCCTAGCCGCGGCGCTACGCTTCTTGCGCTGTTGCCGCCTCTCCTTTCTATGGGCCGCCCTTTTAGCCTTACCCACCTCCCTTTTCTCCCCGGCTACTTGCCATTCGGCATCGGCCAGAGAGGAATTAGGAGGTGGGGGCGGGGGCGACCGTCCCGCCGCCATGGCCTTTTGCGCAGCTGCCTGCGCAGCCGTCCCGCCCTTTATGGGCTTGGAGGGCGCCACTTTCGCTGGAGGTGCCGCTTTCGCCGGAGGCGCCGCTTTCGCTGGAGGCGTTGGCTTGGCCGCGGACTTGGCCGCTGGCTTGGCCGCAGACTTGGCCGTGGACTGGGCCGCAAGCTTGGCCGCGGGCGCGGCCGAAGCAGCCACGGTGGCTGCAAAAGTGGCCGGTCTGCTCGCCGCTAGCGGAGGGCGCAGGACAATGCCCTCCAGTACGGAGAACCGGCTGCTGAAGGCAGCCAGCTCCTTCCGCACCAGGGCCAAAATTCGGTCCTCCGCCGGCAAGGGCAGGCCCTGCCCTTGCACCGCTCCACGCTGTAATACAACGCGGGGGCCACGTAGTCCAGCCAGGTCTGCTCGGAGCTCCTCGTTCTCCTTTCGGAGAAGCTCCATAGCGGCCGTCAAGCGGCCGACCTCCGCCCGCATCTCGGACAGTGCGTCTGACGGAGGCCCGACCTGAAGGGCCCTCGCTGCCGCCATAATGGAGGCCGCGGCCGCGGGCATGGCCTTGTCCTTTGACGACTGCAGCTTCTTCAAGGCCACACTCCTGATCGCGGCTGCTACGACCTCCGCAAACCTGGCTGTTCGCTCCGAATCGGAGCCCCCAGCGGCAACCTTGGCGGCCTCGTCGGTCGCCACTCCCCCACCGGCACGGCTCGCAGTGACACCAGCCTGCGCCTTCGTGCCCTTTCGAGGGATGGTGACCCCCTCCGGCTCCTCGCTTGAGGCCCCGGACGAGACCTCAGAGTCACTCTCTCCGCCGATTCCTGGAGGGGTATCGGGCCGCTTGATGCGACCCCGATTGCCACGCCCTGGTTTCGAGGTCACCGCCACGCGACCTCGGCCTCTCCTTACCGTCGGCACCTTAGCGACCGGCAGGCATTCCTCGCCCGACGATTGTCCCGCCGATCCTGCGCGGTCCGACTTCTCGTCACGCGACTTCTCGTCGCGCGAGCGTTTCCCCCAGAAACGCCCGCGTCCCGTGTCCTGGTCGGACCTAGTTTGGTCCCCGGAGGGACAGGAGTCTCCTCGACCCTGGTTGCCGTCACCGGCAAGCGGTTCCTCCGCCAATAATATTGGCACGTCATCGTTTGTGTTGTTTAATAGGTTATCCATAGTAAATCCCACGAGTACAAAAAATTTCCAACCAACCAACCAAAAAAATAGTGGTTCGCACTAGTGACTAATTAAGCTACCCATTAGTCAAGCTATCAACCTCCCTCACGGTGCGCCGCCGCTTGGAGGTTTGGGGTGATTTTTTATAGAGGTTTTCTACCTCGCGGCCCGGGCGGTTAAGCCAAGACCCTCGACCCCCGTCAAATGCCAGAGACATGACCTTGACACTCTTCGGGGCTACGAGACCAACGGTGGCAAGAGAAAAGACTTCCTCCTGCCTGCCCGACGGCAGGGTTAGTGCACGCCGAGCCCGCTCCCACCAGAACGCTGCTCAACGTGTGCTCTTAACGAGCACACGTTAGAGCGTTCACTCCTCCGACAGGATATTGGCATACGGGCAACGAGACCCCTTAGGCACGCAGTACCTAATGGGGAGACATTGCCCGCACCCCAGGGTGCACCGTCCCGCAGACTGGCCTTCCCCCCGGACGCATCCGTAAGGGAACTCCAGCCTCCAGGCACACGGGGAGGTTTCCTGTCCTAGCACCCCGAAACCGGCATGCCTGAGAGATATTTCATGACGGCATGTGAAGCCAAGTCAGAGGCCCATGGGCGGTTTTAAAACTCTGACACCAGGTTAGTCACTAACCACGCGAAGAGAAGAAGAGTGGTCGTGAGCGCGATTGCGGAGTTTAGGCTTGCTGGCGTGCTTGGTTTGATGCAGAATTTTTCATTTAAAAATCCTGGTTTTTAGATTAAGACAAATGATTCGTCCCCTATTACATCATCATCTGCCTAGCCTTTTCCCAACTATGTTGGACTCGGCTTCCAGTCTAACTGGATACAGCTGATTACAGTATTTAACATGGCGCGACTGCCTATCTGACCTCCACACCCAGTTAGTTTGTGAGGATGGATGGATGTAGGATGTTTGTTACTCTTTCACGCAAAAACTACAGAACGGATTTGAATGAAATTTGGCGAGCATATAGTTTATAACCTAGATTAACACATAGGATACTTTTTACCCCGATATTCAAACGGGGTCGAGACTTATGCTGGTGAAACCGCGGGGCGCTGCATGTACTGGATAATATGATACCCCTGGGTAAGACCGGTTGTGACTTTCGGGCTTTCTGACTATCCGCAAGGACTGTCAAAGATCTTCTAATGTCTATTACATATGGGAAACATAAATTACTGGAAAAATCTTTGTTTACCTTCTATGCGCAAATACACCTCTGTGTATTGTGGATTATGTTACCTAAATAATGTTTACCTAAATTGAAACCTACGATAATAACAATCGCTTAAGGTTTTGCATGCTTAGAAGTAAGTAGCGTAATTTCCTAGGGAAATCATTTCAATTATGATGGAAACTTGGCTATAATAAATAATCTAGTTGGTTATAGTTTCAATATTCCCTAAACAATCTTGCTGGATATACAGTCAAGTCAGTTTTATAAAGTTACACTAGTGAGCCGCCCCTATTTCGAACGGTGTTTACTACTTGACAAAACATTGACATTTCTTTATTATTTGTAGGTTTAATATGAATGGATTATACACATAAACCTTTTGGAATAATTTCTCTAAATGATGTTGGAAACCGCATCAAAATTCTTTGCGTAGTTTAGGAGAACAACGCGGTTACACAGACAGACACAAAAAGTGACTTAAATTTGTTAGATGTATAGATTTTCATGGAAGCTTTCCAATTAAAAATAGTATTTACAGACTCAAATAAATTTTCTGGTAATTTTATTGAAATTTTATAATGTTGTAAAACATTATTTTAATGCCAGTTTAATTTTTTTTTGCCATGATAAGTAAGAAAGTCTTCACGAATTTTGCCATTTCAGAAATTCACAATAAATACGACTCAACTGTAGTTCGCCTACCTGTAATTTACGTAACGCAATATTACAGTACCTGGGCAGTTTCCAGATATGAGACCTAGCTAGATCTATTGCTCGCCCCCATAATCCTCTATATTGAAACTTTCATGGAAATCGTTAGAGCCGTTTTCGAGAACGTGATTACAAATACAAATATTGCTCATTTAATAGTATAGGATTCGAAAATTTCACCAAAACTTTTAATTGGTCCCGAATTCTTTATTTAAAATCAATATATTCAACAGAGTCTTTGTTTGTCACGAACATAATTCTATCAATCAGATATGACGCTACTCTAACAACTCGACAAAAACATTGTAAGGAACTTGGTACATAGAAGTCTTAATTAACTTCGGAACGGACAAGTTATCTGGCTACCGATGAAAATATTTCATCAATCATAGAACGGTTGATTGATAATGCAACGTGAATTACTGATAGATTGTGCTGCCAACCGCGGGAATGCTCATCTCAATTTATTTACATGTGTTTGTATCACTTGTTGATGTTGCCAACGGTAAAATATAGTTTTGAAGGCATGGAGTTAGAAGGAATTGGACGTGACTATATTCTTGAACATTATTTGTCAAAGTCAAATCATTTATTTCAAATAGGCCCTCGTAAGGCACTTTTGAACGTCAAAATTTATGGGCAGAATGGGCAAGAAACTCCATCGTTACTCTTTTAAAATGTTTTACAATATTTTGTATAGATACATTAGTTATATCATTATATATGAAGACGATGAACCTGGAATAAAATGACTATACCGCAATAGGTAAAAAGAATTAAAAATGAACCAACGACGGATAAATTAATTATGTAATAGATACATGGTGATCACATATTTACAAACATTGTAAAAGCAGACGATTTTCCTAAAATTTTACAATTAATAAGGTCAGTGTGTGAGGAAGTAATCACATCTCAATCATTTGAATAAATGACTTTTGAAATTTGACAGAATGTAAAATCAATGTCATATAATAAAATTGTAATCGGTACCTACTAGCTGTGCAACTACTTATATTACCTCAGAATATTAGACATAACTGGCGAATTCGTAAAACCGATCATCATCCGAACTGAGTGCGCCTTTAAAATTATCAATCTTTATTACTGCTTTAGGTGAAAATGATCTTTACGAAAACGCAATAACTTGTAAAGTCATATAAGCAAATACATTCGTAAAATTGAAATAATTATTGAAAATTTTCAAATTTATGTTACATCTAAGTTGTGTCGTATATCAGGTTGCTGTTTCTCTAGTAAGAAGACAGCCAAAGAAACATTGCAGAGTACTAATGTAATCATTTTTGTTTTTGTTTCGCCGACGCTCTCAATCAACCAATTGGCTTGATGTATTAATGGACTAACTTTGATTATTTTTTACACGCAACGATTAAGGTCTTGAATCACTCATGTGAACGCTATATTAGGCACTTATCGAAGAAGCCTGAAGACTTTCAATAGCTAAGAAACTTTTTGTTTAAAGAAAAGTATCTATTGTTTATAACAAACAGTTTCACTTTTTTTTATCTACTACTGGGAAGCTCTTGGCCTGCATCTCACCTGATAGTAAGTGATGATCAGGCCGAAGGTGTAAGCGAGCTTCACCCGGAATCCTCAATTACAGAGGAACTAGTTATTTTACCTCTAACTTTTCGAAACACAACAACGCTATTAACATTGTTGTTATGGCGAGACTTAGATAAGATAGTGGTAGCTGAAACAAGCCCTACCATCAACCAATACGAGCAGATTTTTTTTTCTTTCCCAAATATCGCCGATCCCTGAAAATATTACAAGAAAATTGTAAAACCTATACACTTGGACTTTTTCTCCACACATAATATCCATCGCTATTTTCGTTTCGCCGATAAAAACTGCCTCATCCATCACAACATACGGCCGAGCACGACCGATCATAGATACGAGAGCTAACGAACCGTCGGATGTGATTGAAAATCATCGCAAAGGAATGATGTCCTAGTCGGAAGCCATTATAAATCATTGCTAGACGGTAGCCCATACATCAATAAGGTCGATTATTTGATAACTTCACACAAAACACGGTCAGCGCTTGTTTTAAATGGGAACCAGTTCTAAAATGTAATTAAAATATAGTTTCTATTAAATATTAGTGAACCGTTTTCAACGTGGAATGAAAGTTGTGAAGGTATTTTGATTGGCAGTGACCTTTGATAGGTTTATAGACCTGATACCTATGTGAATTGTTGGATGTGCAAGATGTTTGGACTGTAGAGGTGTGCTTTCTATTTATTGGGTGTTAATTTTGACATGTTCGGAAAGAATGTGTAACATGCTGTTTTAAACGTAAATTAAGAGTGTAGTAGAAATTTCTAAAGTTACATAAACTGTACCCATTAGTTTGTTAAGATAAATAGGAGGAGCTCGTGGTTAAGTAATAACAGCCGCATGGGTCGATCCATCAGGTTAAGCTACGCTTGCCGGGTTGGCGCGTGGATGGGTGACCATCTTAACATACCGAGACTCCTCCGTGCCTCGGAAAGCACGTTAAGCCGTTGGTCGCAGCTGTCATTCGTGAATATTTGACAGTCGTTACGGTTCGTTAGAAGCCCGAATGTCTGACAACCAGTCTTTCCAAGGGGTATTTCGTTACCCAGTAACTGGGTTGTGGAGGTCAGATAGGTAGTCGCTCCATGTACAATACTGGTACTCAGCTGCAGCCGGTTAGACTGGAAGCCGACCCCAATATAGTTGAGAAAAGGCTAGGCAGATTGATTGAGTCTGTTTAGATAAATACTGTACTCTACTTTATTTGTTTCGTCTGTCCAGACTCTTTCGCTTGTCTACTGCCATAATCTACCTTTACACTAACACACACGCTTTCACTGACGGACTAGCCTGGATCTGGATCAGGAGTAGTCCGTTAGTGCAGTGTACCTACCTACATTATTATTTAGTGTGTCTACTTATTCTTTTTCTTCATGTCGTTGGTACTGTTAATACTTTGTCACTTCCATAGCCTACTTAAATATAGTCGTCCAGACCATATTTCGGCCACGGCAGCCAATTTCAGCGGATCGGCAACCTTCGGCGCAGGAGATATTATAGTGCACAAGTGTGTGTGTGTGCAGACACAGGTGCACTCTTCCTTCCATCACTCTCATAGTCTGATGGGACGGCAATCCGACACGACCGGAGTGAGATCAGGCGCAGTACCAAGGGTTTAACGTGCTTTCTGAAGCAACGGTGGATTACACCGCCAACTTCCAAACTCCGGGCTGCTTCTAAGAAATTCCTAATGGAAAAATCCAATAACAATTTGCCCGACCCGAGAATCGAACCCAGGACCCCACGTTCAGCAGGCACGCTTGCGATAGGCTTTGATAGTCTACTTAAATAAGTAGACTATCAAAGCCTTCAAAAATAACCAGTTATAATGTACCTACCCATCAAAACAGCAGAACTCCCACCTTTAAATGCTCATCCAACAAAGCTCATCAAATCGAGCAAAAACGCAACAAGGAAACTATTCTTAAAATTAACGAGGTCACAATTCACAATAATATCAGTTCACATTCAAGCAAAAAACTTAAAAAGCCACAATTACTTAATTAGAGATTTGGACGATAACCAGGCAGGTGTAGGTAGGTAACCACCAAAGATCATGAGAAACGCCGGACATCGATTCGTTACAAATACGATTCTTTAGTTACACCTCGTTGAGTCAAGGACTCCAAACTCATTCCGTATACAATGAGATGAAAAAAATGATACAAATTAACCGATTGAACCTGTTTGTCAGGACCCCTAAAGAGCGGGTTTCTGTTAAGTGAACTAATTTATACTCACCTGTATCATAAATAAGAATGAAATGGTCGGAGTGTGAATCATCCCACGCTTTACAAGTTCCGTATTTCTTTAAAAAAATATCATTTTGTGTGAAAAGATTCGAGTTTTATATTCAAATTTTTGTATTGCAACTCTATGTAAATTCTGGAGATAAGATGGGAGAATAGGGAAATAATGATAGAATAAATAATCTTATATTATTTGAATAAATAGACGACTATGATCAAACTGAATCAGATAGACGAATAAATAAACAAGAAAACAACACTGGAGAATCGACAAATTGTCACAAAAATTTGTTAACCCTTAAAAGTTTAACAAAAACTGGTATAAACAGGGAATTCCGATGACTTAGCGGTTTTCTTTTCTTCTTTCGTATGGAACCCTAAGTTCGCCCGGCGGCGGCAAGCTATGTTATTGAAGGCATTTAATATTTTTATTCGATAAAACAGACGGCACCGCGGTTTAAAGAGATGTTAACATGTCAAATAAAGTTCGAATGTGCCAATGCCCCGCTTGTTTGCGAGATTACATGCTGAGTTTAAAATATTCGCTAGTCATATTCCATTTAATATTACCGATATTTTCATTCTCCCTTTTAGAGTTTGTGACTGTTACGACTAATTAACCCGAGTGTGAAATTGCATCGAATAGCTTATTATAATTTTATACATTTGTGTTAATTAAAAATTCTTATTGAATGGTATATATAGTTCATTAATTTTATTTGGTTGCGAGGCTGTGCCCTTAGTTTAATTCAGCGTCCAATTAGGGATTGCTATTTTCTTTTAAACTACGGTAGGTACTAGACATTTCTTTTGCATATCAAGTAGCGTCATAATGGTCTTATTACGAAGCAAACACGCCTAGCGTACTGCTAACAATTTTCTTTATCATCGTTCCAACATATCCAATTCCCATTATTATGCCACCGTTTACTAACTGTAACATTAAAGTATTATTAGACATACCTACATATAAATTAGTTTCTCTTTGGCGCCCGTTATTAAAAAGGTCCTATTCGGCTCGCAGTATTCCATTTCGTTTGCCAGTGGGGGGTTAGACCGTTTCAATCGTTGCGACAATTAATCACAGTACAGCAATGTCATCCGGCGCACCGGTCCGGCCGAAAACACGTCAGACGAATTTATTGTACCTTTTTTTACTTTTTTTTTTATTTCGCGCGTTTAAACGTATGGGAGGGTGTGATTGTGCGTCGCTACTCATTTTGTTGATACCTACCTAGTTAGAGTTGCCGACTGTAGTAAGGTAAAAGCTTTAAATATAATTAAAATAAATTAAGTTATTATTGTTTTCCTGTTTCGATTGTCAGTTTGTCATTATAGAACACGATGCACAATAATGATAACCTGAGTACCTACCGCTTCGCTTTTTTTTTAATGTTAAGGCGCGGTGTTACTTCAATATTCACAAAAAAAACTGGTTTCTTGGGTAGTCGAGTATGACGTTACGCAATGAAAATACACGTCGCAAAAAATACAGTGGACAGAGAAGGGTTTAAAGAAAAATACTAACCGAATAGAATAGTAGAAAATAGTTTGATATTCCCAATAAAAAATACTTCCCAAAAATAAACTTTGGCGTCGAACATCTCCGTATTTTCAGTGATAACAACATTTTTTAAGAGTTCAATATAATAAACATTATTTTATAACTTTAACCAGACAATTATTTAATATCTATATTCTGAATTATCTAAATAAAACCCGTACAATAAATGCCCATTCGCAGCTTACTCACATCGTCAACCCAAATGTTTATTCGATTTTCAACTTTATTTAATGCTCTGTAATTGTGAAAATTGATATTGCGGTCATAATTTAGTCGTAGGGCTACCGTATAGCTTGCAGACGAAGTTGTGTGAGTGCAGCTGTAGCGTTTAAAATCGTAGTCAGTCCGCGCCTTAAGTAGATAATTTCTCTAGAAATGTTAATAATTAGCTTGGTTAGCTGTTGCTTCAAGCAATTTCACTATTGTCAAGAACAGATTCAATTAATAGTTAACTAGACTGCAGTTGAACTTCAAATTAATGGAATTTAAACATTGCTTATTATAAAGCATCTTTTAAATTGTTTATCTAAATTTTATTCAAGCTTATGAATGTTTTATGTTCTTAACTTCTTATGTATTCACTTAGTGCCTGACACATTGATTAATATGTAAAATATTAAAATAAAATTTAATGTTAAAAAAAATATAAATAAATATTATGCACCATGACATTATTATAAAAATAATGCACATTCACACCTTCGAATAATTTGATTAAAATATGATTATTATTTTATCGAATAAAAAACCATAAAGAAACCTACAGCGAAGAATACAAATTATAGCTGTAATCACCATATTAAAGCTTGCCAAATTGATAATGGTGTTAATACAAAAGCCGATGTCGAATTGTACCGGAATATGTTTAGATCATTTGTTATAGCTGACTGCGAGACGTCAAGGAGTAGAAGCGAAACGAATTCTGTGGAATCATTACGTCCGTTACACTTTTTTAAGAAACAGCGGACTATTTGTAAGGAAATGAATTCGTGTTATGATAAAAAATAAAAAGTTTTTTTTTAAATAATTATGGTCAGAATTTGCTCGTTTCTAATTTTCAGGCCTATGAGTAATTTAGAATACAAAATACACAAAATTTCGAGTGAGCGTTTAAATGAGTTACCTGCACAATTTTATAAATTGTAGTTTAATTATAACAAAGGGGTTATTAAACAGTTATTCCCACTGTACTTCAAAATATTTATCGTCCACTTACAAAATAAATTGTGCTATTACAATGAAATAACTTTATTTGTAGTCTAATAATATTATTCGATTGTACTGCATTGTAAAATATGCATTGAATAACCATATATATGTTAATTATAATTACCTCATTAACACAATAAAACCCACAACGATAAAACTAAAATTATTACAAATATTTGTTTCAAAATTTATATTATTAGCAGTCTTTAAGCGGGGCTTACATTATAAAACTAGTATCGTGAAACAGTAGCTTGACTGTTCTGTTTCGGGCTTAAGGGTACGCCAGTCGGTCATTATTCCATTCAAACGTAGATTACTGGTCTGTTTGACGATGTAAGTTCAAAACTAAAAATTATATCATATTGTCTTGTCATTATCTAGCCCTGATTGGAAGAAAAATTGGAAAAAAAAATTGGTTTGAAAGTTATGAGCGTCGAAACATCCATATTTCAACACAAATTTTAACTCGTCTTTAGACGTAAATAAATAAATAATTTAGTAAAAAAAAAAATGCAATATAGAAACCGTATAAAGATAGATAACTTATTCACAAGTTCAAATAATTTTATTTTGAGTAAATAAATCCAGTGGTTTTTCCATAATATTTATACGCCCAAAAGTCTGGCGCTCGTTTTCGTTATAAATCATCGTTTAATTCACTAAATAAATGAATAAATATATAAGTAAATAAATAAAAACTACATAAATAAATAAAATTCAATAAAAACATAATTAGACTAATAAGCATGTATATTAGTCATGCCCACTATTGAGTTCAAGCCGTCGACTAGTGCACCCTTAAGCTAACGAACACCCGGATTTAAACAATTATTTTAGCCAATTAATAATTTATTTAATAATTAATTATTTAATTTCATTATTGTACCAGAAAGGTGTACACCATTCTGGTAAGTATCCAACCCTTTTAAGACACCGTGTTAATTGAATCTATAAATTTTTCAAAAACCGGGTGTTAGTTAGCTATCGCCCCAAACAGATCTGTCAAGCTACTGTTTCACGACACTAGTTTTGTAATGTAAGCCCCACTTAAATGCAGGAGCTTGCACAAATCGTAAAACAAACAGCTGCTTTAAAGGGTGGTCTAACATTATGTAAAGGCATTCCGTATGTAAGTAACTCTACTGTTTCAACGCAGAACGCAGGGTCATGGAGTAACCTGAGCTGTGCCTGAGCTGGGGCTAATCAAAGACGTAAAACTGGAATTTATTGTGTGCAGTGTACCCTGCCAAGTTTATTGTGCATTACTATGACGCCAATTACTCAACTCACATGTAACTGGGTATTGTAGGCGTATCCAGATGGTGGTTTGCAATGTATGGGGTATTAAGTAGATATGCTATTCAACTGTTTCTACCAGTGATTTGTTTGGTATTGCTATTATTGGGATAGGATATAGATAAATGGATTGGTTTCTGTTATTGAATCAATAGTTTCTTGTGTATTTGTTTGCTTATGGCTTTGTGTTTGGTGAGTTTTAACGCAGGTAGATGTCACAGCCATGTCTTCGATTTTTGGTTCTAGGACATGCCGGTTTCCTCACGATGTTTACCTTCACCGTTTTGGGGGCAGTGGTGATGAAATAATTTACATAAAGTAAACCGCCTGTCTGGGTTCGAACTTATGACGGTAAGTCACGGCCATTACCACTAGGGCTATTACATTCTCTGGGCCCGCTTGGTGGGTTACGGCCCACTCCCTCTCACCGTGATGACGCCCGTATCCCAGCAGTGGGAAAATTATTGACTGATTATGTTAACGCAGGCTTTGGTAACACATCTAGACAGTTTATATGGCATCGTTTTAAGATTCTTACTTTTTCCTAGTTGTTCAAGCCTTGAACTTTTGTGATATTGAAACTGAAATTAAATGAAAATACATATTATTTATTTGTCTAGCCTATGTAGCGCAGGCATATCATATCAACGTCATTCGTTTCATACAAAGTTTCGCATTGAGCCTTTTACGAATAACATTTTTTAAACACAATTCATCAATTAATATTTAGTTTTTAGTTCGACTCAATCAAAATAAGATCACACAATGACAGACAATTTTAATAAATGTCTAACATTTTATACATTTATCTTTCTATCTGATCTAATAAAATAAAAATTAGATACTCATATGAATCTTTGACGTTCTCGAACTGTTTTACATTCCACAGCAGTACGCAAACATGGGCGTAACATACGCATGTTTGCGTACTACAAAAAGATGTACATAATTCAGCAAATTATGTACATCTTTTTGGAATTATTTCAGTGGTTATACGTTTTTAGATCGGCGACATAAATAAAGTATCGTATTTTCCCCTAAAACAAGTTCAATCACCTCGTTATTACTCTCTTGGGTTCAAATCACCCCATAATCAATACCTACTTACCTATTTTCCTTTTTGTATACAGTGATGCGTCAGCCCGAAGCGAAAAGGGGAGAGTCTGCTAATTCGTACCTTACAAACGAACGAACCCTGTACAAAACTCCTGTAAAAAGTACAATCGGGAAAAGGGTTACAGCCCCATTGAAGATTACAAGATAGACGTAGAATTCGTCAAGAAAGGAAGGGGGAGAACCTCGGAGTCGTAATTAAGGCTATAGAGCGCTAGGAATTATTAAGTGCTAAAAGATATAAAATTGAAATTGTCAAATTCAAATTAAAAATATTCTATGTCACATAAACCTACAAGGGCACTTATGAAACGTCAGAAGTTAGGTGCACGGTTCCAATTGGTCGTTTTCTATGGAGAAGAGCCGGCAAGAAAGTCAAAGTCACGATCATGACTTCTGCTAGATTGCCAGTTATTAGCTAGCATAAAGATATTCTTTTCTATTTTTAAAATGTCTAAATACACTGCCGTGTGTTTAGATGATGTAAGTAATGACAATCATTATAAAAAGTGTAGGTCTTCTGTAGTTAAATCAAAACTATTTCTCTCCTGAAACTTCAACTGCAAAAATGTTACCTTATACTTAATTGTCTTATGTCTCATTAAACCCGTCTATGACGTGTCATATTATTGGCAAGACCTTCACAATTAACACATAGCATAATATCACGCGTGTGTTCCCCAAGGGTTAGGCAGAGGTGTACCTATCCTATAGTACACCCACATTTTGCTGGTTATGTTTAAGTCCCATGTAATAATGGGCTAACCTATTGCCGTCAACCGTGTGCAAATCAAGACCCCAGGTTTTACATTTTTTTCTGTCAGGGTCGCGGGAAAATCCGAAAAGGCCCCGAAGTGGCCCCTGGCAATACACAGGCAACTTAAGGAACACGGGTGGGTTTCAGTAAAAGTCTGACACGCCCTCCCGCTGCGTCCAGAGATTTCCTAACACAAAAGAAACAACAGCCCAAGCACGTGTCGGACCACGCACAATGAAGGGTTCCGTAGTTGGGATGAATTTATCCCAAGAACAAACTTAACATTTTAGTTGAAAAACATGTTCTCACATACGGAATTTATTGGAGATCATGTTTTTCAAACTGCAAATATAAGTTGGTCGATTATTACTCGTTAACCTGTAAAGCAAGGAAATTATAAGCAAGGAAATATTAATATTTCGCAAACGGATTATACAACGGAAGATTCCTGAATTAATAAAAGATAACCAACGACAACCCACACCTTGGGATAGACGAGGGAAAAAAAAGCATCCCCGTTTTACATGTAGGGGAGGTAACCTAAAATTATTGTTGATTTTATTTTACCACTTTGTTGGCGTGATTAATATGTATACCCATGCCACATTACAGCTCTCTAGTACTAACAGTCTTTGAGCTAAGTCGCGGACAGACAGACGGACAGACAAACGGATATGGCGAAACTATAAGGGTTCCTTCTTAACTACGGAACCCTAAAAGCCTTCACAATTTTCTGAAAATTTATCTCTCTCTAAACTGTAAAGTTCGTCTAATTCATACTCTAGGTTTGTACTTAACTGTTTTAATTTTAAAGCTTCCCGTTTAGCTGTGGTTTGCAACGTTTAATTTCCGGCGTAGAAATTATTAGGAAGAAATAAGGCGGCTTTCAAATCTGCCGAGCTGTTGCAGTCAACCACCAAATTCTTTCAAAGCTTTCCACTTTTATAAATAACATAGCAAAATTTCGTGAAACTTTGATCTTTTAGGCAAAAAGATGTTTCTTACATTTTAAAGATATTTTGGCAATTATTGTATGAAACGCTGGCGGACTTTGAGGTTTTCATAAAAAAAAAATTAAAAAATGCAAACAGAAAGGGGTGTAGAAGGCTATGAGAAGATACCAGCATATTGGATTCATAAAATAAAATGAAAATGCTACAGCTGAGCATGTGAGTGAGGTCTTGGGTTTGATACCCGGGTCGATCAGTGTTTTTGGATTTTTCCATCTAGATTTTCTCAATAACAACCCGGAGTCTGAATTTGTGCCCGGTTGATAGCAATATGCTCGCCCCGTATTACATGATACATGAGACTTAAATATAAACATGACGAAATGTAGGTGTAGGTACTAAGGTTCACCTCTAATACGATGTTTGGTATGTCAATTGTTTAATGTTACCAATAGTCAAAAAATCATAGAATTATATATCACCAGACATTTCTGCTACGTTTCATTTTCAAACAATCTTACGATTTCTGAATTTCATTTCGCACATTTTGATATTATTAAAACTGACTGCTCTGAAATTGAATTTAAAAATTTCATTTCAAACGACCATAATAATTTAAACATATTACAGTTCAGTGCTGTAATAGGTACCGACTAGTAGAGAGACACCTATAATTTTATTTATGTTGCAATTTTATTGTTGGGTATATGATGATTGATAATTTTGTAACTGGTCGTTATTAAATTTCACTTTGCCTCGAGACAAAACGTTTGTTTGTTTAACTTCCGTTAAACGATTGTTATTTGTAACGTAAATGATAATGGTTATAAAAAAATGCTAATTATTGCATATTTTGTGGTTTGATAAAATACCAAAACAAAAAAATCGCCTAGAGATAAAGGGATAAAATCTTTAGGTGATTTTTTTTATTATTAAAGTTAGGCGATTTAGTATTAAAGTTATTATAAATAGGCACTTTCGAGTCATTCACATAAGAAAAAAAACTCTCTGATGAACTCTTCGAAGTACTTTTTAAAGATTTAGTTTGAGACAGTATTCACGAAGATAAAGACGAGCTCTATTTTTGACAGTGTTTTTACATAAAAATTTAAAACGAAACATCTGAAACATTTTCAGTACCAAGTAAACCATATAAAATCGTTTTCCCAAACGTATGAACGTAAAACAGCTTTTATATCCTAAGAATATGAACCGTGAAAGCGCTGAGGTAACAGGAAATAGAGGTATGGATTCAAATAAGTTCAAATAAGCAATTTTCTCGAACAAGTCCTGATATCGTGAGCAGTAAACCGCGGCTGAAACCTAAAGTTATCGCGAGGTCTATTCAGATTTTTGCTCGTGAGAAGAAAAAACAAAATTACAGACAATTTGTGCCGATATCCTTATTGGGAGTTGCGAGTAACCCTTGTGTGATATGGAATATGGAGTAGCTTGTTATTCTATCCTGATCTTTTGTATATCGGTTCTGTAATACAATTTTATTGGCTTGCAATGTAAGTATCATGCCTTACTATCAGGGAGTTCATAAATATTAATTTAATTTGGCTATCGAGCTCTGGATATCGTTTTGGAGGATAATTAATTTTCTAAGGAGACTTTCTATTTTGCAGTACAAATTAATCTTAACTAGAATGGAGCTTCAGATTGACCTCTATGATAAAGGGTTGTAAAGAAATTAAAGAATAGTGCACAGTGCTTGATGTATTAGTTATTATAGCAAGAAATTAGGTTAATCTCCTTTTTTGACATTCATAAAAGGCCTCTTCAAGAGTTAATTTTTTTAATACATTGTGATGAAATTATACATTCGCAAAAAATATATAAAGCAGTTATCATTAATATCTTCATAACTAACCCAAAATATATCTTGATACCACGTAAGACCATTGCAAAACTCAGACAGGCAGAAAAGTTGCCTCTAAAAATACAGCCAGTGAATGCAAGAATGTATCTAACCAAGGAGAGAGCATTACGGGCTCCTAATGACTACCTTGTAGAGAGCAAAAGTTCTCCGTTCAGCCTGCGCCGGACTTGAAGTTTATCTTAATAAGACGGTTTCAAATGACGAGGATGTAGGAAACGGATGCAGTTTTTCGTTTGGCGTATTTTGATCAAGAGAAAAGATTAATTGAGGAGACTGAGAAATGAATTAGTGAATTAATTTGTTGTGAAACAATCTTTGTTGTCTTTGTGTCGATGGCTCGGCAGTGTTTTAAATTTTGTTGGTTAAAACTTCGCTATTTCCACGACATCGTCGGTGGCAGTGCAGAGGTCGCTATGGCTGCATTTTTTGGGGTAAAGAGGGATAGGAGGTGGGACATAGTTTGCGCCAGCACAGCTCCACATCCACAACCTGCTACCATATCGTCGAGATAGCCCCGCTTTGCGAGTACGTTTGTGTTTTTCTAGAAAGGTGTGCCTGCTTTTGAGTCGTTACGTTAGTAGTTGTGCGCCAAAAAATGGGTATCTAGTGTCGGTCTCCTGTTTGTGTTTCTCCACTGCATTTGCACCTTCTCTTTGGAATTGTGGAGGTACTATGCCAGCTGTGCGATATATTGCGCTGACCGGGGTTGGTTTTAGGCAACCTCTATAATTGTTCGGTATGTTTCGTTCAGAGCAATATCTACTTCGTTGGCGTGGGCGGAATGGTGCCACACTAGACGCGCATATTCGCCTGCTTCGTAACAATTGTCTGCTGTTTCATAGAAAAGTGAACACACTCTACACGCCCTGCGCGGTTAAAATGTATGAAGCAGTAGTTTTTATTTTTAAATAACTGTCGAAAAGTTTCAACACAAGGGTGTTCAGAATCATGTACTGAATCCATGGTATCAGTTTTCGCGTCGATGTGCCTGCCGCCCTGTACCTATACAATTTTAAATGCAAGATTTATTGCAGTTTGTGATATTTTTTGTAGAAGGCATTAAATTCAATTGCTTACTATGGAAACAACAGGAAGTAAATAAATTACCTCTTTTTTCAACCAACTACAACTCCGTAAGATAGTTTCTCAGTGAAGTCTCTTTGACTACTTCCTCCTTTAGTTCTTCCCTCTTAGAACGTAATAGTGTTGGAAAGTTTTCAACAAACATAATTAACAGCTATTTTTTTATCTTAAGACAAAAACCGAATGAAAACAAATGTTCTACCCAATTTGGCTTCATGACTGTATGAGATTAATCGATTGGCTTATCGCCCGGCACGGAACAAAGAATTCACTTCGAACACATTAATCCCTTCTAGAGCAATTAAACTGTTCTAATTCTAAGGCATTCGATTTAGAAAAGACAATTTGTACTTGACCGCATTTCTCCTAGCTTTAGACAACCGATTTTTATCGGACACCGATTTGAATCCGACCGTCAACAATTCCGTCAGAGTCGGCGCTTGAATTGCCACCAACTTTGCGTCACTGGCAGGACACTTTTATATTCGTGTAACTAGCTGTAGCCCGCGACGTCGTCTGCAATTCAGGATGAAAAGTAGCCTTGAATTGATAATGTCGCAACACATTACGCAATTATTGTAAATTGTCTTTGGCTTAGAATAGTTATTATTCTAAGGTCTTTGGCCTCTGGCCCTGACAGCAACCAATAGACAAAATTTGTCAAAATTTTCTGGATGTTTGGAATATTGAATACCATGTTTTTGGTTAATTTGTAAAGGAGTATTAAATGTAGTTTTTTTTTTGTAATGTGCGTTTAGTTTGTGCAGAATAAACAGTTTTTGTTTCTTTCTTTCTTTTTTCTTTCTTCCATAACGGTCGGTTCAGTGATTTAGGAGTGAAAAGGTAACAGATAGACAAAAAACTTACTTTTGGATTTCTAATATTAGTAGAGACTAGCTGATGCCCGCGGCTTCATCTGCACGGACCCTACTTATTTTTCTAAAATAAAAGTAAGCCTTGTTACTCCTTATAACATCAGCTATATACCCGTGAAAGTCTCTTCAAAATCGGTCCAGCCATTTTGGAAATTTTTCGGAGCAAATATAGAGACAAAATAAAAAAAAATGTTATAAATACCTATCTACCGTTTAAACTTTCGCATTTAGTAAAAAGCTGTTATTTTGACATTACAAATACAGTTTAATTTTATTTATTTGTATGTTAGCTTCTGTTCCAATTTTTATGCTACGTGGAGACTGTCAAATATTAAGACCATAGTGTAATATTTTTTGATCAAAGTTCTTCTTCTTCTTTTCGTGTGGTTGTTAGACACCTGATGTTATAGTTTTAAAGCGGCCCGTCAGCCTCTGACTTGGGTTCACATGCCGTCGAGAAATATCTCTCAGGCATGCCGGTTTTTGAGGCGGCGAGCCTCCTTGCCGGACTACCGCCATGGGATCTGGAGGCGAAAGTCCTCGCGCACATGTGGGAGTTGCGCGAGGAGGCGAAACGCCGGGGTGTAACTCCGCTGCCGCGAGAAATCACGGCACAGCGGACAGAGCTCCGGCGGGATCTCATGGCGGCATGGAGTGTACGATTGTCGCAACCCAGCGCTGGGCACGCCACAATTGCGGCGATAAGTCCCCTCTTTGAGGAGTGGCTTGAGAGGCGCCATGGCGTCCTCACCTTCCGCCTGACGCAGGTCCTCACCGGACACGGTTGTTTCGGGAGGTTCCTGTTCCGCGTAAGGCGGGAGGAAACGCCCGGGTGTCACCACTGTGTGGATCGCCTGGAGGACACGGTGGAGCATACGGTGGAGGTCTGCCCGGCTTGGGCGGAGCACCGCCGTGTCCTCACGGAGGCGATCGGCGGCGACGATCTCTCGCGTCCGGCCCTGGTTCAGGCCATGGTTCGGAGCGAGAGTGCATGGGAGGCCGTCACCTCCTTCTGCGAAGCAGTTATGCTCGCGAAGGAGGAGGCGGAGCGCGCGAGGGAGATGCAAGCTGCACGCCCTCGCGGCCCTAGTCGCCGCAGGAGACGCCCCGGGCGTCGGGAGTCCAGAGCCGACTTCCGGCCACCGTAGGCGCGGGCTTGCGGACGGTGAGCAATGGGCAGCTCGCCGTCCGATAAGGACCAGGCCCGTGTCGACGGCGCGTTGTGTTCCACGCGCGCCTCAAAGAGATGTCAGCACCAACCGACGGGGTCGAAAGACCAATGCCTGCTGGGGTTGCGGGTTTGTCCGAAAGGGATAACGCGGCCCCGGCACACAGGCAACGGAAGGAACACGGGTGGGTTTTAGTCAGTAAAAGTCTGACACACCCTCTCGCTCTGCCCAGAGCGGGAGAAGTCATTTGATGATTTCCCACCCTCAAAAAAAAAAAAAAAAAAGGCATGCCGGTTTCCTCACGATGTTTTCCTTTACCATTTTTGAAGCAAGTGATAATAATGCAATACGCACATGCATCCGAAAAGTCAGAGGTGCCTTGGGTTCGAACTCGAGACTTATGACTTTGCAGTTCAACGGTCACACCAATAGGCTATCAGTGCTCTTGATCTTGATCGACGTTTATTTTGAGATACTACGTGATATGTTTAATAAAATAAAACAATAGCCTCATCATTGTAAAGCTACTACTTAAGGGAAGAGCAAGACAACTCAGATACAATTACTATTGTTACTTACTGGGGCTGCCTCAATTTATGTATGAAAGAATGTTTTAGTTGAAATAAATATTTTTGTATTTTTTTGTATTTTTTATATGTTACACCGGCGTTAGTCGGTCCGATTTATAGTCGGTCCGATTTAAAGTCGGTCGTCTGCGCCCCATTTAGCCATTGCCATCGTCGCTTCTCCGATTACGTAACACAACTGCTACTAATTGCGCAATTATCTTATATTGTCGTTGGCACTGAAGGTTCAATTACCCATGTTTGGGAATGTAACCTATATTTCGACAATTATTTGTCATATAGTAATTTTACTTTCGTTTGTTTCTTTTTGCAGCGTATCTTTTTTGTTGATCGCTTGCCAGTAATGTTATGCTATGTAAATGAAGTGGACTTGTATTGTAGTTACCTATTACTTGCCAAATATGTCATGCCATTGGACTGGACATGACTGGACTTTGTTAACTTCGTCATGGTACGAAAACAGTACAAGAAAGAACAGGAATATCTTGTGTGAAAACCAACGGTACAATCTTACCGAGAAAGCTTGAAATGAAAATAGTGGTCAATTGTTTGGCATAAATTTGCGAAGCTGGCCGTCAAAAGAAAGATAAATTATGCGGTTACCACTCTTACTTTTCTACCGATGATGCCGCGAACGAAGAGACTACAGTACCTAAAACGAATAAAAGTCAGACAAATTTCCTAGAAAGAAGAATAAAACTAAGTTAAAGTAAATAAAGACCTCAAATAAATTATTTGCTTCACTTAAACGAAACATGATCATAAAGTAAATAAATCGCTCCTACAAAGTGTTTGCAAAATTGATTTAAGTTCTTCCAAGCCTTTGTACTCAAAAACAAATTACGTACACCCCCATACATCACGCGGTAGGTCTCCGTCCAAGAACTAAGGAATCAAATAGAAGCTTCGAGAAACTAGATTAAGGCGCGCATAAAGCGTACTGCATGAATGCTGGTAACCTGAGACTTGGCAGACAATGCTGGCTCCCTTATTGCTCAGCTCTTAAATTGTAGTGCGGTTTCAATGCAAGTGCCGTTGACGTTAAATTATTGTCGCCATGCAACGTTACACCGCCTGTGCTGGCACTGTACACGTGTGCACTAGGCTTAAGGCCTGTTAAGCTAAATGTAGGTCTATTATGGTCATTCGATGCGGAGCTACGAAACTCTCAGAGGTGGTCGGATTAAATATCGAAAGCAAAAGTTGAAAATGTCGAAAACTGGCTGTAAGTGGCTGTATCTATGTCATAGTCCTTTAAACTGCTGCGGCCGCATCTGCGTCTATCGTGACACAGCAATGCGAGCCGAAGCTTCGTATGTTTTGCTCCCTAAAAAGTTATCGCGCTAATGCGGCCACATTAGCGGCTTCGCCACGTTTAATATGTACCGCTACCCGGGCGATAAGTGCTACGCAGCCCGAACTATCGCGATGATAACCGATAATGGTTGGTGACATATGCGTGTATCGTATCACTGTGCGAAGCTTCGTCATGATAGACGCAGATGCGGCCGCAGCATATGAGAAGCACGATAAAAAAAGGATTTCATTTATGAATTTCTGAGGATATACAGGGTTGCAGGGACATCGACGCGAAAACTGTTACCATGGATTCAGTATATGATTCTGAACCCCCCAGCATTCGTCGGTTATTACAACAAAAAGCTGCTGTTTCATAGAAAAGTGCAATACCTACACGGTCAAAATGTATGGATCAGCTGTTTTTATTTATAACCGACCTTAAATTTCAACCCCCCTGTTCAGATTCATGTACTGAATCCATGGTAACAGTTTTCGCGTCGATCTCCCCTGCCACCCTGTATAAAATATTATTTATAGTTGTCAAATAACTGAATCAAACGTAGGTGACAGACATAATCGACAGATTTATCTAATGCCGAACAGATTTTAATTTCCGACAGATTTTAGACCCGTAATGGAATCCGCCTATTCTCATTTATTTAGTGACGGGTGTTTTAGCACGCCTCAAACCCATTAACTATGGCAATAAAGTGTTAATTTAATAACAGCGCATAACTAGTGTTGTCACTAACTGTCGTAAAAACAAGCTATTACAGCCGCGGCCATCGCGGGAGCAACCCGTTCTGCTCTCTTAACTTTACAACTTGAATAGAGTGATTATATGAAAAATATGTAGACACAAATAGTGAGAATACCTTTGGAATATTAAAAAGGATACTCACGTTTGCTTTGGCATGATTTAGTTGAATGAGTTATATAATCAGCCTCTACTGTTCCCACTGCACACAGGCCTCCTCTCTGTGAGAGGGAGGGGGCTATAATCTACCACCCGGGTCCAGTGCGGGTTGCTGGATGTCACATGTCTTCGAATTTTTGGTTTTGGGATCTGCCGGTTTCCTTACGATGTTTTCTTTCACCGCTTTGAGAGCAGTAGTTATGTATTAAATACATAGTTGAATGAGTTGCACTTTAAATTTGTATTGCACTTTATACTGCTAAGTTTTGGGGAAATAACTCTAGTTCGTTCGATCTTGCAATCACTTTCTAATTCAGATCATTATAAGTAAGTAAATAAATCAATTATTGATTAGATGTGACTTTACATAGGAATGATTCCTGTGATTCAGTTATGTCATGAGTTATCGTATACCCAATTATCTACAATTTATTTCATGACACCTACACACGAAATGTTTCGTCTAGCTTATTTTATATCTCTCGAGCCATAATATTTGTATAGTTTGGTACGAAATTATTGTTTGCCCGAGGGAGCTGTTAACTAGTCTAGCACTACTATCAGTAAGTGATGAATATGCCTAAGGCAGACAACGGGCACTATTTGCTTCACACATTACCAGGCACTATCATCACGGCCATTTCATTGGCACATTAAGCTAAGTCAAAATAGCCCAAATCCAAGATCAAAGGTCTGTACAATTACTGACGGAACTGTGCCAGATTTTCGTACATTATCGTACTATTTTGGCATCATATGATTTTAGTTTGTAATGGTGTATCATTTTAGTCGACGCCAGAGCAAGTGCATGCGTACGTACTTATTACATTACGTAGATAATAACTATCATTTTCTGCCGTCAATGTTCCAATTACCGCAGGAACAGCAACCTTATCTGTTAGACTTAAAGTCTGCAATACTTTGGTTGTTGTTTGTTGTCTGCAAGTGTAACATTGTCTCTATCAAAACTTAATACGCGATCGTGGATCGTCCATACATTTGCATGTTACATTCGACTATTATTATGTGTTATTGTGGAAATCAAAGTTAATAATACTTTCTAATTTCATTTCATATGTTTATAATTTGACTATTATATTTATAGGTCAGTTTAGTAACATCGAATATTCTTCTTTGTACAAATGTTTACACACCGTGTTTACAGTATTTTTTAACGACTGTAAACAACATTACATTAGGTACGAATTTGCAAAAAGTGCGCTTTTTCGTCAGTTTATATCTGTATTGCATCCTTGTGACATTAACTACATGTTTTTCAATGTCCTTTCAAACATTTATCGCAGAACAAGACTAACATTGCTATAATTTCTCTCAAGTGGACCGATAAAATAACTTTCAGATAAAATCTTATCTTACGATCCCAATACAATTAGCTAGAAGCAAAATCTACTAATTGTTGCAACCTCTTCGCTTAACACAAGCGCCTATTCCAAAGATGGTCCGAACAATCGAATTATCGAATCGAGCGGCCGCAAAACGAATTAAACAATCGATTTAATCGTTCACTTAATTACGTAATTAATGTCTGAATGCACGGCTTGCCCACAGAGCCTGTTTAATGCCCTTGCATACGTACCGCACTGTAGCAGAACACTGGACCGCGAAACATGAAGTATTATGGGTATAGTACGGTTTTTAATGATCGAAATCGGAATCGGATTCGGTGCTGGCGAAACAAGGACAGCTTTTTGAAAAAAGAAGGAACTTTCTGTTGGAATTCTTTGGTAAGAGCTTTATTTAAAACTCCTTCTCTTGATCTCGGTTGTCAGCTGTTGTCATAACGAAGAATAAATATTCGATGAAGATTGAAATTAGGATATGAAGCCGTTACAACTTGCACCCCACTTTATTGGTCAAATATTAAATTAGTCATAAATTCGCGCACACTCAAACGATAAAATAAATTTAATTTTATACAAACAAAATCCATCATAAATCTTCGGCACCAGTTACAAAAATTTATGTGTAAAATATAATTGCACACCAGTGTTTTAAGTGCGAGAGACAGCCCTACAATTAACTTTGGGGCTAATTGCTCGTCACTAGATCATACATCAAAAAATGTACCGTAAGCTTTCCTTAATTACATTACTGGCACAAGTCACGTTTCAAATTGAACGCAATGAGTAAATTGAGACAAAAATCGCAACAAATTGTACCGAAAGTAATAATTTTAATTAATCGGAGAACATCCCCAGTTTCGACTCCAGACAGACTGAAATTGTAGTTACAAATTAAGGTGGAACTTTCAATTACATTCTTGTGTAACTATTGTCTCGGCTGCACAAACAGCAACATAGAGGTTGTATACATTCTAGTAATTAAGATCAAACCTTTCACTCCAATAAGGGTTCGGAGCGTAAAACATTCTGGTCCTTCGACCAAACGGCGTCGTAACTCTCGCAATTAAGTCGAATTAAAAATAAAGTCGAAAGGAGTCCGAACAGTACAGCTGTTGATTAAACGCCATCTCGCGGGTCCCCATCAATAACAACACTTTAATGAAACACTTTTATTCGCGCTTGAATGGCTGGGACGCTAGTCTCGGCTTTTAATTTGCTTTTTTATTTCTTTTTTTATATTATTTTTTTCTTAATAGAGTTGACAGTGTGCGCCCGGTTCGGCTACTGTTCCTAAATAAATGACGAAACAAAGGACTTTAGCGGTCCTGTGTTGCATAACAACGACAAAATTGTTTTCTTTTATTCATAAATGATATCTGGTGCCTTTAGAATGTAAAGCATAATGGTTTGTTATAAAAGTACTCTTGAAGAAAGAAAAATGCATTGTGCGGTGGTATTTTATTTTATAAAAATGTCTGCTACATCGGCAACAAATTATTTTAATTTAAATACTTGAAACAGTGAGTTGAATTTAGGTTCTTTATATACGTACCAGATGTTACACCGAAAGATAACTTTTGAGCAATTAAAAATGTGCCATTAATTAAAGTCCTAATCGTACTTTTCATCGAGCAATGAAATTATCATAAAAAGTACATTACAGTACAATTCTAATTCTGATAACATTATGTTATCTTCATGCTTTGATAACATTACAATTTATGTATTATTTCAGGCAAAGCTTGCTATAGTTAGTAGAAATACGAATAATTAATGAATTAAATTACCAAATATACAATAAAATGAGTTTTAATGAGGTGTAATTTGTTGCTATTTACATATCAGCTATGAGGCCAGAAAGGGTGGACACGCGAACATTAATGGGACTTCGTTTCCTGTTCCAAAATATCCTAAAATCAATCTTAACTCCGAAAAGTAAGGTGTGAAATTGCGTGTGACACTACCGAACTAATTTGACCACTACCGACGATTAATACTGAATATTCTGTTTAAATTAAATTAACGTTGAAAATAATTAATTTATGGTAAGTGCAAATGAAGGGTAATGGCGAATTCCAATACATCCTGACCCATACGTACAAACGTCCAATATCGAAATATCCGGCATTATTTTATTGGTATTGGTAGAGATAAAAGTTTCTTCAATACATGTTTTTCGATAACCAGCTAATCGAATAAAATTCGAGTCACATTTTACTGTGGGAATGGGAAGTTTTGATGAGTTCTTTAATCTCCTGTTTTGTGTGAAGTTTCGTATGTAATTTCCCGAATGTTGACTACTGGTTGTCTATACCTCGTATATACCTACTAATATTATAAACGTGAAAGTTTGTGTGGATGGATGGATGAATGTTTGTTACTCTTTCACGCAAAAACTACTAAACGGATTTGGATGAAATTTGGCACGCAAATAGTTTATAGCGTGGATTAACATATAGAATGATTTTTATCTCGATATTCTCACGGGATCGAGACTTGTGCGGGTGAAACCGCGGGACGCTGCTAGTAATAATATTAAAAAGAGGTAAAATTTGTATGTAGGGGAACTACTGATGCAATTTTGAAAAGTCTTTCGGTAATGGGAAGCTACAGTACTACCGAGCGCCATAGGGTAAATATTATTTTTATGTTGAAACTAGAGATCAACATATTTTTTTTTGTAAAAAGTTTTTATTTTACACATTTTAGTAGTGATAACTACCCCACACTAATTCGAATACCACTGCTATAATTAAATATCAGTGACAGAAACTATAACATCATACATATAGACTTGGGAAAAAATACGTATTATTGAAGCTGACTCAAAAACTATCCAAGCAAAGCTAATCAAATTTATATGGAATCATCTCTGAAGTATAACCTCCCAAACAAAAAAAAAGAATCATCAAAATCAGTTTATAATTAGCGGAGTAATCGCGTAACAAACGTTCCTCCTCCTTTGTGAAGTCAGTTAATAAAATAACTACAATATTTATCGAGAGCTTTATGCAGTATAAGCAATGCATGCCTAAAACTCTGCTTCCGTGATATATGTATTCATTATTTAAAAAATCTACTCAATACGCACCTCAATCCATCACCACCTTCAAATAAGAACACAGTGTCTCATAAATTTTACCAAACAGCCCAAATTCCTTGTCAAAAGCAGCACGAAAGGGCGCTGTGTCTTTTAACTGGAACGCAGGACTATCGCGACAAAGTTGGTTCCTCTCACGTAATAATTTTATGAATGTTACGAGTTATACGTGCATAAGATGCGACGTGCAACGAGACGTTATTTATGCGTTTCTCGCTTTCAGTTTGAAGTGTATGGATATGATAGTATTCGTCGCAATCGCAATACTTATATGGAATTGAAAATGTTCAGTGAGCTTGCGAGTTATCACTCTGTGAAAAGTATATGTACCGATTATGTTAATTTTAACCCGTAAAATTTAAACTTTTTTTGTCCATCAGATGTGTTATTAGAAAATATTAGATACGTATTTTTTCTTTTTTTACGAAATCAAAAGATTACGGCAATACATTAAGTTAAAATGTGGCATAATGCCACTGGCCGGTAGATTATATACTGAATTATGACGTCGCGAGCCCCCCACTCCCCAATTAATAAAGCGAAAAACATTTAATATGATAAAGCAAAAAATACGTGTCTAATATATTTTTATTATCTGACTATATAGTTTTTTTTTTACCCAGTCTCTACATCCCTATTACATTAAGGGATCTAGCGCACTAGACGGCTATGACCACGACCAGTAGTCGCAGTAATCAGGTAAACTATAGAAACTGATACGAATCGCGCACTTGGTCGCAACGGCCAAATAGCCGCAGACCATACAATACACTAAACGGCCACGAGTGGCCGGAGTCATGGCCGTCTAGTGCGCGAGATTCCTTAGATTTACCTCTTGTCAAGGAACCAATATCTTCCAATAAAACATACCTTTTATTATTTTATCGAGAGTGAAAAGTCTTATCATTTCTAAGACTTTCGTTGAAGATAAACGCAGTTGCGAATTCTGAACTACACTTTATACAAGTTTTTTTTTTCTAAAGTGCCTCTTCAAACAGCTAGCGTTTACGTCGAAACACTTTTCAGCGGTTTGCAATTGAAATAAAAGTTTATGAGTACATTGCATAGATAATGTAGCTAGGTGAATCTGCTTCGTGTATTCTGTGAGATGTCTGTATTTCTGCAGTTTCCGTAGAGAAAATTTTAAATTTTATACCCATAGCGAAGGATTTCAGATTTCAGAGACGTACCTATAGTACACTCAGGTTTCGCTTGCAGTTATACTGAAGTCCTATCAAACAAACTCAAACTCAAGCAAACTCAAAGTATTTATTTCAATTAAACCATTTACAAGCACTTTTGAATTGTCAAATAGTCGGTCAGTTAGTCACAAAGTTGAAGCTAGTTGCCCATTCCAAAACGTAGATCTAAAGATCTGCGTTTTGGTATGGGCCCGTTCTTCTCCATGAATGGAGAATAACGGGCAAGAAACTCCAAGGACACTCTTTTTAAAAAAGATATTACAAAATCCAGGTTACATTATTCTTGTTGCTTCTATTTGTAAAACAATGTAAAAACAAAAAAAAACGATTCAAAATATAAGATTTAAAATAAGTCCTGGCAGCTCCAACACACTCGCCACTATCAGCGAGACATTTAAATGAGCATGACATACTCTCAACTGCCATGCTTTTTCAAGTTAACATACAACATAATAAATGACTCCATGGTACTCATATTTACATTTTTTTTTTAAAGCTTCTAAAGTATACAATACTATAGTTTGCAATGTATTTGTGAGTTTAAAAGAATTTTACAATCAAAAAGAAAGAAAGTCATTATTATCTATTGGAGTATTCAACAATTAAAACATGGTAAAATAAAAATAAACATTAAGTTCGTAAGTCGAAAAAAATTTAATAGAGGAAGCAACTCTTCCAATTATAAAAAATTCTAAACGTATATAATACCTGCCTATTTGCCATCAACCGGACACAAATCTAGGCACCGGATTGCTACTGAAAAATCCAAGATGGAAAACCTTATAACACTTTGTCCGACCTGGGAATCGAACCCAGGACCTCATGCTCAGCAGTAGCACTTGCGACCACTTGACCAACGAGGTGGATATTAAATTAATCTTTTAAATTTCGATGAAAAACAATTAGGTATTCTAAAGTCGTATACAAGTCAATGCAAAAAATATGGGAACAAAAAAGTTTTGTTTTCAAGTAGCCATTCCATTTATTTTAATGTGGTGTCAAAACTATGATTAATAATTAGTTCTTCATTTTTTGTCTACTAACGAGGTCTAAATCTTCTACTTGATTAATTTATAATCACAGTTGTAAAATATGTAATCAACTAGGATGGGAGTCTATAAATGTTGATGTTTAATTGAATACAAAATGACATCATACCTACAGCTTTCAAGAGTATTCAAGATCCAGCTTATTAAGCAAAAATGCCTCAATTTGCTGTAGTACAGAAAAAATAGATTTTTACTGAAACAGACAACCTTACTGAATATAATGTTATGTCTCGTTGAAAATTCATTTACGAGGGACTCAAAAGAAATTGAAGAGGGAATTTCAAAATAAATTCTGCATTCCGAATTCCGATTTTATTTCTATGAGTTAAGTGGCACTATTAACTTAAACGAACTTGAATTAAAACGATTTCATTGAAAAAATAATTATCAAGAAAATATTATTAATTATTAATATTAATACATATTTCACATAACAATCAAATATATGATATTGTAAAATTATATAACAAGTAAACCCTTAATTATCATACCTCTGTGAAACGTTTTTTAATGATAATCAGAACATTCCAAATTAGGGATGCCGATTCAATTTGTGATTGATGTTCTGTTATAATATCATTCTCCTAGTAAGTTTTTATACAAATAATTGGATCATAAATTACAAACACTACCGATACTTTTTTTATTTTTAGTTTATTTGTTACTTATGTATTTGGTCGAAAATTGATAGAAGGAAGTTGTAAACGAAAATGAAAATCTCTCCGTCCGTTTAGCAATAATACTTGATTATTCATGTTTATTTGTGTTATTTACTCTAAGAGTTAATTATTTGTACTCTATTTATTCACGACAACCGGTTAGGTTAACACAACTCCTTATGCACAAATTAATCGTGAAATGATTACGTAATTTGCCATAGTCACCATAGATGGTAAATGAAAAAGTGCTCGTAATTTTTGTAGTAATTACACTGTTAAAAAACGTCTGCCTGAACTTGCGACAGAGAGTGTCATGAATAATTTTAACTCTGAAAATAAATAACATATAAGTTAAATAGAAGACCCTTAACAATAATTTAACTAAATCATTATATCATAACCTTATTACCCAAAGTGCCATTTTAAAAATATAATCCGTTCGAACGACACCGGGGCCCATAACTAGTTTACACGAATAATCCATTCCGCCTACACGTCCATAAAGAACTATTTTAATAACACTATAACAAGCTTGTAAAATAGCTCGTTTTATATAACAAGAAGTGTTTATAAAAAACCCTGGTTCACACTTAATTATGGTAACCCGATACATGTACAAATTCTTGAATATTTGTATGGAAAACAGCACTTTGATCTGTCAATATTGTGGTGAAGATTAGAATTTGGTAAAAAATTCAGGGAAATCATGAATCTGTTATACACGTAACTTTCATGGAAATTGCCTTGTACCTGCCATATGTAAATATAATTATGTACATATGTGTTTTATTTATAGGTATGATTTTTGCAGGTAAAACATTACTGTGTATGGTTCGCCCTTTGAAATTGCTGTATTCCTTGAAATTGGTATGTTGATTTTAGTATCTTATTTTCTTTTTTTTTTGTGTATTACTATCCAACCACACAATTTCTGTGTAACCAAAATGAAAGAATATTTCTGTCCTCACGTGTCAGGGCTAGCATTAACTGTTTGTTAAGATGGCGTTAAAGGCTTGCGCAGACCAGCGCAACTTGTCGCGCGACGCGACACGAACAATACAATTTCTAAGAAAACTTCACAGTATAACAATAACCGGTGTCGCGTCGCGCGACAAGTCGCGCTGGTCTGTACAAGCCTTTAACGTTGTAACTTTTATATTGCGCTGCAACATGAAAATAAAGTGTTTTCGGGCATAGATATTTCCATCATCGTTTTGCTAAAGATAAAATGAAGAAGTTTTAGCTGCAACGAAGTGTTAGTGATAGATCACGTTTGGCAGTTTATGTCTAAGAAATTTTTTAGTATCTCAGTATACTTCAGTATCAGTTTAATGCATGTTTCGATGTCAACTAAACTTTTGTACGAACACTGCACCTTAGTAAATATTTCCTATAAGTAGGATACGTAATTTTCGTTTTTACGAAATAGATACGATAAATGCGAAATTTACTAAATAAGTGCGATACATGGGGAATTCTCTAATTAGTGTGAAATGTTGTGTTTTTTTATACTTTGCCACGCAATTTTGAAGAAAAACATTTTTGTAACACAACAATCCCGTGACGTAGGTAACTAAAGAAGCGCGTCTCGCACGCGTTTGTATGAATTTATTTTAACCTTAACCCCCCTTACCATCTTTATTCTTCAATGCGATACCACAGGATAAACTCTTAGATGGATACGCTCATTTCCATACGTAGCTACTAAATGTAGTTCAGCAAGAAACTCCTATCGACGTCATACAGATTTTAGTAGCAACAAAATGTAGCTACCCTAGATTTACAAATGAAGCTATACAAAGCCTCCATAGCCCAGTTGACAGTGTAGACGCTGAAAGATATTTAATGTTTTAGTTCACTAGTAAGCCATTTTTCTTATTTCCATACAGTAATATCGCCAAATTAATCAAAATAGCGAAATATTTGACAGCTATTTGCGACTTTGCCCAATTTCTGTATAAACTTTCTTAAAACGCATACATTTCAGTACTTGCTACTATTGTTGTTAGAGCAAAGGCTTCTTTTCATACAGAGAAGGCACGAGCATCAATCACCGCGCTTGCTCAAGACGGGTTGACGATTTCTGACTTATATGAACTATAAGTCCAGGTTTCCTTACAATGTTTTTTCTTCACTGTCATTAATGTCCAAGATATACGCAGAAAGTACATATTATGAATTGAAAACGTCACATTGGTACTTGCCCGGATTCGAGCCCACAACCTTGTACAAGAGAGGCGAGGCCTAACCTAACCACTGGGCCATCACAACATTTATTTATTTTAAAATGACAATGACCGTTACATTGACAGACATAACTTTTAACTAAACACTGTATTTTACATACACCTACATAAATAAACTTATCTTTACGACTTCCTTTTTCTACAAACGTAGGCCCAAAATGGCGAACGTTGAAACATTTTAGAAGTTAACTCATCGATTAATAACGTTGCGTATCTAAGATAATGAATGGACTAATATAGCAATCTGCCTAGCCTTTTCCCAACTAAAATATAATAGACGACGTTTATTTAGTAACCTAATCCGCTTAACTGTTCTTAACGAGTCATAAAGAACCTTGTAAGAAATCGACACGCGTTTCACCTCTCAACGAGGCATCCTCAGGATGACGATTGACTTGTTGCGAACCCGGAACCGACGTGTTGCTACGATTAGGATTAGGTTACTAAATACACGTCGTCTATTGTATTTTATAATGGATTTCCGCAAAGTCACGCAGAGTCAATTAACTATTTTCTAACTATATTGGGGTCGGTTTTCAGTCTGACTGGATGCAGCTGGATATCAGTATTTTATATGGAGCGATTGACTATCTGACCTCCACAATGCAGTAACTGGGTAATACAATACCCCTTAGTAAGAATGTTTGTCAGAATTTCGGGCTTCTGACGACCCGTAACGACTGTCAAAGAGTCAGGAATGACAGCCGAGATCAACGGCTTAACGTGCTTTTCCGAAGCACGGAGGAGTCTCCGTATGTAAAGATGGTCACCCATCCACAGACACGTAAATATTATTATTAATATTTTTAAGACTGTTAGTTTATACAGGTTGGCATCCCACATCGACGCGAAATCGTAGGTTTTTTTTTAAATCTGTACCTACGCGGTCAAAATGTATGGAACAACAGATTTTTTTTTAACTAACCGATGAAATATTTCAACGTAGGGGCGTTCAGAATCACGTACTGAATCCCTGGTAACAGTTGTCCCGTCGATGTCCCTGACACCTTCTACATTATGTAAATATTATCTTTTTTTTTATTAAAAATCGGTAGGCAGGTATAACTACTAAAAGTTATAAATTCTCCGAATACCAATGTAGGTACAAACTATTAATAAGCTCTAGAAACTCAAAACCTAAACTAAATTTAACAACTACATAGTACGCAATTCATTACGAGACTGGTGCATGAATGTTGTGTAAAATGGAAAATTAAGTACTACGGGAAAGTACCGCAGAACTAGTGAGAATATGTATGAAATTATGTAATTATATGTGGTCCTGTTGAACTAATTTAATTTTCATATTTTGAAAGAAAATATTATTATACTAGTAAACTTAATATTAGTATAATAAGTACTAGTTTCTGCCTGCGAGTTCACTCGCATTGTAGTCAATTATACTATATATAATTTAATTTATAATTATTCAATTTTATACCATTGTTTAAAAAAAAAATGTATCCAGAGCATGTGTACTCGATAATGTGTAAGCTGTGGTTAGTGGTTACCTGTAATGTACTTAAGGATAATGTATATTAAACTAGTTTCATTATTGTGATGTATTTGGATGGTAATCCATTTTAAGATATATGTATCTCTAAGTTTATTTTTGCTATTTTATTTTTATTTAGTTGTAGTTCAAGTCTTATTAAATCTTGTTTAGTTTGAGATTTTACTTGTAATTTTTTGTTTAAATTCTATTTTCTTTTTGTACACCACTTTTACCATATCATAATTTGTCATTGAAGAGCGGGATCTCCTAGCCCAGATATATTTTTATGTAAGATTTACTGTAAAAGTTGTACAAGTTTTTGCAATAAACCTTTTTATTAATATTTTTTTATTAAATGTATAAATAGATTATTTTATAATACATACTATGGCACTCGGCAATAATGAAGCTTTCTGCCTGTGGAAGATTTTCGAAATAGGTTCCGTACTTCCAGAGATTTCCTCCTACCTCAGACCACATAAAAAACCAAGACATAGCGCTGTCCACACTGTCCTGAGGCCGGTTTCATAAACATGTGTGCACTTAGTGAGGTGAAGTTTTATTGTAAATGGTTGTAAATGTGTGTGTGTGAGCGTGTATGTACAGAGTTTTTTTGGGTTATTATTAGCAGTGCTGTGTCTTAATTTTATATTTGGTCTGAGCCTCCTACATCCAAACTTACAAACTTAACTTTTTTTAAATATTAGTATTAATAGTAAGTAAGTATAAAGCAATAGGCACGTTGTTTCAGTTCAAGATTGCAAATAACTCATTCGACACGAAACCTTGCCCCAAGAAATACAAATGAGATAATTACGAGAGATGTATATTTCAAGAACTCATAGTATACAATGCACGTATAAGATTACCTTCGCCATAATAATTCTAACAAGGTACAGTACTTTCTCTTAATTGCCTTCTCATACATACATGCTATGGGGGATTTACACGAGTCGATTTTCTCCGTGCGGCATACCATATCGCCTCACAACCTCACATAGCCGCAAAGCTACCCCATTTACACAGTCGACTGAATTTGCGAGCGACTAGGTCATTTTCTTAGTGAGTAATTTAAAAAAAAAGAATACGGCGCAAAAAAGACTCTTTATAGGCGAGCAATCTTCTGCGAATGCGCATTTACATGGTCGATTTTAGACACTCGCCGCCACCGCTAACGGCTGGTCGTCGCACGGAAAATGTTGAAACCTATTCTACTTTGACCTTTGCGAGTCACCTGAGTTGCAATTCCCGTATTTTTAAGAACGTTTGCATTCTATCCTGATTTTCCTACATTTTTGACAAGTCTTTGACATTGACTGTTATTTTGTCGATTTTTGCCGTACGGCCTAGTCGTGCGGTGAAAATCGACCCGTGTAAATCCCCCATTATGGAAAACTTGAGGTGCTGGGATAAAATTAAGTTCTTAATATAATCGTCTGAACGCGCCTATTTTGTTACGCGGGAATTACATTTTGAGGCGTTCTGTTTGTGAACTTTAATTTCTGTTGCGTAGCTATGTTAAGGTTCTATTACTGTAGTAATGTTATAAGTGGCTGCTTTAGTTGTGCGTGTTTCTTAATTTGGTTGAAGATCATACAAAATATTTGTAAGGTATTTTAGAGAGAATCGTGGTTTGTCTCAGTGTGAGAAATTATTTTCGAAGTCATCAACCACATCAACCAACTCAGCTTTTCGTTATGTTCAGCAGTCAACTGCTGGACATAGGTCTTTCCCAGGATGCACTACCCTGTCCTCCACCTTCCGGACCCAGTCTGTCCCAATCACCTTTGGTCGTCGGTCCATCTAATCTGCGTTCGCAATTTATTTGTCAAACATGTAAACAAACACGAGATTTAGGAAAAAAAACTGTAAAACCTACACATAAGGTTCAGTTTGCGCTATAACTCCATATTTTTATGACGTTTGCAACAGTACTAGTCAGTCTAAAATCAACTTTATTTACACTGATATAAAGTTGATGTTTGTTTAAGTGGAAATAACATCAATTGGAAACAAGGATTTAAATAGACCTTAGCTGCGGGGCGACACTAGGCTCATATGCGGTCTCCACTCCAGAACTCCTATCGTTAAAACCTAAACTCAAAGTCAATAGTGATCAGTTTCGTAACTATGACGAAAAAACACACAAAAAACAAGAGTTATTGCATACTATGTATCCATTCAATAGTTTTATATGACCATAAAACACTAAAACGAATCTCTATAAATTATTATAGACACACATAAACTCAAAAATATACAGCTTCATAATCTCGCAAAAAACTTCGATAAATGGAAGATAAAAATGACGATAAAATATTCACACTTAAACCAAACAGTTTATAGCATGGTAATAAATAATTAAATGTATTGTCCGAAAGGTAATAATTATAAAAAATCGGCAAACAAAAAAGAAAAACAGTTAAATAAACTTAACATAGATGTACAAATATAATATAATAAATAACGGCTCCGGCAGACAGGTTCGACGAATATTTAAAATACAATTCAAATTACTTCAAGTCGGCCAGTAACTTATTCAAATTATTTCATAATTGTATGATGGCCAGTAACTTATACGACTAGTGCAGCTAGTGTAGGCCCGCCTAATCATGGCAGGTTATACAGAAAAACAAATATGACAGGTGATAATGATGGAAATGTCAGAACATAAGATATTCTAAGATTTTTACAAAAAGTTTAAATTAATCGTTTAGAATACAGATTTGGATGTTAAAATAGTTCAAAGGCATTTTATAATAAGTAAAGGTAAGTTTTGTAGTGTTCAAAAGTAAGTGTCATAAGGTAAATATACTAAAAGTGTGGTTTGTATGGTACGATACCACGTAAATAAGCTAAAAGATGCGGTTCCATATAGTGGAATACCACACTGTGTCGCGTCGCGTCGTGGCGTCGCGCCTGTTAGCTGGGAGCCTATAATTAGTGATACGATTCGGAAACTCTCTTACCAATCGACACTCGGTTATTTGCTGCAACAATCGTACAGAAGTACTATTCTGTCAAAACTTGATTATTTTTCCAATCAATACAAGAGGCTACAAAAACTATTCAGTTTTCAGGTCAAACTGTCTGGGTTTTAACGTATTTTTATATTTTGAACACAAAATGTTAACCATTAATGATATTCGAGTCGTTTTAACGATTAGTATAACAAAATAGTAAAGTGTTGATCAAATTTAATAGTGTTCTATACGTATTAACTGGCTGACTAGCTTACCAGCTGTTAAATCCTAACAAACTTAACTACATATATTATAATTTATATCATATTATATTTTTTACCTTTCGCCCGCGTGGAGGTCGGAAATTATCCCACTTGAACGTACTACCGGGATAAAAAGAATCATATGTGTTAATCCAGGTAAAAAACTATCTGTGTGCCAAATTTCATCCAAATCTGTTCGGCCATTTTTGTGTGATTGGGTAACAAACATCCAAACATACAAACTTTCATATTTATAATATTAATAATTAAGTAGGATAAATGCGAAAATGAGTTTATTTTTTACGCTTTCACGCTAAAACGGCTGAACGGATTTAGATGAAATTTGGAACATGGGTAGATCATGACCTGGATTAGGATATAGAATATTTTTTATCCCGGTATTCCCAAAGAATGAAAATATAAATAAATACAAAATATACATCCAAGAATGAAGAAGCAGACGACGATACAAGTCATAACATTATACTCGTATATTGATCTTATCTGTCTTCAGCCAGCTAGTCATATAATTCATTTACATGCCTCATACGGTTCCAATATATTGACTTCCCAGCATTCAGAAATTGATATAATAGAAAACATATTACTCGACTATACTGATCACTTATCGAATAACGTTATTCGAGTAGCATCAATTACTCGAGTCACTATTTTAATCGTATCTTTAATATCGAATTACAGTAAGGTTGTTTTTAAGTACTCGTGAGGTAGAACGATTCGGTGAAACGAGTCCAACCACAGAACTGGTTCTATAGAAACATTTCTCGTAAGTTTGTTTGTAAATATTGAAAGTCGTAATAAATTGTATTGTGCGAGTAATAAAAATATAATTGGTAGACTAAATCATGGAGGGCAGACTATTTAAATGTGAGTCATATATCGTCAAAATAACGATAATTGGAAAACGATTCTGTTTTTTAATTAATGAACATTGTGTCAACACTCGACTTCAGTTATTTTGTTCCAATCTAATTATTGAAAGGGTGTAAGGAAAATTACCTGATTACTATCTATGAGTAGCAAGTAGCGATAGGACACTTCAATCGTTAATCCTAATTATATGTAAATGCGAAAGTGAGTTTGTTTATTTGTAACGCTAAAACGGCTGAACGGATTTGGATGAAATTTGGTACATGACCTAGGTTAATATACTTTTTTCCCGATATTCCCACGGGATCGACACTTATACGGATGAAACCGCAGGGCGCAGCTAGAACTAAATAAATGAGCAATTTATTATCTGATTTCCATTTATTGACGGTCTCTAAATCCGCCAAAATTACAGTACCACATTTGAATAAGCCTGTTTCCAATGAATCCCGTTCTTACGTAGTCACTGAAGTAAATGCAGAGATTACTATGTCAAAATCAGATTTACTAAGAAAGCGACGGATCTGACGCAGAATGTCCGATTCGGAAAAAGTCCCACTGGCGCAGAATGTCCCATATGTACAAAGTCCTATCAACTAAAGCCATGCGGTCTGTCATTAGACTGTGTCAAAGGAACCACGGTAGGTGCAACTGCACTACGCCAATTCTAGCGATGTTGGAGACATCCATTTAATAGGGATGAGGCCTGGGTAAAACAAATGAAATTCTAATTAGTCCGTCAGTCAGATAATAAAAAAATATTAGACACGTATTTTTTGCTTTATCGTATTAATACAAAATTAGTTAGATAAAACGCATTTTAAGTTGGGGATTGGGGGTCGCTACGTCACTAGTATGTATAAAATCTACATACTCGTGTCGTCATGGCACATTTTACCTCAATGTATCGCTGTAATCTCTAGATTACGTAACAAAAGAAAAAAATACGTGTCCAATATTTTTTTATAATCACAAAGACGGACAAAAAAAAATTTTTAGTCATCATCCCTATTTTTGTAAGTGTGTGAAAGATCTGACGAGATGTCTGGTTTACCTTTACTCCATTAGAACATCAGACCCGTATTTCTTACCCCCCGTTTACACCACGGTATAAAACACTAGCTTCCGCCTGCGGCTTCGCCTACTTGTTATTTCAATAAAAAGTAGCCTATGTCTTTCCCTAGGGTCCAAAGTATCCCCATACCAAATTTTATCAAAATCTGTTCAGCCGTTTAGCCGTGAATGCGTAATAAAAAAAACAAATATTTTCTCTTTAAAATATTACTTTTAATGCTACATCTTCAGTCTACTATCTTCGTTTAACGTTTACACCTAGAGCAAGTTGTAAAGACTGGGTTATTCAAAACTTGTAGGAAACTTGTCAAAAATGTGAAAAAGAATTTGTGAAGTTTGTGTAATATTATAAAGAGAAAAGATTTGATTTTTGTATTTTTTTTGTAATGGATAAACTCAAAAACTACTGCACCGATTATAAAAATTCTTTCACCAGTAAAATGCTGTATTATCACTGAATAACATAGGCTATAATTCATAAAGATATGACGCGGGTGAAGCCGCTGGCGGAAGTTAGTGTACTATATGGGTGTAAGTGCGGGCTCAAAGGCTTAGGTGAAGATCTTCATTTTGCCAGTTAGGATGACACAAAATACCAATATGTGTTTGCCCTTTGACACCTCTGAATTCCTCACGAGGGCGTAATTTCACAATAAATTCTTTGTACAAAAATAAAATCTCACGAACATCTATTACGGATAACAGATCTTCTAAATTAACGGTTCGAGACTTAGTAGATTAACATAGATGTGTTTTAAGCCCAGTAATTCGAAGTTACATCTTAACACAAATGATGTATAAGTGAACGCCCATAAATGAAGATGGTAATTATCGACTGACTTCACTAATGTGATAATCTTTAAATGTACAGAACATTTAAAGATTATCACACTAGTGAAGAAGTCTTATGAGTTCATCGTTACGATAGTCAAGGTACACTTTCCAGGCCATTAATTTGTTTTTTACAGTAATTTGTCGTTTTAAAATCGCGTCGAATATGGCTTAATGCGCCGTGCACCTAATCTAGATATTAGGGCTTATTATGTGGAAATACAGGGTTATTCCAACCAACCCATTAAAAGGATGTAGGAGAGGTCATTTACTATGACCACTTCCTACAATGACCTGCTATGCAAATGTCAAAAAAATGAGTCATTTCACATTTTATATTTTTACTAGCTTTTGCCCGCGACTTCGTCCGCGTGGAATAGTGACTTCCGGCAGATTTTTGGTTCTTCCCACATAGTTCCCGTTCTTGCGGGATTTTCGGAATGGTCGAGTTCCCGCAGAATTTTCAGGATAAAACCTATGTTTTTTTTTTTCGAGTTCCAAACTATATCTGTACAATTTTTAAAGTAAATTTAATTATTTTAAAGAACTTCTGCATATACTACATTTTTTGTTTTATTATCTTGTGGCAGAAGAACATATTGATTTTCGCCACAACCCGATCTTGATAACGCGACATATAACTGGCCGTGCGAAAAACAGTCTTGGCGTAAATCGATCCCCACGTGTTTGAATGTTTGCCCCTGTGATTTATTTATTGTGACTGCGAAAGATAATTTAAGCGGAAATTGTATTCTTTTAAAATTGAAAGGTAAGTCGTTGGGTATCATTGGGATGCGGGGTATGAGGACTGTTTGACCAACTGCTGGACCAGTCAAAACTATTGCAACGATGACGTTATTGCGCAGAAATTTTACTTGAAGTCGGGTCCCGTTGCATAAATTTGGTGGTTTGAGATTTCTTAGTAAAATTATTGGGGCACCTATTTTTAACTTAAGAGAATGTGGGGGAAGGCCGCTTGGGTTCAAGGAATTGAGGAACTCCTGTGGGTAATGAACTACATCTTCTTGATCCATCACGGTATCAATAGATGTGTAGGTTACAATATCTCCTAGGAGTTTACTCAAAATGATATCATTTATTTCGTCAACGCTACTATTTCTTGCCGCCAATATTGCTCTTTGACACATCCATTGATGGTCCTTGTTTTCTATTTGGCTGATGTCAGGGTATACCTTAGTTACTAATTCCTCGATGTTACCCACTTTTACTCCTAAATCGCAATCAATTTCAATTTTATTATTAGAATGAGGTATTTTCCCGTCTCCTACAGAAAGTAATTTTGAAGGGAAAGTTATACTACCTCCCCCCAAATGTGCTCTCATATTTGTCGATAATTTTAAAATATTTACAAATTTCCATAATGGAGAACTTTTAAGGCAAGCCTTCATAATGTCTGCTCTAGTTCCCCTTACTATTACCGGTAAAGTTTGGCGAAAGTCCCCAGCAAACATAACAGTAATCCCACCCATGATTTTATCACAGCTTCTAAGATCTCTAAGAGTTCTGTCTAGAGCTTCTACGTGAGCTCTATGTATCATGGTACATTCGTCCCAGATTATTAGACTGACGTCTTGTAAAATTTTCCCCAAAGGGCCATTTTTGCGTATAGAGCACACGCTATCTTTCTCTAAAGACACAGTTAGGGGCAGTTTAAAAGTGGAATGAGCTGTGCGTCCACCTGCTAATAAGGTTGCAGCAATACCTGACGACGCTACTGCCAAGGCTAGCTTTCCTAGAGACCTTACTTTTGCTAATATAAGATTAGTGATAAACGTCTTGCCGGTCCCACCGGGAGCATCCAAAAAGAAAATTCTTCCTTCATTAAAACGAACACTTTTCATGACACAATTATACGTTGTCACCTGGTCATTAACTAATCTTGGTTCATTTTGTGTGATATACTCATTTAATTCATTTATGTTATATGGTTTTCGCAACGCTACTTCTAACGGGTCCAGAAGCGAATTATTTCTTTTTGCTGCAGGAAGCCCAAAGTCGGTTAGGGATTTATCTGAAATCTCATGAATTTTATCTTCAATTATGATTAGTCCATCATTGTATATATCATCATTATATGCTAATGTCATATCCTGATTCTCATTACGCATTCTGTTTAATATATCTTCACATAAAGCATCACGAAATTTATTCCATAACTCTAAGGGGTCAGATGGTTGGCAAAATATAAGGATAGTGGTAAATAATTCTCTTAATTTTGTAGCTGGCTCGGATATGATAGCATCGGACATGGTATTTTGCCAATGTTCATCTCCCTCCAGTAAACCTAATTCCTTGCAAGCGCCTTGGTACGTTTGGAAAATAACACCATTCACGGTTCTTAGCTGTTGAAATGACATTGGACCGCGAACATATTGCAATAACATTCTTAAATAAAAACATTCAGTTTGAGTTGGATGAATGTTATAAACACGGCCTAAAGTTGTGTCTTTTTTTACACCGGGATATCCCTCAACATCTTGCCCGCGTCTTCTTCTAGAAAATGAATTTCTTTGCCAAACGTAATACTGGGGAACTTCGTGATATAAAAGGGTTTTTGCAAAATCGTCGCTTTTGCAGAGATCAAAGAACGCTGTAAGTGTCGTTGATGAAGGATTGTTCACACGATCTTGGAGATTTTCATTATTATAAAAATATACTCTTTGTCCATTTTCCAAATGAACGGCTAAATGAACTACTGCCGGAAAACGTTCATGAATAGAAAATTGGAAAATTCTCCAAAACGCCTCCGAGGAACTTATATAGCGACCATTTAGATATTTTTCTACTTCATCGTTATTACTTTGTAACGAAAATGTGGCTTGATCAGAACCTTTATGAATATACTTACAGATGTATTTAATAGCTTTGACCGATTGACAAAACTCTACGTTAATGTGTGCATTGAAAATTCGTGATAGCAGTGGATTATAGGGAACCACCCAACGATTATCCACGCTCATTTCTGTACCTTTTACACGAATTATAGCTGTGTTTCCACCATTATCTGGAGACCTGCGTCTGTAGGTTGGATAACCGTCATCCCCCGTTTGTGTTTCCGAAATAAAATGCCTAGGGAACTTTTTAGAACAAACGTTTTCTTTCATACATGGTGATGTAGGATTATGAAATCCGCAAGGACCATGTATCATATTTTTTATGACAATATTATGAAGAATCGGATCTTGTTGTATGTCAGGTATTTCAGCCGATATTATTGCATCTATAGAATCTGGTTGAACTTTGTTAGCCAGCCACAATAAAATGTGGGCGTGAGGTAAACCTCTTTTTTGCCATTCTACACTGTAAACAAAGGCTTTCGATGGGCCAAAAATATTTTTCTTCGTTAATAGGTCTATCATTTTCTTGAGTTTTAAATGAAATACCCTAGAAATTAAATCATGTCTATCATAAGAATGTTGATTGGGCAATAACTCACTTTTTATTTCTGGCCATTCGGGGTTACATGTAAATGTAATGAAGAGGTCAGGTCTTCCAAATTTCCTGACATATGTCATGGCATCTTGACTTTTTTCATTCATGAATCTGGGGGATCCTGTAAATGACGACGGCAATATAACGTGCTGGCCAATATTAGAAGCGTTTATATGTCCATCATTTACGACGGCATCTCTTAAATGAATGTACTCTTCTGCTCTCAATTTTTTTTGATTTCTTTTGATGAAGTCTAGCCTCTCAGAGATCATTTTTGCCGCCATATCAACACAATATTGGTTGAATAATCCTTTGAAATAATGTATACTGTTAAAGTCATTTATTCTCACCATGAATCTAAATGCATAAAACTGCATACATGAAACAGTTTTAGATGTAGCCGTAGTATTCTGCTGTGGAATATTAATACAGTATCCGTCGTTTCCAAAGGGAAACAGTAAGGGATATTGAAGCGGGTCATAAGATCTATGAATTTCAGAAACTCGTTGAAGTCGACCATCTCTCGCAGTCAATACAATATCACGGGGACCTTTGTCTTCATCTATCATAAGAACAGCTACTTCATCTACTACCGGCGCATTATACCGACCTCTATGCTCATTAGGAGGTTTTACATCAGCATGAATGATAAGTTTTAAATCATTCGGTGGTCTATTTTCTAGATTGTACTTAAAACTTTGAATATACGTATTATGATCATGAAGATATGTTTGGAGAACGTCGATAAGATCGATTTGCAAGCTTGGGTTTAAATTTGAGCGCAAGGATACCTGATCTGCATGGGAAACAAAATATATTTGCAGGAATTCGGGTTGTGCCCCTACAGCTGGAAGTAAGTCACCGATTAAATGATAAACTTGCCCTTGGACTTTAAAAGTGGGCATAAAGTTTCCCTCACGAATTTCTTTGGCACCAAATGAAGTCATCTGAAATAATGTATTATATTGTCTTGAGTGTTTTAAGAAATGCTTAGATGATGGATGTGAGCCTGATATCAGTTCCTTTAAAACGGATGTTGGTTCCGGAATTATAGGTATATTTACTTTGCCACCACTACAACACAGTCCAGGAGTTTCAGCTGCCCATTTTTTTGCTTGGCATAAGTTGCATATTTTATCCATTCTACCAATATCAATATCATTTAGCTCAGAATAGTCAACGGTACAATCATAAGCAAAAGCAGCATTTAATAAATTATGTTGTCTGCGAGTTCTATTCCTAGTTGATCGGGCATTTTGCTGTGCTAATCGATGGGATCGTTCAGCGCTTGATTCCCGATCACGGTTAGCCAAAGTTCGGGAATTCTGTGAGGCCAAACGTCGAGAACGTTCAGCACTGGATTCCCGATCACGGTTAGCCAATGTTCGGGCATTCTGTGTGGCCAAACGTTGAGAACGTTCAGCACTCGATTCCCGATCGCGGTTAGCCAAAGTTCGGGCATTCTGTGTGGCCAAACGTTGAGAACGTTCAGCACTGGATTCCCGATCGCGGTTAGCCAATGTTCGGGCATTCTGTGAGGCCAAACGTTGAGAACGTTCAGCACTCGATTCCCGATCGCGGTTAGCCAATGTTCGGGCATTCTGTGAAGCCAAACGTTGAGAACGATCAGCACTCGATTCCCGTTGCCGGTTCGCCAAAGTTCGGAAATTTTGTGAGGCTAAACGCTGCGAACGTTCAACGCTTGATTCCCTTGCACGGTTTTGTTCAGTAATTGCTCGTTGTGTAGCCAACCTGTGCATATTTTCATCCTCAGTTTCATTGCTGCGCAAAACTCGCAGCCGCTTTGCAGCAGCAGTCTGCCGAGAAAGCTGAGTTCTTTTTCTCGGCATTATAGTGATGAAGAAAAAACGTAGAAAATGAAAACTTAACTAAAGCGTATCTCGTAATAAAAAAAAAAGAAACGTAAGATTAAGAAGATTAATAATTAGGAACCTAATTACTTTTATTTTTAACGATTATGTCAAAAGAACAACCGTAAAATGAAAATAAGGTAAACTAACTTTATGCTTAAACTTAACCCTAATCTAATGAGAATAAATAGGTAGACCACACCTATTTACAGGTTTTATCTAAAGCAAAAAAAAATTAGAAACTAAATACGTTAAACTAAACCCTAATCTAATAAGAATAATTAAGTAGGCGACACCTATTTAGGTACCTACAGGTATTATGTACCACAAAAAAAAAAAAATATTAGAAACTAAATACTATTTTTAAAACAAACAATACTATACTTATAGAAAACACATACTTATAAATTAATAATCTACATGAAAACAAAAAAGTGTTATTATTGTGTAACTAAATACTATCCTAAAACAAATAAAGTACCTACTATATAGAAAACAACTACAAAATGAAACTGTGTTTAAAAAGTAATATTACGATGATAATTATATCGCATAAACAAATTAGCGCTGCATTCAACCGTTCAGTAGGGAGCCGACCGCGCGAGTGAGCCGCGCGGCATGGTATCTCGTTGAGCTACACCCCCCTCCCGGCTTGCCCGAAAGCACCGCCTCTCTCCCGCCGCGCCGGCCAGCGCAGAGAGCGAGTTGGTTTTGTTTCGGAGTTATTTATCATTGTAATCTTTAAAGTTTTTTGTTGAAATTAAGTTATGTCAAAGACAATTTTATTCACAATGAAGTACTCTTAACCAACAACATATTTATTTGAATAAAGATTAATATTATTATGTTGATACAACTTAAACAAATTATTTCGACCAAATTAGGTACCATAAAAACGGTTTTTGTGAGTTAATCTTAAAAGATAGACATATACTATCGCGGACTGTTTTTTAGATCATTAAAAGAGCTATTATTCTTTAATACATATTTTTTGTGTATCTTGAACCGTTTTCACGGCGCACGCAACGGAAGGCTTCAAAGATGAAATAATTTCTCCCGTTTTTTACACATTTACCACTATATCTTTGCTCCTTTTGGTCGTAGCGTAATGTTATATAGCCTATAGCCTTCCTCGATAACTGGACTATCCAACACAAAAAGAATTATTCAATTCAAACCAGTAGTTTCGGAGATTAGCGCGTTCAAACAAACAAACAAACAAACTCTTCAGCTTTATAATATTAGTATAGATTTCATACTTTTTAAAATATAAAATGTCTAATTACTCGAAAATAGTTCACATTTGGCATAGGAGTCATCAGGGGTCATTTGGATGCAAATGACCTCTCCTACATCGCCTTCACGGATTGCCGACATATAACCAATAACCTGTATATGTCCACGAAATAAATTTAATCAGTACTAACTTAGAAGTTTGCAACATAAAAACATGAAGTACCTATGAACTGCCAATTTTAAAACACATAATTTTATATAATTTGATAACGTGCTTAATAAGATGCTCTTGAGCGTAACATAGCCGTCACGCCCATAATCTCCAAAAAACTAAGACCAACTATCGTTTATGAATAGTTCGCCAGTAACGGTATCTGAAGCCGATGTGTTAGAGGACGCGCCCACCACGTTTCACGCGTGGAGTTTAAATTTGTACAAGGCACAATAAAATAATACATTACGAGTATAGTAGGCATACATATATTTAGCTGGCCTGCTACATACCTATACTATACATAGAATAATGTTTAAAGATACAGAGTCATTGTTCTTAAACAGTTCTTAAACAACCACTGTTGATTTTAAAGCTCCTCTGATCGTTGATATGATAAATATTGTCAAGATTACAAAGATATGTATGTATGCGGTAAACACTCTTGCATTTTTATCAATTCTAATACCAACCATAGTTCAATAAAAGTCATATTCACGAAAGCCTGAACCCAAAACAAAAGTTTTCGTAAGAAGTAATTCTCTAAGCAGTGTTGCGAGCTACAAGTTTGCATGTCTTTATTAACTTGAATATTTGATGCTCATTTAAGATAGAGCGTCACCTAATATGTTAATCTTATCTGCCCTTAAGTTAATCTAATTATTCATATCGATTCCATTCACATTGAAATAACCCAAGGCTGACTTTGAGTAGAAATCTGAAACACTAGATACCACAATTTATTGATGTTAAAATACTAAGTTGCATAATTATATATATATAACTGTTCTTCGTAAGTTGTCTAACTTTAGATAGTCATGGGAGGTTTTCTTGGTGGAATACGCCATTAATGCACGAAGTAATTACGGTGTTTGAATTATATCGCTGCCCGGTTGGGATGCGCGAACGCAGTAACAAGACAACATAATGATACGACCGCCTTTTGTCTGGGTGTTTCGCCACCTGCCCAAACACTACAAGTGTTGGAAAAAGTATCGATATATTAATCGATAGAACGTAATTTTTGACTGGGATAAGAATTTTCGTGCCTTTACGACATTGAATCAATGTTTTACACATAAAGAACTTCCGTATAATTCTGTGGTTTTTTAATAAATTTAGGTATTTATAATAAATTAATAATAATATCAGCCTGTTATTGTCCCACTGCAGAGCAAAGGCCTCTTCTCATACAGAGAAGGCACGAGCATTGATCACCACGCTTGCTCAAGACGGGCTGGTGATTGCAGACTTATATTAGTCCAGGTTTCCTCACGATGTTTTCCTTCACCGATGTCAGTAATGTCCAAGATAAACTCAGAAAGTACATATGAATTGAAAAAGTCACATTGGTACTTACCCGGATTTGAACCCACAACCTCGTGTATGAGAGGCGAGGCCTTAACCACTGCGCCATCACGACACAATATATATATAATAAATTACTTAATTGAAATAAAAAATAGGTTCTCGCCACGAAATCCGTTCTGTGTTCTTGACGTTTAATTATGTTGTAGGATCACAATAACTCTAAATTAGCTCTTGACTAAATTAAATCGTGTTGAAAAAGTAATGGACCAAAATATTGTTGTTAACTACCAAACATACCTATTACTACATCTTCGCCAACTGCTAAATGCCAACGATAATTTAAAAATAGCAATTATTATTGTTCTAATATAGTGGGCGGGGCCATCATGTAGATTGACCATTACGAACAATTCTTATCGTTTTTATAACGTACTCCATCACCGCTTAATAAAAACAATGAGCAAAAAACTATCGATACGTAAGATCGTGGGGTGAACATCCTTATAATGATACCTTGTTAGCGTCTGTTAGTCATTCCTTACCGCCGAGGTGCCGTCGTAAGGGAAACGAAACTCTTAATTTGAACTTCAAAGGTATGATTTCTGTGCCGTCGGGAAGTGTTAAGTAATCATTTAAAATCGGCTGTGCGGCCGATTAAATTTCTTAACGACGACTATTTTGTTTTTCTCGGAGTTGTCGTTCAGTGATTACTTGTAACACGTAATCACTTGGCGTCTTAATGACGGACATCGAATTTAATAATGCTTTGATCACCACTAAGTATACTCTGCAGCAAAATTGGAGTTTACTCGCAAATAAAAAACGATCGAAGGAAAATGTACCGTTAATTGATTAATGTTTATATAAATATTTTTACACAATTCGTCAAACCATATTAAATGCTTTACAAATATTTAGTGTAAATTGGCTTTTGATGCGCGACCATCATAATTAATTAAAATTGGGAGTTATTACATTGGAATAATTACTTTGTTTTCATTGAGAGCTAATAAATAATATATTTACTCGCTAGAACCGATTGATTTATTAACAGTTTCGGTAAAATAAGGTTTGTGTTATTGGAAACTAGGGAATTATGTTATTAAATTATACAATTGGATGTAATTTTCGAATGCCACAATCCTAATTACATGACTTCAATGTTAAAAACGTGCATCGTTTTTAACATACAATAATAGTTATTATTACATTATTATTTTTATTGTAATTATGTGGGCAAATATCTTTATGTAAGTAGGTACCTAATACATAATTAATTTTTGTTTGATTGAAATTCAGAATGATTGATGGATGATTTTTTGATATGAATGATGATGTTTGAGTCGGATTAACGCAGTGTCCAGCGGTGGAAACCAGTATTTAAGATTTTTGAGGCTAGTTGAAAGAGTATTACGTATTGTAGCAGGTGACGTTCTGCGTCCGGTTTAGTAGTCATGACCTCAGAGGTCATCTACGAGATGCCCTATAAAAAAAAATGGCGTTCTGTTGTTTCTACCTACCCACATGAGAAGGGGTGAGTTTATGTATGTTGAATGAGTAACTTTACTTCCTGAAAACAATGTTTAAAATATTATATTGCGGTGCGTTCTAAAATATAACATTTTAGAACGCACCGCAATATAAAATTTTACGTCCTAAAATTCATTCCCATTATTTTCACTTTATAGACTCGACTAGACACAAACTGGCTTAACCACAAATCATTGCAGTAATTTATGTAACCGTTTAGCACTACATCGCCGTAACAACACATAATTCAAAGGTCGTGTCTCAGCGTATCTTACCAAAAGAGACTTTACCGGGACACGCAGTATGTATCGCCGTTCTTTGTAAGGCGATTTATAGCCATTTCATGAGCTTTATTTACTTTTATAGACGTAAAAGTCTAAGTAATAAATTACGTCTGGCTTGGTGAGATGGCCGGACACTAGTGCTGTGAATAACATTTTCCCCTTATTATGTTTTGGTATATAAATTAAAGAGATTTATGTACCTTATAGCAGCCTACCGTCAGTTTAGTTTAACAATCGGAGTGCAATTGCGATGTCATCTTGATTGTCCGAGATATAAATGTGATTGTTATCATGTAAAACATGGTGCTGAAGCGACAGATAGAACCGGTTGCATAGTCATAAAAGTTTTTTAGTAGTTCCATTTGCGGTATTTAGTTTGAGTCGATGTAGAGAAGAGCTAATAAATAATAAATATATAAATAATACCTAAATTGTTTATAAACTAAATAAAATATTGTTATTTTTTTTTCTTTACCTAAAACTAATAATACAAGTGAATTACTCCTTAAAATATTTTTACAAAGGAAACATAATTTTAATATTAACTTATGGATTCCATTAGGTCGTGCCTGTCTCGTTGATTCCTTGATAGTTTTAATTAATTATTTTTTAAAGATACGTCATAATAAACTCTATCTAAAACTTTGACTTTGGAGCAAACATATGTTTTTTTGAATATTATATATTTCATCGACTTATTAGGCTAAAGTATACTCGTATAAGCAGGAATCAATCATTTCACCATGTATGGTGAAATTAAAGATCATGTTAGTTTACCCTTTTGTTTACCTGCTAAAACATCTGTAGACAGTAAGTATACATCAGGAAAACAGACATGGATAGCTCCTATTAATAATGTAAATATACCTACCATCAATATTTTTAATCGACTACCAAAATCCTTTATAGATATGAGAAAATATTTACTTGATATGGATATAGCCGCGGGCGATGGTCCCAAGAAAACATTTAATATGTTATTATTAGCACTAGTACGTCCTATCGAGATTTTCAAATATTGTTATAGGACGATTTGTACTGGTTAGATTTTTCCAGACATTCGCAAATAAATTGAGCAAATAAACCAATATTAAGTGAATAGATTTTGAGTTGTCAGAGCTGCTAAAAGCGTCGTGCAGACCGGCGCGACGCGACTCTAACAAAACAATTTCTAAGAAAACTTCAAGGTAGAACAATTTACACGTATCACGTGGCGCGAGAAGTCGCGCTAGTCTGCACGAAACTTAACTTGTCTTTGGAAAAAGTGGTGTAGTTACACCACGGTGTACTACCAGCGATGTAGTGGTGTGATAGTGTCTAACATAATCTACCTACATCCACAACGTTCTCAGTGCTGGGACACAGGCTTACTGTGAGAAGGCCATAATCCACCACACGGGCCCAGTCCGGGTTGGTGATGTCACATGTCTTCGAATTTTTTGGTTCTAGGACGCACCTGTTTTCTCCCAATGTTTTTCTTCACCTTTTTTAGAGCAGAGGTGATGACATATACGAGGATTACACAAAGTAAAGTGCCAGCCTGGGATCGAACCCACGACCACGGCCATCACTACTCTCAATAAAACTAATATCAGTCAATTATTCGCACGTTCAATAACTGATTTGATCTCTTCTTCTTAGTGCCACTACAACTCTAATAGCAGAGGTGTTAGTACTGTTTACTGCTTATCCATAACTGTGACATCTGCTAGTCGGTAGAAATAGTACGTATTAGAGTTTTGTTCTGTTATGCAACTATGCTAACTCATGGATATGCTTTTCTTGATCGACGTTTCTTTCATAACTCGCAGCTGTTTATTTTTATTTTTTATTATATTTTAATTAGGGTATTTTATAACATGACAGTCCCATCATACCCTAAACAAATAATAACAAAATACACACTGCTATTGATTACATTTGGGCTATAAACCTGAACGGACATTTCGCATCATCACCATTTGGTTGAGTCAGAATTCTATGAAATGTGCCTAAATTACGTCGGTTCAACCTCAAGGCCCCAACACATCATTTCTATCAGACTCATATCGAACACAGTCCATCAATAAGTGATGTAAGTAACTCTAAAAAACTATTTAGTCAGTCAGATAATAAAAAAATATTAGACACGTATTTTTTGCTTTATTAATAAAAAAAATAGTTATAACGCATTTTAAAATGAGGAGTGGACTCGCTACGTCACAAATAAATATTAAATCTGCATACTCGTGACGTCATAGCACATTTAAAAAAAAAAAATAGTCATCATTCCTATTATTAATCTGGTGTCTGCAAAATGTTTATTCCAATTAGGTTTTCAGTCTGTAATGTAGAGCAGAAACCACTGGTCCACCACGCCTTGTTTAAAAATATCTCTAAAAACTATTATAGGTACCTACCTACTGAGCGGGTCCTTCACCAAAATCCCTATTGGTACTTATAGGTAGGTAGGTATATGTACAAACCGATGTCATCATGTAACAAATAATATTGTTGTTATAATTTACGAGGTAAGCAGGCACGGATTGTGTTGAAACCTCATAAAATACAAAACTCAGTCGTGTACTAGCAATATCCGTTTTAAAGTTCAATACTTACACAATGTAAAATGTTACAAAGTTTTCTCTTTAGTTAGTACCTACTTATATTATTTCAGTTTTGACAAATAGACACATGAACATTAGATACACGTACATATATAATGATTTACTTATTACATAAATGCTTAGTAACTGGTCGACCTAGCTCTGCTTTGGTGAAAATAGAGAATGCTCATTTAATATTAAAGGATAGTTCATATTCCATGCTGGCATGTCATTATTCTAAGGTAGCCATCTTGTTCTAAACTTTGGGCGACCGAGCTTTACTTGGGTGAAAATACGGAGAAAACGAATTTTCCCAGATGTGAGACCTAGCTAGATCGATTTTTCGCTATTGCAACTTTCATCGAAATCGTTAGAGCCGTTTTCGAGAACAAATACAAATATATAGATACACATATATAGCCAATTATTGCTCGTTTAATAGTATAGGATATTGTAATTAAGTTTTATTGTGTTGAAGCCGACTAAATCAAGAAGTAGAGGTGATAAAAAATATTTACCAAAAATATTTATTCAGTGTTCTTTGTCTATTACTTACATTTAGAATTAAATGTACCTAATTGATAATTTCATTTCGATCGGGTAAAGTATTCTCACAAGACACTGAACCTACCTAACTAACCTATTTCTAAAAAACAATGGGGCACTGTCATAAATAAATAAGCTGAATAAATAGCAAAACTTTGCTAATAACAATATACCTCTTCAGGCGATTCCATTCCCCGTATTTCTAATAATAAACAGCTCTATATAATATTGTGTAGGCTTTATCAATAAACGGCTGCAAGCCTACCCTCATAATGACCCTAGAAACTGGTGCACGTAATTAATAGGCCATGCCGTCGAGGGCCATTGTACAATTTATTGTTTTACAGCGCGTTCGGACTATAAATTTCTTAATTGGGCCCCACTTTATGCTCAACGGACCCCTAATTTACAAGGGCGAGCACAGACAGTATCAAGATTTTTTCACTACAATACTTTCGGACAGTTAACAAGCCGTCATCATATAATTTTGGAAGGGAATCCAACATTGTTAAAACGTACAGCTGCTTAGCCGCGAAATTGATGTAACAATTTTCACATTAAAATAACAGACAGGGATTTTTTTTTCGTGGGTCTATTCGTCGGCACTGACTAACAAGGTTATATTGAATCGATACAACCGTAATTTGTAAATTAAAAACGGGTCTGGCATCGTAAATGCTTTGAGATTGGCCTTTCATTAGCTTTATTTAGTGATGTTCCTTACAGATTGAAATCGATGATTTAAGTAGGTAGATAGGTATACGCTATATTAAAGTATGTATAGCTTGTAAAATGGAGACTTACGACTACCTATCGCTTAAAAAAATGAGATCATTTTAAATGAAACTCGATCTTAGGCAACGTTCGTCGCCGGTAATTTTTAAATAAATATTTTTCAAGTAAAAGAGAAAAATGTCCTTGAATAAAAACGGATCAAAAGCTTTGGTATCAATTTCATGAATAAATTCTACTGAAATTTAAACTAGAGGTGTGATTTAAGAAATAAATCCAGTAAGCTTAGGTACTTCTATTTCTGGATTTATTTAAAAATTGCTACAAAATTTTCCTTTTTTGGGTGTAAAAATTTTAGATATTCTTTTTATCGTTTTTCGCTTTAGATCTTTAAGAGTCGCGGTGGAATATCTAAGCTGAATTTTTTACAGATCTAAAACATTATAGAACGTTTCTATATCTGTCGTATGTTAGTGAAGCTTATTCTCAAATAGCCTATCTATTATTAGTTAGGTAAATACAGTTCGATCGTTCAAAATCCCGAACCATCAATGGAATTTCTTTATATTTTGAAGATTTTACCGACTAGATAATCCGAGGTTCCTAGCTTCTATTTTATTCAACCTCTAGTGATATTTACTAAAAAGGTTTGCTCGCAAGACATGACGTTGTAAAACGATGAATTCTTTTCGCATAGCACAACAACGTCAGCGATTTCAGACACAAGTCTCGTGTGTTGAGATGGCGCCGCCAGGCACACCAAGTAAAATATTCAGGCCAAAAGTCAGTCACGACACACGATGCTCTTCCGACTTTTGAGCCCCTGGTACCTCTGTGTGTTTAAGGTTATGCTCATAGGCACTCATAATATTCTGTTGGAAGATTTTTAGCTAGAAAAAGAAAGGAAATATCATTTTTACAACTGCAAAACTGTAACTGTCTGCCTTTAGAACAGCCAGCAAGGTTTTTTGAATAAAATACCACGTTACTGAGCTTTGCCAAGCTAAGAACCATTGCACTTGGTGAAATGGTTGCGCACTAAATTTTTTCAAACTTATGAGCATGTAAATATTTCGTATAGCAGTAATTGGCTACTACAGTCAGCATCAAAAGTTTATGACCACATTTAGATTTTCAAAATCGCTGTACACCGTATTCACTATTAACACTTCACTATACAGCGATTTTGAAAATCTAAACGTGGACATCAACTTTTGATGCTGACTGTACGTACAATTATCTAACAAGCAACCTTTGACTTCAGAAAAAAAAAAGCTAGGCTTCCCAATAACCAAGTAACCAACACCTTTGCAAGTTATCCCACCAACAAGGTGATTATTACGTAAACGAGATGTAATATCATTTCATTGTAATCATTGTCATAAGCTTAGCACCTAAGTTTATATATAGAATATGAGGTATCGTCATAAACCTGATGATAGGAATGGTACGTCTTATCGTAAATTGTCCCTTACATGTTAAGCTGACATTTAATAGTGTTAGTGGTTAGTGTTCAGCATCGCATCGGTGATATCAATTTCCATTTTATGTCTTCATAAAAGTATTATTGATAAATAGGATGGTTATTTTATGAATATATTCTCACCTATATTAATAGCTGCTACAAATTGCTCCACCAATTTATATCTATAGTATGATTTTTATTACAATTCCCATTAAATCTATAGCTATTCCAATTGCAATAACGTTTGTGTTCCGCATAACGAAGTTTGGGTTACGCTCTGAGTCATCAACCAATTTCACTTTTAAACAACACATTGACTACACAACATTTATTTTTATTATCCCTAAAATATTTTAAAAGCGAAACACCAGTATCGTAAAACCGTAAATGAAAGCAAAATCATTTGTATCCAATCACAAAATGGATCGCTGAAAGTGAAACTTCTAAGCTTTTGAGTCATAACGACAAAACAAAATTGTTCAAACAATAATTTTAGAGAATAGTGTCGCAATGAAAAACTGAGATAAAACAAGTGGACCATAAAGTTACTGTTGTAAACATTGTTTATAAAACAATTCGGGCGACTGAGACACAAACAAAAGTTTCCGTAGAATTCCGCGCCACCCTTTCGGCTTCCTTAAATTGTTATTGCGGTAATAAGCCTCCAACGAACATGTGACTTTTATGGCCAACCAGTTTCTGGAGTTTTTGGCAGAGGACATTTTGTCACTGGCACAATTACTGGCCCAGTACACCAAAAGAACAATGACGGGCCACTTTTGACATATTGTCCGAAAGACCTTCTTGTAATACGTTTACTTTGTTATATCTTTCGGCCGGACTTCGTGTCGTAATGAAGAAGAGAACAATTATTATTACTTCACCGAATTGTTCTTGCGGGATGTTTGTTCGTTATCAGGTCTTCCCAACGATCAGCTTCTGAGTCGTAAAATAGTTTTCGTAGTAAGCAGAAATGTCAGTGGAGGACGGTACTGGATTAGATGCGCAAAGAAGGTAATTATAACCTGAAGACCACGTGGCATTTTTTTTTTTGTAGATTTTAAGCTAGATTTTTTAAAGCCTAACCTATATTTGGAAACTCAATCTATCAAACAGATTTATCGAAGGACGTGTCTTTCTAAATCCTTAGGGAGCTCAGAATAAACTTCCTAATCCAACTTAATCATTCTAAAGGCTCAAAAAATATTTTCTCTCAAAATTGTCTCACAATGTAATACAAACTTCAGAACTCCCCGTTTAATACCTGTCTTTATTACACAAAGTACTCAACTGAGAGTTCCTTCAAAATTGTCGTTAAGCCGTGTTACGTGTAATTAATTACCATCGTCGAAGAATCCGCCGCTCTCGGGACAATAAAACGATTCGGATTATGATATGAAACGTTGAAAGCTAATTCAACTCGTAATAAATCTGAGAGTTGTTAATTATCTGACGTCCTCAGTGAGGAGCGTCGTAAAGGGCCCACCTCTTTGTTTTAGGAAACTTTCGTCGACTTCAAAAGATTCCAGTGTTATTAAGTTAGCCGTAATAAATATAACGTCTCTGGAGTAACGACCCGATTGTAAACATTCACAAAACTGCATGATGTTGACTGTCGTGAATATAAAGTGCTCATAAAAATGATATGACAGTCCATTCTGTTCTCTTCTTCCGTTTATTTCATTACGACCCGCTCAAAGGAAAATATGACAATTTTGTTAGGGGAATTAAGAAGTTACCTGTTCTTACAGTAATGTAGTAACAAGTTTAATTTTCTTCGTCTCTCGTCCGACATTAGGCGGGCCCAAACGTAACTTCGGTATAAAATATTTAAATTGACTTTAAGAGCGAATAAGATATTCAGTTTGATCGCTTTGCCGTCGATTTACATTCAAGAACGGTTATAATGGTAACTTAATTTTATACTTATTTCTTGTTATATTGGTTTTAAATAAGTGCTTACTTTTATACAATGGGAATAAAAGTGAGATTAGAATTTTACGGTTCTTTTTAACGCCTTTTGGTCCTAACTTTCATTTTAGTGATGTCTGGACTTCGAGTTACAAAACAGTTTGTTATGAGTTTTATTTAAAACGCTTTTTGCGTAAATTAAAAGAGGAGAAAATATCGGACGTTTTTTTAAGGCGACGATAACCGACTTTTAATGATTTTATACTAAAGTAATAAATAAGAACATTTTCTTAATAACATGTTTATATTACCCAGTGAAATCAATTTGTAAAGTTATGTCTAACGCGGATAAAAAACTGAGAATAACACAAAATATATCAAGCGTATTTGTCTGAAACCAAGACCATTTTAAAGATAATTTAATTATTGATCTTTTAGTATACGTCTTTTATTAAAATACCTTTTTTTATTTATAATACATTAATAATGCGTCTAAATTTGGTCAGCACTCCTTAATGGGCGAGTCCTATTACTGGCTGGACGTCTGACGCGTTGCGTGAGCTCAGTACAAAACAAAACGCAAGCTAACCACTCAAGGTTATTGGCATATATCTGCGTCTTAAGTTTTGTTGTTCGCTAAATAATTTGGGCCTTACCTATACAACAAAGAGTCGGTGTCCATTACTTTAGACAGAGCTCGTTATATGGAAACCATTACCCTCACTAGATCTACGAACCGTGAGACGATATCGGGCTGTATATATCGTTAAATAGGCGGTCCCTACATGGCAGGGGCCGGTGTAAACGAAGCATAACCTATGCCGTTTTTATTCTATAACGAGCCTACAACTATTATTACGACGTCACCGTGTCAAGCCCACATCACGTGTACATCCGCCCTAAATCCAGATATACCAACGCACAATCAGATATCGTTTGTTTAACCCTTACTAATTGAGACAAGGTTCTAGTTGTACATTTCGGTCTACCACTTAGAACTTTGTTCAAATAAGTTTTGAGTTCATCTAAAGTTATAAATGGTAGCTAAATGATTTCTTGACAATTTAATGCTGAGGCGCCTTATCGTATGTTGAAATTCGTTAATAACAATTATGGTGGAATGAAGATAAGTTTTGAGAGAGTTACCTAGGCACCTGTTGGTCACGATTGTGTATTTAAGGAACTGAGTTAATGTGTTTTTAAGTAGATATCCTTGTCTTGATTGATGAATTGTTGGTTCCCGCATTTTGTTCGCCGCTAGATAACTGGCGCTGGGCGTGTTCAGAACAAGAGTGATTTAAATTAGTCTATCTTAATAAAGATTAATGTTTGGATAGTATAGTATGAATCAAATATAAAAGAATACTCAAGCGTGAATATGTATGTAATTTATCTTCTGTTAGATAATTTGAGAATGTAATTTTCATATTTTTTGGAGTCAGTAATAAAAATATATAAAATGTAGATAGCAGGACGAATGTGGTCAATCAAGGCCTAGAATAGAAGGTTAAAGAATAGGTACCTAAGTAGTTAAAAATTATGTGTAGTTAGAAGAGAAGAAGAGAACAGTTGACCCATCCTTTCCTGAGGACGGGTGAAGATGTTTACTTGATAATTCAAAGACTAAAAGCAAGCAAGCACAATTTACTGCAGTATATTGTGAGCAGACTGGACTGTTTGTGTGTGAGTCGCTGCTGCAAGCTTTCCACATGCAGTGTTGAGCTTGTAGTTGAGATTCTCATAACTATAAGGCAGTTTTAGGTTAAAGTGCCGCTAGAGGCACTCTAGTGGCGCTGTCTCGGCCCGGCTAAGGTGCCGTAAGCATTGCATTATCATTGGGACTGTCACTTGTTATTTTGTTTGATTGTTGAGGTTAGTTCGCTGCCCTTTGTATTGATTGATCGTGTTTGTTTTTGATAATTATATCAAAAGATGAGTTTATTTTTAAGGAGAGGCTAATGTTAATCTCTTTCATGTATGCGTGCCGCGGCAGCAGCCGGCGAGTGCTAGGGCCCGTTTAGGCCCTGCCAGGGTTGCGAGTTTGTGCGAAAGGGATATCGCGGCCCCGGCACCCAGGCAACGGAAGGAAAATGGGTGGGTTTTAGTCAGTAAAAGTCTGACACGCCATGACAGAAGTTATTTGACAATTCCAAACCCAAAAAAAAAGGGTCCGTTTAGGCACAAGATAATTATTATGCCGCTAGTGGCACTTTACCCAACATGGTTAGAGTCGCGTTAGCGGCACTTTATACACTGCCTTTTTTAACATAGTTGTTAAGAAATATTGTTACTAAAATTTTGAGTCATGTTACTTGTTGATTAAATATAAATAAATATCCACCGAACACCGAACGCTCAAGAGCTTCTAGCTAACCACACAATAATTTCCATCTCACTTATACCGTACAATACAAATAGTTCACCAACTTATCTTCCTTACACATTACGTGCTCTGAATACCGAAGTAGGATCCATTATAATACAGGATCATCGTAATCCGCTCCACGTTCGAATCACCCAAAGTGCCCATTTTTAGAAACTTCCACCCCCGAAAGACCATTTCATACGTCCAGGATTACACAGTATCCGCAATGAACGTTCCACTCAGACTTCATTAAAAGCAATAACGTGAATGTAGCCTACAACGCAATCCTGAAACTAATCTCTTTTGTTTGCATTTTGTACGAGAGCCAAATCTAACTCGTAACTCGCAACTGAGTACGAAGGAGCGGGATCAAAAGTTCAGAGTTCTACACTGCGTTATTTGTATAGTGTAGCGACGGAGGCTGTGGACCAACTGCGTAATGGAATGCTTAATCTAATCTGCTTCTTGCTGAGCCAAAATGTAGAGAAAATTGGATGAACAAATAGGGTCCTTATATCGGTGAAAATTATGACATGAAATTTGAACTTTAGAAGAAAATTCTTCTTATTAAAAATGCATATGATTCCTGCCAAAAGTTGATGCACATAACTAAGCTTTTGGCCCCCTGCTAGGCACAGCTTTCCACTCTTCTCTGTTTGTTGCCTTCTCCGGCAAATCCCCCACAAACGCCTTGCCGAGGCGTTTATATCTAGGTCTATACGAAGATTTTATTATTTAAAAAACGTAACTGTAAAAAATATATCAAGTGGTAAACAAACCGACAACGATTACCTATCTGATAGAAAGTGGATAATGAGGATTGTAGATTGAATAAGTTTTAACGAATGATATTCATTTATTTCTACCAAGCTAAGTCCAAAACACATAAAACTTAAACCGCATTATCGCTCTTTACAGTCGATAACATCCACTAAGCCTCACTTCTTTATATGAACCAATAAAAAGAATAATCAACGTAACATAGGCTAAAGGCGAATCTAATGACGCTCATCTATAAATTAAATGATAGGGCTGTAAATATACATGGAACTCTTTATAAAATGCACTATTCTAATTTAGGAATAGATGTCATAAAATACAGTGCATTTAAAGTTCATTTGGACCATTTAAATAGTGCATTCCGTGCAATTTAACGGCCGTACCATTGCTATTATTTTTCAGTAATAGCAGTACTATTAAACGGACTGAATTAGATGGTATAGGATATCGTAAAATGAATGCAGTGCTATATTTTGATAGCATAGCAAGCGGAATTTTAGTGTTTTTTTTAAGTACTCTATTACTGAGCGTAAAAATAAAAGCAGTTTCCTAGTAAATTATTCTCAGTAGGTAACCGTATTTGCAAAGTTGTTTATAATTATTATTAAACATATTTTTTTAAAGAGCACCTTAAATGACATTCCCTTTAAAAACTCGATTTCGTAAGTTTATTGATACTCAGATGGTTCATTGTATTTCATTACTTTAAAAGTGCTCCAAAATTCTCGAAATCTAAAAATATATTATATAGAACTGAATATAGCTACGATTCTGTAGTTCTTTTAGAACCGCTCGCCATTCAATTGGCGATTTCAAACGAATTGTGTGCTTCATTACTTTACTTTACTTTATAGAAAATTTCCCCGGAATAAAATTAAGTTGATACCTAATTATTATGAGCGTTAAGAATGACTAGAACGGAAGTTAATTTGTGCCTAATTCTAAGTTTGCAGCGCATAATTTCGTTTTGATTAGCTTAATTTTCATAATTTCTTTCTGGTTATTTTTATGCGAAATTTTGCCCTTAAGACTTGGCAGTTAAACAACGTTTTTATAACATAATAATGAGTGCGATTCAAGTTCAAATTATCGCAATATTTAGGGTAATTTAAACCGAAAATAATTAAAAATGCAATTTACCTGCACGGAGCCTAATTGACGCATTTTAACGACTTACTGAAAATAAAAACCGTGGAAGCGAAATCCAGGAGAAAAAAATCTAAAGGAATTTTTGAATCGAACGTTTTGCAACACCGCGCGGTGTTTAGTTAAAAGAGCCCCTACCATTTGCATAATCGAGGTTTCCACAGGTGCATTGGCAGCGCATTGGCAGCTGATTTAAGTACCGTGCCAAGTGACAAGAGGGCTCCTTCGTCGTATAAGGCAATATGCTACAGCCGCTATTTTTATTTATCGTCGGTCGCCGAGCGTCGCGGTGTTTTACGTAAGTTTGTGTCGGCGGCAAAAGTAGTAGTGTTTTTTTTAGTTCATTTCAGACTGATGGGACATCTTGGCGTTTGTTTCCAATTGAAAAGTCGTGGTCTTCAGTATCGGACGTTTGTTGGTGTCCTGTGACTACGCTTGTCTTTTGAATAACAACAGATTGCTTTATAGATCTTGTGAATCTTAAGATTATCTCTATGGTGGATGGCTATCTTGTTAACTTTTAATTTCCAGTATTGAAATTATAGTTTTTTATATTATACGAACTCTCACCAAACCCCAAATAGCTACTACTTATCTGAAAAACAGAATAGGTATACCATATACTTTAAGGCTAAATTCTGAAACTCAAACTGTTGAAAACCTGGTACCTATTTATATGTACGGCATATTTTCCTAGCCCATAAATAATGGAAAACAGGGCGTTTAGGTGTTATAAAGAATATTGAAACGATGTTGTTTATGCCTAGCCTCCCACGTCGCGCGATCTGCGCTTGCGATGCACTCATTCCTTCTTTTATGCCAAAGATTGCAGTTTGCCTAGAAGTGTTTCCGTTTTTCTTTAATATTTCTAGACTTACACTTGACTGAAATGAAATTTGTTTATACTGCTTTTATTTATTTTGCAACATAATCGACTGCAAAGATATAGCACTGTTTGACAAGTTTTTTTGAAGTCTTCATTATTGTTAGCAACCAATTTTCAATTAAGAAATCCGTATAATTACAACAATATCAATATTGAGCAATGTGTTGAAGCACTTTTAACGGGTACTTTCAGGCCTGTACCTATTTGAAATTTATTTTCAATCCTTCTTTACATAGTTTCGAGACGGTCTCTGAAAGTATTGTTGTGTTGTACTTTTATCAGGCCACATTCATTGACACAACACAGGGAATCCTATTGTGTTTTTTTTTTTTTTTGTTAACCTGTATTGTCCCACTGCTGGGCAAAGTTGGCCCCATATTATTCCAGACTTCCTTGTGTTGTGCCTTCTCCGGCCAATTGGTCAGGAACGAGTCCAAATCGTCGCGCCAGCGCTTTCTTGGCCTGCCCCGGTGGCGACGTCCGTCATCAGCAGTGATCGGAGTAGGTAGATTGAACTGGGGTCATTGATCCGAAACGTATATATTACTATGGACATTCCTCCGGAATTGGTGGATTATTAAAAAAAAACCGGAACTTATGTAGGAATTGTATTCTGCCAGAGTGGAAGGAGTCATTTGATGATTTGCCATCCTCAAAAAAAAGGTAGGAATTGTAATAAAATTAGGCTAAAAATAAAAAATAAATATTAAAGCTTCGATCGGAATTCGATTGTTTTTATTATTCAACAGATCAATAATGAATTAATTTAGTTTTGATACCTTCCTTTAAATTTTGAATTGAGTAGTAATAATATCACTACCAACATTAACAATATTTAATTGAATCCGGAAATACCGGAATTACTTTCCGGAAAAATGGCTTATCCATGTTATTCTTTCTGTGTGCATTTATGATACAAGTACTAAAAAGCAATCTACCTACTCCGATCACTGGTCATCAGGCAACCACTGTGTGACGATGATGGCCCATCTGTGGAGGTTAGTTCTATTTAAATTTTGTAATGAACAAAAACGTTTGTTTTTCTTACTTGCTGCGCCTCGCGGTTTCACCCGCATAAATCTTGATTCTGTGGGAATTTCGGGATAAAATTATCCTATGTTCTAACCCAGGTTATGGTCTAACCATGTGAAATATTTCATCCAAATCCGTTCAGCCGTTTTAACGTGAAAGCGTAACAAACAAACTCACTTTAGCATATAATATTAGTTAGGAAGTTAGGATTACTAGCTGCGCAGGCTTCACCCGCATAAGCCTCGATCCGATAGGAATATCGTGATAAAAATATCCTTTGTCCTAACCCAGGTCATGGTCTACCCATGTACCTAATCTGATCCAAATCCGTTTAGCCGTTTTAGCGTGAAAACGTAACAAGCAAACAAACTCACTTTCGCATTTATAATATTAAATTTAGGATTATTATCAAGATTTTTGTAACCCAAATTAAAGGCCCATCCAGCATCAGCAGTTCCGTAAAGCCCAACATAAATCACTAACCATCTATATTCCGTGCGGACTACACCTGCGAACACTCTGCCACTTTTGAGACATAACGAAATCCAATTAAATACATCTAGATATTTCAACTGATCATTAGGGCTACATGGCTTGTTAGGGCCCCTGTTTAAACGTGCCAGTACACCAGTCATGATTTCTGGTGACTTATTTCGTAGAAACGACGGTTTCCGAGAAATTTGTGTTTTGCAAGAGAATATTTATGTTCGGATCGTGGTTGGTCAATGTTTGATATCATTTATAGAACAGGCAAATGGAAAAAAAGGAAATGTGAGGTTATTTATGCTTTAGGGTTGAGGTACGTATTTCAATAATGGATTTTTGTACATATTTAGTTACATTTGTGTAGGTACAGGTTGAATTATAGATACAGTAACTCTTAAATGCATAGGTAGAACAATCACATGAGAAGGAGAGAAATGCGCAATCAAAAAAAGTTTTATTTTACGTTTTTTTAAATTTTTTATAAATAATTAATAAATACCTGGGTACTGAATTTGCAGACGTTCTTTACGCCCCCAGTTCTCAGAATATGATAAATAGAATTGGGAACAAGTTTCTAATTTGATCTCGACAAATTAAATTCAAAACGTAATAAATCTGATTTGCTGAAGTCATATTTAGCTACAATATTTCCATTTCTAGTATACCTACACAAAATACCAATCTACTTATAAGTAATTTTTTTAATAATGAATATATTTTTATTATTATCGTTTTCATCTAAAAGCCAATTCCTATGCAGTATGAAAGTCTTTAGAAGCTAGCGCAGCAAGATTTTTTAATAGCCCGATGTGCTCTTTTTTTACTCTTTCCTACCATAACATTATAAAATTAGTTTCACAGTGTATCATGGTTTCGCAAAATAGCCCATGGCGATTTCTCGTTACTTAGGTTGATCTTTACTCAGTGGATACTCAAATATAGGAAGTTGAGTAATGCTCTAGATAGTTGAGCGTGCTTTAGTTCATTATTAGTTTAGTTTTGTGAGTACGTGATATCATTTAATACGGCACGTTCATAATACTCGAAATTAATTTCGCTTTTATGAAGGTAAAAGTTTTTATTTGCAAGTGCCATATTAATAAGCTTTTGTTGTTCTTGATCGCCAGTCATAACAAAACTGACATATTCTATTTTTTTACTTTTAAGAATACAAAGAAGATAGATATGATAAAAATTCTTTACTTATTGAAAGCCCATCAAGTACTTTCATAATCTAAACAAAAATGTATCTTTTAACGAAACTGTTTTTGATGTATCATAAAATAGTTTTTTTTCACTTTGACGATTATTTTTAGCAATCCTCCCTCTTCAAGACAGACTTTTTGTCTTACTAATAGACAAAGAAAATTGAAAAATATTCGCAAAATTTCAGAACGATTGAGATCTTTTTAAACATGATTTGTTTTGTCATTTAAATTCTTCAAAACTTAATGCAGTAAGATGATTACATTTTCTAAACTAAGTACCTTCTATTTAAAAACGAATAAAACTTGGACAAATATTAATAAGCTGCTTAAAAAGTTCTTATTGATATCTGATCAATCATTATATGACCACAGAAGCATGCAGCTGTCTTCCTTTCGTAATGGAAAAAGTTATAATATGTGAATAGGTACATAATTTATGCCATGGCGAAAACATTTGCCAGCCAGTAAGTTTCGTTATACAGCAATGGTGGCCCAGTAGTAACAGCTTACGAGTTACGAGTTGTAGGTCATGGGTCGAACTCCAGCTGGCGCTTTACTTTGTGTAAATAATTTCTCAAAACGGTAAAGGAAAACATCGTGAGGAAACTGGCATGTCCTAGAATACAAAATTCAAAGACATGTGAAATCTACCAACCCGTACTGGGCCCACGTGGTGGATTTACAGCCCGCGCCTGGAAGAGTGGAGGCCTGTGTCCCAACAGTGGGATCATTATTGGCTGATTATGAAGTTTGGTTGGACTGATTGTCCAGGTTGCACTTGACTTACTTTTATGGTAACTGTACTACTCATCGAGGCACTTCATGGACCCAAATTCCACAAAGCAGACACCATAGCAGGATACCATATAAATATTTACACGTACGTCTTTGTCAAACCTCCACGCTTTAATTAATTGGAGACTAAAACAACCATATAGGTAGGTACCCATCTCCCTTTGCGCAGAATACGCGCCGACCCATGCAAAAACAGTGTCTCCGTCACACACGGTACCAACAATATTAAACTATCATCCGTACAAGAAGCTAGCTCTGGTGTTCATTAATTAAACGTTCACCCTCGTTAATATCAACACCTGTTCTTGAAAAGCATTTAATAATCACGTCAAGTAACAGCTGTGAACGGTTGCGGGACCGCGCTAGTTTTCCACAGGAGTGCCAGAAGGAAAATTAAAACTAAATTAATTGTATCGAGGTTAGGTTAGTGCTGAAATTAATTATTTTCTTCATTACAGCTTGTTAGAGGTTTCGCGTTTGTTTTGACTTGATTTTGTGAATGTTTTGTCTGACATTCTTGGGGTTACTGTCACTGTTCTGTGCAATATTTTTAGAAAGGGAAGGATTATTAAGATGGGTTTTAGACCTAACGAACATAGAGCCGTAACAAGAGCTAGCCATTCATGGTTGATATTCTTGATATTTTAGTACAGATTGACCAACGAAGGAATGTTCCATCCCTGTGTAAAATGTATGGTCTAAATTAACTTTTATAGATATATTGCATGTTTTATATTTTGTTTCGTTTTATTTTATTTTAATAAAGAAAGAAAAAGTATTTATTGAGACTCGCACAGGAAATCACACATTAAACTAAAAGCAAACAAAAAAAAAAATATAACATTAAAATTAAAAAGAAGGAAGTCATGTACGAGGCCAAAAGGCTCCTATCTCAGTACGACGCCGCGACATAAAAAAAATATATATATAACTTTGTATGTATTTTATTCAAACAATTGTTGTAATACGTTTTGACTTCATCTATTTAAAGCAAAAATGCTTAGAGAATTTATCACTGGAAAGCCTGCGTAAGCGCAATATTCTGAACAAAATACCATGTCACTTTCGGCATTAAGCAAAATTTTTATTTATTCTGCATTTAACCCAATTCCCCCAGGTTTTGCAGATAGCTAAACTACGAATGAGAACGATTAGGTTTTAGTAATCCACTAACCGTATGTTTCCCATGAAAACTAATCAACGGATCCAAACTAACATTTCTGTTCATTATCCGCTTCCAATTACAATTTAAATCAAATGCATTCGGAATTCTTTGAATTTAGAAGTGAAACAGAATCGGTATGAGCAACGTAACATAATAGGTTTGATGTGGTCGGAAAAAAAGTCAAATAACAAAACAATTCTTAAGAAAGCTCGTGCTCTACTCTGAAGAAGCTAATTATAGAGGTAGTCTGAATCGATCCATTTACACGATTGCACAAGCATCGAGTTCTCGATTACAAAATGACGTATCATCGAAACTCGGCTGCGTTACGAACGGCTGATTCTTTAATTAGTGACTTATCAAGATCGATACTTGGGGAGAGTAATCGGTGCGATGTAATCGAATGCTAATGCAACGTAATGTGTGTCTCTTCTAATTGGATCAACCTTTTTTGACGCTCTCAGTACTTTAATGTCGTAAGCATATCCAATCGCTCTGCGTACTAAATTGATGAGTATCTGAACAAGACCGCAACAGTAAGTAAGACAAAACTTAAAAAAAATCTGTTGGCACGCGCCACTATTACGCATTTCAACCGAAATTGTACACGAATCTTTCAAATATTTTTTCGATTTAAATTAATTAATTGTCTTAGATACAAGATTATCAATTGAAAAGCTGTTGTACACATCTACGTACAAGCGATTTATCTTAACTTAACTCACTTAATTCTGAATGGAAGCCGTACAAACTTTTCGTCTTCTACTAAATTTACTTCACTATCGTCCCCCGCATCATTATATTCGACATCTTCCCCATGTCTTTTACATTCGAAAATAGGAATTAAAAATACATGTCCCTCTGTTTCCATCCGACTAACACCAAGTCTCATTACCGGTGGCCACTGATAACATCTGAAAGCCTGCGGCACTCCCGGCACATCACAAAATAACCATTGATTTATAAAAAAGTTTATGTTTAAGTCCACGATCACTCAACTTACGAACGTATCCTAAAGGAATAAGGTAAAAACTCCGTTGATAGATAATCTTTAATAAACCATCGTAAACCCTAAAATTGTTGGCTTTTGGATTCTGGAGACATCGAAAGTAATCGATCGTGTCCGAAATAATGAAAACAAATTACAATTACGAATGTTTGTTACCGACCTACCGCAATATTTACGATTGGAGGCGAAATGACGATATTTACTTCCGTAAATTGGTTTATAAAACACTTTTACACATCAAACAAAAATCATGATTTAAAGTATAAGTTCGGTGTTTTTTATCCAACTACACTAAAAGAGCCCGCGCATGATATGTCTCACATTAATAAAATATGAATTTGTTGCGTAATAATTACTTAGTTTATCTGCAAATAGAAACAGAAAACAACAATAAGAGTCGTATAAACAGTAGCTTTGCAAAACAATATCCGGCACTTCAAAATAGTCAGCCCTCTCAATGGGGATTTAATGCGATTTTAACCAGAACGAGCTGCGATAAAACTGGAATATAGCCTTTAAACAATGTCAAAGTAAATCTATCGTAAAACAGTTACAGCCATTTAAACTGTTACCGATCAATACAAACATTACGATCGGTAGAACGTCGCTCAGGTCATTAAACTTGGCGATAAATTAATAGCAGTTTGCATTACCACACATCAATCGAATAGAACATCTGTCAATCTAAGCCGATAAAGATAAATTTCGAGATAAATACTCGGTTTTATAGTTCGATTATTGTATGTCAAAAGCGCCGTCTGCGCCGCCAGAACCCAATTTGATTACACACGACGTTTATTTAAATGGAAACTGATTTCATTAATTACAAATATGGCCTCTAATCTTTATTATGTCAAATGCGTAATAAACGTCTTGTGTGGGTCCGAGAGTCGGATATTGACTTTTGTTTTTTCTCATAAAACTTTTGCCTCTAAGGTTTCGTTTGGCGCGTCGTTTTAAGTTTTTATTGTGGCTTGTTATCGATATCTAAATCACTGGGCGCATTAATACGACTGTCATATTACTTTTGGGAGCTCCCCTAGCAGAGGTTGGGTTACGATTTATTTGACTGTCGACACAGGTTTTGAAATATTATTTGAAACTTCGTTTTATTAATGATGTAACACGTGATATTGAACAATTTGAGGGGTAATTTTTTTTTTCTGGAAATTCTGAGTAACACTGTTATTTTATTTGGATTGCACGTTATACAATTATATTACATTTAAGTCTAGCATGAGTAAGACAAGCCTGCAACTGGCAACTACACGGTGCATTACAGTGGAATTAATTTAGTGTAATTACGGTTTGCGTTTTCGGAGTACACAAAACTGCAGTAGTCTCTACAATTAAAATTACAACGCGTTTCACGTTTCCAGTTAGACGGAGCGTTCTTTAAGGTACCGTAAATAACTCTAGTGGTGATATTAAGCAAATGTTTTTGCACAAACATGAAGTATTCACACAGCGTGTACTTACCTCTCTAAGCAATATTTCAAACTCACCTTGCGTTGCTTCTTGCCCTCTGCTGTATCATGTTGCTTTATTATGAATAGTAATGTGGATACGCTTTTGTGTTGCTTTTTCTTCGTAATTTTCTTTTTATTTTGTGGTTATTGTTTATCAATCTGCCTAGCCTTTTCCTAACTATGTTGGGGTCAGCTTCCAGGTTACCGGATGCAGCTGAATACCAGTATTTTACATGGAGCGAATGCCTGTCTGATTTCCACAACCCAGTAACTGGGTAATGCGATAATTTTGTAAGACTGGTTGTCAAACTTTCGGGCTTCTGACGACCCGTAAAGACTGTCGAAGATCCGAGAATGACAGCCGTGAACAACGGCTTAACGTGCTTTCCAAGGCACGGAGGAGTCTCGGTATGTAAAGATGGTCACCCATCCACGGACCAACCCCGGCGAGCATAGCTTAACCGGTTGGATCAACCCGTGCGGCTATTATTACTTAGCCACGAACTCCTCTTTGTGCTTATTGCTTATGCGGCTGTTATTTTGTCTTTGTTGTATATATCATAGTATTTTGTACATAAATAATTGGTCACTAACAACGGGATTTATGTATTTTTCATTGAATAAACATGGAGATTAATTTTAATATACAGAGCGTACATGTAGTAGATACCAAACAAAGATTTATGTGCGTTTGTAAATTGCAAATAATCAAAATACAAAAAAAAAAAAAACAATAAATTAGACAGAAGTATGATGTTGAAAATTATAAAGGGTATGAGTAGGACCGTACATATGCAAAAAATCATCCTTTAGTAAAATAAGCACATATTTTTAAAAGTTTAATACAACTTAAGATTTAACATCACCACCACTACAGGAACGACAGCGAATCCTAAATCGAGTTGCAAACTTAAGGCGTATCTACACATATCCAATGTTCGCAACAGGAAGTCGGTATTCAGTTGCGTACTTGCTCATCAACGAGGGGATTCGCCTCAATCCACCAAACTTCCTCCTCGCAACATGTTAACCGAGAATTTCTAAACTTTAGAGACTTAGAGAGATAATCTCTTGTGAATTAACACGGAAATTGTGACTTTGATTCTCCCAAAGTTTATCATCATAGCTTACTGAAAATCTTTACGAGTTTTCCCAATTTCACTTCCTAATGTGACCAAATCGAGGCTTTAAAAACAAACAACCCAGTGGAAGCCGCTCTTGTAATAAAATTTCTACACGAGAAAACGCAAATTAACTTGTAATTAAAATTCTGGGAGTTGGATAATGAGTATACACACAGAAAATTAATAAAGGCAACTGTTATGGCGGGAGTTGGGAAATTGTTTGTAAGAACAAACAATTTTGTATCTCATAATAAGTATGAGAAAGAAAGTCGTTAGACGTTTGAGCTCAGGGAATTCCGAAATAAAAGAAAATCAATCAATGATACTCGTAACATAACAAAAGAAAGTCTTAATGTTAAAGCTAGAAAAACAAGAAGACCTTTTTTCTTATCATACGCATTGGGAAAAAAGGTGATAAGATAGTCGAGTACCTAAGTATAATAAGTAATGAACACTGGTACATGCAGTATCCCTGCTGTATTCCCGCGAGTAGCATCCGGGTGTTCTTCTAGTATAACACACAAATTGCATCATATTGCACTATAATGGGCCTCTTCCTCATAAATCTATAACATGAAACTGCTAGCTGGAGCAATATACTACCCCTCATTAAAGAGTCGTTTCCATAGAGCGATTGGAGTTTGTTTAATATACGTATGTAATACTAGACGAAAATTGTAATGAAGGCCGAGGGAATCCCGCAAGACGGTAGATAACAAGCTCCGGAGGCAAAGTGAAGGATCACTGTGATTACAAGTAACAGGCGAGTGAGATTTGGGTGAACAATTTGGGGGAAAAAAAAGAAAGTAAATTATAGAGAACACAAAGCGCTTTATAAAAATAAAATACATTGGTATGATAATGAAGATTGTAAGAATGGTATTTGCTCAAACGTGCATCCAGGATAACACAAAAATTAAGGTTCAGACATATTGCTACATAGTTACTATAGGCCTGCAAATATTATGAATAATTATTATGTTTGCTACTAATCAATTTCAAGTTAATAACATTAATTTAACGTATATATAGCAAACAAATTATTAATGTCAACAGTAAGAAAAAGGTAATATATGAGAAAATAAATTATTCTGTCAGAAATATAATAATGATTATGCTAAATATGTAATTTCATAATGTTCTGCATTTCAGAACATTCGGAAATTTAAAGATCATGACAGCAATATCTAACATGCATTTAAATGTGTTCCTGCTTTTAGAAGGTAGTTTATGAACACTTTAGTTAAGATTAATTAATATTCATTTCGTAATCCATACCAGGTTTTGCAACACTTTCATACATAAACATTACCGCTCAGATCTCCTAACTCAAACCTAATAAATTCACAGTGCGGAGTTGATTTATGTTCACATACGGTTCATATGTTCCACGTACGTTGTAACTGTTTCTGACCTCAGTCTCATCAGCATGCGTTAATCCCACAGGATGGTTTTGAAGCCTCACTCTTCAGATTAATCATGAAATTTTAGTAAAGGTTTATCTCATGCAGCTAGTGGGTCATGGTGAACTATACCTTTGTGTGGACCTTCGAACAGGACCTTTTGATCATCAAGAAGACTTGTAAATCTCTCTATCTTCATTCAACTACTCTGATTTATCTTCACTTTTAATACATCAGAAACACGAATATCGATCAGAAATAAGTACGGCAGCTAGATTCGAACTAGTGTCATTGACTTTTGGAACTTAATTTATTAAGTTTAGAGATCTAGTTTGCTCAATTTCAATAACTTCATCAAACAAACTGATCTCAAACAATATCAGCTAACTGTTTTATTGAGTCTAGGTATCTTCATGAAAATTATATTGAATTGGAGAGATTTAGTTACCTGCTGTGGTTACAATTAGGTCAGTTTTACAGAAACTTTGTCCTACTTACCTCAACTTTCCAAATCAAAATGAAATTCCATTATATAATATACGTATACATTAAAATTACGGTCTACTGAAATGCCTTCAACTAGTTTTATATCTCTACTAAAGCAGCATATTTATAAAACTCCTCGCCAATACATCAACTCTTTGAACTCCGTGAACTTTCCGTGATGTATTAAGCTAAATTGCCAACCACACGGGACTTAGTCCATCGAAACACGCTAGCTAGTATCGAAGATAGCTTCAAAGAGCCTTCTAGACCAACAGTTTCATTTAGGTGATCAATCTCTGCAAAATAAAAACATAACGAGTGCTGGCGTGAACGTCGGCGGATAAATGAAGGTCCAAGCAATCTTATCTTCATTTATAGAGCAGTAAAATTACGCCGCGCGCGAAACATAAAGGCCCGTTTATCATCCTCTTGGAGGGTTTAGGCAGCATATTGAAGATTGATATCCTTGTTCTTCTCTTTTTCGTGAAATATTTTTATTAGTCTTTGGACTTTTTCGGTCTGGGTATAGTAGATTGTTCGGTACTATTTTTGGGAGCACAAGATTGAAATATGAATTATTCAGGTTTAGATTGACATAGTTTTTTGGATAGCAAGTCTAACAAAGGTCGCTAGGGAAATTGGTTTTTTCTGTCGACGACGTTCGGTGACCAACAAGCAAAGTAACATTTTGAGATGTTTTTATACCATTTCATGCTTACGATTTCATTTTGTTGTTGATTTTCTTCTGTTTGTTTTTGGTGATTTAAGTTATAATACCTGGTCGACGGAGCTTTGCCTCGGGTGCAAATAGATAAACATATCGTCCAGGTATACCAACGTTGTATCACATTCCCGAAGCTGTGAAAATAGAGAAAACGTATTTTCCCAGATATGAGACCTAGCTAGATCGTGGATCATGGTCTCATATCTGGGAAAACCCTTATATTGCAACTTCCATTTAAATCTTTAGAGACGTTTTTGAGAACGTGATTACAAATATATTTATACAAATATTGCTCATTTAATAATATAGGATTTTACAAAGGATTAAATACCTAATTTCTCACCCGGAAACGTGCCCAGAAGCTGGCAGCATTCTATTTGTTGACTTTAGTAGGTATACGGAATGTTGATACCATTATCAAAATAATACATATCATACATGAGAAATAATATCGATACCTTCTCGTTAATACAGTCTCTCTCAATTTCAATAACCTTTTCAATGAAATCAAAGAGATTCTAACAAAGTTAAAATGTTTGTATAGCTACACGAGTTCAGAGGAATGCCAAGGAAAATGAATAGGTACACAAATTGGACAGGATCTGCTGCGATTTAATAACAGTACATCAAAGTCGACAATGGGCAACGGAACGTATTGTAACAAACGTTCTAAGTCGGGAACTGAACGAATGAACGAGGTTAAAAGCTCGCGAGGAGCGATGTTTTGTGAACATGTCGATCATTGTGTCAATCTCGGGAACTACGAATAAAAATAAAGAAGGAAATTTTTTCGTGTTTTTTTTTGTACCAGGGTCACGAATGACGGCGTGTTTACCGTAAAACTATGAAATAACCTGTCCACAAGTGTTAAATCAAGTAATGCTACAATAAAATTTGTTAAAAATTCATTGATATAATGCTTTACATCATTTATTGCCGGACGCGCAAACTCTTACTTGTTGTAAGTCAAATAAATTAAAGTCGAAAGCTTACTAAAGTCTTGTACCTACAGATCTTGAAATGGTGACTGGTAGTGCCACTTGTCGCTTCAGACATGGACTACCGTTTCTACGTGATGCATCGATTGCCAAGTAACCACTCCGCTGACAAGCCCTCGTAAGTCGTAATTCTTCTCATACTCTTAAGGAAACCAATATAAAGATTTATATTTTGCTTTCATGTTCCCGTAATGAAAATTTTCTTCACCAAAATATCGAAACAACTTCATTATTTTTGCGCATGGAGAATTCTAACATTGGTTGTCCATTAGTAGGTATATTGGAGTTACAAAGTAAAATGAAAACTCCAGCCGCAGTAAACAAACAAAAACAGTGCTATCATATTTAAACTTTTCTTCGCACTTCACCAGTTCCATGAAAACAAGAAGCTTATTAAAATTGTTTATGAAAACAGAAAATGGTATTATTACTTCCGATGAAGAAACTCGGTCTCCAATAAAATCCAAATTATCAAAGTTTAATGTTTACACATCAATCTGTGTGAAATATCTAACAGTAAACATTTCATGAACTTAATAAATTATCACTAACAGTGTTCGACGAAGTTCGAGCTAAAACACATAGTAAATCTACTTCAAAGTAACCTACTTCTGAAATGGGGTTTCAAAACCAAGGTTTCGATGCCACGACTTGAAGAAAAACATGTGATTGATATCTATCGTTAATGTCACCTATAAAACTGGTGTAATTTTAACTATACCGGAAACATTAGAATTGTTTATCAATATTTAATTTATAACATCAAACATTTTGCTTAATGCTTTATTTAATCATATTGAAACATTAATAATATACTAGAAGCAAAAAAAAAACATTTTGTAATTGAATTCAAAATGACTATTGATGTAACGATGAAAGTAAAGAAGCATCAAAACAAAATTAATAAACAGCGTAAACTTGTTTACAAGTTTAAAGCTAAACAACCTGAAATGCATTTTTTTTCCAAAATACACCGCTTTTATAATAACAAAATCGTTCGCCATACCTTATCACGTAGGTCCCATTACAACATTTCGAAATGAATGCTGTTGGGCCGGGGTGTTTTGAAGTTCTTCGGATAAATATCGCGTCGTGAGCGAATGTGCCTGTTAACACGTAACGAGGTGTGGAGTATAAGCTCACAAGTCATGATCATGTCTTAGCGAGTTATTCGCCGACCACTGACCCTATGGTGAAAGTGAAAAGGTCTTCAATAACCGACCTTGAAATTTTAATATTCAACCTTCAATTCTTATCAATAAGATCGACTTTGGCTGCTAGTGTTTGTTCACACTCGCCGATTTAGACTTTAACGTGCCAGACGTCGGCACAAGCGATAATTTGTATGCCTCATTGTAGTATTATCTGTACGTGAGCTACGTATAACAAGTGTAAAAGAAGGAATAAGAGTATAAATAAGGAAATAAATGGGTTTGAATTATGAAGTCTGGTGTGGATGCGAATCGTTTCTAATTATAGTTTTGATGTGAGGATGTACGAGGAGGTTAGCAACGATTTAACAGTTTCCTTCGAGTTTGAGAACAGGTTTGCGTTCTGTATGGATTTATCGACAAGCAGGTTCCATCTGTGGCTTCGGTAGATTCGCGTCGGGATTCCAAAAGTATGTTTATTGTTCTGTCGTCATGACATCGCGTGATAAATTACCCGTATTTGGACGTATGGAGATGAATGAACATAATCCAGGGGTTATCCATGGGGTTACCTTATTGTGAGCCACGTTAAAAGCTATCCAACAAATATTTGTTTACAGTATTTGTATTTTTGCTTCTTATTTCTGGACATTTTGTTCATTATTAGAAGACGGACAGACTTCAAAGGTGATATAAATGTTGCAATAAGATCGTTATAGTCGTGACATAGTTATGTCTCTAGAGATATAGCTATATACCGTAATATAGTTATATGAAAGCGGTTCTTAACTATCTTACTAGGTATACAACTATGATACGAGCACGATCTAGTAATTTAACTATTAGGGCACACCGACTAGAACTGCGACCAACTATGTGCGAACCGCGCGAGCGAAGCGAGCGGTGCCACGGCAGCGGCCGGCGAGCGCTAAGTCCAAATTAGTCGCTTCCATATAACTAAATATATTGCGGTTTAAAGCTATATCCCTAGGGATATAGCTTTAAACCGCAATATATTACAGTAAGACAGTTATATCCGTGATATAGTTATATCCCTAGGGATATAACTATATCACGGATATAACTGTCTTACTGCGACATATACATATTTCACTACTACTAACAGAATAAAGATTATATTAGTTAGTATTGACACCCTTACCTACCTAGTTAGTGCCAATTTTTGAAAAATATGCAATAATAAGATTTGTACCGCTTCGCTTGGTTTATATAGATCGCAATCATTTGCTGATATTTAGTAAACCAAAACTGACTGTCTTGTCAATTGATATCATTTATTTTTATTGGATTACATTAAACTTCATTGCTATCGTTACTTTTATTTTCCTTTGCGGTGTAAGCGAGGATAGTTAATCGAATGTCAGTTACTGTGTTGAATGCTTACACTGGATGTGTCTACGTTTGTACATTTCTTATTCTATTCGCAGCCCATTACTTTGTTACAAAGCCTAATTTTATCTTTAGTATCAAAGAGATGACTTGAATACGTATTTACTTCTTTCTTTGAAGAGTAAGAATTTTTAACATAACGTAACATCACGGCTTGATTCCCCGGAGGGTTGGACAGAGTACCTATAGAAGGTACAGCCACATTTGGCCAGTTATGTTTAAGTCCCACCACTCATCAACTGGACACAAATCCAGACTACGAGCTGCTACTGAGAAATTCCAGATAAAAAACCCAATAACACTTTGCCCGACCTGGGAATTGAACCCAGGGCCTATGAGCTTAGCAGTAGCGCTTGCGACCACTAGACCAACGAGGCAGTCTAGCAGAAAGATTTTTTTTTTGTTGGCCATTAATAAGGTACCTATTTATTAAGGCACTCTTAAGTCAAGTGTTTTTTAAATGAATGTCAAATGTGACGGCTGTCACTACTGTACTGTAATTTTGACTAAAAGTAAAAATTATAGTACAGTAGTGGCAGCAGCAGTACAGTAGGATTATCCGATTTTATAGTATAATTTTTACAGTGATCATTTTTACTTTTAGGATTATCCGATTTTATAGTATAATTTTTATCGTAGTGTATAATTTTTACTTTTATCCTAAAATTAAAAATGACAGTACAGTAGTGACAGCCGTCACATTTGACATTCACTTAAAAAACAATTTTTATAATTAAGAGTGCTCTATTAAATACCTTATTCATGGCCAATATTATTTTATTACAGCAAATAATCGCAAAACATAACTGAAATTCACGTTAGCCGTTCTAACTAAGCTTAATTTGTTAAACCAGAAGCTCAGTGCAATAGTTCAATGGCTCAGGATTTGCAATCATGACCACTTAACAGCCACTAACAGTTAAGCTGTTAGGGTTTTGTTCCTAGAATAATAAATACAGTACATACCAACAACTCTGGAGGGGTTTTTTACTATAGGTTACTACAGATTTTCATCACCAGAACAGGTTGTTGACGTCTACCTGTGTTCCTACTAATGAAAATTACCTGTAAACGCTTATAAGCAATTTTTCAGAGGGATGACTGATAGTGTTTTGTTTTATAAAAACTGCTGTCTATCCAGCGTAGCGTGACGCTTTATATTTCTACAAAGAATAGACACAGCTCTTTCTATACAAAGTGACATTTCGTTTGTCCATTTTTGACATCGCACCGTAGAAATCCATCTAAAATCTGTCATTTTGTCTTTCATTTCTAACAATTTTTGTCTTGGTCCTTTTTTATGTAGACAGTTTGGGAAAGAAAACTCTCTTCTGAAATACAGAAGAGAGTTTTCTTTCCCAAACTGCCAAAATCACACTGACAACCGACAGTTGTCTAAGGTAGTGAAGACAATTTGATTTTGTAATCGCCAAGCTAAGGAAAGTAGAAAACTTTCTACTCGACGGCCACAAAGTTTATACGGTTATCTACAAACTCATGATTTTTCAGGAGCGCGTTTTGAACGCAAAACTGTGATAATAAATAGATGTTCGATGTTATGTTGTTTGATGTTGATTCTCCTATGTTACATCATTTAGTTAATAGAGCATTATCAAGGAAATTGTTAAGGCCAATATTAGTGTAATATTTTTTTGATCCAAAATACGGTTCTTCGACACTTTGAGAACAAAAAATGTAGTTGTCTATAAATGCGTGACTTACTATCAGTAAAAATTGAGAATCACACAGAAAAGAAATCTTATGACAAAACAAAGAATGCTGAGTCGAATTATGTAAAAGAGTGAATTTCGTAAAAAGTTCAGTTCACTTTTTCTACTTTGCTGCCGTCGTACTGTCTACACGGAACGTAAATTTTGTCTACACTTCCGTCGACAATCATTCCTTCTCTTACTCTACAGCTAGTCAAATTCAATGTCACCCAACACCGCTTTCGTCCACCTCCTGAATATTTCCCACAAACCGGACCAGAATGACTAATGAAATAAATATTCTAATTGTTTGCAAGCTTACCGCTCAGCGTTCATTTACAATGAAAAGGCGCGTCCAAAGTAAACATAACGTAAATTCGACAAAGCGTATTCTAACGCTCAGTGTATCCTAACACAGCCTTTGTTGCGAATCTCCTTTGGTGTTGATGGAACATTCCCAGTTAACTATGCGGTTCAAGTTATAAAATATCTGCTCATAACTTATACTCGAGGTTGCGTTTAGTTATCTTTGCTTAGAGAGGAGTACCTCTTTATGTGTTGCTCGGTATTTATTGTAAACTAAGGTCGCTGGAGCAATAATGACCTGTGAGCTGGAAACAAACATATAAGTTAAGTTTTCTTGAATAGAATAGTTGAAATACGTATACGTAGACAACGTATATTTAGTAACCTAATCCGCTTAACTGTTCTTAGAGAGTCATAAAGAACCCTATAAGAAATCGACATGTGTTTCACCTCTCAACGAGGTGTTCTCAGGATGACGATTGACTTGTTGCGAACCCGGAACGTGTGGACACGTCAAGCGTCAAGAGGAGAGTAATGAGAATAGTTGAGTCGAATATGAACTAGTTTTATACGAACATAGAACAAACAGTAGCAGAGGTTTATACTCTAATAACGTAACACACGATCAAACATAATCCAAATAATTTAGAAAGATATTGCTAATTCATTGCTTCATAAATTCGAAAAATGTGTCTGCTCAACAACGTAAATAACGCAATCAATGTTGTTGAACTGTCAAAATGAAACAGATTATGATTGATCGTGTATTTCGCAATTAGCATAGTTACCTACTATTTTTAAACAAGTTTTGGATCTGATACAGTGCCCAACTGAAATGTCTACAAAGATTTTGACATTCAAGTCCCACACATCCTACCAGATTTCAAGAATCTCAATCATAATAGTGAGACTTGAAATCTGGTACAGAACGACACAACTTAGGTGTAGCATCGGCAAAATTCGTAAAACGGATCACCATGTAAACGGAGTGCGCCTTCAAAATTACAAATATACTGCTTAAGGTGAAAATGTTTTTTTTTTTTTACATTCCTAAAATTAAAATGACTGTATGTAAATTTTCAAATTTATGCTACATCTAAGTTGTGTCGTACTGTAATTGTGTAAAAGCTGTAACCAACTACTAACTAATTCCTTTCCTATTATTAAAACTATTCAATTATTTACCCTTTTACCCACTACAGTCTACACCTTACACCAACCCCAGTCCTGTTTACATAACATAACGTAAGGCCGCTTGCACCCAACCGCCAGCACACTGCGTGTCCTCTTTCCTTCTACCAAGTAAACTTAACCCAACAGTAACGTACCAGAGATAATGCACTTTCAGCTAATTCCGGGACACTTGAGCCTAGATGAATTGTTTAATTTACACTTTGCGGGGTAGGAACTTGAGATAGCAGTGTTAGATGGTGCATAACGACATCCTTATTAGGGTTGGGAAGCGTTAAGAGATCATTAGACTGCGATTTGCATGTGTAGGACGATGTGTTTTGTTTGTGAGTTTAAGATTGTCTTTGATTAAGAATGATTGTAAATGTTTTGCTGCAAGAAGTAAGGATGTGTAGATTTTGTTTTTTGTAGATTTATAATTTTCCAAATTAAACTAAGTCCTTATCCAAAAGAAAGCAAAAAACCTTTTGCTGCAAGAAAGTTAGGATATGTTAAGTCCAAATTCATATTCATTCGCATAAACCTACTTCTGACGTATGAAACGCCCATACTTATCTTCTTCTTCTTTTCGTGTGGTTAGTGACTAACCTGGTGTCAGAGTATTAGAGCCGCCCATGGGCCTCTGACTTGGCTTCCCATGCCGTCGACAAATATCTGTCAGATAAGCCGGTTTCCTCAAGATGTTTTCCTTCACCGTTTTATAATACCACTAACATTACAATTATTAATTATATCCCATACTTAAGAAACGTCAGAAGTAAGCTGTTTTGATTATTCACTTATGAATGGAGATGGAGATTGTTTGGTAGATAAACATAAAATTAAAAATAACAATTCTACAGCTATTTTAGTATTTAGCATCTATTATAAAATACACTTTTCTTACAGGCTGAAAAAACTTAATAACAAGATAAAACACGAACACAACTTCTAATACAAAATATAAATGGTCAGTGTTATGCACAGGTAAGGCAGTAAATTTTTACGATAATCGCAGCTGCATGCAGTAGGCGGGATCTTTGTTAATTTAACATATAGACTTATGCGGAGCTAGACTTACAAAAGACGAGAATTATTAGCCTAGCTTTATAGGCTTTTGATTTATCTAAATCGTATTTGGTGGGTATGTCAGGATCATAATTGTTTGGCATACTGAGAACGAGAAATAGTTTGACAGACAACTAAAGAACTAAAGCACAGACTAAAATATGAAAATGAAAAGTTCCGGAGGTAGAATACTTTCTACCTCCGGAACTTTTACCGGTACACAAAGAAGAGAGATTAGAGGTGGCCTCAGAGCAGTGGTGACCTCAGAGCAGTGGGAGCCTCTGCGCAGTGGTGGCCTCAGAGCAGCGGTGACCTCAGAGCAGTGGTGGCCTCAGAGCCGTGGAGGCCTCAGAGCAGTGGTGGTCTCCGAGCCCTGAGTTACGAGTTCTAAGGTCATGGGTTCGAACTCAAGCAGGCGCTTTACTTTGTGTAAATTATTTTATCACCACTGCTCTGAAAACGGTGAAGGAAAACATCGTGAGCATGTCCTAGAACCAAAAATTTGAAGTCATGTGACAGCTACCAACACGCACTGGGCCCGCGTGGTAGATTACAGCCCACTCCCTCTCGAAGAGGAGGCCTGAATCCCAGTAGTGGGAACATTATAGATTGATTTTGCTACACAAAGAAAATAAACTGAATCCTTTGGGGAATAAAGGGGTTAAGATTTGCAGATTAATAAAATTTCGGGAAGAGATTTAAAACCGCAAAAGAAGGAGACATATTTGTCCATATATGTACGTACATAAGTTTTTTCAGAAGTTTGTCAGGTTTCGCCTGTCCACTGAGTCGTGGCGCTTAAAAGAAACGAAAAGGTTTTCTACAAAAATAAACTTTATTCTGTATACAGCTATTCACCTAATTGGTCTAGTGAGTTCAACCTCGGGTCAAGCAAAATGTAATTAGATTTTCCTTATAAGATTTACCCTTACAATGTGCTCTTTGGTTCGAAGTTCGGTTCGTAAACTCTTCATTTGTGAAAAAAGGATTTCAATGAGATTTATCTATAGCTAGCGACCCACTCCTGCTTCGCATGGTTTTTACGACTTGAAAAAACATCGAAATTTCCTTATCCTATCCTATACTATTAAATAAAATCACGTTCTCGAAGAGAGCTCTAACGATTTTGGTGAAAGTTGCAATATAGGGATTTACGGGCAATAATCGATCTAACTAACCGCATCAAAATCCGTTGCGAAGTTTAGAAGAACACCGTGGTCACACAGACACCTGCTGGGGTTGCGGGTTTGTCCGAAAGGGATATCGCGGCCCCAGCACACGGGCAACGGAAGGAACACGGGTGGGTTTTAGTCAGTAAAAGTCTGACACGCCCTCTCGCTCCGCCCAAAGCGGGAGAAGTCATTTGATGATTTCCCATCCTCAAGAAAAGCGACTTTAATTTATAATAATTATGTGTTTATACGTATGTGTAGATATTCTAGGAACTCTTGATGTAATTTATTTTATTTTATTTGTCGCCTTCACTTCTACATTCTTGCTAGTTTCAAGGCCTTAAGGAAAACTTAAATGAAACAGCTACTCAACACGCACTGTCATGGCTCACAAGGAATTTAAATAAACAATATTCCTTACGTATTTACGATGTGTACTTTATGGAATACGTAACATTGTTTGTAACTGTACTTTTCATTGAAATCACAATCTGTGGTTATTTATGTTTTTTCAAGGTGGAATGGTCTTACCTCATACTTACCTACATTATTATTTGATGGCTTAATTCGATTTTGATATTTTAAATGTATTTTTTTCAAGTCTAAAACATTTACATAATTAATTTCGTTTCAATAATGATTTATGTACACTTGACAAATCTTAAATATAATATACAATCTAAAACAAAAACTAAAATACATAATTATGTACAAGTAAGTACAGAAACAAATTAAGGGAAGAGCTCATTGGGCACCAAAAAATTCGTCCGCATCGTTGTCAGTGGGAAAAGTGCCCAAAAGGCTGTCAACGTTGCCACGTTGGTTGGCAATGCGTGGACCTAAAAATTGGCCAGCCCTCTGGTCACGTAAAGAGTCGACCGACCGCTTGACGATGTCCCGAAATACTCGATGAGATGCTCTAGTGTTTCAACCGCAAACGACTCAAAAATATAGCTACCATAATGTTGTTACATTTGCGCTAAGTAACAAAATTTTATTATCTGAGTTCAATGGACTGAAATTCCAACAGTAATTTAATTCGGATCACCACTACGTTCGACGCAAAAAACCCCTGGGAACCATCCCATAGAATAAACTCAATTCAATACGAACGAAATGAGTAACAGTGCCTGACCCTTTCATTCATTAATTAATCCCAAACGTTCGAACGCAAAATAATAGACTCTTAAATCGATTACTCACGTGGAAGCGTCAATCGTTCTCGTAACATACGTCAATTAACCTCGATTTTCAGACCCGAACATGGTGAAATGCCGATTGATCGAGTTCTTGGTCTGTAGTTGAACCATACATTACCTTACTTGGCTAATAAAGCCTGAAACAGTTACGAAATGAAGATTAATTTTCACGATTCTCGAATAAGAAAGTTTATCGAGAAACGAAAATGTTAATTCCTCCTCTATTTATTTGGATACACTATCTGTTTCCTATTTATTTTAGGGATGTAAAGGTAAAAAAAATTATATCAGCACTTTAAAAAAATAATACATCTATAATTAAATATTTAATCAAATTACAAAAAAAAATATATTATAAAGTAATAATTTCATAAACAACATAATTAAAATACCTACAAAAATAATGGTTTGCACTGTAGCTGTGTCAAAAACCATCTTCGAAACCGAAAAGTATTTTTATTTGTTTTTGGCGTAGGGTAACTCCCTACGTCAAAAACGAAAAAAAATACTGTACAGTTCTAACCTAACCTAACTTTACCTTTTTTGCGAGTAGAATTTATAGTTCATAGTTCATTCAATTAATTTTAAAGCTAAGCATATTTATAGTGGAAACCATTATTTTTATAGTTCATTCAATTAATTTTAAAGCTAAGCATATTTATAGTGGAAACCATTATTTTTATAGTTCATTCAATTAATTTTAAAGCTAAGCATATTTATAGTGGAAACCATTATTTTTATAGTTCATTCAATTAATTTTAAAGCTAAGCATTTTAAATTGTGAAACATTATTTTTAAAGTGCGTTTATACCCCTTTGTTTTAGTGTGAAAGAAAGAATTAGTTCAACGGAGGACAATACAATGTAGATGCTACAGTAGAGAAAGAGCACAAGAGACTCAACTTGCGCTTAAACATACGTTTAAATTGTTTAAATTGAATCAGAGATCTTAACTGTATCATAGTGATACAGGTCCCTTTTTTTCGCTCAGGCGAAACCAACATGAAACACTGAGCCAAAAATCCATATGAAAAATATAGCAAATTGAATTTCGCCTCTTCAGTACCTGCTCTGTCCAACAAACATAAAGTGCTTTCAAATCTGCGTCACAATTTTCACACAGGTATAAAAAAAATATGACGTGAGGTCTATTTCAATCCTTGTTTCCAATTTATGTTATTTCCACTTAAACAAACAACAACTTTATACTATTGTAAATAAAGTTGATTTTAGACTGACTAGTACTGTTAAAAAAGCTTATTTGTAGGCATTACAGTTGTTTTCCTAAAACTCGTGTTTGTTTACATGTTTGGCAAATAAAATGCGAACGCAGGATCAGGCACTTCACTTCTGTGCCATTTGGTTTTGTTTATTACTGATAGTATTATAATGATGCTTAAATCTTAATAACATTGAAATAGTAATTCAACTGAATTGTTGATTTCAGTGTAAGCCGAAAATACGTTTAGCGATTAGTAAATTGCTTTTGTATGAAATTGTTATAAATTATTCTAATTCTACATTAATTTGAATCTGTTTGAATCAGATATTACATTACTAGTATACACTAATCACCTGCAAATATGCATTTTGTACATTGTTTGTTATGCTTACAATAAGTTAATTTTAGTAATCATTTCACTAACTTTTGACCCAGAATTTGAAATAAACTGACCAGATCAATGATGCGTTCCACAGAGTGAGGTACAGTCTTAGTTCTTGCATTCAAAATCAATATTTAAGTTCACTATAGAGCGATATTATGAAACAGCCCAGTCTAGAGAAGACCGGATATCTTTAGAGGAGGCCTTCACCTGTAGAGGGGTTCTTGCAGAATAAATTATATTTATAATATTAAAATTAGGAATAAAAAATAAAAAAATAAATTTAAACAGACTTTAACATATAGTTTAGGATATAATTAGGTACATATATAACATTGAGCTTAAGTTTATTTTTTTTATTTTTTTATTGTGTAAACTAGTTATGGTGGGCAAGAAACATAAGGCTTTTTATTTTTTATTTATAGACTGATATTTCATAGTTTCATTTAGTACTTAGTAATTGATACTTAAATTAATCAAAAGAGAGAGAAATATTTGACAGTTATTTGCGAAGCTACTTTGAGAATGCATGCTCTTAAGTTTTCGAAATACTCCTCTGCCTTGAAATAAGTCTTGATATAAATCTGCAATAACGAATTAGGTAAGTGGCTAATATGATAATAGTAGATTATACAACAAGTGAAAAAAAAGGGAATTTAATTCGAGGGACTAAGTTGATCCCGGAGAGCAGCGAAGAATTCACAAGTAGAACCACGAGCGAGCATAGCGAGGGATTGCCACTCGAAAAAGGGCATTTTTCATCATCATCTCTCTCTCTCTCACTCTAGAATCTTTCGCTGCTCTCGGGACCCAACTTAGTCCCTCGAATTAAATTCCCTTTTTTTTTCACTTGTTGTATAATCTACTAATTATCTATCTACAACTGATATGCATGGGCTGTGTAATTCAAAGTGCGAATTAACATTATATATATATATATACACGATCATTAGGTTCCATAATAGCCATAACCTCTTGTTACACTAACCAATAGACTAAACCTATATCAATTTGGACACTTCATTTACCAATTAAAGCCGGGATGCGTTTATGCAGTGAGAACAACGTCCCCAGACATACATTACATTCACCATACAATTAACTGATCGGCAATTTCGTCTAGTTAGAGCTACCGATTCAGTTAATTGTGCTAGGTTGTTCACAAAGACAATTAGTGAAGCACTGCCGGTGATTAGGCGAATGTATACTAATTAATTGTTTTATTAAATTAGGCAGCTGGACCCTATTCCACAAAAATTTACAATTACAATTTACAAGTTACAATTTACTTTGTAAATCTTATAATTAGTGTCTGTACCACAAAATTCGAAGCCACATAATGTAATGGAAAAACTTTACAAATATATAAATTGTGGTGATAAGTCTACAATTTACATATTTGTTATTTCTGTGCAACGCAATATATGCTACAATTTAACAATTTGGTAGAATAGTTTATTTGTAAAGTTTTTTAGTATAGGGCCCTGGTGTCGTGTAATTTCAAATTGCAAGATTATATTATTATTTCTCTGTCAATATGTGTAGTGTGCGAGTGTCAGAGATCCCATTAGCACGAAGCATTTTTTTTTCCTGGAATCACTTTTTATTTGCGGAACTTTTTATTTTTCATGTGAAATCATCAACATTGTACCTATTTAGCTTTGTATGATTATCGATAAACTTGGCTTTATAAATTTTATTCCTTTTTTGTAATCTTCTTGGTCTTCGGAAAATAATTATAAATGGCCAATTTCTATCGTCTTTCATCCAAGCTATCCTATACTATTAAATGAGCAATATTTGTATATATACTCGTATATATTTGTAATCACGTGCTCGAAAACGGCTCTCACGAATGTCGATGAAAGTTGCAAGCTGTTTACGGGGGCGATAATCGATCTAGCTAGGTCTCATATCTGGGAAAATTCGTTTTCTCCGTATTTTCACCCGAGGAGAGCTCGGTCGCTCAAAGTTTAGAACAAGAATAATGACATGGCAGCATGGAATTACCTACTATCATGGCAGAGTGGATTATTATGTACATCGAATAAGTATCAACTATCCTATACTATTAAATGAGCATTCTCTATTTTCACCAGAGCAGAGCTTGGTCGCCCAGGTACTAAGCATTACGCAGCTCGACAAAGCTACTACATGTCTATTAATAAACCAAGTACATAATTGGAAAAGAGCACAACTTGACTTAACTTGGCTCTTTATGCGAATCAAAATCGGTAGTACAAATGGCAACACAAGTAAGTACATACATTAGACCTTATACAGAGTACCTACATGTGTGAACAAGCCTGGGAAACGGGTGGAACAGGCTGGAAAGCAAAAGGCTGCGGCCGTCCAAGTCGGTATCGAGTTACCCGCCTGATCGACTGGTAAAAATGTAACGTAGAAAAGTGATTGAGATTGTTTTATGGAGACGGCAACTGACTCAATAGTTTTTATGATTATAAAAAGTTATTTTCTTAAAGCAAAATGGGTTCAATTAACAGTATTACAGCGCTATCTAGTTTTAAAATATAGACCGACAATTTACCTATGTGTAAAAGTGTCTTAAAAGATCTACTTAGAGAGAAAAAAAACTTTTTAATTCAAACTTTAAAATCCATAGAACGTTAGTACGGTAAAATTTATGAAAATTGTGTTAGTAGTTAAAAAAACATAAATACTTGTTTCCTAATGTGGGTTACCCAGTGAACAACCAACTGAACAGCCAGCTGTGCTGCTGAAGAGTTTATTGCGCCACTTCTACTTCCCAGCTTAAGCACTAGGAAGTGATGAAGGGCGTTTTTGGGGGACTGTCTTATGTAATTTAGAATTTTGAAAAAGTGCTGGACGTAACGCGTGTCCAGCCTATCTGCTTTAGGTTATATTGGACAAACATCATTTCATATTAAAAGTGAAATCAAATGAGCTTAAGGATTTTTTTCAGAAGGTATAAAAGCATCTGCTACACCATCCGGTCTTCCCTAAAGCAACAATCCGGATACTTTCAGGGACTTTGTTTTCCCCGCAGAAAGGCTGTTGTGTAGCAGTAGATTTAGGAACTTATCTTTAAGATTAGTTCGTTACAACCTTGTTCCTACTGTCTTCACCAAGGCTTTTATTTGGTTGGCTAAATAGTACGGTATTATCGCTATAAACTAAAGTACAAGTACTTGGTAGTGTACATTTAATATTACTAGTGGTCGCCCAGTGGTCGAAATTTGACCATAATTCATTTAAATGTCGTGATTCTAAGGCAGCCATCTTGTGTCAAACGCATGGTAGTGTGTGTAATGTTTTTTTTATTAATTGAATTTATTTCTAATGTATGTATATTTATTATAAAAACTAGCTGCCCGCCCCGGCTTCGCACGGGTAACACTATGTACTTATCTACGGCGCACCTACCTACCCTACAAACCTATCCACCTACCTACCCACCTACTTACCCTACCTACCCTACCTTACCCACCTACATACCTACGTATTTACATACCTACATACCCTACCTACACCTACCTACCTACCTACCTACCTTAGGGGTATGAAAAATAGATAGTAGCCGATTCTCAGACCTACTGAATATGCATATAAAATTTCATAAAAATCGGTCAAGCCGTTTCGGAGAAGTATGGTAACTAACACTGTGACACGAGAATTTTATATACAAGATAAGATATTAGCTTTCTGCACTCCTTCTCCATATAAACTTCTTTCCGTACACACTCCTCCGTCCGCGTAATTTTCGTAAAAAGGGGTACAAAGCTTTTGCTTCACGTATTAAACTAATGCTCTGTCTTATATGTAATGCAACTAAATAATACAGCCACTAATTATTATTAATGTATACACATTATTAAAAGTGTATGATTTTTACCTTATTTCATCATCATTTTCTTTCGAGACTCCATGTTGCACGATCAAGGGAGTCCCACAGTGTAACCCTATCGCTGCAGCGTGCCCACGGTGGCGATCTCCGCGTGGTGTTCACTGATCAACGTCATCGGCTCTGGAATTCTGTGACGTAAGTAATCATAGTGATGATAATATGACTAATTATGGTTTTTATGAGTGAGTCGTTGGATTTATTAGCATGCTTCATTTTTTAAAATCCGGATAAATAATTCGATTTTGAAGTAAAACTTTTGTGTCTTTTACGTGGATCTAGAAAGGCAACCTGCGAAATTCAAATTTTATGACTGTTTTTGCAATTTGCAGGATAGTGTCAGGTTATATCTTGATCAAAATATGATTCGCGTTCATAACAAAAGTATTTAAAGAATTATAATCATTAGATTCATTAATACATCTCTCTAAGTTATATTTATTCCATTGACTGACTTTTTCATGAAATCATGACATTTAAGAACAAATCTAAACTTTCACTTTTTCGAAATATTAATCTTAGCAATTCAATAAACGAAAATGCAACTGTTGTAATACAATTTTCCAAACGAATAAGCAAGGTCGACAGCAACCGCTTCTTGAAATTTTATTTTGAAGCAAAAGAAGACATTAACACCCATTTCAATCGCAAAATAACGTTTTTACGATTCAGTAAACAATTAAACTGAAACAGCACTATCAAATTAAAGATGTTAAAACAATAGAAACTAACTATCAAACACGTTAATAATAGACAGACTTATAACATCAACATTTTCAAGATGGCTACCCATTCTGCCATGCCTAATGACTGATTCCCTTCAATAAACACAATCAATTTAATTGAGTATTCAAGCATCTTGTTTATAGAATGATTATAAACTAACAACTCTATATAATTGTGTATTTGAACATTTAATTATAATTAATTGACTTGTGTCATGATTAGTGCCTACATTAAGTGTATTATGAATTAGCATGATTGTGTTTAACTAGGATGTCAATTATTATGCGGCGTAAGTAAAAATCGTTGGTAAAAGCGAAATAAAATATGGGCGTACTAGCCTGTAACCTTCAAAAAAATTATAATTATTCTGAAATGTGTCAGCTTAAAACATTACAGCAACTTTAAGTCAATTGAAGTGCCTTATTGATAAATTAAAAAAAAAATATCTCATTTACAGTTTCCCCTTTCCAGCCACTTTTAGACGTAGATTGTGTCCTCTTTGAAAGCGATGGTCGCACGCATACGCGATTGGTCGCGTGCTTACGTCACTTTTTGTTCGGAAAATCGAAAAGCGCCCTCTGTTGGCGCGATCACGCGTTCAGGTTCAGCGCATAAAAAGTTCGAACGGTCGTGTGTTTGAGCGACGATTGTTTTTAAATTAAACGCGGGAGTAGATATAAACTGAACAAAACATTTTTGACGATTTTTGGCACGCAAGTAGGTCAGAGGGATCTTATCAAGGGGTATCGTAATACCCAGACACTGCACACTGGGTTGTGGAGGTCAGATAGGCAGTCGCTCCATGTAAAATACTGGTATTCAGCTACATCCGGTTAGACTGGAAACCGACCCCAACATAGATGGAAAAGGTTAGGCAGATTGATTGATTGATCTTTATGACACCACGACAGATCCTACACCGTATCAAAGATACACCATACTATTTAGTAACAAACATCGTCAAATAGAAACATATCTTAACAAGTCTATTCATAGCTCCGATATCGATTATAAAGGGGACTGTCTGTTGTACTTACTTGTTTATGTAAATCATAATCACCCTGTGACTCTCAGATGCTATTCATTTGTTCGGAAATTCGCCTTTAAGGCTCCGGAATCCGCAAATTGTATGGAGCGGTCGTGATTGAGAGATACGATAATTAGAGATGGGGGTCTGTACTTGCTAGGAATTTTGTGCTTTTAGTCGTGTATCCTGAATATCGGTATCGTATTACCCAATAACTGGGTTGTGGGGGTCCGATAAGCAGTCGCTCCATGTAAAATACTGGTATTCAGCTACATCCGGTTAAACTGGAAACCGACTGTATCGGTCGACTCGTGTCTCGTGAGATAAATAGTTCATAAAATGAGACTAAAGGATTATATCGTAGAAATTTAGACGGCCTACCACCACCACTAAAGTGGTATTATTTTAATATTACTTTATTATGGGAAAGAGATGAAGCTCTACAGGACCTATAGCTCCATCTCTTTCCCCCACTGAAGTAAGATTAAAATAATCCTGCTTTAGAGGTGGTGGTTGGCCCCCTGGTCTTATTAAGGAGCTTTTTTTTTTGGGTGGGAAATTATCAAATAACTTCTCCCGCTCTGGACGGAACGGGAGGGCGTGTCAGACTCTTGCTGGCTAAAACCCACCCGTGTTCCTTCAGTTTTCTTTTCGTTGCCAGAGCCCACGGTATCCCTTTCGGACTTTCCCGCAACCCCGGCAGGCATCAGTCCTAGGGGACCCCGTCAGTTGTGCTGAACACGATGTCGACCCGGGCCTGGTCCTTATCGGCCGGCAAGCTACTCATTGCTCACCGTCCGCAAGCCCGCGATTACGGTGACCGGGTATCGGCCCGCGATTCCTGACGCCCAGGGCGTCCTATTAGGGACCTAAACTGTTGATCTGTATAGTGAACTATGATTTAAAGTCTTATTGTCTATGAATCGCAAAGTGAATAAAGAGGTAATAAATATATTTTTTTACGTATATAACACTAACTACGCCCTCCAGTTTCACCCGCATAAGTTTGGATCTCGAATATCGGGATAAAAAGTGTCCAATTGTATGAAATTTCATCCAAATCCGTTCATCCGTTTAGCGTGTGTTAGGTTTAAGTCCCATGTAATAGGGAGCGAGCCTATTGCCATCAACCGGGCACAAATCCGGACTACCAGCTGCTAATGACAAAATTTAAAACCCAATTACACTGCCCAACATGGAGTTCGAACCCAGGATCTCATGCTCAGCAGTGACTCTTGTGACCTACGACGCAGATTTTGAATTTTAAAGTTGAAGAAATGCTTTTTTTTATTTTGGAATTTACAAATCATTTTTTTTTAGTTTAAGATTAACTTATGAAGCCACTGCTATTAAATAATTTGTATGTAGGTACTGGACCAAAACGAAAAATAATTCCGAAGTCAACCAAGCAGACAAGTTTATTCAAAGTATATGACTTCAAAGGTTCAAGGGAAGACATAATTAAATTACTAAACATGGAAAAATTACAGAATGACGCTGTACCTACTGTCCAAAAACTGCACAAAGAGAATGACGTAATTTTATAAGAGATCATCATTTACTGGTTAATCGCGTGTAAATGTCAAAGACAGTTGTGTTTTGAATATACGGACGATTTAAGTTGGTAGTTAATTTGCTTAACAGTAAATTTCCCTGACTTTACATAAGGTAGCTAATCTGCGTGCGCAATTTATTTGCCAAACATGTAAACAAATACGAGTTTTCCCCTTAGACCAACATCAACTTTATGCTAGTGTAAATAAATTTGATTTTAGAGCGACTAGTATTGTTGAGTCATTAAAAAATATGAAGTTGTAGAGCAAACTGAACCTTATGTGTAGGCATTACAGTTGTTTTTCCTATAACTCGTGTTTGTTTACATGTTTGGCAAATAAATTGCGAACGCAGATTAGTTAGTAGATTATATCGCTGTACCCAAATTAGAGTGTAACTAATGCACCTAATGTCAGATACGTTTGAAGGCTTCTCAAGCGGGATAATGCGCTATAATCTACCTTTGTTTGAACGCGTATCCCGCTCCATAGTTCACAAATTACATTAAATTGTTAATACCAGCTAATATCACCTAACGACGCGGAACGTTTAAGCACATTAGTGAGTCGATCCCATTATTACCAACATGGTTAAGTTATTATACGTTATTGGTTAATAGTATATACCTACGTCTACCGGTTTTAGAGCGACGTAAAATCAATAAGCTATGATAAAAATCTACCATCAAAACCGGCTTGCTGAAGGAAAATACCGTGGCAGCAAATCTCGTAAAAAATATGTTACGCCTCTTAGCTGAAATGAAAACCTACTGGGTTATATGCGAAATCTCGTGTGTATTCCACTAGAGTACCTCCGAGACGCTTGCGTCATTACTTTTCGTGTAGAACAACTCTAGTGAAGAAAGTAAATTCAAAATTAAATTTAACTTGAACAACTCATATGTTACTTAATGTGGAGCAACTTTTCTCGGAAAGTACATCAGAAATAACGAAGTTCGCGGTCCTTTTATAATATTAGCTCTACCAACAATTTAGCATAATGATGTTTGCTGGGATTCCGCCAAAACAAAAACACAAGTAGGCATTACGCGCGTACTTCATTACAAAAGGCTTACCTGATTCAAAAATCTGGAGCGCGGAAAGGAATTTACATTTTTAACTTGTGGGAAAAATAATTCTATAAAAAAATTTGAACCTAGATTAAAGAAGCGCTTTTTATATCCGCACTTACCTGCTGTACCTTTCGAGTATCATCATGGTGTTATGAAAAATGCTTCCTTTTTGCTCCTTGAAAATAAGACTCTTGAAATAATATTATAATAACGTCACAACAGACAGAATTTGATGCGCACTTGAACATGCAAAACAGTGCGCTTCATGAAACCATAAATTGCACTGCAGTGTACTGCACGGTGATTCAGTAAAGTATATTAAATTACAGGTAATAAAAAACTTTACAATGGGTGGTAAAAAGGTACACACTGGCGGTGCACTGGCGAGCCTGTGAGGGATGCACGCTTGCCTGCACCGGCCTGTGATTTTATGCGACATTAAATTAAGGAAGAGGATTTATGCAACACCTTAGTCGGTGTGACCAATGACTTGGCGCACATTGAAGGGTTCTGAAGAGGTTGGCTATTACTGCATTATATGATAACATTGTAACGTTATTTCACACATTCGTTCAACGATTGTTATTTCTAGGACGCAGATAGAGCCAGGTCTTTTTTTGTTCAACTAAGGGCTGATTTTTTTATCTTAAGATAGCTTTTCCTGAAGAATAATAAGACAGTTTAACACCTTTTCTATAGAAATTGTGTGAAACCGCCATATTTATATTTGAGGTTAATTTATCTGATAGTTGAAACATCGGCCCTTAGTTCGATAGTTAACCTAATTTACTTTAGCCTATAAGCACCAACTTTAACGTAAAGGTAAGATGGTTAGTCAAATTTTGTTTAAAGATTTCATAGGGTTTCGTTTTTAATTAGTTGCAAAAGTAAGCATTATTTAGGTTATATTAATTGATGTGGAATTTAAACGAAATATTGGGCTGTTCAAATTTCCATAATATGAAAGCTCGTATGTATTATATATTTCCTTGACATTATACAAAGCGCAAGAAAATATTGCTCGTATAATCCTGAAGTACGACGCAGATGTAAAAATAAAAATATGTTCAAAGGAACACTCATGTAAGCTTATCGACTTCTCCACTTCACTGGTTCCTCGAGTAACCTAATTTCTTTATGTAAAAATCATAGTGACACATACATAGGCAGACTCAAAAACTCACGATATGGTACCCTGCTACATACGAGTATAAAGAAAAAATATTTTGTGGCGATCGTTTTCGTTGGTGCTTGAAAGCCAGATTTTTGGACGAAATATTATTACTACTATGCCTTCAGTAGGTTTGGTAGCTACCTACAGTGTCGGTAATTATAAAAAATATTGAAAAATTTGTTACCTACAGAATTGATAGACACAGGTAGTTACAGGTTGTACAAAAAGTTGCAAATATGTTTCACATCCTATTAAAATTTACAAAATCGCTATGATGAAGACAATGGTTGGGCATTAGCACGAATCAATTTTAAAGATTAATTTTCCAAACGCTTGATAGAAGCTGAAAAATATCAATTGGTAGACCAGCTGCTCACTAGTAAAATACCATTGAAAGATATTTGATGAAAACGCTAAAAGAAATGATTGAATTGTTGAAATTGTGTTTAACTTTTTACAAATATATCGTCTCCAGATGCACCTATAATTCCCATTTTCCATTTTGTAACTTTCTTCAAGAAAAGTAGGCTTTAAAATAGCAATTAAAAACTTTCTTAAAACTCGTATCTATGCCAAACATCAAACTCTTTTCATTACATAAGTTTCTAAATTAGATCAAATTATACACCTAAAGTGGAATTCTTCAACTGTTCTTGACTCCGCACCAGCAATAAATTCAATGAGAACAAATAACTTAAGTAACAAAATTAGCCCTAGCTTAATTGTTGAGAAGGGAATAGAGTTTGGAACTTAAAAAAGACGAGCAAAACGTTTTTTGTATGAAGATGGGGATGGTGACAATATTACATGGGCTGCAGAGCTGGAGTGCTGCTTAAAAAATACAGTTTTAACGAATTAAAACAATATTTTGTAAAAAAATACCTAGGTACCTAACGTTAAATCTAGGTTTGAAACTAATTAGGTACACACCGTCAACATTTCAGCTGAAAGACGTCCACTACTGGACCTAGCACCGCCACTTCAACCGGTTCTGTGCTTCAGGCATCCAGCGGATTCCGGCGGACTTCACAAGGTCATCAGTCTACGTTGTGGGAGGCCTTCCAACGCTACATCTTCCAGTACGCGGTTGCCACCCCAGAACCTTTCGGTCCCATGTGCCCTGCCCATTACCACTTAAGTTTGGCAATTCTTCGGGGTATGCCGGTGACCTTGGTTCTCTTGCAGATCTCTTCATTTCTGATTCGATCACGTAGGGAAACTCCAAGCATAGCCCTCTCCATTGCCCTTCTAGTGACTTTTAGCCTTCTAATAAGGCCCATCGTGAGCGACCACGTTTACCAAAGACTTTCATCTTGAGATACTGCGGTATGTGGGACGAGAAAATATTGCGTAGCTCACCGATCGCTGCCCAGCCGAGTCGGATTCGACGATTCACCTCTTTCTCGAAGTTTCACCTACCTAACTGGACAGAATGTCCTAGGTAAACATACTCATCCACAACTTCGAGTGTAGCGTCTCCGATCTTCATGAGAGTGGGTATTACATGGGCATTTGACATGACCCTTGTCTTGTCCATGCTCATTTTAAGATCCACCCTTTCGGAAGCTCTACTGAGGTCATCGAGTATTGTACTGAGGTCCTCCATAGTCTCAGCCATGACAACTATGTCGTTGGTAAACCACAGGTGAGAAATGTACTTGCCATTGAAGTTGATGCCTAGCCCTTTCCAGTCCAGAACCTTGAAGATATCCGCCAGTGCAGCTGTGAAAAGTTTCGGAGAGAGATTTAGCGTTTCCTTGTCTCACACCTCGCTGCAGAAGGATAATTTTCTAGGGTTGGTCCTGGAGTTGGACTGACATGTTGGCGTTTTTGTACAGATGCTTCATCACCTCAATGTACCGATAGTCGATCTGACACCGTTGAAGAAACTGCAGTACAGCCAATGTCTCGATCGAATCAAAAAGCTTCTCGTAGTTCACAAACGCTAAGCAGAGAGGTAGGTTATACTCTTCGGTCTTCTATATAACCTGCCGTAGCGTATGTTTATAGTCAACGGTGCTTAAGCCTTTACGGAATCCGGCTTGTTCAGGAGGCTGGAAGTCGTCAATACTGCGCGCGAGACGGGGGTTTTACCCTCTAATATGACGGAATCAAGCAGCTTCTGGAGGGCCTTCAAAACGGTTGCTGTGTAGACACCGTACACAGCAACCATTTTATAAACAGTTGAGAGAGCTCAATTGTTCATAATTTTATAATCAAAACCTATTCCTGGCATATGGATTGATGATGACATGTGGGATGAGCAAACGGGTGCTGCTCATCCTTTTGATAACACTTACACCCATATTCTAAGTCGTAGCCTCGAAAGCTCCTCGACTCACAACTCAGTCGAGGAGACCTCAAGGCGTGCCTCGAAAGATCCTCAAAATCGGTATTCATAGTCGTAAGACTAAGGAAATTATGAGGTTCCTTGAATGAGTGTGAGTCGAGGTGATACGTTACGAAAATGTCATTATTTGAAGGAATATTCTGTTTATATATTGGCTAAACTTATTTTTACAGTGTGTGAGCGCGTTACCTGTGGTTTTCATCTTGAAGTGCCACATGTGTCATATGAATGTAAAGAAATAAAAATAAACAAACTCTATTTTATCCACTTGAACCAAAAACCATTTCGAGGGCAAACAATAAGATGATACTTGGGAATTGTATGGCTTGGGAACATAAAAATACTTCTATATTAGTGTTTTCAAAAAATTTGGATTATGGGTGGAACTCAGACCAAATAAAAAAATACAAGACATCGCGCTGCGAACAATACAGTGAAGCATGCCAAAACTACACCTCCCTCCGCTATGTGCATACACGCTCACACGCCCACATTTACAAACTTTTACAATCAAACTACACCTCACTAAGTGCACACATGTTTACGAAACCGGCCTCACATCACTTGGCAGCGACAATCTTGGTTTTTTATTTGGTCTGAGGAGTGGAATTGGCAATCCACGTCTGTTGCCACCACCAATCCACCAATATCTTGAAACAGTAGAGGTAACAAAAAGCTCACCACAATATCTTTAGTAAAGAGAAATCTAATTTTAAATTATTTTTCATCATAAAACTGAATTGGATTTTCTGCATCTCGTAAATAGCGTCGTGATACATAATTGTATGTATTATCGTACAAATATTGAATAAACTCATCAAAAGACATTACGAAAATCGGATAAAATACGTTTTGTTTTGGTTAAAAACTTCCTCAAGGTAGATGCCGACGTACCTTATATCTCGACTGAGGAAATTCTTTCAGATGAGGAGTAAAATTGCACCTATGAATATCAAACTAACCAAGTGAGGTTGAGTCGAGTCGCGGAAAACGGGAAGTTTTGACTTAGAATATGGGTGTAAGTTGCCTCGGTATAATACATTATTATCAATAATAAGAATTTAATAAGTTTTAAAGTTGAATCGCACAAAGTTTGCGCAAGTATTTCAATGCCGCGTGCAATCCCCTTGTCGCTGACAATTTCACTCCGAGGAAATGAACGGAACGAAATAAAAAGGCAAGTCGTTACCCATTCGAGAATTTTATATAATATAAGAATGTTATTTTGCGTTATATTATATTTTTCTTTGTAGAACAGTTATTACTTCGCGTAGGTTCATAGATATTACTCTGCGCGCTATACCTACGTTTCGCGAATACTAATTTCGAATTACTTACATATTTCTATATGAGTACGATTTATAACGTTTGCGTCATGCTACAGGAATGGGTAGGCAACCGTGTTTGTAACTGTGAGTTTCATTACTATTACACCCAGTTCGAAATCCTACTTCAGTAGCATCCGAATAAAGATCTGTTGTGATGAAGAAATGGAGAAGGGTTACAGAACTACTTTCGTCATCAATCATCTGATAATGAAAAAAGTTAACTCTCCAGCAAGGTTGAAATCAGTCGGTCGATTCTGTAAAAATATTAACGTGAAGCTTAGATGAAGTGAGCGTGAAGTGAGCTGTCACTGCCATAGAATCGACCGGCAGGATGCTAGGGATTAACACTATTGACAGCTCACTTCTCGCTCACTTCACCTAAGTTTCACGGTGATATTTTTACGGAATCGAACGGCAGGGCTAAACATAAACTACGAAAACGAAAGGTGCAATAGGGGATCCTGCCGTTTTACCGAAAAGATTTTGCCAAACGTTCACTAGGTACCCAAACGAATTTTAGCAACCTTTTTTTATACCAATACAATGTTTGGAATGATTTTAGTACGTACATTTTCATTTTGTCAAATTTTTAATTGGCAGAAAATTATCAAGGATAATGCCATTTACCCATTTGGTCTTTAATCAAATGATTTGTTAATGCAACCAATATTTAGACAATAAACGTTTGGTTAGCTAGTTATGGAACTAGTTAGAGTAGGTTAATTATTTTAAAAAAATGGTTAGGTTAGGTTAGGTCAAAACTGTGATCTCCTACGCACGAGCCGAGCGAGTGCCAGAAACGACTAGATTATATAGAAAAAAAATATGGAAAAAAAACAGGCTACCCGAAACTGAACTAGTTAGACGAGATTAATTATTGTAAAAAATGCTACTAACTAAAAAAAAATATTACCAGAATAGTTAATATTAATATTATTTTTACCTGTTTAGAATTTGCCCCAAGTGAAAAAACACCCTAGTAATAAAACGTCTTTGTTTTGCGTAAAATGAGTTATTCCAACTGAAATATTTGACTACATAAAAATTGGTAAAAGTACTAAACTCACAGTTATAAACATGGTCGCCTACCCTTTGCCGTAGAATGACGCAAACGTTATAAATCGTACTACTCATATAAAAGTATGTAAATAATTCGAAATTAGTGTTCGCGAAACAACCCCCGACATAAACTGAGGGGTGATATGATTGGTCGATTTGCACAAATTAACTCGCCCGAAGTGGGCGAATTGTCACATTTTTTTTTGTTTGTTTCTCTACTTAGGTGATTCGCACGAAGTTAATTTAATTTCAAATAAGTTAGAAAATAGAAAAATTTAAATTATTTAAAAGTGTCGATTCGCCCGTTTCGCGCGAGTTAATACGTGTGAATCGACCAATAAGCCAGTTTAACGTTTGTAGCAGCGATAGCTTAGTGGTGTGACCGTCAGACTGCCAAGTCATAGGTCTCGAGTTCGAACCCAAGAGGCACGCACCTCTGACTTTCGGATTCATGTGCATATTGTATAATCAAATCACTTGCTTCAAAAACGGTGGAGGAAAACATCGTGAGGAAACCGGCATGCCTGAGAGATATTTCTCGACGCCATGTGAAGCCAAGTCAGAGGCCCATGGGCGGCTTTAAAACTCGTACACCAGGTTTGTCACTAACACACACGAAAAGAAGAAGACGTGTGTATCTGTGTATCTCTCTGTGGCATCGTAACTCCTAAACGGCTGAAACGATTTCGTTTTTTTTTTATTTGGTTGAAAGGTGACTTGATCGAGAGAGTTTTTAGCTATGATTCAAGAAAATTTATTCAGCCGTTTGAAGATTATTAGCTAGTTTCTAATTGATGAATACATGTGAGTATCTTCCATAGGTCTGATCGATTCGAAATTTGGTAATCTGTTACTTCAATGATATTAGAATAACATAGTAACCTTGAACTGATGCTGCAGCATCACTTGGAATTTGCAGGATACCCAACTCCCCAGCAGATGTATCGTATGCGCAAAAAGAAATGATGGCAAATTAGTAACTAACTTTACGCTCGACTTTACATTACCTACAGCTTTTATTAAACTTAAAGGGCGCCAATACATTTTATTCTATAACTTTTATATGAATCAACTGTGGTTACAAAATAACTATAAGTAACTATAAGTATATTCCCACCCATATTGTGGCTGCGCCATAACAAGAAGCATCTAGTGATGGTCGTTAGTGAATATCAAATGAATATCGGTAAGGTTAGATGAGGACTGTGACGAAGCGGTTAGCCGGAGACACCGACAGGCGACCAATCATTAACTCCTGCAAGGCCATACATCCTGGTCTGAAATCTTGGAACGTGCAAGAAGCTGTCACAAGCGGTTATTAATTTAATCGTCTCCCCAGGAGCAGTAATTTTCTTATGAATGCGCCTTGCGATGCGATGGATGAATGAATTACGATTATCTTGTGTGAGTTTTTCTGTTGACTATTTTAGCACCAATCTTCTGAGGTCAGACATCTTAATTAATGTCTTTACTATTAAAAAATGTTATCAGTAATGTAGAACCAGCCGCGTGTATAGTTTCCTCGTGCCAGACAGTACGTTATTTAAAGGCGTAACTTTTTAGCAAGATAACTCTTGGACGAAGTGTAAAAGCCCTTAACTCGTCAAGGTTGTTTTAAAAATAACCTTGATACTTAGTTGATCGATGTCAGTAATACATCGATTTACTTAATTTTTCCTTTTAACGATATCTTCTTGCAATTACCCACCATGCAAGGTGATGCTTCAATAAGCGAAACTTAATCACGATAATAAAAACCAAATGACAGGCTTTACTAGTGTTGCGAACAATGAATATTAAAAATTTATCGATACATTACACAGCTTTGTTTAACATACGGTAATAAATTGAATTGCCTATCAAAATAAATGTTAAAAATGCGTTTATTGAATTTGAAATATGAATCATGTTTACATTATCCACCGAATTCTTGATTGTTTGAACAAAATAGATTGTTGATGTTTCGGTTTTCACGTTTACGTTTTATGATAATGGATAATAAGAGCTTGTTTAGTATATTACACATTTATAATGCGCTTTAGTTTGACCATATTACAATTTATCGTGTATGTATTTTTCCTTTGCGTTGACATACCTCAGCATTCCCACTAAATACATAGTTTCACAGCTAGTAACGTCACGATCGCTCATAAACTCACGTCGCCCATAAAAATACATACACGTTGCGGCAAACCGTTTAAATTGTATCGATACAGCTCTCATACGTGTTGGCAACACTACATAATCCGCCCGCGGCCTGTACTCGAGCAAATTATACACTGCATCGCTCACTCTTACAGTTTGCACCTCTCGGTCGTTTCGCAAATTTATATGAATCATTATTGGGTTGAATTATAGCGTGGCGTCGTGCCGAGGGACCGCCGCTCATGGACGTGAGAAGACGTCATTCCTGGAGATGCGTGATTACTGAATTGTTACTATTAGCCTTTCACCTTGGTTATGTATAGTTGTGTGTTTGGCTCCCAATTTGCACTTTTGACGTGAAAGGATAATTATGTTTTGAGTGTTTGCATTCTGCACTTGAAGGTGGCGCTCGAACTCGCTTTGCTGATCTGAACGTTGAAGGCATTGTATATGTCGCAGTTGGGTTGTCGAATCCGCTGTTTTACATAACCGCCAGTTGACTTGAGTTAGGGTAATTTTCACTTATATTACTCGATTTATTTATTTCTTTTTCGGACGCCATTATCGTTCTTATGACACACAGAGCCACGACCGACAAAATTTAGAACTAAAATCTACAATCTGACGTTTCATTTTCGTTGAACCGCTGCATTGATAGATACAAAATGATTATGCAATTCTGCGTGTAAAGTTAAGTGATTTCACCAATGAAATTGAACGCGTTCAGCACATCTAAACACGTTCAAGAGCTGTCAGTGTACAATATTCCATAATAATTTTGATACTGACAGCTCTTGATCGCGTTTAGACGTGCTGAACGCGTTCAATTTCATTGGTGAAAGGAAAATCGCAAAACCTCGTTCAGCAGTTTTACATAATGAAGCTGTTTTGTAATACAGCTAGCGGTTATGTAAAACAGCAAATTTGAGAATCCATCTGCACTCCAAACCCAAGACAGACTATCTAACTCCATGGTAGTTGGATACTTCTGAACCCGGATATCCAGGTGAATAGGTATGTGGCGGTTACCTACTATAATGACTTTGATTATTCTTTGTCTAGGCTGGAATTTGGAAAAACTGTCTCGTGCTTGTGCAACTTTGTTCTGTGGCTCGTGCTCTCTTTACGCTTCTTATTGCTCATTATAATCTAGGATTTGTCATCTTTTGATAGTAGGTATCCTCGTAAAATATTGCCGTATCCAACAATTCCTAGCTCAGCGTTTAGAGCGCATCAATAACGCATAGAGGTGTTATCAAGTTTCCTTTAACGCTGGTTAGTCCTTACATATCGTGCTTGACCGTGCATTGTAACAGTAACGAACATTTGCGTTCCCATACGGATTATAGTACCTACCTATGCATCATTGAGGTACTAAATGCATAAGTACTGGTACATACACCAAGTCTCTAGTTATAAGAATTATTAAAGAACTGACACGGTTCAAAGAGCTGATAGTCGTTTATAGTAAAATTTTTCGGTTTACTTTCATGTTTCAGAATAAATATCTCAAAAGCTCCCAAACTGAGACCAATTTAGTAAATTTTTGTATATTCAGAATTTAAATGAAACAAGTTGAGTGAAGTGTAAAATTGTTAGCCGGAGCTGTAGGCCGAAGAAATTTAGCAATTTACTTAATAGTCCGTTCTGCTGTTTATTGTTTTGTGGTCTCGAACTTACAACACATCATTTCCTTGTGCAATTTTCGTACTGCTTCATTCCTGAGCGGTCCAATGCTTAGGCAATATTATTGCTTCCTTTGACTACATAAGTGCCGTTTATTTAGGAAATAATAAACACCAAAAACAATACCTGCTACATTTTCAGTTAAAGAAATACAAACTCCTTTACCGTAATCTGCCAGGTAGATTAAAAAACCTAATGACATTACTGCACATAATAACCATAAAATGTCGTACATAAATGTTAATTATCTTTTCAGTTTCCTCGTATTATTTTCATTATTTCAGACAGCCAGAACCGCCTCCGATGATGCTAAAGAACAAACACTCAAAACTAATTTTGGAGACACTGTGGGTCAGAACGAAGATAAAACGGCTCCTACATCTTCAGTAGACTATAAAAAATCTAATACCTATGAACTAAAAAAACAATATATGAGAAATGTTGATTTCAATAAAACTTTAAAAAATGACATATTTAGAATTGAAGTGCCTCAGAGAAAGCCAAGGACTGTGGCAAATGGTTCGATGGGTTACGGAGTACAATGCCTCTCGTGCTTCTCAAGTTCTAGGTCATTGAGTTGGAATTGTTATGCAGGCCGTTCGTAAGTATTTTTCATGATTATAGCATGTTATGAATTTATGATAGTTAAGAATTCAAAATATTATTTGGAGCTTCTACATTACTTTAACTTAAAACAATTCGAACGTCTGAATGGTTGTTGGTATAACTGCTATGATTGGTTGGATATCCTTTTTTGACTGGGAGAATGCTATTAGTTAGTTTCATGAAAATGTCCGTTTTAAAAGTCCCAGGTAGGTACGACTTCTACGGTAAATGTTTGACATTGACCGTAGAAGTCGTAACTGGGTCTTTCAAAACGGATAATTTATCACTTCTAATTACAATCCATCATCGTCATGTAATTTTTTTTATTTAACCTCACTACAGAAACCACTTTTTTATGTCAGATTCAATTCATATTCAGAATTTGGGCTGTTTAGGGGTTACTTTTGAAATGAAAAATACTGAAAAAAAACTATTTCCGTAACAAAGGGGTTTTCCTTATGTCCCGCTACTAGGACAGATGCAGGCTACTTACTTATTTCAGGACTATTTTATGTTCTGTGTACAAAACAATTACAGCCAACGTGAGTATATTATTGTATAGTAAAATAAGACAAGCCCATAAAGTACTCAATTTTTATTGTCAAAGTCAAAGTCAAATCATTTATTTCAAATAGGCCCTTGCAAGGCACTTTTGAATGTCAACAATTACTAAAAAAAATAATTGATTCTAGTCGCCCCTTCCAAAAGGTAGTTTTTGTATGGAGAAGAATGGGCAAGAAACTCCACCGTTACTCTTTTAAAATGTTTTACAATATTTTGTATATGTAGGTACATATACAAAATATATAAATATATACATTGAAATTTAGACATATTATAGAACTTAACGAACTTGTTTGTTCAAAATAAGTAAAGAAGTTATATACTTCTTTACTTATTTTGAACAAACAATATTTTTATAACATTACTTATTTACTTATAAGATATATAAAATCAATCTCAATAGGTCAGTCATCAAAAATAATAGAAACCTATCTTATCTAGAAAAATTCATTGTCATTCAAAATATTCATTCTCATACAAAAATTATAAAAATTCACGCCATTTGCGTAGGTTTAGATGAAATATAAGAAAATGAAGCCTCAAAATAATTATGGATTATGAAAAGCTTCAAAACAGTTTCTCTGAACCGTGAAACATAAATTCACAGCACATTGTTTGCAGGTAACTGTTGTCTTTTTTATAATAACCCTCATTTCTGCATCTATTTTGCTTTGAACTGTGTATTGTGTGTGTGTATATGATTAGCTTTTTTTGACGAATAGCTTTAGTTGGTAAATGAACTATAGTAAGTCTTACGTTTCTTGTGATTTGGTAAAAGTTCTTCGAACTCATCAGCTGGGACATCAGTGTCTGTAGAAGTAAAAAGATCAGCATTCAACTTCTCACTATTTCTATTTGAGGATATTGTAATGAAGCCATAATCATTGTCACTCTAATATAAACTTTGAATTCGTTAACTGCAAGATCAAGTGATCTACCTTTTACATGAACTACTGTGTTGTTTGTACAATCTACAATTTGTAAGAGTATTTGTTCATCTATATAAAGTTCAAAGAACTGTTTGTATGACCATCCATGGTCGAAATTTGGCACATATGTTGGTTCATACAGATTTATTTCGAGGTTCAAAATTTCCAGTCCATAAATCCACAACAACAGGTTGAGATTGAGACGGTATTTGTCTATGGGTCGGTTGAGCTGACTTTCGAGGGCGACGAGAAGATCTTACTCGGCGTAAACCAGAGCCAGAAGCCTGGCGTGTTATAGAACCACTCGATATAGCGGGCGATGGTGATTATACAACATCATGGGAGTCCAAATTTATAGAAGTATCACTAGAATCATACCTTCGACACTCTTGTGTAGTGATTTCTGAAGGTTCATTATATGTGGGATCTTAGTGATCATCGTCGCTGCTAAAATCGACATCAGATTCTTCCAGTAATGCTAAGATGGTATCGTCAGAACAGGCTAAAACAAACAGCAAATAAAATATCATTTACATTAGTCCCTTACAGGTATGTTCCTATGCATAGGACTTAAAAATATTAATTCAAAAGTAGTAGTCTGCATATTTCCTAAATACAGGACATAAAACTTTTATCTCCAATGAAAATAAAATCATGGCAGAATTCGCGTAAATATTGAAAAATCAAACGTGTTTTGAATATTTTTTAATAGAAATTGCAACATAAAGAAATACAATAAGATGCGAAAATATCTATGCGTCTGGATCTGGAAGCCATTTTGGCAGAATTGACTTTCAGTTGAGCTGTCAAACTATTTTCTATACCAAGAAAAATCTTCAATAGATGTCGCTACCGTAAAGGCGGGTTACTTTAGCTATTTTTTTAAAATAATTTTCGAATTTGTTCTGTAGTTTCTATTGATATTATCTTTTTAGTGTGCTTATACGTTATAAAGAAGCTCAAGGATGTAATCAACAAGATGCGAAGTGAATTTTGAAAATATGATAAGCGTAATTTGTTTTTTTTTTTATTAAAGTTTGGGCCAAAGTTGTTCTTAGGAAAGGGTTACTTTAACCCCGTGAACTTTATCGGTGAAAAATCGCACTTACAGCTATCAGTGGCCAAAGAAACCATCAAGGGCGGTAAGATTGAATATCCAAGAGAGGTTTAATGTAAGAAAAAACTTCGAAATAAATTAAAATACGATGTAAAAACAACATTATATATTTCAAAAAGATTTACAGTAAGAAAATATCTCAAAAAATGTTAGGAAGGCAACAATCTTTAAAAAATTACAATAATATTATCTTATACGGGTTTAACGTAACGATCTTAGATTAATTAGGTAACCTTCATAAACATATTTTACTTTTCAGTCGTCCTTAATTTTTTTCACAACTCTTCCCTGGGATGCAAGGTAATTTTTTATTATAATTTTTAGGTCGAATGCTGTCAGAGGAAACCCATATTCTGAAAGCGCTGTTATGTGAGCTTCAAACGCCTTTTCTTCCTCTGCAGTAAATATTGTAGGTTTACCTGGTTTGTTAGGGTGCTTCCGGGTTAATTTGTTTTTCAAAGTGCTGCGAGGAATGTTAAACAACTCTGCAGCTGCTCTTTGTGTGAGCACTTTCGATTGGATTGCATCCAGACATTTTTTTAAATCTGCCTGGGTGTAGTCGACATATCGACGACTGCCAGGCTTTCGTCTGTACACGGATGGCATCAGGAATGTCGCTCTTTAATTTAGTTATGTAACAAATTGATCAAAAATGTAAAGTTCTTCACAAATAAACTTCTCAGGGTTACTTTGGCCCGCAGGTCCAAAGTTACCCGAAAAGGCGGGCAATGTATACCGATTTTCTAGATCTGTAATTTAAGTCCCAAAACATAAGTAAATCATCTTTAAAAAACAATTGCCATACTCCTACATACATGCCTAAGAAAATAAATAACAATCCAATTGGAAAACTTACCAAAATACAGCATTACACATCAAAGTTTGCAGCAGAAAAATACGCCGATGTTACTGTCAAAACTTCAAATGGCGCGAACATGTAGTGACGTGCACTTGAGGCGGTAAAACAGTTCCGCAAGAACGCGTCTCCTATCGCCATCTATTAGTTACCGAAGGAACTACGACGTTTAGTTGTGTGGTCGCGACACGGTGGGCAGTTCAAACATTTTCTCAATTTGGGCTAAAGTTATGCCCTAGGGTCAAAGTAACCCGCCTCTACGGTACTGGTTTTTATTTGACGCGACGTGGATATTTAACTTGCAAGATTTTTTTATGTTCTGTGGGTAGTACAAGTTCAGTGAGGAGCTAGATAATTACATGACTGTATACATTTTACATTTTACAGTATCCCGTCAATTAAATGTGCTGACGCTGAGCACTGTTACATAGAACTTAATCCTCAATACATAAAAAGGGGCTGAGTATTACCTGGAAGGGTAAATAGAACATTTATATGTAAATGTCCCCTCTGTAATGACAAACCTTCCTTCGATATAGACCATTACGAATATAAGCAACTCAACGATTGGGAATATGATAACGCTCGACTTCAAAAACCTTTGAAAGGAATGGATCTAATGTGTAAAGTTTGTGAAACTAAAGGGACAAAATCCAACGTCTGACAAAAATTGTAGGTCTGGTAAAAAGTTAGTACATTTTCTAGTATGTTTTCTACACATAAGTAAATAATAAGACTGCTACAATTGATTACAAATTTTACAGTGCCGATTACATGGTATGTGCAAGTAAACAACTTTGTTACACAAATATTGATGGTGAGGCCGATTTTGTGTCAAGAGGATGTACGGATAAACCACTGTTTAATTCAATGTATTTCTTTTGTAATAATACCGTATGCAATAATGCGAAATTTCCTAACCCTAGACAAGCAATAAGATTACGTGCAGAAGCAATACACTTAAAGGATGATCATGTAAAGAAAGCAAAAAAAGTGCTAACTACGCGAAATTTTGGTTCAAAAACATGCACTTCTGATTTCTGTTCTATGTTCATGATCATAATATTGACATTAATACAGTTTATTTGATTTGATCTTACATACATAATAATAACCCATCATGATATTTGAATGCTTACAAGATGAAGCTTGCCTGAAATAATTACGTTGAAAACTGTGGATTAAATATATTCTACAAAAGAGTCCGTCTATGAGTTTACCTACTGTATCATTTGACGTCCCATAGATTATATACAAGAAAACTTCCGTTTTGGTTACTGACAAGTTTATGATAATATTGTCAGTGATTTTGGTAGCACAGCAATGAACGGAAAAATAATTTTATATTCACTTTTATTTATACGTATATGTATAATATACGTGAAATGCGAACCAAAAGAAGCCCCAAAAAGTAAGACACCCCCTTCTCTACCATACTTTAGACGACATGTAGAAGAACTTGGTGATGCAGATTTTTTCGAGACGACTAAAACTGATGATCCCCATAATTTAGTGTCATTTCTGGTTAAAAATGTGAAAGAAATTTTCGACGACATAGTTGATACTCCAGAAGGAATAGATAAAGAAAAAATTATCACCTTGAAAAAAGGACCACCGATATTATTTATATCTAATACGAGTACAACGCCCCATAGTTCCTTATCCACTGTATTAATTAAACCAATACTTGATTTTTTTACTGCTGAAGATATTATGAGTAGTAGTAGTATTCCTACTTCTACGCATACACACGATCTGATGCTAAATGAAAACTTATCTCTTACTACTTTGCTAGATGAGAAACGATCAAGTACCGAAAACAATGACATGAGTTCAAGGAGCGAATATATCCAGCTTGCGAAAGAATTTAAATTGATTACTAGAACTGATAAAAAGGAACGGGATAACATTACAAGGCGTGGTGATACCACGGTCGCTGATGTAGAGGCAATTGATCCCAGGCGATCATGTATAACGTGCAACAATGTCGCAACCGGAGATTGTAATGACCCCAGAAATAAATTGTGAGTATGCAGTAAATAGTGTTAATAATTTTGAAAAGACTAGCTCAATCAAGTCTTATTATTTTCATCCCAATAAAGCCTTAAATTACTTAAAAATTTGGCCTTTGATCTTGAAAATCGTGTATTCAAAGTTTACTCTTTTTATTTGCAATTTGCTTTCTCTTGTCATTATTAAATTTTCAGAATAACGTCGATAATGTGCGAACGTGACGATGATTTGTGTTATTCGATGCACACGCCTTTTGGAATAGTCGATCGTGGATGCTTCAACGTAAATCACAATCTCACCACCTACGTATGTTCCTGTAATCTGTGCAACTACATATCCATTTCTGAGATGCCGTTTATGTTCGCTAAGAAGCGAGATTGGGTCGACAATGTTATTGAGCTTTCACGTACAAAGCATTTTAGGAAATCTGTGTTTAAGGATATGTCTTGCTTGAGATGCGAAGTTAACACGACCACCAGAACTGGAGATATGCTTGACAGTGCAAACTGTTTAGAAGGAAACATGTAAGTTACAGTTACACTTTATGACGTTTTTGCATCTCATTTCCAAATTGTGAAACGATTTAATTTTAGTTTGAAATTTCATAACATTCCAACTAGTATCTTAATAATAAATATTCAATGCAAACACAATTCAGTCAAAATTAGCAGATTGTATTTTATGATCCCTATTTGAAATTTACTTTCCAGGTGTCGAAAAATCTAAATATTTTGACATTTCTAATGCCAAGATAGGCTTTGGTCAAGCAGATTGTGCGGCATGCTGATAACTATTATAATTTCATGTTATTTTCAGTGGTAATTTACCAGTGGAAGACTGTAACCTTGATGAAATCTGTGCAGTAAAAGCGCTAAGAGCAAATGGTTATATCTGGCGAGGTTGTGTCAAAGCCCCACTTTATAACTATTGGTGGGAAATGTGCGACCATGATCTTTGCAACTATGATACCCTGGTTACCCTCTACGACTTCATAATTTAAGTATATCAGCCTTATCTTTGTTTTTCTACCAACATTTATTTTAACTTTATTTTATTTAGGAAAATATACCTATCTTTCTTTTTGTTTCTTTTTTAATAACTTTTTTTTTAACTTATACACCACGCCTGTTTAACCCGAAGGGTTAGGCAGAGTGATTTATACACCCAGATTTCGAAAATTATGTTTAGGAACCATGGCACATGGGACGAGCTTATTACCATCAATCGGTTACAGATCCATACTCCGGGCTGCTTCTGACGTAGGATACCAGTGAGTTAGGATTTTGAAAGAACAGATTTAATTTCACAGCTTTGTCCGTTCTTATGTAGTTCTTAAGACCCTTTGGTTATTATTGAAGATAGTTTTTGTGATACCTTAAGTAAGTATACCTATTACCTAGATTTTACACATGCATGTGTGCTGTAAGTAAGTATATTAACCAAAATGGTTATTCATTAAGCATATTATTAAGATATCAAATAACAGTTCTCGTACTCTTACTTCCATATTTTTAAGCAAGATATTCCAACTGATGAAACATCGCATATTTATTCCGTTCAACATATGAAGCAGACGGCGAGTTGCGAATACTTTGAAGAAAGCAGTCGAGATCAGAGGGGCAAGCCCTAGAGTCCGTAGGTACCCATAATCTAATTGAATTTCACGGTTGTGGATGCATCCCTTTGAAGAATTTCATCCGGTGGAAACATTTGTGGGCTCGCCTGTATTAAAACTCTGAACCGCTGATCTGGATGTATGTATCGGAGTTCAATTTTACATTCGGGTGCGTTCCGGGCCTGCATGGGATAGTTGATTTGAAAAGTTTTGTTTCGATTACTGTACTGTGGTCTAGTCAATTAGTAAATGGTATGGAAATAGATTCTAATAAACATGCTCGCACACATATTTATACATCATCATTAATTATTATTTCAGCCGAAAAACGTCCACAGCTGGACAAACACAGCATAAAATTTAAGCTGTTAATTTTTTAAATTCTTTTTTTATTAATTGTAAAACAAATTGTTATTCTTTGAAAGTTACATTGAAAGGGCTGTAACACGGAAAATTGGTATGATTTTGTTGTTTAACCAGAGGAGGGATTATGTTGAATATAAGGTACGTGTCTGCCACTTTCAACGCTTAGAATGTCTGGAATGACTTTGAGGAGGTAATATTTGATCATAGTATAGATGTGCCGACCCCAAATAAATTGGTATCAAGAGGGTGATGAGATATAATACAAATTGTCTGTCTCTTCATTAATTGAATATTTATATTATTCACATTAAAAACCAAAATCACAAAGAAAAACACGAGTACAAACCAGTTTTAAAACAGTTTTATAACATATTTTATTACCATAATTTTACATACATTTAGAGAAAAATGTGGGTGAATCTTGAGAGCTCTTTTAAAAATAACGTATCTAGTCAAAGCACTGTAAAAACTCAAGTGACTAGCAGTTTTCTTTCTTACACTCGACTCCCTCAAGGAATACTTCGTTCAGTCGTTGAAGTCTGTACGACGTTGTTTTTAAATATTTTATCATAAAAAGAACGGTTGGTACATCGGAAAATTTTTGTATGCAAATAAGGATGGAGAAAATTTTATACTAACATTTTTCTCGCAACTATGGTTAATATTATCTTGGTATAATGTTCGATTTTGTAGCTTCAAAAATAAGTTGTTTTCTTTACTAAAGAAATAAGTCTATAACAGACTTATTTCAAGTATGTTAAGTGGTCAAAGAGTAGCAGGATTAAATGTATCTATTGTTTAATGTTATTGCTACAAAAACGAAAATCTAGATGGTCTGTACCATTTAGATTTTCGTTTTTGTACACCCCAAAAAGATCAGATCTTCACGCGACACTGTTGTTTCGGGAGGTTCCTGTTCTGCATATTGCGGGAGGAAACGCCCGGGTGTCATTACTGTGTGGATCGCCCGGAGGACACGGTTGAGCATATGGTGGAGGTCTACCCGGCTTGGGCGGGGGGGCACCGCCATGTCCTTGTGGAGGCGATCGGCGGCCGTGATCTCTCACGTCCGGCTCTGGTCCAGGCCATGGTACGGAGCGAGAGGCCGTGGGAAGCCGTCACCTCCTTCTGCGAAGCAGTAATGCTCGCGAAGGAGGAGGCTGAACGCGTGAGGGAGAGGCAAAGCTAGGACCGATGCCTGCCGGGGTCGCGGGAAAGTCCGAAAGGGACACCGTGGCCCCTGGCAACGTACAAGCAACACTGAAGGAACACGGGTGGAGTTTAGTCAGCAACAGTCTGACACGGCCTGAGCTCCAGCCAGAGCGGGAGAAGTTATTTGATAATTTCCCACCCTAGAAATAAAACCAAAAAAGTCCCAAAAAGATGTATACATGGACAAAGAACCATTTTATTGTCTACAACCATTGTTTCATAACAATGTTTACCCGGGAGTGATATGATACCCACCGTACAGGTACAATACATCGATTTATATCGGTACAATATATAAAAATTGTCTCAAAACATCTATACACCCTATGCCCAAAACATGGTAATCTACTGTTAGTCTCATAAATATGTATACAGTAATCATTTCATTTAAAAGTTCAACCTCGAGTGGAGGTTTTAGAAATATGTATTTAGTTATGCGTTATCCTTTATCTTAACAATTTGGCATTTACTCTGCCGCGTCAGTTTGACATATTTTTACTGTCATGACAACGATCACATCTTAAGGTAGTCACTCACTGGGCGCATTTGCGTGTAATGTAACAGTTCAAATTAGGTTAGGTTCAAATTACAAAATAATTACCAGTTTTTTACAAGTAAATTCCCGCCGATATTGTGGCTGCGCCTTAACAAGAAGCATACACTAGTGATGGTCGTTAGTGAATATCAAATGAATATCGGTAAGGTTACATGAGGACTGTAACGAAGCGGTTAGCCGGAGACACCGACAGGCGACCAATCATTAACTCATCCTGGTCTGAAATCTTGGAACGTGCAAGAAGCTGTCACAAGCGGTTATTAATTTAATCGTCTACCCAAGAGCAGTAATTTCTTATGAATGCGCCTTGGGAAAATGGATGAATGATTTCCGATTTTCTTGTGTGAGTTTTTCTGTTGACTGTTTTAACACCAAAAATCTTCTGAGGTTCGACAACTTAATTAATGTCTTTACTTTTAAAGAAATGTTATCAGTTATGTAGAACCAGCCGCGTGTAAAGATTCCTTGTGCTAGACAGTACGTTATTTAAAGGCGTAACTTTTTAGCGAGATATCTCTTGGACGAAGTGTAAAAGCCCTTATTAACTCGTCAAGGTTGTTTTAAAAATAACCTTGATACTTAGTTGATCGATGTCAGTAATACATCGATTTACTTAATTTTTCCTTTTAACGATATCTTCTTGCAATTACCCACCATGCAAGAAAATGCTTCAATAAGCGAAACTTAATCATGATGATAAAAACCAAATGACACGCTTTACTAGTGTTGCGAACAATGAATATTAAAATGTTATCGATACATTACACAGTTTTGTTTAGCATACGGTAATAAATTGCAATGCCTATCAAATTTAATGTTAATTATGCGTTTATTGAATTTGAAATATGAATCATGTTTACATAATCCAGCTAATTCTTGATTGTTTGAACAAAATAGATTGTTCAGGTTTCGGTTTTCACGTTTACGTTTTATGATAATGGATAATAAGAGCTTGTTTAGTATATTACAAATTTATAATGCGCTTTAGTTTGACCATATTAAAGTTTATCGTGTATGTCTTTTTCCTTTGCGTTGACATACCTCAGCATTCCCACTAAATACATAGTTTCACAGCTAGTAACGTCACGATCGCTCATAAACTCACGTCGCCCATAAAAATACATACACGTTGCGGCAAACCGTTTAAATTGTATCGATACAGCTCTCATACGTGTTGGCAACACTACATAATCCGCCCGCGGCCTGTACTCGAGCAAATTATACACTGCATCGCTCACTCTTACAGTTTGCACCTCTCGGTCATTTCGCAAATTTATATGAATCATTATTGGGTTGAATTATAGCGTGGCGTCGTGCCGAGGGACCGCCGCTCATGGACGTGAGAAGACGTTATTCCTGGAGATGCGTGATTACTGAATTGTTACTATTAGCCTTTCACCTTGGTGTATGTATAGTTGTGTGTTTGGCTCCCAATTTGCACTTTTGACGTGAAAGGATAATTATGTTTTGAGTGTTTGCATTCTGCACTTGAAGGTGGCGCTCGAACTCGCTTTGCTGATCTGGACGTTGAAGGCATTGTATATGTCGCAGTTGGGTTGTCGAATCCGCTGTTTTACATAACCACCAGTTGACTTGAGTTAGGGTAATTTTCACTTATATTACTCGATTTATTTATTTATTTTTCGGACGCCGTTATCGTTCTTATGACACACAGAGCCACGAGCGACAAAATTTAGAACTAAAATCTACAATCTGACGTTTCATTTTCGTTGAACCGCTGCATTGATAAATACAAAATGATTATGCAATTCTGCGTGTAAAGTTAAGTGATTTCACCAGTATAATTGAAGGCGTTCAGCACATCTAAACACGTTCAAGAGCTGTCAGTGTACAATATTCCATAATAATTTTGACACTGACAGCTCTTGATCGCGTTTAGACGTGCTGAACGCGTTCAATTTCATTGGTGAAAGGAAAATCGCTAAACCTCGTTGAGCAGTTTTACATACTGAAGCTGTTTTGTAATACAGCTAGCGGTTATGTAAAACAGCAAATTTGACAATCCATCTGCACTCCAAACCCAAGACAGACTATCTAACTCCATGGTAGTTGGATACTTCTGAACCCGGATATCCAGGTGAATAGGTATGTGGCGGTTACCTACTATAATTACTTTGATTATTCTTTGTCTAGGCTGGAATTTGGAAAAACTGTCTCGTGCTTTTGCAACTTTGTTCTGTGGCTCATGCTCTCTTTACGCTTCTTATTGCTCATTATAATCTAGGATTTGTCATCTTTTGATAGTAGGTATCCTCGTAAAATATTGCCGTATCCAACAATTCCTAGCTCAGCGTTTAGAGCGCATCAATAACGCATAGAGGTGTTATCAAGTTTCCTTTAACGCTGGTTAGTCCTTACATATCGTGCTTGACCGTGCATTGTAACAGTAACGAACATTTGCGTTCCCATACGGATTATAGTACCTACCTATGCATCATTGAGGTACTAAATGCATAAGTACTGGTACATACACCAAGTCTCTAGTTATAAGAATTATTAAAGAACTGACACGGTTCAAAGAGCTGATAGTCGTTTATAGTTAAATTTTTCGGTTTACTTTCATGTTTCAGAATAAATATCTGGTGGGAATAATATTTTATAAAATATTATTTCACATCTCAAAAGCTCCTAAAGTGAGACCAATTTAGTGCATTTTTGTATATTCAGAATTTAAATGAAACAAGTTGAGTGAAGTGTAAAATTGTTAGCTGGAGCTGTAGGCCGAAGAAATTTAGCAATTTACTTAATAGTCCGTTCTGCTGTTTATTGTTTTGTGGTCTCGAACTTACAACACATCATTTCCTTGTGCAATTTTCGTACTGCTTCATTCCTGAGCGGTCCAATGCTTAGGCAATATCATTGCTTCCTTTGACTACATAAGTGCCGTTTATTTAGGAAATAATAAACAGAAAAAACAATACCTGCTACATTTTCAGTTAAAGAAATACAAACTCCTTTACCGTAATCTGCCAGGTAGATTAAAAAAGCTAATGACATTACTGGACATAATAACCATAAAATGTCGTACATAAATGTTAATTATCTTTTCAGCTTCCTCGTATTATTTTCATTATTTCAGACAGCCAGAACCGCCTCCGATGATGCTAAAGAACAAACACTCAAAACTAATTTTGGAGACACTGTGGGTCAGAACGAAGATAAAACGGCTCCTACATCTTCAGTAGACTATAAAAAATGTAATACCTATGAACTAAAAAAACAATATATGAGAAATTTTAATTTTAATAAAACTTTAAAAAATGACATATTTCGAATTGAAGTGCCTCAGAGAAAGCCAAGGACTGTGGCAAATGGTTCTATGGGGTTCGGAGTACAATGCCTCTTGTGCTTCTCAAGTTCTAGGTCATTGAGTTGGAATTGTTATGCAGGCCGTTCGTAAGTATTTTTCATGATTATAGCATGTTATGAATTTATGATAGTTAAGAATTCAAAATATTATTTGGAGCTTCTACATTACTTTAACTTAAAACAATTCGAACGTCTGAATGGTTGTTGGTATAACTGCTATGATTGGTTGGATATCCTTTTTTGACTGGGAGAATGCTATTAGTTAGTTTCATGAAAATGTCCGTTTTAAAAGTCCCAGGTAGGTACGACTTCTACGGTAAATGTTTGACATTGACCGTAGAAGTCGTAACTGGGTCTTTCAAAACGGATAATTTATCACTTCTAATTACAATCCATCATCGTCATGTAATTTTTTTTATTTAACCTCACTACAGAAACCACTTTTTTATGTCAGATTCAATTCATATTCAGAATTTGGGCTGTTTAGGGGTTACTTTTGAAATTAAAAATACTGAAAAACAACTATTTCCGTAACAAAGGGTTTTTCCTTATGTCCCGCTACTAGGACTATTTTATGTTCTGTATACAAAACAATTACAGCCAACGTGAGTATATTATTGTTTAATAAAATAAGACAAGCCCATAAAGTACTCAATTTTTATTGTCAAAGTCAAAGTCAAATCATTTATTTCAAATAGGCTCTTGCAAGGCACTTTTGAATGTCAACAATTACTAAAAAAAATAATTGATTCTAGTCGCCCCTTCCAAAAGGTAGTTTTTGTATGGAGAAAAATGGGCAAGAAACTCCACCGTTACTCTTTTAAAATGTTGTACAATATTTTGTATATGTACAGGTACATATACAAAATATATAAATATATACATTGAAATTTAGACATATTATAGAACTTAACGAACTTGTTTGTTCAAAATAAGTAAAGAAGTTATATACTTCTTTACTTATTTTGAACAAACAATATTTTTATAACATTACTTATTTACTTATAAGATATATAAAATCAATCTCAATAGGTCAGTCATCAAAAATTATAGAAACCTATCTTATCTAGAAAAATTCATTGTCATTCAAAATATTCATTCTCATACAAAAATTATAAAAATTCACGCCATTTGCGTAGGTTTAGATGAAATATAAGAAAATGAAGCCTCAAAATAATTATGGATTATGAAAAGCTTCAAAACAGTTTCTCTGAACCGTGAAACATAAATTCACAGCACATTGTTTGCAGGTAACTGTTGTCTTTTTTATAATAACCCTCATTTCTGCATCTATTTTGCTTTGAACTGTGTATTGTGTGTGTGTATATGATTAGCTTTTTTTGACGAATAGCTTTAGTTGGTAAATGAACTATAGTAAGTCTTACGTTTCTTGTGATTTGGTAAAAGTTCTTCGAACTCATCAGCTGGGACATCAGTGTCTGTAGAAGTAAAAAGATCAGCATTCAACTTCTCACTATTTCTATTTGAGGATATTGTAATGAAGCCATAATCATTGTCACTCTAATATAAACTTTGAATTCGTTAACTGCAAGATCAAGTGATCTACCTTTTACATGAACTACTGTGTTGTTTGTACAATCTACAATTTGTAAGAGTATTTGTTCATCTATATAAAGTTCAAAGAACTGTTTGTATGACCATCCATGGTCGAAATTTGGCACATATGTTGGTTCATACAGATTTATTTCGAGGTTCAAAATTTCCAGTCCATAAATCCACAACAACAGGTTGAGATTGAGACGGTATTTGTCTATGGGTCGGTTGAGCTGACTTTCGAGGGCGACGAGAAGATCTTACTCGGCGTAAACCAGAGCCAGAAGCCTGGCGTGTTATAGAACCACTCGATATAGCGGGCGATGGTGATTATACAACATCATGGGAGTCCAAATTTATAGAAGTATCACTAGAATCATACCTTCGACACTCTTGTGTAGTGATTTCTGAAGGTTCATTATATGTGGGATCTTAGTGATCATCGTCGCTGCTAAAATCGACATCAGATTCTTCCAGTAATGCTAAGATGGTATCGTCAGAACAGGCTAAAACAAACAGCAAATAAAATATCATTTACATTAGTCCCTTACAGGTATGTTCCTATGCATAGGACTTAAAAATATTAATTCAAAAGTAGTAGTCTGCATATTTCCTAAATACAGGACATAAAACTTTTATCTCCAATGAAAATAAAATCATGGCAGAATTCGCGTAAATATTGAAAAATCAAACGTGTTTTGAATATTTTTTAATAGAAATTGCAACATAAAGAAATACAATAAGATGCGAAAATATCTATGCGTCTGGATCTGGAAGCCATTTTGGCAGAATTGACTTTCAGTTGAGCTGTCAAACTATTTTCTATACCAAGAAAAATCTTCAATAGATGTCGCTACTGGTTTTTATTTGACGCGACGTGGATATTTAACTTGCAAGATTTTTTTATGTTCTGTGGGTAGTACAAGTTCAGTGAGGAGCTAGATAATTACATGACTGTATACATTTTACATTTTACAGTATCCCGTCAATTAAATGTGCTGACGCTGAGCACTGTTACATAGAACTTAATCCTCAATACATAAAAAGGGGCTGAGTATTACCTGGAAGGGTAAATAGAACATTTATATGTAAATGTCCCCTCTGTAATGACAAACCTTCCTTCGATATAGACCATTACGAATATAAGCAACTCAACGATTGGGAATATGATAACGCTCGACTTCAAAAACCTTTGAAAGGAATGGATCTAATGTGTAAAGTTTGTGAAACTAAAGGGACAAAATCCAACGTCTGACAAAAATTGTAGGTCTGGTAAAAAGTTAGTACATTTTCTAGTATGTTTTCTACACATAAGTAAATAATAAGACTGCTACAATTGATTACAAATTTTACAGTGCCGATTACATGGTATGTGCAAGTAAACAACTTTGTTACACAAATATTGATGGTGAGGCCGATTTTGTGTCAAGAGGATGTACGGATAAACCACTGTTTAATTCAATGTATTTCTTTTGTAATAATACCGTATGCAATAATGCGAAATTTCCTAACCCTAGACAAGCAATAAGATTACGTGCAGAAGCAATACACTTAAAGGATGATCATGTAAAGAAAGCAAAAAAAGTGCTAACTACGCGAAATTTTGGTTCAAAAACATGCACTTCTGATTTCTGTTCTATGTTCATGATCATAATATTGACATTAATACAGTTTATTTGATTTGATCTTACATACATAATAATAACCCATCATGATATTTGAATGCTTACAAGATGAAGCTTGCCTGAAATAATTACGTTGAAAACTGTGGATTAAATATATTCTACAAAAGAGTCCGTCTATGAGTTTACCTACTGTATCATTTGACGTCCCATAGATTATATACAAGAAAACTTCCGTTTTGGTTACTGACAAGTTTATGATAATATTGTCAGTGATTTTGGTAGCACAGCAATGAACGGAAAAATAATTTTATATTCACTTTTATTTATACGTATATGTATAATATACGTGAAATGCGAACCAAAAGAAGCCCCAAAAAGTAAGACACCCCCTTCTCTACCATACTTTAGACGACATGTAGAAGAACTTGGTGATGCAGATTTTTTCGAGACGACTAAAACTGATGATCCCCATAATTTAGTGTCATTTCTGGTTAAAAATGTGAAAGAAATTTTCGACGACATAGTTGATACTCCAGAAGGAATAGATAAAGAAAAAATTATCACCTTGAAAAAAGGACCACCGATATTATTTATATCTAATACGAGTACAACGCCCCATAGTTCCTTATCCACTGTATTAATTAAACCAATACTTGATTTTTTTACTGCTGAAGATATTATGAGTAGTAGTAGTATTCCTACTTCTACGCATACACACGATCTGATGCTAAATGAAAACTTATCTCTTACTACTTTGCTAGATGAGAAACGATCAAGTACCGAAAACAATGACATGAGTTCAAGGAGCGAATATATCCAGCTTGCGAAAGAATTTAAATTGATTACTAGAACTGATAAAAAGGAACGGGATAACATTACAAGGCGTGGTGATACCACGGTCGCTGATGTAGAGGCAATTGATCCCAGGCGATCATGTATAACGTGCAACAATGTCGCAACCGGAGATTGTAATGACCCCAGAAATAAATTGTGAGTATGCAGTAAATAGTGTTAATAATTTTGAAAAGACTAGCTCAATCAAGTCTTATTATTTTCATCCCAATAAAGCCTTAAATTACTTAAAAATTTGGCCTTTGATCTTGAAAATCGTGTATTCAAAGTTTACTCTTTTTATTTGCAATTTGCTTTCTCTTGTCATTATTAAATTTTCAGAATAACGTCGATAATGTGCGAACGTGACGATGATTTGTGTTATTCGATGCACACGCCTTTTGGAATAGTCGATCGTGGATGCTTCAACGTAAATCACAATCTCACCACCTACGTATGTTCCTGTAATCTGTGCAACTACATATCCATTTCTGAGATGCCGTTTATGTTCGCTAAGAAGCGAGATTGGGTCGACAATGTTATTGAGCTTTCACGTACAAAGCATTTTAGGAAATCTGTGTTTAAGGATATGTCTTGCTTGAGATGCGAAGTTAACACGACCACCAGAACTGGAGATATGCTTGACAGTGCAAACTGTTTAGAAGGAAACATGTAAGTTACAGTTACACTTTATGACGTTTTTGCATCTCATTTCCAAATTGTGAAACGATTTAATTTTAGTTTGAAATTTCATAACATTCCAACTAGTATCTTAATAATAAATATTCAATGCAAACACAATTCAGTCAAAATTAGCAGATTGTATTTTATGATCCCTATTTGAAATTTACTTTCCAGGTGTCGAAAAATCTAAATATTTTGACATTTCTAATGCCAAGATAGGCTTTGGTCAAGCAGATTGTGCGGCATGCTGATAACTATTATAATTTCATGTTATTTTCAGTGGTAATTTACCAGTGGAAGACTGTAACCTTGATGAAATCTGTGCAGTAAAAGCGCTAAGAGCAAATGGTTATATCTGGCGAGGTTGTGTCAAAGCCCCACTTTATAACTATTGGTGGGAAATGTGCGACCATGATCTTTGCAACTATGATACCCTGGTTACCCTCTACGACTTCATAATTTAAGTATATCAGCCTTATCTTTGTTTTTCTACCAACATTTATTTTAACTTTATTTTATTTAGGAAAATATACCTATCTTTCTTTTTGTTTCTTTTTTAATAACTTTTTTTTTAACTTATACACCACGCCTGTTTAACCCGAAGGGTTAGGCAGAGTGATTTATACACCCAGATTTCGAAAATTATGTTTAGGAACCATGGCACATGGGACGAGCTTATTACCATCAATCGGTTACAGATCCATACTCCGGGCTGCTTCTGACGTAGGATACCAGTGAGTTAGGATTTTGAAAGAACAGATTTAATTTCACAGCTTTGTCCGTTCTTATGTAGTTCTTAAGACCCTTTGGTTATTATTGAAGATAGTTTTTGTGATACCTTAAGTAAGTATACCTATTACCTAGATTTTACACATGCATGTGTGCTGTAAGTAAGTATATTAACCAAAATGGTTATTCATTAAGCATATTATTAAGATATCAAATAACAGTTCTCGTACTCTTACTTCCATATTTTTAAGCAAGATATTCCAACTGATGAAACATCGCATATTTATTCCGTTCAACATATGAAGCAGACGGCGAGTTGCGAATACTTTGAAGAAAGCAGTCGAGATCAGAGGGGCAAGCCCTAGAGTCCGTAGGTACCCATAATCTAATTGAATTTCACGGTTGTGGATGCATCCCTTTGAAGAATTTCATCCGGTGGAAACATTTGTGGGCTCGCCTGTATTAAAACTCTGAACCGCTGATCTGGATGTATGTATCGGAGTTCAATTTTACATTCGGGTGCGTTCCGGGCCTGCATGGGATAGTTGATTTGAAAAGTTTTGTTTCGATTACTGTACTGTGGTCTAGTCAATTAGTAAATGGTATGGAAATAGATTCTAATAAACATGCTCGCACACATATTTATACATCATCATTAATTATTATTTCAGCCGAAAAACGTCCACAGCTGGACAAACACAGCATAAAATTTAAGCTGTTAATTTTTTAAATTCTTTTTTTATTAATTGTAAAACAAATTGTTATTCTTTGAAAGTTACATTGAAAGGGCTGTAACACGGAAAATTGGTATGATTTTGTTGTTTAACCAGAGGAGGGATTATGTTGAATATAAGGTACGTGTCTGCCACTTTCAACGCTTAGAATGTCTGGAATGACTTTGAGGAGGTAATATTTGATCATAGTATAGATGTGCCGACCCCAAATAAATTGGTATCAAGAGGGTGATGAGATATAATACAAATTGTCTGTCTCTTCATTAATTGAATATTTATATTATTCACATTAAAAACCAAAATCACAAAGAAAAACACGAGTACAAACCAGTTTTAAAACAGTTTTATAACATATTTTATTACCATAATTTTACATACATTTAGAGAAAAATGTGGGTGAATCTTGAGAGCTCTTTTAAAAATAACGTATCTAGTCAAAGCACTGTAAAAACTCAAGTGACTAGCAGTTTTCTTTCTTACACTCGACTCCCTCAAGGAATACTTCGTTCAGTCGTTGAAGTCTGTACGACGTTGTTTTTAAATATTTTATCATAAAAAGAACGGTTGGTACATCGGAAAATTTTTGTATGCAAATAAGGATGGAGAAAATTTTATACTAACATTTTTCTCGCAACTATGGTTAATATTATCTTGGTATAATGTTCGATTTTGTAGCTTCAAAAATAAGTTGTTTTCTTTACTAAAGAAATAAGTCTATAACAGACTTATTTCAAGTATGTTAAGTGGTCAAAGAGTAGCAGGATTAAATGTATCTATTGTTTAATGTTATTGCTACAAAAACGAAAATCTAGATGGTCTGTACCATTTAGATTTTCGTTTTTGTACACCCCAAAAAGATCAGATCTTCACGCGACACTGTTGTTTCGGGAGGTTCCTGTTCTGCATATTGCGGGAGGAAACGCCCGGGTGTCATTACTGTGTGGATCGCCCGGAGGACACGGTTGAGCATATGGTGGAGGTCTACCCGGCTTGGGCGGGGGGGCACCGCCATGTCCTTGTGGAGGCGATCGGCGGCCGTGATCTCTCACGTCCGGCTCTGGTCCAGGCCATGGTACGGAGCGAGAGGCCGTGGGAAGCCGTCACCTCCTTCTGCGAAGCAGTAATGCTCGCGAAGGAGGAGGCTGAACGCGTGAGGGAGAGGCAAAGCTAGGACCGATGCCTGCCGGGGTCGCGGGAAAGTCCGAAAGGGACACCGTGGCCCCTGGCAACGTACAAGCAACACTGAAGGAACACGGGTGGAGTTTAGTCAGCAACAGTCTGACACGGCCTGAGCTCCAGCCAGAGCGGGAGAAGTTATTTGATAATTTCCCACCCTAGAAATAAAACCAAAAAAGTCCCAAAAAGATGTATACATGGACAAAGAACCATTTTATTGTCTACAACCATTGTTTCATAACAATGTTTACCCGGGAGTGATATGATACCCACCGTACAGGTACAATACATCGATTTATATCGGTACAATATATAAAAATTGTCTCAAAACATCTATACACCCTATGCCCAAAACATGGTAATCTACTGTTAGTCTCATAAATATGTATACAGTAATCATTTCATTTAAAAGTTCAACCTCGAGTGGAGGTTTTAGAAATATGTATTTAGTTATGCGTTATCCTTTATCTTAACAATTTGGCATTTACTCTGCCGCGTCAGTTTGACATATTTTTACTGTCATGACAACGATCACATCTTAAGGTAGTCACTCACTGGGCGCATTTGCGTGTAATGTAACAGTTCAAATTAGGTTAGGTTCAAATTACAAAATAATTACCAGTTTTTTACAAGTAAATTCCCGCCGATATTGTGGCTGCGCCTTAACAAGAAGCATACACTAGTGATGGTCGTTAGTGAATATCAAATGAATATCGGTAAGGTTACATGAGGACTGTAACGAAGCGGTTAGCCGGAGACACCGACAGGCGACCAATCATTAACTCATCCTGGTCTGAAATCTTGGAACGTGCAAGAAGCTGTCACAAGCGGTTATTAATTTAATCGTCTACCCAAGAGCAGTAATTTCTTATGAATGCGCCTTGGGAAAATGGATGAATGATTTCCGATTTTCTTGTGTGAGTTTTTCTGTTGACTGTTTTAACACCAAAAATCTTCTGAGGTTCGACAACTTAATTAATGTCTTTACTTTTAAAGAAATGTTATCAGTTATGTAGAACCAGCCGCGTGTAAAGATTCCTTGTGCTAGACAGTACGTTATTTAAAGGCGTAACTTTTTAGCGAGATATCTCTTGGACGAAGTGTAAAAGCCCTTATTAACTCGTCAAGGTTGTTTTAAAAATAACCTTGATACTTAGTTGATCGATGTCAGTAATACATCGATTTACTTAATTTTTCCTTTTAACGATATCTTCTTGCAATTACCCACCATGCAAGAAAATGCTTCAATAAGCGAAACTTAATCATGATGATAAAAACCAAATGACACGCTTTACTAGTGTTGCGAACAATGAATATTAAAATGTTATCGATACATTACACAGTTTTGTTTAGCATACGGTAATAAATTGCAATGCCTATCAAATTTAATGTTAATTATGCGTTTATTGAATTTGAAATATGAATCATGTTTACATAATCCAGCTAATTCTTGATTGTTTGAACAAAATAGATTGTTCAGGTTTCGGTTTTCACGTTTACGTTTTATGATAATGGATAATAAGAGCTTGTTTAGTATATTACAAATTTATAATGCGCTTTAGTTTGACCATATTAAAGTTTATCGTGTATGTCTTTTTCCTTTGCGTTGACATACCTCAGCATTCCCACTAAATACATAGTTTCACAGCTAGTAACGTCACGATCGCTCATAAACTCACGTCGCCCATAAAAATACATACACGTTGCGGCAAACCGTTTAAATTGTATCGATACAGCTCTCATACGTGTTGGCAACACTACATAATCCGCCCGCGGCCTGTACTCGAGCAAATTATACACTGCATCGCTCACTCTTACAGTTTGCACCTCTCGGTCATTTCGCAAATTTATATGAATCATTATTGGGTTGAATTATAGCGTGGCGTCGTGCCGAGGGACCGCCGCTCATGGACGTGAGAAGACGTTATTCCTGGAGATGCGTGATTACTGAATTGTTACTATTAGCCTTTCACCTTGGTGTATGTATAGTTGTGTGTTTGGCTCCCAATTTGCACTTTTGACGTGAAAGGATAATTATGTTTTGAGTGTTTGCATTCTGCACTTGAAGGTGGCGCTCGAACTCGCTTTGCTGATCTGGACGTTGAAGGCATTGTATATGTCGCAGTTGGGTTGTCGAATCCGCTGTTTTACATAACCACCAGTTGACTTGAGTTAGGGTAATTTTCACTTATATTACTCGATTTATTTATTTATTTTTCGGACGCCGTTATCGTTCTTATGACACACAGAGCCACGAGCGACAAAATTTAGAACTAAAATCTACAATCTGACGTTTCATTTTCGTTGAACCGCTGCATTGATAAATACAAAATGATTATGCAATTCTGCGTGTAAAGTTAAGTGATTTCACCAGTATAATTGAAGGCGTTCAGCACATCTAAACACGTTCAAGAGCTGTCAGTGTACAATATTCCATAATAATTTTGACACTGACAGCTCTTGATCGCGTTTAGACGTGCTGAACGCGTTCAATTTCATTGGTGAAAGGAAAATCGCTAAACCTCGTTGAGCAGTTTTACATACTGAAGCTGTTTTGTAATACAGCTAGCGGTTATGTAAAACAGCAAATTTGACAATCCATCTGCACTCCAAACCCAAGACAGACTATCTAACTCCATGGTAGTTGGATACTTCTGAACCCGGATATCCAGGTGAATAGGTATGTGGCGGTTACCTACTATAATTACTTTGATTATTCTTTGTCTAGGCTGGAATTTGGAAAAACTGTCTCGTGCTTTTGCAACTTTGTTCTGTGGCTCATGCTCTCTTTACGCTTCTTATTGCTCATTATAATCTAGGATTTGTCATCTTTTGATAGTAGGTATCCTCGTAAAATATTGCCGTATCCAACAATTCCTAGCTCAGCGTTTAGAGCGCATCAATAACGCATAGAGGTGTTATCAAGTTTCCTTTAACGCTGGTTAGTCCTTACATATCGTGCTTGACCGTGCATTGTAACAGTAACGAACATTTGCGTTCCCATACGGATTATAGTACCTACCTATGCATCATTGAGGTACTAAATGCATAAGTACTGGTACATACACCAAGTCTCTAGTTATAAGAATTATTAAAGAACTGACACGGTTCAAAGAGCTGATAGTCGTTTATAGTTAAATTTTTCGGTTTACTTTCATGTTTCAGAATAAATATCTGGTGGGAATAATATTTTATAAAATATTATTTCACATCTCAAAAGCTCCTAAAGTGAGACCAATTTAGTGCATTTTTGTATATTCAGAATTTAAATGAAACAAGTTGAGTGAAGTGTAAAATTGTTAGCTGGAGCTGTAGGCCGAAGAAATTTAGCAATTTACTTAATAGTCCGTTCTGCTGTTTATTGTTTTGTGGTCTCGAACTTACAACACATCATTTCCTTGTGCAATTTTCGTACTGCTTCATTCCTGAGCGGTCCAATGCTTAGGCAATATCATTGCTTCCTTTGACTACATAAGTGCCGTTTATTTAGGAAATAATAAACAGAAAAAACAATACCTGCTACATTTTCAGTTAAAGAAATACAAACTCCTTTACCGTAATCTGCCAGGTAGATTAAAAAAGCTAATGACATTACTGGACATAATAACCATAAAATGTCGTACATAAATGTTAATTATCTTTTCAGCTTCCTCGTATTATTTTCATTATTTCAGACAGCCAGAACCGCCTCCGATGATGCTAAAGAACAAACACTCAAAACTAATTTTGGAGACACTGTGGGTCAGAACGAAGATAAAACGGCTCCTACATCTTCAGTAGACTATAAAAAATGTAATACCTATGAACTAAAAAAACAATATATGAGAAATTTTAATTTTAATAAAACTTTAAAAAATGACATATTTCGAATTGAAGTGCCTCAGAGAAAGCCAAGGACTGTGGCAAATGGTTCTATGGGGTTCGGAGTACAATGCCTCTTGTGCTTCTCAAGTTCTAGGTCATTGAGTTGGAATTGTTATGCAGGCCGTTCGTAAGTATTTTTCATGATTATAGCATGTTATGAATTTATGATAGTTAAGAATTCAAAATATTATTTGGAGCTTCTACATTACTTTAACTTAAAACAATTCGAACGTCTGAATGGTTGTTGGTATAACTGCTATGATTGGTTGGATATCCTTTTTTGACTGGGAGAATGCTATTAGTTAGTTTCATGAAAATGTCCGTTTTAAAAGTCCCAGGTAGGTACGACTTCTACGGTAAATGTTTGACATTGACCGTAGAAGTCGTAACTGGGTCTTTCAAAACGGATAATTTATCACTTCTAATTACAATCCATCATCGTCATGTAATTTTTTTTATTTAACCTCACTACAGAAACCACTTTTTTATGTCAGATTCAATTCATATTCAGAATTTGGGCTGTTTAGGGGTTACTTTTGAAATTAAAAATACTGAAAAACAACTATTTCCGTAACAAAGGGTTTTTCCTTATGTCCCGCTACTAGGACTATTTTATGTTCTGTATACAAAACAATTACAGCCAACGTGAGTATATTATTGTTTAATAAAATAAGACAAGCCCATAAAGTACTCAATTTTTATTGTCAAAGTCAAAGTCAAATCATTTATTTCAAATAGGCTCTTGCAAGGCACTTTTGAATGTCAACAATTACTAAAAAAAATAATTGATTCTAGTCGCCCCTTCCAAAAGGTAGTTTTTGTATGGAGAAAAATGGGCAAGAAACTCCACCGTTACTCTTTTAAAATGTTGTACAATATTTTGTATATGTACAGGTACATATACAAAATATATAAATATATACATTGAAATTTAGACATATTATAGAACTTAACGAACTTGTTTGTTCAAAATAAGTAAAGAAGTTATATACTTCTTTACTTATTTTGAACAAACAATATTTTTATAACATTACTTATTTACTTATAAGATATATAAAATCAATCTCAATAGGTCAGTCATCAAAAATTATAGAAACCTATCTTATCTAGAAAAATTCATTGTCATTCAAAATATTCATTCTCATACAAAAATTATAAAAATTCACGCCATTTGCGTAGGTTTAGATGAAATATAAGAAAATGAAGCCTCAAAATAATTATGGATTATGAAAAGCTTCAAAACAGTTTCTCTGAACCGTGAAACATAAATTCACAGCACATTGTTTGCAGGTAACTGTTGTCTTTTTTATAATAACCCTCATTTCTGCATCTATTTTGCTTTGAACTGTGTATTGTGTGTGTGTATATGATTAGCTTTTTTTGACGAATAGCTTTAGTTGGTAAATGAACTATAGTAAGTCTTACGTTTCTTGTGATTTGGTAAAAGTTCTTCGAACTCATCAGCTGGGACATCAGTGTCTGTAGAAGTAAAAAGATCAGCATTCAACTTCTCACTATTTCTATTTGAGGATATTGTAATGAAGCCATAATCATTGTCACTCTAATATAAACTTTGAATTCGTTAACTGCAAGATCAAGTGATCTACCTTTTACATGAACTACTGTGTTGTTTGTACAATCTACAATTTGTAAGAGTATTTGTTCATCTATATAAAGTTCAAAGAACTGTTTGTATGACCATCCATGGTCGAAATTTGGCACATATGTTGGTTCATACAGATTTATTTCGAGGTTCAAAATTTCCAGTCCATAAATCCACAACAACAGGTTGAGATTGAGACGGTATTTGTCTATGGGTCGGTTGAGCTGACTTTCGAGGGCGACGAGAAGATCTTACTCGGCGTAAACCAGAGCCAGAAGCCTGGCGTGTTATAGAACCACTCGATATAGCGGGCGATGGTGATTATACAACATCATGGGAGTCCAAATTTATAGAAGTATCACTAGAATCATACCTTCGACACTCTTGTGTAGTGATTTCTGAAGGTTCATTATATGTGGGATCTTAGTGATCATCGTCGCTGCTAAAATCGACATCAGATTCTTCCAGTAATGCTAAGATGGTATCGTCAGAACAGGCTAAAACAAACAGCAAATAAAATATCATTTACATTAGTCCCTTACAGGTATGTTCCTATGCATAGGACTTAAAAATATTAATTCAAAAGTAGTAGTCTGCATATTTCCTAAATACAGGACATAAAACTTTTATCTCCAATGAAAATAAAATCATGGCAGAATTCGCGTAAATATTGAAAAATCAAACGTGTTTTGAATATTTTTTAATAGAAATTGCAACATAAAGAAATACAATAAGATGCGAAAATATCTATGCGTCTGGATCTGGAAGCCATTTTGGCAGAATTGACTTTCAGTTGAGCTGTCAAACTATTTTCTATACCAAGAAAAATCTTCAATAGATGTCGCTACTGGTTTTTATTTGACGCGACGTGGATATTTAACTTGCAAGATTTTTTTATGTTCTGTGGGTAGTACAAGTTCAGTGAGGAGCTAGATAATTACATGACTGTATACATTTTACATTTTACAGTATCCCGTCAATTAAATGTGCTGACGCTGAGCACTGTTACATAGAACTTAATCCTCAATACATAAAAAGGGGCTGAGTATTACCTGGAAGGGTAAATAGAACATTTATATGTAAATGTCCCCTCTGTAATGACAAACCTTCCTTCGATATAGACCATTACGAATATAAGCAACTCAACGATTGGGAATATGATAACGCTCGACTTCAAAAACCTTTGAAAGGAATGGATCTAATGTGTAAAGTTTGTGAAACTAAAGGGACAAAATCCAACGTCTGACAAAAATTGTAGGTCTGGTAAAAAGTTAGTACATTTTCTAGTATGTTTTCTACACATAAGTAAATAATAAGACTGCTACAATTGATTACAAATTTTACAGTGCCGATTACATGGTATGTGCAAGTAAACAACTTTGTTACACAAATATTGATGGTGAGGCCGATTTTGTGTCAAGAGGATGTACGGATAAACCACTGTTTAATTCAATGTATTTCTTTTGTAATAATACCGTATGCAATAATGCGAAATTTCCTAACCCTAGACAAGCAATAAGATTACGTGCAGAAGCAATACACTTAAAGGATGATCATGTAAAGAAAGCAAAAAAAGTGCTAACTACGCGAAATTTTGGTTCAAAAACATGCACTTCTGATTTCTGTTCTATGTTCATGATCATAATATTGACATTAATACAGTTTATTTGATTTGATCTTACATACATAATAATAACCCATCATGATATTTGAATGCTTACAAGATGAAGCTTGCCTGAAATAATTACGTTGAAAACTGTGGATTAAATATATTCTACAAAAGAGTCCGTCTATGAGTTTACCTACTGTATCATTTGACGTCCCATAGATTATATACAAGAAAACTTCCGTTTTGGTTACTGACAAGTTTATGATAATATTGTCAGTGATTTTGGTAGCACAGCAATGAACGGAAAAATAATTTTATATTCACTTTTATTTATACGTATATGTATAATATACGTGAAATGCGAACCAAAAGAAGCCCCAAAAAGTAAGACACCCCCTTCTCTACCATACTTTAGACGACATGTAGAAGAACTTGGTGATGCAGATTTTTTCGAGACGACTAAAACTGATGATCCCCATAATTTAGTGTCATTTCTGGTTAAAAATGTGAAAGAAATTTTCGACGACATAGTTGATACTCCAGAAGGAATAGATAAAGAAAAAATTATCACCTTGAAAAAAGGACCACCGATATTATTTATATCTAATACGAGTACAACGCCCCATAGTTCCTTATCCACTGTATTAATTAAACCAATACTTGATTTTTTTACTGCTGAAGATATTATGAGTAGTAGTAGTATTCCTACTTCTACGCATACACACGATCTGATGCTAAATGAAAACTTATCTCTTACTACTTTGCTAGATGAGAAACGATCAAGTACCGAAAACAATGACATGAGTTCAAGGAGCGAATATATCCAGCTTGCGAAAGAATTTAAATTGATTACTAGAACTGATAAAAAGGAACGGGATAACATTACAAGGCGTGGTGATACCACGGTCGCTGATGTAGAGGCAATTGATCCCAGGCGATCATGTATAACGTGCAACAATGTCGCAACCGGAGATTGTAATGACCCCAGAAATAAATTGTGAGTATGCAGTAAATAGTGTTAATAATTTTGAAAAGACTAGCTCAATCAAGTCTTATTATTTTCATCCCAATAAAGCCTTAAATTACTTAAAAATTTGGCCTTTGATCTTGAAAATCGTGTATTCAAAGTTTACTCTTTTTATTTGCAATTTGCTTTCTCTTGTCATTATTAAATTTTCAGAATAACGTCGATAATGTGCGAACGTGACGATGATTTGTGTTATTCGATGCACACGCCTTTTGGAATAGTCGATCGTGGATGCTTCAACGTAAATCACAATCTCACCACCTACGTATGTTCCTGTAATCTGTGCAACTACATATCCATTTCTGAGATGCCGTTTATGTTCGCTAAGAAGCGAGATTGGGTCGACAATGTTATTGAGCTTTCACGTACAAAGCATTTTAGGAAATCTGTGTTTAAGGATATGTCTTGCTTGAGATGCGAAGTTAACACGACCACCAGAACTGGAGATATGCTTGACAGTGCAAACTGTTTAGAAGGAAACATGTAAGTTACAGTTACACTTTATGACGTTTTTGCATCTCATTTCCAAATTGTGAAACGATTTAATTTTAGTTTGAAATTTCATAACATTCCAACTAGTATCTTAATAATAAATATTCAATGCAAACACAATTCAGTCAAAATTAGCAGATTGTATTTTATGATCCCTATTTGAAATTTACTTTCCAGGTGTCGAAAAATCTAAATATTTTGACATTTCTAATGCCAAGATAGGCTTTGGTCAAGCAGATTGTGCGGCATGCTGATAACTATTATAATTTCATGTTATTTTCAGTGGTAATTTACCAGTGGAAGACTGTAACCTTGATGAAATCTGTGCAGTAAAAGCGCTAAGAGCAAATGGTTATATCTGGCGAGGTTGTGTCAAAGCCCCACTTTATAACTATTGGTGGGAAATGTGCGACCATGATCTTTGCAACTATGATACCCTGGTTACCCTCTACGACTTCATAATTTAAGTATATCAGCCTTATCTTTGTTTTTCTACCAACATTTATTTTAACTTTATTTTATTTAGGAAAATATACCTATCTTTCTTTTTGTTTCTTTTTTAATAACTTTTTTTTTAACTTATACACCACGCCTGTTTAACCCGAAGGGTTAGGCAGAGTGATTTATACACCCAGATTTCGAAAATTATGTTTAGGAACCATGGCACATGGGACGAGCTTATTACCATCAATCGGTTACAGATCCATACTCCGGGCTGCTTCTGACGTAGGATACCAGTGAGTTAGGATTTTGAAAGAACAGATTTAATTTCACAGCTTTGTCCGTTCTTATGTAGTTCTTAAGACCCTTTGGTTATTATTGAAGATAGTTTTTGTGATACCTTAAGTAAGTATACCTATTACCTAGATTTTACACATGCATGTGTGCTGTAAGTAAGTATATTAACCAAAATGGTTATTCATTAAGCATATTATTAAGATATCAAATAACAGTTCTCGTACTCTTACTTCCATATTTTTAAGCAAGATATTCCAACTGATGAAACATCGCATATTTATTCCGTTCAACATATGAAGCAGACGGCGAGTTGCGAATACTTTGAAGAAAGCAGTCGAGATCAGAGGGGCAAGCCCTAGAGTCCGTAGGTACCCATAATCTAATTGAATTTCACGGTTGTGGATGCATCCCTTTGAAGAATTTCATCCGGTGGAAACATTTGTGGGCTCGCCTGTATTAAAACTCTGAACCGCTGATCTGGATGTATGTATCGGAGTTCAATTTTACATTCGGGTGCGTTCCGGGCCTGCATGGGATAGTTGATTTGAAAAGTTTTGTTTCGATTACTGTACTGTGGTCTAGTCAATTAGTAAATGGTATGGAAATAGATTCTAATAAACATGCTCGCACACATATTTATACATCATCATTAATTATTATTTCAGCCGAAAAACGTCCACAGCTGGACAAACACAGCATAAAATTTAAGCTGTTAATTTTTTAAATTCTTTTTTTATTAATTGTAAAACAAATTGTTATTCTTTGAAAGTTACATTGAAAGGGCTGTAACACGGAAAATTGGTATGATTTTGTTGTTTAACCAGAGGAGGGATTATGTTGAATATAAGGTACGTGTCTGCCACTTTCAACGCTTAGAATGTCTGGAATGACTTTGAGGAGGTAATATTTGATCATAGTATAGATGTGCCGACCCCAAATAAATTGGTATCAAGAGGGTGATGAGATATAATACAAATTGTCTGTCTCTTCATTAATTGAATATTTATATTATTCACATTAAAAACCAAAATCACAAAGAAAAACACGAGTACAAACCAGTTTTAAAACAGTTTTATAACATATTTTACTACCATAATTTTACATACATTTAGAGAAAAATGTGGGTGAATCTTGAGAGCTCTTTTAAAAATAACGTATCTAGTCAAAGCACTGTAAAAACTCAAGTGACTAGCAGTTTTCTTTCTTACACTCGACTCCCTCAAGGAATACTTCGTTCAGTCGTTGAAGTCTGTACGACGTTGTTTTTAAATATTTTATCATAAAAAGAACGGTTGGTACATCGGAAAATTTTTGTATGCAAATAAGGATGGAGAAAATTTTATACTAACATTTTTCTCGCAACTATGGTTAATATTATCTTGGTATAATGTTCGATTTTGTAGCTTCAAAAATAAGTTGTTTTCTTTACTAAAGAAATAAGTCTATAACAGACTTATTTCAAGTATGTTAAGTGGTCAAAGAGTAGCAGGATTAAATGTATCTATTGTTTAATGTTATTGCTACAAAAACGAAAATCTAGATGGTCTGTACCATTTAGATTTTCGTTTTTGTACACCCCAAAAAGATCAGATCTTCACGCGACACTGTTGTTTCGGGAGGTTCCTGTTCTGCATATTGCGGGAGGAAACGCCCGGGTGTCATTACTGTGTGGATCGCCCGGAGGACACGGTTGAGCATATGGTGGAGGTCTACCCGGCTTGGGCGGGGGGGCACCGCCATGTCCTTGTGGAGGCGATCGGCGGCCGTGATCTCTCACGTCCGGCTCTGGTCCAGGCCATGGTACGGAGCGAGAGGCCGTGGGAAGCCGTCACCTCCTTCTGCGAAGCAGTAATGCTCGCGAAGGAGGAGGCTGAACGCGTGAGGGAGAGGCAAAGCTAGGACCGATGCCTGCCGGGGTCGCGGGAAAGTCCGAAAGGGACACCGTGGCCCCTGGCAACGTACAAGCAACACTGAAGGAACACGGGTGGAGTTTAGTCAGCAACAGTCTGACACGGCCTGAGCTCCAGCCAGAGCGGGAGAAGTTATTTGATAATTTCCCACCCTAGAAATAAAACCAAAAAAGTCCCAAAAAGATGTATACATGGACAAAGAACCATTTTATTGTCTACAACCATTGTTTCATAACAATGTTTACCCGGGAGTGATATGATACCCACCGTACAGGTACAATACATCGATTTATATCGGTACAATATATAAAAATTGTCTCAAAACATCTATACACCCTATGCCCAAAACATGGTAATCTACTGTTAGTCTCATAAATATGTATACAGTAATCATTTCATTTAAAAGTTCAACCTCGAGTGGAGGTTTTAGAAATATGTATTTAGTTATGCGTTATCCTTTATCTTAACAATTTGGCATTTACTCTGCCGCGTCAGTTTGACATATTTTTACTGTCATGACAACGATCACATCTTAAGGTAGTCACTCACTGGGCGCATTTGCGTGTAATGTAACAGTTCAAATTAGGTTAGGTTCAAATTACAAAATAATTACCAGTTTTTTACAAGTAAATTCCCGCCGATATTGTGGCTGCGCCTTAACAAGAAGCATACACTAGTGATGGTCGTTAGTGAATATCAAATGAATATCGGTAAGGTTACATGAGGACTGTAACGAAGCGGTTAGCCGGAGACACCGACAGGCGACCAATCATTAACTCATCCTGGTCTGAAATCTTGGAACGTGCAAGAAGCTGTCACAAGCGGTTATTAATTTAATCGTCTACCCAAGAGCAGTAATTTCTTATGAATGCGCCTTGGGAAAATGGATGAATGATTTCCGATTTTCTTGTGTGAGTTTTTCTGTTGACTGTTTTAACACCAAAAATCTTCTGAGGTTCGACAACTTAATTAATGTCTTTACTTTTAAAGAAATGTTATCAGTTATGTAGAACCAGCCGCGTGTAAAGATTCCTTGTGCTAGACAGTACGTTATTTAAAGGCGTAACTTTTTAGCGAGATATCTCTTGGACGAAGTGTAAAAGCCCTTATTAACTCGTCAAGGTTGTTTTAAAAATAACCTTGATACTTAGTTGATCGATGTCAGTAATACATCGATTTACTTAATTTTTCCTTTTAACGATATCTTCTTGCAATTACCCACCATGCAAGAAAATGCTTCAATAAGCGAAACTTAATCATGATGATAAAAACCAAATGACACGCTTTACTAGTGTTGCGAACAATGAATATTAAAATGTTATCGATACATTACACAGTTTTGTTTAGCATACGGTAATAAATTGCAATGCCTATCAAATTTAATGTTAATTATGCGTTTATTGAATTTGAAATATGAATCATGTTTACATAATCCAGCTAATTCTTGATTGTTTGAACAAAATAGATTGTTCAGGTTTCGGTTTTCACGTTTACGTTTTATGATAATGGATAATAAGAGCTTGTTTAGTATATTACAAATTTATAATGCGCTTTAGTTTGACCATATTAAAGTTTATCGTGTATGTCTTTTTCCTTTGCGTTGACATACCTCAGCATTCCCACTAAATACATAGTTTCACAGCTAGTAACGTCACGATCGCTCATAAACTCACGTCGCCCATAAAAATACATACACGTTGCGGCAAACCGTTTAAATTGTATCGATACAGCTCTCATACGTGTTGGCAACACTACATAATCCGCCCGCGGCCTGTACTCGAGCAAATTATACACTGCATCGCTCACTCTTACAGTTTGCACCTCTCGGTCATTTCGCAAATTTATATGAATCATTATTGGGTTGAATTATAGCGTGGCGTCGTGCCGAGGGACCGCCGCTCATGGACGTGAGAAGACGTTATTCCTGGAGATGCGTGATTACTGAATTGTTACTATTAGCCTTTCACCTTGGTGTATGTATAGTTGTGTGTTTGGCTCCCAATTTGCACTTTTGACGTGAAAGGATAATTATGTTTTGAGTGTTTGCATTCTGCACTTGAAGGTGGCGCTCGAACTCGCTTTGCTGATCTGGACGTTGAAGGCATTGTATATGTCGCAGTTGGGTTGTCGAATCCGCTGTTTTACATAACCACCAGTTGACTTGAGTTAGGGTAATTTTCACTTATATTACTCGATTTATTTATTTATTTTTCGGACGCCGTTATCGTTCTTATGACACACAGAGCCACGAGCGACAAAATTTAGAACTAAAATCTACAATCTGACGTTTCATTTTCGTTGAACCGCTGCATTGATAAATACAAAATGATTATGCAATTCTGCGTGTAAAGTTAAGTGATTTCACCAGTATAATTGAAGGCGTTCAGCACATCTAAACACGTTCAAGAGCTGTCAGTGTACAATATTCCATAATAATTTTGACACTGACAGCTCTTGATCGCGTTTAGACGTGCTGAACGCGTTCAATTTCATTGGTGAAAGGAAAATCGCTAAACCTCGTTGAGCAGTTTTACATACTGAAGCTGTTTTGTAATACAGCTAGCGGTTATGTAAAACAGCAAATTTGACAATCCATCTGCACTCCAAACCCAAGACAGACTATCTAACTCCATGGTAGTTGGATACTTCTGAACCCGGATATCCAGGTGAATAGGTATGTGGCGGTTACCTACTATAATTACTTTGATTATTCTTTGTCTAGGCTGGAATTTGGAAAAACTGTCTCGTGCTTTTGCAACTTTGTTCTGTGGCTCATGCTCTCTTTACGCTTCTTATTGCTCATTATAATCTAGGATTTGTCATCTTTTGATAGTAGGTATCCTCGTAAAATATTGCCGTATCCAACAATTCCTAGCTCAGCGTTTAGAGCGCATCAATAACGCATAGAGGTGTTATCAAGTTTCCTTTAACGCTGGTTAGTCCTTACATATCGTGCTTGACCGTGCATTGTAACAGTAACGAACATTTGCGTTCCCATACGGATTATAGTACCTACCTATGCATCATTGAGGTACTAAATGCATAAGTACTGGTACATACACCAAGTCTCTAGTTATAAGAATTATTAAAGAACTGACACGGTTCAAAGAGCTGATAGTCGTTTATAGTTAAATTTTTCGGTTTACTTTCATGTTTCAGAATAAATATCTGGTGGGAATAATATTTTATAAAATATTATTTCACATCTCAAAAGCTCCTAAAGTGAGACCAATTTAGTGCATTTTTGTATATTCAGAATTTAAATGAAACAAGTTGAGTGAAGTGTAAAATTGTTAGCTGGAGCTGTAGGCCGAAGAAATTTAGCAATTTACTTAATAGTCCGTTCTGCTGTTTATTGTTTTGTGGTCTCGAACTTACAACACATCATTTCCTTGTGCAATTTTCGTACTGCTTCATTCCTGAGCGGTCCAATGCTTAGGCAATATCATTGCTTCCTTTGACTACATAAGTGCCGTTTATTTAGGAAATAATAAACAGAAAAAACAATACCTGCTACATTTTCAGTTAAAGAAATACAAACTCCTTTACCGTAATCTGCCAGGTAGATTAAAAAAGCTAATGACATTACTGGACATAATAACCATAAAATGTCGTACAGTCGCCGTCAGATATATTGTAGCAGACAAGGTGACCAAATACTTCTGAACAAATAAAAATGTCAATACGTCCCATACACAACAAGTTACCATTAATATCTGAACATTCATTACTTCATTAATATCTGAGCAGATTCTTGTCAATAACTTCTATACACGCAACTAACCAAAAATATCTGATCACTTACAACGTCAAGTGTATCTACGCAGACAAACACTGAGTTTACCTAACTCGTTACTGCGTGATTTATAGGACGAAGCAAAACCAAACATTAACTATCTGTGGTATAAATACGATGAAAAGGGAATAAAAATTGCTTAGAAAATCATTTGTACAGGATAAAACTGATAGGTATGTTAATTCATGTCAAACTATTAAAAGAAAATAGATCTTGGTTTTGTAATGAAATTAAAAATTATTGTACTTAAATATTTTATTACTTGTGACATAGATAAAATATTAATATTTTGTGTAACCTCCTTCTGCATTTAATACGTCCTGTAACCGTTTTCGCATGGAACCAACAACATTCTTACAAAAATTTCGTCTTCTGAAAGATTCCCAAACGTCATTTGCATGTCGTCTTAATGCTTCCTTTGTTCGTCATTGATTCCCATCCCACTCTTGCACCATTTTACCCTATAAGTTTTCAATGGGATTGAGGTCTGGACTTTTTGGAGGTAGTTTGATTAAAATAAGCTGTCTCTGTTCATTAATCCATGCTTGTACAGTACCAGCATTATGCACTGAGCTGTTGTCTTGAATGAATGTGTTCATCTTGATAACATACATTAGCAGTTGGGAGAAAAGTATCTTCAAGAAGTTCCTTATAATTAATTAAATTCATTTGTCCACTTATTTCTACAAGCTCACCAGGGCCATTTTTGCACATCCCCCAGAATCCAATCGTAATACGACCACTCCGACGATTAGGCAGCACATTTTGTTCCAAATACCGTGTATTTTCTGGTCTCCACAAACTCAATCTGCCATTATCCGATGACCAGAAAACTTTCTCGTCCATAAAAATAAGTTTATCAAAATTGTAATTTAAATAACTGGCCGCAAATTGCAGCCGTTGCATTTTGTGCCTTGGTGTGAGAGTTGGCTTTCTTGCCGATACTCTATTTTGTAAACCTCCTTCTTTTAATCGTCTTCTTATGATGCTACTGGATACTTCAAACGTACTTGAAAACTGGGTAGTATTAATGAATCTGTCATTTCGGGCCTTGTCTAGAATAGCCATGTCTTGGTTTCTTGTTGTTACACGCGGACGACCAAATGAAACATGATTATTCAAAGTTCCCTCTTGCTGCCATCTTTCCAGCCATAAATATACAGTATTTCTCTGAAATAAATACAGTTTTATATTAACGGTCGTAATGTGTATTGATAGTAACAGTTAAATGTTCTTAGCCTTAACCATCATTCTATAACTGAATTATTTTATATTTTAATTCAGCATCTATACGGTATGAACTCATAATAGTACAATAATTAAAATCAATCTTGCGTTGCTTGCCTGAATTTATTTATTGCATGACACACGTGATGAAAAGGCTGAAAACTACGTAATGTTATAAACTACCAGCATCATCTTAATATATAAATTAGCAAAAGAGTTCCTATTTCAATTGTAAGTATTTATAGTAAAGTTGGAAGCAGTTTCTACTGCAATTTTTCCTCAAATGCTCGATGTTGCTAACTTGACGTTGTAAGTGTTCAGATATTTTTGGTTAGTTGTGAGTATAGAAATTATTGACAAGCACCTGCTCACTTATTAATGAAGTTATGAATGTTCAGTTATTAATGGTAAGTTGTAGTGTAAGGAACTTATTGACATTTTAAATTGTTCAGATGTATTTGGTCACCTTGTCTGTTACAATATATCTGATGGCGACTGTACATAAATGTTAATTATCTTTTCAGCTTCCTCGTATTATTTTCATTATTTCAGACAGCCAGAACCGCCTCCGATGATGCTAAAGAACAAACACTCAAAACTAATTTTGGAGACACTGTGGGTCAGAACGAAGATAAAACGGCTCCTACATCTTCAGTAGACTATAAAAAATGTAATACCTATGAACTAAAAAAACAATATATGAGAAATTTTAATTTTAATAAAACTTTAAAAAATGACATATTTCGAATTGAAGTGCCTCAGAGAAAGCCAAGGACTGTGGCAAATGGTTCTATGGGGTTCGGAGTACAATGCCTCTTGTGCTTCTCAAGTTCTAGGTCATTGAGTTGGAATTGTTATGCAGGCCGTTCGTAAGTATTTTTCATGATTATAGCATGTTATGAATTTATGATAGTTAAGAATTCAAAATATTATTTGGAGCTTCTACATTACTTTAACTTAAAACAATTCGAACGTCTGAATGGTTGTTGGTATAACTGCTATGATTGGTTGGATATCCTTTTTTGACTGGGAGAATGCTATTAGTTAGTTTCATGAAAATGTCCGTTTTAAAAGTCCCAGGTAGGTACGACTTCTACGGTAAATGTTTGACATTGACCGTAGAAGTCGTAACTGGGTCTTTCAAAACGGATAATTTATCACTTCTAATTACAATCCATCATCGTCATGTAATTTTTTTTATTTAACCTCACTACAGAAACCACTTTTTTATGTCAGATTCAATTCATATTCAGAATTTGGGCTGTTTAGGGGTTACTTTTGAAATTAAAAATACTGAAAAACAACTATTTCCGTAACAAAGGGTTTTTCCTTATGTCCCGCTACTAGGACTATTTTATGTTCTGTATACAAAACAATTACAGCCAACGTGAGTATATTATTGTTTAATAAAATAAGACAAGCCCATAAAGTACTCAATTTTTATTGTCAAAGTCAAAGTCAAATCATTTATTTCAAATAGGCTCTTGCAAGGCACTTTTGAATGTCAACAATTACTAAAAAAAATAATTGATTCTAGTCGCCCCTTCCAAAAGGTAGTTTTTGTATGGAGAAAAATGGGCAAGAAACTCCACCGTTACTCTTTTAAAATGTTGTACAATATTTTGTATATGTACAGGTACATATACAAAATATATAAATATATACATTGAAATTTAGACATATTATAGAACTTAACGAACTTGTTTGTTCAAAATAAGTAAAGAAGTTATATACTTCTTTACTTATTTTGAACAAACAATATTTTTATAACATTACTTATTTACTTATAAGATATATAAAATCAATCTCAATAGGTCAGTCATCAAAAATTATAGAAACCTATCTTATCTAGAAAAAATCATTCTCATTCAAAATATTCATTCTCATACAAAAATTATAAAAATTCACGCCATTTGCGTAGGTTTAGATGAAATATAAGAAAATGAAGCCTCAAAATAATTATGGATTATGAAAAGCTTCAAAACAGTTTCTCTGAACCGTGAAACATAAATTCACAGCACATTGTTTGCAGGTAACTGTTGTCTTTTTATAACAACCCTCATTTCTGCATCTATTTTGCTTTGAACTGTGTATTGTGTGTGTGTATATGATTAGCTTTTTTTGACGAATAGCTTTAGTTGGTAAATGAACTATAGTAGTCTTACGTTTCTTGTGATTTGGTAAAAGTTCTTCGAACTCATCAGCTGGGACATCAGTGTCTGTAGAAGTAAAAAGATCAGCATTCAACTTCTCACTATTTCTATTTGAGGATATTGTAATGAAGCCATAATCATTGTCACTCTAATATAAACTTTGAATTCGTTAACTGCAAGATCAAGTGATCTACCTTTTACATGAACTACTGTGTTGTTTGTACAATCTACAATTTGTAAGAGTATTTGTTCATCTATATAAAGTTCAAAGAACTGTTTGTATGACCATCCATGGTCGAAATTTGGCACATATGTTGGTTCATACAGATTTATTTCGAGGTTCAAAATTTCCAGTCCATAAATCCACAACAACAGGTTGAGATTGAGACGGTATTTGTCTATGGGTCGGTTGAGCTGACTTTCGAGGGCGACGAGAAGATCTTCCTCGGTGTAAACCAGAGCCAGTAGCCTGGCGTGTTATAGAACCACTCGATATAGCGGGCGATGCTGATTCAACAACATCATGGGTGTCTAAATTTATAGAAGTATCACTAGAATCATACCTTCGACACTCTTGTGTAGTGATTTCTGTAGGTTCATTATATGTGGGATCTTAGTGATCATCGTCGCTGCTAAAATCGACATCAGATTCTTCCAGTAATGCTAAGATGGTATCGTCAGAACAGGCTAAAACAAACAGCAAATAAAATATCATTTACATTATTCCCTTACAGGTATGCTCCTATGCATAGGACATAAAAATATTAATTCAAAAGTAGTAGTCTGCATAATTCCTAAATACAGGACATAAAACTTTTATCTCCAATGAAAATAAAATCATGGTGGAATTCGCGTAAATATTGAAAAATCAAACGTGTTTTGAATATGTTTTAATAGAAATTGCAACATAAAGAAATACAATAAGATGCGATAATATCTATGCGTCTGGATCTGGAAGCCATTTTGGCAGAATTGACTTTCAGTTGAGCTGTCAAACTATTTTCTATACCAAGAAAAATCTTCAATAGATGTCGCTACTGGTTTTTATTTGACGCGATGTGGATATTTAACTTGCAAGATTTTTTTATGTTCTGTGGGTAGTACAAGTTCAGTGAGGAGGTAGATAATTACATGACTGTATACTGTTTACATTTTTCAGTATCCCGTCAATCAAATGTGGTGACGCTGAGCACTGTTACATAGAACTTAATCCTCAATACATAAAAAGGGGTTGTGTATTACCTGGAAGGGTAAATAGAACATTTATATGTAAATGTCCCCTCTGTAATGACAAACCTTCGTTCGATATAGACCATTACGAATATAAGCAACTCAACGATTGGGAATATGATAACGATCGACTTCAAAAACCTTTGAAAGGAATGGATCTAATGTGTAAAGTTTGTGAAACTAAAGGGACAAATCCAACGTCTGACAAAAATTGTAGGTCTGGCAAAAAGTTAGTACATTTTCTAGTATGTTTTCTACACATAAGTAAATAATAAGACTGCTACAATTGATTACAAATTTTACAGTGCCGATTACATGGTATGCGCAAGTAAACAACTTTGTTACACAAATATTGATGATGAGGCCGATTTTGTGTCAAGAGGATGTACGGATAAACCACTGTTTAATTCAATATATTTCTTTTGTAATAATACCGTATGCAATAATGCGAAATTTCCTAACCCTAGACAAGCAATAAGATTACGTGCAGAAGCAATACACTTAAAGGATGATCGTGTAAAGAAAGCAAAAAAAGTGCTAACTACGCGAAATTTTGGTTCAAAAACATGCACTTCTGATTTCTGTTCTATGTTCATGATCATAATATTGACATTAATACAGTTTACTTGATTTGATCTTACATACATAATAATAACCCATCATGATATTTGAATGCTTACAAGATGAAGCTTGCCTGAAATAATTACGATGAAAACTGTGGATTAAATATATTCTTCAAAAGAGTCCGTTTATGAGTTTACCTTCTGTATCATTTGACGTCCCATAGATTATATACAAGGAAAATTCCGTTTTGGTTACTGACAAGTTTATGATACTATTGTCAGTGGTTTTGGTAGCACAGCAATGAACAGAAAAATAATTTTATATTCATTTTTATTTATATGTATAATATACGTGAAATGCGAACCAAAAGAAGCCCCAAAAAGTAAGACACCCCCTTCTCTACCATACTTTAGACGACATGTAGAAGAACTTGGTGATGCAGATTTTTTCGAGACGACTAAAACTGATGATCCCCATAATTTAGTGTCATTTCTGGTTAAAAATGTGAAAGAAATTTTCGACGACATAGTTGATACTCCAGAAGGAATAGATAAAGAAAAAATTATCACCTTGAAAAAAGGACCACCGATATTATTTATGTCTAATACGAGTACAACGCCCCATAGTTCCTTATCCACTGTATTAATTAAACCAATACTTGATTTTTTTACTGCTGAAGATATTATGAGTAGTAGTAGTATTCCTACTTCTACGCATACACACGATCTGATGCTAAATGAAAACTTATCTCTTACTACTTTGCTAGATGAGAAACGATCAAGTACCGAAAATAATGACATGAGTTCAAGGAGCGAATATATCCAGCTTGCGAAAGAATTTAAATTGAATACTAGAACTGATAAAAAGGAACGGGATAACATTACAAGGCGTGGTGATACCACGGTCGCTGATGTAGAGGCAATTGATCCCAGGCGATCATGTATAACGTGCAACAATGTCGCAACCGGAGATTGTAATGACCCCAGAAATAAATTGTGAGTATGCAGTAAATAGTGTTAATAATTTTGAAAAAACTAGCTCAATCAAGTCTTATTATTTTCATCCCAATAAAGCCTTAAATTACTTGAAAATTTGGCCTTTGATCTTGAAAATAAAGTGTATTCAAAGTTTACTCTTTTTATTTGCAATTTGCTTTCTCTTGTCATTATTAAATTTTCAGAATAACGTCGATAATGTGCGAACGTGACGATGATTTGTGTTATTCGATGCACACGCCTTTTGGGATAGTCGATCGTGGATGCTTCAACGTAAATCACAATCTCACCACCTACGTATGTTCCTGTAATCTGTGCAACTACATATCCATTTCTGAGATGCCGTTTATGTTCGCTAAGAAGCGAGATTGGGTCGACAATGTTATTGAGCTTTCACGTACAAAGCATTTTAGGAAATCTGTGTTTAAGGATATGTCTTGCTTGAGATGCGAAGTTAACACGACCACCAGAACTGGAGATATGCTTGACAGTGCAAACTGTTTAGAAGGAAACATGTAAGTTACAGTTACACTTTATGTTGTTTTTGCATCTCATTTCCAAATTGTGAAACGATTTAATTTTATTTTGACATTTCATAACATTCCAACTAGTATCTTAATAATAAATATTCAATGCAAACACAATTCAGTCAAAATTAGTAGATTGTATTTAATGATCCTTATTTGAAATATACTTTCCAGGTGTCGAAAAATCTAAATATTTTGACACTTCTAATGACAAGATAGGCTTTGGTCAAGCAGATTGTGCAGCATGCTAATAACTATTATAATTTCATGTTATTTTCAGTGGTAATTTACCAGTGGAAGACTGTAACCTTGATGAAATCTGTGCAGTAAAAGCGCTACGAGCAAATGGTTATATCTGGCGAGGTTGTGTCAAAGCCCCACTTTACAACTATTGGTGGGAAATGTGCGACCATGATCTTTGCAACTATGATACCCTGGTTACCCTCTACGACTTCATAATTTAAGTATATCAGCCTTATCTTTGTTTTTCTACCAGCATTTATTTTAACTTTATTTTATTTGGGAAAATATACCTATCTTCCTTTTTGGTTTTTTTTTATTACTTTTTTTTAACTTATACATCACGCCTGTTTACCCCGAAGGGTTAGACAGAGTGATTTTTACACCCAGATTTCGAAAATTATGTTTAGGAACCATGGCACATGGGACGAGCCTATTACCATCAATCGGTAACAGATCCATACTCCGGGCTGCTTCTGACGTAGGATGCCAGTGAGTTAGGATTTTGAAAGAACAGATTTAATTTCATAGCTTGGTCCGTTCTTATGTAGTTCTTGAGACCCCTTTGGTTATGATTGAAGATAGTTTTTGTGATACCTTAAGTAAGTATATTACCTAGATTTTAGACATGCATGTGTGCTGTAAGTAAGTATATTAACCAAAATGGTTATTCATTAAGCATATTATTAAGATATCAAATAACAGTTCTCGTACTCTTACTTCCATATTTTTAAGCAAGATATTCCAACTGATGAAACGTCGCATATTTATTCCGTTCAACATATGAAGCAGACGGCGAGTTGCGAATACTTTGAAGAAAGCAGTCGAGATCAGAGGGGCAAGCCCTAGAGTCCGTAGGTGCCCATAATCTAATTGAATTTCACGGTTGTGGATGCATCCCTTTGAAGAATTTCATCCGGTGGAAACATTTGTGGGCTCGCCTGTACTAAAACTCTGAACCGCTGATCTGGATGTATGTATCGGAGTTCAATTTTACATTCGGGTGCGTTCCGGGCCTGCATGGGATAGTTGATTTGAAAAGTTTTGTTTCGATTACTGTACTGTGGTCTAGTCAATTAGTAAATGGTATGGAAATAGATTCTAATAAACATGCTCGCACACATATTTATACATCATCATTAATTATTATTTCAGCCGAAAAACGTCCACAGCTGGACAAACACAGCATAAAATTTAAGCTGTTAATTTTTTAAATTCTTTTTTTATTAATTGTAAAACAAATTGTTATTCTTTGAAAGTTACATTGAAAGGGCTGTAACACGGAAAATTGGTATGATTTTGTTGTTTAACCAGAGGAGAGATTATGTTGAATATAAGGTACGTGTCTGCCACTTTCAACGCTTAGAATGTCTGGAATGACTTTGAGGAGGTAATATTTGATCATAGTATATATGTGCCGACCCCAAATAAATTGGTATCAGAACAAGAGGGTGATGAGATATAATACAAATTGTCTGTCTCTTCGTTAATTGAATATTTATATTATTCACATTAAAAACCAAAATCACAAAGAAAACACGAGTACAAACCAGTTTTAAAACAGTTTTATAACATATTTTATTACCATAATTTTACATACATTTAGAGAAAAATGTGGGTGAATCTTGAGAGCTCTTTTAAAAATAACGTATCTAGTCAAAGCACTGTAAAAACTCAAGTGACTAGCAGTTTTCTTTCTTACACTCGACTCCCTCAAGGAATACTTCGTTCAGTCGTTGAAGTCTGTACGACGTTGTTTTTAAATATTTTATCATAAAAAGAACGGTTGGTACATCGGAAAATTTTTGTATGCAAATAAGGATGGAGAAAATTTTATACTAACATTTTTCTCGCAACTATGGTTAATATTATCTTGGTATAATGTTCGATTTTGTAGCTTCAAAAATAAGTTGTTTTCTTTACTAAAGAAATAAGTCTATAACAGAGTTATTTCAAGTATGTTAAGTGGTCAAAGAGTAGCAGGATTAAATGTATCTATTGTTTAATGTTATTGCTACAAAAACGAAAATCTAGATGGTCTGTACCATTTAGATTTTCGTTTTTGTACACCCCAAAAAGATCAGATCTTCACGCGACACTGTTGTTTCGGGAGGTTCCTGTTCCGCATATTGCGGGAGGAAACGCCCGGGTGTCATCACTGTGTGGATCGCCCGGAGGACACGGTTGAGCATACGGTGGAGGTCTACCCGGCTTGGGCGGGGGGGCACCGCCATGTCCTTGTGGAGGCGATCGGCGGCCGTGATCTCTCACGTCCGGCTCTGGTCCAGGCCATGGTACAGAGCGAGAGGCCGTGGGAAGCCGTCACCTCCTTCTGCGAAGCAGTAATGCTCGCGAAGGAGGAGGCTGAACGCGTGAGGGAGAGGCAAAGCTAGGACCGATGCCTGCCGGGGTCGCGGGAAAGTCCGAAAGGGACACCGTGGCCCCTGGCAACGTACAAGCAACACTGAAGGAACACGGGTGGGTTTTAGTCAGTAAGAGTCTGACACGCCCTCCCGCTCCGGGCAGAGCGGGAGAAGCAATTTGATAATTTCCCACCCTAAATTTTACAAAGGCACACTAATATCTACACATGCACTAGTTGTATTAGTACCTAACAAGTGCCGCAATCATCATTTGCTAATAGGTCTTTTAAAAGTAAGGCTGTGGTGGTGTGGTGGATTTTAGTCAGCAACAGTCTGACACGGCCTGAGCTCCAGCCAGAGCGGGAGAAGTTATTTGATAATTTCCCACCCTAGAAATAAAACCAAAAAAAGTCCCAAAAAGATGTATACATGGACAAAGAACCATTTTATTGTCTACAACCATTGTTTCATGACAATGTTTACCCGGGAGTGATATGATACCCACCGTACAGGTACAATACATCGATTTATATCGGTACAATATATAAAAATTGTCCCAAAACATCTATACACCCTATGCCCAAAACATGGTAATCTACTGTTAGTCTCATAAATATGTATACAGTAATCATTTCATTTAAAAGTTCAACCTCGAGTGGAGGTTTTAGAAATATGTATTTAGTTATGCGTTATCCTTTATCATAACAATTTGGCATTTACTCTGCCGCGTCAGTTTGACATATTTTTATTGTCATGACAACGATCACATCTTAAGGTAGTCACTCACTGGGCGCATTTGCGTGTAATGTAACAGTTCAAATTAGGTTAGGTTCAAATTACAAAATAATTACCAGTTTTTTACAAGTAAATTCCCGCCGATATTGTGGCTGCGCCTTAACAAGAAGCATACACTAGTGATGGTCGTTAGTGAATATCAAATGAATATCGGTAAGGTTACATGAGGACTGTGACGAAGCGGTTAGCCGGAGACACCGACAGGCGACCAATCATTAACTCCTGCAAGGCCATACATCCTGGTCTGAAATCTTGGAACGTGCAAGAAGCTGTCACAAGCGGTTATTAATTTAATCGTCTACCCAAGAGCAGTAATTTCTTATGAATGCGCCTTGGGAAAATGGATGAATGATTTCCGATTTTCTTGTGTGAGTTTTTCTGTTGACTGTTTTAACACCAAAAATCTTCTGAGGTTCGACAACTTAATTAATGTCTTTACTTTTAAAGAAATGTTATCAGTTATGTAGAACCAGCCGCGTGTATAGATTCCTTGTGCTAGACGGTACGTTATTTAAAGGCGTAACTTTTTAGCGAGTTATCTCTTGGACGAAGTGTAAAAGCCCTTATTAACTCGTCAAGGTTGTTTTAAAAATAACCTTGATACTTAGTTGATCGATGTCAGTAATACATCGATTTACTTAATTTTTCCTTTTAACGATATCTTCTTGCAATTACCCACCATGCAAGGTGATGCTTCAATAAGCGAAACTTAATCACGATGATAAAAACCAAATGACACGCTTTACTAGTGTTGCGAACAATGAATATTAAAATGTTATCGATACATTACACAGTTTTGTTTAGCATACGGTAATAAATTGCAATGCCTATCAAATTAAATGTTAATTATGCGTTTATTGAATTTGAAATATGAATCATGTTTACATAATCCAGCTAATTCTTGATTGTTTGAACAAAATAGACTGTTCAGGTTTCGGTTTTCACGTTTACGTTTTATGATAATGGATAATTAGAGCTTGTTTAGTATATTACACATTTATAATGCGCTTTAGTTTGACCATATTACAATTTATCGTGTATGTATTTTTCCTTTGCGTTGACATACCTCAGCATTCCCACTAAATACATAGTTTCACAGCTAGTAACGTCACGATCGCTCATAAACTCACGTCGCCCATAAAAATACATACACGTTGCGGCAAACCGTTTAAATTGTATCGATACAGCTCTCATACGTGTTGGCAACACTAAATAATCCGCCCGCGGCCTGTACTCGAGCAAATTATACACTGCATCGCTCCTTCTTACAGTTTGCACCTCTCGGTCGTTTCGCAAATTTATATGAATCATTATTGGGTTGAATTATATCGTGGCGTCGTGCCGAGGGACCGCCGCTCATGGACGTGAGAAGACGTTATTCCCGGAGATGCGTGATAACTGAATTGTTACTATTAGCCTTTTACCTTGGTGTATGTAGAGTTGTGGGTATGGCTCCCAATTTGCACTTTTGACGAGAATGGATAATTATGTTTTGAGTGTTTGCATTCTGCACTTGAAAGTGCGTGTGCTTATTTAAAGAACATGGCGCTCGAACTCGCTTTGCTGATCAGTCGGTCGATTCTGTAAAAATATTAACGTGAAGCTTAGGTGAAGTGAGCGTGAAGTGAGCTGTCACTGCCACAGAATCGACCGGCAGGATGCTAGGGATTAACACTATTGACAGCTCACTTCACGCTCACTTCACCTAAGTTTCACGGTGATATTTTTACAGAATCGAACGGCTGGGTGTTGTAGGCATTGTATATGTCGCAGATGGGTTGTCACACCCGCTGTGTTACATAACCGCTAGTTCACTTGAGTTAGGGTCATTTTCACTCATATTACTCGATTTATTTATTTCTTTTTCGGACGCCATTATTGTTGTTATGACACACAGAGCCACGAGCGACCAAATTTAGAACTAAAATCTACAATCTGACGTTTCATTTCACGTTGTTTTACATAATCTCTAATTGTTGACCAGCTGCGTTGATAAATACAAAATGTTTATGAAATTCTGCGTGTTAAGTGATTATGAAAAATCGCTAAACCTCGTTTAGTAGTTTTACATAACGAAGCTGTTTTGTAATACAGCTAGCGGTTATGTAAAACAGCAAATTTGACAATCCATGTGCCACTACGTAATATATCAGGTGCATATTCTTATTTGCCAGAATATTTTGACTATATCCCAAAACAGACAATCTTACTTCATGGTAGTTGGATACTTTGGAACCCGAATATCCGGGAGAATAGCTATGCGGCGGCTTCGTACTATACTGACTTTGATTATTATTTGTCTAGGCTAGAATTTGGGAAAACTGTCTCGTGCTTGCGCAACTTTGTTCTGTGGCTCGTGCTTTCTTTACGCTTCTTATTGCTAATTTTAATCTAGTATTTGTTATCTTTTGATAGTAGGTATTCACGTAAGCTCTTGTCGTATCCAACAATTCCTGGCTCAGCGTTTAGAGAGCATCAATAACGCATAGAGCTGTTATCAAGTTTCCTTTAACGCTGGTTAGTCCTAACATATCGTGCTTGACCGTGCATTGTAACAGTAACGAACATTTGCGTTCCCATACGGATTACAGTACCTACCTATGCATCATTGAGGTATTAAATGCATAGGTACTGTAGTACGATACAGTTACACAAAGTCTCCAGTCATAGGAATTTTTTAAAGAACCGACACGGTTCAAAGTATTGATAGTCGTTTTTACTTGACTTCTAAAAGGAGGAGGTTATCATTTCGAATGTTTATATACCTATATATATATTGTTTTAATGTATGTTCGGGCATAACTCCGTCATATATAGACGGATTTGCAAAATTCTTTTTGTTTGAAAGGGTATTCGTATTAGGCTTCCAAGGTGGTTCCGTTGTTATCAGGTCAGGATCTGATGATGGGAGCCTGGGGAAATCGAGGGAACTCTTCAAATATTATAGGCATACACATACCCGATTTGGGTATTTTTATAGTAACTTGTGCAGTTGCTCTCGGAAAGCAGCATTTGATGAAGTGGAACTGATGATGAAGATCAGAGATGGCCACTGGAACTACTCAATAATAAGTATTTCACGGGTTGCGATTCAATTACTTTAATATATAAAAATATAATATAAAGATAAATTACAAACTGACCCACAAAAAAGTGAGGAAAAATTTTTTTTTACAGTAAAATAAGTGACTTATAAAAAAACACTACTAAGTGAAAAATAACTTGACGTGCAAATAACGAAAATACAAACATCAGCACACCGACTTCCGAAAAAGTTATTTTTCACTTTGTACTGGTGATTTTAGGAGTCGGTTGTGTTTTTAGTTTAAGTTTTGGCTTATCTTCATGTTTCGGAATAATTATCTGATGGGTATAATCTATCTAATAAAAAAGAGAAGTAGGGATTCCTATTTCCCTTGGTCACGGCATCACGCGTGAACGGCTGGACCAATTTCGCGATTTTTTCTTTTGTTATATTTGTTATTGTAAGGAGAAGGATTTTACGGAAAGTAAAATTAAGAAAATTGCGCAGAAGATTGGAAAATTTCAGAATACTTATGACTATTTTAACTTCGCGCGTTGGACAGTTAGCGCGTTTGATGAATGTGAATTTAGCAGAGTAGGGTAGGTTGGTAGGTATGTCGGTAGGTAGGTAAGTAGGATAGATAGGTAGGTAGGTAGGGTAGGTAGGTAAGTAGGATAGATAGGTAGGTAGGGTAGGTAGGTAGGGTAGGTGGGTAGGGTCGGTAGTTAGGGTTACAGGGTAGCGTTAGTAGGTAGGGTAGGTAGGTAGGGTAAGTAGGTAGGGTAAGAGGTAGAGTAGGTAGGTAGGGTAAGTAGGTAGGTAGGTAGGTTGCGCCGTAGATAATTACATAGTGCTACCCGTGTGAAGCCGGGGAGGGCAGCTAGTATTTTATAAAATATTATTTCACATCTCAAAAGCTCCCAAAGTGAGACCAATTTTGTAAATTTTTGTATATTCAGAATTTAAATGAAACAAGTGTAGTGAAGTGTAAAATTGTTAGCCGGAGCTGTAGGCCGAAGAAATTTAGCAATTTAATTAATAGTCCGTTCTGCTGTTTATTGTTTCATGGTCTCGAACTTACAACACATCATTTCGTAGTGCGATTTTCGTACTGCTTCATTCCTGAGCGGTCCAATCCTTAGGCAATATTTTTGCTTCCTTTGACTCCATAAGTACCGTTTATTTAGGAAATCATAAACAATATAAAAACTTTTTACAAAAAAAAAAAACAGCAGACTTCCAAAAAAAAACGCTTCAAAGTGAAAAATTACTTTTTTTTTTTTTTCTTTTTTTTTTACTTTTTGTTGTGGTACCCACAAAAATTCGAATACCACTACCTGCTATGTAATTAACAGTGACAGGAAGTTATCATCATATCATCCACATATACTAAGTAGGAAAAAGACGTATTATTGAAGCTTACTCAAAAACTATCCAAGCAAGGTTAATAAAATTTACATGGGACTAATTCGGAAGCATACTCTTTCATACAAAAAAATAATTTTCAAAATCGGTCCACAATTGACGGAGAAATCGGAAGACATACATAAAAAAAAAGAAAAAACATACATACGCAAAGAACATATAACCTCCTCCTTTTTGAAAGTCGGTTAAAAACAATACCTGCTACATTTTCAGTTAAAGAAATACAACCTCCTTTGAAATCTAAAACAAATACTTCTTTACCGTAATCTGCCAGGTGGATTAAAAAGGCTTTTGACATTTACTGAATGACATTACTCAATAACCATAAAATGTCGTACATAAATCTTCATTATCTTTTCAGTTTCCTTATATTATTTTCATTATTTCAGACAGGCAGAACCGCTTCCGATGATGCTATAGAACAAACACTCAAAACTAAGTTTGGAGACACTGTGGGTCAGAACGACAATACAACGGCTCCTACATCTTTAGTAGAATACAAAAAATCTAATACCTATCAACTAAAAAAACAATATATGAGAAATTTTAATTTCAATAAAACTTTAAAAAATGACATACTTCGAAATGAAGTGCCTCAGAGAAAGCCAAGGACTGTGGCAAATGGTTCGATGGGTTACGGGGTACAATGCCTCTCGTGCTTCTCAAATCCTAGTTCATTGAGTTGGCATTGTTATGCAGGCCGTTCGTAAGTTTTTTTCATGGTTATAGAATCTTATGATAGTTAAGCATACAATATATTATTTGCAGGTTCTACCTTAATTTAACTTAAAATCATTTAAACGTCTATCTCTGAATAGTTGTTGGTAAAACTGCTATGATTGGATGGATATTCTTTCTTGACTGGGAAAATACTATTATCTGGTTTCATGAAACTGTCCGTTTTGAAAGTCCCGGTTACGACTTCTACGGTAAATGACATTGACCATAGAACTCGTAACTGGGACTTTCAAAACGGATAATTTATCGCTTCTAATTAAATCCATCATCGTCATGTTTTTGTTTTAATTTAATGACTGTATACAGTTTACATTTTACAGTATCCCGTCAATTAAATGTGGTGACGCTGAACACTGTTACATAGAACTTAATCCTCAATACATAAAAAGGGGTTGTGTATTACCTGGAAGGGTTAATAGAACATTTCTATGTAAATGTCCCCTCTGTAATGACAAACCTTCCTTCGATATAGACCATTACGAATATAAGCAACTCAACGATTGGGAATATGATAACGATCGACTTCAAAAACCTTTGGAAGGAATGGATCTAATGTGTAAAGTTTGTGAAACTAAAGGGACAAATCCAACGTCTGACAAAAATTGTAGGTTTGGCAAAAAGTTAGTACATTTTCTAGTATGTTCTCTTCATATAACTAAATAATAAGACTGCTACAATTGATTACAAATTTTACAGTGCCGATTACATGATATGTCCAAGTAAACAACTTTGTTACACAAATATTGATGATGAGGCCGATTTTGTGTCAAGAGGATGTACGGATAAACCAGTGTTTAATTCAATGTATTTCTTTTGTAATGGTACCGTATGCAATAATGCGGAATTTCCTAACCCTACACAACAAATAAGACGACGCGCAGAAGCAATACATTTAAAGGGTGAACGTGCAGCGAAGCCAAAAGCAAACCCAAAAAAAAAAAAGAAATTTGGTTCAAAAACATGCACTTCTGATTTCTGTTGTATATTTATTATCATAATATTGACATTAATACAGTTTATTTGATTTGATCTTACATGCATAATAATAACCCATCATGATATTTGAATGCTTACAAGATGAAGCTTGCCTGAAATAATTACGTTGAAAACTGTAGATTAAATACGAGTATATTCTTCAAAAGAGTCCATCTATGAGTTACCTACTTTATCATTTGGCGTCCCATAGATTGTATACATGGAAACTTTCGTTTTGGCTACTGACAAGTTTATGATATTATTGTCAGTAGTTTTGATAGCACAGCAATGAACAGAAAAATAATTTTATATTCACTTTTGTTTATACGTATTTGTATAATATATGTGAAATGCGAACCAAAAGAAACCCTAAAAAGTAAGACACCCCCTTCTCTACCATACTTTAGACGACATGTAGAAGAACTTGGTGATGCATGGGTGATGCAGATTTTTTCGAGATGACTAAAACTGATGATCCCCACAATTTTGAGTAATTTCTGGTTAAAAATGTGAAATAAAATACACCCGTTCTGATGCTAAATGAAGACTTATCTCTTACTACTTTGCTAGATGAGAAACGATTAAGTACCGAAAACAATGACATGATTTCAAGGAGCGAGTATATCCAGCTTGCGAAACAATTTAAATTGAATACTAGAACTGATAAAAAGGAACCGGATACCATTACAAGGCGTGGTGATACCACGGTCACTGATGTAGAGGCCACTGATCCGAGGCGATCGTGTATAATGTGCAACAATGTTACAACCGGAGATTGTAATGACCCCAGTAATAAATTGTGAGTATGCATTAAATAGTGTTAATATTTTGAAAAAACTAGCTCGATCAAGTCTGATTATTTACATCCCACTAAAGCCTTAAATTACTTGAAAATTTGGCCTTTGATCTTGAAAATAAAGTGTATTCAAAGTTTAGTCTTTTTATTTGCAATTTGCTTTCTCTTGTCATTATTAAATTTTCAGAATAACGTCGATAATGTGCGAACGTGACGATGATTTGTGTTATTCGATGCACACGCCTTTTGGGATAGTCGATCGTGGATGCTTCAACGTAAATCACAATCTCACCACCTACGTATGTTCCTGTAATCTGTGCAACTACATATCCATTTCTGAGATGCCGTTTATATTCGCTCAGAAGCGAGATTGGGTCGATAATGTTATTGAGCTCTCACGTACAAAGCATTTTAGAAAATCTGTGTTTATGGATATGTCTTGCTGATATGCGAAGTTAACACGACCACCAGAACTGGAGATATGTTTGACAGTGCAAACTGTTTAGAAGGAAACATGTAAGTTACAGTTACACTTTATGACGTTTTTGCACCTTGTTTCCAAATTGTGAAATGATTTAGTTTTAGTTTGACATTTTGTGACATTCCAACTAGTATTTTAATAATAAAATATTCAAAACAAACACAATTCAGTCAAAACTAGCAGATTGTATTTTGTGATACCTATTTGTAATTTGCTTTCCGCGTGTCAAAATATCTAAATATTTAGATATTTCTATATGACAAGATAGGTTTTGGTCAAGCAGATTGTGCAGCATGCTGATAACTATTATAATTTCATGTTATTTTCAGTGGTAATTTACCAGTGGAAGACTGTAACCTTGATGAAATCTGTGCAGTAAAAGCGCTATGAGCAAATGGGTATATCTGGCTAGGGGGTCTCCCTTGTTTCATCGAAAAGAAATTGCCAAATTATTACTTCCCAAACAATTTTCCGCATAATTTCATGTGCCAAATTATTACTTAGCAAACAATCTCTTCACAAATAATTGTAACGCAAACCTAATGTTTTGCAAGTGAACGTTTAAACAATAACTTGTTTACCAACTAGTACTTTTACCAATTTTTATGAGTCAAATATTTCAGTTTGAATAATTCATTTTACGCAAAATAAAGACGTTTCATTACAAGGGTGTTTTTTCCACTTGCGACAAATTCTAAACAGGTAATAATATATTATTAATATTAACTATTCTGGTAATATTTTTTTTTTAATTATTAGCATTTTTTTAAATAATTAATCTCGACTTACTAGTTCAGTTTCGGGTAGCCTGTCTTTTCAATTTTTTTTCTTTATAATCTAGTCGTTTCTGGCACTCGCCGGCCGCTACCGCGGCACCGCTCGCTACGCTCGCTCGGCTCGTGCGTAGGAGGTCACCGTTTTAACCCAACCTAACCTAACCATTTTTTTTAAATAATTAACCTACTCTAACTAGTTCCATAACTAACTGATCAAACGTTTATTGTCTAAAGATTGTTTGCTGTAATAAATCATTTGATTAAAGACCAAATGGTTAAATGACATTATCCTTGTTAATATTCTGCCAAGTACAAATTTTACCAAATGAAAATGTGCGTACTAAAATCATTCCAAACATTGCATTGGTATTAAAAAAGATTGCAAATATTTGTTTGGGTAGTGAAATTTTGGCAAATTCTTTTCGGTAAAACGGCAGGACCCCCTGGCTAGGTTGTGTCAAAGCCCCACTTTACAACTATTGGTGGGAAATGTGCGACCATGGTCTTTGTAACTATGATACCCTGGTTACCCTCTACGACTTCATAATTTAAGTATATCAGCCTTATCTTTGTTTTTCTTCCAACATTTATTTTAACTTTATTTTATTTAGGAAAATATACCTATCTTTCTTTTTGTTTCTTTTTTTATAAGTTTTTTTTTAAGTTATACATCACGCCTGTTTAACCCAAAGGGTTAGGCAGAGTGATTTGTACACCCAGATTTCGAAAATTATGTTTAGGAATCATGGCACATGGGACGAGCCTATTACCATCAATCGGTAACAGATCCATACTCCGGGCTGCTTCTGACGTAGGATGCCAGTGAGTTAGGATTTTGAAAGAACAGATTTAATTTCATAGCTTTGTCCGTTCTTATGTAGTTCTACCCTTTGGTTATGATTGAGGGTAGTTTTTGTAATACCATAAGTAGGTATATTACCTACATTTTAGATATGCATGTGTGCTGTAAATAGGTATTTATCAACCAAAATGGTTATTCATAAAGCATATCATTAAGATAACAAATCACAGTTCTAGTGAACTGTGATTCCATATTTTTAAGCAAGCTATTCCAACTGATGAAACGTCCATATTTATTCCGTTCAACATAAGAAGCAGACGGCGACTTGGGAATACTTTGAAGAAAGCAGTCGAGATCAGAGGGGCAAGCCCTAGAGTCCGTAGGTACCCATAATCTAATTGAATTTCACGGTTGTGGATGCATCCCTTTGAAGAATTTCATCCGGTGGAAATATTTGTGGGCTCGCCTGTACTAAAACTCTGAACCGCTGATCTGGATATATGTATCGGAGTTCAATTTTACATTCGGGTGCGTTCCGGGCCTGCATGGGATAGTTGATTTGAAAAGTTTTGTTTCGATTACTGCACTGTGGTCTATTCAATTAGTCAATGGTATGGAAATAGATTCTAATAAACATGCTCGCACACATAGCTATACATCATCATTCATTATTATTTCAGCCGAAACACGTCTTTATAAGAACATATTGTTCATGAAATTCTGTAACATGATTATTCAATATAGAAGCAAAAATAAAGGTATGATTTTGATGTTTAACCAGAGGAGAGATTATGTTGACTATAAGGTACATATCTGCCATTTTCAACGCGTAGAATGTCTGGAATGACTTTGAGGAGGTAATATTTGATCATAGTATAGGTGTGCCGACCCCAAATAAATTGGGATCAGAACAAGAGGGTGATGAGATATAATAGAAATAGTCTGTCTCTTCGTTAATTGAATATTTATATTATTCACATTAAAAACCAAAATCACAAAGAAAAACACGAGTACAAACCAGTTTTAAAACAGTTTTATAACATATTTTATTACCATAGTTTTACATACATTTAGAGAAAAATGTGGGTGAATCTTGAGAGCTCTTTTAAAAATAACGTATCTAGTCAAAGCACTGTAAAAACTCAAGTGACTAACAGTTTTCTTTCTTACACTCGACTCCCTCAAGGAATACTTCGTTCAGTCGTTGAAGTCTGTACGACGTTGTTTTTAAATATTTTATCATAAAAAGAACGGTTGGTACATCGGAAAATTTTTGTATGCAAATAAGGATGGAGAAAATTTTATACTAACATTTTTCTCGCAACTATGGTTAATATTATCTTGGTATAATGTTCGATTTTGTAGCTTCAAAAATAAGTTGTTTTCTTTACTAAAGAAATAAGTCTATAACAGACTTATTTTCAAGTATCTTAAGTGGTCAAAGAGTAGCACGATAAAATTAATCTATTGTTTAATTTTATTGGTACAAAAACGAAAATCTGAATGGTCAGCCCCGAAAAGGTGGGCACGCCAAAATTGTAGCGATAAGTCCCCTCTGTGAGGAGTGGCTAGAGAGGTGCCACGGCGTCCTTACCTTCCGCCTGACGCAGGTCCTCACCGGACCGGCTGTTTCGGGAGGTTCCTGTTCCGTATAAGGCGGGAGGAAACGCCCGGGTGTCACCACTGTTTGGATCGCCCGGAGGACACGGTGGAGCATACGGTGGAGGTCTGCCCTGCTTGGGCTGAGCACCGTTGTGTCCTCACGGAGGCGATTCGGCGGTGGCGATCTCTCGCGTCCGGCCCTGGTTCAGGCCATGGTCCGGAGCGAGAGTACATAGGAGGCCATCACTTCCTTTGGCGAAGCAGTAATACTCGCGAAGGAGGAGGCGGAGTGCGCGAGGGAGAGGCAAGATTCGCGCCCTCGCGCCCCTAGTCGCCGCAGGAGACGCCCCGGGCGTCGGGAGTAGCGAGCCGACTTCCAGCCACCGTAGGCGCGGACTTACGGACGGTGAGCAATGGGTAGCTCACCGTCGACGGCGCGTTGTGTTCCACGCGCGGCTCAAAGAGATGCCAGCACCAACTGACGGGGTCCGTAAGGGCCAATGCCTGCCGGGGTTGCGAGTTTGTCCGAAAGGGATATCGCAGCCCCGGCACACACGCAATGGAAGGAACACGGGTGGGTTTTAGTCAGTAAAAGTCTGACACGCCCTCCCGCTCCACCTAGAGCGGGAGAAGTTATGTGATAATTTCCCACACAAAAAAAAAGCCCCGAAAAGATAAGGTAAGTATACACGACTAAAGCACCATTTTATTGTCTAACAAATAAATTGTAAACATGTACAAAACATAGTATACAATTTATTTTACAAAACAATGTAAAAAAATTGTTTCAAAACATCTATACACCCCATGACCAAAACATGGTTTTCTACTGTAAGTCTCACAAATATGTATACACTAATCATTCAATTTAAAAGTTCAAACTCGAGAGGAGGTTTTAGAAATATATATTTAGTTGATTATGCGATATCATAAAAAATTGGCATTTACTCTAGCGCGTCAGACTGAAAATTATTATTGTCATGACAACGATCATATCATAAGGTAGTCACTCACCGAGTGCATTTGCGTGTAATGTAACAGTTCAAATTCGAGTATTTCATCAGTGAATGCGTCCAGGCGAGCTTATCAGTGCGTACCTGTAAGACAATCATTACGCACTGCAATGTTACGAATTCGTAACATTGCAGCAGTGAGTGTGGAAAAACGAGCATTACCACCGAATCGATGTTGCACGTATGAACACACAGTTCGAGCGGTTACAAAAGCGAATGCTACTTAGTATTGACCATTGATGTATTGACTAAGTAGCATTCGCTTTTGTCATGCATGAAATGAAAAGGAGAAAAATAAATTTCTTGTTCTTCTTTTAAACGAAGCTAATGACGTGTCATTCGCTATAAGTCGTATGATGCCGTCACCCTTGTTACCTTGTTTTGGAACTATCACTGTGAACATTGTTTTGGTCACAGGGTGTATATGGGTTTGGTAAAATAAATCGTATACTATGTTTTGTACCTATATGGTATACCATATGGTGGATACAATGTTGTGAAACAAAGGTTATTGACAATAAAATGGTTCCTTGTCCGTGTATACATCTTTTTGGGGCTGACTGTACACCTAAGATAAAATTTAAACTTGAGCAGCAGCAGCGATAGCCTAGTGGTATGACCGTTGGACTGCTAAGTCGTTGGTCTCGAGTTCGAACCCAAGGCATGCACGTCTGACTTTTCGTTTTCATGTGCGTATTGTACAATTATCACTTGCTTTAAACGGTATACGAAAACATCGTGAGGAAACCGACATGCCTGAGAGATATTTCTCGAAGGCATGTGAAGCCAAGTCAGAGGCCCGTGGGCGGTTTTAACACTCCGACACCATGTTAGTCACTAACCACATGAAAAGAAGAAGAAGACCTTAAGTATAGTAAATCATAGCTCTTATACCACACACGTAAGATTCACGAGTTATATACTTCAACCACAATTGGAAAATACATTCGAGTTGGTTACGCTCTAAAGATTTAATGATATTACTTTAGAACGAAGAGAGGTGCCATAAGACCATTCTCTATTACATTGGAATTTTCCACAAACTTACCTTGATATTTGAAAAATGCTGATGTCATAACGTACCTCCTATTACCTGGCTCCTTGCCTAGATCTAAAGGACTTTGGCATTAGTCCAAAAGAAATAGTTGATTTTAAGCCTTGACCTTATAGAGAATTCAAGTGTTTTTAAATTGGCTACATTTTTAGTCACTTTTTTTATCTTTAAACGCTTGAAAATAGCTTGAAATTTTCTCCGTAATGAGATTTCCCATATTTCTACTTTTGTCTTACGGCTGATCGAAAGAAAGAAAGAAATAAATAAAGAAAGAGTATTTATTGAGACTTGCACAGGAAATCACAAATTCAAAAACAAATAATAATTAAGATAGATTTTATGATTAAAATCACCAGTACAGTATTGTGATAAAATAATTCAAATTGGCTAAATTTTTAGTAAGTTTATATGGTTCCATACCTCAAGAGGAAAAAACGGAACCCTTATAGAATCACTCGTGTGTCTGTCTGTCTGTCTGTCCGTCTGTCACAGCCAATTTACTCCAAATCTAATGGACCAATAAAGTTGAAATTTGGTACACATATGTATTTCTGTGACCCAAACACGGACGTGTAACGTAAATAAATGAATTTTGTATATGGGGTCACTTTTGGGGAACAAATTAGAAAATTTTAAAAATATTGTTAGCTAACAGTATCGCGTGACATATCAAATGAAAGGGCTTGTTGCGATTTAAAATAAACACTTTTCAAGATATTTAAGATAATAGATAAAAAATAACCATTAACCCCCTTATCTCCGAAACTAGAAAGCCAAAATTTTTGAAAAAAATGCAGAGAATGGCTCTTTACTCATACATTACAGAAAAATGTATAAAAAGTTTATGGTCTTAAAATAACATGGTAAATCTCTCAATATTGTACGTATAAACTTACATTTGCAGGTGGGATGTATGGGAGAACATGTTTTCCAGCTACAATGTAAGTTTGTTCTTGGGATAAATTTATCCCAACTACGGAACCCTTGATTGTGTGTGGTCCGACACACACATGGCCGGTTTTTTTTGTCTTTGTACGCCTGAAACTAACTTGAAATTTTGTCAGTAATAAGATTTACTTTCTATTAACCATCTAAAGAGGGTAGTTCCATATTTCTCGTTCTCATTTGTCATGACGTCTTTCGGCAGATTGATGATGATGATGAACGATAAATTAAGATCATCAGCACAATATTGTGATAGTTCTACTAAACATAAAGCCGTTTTGTATATTTTTCCAAACACGCATCAAAATACTTTACAGTACAAAAACTAATACAAAATACTTTACGTTACAATAATCCGTTATTATGTGATCTAAAAGTATCGTTGATATATCATAATCCGATAAGTTACCACGAACCGGGTATTAGCATGATACGCAGTCGGTACGTCCTCGTAATGGCCACATTTATCTTTTTAATGAACTACTAGCCTGCTTTCGCTATGCGACTACGGGCTTCCCTGACAATTCGCCAAAATATATAGTTAGTGTTACAAATAGCGGGAACTGCTTTAATACTTACGGTAAGTGTATTTTGCCATTATAATGACCCAATAAAATTATTTGTTGGATATGTCAATGGAGGAATAATATTTTGGGGTTACCAAAAGATCGCCATAATGTAGATTGTAATACAGAGTAGATACCTTTCACTATGATAATATGTCTATCTCCTTTAACAAATGATGGGCGGGATTGAAGAACCTTTGCATGAACATGAATGTTATCCTAATTACATATTAAGTTCTTACGACTGGAAATCATTACCATTGTACATTCAAAGAATAATATTTGAACTCGTCAACATAAATTACAAGTTGTAGCAGCAAGCCGTCGGTTTGTTCAACACCAGTCGAAACTGAACAAAAAACATGATAATCACATCTCGAAGCCGCGATCATTGCTCGCTTTTGCCTGTTTATAATAACAGTGTTTCAACCTGGAACGGATAAAATGGTAATGAGTGGTGTAGAACGTATGCTAGTTTGAAATGCCTCGCGGCTCTGCGCGCGTTTCTTTCAACACGTAGCGCACTGTGTGTTTAATGCCTAACGTTTCGATCAAAGGCCTCTGAGTACGCCTGAAAGGATTCAAGATTCGCAATCGCGTTGCCATAAACGAGATACCATTTAGCCAAGGGCAAACACACGGACGGTAATATTGTTTGGAGGATAAACTACATCTATGAAGCTTTTGGAAAGGGAAAATTATAGCTCCGCATTTTACAAAGCCAGCCTTTTGAGTTACAAAAGTGTTTTACACAATCGCATGTGCCGTAAAGGAAATGGTTGTCCGATTTACGGGTTGTTTTGTTCAAGTGTATTTTAACTTTGTTGCTAGGGATAACAATAAAAAACAACGGATATCAGGTGTGTATCTTGTCCTGCAAGGTGCTAGAGTCAATTGCAGAAAATTGATAGCCTTACTTTTAAAAGACCTATTAGCAAATGATGATTGCGGCACTTGTTAGGTACTAATACAACTAGTGCATGTGTAGATATTAGTGTGCCTTTTTTAAATGTAGGGTGGGAAATTATCAAATTGCTTCTCCCGCTCTGCCCGGAGCGGGAGGGCGTGTCAGACTCTTACTGACTAAAACCCACCCGTGTTCCTTCAGTTGCATGTACGTTGCCAGTGGCCACGGCATCCCTTTCGGACTTTCCCGCGACCCCGGCATAGATATTAGTGTACAGAGTAGATTCTTTGTCATTATTTTGAAAATGTTTGTTATATTCAAAATAAGCGACATATTTAAGAAGATCTTTAATAAAGATATAAGATTACAAAAAAAAAAAACACGTACCCAACCAAGAACAGAAATACTTACGCAACTCCTCTGCCTTAATTATACATAAAAGGTGTAAAAATAAAACTAAAGCCCACTCGAACTAAAGTGTTAACGTTATTTATTCGTTTTTAACATTCAAAACACCGCAGAAGCTCGTGTAGCCGAGGACGATGATAAAAAATTGTCCCACTAATGAGAGACCCAGCATCCCTTACTGGGCACCAATAAATTACCGTTCACCGAGCGATTTAACTTCAGCAATGAAAAATTAAACGATGTATCTTCGCAATTCGTATTGCGTTTATTCGAAGCGAGCACTAAAAATAGCAGTTTGCTTGCGTATTTCGCGTTTATTTTAAAGTGACTTTTTGTTTGTGGTAGGGAAAATATCAGGTTGTGTTGGTGCAAAAATGGATAGTTTGGCCCGAGGGATTGGAAGTTTTTGTGTCTAGCATTTGCATTTCTTATGTATCGTGGATATGTATTTACATGCATGGAAGTTGCACATATGCAAAATTGTACCGTGCACCAAAGTTGGGGGCCACTTTGACTTCGTCTTAGTGTTCGTTAACACTGCCACTGTAATTAATCAATCGTTATATCCTACAGCTACACTTAAAATAAAAACATAGTAACTACGTTTTCAGAGCACATAGACCATTATTTTTGTGATGTACCTAGATATACCTAGGTATTTAATTTAATATGACTAAAATAAAACACTAGTTATAATAACTTTTCTATACATTTAAGTAGGTACTGATAAGTTATACTGAAAATGTTTTATGTAGTTATAGGAATACCAAAACACAATCCAATCATCTGCCTAGCATTTTACCAACAACATATATTACGGTCGGCTTTCAGTCATTTTACATGGAGCGACTGCCTATCTGACCTCCACCTTAACTGGGTAATGCGATACCCCTAGGTAAGACTGGTTGTCAGACTGTCGAGCTTCTGACGCCCCGTAACGACTGTCAAAGATCAACGGATGACGGCCGAGACTTTCCGAGGCACTTGAAAGGTCTTGGCAAGTAAAGATACCGCGGCAAGCGTAGCTTAACCTGGTCGAGCGACCCGTGCGGCTGTTATTAAGTAGGCACAAGCCCCTCCAAAACACAAACTACGCCATTTCAAAATTACCTCAACAGGAAATTTCCTAGATAATAATTATTACACGTTCTTCAAGCTGAAAGGGAGAAATAATTACTGCTGTTTTTACACGATTGATTTATGTATTTGAAGTCGCCAATTTGCAAATGTTTGTACTTCAATTAAGCGGAGTTATGAAGACTCGGAAGACCCTGTAATTTATTATTTTCGTTTTATTACGACAGACGCGGTTTGTTTCACTCAATTTGCGGCCTTTCTGTTGATAAGAATAAATATTTGTCGGTTTATATTACTGTTCGGGTTCACGTGTGCAGTTTCTTGTTAAGTTCATATTTATTTATTTAACAGTTTAAGCACACAAATATACAGAGGCGGACTTAATGCCATAGACATTTTCTACCATTCAACCTTTGGGTGATGCAGAGATAAACAGTGGTAGGTGCAATATCGAAAATTGTGGAATTAATATTTATTTAAATATAAGGATATACATATACCTATTAACGTATATGTATAATACAATATAAATAAATACAAGAACAGATAAATACACATAAATACACGAATATACTAACACAAATAAGACAAACAATGGGAAAACATTACCGTTGTGATGATACTGCCAGCTTCTTACGAATGTGCTCGCGAACTTTAACTTTAAATGATAATCGGTTGGTTGCCATTCTGATTTCCTGGGGGAGCGCATTCCACAAGGATATAGATTGAACGAAGAAGGAAGAGTGACTGAAGTCAGTGCGGTGAGTGGGATATTGAAGAAGACGATTGTGTTGTGGTTTGCGCAAATGTACTGAAAGTGGGGGGCTAGATAACTAGGGGAAGAGGGAGAGTCAAGAAATGAAAACAAGGTGGTCAGCGCCCTTTGCTCTCTGCGCTGCCGTATGGGCAACCACTTTAGAAGGGATCGATGCGCAGAGACCATATTTACGAAGATTGAAAACGAATCGAATGCAATTATTGAGAAGATGATCTAGTTTGTCGAGGAGATCTGCATTCAGGTCATAGTAGCACACATCACCATAATCGATGATAGGGAAAATTAAGGACTGCACAAGCATTGCCTTGGTACTTGATGGTAATAATTTTTTTAGTCTGTACAAAGCCCGCAACGTTCCAGTAACCTTCTGGCTGAGCGACTTGACTTGACTTGACTTGATTTGACTTGACTTGTTTGTGGCAATTAATGAATGTTATGTTATTATAGGATTGGAATAATTTCGGGATTTATTTGCCACAAGAAAGGTACATTTTTCATGTTCACAAAATATGTATGATGATTTTTTATTTGGTGTTGGATACTCTCTGCTTTGCAATACGAAAAAAATAGTAGAATGTTTACAAAAAATAAATATAGGTTTCAATTCTTCCACTTGACTCAATTCCACATTTAACTTATATTCAGTTAAATTAATATAACTACCATAATTTTTAATTCTACCTCTTCTCCATACCTACATAAAATGCCGTCCCATAACGATCACGCTCAACACTATCCCGTGTGACCATTACGCGGTCAGGGAATCTCATAATTGTGGCAACTTGACACGAAATTCAATAGCATACGTTCAAACCGAAACAGAAATTTGTGGAAATTCTATGTTAATGTTCGAAATATTTCAATAGTTTCCGACGACTACAAGATAAAGGAATGATGGAGCGAACGCTGATCGATATCACTCGTAATTAAGGTAATATTTAAGAAATCTCACCATATTATCAGGAATGCGGCTCCGTCAATGAAGACAGTAATATATTGCTGACATAAAATCTCGAGATTTGGGTAGATAGTACCTGAATAGTTGGTTTCCGCCCGTCACAGATCCTTCTAGCTGGGGTTCACAAAAATGTGAAAAATTATACAGATAACGTCTTTGTGAGATCCATCAATGTCGAATTGTAAGACCTCTTTTGTTATTCCATTTTCTTTTACTATTGTTCTAGAAAATACAAAATGTAAGGACAAGTAACAGAAAGAAAATAGTCGAAATTCCAACGATCACTTTAGCTAAATTTATGATAAAACTAGTGTGAAAGTTAACCCTCCATTGCACCAAGTGCGTCAGTTTTCGAAGTTTGATTCCAAACTGTCGGTAACGTCGTTCAAAGCATACGTTATCGAAACATCATCACAGCCAACAAGATAAGATTGGAAGGTTTTATGATCGCATCAGGGAAAATAACATGTGTCAATAAGCTATAGAAGATGGAATTCTCTGGTACCATTTTATGCTCTCTCATATACTTATTCCCTCAGCTATTCCATCAAAATTTTATTACAAGCGGTGGCTTATTGTTGTTTATAGAATCTGTGCTTCTGAAAACAACGACGTTTTTCGGCAAACGATACGTTTACGATGCATTTCGCCGAAAATAGAATGACTGTTTACTGTTAATAATATGGGAATCAGGATGTTTCGGGGTTCTCTTTACATTGCGTACCATGTTTAGTTTATGCGAATATGTGGTTTGCCCACGTTGGGTTATATAACAGAAATATTTATAAATCTGCAGTATTCGACGCCCCAATTAGGTCTCCTTTTGTATATTCCGGTTATTTTTCCGAAAAGCTTAGTAGTTACATATTAGGACTTAAGTTGTCCTTTTTGTCTAGCATACTCTTTTACAGGTCGACCAAATGAGACCTTTAAGTACATACAATCTACATAATAGTCCTACATAGGTCTGTCGGATCCTTAAACCACATTATATCAACATTCTCCGAGCTCCTGCGGTATCATGATCCGAGAAACGTTCCAGTTTTTGCCTTCGACCATTTTTAAATCCCGCGCTATGTTCAAATAAACGCAAATATCTTGTTCAGCTCCGTTTTTACGAGAATCCGCCGCGAACGGCTGCCATGTGCAAATGCATCCCGTTTTTTGCAAAAGGATTAAAAAATAGGGATTGAATATCGAAACTTTTGTTCTTTGAAGCTGTAATCGGTTTATGTTGAGTACAATGTTTCAGAAATAAAAGTCAACGATGTTAAAGGTACAACATAATCTATGTTCAAATTTCACAAAAACAATTTTAATTAAAAAGATTTGAGGCAATCATCACAGATGGAACCAACCTACAAACTTACGAAAGCGTCACACCTCTGTGGAGTCAATTTGAAAAATTGTCCATTCGCTATCAATTTTACAACTTTCGATGGTAACTGTACAAGATAAATTACATATAAATTACACTAGACAGTACAAGGTGTTTCGATTCCCAAGTGAAGTTCAGAAAACTGGTCAAGTAGGTGTTAATTGATGGCCCCAAAGCACGATGCTAACGGTTATTGGTTCTTTCTCATTATATTCAATGAGCTATCATCGAAATATTGTGACTTACCAGTTATCATCCCATCTGGAGGTCATATCGGTCGATGTATTGATGTTTTGTGCATTGTTTCGAATGTCAAGAGAACCATCAATCAGTGTATCTACCTATACAGTTAGGTAGCCCGGTTGTCAGTGAACTCATTGTATTCGTAAGCTTATTAGAATATTTAGGTTATAGCATTGTGGTACGTGGTGAAATGAAAGGGTTAGAGGCTTTTGTAGAATTGCATATTGTTGAGCAGTATTCATTATGATTAGTGTAATGTGATGATGTTTTTTCTCACGTTATGTTGCATTAAGACCACAAAGGTGAAGCTTGCTAGACTTATTGTTTTGTAACCGTTTGGTTGCTCTTATTTAAGTCGTAATGTTTCAAAAGTCGTAACTACATATTATGTATTATAATCTTCTTTGCATTATACAGTTTAGGTAAAATTGTAGGGTCGAACCCTTTCGCAAAAATACACGAACCGTGTTTCGTGCAAATTATTCTAATTTTCAAAATCGATATTCAAAAATGCATAGAATGGATATTGTTGAATAGTTGAACTTGCATGTGAACTTTAGTTTTCTAAACCTATTCGAGTTTATTTTTAGTAGACTTTAGGTACCATTCATGGCTAATGGAATTTGCTAGAGGATCAAATCTATTTTGCTATAGCTTAACGTTAACCACTCTTGCACGGTGCATGTTCAGTGTATATGTCGCAGTAAGATTGTTATAGCCGTGATATAGCTATATACCGTAATATAGTAATATGAAAGCTTTTCATAAATATCTTAATAGGAATATAACTATGATACAAGCACGCTCTAGTAATATAATTATAAGGGGAATTTTACCAAATAAGTTAGGTTAGGTAAGAACTGTGACCTATTAGGCGCGAGCCGAGCGGTGCTGCGGAAGCGGCCTGCGAGCGCTACGTCGAAATTGGTCGCAGTTACAAAATCAGCGCACTCCGACAGTTATGAACCGCTTTCATCTAACTATATTACGGTATATAGCTATATCCCTAGGAATATAACTATATCACGGTTATAACCATCTTACTGCGACATATATGTAGTATACTGGGCTATGGTGGTGAATAGAAAAATGGTACAGAAAATAAGGAAAAATGCTGGTTTCCTGCTGGATGTGTTTCTAATATTATAAAGTTAATCGGTTATTGTTAATGACATCGTTAACTTAAGTAGCGATTTCTCCAAATCTTTCGACAACACAAACAATGGCATGTTTATGTTACGACCACCAACATTAACATACGAACTCTTCAAGCACAACTGCATCCACTCTTCAAGCACAACTGCATCCACTCACACTTTCTCATCTCCATTTATATGCCAATTACTTTCACCGCCAAGTAATCGATGTCCCATTGTATGTAGAGGACACTTCACCGCATAGTATCGGAAGGTTTTGTTTAGGGCCAGTTTACACTTGCACTGAATCCTTCATTGGCCACAATACGAAGACAGCTGAGTTATTAATGCCTCCGGCTGTGCCTCTTGTCGCTACTAACTCGAAATGTAAAACTGTTGACGCGCATCCATTAGGAGATTTTTCTAACAATTTGAAGCTTATGGTAAGAAGAAAAACTGCTGTGTTTGACTTGGCATCTAAGCAAAAACTATCAAAACTATATATTTAAAAGAAGCAAAATAACTTTTAGTTTTCCTTTGCAATTTAAAATCATAGTTTATTCAACTGTGTTTTTAAGATAACAATAGACATTTTCTGTTCAACCCTTTTTCCATCACGATTTTCTTCTCTTTTTAATGTCACGTTGTTTTTTCCATTTTTACTTACGTTTGACTGCAGCGAAATTCAAAATACAAAATTTTATTCTCCTCGCTGCAACTTTTCTATAGAGTTACTTTTGTTCACAACTTTACACGCCATTCTTTGAACCATTCTGCATAATATGACGACACATAAATCCTATCATTATTTCATCTAGTGGCTGCTGGCCTAACGATCAGCGTCCATTGGGCAACAACAATCACTCGGACACTACGCGTCGGATGCAACACGAACAAGACACGAGACAATTATGTACGTCGCCGCGGGTTCGCACTTCTTTTATTTGTTTCCAGTGTGCATCGCCCTTTACAAAACTTTTTAGCTTTTTGTGGGTGATTTAAAACGAATGTAGACAATGTTCAAACAAAAATTCGGGAGTTTTTTTTTTTTAGTACAGAATGTTTTTATGTAACAGAAAGTTGCTAAATAATTAAAGAGAGTTCTATATTTTTATTTTACTAGGGAATAAGAAAAACGGGTACTGAATTGCTTTTAAACAGACTAATAAATATATCCACTAGTAATAATTGTACGAATTTCTCAGCTTATGATCACCCCACGTTATGGCCCCCAAGCATGAGCTTTTCTTATATATGTAGTTAGTTCATTCCAAAAAGAAAGAATTATAAACATTTTTGCAAATGCAGTGCTGTAAAATTTAACATATTCTTCTGTTTAATATAATGATGTACGGGTGTGCATCTACAGCAGCAGTCATTTTTGTGGGTTTAAGAGATTTATATACGAACCCAAAACAAAACAGCGCAACAGCTAGAAACTACGAACGTAAATACTTGAGCTTTAAAACCGCATACACAACACTTTGCTGTCCCATTTGCATGCATTTTGGTATAAAGCTAAACAAAAATAGGATCTACAGACGCTTTTAGCCTATAAAAACAAAAGACATCGCTCACGAGTTACATAGCGCGACTTAACACATTGTTCCGACGTTCGTTTTGTCGCTATAGCAATGAAACCCGAAGTGTGACTGTTTCGATTCGCATCGGCAGCTTTTATTAAAATTCTCCTTATTTGTTGGCGGGTGGTTTTTTGCAGGAAACGTCAGGCTAACGACGGGCCATGTCTGCGATCTTCTGGGGTTCCGCGTCTTAAATGGCAGCGTTTTTAGGGTTCCGTACCTGAAAAGGAAAAAAACGGATCTTCTATAGGATCACTCGTGTCTGTCTGGCTAGCTAGCTGACTGGCTGGCTGGCTGTTTGTCTGTCACAGCCAATGTGCTCCGAATCTATACGTAATGGACCGATTAAGTTGAAATTTGGTATACATATCTATTTATGTGACCCAAACACGAACGTGTAACGTTAATAAATGAATTTTGAATAAGGGGGTCACTTTTGTGGGTCGAAAAAGAAAAAGAAAAAAAAAAAAACTATGTACTGTGTGACATATCAAATGAGAGTCTAGGTTACTGTGAGGGTCTCAAACATATCTTTTTTATAATTTTAAAATACTTTTAAAGATATTTAAGAAAATAGATGTAAATTGACCATTCCACTCGTTTCTCCGAAACTGCAGATCCTAAAACTTTGAAAAAAAAAATACAGAGAATGGCTCTTTAGTCATAGATTACAAGAAAACCTAAAAACAAGTCAATGGTCTTAAAATAACATGGTAAATCTTGTGCGTACAAACTTACATTTGCAGTTGGAATGTATGGGATAACATGTTTTTCAACTACATTGGTAAGTTTGTTCTTGGGATAAATTCGTCCCAACTACGGAACCTTTCGTTGTGCGTGGTCCGTAACGCATTTGACCGGTTTTTTTTATTTGAGGTCGTATCTCACCTTACCTTGCTTTTCCTTTGATAATAACGTCCAAGAAAAAAATATCTTTATAAATAATGTTTCTAATAGCTTATCTTAGATGTTCAAACTTAGGAAACTGAAATTATAGATAACAAAAGAAAAGTTATACTTTATAATAAGAACAGAACTTCAATAAATTCTAAAAGATTTACTTTAGCAGTAACGTTCATTAAAATAAATATGGCAGGAAATAAATACACTTCCCGTACCAACTCATACTATATTAACTTTTGAAAAATACGTAGCGTCCACCCCACCCCACCTGAGACACTTATATTTCGTCGTCGTTTTAGAATATGCTTTTACCGTCTCGTTAGAGATCCCTGCACGTCTGAAGGGGTATTCACGATGCATGTACTGCTGCAAAATATTCGCAGACATCTCTGAAAACCACTAGAACGCTGTTAAAGCTTTTTGTTGCTATCACAAGCATGCCGCTATCGTGTTAACAAATGCTTTTAGCAAATACTTTAGTAAGACATTCCTCACTGGCTCCAGAATTGGGCTACAAATTCTAACACAATTTTAAGTCACTATCGACATTTTTACCTTTTGGCTTTCAATTATGCTGAAACGTGGTTTCTGTCTTATCGGGACAAAATGTGCTGATTCTATAATGCCACTCATACATCGTAAATGACTGAAACGTGTCAAGGCGTGAATAACTCACGTATACTTTTCTGGAAATCCCGCTTTAAGATTCCTGTTGGAGAGAATTTCTGTTTTAACAGCCAATTTGCCCTAAAGAAAGTCCCATTAAAAGAACTTTGAACGTCAGTACCTTCCGGGTTGTAAGCTTATGTCTCCCAATTTGTAGATCTTCACGTGGATTCAAGTTCGCTGTCATTTGTAAAACTTTCATTTTCGTTTTGTTTTATTAGCCAGCACTTTTCTTCTGTTTGTTTTTTCGGCTTCGGCACTTTCTGCTGACTCTGTATTCTTCCGACATTGTATTGTAAAGGATTCAGTGGCATACTTTGTCTTCAAGAGTCTTATAATGTAGTAGGTAGCTGCTTCGACAGCAATATTGACTTTACTATTCTCAAATATTTATACTTCCGTCATTTTATTGAAAACAATATAGCCATTTCCGTCAACACTGGAAACGAATATCGCTTTTTGATATTCGAGCTGTTCTTACTGAAATAAATCACAGTAGCATTCGTTATTTCAAAACATCACTTTGTTAACGCAATGTTTGTATTGTTTCTATTCGTGTCTATCCAAACCGGATTAATGGCGAATCCTCAGCGCTAAATCACCGCGAGGTCGTAAAAAACACCTGTCGCTACTGTGAATTCCAAGTATCAAACTTGATCGTGGGGAAACACTATTGTTTTGTACCGGATATTTTTTATTGGAAAAGGTCGAAGTTTCTGATAAATGTTTCGATTTTTGATTCGGTTATTACTCTTCGTTCAAAGCAGCAGTTGCTTAATGTCTAGAAGTAATTATTCTTGGAAGTTTACTGTTGTTGATTGCTATTTTTATTGGAGAACTTTTCGTTTGTAATTGCTTTTTGATTCGAGAAATTCTCCTTTGGGATTGAGTAGTTGAAGAAAAATACAATGTATTTGCTAATCGGGTTTTGAATATTCAATCGGGTTTAATAAGCAAAGCTTAATAGCTTTTGTTTTAAAGTAAACAAGTTTTTGAGCTCATAAAATACACTGTTATGTAAATATAATAAATACACAATGTACTTACTGATTCATAATAATGATATTACAAAAATTTCCTTCAGATCAAGTAACACTCCACCACCCGCTACAGCACACACACCATTATTCCGGAAAACACTCAAATCTATCTCAATAACGTCAGCCATAGCGTACACTATAATATCATTATCCAACAAAGCGCAATCATTTTCATTCTTCATCACACAAATCCCCACCCTTTATAGGGTGTAGGAGACGTTTATTTTCTGCAAAGCTGCAATCTGTGTATATTTTCCCGCAGGAAACAGTTTGTTTATTGTTTAGATTTCATGGTCTACTCACGGCGAATGCTTGCCAAAAGTCGTTAACACTATACAGACACACTTCGTAAATATCTGGCTTGTGTTTGTGATATAAATGTTAGGTTGTCGAACGGTTGATATTTTAGAGGAAGTTTCGATATTTCCGATAAGAAGTATGTTTCGTTTCATATTTTTGAACTGTTAAAAAAATGTTGAAAAATTACGCCTGTTACATTGCTGCTTTTTATGGTCCCAGATTGTTAACTATCACTGTTAAAAAAAGGTTTCTAAAGAAGATAATTTTGCCACAATCTTCACGCTCAACGGACGGACGTATTGACAATTCAAGTAATCTCCTTTTCATCACCATAAGACTAAAATTCTGCATAGTTGAATTTTTCAAAACTAACAGGTTTTCATTATTTTCTTGAGCTCACTATTCACTGAAAAAAAAACAAACCACAATATAGCATCACTTACCATATTCAGATGCAGGCCAAGAGCACCACCGACCGTGGTGATAAAAAAAAAATAAGGTACTAGTTTCATGATCAGAGTATAATTTCTTACTGAAACCTCAAGGCATCAAAGACAAATTCCTTAAACAACAAAGAGCCATACACTACCTAGTACCTCCAGATAATATGTGTACAATAATCTAAGACACGCCAAATATTTGGGTCAAAATTAATTATTTTAATATAGTGCGTGTTGTAATGTGCAATTTACTGTGCGGTCCAGGGGCCACACATCATAACGGCCAAAGATATTTATATGGGCGATATAAATTAAACTCATGTACATCGCGGACTACGGAATACAAGACGTTGGAAGCTAGCCCGACCTTAATACCACCCTAAAACCTCCAACCGATGTGCTAAGAGCGGTGACGTAGAGGTAAGAGGTAGCGGAAGCGATATTTGCAGGAATGAAACTGTCTACGTCTGTTACCATGCAACCGGTTTCAGATTACTTTTGCTGTAATATAATTGGCAGGTAATGCATTTATCATCCTCCACGCCCTTTCTCAACCCATTGTACCTAATATAGAAAAATAATGTGAAAGGGAGTGATCACTTTCACATTATTTTTCTATATTTTGTGTCAATATTTTCCAGTTCTTTCAGTAATTAATCGACCATCTTTCCTTCTAATATATTTTGTAATCTTGCCCTCGAACTTCACACGCTTAGTTGTTGCTTTACTAAAGACAATTTCAATAACTGTATAATCACTGATCGTGAGGAAACTGGCATGCCTGAGAGATATTTCTCGACGGCTTGAGACATCAGGTTAGTATCTAATCTCACGAAAAGAAGAAGATAGAATCAGCTCCTGTCTCCACTTCAAATAGTGGTTCAACCTTAAAATCGCTTCATATTCCACTGTCTCCCTCACAATGAGTTGCAGCCTTAATCATGTTATGGAGTTTGGTGCCAAAGTCGTAGAATAATGGTGGTTAAATTTCAACCACGCTCTAATTCACGCTGGTTCGTTCACTACACTAGTGTTATTAATGAAAATAGTAGCAGATTGTTAGGACTCCATTGTTATTTGCGTTCCAACAATATGAACTTCAGTGTTATTAATTGAGTTAAAATATGAAAAAATGTTAGTATTTTTCGGGCGATTTAGAATGAATGGAAAACGTCGTGTTTGGATTGTTTGGTGAGTAAATGGATGTTCAATCGGGATTAGGTTGTTTTGATAGAAAATAGCTTCAGGCAATTTTGATCTTTGTAGCGTCTGATGTTGAAATAAGAAACAATGTTAAACTTAATAGATACAACTTATAAGTAAGTTTAACCAAACTAAAAACTTTTTATCCAGGTAAATAACACGCCCTCTTTATATCGCCTCGAAGATCCGAAAACAAAATATTAAGAGATTTATGAATCTGACAGCACTAAAAGTTTACCCAACGAACCAAAACCAGGTCGTTTAAAGAAAATTTCGCAGGTGAGCTTCGAGATAATGATAGTTGAGAGGTCGGGAACTTAACATCCTACCTATAAAAGCTTTTCAGGAAAATGAGCTGTAATGACAGCGAAAACCACTTTCTGGTCCGATGTTTCTTTTTGCTCAATGCGTTTAGGTAAATGTTGAAGTTTGAATCAGGAGCGCCTTTTACGATAAAAAAATTATGAAAATAATTTGGTTTGCTGTTCATGGGAATTAAATTAAATTATGCATGGCCACTTTGTTTATACTTCTATAATAATACGAACAACCATAATAACATTAACTTAGAAACTGGTATTGAATCCTGAAATTCCAAGCCAATATCACTAACTTCCTGAAACGCAGCATTTTAAGGACAAAATATTATGATTTTTCTTCAACTGAATTTGCATAAACACATCCAACTCAAAACAAGTAGTGCAACACAGATTACAAGCTTCTACTTTAATGAAACAAAATAAATCATATTTTAGCCGTAGCTTAGCGGCCTTATCGACGAAAAAGCGTCGTTCGTGGCCACAAAACTTAAAGTTTCTTGCCTCGCTCGCTCGAACATAGAAACTTGGTGTCTGTTTAGTTTAAGAGAGCCAGTTTATGTCAGATGACTTTGAGAAGAACGTATTTCTTGTAAGAGCCACTGCGAGTTGAAAATAAAATTGTTCTCAGCGCAGACTAGCGCATATGTTGAGATGTTTTGACAGCATCTTGAAACTGATAATATGATAATAGATTACGTATATCAACGAGTTTCTGTGGGCCTACCACGAACGCGTAAAGTAAATACACTTCGCATTCGCGTTTCATACTTAAGGGTGATAATTTGAGCTATTGTGTTATCACTTGCTTTCAAAAACGGTGAACGCAAACGTCGGAAGGAAACCGGCATGCCTGAGAGATATTTCTCGATGGCATGTGAACCCAAGTCAGAGGCCCATGGGCGGCATTAAAATTCTGCCACCAAGTTAGTCACTAACCACACGAAAAAGAAGAAGATAATTGTGTTGACGGCACGCGTTCATGCTAGGGCCTCTGAATGGACCATAGAGTTCCGATTTCATTTGTAGTGTGAAATTGTACAAGTATGATTGAAATTATAAAGATGAATGAAAATGAGCAGTTTAGATTTAGAAGTTGACAACTGGATTAGAAATAAAATTGTTATTTTCAGCATTCTCAAGTATGTATTATTATGATATAAAAAATATGTTATGCTCAATATTTTTTCATCTTTTGATTTACCTGAACTTATTTAATTTTATTAGCCAATACTTAGACAGATATCATAGACATAAAATACCTACTCTTAAAACTTCTAGTCACATTGTGCACACTAAATAAAGACAATCTATTCAGTGAATTGCAAGATGTGCTCTTAGTCGCAGATCAAACGGCACAACAAAGTATTCTAGTACATTTTGTTGAAAAGAGCTGATCGATCAAAGTCGCAAGATGGCAAGACCCTGACCTTTCTCCAATCCTTAGGTTATCTTCGGTCACGTTTCCAATGTTTGTATTCTCTACGGTTTCTGTGAATCTTAAAGAACTTATTAACCATCACATTTCTCAAAAAGAAGTTTCTGTTTTAAATAATTAAGTTCATAAACTAAAGGTCATTTCATTTTTCTGTCTGCCTATCTGTATCAATTATAATAAAAATCCCATTAACTTGATAGCGGATCTGTAATGGAATATAAAAGGACGTTATTTTAGAGAAAGAAAAAAAACTAAAAGAAAGAACGAAAACGACGATGGAAAGAACCGGGGGATCTTAAAAAAGAGCTTTTCGAAGTGCTCATTACGACACTCTAGAACGTCTTGAAGGAGTCATAAAGGCTATTACTTCACATTTTTTCCCTCTTTGAACTTTGAAAAATGATACCTATATTTTTCTGTTTTATTTTGTACTTTATATTCGTTCATGTCTTCAACATCTTCAACTAGTAGATTAATGAATTCTAATAAGTTTTAATATTTGCAACCATGGCTAATGGCAGATTTGGCATTTATTTCAATAATGAGAGGCTTTTCGTCTGTAATCTTATCTACCTACTTCTATAAAGTTTAGTGGCCTAAAATACGCTCGGGTGGAATATTAAAATGAGATTTTATATTTTATATTTCATTCTGAGCCACAAGATACAAGCGATGCTTAGTTTGTGGCTCACCGAATTTGGCTAAATTGTATTGTTACTTTTTGATTAATAAAGTTTATTATTATTATTATTATTATTTCCTTTATTTAAACTTTTAACATATAAAATACATTTTTAAATATTTCTTAAAAACTATATAAAAAACATTTAAAAATATAAGAAATAGTGTTCCGCCGGTGTCGGGAGCAGGGTCCAAGCTACCGGTGGTTAGGGCTGCAGAGACAGGAATCTCCTCACAATGCGAGCCGTATCGAGGAGTACTGCCTTCTGGATCAGGCCCTTGATCCAACCGCCTAACGAGAGCCTCGAGAGATGTTGGTCGAGGCTTTCGGCTATCAGGCCATTGGCCGTTACGACAATCGGCACAATGATAGCCGAGCTCACATTCCACATGTCAACAACCTCGTGTGCTAAGTCGAGATATTTGATCTGTTTCTCTTTCTCAGCCTTCACGAGGTTCTCGTCATGCGGAATGGTAACATCGACTATCATTGCGCGGCGCACTGATCGGTCTATCACCACTATATCAGGCTTATTGGCTACAATAGTCCTGTCAGTAATGATAGACCGATCCCAGTACAACGTAACATGGTCATTTTCGAGAACTGGGTCGGGCACATACTTGTAGTACGGTACTTCAGAATCCACAAGTTTGTATTTCAAAGCAAGTTGCTGGTGAATAATCCTGGCCACTTGGTTATGCCTGTGCAAGTACTCGCCGTTAGCTAGACGAGAACAACCAGAGATAATATGTCTGATGGACTCACCCGGACGGTGGCATGCCCGACACACGTCAACCGTCCCGTCCTTCATAATATATCTCCGGTAGTTATTCGTCAAGATAACTTCGTCCATAATTGCACAGACGAAACCTTATTATTATTATTATTAATTAGTCTAGTTTCATAAAAGTCTTCTCCAAAGTTAGTCCAACATTTTCGAATGTGCTATTTAGGTAGTTACCTACCTACATGTATTAAATTTTTTACTTTTCTACCATGACTAAAATAATGAGAAAGCTAGTTTTTATACAATTGTAGCTTCGAAAATATATAATATGGATGTTCACATTTTCCCTCTACGATTTTTTCTCTTACAAAGTAAGCCTATATAATATGCAAACAAAGAGTGTGTGCTACTTGTAGCACTACTTAAGTCAGCATGAAACATTAATTTTATTTCAGTTTTCACTATTTCAACGACTTTGACGTACATTGTCCATATTGTCTCTATCGATTTTTATCTCAGCACTGATATATACGCGCAATAATCAAATACCGCTGAACTAAAATGCAATTTTAATATTACTTATTCAGCACTATATCAAACCACTTTAACCTCCATTTCTATCATTCCAAAAGTATCTTTGCACTATATTTTATTCACATCATGTGTTATATTCGAAGTGCCTTGATATTTTTTTCAAAAGTTACCACAAAAATGGTAATAGTCTGCTCACGTCTTCATCATATCAGGATCATGCTCCCCACTTACCATTACGGGGCTTAGCTTCACTTAAGGGTCCTGCAACATTAAAAAGTTGCGAAAATATCTCGCAAAGTATGTTTTATCACTGTTTGAAGTTGGAAGTTTTCCACACGTAAGCTTGTGGTTGTCTGTGAACTCGCTAACGACGTAAAATACCTCTTGGCTAACAAAATGTGTCTTGTTGCCTTAGGGTCTACGCACAAAGTTATATCATGATTGAATGTAAGACTTTACGGCCTTGGTATAAAGCTCATTATTCCATAATTAAACCAACATCTAGTTGAGTAAAGTTGAAGAAGTTTAATTACAGTCTCAAAAATATTCGGATTAGGTTTCCACTGTTTACGAATTTAATTTTTATGTACATACCTTCAAATTCAAATTCTTTATTCTTTTTTCTTTTATTTTGTACTGAAATAGAGTAAAAACAATATTCTGTTTCAGGTAAAATGAAAAACCTAGTTTTTCTTCATAACTTTTAACAAGTATTAACATAAAACAGTAGCTAATTGCAAGACTTGGAAATCTTGGTGAAGTAAGTATTATAGTTCCAGTCTCTGAAGTTCTTCTTTTGTATCACACTGGGCAGGTGTATTAAAGATGGCATACCATTGCAGAGTTTTCATACTGTTTTGTTAAGAGGAAAATAATATGCATCACATAATATCACATCGTGAGGAAAGCCTGAGAGATATTTCTTGACGGCAAGTGAAGCCAAGTCAGAGGCCTATGGGTGGCATAAAAACTCTGATACCAGATTAGTCACTAACCACTCGAAAAAGAAAGAAGATCACATAATAGTAGTGTAGTACTAGCAGTGTATGTGATTAGAAGCTTTGGAAATGTAGTCCTTTTTAATCATTGTGTTTATGTTGGGAACACTACTTCGAATGTCCACAAAATTATTTAATTACCACTATAACTGAAAGGACAGAAAAAATAATTATAATTATATTTGTGACAGTGATTACTACACGTGCTTACGCGCGTTTGCAATTGCGCTTAGTAAGTCTCAGAACATAATTAAGTCCTATTTATATAAAATACACTTTTAATAAAAATAATTAGAAAAGTTATAACGCAATGAAAATAAACGGACGCAGCACCGAGTTAGAATATTAAAGAGTTGAAGCAAATTAAAAGTATTAAAACAGTCTGTTATAAGTCGTTTCATTACAAATGTACAGACGGACAGACACTGACGTGGAAATAACTTTTCCCCGAGTTAAGTCTCATGAATATTTATCTCACTTCCTGCGGGAGAGTAAGTATAAACTTCTGAACGTTTCCCACTTGATCAAACTTTACTCTTAAGACAGCTCTGGGAGCTACCGTGATCCCGAACTCTTTAAAATCGCACTAAAAATACACAAAAAAAAACACATAAAAATGTTTTACCTTCCTAGGTTTATTTTCAGAGCTCAACTTTTACTGTAAAAGCTAGCTTTGTTTAATTTAAGTTTTTGAAAGGATTGAATTTCAAATTCTGTCTGGGTTGGTTAAGCAAACCAGCCAAGTCTAGGTAAATTCATGGTATGAGTTATGTTACTGAGATTCAGTTACATCACAACTTTTAGGTTACTCAAGCAACTTGATACGCATTGGCAACCCGTGTGAGATTCTCGCCGTAGATACAGACATACCATAACATCTCGCCTGTGTTTCCGTAAGGGTTAGGCAGAGGTGTATCTACCTATAATAGACCCACATTTCACTAACTATGTTTAAGTCCCATGCAACAGAAGGAAAGAAAGAAGAAAGAAGAAGTATTTATTGAGACAAACACAGGAGATCTCAAATTAAACTAAAAATACTAATTGAAACATAAATAGAAAAAAAAAAAAAAAATCTTTTTTGTAAAAATTTAAATAAAAGCAGAAAGTCCTGTGCGAGGCCAAAAGGCTACTATCTCAGCATGACGCTGGTATTCTGATAGGGCCCGCAGTGATGTCACGAATACATAGATACAGAAATAAATACTAAATAAAAAAATAAAAATAGATGTAGGATAAAATACAATAAAAAATAAAAATGTAGTCCGCGTGTCTGCACCCGACGTAACATCAGTTACTTGTCTATTTAGTGTAAAACAAAAAACAAGGGGGCGAGCAATACAGACCTCACGTTAGTATGATGATATGTTGGTACGTGATGACCATTCATATTATATCCTGGGGTGGTCCCCAGGACATAACATGAATGGTCATCATCTCAAAAAAAAAAAACCCTCTCTTCTTCAACTTTTCCCAACTATGTTGGGGTCGGCTTCCAGTCTAACCGGAAGCACCTGAATACCAGTATTTTATATGGAGCGACGCCTATTTGACCTCCACAATTTAGTAACTTGGTAATACGATACCCCTTGGTAAGACTGATTTTTACTCGTGAAGGAACATTACTTGTTCTTGTGATCTTGTTCTTGTAGCTGTAATAATCTGTAGTCGTCATTTATTTTCGTTGCTTATATAAATATTCTTATATATATATTTATTATGTATCTATTATATAGCATATATATATATATATTTATACATATCTATCTATGTATCTATTATAATATATTGTATCTATATAATTATTATTTTGCACCAATGTCTACCCCATTTTTATGTCCACGCAATCACTGTCCATTCCAAGGTTGCCTGGAAGAGATCGCAGAAATATGTTTTATAGTGTTAAATTTATTATTTACTATGTATTTTCTGGTGTACAATAAAGTATATATAAATAAATAAATAGGACTGGTTGTTAGAATTTCGGGCGTCTGACGACCCGTAACGACTGTTAAAGATCCACGAATTACGGTCGGGACCAACGGCTTAACGTGCTTTCCGAGACACGGAGGAATCTCGGTATGTAAAGATGGTGACCCATTCACGGCCAACCCCGACAAGCGAGGCTTAACCTGATGGATCGACCCGTGTGGCTGTTATGACTTCGTAACGAACTCCTCATATATGGATAGAATACAGTTTAGATAAAAAAATATAAAGTACCTATTAAATTAGAAATGGGAACTAAATTTTATGAAATTAATTTCGTCAACAGCACAAGCTGAAATAAAACTTCGAAATAATAATAATATTGAAACAACAAATAATAACATTATACAGTGAGATCTCATGACACAGTACGAATATTACCTCAAAAGCCTCACTCACTCAAACTTTCAATATCAATAAATCAATTAACTAAGTATAAATGTAAGTCTTATTGAAGTCGAATTTACAGAACTGAAACCACTTTGGCCATGACTCAATGTAATGTAATAACAGCTAACAAACGAATATCCTGTACAATACATGAGCGTATTTGTATACCAAACCTATCGTAATAGGTTTATTGGTATATTACGTGGAGTAGATAATAATGTATGATTTAATGTTGAAATAAAATCTGTTCGAATTGAAGTAATGGTCAGCGAAAAAGCTTTTAATGTTTAATATTTAAACTTCACAACAATGTTCAAAAAAACATGAGTGGTTACTATTTCATAGTAACTACGCAAATATTTAGGTAAAGAAGAATTTCATAGGTTTATTTGTAACAGTACAATTACTAGTGGAACCTAAATCTTTTAGGCAGAGAAAGGTGAACAAATCTCACAGGCGGAAAAACAGCAAATCTCCCAATAAATATACCCTAAAATGTGGGCCAAGTACGGCCAGTACTTGTTTCATGCTTGTATGAACTACGAGAAATCCTTACAAGGGTCTAATAAGCTTCACTCCATTTTTTGTGCCGAAGAAACTTGGCTTCGTACAGTACAAATCCGTCAGTAAAAACGACCAGCAAAAGACAAAGTGTACTCAAACACTGTCGGGCCGTTCGCACAACTTTTGTTTGGAATTAGAGGTAAACACATTAGGTAGTATGTTTGTGTAGGCGCCGGCATTACTCGGCCCAACTTGTTTGATCTCAGACAAAACATACCCGGACTAATCAGGGACAAGTTTGGCGATTCACATTTTTAAACTGTTGTTTTGTCGAACACGTTTGTTGCGGTGTTCCAGAATTAGCCGGTGTCGGAATGAAAATGGGATCACATTGTGTTTGATACGATCAGAGAAGACAAGTCGATCAAAGCAACATTTTAAATTCAACACATTTCTGGATGCTGTTTTATTTCTTTTTCCTTTCCTGGTATTTTTAAAAAGTTTATCTATATCGGTACACATATTACAGCACATTTTATATCAGCGTCATTATTTACAATGCTGTTTACAACTCAATAACTAATAACTCATTCGCACAAAATTCGCGCGTTTTGCACTGAACAAGCAGTGGGACATGCAAAATGGACAACGCAGCCGGATCGCTATCAACACCGTAAATTATTTGACAAGAACGCATTAATCTTTATCTCGCAATACCTGACTTATGCCCCACCGGCCCAGCCTTTGTAAAGGGATTTAATTAGAGGTGAATACGATAAATGTGTGGTCCGGGCGTGTTATCGCTTGACAAGAGTTAAGTAATCTCGTACGCGTTCGAAATGCCCAAAGGATTAAGTACGCAGATTAAGATGAGTTTAACTTTAAACCCTGATTCAGTGTTTTGATGTTTTGAAATGTAAATTTTATATTTACCTTCGTACGGTTTGGCCCTGCAATATTCTGATGCGTCCCAACATTACCATAAGAATTCATGCATTGTTATTTTTTTATCATGCATCATTTAGTAAGTACGGTGGGCGGAATTTCGTTTAGTAGTAATATTTTATGGAAATTCTACCAAAATTGGATTTTGCTGTTTATATAAACAATTCTAAACAAAGATAAAAAAAAACTGAGTAGAAAAATAGATGTACTTTTAGATAAAGATGCATTTATTTTCAAAGGCAGTATTCAGTGCTCTGAGGTGTTAGACTATTTTAAACATTATCCTTACGAGTGGTTGACTTCAATTGGAAAAGCAAACTAACTTTGATCATGTTCTACAAAGTTGATTTACTCTACTGAGTGTTTTCTTTTACCATTTATTCAAAGTTGCATGATTTCAAAGAAAAACTGTGTTTGACGTTCACCTCCAACATTATTTTCAATATTATCTTTAAAGCCATGGTAATGAACGAACAAAATTCTTTTCGCGTCAATTGTAAAAGCAAAAGTTCTTATTGTTGTTTCGTAACTAATTTTATCAAATTAATTTCCTAAGGAATTTTGCTGAAAACTCTTTAGAATTATACTTGTTTCCGAAATAAGATCCACGTGAGCAAACAATACTTGAGCAAACTGTCTTTATTTAACTTGTATTTATATCAGAGACGTGTTTTCTGAAAGTTCTATACGCATCAAGCGGTAAAGTTGGATCAAGTTTAGAATTTGAAATTGCTTTCGTTACGAATTTGTTTAAATTTATTCCTATATCGTGGAAATATAATGCTTGCGCCCGTTTAGTTTTACTTAATGGCAAGATGTTGCTTAGGATTATCAGAGAAGGGTGAATATTATAAATCGTAATAACTTTTTGGTGAATTTGCTTTGATAGAAGGGTAAGGATTTAGGTAAAAAATATATGCAAGATCCAGTTCATATAGTGTTTCATCATCATCTACACTCACAGCCCGACTTCACCCACTGCTGAGCATAGTGTCTCTCTTTTCGTGTACCAATCCCCACGGTCTTTTGCCAGCCCCATCCAGGTTCTTCCGGCGATGGTAACAATATCGTCCGCTCATGTCGCCGCCGGACGACCGACAGTTTGTCTTCCAGTCCTTGGACGCCACTCGGTCACTGCCTTACTCCACTCATCTCTGCGCCTTGCCAGTGTTACATAGTGTTTACCGCACTCAAACATTTCTGTAATTTGTATTTTTAAGTTGGGTTTGGAGAGTGTCAGAGTGACGAAGGTCACATCAAGCGGCCTCCGGAGTATATTTTTTTCTTTTCGTCTGTTTTTATTCATTCGTATTATAGAACTGAGGAGTCCTACGAGACCTATGAGACTAGAATCATAATATTATGGTAGCAACGCTCGAATGCCTCTTCTGAAACGTGCAACATCTTTGGCAGAGCACAGGGGAATCAAAGTTATTACACTAGTCTCGTTAAGCAATATGTAAACAATAAATATCAGATTGGCACCAATAAATACACGATCACGATCTCTTTAGGGTATCTAGTTTCAGTACGTCCCAATTAATAGCATCGTTCCCTAAACAGCTTGAAAGGCACACAAATATCTATAACCGCGTCTCAATTGGGAAGCATCCCACGCGCAAATAACCAAATCCGTGGTGAAATTAAACGTTTACACCATCGTAAATTATTCACAGAGTTTATCGCTAGTGAATATTTATTACAGACGTAATTAGGTTCGTGCCTTCAGGTTTGCGCAACGGGAGACTATCTAAATAAATTAAACATTCCTTCCGAGCATAGAGTGTATGCATGAGGGAACGTCGTTCGGGATTGTCGACTAATGTCAAAGAGAAATGGGAAAACACTTAGAGCTGTTTACACGGATCTTGTGAAGACTTGAAGATAGGAACGTTTGGAGTGTATGTTGTACAAGAAGTAACAGAGGTACTGTTTAGTGGTGGCTCTGTTTCTGTGTGAGCTGCTTTTGACTGTCACAGTCTATGTTCCGTTAACTCAGTAGGTGCATTGGGTTTTGGGGAATTAATAGCTCTTTTATATTTTTTAAGTACCTTTTATGTTCAAAATAATGTATTTTTCGATAGTCATCTATAATTATGGATGGCATCTATTATAATGGACTGAATAATCACTAGATATTACCTAAATCGATGGAGTAAGTGAACTAAATTCCCTATACTTATTTTAATCGGCATCAAACAAGCAGTAGCTGTTGCTACTGAAACTAATAAGCTATATATTCACTTAGGAACGCAACGTGTTTGACGGAGCATTAGTGTTACCACGAAATTGTTTAATAATATATGTACGAAGAAAATTAAGCCCTTTATATTCAAAGAAGCTTCGTATCTAGCAACAATGCTGCCTCTTAAATAACGCGCTCTAGTTCAACTATAATGAAAGCTGAAGGTCTAAACGCCAAGATTAACTTGATAAATAAAGCTTTTATGTTTTCAAAGCATAAAACTACGTCTTTATAAAAAAAAAACCTAACAAATCCAAACATTTATATTTACATCAAAGGCACAAAGTAATCCTAGAATTTTCTATTAGATTGAAGTTCGTGGATAATATTTTTATTTGAAAAATGTACTGGCGTGGAAACTGCGTAGTACGTTATTCTGGGCGCCTAGAGACCATCAATGTAGAGTAAATCCAGTTTTATACTTACTTTGTTATGAATCTTATGATTTATAGATTTTATTGGTTGTGTGAAATATTGGCCAGAATTTTTATTTATTTATTTGTTCCTACCCTATTTTAACCAATAGGCTGGCATTGTTACATGGGACTTAAACAAAATTGGCAAAATGTGGGTGTACTATAGATACACCTCTGCCTAACCCTTTGAGGAATACCTACAAGCGTGATGTAGGTAAAGTGTTACTTACAGTAAAATAAAACAAAATTCTTAAAATAGTTCAAAGAGGTTTTTGCTTATCTGGTAAAGGAATTTATAAAAACATGATATTCCGATTAGCAGGATCACGGTACTACGGTTAAATTGAAAGGATCGGACTTGCCCGGGGCAATATTATTCATTAACTCTTTCGATGTCAATCTAAAAAATCCTTTTCGATTCCGTTCTAAAAACCTTTTTTATCCCTAATTATCTACTTTTCGAGTATAATATTTTAAAGAGAATTTTTGATAGAAAATAGTGTTAATAATTTTGTGATGTAAAACCTTACTTACCTTTTTATCTTGAATTAGGTATTGTTTAAAAATTACGTCTCCATGTTCAGTATTATTTTGGTGAAGGTCTGTTTTTACGCTGTTTTCTATATCTAGGAACCCTAAGGCCTGACTTCAACAAAGAAACTGAACGTGACCAGATCATCTAAACTGCGTTCAAGAACTGTCAGTGACAATATTCTACAACAATAGGGATGATGCCTGGATAAAAAAAGAAATTCTAATTAGCCCGTCAGACAGATAATAACAAAATATTATTTAATATTATTATTAAAAAAAATACTTAGATAAAACGCACTTTAAGTTGGGGAGTCGGGGTCGGTACGTCACAAGTAAGTATAAAATCTTGTGACGTCATGGCCCATTTTAACTCAAGGTATCGCCGTAATCTTTAGATTACGTAAAAGAAGAAGAAATACTTGTCTAATATTTTTTTATAATGTCCATGACGGACTAAAAATAAATTTTCATCATCCCTATTATGTCACTGACAGCAGCTCTTGAACGCGGTTTCAAGAGCTGTCAGTGACATTATTCCACAACAATGATGTCACTAATCGCTCGAACGCGGTTTGGATGTGGTGATTGCGTTTAGTTTCATAGGTGAAATTCACCCTTAATCAGAAATAACATTGCGTTATACGTAGGTACTGTCATCATAATCATCATTTCAGCCAAAAGACGTCCACTGCTAAACATAGGCCTTGCCCAAGCACCGTCAGTTCGACCGATTCTGTGCTTCCCGTATCAGCTACTGTAGAGATTATGAATTGCATAGTTTTAATACACAGCCTTTTCTGGTAATTCTAAGATAATGGTATAAAATTATTAGATAAACGAAGACAGAAAAATGAAATAGTTGTCTGTTGAGAAAAGCGTATGCAACACTATAAGCTGACCTTTCACTGTACGAAATCCTATACAATGCTAGATCATATTATACTGAAAATGTATAGCTTGATATGTACCATCAAAGGAGTTCATATCTAACCATTGTCAAAACAAAATTCCGTGAACACGATGACCATATCTGTTGCCGGCCCGGTTCTATAGTCGCCAAGCGCTGCAAGCAAGAATAGTCCTTACGGTGGTTAGATATGAACTTCTTCGATAGTACCATACATACATAAATGTGAAAAATTGTAAAATGATTCCGTAAATAAGTATTATTTAATTCCAAAGAAGTGTTTTATTGATGTACCTCTCCCACAGTACCTATCAACTTGATAAAAAAAAAATTGATAACAGACTCTGACAGTCCATTTACTTTTCGCTAGCAGTTGATGTGTTGTAATTCTGCCAATTGTAATTATTGATGTAATTACTGATGTAATTAGTTATGTCATCGATATTGCCGATAGTGACACAATGTGTCTAAGTGATGATGGGTTTATTGCATAACTTCAATAATAATTATAGTTAACAACAACAAGATTGACGTATTAATCATTGTATTCAGATAACTCATCATCAACTGCTTAGCTAACTATGTTGGGGTCGGCTTCCAGTCTAAACAGATGCAGCTGAATACCAGTATTTTACATGGAGAGACTGCCTATCGGACCTCCACAACCCAGTTACTGGGTAACACAATACCCCTTGGTAAGACTGGTTGTCAGACTTGCGGGCTTCTGACTACCCGTAACGACTGTCAAAGATGTACAAATGACAGCCGGAACCAACGGCTTAACGTGCTTTCCGAGGCACGGCGGGGTCTCGGTATGTAATGGATGGCCACCCATCCACAGACCAACCTCGGCAAACGTTGCTTCACCTTGAAGATCGACCTGTACGGCTGTTACTATTTAGCCATGCAGATAAGTAATACTACTAAAATGCATTGTATTCCCATAAGCTGGGCAAGATAATGTCTGGACTTTAAAAGAGAGCTTCTGAGTTTTTTTCGGTGTTTATTCTCAGAGTAGTCGGTTAGGAAACACCGACGTCAATTTTTTTTTTTTTTTACTTCAAGCACACAAATATACAGAGTTGGACTTAATGCCTTAAGCATTTTCTACCAGTCAACCTTTGGGTGATGCAGAGACAAACAATGGTAGGTGCAATAGCGACAATTGAGGAAAAAAAATTTGTCATCATTTGATAATGCTCGCCTGAAATCCGATTTTGAGCATTCTGGTAGATTATGATGATCTTTGGCAGTATGGCTAGTAAATTATAATTATAACCTACAAAAAATTATGACTAAACATCATGGAACACGATGTTGAAGAAATGTTTACCATAAAAGTTTTTGAGACGTCCATATTCAATAAGGGCCGAGCTAATTGGAATTCCTGATAGCGAAAATGACTACTTATTTATGTAGTGGAAAAACGCTGATAGCCGTTGGGCTATCAGCGTTTTCCAAAGTAAGAAGTTCTGTGCTCGACATTTGGGTGCAAACTCTAAGGCTAGGCGCAAATGAGCCATCAACTATAGCCGGTAGCCCTGTCACACGCATTTCACATCCTTTTTCATACGTTTTGTATGGATTCGTCGCACAGGTGTGGCAGGTGGCGACCACCCGCTACAGCAGTACTCAACACCGCAGCAAGAGGTGACAGCCACCGATGGTTGTGGCCGGTGGCTCGTGTCCGCTTACCCTAAACCCCAAGTATTGACGCGTAACAACTCGTATCAAATCCTTATGTGCAGTCAGGGAAAGTAACAGTTAAGCAAATTGATACCCTACGTCAATTTGCAGTGAGTATTTTCATACAACTGTCGAAGAGTGAAAAAAATTGTAAGGAATAATTTCAATTGCTAGTCAATTTGCTGTTTTCATTTAAACTATACTGTCAATTTACTTATGTACCAATAAATTTTTCACTGTTTTGATTATTTTGGCAATATTACTGTATGGAAATAAGAAATGTGGCTAACTAGCAAGCTGGCATATTGATTATGAAATGCAATATTAATATCGTAACACCGAATATTTAGTTTAAGATGTAAAAAAAGTATTTGGAAACTTTCCAAATGCTGTTTTTACACCTAAAACGGGTTCAACATCAAATTCAATGTTATCATTGCAATTCATTATTAATATTCTAGTTCGCTAGTTAGCCACATTTCTTATTTCCATACAGTATTATTACAAAATTAATCAAAACAGGTAAATTATTGACAGCAAATTGCGACATTGCCAACAATTAACTGTGCCATGTTGCCAACATTTACATAAGTACCTAAAAGGTATTCTTACTCTATAAATATAACAATTAAATGTACCAACCAAAATATTAAAAATACCCTTGAAGAACAACGGTGAATAAAACAATAAACAAATTCTTTTCGGAGCAATAATAATTAGCACCGTAATCTTGAAGCCAACTGTCACTGATATTATCGCGTTTTATAGCCTCCGCCGGCCATATGGTGACACTCTTTTAAAAACACATTATGTCGCCTGATATTTGTCTATTGTTTTTAAGTTTCTTGTTTCACGTTCGACGATAAAAAGTTTAATGGAGGAATTAAATGGAATCCTTTTAATGTGATTTGCCGTATGTTGCAGTCTGTTGTAGATTCTTGAGGCTGATAATGTTTTTCAAATGATTTTTTTAGCGTTCTTGCTCTTGGGTTAAGCGTCACTCACTGTATGCCTGAGGGAGGACATCGCCGTCGATGCAAACCGCGGCGAAGGTGGTGTGACGATATAATTATGTTTGCGGGGCGCACATGGCCAGAGATCACAAATAACACAGAGAGATTTGGAAGCAACTAGGGAAGGCCTTTGCCCAGCAGTGGGATACAGTACAGGCTATAAAAAAAAAACCTCTTGCAATTTGCACGATCTTCATTTTATTTTTGTCATAAATTAACTAAATATCTTACAACTCCACATCCAACTAGGTATTTGAAACAAAAGAGCATCAGAATTAAAATAGATGACCGTGTCCCCGAAATTGCAAGAATGAGAATCATCTGCCGTTGACAGCTAATAATATTAATTACGGCCTGTTATGTCATAGCGGGAACCTTTGTTCCTTGAGAATCGGTACGACCCGACTGCCCTTTCAGTTTTTATATGAGTAGGTACCAAGTTAAAGCATCTGTTTTTGTGGTCACGCGCCACGGACCGGCAGAATGACTGATGTTATGTGTCAACTAATTTCGTCTGACGGAGATTAAATAAATAGGGCAGAATGTCGGGTCTATTGGGACATATTTATGGTTTAGGGGAAATTGTAAGATGGTTTTTAAATTGATTGAAGGAAAGGACGTTTATTTCTTTTAGATTGTTAGAGATATGGTGGTACAGACCCACGCTTTTTTCCGCTTGGTTCAATTTCAAACCCAACGTGATGATTATTTGTGATTATATAAACTCAGGTTTAGATCGAGATTAATAACCGATACTTAGGACGGACTTACAACAGTGATAGCCTAGTGGTGTGAACGTCGGACTGCCAAATCATAGGTCTCGAGTTCGAACCCAAGGGACGCACCTCTGACTTTTCGGATTCATGTGCGTATTATGTTTTATTAATTTCTCAATATTTACATTAACAAGAAACAATTTAAAAACTAACAGACTTAAAATAATAATAATAATATGTACAAGTATATAAGAAAGGGGTGGGGGGCGAACAATCATAGGGCGTCAAGAAATTCTTCCGCATTGCTGTCAACAGGAAAAGTGCCCAAAAGGCTGGCAGCATTGCCACGTTGTATGGCAATGCTGATTCCCTGGCCGAAGAATAGGCCAGTCTTCTGGTCACAAGAAAAGTCGACCAACCGCTTTGAAATATCTTGAAAGACTGTGTCAAAAAATCATAAATAAATATTTATATCACCGTGTGCAAGGATATGACGGTTATTCCCTCCGTTCCGGAGATAAAAGCATTAGCTTCACACATTTTTTTTGTAAATAAAATATAAGTTGCCAATTTGCCTACCTGATTGTATCCTATGATATATTTATGCATAATATTGGCTATAAGGAGCCATTTCAAGCAAAAAATCGACACTTTAAAATTTAAGATCCAATGTCCTCGAGAGCCTTTGTTCGATCCACAGTGCGGCGGTGACAAGGGCACGACAGATGATGTCATTAATGCTGGCGTGCCGTGCTCTCCGGCCTGCGCTCTTGCTGCAGGATAGACCATGGTGTTCGAGACAGTTGACTGCTTCACCGCATTGGCAGCGATGCGGGGTCACACAAGGAGCGCCCAGACGCAGACGGGTAGCGAGCCGGAAAGTGGTGTCACCCAGAATAGTGCCTATGTTGGGTGACGGTAGCTCCTGGAGCCAAAGGCCCGACTTCCGCTCACCCACAGCCAGCAGGCGAGCACGCTCAGCAGTATTGGTGGACGTATTAATAAGATTGTTCCGTACCAACCTGCAGAGCGGCTCATCCCACTGCCTCTGGGAGGATAGGTTTACGGGCCAATCTGTATTCGGGCAAGCCGCTTTCCAGGCGTTTTCCGCATCGGTCAAGCACGGCACTTCAGAGTTGACCAGGCAGGGGGCTAAAATTTTCCCAGTCAACTTTTCAGTGCTGTGGACAGAGGACAGGAACGCGGGCAAGCTAATACTTGTAATTTTGCGGACGCTGAGGCCACCGAAACGGATGGGTAGTGTGGCTTGCAGCCACGCCCGGTCGTCCAAGGCCATATTTAAAATGGATGTTAGGGTGCTGCGAATAATTTGGTCAATTTTGTCCAAGAGGTATGGCTGCTTCCATAAAGGGGAAGAGCATAAAAAATATATAAAATTTGGACCAAAACAGCAGTATCTGATCAGGGTGTGGCGTATTGTAATATTATCACTTGCTTCAAAAACGGTGAGGGAAAACATCGTGAGGAAATCGACATGCCTGAGACATATTTCTCGACGGCATGTCTAGCCAAGTCAGGGGCCCATGGGCGGCTTTAAAATCCTTTGACAACCTATACAGATTTTAAGCAACAATAAACAGATTAAGCGCTTTATTAATGTACTAAAAATCTCTTAGTAAATGTGCCGCAATTTCTAGCGGAATGCTCGTTTCAAAATTCTCCACTCTGTCACAAACGTGTCACTTAGTCTTTGTATACTAAATAGGCCGACAAAGGCGACGTCAGAGGCGTGCGAAAGTCTTCACACATAGCGGCAGCCACACGTGGTTGGGTAAAAACTGGAGCGAATCATATTCCTACTGTGATTACGGCTGTTTGATGATTGCCGTCCAATGTTTGAGGTAAAAGCTCCGGGAGACAGGCGCGACGCGATACCGGTAGAACAATTTCCACGAAGTTTTCATCTCAGACCAAATTAAAAGCAAGACAGAGTACTGTCAACAGTAAAGTGAAGCGGGTTTCGTAAACATGTGTGCACTTTGTGTGGTGTAATTTGATTGTAGTGTCATTGTAAAAAGGTTGTAAATGTGTGCGTTTATGCACAGAGCGGCGGTATAGTTTTGGCATGCTTCACTGTATTTTTCGCAGCGCTCTGTTGGTTTTTATTTGGTTTGAGATTTTCATAGAAATTGTTCCACCAGAGTCGCGTCGCGCCTGTCTGATCCCGAGCCATCTTGCCGGCATTCAGCAAACTACCTGTCACTCTTCGGGTGTTATTTTTATACTATGTTTAAAGTTAAGTTATGATTAGCGACTGTTTAACCATACTTTTTGACGTTTAAACGTCTCCTAACTGTAAGGAACGTTTATAATTATAGGGATATATTACGGGGGGGAGGGGGTAGATTTTTCTACAACAACCACATAATGGTCGTTGTAAAAAATTATTGAAGCAAGAAAGAATACCTACCACAAGATGATCGACACGTCTTGACCAGTGGATTGGACTACGCATGAGCTCATATTCTGATCACGAATCACTTTGTATCAAAGCATTTACATACTATTTCTAGCGGTCTAAAAAATACTTTGTGTGACATGCATGTTGAGATGTCATGATCCTGCAGATGCAAAAGGAACTGAAAACTTAAACTTTAGAAAAGAAGTATTGACTGGTACCTACTTGCTTACTTACCCTTTGCTCTGTAACGAAGTCTCGTCAATCTTCAATGACACTGACGTTATTACATTTACTTGTCCTCACACGACGAGAAGTGGTTCATCTCAATAAAGGAGATTTCAAAGTCTTTTTCTCTTTCGAGTGTAACTACTTACCATGATACTCGAACAGTTCAATCTCGTGGGCTCTTTAGAAGGCCTGTAGCAAATAAAAGTATGTACCATCAGATAAAACAAAATGACAGTCAAGTTCTTATTGTTACAAGAAAATTACACACACAAAAGTTCCCTACATACTCGTATTTTGTAAAATTTGTAATCTCCTAAGCTCCGTAACCCCAAACAAGTCTAATATAAAATTAACAACAATAACATAATTTACTTTAAAATTCAATTAATTCTTAATTAACTATTCATACTAAACAAAGCGGAAACTCCTTAGAGCATGCTGAATACTTTCCTCTAACATTGTTAAAGGATTAAGGGAGTAACAGGCAACTTGCGAAGACTTTGCAACGCGGCTAACTTAAAATATACATGAAAATGTGAAGCGTCTTGAACAATAAGGGTACTTCCAGAGTCGGCGGCAATATACCGGCTACGAAAGTATGTCGGCTTGTTCCCTCGAACGGGGAACTAATTAATCCAATGAGCGGCGTCTTTGCACTAACGAGGTTCGTCGTTTGTGCTCCTTCCATTCTATGCCACTGAGAAATTGTGTTTCGGAAATCGATCCCGACAAGCTTCACGCTTCTATAAAATCATTATCTCAGTGATGAACAGAATCTCTGAGATGAAGGAGTTATGTTTCAACGTAATTTGTTTCGTGGGATCAGAGTAATTTTGTGATCTTAATTATTAATGATGATTTAGGATTTGATTGAGAATATTTCGGGAAATTGTTTTGATAGTAATTGAGGGTGAATCGGTTCCCATAATGCTTGGATTACATAAATTAAGATTCGAGGAAAGACGGTTTGTACCTGTTGATTGATGCGATAACTGATGAACGATTTGAATTTAATTCTTTGAGTATCTTCTAAGATCTATCACTCCTAAAATAATCTAAAAACCGCAAGTTTCCAATCCGCATTCACTAAAATTCAAGAGCAGAAATCTGAAAACCAATTAATAAAACATGGAAGGAACAGAGTCTATAAATAAAGCAAGATTGAGTTTTGATGAATGACCCACAGCAATATGATTTATTTATTTGGCAACTCCCTTACAAATATACGGCGATAACGGCTACAATTGATATAGACGAGCCCATGCCATCACTTAAAGTAAGTTGATTGATTACTGCGCAAAGGGCGTAAACTCTATCTTTCATACAATTTTATTTTTAGAAAGTAAACAAACAAATTTTTTACACGTGCTGTTTGTCAATATTTCCTTTTCCTCAATTTGTGAAAACGTCCATCTACCAATTCTAAAAGTTATCCCACTTACTATAAAAGAGGAAAAAAAAAACATGAAAGTTTCCAAATTCCAAAAACTTTTTTTTTGTCAACAACAAATTCTGCTGCAGCACTAACAACTAACATTTCTTTACAAAATCAGGTCCAACAAGAGTAAAAACTTTAAGTACGTACCAGTATTCACAACAGAAGCGATGATCGCGAGTGGTCCAATTCGTTCAAATTAGACTCATTTGGGCGCCACTTCAGGTTCGAGCAAAATCGCAGCAAGTGAAAAGCACGGTCCGGACCGTTTCGTGATATCGCCGGATAATGGCCGTCGTTAGTCGGACCACGATCGTCGTTTTGGGGCGTTACTTTTTCAAGTCATTGAGTCAATCGTTTATCACAGGCCTGTTGTGTTAACTTTTGCATCGCGAGGGCATTAGGGTGGCGTGGAGAGGGTTTTTATGAATAACAACAGGGTTTGTTTTTTATCTTTACATGTAACGAATGAGAAAGAACGGTTTCTTGTTCTCTTTGAAGACACGAAACATAAGATGTTCTAAAAAGGAGAAATAATTCAATTTTATTTATGTAGTTGCTGTGCATCTTAGCCATTTTCACAACGCTAATAAATATGCATTCATTGCTTTATAATATCTTAGCTTACACTACGTGAACAAAATAAATCTAAACACTTTAAAAGTGTTTACTATAGGTAGACTACTCCATGCCTTTACTGTTCTTGTTTAGGGTAAGTCATGGTGGACGTCAGCCTCATTAGTTGAGGTAACTGGCCCAAATTTTACCAAAGTCATTTCCCGCCCGTTTCTCTGGAAGATTTCTACAGAATTCGCAGTAATAACGTATTGATAGATTAACTTTGCGATGTCAATCGGTAGAGAAAATTGCGAAAACATGGCCCAGTTTTGTAGGATTATTAGTACGGAAACGTGTCCCCAATTAGTGGACTTATAGGCTAGTAGATTAATGGACTGAAAGCGTCCACGTCATGCGATAAAACATCGATAGTTTGAAATTGCATTTCGATGTCGAACAGGTTAAATTTAGTAGGATATAGGATAATCATAAAAGTCAGTGTGTCGACAATTAGCGCTTCATTTGTAAACAAACTGCCTGAAAGGCAAGCTAATGAAATCATTATTTTAATGAACGTTAAAATATGTATGATTTTCATAACAATCAATGAAACCGATTACTTAAATAATTTTGAAACATCAGTAGTCGGTAATGGAATTAATCATTCATGATTTAAACAACCTCTAGATATTCTATTAAATGCCTTAAAACATGGCACGAAGATTCATTTCGAAATTTCTCATGATTCGTAAATAAAGACACATTGAGATGACTTAAAAGTAGCACTTAATGTCGAAATTAAGTTAAAGTCTCTTTTATTATCAGTTCAGAAATTAATTAATGTTAGATCCTTTTCATAATTTAATACTCAATCCCTCTGAAGTCCCTTTTAAGACAAATTGTAAAGGAATGTAAGTAAAGGTACAAATTGTACCTATTAATGTATCGAAACTTTTAAGAAGTCTATTTGGATGTCCCTCACTTTCAAACATTCTTTAACTTCGGTTTTCTCTATTACTGTTGCTTAATTAATTAATGTTGCTTCCATCAACAAAAAACCTTCGGCACGAATCAAAAATACACTTTACTGCCCCAGCTTAGAGTATATTTTTTGTTAAAAGAAATGAGTGGAAGATATGTAACGAATTTGTTTTTCCAAAGAGGCTACATTACTAAAATAAACAGGATGCTTCCGATATATTTTCATTTGATGAGTTTGAAGTGATTATTAGTACCTCATTATCGAAGACAGAAATATCTCAGAAGCTGCTTTATTTTATTTTGTTCATGGAACTCAGTTAGATTTATGTAAGTGTTTTGAAAATATAGAATGAGATTTGAAATTTAAGTCCTGTTCTTCTTATTTCGTCTTTAACTCAATGTGTTACAGGATGTCACCTAACGTTACAAAATATATATTTTGAATTTTTGTATTATATCAATGTTTGGACACAGTGTCCAAACATTGATCGGCAATCGCGAGCGGCTGCTGTGCTCGGCCTACCACGCTACGACTGTCGCGCGCAAGCGTTTCTGTCTACCTACCGCGCACAAATATTTTTAGGAAACATTCGTCACTAATTGTGTCTGAACGTATTTCTGCGTATAAAAATTGACAACGTCTCATGCATCGATTCGTTTCAATGTAATGTATGGATAGTTTAATGAGTTAGTGATTCCTCGATCCACCAGGTTAAGCTACGCTTGCCGGGGTTGTTCCGGGGATGGGTACCCATCTTTACCTATCGAGATTCCACCGTACGGCTCGGCGTCCATTCTAACCGGATGCAGCTGAATACTAGTATTTCACATGGAGCAATTGCCTATCTGACCTCCACAACCCAGTAACTAGGTAATACGATACTCCTTGGTAATACTGGTTGTCAGACTTTCGGGCTTCTGACGACCCGTAACGACTGTCAAAGATTCACGAATGACAGCCGGGACAACGGCTTAACGTGCTTTCCGAGGCACGGAGGAGTCTCGGTATGTAAAGATGGTCACCCATCCACAGACCAACCCTGTCAAACGTAGCTTAACCTGATGGATCGACAAAAAAAGCATAAGCACACTAATATTCACGAAAAAATTATAGATTGAGTACATCATCAATCTTAATAATTATTCTAACACTTCTTTAAAAACGAAAACTAAACGTGTTCAACTAAATGATATTCTCGTGTCATGAACAAATCTAAATATACAAACGACCCCATGCACACGCCCCGTGCCAAAAATCATTAAGCCCGACGTTACCTGATACCCAACTACTGTTCGGTATTACCTTACGTCATAATTGGGTAAAAGTGGTCGGGAGGCGAAAAAAGGCGTGGTTGATATTCATCAGTAACTTAAATATCATAATAGTGGATGAAAAAGGGGACAGAAAAAAAGTGACAGGCTCTTGAAGAATTAAAAGTATTCCTTTGGGATTTTCTGGTAAAAATTGTTGTTCCTAGATTTTCTGCGGTATTTTTTTCTCTGTAAAGTTTTTTTCATGTAATGTACTTGTAAAATGTGAGACATTTTTTTTTTTTTTTGTTAACCTGTTTTGTCCCACTGCTGGGCAAAGGTCTCCCCCATATTTTTCCAGACTTCCTTGTGTTGTGCCTTCTCCGGCCAATTGGTCAGGAACGAGTCCAAATCGTCGCGCCAGCGCTGTCTAGGCCTGCCCCGGTGGCGACGTCCGTCATCAGGCACCCACTGTGTGAGGATGATGGCCCATCTGTCTTGATGCATCCTATAGGTGTGACCTGCCCAGTCCCATTTCAGCCTCGCAGACTTATCGCCAACATCGGCGACACCTGTCTTGGAGCGTATTATGGCGTTGCGAATTTTGTCAGTGAGTTTGATTTTTAAAATGCTACGCTCCATTGCTCTTTGGCAAACCTTGAGTTTGGACTTCTGAGCCTCGGTCAAAGACCAAGTCTGAGTACCGTAGGTTAGGATAGGCAAGATACACATGTCGACAAGCTTGCGCTTTAATGAGATTGGAAGGTCGCCCATCATTAGCGCCTTCATGGACCAGTAGCTCCTCCAGGGATTTTCGACTCGACGGTCGATCTCTTTGTCCTGTCTGTTGTGGAAGGAAACTAGCTGGCCCAGTTAAATATATTGGTCGACATTACACCTGCAAAATGTGAGATTAAAATGCATCGCCATTTATAATGATTCTCTCTGTATTTGTAATTTACCGGCAGCCCGGGCAACCATACTCTTCAAACCGTAATCAGCAATGGTATTTCATGAAGTATTTCTTCCTCGGTTAAGTTATTTCAGTCTGAATCTCAATTCAGATCCACTGTTAATTAAAAGATCTGTCCTATCCACTAGTGAAATTTTGGGTTTCGGAACTAAATAACTCCCCTGCACGCGTAGCATGACCACCACAGAAACGGGTTTTGTCGACGGAAGAATAGACACAATGACAGATTGTGTTTGTGTATCTGTCATTTTGTCTATTCTTCCGTCGACGGGCTTTGCACAAGGAGGCCTGCCACAACAAAAATTGCAAAAATATAGTCTAGGTACCAAACGTATGTTCCCTTAATGAAAACGTCCATAACGAATGGGCAGAACATAGTTATATTTGACTGACAGGCTCAATTACTGCAATGCCGAACTAATAAAGAGTGACAGTTTGCTATCCCTACGTATATGACCGAGCGTTTACTCCAGTACCAAATATCAGTATCATCTGCCCTGATGCAGCTAAATAGTGCAGAATATAATGTCAGACTTACAGAACTGCCTATAAATTAATTTTACAGAAAAAAAACATATTTTTAGACAGCGTGGGTAGTAGGTACTAGTACCTACCTACCAAAGTCCCAGTCAGGGCGACACGTAGACAGTCCCAATGATTAATGGCCCAAGGGGCAGCGGGGCGGGACGTCCCGAATCAGATGCACGTGACGTCACAGAATAACGTTCAAATAATATTTCGCTACAGCCAAGCGCAAAATGGGTTAAAAATTACTGGAGACAAGTACTAATGTTGAAAATCTGTATGCGAAATTCGAAAGTTTAAAATGAAAATGTTACGTTCGGTTTTTTCTGTTGTGAATTGTTTTGTATTTTTCCGACGTTTTGTTACTAAACAAACATTTCAATTTTATGTTATTTGTATAAAATTTAACTGTACCTACTAATAACAGCATCCTTAGGGATTGATAAAATTAAAAGGTAAACAGTTAGCAGTCTACAAACTTAACTAACCAAAAAAACTAGTTTCAATTTCAGCGTGCAGTTGACACTTCAATTAATTAATGAAAAAACAACATTTTCTCGAAAGTAACCCTGCTATAAAAGAATCACAGCTTACCCTTCAATATCCGGTCAAAGACGCCATTTCCGCCACAGTTGCAACATTTCTATGAGTTTTGAAAGGAAAATTCTACATTCTTTAGAATTGACCGCAGCGGCTACCCGTGAATACCACTGACTGTGAATATTCTTTGAACGTTGAAATTTCAAATTCGGTAGAATTATTTCTCTTTGTAAAAACGTGAGGTGAATCTCACTTTATGTTGAGTATTAATTAATGCAATGTTGAATTTAAGAAAAATAGTACCATTATGATAACCATCTTTTAGAAACTAACAAGGGAATAAAATTGAATAAAACATATAACCTCATCTGCAATAATAATTTTTGTAATCATTGTACAATTAAAGGGTCACTTTAATATTCTGCTTTAAAATTATTATGATTTTACTGTGTTGAATGCCCCTTTTGACTTTTAAAACAAAACTTATTTTTTTAAGAACATTTCCATATTTATTATAGCAGTTTTAAATTACAAGTTTTTCTGTAATAAAATTATTGTAAAGGCGATGATACGGCTGACCTATGTCAAGAAACGGCTAAATAAAATACAATTCCACGCCACTCCACAAGTAACAAGTACCAGGAACACAGAAATTCAGCGGAGTAATGTTATTGTATAATAAAATCTATAATATTGGTAAGTGCAACACGCGACAGATGGCAGGGACGGCTCGGTGGCCGGAAACTACATCTCTCCGGATATTGGATAGTAACTGCTGCTGTATCAGTTTGAATGTTTAGCTACGCTTGCAAGCTTGCAGCGAACAGATAGATGTGTTTACAGCGCTTTAGATAAGCCATGGAATGGCTGAATAATATTATCTAGTGCTGGATTAGAAGTGACAGTCGTTTAGATTGTAAACTAGCTTCTGCATGCGTGGGAGTCGGGGAGTGGTTGGAAATGTGGTGACAAAGAAAAGTTCAACGCTGTGCGTAAGAACGGAGTAATTTATGATAATGATGACATATTTATAATTTAGCCAGAAAATTATATTGACTTGTAATAAGAGTAATAGACTAGACATTGCATAATAAGTAGAAACACGACCGAAAATTAACCCACTCTAAAATCTTCAATATTGAAATTATCTATGAAATATGAAGTAACCAGTTGTGATTATTGAAACAGAAAAGAGATTCTAACAAATCTTCAATAATCCAATATTATAACGCAGTCAATGATGACACATTTAAAATGTATAAGCTTGCACAGTGGTCCGAATAATTCAAAAGGCGTTACCTAAAATAAACACAAAATCGTGACTATTTCCCGCCTCGGGCTGTGGAAATGTGGACAGCACAGCCTGTCCGCTCGGTGACATGTCCGGGCAACCAGGAATATCTGTGCTATCCGCAACAAATAGCTTTCATAAAAGTAACATTCGCTCCAATTGTCCATTTGTTCGAAAATTAAGTTGAAATATTTTGATCGTTCGTGTGATATTTCAACGCGGCTTATTTTATTCGGATTTCGGTTTGCGGTGGAACTTTAATAAAGTAATGGACAGATAAGTCTGTAAAACTTTCAAAGGCAACCTTAAATAATTTATTGCATTGACCTTAGATAAAAGTTAGAGCGAATAGTTTAAAATGGGCTCAGTTAAGCTGTGATGTTTGTTATGAATTTGTAAATGTTGTTGGGAATTTGTAAATTCAAAAATATCCATCTTTTTGCCTCTATTGAACTCAATCTATACAGATTGAGTTCAATAGAGGCAAAAAGATGGATATTTTTGCTTTTGATTGAAATGTTTTGATTTCAGTTACATACGTAACTGAAATCAAAACATTTTCGATCTTTCCTACTTCTAAAATGTACTTTAACAAAAATATCGATAACAACAGTCACAAAAGAAAGAAGTTTCTGGTACTATTTTATTTCGTCTTCAACTCAATGTTAAATAAAACATTAGATCACTACATAAAAACTGAATGAAGTTAAATCAGGAACGCTAATCTCAGCAACAACGTAGTTGGGATTTATGCACTAATTCTGCTATCCGAGCAACTGGCCGGTTGGACACGGTTTTGTCAGATGCGCTACGGATTTGGCACACTGGGCAACTGTTGTTCTACTGCGGTTGTGGCGACACTCTGTATTTAAATTTGTATTCAGAAATTATTTTGGGAATGCGGTTTTGCATTTTCTGATGTTGTTTTCATGTAATTATTTGGCAGATGCTATAGTAATATAATAATAACAGCATATGATTGTCCCACTTCAGGGCAAAGGCCTTTTCTCTTGAAGAGAAGGCACGAGCATTGATGCTATGGTATTGGATGCTAACACTACTTTAATAATATACGTGAAATTTGTGTTTGGATGTTTGTTACTCAATCACACAAAAACGGTTGAACGGATTTGGATGAAATTAGGGCAAAGGCCTCTTTTCTTGCAGAGAAGGCACGAGCATTGATGCTATGGTAGTGGATGTTAATCCTACTTTAATAATGTACGTGAAAGTTTGTGTTTGGATGTTTGTTACTCAATTACACAAAAACGGCTGAACGGATTTGGATGACATTTGGCACACAGATAGTTTTTAACCTGTATTAACACATACGATACTTTTTTATCCCGGTAAATGAAATGGCTTAGCATCTGTTATCAATTCTGAAGACCACGCAGATCAAATCGCGGGCAGAAGCTAATTTGATATAATTAATTGGATTTCTAAACGGTCGTCAGGTAATCTAGAAAAAATTGAATCTTGTTCCATTTTTTTTGCAATCCTTCACGATAAATTACTCGTGGGAACTCTTCACATAAAACTGCGTTATGGTTTCTGAAAATATGTTGAATCTACAAAATCTTTGTATATTCTATGGAAATGCATCGATTGACTGTTTTATATTCCAAATCTACTTTAATAGCATCTCTTTTTACGGCTATTAATAACTTTAAACATGGCAATTTTTCGTCTCGTGCGATGCTATATTTTGCGTGCGATGCTTTAATCAAACTACTGATGCTGCATAAAATATTCCAGTCTTAGAAAGACATAAAAAATCTTCTCAGAACTTCACTATTCGTTCCAATATTATATCAGGTGGAAAATCGTAAAAGTTTTAATAAGATAAAGTTTTTTTTTGCTTCAACTCGATGTTTGTGATTCGAGTCGTCATCCGCATAGCCTTTTTCCTAACTTTATTGGGGTTGGCTTATAGTCTAACCAGATGCAGCTGCTACTAAATCTAGTCTTCCAGACTGGTGTCTGGAAGACTAGATTTGGTTAATATTTAAATATGTAAGAAGCGTTTCTTACTTTAATTCCTATGTTTAAGTTAACATCTTATCCCTATATTTTGTAAAAATTAAGAAAACTTGCAATTTTTGCAAATTGTGGGAAATGAACCCAAGTTATTGTCGTTAATAGCAAAAAAGGCAAAAATGTTGATTTTTTTAATTATTATTGTAAAGATTATAAAATGAATAATCTGTGTTTCCACCATTGACACGAATCACACAATCACAGCGATTTGAAAAAGAAAATCAGTTCATCAAAATCACTTTGAGGAATGGCCGCCCACGTTCTTTCTAACAAGTCAAAACAACATTTTGACTTGTTCCATACTCGACAGAGGTCTTCTTTGGAGCATATCCCAGGCGTGCTCAATTGGGTTGAGATCTGGGGATTGAGCAGGCCATGGCAGAACGTTGATGCGAGCATCGGCAAGAGTGCGTGTTACGACTCTAGCCGTGTGCGGACATGTATTGTCGTGCATTAGTCGAAACGAATCACCCTACCGGCTTCACAAAGGGATAATCACGTCTGAAACAATTCTCTCCGCAAATCTGAGCATTGAGGTTGCCCCTGATCCAAATGAGATCGATTCTTCCACCGATGTAAATACCGGCCCAAACCATTATTGTTCCTCCTCCATATGAATGAACTTCCTGACAAAATTTCTTGACGTCCAGAGGTCCTTCAAACTCGAGTACGTCTTGTATCCGGCCTCATACCGAAGCTAGATTCATCAAAAAGCAAACACAACTCGAGTCATCTTCCTCCCAATTTCTGTGTTCGCGAGCCCATTGTAAATGGGCCCTACGATTGCGGGGTGCTATAGGTGCAACTCTCAGCGTCCTTCGGGAACGCAGACCCACTTCACGAAAACGATTTCGGATGGTTTGGTCGCTTATCAGCAAGCTTGAAGAGCTGTGGAGCCTCGTAGCCAACATCATGGCGGTCATGGTACGATTCCGTCGAGCAGTATTTTGGATATACCCGTCCTGCAAGTGGTGGTGCGAAATCGTCCTCCATGTCACTCGGCCACGCTGCCCGTGATACGATAGCGTGTCCAGAGGCGGCTTATGACGCTCTGTGTAGTGCCAAGAGCGACAGCCTCAGTATGTTGCCGGGAACCAGCTTGCAACAATCCGACGACTCTCATTATCTCTTCTCGTGTCAAATGATGTCGTCGCTTCATATCGATGCGATTTTTCAGTTCCGGCGCATAAATTGTAATGGTTTTGTAAAAACGCTATTACACACTTTTATCGGGATCCTGATTGACAGTAAAGCGGTACTTCTGGACACGGCTCGCATTGTTAGGAGGTTCCTCTCTCTGGAGCCCTGACCGCCGGTAGCTTGGACTCTGTTCCCGATACCGGTGGGCTACTATTTTTTATATATTTAAATGTTGTTGATTTTTGATGTTGATTTTTAATCAAAATTTAAAGAAAATTCTCTATCGAAATGGTGAAATTCCCAAAAAAAGACTCAAAAACGATCCAAAAAAGTTAAAATAATAATCCTCAATTGCGGCGATACTCTAAAACGTACTTGATCCCTAGACACTTTTGATGTGTGTACATCACAGAACAGAAAAAAACAGGTGTACATAGCCACGAGCCCCATAAGTATGTGATTTGAGTATTCTAACTAATATTATAAATGCGAAAGTGAGTTTCTTTGTTTTTTATTTGTTTGTTACGCTTTCACGCTAAAACGGCTGAACAGATTTGGATGAAATTTGGCATATGGGTAGACCTGGACATCTAGTACTTTTATCTCGATTTTTAGACTAATGCAGGTGAGACCACGGGGCACAGCTAAGGGGTCAGATATAAATTACATGTTAATTTGGTTTAATTATTTAGTAACTAAGCATCAGTCAAAACTCCTTAGTTTTATTAAGTAAAATTGATTTAATAAATAACGATAAAGTGGGGTCTTTTACTGAAATTAAAACGCAGACATAAGCTTGGCAATCTATTAGTTAGAAGAATTATTATGTAGGTGTGTGGCACTTAAAATAATTAACTTACTTTGAAGATATCAATCAAAGTAATTTAATTTAAAGTAGGTCTTTTATTTTGAATCATTGAATAGGTAACATTAAAAAGTAAAAAAATCCTACACAAGATATAGAACAATAAGGCTTCCACAAACACACGACGCCGGACCCACACCGGCGCCGGACCGCATGCTTGTGTATACGAAATAAAATCACGTATGCGCCGCACCGCCGCCGCCGCCACAACGCTACCGCGCTGGAACTGCGCCAGCGCCGCGCCGGAACCGCGTGGACACCGTGTTGCATATTCACTCGGCATCAATGCGGTATCCACGCGGTTCCGGCGCGACGGCGTTGCGGCTGCGGTGTCGTGTACAGGAACCTTACCGCCATAAAATTAAAACTCTGTTAACAGGAAACCATGAAGTTGACAAACAAAATAACTGCCGGAAAGCGCAACTTCTGACTGTGATTATAAAAATGAATAAAAAAAGCTGAAGAAGTTAGAAGTACAATACAGATCTTAGCATCTAAAGTTAAAATTTAATACGTTCCATAGCTGCAATGCGAATGTTTTCAGCTAAAACTGGGCCCCAGGGCCGTACTACGGGGCCATTATAAGAATAATGTCGTAAATAAACTCGATCCCCAGAACAACGTCTATTTGTAAAAAAAGCAATTGCCAAGCCGAAGTTGAAGTGCTTATTACCGGGAGTTATATTTCCATTTATATGAAAACTAATGTTCCCGTTATTTTCCTGTTTGCCTTTTATTGCGAAGTTCCTAGCGGTGCGTTTAGAAAAATATTTTTCAGGTATTGTGTGCGGACGTTAATAGAAAGTGGAATGTCTACCGTATAGTAGATGTTATGAGGATTAATCTTTTATTATAGGTATAGCAGAAATAGTTGTGAGCGAAATGACAACCGTTATATCGTTTCATTTCAAAGGCTTTACACGAGAAAATTACGTCTACAAAATGTTATACAAAATAGAACATTGTTACCTGGCTTGGATAAGTTATATTATATAACTAGCTTTTGCCCGCGACTTCGTCCGCGAGTCTATAACCTTCCTCGAGAATTGGGCTATCCAATGCAAAAATATTTTTTCAAATCCGACTGGTAGTTCCGGAGATTACCCCTACATACAAACAAATTTTAACTCTTTATAATATTATCTACTTTATTTATAATAATATTATAAAGACGTAATATTTGTTTATTTCTAATCTATAATATAATCTTCAGGATCCAGTCCAGTCCAGTAAAAATAGCGCTGAAGCAAACAAACTTTCAGTTAAGATTATACATAATATTCGTAAACGTAGGTAGTACAACACTAAAGCCCCAAACTGGGTGTTCCTATTGGAAAAATCGGAAATAAAAAAAAAAATCGTTTTCCGTAAATATTTTTATATTAAATTGCTGACGTTTACTAAAGAAAACTCGCTCCGTATCTACTTATACACGGTTAAAAGTTACAAAATATTAAGAATTTATTGGGAACAACGCTAAAGTTATTCAGCTTATCCTTTATTAAAGGTCCCGTTATGGGTTTTCCAATATCTTACATTCTTTAGAGGGAACCGTTGTCTAGGGGCTGTGAATATTTGAAATGTTCTGCAGAATCTTACAGTGTATTATGATAATTTACTTCCGATGCTTGAAACTTGACCAAGTTTAGGAGAAACTATTTCCTGTACACATACATTTTGGTGTTTTAAATTGCAATTTTAGTACATTGTCTATTAAATGGATTTTTTTTGGCCCGGGTGTTTAAGTGAGGATGCGAAAGGACTATTTAAAATAAAATTAGACATACCTTTATGGTAAGCAGTGGTGGTAGAGCAGTGGTGACCCTTTTTTTTTTTTTGAGGATGGGAAATCATCAAATGACTTCTCCCACTCTGGGCAGAGCGAGAGGGTTTGTCAGACTTTTACTGACTAAAACCCACCCGTGTTCCTTCCGTTGCCTGTGTGCCGGGGCCGCGATATCCCTTTCGGACAAACCCGCAACCCCAGCAGGCATTGGTCTTTCGACCCCGTCGGTTGGTGCTGACATCTCTTTGAGGCGCGCGTGAAACACAACGCGCCGTTGACACGGGCCTGGTCCTTATCGGACAGCAGTGGTGACCCTGTGGCCGCAATTTGCGAGTTCTAGGTGGTAGGTTCGAACCCAGTCAAGCGCATTACTTTGTGTAAAATATTTCATCACCACTGCTCTCAAAACGGTGAAGGAAAACATCGTAAGGAAACCGGCGTGTCGTAGAACCAAAAATTCGAAGACATGTGACATCTACCAACCCGCACTGGGCTCGTGTAGTGAATTACGGCCCACTCCCTCTCAGTTTTTTTTCAACGTGGAAATTGTGGAAATCTTATGTGAATGTATTTTCATTTGTCTCAACCAAAATAAATATCTGTAACAACCTACAATTTTAAATTAAGCAAAATTAAATGGGTTACTGTTATATTCAGAGGTATAATAATAATTATCTCTAGGTACTAATTAACTCACCTAGCGCTCACAAACGTATGCAAATTAAATTAAAAACACATAAAAGAATTTTAATAAACAGAATTTTCTACTAAAGCTTTCAGTAACTAATTTAAATTAACCATTAAAGTAAGATTATAAACCCTTACAAAATTAATTAAAGCTTAAAGAAGTTTGGTCAAGCTTATTGCAACTATGAGTGGAGAAATAACGAAGTTTGAGCTTTCATGTAGCCGACTGGAAGTTTCAGAAACCGGAGCCGGGATAACGAAAAAAGAGGTTTTAATTGAAACTGTAAACTTTCTTGGTTAATCTACACGATAGTAGAAAATATTAAAAGTAAGTAAATTTTCGTGGCGAGAAAAGTATTTTTCATTAAATTTTTTGTTTAACTTGCTTGCATAAGAGAGTGTGAGCTTTAAAATTTTTACTTTATTATTATATTTATTATTATTATATTATATTATTATTTTATTATTATATTATATTTCAGTGTATTAGCGACGTTGGCTAAGTAATAAAAGCTGCAGCGGTCGATCGATCAAGTTAAACTACGCTTGCCGCGGTTGGTCCGTGGATTGGTGACCATCTTTACGTGCCTCGGAAAGTACCATACATTACGGTACTATTAGTACGTTAGATTAACCCGTTGGTCCCGGCATTCGTGGATCTTTGACAGTCGCACATAAGAGTATTTCCACTAAAAACCTGGCCAAAATTATTTTGTAAAATTTATCATGTGGATATTGTATGAATAAACACTTAGGGTAATTTTTCATATGTTTATTTGTTTAAAATATTAAAATAGTCATCTTCATCATTATCATTTACAAAAAGGGCTTAATTCTAAAATAAATCAGTCATCAAAGTCTGATTCATCGTCGTTTTCATCATCTTCATCATTGTCAATTTGTTCTTTCTCATTTTCAGAGAGCAGAAGACTTACTTACCATGCTAATTACTAAATTCATCCAAATGTCTGGTAAAAAAATGGCGGAAGAAAGCGGAACATTTTCTTCCGTTCATCCCTTTACGAAGGCCTCTGCTTTATTTTATGTACAAGTTAACTGCTCGGAAGTGCCCGGAACACGTACAAAAACACTATTGTTTATTTAAATTTACCAAAAACTAGAGATTTTTTTTTTGTTGATAAAACAGACGAAGATCAACGGCGACGACTGAGTTCCGACTACCGGTGTGCCTTTCGGGGTAGACAAAAAAACGCGAGAGTAACGGGATAGCAAAAACAAATTATCCAGCTGCTAGAAAGAGATGGTTGCATTGAATTTTATCATACTTTGCATTTTTACTTTTGGCCAGGTTTTTAATGTGAATACTCTCATGTGAGTCGTCACGAGTCGTCAGAAACCCGTAAGTCTGACAACCAATCTTAACAAAGGGGTAGGATATTGTGTTACCCGGGTTGTTGAGGTCAGATAGGCAGTCGCTCTATGTAAAATACCGGTTTTCAGCTGGATCCGGTTAGACTGGTAGCTAACCCCAACATAGTTGGAAAAAGGCTAGGCAGATGATGAGCGACGTTATAGTTAAAACAACTAATGGAAGTCCACTGCTGGGCATAAGCTTCCCTTAAATAGCGTAACAAACTCCGTTCTTCATTTTCCGCATCTCAGTAACAAGTTCATGGTCTTCTTCTTGAAGTCTAATTTAATTTAAGTGTGTATATTACTGTTGATTAGTTAAGAATCGGTTGCAACATAGTGCAAAATATTTTAAACTAATGCGAAAATGAGTTTGTTTGTTTTTGTTTGTTATGCTTTCACACTAAAACGGCTGAATGGATTAGAATGAAATTTGGCACATGAGTAAACCATGATCAGTAGAAGGACATAAGAATACTTTTTGACCCAATATTCCTACGGGATCGAGACTTATGCAGATTAAATCGTAGGGTGCCGTTAGTTCTTAATAAATTTAACAATTTGTAGATACAAACTAGTCGTTCTTGCATTTTAAATAAGAAACTCAACATCTTACTAAAATCGTAAAATAATCGTAAAACGTTCCTCAAGTAACAGACACTTGAAATAAACGTCAAAGCGTAAGTTGAACTGACAAATAAAATCATAAAATATAGAGGATTGTAACTCAGTCGTGTTCGAGCGATTCATTCGATGACCGCGGTTAAGCTGTGGTTAGTTCACCCACAGATTGCAAGACCATAGATTTGATTGCCTTGTTAAGGCACTAGCTTGTTAGGTCACACTTGGCTTCAGAGTCGTTCGACCCTGTTGAACCAGTATAATAGTAATGGTAGGAACATACTTAGCAGATTGTTAACTTGAGAAAGTTTGGTTTACGAACTATATTTAAAAAAATGTTGTTAAGTAGGTTTGTAGTTTGAACGTAACTGCCGTTTTTTAAGTACCGAGCGTAGAGATGTTGGTATTAAGTACTTTGAAAATATGACTGGAGAAAGTTTTGGGCTCTTCAAAACAGGCCATCAATATTGTAGGCTCGCACTTAATGTACAGTTTAGGAAATTAATTGTAGAGCAACTTGACAACCTACGTCAATTTGCCGTGTTATAGACCTGTTACAGAATGACAGTTATCATAGTCAATTCGATTAATAACTAATTTCCCTGATTTTACCTTAACAAAACAAACACCTCTGACATCGACGAATATTGGTAAACAATAAGCAACAACATTAAAATTTTCAAAGTGTTTTCTTTCTTAACCAACAGTTTCCTTATTAGTTTACTCAGACCCACTCCCTCCATTAAATACTGTTGCTTTTATCCCTTTCATAATTATAAAATCGACAAACTCGTTAATAGGTTCAGAATTTATTTGACCTAGATTCGCAAACTTCCAATACTAAAATATAGTTTTCAATTTCATCAAACTTGTATAAGCTCCAACTGGTATTAATGAGTAATATTGAGTTCAGCAACTTCATTACAAAGCACGAAGTTATTTAAAATTTGTTCCATTTTAATGTAAATTAATTGAATATTAGGTATGTTAATTTTGTTTTTGAATTTCTTTATTAACAGCGGTTATTCTGAAAGTGGGCAACGTCGCAAATAGATGTCAAATATTTATAATATTATTTCTCACGGAGGTGATCGGCGGCGGCGATCTCTCGCGTCCGGCCCTGGTTCAGGCCATGGTTCGGCGCGAGAGTGCATGGGAGGCCGTCACCTCCTTCTGCGAAGCAGTTATGCTCGCGAAGGAGGAGGCGGGGCGCGCGAGGGAGATGCAAGCTGCACGCCCTCGCGGCCCTAGTCGCCGCAGGAGACGCCCCGGGCGTCGGGAGTCAAGAGCCGACTTCCGGCCACCGTAGGCGCGGGCCTGCGGACGGTGAGCAATGGGCAGCTCGCCGTCCGATAAGGACCAGGCCCGTGTCGACGGCGCGTTGTGTTCCACGCGCGCCTCAAAGAGATGTCAGCACCAACCGACGGGGTCGAAAGACCAATGCCTGCTGGGGTTGCGGGTTTGTCTGAAAGGGATATCGCGGCCCCGGCACACATTGCCTGTGTGCCGGGGCCGGAAGGAACACGGGTGGGTTTTAGTCAGTAAAAGTCTGACACACCCTCTCGCTCTGCCCAGAGCGGGAGAAGTCATTTGATGATTTCCCACCCTGAAAAAAAAAAAATTTCAAATATTTCGCTGTTTTGATTAATTTGGCAATATTTCTGTATGGAAATATGAAATGTGGCTTACTAGCGAACTAGAATATTAATAATGATTTGAAATTATAACACTGAATTGGATGTTGTAATCGTTTTAGGTGTAAATAAGGCATTTGGAAAGTTTTTATTCGGTGTTACGATATTAATTATCGCATTTCATTATCAATATTTTAGTTAACTAGTTAACCACGTATTCCTGTACAGTATTATTTTCAAAATAATCAAAACAGGTAAATATTTGACAGCTATTTGCGACGTTGCCAACTTTTAGGATAAGCCCTTTTAATCACGCCAGCTAAAAAAACAACACAAAGGCTTAGGCAGTACTTTAAGCCCCGTTGGTCTCGTGGTCGCAAGCGCGACTGTTGAGCGTGGAGTCCTGGATTCCATTCCCAGGTCGGGAAAAAGTGTTATTTAGTTTTTCCATTAGGAATTTCTCAGCAGCAATCCGGAGTTTACTAGTTGGCAGTATGATACCCCCGAGCCTCGGAAAGCACGTTAAGCCGTTGGTCCTGCGCCTGATCTTTCTCCGGTCGTATCGGATTGCCGTCCTGTCGGACTATGAGAGTCTCACTCTCTCAGCGAAGAGAGAGAGCACTTGTGTTTGCGCACACATTTGCGCACTACTCCCGCGTAGATGGCTAGTCTCCGTTGAGATTGACCGCCATGGGCGAAATTCGATCTGATTTCACATACAGGGCATCACAAGTATTGGTTATTTTTTATTGAAATCTGGAATAACAGCAGGTTATTTAAAGGCTTTTGTACCTAGTTCATCTACGGTTGGTGTAGATTCTGTTTTTTATATTTTTTTATAGTAGAAGTATATTTAGGTATGACACTGGATCCCGCACTAGGATACCCTGTGTCACAGGATCCAGTGTCTTTCGACAGATAATAAGAATTTTAAAGATAAGTTAACAAATGCACCGGTTTCAGTATGATAATAAATCAAACTTAAGACCTTAGGTGCTACTTTGGAAGTCCATTGCATTCATTTATGTATATGGGGTGTTTTGGAGAAGACGTTTATTTGATGTTACTAATATAACAAAAATAATCAGCCTGCTCAACCCATAACTTCAGATTTAAGTAGATTTTTTATTAAAAAAAAAAAAAAAAAAAAAAAAAAAAGATTATACAATCTTTTTCTCAAACTTTTTCAATCTCAATAACAATCACTTCTTCTTCTATTATATAAAATTCTCGTGTCACAGTGTTTCTAACAAAACTCCTCCGAAACGGCTTGACCGATTCTTAAGAAAATTTTTTGTGTTTATTCAGTAGGTCTGAGAATAGGACGTAAACTATTTTTAATACCCCTAAGTGTCAAGGTTTTTAGGATAATTAGGTGAAGGTACGGTAGGTAGGTAGGGTAGGTAGGTAGGGTAGGTAGGTAGGGTAGGTAGGTAGGGTAGGTAGGTAGGGTAGGTAGGTAGGGTAGGTAGGTAGGGTAGGTAGGTAGGGTAGGTAGGTAGGGTAGGTAGGTAGGGTAGGTAGGTAGGGTAGGTAGGTAGGGTAGGTAGGTAGGGTAGGTAGGTAGGGTAGGTAGGTAGGGTAGGTAGGTAGGGTAGGTAGGTAGGGTAGGTAGGTAGGGTAGGTAGGTAGGGTAGGTAGGTAGGGTAGGTAGGTTGGGTAGGTAGGTAGGGTAGGTAGGTAGGGTAGGTAGGTAGGGTAGGTAGGTAGGGTAGGTAGGTAGGGTAGGTAGGTAGGGTAGGTAGGTAGGGTAGGTAGGTAGGGTAGGTAGGTAGGGTAGGTAGGTAGGGTAGGTAGGTAGGGTAGGTAGGTAGGGTAGGTAGGTAGGGTAGGTAGGTTGGGTAGGTAGGTAGGGTAGGTAGGTAGGGTAGGTAGGTAGGGTAGGTAGGTAGGGTAGGTAGGTAGGGTAGGTAGGTAGGGTAGGTAGGTAGGGTAGGTAGGTAGGGTAGGTAGGTAGGGTAGGTAGGTAGGGTAGGTAGGTAGGGTAGGTAGGTAGGGTAGGTAGGTAGGGTAGGTAGGTAGGGTAGGTAGGTAGGGTAGGTAGGTAGGGTAGGTAGGTAGGGTAGGTAGGTAGGGTAGGTAGGTAGGGTAGGTAGGTAGGGTAGGTAGGTAGGGTAGGTAGGTAGGGTAGGTAGGTAGGGTAGGTAGGTAGGGTAGGTAGGTAGGGTAGGTAGGTAGGGTAGGTAGGTAGGGTAGGTAGGTAGGGTAGGTAGGTAGGGTAGGTAGGTAGGGTAGGTAGGTAGGGTAGGTAGGTATGTAGGTAGGTAGATAGTTAGGTAGGGAGGTAGATAGTTAGGTAGGGAGGTAGATAGGTATGTAGGTAGGTAGGTAGGTAGGTAGGGAGGTAGGTAAGTATGTAGGTAGAGTAGGTAGGTAGGTAGGTAGGTAGGGAGGTAGGTAAGTATGTAGGTAGAGTAGGTAGGTAGGTAGGGTAGGTAGGTATGTAGGTAGGTAGATATGTAGGTAGGTAGATAGGTAGGTATGTAGATAGGAATGAAGGTAGGTTTGTAGATAGGGTAGGTAGGTAGTAGGTAATTAGGTAGGTAGGCAGGTAGGGTAGGTAGGTAGGTGCGCTGTAGATAAGTGCCTAGTGCTACCAGTGCGAAGCCGGGGCGAGCAGCTAGTAATAGTCTATAATTTTAAATACAAAACTTACAAATAGCCGTGGAAAATTCGCTTTTCTCAAAGCTCCGGTTCTACTAATCAAACACAATCATACTAAGCCAAATGAAAACTGCCATCAAAGATCCACTTATTTAATGTCTCTTCATTTAGCGGGAGTGTTTACTTAAATTAAGATACCGACTGATGGAATCGAACTCTAAGGCGCAAGGCGTCACCGTTGTTACCATGAGGTTTTAATTATTATGTGTCGAGTGTTCTGAGTGTTTGCGGTAGGTAATTAATATTAAAACATTGTTTTGTTTGGTTTATTCTAAAATATGTATTTTTCATTTTTGTTAGTTTCAGTTCGGGGTTTTTGTGAAAGTTTCATAAGCATAATCATAATATGTCTATAATGTTCCCACTGTTGGGACACAGACCTCCTCTCGGTGAGAAGGAGTGGGCCGTAATTGATTACGCGGGCCCAGTGTGGGTTGGTAGATGGTAGATGTTTCCTCACGATGTTCTCCTTCACCGTTTTCAGAGCAGTGGTGATGAAATAATTTACACAAAGTAAAGCGCCTGTCCAGGTTCGAACCTATGACCGACAACTCGTAAGTCACGACCGTTACCACTGAACCACCATTGCTTACAGTACGACACAACTTAGATGTAGCATCGGCAAAATTCGTAAAACCGATCACCATCTGAACTGAGTGCGCCTTCAAAATCACCAATTTTTATCGTAGCTTTAGGTGAAAATGATCTTTACGCAAACGCCTTGTGAAGTCATATAACCAGATACATTTGTAAAATTGAAACGAATGAATGCAAATTATTGCTACATCTTAATTGTGTCGTACTGTACCTCGCCCTAGAAAGCTACTTTATTTACAGTCAGTTTTTATTTGGGAAAAAGTTAGTTCATATAAGATTTGCACTTACCTCTTCTCTGGATGATTTAAATACTACAAAGACTGTGTTTAAAAATCAGTGTTCTACCGCTGTGACTTCTAATTAAATTAATTATAAAAAACATGGAAAAAAATAGACATAACACGTAACGGTTGTCACATTCAAATAACAAATCTATTCGGTTCTACAACCTTTCAAAGTAAACATAAAAATCTGATTATCTCAATAATTTAACAAAATGAATTGTTTTCGAGAACTTCCCTATCACGCAAGCTATTTGTTCCACTCCTGCGCAGTAGGGCACTGGCACTTTCTATTAAAATTATCATATCCATAAATAAGCATCTTGTTTTTAATATCACAACAAAAACTTGAGAGAATGGGGTAGCCATCATTTTGGTCACGGCAAGAAAATATTTTAAATAAATTGGATTTATAATGTAAACAGGATTTAATATTTTAAGCAAGATCGGTGGAGATATTGAAATAAATTATTGTTATATAAATAACAACAAATCCAGCAAAATGTATTAAGCACTTATTTAATGGTGAATTTTTTTGCAATCAGTTGATAATCTACAGCCTCGAGTAAAATCCATTCACGTAGGTAACTATTCTCACAAAATGTCTTCTCATCAATACGGATTTCTGTTCTAAAAATCGATATCCCATTTAGGAAAACAAGAAGGTCGTCTTACAATCATTTTGCACCTGTAACCACTTCTGGGTGCCGTTGACGTGAAAAACTAAGCCGAAAAGGACAGGTGCGAAATCCTGTCGCAGCGGGGGTCTACCCAAAGGCCCGTTGACTCGACCCATAACCTTAATTGATAGGAATCGTTAACCTTTAAACGCGCGCCTTCATCGTTTCCTTAACATAAATACTTCGATTCTAATCTCAAAACTTTTTTCTCCGTTATTTTATACGTCTGGTTAGCGATCGTTTTATTTTCGGGTGCCTTCGTCTATAGCCGCCGATAGATCGTTATTTTGTAATAAACAGTCCATTCTTTGTCATTCGATATTTTCGAGATTGTTGGTACCAGATAATATGATATCGTCTTGGCGCCGTCGGTTCAGTTATAAGTTATAATGTCCAGTGTCAAATTAAGGAAGGCCGAGTGGCGTTGGAATTATTGTTCGTTTAATGTTAATTATTTTCTCCTGAGGAAGTTAGACGTGTGTAATTAATTCGGTGGTTAGCTCTTTTATTTGGTAAGACAAGATCTGATCTACTGTATGTTCTAGATGATGTTGTTTTTTGATTTCTTCTATTTTGATCACCTCACAATTTTTTTTTCGTATTCAGAACTGATATTAAATTAATCCTAACACTAGACTCCGATCTAGCTCTATCCAAAGAAAGCGTCATTCAAAGATTCCCAAAACAAAGACATACATTAACAGTAATGTTGCTTGCTGAATAAAGATGAAGAACCTATAAAAAATCTCTGCAGTTTCAAAATCAGATAGTAAATGAGCAACAGAAAGAAAATTAACATAAATGCCATCATTAATTTGCCGCAAATGAACCTGGTGTTGATATATCTCGCCATTAAATCAATTAAATTTATAACTTACGACTTTGAAAATCTCGAAAGTGTAATCAATATCTCGTGCCGCGTGACAAATAAATTTGGTAGGACCCACATCACTAACTCTGTCCGGTTTGTCAACAAATCAGTGATCAGCTAAAGTTTTCGAATTCTAATGTATTTTTGGAACGTTCTGATGAAAGAAAAACGCGTGTGTTTTATTTATTTATTTGGATTGGCAGTGTCTAGTAAGTATTATTTTGTTGGCAACATGATTAAATCCTATGCCGAATTATAGCTACTAGAAATTTTCAGGAGGATTCCTGCAAAATTAAATAATCTGTACATAAACAGTGATAGTTTAGTAGTGTTTTTAATTAATACCCAAACGTTATCCCTATATTTTGTTTACAACATTTACATTAGGAGCAAAAATCATAACATAACAAAAATATTCGCAGGCCTTACAGACCGTTCCTTACAACGTCCGCAATAAACACATTTTTCTCAACCGGCTCTCATAACCCCGGAGCTGGGAGTTATGTATTCTAATCTTTATTAATTTTGCTGAGCTACCTAACCTTGTTAAGCTTACAAGCCTCGAGAATGAACCGGCTATGTTTTCCGCACATACAATCCCTGGAGCCCTTAGAAAAGCATATTACAATCAGGAACGCTCGCATATTCATGAGTTTATGGCATCATCTGGAGAATATAGGCCTCCAACCAGTATTTACAACTCAACCATTTACTCGATAGAGAAAAAAACTACACGTTATCAGATCTACATTCGTTCAAAAAAAAACGAAAAACGAAAAGCTCGAATATTCCGAAATTTTATACAGTGTGGATACGTTTTTTTTCATGGCACTCAAACTCGGTCACCTCTGCTAAATGGACCGAACAGGTGCATTAAAGTTTTTATAAAGTCCTCTCGATCGTAAATCGCCTTAAGTAACAAGGGTGAGCTTTAAGTTTTTTAGAGTACTTTTAATAAAGAATGAACTAACTAAAGTTGCCGAAAACTTTGTTGGAGTGGCTTCGGTAATACTTAGTTTGAAAAGGGTTTGATACCTATTAAGAGCGATAAATCATTACTTAATCACGGAGTTTTTATCAATAACTTTCGCGTGGTTATGGTGGAGTTAATTGAGGTTGAAAAGTTTTAATCTTTTGTAAATTGGTTTAAGAATTGTAGCCTTGAATGTGTTTTGACAGGTGATTCACGCCATATCTAGATTACAAACGTTTAAAGTAATTACGTATATTTGCGTGCCAATCCGTTTAGTTGGATCACGTTTCCAACTTATTTGTGTATTTTTAAGATATACCCTACATTAAAGGGTACGTCTTAAAAATACACAATGTAGGGCCTACATTGTACAAATTCTTGATCTGTCTTATTCACTCGAAAATCTGGAAAAAAAAAGAATGAAAATCAAAGAAATCTCTAAACCAGTGACTCATCGAAATAAGAGCATGGGACCACAACACAATAAGGGGCTTGATACACGCGTGTGTTGTCGGTAGTCCTTTAATGTCGTGTTGTGCCTTGTAGATGTCTAGATAAAGGGAAAGGACATTTTGTGACGCAACCAGGAGGGTCGCCCTCCTCCTATTTATTGCTACATATAATCGGGCAACCGTGTGTCTGTGGGTAAAGATGAAGAGATTAAGGAAGGCATTGGAAAATTTTAATTTTAATTATCATTACCGAGATCATTATCAAAAAGCGAAGGTGCCTTAGTTATGTGGTAGGTACAGTTACAACTTAAGGAACATGTGGTTTTTCACTGATTTATGCGTTTGTTTACTTCGATCTACATCATTATAAATGACAAAAAATTTCGGCTTGTGCAACATTTTTATGTTTTTGCTAGAGTAGAAAATGAGACTAGGGAGTTTACTGATCTCATAAATTAAACGAATGCACTGCCGGGGTGCATCTCTAGTTCAACGATCGATTCCCCATACCAATCGATGAGGTGGCATCGATAAGGATTTTGATTCATTTGCTCTAAGTGCATCTGCTATTGTCATTTTGTTAGTCCTTTTAATGTTTCTAAGAGTTTCGGTTAGTAGGGGTGTTAGTATAGTTGTGTGTTTATCTTGTCCCGTCTCTATAATCATGGTCGACCCATTTGATATCTTCAATCCTATAGAAGACAGTATTACTTGATACCATCTAATCGGGGATGTATGCTATAAAACTTTTGATCTCAGGGGGAATTTAAAAGAGCTTGCTTTTTTCAAGCAGTTCTTATTTTTTTTACCATTTTTAAACTTTAGCTTACACAATTTTCTTCCTGATCATGCATTAACACTATTTTCACAGTCAAATGCCATAACGAAGCTACATTCTCCTCATTACAATAACTCAATACATGCATGACGTCCACTAACTGCGTCTTAAATAGATTTTGGACTGACATTGAAGAGCAGATAAGATCGTAGTATCCGATTCATTAAACGTAATGATACGCTTCGTTAATTTAGAACAATTGCCGATTCCACAGGACCTATGGTTATTTGCTCCTAAATAGATTTATAGGCCCAATGTCCGGTGAAATTGATAAAAATTGTCTTGAGAAAGTATTTGATAATGGGTTGATCATTGAGTTCGAGTTTATTGCCTTTAATTACAATTGCTTTTAGATAAAATTCTACTGGAATTACGTTGGGTATGGCAAGTACTGTGGGATTGTATTAATTGTTTTTGACAACGTTTCGATGGCAATTGGTTTTATGACGGTAAATCATACGTAATAAACGTATGATTATATTATATGGATACATCCTTTGTATAATATATGTCGCAGTAAGATGGTTGAAGCCGGGATATTGTTATATCCCTAGGGTATCTGGGTATATAGGTATATACCGTAATATAGTCATATGAAAGCGGTTTATAACTGTCTTACTAGGAATATAACTATGATACGAACACGATCTAGTAATGTAACTATTAGGGCACTCCGACCAATTAGGTTAGGTTAGTTTAGCACTGTGACCAACTACGCACGAGCCGAGCGAGCAAACCGAGCGGAGCCGCGGAAGCAGCCGGTGAGTGCTACGTTGAAATTAGTCTCAGTATCAAAATTAGGGCACTCTGACAGTTATAAACCGCTGTTATATAACTACATAACGGTATATAGCTATATCCCTAGGGATATAATTATATAATTTAATTGTTCTTACATATAATTTATCAATTCAACTCTTTTTTTTTAACAACATAATTTAAAAGAGTGTCCATGGACGTTCTTGGCCGTTTTTCTACATTGATATCTACTACGCTTTGGAAAGGGCAACTAGCTTCACGTTTCTGACTGGCCAACTGTTCAAATTCAAAAGCTCAATCACTTAATTCAAAAGCCTATAAATAATTTCATTTTAATTAATGCTTTGAGTTTGAGTATTTTTGGTTGAGCAATTTTTGGCTTCTTAACCCCTATCAATGTTGTTATAATTAGTATGATGCTCTAAGCTTTTACTCGTCTTGAAGGTTAAAGCTGTACCCAGAGTAACCAATTTTTTTGTTACTTTATCAGCACTGCCAAAACCACTTCGTCTATTCACGAATCAATTTTTAAGCCTCTTGAAGCAATTTGCCGAATAAATCAATTAAGTGTAACTACATCAATCATACGTATCACACTTAGACGACTCGCTTATCTGAAGATTGAACTCAATTGAAACGACATTGAACTTGAAAATTATTAGCAAGAACACTTAACACTGCCAAATAAGATAGGCCCTTCAATTCGTTAGAATTTGAAAGATGAATGTTCGAAAGTATCGGATGGGAATAGGTCTTCTTAAATTGGTACGGTTAATCGTGACTCATGGACGATTGTTTGCTACAATTTTGAATGTTCGATACTCCGAACCGTCAAGTATGACGAGTCATATTAATCTTTATGAAATAATCAATTAAATAGTGGGGGAAATCTGGATTAGATGGTATCAGTGCTCTGTCGGCACATGCGTACAGTCGTGAGGTCCGTAACAAGATTATTTGTGGAGCAAACGGTTTTGATATTTTAAGATTTGTAATTTGATTTGTAGAAATTAAAATATAAAAAAAATAATACACATTTTGTATTATAATATTTCTACAAATGATTAAATTGATGTTCAATAATATTTAAGATGTTTTTGATTAATAACTGGTAGAGTTTTTGTTAAAGTCATATTCGGTTCAGTGAAGCAAAACAATATTTTTCCTCACTTAGGTAATTTTATGACCTCGTTATAGTATTCCGGAAACACGTCAGACAGTTAATCAATTGAAAATAAAAAATAACAGAAAAAATTAACCCAACTTTCAATACAGAAGCAATATTTTCCAAACAAAACCGTTAAAAAACTAGCACCTTCCCCCAAACGATCAAAACTACCACATCGAACCACAATGACAACCAAAAGCGGTATGTTTTGGTATCGACTGGTCAGGCATTCGAAGTATTGTCAGTGATTTAATTGAAACAGTATGGGGCCGAACCGACCGCGGCACAACACTACGAGTGGCCACAGGAAACAATGTTTTGTATGAAAAACTTCATCTAGTACATTTTAATTGCCTCCATATAGTTTAATTAGAGAGTTAGAGACGTTCCGTGTAGTCCATGATTAATGTTGTAAAGTAAATGGGATGTGTTTGATGACTATAAAATATGCGTCCAAGTCTTTGCTCTACTTTGAGAATGGTATACGTTAATTTTGTTTCTGTTTTGATAAATGAGTTTTGTATGGATAAATTGTTGGATTAGGATCTTTTTTTTGTGGTAAAGCTTGTAAAACATGACGTGTTTTTTATTTAATTTTGAGTCGGGTTTAGCTGAATAATTTTAAATTTGACTTGTCATACTACTAATAAGCTTGTTGTATTCAATAACGTAGGTATCTAACATTTTTAGATATTTTGATAAAAACTAACTTTGATTACGTATATGTTAATAAATCATCACAATCTTTACAAACGAGGAAGTTATACAACATGTAAAAAAAAACCAGTCCGATCCGTGAGGGTGCTGCTAGGTATCGTACTGAGAGTGTAATGACGGTATTTTAGGAAAAAAAAAAAAACGTCAATTTTTTTTTAATGGGGTATTTTATCGAGTTGTTGTATGGGGCGCGGGCGACCGGCCTCTAGCGGGTGTCTACTGGTCATAATCATAACTTATTAGAATTAGAAAAAAATTGCAAATTTTCAACAGGTTTTTTTTTAAATTTTATAATTTCCCTGTTTAAATTTTGTTTTTTTTTATGGATTTGGTGTTATTTTGGTACTAAAAATGTTAATTTTAAATAGCAACTAACATTAACTAACATTTTAACTAGAAACTTTTTTATTTTCAATAATAATAATATTTTATAATACTATTTGGTAATGTTATTAAAGAAAGAAAGAAAGAAAAAGTATTTATTGAGAGTCGCACAGGAAATCACAAATTAAACTAAAAACACACTAAACATAAATAAAAAAGAAAAACAATAAAAAATAAACTAAAATTAAAAATTAATGCAGTCCTATACGAGTCCAAAAGGCTCCTCACTCAGCAAAATGCTGCGACATTTATAAAATAAATATCGCAGCGCTGGTATTCTGATAAGGCCCGCAGTGATGTCGCGGAAAGAATATTATATTATTATTATTGCAGTACCTATGTACCACTTTCGGATCGTTCAGGTGTTTTTTAAAATATTGTATAATTAACGTAGAAGGTAAGCATTGAATATGTAATCTAGAAATCACAACACTAGTAAAAATCGACATGATTGTTTACTAGATTAGAAAACAAAGCTCAACAATAGAGATACAGGATGAAAAGCAAATAGAAAGTAATTTTGAACCATCCACACCGTTCTTATTAAGCACGCTACAACTTACAAACGATCAAGTCTTTGATGAATGGGAATACTCTCAAACTAATCTGAACATCTGTAACTTTGACAGAGGAGGATTAAGGGGTACAAAATGTTCTTAAATACTTCAGTTTGATATTGATGTCTAGGAAGTTCGGCGGCTAGTTATCTAAGTCTGAACAATAGTCCGTTTCCTGCTTTAAGCTGCCTCTTAGCAGTTTGATGGAACCTTACTAGACAATGCGAGATATTTATACGGGCTTTGTACAGATATCAAATAATTACATCACGAAATTTAATGATCGTATTCCCGAATCTATTGTGTTGAAAGTAGAAAGGTACTTCAGGAAATTGGGCATTGATATCAGACTGAAAATAAATAAGGTTGACGTTGAACAAAAAATATGAGAAGAAAATCCTATTTTTTCAGGCGTACAATCACAAGGACTGGTTTGTGCCAAGTCAACATAGGGTTCCGAACCTTATAGCATCTAAAGTTGGTTAGGGTTACTTAGGACTTGAACCATCGAAACCTTAATGTTCAAGAACAAGGTAGTAGAGTTTTAGAACTCCGATCATAATTAACCAACTTCAAAAAAGGAGGTCTATGTACTTTTTAAAATGTTTTTATAGCCTAGCTTCTCTCATTAAACTCACATTCTTCACAAACCAACTAACTACAAAACCAACTAATGATGCTTCCAAACCATAATTATTCTGATCTCTCACAGATTTACACAATACTCCCTGGCTGACATCCTGGCTGTCGGTTTACTGCCCTCTCCTTGACAACTTTATTACCGCATCTTACAGCGGTCATTGGGTTTAAAATTTTAATTAGCTCCCTTGTTGCCTTGTTAAGGATATTGGCCCGACTTTATTGTGGTATGCCTGTTGTTACTTCTTGGTAAACATCTTTGTTTATCTCTGATCATAATTATGAAGACTTTTTTCGTAATCACCAATAACTATGAGGACGTTAATTATAGGTTTAATACATTTTCATTATTTTTTTAGTTATTATTGAAATTGTTATGATAGTACAAAAGTACAGTGAATTACTGTATGTACTGGGTCAATAAAACCACTTTCCTGCTAAAGCACTAGGAAGTGGTGAAAGGGCGGGCGTTTTGGGAGACTGTCTTATTTGGAGCCGACTGCTGACTTTCTCTAGTTGGAGCGGCACACATAGAAGAAGACGATTTACATACAGTACTTCACTGTACTTTTGTTCTATCATAACAATTTCAATAATAACTATAATTTTACTAACGTGATGTCCAAAATTAAATGTAATCTCACTGACATTAACGGCACCGTATGAAGTTTGATACTATAAAATTGATCTTCATAAGGTTGAAATGATTTTCTTTACAGAACTTTTTCCAACAAGTATGTAGAATTGTCTGAAATTACTTACGGCAGAAATATGAATTATGACAGAATCACTTCTTTAAAGTATTAGTGAAATGGAAGCATAAAGTTAAGTAAGGCTTTGCTAAGGTTTTAGCGCAGCAGGTAATTTAAAGCATAGTTAATGTGCAAGCTATCATCGTAAAGAAAATTTTAAGAATGTTGTGCAGGCAGTTGCGTCTCCTTAGTTCCCCTCCGCAGTGATAAAACTTTACGGCATAAAAAATATCATTATTAAGCTTTAGCAGATGGTCCTGATAGCGGCGATAATTATGCTCTAAAAAGCCAGAGATTCAATGGCGGTATAACAAAGAAATTGTCACAAAAATAAACGGATCCTTCAAAAAACAAGGGCAACAAATAAAACAATAAAGAGGACAAACACAAAACAAAGAGAAATACTATAAATCAGGTGTTGTGGAAGTGTCTCGCTTTATAAAAGTATGGATAGAGGCAGACGGTTGACGTTCGGGCTGTTAACTGGGAATTTATTGTTAATCACGACCGAAGAAGTCTCATTCTCGTAAATTTTTGTGTAATACGAGTGGATTGATGCAAGATGCGACCCGATAACTAGGGAGCGGAAATAATTGGAAGGTTTTATGGAGAGGACTGCCTCAGAAAGTAGCTGGGATACCATGGGAGAAGTATATTTAGCTTCCAGTATCCTAATTTTACTTTGTAAGGTTCAAATTTGAATGGGAATTTAATTCGAAGCGTGTAACTCTCGCTGGTAATGGCGGACTCGGTTCTGGTCGTTGAGCATGTTTTAAAATTTGAATTTGTTGAGCATGAGACCCAGTGTGGGATTATATGGACATCATTGCAATGTATCTGCTTAATTAATTGCTTTTGTTTGTTAATTGACTTGCCTAATTCCGTTGAATTTATTGTTGCTGATGCAATTTAGGGAACAATTAGTCGTATTTTATTAGTCTTATCTTTATTTTTAGAGGTCATGATTTTAAATTTGATAAAGAGAATGAAGTTGAGTTTTGAACCAATTATTTGCCTCCAGTATTCTGTTCTTTTGAAAGACAATACATTTTGTCGATACGTTTCCAACATAAACAATGCTGGCCACAAGCAAATGTCTCCATGAACCTAAAACCACTGCTATCTGAAAAGCAACAGAACAAGCAATCAAATTCGGAATGTTTCCCGTAATAAAATGCTTTTACTATCTCAATATGCTTCTCATCAGCGTAGCGACCTAAACTAACTTGTACATCTAATTTATTAGGACATTTATTGTTCAATTTTAATGATCAATAATGTACAGAGACGTGGTTTGTGGAATGCTAAGGAAAATAAAGTTATAGCTTACTAAGTTACGATGTCTTAATACAAAATTAAGCAAAAAAATCAATGTATCGAGATCAGAAATGATAACGCTGTAAAATCAATTTGAAATGCCAGAGGCACTCGCTCATGAGAGGAGCATAATGTGCGTATTTAGGCTAATAAGCTTAAAAATAAAAAGGCTTTTTTTCCCAAAAATAAATAAAAAGTTGTAACAATCTTATCAGTGTTTTTTTTTATATTCGCTTACCAATAACGAACAGTCTAAATCACTGGGTCTACAAACATACAATTTTACAAAAGAGTTCCATATATAACGAAATTGAACATTAAGGAAAGTTTTTTGGAAATTCGTTCTCTATAATGGTTAAATGGGAACTCAGACCAAATAAAAAACCAAGACAGAGCGCTATCAACAGTGAAGTGAAGCCGGTTGCGCCAACATGTGTGCACTTTGTGTAGTGTAGTTTGATTGTAGTGTCATTGTAAAAGGTTGCAAATGTTTGCGTGTGAGCGTGTATGGACAGAGCGGCGGTGTAGTTTTGGCATGCTTCATTGTATTGTTCGCAGCGCTCTGTCTTGGATTTTTATCTGGTCTAAGGATGGGAATGAAAGTTTGTATGGAAGTTAGTGATTTTTGCTTATAATGGAAAAAAATATATACGAGAATTCCTGCGCCGAACTTACCCCAGCTACTCCCACTTACATACTCTATTTGTTTCACAAAATTCATCGTCACTAGTTTTATTAACTCTGTTCTCCCTATTTTCTTTCGATTCTGCATTTGAAATATAGCCAATAACCTCGGTTGTAATATTTAAATCTGCGCTCGTGTTACGACAGCTCCCCCTGTTATTACATTATTTAAGTTCGCCACTGTCATAAAAATAAAAATATTCCATTCTTAAGCCTAACTAGCTAACTGTGAAATCTCTTCTGCACAACCTTACTGTTGCAGTTGCAAGTATCCCAGTTATTATTCACACCCTTTCAAACTCCTTAAATAACAACGTTAGTTAATCTCTCTGTTACGTTAAATTCAACTTTAAAAGTTGGAAGTTAAATAACAAAATTGAGTGATGAAGATATTTGCAAGGCACGTGTGTCGGCTGTTATAGCTATACGGACTCCTTTGACGTTCAAAGAGCAAAAAATAAATAAAAGTGCATCAGGCGTTGTGATGAGCCAGCTCGCCGTTTATAAATATTTATTACCTAATTATTGAGGGCTGGTTTAACACCTCCAATGACTTTTTAGCCAGCGGCAAGCATCCAACTTCGAGACAACACCAATTTGTATTTTTAATCCCGAATAGCAGAACCGATGTTTTATTTTTTTCAAACTTGTTAACACCGTAATAAAGTTGTCCATTACCTATCATTCTGTCAAGTCGAACGAGATGTTCGCTTTGCGAAACAGTTTACTGAACTTTTTATAATTAAGTGTTAAAAAACTCATTTCGTGGTGTTATAAAGTTGTCGAAATAATCGTAATTTGTGATATACATTATTTTTTATTTAGACGCGATGCTGTTAAGCTACATGAACTTTTGGTAGTTTTGTTATCAGTGTGTTGCATCACTTATCTAGATTCCATCTTGGTTTACCATTCATTATGTTTCTGTCCCAAAATAGATCTGAGACAAAATTATCCGTTGTCCCTAATTGTCAAGGTTCAAATTCGAGTCAATTCTTTATATCCATCCGAAAAGCTACGCTTGTATTTTTGTGTAAATTTCTATATATAGTCGATACGAAACCTGTTTTCCGGTCGCATCTCCTGCTAAATAATCGAAATGTGACGTGTTATCAGAAAAGAACAGCAGTTTACACTTAAACAAGTGTCGGGGACACTATCTGGCTCAAGTTATGCGTTTAGTCACCTTATTAAATAAGGGTTTATCAACGGTGCGGCCACGCGGGCCTTGGTGCGGAGATAATACGAAAGAATTATGTTGATACTCTGTTGTTCGACACGGAAAATTGGGGTACCAAAATTAATATTACGTGCATCGTGTATTTAGGACATGAGTGTGAATATGTTTCCCATGTATTGCAAAGGATGCATACGTATAGGCACAAGATTATGGAACAAAGAAACACAAAAATAAATAGATATAACTTATTAGCGCATACGAGCCACTGGCCACAACTTAACACCGGTATTTGTCGCCTTTTGCTGCAGTGTTGAGTACTCCTTTAGCGGGTGGCCGCCATCGGCTACACGTGTGCGTCGAATCCATAAAAAACGTATGTAAAAGTATATGAACTACTCGTCGGTAGGTTAAATTTGGCTGTGGCCGGTGGCTTGTTTGCGCGTAGCCTTAGGTATACTTTATAATTTAATTGCAAAATTGATGCCTTTTCTATATTTTTTTATAATGTATCACCTTTATTTGAAGCAGTTTCACTTATTACAGTCATTTATTCTACTTGAACAAAATTCATACCCTCTATTCGATCCCTTTTAAAATACAAGCCCTAAGCAAAGGAATATCCATCCTTTGAAACATATTCTAATGGTAGATAAAGCACTTTACAGCCATAGATTACTTGTTTATTCACAAAGTTGCATAAAAATAACGCCTACGAAAAGAGACCAAATTACACACACCAGATACGATATTTAAATTTAATTTTCATTCATTTAAAATTTTAAATATTTAATTTTTAAATGTATTTATTTAAATTGTTGATAGTTTATCAGTTTTGATTGTAATAATTTATATCTAAATCTACACCTAAGTGTCTTCCTACTTAATTCTAATTACAGAAATTTAAGCATTTTCTTATCTATGATAGCCGTTTTACTTAGAAACAGAGTGCAAGATACCCACGTAATGAAATGTTACTATACTCCATTATTAAAACACTATCTTTCGCCCGCGGCTTCGCCTACGTGGAGGTCGAAAATTGTCCCACGGGAATGTACTACCGGGATAAAAAGTATTCTTTGTGTTAATCCAGATTATAACCTATCTGTGTGCCAAATTTCAACTAAATCTGTTCAGCCGTTTTTGCGTGATTGAGTAACAAACGTCCGAACATAGAAACTTTCACATTTATAATAATTAGTAGGATATAATATACTCGTATATATAGTAGGAAGTAGGATTAGACAAATAACGATTACAACCCTTTCGTTATTTCGACATAGATATATTATAATAAGCTCTGGTAATTCACTATAAATACAAAGCAATGTAATCTATTTACCATTTACATTAAAAAAATACTTAAAAATACAATAATTTCAATAATATTACACAATAACTGTCGTTATTTGGCACTTATTTGTCTAATGCTAAATAAATGATAATAAAAATGGAGTATAGTTGACAAGAAACAGTTTCCTCGGAGGCCCACTGAAAGGCTTCGTCAAAGTCCAGACTACATTGAAAACAGTAGTTCTCGTCCGACCATCGAACTTAAGCAACATCGGGCGCGGTCACTAATAGGGATGATGACAAAAAAGCATTTTTAGTCCGTTTTTGAGATTATAAAAAAATATCGGACACGTATTTTTTATTTTTTTACGTAATCTAAAGATTACGGCGATACATTGAGGTAAAATGTGCCATGACGTCACGAGTATGTAGATTTTATACGTACAAGTGACGTAGCCACCCCCACTCCCCAACATAAAATGCGTTTTATCTAAGTAATTTTTTATTAATATGATAAAGCAAAAAATACGTGTCTAATATTTTTTTATTATCTAAAGGACTAATTAGTTTTTTTTTTTTTTTACCCAGGCATCATGCCTATTGGATGGGTGACTGCCGGAGAACACCACGTGATGGTGATATTTAACTTGGGTTTATTTACTTTTATTTTACATAAGCCAAATATTTTTGGAGTACATTCATGACTTTTTACGCCGATACTAGTTACTTACTAGTGGCGTATAAAGAACCCGCTACGAGTGAATGCATTGTCTGGCATTCCGTGATCAGTTAAACCATTACTTGCAAACCTGCGAAAACCTTAATAATTAGCATCATCTACCATAACTTAATGCAAATCAACAAACAACCGTCATTTCTAACAAAACAAAATATATAATGCGCTTGCGCTGCCTACGATTTTAGCCCAAAGCTTGCGCTTGCGTCGTCCATAACGTTACGAACAATCAATCAAACGGACAGGATAAACATTAGTTTTGATTTAACAGTCATTAAAATAAACAAACATTTTTCTTGCGCACGCACATCGCTACGTGTAATTAACGTCACGACTTCATATTTCTTATTCGAGTGTCGACGTGTATTTTGAGAGACACGCGACGATTTTTCATAATTTTTGACAAGTTTCTTGAATTCTTTTTTTGGACTTTTTGATGAAATAATTATTAGTGAGGATAATAATTTGGTACGAAAAAGTAATTGTTATTCAAATAAGACAAAAACAACTCAACTTGGAGCGTCAATCCTGTCAAATAATATTGCAATATTTATAGATACTAATAATTTAGACGAGCCATAGAAATTGTCAAGTTAAGAATCCAGATAGATTCAATCCATCTTGGGACTACCACCTACTGAAAAAATATAAAAAAATACAAATGCTGACACCCTTGCGGGCGGCTGCTGCAGGTGCAGGAAACCTCAAACGGCGGAAATATAACAATCTTATTGGTAGCTATATTTTTGAGCCATTCGGGTGAAACACTAGGGTCCATGGCCCGAGTGCTCATCGAATTTTTCGGGAAATTGCCAAGCGATTCGTCGACTCTTCACGTGACCAGAGGGCTGGCCAATTCTTAGGCTAAAGAATCAGCATTGCCATCCAACGTGGCAATGCTGCTAGCCTTTTGGGCTGTTTTCTCGCTGACAGCGATGCGGACGAATTTTTTGATGCCCAATGAGTTTTTCCTTTTATTTAATTTTCCTATATTTTCTTTACATTCTTGTACATAATATATATAATAGCTAGATGTGAATAGAATAAAATAAGTAATATGACAATTAATATAAATAATATATTTAAATACGTGTGTATTATTAAAATACAAATACATTTTTTTTTTACTTTGATCAACCTTGACTTATTTTGTGAGACACAACAAGTAGTGATAGAAAAGTAGGAACCTACACCTAGTATAAAAAGGTGACAACTATTTACAGCACATAAAAACTTGACACCATCATATCACAGGCTTAATAGAATCGTATAACGCTCAGATACAACCTATTAGATTTTTATAGCAACTCACATGATCAATAAAACTTAAAACTCCATTCGGAAATCGGATTAAATAATCAAAAACTGATATTTCATTATTACGATATTTCATAAATCAGTTTCATTATCTCACACTTTACTGACTTGTTACAAGCAGGTGTAATAAAAAAATTATAAAATGAGTATTTTTAATTAATTAAACGAGATTGCATGACCGCTATCGTATGAGAATGTATGTGAAGTTCTGTGCAAAGAAAGCACTGCAGTAAACGCTGCGGTAAAATAAGTTACTATTTTAAATGACAGTTTCGTTATTACTACAAAAATCTCTCTTGAATTTTCAGGTAATCATGACTTGCAGTGTTTTCATAAAGATATGAAACACGATTATGACACTGTTTCAGAACTTAATATGCACGTTATCCTGATCTCACGTCGAATATTGATAGCAGTATTCCTAGTCACGGTTTTTTTCGAACAAAACATAATAAAAAGAAAAGTCAGTTAAGTCGTCTTCCATGTTCAACGAACTATCCACCAAAAAGTATAATAGAACAATATTTTAACTCGGACCACGCGAGCTCGACCAAAAACAAAAGTAAATAAACTATTAATGAAAACAGGAAAACGTAACAGAGAGACAATTCATAACAGTAACACGTGCCATAAGAGGATAGAGCACAAACATCAAACTAATGATGCACAAAAATATTTCCCGTGTAGCTTTATAACCATCGATTAATCAGGACATACAGTTTTTTACTCTGTTGTAAAAGCATCGGCAAACGCGTTCCTGTTTGTACACTCTGACCACACATCGTCCATTAGGCTTTATTAAGAGTTTAGTCAATATTGATAAATGTTTGATGGAACGTCGGCGACGTCACGATGCAATTAAATTTTGCCTCCCATGATGGAGCGTTCGCGTTCATGTACTAAATGCAGCTGACGCATAAAAACGTATTTTGATAATAATTGATTTAATTGGCGAGCTCGTTCTTATCAATCAGCGTGGGATTTTTGGCAAATGTAGCGAATATATCTGGTTCATCTTTTGACTTGTTTGGTTTTGATTGACATCGGGTTTTGTGTATGCGTGGCGTGGGTGGTCATTCTTTAATCATTCTCTTAATTATCAAAATTATTTGTATTGACTTCAGAATTTTCTTTAATACCTGCTTCATCAGTATTCAAAGCATAGACAACTATTAGATTCATTTTCTGAGCATGCAACTCTATTATCGTAACCACAACCACAATCATCTTAACTAAAGCTACGCAGACATTCATTAACCACATATTTATGACTAAGTTCGCACACGCATTCGAGTAGGACGAATTCACTTGAAGATATATTATTAGCCACTGGAGTAATACAGCACGCGTTATGAACATACGCCCCAGGACTAATAACACCATTACTCAAAACGAATTTGGTACAGCTATCCAGGTTAATATAGAGAATTTCGTGAGAGACCACGGTAAGTAATTCGATTATACCCAGTATAATAAATTCGCAACAATGTTGTAGGACAAATTCATTTAATCTTGTTATGCTACGGTAGCTGTTGATATTCTCCGAGGAGTGTGCGTGTGGCTAGATCAGATTGTTTATTATGTAAAGCCTTTGTAAATTACAGAATTATTCGCTTCGATATTAAAGCGTCTCGTTAATAAGCCTTAATCAGCAGTTTGAATATGACTTTAAATAAAAAAAACATGTATCACTAATTGCCGATGCGAAAATCCAATATTTTCATTTCTTGTAGAACAATGCAAAAATGCCTGAATTTAAGCCCAAATGTAAATTTTATTTATCGTTCAATCAAACGAGTCCGGACATAAAGAGTAATATCGTTATGTATGTAAAGAGCAAATGAAAATTTCAAAGTTTCGAAACTGTGCCATCCGATTTGACTCCACCATCGATATTGAACTCACAAACTCGAACGTTAACAATAAAGCCACACCTATTGATTCATAATAAAACTGTCATGAAGTTACGTTCTGAAAATAGTTCTCGTTGAAATTCTGCGGCGCATACTACAGCCAGTTGACTGTGTAACCAAACTCGGTCATCGTCCAATTTTGGGCTTCGAACTAGGCAAAAAGTTGGTGTGTGGACAGGTAACTCGTTCATTGTGACGACGGAGGCGAATTTGCATTGTAATGGATATTCGAGGCCTGAACGTTCATTGTTTACACGTTCATCTTCACATATGCACCAGCACTCGTTTTTAGCCTCGGTAAATTCACGAGTCAACATAGCAATAATATTTTTTAGTTTTGGGTGCAATGCAGATATTTTATTGCGCTTAACATACAAAGTAAAATACGTGAAAAGTTTACAAATAATCATGTCTTTTATTTACATTTTATCTTTAAAATGCCCCACATATCCAAGGTCCAACAAAAGAGGTGACCGCTATTCAAAGTCATTCATAAAACCGTCTGCCACTATAAACGAAACTTCTATTGTCCCATAAAAACATATTTCATCAGTTATTTTATGCTACCACAAAACTGTCAAAATACATAAATCTGCGGTGGAAATACACATTAAAGTTGTCATTCAAGACGCTGAATGTAAGTACTCCTGACCCGACGCTGGCATTGAAGAGCAAACGTGAATTGAGTTTGTGCAAAATCAAGACCTCAGAAGTCAATATGTCATATCGTCAACATCGTTGGTCGGTCAGACAATACGGTTCTACGACCGAGCTCCCATTATTTGCGGGTGGCCCGCGAACAAGAGAAGGTCTTTGTATCATTTGCGAAATAGATTCATCAGTTTTGTTACCTTACGGGGTGCCACAACAAAGTTCATTGTAATCGATTAAAGTAAAACGTTAAATTGTAACGATTTGTGTGGACGTAAAATGTTGCCTGATTGAATAATACGTCACAGCGGTTGCATCACTATCTGTCACATATTATATGAACTTTACGGTAGGTTAAATCAGACAAATTAATTGTTTACCAAATTGAACATCAACTTAAATTGTCCGTTTATTCAAATTACAACTGTTATTGACAGTTGTATGAAACACCAGCCACGGCAACTGACATACTGTGTCAATTTGATTAACAATAAATTTCCGTGACTCTATTATGGATGACGAACGAAATTATAATGGTTAAAAAAGAATTTCCGAAATTAATTACAGGCAGTTCAATATTGTAAATTAAATTAATACTTATTTTGCCGAAAATTAAGTTTGAAGCTTAAGTAAAATTTAACTTCCACGTTAATTTCATATCTCACCTGCATTGATTCCGTGAACAAACGTGAAACGGTGAAACCAACGTGTTTGAATGGGTGCTGATATTTAAAAAATAAAACTAGCGCAGACCAATGCTCGTTTGGCCTCGCATGGACATGGGCTGTCCACAATCGAAATGAAGCAAAGGCATCTCCCGTCGACCGCATTGTTCCTTTGTTGCGGCCATCTGACCAGAACCTTTGTCCGAGAATTGTTTTATACAGAATGTAAGTCACGAATACCATGTACTGTCTAACTGAATAAGGCCGGGTCTTTCTATGCCCTCTACCGTAGGTAGCCTATGTTCAATCTCACATACAACTCTATTCATTAATGGCTAGTTTACAGAGTGCGGGCTATCGTGCGAGTCGACAACTCGCACTGTGTTGACGTATCATACGAGTTACTCGCATTTGCGAGCTGGGCAGTAGCTCGCAGCCGAGTAACTTCAATATTTTTTTATTCCACTCGCCTGCTCGCCTTCCCCCATCACTCGCATGGTCTTCTCTGATTTTCTTGACACAGCTCGTTAATAATGGTACATGTTGCCCTGGAAGATCTTCTTGCAATCCAAATTCTTTTTTTTCCTCTCTCTATTTTTGAAGTTTTTAAGCTTTTTCTAATTCAAAGCTTAGTATTCTGGTCCTACCGCTTACTACAGATATTTGTTATTAATTCGGGTTAAGTCGATATTGCACGATCTCAGTACTACTCCAGCACACAATTCGCAAGAGACTAGGCAGTTATTCTTATTATGAAAACAGCCAAGGTAAGCTGAGCTACTAACATGCGAGTACACAGTGCGAGCAGCTATCTACTGTCTAGTCAGCAGCTCGCACTGTGTAAACCAGCCATAGCCTCCTAGTCCTTGGGTAATCGAAGCTAAAGATGTTCAGTCATTAGCTTTTCTTCTGAATAAAAAAATGGTTTAGCAAGTAGAGTTCAATTGATATGAATGTACTTCGTCTTTGATTAGTTTTATTAATGAAGCAGTTTGAAGTCTAATTAACCAAATTAAGGGATTCATGTAAAACTTGAAACTTATGCAAATTCATCTTTCTATAAAGTTGTAAGCGAAAGGAATTTAGCAAATTCAATTCATCTTCGTTGAATAATGGAACTTTTTTGATGAAATTCCAATGATAGGGCCCGAATATGATCCATACATTCCCGAAGACTTATCTGTCCAGACACGGTGCGATATATAGAAAGTAAAGTGCAGCCGATGCGGTTTTATTACGCTACGTGGAATAGTAACATATTTCTTACGGCATTTGAAGAATATTGGAACGAAATTGTGCTCGTAATATTTGCAACGATACTACAACGGACAGCCCAGAATTGCTTATGTATTCATGTCAGTTAAAAGTCAAAGATTTTGATCTGAAAGAACACTTTAGTTTTTTGAAATACAAAGCCATATTATTTATTTCCTGAAAATGGTTTTAGTATCGCAATAGACACTTTATATCGATCTAGTATATATATAGTATCGAATATAGTATCGAAGTCAAAACTGTACATTGAAAATTAAATAAATAATGGTCACGAGGTATGGGAACGAGTTTGTTGCCGAAAATATAGTTTTTAGAAATTTTGTCCGTTTGTATGGATGTATGTTCCGGATTGGCGCAAAAGCTACTGAACATATTTGGGTTAAATTTGGCACACAGATAGTTTATAACCTGGATTAACACAAAGGGTACTTTTAATACCGTTAGTGCGTTCCCGTAGGATATTTTCTGACATACACGTGGGCGAAAGCTAGTTAAAAATAAGATTCCTTTCGGCAATAAGTTTTAATTTCGGCAATGGGTATACGTTTTTTTAATTCTAAATGGTACTTTAATCACACGCATTCTATTCCGCATTTAACATTTGCGATAAAATCACAACAACAGCCATGAACTTAACAACTTATTCAAACCGACTTCAATTAAGCCACCCATCACAAAATACATCTCCAAAAAGTGCTGCAGTACCTCCCATACCATATTCGTCAACTAGCATAACTCGCTCGTATTTGCTCGCGTGCCGAACTTGACCTCAGTGCTATCTCAATCTGATGTAGAGATAACCGCCAACATTGTTCCCAGCGGGACGCTGAGAATTTAGGATTTTATTTGGCATACACCTTAACTTCTATTTCTCAAGGTTCAATCTCCTTTGCCACGTCTTTTAAGATAGATTCGTCATAGAGGGCTACATGACTGGGTAACACGTTCTCTGTCGTGATTCTGCGTATAGTTGTATGAAGAGGTAAAGTACGTGTTCATGTTGGTGTACTCATATAGGCAAGCGATTTATGTGAGCACGCACGGCTTAAGGATCTGTAGTCAGATTGGTTGAAAGATAGTGATGTGTTTGCAATTGCAGTAATCTGAGAACATTATCAACCTGTTTGTAGATGGATTTGAAAAGGCTGATGTTACAAAGTTTTTCTTATTTTCTGAAGGCAAATAAAGGTGGTCTTCATGTCTTGCTGGTGCGTCTCTATAGATCTCAATCTATGAGAATTATGCAACCGTTTGATTTGATTCCGAATTTTTCCGTGTTTGTTATGTGATTCACATAATGTGTGCGAAAAAGGGTTGTAAAGTCTATATCGTAATTTTTTTCTTGGCTAAGGACCACACGGCGTTTAAACAGCTAGTAAACTTGATGCAAAATCTTTTCAAACAAGCAGATAACGAATAGAAGAACTGATTAAGCGACCCGTATGACAACACAATACCTAGTCGATAACAAAGTATACTCGTACGTGAAACTAAACAAACATAAGAGCATTCTGGCTGCCCTACAATACTTCAACTACGTATGAAAAGCCAGTATGACTATGGAATAAAAATGTGTCACCAAACCAAAAATGTATAGCAAAACACACCTTATGCACGTATGTTAGAATTGTTTTTCAAAATGAGCTGCCCCAACAATAAGTATTCTGGATCATACACGAGTTGTGTATGAACGAGGGGTAAGTTTTCCCTAACAAAAAAGGCATAAATAAAATGGATGCCTATTCAAGTAAAGCGGCCCTGATCATTGCGGCGCGGGCGCCACAACGCGCTCGAAACGCTATCAAACTTTCGCTTTCCTAATGAAACTTGAGATCGCGGAAATTGCATGGAAATAAATACGAACGCAGTAGTTCGCTTAGCAACTTTTAAATGCGCCCGCTGCTGAACAGAATGCCTTTTGTTAATTTAAAAGCTTGCTCCAATCCGACTGCCAGCGCAAAAAAATAAACTCAACTGAGTTAAGAACACAAATTAGAGTTTCATATTGACATTTCTTCGCCGTCGTGACTTCATTATAAGAAAGTTTGATTGAATACCGTTCAAATTCATGGTAAAAGTTTGCTCTATAGTATGACGCTATTGTCAAAACAGTTTTGCGTTTCCCGCGTTGAAAAACATTTTTGCAATATTGCAACAACGTTTGCGTTAAGGGAGAGTGATAAAAGGCTGTACATTTTAGTATCCAATGGGCATCCCAAAGCAAAATACAATGGCGGAAAAAATTTAACAATCGGCACTCTACAAGGAGCGAAGTACATCCACGGATGAAATATTAAAGTTATAAAGGACTGTGCTTCAGAGAAAAGTAATAAAGTAGTCAAGGGTGAACTCGGTGAGAAATCATGTGCCGACTTTATTGCAAATTATATTTTGGAGTCTCGCTTCGCACTTTCAATGGGTTATTCGCAAAAGAACTAATTTTGGACGCCACGAATTTCATTATCATCCACTACCATATTCAATTTATCTGTTAAAATAAAATTTACGTACGTAAATGTACTAATACCCACGGGTCAGATTACCCCGGAACGCTCTGATTAAAATATTGAGTTTTTGTAGGTCAATTAGGTCACTCGATTTAATACCTAACTGAGAGAGCTTGAGGTCAGAATTAGTTAGAATAATTGCTTTTTATGTGATACAATACATTAACTTGATTCTGTTCAATCTAAGAAAAGTGGCTTTTATATATCGAAGTACTAACAAAACCACAAATTGTTTTGTTATTGTCTTTTGTTTACAGAGGTCGTTGAATCTGCAAATTGCAGTGATGTATCGAATTAAAGATAGCAATCAACTTAAATCAGCTTAATTGACACAGCCTGAAGGTGACACAGCTTGAAGTTTAAACAACCTTTTATGGACGAATTTCAACATTGATACTGAACACGCTCAGCATGTGTCAACCGCGTGTCAGTGTCAAAATTGTTATGGAATATTGACATTGACACCTTTTGAACGCGGTTTAAAAGTGCTGATCGCGTTCAGTTTCATTGGTGGAATCCGCAACAAATATAAAAAAAAGCATCTATATTACTCTTTGATGACATGTGTACAATATTCATTGCAATACTCTCAAAAGAGAGTTCATCTATATATATCTATCTATCTGTAAATGTATATACAATAAAAATGAATCGCCGAAATTTATGTACGCGCTTAACTTCCGAACGACTGCACCAAATTGGGTAATTAGGTAGGTTGGTAGGTAAGTATGTAGGTAGGTAGGTAGTTAGGTAGGTAGGTATGTAGGTGATATGTAGGTAGGTATGTAGGTAGGTATGTAGGAAGGTATGTTGGTAGGTAGGGTAGATAGGTAGGGTAGGTAGGTAGGATAGATAATTGATAAATAATAAAATGAAAATTCAATGTTAACGTTGTCGATCAGACAAATTTTTCAAACCTATGAAGCAATGCACTAGGAATTTCTTTCATAATCCTTTGGATTGGGAAAGAATCTGACCTAAAGTCAGGGACAGTTCACAATTTTACGGGTAATAAAATCGGACAGATTATGAAACCTGTCGATAAGTGCAGGTTAGTGTATTATGCAATTGGGGTGCAGCATGTATCCTCGATGTATCTCCTTCTCACTGAGAGGAGGCCTGTGTCCCCCCAGCAGTAGTTACTATAGGGTGATTATGCTACATATTTTGAAGTTGCAAATGAAGTTGGTGAAAAGTTTTCATTCTATTCCCCTTTCATTGTAGACAGTGTTGCATTGAAAGTCTATAGCTCCTATAGTAATTGTACTGAACGGTTAAAATTATGTCTTCGTAAGGCAGGTAACAGAGTTTCTGTTTTTTAAAATAAACAGGAATTATCATATGTTAACTCATTCACTCATTCTCTATTCTAATTCATGTGATTACGGGGTATCGGAAAAAAAACAGCGGAAGATTTTAAGCTATATTTTTTTTTATCAAATGGTTTTTTTTATTTGTTATAATAACGATTAAATATCAATGGAAGCAGTATCTACATAATTGTGAAAACTTAAGAAGAATATTCTAATTCCCACACTTATGTAAACCATTTATGAAAGTGCGCAAACGCACAAATACTTGAAGGTTTTACGCATATATAAGCATATAAGCTCATTAACTTATTAAAACCAAACAAATACCTCTTTAATGATGTTACCTCATTTGGTAAATACTTATTTTCTTTAAAAATTTAGGTTACAATAATTTTATGCAGAAACTTGGCCTACCTACATACGGTTGTCAAGATTGGCCAGCTATTTGATGGTAAATGAATGATTAACAGATTTTATTCGTGTTGTGCTTAAATTGACGGTATTTAATCCCTCATAAACCAATAATAGAAATAATACTTCTTAAAGTATGGGCTAGGCGATGGGCTACCTACCATTTTTTAAATATATTTTATATTATTAGTATATCTAAATACTAGCTGCGCCCCGCGGTTTCACTGGAAAAAGTCTCGATCCCGTGGGAATATCAGGATAAAAAGCATTTTATGTCCTAATCCAGATCATGGTCTACCCATGCGCCAAATTTCATCAAAGTCTGTTCAGCTGTTTTAGCGTGAAAGCGTAACAAACAAACAAACAAACTCACTTTCGCATTTATAATATTACTAGCATACATAGGGAACATAACGAGATAAAAAATATCCTATATGTTAATCCAGGTTATAATCTATCAGTGTGCCAAATCTCATTCCAGTCAGTTCAGCCGTTTTAGCGTGATTGAGTAACAAACATCCAAACGTACAAACTTTCACATTTATAATATTATTTATTATTTATATATATTGTAGGATATAGTTAGGATAAAAAAAGGTGGTTACAATGATGTTACAAGAATGGATAAAATAAGAAATAAGTACGTAAGAGGAAATGTGAAAGCGGCACCATTAACTGAAAAGTTATGCGGAAATCGGTTGTCATAGTATGGACATGTGATGTGGAGGAATGAGGAAAATGTCGTGAGGAAAGTTTTGAGTATAAATGTCAACGGCTATAAGAGAGGGGAAGACCAAACTGTGACTACCGAGGTGACGACTAAAAGAGAAGTATGGAAGGAAAATACATGTTGCGCAGACCCCAAATAAATTGGGATAAGGGCGGGACACTGTTGATGATCTAAAAATGTATATGTACAATACAATGAAACATACGATTAAAATATAACTCTAACTACTCTGCCGCTGTTTGTTTATGAAAACGAATGGTAGTTTAAGTATAAGTATATTTATTTTCTCTTCACAAATGTACAGTACTGGTGCTTAAAACTAGCTTAAGGATAGTTTACATTTGTTAGAGACTGGTGCTAGAAATAAGCATTGTAAGCAACGCGTGTGGTACAAGTCACCAGGGCCCCACGACGCTTCATATGGACAAGCTTATATTGAGTGTTTTATGAAACAGAAGAGAATTAAAATAAAAAACAAAAAAGATAAAAAAAATAAAAACAGCGTAACGTAATTACAATAACATAACGACAATGGAAGGAGGAATTCACTCTTGTAGGTTTAGATAAGGACCAGGCCCGTGTCGACGGCGCGTTGTGTTCCACGCGCGCCTCAAAGAGATGTCAGCACCAACCGACGGGTTCGAAAGACCAATGCCTGCTGGGGTTGCGGGTTTGTCCGAAAGGGATAACGCGGCCCCGGCACACAGGCAACGGAAGGAACATGGGTGGGTTTTAGTCAGTAACAGTCTGACACACCCTCTCGCTCTGCCCAGAGCGGGAGAAGTCATTTGATGATTTCCCATCCTGAAAAAAAAAAAAAAAAAGGTTTGCCAAAGTGAATTTCACTGTGTGTTGTGTGCATGTGTAGTGTAAGTGTAAGTGAGTAGATTTGTGTAGGTGTTTTTTGTAATTTTACGTGAGATAAGGTGTAAGTAAAAGTGTTAAGATACAGGAATCAATAATTTTTCAGTTGCTTCATAATCCATAGTTTTCAGCCTCAACTCACAGAAACCTTACAACCGCTTTTGGGCTTCTGGTAGATGGAAAGAGCGGTGTTTACTTTGTTGTAGATAAATGAACCAAGGAAGCAATAGAATTTGTGAGAAAAACTTTTTTTTTATAAGGGGTTGTGACATACCGTACCCTTCCTGCGTTTTCCTCTTGTTAAGTCGTTGTTGTACTTCAGCTGGGAGTGTTTTTTTAGAATGATGTTTATTATAAACGTCTGTCTGACTGTCAGGACATCGCATTTTTTGTAAAGTTGTGCAGTAGGGAATCTAAAAGGAAGACCAACTCCAACCTTAAGGGTTGTCTGCTGCGCTCTCTCAACCTCCAAAATGTGAGTTCTTGCGGCCCCTCCCCACGAGGCTACGCAATACTTAATAAGAGAATGGCAAAGGGCATAATATACTATTTTGATTGTTTTACGGTCAGCAATGTATCTGAGTGTCTTAAATATATAAATTACCTTTCGAAGTCTGGTAACAAGAACCCCCAAGTGGGGTTTGAATGATAGAGATTGGTCTATAGTGACACGTAAGTATTTTAGAGAATCCGTTCGTTGAAGGATCGGACAGTCGCAGCCAGTCAACATCGGGTGATGACATAAATGAGCAGTGATAGATAGAGCCGTAGGAGGAAGAAGGTTTTTTCTAAGAGCAAATGTTATATATTTCGTTTTGTACATTTAACGTAAGTCCATTGTTCTTCAGCCATGTGCAAACGGTCTGAAATCCATCCTGCGCAATACGAAAACTGTTGCTTACTTATCTGTTTTTTTTTAATTTTTGAAGCCGTCGGCGTTGTCAGCCCGTCTCAGAGATTTTATTATTTGAGAAAAGTTTTACAAATCAGATGACGATGCCGATGGCAATGGCGATGATGATGACGATGGTCAAATCAAAAACTCAAAGTCAAAAGTCGAAGTCAAAGTCAAAGTCAAAGTCAAAGTCAAAGTCAAAGTCAAAGTCAAAGTCAAAGTCAAAGTCAAAGTCAAAGTCAAAGTCAAAGTCAAAGTCGAAGTCAAAGTCAAAGTCGAAGTCGAAGTCGAAGTCGATTTCGAAGTCGAAGTCATGAATGTTGTTTTTATCATTTATACACGTCGTCATATGTTAGATGTTACATATCATAGACGACTACCGTAAGGCTCGCTCGTTTTTTTTTTTTTCCTCGCACAATGCATAGTAAAACCACAGATTACCAGATGATGCACTCCATACAAAATTGTCGATACCTACTGCTATAATAGCCTATACCTTCGAGTCGTTAGACGCTGCAAACGAAAATGTACCTAACCTTACAAGCGCAAAGTGAGTTTTGCTTTGTAGCTGCGTGTGGCTGTGCGCCGCCGCGTGGTTATTGTGAATTGCCAGGGTCTGCCTCTTTCGATAAAGATGTCAGTAGGTATTTATAGTACACTTTATAAAATAAAATTTAATGCTTTTTCATTTTTAATTGATAGTGTAATTGAGATGGGTCAAAATGTAGTGAACACACAAATTGCGATCTTCTTTTCGTTTCTGGTATTGCGTAAGTTCGTTTTGTCAGTTAATTCTATCCAAGTTTTGCGACTGAAAAGAAAAAAGGAAGAAAATATAAGTAATAATTGAACATATTTAAAATTCATACATATTACGTGGTAGAAGTAATTACGTAGGTACCTACCAATAAAATACAAAACACAAAACATGCAAGTTTAAACAATTTACCTATTTAAAAAACGATAGTAAAACAAATTAGATACTCACATTTCTGTATCAACAGGTAAACTGGAAAAAGTCTTTATCTCTTCTCTTGCTGGATCTACAGCCATCAACTGCACATAATACACCAGAATCAGTCATATAATAAGAATTTGAAACTAAGTACGTCAGGTCGACCGAAATAATATACGTACGTACGCGCCTCGCGGCTGTCGTCAACCCACTGAGAAATAGGTCGCGCGCGACCCGGTCGTCGGTAGGTAGTTAGCGCGCGAAAGTACATGGATTGCATCATCTGGTAATCTGTGGTAAAACGTTGTATGATGACACGTGCGTAAGATGATTTCCGACTCGTGTCGACTTATACACTCGCTCACTTCGCTCGCTCGTGAATATAAATGCCACTCGTCGGAAATCACCTACCTTCCGTACTTATAGCATAAATAACTATTATGACACTCGTTTTTGTATGGCACTCGTGGGTTGCAGCTGAAAATCAGCGTCAGGTGGTAGACTTTATGTTGCCATCTGACATTATGCCCTTTTGGCATTATAATCATTGCTTTCTGTTTTTTTTTAGTCATAAGGTGAATTTTTCTGCTGTAATGCCAATAAACGCATTTTTCTTTCTTTTCTTTCTTCTTTCTATGTATGCAAAACTTCGACAGCGGAAAGGCTTGCCAAACTTCATGGCGGTATGTCACACAGCAGTTACGATTTCTAAATAAACATTATTTTGCGATTTAAGCACGTCTACAGTGGTTAATTAATTCCATAAGTTGTATGTTGAAGTGGCCGCAAAAATCTATTTATTAATTTTATTTTCTCTTTGCAAACGGATTCACTAATGAGCTATGGTTTGGATTGTGTGTTATAATAATAATACCGTCTTTGTTTATTTTTAGGGTTCCGTACATCCGAACGAAAAATTGAACTCTTATACGATCACTCGTGTGTCTGTCTGTCTGTCACAGCTAATTTGCTCCGAATCTAATGGACCATTTAAATTGAAATTGGGTACACATGTGAATTTCTGTGACCCAAACACGGACGTGTAACGTAAATTAATTAATTTTAATCATGGGGGGGTCACTTTTGGGGGGCAAATAAGAAAATTAAAAAAAAATGTTTTGCAAACTGTACCGTGTGACATATTAAATGAAAGGGCTTACTGTGAGGGTCCAAAACGTATTTTGAAAATAAATATGTTAAGTAATTTTATAGTTATTTAAGAAAATTTATGAAAATTGACCGCAACCGAAATTAAATTATCAAATAACTTCTTCCGCCTTGGGCGGAGCGGGAGGGCGTGTCAGAGTCCTACTGAGTAAAACCCACCCGTGTTCCTTCAGTTGCCTGTACGTTGTCAGGGGCCACGGTATCCCTTTCAAACTTGCCCGCGACCCCGGCAGGCATCTGACATCTTTTTGAGGCGTGCGTGGAACACAACGCGCTGTCGACCCGGGCCTGGTCCATATTGGACGGCGAGCTACCCATTGCTCACCGTCCGCAAGGCAGCGCCTACGGTGGCCGGGAATCGGCCTGCGATTCCCGACACCCAGGGCGTCTCCTGCAGCGGCTAGGGGCGTGAGGACGCGAAATTTGCCTCTCCCTCACGCGTTCCGCCTCCTCCTTCGCAAGCATTACTGCTTCGCAGAAGAAAGTGATGTCTTCCCACTCCCTTACACTCCGTACAAGGATCTCCACAAGGACACGGCGGTGCCCCGCCCAAGCCGGGCAGACCTCTACCGTATGCTTCACTGTGTCCTCCGGGCGATCCACAGAGTGGTGACACCCGGGCGTTTCCACCCGCTTTATCCTGACCAGGAACCTCCCGAAACAACCGTGTCCGGTGAGGACCTGTGTCAGGCGGAAGGTGAGGACGCCGAGGCGTCTTTCTAGGCACTCCTCAAAGAGGGGACTTATCGCCGCAACTGCGGCGTGCCCAGCACTGTGTTGCGACAATCACACTCTCCATGACGCCATGAGATCCCGCTGGAGCTCTGTCTGCTGTGCCGCGATTTCTCGAGGCAGCGGAGTTACGCCCGGGCGTTTCGCCTCCTCTCGCCACTCCCAAATGTGCGCGAAAAAAATACAGAAAATAGTTCTATACTAGTTAATTGACTCAAGCGTGACTTTGCGGAAATCCGTTATAAAATACAATAGATGACGTATATTTAGTAACATAATCCGCTTAATTATTCTTGAAGAGTCATAAAGAACCCTGTAAGAAATCGTCACGTGTTTCACCTCTCAACGAGGCATCCCCAGGATGACGATTGACTTGTTGCGAACCCGGACACGACGTGCTACTACGCCAAGCGTCGAGAGCGGGTTACAGGGTTCTTAAAGAGAAAGGGGGAGAAATAGAGAGAAAGAGAAGGAGAGATAAAGAGAGAGAAACAGAAAGAGAGAAAAAAAGAAAGAAAGAGAGAGATAAAGAGAGAGAGAATAAGCAACCAGCCTTTTTTATACCTTCAACGGTTACGAAATCAAATTCAGTGCTAATTCATTATTAATATTCCAGTTCAGTATTTCATATTTCCATACAGTAATATTGCCAAATTAATCAAAGTAGGTAAATATTTGACAGCAATTTGCGACGTTGCCAACTTTTAGAATGAACGCTATTAATGCCCACAATAGGAAATAAGTAATTATAATGTTTTTGAATACTAACACTAGTGTCATAAGTTTTACTGTACTCGTACTAACATTGGATTTCTAATCTGAATTAAAAAGTTTTTTATTTATTGCACAATGGGTTACTTAAGGCAAACTTAATCACACCTTAGTACCTTAGGCATTATCTAGCAGCATACCCTTTTGAGTTCAAAAGAAATGCCTAATTAATAACAATTACAATATTAGGTATATATAGTTTACAACCGATTTATTTACTGATAATACCACTTTCCTTATTCACTCATCGAAAAAAAAAAAACAAGTGTTCAATACTTACCTGTAGCATTAACGTACTTGTTTAGGTACCTATTTTATTTTTAATCATTATGATTTTTCTTTTAAATAGTTTTTTCTTATTATGTTTGTAAGATGGGAGGATTTTGTTTATAAGATGGGAGGTGGTTTAAAAGGAATGTAATAAATTACATTCCTTATAAACCACCTCCCATCTTATCTCTTCACCACCCTTGGTTGACTGGTAGAGAATGCCTAAGGCATTAATAAGTCTCCCTTTGTGCGTTATTTGTGTGCGAGAAGTTTAAATCTGTAAATCTATACATATACATTTTTATATATATATATTTATATACAAATAAATAAAATTGCAGTGTCTATCAGTAATATCAAAATAACAGCTTTTTACTATATGATTTGAAAGTATTATATACATATACAGTATACTTATAACAAAAAAACATTATTAAAATATTTATCTGTCTGTCTGTTTATTCCAGCTAATCTCCGAAACGGCTGGACCGATTTTGACGGGACTTTCACAGGCAGCTATACAAATAAATAAAATTGAAGTTTAAAATTCCCCGAGGACGAAGTCGCGGGTAACAGCTAGCAAATAAATAAAATTCATGTACTCCAACTATTATAATTCTACCTCATGAAATGGCCTCAAAACCCCTTTCATATAATTAAATTGGTGTTCGGTTCCGTACTAAAAATAGACCTCTACCCTTACTACTCCCGTGAGAGTTCTAAGGATCAGTTTCAGGGAGATTGTTGGTTAACAAACATCCGTCCCACATTGATAATATCCTATTTCGAAAACTTGGTTATCTAAGGAGGTCAGTTGCTCAGCATAAAACTGAAAGCTCGTAATTGTATGGACAAAGGAACTAGCTAGTGATCACTTAGCGAACTATAGGGAGTCTAGTTTCTTGAATCACGAACCCCAAAATTCAGGCTGATAAAATGACTATAGATTTAAGGCATAAAGCCATTTTTTACGAGGAACATAAACAATGAAATCCTGTGTTTATGAGCGCCTAAGCCGCTTTATCGCTCGCAAAAAAATCTTAAAAAACAATAACGATATTTCATGAAAATCGATATAAAATTACGATCAAAAAGCTGTACTAAAGCCATTAAATCAAATGAATAACATCTCGAAGCTCCGAGCCGTTTCAACCAATTTTAGTTTGATTTCACATTTTTCATACGCCGAACGTTCTACGGTTTAGCTCATACGAAAACGTTTTTAATAGAATCCTATCGATTTTCCGTGAAACTAACTTCAGTAGCGAAGTTATATTATTATGGTGGATTCACGCCTGGGTAAGCTCGGATAACCGGGGCAATCGATTTTTAAGTAAAAAGTGGGACTGGCTTTAGAACTTTCAAGTATAGTTACTTAGGGATTTTACGCTAGAGTTCATCTACTTTTGTCAAGTTAAAGTCTTTATTTTTATGTTCCGTAATAAAAGCTCGTCTTAGGGTCCATGTTTAGGCATAAGCATAATGAGCCTATAATGTTCCCACTGTTGGGACACAGGCCTCGTCTCGGTGATAGGGAGTGGGCCGCAATCCACCACGTGGGCCCAGTGTGAGTTGGTAGATGTCACATGTCTACGAATTTTTGGTTCTAGAACATGCTGGTTTCCTCATGATGTTGTTTTTTTCACCGTTTTGAGAGCTGTTATCTAATTACGCAACACATTTTCGATTTGCAATTGAGTCAAATTGGTTTCGTTTGACTAGAATTGCTTTCAAAAGTTGTAAATTGAAAGCAATTCTAGTCAAACGAAACCAATTTGACTCAATTGCAAATCGAAAATGTGTTGCGTAATTAGATAGCTGGTGATAAAATAATTTACACAAAGTAAAGCGCATTTTTGGGTTCGAGGCTATGAACTACATACAATTCGTAAGCCGTTATCACTGGTTCACCACAGCACGCCTTATTTAGGGAAATATTGTTATTCATTTCATATTTTAAAGACGTGACAAAAGGTGGTTGAAAAATTATTAAAATCACAACTGAGAAGAATTTTACTTGTAATTTTTTTAAATTATGTCCAATTTTGTCTCAGGAATCCAATACCTAGCCATGAAATATTGTCTCCGATTATTCTCTGAACTTCATGGAGTTATTCCAATAATGAATATTACACGGGAACCTTCTCAAAACCTATATACAGAGAATGAATATACAGAGGTCATAATAGGTTAGACATCCATGACAGTCCTGCGGTCGAAGTAAAGGACAGAACACGATAACGTGACGTCACAGTTTCGAACACGCGCGACCCATGCGGTTTCCGAAAATTTGTATGAGCTTTAAGCAATTTAGTATAAACGGCAAACGTCGTGTTTTTCGTGCAGTTTGATTTTATATTTTGTTCTAAAATGATACGGAAATAATCGAAATCAGGCAAACATCAAGTGGAAAATGACAGGAACACATGGTAGCGCACAATATTGCTGCAAAACAGACGTATTGATTTATCTCTGGCATTTTTGCTTCATTTATTGTTTCTTGCAATATTTATATTTACTATTCCAGAAAAAACATTCGGTAAGTACATATTTAATAAGTAGAGGTTACAGCAAAGAGGAGATTCAAAATAAACTCTTCATAAACTGAAATGACCAAGATTTATTATCAGCAAATTCGGCTTGAATTTGCTTACCAAACTAAAATACACTTATAATGCCCCCTAGTTGTTTAAAGAAGGAGCCTCCTCAACCATATTAGAAATCTGATCCCTTGCCAAGTTTCTCTTGTTGTCAAAGATATCCCACATCTATCGAGATGATATTTACTGTACCGGGGGCTTCATATTTGTGGCAAAGGATAGCAATATTCTCAAAGTAACTAGACAACTAGTCGACTCTCGAATACAGAGTGGTTTTGATGGGGTCTAAGCATCTATTTGGAGTTTGGATAGAATTTGTATAATTATAACTTTTAAGAAGAATGCCGATGAAGATGGCCGATGGAGCCGAAAAGTTTTGGAGTGGCAACCGCGTACCGGAAGACGTAGTGTTAGAAGACCCCCACAAGGTGGACCGATGACCTGGTGAAGGCAGCAGGGAGCCTACCACCACCTCTAAAGCAGCATTATTTTAATATTACTTTAGTGTGGGAAAGCGTTCAAGCTCTACGGGACGTATAACTTCATCTCTTTCCCCCACCGAAGAAAGATTAAAATAATACTGCTTTAGAGGTGGTGGTAGGCCCCCAGGAATCCAGTGGATGCGAGAAGTACAGAACCGGCCGAAGTGGCGATGCTTGGGGAAGGCCTATGTCCAGCAGTGGACGTCTTTCGGCTGAAATGATGATGTTGATGGTGATGAATGGTCATCCCATTCATCACCATCAACATCATCATTTAAAAACTAGGAAGTTAATCACCAAATCTCCGAAATAACACGTCGACATTAACACGTTCAGTGCCAGGAGACCTCCTGGAGGCGCAAATGGCAAGCCGGGAGTCCTTGCGGAGGGCTCATTTTAAATGTAGGTTTTTCTTAGCGAATTCGGGATTATAAACAGTGAAAATAATATTACTTGTATATTTTAACAAGATTTCCAACCTAATGCCGGTGACACTCTTCGAGGGTTAACTTTAGCGCAAATGTAATGCCGGTGCCTCTCCTGGAGTCAGCTTGCAATATGTATGGCGGCATGGCAAATTACCTCTATGAAAAATGGGTGGAGTCGAAAGTGTTAAAAGAAAGGCACCATTTCTTCAAGTTTTTGTTGTATTTATATTTGTTAGTTTCATCAGAAAGTTGAAAATATAACCTATTAGGGTATCAAACTGAACAAGTTTCTCCATGAGACCAACATAGTAATAATTTAATATAAGCCGTTCCCATACATTTGGGTCAAGTATTGTAGGTGTTTAAGTTGTGTATGAGACAGTTATAATATTTTTTCATGAAAATAATATTGTATTGTATTTAAAAAAAAAACGCGTTTATGATGTTGATCCCACGGAGAAAAATATTCAGTTGATGGTCTGTACCACCTTGACATTTTGACCACAACTTTCTGATACTAATATATTATGTGCGCGTCATAGTGCTAAAAATATAAAGCGTAACCTTTGACTTTCGTGTTAAGTTTCTTCAACAAAAGGCACATTTGCGAATACTAAACTACTTCAGAAGTAAATAGTATGAATAATAAATAATAATGCTACATGCGTATATTCTATGAAATTCAGTTCAAGAATCTCACACGCTGCCAAACTTGTACCTAGAATTTAAAATGATACTATTGCACTCGAATTTACATATAATATTCATATTCCAAAACGCACATCTATGTTTTGAAGTAGGCGACAAATCCAAGAAAACTATTCATAAAGTGCTATATTTTTCATAAAAGTATTATCTATAACAATCACGGATATAGGTGGGCGTTATCGCTTATTTGATAGCCATAGCAAGTAATCGCCATCATCACACGTAATAAAGCTAATATCAGATGTTATTTATGTCGCCTGAGCTGGCTTATGAATGCTAATTTCAGTGAGAGATATCTTTCATTTAGCCGCGTCAGTCAGCAATGGTCAAGTTAATTAAGTTCTATGGTAAGTTGATGTGCAGATCCTATTAGGGTGGAGAGTTGCTTTTAAATTAGATTATGTGGCTCGTGAAATTAAATAGCTTTGTTTTGTTTTTGGTAATATGAGACTTTTGGATTAAATGTGGAGTACAGTCTGGATACGATTTAAGTAGCTTCAAATTAACCTTTTTTGAGGCATTAAGAGTAAATTTAAACTTTGAAATATAGTTACTGTTATGGTCTGTTCAAAAAGTATGTGATAAAAGTGTAATCAAACCCTCTTCAGGTAAAATTCAAACGAAATCACTCACTAAATTGACTAAAAGGGTTTAGTTTAACACATTCATCTGTATTTAAAGGGTTTTAACTTTATATCTCACCACTTTTTCCAACAATTATTGTTTGAATAACATTATTCAAATTGTACCTAATAGAAAAACCATGAACGTAAATTGAGGTTCTAAACCTTAATTCTCAAAATGAAATCGTCTCTGTGATAAAAAAAAATGAAATTTCGGGTTTTATTAATCAAATAAACAAATCAAAGCACTGAATTTGCAAGTGACATCCTAATGTTCGTTTTCTGTTCCAATTGTTTCCATTTTCGTCAGATACTTTTAGACCACACATTAGTTACCTACGACGAATAAAGTAAACTTTAGGACACTAGTATTTTAATCTATCAAGTTAAAATACTAAAATGTCCTAAAAATTTAAATAAAAGTTGATAGTGTTGAAATACAATAGCAAAAATTGTTTCCTCTACGCGACCAAACTTCGTAAAAAGACTCAAAAGAGCAACTCGGCAACCGACCATTCCGCGCTTTAAAACAGTCGACATAACATATCGCCCATTTATATCAGAGGCAAGGCCCAATCTCCATACAGAAGTACTGAAAATATATTTCTGTAATACTCCCAGCTGTATATTAAAGAAACACTAAGGGATGTGCTAAGATATTTTTATTAAATTCCTCTGGAGGCCGTTTCGTCGCATTTAGTTCCAATGCAAATGGTCTGCACTCAGTTCGCGCGGGACAGATATTGCAGCGCCCCCTTTATTTATTGTTTAAACGATCCTTGGGTGTTGTTATTGGAAGCTTAAACAACGCTTGTGTGTGCTCTATGAAAACCTTAGCTGCTATAAATTTTTGTTTATGTTTATTACTGTTTGTTCTGATTTTGCTGTTGGGCGGTTTGAATAGTTTTGATTTGAGAACGTTTAAGGGGCCATTGGTCCTCATCAAGCAAGAATTGTCATGGATTTTATCTAACTAAGGTACCTTCTTGATTTTTGCTGCTTTCAATCTTCGTAATCTATACGTCATCATCATCACCATCATTTCAGTTGAAAGACGTCCACTGCTGGACATAGGCCTCGCCCAAGCACCGCTACTTCGACCAATTAATAGCACAGACACGCACACAAAAGGCACACAACACAACATATTATAGGTACTATAAACAAAAATCAAAAAATCAAATAAAGTGTAAATTGCGTTTTATGATACTAGCAGGAAAGTGTGCCTTGCGGCTGCGCCAAATAGGCCTAGTTCAGCAAAAATGCCAGACAACTAGTGCCTGACGCTGGTTTTCAACTAGACCTGAAGTGTGAGGTGACGGATGTAAATCAGTTACATCCTGCATTGTGTATATGTATACTTAAATATAATAAATTTGTGTAAGATAATAATAATAATGAATATTTCAATAGTTATATAAATTAAATTAAATTGCAAGACAACAAAACAGAAACCAAACTGACAAATAAATGAGACGGACGCATGATAGCTGATGATGATGATGCTTGTCATTATCTATAATGAGATCTTCCAATATTTCTGCATAATAATATAATCTATTCTGTGCATCTATTTTACGCATATCCAAACAAGTTAAGAGTGTTAAAGTATTACATCAAATGTGCAATGTGCAACCATACCAAATGCCATTATCCAAACAAATCATTTACCACCTTTACAAAAACACAATGGCTCCCGATTTTCTGGCTAGTTGAACAAATATCTATTTCAAGTTTAGCAGGTATTGTCTCAGAAAAAAAGGGCAGATGTTGTCACCGGGACGAGTCGCGGAACAAAACGGCCGACTGCCCATCTTTTGTTAAGTAAACTAAGCATTCAAAATGTTCCCCGAATTACAAAATGTTTAGCTATTTGTTAAAGTCCTATTAAGTTCTGTCACTTCGGCACTGTCCTTACAAACTTATCTGACTATGTATTCAAGACATTTTGAGCTCTATTTCTTGGAAGTTAAGGTTTATTGTAAGCGTAGTGGTAGTTGGTAAATTTGTAATTGTTGTAAGACGCAACTGAGACGTCTTTGAATGAGATGTCGATAAATTAAATTCGCTTCCGCCGTGTGAATTCTGAAGTTGTCTCAATTTGTTCTCTCTTACATCAGGGGAAGTTTTTATATAAATTCGTCTTAATGGTATTGGCATTATTTTCTAATGACGCGTGCACGACAAGTCAAATTCATATTATTCATTTCAAATCTTTATGGAGAAAATCGTTAAATGAAGCGTCGTCATATTCATTTTTATGACATTAAATTTTTAAGAAATATAAAATATTCGCCTCATTGGTGGACTACAAAGCAGTGTTGAAATGCCTTTAAGGGCTGATTTCGAGAATCTGGGTCCGACTCTTCATGGTTAAATTACATTTCTTCGAAATTAACGGGGTCACATTACTAGGTACTGTAACATTGTAATTCAATTATTAAGGGAGAAAATTTTACTTCAAATAGTATTGAAATATGCCAGATGACACTCACAATGCCAATATTGATTTTTCAAACTCTTAAGGTCTGTAAAAGTTCAGAACCAATAGCTACCCATTCTTGACCCGCCACCAGGTCAACGGCAGCAAACATGTCTAACGAAAACTTGACTATTAAGGGTCATAAAACTATGAAAAAAAAAATTGCTCTCGAGACTCAAAGTAAAAGAAGCACGCATCATTACGCGTACTCAAAGGCCTTCTTAAGACAATAACGAATATTTTCTTATTTGTTAAGAGCCACCGAGATAAAAAAACACTCAATGAGCATTCGGTAGACGGCAACTGAACACTGTGTAAATAATGATAAAAGTATTTGCTTTGTCGAGACGTACAAAGATCAGAGTAAACACTTAGATACGCCCACTAAGATGCGTGCTGCGGTGATACGCCAATAGTTATGTATTTGTGTTGGGATTCTGATTGTTAGAAGCTTGGCTACCACGCCCTGGGTCGATTTTAAAAGTAGATTAAGTTCAATACTAGTTGCAATAGTGTTGTTGTTACTAGTTGTAGTATACTAGTTGTTGTTCTTAGTGTGGGGCAACATATAAAAAAAAAGCGTGTTTTGACGTTGCTTCGGCAATATGTTCATTCTTACTTTGTGGATACTGAAGTGGGAAGTTGACCACAGGCCTCTTCAGCATTAAAGAGTTTTCTGTCTATAACAAAATCCTAATCTATTCTACTCCAGAAAAAGTCTTGGTAATTCTTTGCGGTCACTGGAAGTCCTATTTTCATTGGATAAAAAAATCTCCCCTTTAAGTAAGGTGGCCTCAGAAGTTGAGTAAAGATGTTGGCTCTTCCACAATTTATAAACACATCATGATTAGGTACCACATTAGCTTAATGAGGCTTTAAGCCACCGGTTTTATGCTAGTAAACTCCATTAAGACTGTATGAGTTGTATATTTGCCTAAGTATTGGATATCTTTAATGGATATGTGACAGTAAGAAAAGATGAGATATATTTCTAAAACTAAACTATATGAATATACTGTTGGTCTAGTGGCCGAAAGCGCTACTACTGAGCGAGTAGGTTTTCCGAGTCGAGCAAAGTATTATTGGGTTTTATTTTTATCTGGATTTTTTCTACCAAAAATTCAAAAATTCTAAAGTCATTTATTCAAACTAGTCTGAGAATCACCACTTTTCGAACGTCAAAATTACATAAGACAGTCCGCCAAAAACACCCGCCCTTCACCACTTCCTAGTGCTTTAGCTGGGAAGAAGAAGTGGCGCAAAAAACTCCCCAGTAGCACAGGAGTCTGTTCAATTAGAGAAAAAAAACAACTTGATTCTATATCATAGTACGCAAAATAATTTAAATTACCTACTCAAAACAAAACCTGAAATAAAATTATTTGCCATAATGTCAGCTAGCACACGCCAATTTACCAACAAAAACATCGAAAATTTTAATCAAGCAAAAATAAAAACTAAAAAACGTATACAAAATGTAATTGTAGTAGCTTGGAATCTGGATTTGTGCCCGGCTGATGGCAATAGGCTCGCCCTCTGTAACATCGGACTTAAACATAACTGACGAAATATGGGTGTAGATACTATAGGAGCACCTCTATCTAACCCTTCGGGAATACGAGTGTGATGTTATGTTTTGTATTTTTAGGCTTAAATTGTGTCAACTAATAAATAAAAATAATTATTAGCTGTCTAGCATCTAATAAATCTGCCTAGCCTTTTCCCAACTATGTTGGGGTCGGCTTCCAGTCTAACCGGATGCAGCTGAGTACCAGCATTTTACATGGAGCGACTGCCTATCTGACCTCCACAACCCAGCTACTGGGTAACACAATATCCCTTGGTAAGACATTGTCAGACTTTCGGGCTTCTGACCTCCTGTAACGACTGTCAAAGATCCACGAATGACAGCCGGGACCAACGGCTTAACGTGCTTAACGTGTATGTAAAGATGCTTACCCATCCACGGACCAACTGCGGCAAGCGTAGCTTAACCTGATGGATCGACCCGTGCGGCTGTTATTACTTAGCCACGAGCAGCAGTATTAGTTGTCTAGCATAATATTTCTAATACTGGACTTTAACTATATTAATTGAATATGCTCAGGTCATGGGGCCCGAGTGCGCGTCTCCTTTTTAAGGAATTTTTTCTCCGATTGGTCGACACTTACGTGACCAGAAGGCTGGCTCGTTCTTTAGCCAAAAAATGTGCATTGCCGTTCAACGTGGCAATGACTGAACTGTTCTGAGCACTTAGGTGTCACGAATACTTCGACGCCTAAGTGTCTTTTTGTCTTCGCATTTATTTGTACAGTTAGTTTCTCTTTTAATTTAGTACCTAGTTATAGTTGTGTTAAAAAATATAAAAGTTATATTACGTGCAATAAAACCTACACATAAATTAAATAACAATTGTAACCTAGAATGCATTGATTCTGGATTTAACATGACCACAACAGTTCTATTGTTGCTCTTTACGTCATCATTTCCACCCCAAGGGAGAACGATAATTATCTATTCATAGCACCCCGCCAGTAGTGTCCACCACACAGCCAGCTAATGCACTAGTAGTCCAGAATAATGTATGCAACAGGGAATTAGGATTGTACTGTAACTAGAAATATCTGAAGCTATTTCGAGACTTGTCATTATTAGGCCTTGTTAATCCGTCTGACTTTTCGTTAGTCGGCTTGTGGTTTCACCAAATGGGACGTGTTATTTGTATTTTGCAGCCTATGAATATTTTGTAACCTACTATCGAACTGTGAAGTTCTGACCTTGGAATTAGATTGGTTATTAGACTTTCTTGCTACTGATTGAAGCAGAACGACTGATCTACTTGTTTGTTATTTATCACGAGACCCTCTTATGTAAGATTTATTTATTATGTGACCTAAATCGTCACAGAACCTCGAAATAAACAAAATTCAAAGAACTATTCCGAGGATAATACCCGTGTTAGGATATTCAGAAACGGGACACTTAGGTTCAAGCCAAACAAAGCCCCATAAAATAACATGAATCGCAAATGAAAGCCTGAATACATTTAGCAAACACTGGTAGCGTCCTCGATAATGTCAGACTATCGAGGAACTAATCCAAACACAGTAAGCATGATATCAGGGCTGATTTTCGCGACCCAAAATCGTGCATGTCGAATTTCACGTAGGTACAATTTGCGTTTGAAAGCCTATGAGCCGAAGCTAATGTTTTCGCTAAGCGATTCGCTTAGCCCGCGTTCACACCAAACGTATAGTCAGACGCCGATTGTGAGCAGGCTCACTTTGACCCCCTAGTGATACATGGGTTATCTGTGATAGCGTATTGTCGGATAGGTGCTAACGAAAAGTTGATTATATATGAAAAAACCGGCCAAGTGCCTGTCCGTAGTTGGGATGAATTTATCCCAAGAACAGACTTAAAATTGTAGCTGAAAAACATTTTCTCCCATACGGAATGTATGGGGAGATCATGTTTATCAAACAGCTGATGTAAAAATTAGCACTTTAAAACTTAATATTTCGCAAACGGATCCCCCCCGAATTGAAAACTGATGTTGACACACCCTCAATATTTTTGAACGACATTCCTCACTATGGGACAGATGAGAAAAACAAAACATCACCAGTTTACATGTAGGGGAGGTAGGCACCCAAAAACAATTTTATTTTACCACTTTGTCGGCGTGATTAATATGTATACCCATGCCAAATAACAGCTTTCTAGTACTAACCGTCTCCGAGCTAAGCCGCGGACAGACAGACTGACATGGCGAAACTATAAGGATTCCTTGTTCACTAAGGAACCCTAAAAACCGTAAACTGCGACGTATTGTTAGCTATAATGTATTGTGTAGGTACTATACGAGTAGGTGCACCTCTGCCTAACCCTCCGAAGGGTTTGGTCTAGCATAATATTTTTAATACTGGACTTTAACTATATTAATTTTACAATCTTTAAAAAAATAAAAACATTACCACTCCCATCTTTAAGGCTTGTGCAGACCAGCGCGACGACGGTTATTGTTATACTGTGAAGTTTTCTTAGAAATTGTATTGTTCGTGACGCGTCGCGCGACAAGTCGCGCTGGTCTGCACAACCCTTTATATTCGAACTCTGTATCTTTGTACGTAAAAACTTAGCTTTATTTCAAGTACACAAAAGTTGTTATACGGAAAAGTCGAAATATCCACAAATTATGTGCACCCCAACAAAGAATTAAACTATTTTCGAATAATGTTTATTGTATGGCAATTCAAATTTATAACAAATTACCTAATGTTTTAAAAAATCATAACCTCATGACATTTAAAAAGAAACTATTTAACTTTCTATTGCAAAACTGTTACTACTCAACGAATGAATTTTTAAATGAAAAATTTGATTCGAAATTTAAATTAGACGACGACTGACCTAATGGTGAATGGAATTTCTTTTCTATGACATTGTATTGAAATTATTATTATTATTATTTATTTATTTTTGCCCTTTTTTTCATTGTATTTAATTATTCTTGACATAATAATTCATAACCCCTTTTTTTTTTTTTTTTTTTGGATGGGAAATCATCAAATGACTTCTCCCGCTCTGGGCAGAGCGAGAGGGTGTGTCAGACTTTTACTGACTAAAACCCACCCGTGTTCCTTCCATTGCCTGTGTGCCGGGGCCGCGTTATCCCTTTCGGACAAACCCGCAACCCCAGCAGGCATTGGTCTTTCGACCCCGTCGGTTGGTGCTGACATCTCTTTGAGGCGCGCGTGGAACACAACGCGCCGTCGACACGGGCCTGGTCCTTATCGGACGGCGAGCTGCCCATTGCTCACCGTCCGCAAGCCCGCGCCTACGGTGGCCGGAAGTCGGCTCTCGACTCCCGACGCCCGGGGCGTCTCCTGCGGCGACTAGGGCCGCGAGGGCGTGCAGCTTGCATCTCCCTCGCGCGCTCCGCCTCCTCCTTCGCGAACATAACTGCTTCGCAGAAGGAGGTGACGGCCTCCCATGCACTCTCGCTCCGAACCATGGCTTGAACCAGGGCCGGACGCGAGAGATCGCCGCCGCCGATCGCCTCCGTGAGGACACGGCGGTGCCCCGCCCAAGCCGGGCAGACCTCCACCGTATGCTCCACCGTGTCCTCCGGGCGATCCACACAGTGGTGACACCCGGGCGTTTCCTCCCGCCTTACGCGGAACAGGAACCTCCCGAAACAACCGTGTCCGGTGAGGACCTGCGTCAGGCGGAATAACCCCTAACATTGTATTTAATAATTCTTAACATTATAATTGATAACCACTGACATTGTATTTGATAGTAGTAACGTCTCCTTATGTTCGACATTGTATGGTTTGTTGTTAATTTAATTCTTTGAAATATTTGTACGCTGGAAACAGCAGAATATTATGGACATCATTATTATGTGTAACACCTTTGTAACAACAATATTCTAACAAATAAATTTATTATTATTTTTGTTGGTGTTCTTTTTCTCAGCTCTTAGGCTGGTTTTAGCTACATTTACGGGCTAATGATGTTCTTGAAGGTGCGTACGATACTGTACTTGGAATATAAGGCTCTACAGGGGTGTCTGTCTTGTTTGTCAGTCTATCACCATGGTCGGCTTCGGCTGTAGCATCTTTGTCGGTGGCCGCCTGTTCAACTCCTCACCGGTGACGGTTCGCATGCTGAGACACCCAGCGTCAGCTTCAGATGCGCCCCGGCGATAGCCCCCGGACAGCGGTCCTATACGTTTTCTTTTTGAACGAGTCTCCATTTTGAGTGGGTTTCCAGAGCCACGTTAGCCACGCCAGTAATTTCTCATTCATGTGTCCGCCCCCCACGTGATTAGATGGTCAATCAGGACGTGTGGTTGTTTAGGGGGCTTATTATTATTATTATTGAATATGCTCAGGTCATGGGGCCCGAGTGTGCGTCTCCTTTTCAAGACACAATATATTGGTGAGCAACAACAATATATTGTGTGTTGACAGTAATGTATTGTGGCTGGCAATACATTTGATGTGAACGAGGTCTTAAAGTTCGAAACGATGTGCGTTTGTTTTTAGTAAATTGTTTCTCCGCCAGTATAATAAATTCATTAGATATACTTATATTACCATATCTAAGTATATTCTCTAACAAATATATCTTGGGTTTATTCCTGGCCTAGTTTCTTCGGTGCTCAAAATAATATTTGAAGTTGTTTACCTATCGTCTTATTTACTTCACTTGAAAGTGTTCTAGATTTTGAAGATGGAAATAAACAAGTTGATTTGATTTGTTGATTCAATTTAAACCAGGACACGATCTGAAGAATTTGCGTGTTACCTGCACAGGGTGGCAGGGACATCGGCGCAAAAACCATGGACTCAGTACATGATTCTGAACCCCCCTGCGTTGAAATTTTTCGTCGGTTATAAAAAAAATAATCTGCAGTTTCACACTTTTTTGAATCTGGCGTAATTTAGTAATTAATGGTCTTACCACTGTTTTCTGTGCTAGCGGTGTTAACCTATAATTAATTGTTGCACCCGCAACTGTATCCTATTATAAATAATACACTGCTAATGTACTGGTGTAAACAGTTGTTGGTTAACCTTAATAAAAAAAATTAGAAAAGTGGAATTCCTACGCGGTGAAATTGTATGGAACAGCAGTTTTTTTTTTTTTTTGAACAAATATTGTAAAAGTGTTACTCTTTTACAACGTTTTAGAATATTTTGTATACATTAATTATATAATTATACGTGAAGACGATGCAGAAAAAAAAATTACTATACCACAATAGGTAAAAAGAATTTAAAATGAAGCAATAGCAGATAAATTAATAATTATGTGATAGATATACGTGGTGGCCAAATAGTAAATACAAATAATTGTAAAAATATATACGATCTTTATATAGCGATTTCAATTCAGATAAAAAGGAATCATCATTATGTTGTCAATTAATTATTTCAGACAAAAAGAGTTACCGAAATGAATATCATTTTACTGAATAATCATTACACAGAATAGGGATGATGCCTGGGTAAAAAAAAAAAACTAATTATTCCGTCAATCAGATAATAAAAAAATATTAGACACGTATTTTTTGCTTTAACATATTAATAAAACAATATATAAAACGCATTTTAAGTTGGGGAGTGGCGGTCGCTGCGTCACTACTATGTATAAAATCTACACACTAGTGACGTCATGGTATATTTTACCTCAATGTATCGCTGTAATCTTTAGATTACGTAAAAAAAGAAAAAATACGTGACCAATATTTTTTTATAATTTCAAAGTCGGTCTTAAAAAAAAAAATTGCCATCATCCCTATTATCATGTTGCGTTAAAAATATAAACTATCACCTTTTCCGTTACCTCACTTTCCTACCTTTATTCTTCTGGGAGTTGATTGACTGAGTCACGGTGCTGGATTAACAGCTAAGCACAACAAGCACGTGTTTGGGGATACAAATCCCTGGAGACACTACAAGGGCTTTAAAGGAGGGGAGAAAACAAGGAGGAAGCTGAAAAATATGTTTTCTAAAGTCACCTCAGAGTTTATTTACTGTGAGCAAGATATTATTTTTTGAAGTCAAAAAAATATATAACAAGCTGTTCTTACCGTTCATCCGTCATAATTTTTATGGTGAAACCACGAAGCGCAGCTAGTTGGAAATAAATAAATAATCTATCAACTCTCGAAGTTACCCCAACGGAATATGTAGACTGCATTGTCATATTTATTCTTATAACTTCAATCACTTCTGTACATGAAATCTCTGTAGAAAAAATAATACGATCTTACCCACGTAAATCGTAACACATAACATATACCTTACAATTACATAATTATTATTATATTGACATAGTAGTAACCTTTTTTTTTATGAGGATGGGAAATCATCTAATGACTTCTCCCGCTCTGGGCGGAGCGGGAGGGCGTGTCAGACTTTTACTGACTAAAACCCACCCGTGTTCCTTCCGTTGCCCGTGTGCCGGGGCCGCGATATCCCTTTCGGACAAACCCGCAACCCCAGCAGGCATTGGTCTTTCGACCCCGTCAGTTGGTGCTGACATCTCTTTGAGGCGCGCGTGGAACACAACGTGCCGTCGACAACATAGTACTAACCTGTGTGTAAATTGTTTCTTTACGTTTAGCTTCGTTTTCGTTTTCGGCCATAAACCAGCCGAAGCTTCGGCCAAGCCGAAAATAAGAAGATCGTGAATTGTCGCGCGTCATTCGGCCTACTTCGTAAAGCTCGGCATTATCAGGTGAATCTATACAACAAGAAATACATGAAATTTTATGTCCTCTAATGGAATTATGCAGTTTTATTTTTTTTAAATCCTATATTTACTTTTTTTCTGCCACCATTTAGATTTGGTTTCTTTTGCAGTTAGTTTTTCATGTCCTTTAATTGTCTTGTAACTCTTTGATTCAATCAATCTGTCAAACCTTTGCCCAACTATGTTAGGGTTGGCTTCCAGTCCAACTGGATGCAGCTGTATACCACTGCAGTTATTTTCCTCTTTCTGTCGCTAGTTGTAGTCTAAATAATTTTCGTTTTCGGTTTCGTTTTAGATATTCTGAATGCCTTCTCGAATGCATATCAGCTATCGACATCAGAACAAACCTATTGTCTACAGAAGCTGTCAGAATTAACAAACTTCAAACCAGTATGCGATATACGAGATGCAATTCGAAATGCATTGACTTGAACTCACAGCAATAAGCTGTCGGGTGTAAATTGCAATAGTTTGTAAGTAACTTGTAGTTTGGCAGACTTACTTACGTCATAGGAAATTCAGGCTCCCAGTTGCTCCGTATAAGTTATTCAAAATTATATGTAACTAAAATACCTACTGCATGATGATTCGTAGAAATTGAGATGGGGATGACAAAGATATGATACGAACATATATGATATGATATGTACTGGATGCAAAGATTTCTGTAACATTTATTCAGAATTGATAGTCAAAACGGATTATACAAGTGACGATCTTACCGCAAGCAGCGATTATGGACAGACCTTCTTTAAAATAGTCAAAAATCTAAATGAAGAAAAGAAATCAAAGTCAAAATATTTTATTTCACATAAACCTACATGGGCCCTTATGAAACGTCAGAAGCTAGTCGTTTCCTATGGAGAAGAACCGGCGAGAAACTCCACGGCTACTCTTTTAAAAATAATTGCCTTTATCAATGTTTTGAAATTACGGTGTTAATATAAGTACATACGAGTATAAGAGGACAGTATAGGCCCGTCAACAAGTACCAAGTACCTTAACAAAGTAGAAAATGGCCTATAAATCTACAAGTTTAGTCTATTAAGCCTACAACGAAACAAAATGTAAATAAATAAAATAATAAAAACCTATATAAACATCATGATTGCCATTAAAACTAATAAATCTGAATGGATATGTATATCCTGTCCACAAAAGCCAAAGTAATAAAATAGTTGTAATTTGAATCATTTTGATGCTTAAAATGTTGATAGCTGGGCGTGTTTTATTGTTAGCTCTGTCTTTCGTGATCACAATACCACAAGAACGATAGAGACAGGGCGCTTAGTTTCATAGATAATCGCAATAAAGTTGGACCATAATGCAGCTGCTGTGGTGCAGCAAGTGTTTATAATGTCAAATAATGAAAAGATTATGTCAAGTAAGAAAAGAAAAAAACGTAATTTGGGAGCAGATAATATATATTTACATAGTTATGGTGTTAATGAGGTAGTACCAGGGAAGCCACACGTGCAGAAGGAATTATTGCCATAATTCCTTGTCTTCTTCAATGTAGTACTCTTTAATTTTATACCTTCTATGCTTTTTTGATAAGGACACGTTTGATGTAGGTTTTGAACTTTCTATCGCTAAGTTCTGTAACCGACTTTGGCAACTTGTTATAAAAGCGGATTCTGTTTATAAGAAATGACTTGCTTGCTTTAGTTAATCTAAATTTAGGTATCACAATTTCAAGTTTAATACGTGTATTTATATTATGGAAATCGCTTCTTATTTATAAAAGTCCCAAGTATTTGCGCATCAATTTCTTCGAATTTGTTTCTAAGGGATTCACGAGGGCATATTTTATAGATCACGCGGATTGCCCTCTTTTGTACAATGAAAATTGAATCTACGTCAGCTGCCGATCCCCACAGCATAAGACATATTACATACTGTGGAAATATGCAAAATATACTAATCCAGTATACTTTGCTTTTGTGGCTAACAGTCAACTGCCATATTTTTCTTACTACATATGCAGCTGAACTTAATCTACCTGAAAGACCGCTAATGTGGGCGTCCCATTGCAATTTCTCTTTTAGAGTAATAAATTCCTACAAATACAACGAGAGATTATCAATATTGCCAAGAAAGATAAGCACTGTATGGAGAGAAACATCTAGAATTCTAGAATCAAACTTTCATTTCCAATAGTATTGAAATCTAACGATGAAAATATAGCTATCATGTTGTAGATATTTGCCCGATTTCTACCAGTATTGTATTACTATTCAATCAGCACGTCTTTGTTCGATTGATGGTGAGGGAGGGGCTAAAACAAATTACCGAGCCTCACCGTATTTACTTACACTGATCAGTTACAGGCCATACATCAGACAATGTATCGCTTACCGACAAATTAACGGATAGAAAATATTTGCCATGTTACGTAACTTTAGTTTGTGTTGGTTACTATGTACCTCTCTTGTTTCTAGACTATTAGCTTTTGCTTGGAGCTGGATTTCGTGGAATAGTTGTTGTTCTAGGGAAGTACGTAACTTTTCAAAGTTGGTAGGTACAGTTGGCAAAAATGTTGGGTGTGTAAGCAAACTAAGGGCAACTGTTACTACCATTGATTGTATTTTTCTTGAACTATTATTAATTGCTGCAATGAGAGATAGTTTAGCTATGTATAATTGCATAGCACATGTGTGAGTAGGTACTATTTACTGACTATAAAGCTACCATTTAGGTACTGGGTATTTCTTTAATTGACTTGAGTGAGCATGACATACTCTCAGCCGCCAAGGCACATTGCCTTGGCGGCTGAGAGTATGTCATGCTCACTCTAATGTCTCGCTGACGGTGGCGCGTGTATTGGATGATTTAGCTCCCTTCAAAATGGTTGAGCTGAATGGTGCTAATCCATGCGTCATGTTCGTGAATGGGCGCCGTCAGTAGGGACTGGTCTTCTCTTAGCTACCACGGCTTATTTTAATTTAATTTTTGAATTGTAATTTTTTTATTTTTGTTACGGACGGTTTTAACGTTTTGCATCGTTCTCACATGTATAACTTCAACATGAATGTCCGTGGAGTTTCTTGCCCGTTCTTCTCCATAGGTACCTACTACGCTTTGGAATGGGCATCTAGCTTCATCTTTCTGACTGACCGACCCCTTGACAATTCAAAAGTACCTGTAATTGGTTTATTTGAAGTAAATGCTTTAAGTTTGGGTTTGAAATGGCAACTCTATACACACACTGCTTGTTAGGCTGTTGCTAGTATCCCTGCTTAGTTATCACAGTACCTACTCTACGATTATAACAGAGTAGCAGCACCCCGCGATTTCACCCGCATAAGTCTCTATCCCGTGGGAATATCGGAATAAAAGGTATTCAATGTCCTTCTCCAAGTCATGGTCTACCCATGTGCCAAATTTCATCCAAATCCGCTCAGCCGTTTTAGCGTGGAAGGGTAACAAACAAACTCACTTTCGCATTTATTATATAAATATTAGTTAGGATTCCATTCTAATATTCCTTCGTGGAAAATCGTCTTTCGACCTACTACATAGTTCAAGTGTGTTCGCGTTACTAACAATAACAGTCACAGAGTCAACTCAGTTTATCGATAAGGTGAACTTGGGATAGGTAACGACAAGACTTTTGATTTACTTTATGGTCTTCTTTACATTATGTAAGTAATTGGTTATGGCTACGCAAATATAAAGATTTCTTTCTTTTGTAGGTTGAAAATGTTTAGTCTAATTTCAACTTTTAGTACCTAAAAAGGTGATAATTATTATAAGCTATGTAAAGTCCATGGTCCCGGCTGTCATTCGTAGATCTTTGACAGTCGTTACGGGTAGTTAGAAGCCCGAAAGTCTGACAACCAGTCTTACCGAGGGGTATCGTGTTACCCAGTAATTGAGTTGTGGAGGTCAGAAGGCAATCGCTCCATGTAAAATACTGGTTTTCTGCTGTATCCGGTTAGACTGGAAGCCGGCCTCAACATAGTTGGGAAAAGGCTATGCAGATTGATTGGAATAACTTTAGAATGGAATAACTTTAAATGTCGCAAAAAAAAAAAAACATATTTAAGAAATCCACTGAGAGTTTTGTAACGGTATCATGAAAGTTCACTGATGATGAACCTGTCCGCTGTGCCGCAAAAAATGCAGCCAAAATGCGCGGTTATGGGCAACTAAATAATATGTCTTGTCCTCGATACGACGATGAAGACTGATGACCATTACGTCCTTACATACTTTTTACTTAATGCTGTTTCACATAACAACAAACAAATAAATACAATCTACCTACAACAAAACAATTTTAATGGTATCTTCCCTTTTACGCGTATTCACACATCCCAAATTTTACTTTACTCCGTGCGCTACACGAGAATGTAATAAATATGTTAAAAACCCTGTTTCATTGTGCCGTACTGGAATCTTATTTTTCGACGGCGTTGTGCAGCTGTACGAATCATAAGGGTGTCACGTCTCCTGATTTACGACATCTCTTGCTGAGACCATACTTACTTCATACCAACAAATCATAATACACTGGATTGAAATAACGCACCGCGCAATGATTCACGAGAAAGCCCACTAAAACGCCTTTTTATGACTAAAAAAGAAATTGATTTCAAATTTTACTGCATATTAAAATAACCTTTATATTTGATTGCCAGTTATTTCTTAAATATTTTTAAAGGTAGCGTTCAAGTTTTGTACGCAAGTGCGAAGCCCCCCCACTGTTTCTCGATCATGAATCAACATAAACATCAATTCGTTTAATTGAAAATAACTCGATAGTGTACGAATTTGCCGAATACAAATTACGGTTTATTTTGTATGCGATGTTGCAACAGAAATTAATATTGATTTGTGGCCGCATTAAGTTATATCATCATTGTAAATTCATCGGGAATGCTCGTAGAATTTTTAACGACGTAAGAACATAAAATCGATGATAAATAATTGAATTAATTCCAGATTAGTTTAAAGTAGTTGGAGCTTGTTTTAAACATAAAGATAGCGTGCAAGAATCAATCATAGATGGATAAAAACACTAAGCTTGTAAACAAAAAGACGCAGCACAATTTGAAACCAATTAAAATACCTAGGTATTTATCATCATGTGCGATCTTGATTGCAACTGAAGCTAAGCAAGCATTCAATGAGTATCAAGCGGCATCTAATTAATTTGTGCTACGAATAGTGTCGATACAGTGACCAGCCTTCAATTAAAATTGAAGGTGATTCAATTTAAGCCCATCAGATACTCGATGCTTAATTTGGGTGAGGCTCCAAAGATTAAACCAGTTACCATAAAAAATCAAATACATGTGAGTACGTGGCCGGCAATGTTACTATGAAAATGTATATCTGTCATGTTTAGCGGTCGAATAAATTACTATGAAAACTCATATCTGGCGTGTTATTTAAAAATGGAACAAACTTTTTACTTCAACACAATATGGCAAGCAAAGAGGTAACGTATCACAGATTTTATTTAAATTTCGATTTGTCTCGCAAATAGAGCTGCTTAAAGTAAACAAGGAACAAAATGAACATATTGGCGCGTGAAAAATTATCGTTGTTCGTCAGTGATTCTGGAACTTATAATTAATTTACTAAGTTTGAATTTCCGCGCATTATTTGAGAAAAGTTCTATACAAGGCTTGGCCACAACTAGACATTGATGAACTCACGTATGTGTGTGATTTTCACGATCGTCCATCAATGTTACAGGCCGCGTCAGTAATATACTATTTACTTACCCATACCGTCTTATTTATAATAAACTTCATGTTTAATTTAAATATGAATAGGTAATCTTTGTATGTAGACGTAAGGGTCTACATACAAAGATAATCTATCTAGGGATATCAAAACATTCCAATGCACTTTCTACTCATTATCAATCTCAGATAAATAAATCATATTTGCCCGTCTGCCGTTCGCTACTCTGTGGTAATACCATTAGCTCTAAATACAGTCCATTAAAAGCTCCGATTGATTGGGCGGATCGCAAGGAACTTTTTATCTTATTATAAATATCTAACATCCCAAATATTATTGGAGGTTTGATGAGGATTGGCAGCTATGGCAAAAAACTGAAACTTATAAATAAGATGACGAACACATTCTGGATGTTATTAGTTCTGACTGAAAGACATTTCTGACGTATCATTTTGAATAAATAACAGGATGAAACTTTTTACCATGAAGCAATCAAGTAAAAGAGATGCAGGTTTTGTTGTATTGTATGTATTGGTTGTTTATGAGGCAAATACTAAGTTACTAACAACACAACTTTAGGCACAGTCATTTGATTGCTATATCCAAATTAAAAACATTTGGTGACACCATGTGTATAGCGATCATCGTTATCTATAGCCAAAAATGTTCTTCATGCAAGTATTGCGTTATCTTATCTTAAATCTTTTTGACCAGTTTTAATGCATATTAAGATCCTATCACACGTACCTACCTTATAATATTTTGTAAGAACAAAACTCTTATTGCTCTTGGTTTGCATAAGAAAACTCTGCAACAATGAGTGTATAATAAATCCAAGACGAAGCAACTGTGCTACCGTTATTAAAAACGTCATCCAACATTGTTCCAGGAATGCAATTTGCAATGATTTGCACCCATTAAGCGACTGCGTCTAGACAGAAAATTCCTTTTGCATTGCACAATCCATTGGGGGTAAAATTGTTTGCTTAATCATCGGTATTTAAATACCAATTTTGCTTAGCACTGACTTTATTTTGATTTAGATTGATTTGTTGGATTCTGGCATTTTACTCACTCTTGTAAGTCTTTTAAAAGAGGTTTTGTATGGCTTCTAAAATACATTTCTAATTGGTGTTATTATAATTACATCATGATACGGGGTTGCTTAGAACAAAGATTTTACTCATATATTTAAATTTTTGAAAACTCATTGCTTAAAATGATAAGACAAGAAACAAGGCATATTAAGGACATGTGCTTCACTCCCAAAAATTTTAGATGTCGACACATTAAGTAATAAATTTATTAAATGAAAATACAAAATTATGTGTTTGTTTGTAAGTTTGTATGTAGGGGGTAATCTCTGGTACTTTTAGTAGGATTTGAACATTTGTTTTTGCATTTGATAGCCCAATTCTTAAGGAAGGTTATAGGCTATTTAACATCACGCTACCACCATTAGGAGTCGCGCAAAATGATAAAAAGTCAGAAAAAAAAAAAAAAAAAAAAAAAAATTAAGGACGCTAAGGGAAAACGAAGTAATAGCGCCGGCGGGCGATGTGATGCAACGGGGTGGGACCGGATTAATACATTTCACGGACGAAGCCGCGGGCAGAAGCTAGTAAAGAATAAACCAAAATAATAGTCAACATTTTCACTTAGGTATTTATAGGTCATGCATGTTAATGTCTCAAGTTTCTGTCTCAAAATTGTTATCACTTAACTAAAGTAAAGAACTTAATGGCTCTTAAGGGGCCGTTGCCGAATCCACTGATTTTGATCAATTTTGTTTATTTGTTGTGAGAAAGGGAAAAATAAATTAAACAAAACTATTTTTGATTTGCAAAGTCGAGTTCTTTGTTTTGCATGTAGCTGAAAGGGATTTTTCAAATAAGTTAAGTATTCATGGAAAATCACAAATATCCACAACAAGTCTTTCGAAAAACTACGCGAGACTCACAGTTGATCAATTATCATCAACATTTTTGTATGGTCTACTTGCATGTGGCTGAACTTTTTTTCAACTTCGATACAAAGCAGCAAAATAGTAGAAAAAATATACTGAAAACAATTTATTTTTTTAATAACCCTAGCAGTAATGTATTTTTAACTGACTTCCAAAAAGGAGATTATTTATATGTTCGTCGCGTATGTTTTATTTTATGTATGTCAGCCGATTTCTCCGTCAGTTGTGGACCGATTTAAAAAATATTTTTTTTGTATGCTCCCAAATTGGTCCCATATTAATTTTATTAACTTTGCCCGTGTAGTTTTTGAGTAAGCTTCGATAATACGTACTTTTCCCACTTAGTATATGTGAATGATAATGATGATAACTTCCTGTCACTGTTATTTACATAGCAGGTAGTGGTATTCGAATTTGTGTGGAGTAGGTACCACAACTAAAAAGTGAAAAATATAAACTTTTTACAAAAAAAAAAACAACCGACTTCGAAAAAAATACAAAGTGAAAAATAACTTTAATTTCGGAAGTCGGTGTCTTTGGTTTTGATTTTTTTTTTTGCCACTGACTTCCGAAATTAAAGTTATTTTTCACTTTGTATTTTTTTCGAAGTCAGTGGTTTTTTATTTTTGTAAAAAGTTTTTTTTTCCTATTAATTTGCAAACCATATCAAAAAATTTAAAAATCACACATTAGTCTTCAGTTATCCTTGAGATAAAAGCAAAATTTTATTTTATGATTATACAATATCTTCATTAAGTAAATCAAAGGCGAAATAAACCATATTTTCGAGAGTGTAAAAGTGATGCAACTATTAACAGGTGCTGTGACTGAAGTGAATGGTTTAGCACCACGAAAACTGTACTTTTATAATTACACAGACAGTTCTGATTTCACCAATGAAACTAAACGCGATCAGCATTTCTAAAACGTGTTCAAGAGCTGTCAGTGTCAAAATTGTTATGGAATATTGTACGCTCTTGAACGCGTTTAGATGTGCTGAACCCGTTCAATTTCATTGGTGAAATCCGTACTTAATGTTTCAATTATTTCAAGCTTTTATACAATTAGATAAGTTATTGACGAATAAATGTTTTTTTCGTGCACGGAGCCTTTAACGACTATCTTTATTTAAGAAAGATTTAAGCTCAATTCCACCCTCGCCACCCAGTTTCGCAAAAAGAAAAATAATCTGTAAAAATTTTGACAAAATGGAAAGCTTAAAAATTCGCACTGTGTTACGGGTCTGTTGCCGAAAAACGTTTTTCATTTACAAGGGGTTGAATACTTGATGGATTATTAAAACGTTCATGTTGACGTTAATAGATTTCTTGTGTAGGGTGCACATTGACGACGTTATTAAATACATGAAATGCAGTTTTTCTAATGACCGCCAGACGACGAAGTCGAATGGGTTCTGCAGGGGACTGGGTGCTAATGTGTACCAAATGACTTGAATTATCGGCACGCGTCCTTTGTAAACGGTGGATTTTTTGCGATGACTATTCATTTTGCGGTCCGATATCTGAAGATAGATATCTATTTGTGGATAACGTCATTCAAGTCTTTATGGATTAGTTTTTGCGAGATTTGCTGTCTGTTTGGCGTCCTTGCTCTCCTTCATTTGATACTTATCCTCCAATTTATTATCTTGTTAATCGTTTTGCTTGTGACTGATAATCGACAAACTTATCTGAAGAATGACTTCATCTCTCAAAATTGTTCTATGTACTAAACAGATAGGTACGTTTAATACGACATATGAAAAAAAAAATGTTGGTCTTTTATACGTACCTAAATATTTATTATTAGATGGTATGATCAAAGCAATAAAACGAGGAATGTAAGTAGGTTTATAACTCTGATCTGACTACCGTACCTAACTACTCATACCGAAAGTATCTACCATTCAAAACTTGTTTTTTCCTAACACCTCGGTAGCTCTAGCTGAGAAACAAAAAACAAAAGACAGCAGTAATTGAAGACCAGTTGCAGTGAGTTGTTATAAGCATTCTAGTTTGCTTATAGGCCCCGGCACTTTTAGTTATCTCGTTGATCAATCCACCCACAGCTGTCAAACGAACAAAATAAATATGTTATTACTAATGCGCGCTCTACTCCGAATCAGATAACTGCTAATCTCCATTACAATTAAAAATTCGAGTTCAACCACCGACGGAATATTCAGTATAGTACTTAAGACGTGATTCGACAGAATTACTTTGTTCGATAACAAATAAATGTTGTAGAAGGCCTCGTTTTGCGGAAGTATTGGGTATTATATGGACGGATGATCGTAGCTTGTCAATAATGCTTACACTTCATATTAGGTAGGGTCGACAGTGGGATATAATTTGATGTTTTTGGGGATATATCGCTATATTAGTTTTCGCGGAACAATAACGCCGATAACTCTGATTGCTTCTTTCTTACTCAAAACACATCTGGAACGAACACATACCGCAAAATTATCCGCCGGGATATTCAGTACAATACTCACGACGTCGACAGCATTATTTTGTAAATGTTATAGAAGGCCTCGTTTTGCGGGAGTATTGGTATTATTATGTGGATGGATGATGTCAATAATGCTTGCTCCCCTTAATAGATAGGGACGACAGCAGGATATCATGTTTTTGGTAATAAGTATATCGACTATATTACTTTTGGCGGAACAGTTCCTTCGGTAACTCAGATTGCTTCTTTCTTACTCAAAACACATCTGGAACGAAATCATACCGCAAAATTATTCTATACGATTACGCCGAAGACCGAGCGCTTACTCTTAAAAATAATAAATTTCAAAAGCACCGACGCAAATTTTCACTTTCTCGCTTCATAAACAGGACAATAGACAAACAATAATGGAGAAAATTTGCATTCACTGCGAGCATTTTTCTACCATCTTCCGCCGGAGACGACGCAGCAGACTCGCTTCATTAAGCTCCAAATTATCAACATACTTCACCCTCAACATGCAAGCGAAACTCACCGTTAAGTACATTATGGAAAAATCTAAAATTCCGTACCAAGCGAGAAGCTATTACGATCACATAAGGCCTATTTTCGCATGAAAGTATCAGAGTGCAAGCGATTTCAGCTGTGAAGTCCGTCAGATCATAACTCACGGGGTCTGTGGAAAACTGATCACACCTTTTCGCGATCATTAACGCTATAAGGAATATTAAGTCTTAACGTTAAGGGAATAAGGGTTGGACTAAGATGAGCAGAGAGAAGAAAGAATATTTTGCGCATTTCAAGTAAAGAACCCTCCGGATGGCACCTAACCCTCATTCAGTGTGTTTAATTGTTTTGATTTTAAATTGCGAAATGAGAAATGCAAAACCGGGGTGCATTTTAAATCCCCTTCGGTTTTGTGTTCGGATTTGCTGCCGTGTTCGTTTTCCTGCTATTATTGTTTATTGTTTTGATAAAAAAGTTCATCACGCCAGTTTTAAAGATTCATACAAACGGTTTTCAATAAATATGCAGATATTCGACTAACATATTGTGTGAACTAATTGCAACGTCCGTTTCATTGAAGCGTCGCATAGATTGCAGAGCCGCGCAATTTATAACATAAAAACACGCGTTAAAAATCGAAGCTTTGTTCAGTATAAAGTAAAATGGTATCGGGATTTACAGATAAAATATCCTGTCGTTAATTAAGTGCAAAATGTACTTTCAGGGAAATGAATGTCATAGACCGCGAAAATATTACGAGAGAGAAAAATCTTATGTTTGGGAACATTTATCATTTTCACATTTAGTTCAAATTGACACAGATTTATTCTAAAAAACTTCGACAGTTTTTTATAAAAAGTCGAAAACCATTCGAATAACACGAAAACGCTGCAAAATTGGACGCGTGCACAGAAAGATACGCGATATTTTTTCAAAACTAAGCCTTTATATTTATCTCGTCACGTTATTCGAACGAATAAGCACATGGAAACGTAGGACAAAGGACGAAAACAGGCATCGGTTAAAACTAAAAACGTTCAGCGAATCTGCGTTGCGTGTCGCCTGCGATAGCCTGCGGCAGCGGCACTCTTTCAGACCCCCTCCCCTTAACAGTTTTAACTTTTTTATTCCCACTACCCGTAATACAATATTCATTCAAAGCGCGTCTGGGTGTGGATTCCGAACGAGAACTACCCGCCACGGAACGAGGAAACGCAAACAGTATTATCCTGACACATTTTGACAAATTGAAGTGTGATAGAGGCCTCTCGCTATTGTTTCATGTATTTTTATTCGAAACTCAATTTCGATGTTTGAACAACGTTCGTTAGTGATTGTCTGTGTTTGATTTATGATTTATGTGCCGCGTGGGTCGCGTCGCAAATCAATCGAAGTGTGTGGGACGAAGCATAAGGCATACGAAAATGTGCATAATTTTATCTACTTAAGTGCGCATTAAGACATAATCTATGGGCTTATAACAATTTGTCTCGACGCTCGTAATAATGTTAGAGTTACAATGCAATTTATTTTAAACTCTACGAGGATAGTTTCTTCCTTATTTTATGGGTTGATAGTGAGCTAATGCTTGGTATCTGCGTTAATATCCCTCTCTACTTTTTGGAGATTGGCACGATCTGAGAATAAAATTACGTTACAAAAAAAAGTACCGGAGTTACCGACATAGCTTGCAGAGTGAGCAAGCTGAAGTGAAAATGGGCTGGTCATATTTTTCGGTGGAGCTGACGAGTCCTGGAGTGGACACCACGTATCGGCCAGCGTAGTATGGACGCCCCTCAGCTAGATGGACTGACGACCTTAAAAAGGTGCCTGGGATAAACTGGATGCGGAAGGCGGAAGACAGGGTGTAGTCGCGCAGCCTGGGAGAGACCTATGTCCAGCAAAGGACAACAAATCAACTCGACGTGTCGCAGGTCGAGTTGATTGATTGATAGACACAAAAAAGGGTAACGTTAACAAAAAAAAAACGTACTTACCTACGTGTCAACTTGAGAACCTCCTCTTTTTTTGGTCGGTTAAAAAATATCATAATATCGAGACCACAATCAACACAACCTTGCAGTACAACATACTCTAACTTAATTATTTCATCCGCATATATTTCCAAACAGACTGAAAGTAGAAAAGGTTATAAAGATTAAAACGCAGCGCGTACGCCGTGTCCCTTTCAAATTTAATAGGGGAGGTTTAACCGCGTAAATCAGACGAGGGCAAAACGTTCTAATTACTCAAAAATCATATTTACAAGCGTACAAAGCTGTGGACAGGTAATGCTCATTAAACCTTTGCATAACTTCTAGTCTGGACTGTGCTGCCAGGGTTAAATTTAAATTTTGCCATAAATATTGCAGCTACAAATACTAAGAACAGGTTTATGAGGAAAAGCTAAATTAAATATCGTATCATTAAATATTTCGGCTATTGATATTCACCCTAATGTCACATGTAATTGAAGGATTGTGAAAGAATCAAAGAATGCAGCGGCGGCAGATTGGTCTCATCCTTCCAATAAATTATAAACATGACATACCGCTGACCATCTAAATTACTGATGTTAACAAGCTGTCATTCTTCTAAATTGTTTAATTGTGTGCAAAATTGGATCAGACCACTGCAACATATTTCGGTACATATGGCCTCTTAAGACCCTTCAGCATCAACAAAGCATCTCTTTGTTTATCTTTTTAACTGTGACATTAATACCAGTTTTCTATTGAGGAAAATGCAAGAATTTTTCCCTTGAATATTAGACTCACCCTAGAAAACCGTAACCCTCCAGTTATTGTTATTACTCCAGTATCATGCAAAATAACGGCAATATTTTTTGGTTTCAAAATTACGCAAATGTGGGGTGCTTTTAAATTGAGCCTGGCTCGCCTAAATGAGGGAGATCCAACGCAAATAAAATTGTGAAAGCCAACTCCATCGCTAGCTTTCATTTACGAATTAAAATTCACGTGTTGGTAAAAAATATGAGGCACAGTTTAAATACGCTGGCAATTAAAATTAACATTCAAGTTGACGATGAACATATAGAATCGGAACACGACATTCATACTCCTTCATATAAGTTAGTTTAGTAAAAAAAACTGGGTGCTGTTTCTAAATACAAATTGACCCTTGTTTCCTGCTGGGGTTGCGGGTTTGTCCGAAAGGGATATCGCGGTCCCGGCACACAGGCAACGGAAGGAACATGGGTGGGTTTAGTCAGTAAAAGTCTGACACGCCCTCTCGGTCTGCCCAGAGCGGGAGAAGTCATTTGATGATTTCCCACCCTCAAAAAAAAAAAACCCTTATTTTAACCAAACTGTAGATTTTGTTTTAAAACTGGTAAAGTAGTAAGACGTTATATGTGACGTGTGTGGGCGTTGTGTGTGTTATTTACATTTCATTGAATAAGTTTTCTGCAGTAAAAAAGTAAGAATGGTAAAGTTTTCCATTAATTTTGAACAGAGTCAGTAAGATAATTTAAAAGTTCAGTCTGAAAAGCATCATAATATAGGACCTTAACTTTATAAATCATGAAAAAGTAAAAGAAAAAATACTAAGTTCAATACCAACCAGTAAAGTTAAGAACGAACTTGCTGAGTGGAGTGACAGGCTAATCTTTTTTCCACGACAAGACCTATTTTCGTAGAGTATATTTATCTTACGAAGCGACGCGCGCTTTACTTGTGGTTACCCAATGTACAAACATGCTGTGAATGTGTGTGTAAGCGTAGGAGCTCTCGGTACCGTCCGAGACAATGGTGAAGTCGGAAGTGTGTGTGTGTGCGTGTTTGTGTTATGTGCTTATGCTACTCATCTTCACGCACACATTCACAGCGTGTTTGTGCCTACCACAAGTAAAACGCGCGTCGTGTCGTGGGCTAAAAATACTGTATCTTTGAGACATATTACATACGCAACCGACATCCATCTAACCAATAAGTAAGGGTCGTCTATTTTCGTTTTCCAATAAGCGGTTACCAATTTTTTACCCTAGGACCTTTGAGGTTCAGTGGACTATAGCCAGCTTATAAATCTTTAAGGCTATATTCGCCTTTCTGGGGATAACTTTCTTGTTTACTTTTATTGAGAATACTAAAACTGCTTCTCTTCTGCTGGGGAGTTTATTGCACCACTTCTTCTTTCCAGCTAAAGCACTAGAAAGTGGTAAAGGGTGGGCGTTTTTGGGGGACTGTCATATGTAATTTTGACTTTCGAAAAGTGCTGATTCTCAGCCTAGTATGAATAAATGATTTTTGCTTTTTTTTTTACTGTTATTATCGTTACCTACAATAATAGAGTTGCAGAAATCGTGCAGACATTCCGTTTAAGTTGTTTCACCTGCACTGACAAAACTATTGCTGTATGCAAAGCAAAAAGTCATAAAAAAGCGGCCAAGTGCAAGTTGGATTCGCACACAAAGCGTTCCATACCACCGTACTATATTTAAAACTACATATTTATTATTTGTTGATATTAATTTATTTTATTTTGATAATTTGTTGTCATAGCGGCCATAGTAATAAATACTCTGTAAAAATTTCAAGTGTCTACTTCTTACGGTTCCAAGATAAAGCCCTATGACAGACGGACGAACAGAAGAACTGATGGACAGCGAGGACTTAGAAGGCACCCTTTGAGTACGGAACCCTAAAAATGCCAAAAAAAATGCCGAAAAGTCAGCATGCATTTGATCCTGCTGGGGTTGCGGGTTTGTCCGAAAGGGATATCGCGGCCCCGGCACACAGGCAACGGAAGGAACATGGGTGGGTTTTAGTCAGTAAAAGTCTGACACACCCTCTCGCTCTGCCCAGAGCGGGAAAAGTCATTTGATGATTTCCCATCCTCAAAAAAAAAAAAAAAACATGCATTTGATAAAGATATACAACTTAGCAGTGCCATCAATAACGTTTTAATAAAGCCACGGTTATCGCTGGTTTACACGCAAGGCACCAGTTAATGGCGACAACTACCACAGTATGCAAATCATTTTTGACTAACATACACGAGAATTTATATTACTAACGTAGTTTTACGGTTCCTTGCCGTGACATATGACAATAAAATGCTCCGGAATTCGGAACAACGTGTTTATTGTGCATAAAAATATCTGTCTTATCAGAACATTCAAAATGCACGTGGAATAAGAATTTTTTGAATATTATTAGAGTATATCATTTTTATTATTCGCTTTTATTAATTTTTTATTATGTATAAACATGGTTTCTGTAATGTTCTTATCGTAGAAATGGTTAACAAGTAGTTTTTAGAGGAAGTAAATGTATCGGCCAACGAATTTTTTTATTTGTATTTCTTGCTGCTATTCATTATTCAAATTGTAAACAGCGTATTATACATTACGAGTGTGATAATTTATGAATAAATAATGGTTGGAGAAAAAAAACTGTTTCTCTTTTTTCTCGAGTTTATGGACTACTTTATATTCAAGTGTTTTCCAGATATGAATGTTCATAATGGAGGTATCGAAGCATCATTAATGTTTGCACTACAAACACTAGTTCATAGATCGTTAACCCGGATTTCCTGCGGAAGCACTTTAACGTTCATTAGGCAATGCTTATTATATTGTTTGATCTGTTTGCAAATTTATGTTCGGTTCCTATATACAAAGACGAATCGTTTTTGCCCTACCAATGGTATCTTTTTTATTGCTGGGCATATAAATAGATTTGTAAACTATTTTTACCTGTGATAGCTACTTCCATAGGAGAGGTTCTATTATGCAAAGCTATGAGGTCTTTGCTTCATTATTGGTAAAGATACAAGAGTCTTAATTTTAACCAATAACGGTCCGTATTTTATAGGAATCCGCCATTAAACCACCTATAAGTGCGTCCCTCTTCAAAAATGATTGCTATTTCCTTCTTCATAATACTCGGTTCGATCAAGTTTGATTAGTTACTGTATATCCTCGATGGCAATTTTGCTAAATCTAGTTTTCAAATAACTTTCACACTTTCTAACACTTCCAGTGCGTCTATGTATAGTGAATACCTAACAGAATGGGCGATAAAAAAACAGTCGAGAGGTATCGTGAGACACCCGGTTCCTTTCAATTTTGCACACTTGTCTTGGCAAATGAGAGTTTGACCGAAAAAAGTATAACATTTTGAACATCACGACACATTTGTTAAGTAACAAAAGTACAGAGAAAAACGTTCGACAAGGAACGTGGTACCAATAAATATTGCAGTAATTCTCAAGACATAAAAATCTATCGCATATCTTTCAAAACACATTCATAGAATAACTTTTCAAATACGAAAAGATTGAATCTAGTAAGAAATGACCGCTGAGATAAACATCGCGACATACCCGCAACACAAAGGCATATTAGTATTAGTGGCAAATAGCTATTACCGCACGAGTAATAGCCCCAGTGTATCGAGCCTTAATGCCTTGATTTAGATATATTATTGTTGTCTGCACTGTAGAAGTTAGGGCTGGCAATAATATATCGAGATAAACAAATGAAAGAAAACAAAAGAAATCTGCTAGGAATCTTGAAATACTGGCTGAAATTAATTGGCTGTCCAAATCAAAATATGGCTTTGTAATATTAAGTACGTGGCAGTAAATAAGAAAGCCAAAGGTCGTGTTATTCAAATGCACTTGACTATGAATAATTTTAGAACTTCAGCCATTAAAACAGCTGATAGAGCAAAAGCGACATTTAATTACAATTTGTGTGCTTAATGGTTAAAGCTGGAATGCTTAAATAAACATTTATTATTAATAATTTTACTTTAATTATTAGTTATAATGACTAAATAATTGAGTGAAATTCTCTGTATTTCAATGTATTTTCCAGATAAAAGTTTTAAGAATTTTTCAATTCTTTGTTTTATTGTTTATCTCTTCACCTTCGCTAGTTCTTGGTCCATCTTCTTTACGACAAATAAAAATGGCTCACCTGAGACCACTTCAATATAGCACTCTTCAAGTAAAATACGATTTTATCGCAATGTCCAACATGACTTTAAATAAAAATACACATAAAGACAAAATAAAGTACCCATCCTTAAAATAAAATGAAGGAAGATTTCAATCCCTTCAGTATAATAGAGGCTACATTTCATATCGATAGATATTTCATCGATAAATTCAATGCTTGAGAATGAGATAAGACATGATATTCAAATTAAATACCTTTGACATTTTAAGATTACAAACATCACGGGTACAATGTTGAGAAGTGGTTGTGAAGGCCAAACGAAAGAATAATATGGATTCACTGCTGTTAGATTTGTACTTTTTATCTAAAACTGGGTTCTGCCCACGCCTTCGTCTGCGTGGAAGTCAACTATACCATAAAATCCTATAGCACCCAGTAATAGTGTAGCTTACAATGAGTGAAAGAATGGTTGAAATCGGATGAGTAGTTTCGGAGTTTATCTCCTACATCCAAACTTACAAACGTTTTAATGTTAATGTAAATATTAGTAAAAATATTGAATAATTCTACTCTAAAGACGTTACTGAGACCTTACGTAGACGTATGACAGGATTATTTGTATATGATAACTAAGGATTAATATGGTAGTGAGGAAAAAAGGAATAAAATAATGTTAAGTTAATAGATTCAATTATTAATATGATAGTCAATAATGCTTTATAATTTTTCAATAGGTAATGTGAAAGTAAGCTTTAAAATTTTAATAAAATTTACCTATTGAGTTGGTAAAAGCATTTTAGCGTGCGGTCAACGCTTATTACTAAACGTGTGGGTTTGACCGCAACAATTATATAATTATTTTGTCGGTTCAGCCATATAAATTGATGATTATTTTAATGACAGTACTGAAATTTCAGCATAATTATAAAGTCACGGGATAATATGGCAATTATTATCCTCTCGCATTGCTTTATTCTATGTTTGACTATTAAAGTTAATTAGTTTAGTTCTTTTGCTAATTAGAAACCATTCTAAATAGAAAAAATTGACCTATTCTAATCTAATGAGAGACTAGCTAATTCAACTAAGTTATTTATACCTAGCTTCTGCTCGCGACTTCGTTTACGTAGAAGTCGATAAAATACAGCCCATGTTACTTGCTGATAATGTAGCTTTCGATAGGTGAAAGAATTTTCAAAATCGGTTAAGTATTTTTTGAGTTTATCCATTACAAACAAACATACAAAAATGAAATCTTTTGTCTTCTTATTATTATTAGTTTAGATTTAGAAAAGTAGTTTGATTTAAAATAACGTGATTCTAAATTCAAAATCAATCAATCAGTAGTTTTGGTTCACAATAGTGTCAAAACCACTTACACGAGCACCACTCAAAGCAAAGTTTCGAATTTAAAAACAGTTTCGTGAATAAAAAATGGAACGTCATGACTGTCGACGGCAAACACAAAAATTTTAGCAAAATATATTTTATTTTATCGAAAAAACGTCCACACAAATCTATCACCAACACACATGAGTTATCACGGCAATGCACTTACGATCTCTCTGTCTCCGACGGTCGTGCTATCTTTATCCAATTTGTTACCCTTATCAAGAATTAAATGCGTTTTAGAGCCATCGCTCGACAGTTTTTATTTTTTATTAATTACGAGCCGTATAAAGCGCCGGCACTGTATCGGCCAGACAGGTGATAGGCTTTTATGATCCACCATTTATCGGATATTCATTTGTTACTCAATGAATTTCGGATATTCGATTTTGTTTGTAAAGTTTTTGTTTAAGGTCGAATATGAAAGGTGAGGGTTTTGATAAAAAAGTGATCAATTATTTTTTGGTTTTAATGGTGTAATGATGATAAGCAAGAGCGATTTCTAATGATTTTGATCAGTATCTACCTATATTACTTATCCAGATTTTATTCATAGAAATGATTTACTTCCTGGAGACCTTTGGAAATTTCCCTTCGGAGGACTTGCAGAAGAAAACTGACCGGGGCAAACAGTTTCTGGGAAATCAATTTTTTTAAATTCCAGGAAGGAATATGAATTTATATTAAAACGGTAGTCTATTGTGTAACAAATAGGAATGTAAAAGATAGGTATTTATACATAATTCATCTGATGATTTATCCGAAGACTAGATTCAAATTTTCTTTTAATTTACTTTTAATTTATCGTCTATGTTTAACATTATCATGGTTTATGTTTTCTCCAACGACCGTGCATAATTAGACCAGTATTTTGACCTAACGATAAAAATCTTCAAACAACTTCCCCGAAATTTACACTGACAGTTGTTTTCTGTTTTTCTCCAAATTATACTTGTTTTTCCTTAACATTGCTCAACTGAAATAAATATTTCTTTTAATCAAGCCGCTGAAACTGAACCGAAAGAATTCAAAACAAACATCGTAAAAATAAACGTCTGATGAGATGAAGTTGTGTGTCAAACTGTCTGCAAAACTGTGGATATGATCGCTGGAACGCAACTTTTGTTGTGTGTTTCGACTTTCGAACTCGTAGGTACGAAATGAAAGAAGTTATTTTTGGGTGAATTATTTTGATCGCAAGTTTACCGAGTGGAGAGCAAAATCGTTGTAGGATAAGAAAAGAACGCCAGTGTTATTAATGGTGTAACTGATATTAGAAAAAAACTTTTTCACAAACATGCTTGGAATAATAAGCATTCTTTTGACAACCTTCTTCGAGATAAATCGAAAATGTTGTACTGGTCAAATACATGCAAGTAGGCGGCCGGTAATGTTACTATGAAAATCCATATCTGTCGTGTTTAGCGGCTGAATAAATAACTATGAAAACTCATATCTGTCGTGTAATTTAAAATAGATAGAACGAACTTTTTACTTCAACTCATGGCAACCAAGGAGGTAACTTATCAAATATTTTATTTCAATTTCGATTTAGCTTGCGAATACAGCTGTTAAATGTAAAGAAGAAACAAATGAAAATTGGCGCGTAAAAAATGTTCGTTGTTCCTCATTGATTCTTGAATTTATAATTAAATTACTTACTTGGAATTTCCGCGCATTATTTGAGAAAAGTACTTTATAAGCCTTGGCCGCAACCGTTTTTTTTTTTTTGAGGGTGGGAAATTATCAAGTAACTTCCTTGGCCGTAACCGCTCTGGGTGGAGCGGGAGAGCGTATCAGACTTTTACTGACTAAAACCCACCCGTGTTCCTTCCGTTGTCTGTGTGCCGGGGCCGCGATATATTTCAGACAAACTCGCAACCCTGGCAGGCATTGGCCCTTACAGACCCCGTCAGTTGGTGCTGACAAATTGTCGAAGCGGCTAAGCTCTGCAGCCTACGCGGTGTATAAAATCCGTCATTTGACTGATGTAGAAACAGTTCGATTAGTATATTTTAGTTATTTCCATAGTGTAATGTCGTACGGAATTTTGTTATGGGGAAATGCAGCCGACTTTCAGGCTATATTTGTGCTGCAGAAACGAGCCATTCGAGCAATATACAACCTTAGTGGTAGGCATTCACCGAGGGATAAATTTAAGGAAATAAACATAATGACAGTCGCATCTCAATATGTTTATGAGAACCTGATTTATGTAAAAAAGAATATTAATCTATATTCTAAACACAGCGACATTCATAGCATAAATACTAGACACAAAGATTTATTTATTGTGCCCAGGACTAGGCTCCAAAAAATTTGTAATTCATTTAAGTGCCAAAGTATACGTTTTTACAAAAAACTCCCAAGCCATGTTAAAGAACTGAGCTTCAATAAATTTAAATCATTTATTAAACAGAAACTATGTCAAAAAGGTTTCTATAAAGTTAAAGATTACTTAGACGACCAAAAAGCTTGGGAATAAATAAGCTGCTCCAATGTACCCCCCCCCCCCCCCCCCCGAAACAAAAAATCAACGACTAGATGACACTATATGAGTTCATATAATTGGTTAGTTCATTTTATTTGACTGTATAAGTCAATTTATTTTTTCTTTTTTTTTTAATGAGTTGTAATGTTTTACGTTGCATAATGTAAATTGTTTTGCGTAACTGCTATTGTATAGAATCAAGTTTTCTAACTGAACAGACAGCTGTGCTGCTGGGGAGTTTGTTGCGCCACTTCTTCTTCCCAGCCAAGCACTAGGAAGTGGTGAAGGGTGGGCGTTCTTGGGGGACTGTCTTATGTAATTTTGACGTTTGAAAAGTGCTGATTCTCAGCCTATTTTGGATAAATGACTTTTGAATTTTGAATTTTGACATCTCTTTGAGGCGCGCGTAGAACACAACGCGCCGTCGACCCGGGCCTGGTCGTTATCGGACGGCGAGCTACCCATTGCTCACCGTCCGCAAGCCCGTGCTTACGGTGGCCGGAAGTCGGCTCGCGACACCGTCCATCAATGCCCCTGTTGCAGGCCGCGACAGTAATGTACTTACTATATTAGTTAATATTGCCTATGTCAGCGCGGGAGCAATTAAAAAGTGGACTGTATTTTAGGTAATAGTTTATTGCCGTGCTTATATATATAACAAAGTATAAACTGTTAATAAGAGAGGAATATCGTCCGTCGCGGTGAAGACCGTGGAGGCGAGTGATCTTCGGGCCGAGCCGTGCCGCTGCCGCGCCGCACCTCAGCTAGCCGATGAAGCGCTGGTCACGATGCCTGCGCGTGTAGAGCGCGTGCAAAATGTTGTGTTGTAGATGTTGGGAATCGAACCCATCGATTCCCAACATCTACGTATGTCCTATTTGTTAGAAAATCAGCTTCAAAGTGTGGATTGTTAGTTCAATGTCCGCAAACAAAAATGTCAAAGGATTTTTCAGTCAAGTAATTACGTTAATCAAGAGTAGTTAAGGTTCGTTGCTGTTTAATTTTTCTGCACTCGCCCATTTTCGAGGAAAACTGGGCCCAAATTATAACGTAGAGAAAATGTGCTGCTGCAATTTGAAACTCAAACTACCTACCATAATAAATTAATTTTAATAATTGTTTGTTAATTTTCTTAACTTAATTCCTTATCCTTGGGCTCTGTGCACAATAATGCTGTTTCTCGCTAACAGAAATTCATCGTACAAAAAACGTCCTCGTTTCATTTTCGCAGTTCCCAGCGTAATTTCTAAGCGGTAAAACTTTCGAGATTGCTACTTTATGACCAGCTCTAAATTTTTCATTGAAGTTTGATACTTTAACCAAGTTTATTATTATATTAAGTCGGTCGACTGCATGATTTAACAAGTCGAAAATTTTAGATACTGTTTTTTTTTCGGCGCGTAATTAACATTTTTATAAGGTTTTAATCAATATTGTAAATATTTATGGACACACATAATGTTTGTTATGCCGTTTTTTGTATTTTTACTATTTGGGTCGAATGCAAATGGCATTTATAGGCATACATACACAAATTCAGATCAACATTCAGGAATGCCGAATAATAGAGCTTTGACGTGGGAATTGATAATATTTGACAGGTATTTTATTGTTATATTGCAAATGAAATAGTTTTAATCTTAAAATGAAATTTTATTCATGAGCTAGAAAATGTTTTTGAATAAAAAGGTTCTTTCATAAATAAAGTTCAGTATTTTTTATTATCTGATTAAAATCTGGGGAGATATTTTTTTATTACAAAAGAGTTTCGCCAGAGAACGTACCTGATAATTTAAGCTCAAACATACCGCTTGAAGAATATGCAGCAATTATCTAAGATTTTAAATTGCATTCCTAATCAAATATCGCTTCTACAGATCCGCAACTAACTAGCGCTTTACAGCGCTTTATAAGCACGATAATTTACTAGCACGCATGATTATAAAACATCGCTTTCTTCAATATAACTTAGGTACGGTACATTTTAATGATGTTTATAAAATACAGGTATAAAATTTAAACGATGTACCTATTATTGTAGTAAAAAGACCACAGTATAATATTTATTAATATCGTATATTTTAGAACCACATCGTCGTAATAATATCTGTTTATGTCCAGGTTCTTACTAAATTCATCTTATTTTACAATTCCATACAAAGCCACTCATACACGATACACGATTTAAAATAATTCAGGATCAAATTAATATTGATAACAACTCCGATAATACACTTAAAAAAGCATAAATAGTAATGTAAACTCATACATTTTAATAACAAAATGGTCTCCACTCCCCCACAGGGACTAACGACATGTCTATCATACATTACTTCGCTAATTATGAAACATGTTTCAACAGAATTAACGAAATAGCATATTTTGTAAACGATATTAGGCAATACTCGTAAAGATAAGCCGTCGGAAAGCAAACACTCCCTGTATCATAAAATGTCCGACTTTACAACGCCAATTATCCTATTAAGAATAATATATTCACCCCCTGTATTAAATTGCATACGAATATACATTTAATAAAGATAAATAAATGACAGGTATATCGCTAAATAGTTAATAACTTAATAAGACATTGAATTTGTTTGTCGGTGACACCCTGCGATTGGTATTTTTATTGGGTAGGTGGTGATGTGAATAATATAATGCCATAACTTTTTTCGCGTTTTTTTTATTTTCTTTGAATAAAATGTGGTAAAAAAATATATTTATAATGTACTAAGCACTTGGTTTAACTTTACTTGACGCGTAAATTAGCTACGCATCTTTTTTTATAGGTACTATGATGACGTGACTATGTTCCTGACAATTCAGGGTATCAGTGTTTAAATCGTATAGTTTATTTCAATTTGAATTTTCTTTTTACCAGAAATTCAATTTGAGTTAATAACACTGTTTCTTTTGAGTCTAAACACTTCAATTGAAGATTCAAAAAGGTCTGTTGAGAAAACCAGAGGAAAAATAGAGGCAAAGAGGTTTTCCTCATTTCGAAGCGGATTTTTTCACTTAGATGATAAGGTTACCCTTGAAAAGCACAGGATATTAGCTGTCCGACATCTGTCAGACAACGTCGTCAGTTATGTGTAGTGTGCAGGTGTATTTAACGTTTGGTGATGCCTCATATAAGGGTGAACACCCTTATTATTTTCTGCTTGAATGGGATCCCGTTCAAGCGAGGAAAGAACTAAGTAGTACGTACCATTTTACAAACATTACATAAATAATAAATAATTGAATAATTCTTTATTTCACTAAACATTCCCCACTGCATTCCCTGAAGGGTTTGGCCAGGACTTCACCAAAACGGAGACGAGGCGAGAGGAGAGATGTGTTGAAAAAACCAATAGAATTTCGTTATTTACATATCTCGTCTCCGATTAGCTTCAGTGGATATGGTTGAGCAAAGCGGGCAGGAGATGTCTAATATTTGCATAGCGCGAACAAAACAGAGATGTGAGCTATGCCTCGCAATATGGCAACGGTGCTTAGTGGAGACGAGAAGAGATGTGAGTGTCACCGCTAGTTCCCCCGCGTCGCACAACCCGCCCGCCCAGTAGATGTGTACTAACTAGAGGCTAGTTCACATCTCTGCTCCGGTCTAGCCAGTACGCATCTCCGCACAGCTTCGGTGGATACACCCTAGCTGTCAGGAATCTCCTCTCCTCTCCGCTTCGCACATCTCTGCCCATCTCCGCTTTGGTGGAGTCCGGGCGTACCGAGGTGTACCTAGTACACCCACAGTTTCCCAGTCATCTTTATATCCCATTTAACAGGGGCGAGCCAATTCAGGTTCCGGGCCGTTACTGAGAAATTCCAGATAGAAAAACTCAATAACATTTTGCCCGACCCGAGAATCGAACCCAGGAGTTCATGCTCAGCAGCCATTGCCTTTGCCTTTATACAAAGTATATAAAAATAAAGGTACCATTACGTAGCCGACCGCAGGCGGCAACTGCAGGCGACGTATCGCCGCGACACGACTGGTTTCTGTGAATTTCTATGAAATGCCTTCTGTAGCTAGCGACACGTCTACTTCATAGGAATACATAAGAATACATAGAAACCAGTCGTGTCACGACGTCACCTGCAGTTGCCGCCTGCGGTCGGCTACGGTATTGTACCTTTACCGTTTGATTGACGGTACGAAAACATACTTTCTCTATGATCTATTTACATAAATCTATGACACGTCACTCTCCAAATATTTTTGAAGCACACAAAAAGGCGCCGGCGGGATATAGCCGTCATCACGTCAAACCGAGTCACTTTACACCTTAATGGATTTCGTTCAGTCGCCAAAAGACAGTTTCCGCATCACTTAACTCTACTTCCGACGTAATTGATATCATTTCACCCAAAAATCAAGAGAGGTGTCATTCTACGTCATTTGAAACGCGGTATCAATGTGCTAGATGATCGTTTTACGAAACCTTATAGGTGTTATGTAGTTGCCTAAATTAAATTAAAAGTGTTGGGTGTCAATAGAAAAACCAAAACTTTCCTTTTAATTCTTGGGGCGTTCTATTTATGATTTGGTATGATATGTTTTCAGGAGGAGCTCGTGGCTAAGTAATAACAGCCACACGGTTCAATCCATCAGGTTAAGCTACGCTTGCCGGGGTTGGTCTGTGGATGGGTGACCATCTTAACATACCGAGACTCCTTCATGCGTCGGAAAGCACGTTAAGCCGTTGGACCCAGCTGTCATTCGTGGATCCTTGACAGTCGTTACGGGTCGTCAGAAGCCCGAAAGTCTGACAACCAGTCTTACCAAGGGGTATCGTATTACCAAGTTACTGGGTTGTGGAGGTCAGATAGATAATCAGTGCGAAATACGGTATTCAGCTGCATCCGGTTAAACTGGAAACCGACCCCAACATGGTTGGGAAAAGGCTAGGCCGATTGATTGGTATGATATTTTGTATTTTTTAAAATTTTAAGCATGAGGTTTTCAAGCTGCATAACTTTTGACATAATACTTAGTCCGAATTTGATAATTCTTTTTATATTACATAGAGGGTTTGGTAAAAACCACTTCCAATCATAGATTTGCATTTTTTTGTATTTTTTACAAAACCTACTTTTTATTGAATATAAAGCCCTCAAAAACAACGAAACGTTGCCTGTTTGCAAATTCTAAGCCTAATGAAAACTATCCTTCACAAGTAAAATACAGAGCAGTACATCAAATGCGACTCGCGAGGATAAATCGCCTTTTTTGTTACATAGGTTTAGGCTAGTGTTTTTGCGCCTGCCTAGGCATTTCGCTCACAAAGTCATTTATCTTACACGCCCGCGACATATAGGGGCCCGGATAGCCGTACATATGCCTACGTATTAGGTATGTGGGCTCTGAAAAATGACTATTCGTTGCTCATTTGAAGATCGGAAAGTAAAGTAGGTTAGTGGTTGTGGAAATGTCATTGATTGAAGCTACTGAAATTTTAATACGAGTATTTTCAGTTAACTTATGTAAATCTTCTGGAAGAAAAGTTCTACAGGTTCTCTACATAGTTTATTTTATTATATTTAGATTTGGTGAACTATTGAATTTAAAAAAGAATATTGTCTATTAACAAAGTATAATTTTTTGTTCTGTAAATAAAGTGTTTTTCTCGAAAAAGTTTTCCGTCTGATATCCTAATCCTTACTATATATATTATAATAAAAATATATTTATGTATTTTTTTAATGCGAAAGTAAGATTGTTTGTTTGTTTGTAACGCTTTCACACTAAAATGGCTGAACGGATTTAGATGAAATTTGGCACATGGGTAGACTATGATATGGATTAGGATACAGAATACGTTTTATCCGGTAGTACGTCCCCGTAGGATGATTTCCATCCTCTACACGGGCGACGCCGTGGGCAAAAGCTAGTTCAAAATAAAAGCATTACTATATTCTATTTACTATTGAATATTATTGCAGCAATCCTGTATAATAACCCTCCGTAATGTCAAAATCGAATGCAGATTTAGTGTCGATCATAGTTGTCAATACCATACATCTAGTCTCAAAGTTATTTGCAAATAATACAAAACCGCTGACATTATTGAGCCTCGCATCGTTCGGCACCTGCCCATGAAGAAACGACTAGCTATCAACGATTTTCTCGCTCAAGAAACATACAAAAGATTGTTTAAGAGCGTTTATTCTGAAAGTGGGCAACGTCACAAATAGCTGTCAAATATTTCGCTGTTTTTATTAATTTGGCAATATTACTGTACGGAAATATGAAATGTGGCTAACGAGCGAACTAGTTGTAGACGGTACCGTAATACAAGATCAATCACAATTTTAATCATTTTGAAAGAGATTGCTAATCCATTGATTCATAAGTTTAGAAAAAAGGAAAAAGTAAAACAAATCTGCTCAACAACGTAAATAACGCAATGTCGTTGTTGAACTGTCAAAATGAATCAAATTGATCTTAATCATTTACAAAAATGTGTTACGCAATTAACACAATAACTAAATAATAGATAACTGGAGTGGAGACCGCGTAGCGGCAAGCGTAGTGTGGTCCCCCCCCCCCCCCCCCCGCCCTAAAAAGGTGGGTGGGATAGACTGGATGCGGAAGGCGAAAGACAGGGTGTTGTCGAGCAGCCTGGCAGCGACCTACTCGTATGTCCAGCAGTGGACTGCAATAGGCTGAATAGATAAAAATAAATATTGACGACGTATATTTAGTTACCAAAACCAAACCCCCCTAAACTAAATATACGTCGTCTATTGTATTTTATAATGGATTTCCGCAATCACGCCTGATTCAATTAACCATTTTGAGTTGATTGATTTAAATTTATTATACCTCAAAAAAAAAAAACGAAATTTATAACCTTCTTGAAATTAGCGAATAGTGTATGTTTAACGGGACTTTACTTATGGCTTGAAGACTGTATAGGTGTGAAGGTTCCCTATACAATTTGTTTTATCACCCGCAGCGTTATGACATAAAGTTATAATACATACCTTTCATAAGCCTACTGACTAAGACATTTTATAATTACACGTCTCCACCATTTCAGTCTATGAATACCTAGACCTAAAACAAAAATGGCCCTTGCTTGAATAACACAAATTGTAAGAGCTTTAAATTCTACACCATCTTTAGAACCGTAACTAAATTATTAAAGTAGCCCCGTAGACACAAATGAGAAATTTCAAAGGAAAATTGCCTAGAAATTTCTTAGTCAGAATTCAGACTTTACATTTTTATTACAGCTAATGTACTTAGTTTAGTAATTACGCTATGTAATGACGAATTACTTTGGCTTGTTATTGTTGAAGAGCTGGAATGGTTAATAACACTGATAAAAGGATAGAAGCGATGTACGTACATACATATTTATTTGATTTAATAACATTACCTATTTTCATATTCCTCGTGGCTAAATGATAACAGCCCTTCGGGTCGATCAAAGGTTAAGCTACGCTTGCCGCGCTCGGTTCATGGATGGGTGTCCATCCATTACCAACAGATTAACGTGCTTTTTGAGGCACATGGGTTATGTGCCATAAAAAGCACGTTAAGCTGGTGGTCCCGGAAAACATTCGTAAATCTTTGACAGTCAACAGACAGTCAAAAGTCCAAAAGTCTGACAACCAGTCAATCGTGTTACCCAGTGCCGGTTACTGGGTAACACGTTGTGGAGGTCAGATAGGCAGGCGCTCCATGTCAAATACTGTATTCCAACATAGTTGAGAAAACACTGATCAGATTGATTTATATTCATATTGCTCGTAACGTGAATGCTGCCATGACAGTAGGGTACTTTCAAATACCATGCTGCCATGTCATTATTGTAAGGTAACCATCTTGTTCTAAACGTTGGGCGACCGAGCTCTGCTCATGTGAAAATACGGAGAAAACGAATTTTCCCAGATATGAGACCTAGCTAGATCGTTTTTTCGTCCCCGTAAACCCCTATATTGCAACTTTCATCAATATCGTTGGAGCCGTTTTCGAGAACGTGATTACAAATATATATATATTTAAACTAATATTGGTAATTTAATAGTATAGGATACCATTCCAATAGGACGTCTTCGATGTGCAGGACATGTCACGAGAATGGACGAAACCAGAGCACCCAAACGTTTACTTGATAATAAAACCAGATGGTCGGGGAAGTCGAGGCGGGCCCAAACTCAGATGGTTGGATAGCGTAGACCAAGACATAAGAACTGTTAGAGTGAGAAATTGGGAGAGAAAAGGAAAGGTAACGTTGGAGAAATACACCTTGACCCAGCCAAGGGCTAACCGCGGCTAAAAAGCCTCAGATAATGATGAAGCTAATAACTTGCTATGAGCCAAATGTGGCACTACAGAAGTGAATGTAAGAGTGATGAGAATCTTTAATTGCTTTTGTGACGCGTGACGCAATGTTTTATAAAATTTTACAGTTATGAACAATAGCTGCATGTAATACCACCGTGACTAATTGGTATTGTTTGAACAGTGATTATAGTAAATGTTGACGCGTAACAGTATGTAATAGCATGCGTAATTGTTGGAAATATTGACATAATAATGAAGGTGTACGGAAGCTGGTTGAGAAAATGATGAGTCAAAACTTAAAGCATTTTAATGCGAGTTTACATTGCAATTTATATACTTTCTAAGAAGTTAATGATGACACCATTGAATCATGGTGAACAAAACCTACGAGATGAACAAACATTGCTGATCACCTCTCGCTCATGCCCTTCGCCTTTACCCTGCAGTGTTTTGTTTGTTGTTTGTTGTTTGTGTGTTATTGACAACACGGTTGGCGCAGTGGCTGAGCGATCGACTGCTGCGCAACGTGTCGCGGGTTCGATCCCCGCACGGAACAAATATTTGTATGATCTGCAAGTAGTTGTTCCGGGTCTGGGTGTTAGTGTATGTGAGTTTCTATGTTTGTAAACGTACCCACGATACAAGAAGAAATTCTTAGTGTGGGGCAAAAAAAAAAAAAAAAATACCACTAGGTTGATGTTGTGTTATTGACAAGCTATCATAATATTTGTTATGTATGAGCCCGTTTATGTTTATCGTTGAACACGGATCGATGCAATAAACGATCAAGATGGATTATTGCTATAAGCTCCGAGCTTAGCAAATGGATCGGTGAACGCATTCCGGTACCTAAGTTATGATGCGCGTAGGAGCGCACTGTTTACTTACTATTCTGTGTTAAAACCATACTTCATAATTATTATCCTATACTATTAAACGAGCAATATTTGTATATATATATATATTTATTATTTATTATTATTTATTTGTTATCACGTTCTCGAAAATGGCTCTAACGATTTCGATTAAAGTTTTAAAATAGGGGTTTACGGGGGCGAAAAATCGATCTATCTGGCGGCGTGGAATTAGTAAGTACCTACGATCACAGCAGCATGGAATTAGTATGAAGGTACTACCATGGCGTAATGGAATTAGTATGTACGATCATGGCGTAATGGAATTAGTATGTACTATCATGGCTTCATGGAATCAGTATTAACTTTCCTATACCTACTATTAAATGAGCATTCTGTATTTTCACCAGAGCCAAGCTCGTTTGCCAAGGTACTATTTTATAATACAATGTATGCTTAATTATCATTATATTTTCTCTAGCATCCACATGAGTTAGTGTCTTCTATTATCTTGAACGAGGTTTATTAAAAGGAATTGTTTTTTTTTTTATTCAGTGGAAATTTGTATGACCAGCATCCTTTTCCCAACTATATTGGGGTCGGCTTCCAGTCCAACCGGATGTAGCTGAATACCAGTATTTTACATGGAGCGACTGCCTATCTGACCTCCACAACCCAGTCAAGCTATAGCGCTCGCCGGCCACTGCTGCGGTGCCGCTCGTTTCGCTCGCTTGGCTCGCGCACGTAAAGGCTTGTGCAGACCAGCGCGACTTGTCACGCGGCGCGACACCGGTTATTGTTATACTGTGAAGTTTTCTAAGAAATTGTATTGTTCGTGTCGCGTCGCGCCACAAGTCGCGCTGGTCTGCACAAGCCTTTGAAGAGGCAAAAGGTGGCAAGAGGAGGCATTCTGTAGTTTCTGCCTACCCCCATGGGTAGATCCGAAGGTGTGAGTTTATGTATGTATGGAAATGTCTCCAAACTAGATCGCCAAATTTTTGCAGCAAAAATTACACATTGTTAAAATCCGTTTTATATGTTGATTTTAACATTCCTTTGCAGATTTGATATTCAAATAAATAGTTCTATTTGCATAGTAGGATAAAAATGGAAAGCCACTGTAATGCCTACCCAATTTATTTGATGTATTTGACTAATGCATCAAAATATTGACCATCCTCCGTTCGTTTTTTCACATGAAAAATAAATTGGAATTTAGTAAGCATTTTTATGACCAGCCGCTACAATGGTTTACGGCTGGATATTTTAACTCTTTCATGTGAACTTCGACATGAATGGGTGACTTTTAAAACATTCCTCCATACATTAGCCCGGTCAATTCTATGTGAATAATTCCGTTGTCCTTTTAATGGGCGTTTACTATTGTGGCATACAGGTGGAGTTCAAATAGCCACACCTTTTATTTATTACTAGCACACATAAATTATTCAAAAGCGTAACGATATTATGCGATGCGAAGCACGATAGAAACTAATTTGAATTAATTTGATGCGTTCCATTTTTTTGAAAGGAAGCATAAAAAGTTTTTATGTGAAAAGTGTGTGAGACAAGTTTGCCCATATATTTTGTCTTATTGTGTAACTGTTTGTATGAAACACGCAAACACAGAACAGATGTTTCCTTTGCGCCTTTGATTTATAATTTATAAAGAATTATCATATGATTTCTTTTGATAGAACGAAAGAAGTGGACAATTACTATAACATGTAATAAATCAAAAGAATTGTGGAAAAGACGTTAACAATAAAATATGTTTTCCTTTCCTGGCTTAATGTATTTTGGTGTTGTGGATTTAGAGGAATGTCACTGTATGTTTCATCATTCAGATTGGAATTTGTTCGGTTCACAGTTCAAAACCATAAAATATTTTTGGATTTCGATTAAGGCAGACAGAGGTAGGTAGGTAGGTAGGTAGGTAGGTTGATATGTAGGTAGGTAGGTAGGTAGATAGGTAGGTAGGGTAGGTAGGTAGGGTAGGTAGGTAGGGTAAGTAGGGTAGGTAGGGTAGGTAGGTACACCGTAGATAAGTACTTAATGTTACCCGTGCGAAGCCCGCGCATCGCTAGCACATCGCTAGCAGAAAAAAAAAACCAGCGCGCCATTTTCCGTAAATATTTGTTATCGTTTTTGTTTTGATGTTATAAAACATACGAAAATCTAAAGTTTTGTCACCAACCGGCGAACAGCAGTTTTTAAAAGAAGCTCCGATTGACAGTACCTGGCAACAAAGGTCAGTTGAACTTTATAAATCTAAATTATCATCTCTATAATTACCTACGTTATTCCAGCATAAGTTCTTACAACAAGTCTGTTTTTTTCCTCGCAAGTTTGTTGAAAAACGTCGTATGAAACGCGTGTGCATTGATCATTACCCACTCGGCTAAATTATCGCACTCGCCTATGGCTCGCGCGCCAATGCCGCCTTTTGGGTAATGACCAATACAGCACACTCGTATCATAATTTACTATTATTTATTTAAAAACACATACAACTTTCATCACAGGGTTATCTAATACAATAGTGTAATTATAGTTATAATAGCTTAAAAAGATTAGACTTACAATTATATATATTACTAATTAATATTATTATTATCAATAACCAAGAGTAATTTTACAAAATGCGTACCGTGTGAATTCACTCCGACTACAATTGATTTCAATTAAGTAGATAATTCTTAATAACAACCTGGGTTCGCTTCCCGGGTCTGGCAAAGTGTTATTTGGTTTTACCATTTGGAATTGCTCAGTAGCAGCCCGGAGTCTGGATTTGTGCCCGGTTGATGGCAATAGGCTCGCCCCCTATTACATGGGACTTAAACATAACTGGCGAAATGTGGGTGTACTATAGGTACACCTCTGCCCGACCCTTCAGGGAATACAGGCGTGATGTTATGTTATGTTCTTAATAACAAAAGCGCAAAAACAATAAAACATTCTTCAATAACATATAAACCCATTCTCACCCAGTGCTGTCGCTTCAGCCGTAAACCACAGATGAATACAGATTGAACACTCCGCATTTTACATATGAAGCTACAAGTAGGTACGCGGCGGGCTCGACTTGTCAAATTCAGTGGGCGTAACGTAGTCAGAAGATTTATGAATTCACGATAAAAAGAGAGACAACTTCTAGGAGAATATCATCATCATTTCAGCCAAAAGACGTCCACTGCTGAACATAGGCTTCCCCCAAGCACCGCCACTTCGACCGATTCTGTGCTTCCCGCATGCAGCGGTTTCCTGCAGCTTTCACAAGGTCATCGGACCATCTTGTGGGAGGCCTTCCAACGCTTCATCTTCCGGTACGCGGTCGCCACTCCAGAATAGGTGTATATAATTAGCGCTGCTCGACCTGAATTGCACTTTATTGTGTCGTTACAAGAGTCGCTTTTTATTTAAATGATTTTGCGGAGTGTCTCATCTGTACTTATCTATGCCCTAACGAAACACCTACATACATACAGACATACAGATACACAGCAATTAGCCAGTATGTATCTTAAGGCAATTGGCAAGGCACTCGGTTACGGCACTTATCTAGAGGATAACGATTATTGGCCGACATTAGCTACTGTTGTTAGTCTATTCCCCCTGAATTCTAGGTGATGTTGTTCTGAATACTAAGTGCTCTGGCATTTTCTCTTTGAGCTTTTGAACTTTATATAGTAGAGTGTAAGAGGGTCCTAAAATGTTACAGAAATGTTAAGTTTTATTACGAGACTTCTTGGGGGAAGTAGAAAGTGAGAATTCAAAATAATTTTAGGCATTTTGTATTTGTAAAGGAAAAGACGTAAGTAGGTTTAATAATATTTTGGAGATAAAGTTGCGTAAAGGATAGGCTACAAAAGGTTCTTGCGACGAATGAAATTCTCGGACACACATGCAGTAACATTAATAAAAGCACACACATATTCAGTCAAAGCAAAAGTAGACATGTATACAATCATACAAAAAAAAAATATGCAGTAGAATTTGTCTATAATTAATACTACTTATTTTATTTTTATGTAAATATTTTTTTTTTTTTAATTATCTGTTTGAAACACACAATCGTATTGTGTGGTCTAGGGGTGTAATCTTCGGAACTACTCGTAATAGTCGGATTTGAAAAAAATATTTTTGCTTTAGATACCCCAATTTTTGAAGAAGGATTCTGGCAGACGAAATCGCGGGCAGAAGCTATTAATAATAAAATAATCATATTATAAAGAAAAAATATTTTTCAAATGCGACTGGTAGTTCCGGAGATTACACTCTACATACAAACAAATTTTACTGTTGGTATGTAGAGTGTAATCTCGGAACTACCAGTCGCATTTGAAAAATATTTTTTTCCATTGGATAGCCCAATTCTTGAAAAAGTATTCTCGCAGACGAAGTCGCGGGCAGAAGCTAGTACAAAATACAATGACTTAAAGATTAAGGTCACTAGAAGAAATTGTGGCAGGTTGACATCTGGAACAAAGCCAGGTAACCCTTTTCAATTCAAATACTTAAATAAAAAAAAGTTTTTGTAAGAAGAGAAATTCTTCAAATACCTTACCTAAGCTTGCCTTATGTACCTAAACCACAAACTACATACACAAGTAACATAATCAGCGTATCATTCTTCCACTACTGGGGCACAGACCTCCTCTCGGTGAGAGGGAATGGGCCGTAATCCACCACGCGGGCCCAGTGCGCGTTGATAGCTGTCACATGTCTTTGAATTTTTGGGGGTTGGCTGGTTTCCTCACCGTTTTAAGAGCGGGGGTGATGAAATAATATACTCAAAGTAAAGCACCTATCTAGGGTCGAATCTCTGGGCCACCACTGCATCACTGGTCCATACATAAGTAAACAAACAAAAATCTACATAAACAGAAACCTTCAAAGAAATATAGCCATTAAAATTTAAATTCGATTACCATAAACTTATTAACATTTTACAGTGTCACTGCCTCCGAATTACAAGTAAGTGTCGCCTGTCCATTGTAAGTGATTGAATCACACTTTAGCTTTAGTGTCAGGGGTACAGCTGATAACCGAACGTACTATCATGTTGTACAGGCAGCTTAAAAAATATATGTCATATCTATTGTAGCTATTATATTGATTTAATGTTATAGTGTTCTATAATTTTGGGGCTGACTGTACGTCGTGTCTCATTAACAAAGAATGAGAAGCTATGTTTTATGGATCTACGAATGGAGTTGGAGTTAAAACTAATGATGTACTATCGCGAACACTGGCGCCTGATCATTTTTCAAACTTGTTGCCTAAGCAATAAGGTGCAGATGCAGCTTTTATGTTTTAAAAGACCCTTGAGTATTTAAAAAATAATATTTTTTTTGAGAGACCGTAACAACAACAATCTTAACATAACTTATTAGAACAGAAAACAACTAATAGAAAAGAAATGAGATCAAAATGCAAAGATTTAATAAACTTGGATATTGAATATTAGAATTCATAGTAGGTACGATTGCTTTAATTGAATTCAAAGTTCAATAGAACTGAAGTCTTACAAGAAATAATAGTTCAAAGATCTTGCATTCAAAATCTATCTCAAGATGAAAAATAAAAAAGTTCCCAATAAAAGTAATATCTCTCACCTACACTAATTTCCATCGTATGAGACGCAGGAATTCTAATAAGCATGAGCATGCGATGATCGATTCTGCTTGGATCTCGTCTCATTACCTGCAACTGTTTCATCAGCCTATGCGACATATAAAACTGGAATAACTTTGCCGTCTAAATCTCTTTATCAAACACGAGTTAAGGTTCTAAATCGAGTAGCATCTCATCTAATAAAATCTTGTCTTCCAAGACGAATAATTTATGAGTATTATAACCAAACACAGCAATAGATACAGTAACAGTCATTTGTTTTCTCAGTTCCCCTCCCTTGTTAAACAAAATTTTGACATGTTCCAGAGCGTGGGCGTCTTTCAAGTGTGGGCTTTAAGCCCACGTGTCCATAATTCTTTTGTTCCGTTTTCTAGTATGTTCGTCAATGAGTTGGAAGGTTTGTATGCAAAAATGTATTTGTTTCTGGACGGAAATTGGGATTTAGTTTGTCTGTCGTGACAGTCATATTCAATTTGGAATTCGTTAACGGTTCTGACGGAGGCCTTTTAAAGTTCAAACTGATTTTTTTTCTGCTCTATTGTCAAGTCGATAAGTTTATCGACTAATGCCACAGCTGAACGCCATGCCATAACTGAATAATGCCATAATTATCCACTTGAGGTGCGGTCTCATTCATAAGCTTGTGCAATAATAATAACGACTAATGATATTGTAGTCAATCCTTGGGATCAGTTTGAATCTTACCCTAAATTCACGAATATGACATAGAATATTTGGGTGGATAGGAAATCCTTGAAAGAATTATTTAAACTGTAAAATCGACAACAAGTTGAACAAGTGTCTGTTTGGATGAAAATATCATCATCAATAATTTGGTATTATATATGTGTTTCGCATTATTTTTAGCTACTGTAGACTTATTCATTTTAAATATTCTATTACCTGGGTTTTGTATGAAAACCAATTCAGCTTCTGTTGATTTTCAATGCCTGGAATCAGATGTAGAGAGCGTTTGTTGACCTTACGAATTCTGTGGACATAATACCCAATACGAACTCGTACAATACCGTTTACAGTATTTAAATTGAATTCAAATAACGACTTTTTTCAAAGATTCAATTCGAATGCCTGCATAAAAAGCTAGTACGGGCGAAATGAGTCACCAGTGATTTGAAAAGGAATAAGATACGACTGCCAATTTATTTTTACCGTGTATTTATAGAAGAATGAGTATTATTCTTTTTATAGAAAGGTCTAAAATCGATTGTGGAAGTGAGTTCTAAACGTAAACCTTTTGGATTCTTCTAGTGAGGGTCGGGCGACCTTTTTCTTAGTGATCGGTATCGGACGCACTCATCGATGGTTCATCGCGACAGCATCGATGCTTCGAACATCGATATGCTAATGTACTGATGCATTCCATACCTTTGTGTACTTATGTCGACGAGGTGGGCGAAACTCCATTGATATACATTCGATGTCATTGTTAATGTTATAGGGTGGACCCGATTTTAAAAGGCAATTTATTCTGTCTCTTGATGGGACATTAGATAATGCTTAGTCACATCGATTTATTATTATTTTTTCGTTGGCATTGTTGGGCGTTTCGATGTCGAATTTGTGTACGACCTTTAATGTGGATTCTTGAAAAAAAATATCTAGCCGTAAAATCGAATAATGTTGCGAGGGTAAATTCAATACCCAAAGTAATTTAAATAAAAATATAAAGCTACAAAACGAGTTTGTAGAATGAAATCAATAAATTCTCATCAAAAGGTCATAATATTGTAGCGTTAATTTAAAGCCGGGCTATTAAATTTCAGAAACCCTTTGGAACCCTTTGCCGTCTCGTGGACTCTAACCACAATAATCTTCAATGCCCATAAAATTGGTATTTACCTAAATTAAACGTTGCTCGTAATTGATACAAATGGTTGTTTCTAGTTAAATATAATTGAAGCAGACAGGAGCAAGTGCAACAAACTTTGGACAAGCTTTGAACTATTGTTTTTTGAGAGGGTCCAAATTTGAATTTTATTGGATTAATCTTATATAATAATCTTATCTTATTATTAATTAATGTAGCAATAAAATTGTACATTTGTAAATGTACAACTTAGTTGGTACATTAATTTTGTTTCGTAGAATGTCTTATGTTTCAGAGTTCTCTTTTCTGAAATTATTTTGTTTAATGTATAGCGATCTGGGGGCACAGCAGTACGGGGCCAAGTCGAGCAAATTCAAATAAACAAAGACACAACCATACCATCTTTTCTCGAAGCCATACAGGAACATTTTCGACCCCCTGTAACTTCGTTGTGTATAAAGCTAGAAGCCACACGGCAATATAATCTACATACAACAAAATTTACTACATATTAGCGCTGTGAGCGCTTTATTTAATTAGGACTATTTAAAATAGTGGATTATTCTTATGGGATTATATGGCCGTGCGATGGCCAATTCATTTTATTTATTAAAGAAATAAAGATGTCTAATAATAATAATTGATACGGTCACTTTAAAATGTTTTTAAAGTAACAATTTATGACAAAGTTGTTGAATAGATGCTGCCATAAATAGATACTGAATAAATTAACAGACTTTGTTTTATATTAAATCTCACAACGTTTTTCAGTAGAAGAACTGCGATGCAAGACTTGCATTTTTTACATGTTATGTTTTTCAAGGGATTGTACTTTTCTGCGCTTTTATAGCGAACTGAGAAAATGATTAGACGCATGTTAATCAGTATAATTCTACAAATTTACTTATTTTCAAACAAAATATCTACACAAGTACCTAATTTACTTAATCCCACTTGTATTTGAACCATCAAATTATGTTCGTGTAATTAAGTATACATTATTCATAATTTATAAATACCGATAAAATCTTAATAACCAAAATTAATTTCTAGTCAAAACATAAATTGATGCATTGGCTCATAAAAAATTTAATTAACGCGAATTACACGCACAGACATAAAAAGCATGTATTACATTCGTCCATCACAACTTTTACGGCTTTTCAATTGATATTTTGTTATGCACATATAAAACTGGTATAAAGTGCTATAATAACAAAATTTTAAAGCAAACGTCATTGTTTTGTGTCGTCAAAAATGTTGTAAATTTCTTTAAATTGACCATCAGTTCAATCTTTGATCGATATTGAATTCTAACTTTCGAGATTCCTGCTGCGTAATGATGCTTGTCTATCGCCGTGAGGTGCACACGACTGTAACTTTTGTCACATTAAATAACTATTAAGTAGTTAATGTGTGGTTTTCTTTGTAATAAAATACCCATTGATGTTAATTTATTGTACGATTTTTAGACGCTATTTGAATTCTAGATGGAGTAGAACGTAGGATGTATCGATTATGTCGGAAGACGTCGCATAAATGAAACCCAATCTTTATATCCCAAGCATATGTGGTTGGATGTATCTTCAGCGCTTTCATCGCTAAAGGTAAACAGTTCTAAGTGATATGAGCACGATCGAGTAAGTGCAGCATGAGTCTGCATACTAATGGAAGGGAAGCTGGGTTTAAAGATTGCATTATGTGGCTAAAATATTGATAGGGTGCTTCGAATGTTCGGTTTTGTTATCATTTAGTTTAGTTGGTACCATGTGTACCAATTAAATGCTAAAGGTGATACCTACCGAATAGTGTTATTCTTTGTATCCATCTGATTCAGTGTTAAAAGCATAAGCATGACAATTTTTTAAATTTTGCCATCTTTCAACTGTTTTGTTTTGTGTTTTATAACACTTTTGTATACACTTGCAATAAATTTCAGCCCCCCAAAACTTCCTTAATTGGTAACAGCACCAAAATTTGTCGGTTAATTCATTAATATTCATACAATATCATCCTATGCAAACTCTTGCCGATCCTCTCCGAGGCCAGTGAATATTCGCAACACAATTCATCTAACTTTTTATCATATTAATGTCAAACAAAATTGTGAACAAATATTATCATTCCTGTGTCACAGATATCCCCGTTCACAGTTCTGTGATCATATTAGTTGTCCTTTTCTGGACATGTTGTTGATTTACTGTTTCCAGTTTGAAACTTTTCTAATAAATAAACCTTATTCGCTCCGATGTCAAACTCGCTGGTCCACAAGTATCTCTGGCAGTGGACGGTTGGTTTTTGTGTCAGTGCTACATAAATTTGTCCCTTGTTCCGCATACATATACTAGGGCCTTTATGAGTAGGGTTACTCCTAGAGGAGAGTAAATTCAACGATTTATCTCTTTTAATCGCGGTTTAATTAAGTTTGTTAGTGAACAGAGTGGCCGCGTTTACGACAGATTTTTTTGGAGAGGTACTGTTTGTCGTGTAAGTTGCTAATAGTATGTGGTCACCGTTTGGAGTTTGGAGAACCAGTAGAAGTCACTGAAATTAATTTTCATGTTCAACCTACTTTTTACCCGACTTCGCGACAGCAAAGACAGGGTTGTGATTCGCACGCGTATTCATTATACCCTGGAAACCACCAACGGCTGGATGAATTTTTATCATTGATGTATTTATCGAATTTAAATCGAAATAACGAATCTTAGAAGTCATTAGGGTAAAATAAAACAAACAACTTAAAAAATTAGAAAATACGACTGCAAGAAAAAGTTCAAAACAAGTTCACGTTTCAAACAGTTTAATGCAGTCGGTGACAATTCGCATCAAATCTGTGATTAAACTAAAATAACTGCCACCAACTGCATCAGACTGCTTGATAAGTGAGCTTGTTTTGAACTTTTTACTTAGAGTCGGTTTTTTTTATAACTAAGAAAACTTTTGGTGTTATGCAAGTTCAAAGGCCTCTTTTCAGGTTGTGAATGACTAACAGTAATCAAATAAAATCAGCGCTGTGCTATGGGTCTCCATAGCACAGCATCATGCTGAGGGGAAGCCTCTTGTCACACTCATGACGTGCCAGCAGCTGCCGACTATTTATGTTTTGTGCTCGTTATTGTATTGTTATCGTTTTGGTATCGTTTTATTGTCGTTATCTATTTTTGTTTTTGTTTATTATCTTTTTTTTTATGCACGTGTGTTCTGTGACAAATAAACTTATTTTTCTTCATTTTATTTCTTTCTTTAATCACTCTGTGCTAGCCATGATTTCGTAACATGAATGAAAATATTTTTCATTAGCAGCACCATTGAAAAACTCAGTTAATCAAAGAAGTTCAGTTGTTATTCGTTTCTTGATTAACTCGTAGCCCTGAAGAAACTTCAGCATTTCATAATACCGGTTCGAATCTAAAATCACATCACTATTCCTCTCACAAACAGCAATATCGCTCTCATACAACAAACATATTTACGTAGTTCAAAATGACTTCCGCAATATTCTGGACAGTTATTCTTTTTTAGATGAAGAGCTAATGTTTGTGTGCCAAGTGCCAACTATGCCAAACATAACTCTGGAATTCTGGACTCAGTTGTAGCTTCCAATGTCCACAACACTGTCGGATAATGCTTTAAAACGGACATTTTATTACATTAATTTGCAATTTCATTGATATTGCCAACATCCTATTGTAGGGACTTAGAAAAATTGTGTTCTACAGCCGAAAATCTGAAAATACTGCTTTAGTTTTGTTATCTCTGTCGAAATTTGGCCTATGTGTTGGAGTCAGTCCAATTTAAGCGCACTTGTGATAAATTATAATGGAAGCTAATGGTCGTTATTTTTCTGAGTGTTGTGGCGAGGCACATAAAATGGCGAATTAATTAAAAAATATTTGACAGACACAGCTCATGTTGATGCAGTTACTGAAATTAATGACGCATTTAATAGGTAAGTGGGGCAAGCGTTTGCGTATGATTTTAATTAACTGTCACCCATAATATTGTTGATGGACAACGTTAAACGTGCCTAGTTGATCTTTAAAATAAATATTTCTTGTTTGTTGACCAACATTTTATATTAATTTTTGAATGATTTAAACCGTACGTTGGTACCTTTAAGAGGTTTAACCCTACACAAGTACACAGGCATTAGGAAAGTTGTATCAATTTATTTCTAAACACATACATAACAACTTAAAACGAAGCGACGTGCTTCTAAATCCACTTTCGTATCGCTCGAAGGTGTCGCACGTTAAGGAATCGTCCAGATATGACGATTTTTCTTTAGTCCCAAGAAAAACGTAACTTACATGAAAGTAGTAAAGTAGTTATTCACAGAGTTGTTATTCCCTGTAAATAAGTCGTTGGTGTGCTTTGCCTAGTAAATAAATAGATAAAGGGATTTTCCAATAATAATTTTATTATTATCTCACTGGATTTTTCGGAGTTGGAAAGTACTAACCAAATATTGTATTTTATTATAAGTATTTAAATAGGTTTTTCTTTAAACCCATTTGTAATTCAGTTGCAAGGAACATTTGCAATTCGGTTACAGGGAATAAATAAGTCTGTAAATAAGTCGTTGGTGTGCTTTGCTTAGTAAATAAATAGATAAAGGGAATTTCCAATAATAATTGACACCTCGAACATTAGGCTCGCCTGACAGTCAAGGGGATTATCTCTCTGGATTTTTCAGAGTTGGAAAATACTAAGTAAATATTGTATTTTGGGTTTTTTTTAAACCCATTTGTAATTCAAAAACTCTTTGAAACTGTAAAGAATTTAAAATGGAATGAGACGTTTTCCTCTTGAGATTACAACTGATTGTTTATTATTGTTATTTCAATTTCTCGAAAAATATGTTATGTTTTAGGGAAAATTCTAAAACTCTGGAACGAAAACCGCATCATACGTTTCCACCCTAACACGGAAAGCCGCGAGCGTTTTCGCAAATCTTGCAAGTCGAAAGTTTGTATCTCGGAGTTTCGTGCGACGCTACTTTATTCAGTTAGTTAGGCTCGTGTGTGTTCGTACTCTCGGAATGGGTGTTCGAGTTGCAAACTGACGGTTAGGTGTTTATAAAACACTATGCGCTTTCAAACATTCAATGGTAAAGAAGCAATAATTAATTCCGGGGAATATGTCGCTCGATCTCGTGTATTTTGCTCTGTAGATTCAAAGAATTTTATTCTGCAATTTTTGAAGTTGAGCTTAAAGAAATAACATTAATGAATTTGTAGATCGTTGTTTTAAATAGGATCCTTTTTCAATACAAAATAATTAATTTGGTTTATTTTTGTTCAAATTGATTTAAAAAAAATACATTTACTTGGTGATTAAAAATGACAAAAGCCATCGTACATAAATAACCAAACGAGTTCTTCCCACACTCAGTAGCGTAGATTAGCACAAGACAGAATTTAATGAAAATCATAAGTTTGTATCCAAGAAAGTTTAGCTTTGCGCTCTGAAGTTGTGTCTCCACGGCCGCGTTCAACTTAGACTATAATTTGCTGACGAGCCACTTACAAACTCCGCTCACCCCTATTTTAGCGTCATTCTCCTTTTTAATTCACTCCTAGTTATAAAGGGCGTTTTTTTCTTCATTTTGTATAAACTAACTTTGTATTGCAATTACTTCGTTGTCCTCGGCATCTTCATTGGGTGTTAAGTTTTTCGAAGCGAAGAGGAGCAAGTCATTGGAAAATATTTATTTACAGGCTTTTTAGGTAAATATTATTAAATAATTTCAATTTAAATTAAATTTAACAGAAAATAAAAGTCTCTCACTCAAAGTGCTACATGTATTTCTAATTCTTAATTTCGTAGTAAAGGGAGGTACAGTACGACATAACTTAGATGTTGCATCGGCAAAATTCTTAAAACCGATCACCATCTGAACTGAGTGTGCCTTCAAAATCACCATTGTGTATTACTACTTTAGGTGAAAATGATCTTTACGCAAACGCAATAACTTGTGAAGTCATATAACTAAATACATTCGTAAAATTGAAATGAATGAATGCAAATTTTCAAACTTATGCTACATCTAAATTGTGTCGTTTTATACACTGTATTTAAAATTCAAAGCAATTGAATTATGTTTCAATTAAGTAAGTGATTCATACAAATTATTTTGAGTAAACATCAATTTAAAGGTGCAAATAATTGACAGATTGTTATCAAACAATGTTTTCGAATAAATAAATCGTTTTTAAATTGTTTGCAACTGTAATAATGAGTAGTATTGCGTGTCATCATTTATATTTTTTTAAGATTTGCAATAAGCCTCGCGAGCGTTTGAATCGCACGCACTCAACCGTAGGCACGATCCTCAAACAGTCAATTGTTTGCAAATTTTATTTGCACTGCACTGATAGCGGTGTTTCAGAGATAAAAATAAGCTCTTTTTATACGAAATATTATTTGCAAAACATTGATATATTTACTTATGAAACAAACAAAAATGTAACTCGTATTGACTCAAACTTACATTTGTTTTTCTCGATCCCTCGCCTATAAAAATAATTTGTCTGGCCTCAAACTTTTGGGTTATATAAAGACATATCAGTCAGCCTTAATAGGTAAACATTTACCTAAACAAAAGTATTATGAGAAATAACAAACTACTCTGCACTGTTATAGGGAGCAAATCGAAGAAAAGTTCCGTAACACAAATAATTGATTCGGTGCCCCGTAGTCAAGGAAGTCTCACTTCTATTAAAGTTTCCTAAAAGGAAATGAAAGGAAATCAGAACCCGCGCCTTCGTACCCTTTATCGAAACTTATCGGAATATTTCTTAGGAGAAAACGGTCGTAGAGCATTTTATTAAAACGACTTCAAGATAAAAATCTAAGGTTTCTTTTTTTGATTTATTTAAAGGTTCAATTTTCTTTGTGCGGAGATCCTTCGTCTATTCGGCTATTAATATTTAATCTTACCCAGATTAAATATTAATAGCGGTAAGTAAGTGACCGTGACATTTAGGTAGGTTCACACGAGTTCCAGAATAGTTATAACTATTTACTTTCGAGTTTAGTTAGATGGTGTTATTTTATGCTCGTTGGTGGTTGGTCGATATACAGGCTGGATTTTCGAGATGGGGCAGTAAATCAATCTGCCTAGCCTTTTTCCAACTATGTTGGGGTCGTTTTCCAGTCTATACGGATGCAGCTGAATACCAGTATTTCACGTGGAGCGACTGCCCATCTGACCTCCACAACCCAGTTACTGGGTAACACAATACCCCTTGGCAAGACTGGTTGTCAGACTTTTGGCTTTCGGTGACAGCTAGGACCAACGGCTTAACGTGCTTTCTGAGGCACGAAGGAGTCTTGGTAAGTAAAGATGGTCACCCATCCAAGGACCAATCCCGGCAAGCGTAGCTTAACCTGATGGTTATTTGAAGACCCGTGCGGCTGGTATGACTTAGCCACGAGCTCCTCTTTTTCTGCTCCGATTTCCTCACCACGATATCCTTTAAAAAATAGTAGCAAAGAATCTTATTGTTCGGTAATGTTCTCAAAGAAAAATATTGTGGGAGACTGGTGCCTAAACATTAACCGTTGTAGCTACGGGAAAACGGTTTTAGAAGACTCCTCCTTTTTTGAAAAATTTTGTTACCCACTCAATGATTTATAAAAAAAAAATCAGACGGCAAGGAAATGGGATTAAAAAAAAAAACGTTTTTTGATGCCAATCGATCCTGTTTCTTATAAGGATCAAAAAACTTTAACGGACCAACTGAGGTTTGAGTACTAGAAAAGTAAGAAATCGCAAAAACATTTCCCATACATGATTAAATTAGTACGTAAAATTACGGTTAAAACAGTCCGACATTTCATCAACATCACCAATTTTGCAGGTGGATTGGGTATCTACTTAGTTTGTTTTAAGCTAGGCGTATGTTGTGTTGTAGTTGTTATCATGAAGATGCTACTGACCATCCAATTCTTAGAAACGTAACGTACCGCCCCAGTTTTCCTAAACAACAATCCACCTAAAACGTAAACAAATCAAAGTAACAGACCGTTATTGTTAAAATATTATGTTTTACTTCAAATAACAATAGGTATATTTGTTCAAAATATTTGATAAATATTTCAGAAATTAATTGATAGCACACGAAAATAAAATAACGGCTACAATGTTCGCCCGTTCAAACCAAAACAAAAGCGGTTTTGTTTTTATGAAACTTTCATTTTACTAAAATACACAGAGATATAGCCAATTTCGGTTCAGTGGGGGTGTGAGCCATTATCCTGTCACACACACGCACGGTGTCTTGCACAGTAGTGCTAATGTGAAGTGTGTAGGGTAGACCGTACAACGACAGGGTTTTGGGTACAATTGCAGTGTCACAATGAGCTTATCAACGATTAGGGGAAATCATTCCATTGTCAAAATCGTGACGTGTCGAAATTGGAGTCTTTTGTTTTGTAATACGATAATATTTGCAGTTATGGGAATTATGGGAGAGGGTGAAATGTTTTTGTGGGACATCTGCTAGTTATCATATCATCATGTAACATCGCTTTGATCTAAACTCAATTAGCTATTGGTCAAGCGACTCCATACATTAGAAGCAACTGGAGACTTACCAATGCCGACAGTTTTTAGAAACTTCTAGACTTCTGAAGAGTCACGGTTGTCTAGAGAATTATGGAAGTAGCGTCTCTTTGCATCTCTGCACAAACGACTCCAGCGATTACGCAACACCTTAAACGCATTCAAGTTGCGATCGGAAGGACAGCGTTTTAACCTCCTTTTGGCTCTGTCCCTACTTGTCTTCACGTCCCTAATGGCAGTGACACTACAATCAAACTACAGCACACAAAATGCGCACATCCTTAGAAGATAGACATATGCTATCGCAGACTTTTCTGTTGATTTTATTTAGATATGCAATCCAGTAGAACATAATTTTTATCTATCTGTAACGATTTAGTCAGCGCACGCCATGTAAACGCCCAAAAAAGTGCCTTTATCAAGACTTGACAAAACGCCAAGTTTCAGTAGGTACTACGTTTAGGTTTATTATAAAATAATTATATATTTAAACCTTCCGGAATAGATTCTCTGTGTGATGGTGAAAACCCCATCAAAATCTGTTGCGTATTTTAGAAGAACAACGCGGACATACAGACAAACGCGAAAAGCGACTTTGTTTTATAATATTTAGAAGATTAGAGAAAATAGAGATTAGAGATAGAGAAGAGAAGAAGAGATATCTATATATAAGGCCTGTGTCCAAGCAGTGGAAACAGTATACTAAGGCTGATAATGCTAAAGCGAATATCTATACATATAGGCCTTTATTTCCCCAATCTACCGACCCTTAACACTAGAACATTTCCCGTAAACGACAACATAAATGGCAACAGAAGACATAATTGCACTAAGCCCCTAATTAATTAATCACCATTGTCTGAGGCGACTGCCGGCGACGACATAATTGATATTTGAAAGGACCTCCTGGACAGTTCCTGGGTGACAATAGTAGAGTACCTATCCACCATATCGGTTTCGGCTTTTTACTTTGGCCAAATGTGGTTTCGGCTTAGGTAATGCCCGATTCAAGCTAATTCTTGGATTATTGATAAGTTAGTGTTATAATTATGAAAGAGTAGCTTCCGACAGCAACTTCATCCGAGTGATATCACTATAAAGTATAAGCCTATATTACTCAGTGATAATATAATGATCCCACTGGCGATTGAATTTTTTAAATCGGTCCTGTTGTTTTTGGGTTTATTCATTACAAACTTAAATACAAATCTTTTCTCTTTATAATAAACATAGTGTAGATCATTGTGTTGATCATTACTTGCAGTCAATCCATCACATGCCCATGGTAACAATTTGATATTGACAGCGTCTTATTTCGTAGGAGTAAGAGTTGTTTTCGTAGTTTAAGTGTTGCGTCTGACATGCGGAAATTGCATTGAACTACATCATATTTAAGTGTTTATTATAATGTTGCAGTTGTACTTTTTTAATACCGCAATTACCTACCTAGAACATAGTCAGATTACTAAATCTGTTCCCTCAAAATTTTCAGTAAAACAATTCGGCCTTCGGCCTATAAATCGATTTGGGTCGCTCTCTAGGCGATAATTTGAGTGATGCCATCCAGCCGTAAGGTTCTCAAAAAAATGTATTAAGAGCTGACCTGACACTCCGTTTTCCTTTTATATTAAGGGGAGATTAAATTTTTAAAGATCTTTGTGTACATAAGGTATTTAGAAAGTGTGTTTCTCAGAATAAAAGATCACTCTTTTTTTTAAAGTTACCATAAACAATAAGTATTTCACAACTTGTTTCAGTGTCATCTGTGCTATAAGCTTACCATTTTAAGGGGTTCCGTAGTAAACAAGGAACCCTTATAGTTTCGCCATGTCTGTCTGTCTGTTCGTCTGTTCGTGGTTTAGCTCAGAGACTCTTTGTACTAGAAAGCTGTAATTTGCTAAAATAAAATCATGAAAAGCATTTATTTTTGGGTCACCTTCACGTAAAGCAGGTTTATTTTTCTCATCTATCCCGTGGTGTCGTTGGAAAAGTCGTTCAAAAATATTTGAGTTTGTGAAAACCATTTTTGGATTCAGGGGTCTGTTTGCAAAATATTAAGCTTTTAAGTGCTAATTTTTGTAAGAGTGATTCCGTATGGGAGAACATGTTTTTCAACTACAAAGTTAAGTTTGTTTTTGCTATAATCATCCCAACTACGGAACCCTCCATTAGCGTGGTCCGACACGCACTTGGCCGGTTTTTATTTTGTAAACATAATCATACAATTTATTTTTATCTTTACATTAAAAAAAAAAACCTATGTACTTACATTATAATAATTAATAATTATTTATTCACCAAAGTAAGAACAAGTATTACAAAATTGAATATTTGACAATATACAGTAAATAATGGCTTAAAGTTTGTAATATACAAAGTTTGGGACTATCTGCATCCGAACTAGGTGGTAGACCTGTATCTCGGATTACATTTGACCCCCATAAATTAATTGTGAATATTTAGTAGCCATGTTTAAAGTTGTAAACATTATTAGATTGCCATGTAAAAATGTTTGTGGAAAGTATGCATAAAGTATAAGAGAAAAAATAAGAAATGACTATATTTCATTCTCCTTTATGCTTCACTATTTCAAACGAACCAAGTTCAATTTCCCTACACCTGCGTACGAGTATATAGGGCAAGAATATGGGCGTAAATATAATTAGCAATCAAATAATGAAATAATAACAATAAAATAGACCACAGATCAAAAAAACAGTACTTTAATTCAATAATTACAGTTAATGGGTTCCGCAGTCCGAAACTCAAACATCCATTTTGGCTGATTCTACCCTGTTTGCTCAGACAAGTCTTGATTAATTAGTACCATCGGCAATTTCACCCTTTGTCTACGCTTTTGATGGTCGGCTAGCTATGTGGAGGTCAAACTGATTTTAATTGAAGCTTTTATTACTATATTATTGTTTATATCCATTGATGGTTTATTTTGAGTGGCAAATTGTTTCATGGTATCGTAACATAGTCTGGTAAGTAAGGTAACTTTAATGTTTACTGAAAATTCAAGGAAGACTTTTGTTTTTTTTTCTTTTTCTTATATTTTTTGTTATGGAAACATTTGAGAAGAAAGGCGATTTAAAGTTTTTTGTTTAAATAAATCCTATTAACTTTTTAGAGTTCCGTACCCAAAGAATGCCAACGGGACCCTATTACTAAGGCTCCGCTGTCCGTTCGTCTTTCACAGGGTTGTTTCTTTAGAACCGTACTAGGTAGACACTTTGAGACTTTCACAGAGTGTGTACTATAGCCGCTCTATCAACATTTTATATTTTGCTAAGTACCTGGTACTTGTTGATAGGCCTACACTGTCCTCTCATACCTTTTAACACTGTCATTTGAAAACATTGTAAAAACCATTTACTTTTAAAAGAGTGACCGTGGAGTTTCTTGCCGGCTCTTCTCCATAGGAAACGACCAATTGGAACCGTGCACCTAGCTTCTGACGTTTCATAAGTGCCCTTGTAGGTTTATGTGAAATAAAATATTTTGTATTGAATTGGATTTTGAACAAATAATCAAACTAAAATACCTAAATTGAAAATACAAAAAAGGTATTTTTGTCGGAACCTTTTATTTTTAAATAATATTGTTTAAATATTATAGTGTTGTACAGATCCCTTCGTGTGCGAGTCCGACTGGAACTTTTTTATGTAAAACTAGATGTCCCGATGTACTTCGAACCACATGAGACCGATTTTCGGCAGTTCCTTTGGGTTTTTCCAAATATTTTTCCTAAACCATCCCTGTATTGAGAGGCGAACAAAACAAAAGAATTCAAATCGGTCAAGCCTTTTTCAAGTTTTTGCGAGACTAACGCGTGGCAATTGATTTTTACCGAATTCATAATAAATAGGTATAGACAGATGAAGGACTTATCGTGTCTATAATCTAAGCAACATTTATTAGCATAATAGAAGATTAAATCAACCAAAACTTATACATTGTAGTGTCAGACAGTCATAAAAACTTTTATCTTATGTCTAGTCAAAAATATGAGAGCTTTTCCTACATACATATACGATTTTTAGTGTTACATTGTATTTTGAAATTTCTTCAACATACAGTTTTTAGCTTCTTTTACCAACAATTTTATATTAAAAAATAAAAACCCCGACACAAACATTTACTCATTTCTCTTTCCTAGCCCATCACCAGGTCCTGTTCATCATCTATCTATAACCCATTGAGAGCATTCCAATAAGCCCAAACAAGATACCTGTGCTGTAAGTTGGTAAGGGAGTTGGGTATCCTGCAAATTCTAGGTGATGCATTCATTCATCAACTAGAAAAGAGCTGATAATCCCTAAACGGCTAAACCGATTTTGATAAAACATGTCTAAGAACCATCGCTAGAAAATCTGTTTTAAAAACAAAAACCGCTTTCAAATAGGTTCATCCGTTTAAGAGCTACGGTACCACAGACAGACACACACACATACCGGTCAAACTTATAACACAACTCTTTTGCGTCGGGGGTTAAAAATAGGTGAAACCAAGTGCTTATTTATCGTACCAAATAATCATAGCCGTATCGTGCCAGGCTGTTATAAAATGTACTTGCACACACATGCTTTCATAGATCATGATAGTACCTACCTACATAGATAGGTGTCTAGCCTAACAGTAAACACTCTCCCTTCACCCTCAGATCTCGCTAATTGAGTCCACGAGCCATACCAAAGGCTAAAGTGGGATGAGCATTTGAGCAACTGATATAGTTTAGGTATCTGCGCATACGACGTAATTGGTCGGTTTTTCACAAGAATTTATCCTGAACTTATTTTATTTCTATTGTCACTGTCAGATAAAATTATAATATTATCACCACATTTCCAAAATTATATTTATCTTCTTCTGTTATGGGATGTCAAAGTAAAGCGTGGGCGTGGGAAATATTTCAAAGATTTTTCTTTCATTCATACTTTTCCTTACTTTTCTATTTTTATCAAACTTAGCAGAATATTACTCGAGTCAACAAAATAATGAAAAATTCTCATTCAATTACTAGTATTTTGGTGACATATTAGGTATAATAATTATGATTGTCTATTTTAGAAATGCGAAAACAACTCGTGGAATATACCTAAAAGACCTAATTCAATCTCATTTTCTTTTGTTTCAGGTTTCAAGTTACGAAAGATATTATGACGGAAGTATACTTTCTACTACAAACTGCCACCACATTTATATCATCGCCGAGTTATTTCATCACATTTCACAAACTCACATTCCCGACTTATCCATTTTCAATCTACGCCCGTACTCATCACATCATTGGTAGCTTTAGTGGACTGTATACGTAATGGATTAGCCATTTGTCTGATTAGCAACATCAATAAATAACAAACCAACATACAGGAGGGTCAAACCAAATCATTGATTCATTAAACTTTAGGGGTAGACTACAAATAGTATGCTGTTTGTGCTGTAGACTCTGAGTACACTAATTAACCTGAGTAAATATTTGAAAGCGCAATTGTCGTGTTGTCCAAATGTTGGTGAAGTTATAAGCCAACATTGTGTTAGCGCGAATAATGTGGCGCATTGATTTATAATTTGTTGGTTGGTATTTGTATGGCTAAGTTTTTAAACACTCTCATGTAATCAATTAACTTCACCATGTTTAAAAATACACACACATTGTGCGATAAATGTACCTACAAAAGCTGAGCTACATAAAGCTGCCCATCCCTCTAGTTATAATCCCACTGTCGCGTTTCAACAAATTGAAGAGAAAGCTAGATTAGGTGTTAGGTAGTAGAGGTATTTACTTACTTAGGTTCAACGCAAATTATTCCTTCGCATTAAAAAGTAAGAAGCCAGAATTACAATTTAGGATTTACTTAATCCTAAGGCAAGACTTGAGCGCGTCTTTATTTAAGTTCTTTATGACAGTGCTAATGTACAGTCACTTAAGTATTTATATAGTCCATAAGACAGACACGGAATAAGTAACTAAGTTTCACGTGTTTAAGGATAAGGCAGCAACACCTCTCAGTCTTGAAGGTCAGGGCGATGAAAATGTAACCAAATAAAAATGTTTGAAGTCTCAAAGGCTTTCGAAGTTCCGCGGGTAGACCTCGAGTGTAACCCAAAAACGTTTCCACTTGATCAAAATTTCAAACCCTCTTTGTAAGTTGACGGCACTTAATTAGGCCAACAAGAAAACGTTCTGAAGACGAAATTAAAGTTCAAAGGAGAGGCATGTGTTCGTGTTGAGCAACAAATGTGAACTGACAAAATGTTAACTCGGCATGAATTATGAGCTCCACTCCCAACTACTCTAGGGAAATTAAAGTGTCTTGCTGCAACTTTAAGACGAACAGGTAGGTACAGGAAGCGCTTCCGTGGATACTAGAATAATAAATTTAATTCCTTCCCTTTTTGAGATTGGCTCGCCGTCGTTGTTTCTTTCGATATTCGCTTTCCCGATATTGAAACTTGAGATCGAAGGTTGAGATGGTAATAATAACAGATTTTTTTATCTACTTCAGGCTAATAAAGTTTTATGCTTCGGGCAGATTGTTGTCTTAAGTTATTTTAATATTGAGGAATAGCTTATTCTTTTGCTTGTTAATAGAATCAGAGAACAAGATGTGCGTACTGTTACATGATTCTGAGATAAGTCCTATGCCAATACAAGTTATCCAGAGATTATAGTATCCAATTTTATCAAGATTATACCATCAAAATTAACTTTACATTTCGACTTCATAATAAAATCACAAATCCCCTGAATTCTAGAACAAGTCAAAAGAGTCGGAGAAACTACAATAAATACTGGCTTAAACCTTACTTATCTTGTAAGCAGAAAACAAACACAAACAAGTTGAACTTTAGGAAATAGTAACTTTCAGTGATTAAACAAGAAGTCAAGAAACTGAATTGTGCACAACACAGATTCAAGAAAGGCTTAACAAACAGCAATGACAAACAGAAATACATTATTAAATGCTAATACAAAATGCACGCTATTTAGGAACAGTTGAAATAATTGAAGCGGTTCTTTTCTTGTTTATTTTTAAAGCGAGCCCGCCGAGGGGTGCAAAAAGATGCAGCAGCAGCATTGTTCTGGAAAATAACCTCGTCTTGAAAAGCAACGACCATAAAAATTCAGAGCGGAGACTCGAAATCGAGGCAAATGTAGAACAAGAGTAAATTTCGTAAAATAAATGGTAAGAAATAAAAAGAATTAAATACCCAGTTGGAGGAAGTCCAAAGTGATTCAGATAAGGTGTGTTGAAGTTTGACCACTGAAGGAAAACAAACGAAAATAGAGCGGAGCGGAGCGTTTATTTACTTGCCAGATGGTTATCGTGGTGATATATTTTTGACGGAGATTTGGTATCTGATAAATACTAGCGAATAACTTTAGCTTCGCATAAAAATCCGAAAAACATTTCATCTATTAAAAGGTGGAAATTTTAGGTGGAAATTGGAACGGAATCCGTTCAGTTTTCCGTATTTGACTGTCAGACCAACGCGACAGAGGTTCGATTTAAGTTATGTATAGTGATAGATATATTCCGGGTCATCATTGATTATTTTGTTGGCATTCGACATCCTGCCAGTTCTCATTGAGCCTCCCGCGTGGTTCCACTCCGGGTGTCGTTAGCCCAAGGAATACGTTTTCGACGTGCTCCCTAAACCAAACTATCTCAGGCGATTAATTCCTGTAGCTACTGCAATGTCACGTACACCAAAGCTGTCGTATTTGTACTAGTCTTATCTAAATAGGTCAGGCAGGTTGTATATTTAATTTCGTACTCGCCGTTAAAAAACTTACAAAAAAAGAGTTTGAAAGATGACCGAAAACAAACCCCAACATTTTGTTTTGGCTGCTCTGTCTGTATCTGACGTGAAGATAAATTAATTTTTGAAACAAAGGCTTAAGAGGATCAAGTCAATCAAGTAAACAGAGGATAACAAATCTTTTTTCTAAAATTAGATCCCTCTAAGAATTAATGTAAACAGTATTTCTGTAACAGCATTCTCGATGTTCCAAAGATTTTGCGTCGCAAATACGGTTGTATTCCGAAAATAATTCAACTAAAAGGTACTAGGAACACAGAACTTAGCCTGCATAATATGTGTTTATTCGGCTACCTCATGGATTAGTCTAGGGGCTCATCAGCTGAACAAATAGGGCGTGTCTAGATCCGGAGTCAGCACATATGTACCGACACTCCTGGGAAATAAATTGTTCGCGCCCCGCCTGATTGCAGCCTTACAAGATTTTTTCGTGACCTCTATTCAAACATTGACTGTGGAAAAAACTAGATGGTAACCATTTCAGTAAATATTTTAAGAAGCAATTATTTTTTACGTACACTTTCGAAATATTAAATTTTCTATTTGATCGTTGTAATATTGCGTGAATAAAGATTTTGAACACTAAAGTTTTTTCAACGACTACAACATTATTAAATTATCTAAGCAGTAAGTAGTTAAAGCGATAAAAATTCCGAGTATTTTCCAAATAAATTGATATAGAAATAAATGCTAGAGGAAAATGGTGCGAAAAGTTTAAATAGTCAAAAAGGCAACTCGTAACAGAATCTATTTCCGAGTATCGCCTAAAACATACTGACCCAAATGCCCATGTTTCTTATCTCATTATAGTGTCTGATGCAGAAATGGAGTGAGTCAGTCGGTTGTGCAAGAAATAACTTCCTATTATACGTGTCCAACTGTCCGGCACACGGCAAAGCGCTTAAGTTGTAAACGTTCAGCGTTTTGAACTAAGCTTTGTTATTATTCTTCTTCTTCTCGAGTCGATGACTCATATTTTGTTCGACCAGAACGTAGCGACCTGCACATGGACAATTCTGTCGTTTGCCTCATTCCACTGTAGAGGCAACAGTTCAAATTCAAAATTTGAATTAGTCTGAAACAATTACTGCGTTGGGGTGTGTCCCGCAGTGGCTCCTAATGTGCTTTGCCGCATTTTTGCAATGCGACGCGCTGCGGCTATAATGTACTTAGCTTTAAAGTCCTGGAGGATGCAGGTAGTTGCGCATGACAGGCACGAGGGAGGAACAGCTTTGTCATTTACAGGATTGCTTGGTTTTTCCAACCAAGTTGGCATTTATAATAATAAGCCCTTTTTATTCTGAACATCTTTGCGATTGGTATTTTTCCTTAGTTTGCAGAATGTTTCTTAGTTCAGTGTGCCTTTTGGCAGAGGCCTCCTCTAACAACTTCCAGTGAGTCCTATCCCTCGTAAGCTTCAGTTCGTCGCGAAAATGTTATGTTTGGGAAATTCACCCATAAGAGATGGGCCTCTTAATGTTGTCTGCCCTGTTCTTTTTGCCATCTATGGGGTACCATTCGGTCACAACTTTACTCCACTTGTCTTGAATGCCTCTTAACATGTGGCCTGTCCATCTCCAAGTTTGTTGGTCTATTTTGGTAAGAACATCAGTAACTTTTGTATTTTCTCTAATCAGAGTATTTCGTATCCTTGTTTTTAATACTAGTCATAGTTTTTCTCGTTTATATTCTATAACTAATGTAATTGACCTTTAGCCGTTTTTTGATGAGTAAATAAATATCTAAATGTATCAGTCAGAGAACAGATTGTTTAGCAAAACTAACCACTTAAATGATCCGTCTACAGATAAAATATTCAAATCAGAATTGTTATACTTTGTCAGTTAGATTGACCCACTGCTGGTTCATAGAATATTCTTTATTGAATGTTTGTTATTTTATTGTTTGAGGTATATGAAATGGCTGTAACACGGCATGTAATGTGTCAATCTGTTAAGCAATCATAGTTGTACGTTGGTCTAGAAAGTTCCCATTTATACCTCTCATTAGTGGCTCCAAGCAATGTGAACAAAAATAATAGAAAACATAATTATTTTTAGTTACTTATTGAGGCAGAAATGAAAACTGCTAAAGATTTTAATAGGTACCTATTTGGTTTTTATATCAGTAGTTTGTAGAATAATTTAGCTAAGATTAAAATCGCTTCTCCATTATGACTTGCGCGGCAAGCTAAACGTCCAGTGATCGGAACTCTAATCTGTGTACACGTCGATTTTCATTAAGAACTGCCCGCGTTTTGTGGGACCAAAGCGCTCTGCAAGCTTAATTTGTATTTAAATGTCTAATTCTATCTAAAAAAAATTGCTATATAAAAAGGATGCTACGGAAAAAACATGAGTGTTGCCATCCGTAAAATGGCTCTATAAAATTATCATTTTCATAAATGAAAATTACCATTATTCATACAAACTGTTGCTTGAGAACTACTTTCGCGAAAATGTTTGAAATGCAGTTGCATCTGGCATAAATTTTTAATCTACTCAAAGTGCCGAGCGCCGAGCACGGATCCAATATTCAAATTAAAGAAACACAACTACAGACAACTCGTCGGCAACATTAATATGATTTAGTTTCATTTTTGCCGAATAGTCCTCGCAAAGTTCCGCCACGGCCTCTCCCACGCGGGCCTAAAAACTTCGTTCAAAGTTATTACTCAGGTAAATACAGTTATGGAAAAATTGCGAGGCCGCCCGACTTTTTCCTATCGCGCCTTTTGTATAACTTCCAAACTCGGCCGCTTATCAATTTCCGTAAATGAAAGGATTTCTGTGTTCGTGTCCAAAGAAACGTACCAGTAATGAAGTTAATACATTTATCAGATTTCAAAGTTACTGCGGAGCAATATTTTGTTGTGCTAACGTGAGAACAGCAATATAATAATGTAAAAATAATGTCATTATTGACATGCTAAGCCGCAAGGTTGCGTGTTCCACGAAAAATAATATGAACAAAAACTAGTAAATTAATGGTTCCATGGAAATTTTAACGTAAACGTATGTGTTAAGTCACGTAACGAAACGAATTCCAACAGGCTTAGTACATTACATTTCACAATTAAAGCACGGCAACGGTACATTTAAGTCAGCATAATTTTATTTTAATTATTTAATTTTAGGCTTATTTTAATTTAATTTTTGAATTGTTTATTTTTTTTATTTCTGTTACGGACACTTTTAGCGTTTTGCATCGTTGTCACATGTATAACTTCAACATAAACGATGTAACCAATATTTTATAACCATAATTATCACGATTTAAAAGAGTTTCCGTGGAGTTTCTTGCCCGTTCTTATCCATAGGTGCATACTACGCTTTGGAATGGGCATCTAGCTTCATCTTTCTGACAGACCGACCCCTTGACAATTCAAAAGTGCCTGTAATCGGTTTATTTGAAATAAATGCTTTGTGTTTGAGTTTGAGCATTACTGTTAGGTTATAAAACTGACCAAGCAAAATTTTATAAAGCATTCAAGGAAACTTATAGCATCTTTATGCTGCACCGTAAAGAGTAGAAGCTGCACTCAAGCCGTTTGGAAAGCGGATTCTATAAATAATTTCACATATGTATTAAGATTCTTCACTTCAATGTACAGGGTGGTTCAATAATGCAAGCTGGCGCCGTAAAACGTACCGAGCCGCGTAGTACGACGGGAGTCCGCTAAATGGCCCACGGTAGAATTTAGTGTTAAAACGTGCTGCAATATGGCAACGATGTGATAAAAAGGCACCGCAGTATTGCCATGTATAAAATCGAACTGACGCTTTCGGATATCTGGTAGCGATTATAGAGCGTGAAATCTTTGTGTATCATGAAAAAAAAACTCACTAATGAAACGACCGTGAGCCGTGAGCTTTTTTATGAAACAGACTCAGAATTTGTTTCATGTTTCATTGCGTAAGTGGTCTAGGACATTAATCGTGTTCGTGTATATAGATATACTATAATTAATGTAACATTTGTTTTACCTAAACACAAGTTTAAGCATCAAAATGTCCTTTCATTACTAATTTATCGTTGCTTCAACACTAAGAAATCTGTAGCATCCATTCGAACCCGGATGCACATCACCTCTGAACTTAAATGTTATCCGCGTCGTATTCCCTAAACAATATTTTAGCCTGAAATTGCATATAACACATATGTAAGTAGGAAGTTGAGTCTCTGAAATTGATCGATGAACTTTCATTCCCGGGAGGCTAGGTCCAAGTAATACGCACACATTATTACAATATAGATATTCAAATTTAGATCGATATTTCGAGATCGCTTGGAGAATATACACATCAATAAAACGAAAACTATTAAGTATGCTTTTATATCTGAGTGTGTAATTTCCCGTGAGACAATAACGCTATAGTCTCTTTGAAAAACGAGTGTTTTACGTTGAAAGTAAGTAGCCGAATTGTTTTGCACTACTATGGTATGATTACCCAGAGGAAAACTGTTGATAGACACAATAGATAACAAAAAAATATCATTTATGTACCGATCTATAAATTCATGTAGGTTTGTAAGTAGTTATAGTCAGAGTAATGAAACTGTTTGTCAAATTGACACACTACGCCAAATTGCTAAAGCACTAGGAAGTGATGAAGGGCGGGCGTTTTTGGGGGCTGTCTTAAGTAATTTTGACGTTCTAAAAGTGCTGATTCTCAGCCTGGTTTGAATAAATGACTTTTGTTTTTTTTAATTAAATTTTGCCGTATAAAACGACTGTTAAAGAATGACAGTTATAATTTGAATTTACGAACAATTTAATTCGGTAGTCAATTTGGTACAAAAAATATGTATTTGTGTTATTTTCCTTGGCTTTACTTAAATAAAGTAGTGTACACAAATGTACAAAGCAAAAATGAAGCTTTGTTTGAATATCGAAAATGTTTTGTTATCGAATTGAATTGTCAATAGCAAGGATGCCATGATATCCGTTTGTAGCTTTGGATGTTGGAGCAATTCTTTGCAAAACTTACATTGAGACAATATAAGAAATGCATTTAGAATAACAGCATTGCTGTAGTATGAAAATCGGATTTTCTTCTAGTCAGATTTTTCAACACAAACAAATTTTGTGATAGGTACACTACTAGCAAATCATTTGAAGCACTAATAATTTTATTTCTATGGTTTTATACAATACAATACGATACAATATTCGTTGAATCAATTTTGACACAATCTTGGAAATACTATGGCGAAATTAAACTCACAAAAAACCTTACCTTTTTCTATGTACATGTTCAAAAGAAAATCTGCTTACGTTTTTGTTGCCTCTTTTCGAACCAAAACTAACTATTAATTCCTTTTTCGAAGTTGACAATTAGAAAACCTCAAAGACCAATAACGTAAATGGCCAATAAATAGAAAAAAATAAAGACGAGGTAATAACAAAATGGGCAATCCATTAAAGTTAATGTATGATATTAAATGTACCGATATTGCGATAGGGGGAGATGCATTACCAGTCCGATGCTAGCCAACGGTGCATGAAGAGCTATGCGATTTGTGCATTTGCTGTATTAGTTAGTTTTCAAGCGAAGGGTATTGCGATTTCTCTTTGGTAAAGCTAATTCATGAGTGTGATTGGATGGGGAGAGTTATTAAAATGGGAGTTACCAATACGGGAACCAGACCAGTATTTATGTTTTTCATATACATACCTACCTACCTACCTAGCTTTAGTTATAAAAATAGCAGTGATAGCTTAGTGGTGTGACCGTTGGACTATCAAGTCTTAGGGCTCAACTTGGAACTCAGGTACGACTTTTTGGATTCATGTGTGTATTGTATAATTACTACTTGCTTCAAAAACGATGAAGGAAAACATCGTTAGGAAACCGGCATTCCTGTGAGATATTGCTCGACAGCTTTTTAAGCCAAGTCAAATAAACTTTGACACAACCTGGTGAAACACGAAAGAAATTCAAATTCAAAAGTCATTTATTCAAACTAGGCTGAGAATCAGCACTTTTCGAACGTCAAAATTACATAAGACAGTCCCCCTAAACGCCATGTCAGCTAGCACACGCCAATATACCAATCAAAAACATCGAGAACTATACTCAGGCAGAAATAAAAAATAAAAACTAAACGTAAACAGTCGGTCGATTCTGTAAAAATATTAACGTGAAGCTTGGGTGAAGTGAGCTTGAAGTGAGCTGTCACTGCCACAGAATCGACCGGCAGGATGCTATGCACTATTGACAGCTCACTTCACGCTCACTTCACCTAAGTTTCACGGTGATATTTTTACAGAATCGAACGGCAGAACTTAATATCTAAATAAAAACCTCCAGGCATAGAGGGCGTGCCCACTTACATATAGCTTTATAGCTGTAACTGAAAGTTATAAATGATTAACTAGGACCTAAAATAAATAAACAGTTAATTACTTATAACAATAACAAAACCATGATCAGCAAGACGATAAGTGACCACAAGCAGCACCCGTTCACGAACATAACGCAAAGATCAGCCATTACCCCCGTCGCCATATTTGAGGGAAGTAGGCAACCCGACCCCGACGCTACCGCAAGCAGTGACATATCGTCGGGAGTCGCGAGCCGACTTCCAGCCACCGTAGGCGCGGGTTTGCGGACGGTGAGCAATGGGCAGCTCGCCGTCCGATAAGGACCAGGCCCGTGTCGATGGCGCGTTGTGTTCCACGCGCGCCTCATACAGATATCAGCACCAATTGAAGGGGTCCGTAAGGACCAATGCCTGCTGGGGTTGCGGGTTTGTCCGAAAGGGATATCGCGGCCCCGGCACACAAGCAACGGAAAGAACACGGGTGGGTTTTAGTCAGTAAAAGTCTGACACACCCTCTCGCTCCGCCCAGAGCGGGAGAAGCTATTTGATAATTTCCCACACTCAAAAAAAAAAAGCAGTGACATATAAGCGAGCATGACGTACTTGCTGCCGGTCGCTCAGGCAAAAAATAAGATGATCAATTGTCGAGGTCGCTAGCTAACCACGTACTGCAATACAACTCATAAAAAAAAACATTGTAATGAGTAGATTACGCCAAAAATAAATTAAAATAAATTCTTAAAGACTTATAAAGTCAAATAAAATAAATAATTAGGTATATAAACTCATATAGCCTGTCAGTACGTAAGCTAATTCTGGAGAAATAACATAAACTTTATCTTGAATTAATCACAGCTACCATATATTTTTATCATTTAAGTAGTCGTTGATGGAATAGTACGCCTTTGCACAAAGGCTGGATTTTACTATAGCTTTAAACGCATTAAAAGGCAAATCTTGCAAAGAAGAGGGCAGCTTGTTATAAAAGGTTTTATCAAGCCCAACAAATGAGTTATGAAAGCTTACCTTATGAAAGCGATGAAAGGGGAGCTCGTAGTATTGTAAATATTACTGTTTTTAGTGTATAAGTGTATATTTTGCCTAATTAAGATGTTGGCGAAGATGAATTGTGATGCCACTGTGAGGATACCAATATCTTTGAAGAAATCTCTCAGAGAAACTCTGGCGCCTAGCTGGTAAATTGCTCGGACAGCTCGTTTTTGAGGGACAAATATATACGTATTTTGAATATCAGCAGCTTTGTCTCACAGCAGAATACCGTAGGACATAACGCTATGAAAATAATTAAAATAGAATAACCGAGCTGTATCAACGTCAGTGTATTGTCTTACTTTCCTGAAGGCGTAGGCGGCCGAACGGAGCCTTCCCGCTAGGCTTGATATATGTGGGCCCCACTGAAGTTTTGCATCTACTGTTATGCCCAGAAAAACTGCCGAGTTAACAATTTCAAGCACCTCTCTATCTAAGACGATGTTGGGTCCTAGATTTCTAACATTTAGTAGGGCGAACTTTCCACATTTCGTTTTGTAAAGAAGTTATAAAAAATAATAACAATGAATGATAAAATGTAATCACTAACACACTAGCGCCCAGTTCTGGAACGAAAATTATCGACGTAGTAAAATTAGACGCAAGTATGATGCGATTAGCTGTTGATAAATGACAACCAATCACAGCAGTTTACGGGTGCGTTCGAGAAACTGGCCCTGGAACTAGCATAACAAATTATCATAGGAAAACTAATTGTGTCATTGCATTAAATTTTTGTCCTTTCATTCTAATTACGTATTTTGTAAGTGTAAATAAAGAGCAGTGGAAAGCTAGTGAGAGCAGTGGTGGCTCAATGAGAACAGTAGTGGCTCAGGAGAGCAGTGGTGGTCCAGCGAGAGCAGTAGTAGCCCCGTGAGATCAGTGGCGGCCCACTGAGTGCAGTGGTGGCCCGGAGAGAGCAATGGTGGCCCACTGAGTGCAGTGGTGGCCCAGAGAGAGCAGTGGTGGCCCACTGAGTGCAGTGGTGGCTCAGAGAGGGCAATGATGGCCCACAGAGAGCATTGGTGGTCCAGCGAGAGCAGCAGTAGCCAAGCGAGAGCGATGGTGGCCCACTGAGTGCAGTGGTGGCCCGGAGAGAGCAGTGGTGGCCCAGAGAGAGCAGTGGTGGCCCAGAGAGAGCAGTGGTGGCCCAGAGAGAGCAGTGGTGGCCCAGTGAGAGCAGTGATGGTCCTGGAGAGTAGTGGTGGCCCCGGAGAGCAGTGGTGGCCCAGTGGTAATAGCCGTGACTTACGAGTTGTAGGTCGTAGGTTCAACCCAGGCAGGAGCTTTACTTTGTGTAAATTATTTCATCACCACTGCTCTCAAAACGGTGAAGGAAAACATCGTGAGGAAACCGGCATGTCCTAGAACCAGAAATTCAGACATGTGGTGGATTACGGCCCACTCTCCCTGTCACCGAGAGGAGGCCTGTGTCCCAGCAGTGGGAATATTAGAGGCTGATTATATTATTATATAAGTGTAAATAAAAACTGCAAAATAAACGGTGAATTAATAAAGTAAAATGACCCATTTTTTTTAAAGATTATAGAGGGCTCAAGCGCGTATTTTTTGTTAACATACCTAGCATTATTACGTATATTATAACCAAAAATTTATGATTTCAAGATGATTTCATAACGAAACTTCGTAGGTACGATATCAAAGATTATCGGCAGAAGGTATGAAAGTTTGTATATTACGTTACCTACAGTTCATTACACACTGAAAACTTTGTATGAGAAGACATGAGTCGGCGAAATGAAAATTAACTGGGATCAACTCAAAGGTAAGTTGTTTAATGAAAACCTTTCGTTTTAGCTGTTTCACCTTAAATTGATTAAGTAAACTGCTACGTTGATGAGCGAAGTTCTTAATATCTGTTACAGCTGCTGTCGCTGTGTATTGTGTATATGGAAAGGCTTCGAGAAAATGTACGTAGGCTGATACAATATGATACATTTTAAACTTGGAAATTATACCATGTCAGATCTGTTCGTCTGACGAAATTATAATGAGCGACGTCTGTGACGCCGGAACGACAACCAGGGTCCCTGGCGGTGCGAAGTTCAGGCGCGGGCGCGGCCATCCCAGTGGCATGCCTACGCAAGCACGGCGGTGGTAAGTCCTGCCGTGGTGCGGAATCTGGCGACGACGGTGGGAACGTAACAATAACAAAGTTTCGTTCTTTTGATAGACTCTTTTAAATACTTTTATTTAACTTTCTAATGAATTTCTTATCTCCACAACAACATATTAAAGATAGGTATACCTTTATGTCCACAAGGAATGGATTTGAGGTTATTTTAAAATGTTATCATAGCACTAACGAACGGAGACACATAAAATATTTTTTTTTATTGTTGCGTGTGTTTTACTGATAGTCAGAAGCCCGAAAGTCTGACAACCAGACTAACCAGGGAAGTAACCCAGTAACTGGGTTGTTGAGGTTAGATAGAAAAAAAAGAAAAGAAAGAAAGAAAACATTTATTTGGACACGTTCGTGAAACACAAAATACAACGAAATAAAAAAGTAAAATAAACTTTTAACAATAATGTGTGTGCCTCAGGGCTGCGCAAAAAAAAAAGTTTAGATAGGCAGTTGCTCCATCTAAAATTCTGGTATTCAGCTGCATCCGGTTAGACTGGAGCCCACCCCAACATAGTTGGGAATAGACTACGCAGATTGATTTATGTCCAAATTAAATACCGGTTCTGGGAAAAGAGTTATTGGATTTCAAACTGAAATTACCATTGTAGCTTCGCACAGAGTTACGCGTTAATACCTCGGCGCAGGTTAATGTTCAAATCAAATCAAATTAAATCAAATTATTTATTTGCTTAATACAGGTAGATGTTACAAATAAATATAAAGTGCTCTGTATCATTACCTAATAAGGTGTGCAAATATTTATATTATTGTTAATCTAATTAAATAATTATTAAAATAACATTATAAAATTGACACAAAAATATAAAATCAAATCAAATAAATTCAGAATACTACAAATGTCAAAAGCTTAAAAATAAAAATAAAAATTGTCAGATGCGTTTTACATGTCATATACTTATCAATCAATTAAATTAAATTAAACTATTGGTCCAAATTAAAATAAAATTATATAGATGTCAAATTAAATTATTATGTCACACTATTTGTATTGTCATATTATTCAATGTCAATAAATTACTGTTACTATACGTATTTATCTATATTGTTATCCTGTAAGTACTCCTTGACATTATAATAACATTTATTCATTAGGAATTTATGCAGCTTCGACTTAAATTGATGAACACCTGTTCATCAATTTAAGTCGAAGCTGTCGAACTTTTTGACATCATCAGGCAGCTTGTTGTAAATCAATGATGCCATACAAAGAATACTATTATTGATTAGTGCTGTTTTCCCATATGGTATATCAATTTCTAATCTTTTTTGTCACGTAGTTGTCTATAGTAACTTTTGGAAGCAGGCTTAAAATAATTAGGATTTAATTTCACAAAAACATTTAGTTCATATATGTATAACGAAGGCAGTGTCAGAATTTTTAAGCTCTTCAAGTAGGGTTGACAGCTAGTAGTGGTGTCTACATTACACATTGCTCTAATGCATTTCTTTTGAGCTTTAAATACAGACTCCTTATCGACTGAGTTGCCCCAATATATAATACCATATCTTAGGACAGGTGCAACAAGTCCGTGATAAGCAGCTAATACGGCTTCTTTATCAACATTTTTTGAGAGTTTGTACAGAGCAAAAGAGGTTTTTTTTTTTGCAGACATATTCTAAATGTGTTTTCCATGTCAGTTTATTGTCAATATTAATTCCTAGAAACTTCGTATCTGTCACAGGATGTACTATTTCGCCTTTGTAACTAACGTTTATATTTGTCACTTTTGACACAGTTCTCTGGTGAAAGTGTATAATTTTCGTTTTGTCCATATTTATTTTAAGATTATTTTCGGTTAACCATTGTATTATCGTATTTAATGTTTGGTTGACTACCTGCTCGTAGTAATTTTCTTTGTCGCTTTTTATTATAACTGTGCTATCATCTGCAAATAGTACAATTTTTTGGTTGATATGTTTAGGAAGATCATTGATATATATCAAGAACAGTAGAGGGCCCAGGACACTACCTTGTGGAACTCCAAATTTTATAGTTTTTGAATTTGACTTATGTTTGATCTCATGTCGTGTTTTCTGACATATTTGTGTTATTTCAACTATTTGTTTTCTATTATGCAGGTATGAGAAGATGAGATCTAGCGCTTTACCTCTAATGCCATACATAATGTTACACGTCACAGTATGTGGTTTTATTGCGTACAGTACAGTATACATTGAAGTTTATGTATCTGAAACTTAATTATTAGCACCATGCGAGCAGAATGGAAATGTGAAAATTCTTATTTCCTTGAAAAAAGTTAATTTAAAGTTTGTTGCCAGCCGGCATTCCTAGGCGGCATTCGTGCAAGCAAACTGCACTTCCTTATAAGCTTATTTTCTTCACAGAGACTCGAAAATTTTCTTTAGATTAGTTTCTCTTGTTGAGAAAAATAGGATGGAATAAGGAATAATAAGTTCCCATCTCCTCTTAAATTGGACTTCGCTTCTTTTGTACGACAATTTTTGTTGGTTTACCCGGACTGAGAAAATCGCATTGCTTTAGTTATTAAGAACTTATTTGTGTAGTTAAAACTTGGAAATAAATTCCAACTTCTTTTGCTAACAGCTTTCTCGAGTTATGTTTTAAAATATTTTTCTCATACATTTTTAAATAGAATGCTAGACAAAAGCCTTTTGCGTTAATTCCGCGGCACAGGTGAAGCTGCTACGCGAATGAATTTCCCGAGATGTTTTCAATGCATCCGGCATTAATTCGAAAATGGAAAATTTCTCCCTACTTCCTTATTTTATTTAGCTTTTATTATAAAACCGTGCTGATAAAATGAATTAAAAGAAAACAATTTCGTTTAAAGCAAATTAAATTATCTAAGTTCTGTCAGCATACGAGTACAATCATTCTATCGTTATCATTTATTTTCAAAGACGATGATCTATCATAATCTCTAATAGTCATCCGAAGGCCTAACGGTCATCCGAAAGCCTATTAAAATCTTTACTTTCAATGAATGGCAAAGGGAAAACTGCCTACTCGAGGTGCAATTGATGGTCACAGTTAGATGTTATAGGCAGGCAGAACAAATACAGCTGTCCATCTCTGCCTTGGCTTCTTCGTCAACTGTACACATGTAATCGTCATATAGCAGTAGATATGACATGTCTATTTAGCACAGTAATTAAGCCTTATCACAGAATACCTCATTACGAAAAGCTATCTAACGGTCATCCGGAGGCCTATTATAATCTATACTTACATTGAATGGCAAAGGGGGAGACTGCCATAATATGCCGCACTCAAGGTGCAATTGATGGTCACAGTTAGATGTTATAGGCAGGCAGAACCCTACAGCTGTCCATTCCTAGACTCGGTTTCTTCGTCAACTGTAGGTACACATGTAATCGTCACGTAGTATTAGTTGTGACGTATCTATTTAGCACAGTAACAGAGCTATATCACAGAATACCTCATTACGAAAATCTGTGTAACGATCATCCGAAGTCCTACTATAATCTATACCTACAATGAATGGCAAAGGGGGAGACAGCCATAATATGCCGCACTCGAGGTGCAATTGATGGTCACAGTTATATGTTATAGGCAGGCAGAACCCTACAGCGGTCCATTCCTAGACTCGGTTTCCTCGTCAACTGTAGGTACACATGTAATCGTCACGTACTAGTAAATGTGATGTGTCTATTTAGCACAGTAATTGAGCTATATCATAGAATACCTCATTACGAAAAGCTGTCTAAATAGCGTGTAAAGCGATCGGTCAGTCGCTCGTAATCATGGGGCAGTCCGGTACAGGTCAGTAGAAATAATGATTCCATCAAAAAGATAAGTATACAAAATTACAAACATATTACATTAGACAGAAATATTAGTATTGTTGTTACTATGTTGCCACACTATCGCATGCATTTAATCGTGCGCTGTTTAATAGTCGTACATAACTTTAATTTTCACATAAACTACAGCCTGCTAACTCTATTTTAATGTGGTTGGGGTTTAATAAATACTGCCTTATCTAGGCATGTGAAGATATATCTGTGGCATGAACTTGGGTGACTCTTGAAGTCTTTACTGATAATACGTATACAGCGTGTAACAAAAACCTGTCGGTCGATTCTGTAAAAATATTATCGTGAAGCTTAGGTGAAGTGAGCGTGAAGTGAGCTGTCACTGCCACAGAATCGACCGGCAGGATGCTAGGGATTAACACTATTGACAGCTCACTTCACGCTCACTTCACCTAAGTTTCACGGTGATATTTTTACAGAATCGAACGGCCTGTCCGATCCGTGACTGTGTTGTTAAGAATCATACTGAGAGTCTATATCTGATAATTTTCTGGAAAAAAAAATATTCGCCATTTTTTTTATGGGGAATTTTACCGGGTTATTACATGGGGCGTGGGTTGCTGGCATTTAGCGGGTGTCTTCAAGTCATAACTTATGACTTGTCTATTTATAATGCAATTGGGATAATTTTGCTAATAAAAACGTGAATTTTAAATAGCAATAACTTTTTTATTTTCAATAATAATACGTTTTTTTATTACTTTTTAGTAATGTTATTTCAGTAAATAAGAGCCCTTTTCGCATCGGACAGGGTTTTTGTAACACATTGTCACAGATAATATAATAACTACAGAGCAATTTTAGAAAATGACATCTCGAGCTTTGACAGATCGTTCATCGTATTTCGTATTTGACCTCATTGCCGTTTAATAAAATGTTCAAGTAAAAGTTCCAAGTTATAGTAGAATTTATTTGACGAAATGTAGGTTTAAAGCTTTAATGAAATTAGTTTCCGCAGACTACTGTTGAGTTTTGTTCAAGGATTGTTGAATTAAAGTCCTTTTGTGTTTGTTGGATTTCAAAATGTCAATAGAATTAAGTTTTAAGTAATTTGTAAGTAGGTAGTTTATCGACTAGAAAAACTCTGACCCATTCTATTTAAAAACAATTAATAAAACTTCTCCAATAAATCAGAATTTTTAATTAATTAGGTTTTATATTTTTTTGTCGTGAAAACGATCGCTAATAACTACAAGACTTTTAATGCTAGAGTAATGATTCAGCGCGCAAAAGATAGGTCATATTTATTATAATTTTAAGGCGGGATATAATATGCCTATGACGTCACATCGCAAGGGCACGTGCATGCGCGCGACTCTCTGGGTGGCAGGGACATCGACGCGAAAACTGTTACCATGGATTCAGTACATGATTCTGAAAACCCGTAAAATATGGGTAAAAATGCAAAATTATGATGTTGACAACAGCAAAATAATTTCATAATATATAGGTAGCTTTACTAGCTTCCTATATATTTACTATAAAAAAAAAAAAAAACAATCGAAGCTTGCATCATAAGGAATGCAAATCAATCTGCCTAGCCTTTTCCCGACTACGTTGGGGTCGGCTTCTATATATAATACCAGTATTTTACATGGAGCGACTGCCTATCTGACCTCCACAACCCAATAACTGGGTAATACGATACCCCTTGGTAAGACTGCTGTCAGACTTTCGGGCTTCTGACGACTCGTAACGACTGTCAAAGATCCACGAATGACAGCCGGGACCAATGGCTTAACGTGCTTTCCGAGGCACGGAGGATTCTCGGTATGTAAAGATGGTCACCCACCCACTGACCAACCCTGACAAGCGTAGCTTAACCTGATGGATCAACCAGTGCGGCTGTTGTTACTTAGCCACGAGCTCCTCTCATATCATAAGGAATGCAATGAGCCTAAAAATCTAGTACCGAGCAAATAGAATAGCAACAGCAGTATCAGAAACCGTAAGATTTGTTGCCTCATAGCGGCCGTAAATCTGCTCAGAACTGAAAAGATCACAATCGATGAAAGCTTGCATCATTAAAAATGCAATGAACATTAAATTTGTAATTAATTTTTAAAGAAAATTGTTATTATTTCACCACACGTTTTCACGAAACTGCGGCGCGGGCTCGAACTGCGCCTCACTCATTTTTTTTGTAGATTATCTAAAGTTCAAAGTTCAAAGTTTTTATTAATGTGATTTTTGGTGATACAACAGGGTCTTAAACATATTTTATAGTAGCTCAAAAATCTACCTTAAAAGGCATGCATTGTTAAATTACAATACTACATGCAACATAAAGAACTAATTAATGTCCATAAAAAATAAAATTTAAGATTTAATATATTGTAATAAATTAATGGACACATGTATACATTAAAACATAAATACAATAAATTACAATACTACATGCAACATAAAGAACTAATTAATGTCCATAAAAAATAAAATTTAAGATTTAATATATTGTAATAAATTAATGGACACATGTATACATTAAAACATAAATACAATAAATTACAATACTACATGCAACATAAAGAACTAATTAATGTCCATAAAAAATAAAATTTAAGATTTAATATATTGTAATAAATTAATGGACATATGTATACATTAAAACATAAATACAATAAATGGTCAGTCACATGACATTTTTTCAACTAGGAATTCGTCAATGGTATAGTAGCACTTGTCTATTAAAAAAATATTTAGTTTACATTTAAATTGTGTCAAGTTTAAATCTTTTATGTCATTTGGTAGCTTATTAAACACTTTTTGAGCCATGCAAAGTATGCTCTTGTCCATAAGTGCGGTTTTTGAACACCATCTACTAGAAAAACTCCGGCCCATTCTATGTAACGAGGATTTGTATCTGAATTTTAAATAGATTTATGTAGCCTTATTTTTCTTGGATAAATGGTGATTATCTTTACCAAATCACGAAACACAGTGGTAACTATATAGGTACCTAATGTCGAACTTGTAACGTAGGTAAATAATACGAATATGTACCTACCTACATAAAACGTTACTGAGTTATTTTGTACCAAAGTAAAAGCATTACTACAAAGGCAAAAAGTGATTCTATTCTATTTTCAGCTTTTAACACAATAAGCTTATAAAAATATTATATTTTTTGTAAATCGGATTATTTATTCTTTGCTCCATATTTACGGACATCCTTTGTTGGTTTTAGGGTTACTTACCTATATAAAAGTAAAGATAGCACCCTTGTTAATAAAAATATCCGAATACGGCGTAACAAAAAGTAGGGATATGATTTTGACCGGTAATGGATGAATGTTCATCGAACAGATGAACATTCATCCATTACCGGTCAAAAATATTATATTTTTTTGTAAATCGGATTATTTATTCTTTGCTCCGTATTAACGGACATCCTTTGTTGGTTTTAGAGTAACTTACCTTAGTAAAAGTAAATAACCCCCGTAAGTAACCCTTGTTAAAAAAAAATTCCGAATACGGCGTAACAAAAAGTAGGGTTAAGGCTTCTGCAGACCAGCGCGACTTGTCGCGCGACGCGACACCGGTTATTGTTATACTGTGATTTTTTCTTGGAAATTGTATTGTTCGTGTCGCGCTGGTCTGCACAAGCCTTTATGATTTTGACCGGTAATGGACGAATGTTCATCTGTTCCTTCATACCTACTAAACTACTCAACACAGTTTCACAAATAAGCTATCGTTGGAAGTGTCTTAATCGACCGCTGGTTAAGCTTTTTTGTTCTGATAATTGAATATGGCGCCCTCTAGAGGACATAGTTATGAATTTAAAACAAAAAGGGCTTCATTTGCACATTTCAAAAATAAATAACCCCAAAAATAAATTATATAATTAATTAAATTATTAAAATTTTAATAAAAGCTATAAAAAATTACTTTACTATAACTTTTATTTTTTAAGCTCCAGATGTAAGTATTACCTTCGAAGTCAATAAGAGATAATACGACAAGAGCTCACCCCAAGGTGAACAATTTTCTAGGTGTCTTGGTTTTTTGGGGTGATAAGACTGCTTAAGATTCTATTGACATTGAGAACTTTGAAGATCTAGGATTTCCCAAGCTGATGGCAGGTTGGCAGGCAGAGTGATTGGCCATCTCTTCTGTCTTTAATATACCTGAAATAAAGTGGCCAATCTCAGACAACCATGTCATGTGCCACTCTCCAAATTTACCAGCATCCCTAGTAATTTTGCAAAGCGGTAGAGATAGCGGCTTCTCATTAGTACTTCTATGTACGAGACCTTACACATGCGATTTTATAACGTGATATGAAATCAGCCTACAGCAGTTCACTGCTATGCCATCAAAGAAGTTCATATCTTACCAGTTTCAAAACAAAATCCCGTGAACAGGACCACATCTATTACCGGCTCGGTTCTATAGCCGCTGAGCGCTGCAAATAAGAATCGTCCTTACGGTGGTTGGATATGAATTTATTCGATGGTACATAGGCCTTTCCAATTGCACGCCATTCAGCTCTCGCCAACTGTCATCCAGGTGCTACCAATCACTGCGAAGATCGTCGGTCCACCTAGCCTGAGGGCGTCCAAGCTTACCGATTCGCGGTCTCCACTCAAGAATACGTCTTTCCCCCAACGGTCATCGGTTCTACGGCTGTTATGGCCGGCCTATTGCCACTTCAGCTTGTTTAATCTGTTGGCACATTTTATTTATAGGTCGCTTAATTACCGAACTCTTTAAACACGTCCTCCCAAATAAATTCCTACCCACAGAACCCGCATTTATAGACACGACTTAACATTTTTTATTGAAGTTTAGGCTCCGATCGGCTCGCTAACTCGCAGCATCCACACCGCCCGCACTTTCACGGTTCATTTGACATAAAAAGAAAATAGCGTTTTAAAGGGGATGGAGTGGAGTCCTTTAGACGTTTTTTGTCTGTTTCCCTACAAAACTGTTCGTGCTTGTGCATTTATCAACAAACAGTGATTTAAAGTTCGTTTGTTTGATATAAATGTGGTTGGTTTTTTAATTTTATTTATTTATTTGGTACACCAACAGCAGTACATACACAAAATTTAAAACAAAATAAAACCATAATATAATTACTGGTATGTATGCCTGTTATCGGTATACACAGCATTCACCACAAAACAACATCATAATAAACTAGAAAAAATTAATGAAAACTAAACATAAAATACAATTAGTAAGCAAAATTCAAAATAAGTGAGTATCAGTGTAGTATTAAACAAAAAAAAAAAAAAATTTACCTCGAAAGGTGGAAGGTGAAAAATTAGTGTGAGTGATATCTGAAATGAATTTACAAAAAAAAAATTATAAATTGCTTAGTCTAAGCACTGAGGCACTCCCGTACCACAGACATTGATATTCTAAACTTGCTGAGTGATACACCGTGTAAGTCGATTTCTGACGATTTACAAAAACTGTTGTAATAATTGTGTTGGTTGGATGGATGAAAAAATTTGTAGGAGAAGAAAAAAAACGATGTATGGACTGTGAGAAAGGTGATATTGCTAAAAGGGGGTGACTATTTAGATGATGACTAAAATTATGATTCCGAACAACGCTGCACGCGGCAGTACTGCCTGCTACGTGATTCCGCTGCGCGGCACTGCAGTTATCTCAACAGTTGTCAACTACAAGCAGCACTGGTCCCCATACATTTTCTATACGCGATTAAATTCTGAGCACGGCAGCAATGCTGCGCGACATTACTGCAACGACACTGCTGCGCGACAGTGTCTTGTTCATCACAGCGATAACACGTGAATGATAACAACTGTTGAGAAAACAGCAGTGCCGCGCAGCGGAATCACGCGGCAAGCAGTACTGCCGCGCAGCGGAATCACGTGGCAAGCAGTACTGCCGCGTAAAGCGTTGTTCGAAATCATAACTTAATAAAGAAATATGAAAGAAGAAGACATATGTTGTAAATCCAGTAAATCGGCAAGATACTGGTTGGGTGTATAAAAGTGTACGGCTACCTTACAAATTACTGGTCAATTTATTTATATCAAAATTTTAAAACAAACCTCTTGCTCTTATCATAGCATGTTATTGCTTTATGGCAAATACCTATGATGCATTAAAAGATTTATAGTAAAAATAGTGGTTTACCATTCATCCATCTATGTCTGCACAGATTTTATTACTAGTGATAGGTACACAATTTGTTATTGTGAGTTTCGCATTCATATTTTCATTAAATTACTTTACTTAAAAAAACTAGTAAAATGTTTTCAAAACTGTGTTCAATTATTTACAATACGTGACAGATAAATGTTTTTTTTTAACCTATTCTGTCCCACTGAATGACACCTAAAAAATAAATGCGTGTTATTCTATATTTTTTTGCAAAATCTGGTGTCACTCAAGATTTTAGTTTAGATAATATTTTATGCATTTTGTGTAAAATATTATCTAAACTGCGCGTATCTAATTGGTGTAAGCGACCTTTTTATGATCTTGTATTAAAACTTTCTTCAAATATTTTTAATCAGACTGTTATTAATTAAACCTGTCAATATCTTGTGGCAGTAGCTTAAAATGTTTTATAAATGCAATAATTTGATTAATGGATATTTTGTGAGACGAAAATTGTTTTTTTTTTTTTTTTCTCATCATAAGCTGCGAATTATATACTTATGAACAAGCATAGATCACCACGCTTGCTGCATGTTCATTTTACATATCAAAACAAAATGAAGTCAAATTTTCTTCCAGAATTTACGTAACATTTATCGTGAAAATACCTAAAAGTTCTGCTTTTATGAATTCTACTCGCCTAAACTAAGATTTACTAAATTCGTATTTCTTCTCTTGAGAATACTGACTTGCTGAGATAGATAACTTAATTTTGTAATGTCATGATATATATACTTAAATTCTTTAACGGTGACTCCGCAGATTAGGTGCTACGTCATCGCTTTAGGCATTTGGATTATACCTATATTTTCTAGTTCACATGATTCAGAACAGAGTCACGTATTAATATACGCACCGCCCCACCTAATCATACAAACACTGTCATGCTTATTTGTTAGCCACTGGCCACCATCATTAAACCCGATGTTTTTGATAAATAAAAGTGGTTTATTTATGGCAGTGTATAGAGTGCCGCTAGCGGCATAATAGTGGCGCTGCGTCGGCCCGGCTAAAGTGCCGTAAGCATTACATTGTCACTGTCACTGAGAAAATATGACTTGTTATTTTGTTTGATTGTTGAGATTAGTTCGCTGTAAAACACCACATTAGTATCCAAAAAAAATCATTTTCTTGTGCCTAAACGGACCCTAGCTTATGTTTATGACATTATGTGGTCACAGTTCTCACCGAACCTAACCTACCTTTCAGCCATCTTCATTTGCTACTTAATTTTTCGTAAATTCAGTCATTGTAGTGACAATTGACAAAATTATTTAAAACAAACTGTCATCATCATTTCAGCCAAAAAATGTCCATTGCTGGACATAGGCCTACCCCAAGCACCGCCACTTCGACCGATTCTCTGCTTCCCGCATCCCGCGGATTCCTGCGGCCTTCACAAGGTCATCGGCCCATCTTGTGGGAGGCCTTCTAACGCTTCGTCTTCCGGTACGCGGTCGCCACTCCAGAACCTTTCGGCCCCATCGGCCATCTGTTCTACGAGCGATGTGCCCTACCCATTCCCACTTAAGTTTGGCAATTCTTCGGGCTATGTCGGTTAGCTTGGTTCTCCTACGGATCTCTTCATTTCTGATTCGATCCCGTAAGGAAACTCCAAGCATAGCCCTCTCCATTGCCCTTTGAGTGACTTTTAGCCTTCTGATAAGGCCCATTGTGAGCGACCACGTTTCTGTGTCATAAGTCATCACTGGCAACACGCACTGGTCAAAGACTTTCGTCTTGAGACACTGCGGTATGTGGCACGAGAGGACATTGCGTAGCTTCCCGAACGCTGCCCAGCCGAGTTGGATTCGACGATTGACCTCTTTCTCGAAGTTGGACGTACCTAGTAAACATACTCGTCCGTCACTTCAAGCGTAGCGTCTCCGATCATCATGGGAGTGGGTGTTACTGTCTTGTCCATGTTCATTTTAATACCCACGCTTTCGGGGGCTCTACTAAGGTCATCGAGCATTGTACTGAGGTCCTCCATGGTCTCAGCCATGATAGGTATGTCGTCGGCAAACCGGATGTTAGTGATATACTTGCCATTAACGTTGATGCCTAGCCCTTTCCAGTCCAGAACCTTGAAGACATCCTCCAGTGTAGCGGTGAAAAGCTTCGGAGAGAATTTAAAACAAATACGATCAATCAATACAAAGGGTGGCGAACTAACGACAACAATCAAACAAAATAAAAAGTGACAGTGACAATGACAATGCAATGCTTACGGTACTTTAACCAGGCAGAGGCATCGCCTCTCGAAGCACTTTATCCGATAGGGAAAAAGTGCCGCTAGCACCGGCACTCTATAAACTTCCTCAATTTAATAAAAAATACAAGATCTACACAAGCGAATTTAGCAATGGTGGACGTGCAAGAGGGGCAAGCGAGATAGCACATCAAAGAAAGACCTATCTATATAACAGTGAGCTAGCTATATCACAGAGTAGAGAATAACATTCTAATCAAAGGCAAACAACGCTACAGATTTACAAGTATTTAATCTAACGCCAGCTAATATTTTCCACGGTTCTTCCTTGCGTACCCACCCACCTACATCCGTTTTAGCTTTCATTACAGAAATAGCAATGTCCACTGCAATAACTACATGAATATAATTTTGTACCGAACCCAACCCCACAACGGTGCATTGTTAAGGCATCACACCGATAGATCTCACAATGATCTTGCAAAAATTCAATTCGATTGATAAAGTACGTTAGCACTTTATTCTACGGGCGTGGTCGAAAGTGTTCACCGAAATGACGCGCGGTTTTGGCCTCAAATTTCTGGTAATGTGATTTGGGTGGAGACGCCTTTATTTCAAATGCAAATTTCTTAAAGACACGCTTAATGCCTTTAGTCACGATCAGGGGTTCGACTGTCTATTTTTTTTCGGTATTTGGTGTTTGGAGCTATACGCAATGCAGTGTAATTCATTGTGGATCAATGTATGATCATAGGTACAAAATCTCAATGTAATTTTCTTCCATATAGGTTAGATGTAATAAGGCGTCTTTACCGCACCACTATCTCATTAAATTATTGATGAATAATAATAATAATAACTAATTTCAGATATGGTGAAAACTATAGCACGTTTGCATAAAATCTTCATAAAATTCAAACGTATGAGTTTATTTTTATTTCAATGATAAGACAACTATCGAAAGATAAATATTTAGCACAATTTGAATCAAAAATATTCACAGACAATGGATATTTTAAAATAAATAAAATACGTTCCATTTTCAACGAAACGAAAAATGTTTCATCCGTTCAAATAAACAAGTGGAATTTAATTGAAACAACTTTTGTTTTTGATTGTTGTTACGATTCAATCAAATCTGCGCAGATATTTCAAGAATGTTTTCAATGTTCAATATTGTAGAACATTGTCAATCGAACGATGACCAAAAAAAGCCTTATTTTTAACACGAAACATTAGAATCATTCATGGCAAAGATCCTTTTGAGCTAACTAATTTAAATTTGCGGTCGACTATGTAGATGGTTTAAGTATTCATCAATGAATAGGTAGGTAAATATTACACCGCTTAAGTTTAAGTACAGATTTTCATTTTTCTACGTTGTTAAAAAAAATAGGTTTCGACAACCAGTTTAACTAAATAAAACCTAAATAAGTAAAACAAGTTACTAACAAATTCTTGAAATCGCCGTAAGATTTTACTTTGAACATAATTTTAATACCAAAGAGCGTTTAAACTGTTTGTTATGCATAAAAAGTCGCCGAAAACAAACTTTAAACTATTAATAATATCTTTGATAAGTCAAGTCTTGTCTTAAAACGAAACACTAACAAGATTTTCCAAACGCTTTGAAATCACGTATTTGAAGTCTGTGAAAACTATTTTATAAAGTTAAGTGAAATTAGAACTTATTTAAATATTTGTACGTTGGAGATTCATCGCGCTGACTACATTTTAACTTTTACTAAATGAGTGTCAATCAACAGCGTGAATAAATTTTTAATTTCAGATAATTTGATTCCAGCCTAAGAAACTTAATGGCAAACGACTTTGGAATAAAAGTGTCACGTAGAGAATAGGTGCGATTTTCGCAAATGAGCTGCTCAATATTCAAGAGGCAAACGCCTTACCGTAACAACAGAACAAATTCGAAAGACGAAGTATCGGCAACGGACGGCCCTTAATGTAATTATCATAATGGCGACCAATAAAAGAGAGGTTCGGAATTCGTGACACAGCTTTAAAAAGTACTATCAAAGGTGCCCGAGGCGGAAAACGTCGCATCTTATTTAGCGCCCTCCCGAAAGAGGGTACCCGATTGGGGCCTTTCCTAATCACATTACGACAATGAAAGAGCTCCAGATAAAAAGGACCGAAACAGATTTGCATGAAACGTCAGAGTTGATTACGACTAGTCGATGGTCTATAAAATATGCAGATGTCAGTAAATCATCATCGACGCTTGTTTCAGACAAGTTGATGAAATTATGTCAAAATCTGAGTCTGTTTTTAGGTTGTGGAAACTGGTGCATCTGCGTTTATAATATTTGATGCCCCGAATCACCCTCCTAATATTACACAATAAGGGCAATTCCATTCACATCTATATCGGTGAGTTGATCAGGCGTGAAGTCTTTTATGTTTGGAGTCACGTGTCGGCCAACGTCCAGGAAACCGACAGTGCCGAATGTGTTTGAGCGAATCTAATGCACTCAAAACCATGCGACGTTGGTTCGTAGGGGAACTGGGGTGACATTGGAAACAATGAAGACCGAAGCGAAATTTGGAGACTATTATTTGCGGAAAAATCAATGGTGAAACGTTTCCGATGGTGGCAGTCGGAGCGGCGACAGGAACTCTGATCATTATTATTACTGTCCATACTATGAATAGAAGCGTGCCGTGCCTGCTTCCGTGTATAACGTTTCCTTTATTGCGACTGATGGCTTTATAAAGGCGGTTATTTCGTCGTTAGTCTGTCAGCCCCCTTAATTTCTGTTGTTCGTGTAAATTACTAATCATGATACAAAAGCATTTTCATTATGAGATTGTGTATTGCCTACGTCTTCATCTTTTGCATTCAGCTATTTTTTTTATGACAGTACCAAACAAATATTGTTTGTCTTTAAAAATATCCACTTCACTTTTTGTTTTTCTAAGCGTATGCTAACATTTTGCATTTTCAGCACTCCAAAGTATTGAGTGATGATGGTATTCAAAACATGTAAAGATACTCAACGATATTAAATTGACGTGGATGGATGTAGAAAAGTTGTACTAGTTGGAAAAGTCGATTATTTATTCCATAGCATTTTGCATAAACTTTCTTAGTTTAAAGCACCGTTGGATATGGAATTTCAATTTTACTTAATTCAAGTTTAATAGCTTCTAATAATGCTTCAGTTTTTTCCAAAGAGGTTTTCTTTCAGATGTCAAATGCATATTTTATTACTTTTATTGTTGAATTGAACAAAAAAAATTACAATAGATTTTAAAATGAAATGTTAGTAGTTAAGCCTTTTGTGGTCTGACTGCAATCAAACAACTTTTTCACAGATGAGCAACTTTAAGCTATTTTAGGCAAAAGTTTCTACAAGTTCTAATTATTCGCAATTTCGTTCATTTTATTCATCTGCTCCACGTATTCTAATAACAAGTTTTCAGTCTTACTCTAATGTATTTAACCTGTGTGAGATAAAAGAGGAAAGTTTGTGACCTTTAAAGGGTTAAAATAAATCTTCAAGTGTTACTATATTTAAGTCTCATAAATTATTAACCTTCCCATGCCTATATATCCTTGAATTAGCAATATTTGTAATAACAAATCGATGTATATTTGCAACTTTAATAGAAACTAAAGAATCTCAAATCAAAAAACAGAATCTATTATGCACGGGCGTATTTAAAACTACCTTATTAAAAAGAAATGTGATTTGTATGGCTCCTGTAATCTATAATAAAATACCTGACCAAATTAAAAACTTACTGTTGCAAACATTTAAAAAACGTTTCACAGAATTACTTGTAGATAAATGTTATTACTCTGTGCAGGATTTCTTAAATGATAATTGTTTGTAATATCTTTACTTTGTATTACATTTGCATGCTTTAAGGCAGAATGTACACGGATTCTATTATACAATTTAACAACTTATTTTATGTACCTACATTCTAAGTAAATAAAGACCTATTCTATTCTATTCTATTCCACAAAGATAAAAAAATTAAAAAGTTTGACGACGTATTTAATTGTAGATATATATCGTAGATATTAAAAATACATTTCATACTAAATCTACCCCCAGACCGAAAGGCGTGACGTGAAAGCGCCACGCGACTCTTGTAGAACACCGTCGCGTCGTGTCTGTCTGTAGGAACCTTAACGTAGATGATGAACCTTCTTGGTGTAATAGTACTCAAAATAATCCCGATAGGTAGGTACGTATCTCTTCCATTATTGGCATACTCGTTAATTCCGCCAACGCAATGTTTCCCATATGTGCATTCAATTGTCACTATCGACACAGCATTGGCACAAACTTTCGCTCCATCACTCACAATCATACACTACCCATATGCACTTGAATCAAATCAAAAAGTTATATAGTAATAAATTCAAAAAAGAAAACGCTCAAGTTTTTGATCGAATAAACTCTCAATGGGGAAAACAAAGATCGGGACCCCCTCTTTATATTATTGACGCGTCGCGATCTAAATTGTTGCTCTAGGGGTGAAAAAATCTTGTTCCATTTGACATATTAGGGGTACTTCGTACGGCACGCACCTTATGTATGGGAGACAGGTGTGCTGTTTAGTTTAAACTCCCCCGTTTAGTCTATAGTCTTCTTTATATTGACAAGTAAGGGGAAGATGTAGTAGGTAATAAAAATAAATTTACAACAAGGGGGTAGACTACAATATGACAGAAATCTATATCTTTACTAATAACAAAGCTGAAGAGTTTGTTTTGTTGTTGTTTTGTTTGAACGCGGTAATCTCTTTATTTATCATTTTGCATTATATAACCCAACTCTTAAGGAAGGCTAGCCTACAAATTATAAAAAATAAGACAAAAAAAACAATCAATCCTTTGGAGCAGAGCAAAAAAAAAAAGTCAAAAAGAATACTAAGCGAAAAGGAAGTAATAGTGCGGGCATGCAATGCGATACGACGGGGTGGGTCGGGGGAACAAGAAATTTCATGTGGGCGAAGTCGCGGAGAAAAGCTAGTATGATAGATATCATGAAAGAAACAACCCATGTCATGCCTGAAGTACGTAAACCGTTTCAAAACTACGCATAAATTCAAATTGAATTGTTAATTGTTCTGAAATGAATGTTTTGCAAACATACATACTTTGGTGTGAATGGAGTCTGAAAACTTTCTGAAACATACGAGAAATTCACAGACAGACACCTTAGTCTGATGTTCTAAAAGTTGTTAAAGACACAGTGCCAACAATAAACTAGATAGATACCTTTACTGAGACAAAAGCAAAACTTTGTAGCAACCCTGTTACTGAATATATTACCAAGCATGTGTGTCGCTCTACTTAAATGCCATACACACACGCGCGCTTTATGTACCATGTACCAATAATCTTAACCACGCTAATAATTTTAGCTATACATAACTGCCTTTGACATCCATTCCGCGGATCGTTAGCCCTTTGACAAACCCCATTAGTTTCTGCATATAATCATGGAATAATTACTTTGGTTTAATTACTCTCTATAGTTTATTCCCCCCTTTAAGCTGATGGAGCCAATATTGCGTAGCGATAATACCTGATAGTGCAAAATGTATGACTTGAGATAACGCGATGTTGTTGTGAATGGTCAATGGTGGTATTACGTGATTGGATGAAAACTATGGCTTTTGCTATTATCAATTTTATTCGTGGTAAAAAAATGATTTTCTTCAGTCTTAAAATTATGGGATCATCAGTTAGAAAGAAAGAAAGAAAGAAAAATAAGTTTATTTGTCACAGAAACATGTGCATAAAAAAAGTTTATTTTTTTATTTTATGCACGTGTTTCTGTGACAAATAAAGTTATTTTTAACTCGAGTAAAACAAGAAAATAAAACACAATCGATTTAAATATAATCACGAGCTCAAAACAGAAATAGTCGGCAGCTGCTGGCACGTCGTGACTGTAAAAATAAGGTTTTCACTCAGCAGCAGCAGCAGCAGTCGCAACAGTAAGCGCTGCACCAAAAAATTGTGGGTATAGTATTAAAGATTTGGTAAATGGTAGGGTATCATGAAAAAAAGCTGGATATTACCAAAAACAGTTCGGATATTTTATGTTTTTTGAAGTAAAATTTATTTAGGCGCGTTGAGCAATTTTTGGTAGGGGTAAACTTATGGATTTGCGTCACCGACATGCTCGCGCCGTAGTGCTTTACTACAGAAAAAGATGGCGCTAATACCAATTTTAAGTTTTTAATTGACTTCTGTCGGCAGTCCCTACGACTGTCTATTTTTTTTTAGTACGTACTCGTTTATATTATTCTATTTTCCAAAAAAAATCGGTAGGTATGGTATACCATCCAGATTTGTTTTTTGTGTAGAAATATTTGAAGTCGCAAGAAAGTTTTCTTAAAACTAGCACAACGGTGGCTGTTGATTTCTCTCCTAAATTATTTCCTGGGTCAACCGTCACCCACGTAAAGAAAGTGATGAGTTCCTTGGCTACATTTGCCGATACTAGAAATTCTATTGCCAATAGGATACATTATTAAGAAATGTCAATACGTCCCCTGAATGTTTGGTAGCGACTGCAGATAATGTTTGAGTGTGCCCGCATGACGCAACCCCATTTAATTTCCTACAATATCTCAGCGCACTTCATAAATATTTTGATTATTTCTTTGTCGAATATCGTTCGATGTGCTGAAATGAAGTATGCTATCTGTGTCGTGGCAGTATGAATGAATTAAGCAATACGTGTTGACCGTGATAAAGACGGTACTTGTTGGTATATTAATTATATAACTATTAATTTTATGTTCAACCTCATAATTTTGAAGGGCTCGTTACAGGAATTATTACGTTGGGTTAAGTATCCTATAAAAATATTATCACGGACATAACTTCGTGGGTTAAATTTACAAATATCTAATTGAATATTCAACATATTTTACTAAAGCTCACTCGATGTACCCCTATGAAGAACTGTTAGTTTATTACTATGTAGGTATGTAGGTACAACTAAATGGTTAAGTTAAGCTCGATTGGTTTATAAAACTAAAAATGAATAGGTACGTAAGTACTTATCTATACAATGCCGCCCTTGGGCATGTGATCGCCCGTATTTTTCTAAATATTCATGAAAAATTATCGAAAATTTACTATAAAAGGGGAAACTATCTTTATTTTTTTTCATTCTATTCTTTTTTTTTTTTGAGTAGCGTTTGCCATATCTCCGATGTTATTGGCTCGATTTGGATTATGTTTATTATTTCTAACAACTTATGCTTATTTTATTGGATTAACTTGATTTTTTTAATTAAAATTTTGTCGAATGTGAAAAAAAAACGGAGGGAAGAACATTTTTTTCAAAAAAAAATCAGCATTTATTTTAAAAAACACAAGTGTACGAGTACGTCCATAAAATCATAGGATGATAAAAAAAATAAGAATAAAGAAAAAAAAATGTTAGGCCCTCTTTTAAAGTTAATTTTCGAAAAAAAAACATGAATATTCAGAAAATTTCGGGTGATCAAATGCCCATGGGTGGCATTGAATATGGTAACACATAACATTACATTACGCCTGTATTCTCCGAAGGGTTACGCAGAGGAGTACCTATAGTAGTAGTAGTATGTACTAGTATAGTATGGTTTCTTTCCCTAAGCTATTATGCTCTATTTAAACGTAAATAAATCCCATTCAATTCTACGTCCCCATATACAAAGTCTCGAAGCCAAAATTAGCACCGCTAAAAGCAACACGCTTAGCAGTACAAATCCGTTCAATCGATCCGTCACTGCCCCACCCCTACGTTAAAGCACCATTACTAGATAAATATATGCAATTTATTACATTTACCAATTTACATATACTTTGGGAGACATGTCTGTAGAGTTAAATGTCGTTAGGGATGCCAAGGGTGACAGGAAGAATGAAGCTGTGACAATTTTCTAAAGCATACGACGGATAATAGGAGTTGAGGAAAATGTAATGTGGTGGAGGGTTTTTAAAGTGAAAAACTTTGCACTTGAGGTAAATAACATGATCATTTTGGTGTTAACAGACAGATTAGGGTTCTTCTATCTATTTACTATTATCGATTCACTGTTAAGAATATTGAGGCTTGAGGAACAGGGTGTAAAGTCCACTCATCCTCCATAGAAAAGGAAGGATCCTCCGATCATATGGGTGTTGTGTCTGGTGGGCAACTGCCCGACGATTGATGTCGGGAAATTATATGTATGCTGATCGCGCGGTAAACTTTGCTTGCGCGATGCAGGATTTTGCGTGACGTCACTGCGATGCGTAGTTTGTATGTGGTGATATAGATGCCGTCACAAGAGTAATAGTTAAATTACAGAGTCGTGAATTTTTTTGTGAAAGTATTACGTACGTAGAGCTAGACTCCTGGGCCTTGGCAGCTCTGGACAGAGATATGTGATAGGGAGGAATTTGTCCAGCAGTGGGACCAAACGGGCATGTAAAAAGAAAGGTATTAAAAATGACAATTTTCTGAAACCAACACGAATCATAATTATTTGTCTAGAATACCGTAAAATGATACGAGGACAAAACAAGATACCTACAGGAATTTTAGCATTTTTATTCTACATTGTAGTCTGTTTTAGTTTAAGATTAGAAATAAGTTTACACAGACTTTGCAGACAAAAATATTTTCATTCCTGAGCCTTAAAAAGTCACAGTGGAGCCTTCTTAATTAGTGTATTATTAGCATAGATATTAGATATCGTGGACGACCCGAAACTTTTCAAAAAAGAAAGAAATATAACTGAGAAAGCCGTAGTCTTCTGAATTCAATTAGAACTTTCGTCGTCCGTTTCATAATTAGTCAAAAAGATAATGAAGCTACTTTCTGATGTGTATAGTAAGACCGGTATTTTTATTTAATTATTTTCTTTCATTAGCAGTCTGTTCCTGTAAAAATGTTAAAAATTTTGTCTCGAGGGAACGGAAGAAAATAATTTTCTCGTTAACGAAGAAAGATGAAATTGGTATTATTTATTCGTTTTGTACTACTTAGGGTGCGTATTTATTAAGTTGTTAATTTTCCATGATTCTCTATATCATAAATGGCGAGAGAACTCAATATAAAAAATGGCGAGAACACTTTCAGGAAATGAGAGTCATAATAATGTATTTGTACATTATTATGACTCTCATTTCCTGGAAGAATATAGATGATGATGGATAGGTGATGATTGTTCATAACAGGTACGGTAAAATAAAGACCCTTGGTTGGTTTAGGTACATAATTATTTTTATGATCCACTGAGTGCTTTTTAAAGTAAATCAACATTACAGCGTACGCCGTGACCAAATTAAGTTCGATCCCTAAGACCAAACAATTCCCACATAAACTCAATGCGAAACATTAAAAATGTACAATAAACTCACTCCCCCGGGGCATAAAACGTAAGTTTTTAAATGGAATTTCTCTATTAGTTGGGACGTTCGACAAATGGACAGACGGGAGTTGTGCATTAAAGGACTTTTAGAGTATCGCCTGAGGCAGCGCGTGGCTCAGGCAGAACGAATCCAATGCCGTTATTGATCGGAATAAAAAATAATTCGATTGTGGAGCGAGTGTCTGACTTTTCGGCTGTACCCTAAGGCTAACTCGTTACAGATGCTAGTGAAAAATGGTTGTGGAATATTCGATCGTTCTTGTTTAGAAATGAAACATAATACGTATCGGGGTGTGCTGTAATGAGTGTTCTCAAAATGGCTTTGCGTATAGCAAAGCCATTTTGAGAAGAGAAACACAAAAATATGTCAGTAGCTAATTGAACATTTTCTTTCCATCTTTACCATAAACAAACTTCTTGAACCCACTTGCAGGGCTTAATGTCACCTTCCTTTTGCGCCGTTTTTTCCTGTTTTTCGCCAAAGGTGTTTTTGTTGTTCTTTGAATGTTAAATAATTTAGCAGCTTATTATCTTAGATAAGAATTATTCCTATTACCACTGGTACTATAATAACTAAACCACTATCAAACCAAAATTGCATTAAAAAATGAATGCACCTTTCAATAAGTAAAAGACCAGCGTGTAAAACCACTGAACGTCCGATCACAAAAACAGACTCACCAATAAAAAAATCCTAGAAATAAAAGTTGGCGAGCTTCGGAGGAACAAGTTGATAAATTAAATGGCTCTCATGTTCCACTTACCAAGACTTCTAATACGGTTAGGGTCACGGTGACTAGTACAGAATCAGTCGTGCAATCTTTATCACCAGAATCGCTACCAGGAAGAAAGATAGTCAACTGTTTATTCAAGATAAACTTTGCCATTGTTGTCGTGAGCAAGTGATATGGTTTATTAGAAAAATTGGTTAGAATATTATTAATTTTAGGAGGCTTTTGTTCGTAGAATAAAGTTTTGTACATGTGCTCCCAGATCTTGGTTGTCACCAACTTCAACTTTTTCTTGGTTTTTGGAAAGAGACACCACGATTTTGTCAATATCACGTGGGTACCTAAATGAATGCCCTTGACATTTTATGAAATATTCATTTTTAAATACTTCCTTCTCGAAATCGCATCAAACGCAAGCCTTTTACAATTTCAAAGGACGAACTTCTTTTTTGTAAATTCTTCGAAATTTCCTCCTATTTTGTATCACGAACACGTAAGTGACTTATATATTTCCCAAAATTCAATTACAAAGAAATTATTACCTCAATCATAAGAAAGAATTATTTTTTCTGGCGCCAATCTTTTATTCTGAATTTATTAAGGGTCACACTGGCGCCCTACCTAGCCACTGTAAGTAACTGTTAGAAAAACGGGACGTTTAAATTCCGGGGGAAGTGTCGTCATATATCACCCGACCATAATTTCTGGTCCCCTATAAAAAGTGAACTTTCAGTGTCCGTAGTGCAACGCGTCTGTTTCTTATTTCAAAAACTGATTGTTTTTATAGCATGAGGGGATGTTCTTAGAACTTTGAATCCATGAAACACGTGTAGGTAACAACTTCGGTAGTGGACGGTGGACGGGACGGTCGCCCCGAGGGAAAACGTAGTTTAGTTTGTTCATCTAATAATAGAAACAATATTTGTTTTATTTTTCATAATGTATTTTGTTTAGTTCGCACTTTGAGAATAGGGAAAACTGAGTGTAATAGGGAAAAGTAGTAAGTTTTTTTTAGTTGTTTTGTAGTCAACCAAGAGGTAATGTTTTTTGTACTTTTGAAATAAACAACTAAGTTAGCTTGTTCCCATTGTATTGTATTGTATTATTAAATAATTTAAGGTACTAATGATATTGGGGAGATACATGAAAAGTGAATTTCAACACTGCACCATTTCAGTCGTCGTACATTGAAATGAGAATGTGTCAAACTAAATTGGATCCTTACAATGGCATCGATTCACCCTTTCCATCGAAGAGCGCGAATAAAACCTCAATGCTCCATCAAAAAATTTGCCAAATCTATGGACCGATCCATTGAGGGTCAACACACTCAAAATATTGATGAAACCTGATACCACTCGAATTTCTGACAGCGACTGTAATATAAATCCCAGAATAATCTCGACCACAATTCGTCGCAGAACCCCTCTCATTTCACCCTAAATCAGCGAGTTCGCGTCACAACTCAACAATAAAAAAGGGAATATTTATTCGTTATTTGTTGTCGGTTCGTATTAAAATAAAGCGACTATCTAGGCCTCAGCACCCTCCTCTTGCCTTATCTAAGATCAGGATTGCATAAAATTCACATCTCTCTTTCGAATGTGACAGGCGCCGGCCGGGGACTACGCATCTCATTTCGGCGACCTCCCGTTATGTCTAGCAAGCTATATTTGTGTAATGAACCACATTAGACCAACGTATTAGTTCGATAGTAGCCAGCAAACGCAGGAAATAAGAAAGACTTTTATGATGGCAAAAAATAAAACTTGCGATGTCTAAAAATATGGCATTACCACATTATTTTGGTGCTCTCAGATTGTATGGTTTCTTAAAAATATTTGGAAACTGTCTGGTCTTATATAATATATAGAATCTCGTTGTTATATATGTGTCGTTCGCGCGGTAAACTCTAATTGCGCGATGCAGGATTTGTGTGACGTCAGCTCTTTGATGCGTAGTTCGCATGTGATAACACATCCATCCATCCATCCACCGCGCCGTAGGCCATCACAGTGTATTTAAAGCAGTAATCTATTATAATAATAATAATAACACCTGCGGAGGCTCTCGCTAGGCAGCTGGATCAAGAGCTTGATCCAGAAAGCGGTACTTCTGGACACTACGCGAATCATTAGGAGGTTCCTCACTCAAAAGCCCTGACCACCGGTAGCCTAGATCCTGTTCCTGATACCGGTGGGCTAATGTTTTGAGAAATAAACGGAATAATAATACCAGCCAACTATGTCCCACTTCGGGGCAATGGCCTCTTCTCATACAGAGAAGGCACGAGCATTGATCACCATGCTTGCTATGGACTTATAAGTTAATATATACGTAAGTATGAAATCGCCAACCCGTGTTGAGCAAGATATTATAATAAGCATAATCAGCCATGTATAATCCTATACTATTAAACGAGCAATATTTATATACGTATATATAAAATTCGTTTTCTTCGTACTTTCACTCGAGCGGAGCTCGGCCGCCCAAAGTTTAAAACAAGATGGCTACCTTAGAATAATGACATGGTAGCATGGAATTAGTAAGTACCTATTATTATGGCAGCATGGAATTAGTAAGCAGGAACCTACTATCATGGCAGCATGGAATTAGTATGTATTATACAAGGAATTTGTATAAACTATCCTTTATTATTAAATGAGCATTCTCTATTATCACCCGAGCAGAGCTCGTTTGACCAGGTACTTAAAATAATAATGAAAAATTACTACCGTGTTTTTTTCCCAAATTCATCCTGTCTCAGACAATATTACAATCCGTAGCCAATCAGCATTATATTTAAAGAACATATAAGTAAAGTGCAGTATTATCGTGCGATATTTAAGAGCTATCTATCATACAGCGAATAATTTTATCGAGCGCATTGATTATAATGATATAGAATTTATAGGGACTTGTGCGGTATTGTTAATTTGATTCCATGTATTACGACCCTAATGATATTTTATATTTTGCGATTAAAGTTATATTAGCTAGTTTATTAAAATTAATATTTAATGCTTACTAACGGTGCCTGCCCACACGTTATGTTTTCTCTAGGGAATATAAAGGAAGTACCTATAATATCTCTCTATTGCATATACAGTCACTTCAAGCACTGCCAGGTTTCATCAAAATGTGTTCAGCAGTGAAAACTAACCAAACAAACAGATAAGAGGGTTTATCCTAAAAGTTCGAACGTTGCAAATAGCTGTCAAAAATTTACCGTTTTAGGTGTAAAAAAGGCATTTGGAAAGTTACCAAATACTTTTTTTACATATAAAACTAAATATTCGATGTTACGATATTAGTTATTGCATTTTGCCACATTTATTCCATACAGTAATATTGTCAAATTCATTAAAAGAGCGAAATATTTGACATCTATTTGCGACGTGCGTTACCCACTTTCAGAATGCACGCTCTTAACATGGCATTGATTTAGAAAATAGATATGTACCAACTCGAAATGACAAGATTGACAATGCGATGATACTTTCTCAGTTTGAGCTTTTCTTCAAAGTGTTTTCGATAATATTACGTTTATCACTTAATCATCATCTCACAATCTAAGTTAATAAACCAACAACAACAACATGAACAATAACCGAAACACATAATTCCACAACTATTAACTATGTAGGTTTCCTAACTTAGCAATTAATAAAGTTATGCTGCAGTTAGGTGCATCTACACTACACAGTAATGGTCTCAGTTAGTCTTCGGCGTGCAATTACTTACTGCAATAGACCAATTAATAAGGGAGGCTGTGCTAACTGCCGACCATAGTATACGAATGTGATACCATAAGAGAGTCTAGAGGAAATTACTTCAGAATTTGTGGACAGTGTAAAATTATTTTGAGATCGGGAAATTGGTTTTGTAAGCTGGAGTTATTGTAATGGAGGCAGGACTTCCGTTTCGTGGATATCTTTTTGATTGTTCATTGCTTTGCTATTTATTGTTGATGATAATATTTTCGCTTCTTTTCCAACGTTTATTTAATGTCCTAAGCTATTCAGATGAGCCGACCACGCGGCTGCGTGTATAGCATTACTTACGTAGAACGCAATGAAATCTACAAAGCATGTACTTTCTTTCTTTTCTTTTTCGTGTGGTTAGTGACTAACTTGGTGTCAAAGTTTTTATGCAGCCCATTGGCCTCTGACTTGGCTTCACATGCCGACGAGAAATATTTCTCCGCTGTCCGATAAGGACCAGGCCCGGGTCGACAGCGCGTTGTATTCCACGCGCGCCTCAAAGAGATGTCAGCACAACTGAAGGGGTCTGCTAGGACCGATGCCTGCCGGGGTCGCGGGAAATTCCGAAAGGGATACCGTGGCCCGTGGCAACGTACAGGCAACAGGAACACGGGTGGATTTTAGTCAGTTAGAGTCTGACACGCCCTCCCACTCCGCCCAGAGCGGGAGAAGTTATTTGATAATAACCCACCCTAAAAAAAAAAAGCATGCCCGTTTCCTCACGATGTTTTCCTTCACCGTTTATGAAGCAAGTGATAATTATACGATACGCACATTAATCCGAAAAGTCAGAGGTGCATGCCTTGGGGTCAAATTCGAGACCTATGACTTGGCAGTCTGACGGTCACATCACTAGGCTATCAATGGAGTCAGCACGTGGTAAATTTGCTATAAACTGTTAAACTAAAATGGACCACCAAATAATTAATTAATAATTTTTCAGTAGCAGCCCGGAGTCTGGAAGTGTGCCTGGTTGATGGCAATAGGCTCACCCCTTATTACACGGGACTTAAACAAACTGGCAAAATGTGGGTGTATTTTAGGTGCACTTTTGCCAAACCCTTCGGGAAAAACAGGCATGATGTTATGTTATGTTTGGACCACCAAATTACTTGACCATCGTCACTAAAACCAATGGGTATGTGGCGGCATCTACATCGCCACATACGAACTATGCATCACACTGACGTCTCGCGAAATCCTGCATCGCGCAAGCAAGGTTTACCGCGCGATCAGCTTATATATACTTACCCGAAATCAATCGTTGGGCAGTTTCCCACCAGACACGACACCCGTCTGGTCGGAGGATCCTTCCTTTTCTATAGAGGATGAGTGAACTTTACACCCTGTCCATACCTCTATAGTTATTATTGTACAAAACCAATAAGATAGTATATAGATACAATACTAACAAAAATTTTGAATTTCCCTACTAAGCATTACATACACCACTTCTATCCAATTTTTTATTAAATCCCCAGAAAACCAATTCACACGCACGAAACCCTCAATTTTTAAGCCTGCCACCAACACTCCCGCCCCAGGAAATGTCACAACCGTTACTAACATTCGAAATTTAATTGTATTGATAATTCGCAAGCAGTCTGTGCTATGCATTAACTCAGTGTCGGAGCCTGAGGCGAGCACGTGGCTCAAACAAGCACCCTTTGCTTTTATTGCGTCTATTTGACGTTAAAAGTGTTTTCAGATAGAATGCACTTTCATTTAGTATTCTTGCGATGTTGTTTTGTTTTTGCCTCTCTAGTTTGTACCTTGTAGTTTGACGTTTCACAGTGGAATGTTTGAGTGTTGTCGCTCAAACAGACTGTCAAAACTTGGTCGTAGTTTTAAGGGTAGTACCTAACATTTTAATGGCGTCAAAGGAACACGTTGAAAGTGCGCCTACGGAATAGCAAATTAGAAGACTTTTGACGCACAAAACCAACTAACTTTTAATTGACTCACAACATACAATTCAGTGCACGCGTTGAAACTCTTGACTGGAGCACGCAGCTTTTTATGGTTCATGAAAAGCTTTGAAAAGCTGTGATGTTTCAGAAACAGAAGAAAGTATTAATTAATCCATACTTGATGAATGTCTACTAAATTAAAAGGGAGGCCTATGTCCAGCAGTGAACGTCTTTCGGCTGAAATTATGAACAATAAAGTTGGTATATAAAGTGTATTTACACTGAACACGAAGTGTAAATGATGAATTTACGAAGTCTTCAAGTGTTTTACATCTTTCTTTAAATATTCCCAGCGTTTCCGCGGCCTTCCTCGTTTTTTTTTTCATCTCTAGGTACCCATTCTATGATTTTCTGTGTCCATCTTTCGTTTTCCATTCTACAGATGTGTTCTGCCCATTTCCATTTCAAACTTCTTATTCTCTCTACTATGTCAGATATTTTAGTTTTCCTCCTAATTATATATATTTAAAGAAAAATGTGGACCAGACTGGAGGAGACAAGCTAGAGATAGGGATAAATGAAAATTGGCCTTCGTCGCAGAGGCGACTTCGATAAATATATAATTGCAAGCCATCATTAATAATAATATTTAATGGTTCACTAATGTTTCACCAAAACTCCATTGACAAATTTTTAGTTTACAACCAACGTTTCGTATAATATTTATTTTACAAACAACTTATTTCGCAAATATTTTATTTTATAAACACTCGTTTTACAAACATTTATTTAGCAAATGCTTCTCTTTACAAATGTTTCGCATGATATTTAATCATTTATACATTTTTCATTTAATATTCTTTTGGAAAAATCACGTTTAGACTAAATATAACTTTATAATAAATTTTCTAAACCGGTCACAAAGGGATCATGGCTGAAGTTTCCATTTGGGTCTGAAGTTCTTTAAACCCACAAAAAAACTAAAACTAAAATAAAAACTATATAATCTAGTCGTTTTTGGCACTCGCCCGCCGCTGCCGCATCACCGCTCGCTTCGCTCGCTCGGCTCGTGCGTAGGGGTCACAGTTTTAACCTAACCTAACCTTTTTCGAGAATAAAAATATTTAACCTAATCTAACTAGTTCGGTTCCGCGTAGCCTACTAAAACATATTTCGTTAGCTACTATGTAGTTAGCAACTGGTAGCATAAGTTGTTTCTGGCATTTTTTAAATGTTTATGGTTTATTTATTAAAATTTCCCTTTTGCTTATTTAATGAGTTTCATTTTTAGGAAATTGCGTAATTCAATATGTAAAACGTTTTTGTTCCAAACGTTGTTTTATGAGTTAAGATGAATAAAAAATGAATAATTTGTCAAATAATAGTTTATTAAAAAAAAGTTTATCGGATAATGATTTTCTTAATTGAATTATTTGGCAAAGTTGTTATTGTGTAATGATGAAATAACAAATCATATTTTTGTCAATCGTTACTTGTCAAATGAAAATTTGTAAATTAAGTTTTGGTGAAATGACTGGTCACCTATTTTAATACTTATATACATTTTTTTAACATTATTTTGCTTACACCTAATAATAAATACAGTTATAAATATGAATTTAACACAAATAATAAAAAATAATATGATAATTAAATGTCAGAATGTGTTATAAACCAATAATTATGTAATGATAAAATAATATGCTTAAATTGTTCTATGTATTTATGTGTTTTCTACTTTTTTATTTTTTATATATTTATTTAATTCAAGTGTTTTACAATGAAAATGATCAAAATTGATAAGTGACGAATTAACTCCTAAATCCTTTAAACATATTCATAAAAATAAAAATAAATACGGTCGCTAACTATTTAAGGAAATATTTTTTTCCTAAATAACACATACACATAGGCACAAGCGTAGGCAGAAACTACAGAACTCCTCCTGCAACGATCCTTACATACTCCTCCTCGTTTACATTCATACACCTGGTCATACACGCACATTTATTACACATTTTTTTATTAATATTATTTTTATCGTTTTATGTATTTTGTAATCCCGTAGTGGGATATATCTAAGTCCGTAGGTGTGTCCGTGGCATCACAGAATACCAGCGCTGCGGTACTTTTTTTTTAATACCGCATTATGCTGAGATAGGAGCCTTTTTGGCCTCGCACAGGTTGTTATTATTCTGTTAGTTTTTAAATGCTTCTTTTTTATTTTTTTAGTATTTACTTGCCTATCCTAACCTACGGTGCTCAGGCTTGGTTTGCCAAAGAGCAATGGAGCGTAGCATTTTAAAAATCAAACTCACTGACAAAATTCGCAACGTCATAATACGCTCCAAGACAGGTGTCGCCGATGTTGGTGATAAGTCTGCGAGGCTGAAATGGGACTGGGCAGGTCACACCTATAGGATGCATCAAGACAGATGGGCCATCATCGTCACACAGTGGGTGCCTGATGACGGACGTCGCCACCGGGGCAGGCCTAGAAAGCGCTGGCGCGACGATTTGGACTCGTTCCTGACCAATTGGCCGGAGAAGGCACAACACAAGGAAGTCTGGAAAAATATGGAGGAAACCTTTGCCCAGCAGTGGGACAATAAAGGTTAACAAAAAAAAAAAAAAAACTTTTTGTATTTCTTGTGCGTGTCCCAAATAAAATATTTTTCTTTCTTTCTTTCTTTCACACCAGTTGCGAGTACTACGCACCTGACCTTTCTGAAGCACATTACTAATACGGTTACTATGAGTCCTCCTAGGGCGGGCTAAATAAATGGTAAGCATATAAGCAAGGAACATTAGAACAATCAGCCAAAACACTAAACGTAAACAATTCGTGTACCGTCATAGGATGGGGACCATGGGGACCGAATCATTGACTTGGGGCAAGTTTCATTAGCTTTTCCAATGAATACAGGCATTTGCCTCCAATTTGCTTGCATTGGTTGCAAACATTCGGTACACACTCAAATAAATGAACGTAATCGATGGTTGTTGTTTAAGTTTTGAACGACTGCATTTACCTACCGATGTACAATATTTGGAGTACCTGTAACGTTTAAAACTTAAACAACAGACCTAAAAAAGAGACATAAGTATATGCCATTATTTTATTTATCAACTATCGACCCCCGCCACTCCTTCGCCCGGTTTTTACGACTCGACAAAATATTGAGATACACATAAATTTTTCGGAATAAATTCCCTAAATGATAGTGAAAACTGGTACAAAATCCGTCGCGTAGTTTAGAAGAATAACGCGGTGACACAAACAGACACGAAAAACGAATTTCGTTATAATATGCATAGAAAACGTGACACAATATACATTTAGTGTCACTTTAGTTTGACTTGTCTACGTCTAGAAGGAGAAAACATGTTCACGCGAAAACTAAATCCCAAATCTTTTCCCAACTATGTTGAGATCGGCTACCAGCCTAACTGAATGCAGCTGAATACCAGTATTTAACATGGAGCTACTGCCTATCTGAGCTCCACAATCCAGTAACTGGGTAGTACGACACCCCTTGGTTAGACTGGCTGTCAGACTTTTGGGCTTCTGACGACCCGTAACGACCGTCAAAGACCCACGAATAACAGCCGGGACCAGCATAACGTGCTTTCTGGGACACGGAGGGATTTTGGTATCACGGACCAACCCCTTCAAGCCGAGCTTAACCTGATAGATAGACCTATACAGCTGGTATTACTTAGCCACGAGCTCCTCAAATTTACTCGAAAACAACGCTGTAATATAGCTGAAAACTGACTTACCGAATGTTCTATACCCCTGAGTGGAGACAATCTCTAATCGCAACAAGTCAAGCCCGTTTACGTTACGGCCTCATAATTACATTAACTACGCAATGCATGTGTTACATCGTTGATGCACAGGGTGTGGTCACTTTGTATCTATATAATCAATTTGTTTTTTCTATTTCTGAAAATGATAAAATCTTTTACGTATCTACATCTCAAACGACCGTTTATGATAACGTTATATAATTCTATAAGAAATATTTAAGTGAAATAGAACAGTGATATTCCACTATTGTGCCGCTATTAGTACTGTACCTGATAAATTATACTCTGTATTGCAAACCATACCATCGAACCTTTTTTTTTTCTTTTTTTGAGGATGGGATATCATCAAATGACTTCTCCAGCTCAGGGCGGAGCGAGAGGGCGTGTCAGACTTTTACTGACTAAAACCCACCCGTGTTCCTTCCGTTGCCCGTGTGCCGGGGCCGCGATATCCCTTTCGGACAAACCCGCAACCCCAGCAGGCATTGGTCCTTACGGACCCCGTCAGTTAGTGCTGATATCTCTTTGAGGCGCGCGTGGAACACGACGCGCCGTCGACCCGGGCCTGGTCGTTATCGGACGGCGAGCTACCCATTGCTCACCGTCCGCAAGCCCGCATACCATCGACTCTTGCACGACTATCTACAAAAATGAGATTGCGTAACCAGAGAAGTTTTTACTATTTAGAAGTTCAATTATTTCCTGCAGGCAAACTAAGGACGAATTTTAACAGTTGTGGCTTTCATACTTCATAATTGCTTTTTATCACGTTTAAAATATTTCCTGCAGGTCTGGCAGGTTTTTTTCCCGACTATGTTGAGGTCAGCGTCTAGGTCTGGCAGGATTAAATATATTATTTATTGTCAAAATGTCCACATAATAAATAGGCCCTTGAAAATATTTATTTTTGAACACACTGTATACAAAAGGCTACCCCTGCTAGCCGGTCCAGACAAATTGTCGCACCCCACGTTCATATTATTGCCGATATTTAATTGTTTGCGTAATTTATTTCTCTAAAGCAGGGAACGTTGTGTTGTGTTTGGAGTAGGAGACCGGTTATATTATGTTGTGCTGAATATTATTTGACTTTTATTCAAGAAAATTGCTCGTAGACGAATCAGGAGTTATTTCTGACTGAGTAGGTAGTTTGTATAAGTTTGTAACATAGCATTATTTTCATCTTAATTAATATTATAAATGCGACAGTGAGTTGGTTTTTTGTTACGCTTTCACGCTAAAACGGCTGACCCGATTTGGATGAAATTTGGCACATGGGTAGACCATGACCTGATATTCTTACGGGATTGAGAATTATGCGGGTGAAACCGTGGGGCGCAGCTAGTAAATAATAAAAACAATTTTATTGTTTCCATACAAATAGTTTAAACATTTAAAATAATACAAATATTTAATATTTTAACCCTCTCAACCGCAACGTACAAACGTATAGCGAACATTTTTTTAATCCTCGCTGAATAACCAGACTGCATATTTGATCGTTTCCATTTTCGAACAAAACGTAATTTTTATTTTCAAATATGATTAAACGCCTTGTATAGTATTGCAATCGTATTGTAACTGAATAAATATTAAATCCTGAAATAGACCAGAAGCTACAATCTGCTAAGTTTTTTCAGCCACGACCTAAAATTATAATTTATTTCGGCCGAAAACCGAAAATGAAATTAGGCGGACTCTACCCGAAGCTGTCAGTTTTATTATAATAAATACTTAGTACTACAATACGTACAGCCACACATATAATCAGACGATACCAAGCAGCACTAAACGGCTGCAACAATTTAGACTGCCATCACATTCGCTGCACATCGCGACAGTTGCATATTTCAATGTTAGTCACGCGCGCTCGTAGGGTTAGATTTTAATTGTTAACACTAAATTTTATGTGTGTAGTTAGTTTTGTGGTGTTATATTGTGAAGGAATCTTGATTAAGCTAGTGAACATTGTTGTATAGAATATTAGCGACCCTTCCCTGCATCGCACGGGTGCAATGCTGACATGTCAAAACATAGAGATTTCTGGACTATAACTAAGTTTAATAATATTAATCTTCTAGAAAGAAGAATCTTTTTCGTATGGTTAGTGACTAAACTGGTGTCAGAGTTTTAAGGCCGCCCATGGGCCTCTAACTTGGCTTCACATGCCGTGGAGAAATATCTCTCAGGCAAGCCGGTTTCCTCACGATGTTTTCCTTCATCGTTTTTTAAGCAAGTGATAATTATACAGAGGTGCGTGCCTTGGGTTCGAACTCGAGACCTATGACTTGGCAGTCTGACGGTCACACCACTAGGTTATCACTGGCTATAATATACGCACTAATAATATTAATGAAGTATACACATCATCCTTCCAGAATAAATGCTCTAAATGATAGTGTGGCCGCATCAAATCCATTGTGTAATTTAGAAGATCTAAGCGGTCACACAGACAAACATGACATGCGACTTTGTTTTTTACAATATATAGACATTATTGTAGATTCATCAAAATTGTCTCAGTTCTTATTCATCTCTGTCTCTTTCTTCTTATATTTTTTGGTTTTCTAAAGCGTCATTTAATATTTTTTTATTTATTCTAACGAAATAACCTGCCAAAATTTTCTAATTTTACTAGTTTTTGTTGACTAACAGTGTATCCAAACAAAGACTACTGACTTTTAATGAACCGAACAATCCATTATAAATAATAGGAAGTGTTATAGTGTGCCGCTAGCGGTACTCTGTCCCTATCGGATAAAGTGCCGCTATTTGCGGCATAATAGTGGTGCTGCCTAGGCCCGGCTAAAGTGCTGCAAGAAAGAAAGAAAGAAAGAAAAAGAAAGAAAAAGTATTTATTGTGACTCGCACAGGAAAAAAACAAAAACAAAGTAACAGTAACATAAAAAGAAGGAAGTCCTGTACGAGGCCAAAAGGCTTCTATCTCAACATGATACCGCGACATTTAAAAATAAATAAAAATGTCACAGCGCTGGTATTCTGATAGGGCCCGCAGTGATGTCACGGATATATACAGACAAATAAATATAATAAAAAATAAAAATAAAAAGGTGTGTGAAATACAATGAAGAGTGAAATATTATGTAATCCGCGTGCAAGCAAGCAAGCAAGCATTGCATTGTCATTGTCACTGAGTCACTGTCACTTGTTATTTTGTTTGATTGTTGAGGTTAGTTCGCTGCCCTTTGTATTGATTGATCGTATTTGTTTTAGATAATTATATCAAAAGTCACTTCAATGACTGAATTTACGAAAAATGAAAATGGCTGAAAGGTAGGTTAGGTTAGTTTAGAACTGTGACCACACAACGGCCAGGTCCGTTTAGACACAAGAGAATGTAATCTTTTGGGAATGTGGTTACAGCGAACTAACCTCAACAATAAAACAAAATATCAAATAATAGTGACTAAGTGACAGTGACAATGACAATGCAATGCTTACGGCACTTTAGCCGGGCCGAGGTAGCGCCACTATTAACCCGCTAGGGATTTAGTGCCGCTATACACGCCTTAATAATATTACTTCGACAATTGCAGAAAAGTGATCGTTCATGAAGTATCTATAGCTAAGTAGGTACGTATCCCTGAGCATTTCTAGAATTTTTACCAAGGATGAAATTACATTCTGAGGTAATTCAGCAGAACGCAATGTCCTTTAATTGAAACTGTCGTCACATTCAGATGCATATTTCAACGTTAGTCACGCGCGTAACTGTAGGGTTAGATGTGATTGTCCTTTCGAACATTTCATTAAAGCCAATTTTACGATGGGGCTGATTGAGAATACTAAAAACACCCCTTATTTTGAAATGTTTCTTTTTCACGGCCCCTAAAACTAACCTTTCGTGTGGTCTTTGGCTACCGTTACGCACTATTTATTTACTAATCTGTTTTATATTCGTACTGCAAATCGAGAAAGGGTACGAACAAGACATGGTCAGCACTATTCCCTTAGGAGCCAATAACATCATAGCGCGAACGCCAATCTGCGTGATTATGGAAATACCCCCTCAGGACTTTTTATTGTAGATGTCCATGGGGAACTGAAATACGTGCATGTCATCATAAACTGGAATGGGGTTGGTTGGTACCAAAATACTTGTAACTATCAGAGGAACCTGCATCAGAAAATTGCTTGTTTGAACTTCGTACCCCACAACCTATTCAAAAGCGATCGATGCGCGAACAAACGATCGTTCGTATTTTTGTTCGGTGAACCTGAACGCGTGCTGGCGCCGCCAGAGGGCGCTTTCCGGTTGTCCGAAAAAAAGTGACATTAATATTAGTCATTTATTTTGGTCAGAATCCATAAAACTGTTAGTAATAATTTTCTTAAGATCTATGTTAGTAAGTACTTACCTATTATAATAAAGTTTATTTTTAATTCACAATTGTAACCGCCACGTTACTATTCCCATACAATGTGCCTGTATGGGACAGTCATATCGGGATGCAATCATTTGCAAAACACACATATTAGCGCGCGATCGATCGCATATTCGCGCGACAATCGATTTTAGTTATGACGCGACCGTAGGGTCAAATACCCGGAAAATATGGAATATTTAGTTATGACGTCTGTATCTGACAAACTAAAATAACTTAGTACCTACATTTACAATAGGGGTCTTCATAACTGGACATAATATTTCATTAATCCCATCTTCAAAACATCCCAAATTAATACTAAATTTACTAATAGCAGACTATCCCTAGAATTAATTTAACTAATAGACATAATAACCAAAAGGGTTTTGTGGTGGCTTAACGGACTAGACCTAAAATATTAAGTCCCATCTTCTTGGAATCCAATCCATACGAACCACAAAGCCGAGATCGCGTTTCAAAAGCCACGCAGTAGGTATACAACTAGTGAGTAAAAAATATTCTCTCACGGAGAATGATGTTTTCCGATCGAGAATAATCTGTAATATTCTTTTCGATGGAGAATATTCTCGGAAAGTAGAGGATTTAAAATTTTAAAAAAGTAGGTAATTATGATGGGCAGGAGGCAATAAAAGTAACTGCCAATACCAAGTAACGACCAATAGAATGTTCTCGGTCAGGAGAATTTAAGTTGTGGAGAGATTATTGTGACGTTCAACTTCGTAAAACGATCAGATGCACTCAAAACTATTACTAAAAAAAAATATCGATACAATAGAGTAATCCATTTTTTTATTCTCGTATATTCTATTCAAAAAGAATATTCTCGAGAAAACAGCAAAGTTCTCGCTAGGAGAATATTCTCAGGAAGTTACCATCACTAGGTACAACACAATACAGTACCACAGCCTAATTCCGTTAACAGGATTACTCATAATCTAAGGCTGTCCATCACTCGTATCGATAACGCGAGTAATTTATCCATTTGGAACTGTAGGAAAAATGAACGCTATCCGTGACCGGCTTATCTTAATAAGTTCCCGAAGATAATTGTGCGTGAGTGTTATCTCGATTTGTAATGGATGTGTTCGGTGCAATTATGGTAAAGTTAATTCATCTTGTGTGCGTTTTTTTATACGTGTGTCGGTGTTATGCCCTTTACTCCCCTTATAGCGTGATCAGAATGATATTACATCGCATCAAATCTATGGGAGTACGTACTATCGAAGAAATTCATATCGAAGCAGTTTGGAAACAAAATCCCGTGAACATGATTACCACATCTGTTTAACGCCCCTATTTGCGTCGACCAATGAAACAAAAAATACATTGTAATATTTTGTCGTTTCTGTTTTATTGTTGTTCGTGTGTTTTGTAGGCTCTGTTACAATGATCACAGATGTCTGACCCTTTTTCGACCACTAGGAACAGAAAAAAGAAACAAAGATGAGAAAGTTTTTAATTGTAATGTTCATCAAAAATCTGATGCTGCGATACTATTGGTTGATGAGATTTACGTTGCTTAGATATTAAGTTCTTAGCAACTAGTACCTAAGCAACGTTTTCGGATCAACCATTGAAATACATTTCTCGGAAACTTTTGATCATGGCAGTACTGTCTGGTGAGAGTATCTATTGAGGTAGTGGATAATTTGTAAGCTGCTATATTCAAAGAAAGTTTGATAATTATAGTTTACAGGTATACACAGTCACTCCATCCACTCTAGGGTTCTACGGGGTTACACTGCTACTCAATCCCAAGCAAGGTTCTTCCATCAAGGTACAATCGGGGACATTCGCGGTCCACCACTTGTCACCCTTATTAATCAGGTTGGAAAGTGTTCCACCGCTAGTGTCTGCGATGGTACCTACCACCAAGTTTGCTATGAAATCAGTTAAAGCTGTTTTCATTTTATGCATTATTTATAGTGGCATAAAGTAGTATCTAACTCAACACAAATGTGACAGATCCCATACCCAAACCTAAGCTAATTTTTCTCACGCGTTGAGAGAAACTTTTCTAACACTAAAACCCACATTAGCTGCCGATTTAAATATCTTCAGAGTGAACGTTCACCTAACCCAGATTCTAATATTTCCAATTTACCTCCGATCCCTCTAAAACGTTTTACGCAAACAAGATGGCAAAGATAAGCGAGTTTGACAGCTGGTCAAACTAGGTCCAACTAGGTCGCTACCAAGCTTCACGGATAAAAAGGGATATCGAAACTTCCGAACTCCCGACAGCACACAACAACGGGTAATGCGAGGACTTTTTGTGCTCAGCAAAATCTAAACAGGGTCAACCCTATTTCAATTGGAGTTTGCGATATTTTTGTATTGTTTTTTCGCCGGAAAGTCGGATATGTCGGTAATAGTCGCCATTCGCTAGTTTTATGAAAAACGTCAGCTTTTAGTGGAACACTTCTAAATGGGGTCGTAATTGCTTGATTCGTGTCACTCGTGTTAAAATAAATAGTCACAGTATTTCAACAGTGTTACTTTTTTAGATTCAAATTTTAATATTGGTTTTACAAACGTATGTATTCACTTCTAATATACCTAACCATTTTGTTGCTCGTGGCATGTATTGGTAGTCTGTAAAACTTCCATCATGTTTTTCAGGAAACATTTCACTGATTTCCACAAAAACGAGTACAAAAATCACCAAATATAGAATGTAGAACAAAGTCAAATAACATGAATGACGTTTGACAAACTATGCATATTTGTCCGAACAAATTCAACGAACCATGCCGAACAATGCAGCGACGACCGATTTGCCGCAAATCGTATTATACCGCGCCAAATATGTGAAGTGTTTACAAGCTTCGATGTTAAACTCAATTAATTATAGCCTTTAATCCTTTGTAATACGACGCATGTTGATTCCGCATTAATTTGTGGTGGGATTCCGAATTTCAATATTGCGAGTTGTCGCCCAAAAGCAATTTTAATTCGAGTCCAAGCTTTAAGCAAATTGTTCTTTCACGCAAACCGGAATGTGGCCCGTCGAGCTTTGACAACGGTACAAACGTACATATTTCATCATGGCTACGAATAAAAGTGAACCCGACCGTGTAAGTAGAAGTTTATTTAGTGTCTTATTTCTTTTTATGCGGGCCTGGTAACTCGGGAAGAAATGAGATGTTTTATGAAATTGTTTTTCCGGGACATTAGCCAGTCCTAATTATGGCTCTGCTCGCTTGAACCGGGGGCCAATTTCCCTGGACGTTTTCACGTTGACGGTGACAAAGTGTGGACGGCGGGAGAGAATACAATTTCACTTAGACGCCCAGCTTATTAGACAAATGGAAGTAATGTAAATTTAGTACTCCTTGTTATGTATAATATTGTAAGAATTAATTAACAGGAATAAGCCCTCTTAGGCCTCAAACAAACGCAGGCGGCTTTCAACAAAATTCTGTGTGAACTGACTAACAGTCAGAATTAATTTGGGTAGAATAACATTTTATATGTTTGGAAATGTTTATGCTATGAATGAATTACAGGAACATGTTTTGTTTATATATAATATATAATTGCCGCTAGCGGTATTATAGTGGCGCTGGCTGGCCCTGGCATTGTCATTGTCACGATCAATCAATACAAAGGGCAACGAACTAACCTCAACAATCAAACAACATAACAAGTGACAGTGACAATGACAATGCAATGCTTACGGCACTTTTGCCAGGCCATGGCAGCGCCACTATTATGCCGCAAATAGCGGCACTTTATCAGATAGGAATAAAAATTAAAAAAAAAAAACAAAATTCAAAAGTCATTTATTCAAAATAGGCTGAGAATCAGCACTTTTCAAACGTCAAAATTACATAAGACAGTCCCCCAAAAACGCCCACCCTTCACCACTTCCTAGAGCTTAGCTGGGAAGAAGAAAGAAAGTACCACTAGCGGCACCCTATACACTTCCTTAAATTAATGGTTGGCTTGTTACCTGAATGATTTTCAGTTAGAAGTTCTATTCTATTCTATTTTTCCTTATGGCAATGGTGCCGATGTCGACAATTCTGCCAATGTCAATGTGTGGAGAAAACGTGCGGTGGGAAACAAAATAAAAAATAAAAATTGATAGAAGCTAAAATTAAATACCAATAAGTAATTGAGATTAATGCGAAACTTGTTGACGGATATTATTAGTACACTGAAACAGACAGATAAAAAATATTGTTATCTATATGATTAAATATGTGCATAAATAGTTAAAGTTATTTTCATAGTTGATGTGATTGCTAAAACATAAAATACTACTGTTATAATAGTCAAAGAATCATTTTCAGTATGCCAGAATTTTCCATACCAAGGCATTTTCAAACAGTGCCAGGTTTTTCCATTAGAGTTGATTTTAATTTTGATGATGTATCCTTTTCATTATTAAGAACTCTATATATTAATACAGACATAGTTTATGAAGTATATCTACAACAAAAATAAAACAGTGGCTTTATTTTCCTCTAACTCGCTAGACAAAATAAAAACCACTTATCAAGCACGCGAGCAACTTTGATATTCTGCCAAACAAACCCTAAAACAATATTTTTACTCGTATTAAAATACATTTGTACCGATAAACCTCTCTATTTATGTTCGCATTTTAGGGCTGTATGCAAATAAGGGTCGGTTAGGCATTTTCTTTTAACTTTATTATTTTCTACTTAGGTAGTATTTTCCAGTTTTCCCCCTTACACGTACATAAATTCCCTGGTGAAAAGTCCCTCGTGATTGACTGACGGGCCCAAATTTCATATAATATTTGGACATTAGGGGGTTAGATATTTCGTGACCGTGCTCTGTTTGTATTTAGCGATTGTTACACAACAATATTTCAAAACTATTTGCGTGAAATGGAAATAGTCTGTTGATTAGTTTCGTTTATGTAGATTTTATATATAAAGGGGTTTTGTATACCTATCTAATAGTAAACTTTATCCTTTATGTTTTCTATGTACCTTTAGTAACAAGGAGAAATAAAAAAAAAACAAAAGTACAACTACGACAAAAACGGCAATACAAGACATCACAAACAATTTAAAAATGACATTGGTTTTTTTATAACCGGAGTCACACGTGTAATGCTTAATTAACTACATGGCATAATTATAAAGTCATCTTGACGATGAAAACGTTCATGAAATCCGCAACATAAAATTTGCTAAGAAACCTTTACACACTAGGGGTTAAAAAAGCAACCCACCTAAAAATAAGCACAGATGTGAAAAACGTTAACAATTCCAACCCATTAACTAACTCAAACACTAAAAAGCGTAAAGTACTACTTTAAAACCGCCAACTTATTACCATCGTTACATTAAATCGACGTACATCTCTCATACATTTGATGGAAGCATGCAGTCACGTCCCTCGTCCCTTGGTTGGGGAAATGAAATAATTTGTCTTAGTAAGGGTGCATTTCATATTTATACGGGGCTCGAAGGGTGAACGAACCAACGGTTTATGCCTACCACGTGTGTGTGTGACAAATAAGGATGGCACGCTTTAAGTATCAAAGTAGGTAGTCTTAGAAATTAAATAGGCTTATTGCACTTAGGAGTGACTCTTAGGCACGGGACATACACAAGTGGCGAGAGGAGCGGGCGTGGCGACGGTGTGGCGCGGGCGTTGCGCCACCCGTTTCGCCACACCGTCGCCTCGCCCGCGCCACGGATCTTGTGTATGTTCCGCACCACGTCGACATTTTGTAGGAAATATGATAGGGGCGGCGCAACGCCCGCGCCACACCGTCGCCACGCCCACACGCCACATGCGACACACGCCACATGTGTATGTCTCGCGCCTTGTAATGCAAAGAAAAAACGTTTTATTTTTTTACTCTTTTTATAAATAAATGCCTTTGAAGTTTTGAACTACGGCCATCACACTACCGTATCGTAGACACTTACTCACATAACTAGATAAAAAATTACTTCATTATTCTCATGCGAATAAAATACTTTTTCTTAAACATGCTTGGAAATTCGAACATTATTTTCACAACCTCATTCGAGATAATTCGAAATTGCTGTACATACGAGCGCCCGGCCGGTAATGTTTGTATGAAAATCCATATCTGTCGTGTTATTTAAAAACGGAACGAACTTTTTACTTCAACAAATGGCAACCAAGGTGGTAACTTATCAAGGATTAGCTGGCAAATAAAGCTGTTTAAAGTAAAGGAGAAACATATGAACATATTGGCGCTTGTAACATTATCGTTGTTCATCATTGATTCTGGAATTTATAATTAATTAACTTAGATTGAATTTCCACGCATTATTTGAGAAAAGTCTATACAAGCCTTGGCCGCAACCAGGCATTGATGGAGTCACGTATGTGTGCCTCGGCTTCGCCTCAGCCTACATTTTCATGATCTTCCATACATGCCTCTTTTGACGGCCGCAACAGTAATGTACAATTTTTCCATCTAGGTAGATATTCTGCTGCCCAATGTTATAATTTTTTAGAGTTAAGTTATAAATTGGTCTTTACACAATGTCTTGATTTTCTGATCACGTTAAAGAAGCCCATGATTTAATACATAGGTAATGAATGTATGATTTTAATGTATAAATTGATAAGGGGCAGGTAAGATGTACCTAAGTATAATTAACCGTTTATTTTCAATAATAAGGGCAGTAATGGGAGTTTTCTTGCTCTTTATTTATTATTTTACTTTTCTGCGTAAATTCTCACATGAAACAGCCACAAAAAAACTGAGCACCATTCTGATTTGCGTTGTAATTTATTACCTACTGTAAAAAAATTGATACAAAGGAGGTTAATGTGAACTAGCTTCCCTCAGCAGCTTCGCCCGCTTGATATATTTATAAATTATAGCTTATTTAACTCAGCGATAATATAGCATTCAACTGGTGAAAGATTTTTTTAAATCGGTCCAGTCGTTTTTGAGTTTATTCATTACAAACAAACAAATATTCAATCATACAAAAAATTAGTTCTTGTGAACTAACTTTCGCCAGTGGCTTCGCTCGCATGTTATCTATATAAATTATAGCCTATGTTACTCAGTGTTAATATTACATTCAACTGGTGAAAGAATTTTTAAAATCGTTCCAGCAGTTTTTAAGAAAAGAAAGAAAGAAAAATTGTTTATTCTGCACAAACAAAACGACACAAAAGACATAAAATACACACATACAAAAGTAGCCAAAGCCCTCGTATTCAAACAATAACCAAATAAATTAAAAAAAAGCAATTTTGTTCATTGGTTGATGTCAAGGACACGGGCCAAAGACAATATTGTTTAATTTACTCTTGCGACTTATGTAAATGACAACAAAAACAAAATGCTGATTGCAGAGTTAATTTTTGAGTTTATTCATTACAAACAAACATTGAAACATACAAAAAATCAAATCTATTCTGTTTATAATATTGTTATATTGCATTATAATTATAATATTATAAGTTTAAACAAGTCGACAACTACGGGTAACTAAGTAGTTTTCAGAAGGGTGCTTATTTCAACAGTATTTGGAAAACATTTTTTTTAGATCATATTTGTGTTTCTACCATACTAGATAGTAGTTATTACTGAAATAAATATTTTGTTAACTGCTTTGTTGGTCTAGTGGTCACAAGTGTTACTGCTGAGCATGAGGTCCTGGGTTCGATTCCCGGGTCGGGCAGTGTTATTGGGTTTTTTCATGTGGAATTTTCATTAACAGCCCAGACTCTGGATTTGTGCCCAGCTGAGGTGTAGGTACTATCGGGGAATACAGTCGCCGTCGTGATGTGAATATTGGTTCCAGTAATGTAACTAAAGTTTAATTTTGTTTGCTTATGCATCGAGAAATCTCCTCAAGATTCTGAAGTTATCAAGATATATCATAAAAATGAAATCCAGGAAGACACACGTTTGCTCTTCACAAAAACGACCTCCCCAATTTAAAAAGTAATGGTGTCATTTTCCGCTTAGACGATACGTACAAATGAAAAGAGCCTTCTGATTTATAACTCAATCTTGTGACGACATAAAAAAAGACACACATGAAAATTGCCAATTTTTCATAATAAGGTCGGTTGCGAATTGTGCTATATTATTTCGAGGACAAATTATTTGATTTTCCGGCGTTGTTTCAAAGCGTCATATTATTCAAGAGGTTGAGTGAGACAGTATCATTAAGGATATAGCCCATTTGTAGGTAATGTTATTTTCTATTACCGTACTTGGGGAAGTTTTTAGAAAACGGTCACTTTTTACATTTACAAAAGTGCTCTTTATTACTTTTCCCGCAGAGTAAGCAACTTCTAAGAGGGTATTTTCATAATCACCACGCTTGGCAGGTGGGTTGGTTGTCGTACTTTGCAGTGTACAGATAGTGCCATCCACGAAGATGTGCCCTTCCTTCCTTTTGATGTGTCACTTCGCGATAACTGTACTGTAAGCTGTACTTTAAGGTACCATTCCGTACCCGACCGCAGGAGGCAACTGAGACGACGTGTCGCCGCGACACGACTGGTATCTATGTATTTATATGAAATACCTTCCGTAGCTAGCGACACGTCGTTGGCAACTACGAGCGAGTGACAGACGACACGTGCAGCCCGACCGCAGACCAGTCGTGCCGCCAACGCTCGAGTGATAACACGTTTAACTTCTATCTACCAACTGGGCTGCTGCTGCCTTTTTTTTTAGGGTGGGACATTATAAAACCCACCCGTGTTTCTTCGTTTTCAGGGGCCACGGTGTCCCTTTCGGACTTTGCGGTCGGGTTCGGAATCATGACTGCAGCGATATGACGTGTCACCACGACATGACGCTGCGACACATCGTTGCTGCCTGCGGTCGGTTACGGAATGGTACCTTTACTCGGAGCGGAGCGGAGTGCGTCGCGTGTTCGTGGATGGCACTCTCTATATCTTCCTGACATAACTCACACGTCTCCCCTTACGGTACCTATGATCAGAAATAGGGTAATATTTTTTTAGTATGGTATATGACGACTACTGCTCATAGTAACATATTAACAGATTTATTTTTATTAGAAATTTAACACAGCTCGAACTGAGGAGCTCGTGGCTGAGTAATAACAGCCGCATGGGGCGATCCATCAGGTTAAGCTACGCTTGCCGGGATTGGTCCGTTTATGGTCGACAATCTTTACATACCGAGACTCCTCCGTGCCTCAGAAAGCACGTTAAGCCATTGGTCCCGGCTGTCATTCATGGATCTTTGACAGTCGTTACGAGTCGTCAGATAGAAGCCCGAAAGTCTGACACCAGTCTTACCAAGGGGTATCGTATTACCCAGTTACTGGATTGTGGAGGTCAGATAGGCAGTCGCTCCATGTAATACGAGTATACTGGTATTCAGCTGCATCCAGTTAGACTGGAAGTCGACCCCAACATAGTTTGGAAAAGGCTAGGTAGATTGATTTGACGTGACAATAACAATAATAAATGATTTAATTCAGACAACCAAGACACATATTCATAAATACCTTATAGACTAACATACACAATTATAAAAAACACAATAAATCTAACACACGACACTTTATAACAACACAATAATAGAAACTGAAGAACTAAGTACCCTTTTTTTATTTTTGGGGTTCCGTACCTCAAAAGGAAAAAACAGAACCCTTATAGGATCACTCGTGTGTCTGTCTGTCTGTCTGTCCGTCTGTCACAGCCAATTTGCTCCGAATATAATTGACCGATTAAGTTGAAATTTGGTACACATATGTATTTCTGTGACCCAAACACGGACGTGAAACAAAAATAAATAAATGAATTTTGAATATAGGGGTCACTTTTCGGGTGCAAATAAGAAAATTTAAAAAAAAAGTTGCGATCTGTACCGTGTGACATATTAAATGAAAGGGCTTATTGCGAGGATCTCAAATACAATTTTATTATAATTTGAAAATAAATACTTTTAAAGATATTAAAGAAAATTGATGAAAAAATACCATTCCCCCCTCCTTATCTCCGAAACTACTGATCCTAAAATTTTGAAAAAAATTCAGAGAATAGTTCTATGCTTATAGATTACAGGAAAACCTAGATGAAGTCTATGGTCTTAATATAATATGGTAAATCACTCAATATTGTGCGTACAAACTTACATATGCAGTTGGAATGTCTGGGCGAACACGTTTTTCAACTACAATGTAAGTAAATTTGTTCTTGGGATAAATTTTATTCGGGATCCTGCCGATTTACCGAAAATATTTTGCCAAAATTTCACTACCCAAACAAATTTTAGCAACCTTTTTTATACCAATGCAATGTTTGGAATGATTTTAGTACGCACATTTTCAGGATAATGTCATTTAGCCATTTGGTCTTTAATCAAATGATTTATTACAGCAAACAATCTTTAGACAATAAACGTTTGGTCAGTTAGTTATGGAACTAGTTAGAGTAGGTTAATTATTATTTTTTAAATGGTTAGGTTAGGTTAAAACTGTCACCTCCTATGCACGAGCCGAGCGACCGAAGCGAGCGGTGCCGCGGTAGCGGCCGGTGAGTGCCAGAAACGACTAGATTATCAAGAAAAAAAATATGGAAAAAAAACAGGCTACCCGAAACTGAACTAGTTAGACGAGATTAATTATTTAAAAAAATGCTACTAACTAAAAAAAAAATACTACCAGAATAGTTAATATTAATAATATTATTATCTGTTTAGAATTTGTCCCAAGTGGATAAAACACCCTTGTAATATCTTTATTTTGCGTAAAATGAGTTATTCCAACTGAAATATTTGACTACATAAACATTGGTAAAAGTACTAGTTGGTAAACAAGTTATTGTTTAAACATTCACTTGCAAAACATTAGGTTTGCGTTACAATTAGTTGCGAAGAGATTTTTTGCTAAGTAATAATTTGGCAAATGAAATTATGCGGAAAATTGTTTGGGAAGTGATAATTTGGCAATTTCTTTTCGATGAAACAAGGGAGACCCATTTTATTCATCCCAACTACGGAATCCTTCATTGTGCGTGGTCCGACACGCACTTGGCCGGCTTTTTTGAGTGGGAAATTATCAAATAACTTCTCCCGCTCTAGCCAGAGCGGGAGGGCGTGTCAGATTTTTACTGACTAAAACCCACCCGTGTTCCTTCCGTTTGTGTGTGTGTCCTGTGTGCCGGGGCCATGATATCCCTTTCGGACAAACTCGTCAGTTGGTGCTGACATCTCTTTGAGGTGCGAGTGGAACTCAACGTGCCGTCGACCCGGGCCTGGTCCTTATCGGACGGTGAGCTACCCATCGCTCACCATCCGCAAGCCCGCGCCTACGGTGGCCGGAAATCGGCTTGCGACTTCCGACGCCTGGGGCGTCTCCTTCGGCGACTAGGGGCGCGAACCTTGCCTCTCCCTCAAGCGTTCCTCCTTCGCGGGCATTACTGCTTCTCAGACGGAAGCGACGGCCTCCCATGCACTCTCGCTCCGAACCATGGCCTGAACCAGGAACGGCCGCGAGAGATCGCCGCCGCCGATCGTCTCCGTGAGGACACGGCGGTACTCCTCCCAAGCCGGGCAGATTTCCACCGTATGCTCCACCGTGTCCTCCGGGCAATCCACATAGTGGTGACACCCGGGCGTTTACTCCCGGCTTATGCGGCACAGGAACCTCCCGAAACAACCGTGTCCGGTGAGGACCTGCGTCAGGCGGAAGGTGAGGACGCCATGGCGCCTCTCAAGCCACTCCTCAAAGAGGGGACTTATCGCTGCAATTGTGGCGTGCCCAAGACGAAGGTACCCTCGCGGTAGGCGGTAGGCTCGAGTAAATACCAAAACGAAAGAGTTTTATTTGATCCAGAAACAAGAATATGAGTTAAAATCGTGTTGAATGTCTCTTTTAATACGAATAAAATGTAATATTAGATTATCTTTGAACAATTCAAACCGCACACCGCACGAATCGTTCGCCAATAACATAAATCTCCACACACTTCCAGTTATTGTCGATATTTGCCCACTATTTGTTTTACTACATTATTCAATATTCATGTAGTTTAAATGCGTGGACAAACAACATTATAAATCACTATATCGACTAAAATTTAATTTCAAAAACCCTTTACTGAGTAATATTTCGTTTAATTCTATTTATTGCTACAGAAACTATTCTGTAAAATGATTAACAAACACAATGCTGTTATTAATATCTTCACTCGTCTGTTAATGAAATATTTCTGAGATAGAATAGTTTTGATAAATTAACTCCAATTGGCGAGCTGAAATCTATTTCTGCTCGAAAAGGTAAAGATCTCAGAAATGATAAAATCAAATCTGAGCTGAAATTGGACTTCAAGAGTAAGCCGTAATAGAGATAGATATATGTAAGTCAAATTATACCCGAAATAAAACTATTATTTTCGTAAATCGGTTGATATTCGTCTTACTCTACCACGTATTATTCGTATTACGTAGAAATTCTTAGATAAGTCTGAAGACAATCGAATAGAATAATCCATCATCACTCGACTTCAATAACAATGCTCATACATCTCAAAGGAATCTAAGAGAACTTTCGAGCTATTCCATCTTTAAATCTACTTCAAGATGCGATCATAAACTTGCTTTTTACTCCCTACCTGTTCAGCTGAATATAAAGCGTTCCGAATAAATCCCAAGCAGATTGAATTCAGTGAAAGTTTTCTCCTAGTGCGTCAAAAACTTATAATTCCGTTTGGTGCTCGGCTATTGAATTCACTCCTTATTTATTGTTACCGATAAAATAATATTAATCTCGCGGGGATTACACTTGGATTTTATTCTTCTCCTCAACTCGGAACTTGGAGAATAACCCCAGATTATTCGCCAGCGTATATAATAACGTGGATGGGCAATCCACTAATGAAAGTATAACGATTGTTTTATGGATGAACATTTGGCCTTAACGGGTGTAAAAGTTGTGCGATAAAACGTGATCTGCTTAAGGCTTTTTACTTACAGTGGTTTGGAAATTAGGTACTAAACACTTCGCGATGGTCGCGGCCTGGCTTGAATATATTTACAGTGGCGTTTGTAAGATTTTACATAAATATTTATTTATCTCCTCGTTAAATTCGTAACCAGGATTGTTCTAGGGACGCTCTTCTTGATATTTTGGTTAATTCGTTTTTTTTATGCTACGGCCGCATCTGCGTCTATCATGAAGCTTCGCATAGTGATACGATACACGCAGATGTGACCAACCATTATCGTTTATCGTCGCGATAGTTTGAGCTGCGTCGCACCTATCGCCCGTGTGGTGTACATATTATTAAACGTGGCGAAGCCACTAATGAGGTCATCGCATTAGCGCGATAACTTTTTAGCGAACTAAACATTCGAAGCTTCATGATACAAGCGGTTAGCGGACACGATTGACGCAGATGCGGCCGCAGCATAAGAAAAACTTTCCAGCAACATTTGCACAACAAAGCAATAAAAAGTTCTACTTTCAATGCTTGCTTGAAAATGATCACTTTCATTCATAATACATTGTTGTAGCTTTATAAAATCCGTCGGAATTAGCTGGTGTATCCACAATAACATTCCCGAACGTTATCAGGGCCAAGTAGTAATCAGCTGTGGAAGTTTCCGTGCGTAAGAGGGATTATATTTTCGATAACTTAGCTTAGGGTGGAGAGCAATAAATAGAGAAAAAGAGAGATAGTGAGGGGACTATCCTGAACGTAAGTAATCTGGGAATTTGTTATGGTTTTAAGAGAAAAATGGAAGGAATCCCACGGGAACGATTCAATATTTTGGAAAACTTACGGGACCCCATAATTCTTCGGTGAAGGCACGCGCGCTATTTATTTATCAGACTTTTTTATTATTGCAGTTGGCAATTTTGATGTTGAATGTATTTTGTTATTAAGAACAAGTCGTTGATTAGCAACGACTTGTTCTTATATCAGTTTGCTCACTTAGCTGTCGGTCCTTCGATTATAACAACGTAGGTAGATTGTGTCATGCAGAGGAGAATGATAACTAAAAACAAAAGAAGTTGCGACATAATCTATATATCTTTTCTGTATGTCCACGTTGTTTTTCTAAAATACGCAACGGATTTTGATGACTTTTTCAACACGATTTAGAGAATGTATTCCGGAAGGTTTATGTGTGCATTAATATTAAACATATAAATAATGAAGAAATCTCGATGTTTTGTCAAGTCGTAAAAACCTTGTGAAAAAAGGGCGGGTCGCTAGTAAGTAATATTCGTAACATTCGATATAATCGAGAATCATTTCTAACAACGATTATTAATTTCAAGTTCAAAAAGAACATTTCGAAAATATTGCGATAAAATAATTCGCAGGAATCCTTTAGTCAGATAGACTCATTGTTATCAGACGAAAAACGACCAAAATACCTTTCGAGTACATTCAAATAAACACGAATACCGACCGCTCGTGCACTTCGCTAAAAACACAACAAAAAAAAAAAACAACCTGCTTTCCCGACACACATTTTTATTTTCCTTAACATTTTTACACGTAAAACATTTTCGTGACGACATAAAGCGATAGCTCCACATACTTACGTGGTACGCCCCCTTCACTGCGGTTTAGAAAAAAACGCAATATCGCATGAGTTTCAAGGGAGGTAAGTGTGCCCTGTGGATTTACAGCATTAAATTGGTTCAGGCAGGGCTGTCAACTTGCTAAAAGTTTTTAAGTCGCCCGCTCGCGTGACGAACGTTATAAAACTTGGAGTGGGTGAGTAACTTTTATGTGGGAAAACTACCAAGTTTGTTATTCAGTGTGCTTTAAATTTGTAGACTTGTTTGTATTATCGCCAACAGGGGTGTGTCCGTACGGGGATTAGGTAGGTACGGTTTAAATCCTCTTACTTCTGCCATGTCTGTTTCCTGTTGAAACTTTTGTAAGCCGATAACATATAACATTATCTTACCTTAGCAATATTTAATAACACATCAGCATTAGCAAGAATATGTAAAGCTGCAGAACCAACGGAAACTTGTCGATCCTTCTCAAAACTTTCAGTCATATTTACCTGTTGTTAAAACAAAGTTATAGACGGTAAATGCACAAACGTTTATTAAATACTAGCTTCTACCTGCGACTTCGTCCGAGCCTACAACCTTGCTCAGGAATTGAGCTATCCAATCCGCGAAGATTTTTTTAAATTCGACTGGTAGTTCCGGAGATAACCCCCTACATATAAACGTACAAACAAACAAACATTAGTATATTAGTATACTAGTATATTAATATTAGTATACTAGTACGTTAGTACTAGTACGAGTATATTAGTATTAGTATAGAAAATGAAAAGTCAATTTTACCACATTGGACGTACGGAACTTATCAATTACTATAACGCCTCCTACCAACCCTAGTCCAGTTGCTCGTTGCCCAGTAGAAATCCTTTGTCCCATGACAGCGCACAGACTCGACTAAGTTTATCACCGCTGCGACTTCCAGTGGTTATTGCGTTCTCGGACTTGCGACTTTGACATAGACGCACCCCTAGTAATAACTGCCTTGAAGACATGAAACCCCGAATCGTAGACGCGTAATAAATTATTACCTACGTTACAGTAAGAATAAGTTAATAAGTAAGTTCTGCCGCTTATAAAAACGCTACATAAACTTTGTTACTTTGTTGATCTACGGGGAAACGGAATTATTTATTTATCTATTTTCTTCTATTTGTGTTTGATGACGGTGTTGTCGTAGAAACATTTGGTTAGAGATAAAGCGAGAAATAAATCGTAAATGGAGGAATTACTTTCTTAGTGACAAAAGATTTCGATAGAAGAAGGCTAATGAATGAGCGAAAATGATAAAATTGGAGTACCTTACGTAGGAACACTAAGTTTGATGATAAAAATTATTTTTTAGTCCGTCTCGGAGATTATTAAAAAATATTGGACACATATTTTGTTTTTTTTACGTAATCTAAAGATTACGGCGATACATTGAGTTAAAATGTGCCATGACGTCACGAGTGTGTAGTTTTTATACTTACTTGTGACGTAGCGATCCCCACCCCCCAACTTAAAATTCGTTTTATCTAAGTATTTTGTCATGAAGGGGCATGCGCTAAGCTAACCCGCGAAATTCAAAATTTCTTTAGTTTTTTGCATTTTGCAAGTCAGTGTCAGGTTTTGTGTTGATTAAAATATGATTCGCGACCGTAACAAATATGGTTTTACATAATTATAATCATTACAATCAGGAATGCAATTCCATAAGTAAGCACAAACGTCAAATGCCATGATATCATGTAATAGTCATTCAATGGAATTATATGAACTTAGAGAGTTGTATTGATCATTTTTATGATTACAATTCTATAAAAATACATTTGATACGGCCGCGAATCATATTTAAACCAACTTACAACATGATACTGACCTGCAAATTGCAAAAAACATAACAAAATTTGAATTTCGCGGGCTTCCTTGACGCTTCCGCCTTAATATGATAAAGCAAAAAATACGTGTCTAATATTTTTTTATTATCTGACTGACGGACTAATTGGAATTTCTTTTTTTTACTCAGGCATCATCCCTATTAGTAGATGAATCCAATGTAAGTGCAAGTACAAAGTACTTTGTGTATGCGTTGCTTTTCCTTAATTTGTTCTGTCTTGTTTTCTTGTAGTCTTTAGTATACAGGATAGTTGCGTAACAAACATAAAATGTCTTCGTAGGTTTGACAAATTCGTCTACGAACATGACTGAACTGTCATAATGAAAGGCTTTGCGATCGAGTGCCGTTTTCTGTGATACACAATTACCCCCGCGGTTTCTTTAAAACGTGAAGATTTATTTTATTGTATTCTTCTTTTCGTGTGGTTAGTGACTAACCTGGTGTCAGAGTTTTAAAGCCGCCCATGGGCCTCTGACTTACACATACCATCGAGAAATATCTCTCAGGCATGCCGGTTTCCTCACGAAGTTTTCCTTCACCATTTTTAAAGCAAGTGATAATTATACAATACGCACATGAATCCGAAACGTCAGAGGTGCGTGGCTTGGGTTTGAACTCGGGACCTATGAACCTATGACCTATTTTCTTGAAAATATATCAAATCTCTGCTCCATTTTCAAGTAAGTAACATTGATACAAATTAGTCCCTTGAACATGAAAAATCCTCTATTATCATCCAAAGCTTTATCCATAAGTAATCTAGTAATGGCGCACACGCCACATCAAAGTTTCTGTGTCGTGTCTCAAGACCGTACGCGCGTGCATCATCCCAGCTTGAGCGTATCCCCAGAGGCCTTATGTGTTTGCCCAGAGATTGCAAACTCAGCTACTAACATACCACCCTGTTTGTTAATGGGGTTATAATACCTTTGTATCGTTAATTTTGTTTGCAGTCTTGTTTTATTGGTGCTTTGAATTTGGCGGTGTTTTAATTGTGTTTGTAAAATGGGGGAGTTATTGACTTTCCCTTTTTCCATTATAATTATTATCATCGTATTGTTCAGCATAAAGAGTTCATGTCAGTTTATCTCTAAAGTATACTGGTAAACATGATACTGAAAACATGAGTAGCTTCTTGAATCTTGCGTAACATATCACAACATTTCAAAATCGCAATATCTGATTTTGAAATACATGCAGATCTCACAGGACATAAAGTTCCGAATTTCAAGCTTGCTCTGCAAGAATTAAAATAAGAAGAACAAAATTATAATATCTCTTTGCCAGAGCAAAGCATGCAAAACATTCTTAGCACATTTCCAGAGAATTTTATCATAAACCTAAAATGTGTTTCCAAACCAAGTCTCGGCTTACATTCATTATGTTCAAATATTTACGACATCCCAAGCGTTGCAGTGCTCGAGGCTCTCAAGGAACTCACTCAAGATATGTTCCTAATTTGCCTTTCAAATACTTTGAAACACAGAAGTATTCTGGAGAGCGGCTTTGACTGTGAAAATACGCAAAGAGGCTAGTGTTACGTGCAAACTATCTCGCCAAGAAGGCAACTTACTGTTGAGAAATTCCGTCCGCGTAATCGCCGAAACACACTCCCCTAGGGACCCGGCGGTATTACCCTCCCTATCTCCAACATTCTTACAGTTTAATGTATGCAAACGCATTTTGTTTCAAAGCCTAGCTCCCTCAAGGATGGTGTTACTTGAGAGCCCTCCAGCGTTGTTCACCTCACCACCGCCGACCGAAGTTTTTCCCTGCCCGTGTGTCACAACATGCTCTTTGATCTTCACAAATGCGAATATAATGTCGGAACCAGTTAAGAACATTCCTTTTTTTTTTCCTTTATCTGCCTGTACACTCTCGAGTTTTTTCTACCTCTATTCTCTAATATTTTCGCATATATTCCTCTAGGGCTTTTCTGTGAATGCAAACAATATAAAAACTGTTTTGTCTTTTCCTATTCTGAGTATTGAATATATTTATTTGTGAAATGAAATACAGATTGAGGGGTTATATTTTCAAATTCGACCGTTCTCCTATGCCCTGTAACAATAAGTTTGTAAAGTGAAATATGAAAGACGCTTCATAAAGTCTGAGAAGGAATAATTCATAAAAGGAATTCGTTTCAATGTGTCAGCTCTGTAACGAGGTTCAATATATCACGAGCATATTAAAGTCAAGTTAAGCTCTCAAAGTTGGCGTCATCAATCGGGGTAGTGGTAAAAATAGATATTTATCCCCAATGATGAGGGATTATTTGACGACAAAGTATCAACAGTAACATGTGGTGTCACCTCAGAAATAGAATGCGTCACCATCTCAGCGATGTCACACGTGGCGTTCTCAAAAACAGATCGTTTCCTTTAAAAAGTTAATTTGGCACTTTTTGTCGGGAGACAGTTACAAAAAAGCGTCATTTTTTAGAAGTCGTTAAGGGGCATATGTTCCTCTAATAATGTCGAGGTGTAGCGACCCAGTAATGTGACTCTTATTTTCCGATACGGGGGTGTTACGTGGTAAAATATCATCGGAAACAAGGGATATTTTTTTAAATGTTTAGTATTCATATTCCGACATTTTTGTACTTTGAAACTTTTGGTTATTAAGTAAACATTTTTGCTTTTAATTAGAATGACATACGAAACTTCACGGCAGTCTGTGACGTTTAGTTCTTTTTGCTGCTTTAACATTTTTTTTTCCTAAGAAACGCGAATATTAAAAAAGTATATCTATCTCTCTCTCTCTATCTCTTTTTACATATATAGTAAGTATATAAAAAGAGCAACTGTATTCCAAGTTTCTCTAAATAAACGCTTTTCCGTGCTGTACCTTATAGTTGTGTAAAAAAGAAGCATTCGTTCAAAGACAATGTTTATTTTTCCGAGAATCAATATAGTTGTTACAGTTATTTGCTCTATTTATGTTTCTCATAATAACCAAAATGTTTTCCTATAAAGGAGAGAGTATATTAAAAGTAAATGAGCATCAAGCTAATACAGTGTCGTTGTGTAGCTAACTCTCATCCCAATTCGTCTTCCTCCCGTTGATGGATGAGACCTCGCCACTTCCCTAATAAATGTAAACAAAACATTTATTTTTTGCCCAACAAACGTTATTAATGAATCGCTCCCGATGATAAGTTTAATTGTTTTGAATGCTTCCACTTAGATCTTGATAAAAGGTTCTTGGTAGAACAGTTTTTTGTAGCAAAAATGTCACGTTATTGACACTCGAGATCTTGTGATGTCACTCGATCCATTATACACCTTTGAAAATGCCACAAACTAAATTCTACTTTATCTAATACATGCTAGAAGACACAATTCCTTGGCATAGTGTTTGGAATACCAGTGTCATATGATCCGAAATCTTTTTTTATTCCACAAAAGTCAGTCACCGTAAAAAAGAAACGTCCAAGGAATTCCACGTAATAGGAGAAATATTTTAATGAGGATTTTTTAAATAATTAATGCTAATGTGTGAACGGTTGCGTGTTTTCAGGTGAACTGCTGACGAATACTCGTGCTTCGATATAAAGTAGCAAACGGAAGTATTGTTAAAATTCTTTTGATAAGAATGTTGATTGTGACTTCTGTGGTGGATAAATTATTATTCGTAAATGGGATCACGAATTCTTTGGAGTATACGAATTCGTTGGAGTATGTCGCACTACGGGTATTTTTTTTATGGTTTGGCAGAGACTTTATAAGATACAGGGCACAGGTCCAGAAGCTCCCACAGTAAAAAAAGAAAAAAAGGTCTAGAAGCTAAAAATTATAATGACGATTCCCACTGTGTTCTGGAAAAAATCTACAGAATGGGCAACGAGTACTTCTAGGTCGATATCAACGTATTTGGGTATTTACTGGGAAGAACAATTTGTTATTTGGCGAGCTTGGTAAAAAACGCAAAAAAACTTATATGGCTTTTTATTAGACTGACTGACAACAAGTAAGATTTTTCAAAAGCTGATCTGCTTATGCTGCTGAGCTGATTTTTCTAAAGTTAATCGAAGAGATAGGATATAAATCCTATAGTAAAAAAATAATATAAAAGCATAATACACAATCAATGAGTATCTAGACGACCAATTATAATTTATTGTTTTTTTTAACAACAAACAATTTAAATGTTTTGAATTTTTTATTAAACTTTAATGTTTTATATAGTTTGATAAATTGTTATGATAATTGAATGAAATAACGAATGTTTTAGGTATGTATTAATTTTGAATTTTTATAATTTAGTTTTATTAATTAATTTAAATGTTTTGAATTAGAATATTTGTGCAATGTAATGTAATGTTTGGCAAGGCATAGCGTTAACTTTATTAATATTAATTGATATCTGTACTTTTTTGTTTACCCATATTCTACAAATAAAAATATTTGAATAATCGTTTATTTGGAGTCAATAAAAAATTGCCTAATACAGTTATATTCATAGGGCACAAATAATGTAAGTGAATAGACGGCAAAACTTTATGAACTCTGAATTCCAAACTAGGTAAAACCTGTATCTTGGAAATCAGTGCTCTTCCGTGCAAAATTAGGTGTATAAACTTACAAATCACATGGTAGGTACTAAAATTAAAAGACTTAGACTATGAAAGAAAAAACTTGACGGGTTAGTGAGCTAAGTGAGTGTGTGTAAGTGGTGTGTGTAGTCAGTGTAGTGTAGGTATAGGGTGTGGATTTGTGTTGTGTATATAGTGTAGGTGTAGGGTATGAGTGTGTAGGCGAACGTGTAGGTGTGCTTTCGGTATGTTATTTTAAAATATCCAGATTTTTTTCCGTATTGATATAATCAAGACTTAGGAGCCATTTGATGACCACTATTTTACATTGCTGTTTAGCTGAAGGATATATTTTTAGGATATGATTGATTTTGTTGTACAAATTTCCACCTAAGAATTTAAAAAACCTTTGTGCAAAATGAGTGTGACAAGCTTTATAAACGCAGACCGTATATTTCCTACGTTTCTGCTGGAAAGCTGTAGGTTCATACTTCAGTAAACCATGCATTTTGAGGATAGTTCGATTCTTTAAGCTCGCTCCCGCTATAGCCTATCAATATAACTCCACCTTCGATCGCACGACATCTGAGTGGTCAGTGAATCACACAACGACACACAATCTTAATCAGTACAATTATGTGGGACTAAACACTAATTGGACAAAATGTCCTTTTATGGACCTCATCAAAATAATAACCAGATCGAATCGACCACTGAATTGATTCTAGGGAGATGAAATGAGTAATACTTTATCGTGAATCATCTGTGTTCTTTTCCTGTGTGATCGTTTAGTTAAGTGCATTTGGGTAAGCATCTATTTGTGTGAGTCCTGTCAAATGATAACCACACACCATTCTTCTTGGAGGTGGCAAAAAAATCGTTCAGACAACAACATTTTATCTTATTTTGTCTTTCACCATAAACCTCGTGGAGCTATACTATTACATTTTGGATATTATGTCATTTTGTTTTTGCGAAATGTTTTGTTAAGTGTCTCTCGATTATAAAATTCTCGTATCTCCAGCACGCGTAGCATAACTGTGGCGGCATCTACATTGCCACATGCGAACTACGCATCAAAGTGTGACGTCACGCAAAATCCTGACGTTACACAAATCTAATCAAAGCATATATATAACTTCCTCGATATCAATCGTTGGGCCCGCCAGACACGACACCCGTCTAGTCGGGGGATCCTCGCTTTTCTATAGAGAATGAGTGACGTTTACACTCTGTTCCTTATGCCTCTAAATAACCACGATAAAAACGGGTTTTATCAACGGAAGAATAGACAAAATGACAGATTGTGACTGTGAATCTGTCATTTTGTCTATTCTTCCATCGACAAAACCCGTAACGCGTACTGGTCATTCTTTGTTCGGGATTCAATTTTCCGTCGCATTGACAACAATTAGACCCCGTGATTCCTGTAATAAAAAAATATGACGGCTATATTCGGGATCATAAACGAAGGATTTAATACTTCTTAATTACACCCGGATGTCGCGATCAGATAAACAGATATTGGGCCCTAAAAATCCAGCTTATTACGTCATCGGCATTTACGATGTACTCAGAACTTCAAATTAGGATATCCTGTACTAATGGACATGGTAACGCATCCGTGATGAGTAGGAGATAAATGTAAGTGCATCTCATTGTGCATAATGAATAAAATTATTGTATGTGATGTTGAATTGTTGACGCGGTTCTTGGTTTTGGTGGTAGCTAAAGTACTTATGTATTGTATTTGTAACTACCTGCGCCCCACGGTTTCACCCGCATAAGTCTCGATCTTGTTGGAATATCGGGATAAAAGGTATATATATGCCTATGCCCTTCTCCAGCTTATAGTCTACCCATTTGCCAAATTTCTTTCAAATCCGAAAATTTAGGCTTGTATGTATTTTTAAATGACAAAATCATAATAAAAAAACCGGCCAAGTGCGAGTTGGACTCGCACACGAAGGGTTCCGTACCATCGTACAATATTTAGCAAATATGACGTATTAAAAAAAACTACTTACTAGATCTCGTTCAAACCAATTTTCGATGGAAGCTTACATGGTAATGTACATTACCATGTAAACTTCGATCGAAAATTGGTTTAGTACATCATATTTTTTTTTTTAGTTTTATCGTTCTCTTATTTTAGAAGTTACAGGGGGGGACACATTTTACCACTTTAGAAGTGTTTAGAAAAAAATGATATTAGAAATCTCAATATCATTTTTGAAGATTATCCATAGATACCACACACGTATGGCTTCTATTTTTTGTGTGAAAATCTTAATGCGGTTCACAGAATACAAATCTACTTACCAAGTTTCAACAGTATAGTTGTTATAGTTTCGGAAAAAAGTGACTGTGAAATACGGACGGACAGACAGACAGACAGACAGACAAGACGAATCTATAAGGGTTCCGTTTTTTGCCATTTGGCTACGGAACCCTAAAAATGGTGCAAAAAATAAAACATAACAATTTGGGGTGGACCACCCTTAACAATTAGGGGTATAAAAATAGTTTACGTCCTATTCTCAGACCTAATGAATATACACACAAAATTTCATAAGAATCGGTAAAGCCGTTTCGGAGGAGTTTTGTTACAAACAGTGTGACACGAGAATTTTATATATTAGATTTAAAGTACAAGACACAAATTGTAAGTGTTGCTTGATATTGGTGCCATATGACTGGAAAGTAAGAAGAAAAATACCAGGAAATGTACCCCAAAAATGCGTAACACACTTTCTTTCAAAATTCGAAGGATTTTTGAAGGAAATACCTAATCCGTTGCTTCATATTATGTTTGAAAAATTTGTCTGCTCGACAAACTAATTAACGCAATGAATGTTGTCGAATTGTCAATTTGAAAGACATTGATATTGTTAGTGTATTACGCAAATATCCCGCTGATTTATTAGGTAGGTGTAGATTACATTTTCTATTGATTGTAAAATTAGCTATACACGCAATTAATGCAGAGTTACCTACCTAATGGATTACATAAGTTAAGTCTAACAAACAGCTCTTTCGGTATCTTAAGAATTTGTTGTTTGACCAATATTATGTAGCGAATCCGGAACTTATTATGAGATAAAAAAATATTTACCCTTATAAATAACAATTTATTTATTCCACTGACAGCTGCTGGCGTACACAGTAAACGTAAGTTAGGACAACAAAGTTTCCCCAGAAATAGATGCCAATCATCTGTTTGAATTCTAAATGTTTCACCCAGTAAATTAGAATGAAGATTATTACTACAGCTATTTTTGAATTTAGGTATTTCTACTAAGATTATTTTACCTTGAATACAACCATTCTCATAGAATCAATAAAACGAGGAAAAACATGCTGACGTCACAGGACCATATCAATTATCGTAACAAATCATGTACAACACGATACACGCTTTTCCTTCGTATAGATATTAAAGCTGTTTATTCACTAGACGACCAATTGTTGGGCAACAGGTCGCCTGCAACATCGCGCCACTGTTGGCCATCGACCATTATACATCATACGGCCGATGCATCATGACCGGTCAGAAGCTTGAGCAGAAGGCTGCGCAATAATTTTTTTGGAACCAAATGGTGGCATCAGACATGAGACGTGTGTGAGCGAGTGAACATGCGCGAAAGTTCGGAGAGCCTATGTTCAGACCGGCCATAATTCATCGGCCGTATCGTACGTCGGGAACTTATGAAAACTTCTAGAAACCTTAAAAATTATCTTTCTTTTTAATATTTGTTTCCCGTATTCCCATCAATATATTAAGCACGTTATGCCGTTGGTCTCGATTGTCATTCGTATATCTTTGACAGTCGTTACGGGTAGTCAGAAGCCCAAAAAGTCTGACAGCCAGTTTTACAAAAGGGTATCGTGTTACTGGGTTGTGGAGGTCAGATAGGCAGTCGCTCCATGTAAAATACTGGTATTCAGCTGCATCCGGTTAGACTGGAAACGGATCCCAAAATTGTTGGGAAAAGGCTAGGCGGATTGGTTGTTACCCATCAACATATTGTTGCCCATTTATCGCCCACTATACAAGCAGCTTTACATCCATACACTAACATCGTCTCTATCTTTGATAAGGGAACAAGCAATGTTTACGGTTGATGTATTCTGTTTTACGATCTCCTTTGTTTTTGTTATACGCATGAAGTGAGGACAATCAAAGATGTGAGGAAACAATTGATATTCTATATGATGAAACAGAAAATTCTGTGATACATGTTGTTTGTTTTTTTTTAAATTATTTTTTGTGACTCGTTACTGAAAGGACTTCAAGCTTCCTAACATAACAGTAATGATTAAAAACTGAAAATAGGGAATAGAAAGTAACGGACTGCGCAACAAACGGACTACATAAATTTTATTTTTAAATGTATTTCACACATAATTTATTTAATATTTTTAAACATATTTATTTTTGTATCTATCCGTGACATCACTGCGGACCCTAACAGAATACCAGCGCTGCGGCATTTATTTTTAAATGTCACAGCATGATGCTGTGACATCTCCGCTTCAGTGGACAGGGATTTGCGAACTAGTTTAAAAATTCATATAAAACCGCGAAGCGGAGCGGAGAAACGAAGGGGAGATGCGGAGAGGGGAAGCGGAGCAGGGAAACGGAGCGGAGAAGTGGAGCGGGGAAGCGGAGAGGCGATGCGGTAAAATACGTCTCGCCTCGCCTGGCAGAGAGGCAGCGGAGTGGAGTGGAGTTGCGGACAGTGTCTGTCCATTGATGTGGAGCGAGGTAGCGGAGCGGAGTTACGGGCTGTGGGGAGCGAGGTAGCGTAGCGGTGTTGCAGACTGTGCGGAGCTAGAGTTCACGCGCCGAGTAATAATTCCCCGCTCCAGCTCCCCGCTCCACTTCTCCGTTCCGTTTCCCCGCTCCACTTCCCCTCTCCGCTTCTCCGCTCCGTTTCCCCGCTCCGCTTCCCGGTTTTGTATGAATTTTGAAACTAGTTCGCAAATCCCTGTCCACTGAAGCGGAGCGGAGATTTTATGCAATTCCATTGGTTAATATTGGCACACCGCTACTCCGCTCCTCTCCTCTCCGCTCCAGTGGGCAGGCAGCCTAAAACGTTTAAGTGCTGTCAGTGTCAAAATGGCACAAGTAATTAGGACTCATTTCACCAATGAAATTGAACGCGTTCAGCACATCAAAACACGTGCAAGAGCTGTCAGTGTACAATATTCCATAACAATTTTGACACTGACAGCTCTTGAACGCACTTTAGAAAATGCTAATCGCGTTCAGTTTCATTGGTGAAATTGGCACTTAGCAGTCAGTCCAGCTACCAACTGTTGGCCGTATCTTTCGACCACAGATGCCAAGACGAATGAAGAACTTCTTCCTTTATACTTAATAAAATTTTACTAACTATAACGTTAAGTGGAGTAATAAACCCGGGCGTTAAATAATGCTCAGTTGTACCTGCACATCTACTTTAATATTCCCTTAAAAAGAGCCATACTAAAATACACCAAATAAAATAAGCGCGATAATACAAATGAGTCCGTCTCCTTATAAAGAAGAAAACTTACCGTCTCAAGACAGTGTGAAATAAATTCGACTTTAGAGGCCAAAAAATACAGTCCAAATTATGCTGGCCGTTGGTTGGCTCAGCGAAATTTGCATATCATAAATGTAATATTTAGCTCCCAACTTGCTAATTAGAAGTCGTCTTTTGGTACCGTCGGCAGAAATAGACGTGTAAAAAAGTTTTTATTTTTTGTAACTTTTTAAGTCTATTTATGCGGTCAGAGTGGGACAGGGTATAAACTTGGGATGTTTTCATGAGAGTTATTTTCGTACTTTAATGCAATAAGACTTACCTGCCTAGTCTCAGATACTAACTTTAAAAACAGCACAACTAACGTTTCTTATAAGTTTCCTGCGTAGCATTTTAATTAGGTATTTCTCTATTTATTCTGTCTACAAAAAGACGTCAGGCTTTTTTTAATAAGTACACATAAAAAATAAAAAATAAAGTACAGTAAACAATAATATATATTTTTTCCAAAAACAGGTCTGTAAACATCCTTGGAGCAGCATTCAACAAACCTTCCCAAAAATTAATTTGAAAAAATACTCTAAACATCTCCTTACGGGTAGCGTTTTTGCAAACGTCACTTTATCAAGGTAAGGAAGCCTCCACCAGTTCGTGTCCCGGTTTTAATTAGTAGCGAGTTGCTATTATTGTTACGGCAAATGTACTTACCCATAAAAATTACTCAGCACCTTATCACTTGGTACGAATTTCAGTGCTTCGAGTTTGAAACTGTTTCGTAGTAAAGCTAAGTAAGTATAATTTTATTATGAGTAGATTTTGTTTGGGAGTTTAAGTCGCATGTTTACTGTTGTGAGCGTGGAAGTAAAATTTACATTACGACTGTATTTCACGATGAGGTAGGCAGAGGTGTGTACAATCTCGGCAGTTGACCAAGAGGCTAACGAGGAAGTCAGGGCCCCTGCAAACCGACAACTATAGAATTACGACAACAGGACGGACAACAGTGACCAGGGCGCTGTATCTTAGTAGTACAAAAAACTGGGGACAACAATGGGAACAATGATAAAAAATCACGAAGTATACACGGTTAATTTTAGCTCGTTCTGGAACGAAAAGCCATAAACTCGATCATCGAACTCGAAACGATTGGGACTATTATTTTCAATAAATTACAATTTAAAAAAAACACGAAAAATCTGATTTATTGTTTTTTTTGTGAAATAATGAGAACTCGAAGTAACTGCGATCAATGCATATGTGTGTAAAACGTATCGACGAAAGGCAACACTTGCGAACGGTACCCATTGAAAAATCCATTCATCGATCAGACAGCATAAAAACACATACGCAATAGATAAATAGGTACACAAATAAAAATACGAAAAGCGAATTCAGACTTTATTTCTTAACCGTAAACGGTAACAAATAGAAAATTCACCAAACTAGGTACAAGGTAAGTAGGTACGCAGTTTACTAAAATTATTCTGAGAAGTGTCCGACCGGACTTCAAAAGGATGCACAACCGAATTCCGCGGTTAAGTGTATAAAAATAAGGTCTTAATTCGGTCCAATATTTTCATAGAAAAGGGCACCACCATCTTATAATGAACTCTATTCGACAGATAAAACGATTCATTTTTTCTGTTTACATTGCCTGCCTTTGTAGAAGCCGCGTAGCTACTCGCAAGCAAGCTTTGTCGCATAAAAATTGGTTTAGGCAGTATTCTTTTTATTTATCATAAATATGGTAGGTAGGTATGCTTATTAAGTACCTATTAGCTCGATTGGTCGACACTCGATTCAAGGCCTTAAATACAACTCCCAAGTGTACTCGTCGTGTCTAGTTGAAAAGGTACGAGTACTAGTGATTTCGTGATACGAGAGTGGTGAATGAAATTTCAATTAGTTTCTCTCGTTTACGAGGAGATGTGATAGTGGTAAACACCGTGCCGTGCTTCCGATACAAACGAGAGATAACGAGGTGAATGAACTTACACCAACCTATCGTACCAGAAATGAAATACCTACTTGCAGGTACTTACTTGCAGCCGGACTCGCACACGCACAGCTGTGCCGCGCTACGTCATCACCGAGCGGATCGCGTACGATCTTGCGTTTATGAATGAAATAGTGTGAGCGCTACTAAGATTTAACTCGAATGAAAGAATAAAAGTGATAAATTTCTAACTTCTATATTAGATGTCTTAAAAAAACAATAACAATGCTAATAGTACCTATTAATCGTCTGGAGTCACTGTGTTTTGGCTCCAGAACGATTTAAAAATAATCGTGTATATGTGTCCCTGTACAAAATAAGTTTAAATATGTTTTTTAATTTTGTTGGATTATAATCGTGGAAGTTTTCACAAACTTAAGATAATTTCTGCTAATCTCTAACGTTCGCCGTGTTTTACGATATTTTGTTTATGTTTGTGATCTTTCTGTGTAATGTTGTGCGTTTTTTCGTTGAGTTGAGCGAAAGTTCGTCCGATTAATCCACATTTTTGTGACTAGAAAGTGATTTTGTGAGTTGTTGTGTCAAAACTGAGATAGGACTCCAGAGTAGTGTTAAGTTTGAAATCGGATTCTTCTAGTTAATTACTTTGGTACATAGTAATAAAAAGATCACTATTAAATTGTATTTCATTTATCAATCCTTGAAATTTACACTAAAATACTACAGAATACACGGTTAATTTTAGCTCGTTCTGGAACGAAAAGCCATAAACTCGATCATCGAACTCGAAACGATTGGGACTATTATTTTCAATAAATTACAATTTAAAAAAAACACGAAAAATCTAATTTATTGTTTTTTTTTGTGAAATAATGAGAACTCGAAGTAACTGCGATCAATGCATATGTGTGTAAAACGTATCGACGAACGACAACACTTGCGAACGGTACCCATTGAAAAATCCATTCATCGATCAGACAGCATAAAAACACATACGCAATAGATAAATAGGTACACAAATAAAAATACGAAAAGCGAATTCAGACTTTATTTCTTAACCGTAAACGGTAACAAATAGAAAATTCACCAAACTAGGTACAAGGTAAGTAGGTACGCAGTTTACTAAAATTATTCTGGGAAGTGTCCGACCAGACTTCAAAAGGATGCACAACCGAATTCCGCGGTTAAGTGTATAAAAATAAGGTCTTAATTTGGTCCAATATTTTCATAGAAAAGGGCACCACCATCTTATAATGAACTCTATTCGACAGATAAAACGATTCATTTTTTCTGTTTACATTGCCTGCCTTTGTAGAAGCCGCGTAGCTACTCGCAAGCAAGCATTGTCGTATAAAAATTGGTTTAGTCAGTATTCTTTTTATTTATCATAAATATGGTAGGTAGGTATGCTTATTAAGTACCTATTAGCTCGATTGGTCGACACTCGATTCAAGGCCTTAAATACAACTCCCAAGCGTACTCGTCGTGTCTAGTTGAAAAGGTACGAGTACTAGTGATTTCGTGATGCGAGAGTGGTGAATGAAATTTCAATTAGTTTCTCTCGTTTACGAGGAGATATGATAGTGGTAAACACCGTGCCGTGCTTCCGATACAAACGAGAGATAACGAGGTGAATGAACTTACACCAACCTATCGTACCAGAAATGAAATGACTACTTGCAGGTACTTACTTGCAGCCGGACTCGCACACGCACAGCTGTGCCGCGCTACGTCATCCCCGAGCGGATCGCGTACGATCTTGCGTTTATGAATGAAATAGTGTAAGCGCTACTAAGATTTAACTCGAATGACAGAATAAAAGTGATAAATTTCTAACTTCTATATTAGATGTCTTAAAAAAACAATAACAATGCTAATAGTACCTATTAATCGTCTGGAGTAACTGTGTTTTGGCTCCAGAACGATTTAAAAATAATCGTGTATATACCCATACTACCACCATATCTATACACATCATAAACATAGCTATATATATTATAGCATACCGGTGTCCTATCGAAAGATGTTGTTCTAACTATAAATATCAGATGGCGCTAGTTTCTTTACGAACGCAAATGACCCCGTTTTACGGAACAAGATTGATCTCTATTTCAGTACTTATATTACAAAGTACGCTGTGGCAGTGGACTTTTGAAAGTCGCACTGCGTTGACGTTATGTTATGTTATGACGTTTCAATGCCAGATTAAAGTGCGAGAGATAGACAGAGCTATATCATGGCCGGCCGAAACATGATGTCATTAATCCTTCATAATACAGCTCCTGATTTTGTTTCAAACAGGCATGTAGCTATTTTAAGGCTGCGACAGACAAGTGCGACGTGACGGCGCGAGTTTCTGCAGGAGCCTTTACATGTTGTCCTATATGATCAAGGCCTAAATATACGTATGAGGGAAAATAGTCATGTAAAAAGCACGAACGTACCAAGCATAAACACGTGGCCCGAGTGCGGGTTGGTTGATGTCACAATATGTCTTCGGTTTTTCGGTTCTAGGACATGCCTGTTTCCCCACGATGAAACCAAGCAACGGTACCTACATTCTCTACGGATTTCCAATCCAGGAACTACCCAGTAGGAAGTGAAAATATTCTGTACGTTACTAAGTATGCATGTAAACAGGTTTAATTCCGTCATATTTACATAGAAGACTGGTGTAAACGGAGCTCAGTGTTAATTATGTAAAAGTCCTCGGAATATTATGTGGAAACTTAACAAACTTACATTTTCATCGCCGTTTTTGTTAGAAAGTTAGTTTTATAACGTGTTTTGAGTTCAATAAAAACTTGTACTTCCATTTACAACTTAAATTTATTTCATTTTTATAAAGTTTATTTGACTTTTACAACTTATTTTAAGTGAGTTTACTAAAAATTCAACAAAACAAATGTCGGTTTTTAAGACTTTCCTCTTACAAACATCAATAGGTACAATAAAATTGACCGTTCACTATAACACGTCCCTTGCCGTCATGTTGACACATTGCCTATCAAGCCATTTTGAACTTGGCCGGTCAGCGATTAACACTGCTGTTAGCTGTTACCTACACATTTTTTGCTAAATTGACCCAAAATTATTCAATACATTGTATTTCAGAATTTTTTCATATTCAAATTGTTAAGAGTTCTTCTTTTAATTTACTTCTGATTCGATTTAAGTAAATAATTAACTCGATAATTTAGATTATAAAAACTGAAGTGGTAATCGTTTTTTATCGCTGAATATACCTACTGTCTGGTTGCTAGTATTGTAAGGGCATGGCAATACACAGGGTGGCACATCGACGAGGAAACTAACCACGAATACAGCACATGATTTTAGACCCTCTAGCGTAAAAAAAAAAATATCGGTTATGCAAAAAATAAATCTGTTGTTTCAGAAAAAAGTACAATACCTACGCGGTCGAAATGTATGGAACAACATTTTTTTTTTTAATAACCTACGTAATATTTCAACGCCCGTTCCAGAAGCATGTACTGAATCAATTGTAACAGGTTCCGCATCGATGTCCCTGCCACCCTGTAAGTAGGTGCTACGCTCTTATTCACGACCCTTCACTTCACTAACCGGTGGGCTATCATCCCTCAAACATCATAACATACGACCCAAAACAATTATCATTTAGTGACATTAACAATTCTCGTCTTAAAACCTCAAGGGATAACCGTCTTGGTCTAATCCTTATGTGGGTAGGTACTAAACTATTAATTAATCAAAAGTATGTCCGGGGTCCCGTCACGTTCGAATGAGGTCCAAAGTTTTGGACCCTTTGAGGTCTGCCCTAATGTTGTTTACATTGTCGTTAATTAAATGGGGCCCGGATGTGTAATTACCTCTTTAGAGGAGCTGACAAACAAAGATTCTATGAAAGATACGAGTTGTTCTTGGAAAAGTAAAGTTTTAGTTAGGTATTGTTGCAATGAGTGGTGTGGTTTTCGAGGGGGTTATTATTCGTAGGTACAGTGGGCTCTAGAGAAACCTCACCCCCTTGCATTGTTTTTTACATTGAGGTTTCTCTGGAGCCCACTGTAGGTTTGAAAAAAAAGTACTTACAATTAAAAATCTTTAAAAATATTGCAATGAAATAGGTTTCCAATAAAAGTCAAAGCTTTCTTTCTTTTTCATGTGGTTATTGCCTAACTTGCGTCATAGTTTTTATGCCGCCCATGGGCTTGGGGACTTGGCTTTACATGCCGTCGAGAAATACCTCTCAGGCATGCCGGTTTCCGCACGATGTTTTCTTTCAACGTTTCTGAAGCAAGTGATAATTATACAATACGCACATGAATCAGAAAATTCAGGGGTGCGTGCGTACGCCTTGGTTTGAAAACAAGACCAATGACAGACTAGTCCGACAGTCACAGCACTATTAGGGGCTATCACTGCTATAAAGTCAACGCGAATCTTGTGTATCATAAAGGTACCAAGTGTGGTCATAGTTAAGGGTTTGGTACAGACCTTCAAACTGAACAATTTTCTCCATGAGATCAACATCGCAATCGCAAAAAAATATCAGCTGTCCCATAGAACACTTAATGGTAGGTACCTACTCGATCCATATGTAAGTATACAGGGTGGCAATAAGTACATCGACGCGAAAACTGTTACCATGGATTCAGTACATGATTCTGAACCCCACTGCGTTGAAATATTTCGTGGGTTATTAAAAAAAAAAACTGCTGTTTCATAGAAAAGTGCAATATCTACGCGGTGAATATGTATGGAACAGCTGTTTTTTTTTTTTAATAACCGACGTAAAATTTCCCTTATGGGGTTTCAGACTCAGGTACTGAATCCATGGTAACAGGCTTCGCGTCGATGTCCCTGCTACCCTTCGAGTATATAACACTGGAGAAGCCATAAGCACAATATTCCGAACAAAACAGTCTGTCACTTTTAGCGGGGGACGCGGTAGCGGAAAGAGAAGTCTGTACCATTCATTTTTATTATATCGATATCGATATTCATTCGGAATTTTGAATCCATGAAATAAAACAGCTATTGCATAAAATTGTTACATTTTAATAAGAAGAGAAAATAACTTCAATTATATAAATTAACTAAATTTATAATAAGTAGTAAGTAATCTCAATAAAAAATTTGTTTCAAGTTCAAAAAAAAAATATTTATATATAACCACTTCAGTGGACATAATCAAATTATAAAACATTGAACAATCAAAAAAAATTAACAAAAATAATTACTAAGTAATTTTCACTAAGAAATTATCGACATGTCAATTTTGGTTTCAAACATGACCTCAACACTTCGGTAGTCTCGTTAACATTTTTACAAGAGGCCATAATCATATGTCAGGTGCGTGTAAGTTTTGCTGATTTGACGTATATTTTCGTAATGCAAAAGAAAAGTATTTTGATCTTTACGAACATAAAAACGGGATGCAGCGAGACTCGATGACGTCACAGAAGGAACGTGAGGAAAATACTCGATTCATGCTATGTTTTTTATTGAATCATGATCGAATCGAATGAAAAATCGTATTATGAATGAATTGTATTATGAGGTTAGGATTTAAAATTTCAATCAAAACAAGAGTAAATCTTACAAAAAAAAAATGTACATATGGAAGTTATTCAGTTCTTCATGTAAATTTAACGTATTTGAACGCTTTTTACACCATTTAACAGTACAAATAGGCATTTTCACGGAGCTCCGCGCGCCTTTAAAACGATTTACGAAGTGCGTTAGAATCGATTTGAAAGTAGTTTTTATGAACGTACTAGAACATTTGTTCTTGTACTTTTACAGAGGGGAAGTGTTCGTAAGGCTTCTCCAGTGTTATATACTCTAAGCTGCTACCCTGTATAGATTACGGTTTTAGTCCCTTAAAAAAAGTTGTTCCCTAAATATGACCACAGCTTTCAGATAAACGCTATTTATTTCAGCTCCTATTATAAATATAAACCCAAACTATCATAGTATTACGTACCTAGTAACTACCCTTACCTACCAAGTTACTTACCTAATTAAGTACCTTATTATTTTTTCCTAACTTGCGACAAGACTTTCAAAATTCGTTCAGTTTGTCATTAAGTAGTACCCACCCATTTCTTTTATGCCTATTAGTCCAGTGAAACGATAAGTTTAGAACCTCAAAGTATAAAAAACAAAATAATGTTGATAATTCAATTCCAGATAACTTTAATCTGAAAAATTAAAATGGCAGTTTTACGTAACAATTTACTTAAATACAAACGGGTAGGTACTGCCAAACTGTTATTGTATTCCTCAGATTAAACTTCAAAATCAGTCCTTAGGAAGATTTGGTTGTTAGTAAAAGCGCCATCTGCCAATAATATAGAGCACCTCAATGAATGCAAGCTGCAGGAACTGCCATCTGCTAAAGTTTGCGTGTAACAAGACGAGCTAAAGTTTGCGTGTAACAAGACGAGCCAAAACTGCCCTAGAAACATCAGAGCAACAGCTGCAACGAAAAAATCCACATGATTACAATAGATGGCATGGATTTCAAAAACATTTTTTTAGTATTTTTATTAGTTAAAATCGTTTTCTGTTTATTTAATTTTACCAGTAACTAAAACTGGTATTTTGACATTTGTTATTTTGCGGTTTTACTACATGTATAAAAACACGGAAAAGAAGGGCTGGAGATGTTTCTTTGTAAGTTTAAGTACCAACATACTTTGATTGAAAAACCATTTTAAGGTACTTACCATAAAAATGACCGTATTTTTAAAGTAAAGTAAAGTAAAGTAAAGTAAAGTTTATTTATTTGCATAGATTGTAGGTACATGACATAAGATATTTGAAAGAAAATGTGATCCTTGTACAATCTACCTTAGATTAGGCATGCAAACATTCATGTATGAAGACAACGACTATGTGATCCAAACAATTAATAAAATAACAACAATAGTGTCAAAATACAAAATTACGAATTACAGTTCAAAACGAGTAGATTAGTTGTTATGTCGTTGAAATGCATAAATTATTATAATTACCCATTAATAAGAAATTGACATTAGGATAAGTCATTGTCATTTAAGAAATCGTTAATCGAGTAGTAACATTTTTCAATCAATAATGCTGTTAACTTCTTTTTAAAATTACGTATTATGTCATCTTTTATTATGTCAGGTATTTTGTTATATATTGTAGGTCCCATACTAATAACATTTTTTTTATGTAATGCAGTATTGCATCTCTCAACTACTAAAAGGTTTTTGTACTGGCTTCTGATTAGTCTCTTACTACCTTGTGACACTGTAGTAAAAAGATGCATGTTACGTTTAACAAAAATTGCCACTTCCAAAATATACATTGCCGGAAATGTTAATAGCTTTAGGGACTTAAACACTGGAACACAGCTATCAGTCATTTTCATATTTAACATCGACCTCAAACAACGTTTTTGGGCCTTGAATACCTGTTCCCGCAGGCAAGAGTTTCCCCAGAAAATTATACCGTATCTCAGAATGGAAGCTGCGAGACCATGGTATGCAATCAAAGTTGTGGTGATGTTAACTTTCTTAGCCAAATTGAATAAGACATAAGCAGAAAAAAAAAATATATATATATATTTTTTAAATAGATACTCTTTACTTTTTATGGCAGTAATGATGTGAATAATGGTAAAGAAGGTTTTAAGTTTAGCGCCATCTATTCATTGTACTGAACAACTGAATGGTCACTAGCTACACGTAGCGCCATCTTTCAGAACAGACGTATATCAAAACGAACCAAACAGGAAACCGTGCCAGACTAGATGCTCATACTCGTTTTCAAATTTATGTGCACTAAATGGAAAAGATACACATATAATTCAATAGAGGGCACTGTTTTAAGTTTATAAAACATCACGTCACATCACGACTTTAAATAAAGTGCAGTTAGTTTTACTATTTTATCTTACGTTATTTTAGTTGTGTACCTACTTACTTATTTATCTACAATTCAAATAAAATAAATTACTGGGCACGTTTATTACCATTACTTTGTTAGCCGACGAAAATAAGGAGGTTCTCAAGTCGATGCGTACGTATTTATTTTTACGCATAACTTTGTACGGTATAGTCCGTTTTTGTCAATTCTTTTTTTAATGGATATAGGGAACCACAAAATTCAGTTTAAAATGAAAATAAATATATTGGCGCCGCCTCATTATTAATAGTAAGTTACATTAATTAAAGGTGTTTAGTTACTAAAATATTAATTTTTATTTAATTTTCTGTTTTTAATTTTTAATCTCTCATTTTACCGGTCAAGTTAGGTAGGTCAGGGTAAGTTTAACTAAGTTTTTTCGCATATTGGTCAGTAAAAATATCATTTTGTTATTATTACCGACCAATAAAAATTATCTCTGGGCATAACACAAAATCATATAAAACCCCGACTATAACAAAAGTTCACAACACAGCACAAACTTCATTGATCCCATAGTTCCGTGACGGATCGGCTTTTACCGTGAAGATATTTTGTTTGCAGACGACTAAACGATTGTCCGTAATGGGTATAATATAGCGCCCCTACCCCTTTGGGGGTCGGCAGTTAACGCCTCGCCAAAACGTCAGTGGCGATTCGATGTGGTGCACAGAGGCGTATTTAGAGATTCGTCTACCTTTTTTTTTTTACTTTAAGGCTTGTGCCGACCAGCGCGACACGAACAATACAATTTCTAAGAAAACTTCACAGTATAACAATAACCGGTGTCGCGTCGCGCGACAAGTCGCGCTGGTCTGCACAAGCCTTTAGGTGGGTTTTGCTTTGTTTCTTACTAACAAGGTATAGGCTTATACAGGATTTTGATGTCAGGTCAGATTTATTAACTATTGTTAAAATATTATGCGACAAATAAACACCGTTTTCACCACGATGAATGGGTCCATCGTGTTGATAACGGCGTGTTTTTCAGCTGTCAGGTAGCTAGTGAAACCCTGGCTGGTGCTGGACTTCCAAATGTAGATGCATCCAATTTCATAACGTGAGAAAAAAAATGCGGCGATCAATGATTGAGGCTCAATATCCATATAATCGCATGGATTGCCAAACTTCTTGGTGGCTGCCTTATCAGCTGCTCACTGACTTTGTCTAATTGCTCTAATATAATTTTAACAAATAGGCTATCTAGACTGGAACCCTGGACCTAGGGTTACCATGTCATTTTCTATATTTGAAAAGGCTTGACAAAAAGATGGACACTTGCAAAAAATCCGGATATTTTATATTTTTGAAATTATTATTTTTTAGAAAAAAATCCCGTTTCATCGAAAGTAAGTAAAGGACAAGACAAGGCCGGAGAAAGTCCGGACAGGAGGTCAAAAACCCGACTTGTGCGGACTAATCTGGACAGATGGTAACCCTAAATGGACATGAGTCCATACCTGTACCGTGTCGCGTTCTGTCTACAGCCCTTTGTAATCTTATTACATTAGTTAAAGGGTAAAAGCCGATATAGCCTACATCAATACCACTTACGTTGGCATCCAGCCTCCATGGAGGGTGATCTCTTTGAGCTAGCATGCTTTGTCAACCCTATTGTAACGCGTGTAGCTATTAAACGGGAACTAATTGGGAATTTTGTCGGTTGTCCCTCCTGTTTGGAATTAAAGTGTGGTTATTCAACTATGAAACAGTTTTTAGCTATGAAGAATTTGAGAGGTAAGACTTAGCTTAGATACAGCACCCTAACTAAGTAACACACGATATATTACAATCTGAATCATTTTGAAGAATATTGCTAATCCATTGCTTCATAGGTTCGAAAAATGTGTCTGCTCAACAACGTAAATAACGCAATGAATGTTGTTGAACTGTCAAAAAGAAACAGATTGTGATTGATCGTGTGTTACGCAATTGGGGTGTAGAGTTTTCGGCTCAATAAAAATGAAGCAACGACAGATAAAGTTAAAGTTTATCATTGAATTAAAACGTCATAATAAACGTTCTCAAAAAATAGAATTTCCGAAAGAGCCTGCAGCTAATCACGCGGCCATCAAACAATAACATCTCACCCTTATTTACAATAGGAAAACAATCACAGTGAAATATTATTTTCGGAAGGGCGAAGTAGTTTTTACAGTGATTCCTCTCAATATATAACACTAATATTTCACGAGAACGGACCGCGTAAATGAATGACAGTAACGATTGATGGGGCTACGCTTGTTATTTGAAAAAGCGAAGGGCCACTTCCACCATTCCGTCGAAGATATATATCATTGGAAACGTCAACAGAGTAGAAAATTAAAGTCAATAAGAGTCGGACGCCCCGTAATAAGCTCTCACCGTCAGACTGTTATGAAACGCCTTTATCACGAGAGGGAGCAGAAAAAATTGGCCAATTTGTCAACTGCTAAACTCGGATCGCTAAGTGCCGTTTCATCGGTTCCCACCTTCATCTTTTGAAGATTTCTCTTACCTTTATTTTATTAAAATTCTCTCTGAAGGAACGAAATTGTTTATTTTTGGGACCCTAATCTGTATTCGAGGTAGAGTACTGTCTGCGTTGGGCGTTTTGTCACCTGGAGACGTCCATGTTGGACGCACTTCTGTTTTAAACAGACTTTTGAAAAGGACATGAATGTAGCAAATATTTAGTATAAACTTTTGGGCTCTTTTCAATTACCTAAAAGTAAGAGACGCTTTTCAGAAAACGTATGAATAGAAAATTTTCAACTGAAGGTAAGGCAGTCTATAGGTTTGTATAAATTAAGTCCGTATCTTCAGATTTCAATATTCTTGTTTGGTATGCCTTTCTTTTTACCTTTTTGCATAATAAAAAACATATAAGACAAGTAGCTTCCGCCAGCGGCATCGCCCGCGCGATATGTTTATTAATGATTATGTTACTCAGTAATAATATAGCATTCTACAGGTGAAAGATTTTTTTAAACCGGCCCAGTACGTTAGTTTTTGAGTTTATTCATTACAAACCAAACTACGAACATACAAAAATACAAATCTTTCATCTTTTATATGAAAAGTTTATTTTCTTTTATATTAATACTAGCTGCGCCCCGCGGTTTCACCCACATAAGTCTCTCTCCGTGGGAATATCGGGATTAAAGTATCCCATGTCCTTAAGGTCATGATCTACCCATGTGCTAAATTTAATCCAAATCTGTTGAGCCGATTTAGCGTGAAAGCGTAACAAACAAACAAATAAAAAAACTCACTTTCGCATTTATAATAATTATTCATTAGGATTAGGATAGTGTAGATATAAAATAGCCCAAAACTGCCAACTTGTTATTTTCTACTGAATACAATTTTATTTTGCCTACACAAATTTACCGAAAAACCGATTAACAGTGTTTAAACCATAAAACCACACTAAGACTAAGCAACTATGCAAGCTGTTATCATTTTTACAATGCTAGTGCAATAAAGAACTTAAATTTAAACACGCTACGTGAATGTGCATAAAGTTGCCTAAACTATTATTTATAGACATCAGATAGCAATATCTCGGTACCACAAACTGGGATTGCAATAAACATCAGAGACGTTTTATGTTTTCGTTCGTTGTTTTTCCACTTTTTATCTGTTATTGCATCCTAGGGCGAAGTTATGGTGTGTCCATGACGGATGTTTATAGAAGAATATCATCGCACGTGCGATAAATGTTACTGTATTCTTTTTAGATACGCTTTTTTCTGCTATTAACTTGCCCTTAGGCGCGAAAGCTGCGACTGTGATAGACGGTAAATAATGAACGATTTTTTTTACAACAACATTTTTTGCACACGTCTCATGTTTTATGAGGGAAAATAATGCACTAGTCAAATAAACTTTTTAATAAAAAACCACTCAATACATTTCCTTACCTACCCCTTGTTTAAAAAAACACGTGCCCTCTCTAAAAGTCTTTCATTTTAAAAATGGCAATATCTGCACCTCGTTTCAATTTTCGAACATGCCTGCACCTAATAAAAGAACATGAGTGGTGGAATTCTCGAGGCCCTTAAGCACCCCAGACCTCAAAGAAAGAAGTATTGATAGGCAAAATGTTTTAACGAAATTAATCTATAGGGAGGATGTTTTCGTTGACAGGGAGCATTATGTTTGGGAACTATAAATACATACAAATGGCTCTTGGTTTTTTAATAAAGCGGAGGGCTGAATATTAGTCTAATATCACGGAGTGCAAACCGATGTTGCCCTCTCAGTGTGCAGTCGGTGCATGGAAGTTTTTTATGAAGTTATGGACAAATGGCTGGCAATAGTATGGATACTTCTGTGGTTGTTTTTGATTTGGATAAGTGTAAAGTACATGATACAAGATATTTTAACAGAGAGGGTTTGAGGTTTATTTTCTTTACTTTGATACTTTTTAATATCAGCTGTCCCCTAAAAGCGTCACAAACATTATCAAGAACTTAAAAGTTCTCCAAAGACCAAACTAAAGAAAAATCTCTTCGTTATTTTAAACTTATATTTGTTTAGTGCCCTACTGCACGGACAACATTTTTTTTTTTTATTTTCTAAATTATCTCGTTTATTAAGATAAACGAGATAATTTAGAAAGTAAAAAGTGTAAGATTAGTGTAGATGTGGCCTTATAAGCAAGGCCACATCTACACTAATCTTACATTTAGAAAAAAAACCCGAGAATGCACCGAGCTCCCCATAACACGGTTAATATTAAAATATTGCATCGAACCCATGCATTTTTTACAGAGGCGTATCAAGCCAAAACATTGGCTTTTCCTGCCCCTAAGAATCACCCCACAAAAATAATACAAGTATTTGTACTCACATTTTTTTTATGCCGTAGGGTGAATGCTCATTTAAATACGTCATAATGCGCGTTGTTTTTTTCTCTTGTCTCATAAAATATTATTATACTTATGGCTTTTAAATATTATCTATTTTAATATTTTGTCCTATTGTTGTTTTTACTTCCTGGAGGAAAAAGCCTTCCGAAATAATCAATTTAGCACCTACAGTCAAGAAATCAAACAACTGTTTAGATTTATTCTTCTCTCGTGTATCTAATAAGCGTGTTCAGCCTTTAATGTTCCCACTGCTGGGACACAGGCGTCCTCTCAGTAAGCGGGGTGGGCCGTAATCCACCACGCGGGCCCCGTGCAAAAGTTACAAATGAAAATTATAATGATGTACAAATTTTATTTATGGTCATCATCAAGAGAACCAATGATACCAGTGTCAAGGCGGCTACTTCTTCTATTTCTTTATGTCTTTGTGGTATTTATACTTTGTTAAAGTTCAATATTTATTATTATTATTACTTTATAGTAGCACTCTGTGCTTATCGTAGAACGATATCATAAAATCAAAGTCAGGGTTAACATCCAATGAGAATTTATTGAAATTGTTAAGTACCTACCTTTATCGATTGACTTTTATCTAAATGGGAAAAAATAACAGCCTCTAATGTACTTTAAAAACCATTGGAATAGAGTTATCCTTATTTTATAGTTTTAAATTGACCTGTACCTACTGTTTGGTTGTGTCCTGAGTTAAATTTTATTTTCTTTCTTTCTTTCTTTTTATTTCATTTTTTTTTTAAGTATAGTCCGTGGTCCCAGGCTACCTAACTCTTTGTCAAACATTACGATCGGTTCAGTGGCTCAGGGGCAATGAGGTAACAGGCAGAGAGTTACTTTCGCATTTATAATCAGTATGGTTGGATAATAAAAAAAATCGGCCAAGAGCGTGTCAGACCACGCACAATGAAGGGTTCCGTAGTTGGGATAAATTTATCCCAAGGACAAACTTATTATTGTAGTTGAAAAACATGTTCTCTCATACTTTCCAACTGCAATTGTAAGCACAATATTTACCATATTATTTTAGAATCATAGACTTGTTATACGAGTAGGTTTTCCTGTAATCTATAAGTTCTAACTATTCTCTGTTTTTATTTTTTCAAAATATTAGGTTCAGTAGTTTCGGAGATATGGGGAATGGTCAATTTTTATCTATTTTCTTAATTATCTGTAAAGGTATTTATTTTAAAATTATGAAAAATATATATATTTTCTCAACAAGCCCTTTCATTTAATATGTCACACAGTACAGTGTGCAAAACTTTTTTTAAAATTTTTGGTTTGCCCCTGAAAAGTGACCTCCATATTCAATATGTAATATGTGTACCAAATTTTAACTTAATCGGTCCATTAGATTCAGAGCAAACTGGCTGTGGCAGACAGACAGAGTGATCCTATAAGGGTTCCCTTTTTCCTTTTGAGTTACGGATCCCTAAAAAACTTGAAGTTCTAAACCAAATCAATAGTCAAGGCTTATTATTAGGGTAGGTACTGTTTGGAGTCCATTGCTTTATTCGTTTACAAGAAGTTCATCAAAATTGACAAAATGGAATATTATGATACTGGAGTTTTTTACTTTTCACAACGCATTTGTATGAATGAAATGCCTTTCATTTATTTCTTTCAACAAATTGTTATTGTAATTAACGCTACCCGAGTTATGACCGCCATTCAACTTTACCATTAGTTGATTGCCCCCTTTATGACGATGACAGAAGCATTTTATTACGGAACTAAAAACAGCTATGAAGAGCGGTGTTTGATTACCGAATCTTGATGGTATCAATTGGTTTTGTGCTATTTTTTTATCTTATTGTTGTGTTTGTAGGTTTTATGTCTGTGTCATAATTTACTTTTCTCATTTTTAGGGTTCCGTAGCCGGAAGGTAAACTATGGCTCTGCTGTCCACCTGTCTATTATAGAGCTGTATCTTTTAAACCGTAATAGGTAGGTAGACACTTGAAATTTTCAGATTGTGTAGGTACACACGGCTACACATCAAGCTATATATTTCCAGTATAAGCTGACTTCGTATTGTACGGAAATCCTATAAAATGCGAGATCAGCATAAACTGGAAATGTATAGCTTGATGTGTAGCCGTGTGTACTACTATGGCTGTTATAACAACAAATCATAAAAATTATCAATCAAAAAAATTAAGGGGTTCACCATACGAGAAACTTGTTTTTTTTCACTAATGTATTAAAAAAAGTATGTCGTGTTAAAAATATTGTACGTGGTACGGAATCCTTCGTGTCCTCTCGCACTTGGGTGCTTTTCTGTTTTGATACAAATGCATTTTTTAAAAACCTATAGGTTTTTAAAAAATGTGTGTGATTGTTTATACCGAACATGGTCATATTGCACTATAGTGCAATATGACCATGTTCGGTATAAACAATCACAACACTGTAGTGCTCTTCAAAATTTTTTTGGGGAAAATAAATCAAAATTCAAAAAAACACTATCAAGAAAAATCTTCACCGTATCACGAAAACATCGTAATACACAAAATGTTTCCACCCCAACGATATTTCTACAAAATCTCAGTGTGTTTCCCTCAGTGCAGATAAAAGGGCGCGATCGTATGACACATTATTCATATTGAGGGGCGTCACACTAAAGATATTGTGGAAAGGGCACTAAGATTGCCAACTGCAATACATTGTTCCCCTGCTCCTTGTTTTGACGTGATAGAACGGCTCTAGACATTCGCAAACAATCTTATATTTACACCCAACGACGTAAACAGCTTCCCAATTATCGACTTTAGTTCTTTACGTTAGGGATTGGTGATTGTTTTCGGGACTGTGGGGATATGTTTGCAATTGGTAGCGTAATAAATGTTGCGTATCGATGCGTTTGAAGATAAGTAATGAAGAACTTATAGATTGCGTTTAGAATACGAATGTGTGTAGATAATTTTACAAAATGTGCGGTCGGTTTTTATTTATGATTTAAATTTTGAAGTTTTGACATGATAAACGTTTTTTCCGATTTATTATATTTCTTAAGTACCTAAGTACTTAAGAAATATTATATTAATATTATTTTACTATCCTAACAACCCTTTTTTTTTTTTTGAGGATGGGAAATCATCAAATGACTTCTCCCGCTCTGGGCGGAGCGAGAGGGCGTGTCAGACTTTTACTGACTAAAACCCACCCGTGTTCCTTCCGTAGCCCGTGTGCCGGGGCCGCGATATCCCTTTCGGACAAACCCGCAACTCCAGCAGGCATTGGTCCTTACGGACCCCGCCAGTTGGTGCTGACATCTCTTTGAGGCGCGCGTGGAACACAACGCGCCGTCGACCCGGGCCTGGTCCTTAGCGGACGGCGAGCTACCCATTGCTCACCGTCCGCAAGCCCGCGCCTACGGTGGCCGGAAGTCGGCTCGCGACTCCCGACGCCCGGGCCGCATCTTGCATCTCCCTCGCGCGCTCCGCCTCCTCCTTCGCGAGCATAACTGCTTCGCAGAAGGAGGTGATCCTAACAACCCTGCCTGGAGTATATTGGAGGAAGTAAATGTGTAATTTCCGGAAAAGCAGAGGCCACACTACCGAATTCAACAAAAACTGTTGCCAAAACTGATCACCAGGTGCGGCACTAACCACGCAAACAGAAGAAGACATGAAGCCCAATTCCCGTGATTCAAAACGTTCAAAATGTAGTCGCAAACTCAAACGTCATATGTATGAAAATTAGAGGTATAATTGATATATTGAGACCGAGAATGTGCACGTTCTTAATAATACGGCAATTTCCCGTCAGGATATGTCATAGGAATTTCTACGCCGGTGATTAGGTAAATATTTATATCATGTGTAACATCTTTCCTCTCAATTTCCTGCAGTGTGGGAGTGATTTCGTGAAAAGGGACGGAAGTGTGTAACATGATGCCGGGGAAGCGCGCTGTATTTGATTTGACCAATGAGCGCGCGCGGTGCTAGAGTTGACCGTCAGATGGTACAGTCAGCATCAAAAGTTGATGGCCACATTTAGATTTTCAAAATAGCTGTACACCGTATTCACTATTAGCACTTCACTATACAGCGATTTTGAAAATCTAGATGTGGTCATCAACTTTTGATGCTGACTGTACCAACCCATTTTCTGGGAGATTGTAAACAGAATGATGATGATAATGATTTTAATAGTGTTTATATCATAATAATATATACGTCAGCCGTGCTGTCAGATGTTACACATCATATGCGACTACTGTAAGGCTCGCGCGTTTTTTTTAACACTTTCGGCTACCAATTGTTCTACGAACGAGTTTTTCGAGTCCCCCATTTATGGTAACCAAAAAACATAACATGCACCAAATAAACAAACTAATTTATTAACGTCCCTATATTGACGACACTCATCTTCCTTCATTTCATACTCCTACATCTTTTACTTATGCACGAGTTTCAAGTGAGGGTCGGTCCCTCAATTGTGTTACTTCACTTACTTCTATTTGTGTTTTTCCCGAACTTATTGCTATAAGTAAGCCTCTGTGGTGTTTTCATGCCATTACCTGGCTGACAGACACCATAAATATGTCGATACTGCGTCATAAATTTTGTGGCTTTTGCTCTCTGAAATATTGCAATGTTTAGTCCAGTTGCTGTGTCTTTGTCAATGTTATGAGGTTGGGGTCTCTTTTGACCATTGTAACTTCTTCTGTAGGTAGTAAACTTTTAAATGAGTTACTTTGTCGTAGTTTAAAAGTTTCTCAAGAGTGGTGAGTCCAAGGCCTAACGTGTTCCCTTTATTGTGAGGCAATATATATTCTTACATTGGAAATGCTTTAAGGTTTTCAAAAACAAAAATTTATAAGAGCTTCATCACATTCAACTAACTTGACATGTAATGTTGCAGTCACTGTCAGCTTACTCACATCTTTTTATGTGACAGTTGAACTCTTTTATAGTTTATAGTTTAACAATAGAATAAAAGTAGTATCTACCATAATTTAATTTTAAACCGTAATTTAAAAGCCGTATATTAAAAATTCTAAAGTTGACCAGTGACCCGGTGCACGCGGTGTCCCCATTGGCCGAGGCGACAACTAATCAAATTAAACCAACCGTTTGATGACAAAGGATCGCCGAAACTTTTAGTGATGTGATTAAAGGAGAGCTGTTATAGTCGATATAATTCCTAGTGTGCAAGCAAGACTAGAGCCTAGTGGCTCATACATTTTCGGCTCATTAAATAAACAGCATTTTTGATCGCACGCTGCTGCTTTCACAGGCTTAAGCCGTATTTATATTGCTGTGTTGTGTCGTGTCGTGACGCCGTCTCACGCAGTATTAGTCATTCAAAACTCATCGTGATTTAACGTAGTCCTGAACAGATTCGTTTTATTGGTGTATCCCACGTTATGACATAACACGACACAGTAATGTGTACTGGCTTCATTCCGAGATGGAAGATTCGTTCGACATCACCTCTTGGACAGGGAATGTTACAAACCAAGGGTAAGCTTGTAGCTAACATAACAATATCTGTCATTCGTGGCAGAGTAGGTACAATTGTCATTAGCAGTGTTAACGCTCTCATAGACAGTCGCGACGCGACGGTGCGATGCGATTCTGGTAGACCAGTTATTTCCATGAAGTTTTCATAGAAATTGTTCTACTAGAGTCGCGTCGCGCTATCGCGTCGTGCTATCGCATCGCGCCTGTCTGCGAAAGCCTTTAAGGTTTGAATAAGTAAATTATTCATACCTCATTTAGTTTAGTTATGATTATGAATTATAATGTTTTTCGGGTTCCGTACCTCAAAAAGAAAAAACGGAACCCATATAGAATCACTCGTGTGTCTGACTGTCTGTCTGTCTGTCCGTCTGTCACAGCCAATTTGCTCCGAATCTAATTGACCGATTAAATTCAAATTTGGTACATATTTCTGTGACCCAAACATGGACGTGTTCCATAGATAAATGAATTTTGAATATCCCTCATATTCAAAATTCATTTTGGGGGCCAGCAATGAAAATTTTAAAAAAAAAGTTTTGTGAACTGTACCGTGTGACATATCCAATCAAAAAGACTTATTGCAAGGATTTCAAATACATTTTTAATCATTTTAAATGCTTTTAAAGATATTTAAGAAAATAGACGAAAATTGACGATTCTTTTATCTCCGAAACTACTGATCAATTATTATTTTTTCAATACAGACAATAGTTCTATGCTTATAGATTACAGGAAAACCTATAATAAGTCTATGGTCTTAAAATAACATGGTAAATCACTCAATATTGTGCGTACAAACTTACATTTGCAGTTGGAATGTATGAGGGAACATGTTTTTCAACTACAATGTTAAGTTTGTTCTTGGGATAAATTTTATTCATTCCAACTACGGAACCCTTCTTTGTGCGTGGTCTGACACGCACTGGGCCGGTTTTTTGTTCTAATGCCAATAAACGTATTTATCTTTCTTTGTAATGTTCATAGCTTTATCTACTAATTTATAAAGAGGTAGTGAGTTTTGTATGTAGGGGGTAATCTTTGGAACCCATAATAATCCAATTCCGAAAATTATTTCACTAATGGAAAGCTACAGTAATGCCGAGTGTCATAGGATTTTATGTTAAAACAAGAAACACACGGACCAAGTTGTGGGCAGAAGATCATAAAGTTGTCCACAAGCTCGATAGATGGCGTTAGTGGAAAAATTAGAAGTCGCTATGGTTTCGTTACCGCGCGGTGCTTATGTATCCCAGCCCGCCGTAATAACGGTACGTTTTTGATTAACATTCTGTTACAGAAACAAAATTTGTCTGAACGGGAGCTGATTGACCAATTGTCTGGTCAGCGCCTTTAGAAACTATTGTATGAGTCTTCCGACTACAGTCCACGCCCACCTGCGTACGCGTCACTATAGTGTGTGCGTGACGTTAATTATGGCGCTAGGTTATTGCAAAGATTGTTAATATGGTTGTGCAGTTGGGAATATGAAAAAAAATATAATTATAGTTCAGGATAATTTTATGTGTGCCGTGTGGTGTAGCTTTCAACAAATTTTATATCATATTTCGTCTTTTAATTAAGCATCCTATAATTCCGAATTAGGTAGGTACTTAAGTATTTCAATATTCAATTCAATATTACATGTTTGATTTGTTTGACTGTGTAAAATGGTGTAAAAGGATTTATTGCTCGTATTTCTTGACAGTGATTCTATGTTTTACTAGTATGGACTAGACTAGATAAAGATGAATAATGAAACAATTATCATGAGCCTTTTTTTCAAAGCTCGATATCCAAATCATCGACAATGGTCCATCCATTTGGTCTCATATGAAACAACAGATTTCATTGTGAGCCGAGCGTGACGGATCCGTTTGGGATCGGGTTTGGTGACACGAGGGTGCGGGCACAGGCCAAGGATCAGCTGATTTATAAAATTAAGGCCTAAACCTTTTTAAGGCGATATTTTTTAAGTTTTTACTTTTGGATGAGATTTGGGCGACCATTGAGCTTGAGAGTTTGACATAGCGCACACTATGCAACACGCGACTGCAACATCTCGGCGGTGCAACGACAGGCTGCACGTGACTATTTTCTTACATATACATTTTGGGCGTGAGTTGCAGGTGAATGTCAGGATCGCGGGATATATTTCTCAGAGGTAGAGTCGCAACGACAGGCTATAGGTAGTCGCACGCTTTCGCGGCTTGTCTCAGCGACTAGACGCACGACGATAGTTGTATGCGACAGGTCAGCGCCTTGTTGACGAACTTTGGCAGTCGCATGCGACAGGTCAGCGCCTTGTTGAAAAGCTTTGGCAGTCGCATGCGACAGGTCAGCGCCTTGTTGACGAGCTGTGGCAGTCGCATGCGACAGGTCAGCGCCTTGTTGAAGAGCTTTGGCAGTCACATGCGACAGGTCAGCGCCTTGTTGACGAGCTTTGGCAGTCGCATGCGATAGGTCAGCGTCTTATCGACGAATGTTATAGTTGCATTGTACGAGGTGGTTTTTAGTCGAATGCATAGGTATAGAGTTATCGCAGACAGTTGGCTTTTGTCTATTACAAGATGCAGGATGTGGAGGAGGTTATGTGGAACAGGAAAGAGATTTTTATCAATAAATAAATTAATCGAAATAATTAGGACTACAGTGTGCCACTACCTAATTAATAATAAAACTGAATTGGTACGAAATTAACTGTTCATAGTGCCAAGTAATTTTACAGGAACTTATTCGTAGGTGATGGCCCTTATTTGTGAGGGTTATTGTTTGGTTGGATATAGGTGAATTTTTTTTTGACTTCGTTGCACTTCACTTAAAAAATTCAAGCGCCAAATCTACCAAAATAGATTGACATTATTCTATGTAACGCATGATTACCCCAATTGTTGTAAACCATTGTCGTGTTTAAATTGTGAAAAAAATATGTGGTTTTTTTTCGTGTGGTCAGTGGCTAACCTGATGTCGGAGTTTTTATGCCGCCCGCGCCCATGGACCTTTGACTTGGCTTCATATGCCATCAAGAAATATATCTCAGGCATGCCGGTTTCCTCACGATGTCTTCCTTCACCGTATTTTAAATACGCACATGAATCCAAAAAGTCAGAGATGCGTGCCCAGATTCAAACTCGAGATCTGTAGCTTGCAGTCCGCGGCGGTCACACCACTAGGCTATCACTGCTATGCATGCTGTGTCATTTCTGTACTTATAACTATTTTTTATGTTATTTATAAAAAAAAAAATGCATGCTGTGTCTATCCCCACTTAGCTTATATGTTGGCTCGTGTTAATTGACTGAGTAGTGCAACGATTGTAGATAGACTAATCAATAATTAAATCAAAACATTGCATCAAGTCAGCTTTCGAGCAATAGGTGTTAATCGAACACATAATGTTACTACAATATTAAACGTGGCTTATGATTCTGGCGCTACAGCTACTTATTGAAGCCGTTGCTGATTGCCTCCACTCTAATTAAAGGGTAAGCATAAGCCATACATATGCGTTAACATAACATTTAACTACCTACATGTAGGTACCTATGTAGGTACATACGGTCTGTGTAGAATCTACAAACAGCGCTTTAGCTGATGTGGTGCAACTTGATGTGTGCAATAGAATTTGTCGTCGGATTCACTCTTCTTTTACATGATAATGGAAAGGGTTTAGATAAATAAAAAAGGCATTTTTTTGCGGAAATGCACATTCAAAATAGCATTTAAAAATTGAACGTTAATTCTGTTTGCAAAGTCAGACCGTACGAAACGCGTGCAAAAACGTTCCATATGCAGAAGAATACAATACGCCAAATACAATCGAAAAGCGATAGAAAGGAAGGATCCATGAAGAAAAATTATCTCTATAGTAATGTCCTCATGAACTTAAATAAATAACTATTACATTACAATATTTATGTAGGTATATGAATAAGGAGAGATACAGATCGACAAGAACAGAAGAAGAAGAAGTGAGAGGAACATCACATTTAGGTAGCTTACGTGTTCACATAACGTAGGAACATAGTTTATTTACAGGTCTCAATATATGTAGGTAGGTATAGCCAAGTGTGAAACAAGTACATCCGACACCGGTACTTGGAGTACTGCCAAACGATAGTTCCTAAAGTCTGGGTTTATAAGTGACGATTACGATCCGATCATTTGTGCTGGTATGAAGGAAATTGTATCATCTCAAAGATAATAAAAAGACATATTTTCGTTGATCTTAACAAAGAAGTTCCGTTCTTTTAGCTTGATGATTATCTACCTTCTTATGAATAAACGTTGATTCTTTTTCGTTAAGTAATGATTAGCGTCTGTTTAACCATATTTTTTTGACGTTTAAACGTCTCTTAAATTTAAGCAACGTTTATAAATAAGAGTGCTGAGATGCTAAATAAGGTATCCAAGAGTTTTTTAAGGTTTTATGCCGTCATAGCCAGAGAGTTAGAACAAAGTAAACGAATTTAGACTGTTGGGAGATTTACGTACGTAATGCATCTTCTGCTGCCTAATGAAATCACAAATCAGAAGGTAAATCATTACTAATTAAAGATTTCAAAGAGGCCACACTAGAAGGACATTGACCATATTGACCTTGTTGGTGATGTTCTTCAGAAAGCATAAGTATAGCATATTAAGAAAAAGCTTACTATCAATGGGGCCCGTAATATCGCCCGAATCTATAACAAAATACCTCAGGCCTACAAAGAAGAATTATTAAGTATATTTAAAAAGAGACTGACATCCTTACTAATAGATAAATGTTACTATTCTATATAAGTTTTTTTGAATGATGAGAATTTATAATGTTATGTTTTTTTTTGTTGTTTTGTTAATGTAAGTAAAATAATCAATAATATAATCAGTTGTAAAATATAGAATTAATATTGTTGTTTTTGATGTTTAGTTTATGTAGGAAGGCTGTTGATCCACATAACTACCTATACTTTTATATTTTTTATTTGGTTGTTTAATTGAGTAGTTAAAAATGTATATTTCTTTTTTTTTACTTTTGCATGCCATAAGGTAGAGTGTGTTGGAACTGCTTTTACAATGTTTACATCTTACTTTGTACCCACAATCATTGCAAAATAAATAATTTCTGATTTCTGATTTCTGAAAGGTCAGGTGCGTAGTACCCATAACCGGCATGCAACCAGATGTATAAACATAAACGACGTAAAACGAGTATGTAAGGATTGTAGCAGGTGCGTCTGTAGTTTCTACCTACCCCCAAGGGAATAAAGCGTGAGTTTATGCATTATGAAAGATTAATCCAGGCATTCGAAATATAATAACAATTCCACTATTATCATCTTGATGTCGCCCACTATAAAGTGTACTAAATCTTGAATCACCAAGAAATACCAGTGTACCTACCATGAATTGTACGCATAATAAATATCAGTGAAAAACCAAACAAACGGTTAACAATGATTTACAATGGAATTAAACGATCTAATAGTTATTTAAACAGATATTAGCTGTCAATAAACGCCCGCATGTTTATCCATTGTTTGGGTTCATAAATTAAATGTAAAATATATTGCGGTATGTAAATCAATCGTTTAAAAAATTTCTTCAAAGTTTGGTAGGTGTAGAATTAAAGATGAAAAACGTAAAGATTGGCTGTTTATAAATCATGGGCAATCAATGAAAATTATGCATGAGCCTAGCCGCGCACCCAGCTATGACTCACAGTACGTCATCGCGCTCATAGACGCGATCGGGAAATGCAAATTGCAAACTGTACTTTATTACTGTGAGCGCGAAGGTGATGGTGGGAGCGAGACGAAACACTGTATTGATAGTGGTGTTTTAGGTGGGTACAGTGGTGATGCCTGCGGATAATTTATATATGTTTTTTAGTAATTTTATTCATACTGTTGGTTGTTGCATTATATAATATTCTATGTACTATTTGTTTTATTTTATATTTATGTATAATTCTGAATTTTAAACCTGACTTGGTTTCCGTACGTTTTTTACGGGTGACCACTGAAAATCAGCGCTGTGCTGTGGGTCTCCATAGCACAGCATCATGCTGAGTGGAACCTTCTTGTCACAGTCATGACGTGCCAGCAGCTGCCTACTATTTCTGTTTTGTACTCGTTATTGTATACGTATTGTTATTGTTTTGTTATCTACTCGAGTTTTTTTTTTTATGCACGTGATTCTGTGACGAATAAAATTATTTTTCTTTCTTTCTTTCTTTCTATGTAGATTTGGGTACACAATTAATTGGTACAAGAGAGTACAGACATACCTAAATGGGACATTCGTCTCAAATAATGTGGACTAGAGAAAAGGTTTGCTCATGTACCAGACCAACTAAGCTTTTGTAATTATGGTGTATGCACCATAATTACAAAAGCTTAGTTGGTCTGGTCTGACAACATAATGTTGCTTTCTAGATGCCTCGCCCGCTGTCAGTCTGTTTGACGACATTCTAGCAACAGTAATTCTAAGATGTAAATCAGAATTAGCTACCTACAGAGAAGTATGAAATAAGAATTGATGGCTGCATTAACTAACATAACATTAATTTTATTGTTGCTTGAAAATTATTATTCTTAGCAGGAATCATTCTTTCTCCTCAAAGAAGCTCATAATATTTTGTATTCCGAAGACGCACAAAAGAAGAAAGCAAATGACACATAATTTTTCCGTCAATAAATTCTTAAATCGTAAATTCTCCATCGTAATTGAAAACATAAACGTTTATCGTATCCAAAATTCGATAAAACAGAACTAAAAAGTACGTAACAAAATGAAAAAGCTACTCATTCGTAAAACTGTTGGAATTCTCTCAAAAGATTTAGTTGAACAACTTTACGGCCAGACGAATAAATCAGAAAGATGCGTTGGGATGAACAAATCACTACCGCTTTTGCAGCGATACCACACCTACCGAGCACCCATGTATTGGCGATGCTTACAGATTGATGTAGCTTGTACCAACACTAAACAATTTTATACTCGGATATAGCCAACAAAAGTTAAGATTTACGAAGTATGTACTCGAAAAAGCTTTGTAGATGTGCGAACGTCTATTGGATATGATAGAAGATAATATTACTCTAAAAATAATATAATTTCTCTTAATTATTAAGATGACACAGAAAACTTGCTCTTTTTGTGACAGAAAGTAATTGAAGCTGTACTTAAATGGAACACAGATCAAACGGAAATTAGAAGATTCTTTGCTGAAAATGCCTGCTAATTAGTTGACAAATTTAAAAATAATGAACATGTAGCTAATTTAAAAGTTAAAATACCAGCGTCGTAAAAATATCAGCCCGAAAACATAATCTCCAGTTCTGGTCAATCTATGCATCGCGTTGTTTAAAACTAAAAGCCTCATCCATGCCTTGCGTAAGTCTATCCTCACTTTTTTCAACTTCGCAACGTTCTACGTTGAAAACAAACAATTGGCGTCGAATTTACGAGCCGTGTTGAGAGCCAAGCCGCTTATTGAGATGACTGTACCACGCTCAATTTAAATTCCCTTCCCCGCGAAAGACTATCTGCTTCGTGTGTCCGACCTTTACTTTCGGATTATACCTTTTTGAATTTTCCATTCCGTAACATATGCGTTTTGACAACAAAGATTTATGTGATATTGTTTTTATAAACGGTTGAGACAAACAATTTGTTTGCTATATAAAAACACGTCCTGAAGAACTTTGAATTCTCGCAATTACAATCCCCATTTGAAGGAGTACAATCGAGAATAAAACACTAACTATTTTGGGTGTTTGGAAAACAAAGTTCATTATAAATCGGATCTTTAAATCGTTTTCAAGTTCTTGTTTCGTCGAAGCGTTTAGAATGGCGACAATGTTGGCACGTCCACATCCCAAGCTCTTATCGACACTAATTTATCTTAATTGCTACTTAATACCACAATTTGGATTCTAAACAGAGCGCTAACGAAGCGCCTTATGATGCCACCGTCGGCGTTAAATACCACAGGGCGAATACTTTCGAAACGCGATGGGTGCCGATCGCTAATCGAACAATGGGCATGACATACCTAAATCGCGGCATAATAGTAATAAATTCTATTGTTGCTAAACAAAAAGTAGAATGTGGTAACAGAGGGTGACACGGTTGAAGCGCGACGACAATGCTAAACGGAATATCAATATGGGAGCATCACTTTTCATATGCCGACTGGGTTGGTAGAGCAACAGGAAATAAACTCTGTTACGAACAGTTTAAAGTTCGGAATCGTGATTTTGGTGGCGTGTAAAAAATACGACGGCATTCATGCTTGCGCCTGCACCCGATATTGGATTTCAAACTCTTTTTCGAGTAATTTTTGAAAATGCAATCTGTGTATGTTAGCAAGCAGGACGGCTGCCATTTGTCTTCGCAAACGAACCGATTTGTGCGTCATAGTATGGGTAACGGATGTTGCAGAGAGGCACGTGGCCGAACAGACTGACTTATTGTTACACTGACTTATTGCGACGCTCATTGAAGTCTATTAGTGAATTAGACTGAAATAGAACAATGTGTTACTGTCAATGGTAATAGAGATTTGTTATTTTGAAACTGGTGGAAGATTTATAGTTTGAACTATTGGTTTTACTGAAAGTCCTAATGCATTGTTTAAAAACTGAAATTCATGGATGAAAAAATCAGGAAATAAGTAAAACCATACATTTCCCTATGGAGGTAAGGATATGAAACCAATTTAGAAAGTTAAGAAAAAATCTCAGAACAGTGTTTGAAGCTTTCTGATCACACACATACATAGTTTTATAACTCAATTATCAAAAAAAAATTAAAAACCAACAAAACTAAATTCCGAACAAAACATTCAACATAAACCATAGCCCGTGTAAAAGAGGAAGCGAAATTTCATAAACTATAAAACAAAGCAACGTTCAATGCGGCCGTCTTGGTAAACTTTTGGGGAACGAATGAATAATTCAAGATGCGAATCGGCAGTCCGTCAAGTGGTTCTCAGAGCGTTGCATTTTCTACGTAAATCTGCAGTAATATCTGAGGATATCTGAGGATATCTTATGCCGTGTTCACGAGCAATATTCTTCATCTTTCTATTTTACATTCCACTGTGATGCTCGACACATGTCTGGTTTTCTGTCTACTCCTATTATTTGGTTGCTTTTAAATTGTCTTCCCATTTCTGTCACCTTTTTCGTTTTCTCGTGTTTGAATTTTTGGTTTCACATTTTATTGTAGTGTTCCATCGATTTGTTCTGACAAAATATAGGTCATTTTGGTAAAGATAGATAGATTATATGTATCTTGTTCAAATCCGAGCATCCAACGTGACTTTTTGATTCATAAATGTACTTTTGAGCTTATTTTGGACATTACTGACTGAGAATGAGAAGAGACGTTTGCTCTGCAGTGGGATAATATTAGTTTGTTATCCTATACTATTAAACGAGCAATATTTGTGTATCACGTTCTCGAAAACGGCTCTAACGATTTCGATGAAAGTTGCAATATAGGGGTTTACGGGGGCAAGAATCGATCTAGCTAGGTCTCATATCTGGGAAAATTCGTTTTCTCCGTATTTTCACCCGAGCAGAGCTTGGTCAGAACAAGATGGCTGCTTTAGAATAACATGATATGGCAGCATGGAATTAGTAAGTACTTTCTATCATGACAGCATGGATTAGTATGACCTATCCTGTACTATTAAATGAGCATTCTCTATTTTCACCAGAGCAGAACACGGTTGCCAAGGTACTTATTAATAACCCCAAAATTTTTACACAGCTCTTTTAAAATATTGTTAAGACATGTAAGAACAAAACGAAAACAGGGTTAACTAACCTAATATGTAAGATAAACACTAACTTGAAGTTGACGGAATCCCTGTGTAATAGTAGATAGAAAAATACTATCTTGACCCATGCTACTTAACCTCAATAACGTAAACTTAAAGAACTTGTTACTACTACTCCCTATAATGGTAAGAAGAAATTTATCGATATAACTTCATCAGAGCAGTTAAAGAAAAAGGTTTCCTCTTTTAAAATCCACTTTCACGTATTCAGTTTTCCATAAAAATCTAATAGAGAAAGCATTTCGCCCGCCTCCGCCATCTCTCTCCATTTTAATGAATAAGTAAACAAAATTAGTGGGGTCCAATATCGAAATAAGTGAAACGAGTAGGTCAGAGGTACGGGCACAGCATATAAAGTATCCATTTGAAGAAAATAATTTTAAGGAACGTCGTTTCGAATGTTATTCTCGATCCAGAAGAATTTTGAACGTTAATATAGGAACATTTTAGGAAAGTGCTCCTTAAATAATTTTATGGCAATTATTTTCCATGATTAAGCAAAAACGGACGATGTGAATTCTAATATTATTTATTTGATTCGTCATTTTGTTTAAATGTAACAGTATTTCAGTATGTTAACAAATTAAATTCAAAAGAAGTCGAACACTTCGAAGCAGATGAAACTTCAATACCTGGTTCAGAATTCAAGATTTCATATCACAACTGTAATATTATTGAAATAAAAATAACTCCACATTTAACCCTCACTTCGCCACACTTCAAAATATCTTGAGTGCATCGTTGAAAGTAAATGCTGGTATAATTCCTGGTTCCACTGCGTTTGGATTGCATTTAGAGACGTTAGGGGATGAAGCCGGATAAACTTTATGTTAACTGTAAGCAATAAAAATAGCCTTTATGACGATACGTGGAATGGTTACGTTTGTTTGCGTCATTTGGTTGTTTCACCGTGAATTGGACTAGATTTTACTGAAATAGACGACGTTATTAAGATATATATGAAATCGTTACACTGAATTTTAGATGGATACGGTTGCGGTCTAGCGGAAATAAATATGGAATTGAACGTTTACGGGGATTGTATCGAACGCTAGCTTAGCTCGTGGTTAGGACTACGAATCGTTCCGCTGAGTTTAAAACAGCCGCTATCAGTGCTATCATAGAGTTTTTAAGAAAACTGTTTTACTTAAAATAATGTTGCAGTTGCAGTGTTTTATACAATCCCTCAATCAGCATGCTATTTTGATTTTGGATTGTCGTCAGATATAGACAAGTAGACACTATGCTACAAAAGTAAGTTGGTAAACACACGTTTTTAGAAGCTACAATAACAGCTATGTTTATATATACTCAATTTCATTCCATGAGCTCAAAGACAGCTGAAAGCTGTAAGAAAAATGGCTGTTGTTCTCCATAAACTTTCATAAACAAATAAAAGAAACGCGCCAGGTCCTGGAGATAACAATAATGTTCAGGATTTAAAGATTGCGGAAAGCCATAAGCTACCCAACGCATAAGCCAGTCGACCCAATTCAACACTAAGTGCCCTATTTTGCATAGTTCTCTCTTAATGGGCTGTTGTCCTCCTATCAAGGTTTTTGGCACAGTTTTAGAGAATTGTTCTACTGAGCTGTGTTTGTTTTTGGTTCCTTCTACAATGTACATCAACTAAGATGTTCTAACCAAACTTTAATTGTTTAGGACCGGATTCCACCAAAGCGGAGAAGTGCGGAGATGTCCGAAGCGGAGACGAGAAAATATGTTTTTCAGCTAGGGTATATCCACCGAAGCTGTGCGGAGATGCGTGTAGACCGGAGCAGAGATGAGTACTAAAGCGGGGGAACTAGGGGCGCCGCTCACTGCACTCCGCTCACATCTCTCCTCGTCTCCGCTGCGCGCCGTCGTCGTCGGCGTCGCCAGCTTGAGAGGCATACATTTCCGCTTTGTACCGTAGACCGGCAAGGCATAGCTCACATCTCCGCTTCGATCGCGTCATACAAATATGATACATCTCCGTTCAGTGGTATTCACTGAAGCTGAGTGGAGACGAGATGTGGGAATAACGAAATTCTCTTGGTTGTTTAAAACACATCTCCTCTCCTCTCGTCTCCGCTTTGGTGGAGTCCTGGCCTTACTCTATGTCCAACAGCTAAGTCATTGTTTACTATGACCACGAATCCTAAAAAACCTGTCTTTATAAAAACGCCCTCATATTATTTAAATTTTACTTTTATTAATTATTAATAATTTTTATATTTCAAGTACAAGTTATCGATCATCAAAAATTGGTATAGTATTAATATATGATAATAATATATTAATATATGTATAAATTAAACTTAAGTTTAATTTTATTGGGGTAACTGAAGTGCCATCCATTTATAGATAGGTATTTTTACCACGATGTTATTCATTGTTGTTATGATGAAAAAGCCAATTGCCGCAGGGCTGGTCGCCTACCAATTAAATTGATTGATTCGACGCAAGTTGTTAATCAAAATGTTTGTTTGCCCGCCGGAAAAGCAGCGAAAAGTGCATCCGAAAGACCGTTTAATTTGTACCGGGCGAGATTTTAATTAATTTCGTTGTTGCAGTTTACGGGTTAAAAGTGTTCGTTTATTTCACGGGTGATTATTTAATGAGGTTTAGTGCAATTACTTGACCATTTTTTTTTTCAAAGGTTTCTAATGATCGATAAAGAACTCTGTATTAAAACTCCTTGCAAAAATATTATCCGTTTAATTTTTCATTGCACATTACGTAAAATGCAATAAGAACAGAACTATGTATTATCATAAAGCATCCATTTGAATTCTCACTGTATGCATAATATGAATTCTTAATAATAGATTGTCCAGTTCATAGCCACATAGCACGTTGGCTCTTCTATACGTAGCACCTCTATAGAACGTAACTATGTGCTAACACCACGGAACAGTTAGAAACTAAGACTTCTGGAAAAGGTAAGCAATTTTTCTGCTCTTTAGATAACTTTTCTAACGGTTTTGTTTTGGCTTTGAACTACTTTGAATGTAGCTGTCACGATTTTCGAAAACATAGAACACTTAACAGTATGAACGAACGTGATGCTGCTCAGTATGAAAGTATTAAGTATTTTTCCAAGTATTTTAGTGAAGGCAGAAAAGAAAGAAATCGTTAATATAAAAAAAGCATCAATAATAAGATACCTGCACGCGTAGCATGTCAGCCATAGAAATGGGTTTTCTACGGGTTTTTTCGACGGAAGAATAGACAAAATGACAGATTGTGATTGTTTATCTGTCATTTTGTCTATTCTTCCGTCGACAAAACCCGATTCTATTGCGCTCAATTGCTAAGCGTGCTGGTGTACCCCAAATAATTTCTAGGTAATTTGCAGTGACAGGCTAGCTTGGGCAATTGGCATAACTGGTTTCAGTTGTGTATATTCACACAATCGTATTGTACCAAATATCCAAAAATACTGCCCAACCGCTAGTAAAAGCGATACGTAACATATGAAACTGTTGGTACATCCAGTTTAATATCCTTCTATATCCGGACGCGTCCATTCGCCAAACCGCTGCGACATGCTGCCGCCATTATGCGTGCGTCCATTGGTGTTCAAATTAAATACATAAAGAAGAAATGTTTACATACAACTACGCTGTACAGACCATTACACAAGTGCGTCATATGCTGCTCTAACCGACAATGTGAGCCAGACCTCCCATCCGATATAAATGTAGATACGAGAGCGGACCACAATTTTATGATTTCGCGTTTTATGTTATGTCTGAATACGGTGTTGCATTGGTCTAGTGTTGAGGCAGCTGCTAAGTGTTCGTAGGAAGAACTTTGTATAGGAACAACTGCATTTATTTGTACTTTATTTAAGATTGTTTCTATCTGTTTTGTGAGATATAGCGTATATGGGGTACATAGGTACTTACGGAATAATGCGTCTAGCAATTTTTCTTTTTAAGAACTTAATCAATAAAGGCTTGTGCCGACCAGCGCGACTTGTCGCGCGACGCGACACGAACAATACAATTTCTAAGAAAACTTCACAGTACAACAATAACCGGTGTCGCGTCGCGCGACAAGTCGCGCAGGTCTGCACAAGCCTTAAAGCGTTCCAGTCTCGCACGCGTCGACTCTTTAAAGTTACTGGTAAATGTGGTGGATTCATTAGAAATTTTATCTTGTAGAGTGTCTCTTTTTAGGATCAATAAAAAAGTCACTAAAAATATGTACTAATTTAACGTAAAAATTCAAACAGCAAACAGGGCAAACTAAAAAAAACCGCGAATGAAAACGGTACAAAAATCCGGGAGACAACGGCAGCGGAGATAATGTCCCGTATAATTGTCACGATACGAATTTATGCAACCGGGTCGTTGGGTCCTCACAACGTGTGCGGTGACTGTGACAATGTTACTGTTGAAGAAAGAAATGGAGCTAATCCTGGAATATTCTAGTTGAATCATCATGACTTTTGCTGTATTAATGCTTCACTCAACTGTCAGTCAACGAGTTAGAGCTAAACCGGCACCCATTTATCTGCATTGTTGGACTGATGCACGTTGGAGTAGATTCTTCTTAAAGTGTTGATGTTCGTGAATATGTATGACGACCTCATTGTGCCCGTAAATGGCGGGTTTGAATTGGAACGTGGACTCACGATAAAGTGCAATTTGAAAAAGTACTGTTCACTGCTATTACTGAGTGGTTTTTCATATAACCCTTGCCACATTTATCAACTTTATATTAGCAATATCAAGATTTACTCGTGCATCGCCCTTAGCCTATATTCAAGTTTTTACAGCAACATGTACGCTTGCATGCGAGGTCGCATTTTACCGCGATTCAGTTATTCAAGTCCCGTGTTTCATTCGTCATCACGTTTTGATGTAATGATTAGTGTATTGTCAACAGAATTAGTGGGCACTACGAACTGTTTCATTTGTTCGGATTATAAATTAAGTACTTTGGTTGTACTGGTTTTAGTATTTAACTGCGATTTTACGTGTCACGTACTAATGGACCACATCTTAGGTTCACATTAATTTCAACCGTGGAGTTTCTTGCCGGCTCTTCTTTATAGGAAATGACCAATTGGAACCATGCACCTAGCTTCTGACGTTTCATAAGTGCCCATGTAGGTTTATGTGAAATAAAAATATTATGAATTTGAATTAGGAAATGTTCATCATGATCAGATGATAAACGTCCATTCTACATTTATGATATTAAAGGGTAGTTAACTTATCTCAAAAAGGTGAAGTAAAACATATATTTTTTACTATTTTTTTACTCAACAAGGTACACCAACGACATATTTATAAGGATAGTAATAATAGGTTATCACGAGTCTTCAATACTGTGGACATCACTCAAAGGCACGAAGTAAATTCTTGTTAAAAGGTAAACATCGTAAGGAAACCGTCATGTCCTAGAACCAAAACACATGTGACGTCCATCAACCCGCCCTCGGCCCGCGTGGTGGATAATGGCCCAGTCTCTCTAACAGAGAGGACCTGGCCTGTGTCACAGCAGTGGGAACGTTTTAAACCGGTTATGCTTAGTAGTCATTTGTCATAATCACCACGCTTGACTGATGAGCGATCCATGTTATCTTCTTCTCTCGTCTATGGTCGTTCTTCTTTGGTCTGTGATAATATACTTACCTTGCTCAATGGTCAGCGCTTATTACCTTGTTCATCCTCAGTTGCCTCTTGTTACAGGTTCATAGTTTTTTTTTCTATAGTTATAGCATAGTTATAGACTGATTATGCTAAGTAGTAATTTGTCATAATCGCCACGCTTGACTGATGGACGGTCCATGTTATCTTCTTCTCTCGTCTATGTTCATTCTTCTATGGTCTGTGATTACATACCTTGCTCAATGGTCAGCGCTTATTGCTTTGGTTCATAGTTTTATTTTCTATAGTTATAGACTGATTATGCTTAGTATTAATTTGTCATAATCACCACGCTTGACTAATTGGGGATGCATGTTATCTTCTTCTCTCAAATTCAAATTCAAATTCAAAAGTCATTTATTCAAAATAGGCTGAAAATCAGCACTTTTCAAACGTCACAATTACATAAGTCAGTCCCCCAAAAACGCCCACCCTTCACCACTTCCTAGTGCTTAGCTGGGAAGAAGAAGCGGCGCAACAAACTCCCCAGCAGCACAGCTGTCTGTTCAGTTAGAAAAACTTGATTCTATACAATAGTAGTTAAGTTATGCAAAATAATGTACATTATGCAACGTAAAACATTAAATTAAATTATTTGCTATATGCCAGCTAGCACACACCAATATACCAACAAAATAATCATCGAAATCCATACTCAAGCGAAAATAAAAAGTAAACAGAACTTAATACCCGAATGAAAGCCACCAGGCATAAAGGACGTGCCCGCTTACATATAGCTATTAAAGCTGTAACTCGAAGTCACAAATGATAAACTAGGACATAGGAACTAGCCATTACCCCCCTCGCCATATTCGAGGGAAGAAAGCAACCCGACCTCCGACGCTACCGCAAGCAGTGACATCTAAGGGAGCATGACGAACTTGCTGCCGGTTGCTCAGACAATAAAATGATAAATTACCGAGGTCGCTAGCTAACCACATATTGCAATACAACTCATTAAAAAAAAAACTGTAATGAGTAGATTATGTCAATAATAAGTAAAAATAGTTTTTTTAATAAATTGACTTATACAGTCAAATAAAATAAACTAAGTAATTATATGAACTCATATAGTGTAATCTCGTCTATGATCGTTCTTCTATGGTCTGTGATTAAATACTTACCTTGCTCAATGTTCAGCGCTTATTACTTTGGTCAGCGTCACTTGTCTCTTGTTAGAGGTTCAGGTACATGTTATTGAACAATTTTTGTATATAATAGCATAATTATCTTCATCTTCCTCTGTTTTTATTTCATTCTAAGCCTTTTTACCTAAACTAAAGCTTTCATCTTTCGAATTTATCTTTTCTCTCAAAATAAAGGAACAACTCAATGTTTACGTAGATGGAGAAAAGCGATTATAGCGAAATGTTAATTAATCTACACAAGTTTACGTCAAATATTCAGTTCATTTTACTTGAGAAACTCCAAATTGACATCAGGAAGAGAATGTTCAACCCGTTAAATTGCCATGGGGTGGTCTGTGTGACCCCATCTGAGCTAAAATTACACTAGACACAAAGAAAATTTAAGTGTATTTTGGTTCAATTAGTGGGAGGGTTAGGGGTGTAAAATTGCGCGGGGACAGTAATTTATTTTAAGTGTGACAGCAGACCAATTTCGACTGGGCAGCGATTATACAATTTAAGCCTTTGGTGAAGGAGCAAAATGTTTGGGTTATAGAAAGCACTACTACCTAAAAGCCAATTATCAAGACATTCTCAAACTACTTCAATAAAGCCTTTTTCCAACTATGTTGGGGTCGGCTTCCAGTCTAAACGGATGGAGCTGAATACCTGTATTTTACTGTATTTGACCCGTAACGACTGTCAAAGATCCACGAATGACAGTCGAGACCAACGGCTTAACGTGCTTTCCGAGGTACGGCGGAGTCTTGGTATGTAAAGATGGTCACCCATCCACGGACCAACCCCGTCAAGCGTCGCTTAACCTGATGGATCCGTGCGGCTCGTTAACTTAGCCACGAGCTCGCCACATTGTCAAACTACTCAATAATTTAAATTCATTTTATCTACTCCCATATCGTAATATTCGAATTATAAACTTCAAAACGAGTTTATATTGACATACTTTATAAACACAATACCGAAATTTAAAAATAAAATAGATAGATAGAAGATAGAATATTCTTTATTATGTACACCATAAAAAAAATACAGATATGAATGTAGATAGATTTAGATTTGTTTGATAGAATCATATTATAACACTTTTTCTCTAACAAAGTAATGCTATAAAACAATTTTTTTTTGTGTATGAAACTGCACATAACTAGGTATTAAAACACTCGTGTGATTCTATTGAAACATTCACTCGTATTTTAATACCCCTCATTATGCAACAGTTTCATAAACTATTATTATCAACACAATTGTTTTCTCCCATAATCACTTCCCATGCAAAAAATAAACCATATCCCATAAGTCCCGCTCATACAAAATTAGTACTTAGATAAAGTATAATCCCTGATTACGATCGACTTAATTATGACGTCAGACAAAAGCTACCTTGCCGTATCAGAATTAAAACCAGTCGTAAAACATAATGACGGTAGGGCTCTGATAACGTTATCAATAGATATGTCTAATTAGGGATTTTGCAAAGACCTTTTCCGATATGAGGGTCTAGATTATAAACGAGAGTTATTAGATTTAACATAACACTTTTTAGGGCATATTGCCAATATTTTTACTCGAGCGGCCCGTGGGTTCCGAATACGCACGACGTCCTGCGTATTCAGTATAAGAAATTGTTGTGCAGCGCAAATGCGCGCGTTTACGGTTTCCACGATATAGTGTGTAAGAAAGTGGCATCATTATTCCAAAGACTGCGCGGTAGTACCAACAGCATTTTGCAAATGATTGCATCCCGACATGACCGTTCCATACAGGCTCACTGGGTGGGAATAGTTACGTAAAAATTGTAATTGTAAACAGAAAAATGTTACTTTATTGTAATTAGGTAGTACCTACCAAGGTAGCTCGAAAGAAAATTGTTAGTTACTAATATGGATTCTGTCCGAAATAAATGGCTATAATAATAATTAGGTCAGGATAAAATAGGTTCAAAATGTTATGAAATTGGTAAAAATCTGCAGTTGTTTCCACTTCATCATTTCAGCCCGGAGTCACCCACCGCTGGGTATCCTACCCTTTCTCCTCCCATACTTCTCGGTTACGTGCATCTCTAATACATGTGTTTTCATTTATGACCGAATTTAAAATCATTAGTAAAATTTTATCTGATGATTTTGGCGTTTTGATAGTTTTTCCATAGATATCCTTTATCTTCAGAAAAAAGTTATCAGACGGTTGAAAATCGGCCTAAAAGCTGATGCAGAGCAGTTGTCTTGTAGTAAATTTTAGGTGCGTCAAGGACCGTAACCGCAGACAGGTGCGAATCGACGGCGCAACGCGTCACCGGTAGAACGATCACCGTGACGTTTTCATAGAAATTGTTTCACCGGAGTCGCGTCGCGCCTGTCTGGTCCCAGCCTTAAAAATCTGCACATTCATGAGCTTTGGCCTCATTAGAAACATTTTGCTAGGTAACTAGAAAAACAGTCCACTTTACATAACAGGTATTTTAATTATCCTAACAACAGCTATTTTGTTTCCTAAAATATTATTATTTTTCACCAAATTACTCTTACACCAACCCATTTTTTGCTACGCATATTTCCAAAATATACATGCGATGTATTTTCTATTTATAACAACATCATACAACCCGCGTATACCGCTTGTGGTATAAAACGTACAAACAAAATTATGCTAGAGAAACAGGCATTGGAGGAGCGAACATAAATTCCTGTGTTACACGGTTAATCAACATAGAAATTGTAATTCGAATATTGGCCCCACAATTACAATACATTTACATACAGATTTGGTCGGATTGAATTTCTATGGTTACAGTCAGCTTGTTAATTTGCCTAAAAGGAAAGTAATTGCTCAGATGGAATTTATACCCCATACGAGCCCTATGTGAAATAACGAGTGTACTTTAACGAGATTCCTACGGAACCCAGCCTTTCTTGAGTCAGTATTTTGCTTGTAAACTTTCTTCTATTATTGTCATCATTAGTAATCAAATCGTCTATTATACTATAAAACTTATTCATTTTATAGTAATTTCAATCTTTCGCTTTCTCTATTTATCTAAGAAAAATATTAGTTCTGAATTTCTATTATCCTAATCAAACCGTTCTATGTGTGTTTTACAAATAAAGGGTGGTCCATTGATGTGTAAAATGGTTTCATTATTATTACATTGTGTTATAATTTTCCAATGAGTTGTGGGTCAAGTCATTATAAATTCCATAAATTAATATGAGAACGTATATTAGAGGAAAACTGGTAAAATATACATTAAAATTTATCTGGTGTGTAATGTTTTCCCTCGAAATGTGAAAATGAAAATATTATTGAGTCTATAATTTTGAGTTAAGGGTATGTGGTACTTAATTTTATAAAATACAATTTTTATTGTTCAAATAAAACATCTCCTGCTCAACACTCAATTTTGAATATATTTATTCGCTAAGCAGGGTTAGCTTTTAAGTGTGTAAGGCTTTGTAAAATAGAAAGAAACACCAAAGTTATACCTACCGTTATTACCCTTTATCAATTATACCAAAACAATGCTTTTCTATAGCTGCAATAGAAGCTATTCACGAACGTAGCATGTAATCGTTTTATTCGTCATGATTGCACTCGGTGAATAAATATTTCTTTTTTTTCCACACCCGCAGCCCCACAGTTTCCGCCGTACGAATAATTGTGAGCATTCGGTCAATTGTACCGGCACGCGCCGTTCTGAGTGTTTTGCTGGCATTCTGTAAAGAAAAGTGACGCAATTTTTCGACGATTATGTATGAAAGGAATATATTGGGAGCGGGATGTGTGAGAAAATATCTCGTGGGGAATATTTTTATGAATATGTGAGTTAAAAGTTTTTGTGGCTTTTATATTTAAAACTAAAACTAGTAAAACATTGAAAATCTTTCGTTGTGGACATTTATATTTATATGTTTTTAACAAATGGTCAATCGTAAAATAGTTAAAGTAAAAATAAAGAAGAAGGTCATATAATTCTCTTACTTCAAACAATTTCGAATTCAAGACGCAATTTCAACCAAGCGACAATCATGTTGGTAAATTACAGATTTTTTGACAGATCCGCTCCCAGTTTCTGGAACGAAAATTATCAACGCGTCAAAATTAAACGCAAGTCAAGTGATGCGATTGACTGTTGATAATTCTTTCAACCAATTTTATTTTTATTTAAACAACAACGGGGAAGCTTTTGGCCTGCATCTCACCTGATGGTAAGTGATGATCAGGCTGAAGGTGGAAGCGAGCTTCACCCGGAATCCTCAACAACAGAGAAACTGGCTATCTTACCACTAATTGCCGAAACACAACAATACTGTTAACAGTGTTAACATTGCTGTTTTGGCAACAGACTTAGGTAAGATGGTGGTAGCTAGCGAGGCAGACTTAGAACAAGCCCTAACACCAACCAAACCGAGCAGAAAATATTGCCTCGAGTGGGAATCCAACCCGGGACCTCTGGGTCTGAAACAGGTGGTCTAACCACCAGACCATAGAGGAGGTTTATAATCACAGCAGTTTCCGCGCGCTTGAGAACTTGTATTTTTGTCCTGGGCATAACACTGGTGTGAAAATAATTAAAAATACGGGAATTGCAGCTCAGATCACAACAATTGGGCACGCCACAATTGCGGCGATAAGTCCCCTCTTTGAGGAGTGGCTTGAGAAGTGCCATGGCGTCCTCACCTTCCGCCTGACGCAGGTCCTCACCGGACACGGTTGTTTCGAGAGGTTCCTGTTCCGCGTGAGGCGGAAGGAAACGCCCGGGTGTCACCACTGTGTGGATCGCCCGGAGGACACGGTGGAGCATACGGTGGAGGTCTGCCCGGCTTGGGCGGAGCACCGCCGTGTCCTCACGGAGGTGATAGGCGGCGGCGATCTCTCGCGTCCGGCCCTGGTTCAGGCCATGGTTCGGAGCGAGAGTGCATGGGAGGCCGTCACCTCCTTCTGCGATGCAGTTATTATCGCGAAGGAGGAGGCGGAGCGCGCGAGGGAGATGCAAGCTGCACGCCCTCGCGGCCCTAGACGCCGCAGGAGACGCCCCGGGCGTCGGGAGTCGAGAGCCGACTTCCGGCCACCGCAGGCGCGGGCTTGCGGACGGTGAGCAATGGGCAGCTCGCCGTCCGATAAGGACCAGGCCCGTGTCGACGGCGCGTTGTGTTCCACGCGCGCCTCAAACAGATGTCAGCACCAACCGACGGGGTCCGTAAGGACCAATGCCTGCTGGGGTTGCGGGTTTGTCCGAAAGGGATATCGCGGCCCCAGCACACAGGCAACAGAAGGAACACGGGTGGGTTTTAGTCAGTAAAAGTCTGACACACCCTCTCGCTCTGCCCAGAGCGGGAGAAGTCATTTGATGATTTCCCAACCTGAAAAAAAAAAAAAAAAACAACAATAACATTTTTTATGGTTCTGTCTATTCAAGGCGAACTGTAACGCAAACTGAACTCAAAAGAAACTTCAAAATGTTCAACCCAATAAACAACAATAATAATTTACAAAAAGTATCATTAAAATTACTCCTAACACACATAATAAAAACCGTCGCCAGGAGCTCTGTACAATATCATATCTTCCCCTCCCTAATTTAAGTGTGATGCAGCTCATAAGAAAATGTCTTTTAAAACACATGCCATGTGGCCCTCTAATATATATTTTAAACTGACTTTATTTGCCTAAATTTGATGCAGTTTAAAGGGTGCATAATTTACTTTGGACTAATTATTTTGCAATAGGGATGCGCAGATGGTGTCCTGAATTGGGGGCAAAGAGGAAATTCCGAGTAACAAAGTCTGTTAGAAAATTTTAATTAAATTTCTAGGTGTTTTATATCGATGAACTGTCTCAATATTCTTCTTAATTAACAAGAATTGTTCAATCAGATTTGAAGAATCACTTCTCTCATTAGAATCAATTTACCGAAAGTTTCTTGAAACTTCTTCTTACTGAAAACTAAAAGCCTACGTTACGTTATACGCAGGAATTGGTACCTGTCTGTGATAAAACTCTTCAAACGCTGACTTTAATAATTGGAGGGTTTGTGAATGCTTGCCTATCTTGTTTTTTATGGACACAAGTTACATGGTGTCCATTTTTAGGGTTCCGTACATCAAAAGGAAAAAACGGAACCCTTATAGGATCACTCGTGTGTCTGTCTGTCACAGCCAATTTGCTCCGAATCTAATTGACCGATTAAGTTGAAATTTGGTACACATATGTATTTATGTGACCCAAATACGGACGTGAAACATAAATAAATGAATTTTGAATATGGGAGTCACTTTTCAGGTGCAAATAAGAAACTAAAAAAAAAAAAATGCAATCTGTACCATGTGACATATCAATAATGAAAGGGCTTATAGCGAGGATCTCAAATACATTTTTTTAATAGTTTTAAAATAAATACTTATAAAGATATTAAAGAAAATGTATGAAAATTGAGCATTACCCCCCCCCCCCCCCCTTATCTCCAAAACTACTGATCCCAAATTTTTTTTTTTTCTTACTCCTCCACTCAAAGTAGGAAACCTCTTAAAATATGGGTTTACTTTTAATGCACGTGACATGAATTTCAAGTTTACAGTATAGCCTTTAAAATGGTAGCATTTTCATTTATTTTTCATCAGTCATTTAGTATTGAAGATCGCTCGGAACAAGTAACGAGTAGAGTAGGTTAAATATAAAAAAAAAATGGTTAGGTTAGATTAAAACTGTGACCTCCTACGCACGAGCCGACCGACCGAAGCAAGCGGTGCCGCGGTAGCGGCCTGCCCGAGTGCCCGAAACGACTAGATTAAATAGAAAAAAAATATGGAAAAAAACAGGCTACCCGAAACTGAACTAGTTAGACGAGATTAATTATTTAAAAAAATGCTACTAACAAAAAAAAAATACTACCAGAATAGTTAATATTAATATTATTATTACCCTGCTTAGAACTTGTCCCAAGTGGATAAAACACCCTTGTAATAAAATGTCTTTATTTTGCCTAAAATGAGTTATTCCAACTGAAATATTTGACTACATAAAAATTGGTAAAAGTACTAGTTGGTAAACAAGTTATTGTTTAAACATTCACTTGCAAAACATTAGGTTTGCGTTACAATTATTTGTGAAGAGATTTTTTGCTAAGTAATAATTTGGCAAATGAAATTATGCGGAAAATTGTTTGGGAAGTGATAATTTGGCAATTTCTTTTCGATGAAACAAGGGAGACCCATTTTATTCATCCGAACTACGAAACCCTTCATTGTGGTCCGACACGCACTGACAACGCACTTGTCCGGTTTTTTCAAGTAGGTAGACAACATCCTAGGTACTACGTATTTTCTCAAAAACTAAACGCTACCAGCAAGTGCCTACCACTGCATTCACAAGTATAATCCACACAAAAAAACCGAGACCAATTCCCGACAATCCGACAAATGAGATTCGTTAATAGGAAAGTCTGGAGGCAAATTTTTGGCGCCGTAACGTCCACGTCCCGTCCCAGTTGGATTTCCAATTTTCTATACGTGACCTTTTTCACTCCAAATGTCACATGTTCTACAAACGAGGTGTCTTTGAAAACGTAATTAGAAAATTCCCCAACGACACGACGACGTACCGATTCTGTTCTCTGTAGGACGTCGGTGCTCAGGCGCTGGAAGTCGCAAATTAGTTTTGTTCATGATAATAATGTTATCGTAGATACTTACCTATTGGGTGAATGTTTGCGTTTAGATATGTGGGATTATGTGGAATCGAATTGAAATGTTAATATTTTGTTATATAGTTAGAAACTATCTATAAAAATATAGGTCTCATATATATTCAAGGGCCAATAGATCCTGCCCCTATTTTTCTCGTTTGAAGTCAAACTGACCGTAGCTAATGCTTCGGTCAGTTTCACCTCTTCAAGAGTATAAATGATATTCATACCCAACTGCATCAGTGCAGTTAGGCAATTATGTATCTCTTGTTTCCGTTCATTGCCATTTTTAAAAGTTATTGATAGACTCACTGATATTGATAATAACGACTATTAGCGGTTCCTAATTGCTAAAAAAGGATCGTTGTGAATAGGACCAAAATTATCAGTGAGTCTGTCAATCAATCAACTTAGCCTTTTCCCAACTATATGTTGGGGTCGGCTTCCAGTATAACCGGATACAGCTGAATACCAACATGTTACAAAGAGCGACTGCCTATGTGACCTCCACAACCCAGTAACTGGGTAATACGATACGCCTTGGTAAGACTGGTTGTCAGACTTTCGGGCTTCTGACGACCCGTAACGACTGTCAAAGATACATGAATAACAGCCGGGACCAACGGCTTAACGTGTTTTCCAATGCACGGAGGAGTCTTGGTATGTCAAGATGGTCACCCATCCACAGACCAACCCCGGCAAGCGTTGCTTAACCTGACGGATTGACCCATGCAGCAGTTATTACTTAGCCACGAGGTCCTATTAGGATTAGTTATTATTATTGGAGTTTAAACATTGTAAGTACTTAAACATGCAGTAGTATTTGAATGGTTTTTACGTCCGTACATTTTCATTTAAGCATAAAATAATAGAATTGCTATCCCAGCGGTGTTGCGGCGCACTTGCGTAATTGGTTTAGATAAATTAATAAAGTAGTTCCAAAGAGGGATATCCCACGAGACACACTTTAATTGTAAACCCGCCCTTGTTTCAACGATTCTTGCATTGATAATGAGTTTTTATGATTATTGTTTAACTCTGTTTCTTGTGAAGGTAATGTTTTAACAGTTTCTGTGGTCTAGTGGTCAGATCACCAGAGGTCTCGCGTTCGAATCCCAGTGGAGGAAAAAAAATCTGCTCTTTTTTGTTGGTGGTAGGGCTTGTTCTAATTGTGGCTAACTATCTCCATCTTATCTAAGTCTGTCGGCATAACAATCATGTTAACGGCATTGTTGTGTTTCGGCAGTAAGAGGTAAGATAGCCAGTTCATTTGTGGTTGAGGATTACGGGTGAAGCTCGCTTTCACCTTCGGCCAGATCATCACTTACCATCGGGTTAGAAGCAGGCCACGAGATACCACGGGGTGATTAAAAATAATGGAGATGTTGATAAAAAAAAATGTTTGTTCATCAGGTAGATTATTAAAAAATATTGGACCAGACTCTTTTATTTTTTTTACGTAATCAAAAGATTACGGCAATACATTGAGTAGGTAATACGTTAAAATGTGGCATGACGTCACTCCCCGGTAGATTTTATATACTGACTTGTGCCGTAGCGAGCCCCCACTCCCAAACTTTAATGCGTTTTATCTAAACCATTTTTTTATTAATATGATAAAGCAAAAAATGCGTGTCCAATATTTTTTTATTATCTGACTGACGGACAATTTTTTTTGTGCACAAAAATGTTGACGTTCTGCGTTTCTATGATATTATATGGCTTGGTGAGGTTGTAAATATACGTAGGTACATATTGTCATTTTGATAGAAAAAAATAAAACAGCATCGCAATGCTAATATTTTTTTTTTTTTTGTATTTAGCTTATACTCTTTCACATATTACATTTATTAATATTATTAAATGTATATACTGGATTTACTAACATGTACATAATATTTAAAAAAAAAAACAGTTTATTATCCTAACTTAACGAAAACTAATAACAAACTAAAATATGGCATCGAAAAATTCCTCAGACATTATGTCATGTATAGCTAATGTAATAAACTATATTATTCACAACAAAAACAACTTTCATAGTCAACTATTCCAATATCTTCATTACCAACAGTCGTCTAATACCGCTCGGAACTCAATACCTCCACAACATATTCCGTGCTCACATCAAATTCGAGCGATATCGACAACTCGCGAAGATATGGAGCGTAGGGAAACTGTGCAAACGGTCCGAGCGATAAGCTCGACTTGAATTTGAATAACAAACAGACGTCCTGCTACAGACAGAACGACAAAAACACGAACCAATAATCTTAATGCACCAATCAGAGCGCGTAAATGCTCAAAGCAGAATTGGTTTCTTTTATAAATGTGCATAGCACATGAAATTGTGGTGTTCATAAGTGCTTCGGCAAACTTCGCCCGTATTTGCCTCAAGCGATTGTCACCCCTATTTTTTCATCCTTTCACTGCTAACTCTATTTTTTTTACTTATCCTTTCATAACAAATTGTATTTCTGTGAAAAATCGGTGATGAATTTTACTAAATATTAAAAGATCATTGAAATGGTGACATCATTATATACAGAGTGGCAGGGACATCAACGCGAAAACTGTTACTAAAAACGTCGTTTATTTTGAAAAAAACTGCCGTTTCATAAAAAAGTGCATATTAAAGCAATACATACGCGGTCGAAATGTATGGAACAGCAGTTTTTTTTAAATAACTGACGAATAATTTCGACGCAGGGGGGTTCAGAATCACATACTGAATCCATGGTAAAAGTTTGCGGGTCGATGTCCCTACCACCCTGTATATTTTCATTAATTTTTTTTAATCGTATGTGGTCTTAGCGCTACTTGTTTTATGATACCAAAGACATCTCAGTTGTACGTTGTTTTGGTGCTTTTTAACTATAATAATGTCACGTGGTGGCAGAATAGATAATTATGTTAGAAAAAAGTTTGTTATTACAATGATCATTTATTATTCAAATTGCTCCTAAAGTGCTATTGATAAATAAATAAGATTCCTTTTACTCAAGTATAGTTTCCAATGCATTCTAGATGATCTCATAGACCATACAAACATAGTTTGGAAAAAAAGTCTATGATTTAGTAAAAAATAGTGTTGAATTCAGTAGGAAAATAAAAACTATGGATGAAATCGCTAAAAAGTTATATATACGCAACTGCCATCCATGATATTAAATGACTAATATTTACTTTTGACATACTCTTTTATAGCACGATAACACAGACAGATTAATTCTTATAAAAATAACAAAATTAACGGTCATCATAAAAATCACTGGTAACAGGCTATGTTTGGGATAAATTCCGTAATGTATTCCTATAAAGGCTCCACCAGTTCTGAAAGTGAACCATAACATAGCCTTCCTCTTCTCAAAGCTAATTTTTTTCTAACGTAAATGAGTACAAATCTTAGAATAAGCGACCAGAGAAAAACAAAATGACCAGCATATTAATTTGAGTAAATAATTAAACTGAGAGTAATACTACTGCTGACAGTATAGCTGTTGATTGTTGAAACTATAATTATATAATATTTTTTTTATAAAATATACAAATTGCTACTAAAGTGCAATAATGTTATCAAAATTCTGATTCCTTCTTTTTCGTTTACTCAAGTATAACTTCCAATGCATCCTAGTTGATCTTCTAAATAACACAAATATAGTTTGGATGATAAGTCTATGAGTTAAAAAAAACAATAGGGGATCAAAAACGTATTGCATCAGCATACTAGTAAATATTAATATAAACACTAATGCTATTAATATAGAATCACATACAAACGCAACTGCAATCAATGATACAACATGACTTATGTTTCGTTTCGACATAGTCTTTTTACCACAAGATAACACAGACCCAATAATTCTTATAAAAACTAAAAAGTTCATGATCATCATAAACACCAATGCAAATATGCTACTTATAAAGCCTTCCAAATCAAACATTTTTGGAACTATTATATCACAGATTCCTATGATAATACCAGCTACTCCGTAAGTAAACACCGTAGCTTTCCTCTTCTCATAGCTTATTTTTCCAACGTAGACGAGTACAAGTCTTAAATAAGCGACCATTGAAGAACAAAGCGACCAGCATATTGATATTATGAGTAAATAATAACTGAAAAAGTGACTTTTCTTCGGAGAGTAGTCAAACAAAATTGAAAATACAAGAGAACACTGGAACATTGTACCAATTATGATTTGGTTCATGCTGATATAGTTCTGAAGTGAACGCCACTGTGGCAGGAGGCACCATGTTATTAACAACGCTATAGCACACAATATCGAAAGGCTAGATCCTGTGCAACACACTATGTCATCATAATCCAGAGAACTGTTCATTTTCACTGTAATGATTAACCGATCTGGCCCGGTTTCATACCCCGCGCTTACCCAAACTAATACGGTGAATATTTAGAAATCAATATGTACTTTTAGATTAACAGCAGTATATATAGTGGTAGCTATATATTCCAAATTTCATTAGTACATGTCATTAAAGCGTTATCAGGAATATTTTTATAATCAATATCAATTATTTTTAATTATGGACCGGCGATACATTTGTATCTGAATCGTACGGTAACAGTGCTCCAATTACACTGAAACTCTAATGTGCGGACACTATGGATACAAAGGATATATACCAAGAACAGAATAGTGACTCTATTCTTGGTTAGCAATATCCTTCCGAACTGGGTACTGTGTGGTGAAGCACAAAGACAACCTCCAAACGTTAAAAAACATTTAGTGTCTCACGAAACTCGGTTTCAAAATGTGATCTCAGTCGAGATTTGATTTTGTAATTTATGAAGACAGGGACAAATTTGGTTATTACAAATTAGTCTGGATTTTCTATACATAATATTTAAACTTAAAATTGTTCTTCATTGCTCACGTAAATGCCTACGTTGGCAAAATAAACTAAAAGAAGAGGAAGGCAACTGTGTTCACTTATGGATCATCTGGTGCTCAATGATTTCATATCAGTTTTCTGTGATTTTTATAAGATCTTTAATTTAGTTGTTTTTATGAGTATTGCTCTGTCCGTGTTATCATGCTGAAATGACAGTTTGTCAAAACGAAACATTAGACATGTTGTAACATTTATCTATAGGTTATGTTGTAATTTAAACATGTATTTTTATTGGTTACTTAAGGAGCATAAATTATCAAAAACATGTCCCTAGTTTAACTAGTCATACCAACTGTTTACCTCATTAAAATTAATTGACATCCATTTGAAAAAAGAAACACTGATAACAAAAATAATGAAAGTACTTGTGACATTCGCAAATACAAGTAGAAGCCATGAACACAACATAAAGCATAAACGTGAAACCTATGATTTAGACATAAAATTGAAGAGAACCATCACAATAGAAATGAACGTGACACTGGATTACCAAGAAATTTTGTATTTCACGGGATCAGGACTGTCATTATTGTGTGTGATAGTGTTGTTAATAACATGGTGTCTCCTGCCACAGTGGCGTTCACTTCAGAACTATATCAGCTTGAACCAAATCATAACCGGTACGGTGTTTCTGTGTCTTTTAACTATAACTCCATTTTTCCAATACCTGAATGCAACTTTCACTCTCATGCAATATGTTTTCGTAACATCAATATGGTGGTCACTTTGTTCTTCATTGCTCGCGTATTTAAGACTTGTACTCGTCTACGTTGGAAAAATAAGCTATGAGAAGAGGAAGGCTACTGTGTTCACTTACGGAACAGCTGGCATTACTGTTGGAATAAGTTTCGGAATCGTTCCAAACTTTATAAGTGTGGACGGACCCATTGATAATTTTATAGGTCTATTTTCAGTCATCTTTATAATGATCGTTAATTTTATTATTTTTACAAGAATTGTTCTATCAGTGTTATCATGCTGCAAGAAGGTTATATCAAAACGAAATATCAGTCATGTTGTATCATTGATTGCAGTTGCATTTATATGTGATTCTATCTTAATAGCATTAATGTTCTTGTTATTTTGTTGCAACTATAAAGAACATTTCCTTCACTATCCGACAATGTTTATTTTTACACATAGACTCGTCTTTCAAACTTTGTTTGTGCTATTAAGGAGAACAACTAGGACACATTGGAGGGTATACTTCAGGAAAAGACAGAACCGAAATGTAAATAGGATTATATAACTATAAAAATGTTGAGTAAAGTCATAACGTCTAATAATCTATTCTTGTTTTATTAACAACAATTCACATTCCACGGTACCAACTTATATAAACAAAACTGTGAAGTCAACACTCAATGGTCGCTAAATTAGGGTTAAAGCAAATCCATCTGCTTGAGAGATGATATCGCATACATTTCAATTCCTTTTTTTTTTGGTCGTGAAAGCAATCAATGGATTGTTTATAAAAGGGGGTTTTCTATAACTAAAACAAAAGCTGCCTTCACCTCTGTACCTACGCAATAGATTCATATTATCAAAAACCGCCCACGGCCCTCCGATACGGAACTTAGTCGTTAGCAGAAAGCGTCGAGTCCTACGACACACAAAGCCCACTACATTACTATAAATCTGATCGGTCCTATAGACCTGTCACATATCCAATGTGCTCTGCAAAAGAGATGACAGTTCAGTTTCCCTAACCAAACAAGCAATGGATTTGTAGTCTGTCTGTTAAGTCGCTACAGTCTATCTTGACGTGTGTAGCGAGCTCTAATTGGGGTGAATACGCTTTATTAGCAAGAGATTTGCAACTTTACACAGATAAAGGGACCTTTGAAGGGATGTCGATGGTAACTGTTTAACCGCTAACTAGTTAAGAGTTCATGCCATATTTGTGAAACGTTTGATTTGCATCATAAAGCTTGTTTTGAATTTAGCGTACAAAGTTTCAAAAGTTTAAATTAGATGAATGAATAAATTAGTGTTTGTAAGACATCACGTACAGACTTGGAACAGTGTTGTAAAGTAGCTGAGATTATTTAGATTACAGACTTGCGTGGTTTATGTTGTTTTAGGGTGGCAATTGGAAGACCGATAATTAATACAAGAAATAAAGTACATATGCTTCTCATACTACTCTGTTAAAACAAAGCATTGCCAAAACAGAAATATAGCTCTAACAAAAATAGTACAAAAGTACCAATCAGATCATTAACCGCCAATACACTTAGAAACTGAAACAAGATCCACTAACTCCGGAATATTGACCCGAGTCATTGACCTATGGAAGCTTTGTCTTCCACGTTTGACTGGTCACTGTGATTGCTTCACCGACCGACATCTGCCTGACCACCTGGAGCAGAATTCTGATATGGTTCGCTCGTCTTAACCTCCATAAAATATTTTCAAAACGGAACGGTCCATTGATCGTTTTGCGATGAAACTTTACTATAAGTACCTTGGACTAATAGCCGAAACGTGACTGGAGTTAGGAGGTAATTTTGTAGGAGGACCTTAAGAATATCATACACCAACAATGTGGAGGAGTTTATGTGGTACACCTAATATTTATTTGGTGTTGACTTTGAGTTGAAACGGCAATTTGATAGGTAAAAAGGAAGTTTGTTATTAGCAAGCAAGCAAGATGTTTTCTAGAAGTTAAGTAAAAGACATTGCACATGCCATTTGCATAAAATATTAAGGCAACCTGAAAACGCTTTAATATTTTGTGCAAATGGCATGTGCAATATGTTTTGTCTTTAACAATGTGGAAGGGTTTATATGGCACACCTAATATTTATTTGGTGTTGACTTTGAGTTGAAATGGCAATTTGATAAGTCTAAAGGATGTTTATTATTAGCAAGCAAGATATTTTCTAGAAGTTAATTAAGTAAAAGACATTGCACGCGCCATTTGCACAAAATATTAAGGCGTTTTCAGGTTAAGGTAGGTGCTCCAAAAAATCTATTTTATAAAAGTCGAAACGTTACAAGAACCTAAGTTAAGCTTTTAGAACAAACGCAATTGCACTCTTTCAAATATTATGATAATTTCTGTGATCCTATTTATAATTCTGTAGGCACTATTTACGTCAGTCTCATCTTCGCTGTGCTGTGTCTTAACTTTTCCACGAGTAAATTGCTCACTTTTGCACAATTCCATCCAATTTATTCCCCCCTTACAAAGGTCTTATCTTGAATGAGAGAAGCTTGTTTTAATGTCGTTAATTTAAGACTCCGGCGCGTCGGTAACGATTTGATTCTGTTGTGTTGTTATAGGTAAGTACCTATAGGCTAGTTTTCCAATAGTATTGAAGGTAGATAGGGTAATAGACTGCCATTCTACCTGTGTTCCAGCTGGAATATAAACGAAACTGATATTGTAGATGGTGATGAAAACAGTATTAATGAGTTTAGTGAAGAATGGGACTGTGTCGTTGATGAAATCAAAATAGTTTTCAAGGATGAGGATTTTTATACATTACTAGCTAATGTTTTTTTTTCTTGTTAGGAGCCTTCTCCGGCGTGCACACAAAAATTTACCAAAGTTACATCACAATCGGTCGAGCCATTTTCTATGTGTTTTTGCGAGGCTAACGCACGGTTTTGCGGTAATTGGTTTTTGTATATATAGATAGATTTAATGCAAATAAATAATTTATAGACCAGAGTCTATAATATAATAATATTTCTGTTTTTTTTATTGATCATCTGACAGTGCAGGTTACCAACACATTAATGGTCTTGTTGGCTTACTATGTGTAGAAGAAAACTCCCAGCGTAGGTCTCCATGTAATGTGATGATATACCCTGACACCACAAAAAAAATCAGGATAAGTAGACAACGCTTGCTCTATATTATATATTTATGAACTATAATATCACGTAATAAAGCTTATTATTTTATCTTTTCGTCCAACGCTAACGTCCAACATTAAAGCTCCCAATAAAATTCGCGAATCGATTCTCATACTATCAACTAGCAATCGGATTTATAAAAAGTAAAATATATTCCGTACGCACAGCGTCGGAAATCCATTTTTTGTTCGAAATTACACCCAAATTATAGACATAGAGCCTCGTAAAGGGGTGAATGACATTGGACAATGTTTTATAAGAGTTTTATATCTTCTCGTTATGTTAATATGGAATTCTGATTGTGTTTACAGCCTTACGTAAAAAGTTATTTTTATCGTTTTTCTGATTTCAAATTTAGTTCCTACTTTTATGGGTCACCTCACAATCTTTACGTACTGTCAAATCTATTTAGGTTTGCTTTGTTGGTTGCTAGGCAACAGAAGAGCGTCAACGTTGGAAATATATATATAGATATATTATAAAAGTTAGTTTTTTATTAATTATAATTAAATGACTTTGAATAGGGTTCCTCCCATGGCTGAAAAGCATGTATTAAAAAAAAAAACTCCATTAATTGATTTTTTCGCATGCTGTTTTCAGGTTTCAGACTTGATTGAAGGGAAAAGAATTAAAACTATTTTGAGGTTTTTTTCGTTTCTGCTTCGTTAAAACATTTTTTGAAAAGTACAGAATTAATCTCCATTTAATTATTTATACAATGGTATATTCAGTAGGTAATGTGTACTAGCAGGAGTGTAACAATAAAATAGTTGCAGAAAGGAGACAAAAAAAATATTTCGATCGCAAAGCACTCTCTAATGATTCACATTATAAAAAATTTAAAAATTAAGTAGTGATGGGCCGACTATGGATTTTGCCGATCATTCAACTATCTACAGTGACTATACTATTGGATATCTTTGATAAAATTTTCGTATGCAGACTGGAAACGTCGTTAGATATAAGCACACAGTTTAATTTATTGTTGTATTGTCGTCTCCACCTTGTCGATTCAACTAATTAATGCCCCTTGCCCAGCATTTTATCCGTGAATCAGTGAGCAGACAGATATTTACTTTATCAGTAACAAACAGTAAACAAAACGGGAACACTGTTGATAAAGGCCATTTTTACGTACTGCTATACGGGTATTAAACACAATGCAAGCCAATTTGTTGTATTAAAATTCACGTGTTTCCCTATAGTCGATACATTTGCGATAAGCCTGGCTCACGGTAATCTGACTTTATCGGTATACCTGTTTGAACTGTAACTTTTACTGTGTGCAAACGGTAAATTAATTGCTTATAAAACCCTTTTTTTTAAATGAAGTTGGTGTTGTTTAATTTGGTTTGAAAGTAAGCCATTCTTTGGGTGGGTAGTATATTTACTGTCCATATCCTCAAAACCACATGGAAACTCTATTAGGTGGGTTTTGGGCCTAAGGGAAATATTTACCATAATATAGAATATAATAGAATACTCTATAATATGTATACCAGGTCGATAACAGACATAAATGTAAAAAAATACATAGGGTGATGCAATGGGCAGCTTCATCGCTGAAATAAATAATATACATTGCTAAGTGCTATGCATGTTCTAATGCGCTCAAGGCAGAGAACTAGCAAGACTGTCAGACGTGATCAAGAAGGCTGTTGGAGGCTCATTTACCAACCGATTCAAACTGCAGAAGACCGCATAGCTTGGAGACGCGTCGTATGTGGTCGCTACCCTCAGCATTGAGGGAACGACGAAGAAGAAGAGAAGAAGTTCTATGATTCGCTAGAGGACTTCAGTCTTACCTACCGTTTTTTGATCCAAAGATTCTGCTACCGTCATTGTTATTGGTTAATTACACCTTGGGTATTCCTTTTTCTGCTATATAAAAAAACATATTTGTGGTAGCGTGTATATACCATAGAAGAACTTCAAATCTATACACCGTAAAGACTATTTCTGCTTGCAGTGCTCGGCGGCTATAACACCGGGGCGGTAACAGATGTAGTCATCGTGTTTACGGGATTTTGTTTTCAAACTGCTTAGTACCTACATATGACGTTGATCGTTACGGAAAGCTTGCAGCTGTAAGCGTTCTCTTCTGAAACTATACATATATTCAGGATTCCTGAGACCTGACAAAACCAACATACAACACATTCACAATTCCGTATGACAAACGGCTGTTATTCGAAGATTATCGCTTGAACATGACTAATGACATGTCGCTTCCTTCACGGCTCTTCTATATGTTAATTGTACTGAATGCTCCCGACACTAATTTACACTGTGTTTATTTTACTGAACACTACGTTACATTTGCTGGTGCCGAAGCCCTTGCTACTCGATTTTGAAACTAACTAGCTTCAGATAAGGTAGATATGATGATTGGTTGATAGTAAAGTTATGCTTGTCAAAGTCAAGATGATTCACACGCGTTACGTTGTCATTTCAGACGTACGATTCAATTTTTCATTTAGATGAGAACTGTGTAAACACAGCCGAAATGGAGGGGAAACTTTCTATTTTAAAATGTTTTTGTTTGGGCCCTCTCCGATTCTTTTATGGGTGTGTTAAATAGAATTCACAAGTTAGCGATCGGAAACTTTCTCTGTGAAGTTTGCTGAATTGAAAACACGATCTGAGTTGCAGATGGAATAACATTGTAGAGTTTTCTTCCGATCAATTTCTTCATTCGTCTTAGTAAGTGTAGCTTAGTTTGATATTTTTGTAACTTATTTCTCATCTTTTTTAACGTAGTAACTTAGATATTTAATTATTAAAATTACTTGACTACAGAAAAAGTGTAAAAATGCGAGGAAAAAGAAAATCAACCATAAATTGTGTTTTCTGAAAAAAAGACAAGTCGACAAGTTGTTCATGCTTTTAAAACTAGGAAACTCGCGTACGTCCGAAGTAAAAAAAGTTGTGAAATGTACCCTTTTAAAAATGGATACCGTTAAAAAAGAGTATCTTCATCCTATGTAGAATAATGTTGTTTTTTGCCACAAGTTTAAATGAACGTCCCAACAATCCACCAATTCCAACAACGATAACTTTCTTAATTTTAAGGAATTTTAGAGCTAGGTGTGTAATATCTTTCAAGTGTTAATTAATATTAGAATAAAGGCTACCGTACTACATAAATTATGTTAAATGACATGATGAATAAACAGAAATATATATTTTTTTTTAAAGTTCAATATGTCCCTCACAAAAGGCGTTCTCTACATAACTAATTAAACATAGTATTAGTAAGTCGGACATCGGCAGTAAGTTGCCAGCATAACAAGTGTATACGCAGATAGATAGATATGTAATTACAGGCTACATGAATTTACATGTAACTAATTCGGTTATAAACTATCTGTGTGCCAAATTTCATCCAAATCCGCTTAGTAATTTTTGTGTGAAAGAAGAACAAATATCCATCCATCCATCCTCACTAACTTTCGCGTTTATAATTTATCTATACTGATAAAGTCTCGATCCCGTGCGAATATCGAGATAAAAAGTATCCTTTGTCCTAACCCAGGTTTTGTACTTCAAAATACCCATGTTCTAAATTTCATCCACATCCGTTTAGCCGTGTTAGCGTAACAAACTCACTCACAATCCGCCAATTCCAACAACTAAAAATCCGAAGATTTATTTAAAATAAAGAAAACGTTAGATATGTCCTTCACAAATTATTACAAAAGGCGTTCCCTACATTACTAATTGAACATAGAATGGGTATGTCGGACATCGGCAGGAACCTGCCAGGGACGCAGATACATAGACATGTAATTACAGGCTACATGAACTTAAATGCGACTAATTAGGTGAGAGCAATATGTCACCGGTCACTATTAGGTAGATACTATATCAACAGTTTGGACATTGTACTACTTACTACTATACAATCTATGTGTCTGTACATAAAATTAACATACTGCTCATTAGTTCCATATTCTAGGTAGGCTTGAGTTTACTTCAGTTTGCTTAAACAATTATTTAATTACTAGCAACGCCCCACAGTTTCACCCCCATAAGTCTCGATCCCGTGGAAATATCGGGATAAAAAGTATCCTATCAGTTTTTTCTATGTTGCAAGTGAATTGGTGCATTGTATCCTTGTAAATATGTTGCTGGTGTGACTTGATCAATAAATAAACATCAAAAAAACGTAGGCCAAACTTCTCTAGCAGTATTTATTCAGAAAAAAAGTTAGCGATAGTCCGCCCCACTTTCCGGGTTGAACAAAAAATAAATAGGTATATTGTTTGAGCACGCGAATCAAATTTAATATGCATACCGTTTAGGTCGTGTTAAAGTATAGTGTTGCGTGAATGCGATATCGATAAAAGTAAAGCGACTCGCGTGTGGATGCCGATTTCCTTAAACTAATCTTATATAAATGTATTATGTTATCAATTTTCAGTTTGACGTAATCGTATTAGTAAATTTTAACCGTAATGGTTTTATTTCAACTCTTATGGAATTTAATTAAAACCTTCGTCGTTGATATAATAATTTTGTTTCAGTAAACCGACTATGTCTATAACCAACTAGAAAATAACTGAATGGATCTTTCTTTTGCCAACGTCTTGTTTATAAATAATAACTTTATTGCAGCCCGTATCCATTACAGATATACATCCATATTTGTGTTAGTAAGTACTTAAGAGCTATGTTAGGAAACAATAAAAATTATAAAAACAAATGAAATCAAATTGACATGTGGAGTGTCTAAGAAATGGACTTTCTAACCCGTCTGCTATTACTTTCAGAATGCTGTTGGAGCATCCTCGGGTCCGCTGCAATAAGGAGGCCGCTCTCTTTCTCATAATGGCATGAAACCATCAATCCGACCTTCCACAAACATGCCATGATGATGGTGATGATGCTATGATGTGGTGGCTGATTTATAGTGCAGATTAACTATTTATTGTGTGTTGCATTAAATAAAGTTTCAATCACACTATCACCTTCACACTAATAAGTATAATGTTTGAAAAAAATAAAAAAACTATCGATAACACACAAAACGCAACCGTACTACGCTAACAAGGTGATTATTGCTAGGGGCGGGACGAGCTCACTCGATAACCGCTCTTTACAGCCATCTAGCGGTGAATATAATTATTTTAAAACCAACTCATGGGAAAATAAATCATAGATTTTCTACACAAAGCACTTTAGAGCCAACCTTGTTATCTTTTTGGTAACGGCTAATGTGAAATTAACAAAATAATAGTGGCGAATACAGTAAGTAGATTTTATCAGTAGGTACAGTTTATATATTTATAAGCCTAGTATATTAGTTACTTTAGAGTAAAAAATATGGCACCATTTTGTTTAAAAATAGCTGTAAATGATAAAATGAGTTTTAAATACGTAAAATAAATGTAAGGTGAAAATACTGATTTAATTCAATTCTATGGTGGTAGATTCGTGAATTTCTATACTAATAAATATCAAAATGATGATTAATGATATTTATATCTGTTAATTCGTTTTAACAGACAATTTTATACTTGTTTTTTTTTAACCGACTTCCAAATAGGTTCTATGTTCGTTTGTATGTTTTTTGTTTATGGATGTCCATCGATATTGTCGTCAATTATGGACCGATTTTGATAAAAAAAAAAAAACATTTTAGAGGAAGCTTGGCGGTGGTCCTTTTAAATTGTATTAACTTTGCTTGGGCAGTTTTTGAGTTAGTTTCAATAATACGTATTTTTCCCACGTCACTGTTATTTACCGAAACTAAAGAAATTTGTCACTTTGTCGTGTTTTTTTTTAAGTATTTTTTTTATCTATGGTCTGGTCGCTGTTTCCTATCCTATTACTGACCTTTATTTTGTAAACACCTTGAAAAGCAATAAATAAACATGAATCCGATCAATGTAGTACACACAACAATTTTATTCTATTTAACATTGAAGTTCAACTTTGTATAAAAACGTGTAGGTTGTGAAGTTGTTTTACATTGCCTGAACATAGAAAAACTTGTAGAGGACGTAAAATGGTAATTTTGTAGTCTACGGAAACCCATTTGAATGCTGCGAGATAGTAAAGGTGGAGCCACTTGAGACAAAACATTGGTTTTACATACAGTTTGTTTGAAAGAAAAACGTAGGAACTCGTAGAGCTGAATTAGATGTTACAGGTTCTTTAAAAGTGTTTAGCTGAGTGAGTTTTCTTTCAGCGCGTGTCTGCATGCTTTTGTGTCTTCAGTTCTTTTAAATGTATGTTTTTTATTTTGGTTTTTTATTGCGATATGGGTGTGTTCATGACCTCGATCTCGCCTGATGTAAAGCGATGGATGAGGACTACTATGATAGAACCAGCGAGCCCAGAAGATGCCTGTTCACTCTTGATTAGAATTAGTAAACGTCGATGTCTTCATATAAATGATTCAGATCATAAAATACTTGCTTTTGTACACTATCGTTAGCGTGGAGTTCGAAAATTATACCACGAGAGTGTACTACCGGGATGAAAAGTATTCTACCTATGTGCAAAATTTCATCCGCATCTATTTAGCCGTTATGGCGTGATAACCAGTGATCGGAGTAGGTAGATTGAACTGGGTTCATTGATCCGAAACGTATATATTACTATGGACATTCCTCCGGAATTGGTGGATTATTAAAAAAAAACCGGAACTTATGTAGGAATTGTATTCTGCCAGAGTGGAAGGAGTCATTTGATGATTTGCCATCCTCAAAAAAAAGGTAGGAATTGTAATAAAATGAGCAATTTTATTATTTATTATTCTTCCTATTTTTTTTTTGTCACGATTTGACAAAACCCAACGACCAATCAGAACAAAGGATCATTCAGGACTACTGTACCACCCGCTACAGTAGTAATAATATCACTACCAACATTAACAATATTTAATTGAATCCGGAAATACCGGAATTACTTTCCGGAAAAATGGCTTATCCATGTTATTCTTTCTGTGTGCATTTATGATACAAGTACTAAAAATCAATCTACCTACTCCGATCACTGGTGATAACAGACAGCCAGATAGACGTTACTTTCGCATTTGAAATAATTATTAGTATGTAAGTATGAATTTATTTCAGTACTATTCACGGACGATTTCTATTCACGTTTTGAATTTTCCATGCATTGCGTTAGAATAACTTGTGTTTCTCATAAAAAAGTTATCCACCAAAACGACTTTCAAATTCAACAGGCAACCACTTCAATCAGAACTATACTTATAGAAATACATTCACAAAATTCTCCGTTCCACCGCCAGTCTCCTTTACATATCCAGTGGGTGGTCCATTCACTGGTATCACGAACTACAAATTGCCTTATACTTGTTTGTGCATTCAGGCCCACATAGCTCAATTACGCACTGGCCAATTATTATATGAACTCTTCCCATGCGGCTAAGCGTTCTGGCACAATATAGATAGGTTCAGAAGGTCGGCCCCCTACAACGAGGGTAAACGCACGCACCCATAGACACACGTCTACGTCTTGTCGACCTCTTAATTGCTAAACTTCACTACGGTTTGACTAAACTATAGAATTGTGACAATTTTCTTAAAGCAAAAATCTTGACATTAAATGACGTGTAACTGACATTCAATATTATGGTGGTAAGCCAATTACGGGGTTGACTATACAGCTGGTACAGTGGTACATAAGGCATCACAAACTGACATTCTATAACAATGCTGGAAAAGTAAAAAATGTATTGGATTCACATAAGCTAGGTACCGAAAAGCTTCTGTCACTATGCGTGTTGAAAGTCGTTGTAGAAATACGAAACGCTTTGAAAGCGATTGTCATTTGTCTAAGCCCTCAGGGAGTGCAATGCTAACGTCTGGCACTTGTTTCACATAGTTTGAGATCGCCATGCGTGTGCGTGCTACTGTTTTAGCTCAGTAATTATAGAAAGAAAATACGTTACATTGCCTTGCGTACGTTATGTTGTACGGAGTTGGCCTTCTGTACATATCTATTTTGTGGTTCTGGTTTACTCTAGTTATGCACTTCAACTTCGAACTCGTAATTACCTGTGTTAGCTTTGAATTATATCGTGGGCGCTTTTTAGGGTTCGGCATTTGAATAGATTTCGATTGCTTTTGTTCGTTTGTCTGTTTGTCGGCAGTGAATGCAACGAGGAGATTTTTGTAGCAAATTCGTTGAAGTTTTTTTTAATACTGAGCTTTCTTTTTTAATTTGTAAATTAGTTTGGAGGTTGCACTTATATTAATCATGTTGATTTGGATCTTTAACCATTGAGCATCTTTGTTAATTCTGAAATTGCAACATATATATTGTATACCGTGCTCATAGATGTTTTAGTTCAAAACCACCAATTTGTGCCGATAACCTATAGTTTGTTTAACTTCTAACTATAACTTGTATGATCATAACTGTCCACATTTACCTTATAAGTATGAGAAGGAAGATGTGGTTCAGTTTTGAAATAGTTCTTGCAAAACCCGTCTACATATAGAACCAAAAAACCAAAAACCAAACCCGAACCATTTTTTTTTAAACTTTATATATTTTAATAGATAAACTGATGGTAGTTACGGAAAATTATAATGTTGTGTATCCGGTTCTTTTGAATCTCGATAATATTGTTAGCCATTTTTTTTTCTCTGCTCACATAGTTTAGGCGTTCGCTATGATTATAACGATGTTATTATACCACAGTGTTTGGTCAGACTATGTTTTTTCACGGCTATTAAATAGATCTAGATTAGGAAACATTGTGGGATTTAATATTGAAGATGGATGCTTGTTTATGATATGAGGCGAGTTCATAACAATACAATGAGCGCCGCAAAAAGTTGATGGGCTGATAAATTATTAGTTTGCGAATTATTTATTAGGATATTTATCGAACGTTACTCTACGCCTGCGCATAAAATGTTAGTTCTAATCGCTAAAGCGCAAATAAAAGTATTATAGTAGTACTTACATTATTTATTTGAAAGTGTTCGGTTTCACCCGCATAAGTCTCGATCCCATGAGAATATCGGGCTAAAAAGTATTCTATATCCTAACCTAGGTCACAATCTACCCATGTACCAAATTTCATCAAAATCCGTTCAGCCGTTTTAGTGTGAAATTGTAACAAACAAAAACAAACTCACTTTCGCGTTTATAAATTATAAAATTAGTTAGGATTATGTGATCCTAGCTCAGTTTTTCCTCTTTCTAAGAAATAACATCATCTTAACATTTTCCCAGTTGTAGCTTGCCAGTAGGACAATAAGTGGCTGCTGCTTCCAACTGTTCTACTGGGTATTTGAATGATAGACCAGTAAACAAAAATTCAACATTAAAAAAAAAAAAAAAAATATTTTATATAAAAATTTAGGACTAAGTATTGTATTTATTCATTTTATGCTGCACCGGTTGACGTCATAACGTCAACGCCGGCTGTCGCTGAAAACCAGCGCTGGGGCTCTCATAGGGTCGCAGCATTATGCTGAGCGATGGCCGTTTTGCGTGGATGTGACGCATATTTTCCCACAAATTGTTTATTTTCGTGTTTTGTTCTTACCTTGCGTCATGTGTACCGCATATAAACGAATTTTCTTTTTTTTTTCATCGAATAAAAATAATACACGTCTAGACAAGTCCTTGTGTACCTACCTAATTATTTTTAAGTGGTCCTCCGTTTTTACCAATTGTCTATACTAAACAATTCGTTCAAAGTATCGAACTGCAACATCGAAATGTAACACAACAACCCTACCCCATGTGTGTCACAACAGCACATACATAATTTATTTTTAATTTAAACTTATCACCGACTTCAAAGAGTGAAAGAAACATGGTGAGAAATCCCACACGTTCATTATAATTAATACCAAGTTTAATGCCATATGAAGAGTGGCTGGTGGGACACCTGTCATCATTATGAACTATGGATGCAATAGGCTGATGGAATGACGTGAGATTTTCATGGGATTAAAATATCAAAGTAACTGGCTCGTTGCTCTAGTTGTCGCAAGTGCTACTGCTGAGCATGAGGTCCTGGGTTCGATTTCCGGGTGGGGTAAAGTGTTATTAGGTTATTCAATCTGGAATTTTTCAGCAGCAGCCCGGAGTCTGCATTGTGCCCGGTTGTTGGCAATAGGCTTGCCTTCATACTCGCTTATATGGGACTTAAACATAACTGGCTAAATGTGGGTGTACTATAGGTACACTTCTGCCTTTCTCTTCGGGGATTAATGGCGTGATATTATGTAAAGTATCAAACTATTTTTTGATCTAATTAAGCTGCCGAATGATAACGAAGACAGAAGAGTACCTACTCTAAATGAATCTTATATGATGACCATTATATGACCTATTTTATAAAAGGCCGTCACCAAAAAACATTAAAAAGTAAAGTTTCCACAGGACACATGTACATTGTCATTTTAAAATATTCGTTTCCCAAAAAATTTATAAAAAAGTTGAACGAGAGACGGTTAATCTTTAAAAAAAACCAATGGAAAACTAACGGTATGGTATTTTTCATGAAGTCATTTTTTTAATGTATTTATGTATTACATAAAAAAATAACATCATGAAAAATATCATACCGTTTAAAATACGTAAATACCTGTATTTTTGGTCTATACTTTTGCGTTAATATTCTTGTCTCAGATTTTTTTTAAACCAAAAACACATCCTACTTCCTACTAACATAAGATTAAAATCCACTTTTCCTGCTCCCATATTTATACCAAAGTTTACCTCATAAACGAAAAAGCATATGCGTGTTATAATACAATATGTTAATACTTGTGTTACATTTTACCTTAAACTCGGAAAATGTGGGAAATTCTCAAAAAAACTTGGTGGCGCCTTAAGAGGTTTTCGTCGACCATAATATAAGAGAACACGTTAACTTCAGAACCATGTGGTGTCCCAGAAAACTATTTTGCAAGTCTTTTATCCCATTTTCACGAGAACGCCTTGAGTAAAAAGTTTACCGAACTTGTTCAAGACACAACAGGTGTTCCTAATATGGTATTAGCCCCTTTTTTAAAGTATTGTTTTAAAAAGGCAACTTTGTATTCAATGAACAAAAGTTTTAGAGTACTTACCACCGTTTATTCTTCAGGGTTTTCATACGAAATACACTCATGAGATACATTGAATCTTTGAACTGCTTTTGTTCTGTATTTAAGGTACTGTTTAAAAACTTAAGCTAATGTTGATAAGTTAAAAATGTATACAGCGTCCCATTAGAATCAAACTAGAATCCCTGGTGCTGAAAGAAAAAGTTGTAGCTCAACAACGAGCTCTACGAAACTAGATCTCAGTTTGTTTATAATTAATGCTCGATACACCCGCACGGGAATAATTCAACGGTTTATGCACCCTTGATAATATGAGATGAAGTTTCTTTAGACGCCGGGGCGGCGCGGCAGCGCGGGGCGTACGACGCTGTGGGGCGGAGCTACAGAGCGCCGTTCAGTCGGTGGGCAGCCGCCGTACGCGACACACGCCTGTAGCTACCGCGCTAAACGCTGTCATGCCACGCGAGTCGCGATGTCGCTTCCAACGCGTGAATATTTATGACGCGATCGACCAATTCGCTCCCTCATAAATGACACTGCCGACCTCGATGTCTCACCGCAGCTCGCATATGACCGTAAAATGCTAATAAAACAAACTGTCGTGAAAAGACTCGAGCACCGAACTTTTAATCGAATCATAGTGTACGTGTTGTTCTACTGCCATGCCATCGAGAGAAACTCCGCGGCCGAAATGCCGCACGAGTGCGCGTACCGCAGCCTCGAAGCGGAAACGTCGGAGAACGCGGTTCTTTTCTGCAAGATCCGAACCATAAGCAGTTTGGAACACCTGTTACAAAATATCAGTAGGACGCATTTCGACGACGTGATATCGTTACACGTACAGTGCAGTGAAATTTTGTTTTTCGAAAGCACTTTGACTGCTCACGCTGAAAAGGCAACGGGAAAACATACAAGTCTATCAAAACTACGAGACCTCGTCGTCGACAAATGCAAGATACGCCAGATACCGGCACGTGCGTTTGAAAATTTCAAAGACCTGAAGCGTCTGCACGTGACGACTCGCAACAGCGAGTGGTCGGCGATGACAATGGAGTTACACGAACAAGCCTTCGCGGGCTTGAACGAGTTAATCGAACTCGACCTAAGTGACAACAACATCTGGAGCACTAAGACAGAAACTTTCTGTCCGTTGTACAGTTTGAAAACTTTGAACCTGACTAATAATCACTTGCAAAACATAAAGACTATTGGTTTCTCTGATTCATTGAGAGAACAGAACTTAAGCGTAAGAAGTTGTAATTTAGTCATAGAAGTTCTTGATATGTCGTATAATGACTTAATCGTTTTAACTGGCAATAGTTTGTCAAAGTTACGTTCGTTGTCGAAATTGTTGCTACAAAATAATGCAATATCTACCCTTGAAGATGGTGCCTTTGAAGGATTGCTCAGTCTGCAGGTTTTAAATTTATCGAGTAACTTTTTGAGTGATATTCCTCCTGAACTATTTTCTGACTCAAAGTCCTTGAAAGAAATTAATTTTAGTAACAACACTATAAATACTTTGCCTCCAGGACTTTTTGAAGGACTAGATCAGTTACAAATATTAGATTTGTCGCATAATGAACTTACTAGTCAGTGGATAAATAAAGGCACATTTTTAGGTTTACTTCGTATGGTTATACTCAATCTCTCATATAATAGAATAAATAGAATAGACCGTCACATGTTCCAAGATTTGTATAGTTTACAGAAATTGAATTTAGAGCATAATGAAATTACTGCTATAGACGAACATGCATTCGGAGAGTTGCGAAACTTGCACTCCCTTACACTCTCAAACAATAAACTTGTACATATTCACACACACTTGTTCACGGATTTACACGTCTTGCACGAATTGTTCTTAGATAACAATAAAATTAAGCACATTGAGGAGAATGCTTTTGATAATATGACAGCTATTGAGGACTTAGGTTTAGGCGATAACTTTTTGTCAGCAATTCCTTCCTCGATTCGCAAACTTCGATCTCTGAGGTCCTTAGATATTGGAAACAACAATATAACACATTTGAATCGGGAAAATTTTAGGGGTCTATCAGAACTTTTCGGTTTACGTCTAGTTGATAACAAAGTTACATACTTGAATGAAGATACGTTTGAACATCTACCACAACTTCAGTTGCTTAATTTGGCATCTAATAAAATTAAACATGTTGCACCTGGTTGTTTTAGAAAGAATGTGAATTTAAAATTGCTCAGAATGGATGATAATGAAATACTAAAAATTGATGGAATTTTCAACACATTAAACAGTTTAGTTTGGCTCAACATGTCAGCAAACAAAATAATGTTTTTCGACTTCAGAAGTTTCCCTACCAGCTTAGAATGGCTAGACCTTCATAAGAATAACATCGCGAATTTTGTCAATGACGATATGTATTCTATTGTAAATATTAAATTGCTAGATTTAAGTTTTAATAATATAAGCCAAATTACTGTGACTTCGATACCAAAATCCGTTGAAAAACTTTATTTGAATGACAACAACATTCAAAACATTCAAGTCGGTTCGTTTTCTAAACTACAAAGGCTATCAACTGTAGCGTTGAATAATAACAAACTAGTACAAGTCGACATGAACGCGTTTAGGTTAGATCAAATAGAGGAAGATAGTGACTTACCAGAGTTCTTTATGAGCGGAAACCCATTTGTTTGTGACTGTTCAATGGAATGGATTCAGCGCATTAATTATTTGAGTCACAGTCGACAATACCCGCGCGTGTTAGATTTAGATAAAGCCTTTTGTACGCTGGTCCATTCGCGGGCCAAAGAAAAAAAGACGATAATAGACATGTCACCTTCCGACTTTCTCTGTCCGTACGAGAGCCATTGTTTTGCTCTGTGTCATTGTTGTGACTTTGTAGCATGTGACTGTGAAATGATTTGTCCAAATAACTGTAGATGCTATCACGACATAACTTGGAATGCGAACGTTGTAGATTGTTCGTACGCCGGCTACACTGAAGTGCCCGAACGAATTCCAATGGACGCTACCGAAATATATTTAGATGGAAATCACATCAGCCATCTGGGAAATCACGTGTTTATTGGCAAAAAGAAACTCCAAGTTTTATACTTGAACAACACAAAGTTGAAGGAAGTGAATAATCAAACTTTCAAAGGTGTTGATTCTCTCAGAGTTTTGCATTTGGAAAATAATAAGTTGGTGGAGTTGAAGGGAGATGAATTTGTTCATCTTAATAATTTGAATGAATTATATTTAGACCATAACGCTATTGTACATGTTGCGAATAACACGTTTTCCTCATTGAAGTCACTGTCGGTTCTAAGAATCGATGATAATAAACTCGTCAACTTTTTCCCTTGGAAATTATTAGCTTCGTCTTCCAAAAGTTTGGCCCATGTATCTATTGAGGGAAACCAATATTCTTGTGACTGTAAGAGTATAGCTGAATTAGATTCGTGGCTTAGGAGGGATCCGGGAGACCCGGAGAAAATGTTGTGTACAGATACTGAAGGAAAACCAACTAAAATAACTATTGCCTCGGTATTGAGCCATTGTAAAGAGTATATGGGATCAGTAGGTGACCCAACTGTATCTAGAGATGAAATTGTTTCCAAGTCAATATTTCTTCCCGATAATTACTTCGCTGTTATATGTGGAGTAATAATTATCCTTGTAGTAATCTTTCTGATAGGTGCTATATTTTATGCGTTCAGATATGAGATTAGTGACTGGTTGTACACTAAATATGGCGTACCCTTGTTCAAAGAACAGTCTTGTCCGAATGTCGATCATGTGTTGGAAGGTATTCCTAATCACATGTATGACTATTATGTGATATGCAATACCAAAGATACAAACTTCGTGTACCATAATATTATGTCTGAGATAGAGTTCAGAAAAATGACCTCCAAAAAGTTTTCGCCTAACGAAGCGTCATTGAACATACTAACTTTGGACGGTTTCTCAAAATCGTCAAAACTATCTAAGCGCCTCATTATTGTTCTAACAACGAACTTTATTTCCAACGACCTCTGCGATATTCATTTCAAAAATATATTTTTTAGTTACTTAAAGTCTCTTAATCGTAGTGATTTAAATAAAGTCATATTTATCAAAGTCGTAGACAACAATCAAATAAGCGACGAACTGTGTTTTGTTTTAGATAAATACAAGAATGTATCTTGGAACGACCCACGATTCTGGGACAGATTCATCACTTTACTCAATTCTACCGACACTATTATCACGGTAAAAGGCTCCGAGAATGGCGTATTCAAGAAGTCGTTACGTCAGACTCCAACGTTGAGATACACGACAATGCCGGTCTCAAACGATAGTTGCTCAAAGCAGAATTTCACAAATTCCTTACAGTATTGTAAGAGGAACGATGGAGAATCGTCTCAGAATGAAAGTTCTCCGTCGTCCGACAACAACACGTACGGGGAAGGGAACAATTCGAACAATAGCTACATGTCGATCGACAACAGGACTTGTCCTCGGTTTAATTATGACCTGAGGCTGTCCCCTAGCAGTGGTCACGTATATTCTAGGGTAGATGATATTTCGCCGACCGTTCCGCGCTCCATAACCGGGAGTGCCTCTAATAAGGGGCGCACGTACTTCGTTTGAACGTAATTGTCGGTATTTGGTATTTCAGTAAGTTTTTATTTCATTTCTTTTGCACTAAAGCTTGCACTTTTGAAATATTCATTCACATTTTGTAATTTATTTAATTATTGTAAATACATTGTTACTTATTGTCGTACATTTTGTCAATTCTCACATACGTAATATAAGCATTACGGAAATCGAGACGTTTTACAAGAATACGAGTATTTTAATGAAACAATATTTGTACAAAGTTCGTGTGAAAATGTTGAGTCTGATTGTGGTAACATTTTTCAAATATTAAAAATTATTATTAATTGTATTAACATAGTTTATTGAAACTGTGAATTAATACCTTCACAGATCAGTCACTGTAACGCAACACCAAATAGCTTAAGATGTTTAAACGTATTTCCCATACTCACAATTATTAATATTAATGTGTATAGCTTTATTTAAAAATTGTATTTAAATATTGATTTTATGAATTCAGTTAAAATTATCTCCAAAATTATTTGTTATTATTTCTATCAGCTTTAGTTGTTAAAAAATATTTATTCTCAGTCAAAATCGAAGCTAAACAAAGTTTTATCTTATGTTTTCGTATCATCATGATGTATTTAAAATATTTAATTTTTTATTGTACGAAAGCGTATTTAGGTATGTTACACTTATTAATGTGCTTACTCATAATAATTATAACAAAAATGTATATAACGATATATATTATGTTCGCAATGTTATCGTTTTATTGGCTATACTTACATGTATTGCTTGAGTACCTATTTTAAAATAATTAAGCTAAATCGTGATATTAGATTTAATAATTATAAACTTGAAAATAAATGTAATTTTTGGATTGTAATTATTAGTCATAATGAAAATTATTGTTTTGTATAAAAATGTACAAAGATATCTTGAAAACGTAATAAATTATACTGACGTTTTGATACTTATTCTGCTTTTCATTTTACTCAGGCTCCTCTAAAATTATTTTAATAATTTAATAATTACTTTTATTTTTAATTACTTTACTCCGAGCGATATTTGAGTACTTTAATTAAAATTAATACGGCTGGTACATCTATTCAAGTTTTATTTGTTTTACTACCACTTAGATTATTTTTCCGAAGAAAATTATACAGACGAAATTTTTATTTTCAGCGTTCGCGCAATACTTGGTCTTATTTGCAACACATGTTTGATAGGATTGTAATAAAAATGCATTCTGATTGGGAAAAGCTAAGAAGATTAGTTTGTTAAAGCAAAAACCTCGGTTGGGTTCAATCCTCTGTGGCAATGGCCGAGAAAAACTAAAATATGTTAACTCATTTTCAGTATAAAATTTGTTTAATTAGCTAACATCAAAAACGGAACTCAAGATCCGTGCGATAAAGGTCAAATTCCTAAAGTTTTAGGAGGTGATCTAACTTGTTTTTTGTTTATAATATTTAGATCTAATTCATGAATAGACCGGACCTATACAAGTGACAATCGCTTTCAAAGTCCAATGACTTTCAACAGGATTGACATAAGATTTTTGGTAGCTTATGTCAGTCCTACACGTTTATGATATTTCCATCATTGTTATCGCTGATAGAATGTCACTTAATCTGCGTTCGCAATTAATTTGCCAAACTTGAAAACAAACACGAGTTTTAGAAAAAACGACTGTAATGCCTACAGCCTAAGGTTCAGTTTGCGCAATGACTTTTTATTACTTTTTCAACAATACTAGTCGGTCTAAAATTAACTTTATTTAAACTTAAATAAAGTTGATGTTTGTCTAAGTGAAAAACTCGTGAAATAAATTGCGTAAGTAGATTGGCTTTCTGGTTTTTAACCTACAGTCCATATAAATTTAGGTATTTTCCTTCCTACTAGTGAAAGTCTGTTTACACATATATTTAGCCAGTGGCGCCAGAACGGGTTTATTTAGGCAATCCTAACAGACTTACTATAAATAATTATGAAATTTGAACTAAGAGCTACTGCAGACTGCAATTCTATAAAGAAACCCAAAAGGAATATAAATCTGTCAACCTCTTACCTTACCTTACCGAGAAGAAAACTAAATGCATAAGATTCGCGTTACCAAATGTTAGAAGTAGTGAATGTCATGTTGTACTGAATAGGGAGACACTAGGATTCGTCAAAATAACGTTTTCCTGGGGATCAAGATTGATTCAAAACTACAGTGGGGTCCTCACTTAACATCACTTGCAGGGCGGCTAAGTTCAGAGGCTTACGCAGTTTGGAAAATCCACCAACTAACAGACGTGGATACCGCGAGACTGGTCTATTTTAGTTACTTTCATAGCATCATGTCTTACGGTATTTTGCTGTGGGGACGGGCTGCAGATATTAATTCTATCTTTATTCTGCAAAAGAGGGCTCTCAGAGTCATATATAACCTCCGCAGACGCGAATCTCTAAGGGAACTGTTTAAGAAAATTAACATCATGACGGTACCTTGTCAGTATATATATGAAAACATTATGTATGTTCGGAAAAATCTACATCTTTTTAGTAATATAAGTGACAGGCATAATTTTAACACTAGAAATAGGAACAAATTAGATCAACAACGTTTCAGATTGTCTAAAGTGCAGACTTCTTTTATGGGGTACTGTGTAAAATGTTATAATAAAATACCACTCGATATTCTTCAACTGAATGAGAAGAAATTTAAAACATGCATTAAACGCACACTATGTAGACAAGCATATTATAAGTTGGATGATTATATCATAGATAAAAATGCTTGGCTTAATGCTGGTCCTACTCCACAGCCACTTGAGCTCAATAGTTAAAATTTTTAATATTTGGAAGAGGTGCTTCCCCTTTTTATTTTTTCTGACATTACAAACTTAATGTTTATTTTTTATTTAAACAAGTTTTAATTGTTGAATACTCCAATGGATAATGATTTTTTTTCTTTTTGGTAGTAACATTCTATTAATCTCTCAAATACTTTTTATTTTTTTTTAAACCTTGCCCCACGCTAAGAATTTCTTCTTGTATCGTGGGTGCGTTTACAAACATAGAAAATCACATACACTAACACCCAGACCCGGAACAACTACTTGCAGATCATACAAATATTTGTTCCGTGCGGGGATCGAACCCGCGACCCGTTGCGCAGCAGTCGATCGCTCAGCCACTGCGCCAACCGTTGCAAAACCAACCAACATTGCAAATTAGTTTTGTATAATTTAGAAGCATTTTTAAAACTTTTGTAAATGTGAGATGGAGCCGTTTATTTTTTTAAATGTTATTAAGATAAGATGTATGTTGACTTGAAAGAGCATGGCAGTTGAGAGTATGTCATGCTCACTTAAATGTTTCGCTGATGGTGGCGAGTGTGTTGGATCATTCGGTTCCCTACAAAATGGTTGAACTGAATGGTGCTGATCCACGCGTCATGTTCGTGAAAGGACGCCGTCAGTTGTGAGTGGTCATCTCTTATCTACCATGGCTTATTTTTAACTTTATATTTTGAATTGTTTTGATAATTTTTTGGACATTGTTCTCACATATAGAAGCAACAAGAATAATGTAGCCAGGATTTTGTAATTTTCTATATTTAAAAGAGTGTCCTTGGAGTTTCTTGCCCGTTCTTCTCCATAAAGATCTAGGTACGTTTTGGAATGGGCAACTAGCTTCAACTTTCTGACTAACTGACGCGACTATTTTACAATTTAAAAGTGCCTGTAAATGGTTTAATTGAAATAAATGCTTTGAGTTTGAGTTTGACCTCCTCGCTAACCGCTACAACTATACTCCAACATTATGTGGCTTATGAATTTCCTTCCAGTTTGGCTTTTGTTAGCATACATTACCTATGGCAAATCCACATGGATTTCTAATCGCAGCGTCTTGAAATCAAAACACACATACACACACACCCACAGACACACACACAACACACACACGAGGATATGTAGGGATAGGTTATTTTTAAGGTAAGCCTGCTCCATTGTCGACCACGTCATCGCTCATGATTCCGAGAGATAGTAGTCAGGTGAGCTTATCGATAGTATCTAATATCATAATAAAGTTTTTTACAGAAAAAACTCGGTTGTTTTTTTTTGGATTTTTTTTTTTTTTTTCTACTTTTTAGCTAAGGTTGACCAAGGTTTTGAGATGCCAGGCCGTCACACTTACACATATCAGTCCATATCTTGAAAACTATTGAAGCTATTTTGATTAAACTTACACTGTTCGCTAAGTTGAAGTAAAGCTAAGCCAATAAAAAAATAGTCACAGTCCGATTAATAGTTTCGGAGAAATGTGTGGACAAACATACATTCCTTTAAGATTAAAAAAAATCCCTTTTCCCTGATTGTACCTGATGTGTATCTTAAAATTTGAAAGATTATCATATGTGAATATATTGCAGTTCCAATAATATTACATACGAGTACATACGTGTCGAATTGATAACCCCCTTTTTTTAAGGCGGTAAAAAAATACATTGTATCTAACTAACCCGATGTCGGCTACACAATCCTTAATATTACAAACTAGTAATCTCCTGGTTTATAGCCTATTTTGTATACAAGTTCCGCATAAATAACCAAGTAAACCTCCCGTTTCAGCTTTCGAAGTAATGGTTAGCATTCCACGTACGAAACTTGAAACTAGCCGGCCATCGTCAGGCTTAAGTCAGATAGGTAAAGACAGAGAAATACATTTTATACCAACTTAAGAAAGTAGTCCTAAAGGCTCGTGCAGACTGGCGCGACGTGCGCGCGATGCGACACCGGTAATTTTTCTACCGTGAAGATTACTTAGTAATTATTTTATTGTAGTCCCGTCGCGCCTGTTTGGGGGAACCTTAACTCAAATAGTGACTGTTATTCTTGGACGTTGGAAGAAAATGACGTAGTGTCTGTTGGATAAACATTTCATTTCCCTGATTGTACCTGACGGACACCTCCATGAAGATTTACACAAGCTGTAAGTACATACACGTACGTACAGTTCAACCGCCTCTATGGTCTTGTGGTTGTACCACCTGTCTCAGACCCAAAGATCCCGAATTTGATCCCCAGTAGGGTCAACATTTTCTTCACAGTTTGGTTGGTGGTAGGGCTTGTTGTAAGTCCGCCTGGCTATAGTTTGACCAAGAGCGCTGTACCACGCCTTAGGAATGCGCGGTGAGCCGGGGGGCAGTGTTGACGAATAAGCGGCGGGGCGCCGTGAGCATTGACGAATGAACAGCCTGCACTACCCCCCCGTCTCGCCGCACACATACCTAAGGCGCGGTACAGCGCTCTTGGTCAAACTATAGCTACCACCATCTTATCTAAGTCTGTCGCCATAGCAACAATGTTAACAGCAGTGTTGTGTTTCGGCAGTAGCGGTAAGATAATCAGCTCTGTGGTTGAGGATTTCGAGTGAAACTCGCTTACACCTTCGGCCTGATCATCACTTATCATCAGGTGAGATGCAGGCCAAGAGCTTCGCAACAAAGTGGTAAAAAAAAAGAATATCATTTTGATTCTTTCAATTCATTTCTTTTCATTTCAGTAGTTAGAGGTAAGATAGCCAGTTCCTCTGTGGTTGAGGATTCCGGGTGAAGTTTGCTTCCACCTTAGGCCTGATCATCACTCACTATCAGGTGACATGCAGGCCAAGAACTTCCCTGCTGTGCATAAACAAAAAAAAAGACTGACTGATAAAAACAAAGCACATTCAGCCTATATTATTCCCACTACTAGGACACAGACTATGAGAGGGAGTGGGCCCTAATCCACCACGCGGGCCCAGTGCGGGTTGGTAGATGTCACATGTCTTTGAATTTTTGGTTCTAAGACATGCTGGTTTTCTCTCGATGTTTTCCTTCACCGTTTTGAGAGCAGTGGTGGTGAAATAATTTACACAAAGTAAAGCTCCTGGGTTCGAACCTACAACTCGTAAGTCGCGGCCAACACTACTCTACTACAAAAAGACAAAGTACTCTCATTAATATGTCCAAAGTATCAAATCACTTAAACCAATGTTGACAACACGATTTAGGATATCATTCAGTCAATAAGACCTAGTTGTAAACAAGTGACAATAAGATTTACTTAAACACAAGTTTATCACGTCTCATAACTTTACTTAGCTCTCCATACAAATGTTGCTATCAATTCTAAAAACAAATTAGAAAATCGTAGTCATAAATATGTTTTGTTTATATAATCGAAGTACAATGGCTCGTATGTTAAAGTTGGTAATATATTTTATGGCTAATTACGAGTTCAGAGTATTTTACGAGTGTGTTTAGTCACACAAACGCCGACAATGCATCGCCTGGATTCTCTAATTGGCTGATTGTCATGTCAATATAGATTAAATCGATAAGTCAGAGCCATCCGCAGGTTCAAATAAATTTATTTTTCATCACTTTGTCTGCAGCTTAATTGTTTTAATATTAAATGCCTTTAGATCGCTTTTCAAATATAATTATTTTCATTTTAATTAAATGATTTCGTCATTTCAAAAGAGCTTAATTTCATTGATTATTTATGTGACATTTTTAGTGGAGAAATACTTTTTTTATTGGATGAGTTCTGTTATACTGAGAGGTTATTGGAATGTAATTTCTGATTAGATTAGATGTATTTTGCACTGTTCTTTCTCATTAGAAAAAAACGTTCACCTTTACGAGATTCATAACATAAATGATAATTAATTAGGCGTTTACTTTAATTACTATAATTATAATTATTAAATTAAACAGTGAGCGTTCTTTAACGATTAAAATGAACGAAAACAGACACATCTTTGCATATTCTTGTTAGACATTTTAAAATCTTGTTAAACTACCCATCATAAATCGTTTACCTAATAACAGAATATCAAAACGACCTATCCAATTATAAACTTTCGTTTTCAAATACCAATGACCGATTTTAAAACCTTTAATTGCTTCGTTTATTGCTCGACAGCCGACAACAAATTCTTTTGTTGCCTGAACGTTCGAAGTTGTCTTTCTAAGTTTGTACATAAAATGGTCAGGTTTATTTTCAGTGAAGCTGACACAAAGACAATCTTTGTTTACTTCTGATGGGCGTTCGTCGTAAAAGGACAGACTCTAATTAAATAGTTGTAATAATTATTTTGTGCGAATGTTTATTTGGTTTGACAGGAACAGGGCTGTAGAACTTATTTCAGCGCAATACGAATAATTCCATCCTTTACTTAATATAACATAGGGATCTGTAGGGAAATTGAGAATAAACTCACAGCAGCAATGGCTTTCATTTTGACGGTTCAACAACATTCATTGCGGTATTTACGTTGTTGAGCAGACAAACTTTGTGAACAAATGAAGCAATGGATGAGCAATATCTTTCAAGATAGTTAATTGACTCAGGCGTGACTTTGCGGAAATCCATTATAAAATACATATAGTGTCCGGGTTCGCAACAAGTCAATAGTCATCCTGAGGATGCCTCGTTAGGAGGTGAAACACGTGTCGATTTCTTGTAGGGTTCTTGAAGACTCTTTAAGAACAGTTAAGCGGATTAGGTTTCTAAATATACGTCGTATTGTATTTTTTAACATCCTTCAGGTTAGCCAGTAACCACACGAAAAAGAAAGAAAAGAAAGAACGAAAAACAATAAAAACAACCTAACCACATTTCTTTTTTTAAACGTGCCTAGAAATAGATTGTTTACAATCTAACAGGTTTTTACTAAAGTATAAAAACTTTTTGTCGCCAACATCGTCTAGGTAGCCTGTAAATCTCCACAGTTTTAGTTAACTTTAAGTATTTAACATAAAACAAGTTGAAGTCGCAGCAGTGGTAAATTAAGTCTTTGTGGCAAGCCCTTAGCAAATTGATGTGTCTGCATCTCACCGGTAACTCATTCCTGAAGTAAAAGATGGTGCCATGTAACAGAATACTGCTTTAATGGCCTTTCATTTATATTTATTTTGTTTTAAATTAGCCGCTATTGTTCTGTTTTTTTTTAAATCAAATACGGGGAAGCTCTTGGCCTGCATCTCACCTGAAGGTAAGTGATGATCAGGCCCAAGGTGGAAGCGAGCTTGACCCGGAATCCTCAGCCACATCGGAACTAGCAATCTTACCTCTAATTATGCTGTTAATATTGTTGTTATGGCGAAATACTTTGATAAGATGGTGGTAGCTAGCTAGGCGGACTTAGAATAAGCTCTAGCGCCAACCAATCCGAGCAGATCTTTTTTCCCCCACTGGGAATTGAACCCGGGACCTCTGGGTCTGAGACGGTCGTCTAACCACTAGACCACAGTGGTAGTTAAATGTTTCTGACTTCATTTTTCTTACTGAATCCTTGAGAATTCAAAAGTGCCTGTAAATGTTTTAATTGAGAGGGAAAATAAATTCTAATTGGAATTATTTTGTCTAACGGCTTATTGGTGATTCGCCCGAATTTACTCGCCCAGAATAGGTGAATTGACAGTTTTAAACGATATTATTTTTTCTTGAGGCGATTCGTACGAAGTTAATTTATTTGTAGGCGAATCGACAACTTCATAAATCGATTATTTAAAACTGTCGATTCGTCCGTTTCGGGCGAATCACCAAGAAGTCGTTTAAATTTCTTATTCTGCTTGGTTGTTTAAAAGTGGCTTTTGTTAACGTGATTGTGGAAAAGTTTGTAGGTAAGTATAGATTCATACAACCTACCACCAATTTTTATACCTCCGTCAACTTGTGCTACGCTTTGCATGGTTTCAACTTTGGCTGTCTCTGAGGTCGGCAACTACTGTGAAAATCTCCGGTTGTTGTAGGTCTGTCGTTGGCGCAATGGCGGTGACTGTCTTCCAACCTATGTAAACAAAAAATATCCGGCTAAGTGCGTGTCGGACCACGCACAACGAAGGGTTCCAAGATCAAAATCAAAGTTAAATCATTTATTTCAAATAGGCCCTTGTACTTGAAAATAAATCAAAACCTATAGGGTACTTACCGTTGACCTAGAATCATGAAATTTGGCAAGAACTAAGGTCTCAAGTAAAGGAAAAAGTCCAAAAAATATCAGCTGTTTCATACATTTTTGTCTAGTAGGTATTGAACTTTTGTATGAAACAGCTGATATTTTTTTGTTATTTCAGACTTGGTCCCTTTGTGAAAGTGGTTCATATTCATGGGTAGAACACCCTGTGAAAATTTGGCCGGTCATTGAAAACTAACCCCGAATACGTCATGGTCAATTCTCCAAATGCAAATGAAAGTTTGTAATCGCAAATTTTTTGGACATTTTCCTTTACTTGAGACCTTAGTTCTTGCCAAATTTCATGGTTCTAGGTCAACGGTAAGTACCCTATAGGTTTTGATTTATTTGCAAGTATCAAAATATGTCGCATAGAAGCCGTACTTTATTTATTGCGTTGACTTAGAATCTAGATTTTAGAGATACAAGGGAGAGTAGACATATGTAATTGATAATAATAATTTCAACTTGATACCTCCACACATTCCTGAGGAAAAGAGTCTTGACAGACTGACAGACGGAAAACGAAGTGATTCTATAAGGGTTCCGTTTTTCCTTTTAATGTACGGAACCCTAAAAATAAAAGAAAATGTATTGGATTTAACACATTGATAAACATGTAACTTATCTACAGGGTCATACAGACTTCTACTCCATAATTCAGGAATCACAGACAGCTTTATAACAAAGTAACTTGATTTCCAAATAAATATTAAGGACGTGCTAAATTCGACCTTGTCAATTTCCACTTATGATCCAGCCTGTCCATCTTGCTGTCCTCCCCCCAAAGCCGAGGTTCATACCCAATAGGAGGTGCCCTTAGCGAGCAGTTGCTTAGTTTATTATTAGTATTATGCCATGGCTGGAGGCTTTAAGTTTGTAGCTTAAGGCAGCCACAGGATAGCCCGGATAAGTAGCCAGGAACTCAGATGTCGGCTGCGAGATACCATAGATAAAAAAAAACCGGCCAAGTGCTTGTCGGACCACGCACAATGAAGGGTTCCGTAGTTGGGATGAATTTATCCCAAGAACAAACTTAACATTGTAGTTGAAAAACGTGTTCTCCAAAAATTTGAGTGAATTTGTGAAAATTTAAGTTGGTTCATTATTTCTCGTAAACCTGTACAGCCTCCTTAGCTCTCATAGTTTTCCTTTTAATTTCGTTATATATACTACTGCGCTTTAAAAATTTTCACGAGATCAAGTACAACCATTTAGCTAGAAGGGGGGGGGGGGGGGGGGGCACTTGACTCTAACTAAAAAAATCAGTTAAAAGCTTAATATTTCGCAAACGGATCCCTGAATGAACTCACAATATTTTTGAAAGACCTTTCTAAGGATATGCCACAACATGGGGTAGCTGAGGAAAAAAAAACACCCACTTTACGTGTTTACTTTAGGGGAGGTACCCTAAAAAAAAATTTTTTCTTGATTTTATTTTAGCACTTTGTCGGCATGATTAATACATATGCCAAATTACAGCTTTCTAGTACTAACCGTCTCTGAGCTAAGCCGCGGACAGACAAACGGACAGACAGACAGACAGACAGACAGACCGACAGACAGACAGCCAAACAGACGGACATGGTGAAACTATAAGGGTTCCTTGTTTACTACGGAACCCTAAAAAAGATATCAATTTCCAATGGGTACTTAATAAAGATACTAAACTTAGTAAGTTCAACGAACAGCCGCAAATAGATTTTGTTTTAACTCTTGTAATTATCGAACCGCGAAATTAACTAAATATCTTTGTGAACAACAAGATCAAATTAATGAGAATTTAAACTGTTTTTGAGACTCCTGTTCCTTTTCTAGGAAATATTTTATTTTAATTGCGTTGATCGATTATGTCAATACCTAAGTAACTTCATATTTCGTGATTATAAAGTCAGTTCGCGTCCAGTGTGGATCTTGAGACTCCCCATAGGCTGGTATCATAGTACCCTTTGGCAGACAGATAGTTTAGAATAATCAGCCTAAAATAATATTCCCACTGTTGGGACACAGGCCTCCTCTCGGTGAGAGGGAGGGGGTCGTAATGCACCACGCAGGCCCAGTGCGGGTTGGTAGATGTCACATGTCTTCGAATTTTTGGTTCTATGACATGCCAGTTTCATCACGATGTTTTCCTTCACTGTTTTGAGAGCAGTGGTGATAAAATAATTTATATAGAGTAAAGCGCCTGTCTGGGTTAAAACCTACGACTTGCGACTCGTAACTCGCGGCCGACTGATAGTTTACCAACTTCAATAATCTTCAGAGAGACCGTGACGTTGCCCAATCATCCATCTATTTTGAAAAAATAAACCAATATAAGTTAGGCTTAAATGTAGCATTGTAGCGTAGCCATGATGAAGATGATTGCAGATTTGCAGAATGGCTCAAGTTTTCCCAGAGTATGAACTATTAGGGCTAATTTTACCAATGAAATTGAACGCGATCATCACATAAACTACGTTTAAGGGCTGTCAGTGTCATTATTTCCTGTGGAGTATTGACGGTGACAGTTCTTGAACGTGGTTTAGATGTGCTGATCGCGTTCTGTTTCCTTGGCGAAATTAGCACTTAGTTTGAATCATCTGGAAACACCGCGGTAATATTTTTTATGGTGCGCTTGAAATGGCGAGACTAGCAAAGCATCTACGTTCCACGTTCCAAAGTTCTGTGGAAAAAACTGCCAAGAAAATGAAAACAAAACACTGACAGTAAAACAAAAGAACACGTTTTCCCCTATTATGTTATTCCTTATTTCCTCAATATTATTTTTTAAGAGAGACATTGACTAAACTAACATCGTAGAATCAACATATCGAAACTGACTATGAATAGTCGATGTTTTGACGCCATAACCACCGAGGCGCGTTATAACCGGGCAATTTATGTCAACACGGAGTTAATCACGGATAAATATTTGCATAAGTTAATCATAAACATTATTGTTCGTCTGTACGTTGATGATGCTATTGTCTCCATGGTTCAGTGGGTTTATGGGTAGGTTTTAATGTGTTTTTAGTGAATGTTGTTTAATTAGTAATATAAGGGTAACACTGAAAGTTTTTAGGACTGGCTGGATAGAAACAAATCCAATGAAAAATTAGTTTAAATTTCGAATTTAGAACCCTTGGTAATCTGATGATCTGATGTATGTTGAATTCATCTGTCCTTTTTTCCTATTAATTGGCGGCAGTTTGAAAAGTGTGTGTAGCGTGTCTTAATTCATGTAACGCGAGAAAATTTTCTGTCTACGATTTATTAAGACTTTCGTTATAGTCTTAGTCAACAACAAAGTTATGATAGACTTCGGACTTTCATGATTAAGCCATCACGTGCCACTGTTTACAACTGGTTCGATGAGTTTAAGCGTGGTCGTAGGAATCTTACTGATGACATGCGTGAGGGACGTCCTGCAACGGGGACAACTGTCGATAACATCATTACTGTACGGCGCGTGATGGAGGCTGATAAGAGAGTGACCTACCAACAGATTCAGGCAAGCTTAGGCATTTGTATGAGCCATTTGGAAAAATGTTTCATGAGCATGTACGAGTCAGGAAGCTATGTACTTAGACGGTTACCCCATAATTTTACCGAAGACCAAAAACGCGTGAACGTTTGGTCCGTAACTCAGTGGTTTTATCGAATGCGACGTTGCTTAGAAAGGAATGGAGATTATTTCGAAAAACAGTAAAGGTATTAGCAACTTAATGTTTCATTCTGTTTTTTATTTTCTATGAAATGTCAGTGTCCCACGTAACTGCTTCGTTTGTGTAGTGATCGCAAGTGCTCCTACTAAGCATGAGGTTCTGGATTCGATTCCCAGGTTGGGCAAAGTGTTATAAAGAAAAGAAAGAAAGAAAGAAAAAAATTATTTAAATAAAAAATGAAATACTAACAGTACCTAATATAAAATAAAAAAGGAGCATTTACGAGTTCAACTAACAAAATCACTCTAGAAGTGGTAAAAGCAGAATTCACCATTAACCACCACGCTTATTAGACGGATTGGTCATTTATCATTATGTTTGATGTTTACACCAATGATTTATAGTTCAAACGAGCATTATTTTATGATAAACCTAGAAGATGTGTGTAACGACTAATTTGATAACGAATAAAACCGACTCTGTATTCTATGAATCATGTGTCATTCATTCCTTGTCCATTTACTGTACTTCTAACACATTTTCGCAACAGTTAGCAGTTTGAAAATAGAACAGTTTTCACACTTTCCAGCTAAATACGCTAAAAGTGTGAAACAAATGACAGCGACACAGTTTTCTGTGACGTAAAATTACAGTTCTTGTCGTATTAACAAGTTCTGTTTATAGGTAGTGTTGTGAAATTTGTAAGAAAGTTATCATTAGTGTTGGTACTGTTCTTTTTCAAATAACGCTTTCCGTGTTAAAAATGAAAGCTGTTACGGTAACGTAAGTAGGGAACGCCTACTCTATCTGTTCATCTTTCACAATCCAAACATTTTTTGTCGTTTAAGGGTTTTAGCATAATTACCCTAAAATGTTCCCACTGCTGGTACCCAGGCCTCCTCTCAGTGGGAGGGAGTGAGCTGTAATCTACCACGCGGGCCCAGTGCGGGTTGGTAGATGTCACAAGTCATCGAATTTTTGGTTCTTGGAAATTTCCAGCCGGTTTCCTCACGATGTTTTCCTTCACCGTTTCGAGGGTTTTAATTCTAAAGAGGTTCATTCACAAAGTTCAAGAAGAGTTTTATTGGTCTCTTTAAACATACACAGAAAATCTACGGGCCTTCCGACCCCTGAACCCGCTCCATCACCACGTCCATCAGATGTTATCAAATTTAATTTCTTCGCCCATTAGAACGGAATCATGATAGGACAACAAAGTAATTCAAACGCATCTCGTCCGTCTTCCCCTATTGGACGCCAATTTTAATCGGATGACGCTCGATGCATTGAAACACATAATTACGAATCCGAAACTCTCACGGGACAACGTTCTGAATTAGTTTTGACATTCGGCTTGATGGATGGACCACAATCTCTGGGCGAATCTCGTGAATGAACGCCCGTATGTTTCACCAACTACAAACTTACAACTTCGTATTTAATCAATCTTATTTTTAAAGTGTTAAGAACTATTTTTGAATGCACTGTTTTTAGTTGCGAAAGGTTAGATTGTACGGGGGATAGGTGTGTCAAATTGGGAGCGTTGGTTCACGTCAGTTTGACAGAATATGGACGGTTAGTTGAATGTTAGATTGATCGCTAATATCGTTGTTACTTTTTAGGGGTTTTTTTCCGTTTTTTGTCAGCTATCAAAATTGGGTTGTTCGTTTTTAGTTTTGAGAATAGGTATTGTGTATCGTCGGAATACCATGGTGATTCACCTCTCACAATTTATTACCTGGTTTTTTTTCATAGACATTTTGACCTGATTACATTATTCAAAGCAACTGATTGATTCTACATTAGTGACTAAGCGTGTCTACGGAAACAATTTAAATAGTCACTGTATTTATACGTTGAAAAAAAATACGTTGAGATCAATGCGGTATGCCTAGTACTTACCTACTCTACTAGTATTCACTCATATATTAATATTGAATATATATTCGTTTTTTTATCTTTAATCTGTCATGGACTCAAGGCCTATAGTATTGACAAAAAAAGTTGTAATAATGGGTTATGGGTATTGCTAAAAAATTCACAGACAGAATTCTCACTGATCGAAAGTTTTATAAACTTTTCGTCGATTTATAGAAATTATTTAGCATCAATTTACACAACGTTATAACGTAAACAAGCATTTTACTTTAGCTTCTGTAAATTTCGAAGAATAAAGTTACACAATGCACGTACCTATACGTCCATTATTTTTACCCGATCGGAAGCGCTTGAAGCGAAGCCGCGGGTATAAGCTCATTTTTTTAAATCTAATCGTTTACAAGGAAGTCTTCGTAAACAAAGCCTACCGGTACCGAGACGTTGGCACATCATAGTGTCAACTTCCGTTTCCATGGTCGTCTCGTGTCACATGAATGCATCATTGTTAGTATTTTCTGGTACCAACATACATTGTATTCGGCGCAGTTTTCTGTGAGCTTTCAAAATATTGTTACTGCACCATTGTGTGATACAATGCGGCTTACTGGGCTTGTGTGTGTATAGAGAGTAATGTTATGGGTGTGTCGGGTATCGTTAGAGTGTGATTAAAAGGAGATTTTGTAGCATTCGATTAGGCTACGTCATCGATATTGCCTGGTAATAAAATCCAATAATTAAGTCATAATCCTTATTCTTCTTTCTATTTACGAGGTCTAAAGGGTTTAAACATCATAGAAAGAGGAAGCGCTCATCGTTGACTATTTTTTAATATTTTTGTTTATGAAAATTGAATATAATAACCCCGGATCCACACTCGCCAGGAGGCAAGACAAGGTGAAGCGAGCGCGATAGTGTGGATGGCACCGCCCTCGCCTCTTGTCGTCGTCTCTCGCCTCACCTCGCATGCGCTCCGCTCGGTGTCGGTTTTTTGACCGGAGTCAAAGGACGGGAGTCATGAGGCATGGCGGGCGAATAAATAAGACGAGAGTGTGGATGCATAGCACTCGTATAGCCTCCACTTGCCGCGGCTCGTGCAAGGGGCTTCACGAGAGTGTGGACCCGAGGTTACATGCCAGCTGCAGAAAATTCAGTTAAAAATATTTAAGAAATTAAAGGTGGTGTTAACAGCTTTATATGAATATTAACAAAACTGACGTGTCACCGATTACACACAATGATTACTGGATTCAATAAAAACGGACACCAAAGCTTCTTAACGATGCTCTTTGTTGGCTTTTGCATAAACGTATCGGGCTATAACGATAATTCATAAATACATATGTAGGTAGGTATATGATGTAAGATGCATGGATGGACGACGACCTTAACATAGTTGGGAGAAGTTCAGGGCGATTATGACCTTTGACGTAGCTGCATCTAGTTGGAATTCCGATATATTGGAACGATTTGATGAGCTACGGCGTAGTAGATATTTAATTTTGTAGTAGTATTTAAGTGCTACGAAAATACATGCTACTTACTAACGTAGACCATTCACTAGCTCTCTCTAATTTCGGTCAGTCTTCTTCTTTTCTTGTTTCCAGCAGCTGCTAAAGCTCTCCAGAGGAGCAATAGGGATGATACCTGGGAAAAAAAAGAAATTCTAATTAGTCCGTCAGTCAGATAATAATTAATATTAGACACGTATTTGTTGCTTTATCATATTAATAAAAAATTACTTGGATAAAACATATTAAAGTTGGGGAGTGGGGGCTCGCTACGTCACAAGTAAGTATAAAATCTACATACAAGTATCGTCACGCCACATTCTAACTCAATGTATTTCCGTAATCTTTGATTACGTCAAAAAAAAAAGTCTAATATTTTTTTAATAATCTACCTAACGAAATAAACTATTTTTAGTCATCATCCCTGTTCCCGTATTTATAAGAACGATCGCATTCCAATCACAGCCTCTGATCTGTCAAAAACTCCTGAATTTTACCTACATTTTTGAATGTCGCTGTGATGAGATTGCGACTGGATTTTGAACGTTTTTAAATACGGGAGTTCGACTTTACATTTTATATTTAAACTTTACATTCTACCTTTTTCCAGAAACTCTTTAGTAATTATGTAAACTCATGTTTTTTTCACATGTTCTACGCTTTTGGTGAAATAAAGAATTTGATATAGTTATTATTTTATTTTTTTGTTTTATGAACGCCATCTCTTAGATCAACCAAGGTGGTTGTGGACTGCTTAACCGGACATTCCTGTGGCTGCCTCAATAAATTAAGGCCTCCAGCCAGGGTATAAAACTTAGAAACTAAGCGACTACACACTAAGGGCACCCCCTGTGGGGTACGGACCTCGGCTTAGGGCGTCGCTGGGGGAAAATAGTGGAAATCGCAAACTTTTTTATTTTGGAATTTCATCTCGCAGGTCAACCTAGAAGGTTGTCGGCTGCTAAACCGGACTTTTCTGTGGGTGCCTAAATAAATGAAGGCCTCCAGCCAGGGCATAGAAATTACAAACTAAGCGACTACACGCTAAGGGCCTCCCCTGTGGGGTACGGACGGATATCTATGGGTACGGACTGCGGCTTAGGGCGTCGCTGGGGGAGGACAGCAAGGGACAGGCTGGATCAGACCAGGTAGGTTTTACCTAATATGTTCATGGTGGTTTTGCTGATCAGTGTTAAGGCGTACCACACGTAATGTAACTTAATTTTGTAATAAAATTGATTACAAAATGTATTTGAACTAGTCAAGCGCAAAATGTAATTTGGACATCGGCTGTGCGCTACGTGATAACAATTTATCTTTTGTTAACTTGTAAGTACGTTATGTTATTGGTCTAGAAAACATTGTTATTTCGCAAGAAATATATTAGAATAAAGTTTTGTTGTATGTTTTGTGAAGTGTTCAAGATTTTTTTTGTCCTACTTATGGTGTTTGTATACGTACATAATGTATACAACTATGTACCTATATGATTTTATTTCAAAGGTGCCGCAAAAAGTTGCGATGCGATGTCGCGTCGCGACAGCGATAGATCAATTTCCGTGACGAGTTCATAGAAATTGTTCCACCAGAGTCGCGTCACGCCTGTCTGCTCCGAGCCTTAAGACTGTTTGATTTTAAATTATTTTAATATCTTAGGTGTTGCCGTGCCACGGAAAGCACGTTAAACAGTTGGTCCCCGCTGTCATTCGTGGCTCTTTGACAGTCGTTACGTGTCGTCAGAAGCCCGAAAGTCTGACAACCAGTCTTATCAAGGAGTGTCGTATTACCCTGTTACTGGGTTGTGGTGTTCAGATAGGCAGTCGCTCCTTGTTAAATACCGGTATACAGTTGAGAAAAGGCTAGGCAGGCAGGGTGTTTGTGAAAAATAACTTCAATTACTCTTTTTGCTTCAAAGTAACTAACCAGAAGGAATCAAATATTTTAAGGACGGATTAACTTCAAAAAAAAATACGAAGTAAAAGACGTACCTACACAGTACAATATACAGTTTTAGGTGTCTTATTATTTCTCATTAATCTGAAATAAGTTTTATTGGACATCAAAGAGCGCATCCAAGTCACGTATATCAAACAAAGTCGGTCGTTTGTAAGTAATAAATAATTCTTCACCTTCAAACATTTTTGAGGAAAAAACGGCAAACTTACAAACAGCTGCAATACACCAAATACATAATTTAATGACCACTTCCGACCGCACCGGCTTTAGTTCGCCAACAAACTTTTCAGCCAAATTACCCTTTACTTTTCTGAAAACTTCTAACAACCTTATCTCAAAGACATAAAGTTCAAATTAGCGTGGCAGATTTTAGATGAGTTGAAATAGAGAGTTGCATTTACTATGTTCGGTCCAGAAATCGCACAATACAAGTACGCGACACTAACAGGCCAAGTTGTTGCGATTGACAATTGGTACAATACAAAATAATATAATATTGCGCTAGTCCTTTGTGTCAGTATACCTCTGTGCTTATGAAACTACTGATACCGGTTGGTGGTTCGACTAATATGGGTGCGATATTGCAATTTCGAAGTTGAAAAAAAAAGAAAATTTAATTTAATAAAATGAAGTAAGTGAAATTCTTGTAATTCCTTATCTTTACTAATATTTATAAAGAGGATTTTTTTTTGAAAATTGTGTGTTTATTTGTTTGGTTGTAAGTTTGTATGTAGGTGGTAATCTCCGCAACGTCCAGTCGGATTTGAATTATTCTTTTTGCATTGGATAGCCCAATTCTAGAGGAAGGTTATAGGCTATGTAACATCACGCTACGACCCTTAGTAGCCGAGCAAAGCGCACGGCGCGGGCGGGCGATGGGATGCGTCGCGGTGGGTCGGGAGCCGAAGTCGTGGGCAAAAGCTAGTTGAGAAATAAATTTATTTAACCCTACGTATATGGTCGTTTCGCTCCGATGTTACGGATCTTGGTGTGCATGTCATCACTTGGCGAAAGCAGGTCACAACTGTCAGCTAAAAAGTTACCGCAACGTTGTGGTCGCTCTATCGATTGAAAAATCTTCTCCCATCACACATAGAGGCAATACTTCTACAGTCCCTTATCTTTAAAATGATTGACTATGTGGTGATATGTGTTACTATGACCTGAATGCAGATCTCAATAAACTTGACCGCCTTCTCAATAATTGCATTTGATTCGTTTTCAATCTTCGTAACCATGACCATGTATCCGCGCACCGATTGATTTCAAACTCGTTACCCATTCGCCAGCGCAGAGAGTTGAGGGCTCTATTTATGTTGTTCTCTATTCTCAACAAACCCACTTCTCCTTCTTACCTGACTTCCCATACTTATTTATGCTCTACCCATAGTAACCCAACAATCGTCTTCTACGATGTCCTTCTCACCGCTCTGGTTTCATTCACTCTTCTTCCTTCGCCCAGGCGGTCTTTCTTTGCAATGCGCTCCCTCAGAACATCACCAGTCAGTTGTCTTCTAACATTGCCTTCTGACCACGTGAGAATATACGCAAGAAGTTGGTATAAACATCCCAGCGCTGATTTGTTGGATTCTTATCTCCTTCACTGATCGTTATATTCAATCAAACCTCATAAACTCCACACTGTCTATTACATTATATACACAGTAAAAGCCATAAAAACTTTATAAAGAAAAAAAAAATACGTAGGAAGCTGGCAATGACAGTAGATTTCATAGGTACCTAGTTCCACCCTTAATTTTTCTTGCGTGGCCTGACGTTATTCAACGTCACAAGCAGTCTAGTTTTACGAAGGGTCCATTCGGAATCCGCACCAAAAACTGTTGAACGAGCATTAACCACTACAATGTGACAACCCTCTAAGCAACTCGATACATTTGGAACCACCCACAGGGTCGAACTGGGTATCACTTTACAGGAAACTGGCGGTTGCAACAATTGTGTCATACATCGCGAACGAAATACGAATCGAATTTGTTGAACAAACTACAGTTGAAACTTCAACTCTAATACTATACATTAAGAGTGAATGGATTTTTTTGTTCTATAAAAGGTACCGGAAGAAAAAAAACGATACGACCACAAAATGACTGATGGCGATTAGTCGTTATAAAAGATAGTTCTTTGATAACAATCGAATGTTGTAAGAAATTTTTATTGTTGCGATTTTGAAGGAAATATAATACGAGATGCGATTTTTTTTGTAACTGTTTTGTGAAAAGAAATGAGTGCACGTAATAAAAAGTAATGCTTCTGAATCTACCTATTTAGCACGATACAAAAATAAGTAACCGGATGCTCTTTTAAATAATAAATTTTGGCTCTTTTTATTTTTATCTAAATAAACGAGCAATTTTTCATCCGAAACGTGTCATAGGTACCTACGCAAAAACACAGGGTTTCAAGACTCACCACATTCATCACGTAACCACAGACTAAAAATCAACGAAAACCTGCAAAAACTCAAACAATAGCAAGTCATCAAATCTACCAAAACCGAACATCACATTACCGACTTTGAGGCGTAAGTTGGCCAGCAAAAAACTGTCCTAACCACGTTTACCAAAGGAAACAAGGTAGAACGGTTCTACGAATAGAACTGTGGTTAGATTTAAAATTACAGTTATTATACTTGTTAACGTCGTAATCAGGGATCACGTGCAGCAAAAGTACGGCTATTCGCGTTACCAATACAGAAATGATGGCTTTTGTTGAATGTATGCAAAATGTTAGTTTGTAGGGAATTGTTGATGCGATAATTGTTTTTCTTGATTGTGCCTATTTCCGTAAGCAATACAAAGAGAACTGGAACACGTTACCCATTATGTTGGTAATGGTGACATAAAAACAGAATGCATCGTGCATCGTCTCCACTGATGAATGCGCAGAGTAACTACGGTTTTCTGAAATCTGAAATTCAGTAACTGGAGCAAAAATGAAGCTTTCGTATAGTACCTATTTGGATAAGGTATATTTCATTGGACTTAAATACTCAAATAACGCAATGAAAAAGACGATGCCTTGGATCGGTAAGGACATTACATATTGTGCGCTCAGTCCGTTTGCAGTAGGGCAACTTCATGTCATGAAATGCATTACTTTTGTACCTTTTTACGTCGGGTGTCGTGCTTACGACCAATGAAGCGAGTTTGTTTTCTGTTCTTCTGTATGACGATAAGTGCTTTTCATTTAGCCGGTAGTAATAATGTAATTATTTACGCATTATCCTGTCCAGGATATCGTTTCCCTTTTCGTGTTTGAAATGAAGTGGAAAATAAATTGTTCGGTCTTTGGTGACTGCAGCCTGTAAATAATCACAATACATAACAATTTTACAGTAAATAAGGTACTTTTACAATAACTTTCTTTATTTTCTTTTTCGTGTAGTTAGTAACTAACCTGGTGTCAGAGTTTTTATGCCACCCTTGGGCCTCTGACTTGGCTTCCCATGCTGTCGAGAAATATCTTTCAGGCATGCCGATGTTTTCCTTCACCGTTTTTGAAGTAAGTGATAATAAATTATACACTACACACATGAATCCAAAAAGTCACAGGTTCGTGACTTGGCTTCGTACTCGAGACCTATGACTTGGCAGTCCCGACGGGCACACACTAGGCTATCACTGCTATTTTACAATAACTATTAACCACAAATGAATAATTTAACTTTATTTAGCTAGAACAGCTTCAAAAACTTAAAGCTCCAATTATCAGAACGATGCAATAAAATTGCAACAAAATTATGTAAACAACCGTATCTTTAAAAAAAACCTCAGATATTATTTCGTATCATTCTGCCTTCCTTTTTAAATTCCCGGATACTCAAGACCCACCTGCAAAAGATCATCGGGCTAAGTTTGGAATTCGTTGTTACGTCATTATAATAACCCCTCGTTATAATTCTGTTGCTAACGATCCGAAACATTGTTTGTTCTTCTCAGGCCGCCGTCTGGGCTCCATAAACGTATGTATGTAACTAACAATCATTCTATAGCCAACGACCTTAATGATAGCCCTTCGAACGAGTAAATTATCAATTCCGCCGAAGGGGCACGGACCTTGTTTTTGGAAAGCGGTAACAAGCCTATCATCTGCCCCCATTTTACCATTATTCATACACGCAATTTTGACCTTAACAATACTAGTAATTGGGATCAAGTTTCTGTAAGAGAAATGTAGGAAATAACTTGGTTAGGAAAAAAAACTGAAGCAGTTTTTCGATTAAAATGTTTTGACCTTGACAAAGTTCATCATGGTGATTTTTTGTGCGTTTTAGTTGAGTCAGTGTTTATTTAGACGACGCGGGAGTTTTTAATACCCTTTGTTGTTTTTTTGGGGAACTAATTTTGTTGTAATAAGTTCATCCTGTGAGGTTTTTCTGACTGAAAAAAAAAAACAGAATGACGCATAATGACCTTAAATATTCAAATAATCTAAATTAACGTTTTCACGGAAATAGTTGTGTGCTGCTTGCATAATATAAAATTATTGTGGAATAATGCGATTCATTGTATTTTTTAAACTGTCAATAGAATGGACTAATATCTATGGGAGAGTGTAGTCTAGTACAGGAATCAGTGTTTCATAAACTTAAACAATCGCAAAAAAAAAATAATAGGGTGTTTTTACCCATTATAATTCTCAGATTCTGAGTACAACTCATAATGACGTGAATCTAGTTAGTGAGTTGCATGCATGTATGTACAACTGAACTCGAAAATCATTACTGTTAACCATATTCTACGAACTGCACGAATATTTCTGTGAAGAAACTTTTTTAGTGTTGTGTTAGTTTTTTTCTGTATATTTTCTATAAATTGCGACACCGTTTTCCTGCTAAGGAACTCAGTATTAATTGTGTCACAGAAAGAGATTAAGTCATAATTATTGTTGCCTTGTTGGTAATGCGCTCGGTTTTATGCCGTGCTTATGAGCGCTTTCGACCCAGTGATCTCAATTACTATGGATCTCTAGGGTCAGTGCGATTTCCTGTTAACACCCATTTACTCGATGCAAGTTCCTTATCTATGGCAGTGATAGCCTAGTGATGTGATGTGATTGCCAGACTGCCAAGTCATAGGTCTCGAGTTCGAACCCAAAGCACGCACCTCTGATTTTTCGGATTCAAGTGCGGATTGTATAATTATCACTTGCTTCAAAAACGGTGAAGGAAAATATTGTGGGGAAAACGGCATGCGTGAGAGATATTTCTCGACGGCATATGAAGCCAAGATAGAGGGCCATGGCGGCTTTAAAATTCTGGCAGCAGGTTAGTCACTAACCTTACGAAAAGAAGAAGAAGGCCTATGGCATATAATAAAATTGTACAAATGACTTGCATCGTCTAAACACTATTTAGACGGTCCAGCGTTTATTGTTGCTTCAACTTATGGTATGCCTAATCGCACCATGTGATCAGGCTTTGAGAATGAGCTCGCACTTATAATTTCAATCGTATTGTCATTTGTCTATTCTTACTCCCGTATCACCGCTAATTGTTATTAAACGCTTTTCAGCAGATTTCTTGCAATGTCGTTAAGTACTTCGAATAAATGTATTGCTATCCAAAAATATCAAAATAAAATAATTAGTAAACTTGTCTTCTTCTTTTCGTGTGGTTAGTGACTATCCTGATGTCAGAGTTTTAAAGCCGCCCATGGGCCTCTGACTTAGCTTCACATGCCGTCGAGAAATATCTCTCAGGCATGGCCGGTTTCCTCATGATGTTATCCTAAACCGTTTTTGAAGCAAGTGATAATTATACAATGCGCACATGAATCCGAAAAGTCAGAGGTGCGTACCTCAGGTTTGAACTCGAGGCCTATGACTTGGCAGTCTGACGGTCACACCACTAGGCTACCACTGCCCGCACACTTAAACTTTGTAAACTGGTCATATCACTATATACTTAGTTAAAATATTTTACTCATTAGAAAATGTTAAAGTAAAAATATAGCGTTTTAACACTTCTTTTTTTTATAACTACATCGGTGTTGCAAGTTTGCAACCTTTTTCAAAAAGGTTCGTGCTAGCGCCAAAAGCAACACCAATTAACGTTTTCTGAAGTAGGTACTTACTGTTTTCAAGTAGGTAGGTTGTCGGTTTTCCTTATGTTTATTCAAATTGTTGTTTGATACCTCAATCGTTTTGAACTTTTGAGTACTTAAATTTAATTCCAAACTAATATTAAAAATGCGAAAGTGAGTTTATTTGTTACGCTCTCACGCTGAACCGGCTGAACGGATTTGGATAAAATTCAGTACATGGGTAGACCATGACCTGGAGAAGGACATAGGCTACTTTTCATCCTGGATCGCAGAGGAAGCCGCGGGCAACAGTTAGTATTGACATGATTAGGTATACGATGCTACTGTTGATGTTGGGCACAGGTCGAAAGAAACTAGATATCTACTACTCTTGTCTATGAACTTCTTGGTCTATAAACAGGGTCAAATTAAATTACAAAGAAAAACTGCAGATGTTCTGGGTATCGACATCTAAACAAGGCAGGTCAAAAAAAAAGAGATATAAATTATTATTTTTTGGGTCATCGACCGCTGGTAGTGTTAACATCATCATCCAACCCAAGGCACGCCTCCCCCTCTGAGTTTTCGGATTAATTTGCGTATTGTATAATTATCACTTGCTTCAAAAACCGATAAAATAACTCATAAGCTTTTAGAAATAATATACAGAATCCAAATCGAGCCAAAAACATCGGAGATAGGGCAAACTCAAAAAATAAAATAAAAATTGAATAACATGAAAAATATTAAAGATCCTCCCTTTTAAAGTCAATTTTCGATAATTTTTCATGAATATTCAGAAAAATACGGGCGGTCACATGGCCATGGGCGACATTGTATGCGTACGTATATCTATCCGTCATCTGCATAGCAAAAATAACGCCCGAAGCACCCGTCTAACCTCAACAACCCTTAGCGTAATCATTTCCAACTATGTCAGCACAACATTTAAAAAAACTGTAGCAATTATAAATAAATGTTAGTCCTACATTCATTAAAGAAATACAGAGAAACCAGTTTAGCAAAATAGGTAAGGAAAACTTCGGGCCTGTTAGAAACGTTGACGTGTGCACGAAGGTAAACATTTCACAAGACCTAAAGTTGAATGACCTTCTTGATATTCTTGAAAACCTTCTACGTAGGTACATATTCGTATAATGATGTCCTACATTCTTTTTATAGTTACTACGAATATTTGATTCAGTATTGATATTGGCTATCTCTGGAGAATGAAGCCATTAAAATAGATAGAGATTGAATATCATTCCATTGTTTGACTCGTTTGGATCAAAGAGAATAATCATGTGAAGGATGCCATATAGGTTCTATTTTTGGGATGATAAGGTGTTTATTTCATTACTAGCTTTTGCGCGCGACTCCGCCCGCGTGTAAGTTTGAATTTATCCTACGGAACGTATTACTGGGGTAGAAAGTATACAATCTAAATCATGGTCTACCCATGTGCCAAATTTGATTCAAATCCGTTTGGCTGAAAGCGTAAAAAACAAATAAACCAATGAAGGGTTCCGTAGCAGGGATGAATTTATCCTAAGAACAAACTTAACTTGGTAATTGAAAACACGTCAATGTTCATTCAACGATAAATGTCACGAACAATTCTCAAACGGCAAATGTAAGTTTGTAATCGCATTTTTTTTGGTGTGGTACATAGTGACTGACTAGTTTCGTTTTCATTATCGAACATTTTCGGCTAAAAAATCATGATTCGGCCATAAACCAGCCTACGCTTCGACCAAGCCCAAAGGCAGAAGTTCGTGAATTGTCGCGCGTTATTCGGCCTACTTCGTAAAGCTCGGCAAATATCAGGTGACGTTCGGCTAACTCGTGGTGAATCGGGTACGCTCGTGGTTTCACTCAGCTGACTTAAACAGATGCGATTTTATTCTGAAGTTGTGAAGCGAGGTTATCTTGTATTTTTTCATCACGCGCATACATTTTCTCTACCTAGATGTTACAAAAAACAACCAAGATTCAGGGTACAGCTGAAATATTAGTATATTTTAGTGTCTAAATTATGACTAAAGCCTAGTCTTTTTCGTTTTCGGCTGAAAATTCATTTTCGGTCGGACACGGTAATCCTACAAGTTAACGATTTTCGGAATGTTTCCTTTACTTGTACTGTGAGACCTTGTTGCTTGTCAAATTTCATGATTCTAGGTCAACGGGAATTGATTTATTCGCTTCTTTTTTTCATTTCTTACCTATTATAACATACATTCCGTCAATATAATAATTCTCTTAACTTTTCCATCGTGTCCTACTTTTCAATTAGGAGTACACTACATTTCAGTATTCTCTTTCAGGACCCACTTATAGGTGCTTGTAAGTATTCCAGTTGAATTATACAAATATTCATTTTGATATCATAAACCTCTAGGGTATTAATGAGACCATGTCAAAGAATCAACTAGCATATACATTATTTTTATATTTTTCATTTTGAAGATAAGTGAAAGCTAAGCAAATGCGACGTTTCGTTTTCTTTTTATGAACAAAGTTAGTCTGATTTAAATGTTTTTTATATTTTACCTAAGGATTTTTTCGTAAATGATCGTGACTTTGTCAAATTACTTGGAATGGATAATGTAAAAAGAAAAGAAAAATATAATAATAATACACATGCCAGTTGATTCTTTAATATGGTCTCATTCATACCCTTGAGTTATGGGATATAAAAAAAACACTTTGTATAAACACCTTATACCTTCCTTGTGTAAACACATAGTAATTACATGCAGTTTATTTATGTGTAATAAATAAATAACATATTTGCCGGTATTAGCGGAAAAAAATGACGCTTCCAACCATACCTCGTTTGTTCAAACACCACGAATAATTAAAGTTAGATTTTACAGGAGTAATTAAAATTAGAGTTATGGGGAAACAGGTGAACATACATACATAGCCTGTTAAAATCATAACCCTTCTTTAGCTTTGTTGTAGTCGGGTAAAACTCACCTTATTTCAAAATTCAAATCCGACTCCATTCCTTTTTTGTGCTCTATCATTCGTAGTGACAGTACATATTGATGTATTGTTGACGTATTTCAAACCTAAATACGAATCATATATTTTAGCCTATTTCTTTAGATAAATAATGATTATAAATTGTAGGTATAAAAACAGACGTTCTTAGAAAATATTTTCTAAGAACGTCTGTTTTTAAATATTACTTTACAAGGCGAGAATAGATTGTTGTTTGGTTGGTGAAAGGTGTTGCATTCGACTCAATCTTATTCCCTGTGTAGATATTGGAGTTACCTATTATCCTTCCAACCTAGCGGCCGCTACATAACGGCAACTAAATAACGGCCGCCATATAACGGCTGCAAAGTAACAGCCGCAATATAACGGCCGCCATATAACGGCCGCTAAATAACGACCGCTAAATAACGGCCGCCTATAATGAAGAAATGCAAGTCTACCTAAGCAATTGGTAAACAAAAAAGTTTAACCCATCCAATTGATGATTAAAGGGTGCTCTATAAACAAAACGAAACTGTAACATACAAAGATCATAGCGATGGCGTCATCACCCCATGAACTCCTTTTGTTCAAGAATTCCCATCAAACAAGAGAAGCCTTACGAACACTACCCCTCTGTAAAAGTACAAGAACGAATGTTCTAGTGCGTTCATAAAAACTACTTTCAAATCGATTCTAACGCACTTCGTAAATCGTTTTAAAGACGCGCAGAGCACCGTGAAAATGCTTAGCTGTACTGTTAAATTCTGTAAAAAGCGTTAAAATACGTCAAGATTACGTAAAGAACTGAATAACCTTCCATAAGGTATTTTTTTAAATAATATTTTGTAATTGGAATTCTAAATCCTCACCTCATAATACCGTCAAATACTACACATACCGTAAAACACCCGTGTATGCGTGCTTCCTTGATCTGTCCAAGGCTTTCGACCTTGTAGCGTACGATCTGTTGTGGAACAAGCTGAGGAGCATAGATTTGCCACCGGAACTCATTAGCATGTTCCAGTACTGGTATGCGCACCAGTCTAATAGTGTTAGGTGGGCTAGGATGCGTATCAGCTCGAGTGCGGAGTCAGGCAGGGTGGCCTAACATCTCCTACTCTGTTTAATTTGTATGTTAACGGGCTGATAGTGGCGCTCAGCAGTCAGCATGTCAGCTGTCACATTGACGGTACATGTGTCAATAATTTAAGTTATGCTGACGACATGGTGCTGATGAGCGCTTCGGTCTGTGGCTTGAGGAAACTGTTGAGTATATGCGAGGAATATGCTTGTGGTCACGGTTTGTTGTATAATGTAAAGAAGAGCCAGTGTATGATCTTTGAGACCGCCAGTTCAAAATATCCGGGAACCATACCTCCGGTCAGACTTAATGGGGTTTATTTGAAAAGGGTTAGCCAGTTTACATACTTGGGGCATGTTTTGACTGTCGACGTCAAAGATCACGCAGACATGCAACGGGAGCGGAGGGCGTTGTCTGTTAGAGCTAACATGATCACCCGCAGATTTGCGCGGTGCTCTTATGAGATTAAGGCTACGCTCTTTAGAGCGTACTGTACATCACTGTACTCATGCAGTCTGTGGGCTCACTACTCTAATAGAAGTTACAGCGCCATCCGCGTCCAGTACAATAACGCGTTCAGGGCGGTGATGGGGCTACCCCGATACTGCAGCGCCTCGAGTATGTTCGCAGAGGCGCGCACCGATTGTTTTCACGCGACCATGCGCAAGCGCGCCCCGTCCTTGGTGCGCAGGGTACGGGTTAGCCCCAACATCGTACTGGCGATGATTGTGGCAAGGCTGGACTGCCCCCTCATTCGGCATTGTTCCAGCAGACATGTTGCTGTACCAGTGTCGAAGAGAGGGTATTAATTTGATTGTTTTTGATTATTTATTTATTTTAAATTTTATTTTGATTTAATTTAATTTGTTTTATTTATATATTGCTCTCGATTTAACGAATTTTTATCATTTCATTTTATTTTATTTGATGTTTGATTTTATTGTATTTTAATTTATTTTACTAATTTGTTAATCTATGTGTGGCTATGGGTGTTATTTACCTGAAAATAAATGAATTTAATTTAATTAATAATAATTTTTTTCAATTTTTCCTTCGATTCAACCATGATTCAACTTAAAACAGGGCATGAATCGAGTATTTTCCTCACAGTGCTTCTGTGACGTCACCGAGTCTCACTACATCTCGTTTTTATGTTCATAATAAAAATACTTTTATTGTTCATTACGAAAATATACGTTACGTCAAATCAGCAAAATTTACATGCACTTGACATGCGATTTTGTCCTTTCGTAAAAATGATAGCGAGACCGAGGGTACCGAGTACCGTAGGGTTGAGGTCATGTTTGGAAACAAAATTGACATGTCGATAATGTCTTAATAAAAATTAAGTACTTAGTCATTATTTTTGTTAATTTTTTATTTTATTTTTAGCTTGTTCAATCTTTTATACGTAAATTATGTCCATTGAAATGGTTTTATATTTTCATAATGGATGGTAACTTATTATAATCAATTAAAGCAATAGGTTTATGCTGATCTCGCATTGTATTGGATTTCCGTACAATGCGTGGTCAGCTTGTACTGGAAACGTATAGCTTGATGTATAGCCGTGTGTACCTATGTCATACGAAGATATACATACATGTTGGTCTTTCTTCAAGAATTATTGGAAGACGAATCACTGACCGGAATACAGTAGCGAGCGTTTTATCCTGCCATCTTCATTTGAATCATAATTAAATGATAACTAGCGCCAATGAGCGCGCGCGACTTGGGTCACCACACCCACCGACCGCCATCTTGTTTTATGCGCATGGGCATATTAATTGCCTTATTAATGGAGAGGGAAATAATGAATTATTAATATAATTTTCGGTCTGTCATCATCACAAACGTTTTTTTTTGTTATAAATAACATAACGCATGTATTCCCTGAAGAGTAAAAGTCGAGTAACGTCGATAGTACCCACATTATGTCATTAATGTTAAAATCAGTTATGTTTTATAAATATTGTACGGTTCTCTACCAGTGATTTTAGGAGATAAACTGTTTTGTACCTATAATAAGTACTTATATTACAGTTATCAGTAAGTAATTGATTTAAAAATTGATACAACACAAATAGTAAAGAAGTAAAATGTTTGATCTGTCAAATAAATTGACAGTCATCGTGCACAATTTTATATAAAATTGTTATGAACTGTTTATAGAGAGTGACTTGCTTCTAAACTCATGGGATTAAAAGTTACAAGAGTCATCTTTCATGTAATACTGATTTTTATAATTTTATTACACATAGATAAGTAAATATTTCTTGTTACCTTTGTACAGAACAACTATTTTCTTAATGTCTCTCGGCAAACTTCGTGTTTCGTCAGTCTTTGGATTTCTATCAGTTGCCCTTTGCACTTGGTGCAGACCGAAGTATATTCCAAGTCGATTGAGAGCGTCCACAGTACAACAATTTTCTTAATGTCCCTCGGCAAACTTCGTATTTCGTCAGTCGTCGGATTTCTATTCGGTCTGCACCAAGTGCAAAGGGCAACTGATAGAAATCCGACGACTGACGAAACACGAAGTTTTCCGAAATGACATTAAGAAAATAGTTGTAATGTACTATATTTCTATAAATAGCTAATAGCTTTAATAAAAGTCAATTTCTAGGCAATATTTTGAGTGCACAAAGCGTCCTTCATTTCAAAGCCAGCTGTGGTCTTTTCCGAGCTAATCCTGTAATTAAACATCTACGACCTAATAATCTAATTACCTATTGGATAAATCTATGTCATCATATAAAAACCACATAGCTATTTACGAACTTATTTTGGGCTTATTGGAAGCAGAATCAGATAGAATCTTAAATTATGTTTCGCTTCATTCGTTGGTATTTTAGATTTAGTATATTTTAAATCGTTACCAATGTTACTATTAATAACAAACACCTAAATATTGTAATTTAAGTACTTAAATCACAGGATACCTGCACATTATTCAGCCACAAATAGTAATAGTACACTACAGTTAGTAATTCATCAGCGACATAGTAATTAATCCGTGGTTTAGTCGACTTATTAATAAACGATTTATAAAGCTGCATTACTACAGCATAGATACAATCAACCGCACATTGGTCGCAGCTGGCTTAGCCACAACCTAGCGTAGTATAAGAGGCCAGCTTATACTGGATTTGTTGCCAGTGACGTGCGGCTTATTGTACTATACGAGGATGTAGTATCAATGTATCTTTTATAGAGATTTATGTCTATTTTGATCTTTCTGTCGCTCTTGTTAGACACCCACGTTCAAATGGGGTGGTCTCTCTCAATTTGTGGTTGAGACAACAGTAACAAGATACATTGGTTTTTATTATTGTAATAAAAATTATGAGTCAAATACTAAGTACACACGCAGTGACTTTACGTCGCCGTGTGCGTCACATCCGATTTGTGGTTAGCGATGCACGTACAGTAGAGATTTTGAAATTGGCAACCGGGTTCAATTGTGAATCTAAATCATTCAGGGACCCACTCAAATACACACAAAAATAATCCTCAAAATTGGTCCAGCCGTTTAGGAGGAGTCCAGTGACATACATACGTAGGTACAGAAGAATTATATAAATAAAGATAATTATTTACAGTGGAGCTTACCCAAAATAATATTATTTTCTCGAAATGTCAATTTAACGCATGGGTGTGTTTTCATCGGATGTCTTGACATCGTTATTTTCCGTTATTTGTCCATATTATTTAGGGCAATCAACTTCAAAAGAATTACAGTTGACCTGTTTTTCATTAAAGACACCGGTTTTGGGTTTGTGTGTATTTTGGGTAGATATGTTATATTTTTCATAATATAAAAGATCTTTCATGTCAGAGCTAAAGAAGAATGAAGAAGAAGTTACAATAAGGTAAGTAAGCTGGCATGTTACTCTTCACTTTGTACCAAATACTTCCATCTGAACAAACAAAGAACGATCACCAACTCATAACAAATGGCATAACTGCAAAAGTAAAGAAAACGATCGAATCGCAACACAAAAAATCAATACAAAACTTTGACCCCCTAATTCTTCCACTTATCACTTTAAGTACACAATTACAACTACCATTGTCAGCGCAATCACATCTTTTGAAAGCCAGACATGTCCGTATGTTGGCACCACTCACTGTCACCATCACAAATGTTTGACTATAAAAGTGGACAAGGCTAATTTAGTACAGCATCATTGCTTCGAAACTTGTTCGGGACATTATGTCTCTTGTGGGCGGCCATTTTGATTCTTAAGATATCGGCTCTTATTCCAACTTATTGTGTTATGCGTGTGCGCGGAAGATTGTAGTATACTATATAGCGAATGAATGATGAATTCATTGTTACTTTTTGTCGAAGAAGATTCGAGGAAGCTTATAGTATAAAGCTTGTTGATTTCCAGATGTGGCTGGTAAAAAGCTGATAATAAGTACACTGGAACAAAGAATTGTCGCGTTTCTGATTCGTTTGTTATAATCACCAAACTTGAAAACTTAGTTGGCAGCCAAGGAGAAAAAGTTATCCCCATACCTTGCTGCAGATGAGAAGATCCTAAATTCCTAAGCTACGTTCAAATTACCCAAGCAAAAAAGCAATGTAGAATTTCGTTTCGTTCCAAAAAACATCTTAACAGAAGTATTTTGTACAGTTCACCAGAATAAACCATCAATACATTCAGACTCCAAACAAGCTAAGCACAGACTGTTATGTCCCATATATGGCACGAAGTCATTTTCGACAGCATTCTTGTACCATTTCTGAAATCGTTTCATTTCAATTTGTTTACCATATTCTCTCTTTTATACACTTGTTTATGTATATCGTTATCTCAAAGTATCTTACCAAGGAATATGAAATACTTGTTCGGTATCAAGGAATATTGTATTATATACAAGCAGTCCTCTCAGGTTTATGTGAAGCCTTCTTTGGAGTCCTTTTATGAAATAGTCATGTTTGTTGCTTTATTATCAATTTGGTTCAGTCATAGCTGGTTAAGATGAGTTATAAAGAAAATAGTCTTGTTATTGATAACGATGAGTCCTATTACTTTAGAAACAATTTCCATAGATTCATCTATTTCATTTTCTGTTTGGTTAGTATATCATGAAGTAAAGCCACGTAGCTATGGTTAAGTCAAAAATAAAGATTCAATCACAGCACTGTAATGATCTCTAAGATTTACCTACTGTACCTAAAAAGCTGGAATTTTCTCCACATCCCCTAATTTATCCAAGTTTATTTCCTAGTAGTCGTCAACAGCTCGGCGAAGGAGTTTAAAAAATGAGACGATTATGATACGTCAGAAGCTAGGTGCACGGTTCCAATTGGTCGTTTCCTATGGAGAAGAGCCGGCAAGAAACTCAACGGTTGCTCTTTTAAAAATAATTGGCTTTTACAATATTTTCAAATAACAGTGTTAATCGGTATGGGAGGACAATGTAAGTCCTTCAACAAGTACCAGGTACTTAATGGTCAACAAATCGACAGTCCACTAAGCCTACAGCGTTGTCACATTCACAATATAAAAAAGAATCTTTATAAATAAAACAATAAAAATAAAAACCAATTTTAAACGAAATGACATGATTGCTATTAAAACAAGTATAACAAATCTGAATAATTATCATGTACACAAAAGCCACTAATAGAGAGTTGAAATTAAATTGTAGGTATATAAGCTTTTTATTTTAGATATAAAGATATTTCTCTTATGTTTCACCTAATGGCTTAACCACATCAATCTATTTTATTTACCATCCTTATCAAGACGATCAGTGAGATTCCTTTTATCGCTGTTTTATTTCGAATGACTGATTTTAGGACCGTCCCTACATGTGAAGTCGAGTCTATTTTTATTGAGCAACTCTAATGGATTTTCGTAATATGATCCTTCATTTCTATGTTGTTTTTTACTGCACTGAGTTCTTAAAATGCTGTACCGCACACGGTCCAATTTTAACTTATCTGTCTGTAGCGATAAAATGTTGACACATCTGTGATTACTTCTTTTACGTTAGATTTACAATTCCCTATGAATCTATTGACATTTGAATGCTTTTTTAATTTCGCTCATCTCATATGTCATTCCTATTAGGGTTGCATGTTTTAAATTACTTACTTTTTGTATTTTTGTTTTTTTCTAACTTCTTAGGACATATCATAACGCCTGTATTCCCAAAGAGTTAGGCAGAGGTGTACCAACGTGGGTGCACACCCACATTTCGCAAGTTATGTTTAAGTCCCATGAAATAGGGGGCGCGCCTAATTGTCATCAACCCGGCACAAATCCAGACTCCGGCCTGCTACTGATAGATTCCAGTTGGAAAAACCCAATAACACTTTGACCGACCTTTTTTTTTTTTGAGGGTGGGAAATCATCAAATGACTTCTTCCGCTCTGGGCGGAGCGAGAGGGCGTGTCAGACTTTTACTGACTAAAACCCACCCGTGTTCCTTCCGTTGCCTGTGTGCCGGGGCCGCGATATCCCTTTCGGACAAACCCGCAACACCAGCAGGCATTGGTCCTTTCGGACCCCCTTCCGTTGGTGCTGACATCTCTTTGAGGCGCGCGTGGAACACAACGCGCCGTCGACCCGGGCCTGGTCCTAATCGGACGGCGAGCTGCCCATTGCTCACCGTCCGCAAGCCAGCGCCTACGGTGGCCGGAAGTCGGCTCGCGACTCCCGACGCCCGCGGCGTCTCCTGCGGCGACTAGGGGCGCGAGGGCGCGCATCTTGCATCTCCCTCGCGCGCTCCGCCTCCTCCTTCGCGAGCATAACTGCTTCGCACTTTGACCGACCTGGGCATTGAACCCAAGACCTCAGGCCTAGGAGTAGCGCTTACAACCACTAGAACAATGAGGCATTCACAGGACATTGCACTTAAAAAACTTGATACATCTACTAACCTCAAAACGATTTCAACATTCATATATTCAAATTGATCACTTGAAACCGTTTGTGTTTATGAAACAAACAAGTAGTGAGTTGTCAGCAAAGTGATGAATAAGCCAACATTTATTAAAGATTCTCATTTCACAGAACACGAACCCAATCCTGAAGCAGTAGGTGGCAGAAGTAATTGAGCATTGTCTTCCAATGACGTAGGCGTAACTGAATGTAGTGATGATTATATTTCACAAATTATTGTTGGTGTTATTAATAGTGTCGATGATTTGTTTCATTTTGTTATTGTGTTTGATGAAATTTGATTGTTGATGTATGTGGTTGTAGTTGGACTTGAATTTGATTTTTATGAGTAAGATTGATCTTTGGAGGAGGCCTTCACTCATCTCGGGTTTTTTATAGATTAAGCAAAATTATAATAACAATAATACTGACCAAAACTACTACTAATACTTAAATATAACGAATGAAATAAACTTAAAATATATGATGAGATTGTAATAAGAAAATGTTTATATAAAAAGTTACTTGAAATAGATAGGTAAAGATACCTACAGCTAATATTATATTAGAATAAGTAGATATATAATAGAGATTTATATTAAGTAGAGATATGTAAAGAAACTCTATAATCCACAAGAAATAAAAGGCCTTTTCATTTTTATTTTAAGTGCGATTGATAGGAAGAAAAGGCCATCAATTCTTAAGAGACGCTTTACAATAGGGATGATGCCTGGGTAAAAAAAAAAATCTAATTAGTCCGTCAGTCAGATAATAAAAAAATATTAGACATGTATTTTTTGCTTTAAAACATTAATAAAAAATACTTAGTTATAACGCATATTAGGTTGTGGAGTGGGGGTCGCTACGTCACTAGTATGTATAAAATCTACATACTCGTGACGTCATGGCACATTTTACCTCAATGTATCGCCGTAATCTTTAGATTACGTAAAAAAAGAAAAAATACGTGTCCAATATGTTTTTATAATCTCAAAGACGGGCAAAAATTTTTTTTTTGTCATCAACCCTATTACAACGCGTATGAGAATTACAACTATTTTGATATAAACTAAATAACATTTAAACCCAAAATCATGCCTTTTTGCCATGGAGGTAGGTAGAAACTACAAAACACCAACTGCTACGATCCTTACACACTTTTATTTCGTTTACGTTGCTGGTTACGAGTACTACGCACCAAAAAAAAAAAAACATAACTCCTTTCTTAAGCGACAGGACGAATAAATCTCAAACTTTTTATAGCTGATGCTTAACTAATTGAAATCCAAACAGTAACTAGATACTAAAACATTTTATCGTTTGTAAGCTAAGCCCAATTAATCACGAAATCAGATGCTCTAAACTAACATTAATTCCGGATGTTTTTCGTCTAATCTTTTTTTTTCTTAGCTTAATGTCTTACGGAGTTGCTTACGTCTGTCTTGACGTAAATGCGACTTAGGAATTCTTATTAACTTGTCTAAATAATGAGGTTTTAGCTCCCTTAACAAACTAGTTCGCCCTTACAAACGCACGTAAATAAATAAATTCGCTTCATTATTTTTGTACGCATTGTAATCGGGTGTATTTTTGGTTTCGAAATACTGTGTTATTTTGGGCTGTATTTACTTTTACGCGGCGTATTCTGTGTAACTTCAAACTTGTTGCCATCAGGTAAAAAAAATGTTAATCTATGAACATAACATTTTGACCTTGTGTTTCGAGCGATGCTTATGTTACAAACTACTTAGTATAGGAAAATACTAAATCCTGGAATTTGTAAAAATATTGTGAGTGTACTCTCAATATTTTTACAAATTCCAGGGTTTAGCAATTCTTTCTTATGTTACAGTTAGGTAAAATCGAAGGAACTGTTAGAAGCAGGGAAAACTGCGGGTGTAATATTTCGCAGTTTAAACTCCATTTGTAATAAGATTAGACATTTAAACAAACCTTTTTTGCAGTCTGTTCAACCGATTTTGACTTCTCTATCGTAGGCATTAAAAGCAAAAAAGCACTAGTTGTCTTTTAAATAACTAACGAAAAATTTCAACGCAAGAGCGTTCATAATCTTGTACTGAATCCATGGTAACAGTTCTCGCGGCGATGTCCCTGCCACCCTGTATATGTACTCTGCGTAGAAAAGAGAAAGGTGGTCATACGTTTTCCGGAAGGTTGTTGGGTTACAGTATTGTATAGTACCTACTGGGTGACCACCCAATACATATCGAGGCCCTTCCGTGCCTCGGAAAGCACATTAAGCCGTTGGTCCCGGCTGTCATTCGTAGATTGTTGACAGTCGTTACGGGTAGTCAGAAGCCCAAAAGTCTCCCAACAAGCCTTATTATGGAGTATCGTGTTACCCTGTAACTGGGTTGTGGAGGTCAGATTAGTAGGTAGTTGCACCACATAAAATACTGCCATTCAGCTATTTGCATCCGGTTAGACTGGTAGCCGACCCCAACATATTTGCCAGTCATTTTTAGGTCCCATGACAAAGGGAGGGAGCCTGTTGCCATTAACCGGGAACAATACCAACTGTTTACTGCAGCTACCGTATGTCATGGCACCAACGCAATAGAAGTCAAAATCGGTTGAACGGACTGTAAAAAAGATTTAGTTAAAGGTCTAATCTTATTTCAAATGGAGTATAGGTATATCAGCGAAAACAAAAATCTGCTGATGAAATAGGCAAAAAATGTAAGTAAGGTCTATTCGAATACTTGTATCCAAATGATGTTATTACCACTTAGACAAACATCAACTTTATATAAATGTAAATAAAGTTGATTTTAGACCAACAAGTACTGTGAAAAAAGTCATAAAAAATATGAAATTCTTGCGCAAACTGAACCTAATGTGTAGGCATTACCGTTGTTTTTTCTGAAACTCGTCTTTATTTACATGTTTGGCAAATAAATTGCGAACGCAATATAAGTAATATAGGTACATCTTTTTTAGTGTAGTGACAGCCCTACAATCTTGTTTACTTTCTTTGTTATTTTTCAAAGCTTTACAGCAATTCTCGCCAACATAAGGATAAATAGCGGGTTAAGATAACCGACCGCCTCACATAAATTATAGACATTGTGCTCATGAACCGTCATCCATCCTTGTTACAATCGTAACGAAGCCGCTGTGAATTAATAATAATATTAATCATCCTTATCAAACATAATATGATGTATTTGCTCGAAACAATTGACTGTGTAAAATTGTAAAACAAGTGCCCATCTCTATTCATACTCTTTAACGAACAAGAACTTTTACTATATAACCCTCAAATACTCTATTAAGGGTACAACACTCCCACAAGCAATTTAAGCTGATCGCGAATACATTTATTATTTAGCCTTGCCATATCTACTGCAAGATTAAACGGCGACTTGTGCGAAGATTAAATCCAGGATTTTATTCCCATATTGCCGTACATTTCCACCCCCCAGTTGAGGCAGAAAACTCGAGTATTCATTGCGGGTAGCCAAGCTATGTCGGCGAGGGTTGACGAAGCAGCGTTTGCGGGTTAACCTCAGACGTGTGCGAAGGTACCAGGTAAAGATATTTTTGGCAGATATTAAATTTGAATGAATATTAAATTTAAATATGAATTTTGAATTTCTAGTATCACCTTTACCACGAAGGTGAACAAATATATCACCTTAAAACTAAAAATGTTTGATGCGCTGTGATTATTTTTCCTCTTTTTTATAATATGCGTGTACTTACTCATACATATTAATATTATGTTAAGTTTGTTAGCGTTTAATATATACGCTAACAAACTAAAATGTTATATTATCTTGTTTAAAAATTAAAAGAAAAATATTGGAGCATGATTTTGTTTTTTTATTCCACAAATATTTAGTCTCAAATCTGACAGTTAGATTTCACTGTAGCATCTTTAATATTCGAAGCGTAAACCTATTTTTTATATCTTTTTAATGAAGCCTCATTCGCTGGCTTACACATTAGAAAAACACTGCCGTATTTTCCTTTGCTTCTTTCAACTTTCCCAGTTGCCTGCCTGCAATCCATTGCCAAATAAAAAAGGCTATGTTTCGACAACCCTGAGAACTGTAAACCAAGATTTATATGGAGGTCGTGGTTATTTATACACACCAACCTTATTTTTATTCCCCGTGTGATATTTTTAATGAGGCAACTGAATAGTGCTGCTGCACCTTTTATTAACTTTTAAAAGCATTAGTCGTGCCCAAATAGTGGGAATTCACTGCAAGTTATGTCTCGTGACCGTTTGTTTATAGTTTTCGTGTAATAAAACTTATTTTACTTAGGATTCCAGGGCTATAATAGCTGCATTTTGTAGACGAGTGCAAATAGAAACCGTGGAATCTTCAACTGGTTTCCCTGAAACTGTATGATTTATTAATAGAAGCTTTATTTAACTCCTCATTTAGCAAATAATGTTCCTATTATGTTCCCACTGCTGAGACATAATCCTCCTCTGTGAGAGAAAGTGGGCTGTAATCCAACACGCGGGCCCAGTGCGGCCTGGTAGATGTCACATGACTTCGAATTTTTGGTTCTAGGACATCCCGGTTACCTCACAATGTTTTTTTCCTTTACCGTTTTGACAGGAGTCGTGATGAAATAATTTACACAAAATAAAGTGCACAAAATGTGTTACAAATCGTATAAGTCGCGGCCGTTACCACTGGGCCGCCACTACTCATTTATTTCTTCATATTTTTTTTTCACTTATTTGTACAACTGTTTCTTTTCAAAAAGTACTTTTTGTGATATATTTATTTTTAATATTCAAATTCAAATTCAAATTCATTTATTTGTCCGAACATGGTACAATACAAGGTCTCAAATAACATAAAGGTCTCATCACATTCTGCCACATGGGGCGTGCAAATATCAGGTATACATAATGAATTATTACAACGCAAAAATATAAATAATTAGGTTAGAATTGGTGCAATTACATAAGATTATTAATGTTACAATAAGAGGCATTTCAGTGTCAATAAATATATAAAAAAAATGAACAATAATTAATAAATGTCAATTTCAAAATGTAATGTCAAGCTATTTGTTATAAAAGAGAGATCATAATTAGATTAAGATGTCAAAGTATCAAATTAATAAATATCAATTAATATGAATATCTGTTAGCCTAATTATTACTGAAACATATTTTTACTATAAACTAAGATCACTATTTGAACCGCCCACAATTTTACTTTTGCTGGTCAGTGGGAGGGTTAATATATATATTTTTAAAATATATCTTTATTACATAGTATCAAATGAAGTCGCTTCCGCTGTCTGTTCGCTTAGATCTTTTAAACTATGCAACGAATTTTGGTGCCATTTTTAACATCATTTAGGCAACTTATTACGGAAAGTGTACATATGTTTCTAATACATTAATATTTCGCTTAGGTTTTATCTCGTCGTAAAAACCGCGCGAAGTAGGGGTAGATCGCTGTTATTGATCAAAAATATTCAACTGACCTTTTTATCCTCCTCAGCGTTATTAATACAAAAACAATTCAGAACTGACATAACAACGTTTTTCTATTCCATTATCCATGATTTCCCTTTACTAAAGGACGCAAGAATGTTATTTTTATGAACCCGATATAATGAACCCAAACATTATGTAGAGCTTCGACCTCTATTTGTTTTAAAACATAATTTGGGCCGATGAGTTCATAATTGAGCCTTACATGGACCGGTATGCAAATGTAGCAATTAGGTTAATAAAGATCCCGGTAACCTGCTGGTATAAAGATGGGTTAACTAATTTGAGCGCGCACTCGCATTTACGGGTTAAGATTTTTGTTTGCACGCGATCTTTAAGTGTTAAATAAATGAATGGAGTGCATAAAGATGCAAAGTGTGATTGTGGTTGCATGAATGTGTTTTTTATTTTTTTTACTTTTATAATATATTGCGTCAGGTTTTTCAGGAGTTACACAGAAAATATAGAATGGTAATAGAATTTCAGTAAACTTTTAAGACAAGTACAGTAGAAACTGGCCAAGTGCGAGATTCGGATTGGTACAAGAAGGGTTTCGTACCGTATTAAGATCGAGCCAAAAACACCGTAAAAAACACGTTTCTTGTATGGGGACCGGGGACCCCCTTTAATTATTAATTTTATTTCATTTTTAGGGTTCCGTAGTAAACAAGGAACCCTTATAGTTTCGCCATGTCCGTCCGTCTGTCTGTCTGTCTGTCCGTCTGTCTGTCCGCGGCTTAGCTCAGAGACGGTTAGTACTAGAAAGCTGTAATTTGGCATATGTATACATATTAATCATGCCGACAAAGTCGTAAAATAAAATAAAGAAAACACAATTTTTTTGGTACCTCCCCTACACGTAAAGTGGGGATTGTTTTTTTTCCTCATCTACCCCATGTTGTGGGGTATCGTTAGAATTGCGAGGTTAGCGAACCATTTTTGGATTCAGTTATCCGTTTGCGAAATATTAAGCTTTTAACTGAAATTTTTTGTTAGAGTCAAGTGCCCCGCCCCCTTCTAGTTAAATGGTTGTACTTGGACTTGTGAAAAAATTCACAGCAGTGGTATATATAACGAAATTAAAAGGAAAACTATGAGAGCTAAGTAGGCTGTACAGGTTTACGAGAAATAATCAACCAACTTAAATTTTCAGTTTGAAAAACATGATCTCCCATACATTCCGTATTGGAGAACATGGTTTTCAACGACATATTAAATTTGTTCTTGGGATATATTTATCCCAACTACGGAACCCTTCATTGTGCGTGGTCCGTGTCGGACCACGCACAATGAAGGGTTCCGTAGTTGGCCCCGCACTTGGCCGGTTTTTCACTTTTTATTATTTGTTGTTAAAGCGGTAATAGAATTGCTCAATCTATGAAAAATTCAACTGTCTACTACGATTCATGAGATACAGCCCGCTGACAGACGGATGGACAGACAGCGGAGGCTTAGTAATAGAGTTCCGTTTGGCACCCTTCCGGTACGGAACCCAAAAAGTTAAATTAAATGTTTATTTCTGTAAGTAGATCATGTAAGACGCTTTAGTAAGTCAATTTGGTCACTTAAACTCACGAAAAATATCGTATCATCACTGGATCTCTCTATAGTCAGGAAAGTCCTATGCGTGGTAATTATGATCCAATTATGATCCTTCATCGTGTTTTTATTTCTACACAACATGGAATGGATTATAATCCATTCCATTCTTATTTAAACAACAGTACGACACAACTTAGATGTAGCATCGGCAAAAACGTAAAACCGATTACCATCTTAACTAAGTGCGCCTTCAAAATCACCAATATTTATTACTGCTTTAGGTGAAAATGATCTTTACGCAAACGCAATTACTTGTTAAGTCATATAACCAAATACATAACTGCGTAAAATTGAAATGAATGTATGTAAGTTTTCAAATTTATCCTACATCTAAGGTGTGTCGTACTGTACCATCGATGAAGTTCATATCTAACTACCGTAAGGACTATTCTGGCTTGCAGCGCTCGGCAGCTATAAAACCGGGCCGGTTACAGATGTGGTCATTGTGTTCACGGGATTTTGTTTTGAAACTGGTTAGATATGAACTTCTTTGATGGTACCTTCTTCTTCCTTTTTTTCTTTCGAAAAAATGAAGTACACATATCTAAAACACAGATAAACATCGTCGCATGCATACCTGAAACTTTTCCAACAACTCAACAAATAATGTTCTAGACTTAACGAATTTCCTAAAACTGATTAAACGTTTTTGTTTGTACTACTCGGATCGAAGCAAAGAGAACCGAACCGTTTAAAAGTCGATGCAGCGAACTTCCTCGGCGCAACTCTATCTTTCACTCAAGTTTAACGATCTAAATATTTGATGGAACCAACAAGATCAAATGAAATAGCAACAGTACATCAAGGGTTGGCATCTACTTAGGTACTCATAACAAGGGTACTTGAATCAGAATATATTATGCGATCAATAGGTAGGGATTAATCCAATATATATTTGGATAACATCTTGAACAACTCAAATAACTTGACGAGCCGATTCTTGTTGAGTTACAATAGTTCGCTATTAGGGTTAGCCGTGTCTAGTTTCAAGATGAACGTGATTTTGAAGTAGGGTTGAGAAGCAATATGAGAATTTGTAAGGTTTTGTTTATAATAAAACTAGAGGTCGAATGTGCAGCCCTAATTTTCGTGGAATATAGTGAAACGTACATGGTTTAGTTGTGCAACTACGATACCTTTGACTAGTACATAGGTACTGAAGACCCTGAAAAGGCAGTGTTATGTAAAGTGTTAATGACATTATTTCGGATATGTAAACATACATACATACAAATAAATACAATTGAAGTGTCTCTTTGTAATGTATATTATGAAAGTATATACGGTACTTATAACAAAAATACAACTTATTTTTTTTTGTTTTTGTGTCTGTTTGTTACGGGTAATCTCCGAAACGGCTGGACCGATTTTGAGGGGATTTTCACAGGCAGATAGCTCATGTTATAAGGAGTAACTTAGGCTTACAGGATATACTTTTATTTTAGAAAAGAATTAGGGTCTAGGGACAGCAGCTAGTGTGTAATATTAACTTTACTTGCCGCTTTCTTCTTGAAATGAAATTGTTTATTCTGTAAATAGGATATAGGAATCACTTTTACACGTCATATTAAAAAAAAAAAAATTGCTAGCTGAGTTCGGCGTTTCCTATCTGACTACTCTGAGAAGAAAGGCCGAAACAAACTCAGAGGTCACAGTCTCTTTAAAATCCAGACATAATCTTGGTCAAGCCATATGAGGACCATGTAGATTAGTGTCTGAAATGGTCTTATGAGAAAAGAACCACACAGATTTGAGTGGACCTGTCCAGTCAGTGCAACCAATTGTCAGTAATCGTGGAGCTCAACTCAGAACTTAAGGAACGCAACTCGACGAACAATACCAAAGAAAGGACATTTGGCCGCATAAACTAGGTAACTCAAACTGCCAGACCATAATTAAAACTAACTGAGGAAAAAAAAATGAATGAATGAAAGGAAAATAAAAAAATATCTACTAGTCCTCAAATTCACAATAATTAAAATAATATAGTACTTTACAAAGTAATCATGTCATTTTGTATGTAATATTCAATAATGTCATTGTTTATATAAAACTGGTATATATTGATGATTTTACTGAATAATTGATAGTACTTATTGTTAATTACTGGGGGAAGGCAATAAATAGCACAGTGTATGATGAGCTTTTAAACGATCGATTGCACAACTCTCTTTGCGCAGGTTTTACAGACTACATCTTGACAGCTTAGAAAGTAAAGTAACAATTTCGTTTCTGAACCTTGAAACGAGTGGAAGCGTCATAAAATAAATAGAGTCATTATTATATCTCCGTCCCGTATTTCTTCGACTAATTACGTTCCATTTATAAAAACAATACGAATAAGAAACTGTCGTAGTTATTCTGCTACGAATCTTACTTAGAATTGAAACTAACGCTCGCGGCGCAGCAAAAAGGAAGCGAATGAAGCGTCCCGCTATCCAATATTAATATCGCTCTTTCAAAAAGTTTGAACTGTAAGCAAGTCCGTTATCAATATTCATAAGCACAAGACGGTATCCGAGGGTTGCAATAAACAAAGCGAGTGAACTGACGCAAAGTAACCGATCCGAAGAGCTCTTACTTACCGCTCGCTCATAAATTTCAGTTTGCAACTTGCACGGACTAACATTCGATCAGGGTTTTGTATGGGTTCTATATTTGCAAGCTAATACGCCACATCAAAACTTCCATGCTTTCCTTCGCAGCTAATATTACCTACTTACGTCACGAGGCGACTACAACAATTCTGAAACACCACAAACAACCCCCCTTGATAACCCATTTACGTATTTATTTCATGAAGCATAAGTGCCTTATTCCTGCACAATAATCGCTTGACTTATTTGAAGTTTGATGAACTAATTTCAGTTGCACCGGTGCCAATATGATCACGTGTTAAGTTACAAAGGGCTAAATCAGATCATGTTTTATCGTAGCAAGGAAATTATGTTATTATTTCAAGGGTTTCAATAGTCACCGGTATTATTATTTGTTATTATTGTAGATTAGTGGGTGAAGGTCGTCGCCATTGTTATTCCGTAGCGTATTAAGGTATCATTCCGTACCCGACCGCAGGAGGCAACTGCGGGCGACGTATCGCGGCGTCATGTCGCGGCGTCATGTCGCTGCAGTCATGATTCCGAACCCAACCGCAGGCGGCAACTGCCCGTATTCCAGTCGGTAGATAGAAAATAGAAAAACGTGACTATCGCTCGAGCGTTGGCGGGTGCCTACTGGTCTGCAGTCGGGCTGCACGTGTCGCTTGTCACTCGCCCGTAACTGCCAACGACGTGTCGCTATCTAAGGAAGGTATTTCATAGAAATTTTAATCGAACCAAATCTTTTTATTGTGGGCATAAGTAATAAAAAAAGATTTAAAAAAAGAATTAAAATATAAAAAAAGAAGAAATAATAATAATAAGAAATGCTGTAATAAGAAGATTTGATTCATAGGAGCAAATCGTGTCGCGGCGACACGTCGCCTGCAGTTGCCTCCTGCGGTCGGGTACGGAATGGTACCTTAAATCGGAACTAACAATGACCACTATTTGCCCAAACAAAATGCTTTCACAGAATATTTTTTTAAAGTTCTCGATTCGTCGTTTCTATCGCTTTTAGTGCTTATCGATGTCGGGTTATAATTTCGCCCCTGAAAGTGAAAATGTAAGGAATAAAACCTCACAATTTAATCACGAGGAATTTTATACGGCGATCAAGCTTTTTCATATTTTTATTTTCATTTTTATAACGTTACGCGAGCGTGACTTAATCAAATAAAGTAAGAGACTTTAAAAATCGGGGAGGTTGATGCATTAAATAACTATATTTCGGTAAGGATTAAAAAAGTATCATTCTCTATGGTCTATGTGAACTATTTTTATATGCGGGTGGCCGTCAATTTGATTCATTATGTCCGTAGGTGGGCCAGTGAAGTTTGGACAAAATTACCCATAATTTCCTTGTTAAGGCTTCGGGGAGATAACCGTGGCTAACATATTAATCTAGAGTCATAAATATCGTCCAAAAAAGAGTATCGTGTTGTATTTAAAACAGGTTTGCAGGCGACTCGTAAATCATCTATCGGTTTGGCTAATTGATGGTTGTCTGTTTGTAGTAAATTAACTTTAATCAAATTGTTTGGTAAGGATGAAGGATATTGTATATATGATAGCAATTTAATCGACTCTTTTATTTATTTATCGGAATAAAATAATTCCTATTGTGATAGGCAGTTTCTGTTTTCTTAAACCTTAACAAGAATCAAAATGATATTCTTTTTTTTACCACTTCGTTGCGAAGCTGCCTGCATCTCACCCGATGGTAAGTTATTATCAGGCTGAAGGTGGAAGCGAGCTTCACCCACAGAGCTGGCTATCTTACCTCTACTGCCGAAACATAACAATGCTGTTAACATTGTTGGTATGGCGACAAACTTAGACAATGGTGGTAGCTAGCCAGGTGGACTTACAACAAGCCCTACCACCAACCAAACCAAGCAGAAATATTTGCCCCTACTGGGAATCGAACCTCTGGGTCTGAGACAGGTGGTCTAACACTAGACCATAGAGGCGGTTCTTAGTGCAATCACCAATCTTGGGACCAAGCATAAATGCTCTGGATAGTGGGTTTAAAAAAAATGCCACGGGAAGTAAATGGTTTAATTTAGCACAATAGCATAATCAGCCTGTAATGGTCCCACGGCACTGCTAGGACTTAGGCTTCCTCTTCCTCTCTTTGAGAGAGAGTGGGCTGTAATTCGCCACGCGGGCCCAGTGCAGGTTGGTAGATGTCACATGTCAATTTTTGGTTCTAGGGCATGCTCGTTCCTCACGATGTTTTTCTACACCGTTTTGAGAGCAGTGGTGATGAAATTATTTACCCAAAGTAAATCAGGCTGCCTTGGTTCAAATCCACGGCCTACAACTTGTAAGTCGGGGCCGTTACCACTACTCCACTACGCCTCAAATCCAAAACCATAAACACAACATCTTAAGGGAAATCAAACCCAACCAGAGCTCAACATAATCTATCATAATCGATGTATCAAGCACAACATTTTAAATAAATATGAGCATTATTAATTTTAAAGTAGATTACACCACAGCGGCCGGAGTATCAAATGTATAATTAAAATTTATGAGGGATGATTCGTTAGGTATTACATAGCCTGTGTTACTGTTACAAGTAATATTAACCCATAATAACTGAGGGGTTATCTAAATCCCTTTGTGTTCTGAATCCCGTTAGGTTGGATATTACGAACAAATGGTTTATTTTGCGTATTACAAAGTTAATATCATATTAATTTATTAATTGAGCGCGGAATGTTGTTGTTTTTGTGTTTGAGGAAAATATAATATTATTGTATGTAATGAAGGAGGTACTCTACCTACTGTCGAATAATGAGTCGATTCGATTTTTGTGTATAGGTAAGAAAAATCAATCAATTTGCCTACCTTTTTCCCAACAATGTTGGTAAGACTGGCTGTCGTGATTTGAGATTTTAACACCATACTGCGATCGCTAACCCGCCTGCCAAGCGTGGCGATTATGGCAAACCCCCCTCCAAAAATGACAAGCACCAAAAAGTGCTTCGGGGAGGCCTATGTTAATGATGTAAATGATGATGCTGATAGATCTTTATGTGTGTAAGAGCTCGTGGCTAAGTAATAACAGCCACACGGGTCGATCCACCAGGTTAAGCTACGCTTGCCTGGATTATTACGTAGATGGGTGACCTTCTTTACATACCGAAACTCCTCCGTGCCTCGGAAAAGACGTTAAGCCGTTAGTCCCTCAGGCTGTCATTCGTGGATCTTTGACAGTTCTTACGGGTCGTCAGAAGCCCGAAAGTCTGACAACTAGTCTTACCAAGGGGTATCGTATTACACAGTTATTGGGTTGTGGAGGTCATATAGGCAGTCGCTCCATATCAAATACTGGTATTCAGCTGCATCTGGTTAGATTGTAAGCCGACCCTAACATAATTGGGATAAGGCTTGGCAGATTGATTGATCACTATTGAAAGAAAGAAAGAAAGGAACGAAGAAAGGAAGAAAGAAAGATAGGAAAAAAGAATGAAAGAAAGAAAACGTTTATTTGGACACAGTTCGTGAATCACAAAATACAAACAAACTAAAAGTGAAAGTAATCTTTTGACAATAAAGTGTGCGTCACGGCTGCGCCAAAAAGATTCATTTTAGCATTAATTCCAGACAAGTGACGGGGAGTACAGTTTCAACATACCTAATACATAATTTTAATACTTCTAAATAAATAAATAATTGACACCTGATTTCTTAATTATAAATGTTATTCACTACGTTGAATGGTATACGATATTGTCATACTTACTAAGTAAACATATTGTTGTTAGCAGACAAGAGCAAACTACTGTCCAAGCTGCCGCACCCCTTCAAGTAAGCCCCTAGCTCCCTTTAACGACGCCTATAGAGTTAAGTCTCCTAAATGGGTCGAGTTATGCCGATATTTTCGGCTTCAAAGATCTTCCTTTTAGCAAAAGTTCTTAGGGTCAAGGGGGAAACTTTCAAAGAAATTGTATCATATTTGGAACATTCTACCTTCATTTTAAACCATTAAAACTGGCTGGCACATTTCCATGTAAAATTTATGGTTTTCTTCAGAAATTAAGCCAAGAATTGCTGAGTCCACAACCAAAAAAATAAACATTTTAAATAAATCAATGTTCGATAACTACGAGTACATTGAAGGTTGATCATAAGGTTAAATAAATAATTAATCTGTATTAATAAAACTTTAAGAAGGACATTCCATTAATTTAATATCTTAAAAGATATAATCTAATTTTATATATATTTATATATATAAAATTAGATATTTAGATTTTTTTATATATTTCAATGGCAATCTTGATTTTGATAAATCGTGATTGTATACATTTTGCATGCCTTACGATAGAATCACTTGAAACATGCACGTTTAATAACACAATAACAGTGTTTTCTGCAAAAAATAAATAATTTGATTTGATTTGATTTGATTCGAAAGTTGTCAACCAGGCTCTGAATACATACAAAGTAGCATCTAAAACCTAGCTCACACTAAATTAACAAATCAACAACAAATAAAGTCGTTTGCAGTAAAACTTGTCAACAAACAAGTGCATGTTAACGTTTACAACATGTCTATTCACGTCCTAACCCCTGGAACGTGTAGCACAGTAATAAACAAAAAAATTGATGGCAATTGCATATTCCAGGTTAGCTAAATCTGGCCCTTTGAGAATTTCTATGCAGGGTTGGGGCAGAGTAAAAGCGATTAGCGGGCTGAAAATTATAAAAGTTATCGCTATTGTGGATACTCAACATTTCATTACAAAAGTTTGTTAATACCGTTTTTTAATCCTTCTGTGGATTATGTTTTGATGAGATTTAAATAATAGATTGGGAGTTGTATTTATAATCTATGGATTAATCTATCAGAAAGGCTAAAAACGTTTATGAAGTAATTTTTATATTTAAACTTTTTAGGTTTCCATACTCGAAGGGTGCCAAACGGAACAAATAATAAAAAAAACCGGCCAAGTGCGTGTCGGACCACGCACAATGAAGGGTTCCGTATTTGGGATGAATTTATCCCAAGAACAAACTTAACATTGTAGTTGAAAAACGTGTTCTCCCATACGAAATGTATGGGAGATCATGTTTTTCAAACTACAAATTTAAGTTGGTTGATTATTTCTCGTTAACCTGTACGGCTTCCTTAGCTCTCATAGTTTTCCTTTTAATTTCGTTATATATACTACTGCTGTGATTTTTTTCACACAATTTTTTTCACTTGACTCTAACAAAAAAAATCAGTTAAAAACTTAATATATCGCAAACGGATCCTTGAATCCAAAAATGGTTTTGACAACTCACAATATTTTTGAAAAACCTTTCTAACCATACCCCACAACATGGGGTAGATGAGGAAAAAAAACAGCCCCACTTTACGTGTAGGGGAGGAACCCTAAAAAAATATTTATTTATTTATTTTATTTTACCACTTTGTCGGCATGATTAATATGTATACATATGCCAAATTACAGCTTTCTGGTTCTAACCGTCTCTGAGCTAAGCCGCGGATAGACAGATGGACAGACAGACAGACAGACAGACAGACGGACATGGCGAAACTATAAGGGTTCCTTGTTCACTACGGAATCCTAATAAAAACTAAATTGAATAAACATTTAAGGAGGCCTCCATACAATAAACTTTTGATTTTGAAAAAAAAAATCTTACTCTGGCATGTGGGGTGTCATTGTCTAGAACTCGTAGAGAACATTTTTTATTTTTTATCTTTAAAAATTGTAAAATAGGGGTCCGTAAAAGTTGTTAGTTTTAGACCATTTTTGTACGAGCTCTATCTGAACAACTAAACACGTTGGGAAATTGAAAATTTTGTATATACTATACAAAATTGCACTATAGTATATAATAAACAAATATTAAATACGCTGATTCTTAGGTATTTTATTTAAATATGGGTGATTTTCTGCAACTGCAAAAATAACTTTGTAATTCATAGTATAATTATGAAATACAAATTATTCTTTGCGATTTTGGAAATTTAAGATGAAATATAATAATATTCTTCGTTTAGTATTTTCATTTATTTGCTAAGTAATGTACGGTGGTACGAAACCCTTCGTGTGCAAGTCCGACTCGCACTTGGCCGGTTTTATTTTACTTGTTAATTACTTAGTCATTATGCAAATACCTAATGTAGATAAACTAACTTTATTGATTAAAATATCACTCGTCTTTCTTTTAATCAATAGGCATTAAGGAATTCTGCAATTAATGTTATTTTGCATACCCGTAAACATTGATCGTACTTTTGTAAACCACCTACTATTTCCCGCTAATTGTTCGCTCTCTGACCATAGCTTTAATTTTCGCTCCTTTATGATCGCGTAATAACAGTTATGTTATGAGACGCTAATACCAATCAATGTGTTACTAATGAGAAAGATTAATTGGCGCGCAACCAATCAATATGATTAATTACCTTACGTAAGAAGGGATTGTGTTTACTGCAGTGCTAGTAGTTTTTTTTTTTTTGAGCTGCTGTGAGTCACACTCTCCTGCTAAGAACATTTTAAACTTTTTATTTGATTTTTATTTTTTTATCTGCTTTATAGGTACTTAATTATATTGTTTGCTTTTTAGTCTGTGCTAAATGAATGTATTTTCTTTCCTAAAATATGAAAACACAATTTTCCAGCTCTCGGGATTTTTTGGGAAACCGTGTACATATTTTACGATTTTATTTTTTGCTCCGGCTGGTGGTTGGTATCGAGCCTGGAAACCATAAAAGTTCCAATGTAGGTAACCTGTAAACTGTCAAACAGATCAAAAATATTGGCACGATTCCAGAACACTGTTATTAGTATCGAAATGGCGTAATGACAAGATGGCACATAAAGATGAACATAAACACTGTTCAGCGTACTTCTTAACAATAATTTTTGTAATAATAATATAATAAAGTAAGAGAGTTTGTTTTTTTGTTTGTACGCGCAAATCTCTGAAACTACCCGCCGGTTTTTTTTTTTTGATTTCATTACCCAATTCTTGAGGAAGGGTATAGGTTATCTAACATCACGCTACACATTTAGGAGCTGAGCAAAAACGAAAAAAAGTCAGAAAGAACTCTAAAAGAAAATAAAGTAACGGGGCACAGCTATATGATAAATTTTATGTATGTTAAACCAAAAAATCTCTCGCGGACGAAGTCGTGTATAATATTAGCCGGACAATTTGTTATCCAACTTAATAATGGCGAATGAAAAACCCCTTGCGGCTCCTCAAACAAAAAGTCAAAGAGTTTGGGGCATCGTCTTTTAATATTTATTCAGGTTTCAATTTCCCGCGACATTCCGTCTGTTTCAGCGTAATTTTTTTCGCCTAAACTCATCGGGCGAAAGAGATCCAGACAGGAGGTCTCATATCGAACAATTCGCACGTAGGTAGAACAAATACTCCCGAACCACGGTCCCATTGGAATAACATTCGTTCAGTCCACTTATATCAGATTTCTTATTGTTCTTCATTTCATTCCATTAACGTTTGTGTAAGGGACACTTGTGTTAGATTTCTTCTTTGTGATTTTTGTGTCACTTGATGATTTCTTAGGATGCTATTATTGTTTTGATTGTGATATCTTTAGCGAGATATTTCCCGTAGCCTTGTGGAATGTATGAAATATCCTGTTTTGGGCAAATATAATTTTACCACACAATTTATAAGTTATTAGGTTTAACGCAGTGTGTGTTCGTTGGTGGTTTTATTTAGTCAAATGTTAATTGAGTGTTTTTGGACAAACTATGTCGGCAGATTCAGAAAAAGATAGATTCTAATTATAAATTTAAAAAGCCGATAGCGGTGCCGAAATGTAAATGGAAGACGGCGGCTGCGATCAAAATTTTCATCATGGGTCTCGTTTTCATAGTTTTCGAGGGTGCTAAAGCCGATAGTGTGGTCAAAATGTAAATCCAATATGACGGCTGAGAAAATTTTGAAATTTTTCATCATGGGTACTTATCATTTTCATAGATTTCGAAAGTGCTGAGGTCAAAATGTAAATCCAAGATGCCGTTTGAAAAATTTTTTTTTTTTTGTTTTCTAAAATAATCATAAGCAAGAAGTAACTTCGTTCCTGACGGGGTCCCCTAACCGGAAACGTTTTTTTGTTATTAAATACAAGTATTGCTTATTTAATATTATAGAATAAGATATTAGATACATTGACACAAAACCGCTGGTTCTAGAAGCATGACATTTTGCAGCTTGTGCAAAATGTAGAAACTATTCCTTATAATGAAGGTAAGCACTAACGGAGGCCTTTTGAAAATGAAAATTTTGCCAATGGGAATTCAATCAAAAGAACGGCTTGTTTTTTTTTTAAATGAAATGAAATGAAATTGTTTATTCTGTAAATAGGATATAGCAATCACTTTTACACGTCATATTAAAAATATATTAAATTTTGCTAGATGAGTTCGGCGTTTCCTATCCGACTACTCTGAGAAGAAAGGCCGAAAAAAACTCAGAGGTCACAGTCTCTTTTAAAGTCCAGACATAATCTTGGTCAAGCCATATGAGGACCATGTAGATTAATGTCTGAAATGGTCTTTTGAGAAAAGAACCACACAGATTTGAGTGGACCTGTCCAGTCAGTGCAAGCATTTGTCAGTAATCGTGGAGCTCAACTCAGAACATAAGGAGCTCAACTCGACGAACAATACCAAAGAAAGGACATTTGGGTAGGCCGCATAAACTACTCAAACTGCCAGACCATCATTAAAACTAACTGAGAAAGGAAAAAAAGGAGTAATGAAAAAAAAAAAAGAAAAAAAAGAAACCACATAGTCCTCACATTCACAATAGATAATTAAAATAATATTATACTTTACAAAGTAATCATGTCATTTTGTTTTAATGTTTAAATAAAACTGGTATATTTGAATGATTTTACTAAATAATTCTCATGTCAACTTTTATGGTTTTATCACAAGGTTTAGCAGAGCGAGCAGCTCAATCCCAAGCTTTTTTATATTCTAAATAATCTGAAATTTTATAGTACCCTACTATATTTTTACAAAGTTTGGTTTTAATACAAATTTTAAATCGTTTAATGGGTAAGTTTCGAATGTCAATGGGAAGTTTGTTGTAAAAGCGTATACATTGACCCATGAACGAGTTGCCTACTCTTGGAGACGAGTGCGATGTACAGCAAGGTTGTGTTTATTCCTGGTATTTAAACTATGACTATCGGATATTTTCTTAAAATTTGATATATTTTTGTGTACATACATTAGGTTTTCAAAAATATATTGTGAGGCTAGAGTCAGAATATTTACTTCTTTGAATTTTCCTCGAAGGGAATCTCTCGGACCTAGGTTGTAAATGGCTCGAACAGCCCTTTTCTATAGAATAAAGATAGTATTAATGTCCGCACAGGTTTCCCAGAGAAGAATCCCATATGACATAAGACTATGAAAATAACTAAAATAAACAATTCTGGCTGTATCTATGTCAGTTATCTGCCTAATTTTTTTAACAGCATAGGCGGCCGAACTAAGCCTTCCTGACAATTTTTCTATGTGTGGGCCCCATTGTAATTTACCATCAATAGTGATTCCAAGAAAAACTGTCGACTCAACAGGGTCCAGCTCTATTCCATTAACTTGAACATTGGTAGTTAGCTGCCTGACATTTGGCGTTGAAAATTTTATGAGTTTAGTCTTGTTTTCGTTCAGAAGAAGCTTATTTACATTAAACCAATGCACAACTTTAGAGAGTGCATCGCTAATTTGTTCAAAGTTTACTAACTGACGTTTGATTTTGTGAATTGAATGAATTGCTCATCAACAAAAAAATATTTGGTATTCATCTGATTCTTTCAACCACAACGATTTTCAACAAAAATAACGTAAATCGAATTATATGTTTATTAACACCATCATCCCAAAAGAAAATAAACAACACAATACGATGCGATACGAAAAAGCAAACAATTTCACATATTTCATAGCAGAAATAACATTGTTTTACACGGTAATTTATTAAGCGATGGACTTCATTAATATCATGTTTGTTATACAAATTACAACAGCGAAATGGTTTTCGATACGAGCTGCAAATGCGAAAACTTTTCGCATGTCCGTTCGATGGGATTTTTAGTATAGCGTGGGTAGACCAAGAGATGATAGCAAAATGTTTTTAGTCTTTAAAAGGGGGTTTAAGCTCTTCCTTATTTGGTTTTAATATTGTGTGATATTCACAATCTCGTGTATTTTTTTTTACTATTGACTCGACAGTTAGTGTACTAAAACAAATTTATCGTCGACCAGTTATAGAGATCAAGTGTCATATTATTCAGGCTCGTGTGTAGGTATAGGTACTAGAAGCCAACAAAACGCTTCAAACTCCATAAATACTTACCTGCTTAACTTTTTTTAGTCCATTAAGGGACGCAAAATACAAGCTAAACAAGAATTTGTTACCACAAGGGAATCAAATGCAAAAAGCACGGAAGCTCGTAGAACATTTTTCTTTCTATAAGAGAAAATGAAAACATAATTTAAAAAAAAGAACAAACTAGTAATAGACTCCTGCACCAACGGAGCAGCAGTTTTTAAATATGCAACATTAAATTTCGCATAAAAGTTCCTGTAGAGAGGTTTTGATGCTTTCGGGTACACTTTTCAAACATTTTGACATGAATTCTGCTGGCCTTTGAAATACTCCGAGCAAAGCGAATGGCGTAACGCTGTACTGAATGTATGTGAAAGTTGTTTATTCCTACAAATGAAAAGGCACTTATAATTTGTTTGAGATGAATAAAAGGCTTGTGGATTGAACAGGGGGCTTATTTGTCAATTCGCACGAATTTACTCGCCCGAAATGGGCGAGTCACTTTAAAATAATATGATTTTTTTCTGTGTTGTGGGTGAATTGAAACCTCCTGAAATACGTGTTAGGCAATTGGCACATTTTCAATTTTAAGCAATAAACAATAAAGTTAACAAAAAAGGACACTAGGCACTATATTTACCAATATGTTTTTCTTAACTTCGATTCGTCCACAAATAAATTGAGTTCGTGCAAATCGCCTACAGAAAAAAAAAAAAAAAAACTGACGATTCGCCCGTTTCGGGCGAGCAAATTTGTGCTAAACGACCAATAACCCGAACAGGGGTAAGTTTTGATAGATGTTTTTTATAGATACAAAAATTGGTGAGCTTTCGATGAAATTCACGTCTGGCTAGATCGCTAGACGAATTCTAGGAGTACTCGTCTTGTTTTATTAAACACGCAAAGCATTATCTACGTCAAAGAATACTTCGTCATACTTCTTAGAAAAATACAAGTTTACCATTTATTGAGACAGTGGCTGATGCTCTGTTGATTTAAGAATAGTAATTGAAAACTTTGATGTGATATCGCCCTGTCCCCGACATTTTTGCTGAGTAGAGCAGCTGCTCGAATAATCTTCTCCAAGAACTGCTACCATTCTGACTGCCACAGTTTGATAAGCATGGGTGTGGGTGAAGCTACAGGGTCTTCATGAAACATTTTCATGCCAGAAGCATAAACAAACATAAATATATAATATTCTTAAAAACATATAATATGTTTATTTGGCACGTCGTGTTTTAAATAGATACAGTACAACTATTTTCTTAATGTCCCTCGGCAAACTTCGTGTTTCGTCAGTCGTCGGATTTCTATCAGTTACCTCCTACCGCTGCGCCCGCGTTGCCGTCAACCATAATTACCAAGTGCAAATGGCAACTGATAAAAATCCGACAACTGACGAATCACGAAGTTTGTCGAGGAACATTAGGAAAACAGTTGTACTGTATGCACAGTATTATATTACATTGTAACCGCCAATCAATTTTTACGCCTCCCTCTTAAGACCTAGTCCAAATATTTTTTGATGATCGGATAGCTCATGTCCTAAAGAGAATACCCACGGTTTTTTTTTTGATTTTTATTTTATATTCTTTATGGCACACCGGGCACAGGAATATGAAATGAAATGTAAAAAAAAACAAAATAAGCCCAGTTCAGCTAAATGCCAGACTAGTATTTTTAACTGGTCCTTACGTTGAATGTAATTTTCAGCTTTGACATAAGTATACTGCCTATCAAAATAGGTAAAGTTTTTTAGAACTTACTAAATCATATAAGAACAGAACACACAGGATCCATCAGTTCCGCTGTGACGTGAGTGCATGATGTCACAGACTCAGTGTGAGGTGTTTATATGTGTCTCGCACGGGACAGCGTATCGGTTACTCACGAGCGATGTTTGTTGATAAGGTAGCGGTTATATTGTGAGGCGGTAGCGTTTTCAATAGGTTTTATACAGCTAATTTCATGCGGATTTATTAGTTTGGGTCTAACGTGAGTGCGTGTGGTGACAGACTCAGCGTGAGCTGTTTATACTTATATTCTATTTATATTGCACAGGACAGCGTATCTGCGAGCGATGCTTATTTATAAGCATGTGTTCATTTTGTGAGGAGGTAGTGTTTAGAGTTTGACCAATTTTATGGATCGTTTAAACCACATAGATACCTACTTTAAATCACGTCGTCAGGTCGCCACTACAAACTACTTACTTTAAAAAAACGAGCAACTACAAAACGCCACCTATGTAACAACTAAAGCGTAAATAAAAAAAGGAAATGGTAATCGAAGCCAATATTTGTTAAAAGACCGATTGGATCAGTGATCATCACATATTTTTTTAGATAGGTACTTACCTAATAAGTAGAAGCTGGTCTTAGAGCATATGCACACATTTATACGTGCGCTTCATGAAACACGCATCGTCTGCGCGCTGACAGCGTGTTTTTTGCCTTGAAAAGCCGTGTTAAATACGTTTGTAGCGCGTATAGGCGCATCGATGCATACGGCGGTTTAGGCTTCCAAGTAAGGACTCCGAAGTTAAATAGGACTTACTAGTTAAATCGCTACCGCTTATCAACTACCCCACTATACCCCCTACCTTAATAATACCATTTTGAAAATGAGCTTTCGTTATCGATATGCACTACAGTGCTTTCGTCAGTCTTACGAGGCGTTTAATGAAATCAGTAATTAACTAAAGTGCCAGTAAAATGTTCTGTTTGACTAAGAATTGACGGTTTTCGTCTAAGGAAATAGGGTTGTCAAGGAAACTAAGTGCGTCATGATTAAAAAAAGAATTGCGGAAATCAGCAGGAGGTACTCAAATGGCTTGGTTGTTTAACAATAAGGGTGAGACTTGCTGTGAATTTAATACCGTTTATTCTGAAAGTAAGCAACGTCACAAATAGTTGTCGAACATTTCGCTGTTTTGGTTAATTTGGCAATATTTCTGTATGGAAATATGAAATGTGGCTAACTAGCGTACTAAAATATTGATTATGAAATGCAATAATTAATATCGTTACACCGAATATTTCGTTTTAGATGTAAAAAAAGTATTTCGAATCTTTCCAAATGCCTTTTTTACACCTAAAACGGGTACAACATCAAATTCAAGGTTATGCTTGCAATTCATTATTAATATTCTAGTTCGCTAGTTAGCCACATTTCTTATTTCCATACAGTAATATTGCCAAATTAATCAAAACAGGTAAATTTTTGACGTTGCCGTCTTTTAGGATAAACGCTCTTAAGGCAAGTCACGGTGGCGACGATGTAGGTTGCAAACATATTTTTCCAAAAAAAATTGTCGACTTTTTTTCAGGGTCGCTATCAATCAGTTATTAAATTTAGCCTGCCGCAGTTTATTTCTGCACATAGACCTTCCCTTAGATGCTGTCAAGTAAATAAAGACAATTTCTTTCCATCAATGTCAGATAATTATAGTCATAATTTTATTTGGGTTATTGGGTATAATTTGCGTTGCATAAATAAAAGACTCTTTTATTAAGAGAAAATGTCTTTAAATGAAGAAAGAAGATCATGTTTGCTGTCTAGACGAGGCGAAATATAAATATAGGTCACATTATCAATATTAAAACAAAGACACAGTTTTAGATTATAAAAGCATGTCAATTAAAATTATACATGTAAATTCATTTAACGAGTACCCATAATTTATAAGCACGGTTAAAAATAATTTAATAATCAGTATGGCTTATATTACCGAGAAACAAGGCCTGGTTTTATCACACAATGCAGTTACTGCTGTCATAATTAAAAATAACCTGGCATAAATCACAACGCTTAGTCATATGCGTGGTAGCTTGCAGAATATAAAGTGTTATTTTTTATTTAATATGTAATCTTTAAGAAAATAAAGGAATTTCGAAGAGAAATAGATTTTACGTTTCAGTTTTGCATAAAGCCGGAAGAGTAGTTATCTTAAACAAGGCATTTTAACCCGTCCAGGTCGAGAACAGGTCAGCTTTAGCACAATATAGCTGATAAAAAGTAGCATTTGATATGAGATTAGAACGGTGGAATTTGAGAAAATATTTATTATTACTATTACTATTTTAAAACTAAGGAATTTAAAAAACTTTTAATTTGAACAAGGGGACAACCTTAATTTTACAAGATGAAATTTCGAGTGTCGAAATGCTAGTTATCTGGCTGAGTCATAAACTTAGTACTGTGAGCTCATATAAAATTAAGATAATATTGCTTTTTAAACGTATGACCTCATTATTTTACCATAAGAGAATAGAGCTGTCACTATCATTATAAGCATTCTTGAGCATGAGGGTTAGGTCAACTAAAAAATAACATTGTTCCCAAAATCCTGGAAAACTAACAAATAATGTGTTAAGGTTTTATAGGATTTTAATGATCGTTTACAATGAAATGATAACTGTCATAGGTATTTAAGGATAAGATCTTCTTCTTCTTGTTTAAGTGTGGTTAGTGACTAACCTGTTGTCAGAGTTTTAAATCCGCCCATGGGCCTCTGACTTGGCTTCACATGCCGTCGAGAAATATCAATAAAATTAGAAGAGTGTGATGATGACGAACGGAGTAGATAATATCTACCCTGAACGGGATAGATAATAATATTTACACTGAACGGGATAGATAATAATATCTACACTGAACGGGATAGATAATAATATCTACACTGAACGGGATAGATGATAATATCTACACTGAACGGGATAGATAATAATATCTACACTGAACGGGATAGATAATAATATCTACACTGAACGGGATAAATAATAATATCTACACTGAACGGGATAGATGATAATATCTACACTGAACGGGATAGATGATAATATCTACACTGAATGGGATAGATGATAATATCTACACTGAACGGGATAGATAATAATATCTACACTGAACGGGATAGATAATAATATCTACCCTGAACGGGATAGATGATAATATCTACACTGAACGGGATAGATAATAATATCTACACTGAACGGGGTCAATAATAATATCTACCCTGTTCTTCATCATCATATTCTTAAGCTGGGCCTATAAAGGTCCAGCCTAAATTGGAAGAAACCATTTATTCACCCATTTGAATTTATCCGTGCTGGAAAGTCAATGAAAATAAACTCATACATAACATCACGCCTTGTCTCCCCGGAGAGTTGGGCAGAGGTGTACCTGTAGCAGGTACACCCAAATTTCGCCAGTTATATTTAAGTCCTATGTAATATGGGGCAAGCCTATTTCCATCAACGGCACAATTCCAGGGTCTGGGCTGCTACTGAGAAATTCCAGATAGAAAAACCCTTTGAGATAGAATAACACTGCTCAACCCGGGAATCGAAACCAGGACCTCGTGCACAGCAGTAGCGCTGCGACCACTAAACCAACGAGGTAGTCTCTGTATAATAAACTCTTGTATAATTAACATAATTGGCTATAAATTAATTAAATAATAACAAATATTGGAGTAGGTATTAATTTATTATTCAGTTCCCGTGTAAAGTTGATGGTACTTGACTCGGACAGCTCAATGCTCTTGATATATCGACGAGATTATCGGTCGACTGCCGACAGGCGGCTCACACACATGCGATTATATCTGGCGTCAGATGAGCTGAAAATAAAACGGTTGTAAAACTTTTATAAATAAAAAAAAAAACGAGATATAGGTAGGTACTTAATACTTATTTAACATATGGGGACAACAATAAATGAAAACACTACAATAGGAGCAGTACTAAATACTGTTCCTATTGTAGTGTAGATATATATATGTAGTATATAATGTACTCATAAAAGACATAAATACAAACATCGACATAAAAAAAAAAACGACGCTAGCTACGATGACTAATTGGATACTACGTATTTGATTTAATTTTTGTTTGCAGACAAAGAATGTTATTAGTTAGACTGATGTCGTCCTCATTTTGTACATAATTATAAAAGAACAGGAATAGCGAAATTTCTTCTTTTTTTTGCGCGTCTAATTTCTGAAGAATAAACAATTTTACTTTATTTTCTTTCTTCTTAAGTCGAACTAAATAGGTATACAATCTGGTGACAAAATTACCATGAGGCAATAAGGCAAAAAAAATAGATAATCATAACGCAAACTTGTAAGACTAATCATCACATAAACAACAGGTCCACAAACCCATACAAAACACTTAACGACTTTTAGTCGCGCTTACCACGCCTGCTATCAGAGCCCATTACAAATTTAATATAACATGTCGCCGTTTTACACCGAGCTTTAATCACGTCTACGAATGTTTATTCAGATGCAGGCCATCTAAAGAGCTCCACAATTTACTGGAAATTAAGAGGACGCATCCGCTGGGGATGCTACAATAACATTGTGCCACCGAAAATACAACCACTAAGTGACAGGAATAAAAACAGTAGTGGCACTGGCGTATTGGGATTGTTGGTAAAAATATTAACCGTTACCTATTTTGAGACGGATAGTTATAATTATTGGAACTGTTAGTATTGTTGGAAGTGTATAGAGTGCCGCTAGTGGCACTTTATCCCTATTTGATAAAGTGCCGCTATTTGCGGTATAGTGGCGCTGCCTTGACCCGGCGAAAGTGCCGTAAGTATTGCATTCTCATTGTCACTGTCACATGTTATTTTGTTTGATTGTTGAGGTTAGCTCGCTGCCCTTTGTATTGATTGATAGTGTTTGTTTTAAATAATTATATGAATGAGTGATTTTACAAAAAATGATACAACAAATGAAAATGGCTGAAAGGTAGGTTAGGTTAGGTTAGAACTGTGACGCATGTCGTGCGGTGTTCCACAGGGCTCGGTTTTAGGACCGCTCCTGTGGAACATCGGGTACGACTGGGTGCTGAGGGGCGAGCTCGGTGCCGGGGTGGACCTGACGTGTTATGCGGATGACACGCTGGTCACTGCCCGGGGGAGCTCGCACAGGGAGGCAGCGTTGTTGGCGACGGCTGCGGTCTCACAGGTGGTGGGCCGCATACGTCGCCTAGGCCTGGAGGTGGCCCTCAGCAAGTCGGAGGCTATGGTGTTTCGGGTGACGCAGGTGCTCTCGGGGCATGGTTGCTTCGGGAAGTACCTGCGTTGCATAAACAGGGAGCCGGACGCCCGGTGTCACCACTGCGTCGACTGCCGGGAGGACACGGCGCGGCATACGCTGGCAGAGTGTGCCGCTTGGGAGGAGCCACGCCGTGCCCTCATCTCAGAAGTAGGCAGTGACTTGTCGCTGCCGGCCCTAGTGAATGCGATGGTCGGCAGCGGCGAGTCCTGGGACGCGGTGGTTTCCTACTGCGAGACAGTCGTCTCGCAAAAGGAGGCTGCGGAAAGGGAGAGGGAGATCTCGTCCACTCACCCGGCCCGCAGCAGGCGCACCGGGCGTCGGCGGAGGGCGGATAACGCCCTCTTCCAGCCCCCCTAAATGGGTCCAGGGGTGACGGACTCGGGGACGTCCGTCGCCCCCCAAACATCAGGACCCGAGGTGGCGGCGCGTAGTGTTCCACGCGCGCCCCTCTTAGACGTCGCGGGGGGAGTCAAACACCTCACTCCCCCCCCCTGACCCGAGGAGGCCCGCGGTGGCGGGCCGGCACCAGCCGGGGGTTGCGGACGATTTGCACCGGGGTGGTTTTTAGTCAGTAAGAGTCTGACAGACCCCTCCATGAGGATTTTCCAACCCGACACAAAAAAAAAAAAAAAAGGTTAGAACTGTGACCACTCAACCCCAGGGTCCGTTTAGACTATAATGTTTTAGGAATGTGGTGTTTTACAGCGAACTAACCTCAATAATCAAATAAAATCACAAGTGACAGTGACTCAGTGACGATGATAATGCGATGCTTACGGCACTTTAGCCCGGCCTAGGCAGCGCCACTACTATGCCACTAGCGGCACTTTATCCGATAGGGATATACACTGCCTTTATTGTTTTATCAATTTAGGTTCCTGGTGGTAATTCCACATGTGGAAAAGTTCAAAGTGTTCATGAATGTAAACGGTGAAGGAAAACATCATGAGGAAATCGGCATGTCCTAGAACTAAAAATTCGAAGACATGTAATATCTACCAACCCATTTTTTTTTTGGGTGTTATACTATCAAATAACTTCTCCTGCTCTGGGCGGCGCGGGAGGGCGTGTCACGGGAACACTGGTGGGTTTTAGCCAGTAAGGGTCCTTACTGGCTAAAACCCAGCCGCGTTCCTTCAATTGCTTATACGTTGCCAGGGGCCACGGTATCCCTTTCGGACTTTCCCGCGACCTCGGCAGGCATCGGTCCTAGTGGACCCCGTCAGTTGTGCTGACATCTCTTAGAAGCGCGCGTGAAACATAAGGCGCCGTCGACCCGGGCCTGGCCCTTATCGGACGGCGACGGCGAGCTACCCATTGCTCACGGTCCGCGCCTACGGTGGCCGGGAATCTACCTGCGATTCCCGAAGCCCAAGGCGTCTCCTGCGGCGGCTAGGGGTTTGTGGATGCGAAATTTGCCTCTCCCTCTCGCGTTCCGCCTCTTCCTTCGCGAGCAACACTGCTTCGCAGAAGGAGCAATGACCAGGGCTGGACGCGAAAAGTCACCGTCGCCGATCGGCTCCACGAGGACACGGCGGTGCTCCGCCTAAGCCGGGCTGACCTCCACCGTATGCTCCACCTTGTCCTCCGGGTAATTCACAAAATGGTGACACTTGGGCATTTCCGTGTAGTGTGGGCAGTTGCTTTAACCGTAAATCTATGCTACGTGGAGGTTCTCTTATCTTGATAAAAAATTGTTTAAAATTGAAGCAACGTAATGACATAGTTGGTTTATCAGTTGAACATTGCATTGAACTGTCCTGTGTTGAGCTGGATAAGCATGTTGTAGTGTGCGTGTACAGACCCCCTAATTATCAGAACTATTCTTTATTTGAGTCAATAATGGAAGATGTCCTAGCGAAACTTGCATCTAGCAACAAAGCCGCAGTTATTTGTGGTGATTTTAATATAAATATTCTGGAAAATAATTCAAATAGCAGTAGAATAATAAGCCTTTTTAAATCGTTCAATTTGTCTAATGTTTTTACAGAACCGACTAGAGTAACTCCAACTTCTGCTACTTGTATCGATAATGTCTTCTGCGATTGTGATTATTTAGATAAAGCCATCGTAAATTATTTGCCGTCTGATCATAGTGGACAAACGGTAACTTTTAGGTTTAAAACACTTAAGCAAAAAGTGCAAATACAATTTAGACCAATTACAACTGGCAAATTAAATAGATTTAATACCCTACCCTAAATAATAAGTTAAATGCTCTGGGCCATAATATGGACGATGCAAATAAATTGTATGAGGGTTTCTTTTCAGTAGTGCACACAGAATTCAATAAAACTTTTGAAAAGAAAACAAAAAATATTTGCCCTAACTTTATTTTTAGTGACTGGGCAACTAGAGGTATTAGGATAAGTAGAGAAAGACTGTTCGAGCTGTATGGCCTTAAGCCTTACATTAACACTGAAACTTTCAACAAGTATGTTGCTACATATTCCAAAAATTTTAGAAATACCTGCAAGATAGCTAAAGCTATGCATATTAGCAACAAGATCAAATCAGCAGAAAATAAAATAAAAACAGTTTGGAAAGTTATAAATGATGAAACTAACAGGAAAAAAATACGAAACACTGAGTTCACATTGGAGACTTCACGTGGTGTCATAAGCTCGAATTTAGAAGTAGCTCAAGAATTTGTAAATTTCTTTACTAATATACCATATAAAACGACGGACGCTTTAAATTCCTCACCCGATGTCTCAATAGATTTATTAAAAGAGAATGTTCCAGGCTGCCCGGTTGAATTTCAATTTAAACATATAAACCCTACGATAGTTATAAAAGCTTTTCGGCAAATTAAAATCAAATTGACCGAAGATCTATGGGGATTATCTATCAAAGTTTGTACATCCATAATCGAGACAATAGCACCATACTTAGCTTTAATATTTAATTTGTGCGTGGATCAAGGAGTCTTCCCTGATTTAATGAAATACAGTAAGGTTATACCCCTTTTTAAATCTGGGGACAGTAAAGACACTAACAATTATAGACCAGTATCCGTGCTGCCGGTATTCAGCAAGGTGTTCGAAAAGGTAATGCTCAATCAAATGCTTAATCATTTTAACACCAACCAAATCTTACACGATCAGCAATATGGGTTCACCAAAGGACGTTGTACGACTGACGCCGGTGTAACCTTATTAAAACACATATTTACAGCGTGGGAGGGGGCCCAAGATGCCATAGGAATTTTTTGTGACCTCTCAAAAGCATTTGACTGCGTAAATCATGAAACCTTACTGTTGAAACTTGAGCATTACAGTCTAGGTAAACTTGCGCTCAGTTTGCTAAAATCTTATTTAAATGATAGACAACAGCAAGTCCAAATTAATGGGGTCAATTCACTCGGTCTAAAAGTAAAAATGGGTGTACCACAAGGCTCGATATTGGGTCCTTTCCTCTTTTTAGTATATGTAAATGACCTACCCCATTTATTAAAAAAACAACCACAAATGGTGTTATTTGCTGACGATACTTCTCTAATTTTTAAGATAAATAGACGTGCATCAAATATTGACGACGTAAATAACGCCCTACTGCAGGTCCAAAATTGGTTCACTGCTAATAATTTAGTATTAAATGGGAAAAAAACTAAATGCATTAGATTTGCTTTACCGAATGTTAAAAGTAGTGATTGTGACATAGTATTGAATGGGGAGAAATTGGAATTCATCGATAAAACTGTTTTTTTGGGGATCACGCTCGACTCCAAGCTGCAATGGGGTCCTCATTTAACATCTCTTGCAGGACGCCTAAGTTCAGCAGCATATGCTGTGAGAAAAATCCGTCAATTTACTGATGTAGATACCGCGAGGCTGGTCTATTTCAGTTATTTTCATAGTATTATGTCTTACGGTATTTTACTATGGGGACGGGCTGCAGATATCGACTCTATTTTTATTCTGCAGAAAAGAGCCATCAGAGCAATATATGGCCTCCGCAGACGCGATTCTCTAAGGGAACTGTTTAAAGATATTAATATCATGACGGTACCTTGTCAATATATCTATGAAAACATCATGTACGTTAGGAAAAATCTAAGTCTTTTCAGTAAAAGAGGTGATAGACACAATTATAGGACTAGAAATAGGGACCAATTGATTCAACCGGGTTTCAGACTGGCTAAAGTAGACTCATCCTTCATGGGGTACTGTTTGAAATGTTACAATAAAATACCTCCCCACATACTCCAATTGAACGAAACGAAATTTAAATCTTGTATAAAACGTACACTATGCTGCCAAGCATATTATAAGTTGGGGGATTACATCGACGACAAAAATGCTTGGCTCAGCGCTGGTCCAGCTCCACAAGGGCGCATAAACTAATTGATTAGCATTCAAAATATTGTTGCAGCTGCTGAAGATTGTAAAACTATCTTTAGATTGTATAAATTCAATCTCTTAGTATTATATAATTGCATAGCACATGTGTGAGCACTATGTCCCTACTTTACAGTTACCATTTACTGGGTACGTCTTTCATTGACTTGAGTTTGCCCTGGCGGTTGTGAGTATGTCATGCTCACTCAAATGTCTCGCTGGTGGTGGCGTGTGTGTTGGATCGTTAAGTTCCCTTCAAAATGGTTGAGCTAAATGGTGCTGATGCATGCGTCATGTTCGTGAACGGGCGCCGTCAGTGGGGACTGGTCATCTCTTAGCTACCACGGCTTATTTGAATTTATTTTAATTTTTGAATTGTTTTTTATTTTATTTTTATTACTGACGCTTTTAACGTGCACGTCTTTTTACATTGTTCTCACATGTATAATTACAAAAATGGATGATGTAACCAATATTTTGTGAAAATATTCTGATTGAAAAGAGTGTCCGTGGAGTTTCTTGCCCGTTCTTCTCCATAGGAACCTACTACGCATTGGAATGGGCAACTAGCTTCATATTTCTGACTGACCGACCCCTTGACAATTCAAAAGTACCTGTAATTGGTTTATTTGAAATAAATGCTTTGAGTTTGAGTTTGAGTTTGAGTTTCCTCCCACCTTATCCGGAACAGGAACCTCCCGAAACAACCGTGTCCGGTGAGGACCTGCGTCAAGCGGAAGGTGAGGACGCCGTGGCGCCTTTCTAGCCATTCCTCAAAGAGGGGGGGGGGGGCTTATCGCCGCAATTGTAGCGTGCCCAGCACTGGGTTGCGATAATCGCACTCTCCATGACGCTATGAGATCCCGCCGGAGCTCTGTCCGCTCAGTCGTGATTTCTCGCGGCAGCGGAGTTACGCCCCGGCGTTTCGCCTCCTCGCGCCGCTCCCAAATGTGCGGGAGGACTTTTGCCTCCAGACCCCATGGCGGCATATCTACCAACCCTGGGCCCTCTCACCGAGAACAGGCCTGTGTCTCAACAGTGGGAACATTATTGACTGATTATTCTTTAGCACTGATTCAGTATCTATAGCAAAAAAATTAAAGGACTACTATTACTCAGGTATGTCCATAGTATTAAGGTCCAACCAATTCGGTTTAATCACCAAAAGCCCTGGCGCAAATATTGTTGTAAATTACAAAAATGCAATTTTGTATTCACAATTTCTACCCATAAAAGCAATTTGCAATTAAAACACCTTTTTATTCAGCTAGTTAATTTTAACGTCCGCCGAACCAACTGCATAAAAATAAAAATAAATCCAATGAAAAAATCTCTGCATTTCAGTAAGGGTTGTGCGATAAAAAATTCGCTGACCAACGAAAGAAGCAGGGCCGTCCATTTGCAACTGAACGACATCTTTTCATTAAAATAAAAATTGCTAATGACTCCATCTCCATATTTTAGCATAAAAACGTCAGCGCTTTGTACCATTTCGCCTTGGTTATAAAAAAAAGTATAATTACAAGATACATCTGCATATCTTTTGACGCCTCCGCGCTATTCCTCGACACATGGATGGAGATGTTAAATGTTCTGCTTTAATATTTTTTGCTCTTGAAGTGCAGATGACTTTATTACTGAGGATGGTAACACAAGGAATATGCTTTTTTTTCTATGCGAGATTTATCCGGCTTGTTATGTTGGTATGTATGAAATAAGTTCGTGACTTTCATGTTTAAATTTAAAAGTACGTTAGTCTGTACCTATGTTTGTTTGGTAAAGGTAACTTTGCAAAAAAAAATCTTTTCATGGAGAAGGATGGAAAGTAATATAACAGTACCTATTTTAATTCAATATTAAAAGCATTGCAAGTAAGTAGTCTCAACGTTTGGACGTATAACAATAATTGTTATTACATGAGAGATTTTCAGAAAAATCCAGTTCAAAGACCATACGACTAGAAGATTGCGAAAAATCACTGAAGTTAACTGAAATATTTAATGAGAACACAAAACGTCCTTGTTTTTCACCAGAAATAAGGCATAATAGGTACAAAATAAAGAAACACAAGGTGATTTCGTTCCAAAAACAGTCTGTTTACCCCTCAATTAATAACGTCGAACAATCAACATCCAAAAACAAGGAATCAAAAGGAAGTTTACGCATCAATTTATATGAAATACAAGGAGGTATCTCGTTCGTTAATTTGTTTACACTTTGCATGTTCCCTCCATGCCAGTGTTTACATTTCACATCTAAGTATCCTCATAAAACGTAATAAAGTTCGCCTGCCGATGATTATGGGCCTTTGAAAATAAACTTGGAAGTCGATTCACAAACACTGTCTTTTATTTTTGTTTAGTTTACTTTCTTTCTTTCTTGAGTTATGGATATCATCGTTATTCTTTCTCTCGAGTTCAGCGGAACTTGCCCTCGTCCCCTTTTATTGATACATTAGAAATTATTTTTTCATGTTATTCTGCCATAAAAATGACTTTGGAGTCTTGTTTTGCTTGCCTTAAATTATTTAAATAGCAGTATTTTCGTGTTTTGTGCAAGTATTTTGCATTGGATTCCTAGATATATTTTAATGTCAATGGAGGAAAACAATGATTTTATAGTGAAATTCATATGTATTGCTTAAATACTAAGATAATCTAAAGGCGCGTTTACATGAAGAGGTTTTCTCGATGGTCGAGAAACGCTCCTCGTGATAATAGCTATACAATTAGTTTTAACTAAGCAGTGCAAACAAAGTTATTACTACGCTTTGTATTTCTGAATAGATCATACCAAAATTCCTGTACAACATTGTTCTTTGTATCATGTTGGTTTAGCGTAAGATTAGTGGGGGAAATACTATACAAATAGTAGTATATAAACTTGCCTGTTTGTTTACTTTTACTAAGAAGTGTAAATTTCAATATATGTATAAGAGGGCCTCCCACGCCTTAAATATTCAACATAATATCGTCTACATAAATCAAACTATTAAACGGACAACGGAAAATTCTTCACGCCAGGTAAACTCCTAGGCATACTTCACCAGGTACATTTTACATTGGAAACATGCAAAGGTATAAATATTCACTCGGCTCCTGTTTGTTTCCACCTCTTAGGCCTCATAAAATTAATGCCTTTATATTAATATTTATTAATATATGAATGTCTCGTACATTGTAGGAAAGCTGGCATGATAAAATGGTAAGTAAAGTTTATGGTGCAATAACAACGGTATTATGCTGTTGCCTATGAATTTCCATTGGATATGCTTACAGTCATTATGTTGTCTCATTTCTATTTGTTAGGAAGAAAAGAGAGGGACATAATAGGAGCAGAGGTTACACTTACTTATTAGGAGTTTATGATAGATATTACGTATACATGTTGGTCCATTAATAGGAGTAATCGAATGCCTAATTAATGTGAAACCTACGAGATATTTATTGAAGGTACTAGGAGATTATACGACCGAGGTGTTATTAAATTCCATACTGGTATATTCAGTGTCGAGTTTAATACCTGAGTACCTAAGGCCTAATTACTTAATAAAACTTGCTGTTTAATGTTGTGTGTCTTTAATAAATCAATACAGACTTTGCATTTCGTTTGGCAGTTTTTTTTTTTGTCTGCAGTGTATAAATGGTACACAAATTAATTGACTTGACACTTTAATAAGGAAAGGTGTCCATTTTAAGTTACTGTGCCTTTAACAATGCTGCGTGTGTTAAGTGAAAAGATGTTTAATATGTCGCGGTGTACGTACTAATAATGTACTGGATTAACACCGAAGTGTTCAATGTTTACGACGAAATAAAAAAAAATAAAAAAAACATAACATTAAAAATTACTTTACCAAAAAGCTTTTAACCCAGATCAGCATGTAAATGTATTTCAATTCTAAATACAAACATCAAATTTATACCGTATAATTCTACGGATAAAATGTCAAAGCGTTTCACACAAAATTCGGTTACCAGATACGGTAAAAAACAATGTGACATTAATCGAAACAAATGCAAAGCTTCCATTTTAATTATAGAAGCAAGTAACCCAAGCCTTACGGAAGATTAAAGAACAAGTAACACAAACATGAAAGACTGAACCACGAAATTAGAATTTCACGAATCAAAAACGAATTTGTAATAATGATAGATCATCTTTATTCGTAGAAGTTTCGAAATTACACCCCGATAACAGATTGGAACACGACAAAGGAATCGCACCTTTATTGTGAAAGCAATACGGTGGTGTAAGAACACAGGGTTCTTCTAAACTGTCGTTTTCTGTTCATCCGGCCGGAAGATTGGTCTTTTGATATGATTAAAAGGGTGAAGACTGTTTTATGTGGCAATTAAAGAGTTTTGTTGCTCCCTAGTTTCTATTTCTTCATCTATGACCTGGTAACGATTGGATATAAACAACGTGACATCTTATTTGTTGGATTTGTGAAGGCCATTAATTTATATTCATACATAGAAGACATTATTTATAGAATTATGGTTTTTATAATTGAGGAAATATGAAGTTCCTGATACAGATGTTTGTAGCCAAGTGTGAACATAGATAAGGTTTTAAATGAAAACTTTGTAAAAAGTGGAAGTGGAAAAAGCTAGTAAATATGAAAGAAATAATTGATTTACGAGCGCAACTAAAGCAAAGTTACTCCACCGCTTCATATGTAAACAAAATTAAATTATTATTCCGTACGTCAATATAGGTTGTTTTTTACACTCTAGGGGACGGTTAAAAGCACAAACAACCAAACTTTTCACTTACAGTCAACGTTTGTTTGTTGGTCCGATCCGTTCAGTTTGCAGGAAAAACGTAAAATTTCGTACATTTAAAATACATTGACGTATGCGTTGAGCTCCAAAGTTGGTACCGTATTCAGTGCTTCAGGAAGAGTTTTTGTTTTGATAGAAAGTGCTACTACAGTTGGAGCAAAACTATACCATGTTCAAGTAAGATGGGTTTGTATATCAGGTGATTTTATAGCATCTTGATCATAAAAGTCAAAGAAAGGATTAGATTACTATAGAGAATGTAGGCGATGAATTTCGAAGTTTATTATCAATAGTCTTGCTTTTAACAATCACGGTTTGGATTACATAACAAAATTATTAGAGCTGTTTTAGATCTGCTAAAGAGAAAGATAGGAGTTCACGAATATTAGGTTTATCTACTTAAGCTCACTAGTACTCAGTGCGATAAAGGGCGCCTTTCCTGTATTACATTCATTCAAGTTATTGGTACAACCGAAGATTTGTTCAGTTGTGAAATAAACTTAAACGCATTCATTGACCAGTAATCATTTCCTCTAGTCATTACAGATAGGATGGAAGCACTCCATCTTTTTAACTACACATCAAAGGGTCATTTCATTGTTAAAAAATAAAAATAAAACATTAGGCAAGCCTGAATCGTATTTCGTACCCTATACCCTGTTTTGTCTGCAGCAGTATTTTGTTCTCGCGACAGCCGGAAACGGATATAGAGGGAGACAGAATAATAGCCGTCGGAAATGGTCAGACATGGTGGAATCTTACTTTTTTTTCTCTTACGCTGGACATTGCGAACTCAATGCAAGGGGGTTGCATTTAAAGAAAATCATACCTTAATTTTTTCGGGATAAAGTTTCGATTGTAGTGTCGAAAATTGGGTCTTGAAATTAAAGGATACTGGTGTTTTTTGTGAAGCATATCGTAATGCATACACATTGGTCAGGGATGTGAGATAGCATCGTTAAATTGTATGGTTTTATTGTTCGATGTTGGATTTAATTGTCTTTGTCATGAAGAACGATAAAGGGGTAAATTAATCTGGTAGGTATAATTAATATTAATCCTCGTAGTCATTCCTTTATTTATGTTTTTTGAGAATATGCTCTACAATTTTATTAGGAATGATATCTTTTGGTACACTCGTGGAGGAGGAGCTCGTGGCTAAGTAACAACAGCCGCACTGGTCGATCCATCAGGTTAAGCTACGCTTGCCGGGGTTGGTCAGTGGATGGGTGACCATCTTTACGTAACGAAAATCCTCCGTGCCTCGGAAAGCACGTTAAGCCGTTGGTCCCGGCTGTCATTCGTGGATCTTTGACAGTCGTTACGAGTCGTCAGAAGCCCGAAAGTCTGACACCAGTCTTACCAAGGGGTATCGTATTACCCAGTTACTGGGTTTTGGAGGGCAGATAGGCAGTCGCTCCATATAAAATACTGGTATTCAGCTGCATCCGGTTAGACTGGAAGCCGACCCCAACATAGTTGGGAAAAGGCTAGGCAGATTGATTGATCTTTTGGTACACTTACCTATTTTGAGTCTGAGAGTCCAATTCTATGCATTATTTGGACAGTGCCTCTTGAAAACATTGATGAAAACAAGATGAAAGAAATCATAATAATCACGATTTTTAAACTACATATTTATCTTTCATCATTATTATCCCAAGAAATATAATAAAAATAGTTTCCTTTTGAGAAACAAATACTATTTCCAACCACAGAGTTTCAAGAAATGAAGAGGGATTCAATAGAAATGTAAATAAAGCTTGCCTTCAAAAAGTTCGGCTAGTTGGCAGGAGTGTCACATCTACGGGGGGATAAAATAATATTATTACAATGCCACGGAGTGAGAAAGTCCATTTGTCTGATTAGAAAACTGTTTATGGTATTAAAAATAGCAATCAGGAAGCGGAGGAAAAAGTGTATTTTCATTTTAATGAAATTAAGGTGTGAATTTAATAGAAGTCACTTTTTTACAAATTAAAGAAACTACTTACTTTAATTTATTTTGGTAAATCTTAAATACAATACACAAGGTATTTTTTAAATATATATAATGGAGAAGGGTATGTGTCTGTTTCGTTATCATTAGCATATTTTAACTACTGTGGGCGTACTATGGGTAGTGTTGGTGATTGCGCAATAGAAAAACCGTTTGCAGTTCAGATCAAATTATAATTTACGATAACATTAATCACACTAGCATTTCACACACTGTAGGTATACGACACAACTATTCGAAAAGCGCGATAGTTTCTAAACGTCTTCACTGCTTGACCACCGCCCTTGAAGTCTGCTTAGCTTCGGCCGGTCCGAGTGTTATGTTGTAGACTCTGTCGAGCGCCACTATGCGGCGCTGGCGACCCGATTAGTCAACTCAGTAACGTATTTCTGACATACATATTATGTACTAGTATATAGAAAAGAGGGAAAAGCTTATTGGTCATCAAAAAGTTCGTCCACATCGCTGTCAATGAGAATGATGCCCTAAAGGCTGAGCATTGCTACGTTGGATGGCAATGCTGATTCATTGGCCTAAAAATTGGCCAGCTCTCTGGTAACTTAAGTACTTTATGAAAACAAGTTGGACGCTCAAAATCATCAGCACATACGTTTAATGTTTAATAGTAACCGTAATAGAAATCCTAACTAATATTATATAAATGCAAAACTGAGTTTATTTATTAAGCTTTCACGCTAGAACGGCTGAACGGATTTGAATTTTATTTGGGACATGGGTTGACTATGATCTGGAAAAGGACATAAGATACCTTTTATTCCTATATTCCAACGGGATCGAGACTTATGCGGGTGAAACCGTGGGGCGCAACTAGTAATGAATAAAAGTACTTGCTACTACTAACTTTATAACTGGATATCAACTTTACGTCGAAATTACGTGAACATAATAATATGGGTAATAGCGATAGAAGTAGGTTCGCTTTATTCTATTTGCCAAAATTCGTAAAATTAAATGAAGAACATTTTCGAAAAGGGTTGAATCCCTATAAAACCTAGTCTACTGTTTAATCGTTCGAGCCTGCGGTAGTTAACGCCTCCATATTCATATTAAATTCCTTGTCAGATATTTGTAACAAGGCTTGTTAGCTTATAACCACACGAGAAAATTAGGGTACCGCAAACAACGTCTTAATAACGGCTGAACTCAAACAATTTACAAAGTAAATATTCAAACAAACTTAATTAGTATAGCCTCGGTATAACCGACGTGAAATATGTTGTGTAACTATAGGGAATATATTGATTGCCCATTAAAATAATGGGCACAAGCTTGAACGATACGCTTCATCGCTGGAAGGCCGAAGGGGCATTCTACATCAAACATTCTACCACCAGTCTACATGTACCCGTCCCTCCGCTTTCTCCATTCAAATTTCGCGATCACAGAAGGGATCACCTGTAGAATTTAAGAGGCCAGTTTATAATGGACGTGTAACTATTTGTTTAAGATCGCCACTCGCGGGGCTGTATCGAAAATAACGTGAAAAACGATCAAAAAGCGAAAACGAGTAATATCCGGAGTTGTATTGTTCTCATATCGGGTCCGTGGAGTTAATCGAAATTAAGTGATCCATTACAAGATACTGGTCAATGTTGGGTTAAACAAACGACTGTATTATTTATGGAATCAATTTTTATGCGTCGTTAAACTTATACCTTTGTGTTTTCTTTGTCTTGTGTTATTAAAAAGCGAATAATTTCCTTTCGTATTTTTTCGGGTGCAAAATTGACTGAGTTTTACGTTTACTTTTTAAGTTTGGATTCCGGCGAAGCCACGCTTCGAATATTTAAAAAAAAAAAAACTTGATTTATTGAAACTTGTGTCTGTTCTGTCTTGCTTGTTGTTACGCGTTTGTTTCCAAGTGGTTTAATTTTTTATCCACCTTTCGGGTAAAAAATTATCTTACAACCCGGTTAAGCTATAAAAGAACTAAACTTCTTCATCCAAAGATTTTGTTTCACGAATACCTTGCCAAGTTTAATGCCTATAAAGTTTCAATCTCATAAAGAAACTTTTCATTTAGTCGTAATACGACTTGACTTAATGATTCACTCTCCGTGAAATATTAATATCCACCTGTGGCATACAAATCATAATATGTATGAAGATGTTGTTTTTGTACTAGTTACTGCTTGATAAATGAGACACAGCAATGCAAATCATGAGAACTGTGATTTAATGTACAAGTGTTAATTTTCTGAACGGGCGTGGTAACGTCAGGGAACCATTTTCCGTGTCCACTGCTGTTTGATTTATTTCATAGTGTGTTTATCTTTTGCTCATTGACACAGATTCTTGTAATTGTTCTTATTCATTCTTCTTCCGATACATTTGCAGGATTATCTGTGTATAGATAATAATAATTAGATTTTCTCTTGTTTTATTGTAATAAGTTTACCATGACATACATTGATAGTTGGCTTTCTATTATTTGTTGCCTGCCATTTTATCCTTGATTGAAGATTTAAAAAAAAATTGCGTTTTACAGTTCCGAAATTCTCAATGTTCTGATGTTATCATGTTTTCAGGAAGATTCGGCCAGGGACAGTTTAAAAAAGCCACACTTTCAACCGTGCCGCATTTATTCACCTGAATCAACACAATATATTTTAACTATTTTATTCCTTGCTACACTACAATTCCCATTAGGGTAGTTTCAATGAAAAACACAACTCTTTATGCCGTGATTTACTGTTTAATGGTTGTTTGAATACCGCTTACATTTACGAGCTAGCCCTTTCGCCCTCACCACTTTTAAATCTCACTTTGAAGTCACCCGGAATTAGATGGGGCGAATTTCTTATTTAATCTTTGATTTATAGTTGACACATTTTGAGGTACAACCCGTATGCTTGCACTTAATCTTGATTTAACCGACTTGAACCGCTTGTCGGTACCCAAGATACGGTTTACGAATAATTTACGATTACCTTATGTGGCCCATCTTGTGTAATTTGTGGTGACTATGATCGAAATATTGACTAACTTTAAATACTTTATAATGAATCTAAACTCATTCTTAGTTCACAATTGAAGTCGTGTCGTTTTCAAACAAGAAGTCATTAATATCGGTACTCGTAGTTATACTTGGAATTAAAAACAATGTTTTTTCATTATTGTCGCGTGTAGGTAAAATTATAGGTTTTTTTTTTGTACTTTTTGAATTCTTTTCGATATCTTGTTACTAATCTCAGACCAAATAAGAAACTAAGACATAACGCTACGAACAATACAGTTAAGCATGCCAAAACTACACCCCACTATGTGCACATACATGCTCACATGCACACATTTACAACTACACCTTGCCGCACAGTAAAGTAAGTGCACACATGTTTACAAAACCGGCCTCATGTCACTGTTGACAGCGCTATGATCTTCACAGTACACACGGCTACACATCAAGCTATACATTTCCAGTTTATGCTGATCTCGCATTGTCTTTAGGATTTCCGTACAATGCGAGGCCAGCTTATACTGGAAATGTATACCTAGCTAGATGTGTAACCGTGTGTACCTATTATAATAACTTCGACCGTCGTTCATAGTTTCTAAAGAACTATTCGCGAAGATAGCCGAGGGAAATTAGTTAGCCCATTTCCAACTTCACACGGAGCTTTTAACATTGACTGAATAGTTATGTAAATTAATATCCTCCATCAGAATCTCATAATAAGTTCGAACTTGAAAAAATCGGGTTGAAAATTTTAATTAGTCCGAAAATACTTCAATAAAACCACGGGCCGAGGCATGAAACTCGTAAATTAAAGGAGCTTGGGTTTTAAGATTAACTATTAGAGTTTTAAGAGTTAAGATTTATAGTTGGTCTGGGTGCAACCCGCTGTGATGTGTTGCTACTGTTTTTATTTATCCGCTAATAAAGTTGATTGACATTCTTTCCTTGGACTTAATGATGGGGCTATTAAATGTGTTAAGATTTAATGGACAGGCGATAGCGATTTAGATCAAACTAAAAGTTTAATCTACTGTAACTAGCCTACCCTGTAGTTTGTCTTTACTTAAAAATGTTTTTTTACTTCTCTTTATTCTTGAGACTAAAATCATTCTTTATCGAATTTAGGGAACGGTTTAAAATAAAAACTCGCGTTCTCAATTCTTTTTATATCAGTCAATGACATATAGAATAAGGTAAAACACTCACAAATAGGTATTAGGGTACAAACTTGTGGCGGCATCTTCAATGCCACATGCGAACTACGCACCAAAGACCTAACGTCACACAAATCCTGCATCGCGCAATTAGAGATTACCGCGCGAACTGCATATATATAACTTCCCCGTCGGAGGATCCTCCCTTTTCTATAGAGGATGAGTGAACTTTACACCCTGTTCCTCATACCTCTAAAAACTCAAACACTTATAATTTAACAATTAATACCGTCCTCTAATGTTCACCAACAGCTACTTGCTGGAGAGTTTGTTGCGCCACTTTTTCTTCCCAGCGAAAACACTAGGAAGCGTTTGGGGGACTGTCTTATGTCAAAATAAAAAAAATAAAAAATTCAAAGTAATGTTGACTTTCAAAAATAAATTGCTGATTCTCAGCGTAATTAGAATAAATTACTTTAGATTTTCATTTTGGTTACACCGATGACACATTCTAGACAAAACCACTGATGCCGAAATCTTATAACTTAAACCATTCCCTTATATGATACGGTCAGCATTAAAAACCAAGACAGTTCTACAGGCGCATTTGATGTTTATCAAACATAAAAGCTAAGGACAGGAAGTGGCTCCCACCTATAAATCACGACACCTAACTGTTAAGTTTTGACTTAACCTTTGATATACTCAGTTAAGTTTTAACTAGTGAAATAAAATCATTAACGTCGTAGCTTTAATTTATTGAGACGTAGGATATGTATTTAGGTGCTTGAGAGAGTAGAAAGTTTAGTTCAATTTCGGTACTTAGTATCGGTGTTATGACCAGCCCCGTTAAGTATTATAATTAAGTAGGCACTTGTGTAATAATAATTAGAGATCGGATATTCGGATGCATATTTGCCTAAAGTTAATTTTTCGCTAAGAAATTATGAGAGCGGATTCTTAATAAAAAAAAGTCTTAATATAAATCCCGATAAAATCCGGGAATGCTCAACTAATTGGATACATGGTATGGAAAAGACTTATTAGCCCTCCTATGAAGGTTACTTTGGCGATGTTAAAATAAAAAATTATATGACTACTGTAAACATTTTTTAACGAAACGCAAGGCACCGAGTTGTTTGTCACTATGTGCTTTCGCAATTTGGCAAACTACTTTACAACATTAGCTAGCCTTTCTATATAGTCAAAATGTACAACCATCGTACAAATTATCAATTCCGGAATCGCGAGATATTTGCGATGGATACAAATGTGCATTCCATATTAACCAACACCTGAACGTAAGTAAATATACATTCGATTCTATAATCAGAACTCGAAATTTGTCGATCCCGGAATCCCGGGATTCTTTCATAAAAAAGTGCATTCCATAATAGCCAACATCTCAACTTTACGTAAATGTGCATCCGAATATCAGATCTCTAGTAATAACTGTAATAAGTTATCACGCTTATCACATTTGTACTGCTAAATATTTTAAGTATTTATACATAACGTCTATTAATTCAATTAGTTGAATAAATATCGGAACCGAAAAACAGGACAGGAAATCATCATTGTACAAAATCCATTATTAAAATATACAATAACAAAAAAACAAAGATAAAGCATAATTGAATACAAAATATATTCATATCAGAACTTTTGTATTATCATATTACAGAGTTCTAAGAGAAAAAAATACAGAACTTCGTTATAAATACAAACACAAAAGGAATATTATTTTTAACGGAGAATTTAATTAAAAACATAACAGTATCCAAGTTTATAATATGCCTACTTAATTAACGTTTTTGCCGTAAAAAACGGTCGTTTTTATAACCTAGTCATGGAATGTGCGAAGGCAAGGCCAACAGAAATTTCATCAACTGAACTTCAACGGTTCTTCAAATTCTTTCCGCAAAGAACCTTTAGTGAAAAGAAAGTCTTCATGAAAAATAAAATTATTAAAATGAGAGCAGTAAAGGAGAAATAAAGAACTAAACTAAATAAAAGTACAAGAGGCTTTTTTACTTATGTACATCTCAAAAGCTTACAAAACAAAAGTCCTAAAACTTAAGACACAAATAAGATACCTTTTTTTTTTTGAGGATGTGAAATCATCAAATGACTTCTCCCGCTCTGGGCAGAGCGAGAGGGTGTGTCAGACTTTTACTGACTAAAACCCACCCGTGTTCCTTCCGTTGCCTGTGTGCCGGGGCCGCGATATCCCTGTCGGACAAACCCGCAACCCCAGCAGGCATTGGTCTTTCGACCCCGTCGGTTGGTGCTGACATCTCTTTGAGGCGCGCGTGGAACACAACGCGCCGTCGACACGGGCCTGGTCCTTATCGGACGGCGAGCTGCCCATTACTCACCGTCCGCAAGCCCGCGCCTACGGTGGCCGGAAGTCGGCTCTCGACTCCACAAATAAGATACCTGCTACTGAAATCACGTGAAACAAATGTTTTCTCTACTCGTATGCGAATAGCCAATAGGATAATTTTCTACATTAAATAATTTATACAAATTACAAATTAAAATCGCTTTTCGTATTTGTCTGTATTTCCGCGTTGTTCTTCTAAACCACGCAACAGATTTTGATGAGGTTTTCACCATCATTTAGAGAATGTATTCCGGAAGGTTTACGTGTGTAAAACTTTAGTATTAATTAACATAAACGTATAAATTTCGATGTTTTGTCAAGTCGTTAAAATCGTGAGAAGCAGCGCGTCGCTACTATGAAATATAATCATGATAATGATAGCATAATATCTAGCATTATCATAATACTAAAAGTGTTATATCTGACTGCCTCGTTGGTCTAGCAGTCGCAAACGCTACTGCTGAGCATGAGCTCTGCTGATGGGTTCGATTCCCGAGTCGGGCAGTGTTTTTGGGTTTATCCATCTGGAATTTCTCAGTAGCAGCCCGGAGTCTGGATTTGTGCCCGGTTGATGGCAATAGGCTCGCCCCCTATTACATGGGACTTAAACATAACTGGCGAAATGTGGGTGTACTATAGGTACATCTCTGCCTAACCCTTCGAGGAATACCAGGCGTTATGTTATATTATGTATATCAGACTTTTTCTTCTCTTTGACCACACGAAAAGCTTACCTAATTTAAAAGCAACCACGTATAATGTGGAAGGCGTTATAAATATGATATTATGGAAACACTTTCCCCTTCAGATCAGCATAAAACAATAAACTTATTTACCAACCCACAAAATAAAGTAGTTAAAAAAACAAACGATTACAGCGTGAATGATTAAGCGGCGTACATTTTCACTTCATTAATAATAACACTTTGGGGCATTTTATTAAAATGAAGGTAAATTATAAATACTTAATATGAGCGCGGCGGTCGTAGATCATGTTAATTGGCGTTTCGACCGACGGTAGGTATAGTTTATACGACACAGAAACGCACTGGATTAAACATTGGCACGCGAATCCGTGACTCGGTTTACCTAGTTTTAAGTTTTCAAGTGTGGGTTGTCTATTAATAGGAATGAAAATTGTATTGTTGTGGGAAGAAAATACAATAAGTACCATAAATACATACCATTTTTTTGGTTTTTTCAGAACCGTATTTATGTAAGTATTGTATGCGTTGCAATGCCTTTTTCATTTTGTTCTTGTTAGGAACCTTCTCCGGCGCGCAGACAATAACTTACCAAAGTTCATCACAATCGGTCGAGCCATTATCGAGTTTTTGCAAGACTAACGCACGGCAATTGATTTTTATATAGATAGATAGATAACTTATTGCCGCAGGAGATAGCTTGCTAAGCTAAGCAACTAGCTAAGTAACTTTTTTGAGACAGCTAATAAGTAGTGCTTTTTTGTTTGAAAAACCTTTATAGCAAAACGAGATGCGCCTCGCGGTTTCACCTGCATAAGTCTCGATCCCGTAAAAATATCGACATAAAAAGTATCCTATGTCCTAACCCAGGTTATGGTCTACCAATGTGCCAAATTTCATCCAAATCCGTTTAGCCATTTTAGCGTGAAAGCGTAACAAACATCCAAACATACAAAAAATCAAATCTTTTCGCTTATAATATTATTTTAGATAATTTAGTCAAGGTCATTTGCTACATGGAAGCAAATGCAAATTCCAGAATGTTCATTTGCTTCAATGTAGCAGCAGTACAAAAATCCGTCTTTAAATATAATATTTTAAATAACCAGTCCACGACTTGCACGAAAACTGTTCAATTGCTAACTCAAGAAAAATATCCCCAATACCAAGGTACAGTCAATAACAAAAATTATAGTCGTCTCTCAATACGAAAATTACGTGGAAATAGTGCGGCAAAAGTAAGCAAATAAACGCTCGGTGACATTTAGCTGTCGCCAGTCTATTAAGGGCTCTCACCCTGCTTTTTATAAATGGCCAAGTAACATGCAACCGCAGTCATTCCACGGAAAAATTGGCCAGGCAGGTAGGACGTTGAATAAACAATTTTATTTCCACCTTATTTTCGGCGAGTGCTTCAAACAAAAGAGGTTAATAGGGATCTATTGGGTTTACGCTGACGTAGATACCGATAGAGGAGATAGATAAGTACGAGTACTGTAGAATAAAGTAAGAAAATGAAACCACTTTCTTTTATAATATGCAGTAAAAGTCGGGGAAATTATTTCTTAAGTCAAATTACTACCAACTTAAATTTTACGTATATTCAAATCACAACTGTCATTCGTTGACATTTGTATGAAATGGCAATGACGGGTGTCAATTTACTGAACAATTAATTTCCTTGACGGTACCTACTTCTACTTACTACTAAATAAATATCTTTTGCATTATAATGTTTTTTTTTGTCTGTCTTAAACGCGCACGACCTATTTCTTCAGTCTGAAGACCACCATTATAAAAGCAATAATATCGACTTTCAGAACGTAGCTTCATGTAACTTATTTAATTATCACAAATGCCTTGATGGTATAATCGTTTTGGATGTCGTCATCCATGGTAAGACTTTGTCTGCCGTGTTTCCACGTTCAAAGACGATAAATTTTAATTAAGTAACAAAAACAAAAAATAAAACAACATACCCGCCAAATTAACAGTTTCAATTTCAAATGCCAATTCCAGTGGATGGGTTAAAACACTCGAGAAAATTCAAACAATGGAAATACCAATTAATTGCTTCATTGTAAACAGATTGCTTAATTAAAGGAAGGAAATGAATAAAGAGCGTTTAGCGAACATGGACTCAAATTAATTTTAATGATAAACGATTTACATAGAAGTCTTTGGTGGAGGCTCACAGACGGCGCTAGGCAAACTTTAATTTTCTCTCCTTTTATTCACTTAGGTATTGTGTATTGAGTATCTGAAGAGGAAATAATGCAGCAAAGTTTTGAAATTGTTTTCAGATGAGTTTAATATTTGAAAGATTATTTTTTGCTGTGTATTTCTATAAAGAGTGGCAGGGAAATAACGAAAAAGAAAAGCCGAAAAATTTGCTGTTCCATACATTTTGACTGCGTATGTACCTATTCCATTTTTGTATGAAACAGCAGTTTTTTTTTTTGATGAATGCCAAAATTTTCTACGCTACCGGGATCTAGGATCATGTGCTGTATTCATGATTGCGCGTCGATATCCCTGCCACCCTGTATTGTTTTTCTACTCTCGAGTATGCAAACAGAAAATTATTATGATCATTATGCAAAGCCTACAACATTAAACTTTTGATCAACAAACTGACATGGCACCAGTCTGTGCTTGTTTTTCTCCTCATTCTTCGGTTAAGTTAGGTTTGCTAAGTTATTTCTGCTTCTATTAAGTTGTGTGCTTGTTTTTACCATCTTTCCTCGGTTAAGCCAGGTTTGCTAAGTTATTTCTGATTCTTTTAAGTTATGTGCTTGTTTTTCTCGTCTTTCTTCGGTTAAGCCAGGTTTGCTAAGTTATTTCTGCTTCCTTTAAGTTATGTGCTTATTTTTCTCCTCTTTCTTCGGCTAAGTTAGGTTTGCTAAGTTATTTCCGCTTCTTTTAAGTTATGTGCTTGTGTTTCTCCTCTTTCTTCGGTTAAGCTAGGTTTGCTAAGTTATTTCTGCTTCTTTTAAGTCGCAGTGAGCTAGACACTGAACAGTGTTTTCTGATGGTTGCTTTGTGAACTGAAAAGCTCAATGACGGCTCGGGGTCGTTGCGTACCTCGAAATATTTTTACGAAACCTAATTGCTTTGCTAATTTAAATTTTGACTATTTTCGGTACGTGCATTATGCAAAGGAACTAATACACGCAGAAATAAAACATGTTATCCACAAAAATTGCAAATAAAAAGAAATACTTTATCCCGCATTCCCATATCGCCAGTAAAAAAGCCCAGAAAATTCGAGCATATAAATCCAGAAAATTTAATAATACATTCTTTTTTATTTACACACGCTCTAAAAAACGCATCCGCGGAATAGAGGGGATTCACACAATTCCCTTTGAATCCCTATTGTACAATTTTGTAACTCTTGAAACGACTTTCACGAAGCTTTTAGGTTAATGCTTTATAAATCATAAATTAGAAATGGAAGACACGTGCTGTCCCTACGTGACGTGGAAATTATTTTCTTTTGTTTTGCCCGAAAAAATGTCAAAGTTGCATTAATAGGTAATGTTGGAGTGCTTACTGTAACAAGTCTACTTTTTTGGTATCGGTAAAAAATATAGAAGCAAGAGGAGAAATTATTTAAAAGTACCATTATTAGAACCTAACCTTGTAAAGGATATTTTTATGATGTTTAAATGTTTAATATTCATGCCTGAATTTATAAAAAATAAAATTCAAAAACACAATTTCCACTCTATGTTTCTCACATTTTTATCGTTCACACAATAAAAAAGCAAACGCAGAAAGAAATAAAAAATATTGCAACGTAGAATATTATGTTTGTTTAGGTTAATCAGAATAATATAAAGGGTAAAATTGAAGGCCTTTCAAAATAAAGTAAAAAACGTTACAAAATAAAAGAGCAGCAGATTTTTTTCACGTTTATGTTCAAAGTTTGTTTTAGTTTTTAGGGTTCTGTATTCTTTATTATCCAAAGGTTTCAAAAAAAGTTTTTAATGAATATTTACCTATAAGTGCCAGTAGTGCTAGTTGTCACTAGTGTACGATTGCCAGGTCAGGAAAATTGTTGTTGGGTTTTTCCATCAGGAATTTCTCAGTAGCAACCCGCAGTCTGGATTTGAGCCCGGTTGATGGCAATAGGCTCACCCCCTATTAGGTATGTTTACTTTTAGGTACTTAAACATAACTAGGGAAATGTGGGTGTTATTATAGTTACACCTTTGCCTAACCCTTGGGGGTAATCCCGGAAGGGTTAGGTTGATGCGTGATGTTACACCTAAGTATCAATTTAGAGAAAATTATGCAAATTTTAAAAGTATACTAAAAAAAAACTATTTCCTGGAGTAAATACACATTTTTCATTTTTCATTTGTATCACATTAGAAATGCTAAAACATAAACCCTCAAACCATCACTCAAAACAGTGAAAGAAAAAAAGACAATTTAAATCTTAGCAATTACCCGATCACAAGTTGCATTGTTTTGTGGATCTTTTATTTTTTTATTTGCGTTTACGGAACCCTAAACCAACTGAAACGAGCGCTTTGATTCGCATAAAAACCTCAATTTACCGCTATATTACCTAACAAAATATAAAAGGGCAATGCCCTGAAGCAAACAGGTGTGGGGTAGCTAAGTACATAAAGAAAGAAAGCTTAAAAAAGGTTGAAATAAAGTCACTTCTGGATCGCGTAATATTGTAACGTTGAGTTTTGATTCGCAAGGTTTTGGTGCAAGTCATGAGATATAGCGATTCTTACCAACTCTTCTCTCTACTTTTAAAATAGTAGCCTGGAGTTTCTTGCTGACTCTTCTCCATAGAAAACGACCAATTGGAACCGTGCCACTAGCTTCTGAAGTTTCATGAGTGCCCTTGTAGGTTTATGTGAAATAAAATATTTTGAATTTAGAATTTGAATTTTTTTAAACGATGCGGTGATGGAAAACATCCTGAGGAAACCGACATGCCATAGTGAAGTTTTTTATCAGTGAAATAAATTGTAACAGCAGTGATAGCCTAGTGGTGTGGCTGTCAGAATGCCAAGTCATATAATTATTAGGTCTCGAGCTCGACTGCAAGCCACGTACCTCTGACTTATCGGATTCATGTACGTATTGTATAATTATCACTTGATTCTAAAACGTTGAAGGAAAACATCGTGAGGAAACTGGCATGCTTGATACATATATCTCGATAAAAAAAAAGAAAGAAAAGAAATGGCATGATGGCATGTGAAGCCAAGTCAGAGGCCCAGTGGTGGCATAAAAACTCTGACACCAGGTTGGTCACCAAAGGAAAAAGAAAGAATACGTAGTATTTAATAGCAATAAGGTATCTTACTCTTTAATAGCAAAACTTGATAATATTGTGTCAGTGTGTGTGTGTGTGTCTAGGTTTATTTTTTTTATATGCATGTGTTTCTGTGACAAAAAACCCGTATTTTTTTTCTTTCTTTTTTATTATTAAAATGACTCACAGTGTTTGTCATACAAGATGGTAAGTAACGAATGAGAGTTTCAAAGCTACAAACCATTTTTTTAAATTACCTTTATTGTCTCACTGTTGGCCAACGGCTCCCGATACTAGCCTAGTAAAAATAACTCGGGAACGAAAGGACCAAATTCCTTTGCCCTCTTTCTCTTCTATCTTAAGCCATAGTGTTAAGTTCCAGAGGTATAAAACATTGTATCACAACGGCTGCCGTGTTCGCGGCGCCTGCGGGCTATTGAAAATTAAAATTGCTGCTTGATTTTTTATCTGCACCGCTGAGTTTAAAATAGAGACCTTTGTTATATTATTATGATTCTATTTTGTTAGAATTCTCGGCAACTCAAATGTTTTTGTAAAGCTGTTTGAGTTCTAAGTTTGTATTTGTTTTAGAGGATTTTGTTCTTTTTCTTTTCAATATTTTTTAGATATTATACTAATTTTCTATTTTATAAAGTTTCTGTATGAAAATACTGCTAGTAGAGACGATCAAATTGCTATATTATAACAACAAATGGCCAAATTGTCCCTTTAAAATGATTCTTCATCAGCTTCTAGTCTAACAGAGTGCAGCTGCATACCAATGTTTTATATGGAGCAAATACCTAAATAAAGTAGGTGGCAGTGACATCGACGCCAAAACTGATACCACTGATTAGATAAAGATTCCGAAACCCATGCGTTGAAATTTTTAAAATTAAAAAAAAAAAAATACAACGCAGGGGGCGTTGAAATTTGTCGCGGTTTTTAACGCGGTCAAAATGTATGGAACAGCTGATAAAAAAAAAATACCGACGAAAAATTTCAACGCAGGGGTCTCAGAATCATGTAGCTAATTAAATGAATCCATCGTATCAGTTTTCGCGTCGATGTCCCTGCCACCTTGTATAAGGGACATACAGTTCTATGTTTACCCAAATTCAACATTTCAGCCTATCCTCATTCAGTTCGATACCCAAAATACGTTCATATTTCAGGTTAACTCCAGCGAGGTGTCGCTTTATTGAGTTAATTGCGCGTAATTTACAGCCCGGTTGCTATCAATGTAAATCTTTGTCGAAAACACGACAATAGAATACGTACAAAACAAAATTAAAGTCGAGCCAAAATCATTTCAACGTTTAATTAAACGGCAGACTGTGGTATAATTATTGCGGATTAATTGCCAACTGGATTCAAATTCATCGAATTTACACGAAAATTTGTTGAAAACGTGTCACGCTAAATTTTATTGCGATTCTCGTAATATGAGCGGCAGTATTTCAATATGAGTTATCGTTTTGAGTTAATTATTTAAATGGCTGATTTTTGGATTTGTATCGAAACTTTGGATTATCTACTCAGTAAAAAATATCAAACAACTACTACCAAAAGGATCGAAAAGCTCACAATAGTTTCGCAACAGAAGCCTTCTTAAGAATATCGTGAAATAAATACTTTGGGATACTTTTAACCCTTGAGGCTCTTCAATGAAAACCATTTTATTTCTGCCAAAAACTACTTTTGCGATAAAAATAAACAACAAGAGCCTAACCTAAATAAACAAACATACATTTACATCCTACACAAAAACTATCTTAACTCTATAAGGATAACAATTCGTCCCAAATCCGAAGAAATCCATCGCAACGCTTTGTTACTATTACCGTGGAAATTCTTTTATATCGTAGAAGATCAAACACAGTATATCGTTCACAAAAGATGAACATAATGATTTTGATACACGAACCGTTACGGCCAACACTAAAATAATAGGGGATGAAATTGGGGTGCTCAATGAAAATTTGCATCCACAACTATAAATTAAACATGCGAGGGTTATTCACCCCGAGAGGTTCGGAAATAGCCCTCTAATGAATGGAGTGTGCGAAATAGTCGAATTACTGGTAATTGGTAATTTGCAAATCGGTAACCTTAACGGTAGGGTAATAGTGGCAAAAGTATCGTTAGAGAACCTTCTTGCAAATTAAATACATACCGACGTAAGAACTAGACCATATATAAATGTTTGGCAACTTAAAAGATGCAAGCTAACATTAATATAAAGCTTGTAAAAATCACTCTGCCTAGCCTTTTCTCAACTATATTGGGGTCGGCATCCAGTCTAACCGGATGCAACTGAATACCAGTATTTTACATCGAGCGACTGCCTATCAAAGTCAAAGTCAAAGTCAAACAATTTATTTCAATTAGGCACATAAAAGGCATTTATGAACGTCAAGTTTACAAAAAATAGAATTGATTCTAGTCGCCCCTTCCAAAAGGTAGTTTTCGTATGGAGAAGAATGGGCAAGAAACTCCACCGTTACTCTTTTAAAATGTTTTTACAATATTTTGTATACGCTAATTATATAATTATATGTGAAGACGATGCATCTAGAATAAGATTACTATACCGCGATAGGTAAAAAAGAATGAAAAATAAAGCAATTACTGATAAATTAAATATGTGATAGGTACATAGTGCTCACATATTTACAAACATTGTAAAATTATACGATATTCCTAACATTTTAACAAGTAATACTAATGAGTCAGTGTGTGAGTTCAAGAAATCACAGAATGTAAAATCAGTGTTTTAAAAAATACATAGTTAAATAAGCAACCAGTTTGATTTTGTCTAGACTATCTAATCTAATCTATCTAACCTCCACAACCCAGTAACTTGGTAATACGATACCCCTTGGTAAGTTTGGTTGTCAGAATTTCAGGCTTCTGACGACCCGTAACGACTGTCAAAGATCCATGAATGACAGCCGAGGCCAACGGGTTAACGTGCTTTCCGAGACACGGAGGAGTCTCGATATGTAAAGATGGTCACCCATCCACGGATCAACCCCGGCAAGCGTAGCTTAACTTGATGCATCGACCAATGCGGCTGTTACTTCTAAATATTGTGGCCACAATCACACGCACCATCAATATAGTGGTACAAGAAACGTTTGGCGCCTGAATGACAGGGGGGCGTTGTTGCTAAAAATTCGTGAAAATGTCACAAAATTGTATTGAAATAAACAAGATTGTGGCGTTAGTTCCGATTTTAGCCACGATCCTTGCACCGTTGTATATTTATTTATACCTATATACTTTATTGTACACCAGATTATACATTACGAAAAGAAAAAGTTATACACTACAAAATATACAATGGGCGGCCTTATCGCTTACTAAAACCTCTTCCAAGCAACCTTGGAATGGACGGTGATTTTTTCGACGCTGTTTATAATTTCATGGGGTTGTACCTAAGTATAACTCGCGGATATCGATCGATCGGATATTTGTGGTACAACTTTTAAAAGACGCAGTGTTTAAAAAGTTGTGTTAAGTGGTTTGAAGCACATCACAAACACATGGCTCGAAGCAATAGGCGAAGCCTTTAAGTTGTAGTTGACACAAAAGATAGTTACAGTTGTCGCTTTTAGCATGACAATTTGTGGTCATTGACCTGTCCCTGATATCGCTCTCTCCATAGGAAACCAAACAATAATATATATATATGGTTTTTCTTCATTGGAACATGTTGAAGATCACGATAAATATTGATTCAGGACGTGAACGCATATTTGAGTAATGAAATGTAAAATGCTAGAAAATGGAGGTGGTTCAACCACTATTGCCATGCTGAAACGCGACAACAGACAATAGCTAATCTAGGGATGCTAAACCAGCTTCCCTGACTCACAGAATGTGATAACACGCGAATATTCTAACTAGATTATATCCGATCAACGCCTATCCTAAATTGATATTACACAGCGAATTCTAATATATCCCGCTTATATCCCATATCTGAATTCATGTAACATTATGCATTAATCTACCAGGGAGGTATTTCTATCATTAATTTAGATGAGAATTCCTTATGGTTGCCTCTGCGACGTCATCAAACGATCATGACGTCAGTATTTGCAATATGTGACGTAAACAGTAGGAGGTTATAGGTTTGTTGAGAGCTTTATTTGTTTGCAGTGAGAATGCAATCTTCATTGGTGCTCTCTTAAACTGTTTAATGGCATATTGTGGCGTAAATAAAATCGTGGAAACCACTAGGAGTAAACTAGTTGATGATTCTTTTCTTTGAATTGTTTGATGCTCAGCACTAAAATATTATCATGAATACAAATGATTTAGTGAGTTAGGAGCAGTAATAGCCCAGTGGTAACACCCCTGACTTACTTTGTAGGTCGTTGGTTTGAACCCTGACAGGCTCTTTATTTTGTGTACATAATTTCATCACCACTGCTCTCAAAACGGTGAAGGAAAACATCGCGAGGAAACCAGCATATCCCAGAACTAAAAATTCGAACACATGTGATATCTACCAACCCGAACTGGGCCCGCGTAGTAGATTACATTCCACTTCCTCTCGAAAAGAGGAGGCCTATGTCCTAGCAGTGGGAATACTATACACTGATTATGATTGTGGTGACGAGTGATTTAAATAATTTTGATAAATGCATATAAAAAGTATAATCAAATATGCATGTTTAAATATGCTGCATCAAACGAAAACAACACTGTTACCTATGACTTATGAGTCGATCAATTTTCGTGTTAATAAAACTCAACTAGAAAAATAATGAAAGAGTTAAAAATATTTTTCTTTGCAAAGTCCAATTAGAAGACCCGATAAGTACCTGTAGTTATAAACAGATGGTATCATTTTGTCTTGCCCTCACAATCACAAGAACGTGAAAAGAATGGCTATTTCCAACCGCACTCCAACGTGAGATACAAAAGAAACCGTTACTCGTCTAGACACATAATTTTACAAATTATCGTCATATTAACGACTGCCATAATTAAACATTGAGGCGAGATGATCGCACTCTCTCCATTTGTTACACCGTTGACAAGTTAAGTCGTAGTCTGGGGTGGGGTAGTCAGTATTCATAAGAGACCTTCCTTACAAGCGTTTCATTATAATGCTGCGTAGATACACCAAGAGAATAGATGCGGCAAAACACCGTCTAGACTCTAGAATCTAAACCCAGTTGCCTGTTGAATATAATGCTCTTAGAATGTTAATGAAATGGAAATCTATACAAAAATGCGAGGTGCAATCTCGATAGGAATCGATTAGGAAACTCATTTGAGAAAAATAAAGTGAGTTTGAATCTAGCATTGAAGAACGTTAATGAGGAACTTCGTCTGATTTTAAAGTTAGCTGAAGGAACTTAAAACGCTATAGCAAATGAGCAAGTTAGAGCAACTTTTGCTAAAATAGCTGATGATTATTTATTTCGTTCGTACGATAGTTTAGTAAAGTTAATTAAATCAAATTTCCAATAACCAATAATATAACAAAACAGTTAAAAACAACACAATACGAAGTAAAAGTTTAATTTCAACTCAAGGCACTTCTATCAAGCGTAGACAGAATTACGAATTCTGTCGGTTAAATCTTTCTCTATTTGTTATCGACAAACTCTTTCCGATTCTGAATTCGGTATGTACTTATAGAACAACTCCTTTGCTTCTACTTTTGTTCTACTTTCTCATTGTGTCTCACATCCCCGAACATTTTCAATATTCATAGCTCCTCTAAATATTCGTGGGTCCCAGTTGATAGCCTACATGCGAACGTTCGCGGCGTCACGAATACCGTCACACGGTGTTTTGGGTGCTGTGTAATGCAATTTTGATAACCTCATCAAGAGCGTGCACTTTATTAGCGGCTTTCCTAGTTGCAATCTCATGTTCGTCGTCAACTTCGTTAATTTTCTTGTTATTATAAATAATTGTTATTGGGGCTTCTTCTCTAATTATGGGATCTTGTGTCCTTCTAATTATAGTGGTGTATTGATTCATATCTGTGCTTTTGCTAATAATAATGAATTTAATTGAAATTGATGAAATTAATTATTATAAAAAATAACAGTTTCGTGTTTATTCTTTAGTTCAATTCTTACTGTGGATTTTGCTCCTCGAAGGATTTGTTGGTTTATTTGCCCACTTCTATGTCTTCAACCATACGTACATACGACGTAGGTATTAACAAAAAATCTAAATGAAAAATAAAATAAGAACCTAACCTCCTACAAGAAAAAGAACGTGACAAGCAATAACTAGGACTAGGGATTAAGTTAACGCTCGCTCCACGGGGTAGCGTTAATAAGATGGCGAAAGGCACGATGAGCTCATCACCATGAAAACTAAATTAATTGCACGAAGACGTGTCAGGATTAAGGCTCATGCATCTCATCTCTCATATTGTGTAGTAATACAAATTGATTATATTTTGAACCTCAATGTGACAGTAAAAGACAGGACAAAAGATTTCAAATAATGACAACGGAGAGGGAGAGCCTTGGACAGAGAAAAGACAATCATGGAAAAATTAAAGGTATACACATTGCCATAATTTTCATGTATTAATTGCTAGAGTAGCATCAACATCAACAATACTTACACTGATGCATATATTATATTCTATCTAAAGCAGGTGGTGCATAATAAATCAATGAAACTACGGGAGTGAGGCACTTTTGCAAACCATGTCACCTATACCAAGTCTAGATTACTTGGCTTCACCGATGATTTCTTCGGAGGAGGCAGCCGATTAAAATAATTCAGGAATTGGCAATTTTGCTTCATTGGTAGCAAGTACTTTGAATATCAAACGTTTGTCTTCTTCTGTATGTGGCTTAATATCTAGATTTATATTATTAGGCTCAGTTAACTGTGTATTGTCTTACAAAGTCTAATTCTTCGCAAGTACTCGTATTACAGTCGAGACGATGAAAATTAACTACAATTTCGCCAAAAGTTTGGCAATTGGCTACAAAGACATAGCAACGAGTTTTAGACAATTTGCTGCTCAGTAAAGCTCAAGAGAGCCTAAATACATAATACGTTTGAAACTTTACTTTCTTTTTAGTTACCAGTACAGGAACAATATAATATATTTTTTGATAATTTTATTTATGTAAATGTATACGTGAGCACAATAATTTGCACATTTTCAAGTTAAAACCGATGCTCTACGTGATTTTCGATAGACTATTTCAATCGAAAATCACGTGGAGCATCTGTAACAGTCGCAGTGCATATAAAGTCGCTTTTCGTCTGTCTGTGTGACCGCGTTGCTCTTTTAAACCAAGCAACGTGATTTTGATGCGATTTACACCATTATTTAGAGCATTTATTCCGAAAGGTTTATGTGTATGCCGTGGTCCGATCATAGAAATGGCCTTATCGTGATCTGCCTGGCAATTTCACGATATGCCGCCATTTCATGATTTGACTATCTAATATCCGCTATATCTTTGAACGCTCAGCGTTCGACAATATGTCCAGCGATGCTTGGGCACATCGTCTCACGTGTAAATAACATGACCTGTCTTTGCTGCCTCGCAGTCGGGTAATAATTCCTATTCGAACTATTCTTACTTGAATAATTCCTATTTGAGAGTCCTAAAAATACAAAATAGCCAAGTAACTGCGACCAACTAGGATGTAGCGCTCGCTAGGTTCGCGCGCAGTTGTTATAGTCCTAACCTAATCCATTTGGTCGGGGTGTCTCTAACGGTGTGAAATACAACTACTTTGCGATATGCCCATTGGTCAGCTGGGAATATCAATAAATAGGTTGCTTACGTCGACCCGCTCGACTTTCGATTAGGCGTATCGTGATAAAACCGAACAAATCATGAAATGGCGGCGTATCGTGAAATGTTCAGGCAGATCAAATTATGGCCATTTTTACGATAAAGAAAGAAAGAAAGAAAATGTATTTATTGAGACTCGCACAGAAAATCACAAATCACAATCGGCCCACAACATGTAGAATACATTAAGGGCCGAGTCTCCCCGGAATGTCAGCGGCCGGCAGCGGCTGCCAGCGGCCCCCGGCGTCACCGCTGGCGGCCTCGCGCGACCTCCACATCCCACGCGCCTAGACTCCTCTTGAGTAGTTTAGTTTCTACATAACATACGCGCGGCCGCCCGCGTCGCCGCTGGCAGCCGCGGGCAGAACCACCGACAAGATGCGCGTATCGCGCGGCCGCTCGCGTGACCGCGAGCGGCCTCGCGACCTTTTCAAGCTTTTCAAGCGATACTGGCCTTTTAATTATGTAGTTTAAAATTATTATACACTGAAAGTGCTTGCCGCGTCGCTGCCGGCCGCTGCCATTCCGGTGTGACACGACGCTAATATTTAACGTACCTAAAATAATAAACTAATCTCGATGCTTTTTCAAGTCGTCCAAAAGGGTTGCTAGTGTAATACAATATCAATATTTAGTATAAAAAAATACTAATAAACCCGAAGACACAAATTTCCCAGCACACAGCGCACTCGAGAGCAATCTCAATGAAACAGTACACCTACAGCATGGCAACTATAGAAGTAATGGCTAAGACACTTAGCCAAATAACCCAGTGCTCGTGATGTACATGTGAAATTAGCCGTTTCTGCAAATTGCTCAGTTCCACTACCCACAGAATTCAGTCGGCGGTACACTCGCTAAAATATTTAACATGTTCTCTTATTAAAGTTTACAAGCTTCGGCTGGGGTTGAGAATCTTGCTTGATCTGTTTATATGGTCTGCTTTAGTTTAATTGCTTTAAAATTATGTGCAGTTACTAATTTCACATTTGTATGATTAAAAGAAGTCTAGATTAGATAGTGATATTATTTACAGCAACTAAGTTTATTAGAATTCAATTGTTTTTTCTAGTGTTGCAACAGTATTGTTTTTGGCACTGGTTCAGCGTCTTTAAGTAGTTCAATGTGTTTTTTCAAGATAAACAAAATTGCGTGCAATGATAAATGGTTGAAATCTTCTATATTTTTCTATCCTACAATAAGTGAAATAATGACAACACTCCGAACACTTCTCTATTATTTCCTGTCCCACTTTAAAAAAATTCACCGTGGTCGCAGTTAATTATAACTTTGGTCAAAATACTTCGTGTTGTCAAGTGCTTAGCAATTACCTTAATAACTGACACTCGACTGGCATTAGTGTTACCCCTCAAGGGACATTATGAACGTACTTTTTAATTTATTGTAAAATCAGCCGCAATATGGAAATGCTCATATATCTCTGACTTCTTCATAAACTTGAAGTTCCATTTTCTTAAACCAGACAAAATGACTTGAAAACTTTAAAGATCCCTCTCCACGAATTCTCCCTTCCCAACTTAAAAAAATATTTGAGTATGCAAATTAAAATCAAGTCGTGGACTATGAATGTCATAATTAACATTAATTACTTGCCCCAACCTAAACGGGCTTAATTTGACGGGACCATCTTCATCAACATACCTCAGGGGCTTAAGGTTTTCCACACCGTCAGGTCTTGTCTGCGAAGGCTTTATGTTAGCTGGGGATACGCAGCACCTCGGTATAGAGCCGGGAAGAGACCGCAAGGAGGAGTACATGGATGTGAGAAACAATTGAAAGGCGACTCTTTTTTAATGTTTTTGAAAAGAAAAATCGAAGACACGTGTATATTGTATAATGTTGTTACTGTATAATGATTTTTGCTGGGAAAGTTAATTCGTTCAATTTTGGTATGTCTATAATGGATATTGGTTAGCAATATTAACACATTCATATTTGATGTAAGTTATATTCTCATTGAATCAATTTATTGTAAATCGAAAGAGAGCACTTTGATTTGAGAAATCGAATTCCAACTCGTTCACTTGTCAGATCAAATATTTTACTCTTCAATTATTACTAAACGGCTTTTCAAAATCGAAGAAAATTTTAAATCCACAATATTATAAAATTAAACACATATTTTTCTTCGGTGTGTGAAATTAAAAGTTTCAAGGTTCCGACACGATGACACAAAGTTAGTATGTGAACGTTTTAAGGCGATGGCAAATTCGTGTTCCTACACTTGTAAACCTGTATAAGTGTACCTACGTGTGCAGTCATGGGAAGTACAAACAACGAAATTTCTAAATAAATAGTTTTGAGTAAAACGGAAACGTTTTTCTACACCTCGTTTTATTTTTTACACGTACGTTCAACATTTAAAATAAGAACTTTTCAAGCGTTCAGACATCACGCATAGAATAAGCATCAGACCTTACAACAGAATTGCTCAAAATAATGACTTAACTAGCATACTGGCACCTTATAATGATTGCCCACGATATGTTTAAACAAAGAACACACCTTTTTTTTTCTAACGGTCATGGGTGACTGGAGGCCAGTTACCCATAAATACTACTTTAGAAACCACATCTTCACATGCCAATGATTTTAGTACAACCATAAACGCTATGATTATTTAAACTAGAACTATAAAAGAACAGCTAGTTAATGTTGTAGATACCTATCAGTTTCGGATAAAGGAAGAGTAAAATGCTTTGGGAATTTCTTTTGAACAAAGAGCTTCTAACTTTTAAAGTGGTTTTTAGAGTTGTTAGCGTAATTCATCGGTTCGTGTCTTCAATTACGTTTTTATTGGCATTTTGAATTATATGCTAAGGATTCGTTTCAGAACAGTAGGTACCTGGGCATGTAGCATTATGACTGACAACCCATATTTTTTACAGGTCTGACTGACTGACGAAAAACATACCTACTGCTTAAAGCACGGATTTGTTCCTTATTTCTTTTTTGTAACATTAAGTACCTCTAAACTGGTTAAGCATAGGAAAACATGAGCAATAACTAAAATTTAATTACAAAAGCAATACAAGCATCTACTATATCCACTTACGGCTCTTTTTCATTTGTACCAAATGACTCGGTTCAACCCAAAACTGAGCACACCTTTTCTCACATCCCCGTTTCTCGACAACCGCTGAAGAATGTCAGCATTCAAGCAGCTTGAAGGCGAGTAATTAGCTCTCATTCGCAATGAGCGCCAAATAATAGATGCCTGGTTCTAATACCGAGGTACATCTGAAATACGGACTGAGGAATTTGTGGTATGTACGTGATATACTGCTGTTATGAAATCCTGGTAAGCTCTCTGACTATATTCGGACTTCATTGTATGTAAAGCAAGGAATCTAAGATTGTTGTGGACTCCTACTCCATTAACGCACATCAGAGACTAATAGCAACATCTCGAGGCAAGAAATTATACCATACGCTACGTCATACCTATCGCTCGACTGTGATTGGGCTTCCTTTAAAATATTGTTCCCACGCACCTCTCCTTGAATGTTGTAAAAACCAAAATGGCGAATATACAGATTGTTCGTTAAAAGCATAGCATTGTTTTTCATTGAAAATCCTCAACACTAGATAGTGTTGAGGATTTTCAATGAAAAACGAAAACTTAAGGTGGTTTCTAGATAGAAACCACCTTAAGTTTTCACAAACCTCACCGCTGCTGCTACAAAGATTAATGTGGCGATGTCTTTGCTTTGTAGTGATGTTTTGCTTGGAGGATTACAGTACAGTTTAAAAACATGAATGTGGTTTATATTTATATTCGAAATCAACTGAAAAATAAACACTTGCCAATTTAAATATTCTCGTAGTAATCCCTTCAGTGTTTGAGTAGGAAAGGTATTTATACGAAATTACCAAGTTATTATACCTAAACGCCGCACGATAAGTCAAAAACGATCTACCTAACATTATTCTTAACACGCGTAGAATTACTGAAACATTCACAGCCAAACTTATAACAGTACTAGCTTTTGCCAGGGGCTTCGCCCGCGTGCATGTCGGAAATTATCTCACGGAAACGTACTACCAGGATTTAGTATTCTGTCCTATTCCAGGTCATGGTCTACCCCTGTGCCAAATCTGTTCAGCGTGAAAGCGTAACAAACAAACAAACTGACTTTCGCATTTATAATATTACTAGCTTTCGCCTGCGGCTTCGCCCGCGTGGAGGTCGGAAATTGTCCCACGGGAATATACTACCGGGATATAAAGTATCCTATGTATTAATCCAGGTTCTAAACTATCTGTGTGCCAAATTTCATCTAAATCCGTTCAGCCGTTTTTGCGTGATATAAATAATAGGATTATACGTAAACTATAGTAAGATAGGACTAGCTGCGCCCCGCGGTTTCACCCGTATGAGTCTCGATCCCGTAAAAATATCGGGATAAAACGTATCCTATGTTCTTTTCCAGATCATGGACTACCCATGTGCTAAATTTCATCCAAATCAAAAGAAACAAACAAACTGACTTTCGCATTTATAAAATTTGTTAGGATAAAGTTAGGATAACCATTCAAGCGAATACCACTACAAGAAACGAGAAACAAGTTCATAATACCTCAGTAACAAACCGATGGCCGAAGGAGGTCCTGCTATAACAATAAAACTCGTGGAACCGCCCCAGGTATAGCTGTTAGCACAAACTGAATAACTAGAGTTAACGGCGTGTTATGTTCCAGCTTCATATGAGCTTAATTAATTAATATTAACAAGTCTCGTACCCTGTTAGCTGAACTCCTTGGCGTAATACTTTTATCAAATATTTACACGGTATTCATGCCAGAACATGCTGATAATTAGGTAAATTTAAACGAATCGGTAAACACATTCGATGTTGCGTTCGAACTGGGAAATCGGTCAAAGTTGTAAACGGCTAATTGTTGGCGCCGGGCCTCGATTGTGATCCATTGTTTTGCGCAAGCACAGAACCGATTAATGTGAAACTGCCATCGTTCCTAAGTTTACTTATTATGCCTTGACCAACTGAGGGTGCTGCCCGAATTATTAATTCTGAACGCCTGTGTCAAACCCGTTGACGCAATTAAAATGAATTAAGTTTAAAATAATATTAAACCTCTTGTTGGAATCACATTTATTTATCAAATCAGTATTTTAAATTAATATTCTGTCTATTTTTTTGAACTTCACAACACATAGCTATAATACGATTATTAGGGTGTGAGATTTTAAAAAGCAATGTGTGGTTTTTATTTTTTTTTTCTTCTTTTAATTAAATTTTTTAACAATGTTTTTCAAAAACTTTTAATATTTTAACAGACGCTGATCCAAAATTAATTAATATTGGTTATGAATATTTAGTATTTTGATGAGTTGTGATTCTCAGATACTTTTTGATTTATTTATTGTTTATTTATACCTTATTGTACACCAGAAAATAGAGCAGTTTGTAGAGCTGTGATAGCCTAGTTGTTTGACCGTCAGACTCCCAAGTCATAGGTCTCGAGAACAAACCCAAGGCACGTGCCTCTGACTTTTCGGATTCATGTGCGTATTATATAATTATCACTTGCTTAAAAAACGGTGAAGGAAAACATCGTGAGGAAACCGGTATGCCTGAGAGGTATTTCTCGACGGCATGTGAAGCCGAGTCAGAAGCCCATGGGCGGCTTAAAAACTCTGACACCAGGTTAATCACTATCCACACGAAAAGAAGAAGACCAGAAAATACACAGCAAAAAAAAAAAAACTCTGCAAAACATACAATGGGCGGCCTTATCGCTTACTGCGATTTAGGTAGGTACCTACAAAGAATAATGGACAAAAAAATATTCGTTAACGTATCTACATATAGATACGGCTACGTTTAGGTTTACGCTAGGGATGTGCTTTTAGTCCGCGATTAAAGGACAACGGTCGTGTTCAACTGGTCCCCGCGATCCGTAGGATTCACGGGCCAATCCCGCTAATTGCGTCCAAACTTCGGCGAGACGAGGGCTTTTTAATTAAAACTTATTCAATATTATAGAGACTGTCGAGCCGGCCGGTCACTGAGACAAGTTTCAGTTTTTTAACATAACATTGTTACTCCCGATTTTTTACTAATTAGGTAAAAGTTTTGTAATAAGGATCATTTATATCTGACAACCAATATTTAACGTCGCAGTATCTACGCTTTTATCTACATTATAATGAAAATAAAAATGTGATTCCCGCAACACGGCCAACACGGGATTAAGTTTGGAAACCACACTATTTTTGAGTAATGGACCCTAAATCCGTTTGTATAAATTTGAGGTTTTGTTAAACAGTAAAACTACAATATTTATAGCACAGAGATAAATGTTATTCACGTGGTATGTAATTTAAATACACACCTACTAAGTTTCATAATATAATTTACAATTATTAAACCACAGTATGGAGCCAAAACAATTATTAAAAGCATAATTCATCTTAATATACATTGTGTGTAGCGTAACTACTGATCAAGTACGTTCATGGAACTGCGCTAGGCGGCTATGCCATCTATTTTCTGGTAACGGCAAACGACCAATAAGTCTTGCTTCCCGGGATATTAACACTATCATAGGTTACTCTCACATTTTATGAAGACACATTAGACTCCGAGACATTTCCATAAGAGATTTTAATATAACTCCGTTTCGAATTGAATTCGGTTGTAATTTAAATTTTTATTGAAGATTTTGGAGAAATTAATTCGAATTTACGATAAAATAAGTAATACTTTTTTTTTATTTAGCTGCCTAATCTATAATGTGTAATTTAGAATGAGATATATCATACTTAGGTACCTATGTATAATATCCAAAATTTTATTAACAAAAACATGACAGGTGTGTGATGTTGGTTATTGCAACATGTCACCTTCTGAAAGAGACTGCTTCAATGAATGAATTTCACATTTAGCGATGACTCGTGTGTGCCGCACTTTATTCAGTGGACGCGGACGTCGAACGGCCAAATAGCTAAATGTCCAATAAGTCGCGTACTCGATATTAACTGCGACATAGTTTACTGTACGCGCCGCATGTTCATTATTACCCAGCTCAGTTTTATGACATCCGAAATTCGAATTTATATAATTGACCGGTTTAAATACCGGAACGGGTCGAAACTTAATTATTGTAAGCTCATAATAAAATTAACTGTCGACGCCTACGGAATTATTTTGTAGCAATCGCCTTGTTTTTAACTTACTTCTGAAGTAAGCGATTATAACAATTAAATACAGCCGGTTTTGCTTTTGTTATTGAGTCGATCAATCATATTTATTGTGTACCATTTTGCAGCTTATATATTGGAATCCTAACTAATATTATAAATGCGAAAGTGAGTTTGTTTGTTTGTTACGCTTTCACGCTAAAACGGCTGAACAGACTTGGATGATTCGGATAAAACGCACATCGGTAGACCATGACCTGGATTAGGACATAAATGATACTTTTATCTCGATATTTCCACGGAATCGAGATTAATACGGGTGAAGCCGCGGGCCGTAGCTAGTAATAAAATAATTCAATTCATATTTTATACAACATATTTTTACAAGAGAATTTGGTTACAAAACAAGATAAACGTTAACGAGCAACATTTTCTAGGGAATACCCAAACTTTTAGGACGTTACTCTACATGTTTGAAATAAGACTAAAATGAATGAAAACCTCAAAAGTCCCGAAAACATTTTGTCAGTGCTAAAGCCGGGATAAAGCTCGGTAGGCCGAAAAGAGCGGCTTTCGTGGTACCGGGACTGACGAGTCCTTTGATATGTTATTGAGTTCAATTTACGTTTTCATATTCACCGGCTTGCGTGGTACTTCTTTTGGGAAAAGTACGGAGTTTTGGTTAGACATGAAAATATGTATTTTGAGGAATACGTTTTGAATACAGTTCTGTATTACGAGAGAAAAAAAATTGTATATAGCGTTTAGTTGGTGGTTTGGTAGATTTAATCGGATACGAATATAATTTTTCGCTAAGATCGCTAACTATAATTTTTCGGAAGAGATTTAAAAAAAAAAATGTATTAGCTTCCACTATGATACTGTACCTACCATTTAAATCTGCTTTTAGCAATCCAATACTCGACATAAGTCGGTCCCATCAAGCCATCTACCGTCGTTGGTCGTGCCATATTGCCATTATCACTGTGGTTAGCAAATGGGTGATCAGTAAATCATTATGCTGTTATTAGCATACCGCAGGATGCTGTATGTTGGTTTTAAGGTACAGATCTACATAAATCTTGTGTTCTACGTAACCTTGCCTTGTTAAACCAAGTAAAACAGGTAAACATGTTTTCTTTTTGTTTTTTATCTCTTACATACAAAAATTTATGCCTAAAAATACGACGTATAAACACCTCTGTTTAACCTCTCTTAGCGTATTTAGGCATTTTATGTTTATGGATTTTTTATGGTAAATAATACGGGCTATATGTAAAATCCCAGTGTTTGGAATCTGTTGATACCTTTTTTAAGGCTTCAGTAATACGGTCTTATATATCAAGGCAGTTATCATTGAGTGTTTTCCTTTTATTACCTGAATTATATCCGAATTGTTTATGAAAAAAGCTTAAATAAAATATTTTATTCATAAATATCGGTTGTTGAAGTGTGATTCGGGAGAAATCCCAGAGCATCGTATTCAAAAACTGCACTAGATTATGCAGAGGACATAAATAATATCATTATCTAAACCACAGAACGTTTCAAACAAGGAAGGGATTTATAACGCTATGTTGGATCAAAAACAAAACGTGAACATGTCCATTGAAGGATTCTCTCAATGATTATTGAAAAGTTTCAACGCAAAACCCGTAGGATAACCCTGTTTGTTCTCACAAAGGGTACCCTTGCCCCACAACGTTGTTTTATTCTGGTGAAATATGGGATGGGATGAAAAAGCGAGTTTGATTCTTGTAGGATTTTCCTTACTTTTCAAAATTATGTTGTTCAATTTTTTTAAGTCTGTTAAGGAGGTAATTTATGGGGACAATAAAAGCTAATGCGCTTCTGCTGAGCATGAGGTCTTCGGTTCGATTCCCAGGTTGGGCAAAGTCTTATAGGGTTTTTCCATCAGTATTTTCTCGGTTCGGTTCGGTTGATGGCATTAGGCTCGCCTCCTATTACATGGAACTTAAACATAACTGCCAAAATGTAGGTGTACCTACTAAAGATACACCTCTGCCTAGCCTTTTGGGGATTACAGGCGTGGGTGGTGTGATGTTATGTGTGATGTAATAAAAGCTAAAAAAATGATGAAAAAGAAACAGTTTTATTTCAACTGAGACTAAAACAGTGAAAGTCCAATCCAAAGTCATGATACAAATCATTTATCAGAAGATAAAACAAGACAGCTAATAACAAAGCTTATAAAACCGGACGAAGTACGCTTCATCGCAGACGCAAGATAAATTAACGCGAGAGTAATCACGCGCATATATCTACGTCCAACTTGAACAGAAATAGTTCGGATATGACTAGTGTAAACAAATTGCGTGTGCGTGAATAATTCATCAAAGAAACGGGCGCTGACAAATGAAATGTAATGAATACAATATGAGAGAAGGAGTGCTCTCTGAGATTCATGCAGAAATGGATACAGTTATCCATAGGGTTAAATTCTATGAAAATATTGCAGGCACTTTAATTTTTTACGAGATGCTATAAAGTTTTGTTGTTTGTTATGTGAAGGGATTTAAGAAATATGAAGTGAAAAAGAGCAGAAGAAAATGCAACCATTTTTTCCTCGATGAAATACATTGTTCTTTTGTATGCGTTCTGTAATATTTGTATAGTCATGTCCTAAGCTTCTAACACAAAATTAATAGGCAGTTGTTACAGCCATTTAGTGTCTATATGTAAATTCTATCAGCACATTGGCATCACAGTCATGCATTAATACAGTATTGTCATTTGGCAGCTATGTTCAAAGCATTAAATTATTGAAATAATCACAACGGCATTGCGGCTTTAAATAGAACGGGCACCACACAGAAACGCTAGTAAAAATTTAATAAACATTTATTTTACAGCATTTGATTATTACCTGCCGTTACTATCAATTAAGAATGAACAAATGGATCAGTTCCGTTATGGTCGAAGTAATAAAAATATAATTGAAGTAATCATTACGAAAGCCTTCACGGTGGAATGGAATTCGTAAAATTAGACTGTGTTTATATTAGTTGCTTGCAGCGACTTTCTGCGCATAGTTGGTGATTCAAACTGAAATACCTGAGATTTCCAGTGTCTCCTGGTTTTTCTTTTTAATTCTACAATTAGCACCGTAACTGCATAATGTATTCACCGAAAGCTTAACCTTTGATCCGACCTGTGTGGCTGTTTTTATTTAGCCCCCCTCCCCCCTTGTAGGCTACGTGCCGACTTTTCCTAATACCATTAAATAATATCCATTAACAATCTTCTTCAAATTAATGGCAGTCGTCTTTCAGTTTTGTTATCATTTTCAGAAGTAATGAACAGTTTTAATTTAGCCAGGACATTATTGTGCGCTGTCCCAAATTAGACGCATTATTAATTTATTATACATAAAACAAAAGGTATTTTAATTAAACACGTATACTAAAAGATCAATAGTTAAATTATCTTTAAAATGGTGAAGGATTCAGAAAAATATGCTTGATAAATTTTGCGTGATTCTCAGTTTTTTATCCGCGTTAGACATAACTTAACAAATTAATTTCACTATGTAATATAAATATAATCTAAAATATTATTATATAACTAAAAAATGTTCTAATTTAACATTTTTTTTTTCCAAATCATTAACACTACTCGTTTAGACGTGATCTTCAGTATAAAATCAATAAAAGTCGGGTATTGTCGCCTTAATCCTGATGGGTGCAGGGTACTTATGCACGACGGGTAGAAGAGATGTCACAACTCGAGACTCCACACACCTCACTTAAAGTTACTCATCAGCATTCATTTTTTTCTCGGTAAAGTTAGTATGTGATGATAAAGTTTCTCGTCATCGCTTACGCTTATGCATCATATCATCACCTTTATCAGAGTGCGGGATTAGCCTGCGGCAAATATCTTTATTGTAACTCTCTTACTCTTGTTTTGTTTTGGCGTGAACAAACATTCGTAATTATGATTATCATGTTAAAGCAGTGCAAGTTTCATTAAAATGTTGTGCTTTTGTTTTTATTTGTACAGATTATATTCAGTGGTAGGCTTTTGTACGCGTTTAATTAATTCGTGGAGTTTCTTATGCAAGGCTAGTTTGCTGTGGTTTTTTTTATTGGTTTTGTGTCTTTATTTTTTACTTGTTGCACTTTGTATTTGTTTTCGCCAAGGTTGGATTTCATGGAGTTTTACATACTTACCAATTTAATATCATGTCCTCAATTTTTGTCTATAAGTCGAATTACTTTTGTGCATTATGTACGTCTCTCTTTTATTAGTGAAACAAAGTTAAATCCACTACCAAAGAGAGGATCTTTGGAAGCCTAATTTTCCGCTCCAATAAATCTTCCCAACTTATTTACAATTAAAAACCAATACAAATGATTAAATTCATCTATCCATTGTTTAAACATTCACAAAAGACGAACTCGCAGCTTTTCCAAATAGGTATATTTCCTCGAATTACCGAGTTTGACGACTGTATACGAATATTTATGAATTTGCAAAATTCGTGTAACACAAAAGAGGTAGCTGCTCACAATGTACCGTCACATAAAGAACTCGAAATCCTTTGATATCATACTTTTATTACTTATTTAGGAATGTACTTACTGTATGGATATCGTTATTGGATATGTGGACGTGTGTTCGTGCTTTCTTTTATTGTAGGGCATCAATACTTATTGATGGAGATGTATGAATTTGTACATTTATAAAGATTGCTTCGTAGGTCTAGTGCGTAAGCGTTACTGCTGAATATGAGGGTTCGATTCCCAGGCACACTGTTATTCGGTTTTTCTATGCGGAATTTCGCAGTAGCAGCCCGGAGTCTGCATTGTGTCCGGTTGATGGCAATAGGCTCGCGCTCTCGGGAAATATACCTAAAGTGGCGTAAGGTGGGTGTACCATTATAGGCACACCTCTGCCCAACCCTTTGGGGAAATGTTATTAAGCTTTCTTTTAAATAAATGCAGTAGGTTATAAATCACGGTCCGATTAAATTTAAATTTAGTCCTATATCTGAATCTTATGCTATTATAATATGAAACGCAGATTGTCTACAGAGGTTTCGGCATCAGTATTTTTTTTTACCGACTTCCAAAAAGGACGAGGTTTTATGATCAACTTTATATATGTTTTTTTTATGTATATTCATCGATATTTACGTCAATAGTGGACCGATTTTGAAAATTCCTTTTTAATTGGTAGAAGAAGCTTGCGTGGTCCCATATAATTTTTATTTACTTTTCTTGGGTAGTTTTTGAGTTAGCTTCAATCATCCGTATTTTTCCCACTTAGTCTATGTGGATGATGTTATAATAAGTTCCTGTCACTGGTTCGAATTTGGATGGGGAAGGTACCACAACTAAAAACTGAAAATTATAAAAAAATTACCAAAAAAAGGCCTCAAAGTGAAAAATAACTTTAATTTCGGAAGTCGGTGGCAAAAAAAGAAAATTCCTGACAAAAAAAAAGAAGTTTGGAAGTCGGTTATTTTTATTTAGATAATAAGTTGTATCCTTTTTATTTTAAAGTAAGTCATGATTCATCTCCACAAAGAGAGAACAATACAATAACGTGTATCCTATCTATCTATCATCTCTTAAAAAAGGTTGATAATATCTCACTAAAAAAATCATCTCTGCTTTTCATCAGCAGGCAGGGTGTAATAAGTGGAGTAAACAATATACAGTTCATTGGTGACATCTTTATTTTTTTTAAGTCCAAATACACTAAGTACTAGCATTGGCAAATAACAAGCCACTCAGCCAGTAGATAAATACGATCGGTACACTAACCCGTTTCTGTCAAAGATTATTTGCGCGACAGAATAAACAGCTAGCACACTATGTTTTCCTTTAATTCCCAGTCTAGGAATCAAGTAGAATTTACGTTACAAAAGTGGCATAGCCGTGTTGTGGCAAAGCGACTTAAAGTACCGGAACCGGAGTTACCGATATAGCTTGCAGAATAAGCAAACTGAAGTGGCAATGGGCAGGCCATGTTTGTCGAAGGACCGATGGCTAGTGGAGCAGACAGGTCCTGGAATGGAGAACGCGTATCGGCAAGCGTAGTGTGGGACCCCTAACTAGATGGACCGACGACCTTAAGAGTGGTTGGGAGTTGGATACGGAAGGTGAATGACAAGGTGTTGTGGCGCAGCCTGGGAGAGCCCATTAGCCATCAGTGGACTACGATAGGCGAAGTTGATTGTCTTAGAGTAACCTTTATAAAATAAATAAGGACACAGTTCAAAAGATAATACTTTCATTCATCCAAAAATAACAACACAACAAAAGAATTATTGAGAAAGAATATCTAAGACAACAACAGACTCGCTACGCTAACACTAAAAGACAAATAATAATAGGTATAACTCTCAGAGGCCGACTGAATAAACACAAGCATCCGTCTATATCGCATAGCTGGAATATTGTCTTGTTTATTAGAACCGGACGCTCCCCCGCCTTAGGCAAGGATCCAATATAATGGAATACCTACTTCAACATTATTTGCAGATACATGGGTACTTACGCGATATGCCTCGGGCCTGTATTAACGTGTGGTATGCGTTTAAATCGGCGACGACACGAATAAAGGGCCAGTTGATACAAATTCGGGGGTATTACGAAAGGTGAAACAGTGTCTGGGAATTGCGTTCTTTGATAGTTCAATATTATTAGCCCTGGAGCGAATACTCGCTTTGACATAATTCTTTTGAAAATAACAATGGATTCGCTCGTCGTACGTGATCCTTTATTCAATATTGCGACTGTATTATTCAGCGGACGGCTCCTGTTGCGAGTAAATAGACGACTATGACGCATCTTCTTGAGATGAATTACAATAGTAAGATTGTTTTGATTTGAATTTGTTTACAATTAAGGTCTGTTTGTGAAGGTTCTGAGATTACTTGCTGAATACGTGAAACGATGAAAACTTTTGTTGTTGTTCGAATAATAACTTTCTTCGTTCTTCGAAACTATGGTTATAAGATTGCTTTATTATGTACTTTTATTTATTTATTGAAATGGCACTTCAACGACTTACGCACTAAAACATACATCAACAAAAATCATATAGGTACCTATAGTTATAGGTATTGTGAATTGTTCACTTACAGAAGTGCACGGCACTAGTATAGAACCTCAGACCATATAAAAAACCAAGACAGCGCTGCGAACAATACATGAAGCATGCCAAAACTATACCTCCGCGCTATGCATCACGCTCACACACAAATTTACAACCATTTACAATGAAACTACACCACACTAAGTGCACACATGTTAACAAAACCGGCTTCACGTCACTGTTGACAGCGCTGTCTTGGTTTTTAGGGTTCCGTAGCCAAATGGCAAAAAACGGAACCCTCATAGATTCGTCATGTCTGTCTGTCTGTCCGTCCGTCCGTATGTCACAGCCACTTTTTTCCGAAACTATAAGAACTATACTGTTGAAACTTGGTAAGTAGATGTATTATGTGAACCGCATTAAGGCTTGTGCAGACCAGCGCGACTTGTCGCGCGACGCGACGCCGGTTATTGTTATACCCTACAGTTTTCTTAGAAATTGCATTGTTTGAGTCGCGTCGCGCCGTCGCGTCGCGCTGGACTGCACAAGCCTTTAAGATTTTCACACAAAAATAGAAAAATAAAACAATACATTTTGGGGGTTACCCATACCTAGAATTGAAACTCAAAAAAAAAAACAAACTAAGTGTGGGGTATCTATGGATAGGTCTTCAAAAATGATATTGAGGTTTCTAATATCATTTTTTTCTAAACTGAATAGTTTGCGCGAGAGACACTTCTAAAGTGGTAAAATGTGTCCCCCCCCCTGTAACTTCTAAAATAAGAGAATGATAAAACTAAAAAAAAAATATGATGTTCATTACCATGTAAACTTCCACCGAAAATTGGTTTGAACGAGATCTAGTAAGTATTTTCTTTTTAATACATCATATTTGCTAAATATTGTACGGTGGTACGGAACCCTCGTGTGCGAGTCCAACTCGCACTTGGCCGGTTTTTTATTTCAATTCAATTCCATTCCAATCTTTATTGCATATCATATGTGTTTACAAGGTTTTAATAATGATAATAAAGTTCACATGGACCCTGTCGGGCACAACAATTTCATAAAAATATGAGTAGTGACATTATCGTATCGTATTTGGTTGAGCTGAGCACAGAACGTAATGTTTAAAGGACGTATTATGATACTGTTAGTTGAATTGGTTACAAGTTACAAAATAAAGCGAAAATGAGATAAGTTCAAAAATACAAACGATGGGAAGCATTTAACAGAAATATTTAAAAACAAAATAACAAAAATGTCTGAAAAAGAAGTAAATGGAAGTGGATACAATTATATGTTAAATGTAATACGAAGATATAGAAACATACAATTATAAAAAAATACAAAATTACTAACCTTTTCTTTAAAATCGTTTTCACTGATTGCATTGCACCAATCGAAACACGTGCAACAGTAAAAACTGTAGTTTAAAGACCACAGTGGGCATTGGCATCCAAGATATATTGATAGTTTGTAGCTTACGTACATACCTGGTCTTATTCTTGGCTTTTATCTTCGGTATTTTAAGAGTTCCCTTATAAAATGGAGTGTGTGATTCTTCGTATTTTATAATAGTTTTACCTATGATAAAATACGTAGAATCGCACACTCTCATTATCGGATCAACTTTTTAATAAAACAGATCTTTTAGTGGGCTCCTATGCTTAAGAGACCTCTTCAGTGATCCTAAACTTAAATTACTGAAAAATGCTCTAGCAAGATAGATGAGGTTAATATTTTATATGTCAAATCCAAGTTAAACCTTTTTGCAAAGGTAAAAGGTCACCGTCTAATTATAGGCAACTTTTTTACTTCTGGTAACCAATTGCTATGTATAACAGTGAAATCTTCTCCAAAAACGACCTTTGCGATTGCAATTTTTTTAGATTTTTCGGTAATTACATTAAAAAAATATTAAAAAGCAATAAACGACGTATATTTGGTAACCTAATCCACGTTACTGTTCATAAAGAGTCATAAAGAACCCTGTAAGAAATCGACAAGTATTTCACCTCTCAACGAGGCATCCTCAGGATGGCGATTGACTTGTTGCGAACCCGGACTCGACGAAACACGTGTTGATTTCTGAACAGTTACGCGGATTAGGTTTCTATATATACGTCGTCTATTGTATTTTATCATGGATTTCCGCAAAGTCACGCCTGAATCAATTAAGTATATAAAAATCAAATACAAAATCCATACCATCACTTTCCAAAATAAGAACTAAATCTTCTCACTTCCTTTCGCACTACAAAATAAAATTAAATAGCAACTCTACTTACCTACGATACTTCACATACGTATTTGAACGTGCTTCAGGCGGAATAATAGACAAGTTTGGACAGCGTACAACATTGTAGGTTGCATACAGTTAATGTAACTTTGTAATAAGGGTTACAGGCCCCTATGCTTTGTTCCGCTGGTTCCGCTGCATAATTTCGTTATGTCCATTCTACCGAGAAATCTTGTTTTGCCAAATACATTTTAAAGCGAGTACGGAATAGAGAGTAGTGATTAACACTTACGAAGTGTGGTTATCCGGTTATTTTGGCAGCTGTTCAGGTTTGTAGGTTTGTCGGTTAAGTGCGGAATGAGTCAGTTCATGTGATTGCTCGTTGTTGGCTGACGACATTTTAGATTGGTCATGTTCAAATGCAGCGGTGTGACATAGCTTTTTAAAATATTGTTCAACACTTGCTTCACCTACTTGCTGCAAAGCTGGATTTTATCCAGTTTTGATATAGCTCAGTTCAAAAAAAGATTTGTAGGTATCTGAGCGATGCTATATAATATTTTCAACGCATTGTTAGATGGGCTGTATCTTTTACTTATAGGGTTCTTCCATCTTAACGCAGATGTATCTTACCTACCTGCCGAGTTATGAGTAATATAATACACGAGCATTTCACTTTTCAATAATATACTTCCAAAAATATATTAAGATAAAATCTAATACGTATTTGTAGCTAAGTAATAATAAATTTGCTAAAGTAACTCACACGTATCCAGCCCCAAAAGAACCCTCTAAAATTTTTTGTATGCTAATTTTGAGCACGTGAGCACAAGGGCTGAAGTGTGCAATCCAGATGTCGTCGAAAAAAGCCCTCAAGGGTCGTCTTAACACTGATAAGGCACTTACATAGTTACAGCATAGATTTATGGCACTATTTAAAGATGGACTAGTGTCAAAATTTGCACATTTTCTGCACATTTCAAGTGTTACTTCCGTACGACAGTGTGTCTGGCTGTGTCATCCTGTTTAGTTCCGCGAATGATTTTACGAGTTCCTTGCGTTCAAGTTCAAAGCATATACGAAGATAGACTTTGGAATTTATCCTAAGTAGGCGTTAATTTTTTATAGGCAGAAAACAATCATGGAAGTAAAAATATTTGAAGTATGAACAACCAATATACCAATACACCAATATACATTAACGGTTAACCAATACACCTCCACTCCTCACATTTTTACTTTTTTACATAGGACATCTGCTATAAGCCCTAAAAGTAATTGGTTTTAGGTAAACTATGTCAGTTGGGACAGCAGTGGTAGCCCAGTGGTAGCAGCCGCGACTTTTGAGTTCCTGGTCGTGGTTCGAACCCAGGCAGGCGCTTTATGTAAATAATTTCATCACCACTGCTCTCAAAACGGTGAAGGAAAACATCGTGAGGAAACCGGCATGTCCTAGAATCAGAAATAGAGACGAAGACATGTGACATCTACCAACCCGCACTGGGCCCGCGTGGTAGATTATACCCCACTCCTTTTCGAAGAGAGGAGGCCTGTGTGGGAACATAAGAGGATGGTTATGCTATTATGCTATGTCGGTTGGGATACATCAGTGATAAGTATCCGATAAACACTGATGATTTAAGAACAGATAGCCTACTTAATTATTTTCCATGCCTATAAAACCGTTTATAAAATATACTCAATCAAAACCCACTCATGATAATATCAAAACATAATTAACCACCACATCTAGTCGGAGCACATTGAGCAAATGTTCCCGGTACGCGGAACAGGAAGCGGCAAGAGCGATCCCGGAACATTGTGTAATAATTACTTACACCGCTCCGCAGTGTTCCGTTTTGGTGAGTCACTTCTGTGGAAGAGGCCTGGTGGGAAATTTAAGAGACAATATGCCAAAGTTGGGTAAATAAATGTGATAGGTGCTTTTGAAGTACCTAATGCTGATTTATTGAGTACTAGCTGCGTCCCGTGGTCTCACCCGCACAAGTCTCGATCCCTTGGAGATATCCGGATAAAAAATATTCTATGTCCTAACCCAGGTCACGGTCTCACCATGTGCCAAATTTTATCCAAATCTGTTCAGCCGTTTTAGCGTGAAACCGTAACAAACAAACAAACTCACTTTCGCATTTATAATATTAGTTAGGATATCATAATAGACAAGCTATGTTCATACTATTCGTAAAAGAGAAGAACAGGGATGTTTAGAAAAAAAAAGTACAGACAAAACGCTGATGCTGCTCCTCTTGAAATAAGCCTTTTATAAAAACTTTAGCTTACAAAGAGGTTTTCTATTTATTGCCCAATATGGTAGTGTTTACATTGACAAAAGTACAACTTACCTGCCATTGTCTCTTAGGTACCTAAATTGTTAGCTGCTGAAACGTACGCGTAATACAAATACACATTCTCCGTTAGTGTTTTTTCTCATAAGATTTGCAAAACTATGATAATTATAAAACCTTCCCGACTAAAAAATACAGTTTCGTTTCTAAAAATGAAAATATGTTTATATTTTTTAATAATTAATTAAGTAGATGCTCTGTTTTATTTCGCCGAATTACTGTAAACTTGAAAGATAACAAGACCAGCGCAATGTTTTTACAGACATCTTCTTGAAAATAGCTGTGTCTAAAGTAATATAAAAAATCGCTTTAGTTAGATTATACAGCGATGTCTGAACACGTTGTTCTTTTTTATAAAAACTTTAATAATATAATTAATTATAAATTAATACGTGAAGCAAAAACTTTGTACTCCTTTCTACGAAAATTATACAAACGGAGGAGTATGAAATTTGGCACAGTTAAAGTTTATATGGAGGAGTGCAAAAAGCTAATATTTTTATATAACATGCATTAGAAATAAATTAAATTTATTAAAAATAACATTACACACACTACCATGCGTTTGACACACACTATTGTTAAAGATGGCTACCTTAGAATAATGACATGGCAGCGTGGAATTAGTATTTATATGGAATTAGTATGAACTATCCTAAAGTATCCTACCAAACTTAGAATTTAAATGAATTATGGGTGAATTTCGACCACTGTAGGCGACCACAAGTTAACATTAAAGAGCTATCCCCAGTAATAGCACGGTTAAGACAGTTTAAAAAACATTTCTTGTAAACAATACCGTCATCAAAATTATTTTGTAAAATCCTATAGGTTTGTTGTACCTAATTGTTTTCCAATACTTACTCGTTTCATAAAATAACAATTGCTCGTACCGTACTAAATCATCAGCAATGTTATGGATCATCATCCATTCATTCCATTCTCTGTGAGAGAGGAGGCCTATGTCTTATTAGGAATATTATAAACTTATCACGCTAAGGTGGGTATTACGTAATGAAGTGACGTCACTCGTAGGTGCACTACTATCAAGCCCAGAGTAAAGTAGCACAAGTCTTGAAGCACGTAACAGGAAGTGTCGCTCAGTACTGTGATCTTCGGAACAATGTTATGCAATAATTACTTACACGGCACTCCAGCGTTCCGTTTCAGATATTGATAGTATGGAAGAGGCATAAATTAGTGGATTGTATTTTTTCATGATATTTAAAAAAGCCCGAAGTATTTTCGGTAAATGGTACGATATGATATTATAGTTCGTATTACTCGTATTTAAAAACTGTTTCACGTAGCGAATCAAATCTATTGAACCTTTTATAAAAGGTAGAGATGCCTATATCGCAGATATTGTACACAACATGATCATCCACCGCGTATATCCCACTACTGGGTATTAAAAGTCCTTTTCCTTGTGTTAATCTGATCCGTGCTATACAATCTAAGTTTTAATTACAATTGTTCTATGTAGTCAACATAACTGGCTGCTGGTCAGCTTACGCGCGCACTGCCAACAAATTTCCTTGTGTTGTGCCTTACCAGCGTATGTATGATCATTTTGACTGCCCCGTTGGTCTCGTGGTCGCAAGCGCGACTGCTGAGTTTGGGGTCCTGGGTTCGATTCCCGGATCCGGCAAAGTGTTATTGGGTTTTTCCAATAGAAATTTCTTAGTAACAGCCCGTAGTTTGATAGTTGGCAGTGTGATACCCCCGTGTCCAGGAAAGCACGGAGATCCTGCGCCTGATCTCTCCCCTGTCGTGTCGGATTGCCGTCCCATCGGACTATGAGAGTGAGGGAAGAGAGAGTGCACCTGTGTCTGTGCGCACACTTGTGCACTATAATAAGACTCTACTCTACTCTGTTGAGATTGCCCGCCGTGGCCGAAATACGTTCTGGAAGACTATACATGATCATTTTGACCATAAAACCTCAATATGTCCACCGAGCACCTATGGCAGAATTTATAAAAACTTTTAAAAACATACACATATATAAACTTACGCCTTCTTCATATGGGGTTCGGCAGAAGCTACAAAACGCCACCTGATACAAACCTTACATAGTCCTTTTGCCTCGTTTACGGTCATACACTCCCGCCGGTTGCGAATACTACGTACCATCGAAGAAGTTCATATCTATACACCGTAAGGACTATTTCTGCTTGCAGCGCTCGGCCGCTATAGAAGAACCGGGGCGGTAACAGATGTGGTCATCGTGTTCACGGGATTTTGTTTTCAAACTGCTTAGTATGAAGTTCTTCGATAGTACCTGCTAGCTAATAAAAATTTATGAAATATAATAGTTAGTAAAAATTAATAAAATATAATAATTAATACAAATTAATAAAATAAAATAATAAATACAAATAATTTAATAACCTCATTATATTAATTAAAATAACTACACACAGTTAATACTAGTAATATTATTATCGATATTAATTATATTTGTTAAACAAACTTGCACTGGTTTGTCCAATTTTTTATATATATTATTATATAACTACATATATTATGTTGCCGTGCCCTAACCGGGTTTCATGTTAGAACTTCCTTACCTAAATGTAACACATTAATGTACACATGAATGCAATAAAGGGTTTGAGTTTGAGTTACCTGACTTTTCTGAAGAACATCACTAATAAGGTCACTATATGTCCGCCTAGGGCCCCCTCTCGAAATTTCCACTCATATCTGTCTTGTAAATACCTATTGTTAGTCGACTTTCATTCATCCTCTCAATCACCCATTATCGTCTCAAATCGATTTTCAAAATCATAAGACGTAATACCTACAAGACCCCTTTCCACACTTATGCAGCACGCGCATGTGTCGATAGACTATGAGCATTCCGCGAGCGGTTTTAAGACGCCCGTAATTCCGCCCGAGTGTTTCACACGTAATAATCGGATAACGTGCTGTACTGCACGTGTTGCGCTCATGCAAAGTGATAGTACCGCAAATGCATTTAGGTGTTAATAGGAGAATAAAATGGAGGTAGAATGTGGCGAGGGTGCTATTGACTGGTTCTTTGGTGAAAATAACAGTTCAATAAGTGATTCTGTTTTTGGAAAGGATTTTTGTGATTGTAAATTGCTTACATAAATTCCTGGTCTCAGGCCTATAGCCAAAGAATAAATAATGAAAGATGTTGCGTAAAGAAACAGTTCAAGACGCATTTGACCTGAATCGTGCCCTTCTATTACAACCCAATAACTATGAAAATATTACAACATGACCTAAGAGCCACTCTTATAATTTGTAAAGCCACACAATAAACTTATACAGGGCGAACAATATCGAAAGCGCACCCGCCGATGCAGAAGGGCGCACAAAATCATAACACAAAAGAAAAATACGGTTATTTTACACCAGTGCGGTAGATTATATCTTTTATGTTCAAAATCAACAGGAAGCTTTCAAATGGGGCATGTAACCTACACTTATTATAGATGCTGTTTCGCGAGGGTGCATAATTTTTTTAACCCAAAGGGTTTGTGCAAACAACTCTGTGAAAGTAATTTGGTACTTTTTTTTAGTAATTGCACACGATACGGGGGTAGATGCAGCGAGTGTTCGGCCGTTTGCAGAGTTTCGAAAAGTTTTAATTCAATTTCGACGGGAAACAAAGTAAACACTCAGTGGACCGTTCTGGGGTTTGAGCTAAGTTCCAAAGTAGATTATAGTGACACTAAATTCGGTATTACATGTATAATTAAATAAACCGTTTCGATTACGTATTAATATAGAAAAAATAAATAAAAATTCTAAATACTAGATCCAAATCAATAATTTATTTTTTTGGGGTACGAGGAAAATATCAATAGGTTGAATCCAATATTCAATACAATACGAGTACAATATTTATTTGTTATATACTTTACATTACTTTTACACACTATTACTCTTTTGTATTCATTTATTAGTCACTTAACTAATGATTGTATCTTTATCTATTTGTCGGAAATATGTCTATGATTTGACTATCCGAAGCGCTAGAGCCGCCTACCGGTGCTCGACAGAGTCTACAACATAACGCTCGGACCGGCCGGGGATAAACAGAATTGGTCAGTGACTATCGAGCTGTAAACACGTTTAGAAAATGTCGCGCGTTATGCTACAGTGTGTGAATTGCTAGTGTGATTAATTTGATCAGCAATTATAATTTGATCTAAAAATAATCTAGCCTCATTTACTACAAGTTCAATTGTCTCCTAAAATTTTCAGTAGCATGCCTACCATTATTTGGTATATTTTTCAGCATATCAATATAATCATCGGGCACATGACATTCTACGGCACCATTCACAATACATTGTTTATAAGTAATTGATGGTCTTCTGTCTTCAGGAAGAGACGACAAGGATTTGAGGAATGGAGGAATAACACAGTGTTGATATGTTCGACATTTAGCTATTTTTCCATTAACACTGCTTATATCAACTTCTTTTGGGAAATAGTGTTTGTCACTGACTCCTTCTTGTCTGAAAAATAAAATGTTTTTTTCTTTGTTAGTTGTTATGATTCTAATCCATAAAGGGTCAATTTTAAAATCAATTTCGATTTATGGGGCATTATATTTATTGGTTTATTCATTTAAATTAAGAATTATTGTCAAAAATTCTCTTAGGTAAACTTCTAATCGGACCGATTTACTAACCTTTAAGACAGAGGAGTATTTTTGGACTGGTCAGATCAAAAACATCATCTACACCTGGAGTTTATTCACTGCTCGGTATGGTTCTATTTTTGTGCCCGATTAATGACGGGCATTTATCATCTATGTTCTTTGTTAAAGGGTTTGGTTTCCCCACTTAGTCCTTCAGAGGGACCATTGCACGTGGGCTATGGCGGCCGTCGGTGGTTATTCCAACCAGCCCACCCTCCAGAAGTTGATTAGGTCGACGAGCATACATACCTACTTTGGAGAGGCCTATGTCCAGCAGTGGACGTCTTTCGGGTAAAATGACGATGAAATTAAAAAGTCTTATTATCTAAGTTTCTAACATACCTGTCAAGGGAAATGAGACTATCATTGTTCATTTTCCACACAGCTCCCCATACATGATCTTCTTCGTTTTTGACTATAGTAGCCACTGCACCTCTCCATAAATTGTTATATTGTACAAAGTCAAGCTTGTAATTCTGTAAAAAAGGTAGAACTTCAAAATAGGTCAAACGGTTTATTAGGTAAATAAATCTGCCGCGCTAGCGATAAGTGCATTAAGTACGTTTTGCATAGTTTCGAGTAATTGGCGCTCAAAGTTTTTCGTAACATTTTTACCTTTTCTGATTTGTTTTATTAACTTATTTAAATTTTTATTTTTGAAATGTGTAGCCTAAGTAAAATATTATTTTATTGTGTAATCATTTCTATTATAATACTTTTAAATGACAAAAACTATTTTATATCTAGTACGAGTTTAATATCTTTAGCATAAATTGCTTAATATAACCGCAGTAAGTATGAAGTTACCGCTCATATCATTAGCAGAAGTAAGACATTAATGATGATACCGCATTTAAAAACTCGCCGTAAGTATGGTTACTGCTGTTATGCTAAGGAAAACTTATCATAAAATCGACTTACTGCCGTTACCCATAATGACAATTAAAGGACAAAAACTATTTTATATCTAGTATGAGTTTAATTTGCTTAATATAACCGCAATGTGTAGTTACTGCTTATATCATTATCAGAAGTAAAACATTAATGATAATAAAATCAACTTACTGCCGTTACCCTTATTGAAATTTAAAGGTTCCCGTTAAGATATTAAAATGTCAGTCAGATCAAATTGTACAGCTCATTCCGAATCTATGTATAACTCAATTTGGACAAAAATGATACTTACTGCAGTTATCGCAAGCGCAGCAGAAATGGTAGGTGTATCTATATTCAAGCTAGATTTGTCTTTAGTAGATACCTATCAAGTGAACGAAGGATAAAAAAAAAATACAGTTCAAATACATATAACATAACATTTCTCCATGTTTCCCCGAAGAGTTGGCCAGAGGTGGACCTATAGTACACCCACATTTAGCTAGTTATGTTTTTAAGTCCTAATTTAATAAGGGCCCAGCCTATTGCCATCAACCGGGCACAAATCCAGACTCCGGGCTGCTACTGAGAAATTTCAGATAGAAAAACCCAATGACACTTTGCTCGACCTGGGAATCGAACCCAGAACCTCATGTTCAGTAGTAGCACTTGCGGCCACTAGACGAGGCAGTCAAATACACATACGTACATAAACTCACGCGTTTTACTCATGTGGGGAAGCAGAACTGTAGAAGATAATCTACATGACATAACTGACTCATTATAATACTAGCCTGTTACTGTCCCACTGCAGGGCAAAGGCCTCTTCTCATACAGAGAAGGCACGAGCATTGATCACCACGCTTACTCAAGACAGGTTGGTGATTTCAGACTTATATTAACGATAAGTCCAGGTTTCCTCACGGTGTTTTCCTAAGCCGATGTCAGTAATGTCCAAGATAAACTCAGAAAATACATATGAATTGAAAAAGTCACATTGGTACTTGCCCGGTTTTGAACCCACAACCTCATGCATGAGAGGCGAGGCTTTACCATTGGGCCATCACTACATTTCAATCAATCTACTCATTGGAATGTTTTATTTTATGAGTTGTATTGCAATTTGAGGTAATGTAAATTATTTTTGCATAAGAATATAGAATAATATAATATATATAAATAATATAGAATCAAGTTTTTCCAGCTAAACAGACAGCTGTGCTGCTGAGGAGTTTGTTGCCCCACTTCTTCTTCCAAGATTAAGCACTAGGAAGTGGTGAAGGGCGGGCGTTTTTGGGGGACTGTCTTATGTAATTTTGACGTTAGAAAAGTGCTGATTCTCAGCCTAATTTGAATAAATGACTTTTGAATTTTGAACGCCACACGCTATAGGTACGATCCGATCCTTACACACAGTGTTAAAGTTTAAATTTTGCTTTACTTCAGTGTACAGAGAGTCAAAAAGTATTGAAGTAAGCTATCACATACATCAAGCCGCCCAGCTCCTAAGAATACCGCGGAAGGGTTATTTATATGAATTCTTCTTTTCAACAAATTACTTCCGTAGGCAAAATAATGGAAATAGCTTTTATAATGAACCATCAAACAGCAAAGGGCAATGTTTATGCATTTTAAAATGTAAGCAATAACTAAAATTTTGATCAGAGTCATTGTGTAACGTCATTGTGGAATGACAGAATCAGTGGCTAACGAAAAGTTTTTTGTCCGTGAAGAATTGAAAATAGTTTGTAAGCAATAATAAAAATAAAAACTAGCTGCACCCCGCCGCGCCATTTCCCACGCATGAGTTTCTATCCCGTGGGAATATCGGGATAAAAGATTCTATCCTATGTCCTTCTCCAAGACATGGTCTCCGTGATCATGGTGATCCGTGTGCCAAATTTCATCCAAATCCTTCAGACGTTTGAGTGTGAAAACGTAACAAACAAACAAACTCACTTTCGCTTTCATAATATTAGTTACGATTATAAGTTAGGAAATTAAGTTAGGATATGCCTACAGTGTCGTATGACATAGTATCTTCATCATCATCAGGGGCTCGTGGCTAAGTAACAACTGCTGCAGAGGTCGATCCGTCAGGATAAGCTACGCTTGCCGTGGTTGGTCTGTGGAGGGAATCTTTACATACCGAGATCCCTCCGTGCCTCGGAAGCACGTCAAACTGTTGGTCCCGGCTGTCATTCGTTGATCTTTGACAGTCGTTAGGGGTCGTCAGAAGCCCGAAAGTCTGACAACCAGTCTTACCAAGAGGTACCGTATTACCCAGTTACTGGATTGTGGAGGTCAGATAGGCAGTCGCTCCATGTAAAATACTGGTATTCAGCTGAATCCGGACTGGAAAGCGATCCCAATAAAGTTGGGAAAAGGCTAGGCAGATTGATATTGTCGTATGATATAGTATCATACAATCACGCCTGTTGTCCCCGGAGGATTAGGCAGAGGTATAGCTTTGAGTACACCCACATTTCGCAAATTATGTTTCAGTCCCACGTAATAGGGGGCGAGAGAGTGGAAAGAGAGTAGGGAGGTCTTTGCCCAGCAGTGAGACTATAATAGCTAACAATAAAAAACTTAAAGCCTATTTGTATCATATGTTATTTTGGAAATCATTCACTTCAAAAACAGACAAATATTTTATGTGGAACTAGCGACTCGTCACACTGTTTTTACGTCTTGAAAAAACATCGAGATGTTTTATTATAATTATGTAAGTTAAATATAAATAAATAATACACATAAGCCTTTCGGAATAAATTCTGTAAATAATGGTGAAAACTGCATCAAAATCCCTTGCGTAGTTTAGAAGAACATCGCGGTAACACAGAGAGACACCAAAAGTGACTTTAATTTATAATATTACTAGCTGCCCCGCTCCAGCTTCGCTCGGGTAGCACTATGTACTTATCTACTGCCTACCTAGCCTACCTACTTACCCTACCTACCCTACCTGCTTACTCTACCTACCCTACCTACCTACCTACTTACCTACCTACCCTACCTACCTACCCTACCCTACCTGCCTACCTACCTACCTACCTACCCTACCTACCTACATACCCTACCTACCTACGTATCTACATACATACCTACGAACCTATTACTCTGCTAAATTCACATTCATCAAATGCGCTAACTGTCCAACGCGCGAAGTTAAAATAGTCGTTAAGTTTTCCGAAATTTTCCAATTTTTCAAAAAAAAAGATTTAGCGAAATTGGTCCAGCTGTTCTCAAGTTTTGCGCTTAGCAACGCATTTAGCGATTCATTTTTATTATATAGATAGAAGATGATTGAGTTCCACATAAATACAGTGCTACAAGGATCTTTTGGTGCTTGAATAACATTGATAGGGAAAGGCGCAGTTGGTAATACAGACATATTGCCATATTTTTTATTTTTTATTTTACACTTTTTAGTATGGTTTGTTTTTTATCATTTCTCATTCCAAATTACACTTAAACATATAATAAATTGCCAGATGTAATGAAAAATTATACAATTAAAAACTTTAAAATGAAATTATTGGCCTTCCTAATAGAAAAATGTTATTATTCGATTAATGATTTTTTAATGGACAAATCTTGTTAATCAGCAATGTTTATAAAATTAAATAATGAATTTAACTAATATTATCTTGAACTTAAGGACCTAATATACATTTATTTTTAATTTCATTCTACAGTAATATTTTAATTTGACAATTTCATGTGACATTTTAATATGTAATTTTATTTCTATATAGCTTCCTACTAAGTAATAGTTTCGCAGTTTTTCGTTTTTTTAAACGTACTTTTTTACTTTAATTTTTTTTTCGTTTTAATATTCCCAGTGACACTTGCAAAATAAAGACGATTCTAACGACATATCATTCATCAAAATTAGTTCAGTCATTTAGTAGTTACGAGGGAAAGTATAGACGGACATACATACATTATGTATTACAGATCAAACAGAAAACCCTCCCTTTTTGGCTTCACCGCAGTCGGGAAAAAAAAATGCAAAATTGTCGGTTTGTTTGTAAGAGGTAATCTCTGGAAGTACTGATACAATTACAAAATTCCTTTAACTGCAAGCTTCACTATTAATTGCCGAGTTCCATAGGGTCCCATAGAATATGTATTATGGTACCTATAGTTGATTTCGACCCGGATTAAAGTCGCGAGCAGAAGCTGTTCTATAAATTAAAACAAAACAAAATTTTCAAATTTTTTTTTGTTGGTTTTTTTATATTATACCGTAAAACTAAAATAGGTACTGACTGTCTGATATTAAAGCCTGAGCTAATTCTGAATGGAAGATTATATCTGGAGCTAATTTTGCGCAGGGCGTAAGCCACAATATTGTTTGTTTACCAAAGACCGTGGTGTTTGCATTGATATCAACTTGGGAATTGTTATTAAAAGCTTTAAGAGATTGGTAAATATAACTTTAGTCTTTGAATAGCGTAGTATTCGCTTGTCATTATGTTGGACTTTGATATCAAATATCTGGAATAGGTATATTATTATTGGCATAACTAAAGAGTCACGGGATTTATCATCAAAATTGATCCAATGATTTAGCTTTTGTGTCGACTATTGTGCACTTCAATTTTAGTTTAATTTTTAGTCTGGTTGTAAATGTTAACGACGAAGGTGGAGTGGAATCTTCTTCAAGTAAGGGAGTTAAACTAGTAGATGAAATCAAACGAAAACTTAACCCAATAAAACCGATTAGTCTTAAAATTCAAAGCTCACAGAGATAGTCGACAGTCGTATCTGTGCGTGACACATCCGTCTCATCGCCACATGTTCGGTATTAGTGATATATGGCGCACAAATCCAGCGATCATAATATACAATGTCGAGGATTATTAGGGGATCCTACCGGCTTAGTCTTGCTCGGTGGTCTCTCAGACCCTAATGTTTTTTGTCATGCACATGATATGACATACGGTCGAGTGCGTTTGAGGACATCTGCCAAAATTTTATTAGACTCAAATGGGCACATTTATTTGATGGGAAATATTTTTAGCAAATGTTATTTTAATTTAGTTTAATGAGCTCGTTCACTTTAGAGTGTTTGTGTGAACTTATAATTATGTTAATTTATTTTCATTGTAATAGTTCGTTTATAATAAATTACAGAAAATATACGATAAACCGATCCAAAATATTCTTTTAGGTATATGTCATGTCAATTATTTATGATTTAAAAGAGTATCCGTGGAGTTTCTTGCCCGTTCTTTTCCATAGGAATCTACTTAGCTGTGTCCATTCCTAGGGCACTAACTTCATCATTCTGTCTGACCGACCCCTTGACAGTTCAAAAGTGCCTGTAATTGAGTCAAATGAACATGAAGAACATGGTACGTGCCGTTAGACTAAGTACGTAGAGTGCTCCAAGGATTTTTTGGCGACTCAATGACATTGACAGGAGGGGCATCGTTGGTAAACATTTTTTTGTGAAATTGTCAAAGAAAAACAAGATGGCGGTGTTAGTTCCGATTTTGGCCACGCGCCAAAAGATCATTGTACATTACGCGTAGAAACACAAAATCGATCGATAATGAGTCTTATCTAAACGTTTATAACTCACCAAATTCCTTGCCAATAGAATAATTTGCATACTTTCTCTATTTAAATACGTAAAAGGATTAACTGAATAAAAAATTGGCCACGTGCCTCATAATTATTTGGCTAAAATTTCAATCTTACTTGCACCCATTATATTCTACAAACCAAATTGCGTGATTTTGTAATAACCTTTGTGAACACTGTCACCCCTTCCCATACAGCTAATACTGGACTCATGTTCATTCATGATTTAGGGTTCCGTATTGTGTTAACAGTGAAATTAGTATCGAAAGGTGTGACGTAGCACTCGATGGTTATTCATGCTCACGTAATGGAACCGGTTCGAGTTATGATTTTATGGGGTTTACCGAACCCTTCGAGTGGGCTATTTTTTTAATGACGACAGCACGGGTACCAAATGACAATAGGGTTGTGTTGTGTATTATTCAATATAATTTAACATGTGGGCTGGTTACGTTGGCAACTTTTATTATTATAAACCGAGTACTCGAATATGAGACGTCATTATACCGCACAAAAATAAGTACCCCAGGTCATAATATGATGGGAATATTATTTTAACACAAAAAATAGAAGATTGAATAAATATAACCCTAAGCGTTAGTGCACACCGAGACGTGACGCGACGATGCTTGAAGAGGCCAGTTGTTTCGCGGCGACGCGAGACGCAGCGCGAAACCGCAAGGCGAATCGTGAAGTCACTGGCAGCCCCACGCGCCACGCCTCACTGCTTCGTGATACGCCGCGAGGCATCTCGAGGCGTAGTGTGACTCAGCGCGACGTCGCGAGGCATTTTCCAATTTTCTCAATTAAATGTGCATTTTTTTTAGTAGTAAATAAAGTTATATTTTGTATCATTATCTTAAAAAAGAGCGCGCAGCGACACTTCGCATCACGTCTCGTTGTGCACTGACCCTAACAACTAACAAGTATGTATAAAAGCTATAGGTAAAATGTTTTTTTTTTTTTTTACAGATGTAGGTAAATATTCCAGAGCCATATTTACGTTCTCAGTATTTTATAATAATTCTGTAGATACCGAGCTATGTATGAATAACTTCAAATAATACATGAAACAGATCATGTAAAAATAATATGTCTGGAAGTATTTTTGTAACTCAATATTTTTCAGATAGGTATACAAGTACATGTACATGTATGTAAGGATCGTAGCAAATGGCATTCTGTAGATACTGCCTACCTCCATGGAAAGACGGCGTGATTTGATGTATGTTTGTATGTATACAATCCACCTACTCGAATTCTATTAAAATGTAATTCACGGACTATGAACAGAAACGCACATCAAAACAGAAAACAGAAATAAAACCAATGTCCTGGACTGCTTAGATAATTTTATAGAGATATTAATATGCAACACGTCTACGAATTGCTTAGTTAAACTCCAATTAACGTACACTTCACAACACTTGGCTTAGGAGAGTTTTGCATAGATAATTTGTTTAAACGGAGTTTACCAGTTTAATCGTAGGTCAAGTAGGGACCGGCCACCTAAGCGCTTTCTTAATTACACCTAAAATTATACAGCCCGTCCGGAGATTTGGTACCTACCTACTGACCGTTTTAAGTGAGCAATGTCATTTTGTTTTATGTGGAAGGCCCCATTATGAAATGGCTGCAGACGAAAAAGTTTATTTTGTATAATTTAGCTTCTTTCGACACAAGATAAAAATCATCAACATCATCTGCTAACTTTTTCCCAACATTGTTGTGGTCAGCTTACAGTCTAACCAGATGTAGCTTAATACCAGTATTTTACATGTAGTGAAGCCACCCAAAGGGCAATGAAGAGATCTATCACCTTACTGACTGGGTATTACTCTTGTGGCGGCATCCGCAACGCCACATGCGAACTATGCATCAGAGACCTGACGTCACACAAATCCTGCATCGCGCAAGCAGGGTGTACCGCGCGATTAGCATGTATATAACTTCCCGACATCAATCGTCGGCCAGTTGCCCACCAGACACGACACCCGTCTGGTCGGAGGATCCTCCCTTTTCTATAGAGTATGAGTGAACTTTACAGTCTGTTTCTCATACTTCTATACTCTTACCACAGCATGTACCATCGAAGAAGTTCATATCTAACCACCGTAAAGACTATTCTTGCTTGCAGTGCTCGGCGGCTATAGCACCGGGCCGGTAACAGATGTGGTCATCGTGTTCACGGAATTTTGTTTTCAAACTGCTTAGATATGAAGTTCTTCGATAGTTCTATTCTTTGGGAGAAGAAACGATTCTCGCTGGAGGTCTAACAGGTCTATTCTATAGATAAAAATCTCAATGTGATAACTTAGGTAAAGTTAGCTTGAAGTGAGCTATCATTCCACCTGATGCTAGGGATTGAAGGGTTCCCTATTTGAAATCGAATGACGTAAGAGCGAATAATACTTGCTCGAAAACGCTAACTCGATAGTACTTGAAATCGATAAATTGTGAGCACGACAGTTCAGTTCAGATCAATGATCGGCAGCGCGAAACCCATTATCTAGAAACATCATTTCTCGGACGACCATCTTATCGATTTACAAAATGGTTTTAAGGATTTTTATTTGAGTAGGTACAATTTATTGAAACAATATAACCGTAGAAATATAAATCAACTACAATCACGAAAAATAATAGTGGTAATAAAATAACGTTACACATACCTATACGTAGTTATTTTACCAAATAGGTTGGAAGTAAACTAATCTTGAACGAAATATGGAATAAGTGTTATAGTGGTAGTGAACCGTCGCGCTCATAATTTATCGATTTCAAGTACTATCGAGTTAACGTTTTCGAGCAAGTATTATTCGATCTTACGTCATTCGATTTCAAGTATATACGGTGAAAATTTAACAGAATAAACCGGCTGAAAGAAGATTGAATTTTATTTTTCTGCATTTTTATATAAACTTCTATAACATTTGTCGAATCGTGTTCGAAAACTTACCAAACTGACAATATCGGCGCGACCACTCGGCCTTTGTCAGCCGGCCGACTCTAAGCGGTTAATGAAAATCGGCTTGCCCGCTTTCTGCATATAGAGAGGCAATTTACTGAATGGTCGCATGCCTTCGAACTAATGCGAAATATTGCCGCGATCTGCTGATTTACAAACTTCAACTTTATCTTGGTAAGAGCAAGGGTGTTAAAAAGTGAAGACTGTAGTCTCACAGATCGATGCGTTCGATACTTAATGATTATGCAAATACTGAAGCTGAAGAGTATTTAGGTTATATCTTCGAAGCATTAATTTGGTTGAGTAAACATGTCTGTGTTTATCTAAAGATGTTTATTTAGATCTGAGATGACATACTACGTTCTATTTCTTTCGTCTCGGTACCTAAGTAATGCACAGTCAGGAAAATTAATAGGGATGATGCCTAGGTAAAAAAAAAAAAAGAATTAGTCCGTCAGTCAGATAATAAAAAAATATTAGACACGTGTTTTTTGCTTTATCATATTAATAAAAAAATACTTTTTTAAGTTGGGGAGTGGGGGTCGCTACGTCACTAGTATGTATAAAATCTACATACTCGTGACGTCATGGCACATTTTACTTCAATGTATCGCCGTAATCTTTAGATTACGTAAAAAAAGAAAAAATACGTGTCCAATATTTTTTTATAATCTCAAAGACGGAGTTTAACAAAATGTTTAGTCATCATCCCTATTGTTAAGGAAATTGACACTCTAATCTGCGTTCGCAATTCATTTTCCAAACATGTAAACAAACACGAGTTTTAGAAAAAACCTCTGTAATATCTACTTATAAGGTTCAGTTTACGCTACAACTTAAAATGTACAAATTTTTTTTTTCAACGTTACTAGTCAGTCTAAAATCAACTTTATTTACAATCGTATAAAGTTGATGTTTGTCTAAATGGTAAACTCGTGTTTGTTAACATGTTTGGCAAATACATTGCGAACACAGATTACGTCAAATTGCCGTGTTGTTATAAAACTGTCAAAGAATGACAGTTTTCATTTGAATAGACTGTCAATTTGAGATCGAAGTCAATTTGCTTTACAAACTCTGACTATACTTTACTTATCTATAGGTAAATAATTATAATATGAAAAGAACCTACAACGCAACGACATAAAAATCTATAAAATGGGTGCTCCCTAAATAAAGCCCTAAATAACCCTAAAGGAACGCTAATAATAAGGAGGCTCTCATAGCGCGGTTGGGTTAAGGACTAGATTCAGAAAGCAGTACTTCTGGACACGGAATACATAGTGAGGAGGTTCCTCGCTCTAGAGCCCTGACCAGCGGCAGCTTGGACCCTGTTGCTGATGCCGATGGGCCACAATTTTTTATATTTTTAAATGTTTTTTATAAAAATATTTAAAAATGTAATTAATAAGTATTCAAAATGAAATTAAATAAGTAAAGGTAACATAACAAAAATGTGATTGAAGGCTCATAGCTACTAGGTAATTATATGACACAGACTCTTATTTGGCGCAGCCGCAAGGCAAACTTTGCTGCTAATATCTTACAACGCAATTTACACTTTTTATTTATTTTCTTTCTTTTTTTATTTGTCTTTTATTTGTAGTACAATATTCTGTGTTGTGTGCCTTTTAGTCTGTGCTAAATAAATGTATTTTCTTTCTTTCTTTTCTTTTTTCAAACGCGCATTTGAGTACCAAAGTAACAAAATTACCACAACACAGCTTTATATCAATCCAAGGTACCATACACTACTCGTTAAAACGCCAAAAGTTTACGGTTAGCTTAGTTTCGTACGCAATTTGGGCCGAATAGAGGCTTTTCATTTTTACCTTTAAAATTCAGAATTTTCAGTAGCCTCAAAGCCCGAACTGATGTTAGCAGTAGTGATGAAATTATAACATCGGCATTCATGGAGTTTTCAAACTTTAAAACTATGTCGTTTTCAACTAAATTCCGAATATTCTGGAGTTCACACAATTAAGCTTTAATTTTAACCTGCGTTATTATGTTGGTCTAGAAAGTTGGAACGTTTAAATTTTAAGGTGGATTTTGTGTAATCATTTTGGAGGAGCTCGTGGCTAAGTAATAACAGCCACACGGATCGATCCATCAGGATAAGTTACGCTTGCCGGGGTTGGTCCGTGGATGGGTGACCGTTTTTAAATACCTACCAAAACTTCTCCGTACCTAACTCGGAAAGCACGTTAAACCGTTGTTTGCTGTCATTTTTGGATGTTTGACAGTCGTTACGGGTCATCAGAAGCCCGAAAGTCTGAAACCAGTTTTACCAAGGGTATCGTATTGCCCAGTTACTGGGTTGTAGAGGTCAGTCGTTCCATGTAAAATACTGGTATTCAGTTGCATCCGGTTAGACTAGAAGCCGACCCCAACATAGTTGGGAAAAGGCTAGGCAGATTGATTTATTTTGTTTAATCACAGTCTTGTTTACGCGACCTTATGGAAGTAAGTAATTTTGTGGGGTTGCTTGTAAGGAACAAAATTGAGTTAAAACTCTTCTAGAAATCGCGGTTCACCTTGATAAGTGTATCCTATGTTATGGGGTTTGGTTTCCGCACTTAATCCGTCAGGTGGACCATTGTGCGTGAGCCATGGCGGCCGTTAGGTGGTTATTGCAACCAGCCCAGCTCCCTCCATAAGTAAATTAAAATTCGTGGTCTGTTGAGAACATCTTTGAAAGATCTGGGTGACGCCTGTGCACTTAAAGAGCACGTGCGCGGCGGCTTCCTCAGCCTCTATGCACGCCCTGCACAGAGGGCTGTCCGTTATGCCTATTGTGTGGATAAGTGTATCATTTTTCAGCTTCTATACATTCACGAGCACTAATATGTATACCTACACTCAGCAACTCTCCTATCTTTTTAAATAGGACTTATCACAGATTCTAGAGAATCATGATTGCACGAGAAATCGCTTTTAATTTGCTATGTGTACCTATACGTAACATTTATTAGTCCCGTGACTTTACTGTTTTAAAAGTATAAATGATAATATCAGATATTTTTTTTAACCAATATTAAATAAAAATATATTAAATAAAAGCGTAAAGACAGTACCCATGACTCCAAATGCTAACAATAAAGAAACCGGTCTAGCTAAACTGCGATCAATATCAATTCAGCTAACTATAAATTGTATGTGAAATTTCCCAAAAGTTATTAAGTTTTACGACTCTTAAATGTTATTCTGATCATTCGGTAGCTAGATAGCATATCGTGAAATGACATTAAACATAAAAATGTTAATATTATCATAAGTCTTCTTTATAATAATAATGACTTTAAATTCCGAAAATTTTATATATTGCGCAAATCCCTCGTAAAATAATGTTCGAAAATGACAATTCATATGTAAATTAATGTAAACAGACAGCAAAGACATTTATGTAAATAAATAAATGTCTTTGTTTTGCCGTTTATCTGTTTTTTAGCTACTGTGTTATAGGAAAACTGTCAATGCCAATAACAATTTAGCGTCCATCTTTTTCCAAATAAAGATTGATCAAAGATCCAATTATAATAAATATGAAATCATGGATAGCTTTAAGAACGTTTGGAATACGAATAAAAACTTTTTATTATTTATGCCATCGAAAGTAAGAGTGTATACCTACCTATAAACATTTTTTTTTTGCGAAAAATACTAAAGCTACAACAAAACGTTCACTGCAGAAGTCAAATGTCAGAACAAGTTAGCAGACGTAAAAAAATCACGCCCAAAATTTTCTTTATTAAAACTTTGTCCATTACAAAGCCGAAGAATATTCAGTTTACAATTTATTTACGTGAATTCCCAAATACGGGGAATTTGTAAAAAACTAAACAAACTGTCAAAGTCCATTAGTTCATTCTTTAAACAGTAAATAGTGGATTGGAACAAGTTTAATCAGACTTGATGCAGTGCATACAGTGGCAGAAAGTAATCTGATACTTGTTCAACAAATCCGGCGACTTGTCGTGTGACATCCGAGGCCACGTGTTTGGACTATGTTAGACGGATATCTATGTATATCGGAATCTGTGTACTATTATAGCGATTCAGTATGAAGGGGAGATAGGAAAGTTAGTGGTAATGTCAAAATAATAATATAATTACTGAGTAAAAACAGATATAAATGTGGAGAAGTTATCAATTCTATGGGCATTTATACTTTCGCCCGCGGCTTCGCCCGCGTGGATGTCGGAAAATATCACACGGGAACGTACTACCGGGATAAAAAGGTTGTAAACTATCTGTGTGCCAAATTCCAATCAGTTCAGCAGTTTTTGCGTGATTGAGTAACAAACACACAAACATATAAACTTTCACATTTATAATACTAATAGGATTATATAGTAGGATAACTAATTTATATGAACGTTTTTTTCAATTTTGCATCCATTGTGAATAACCTTGGAAAGCAAAAATATGTTGTAAAATATTTTTTTGTCGATATGAATATCGTTAAACCATTGCAGTTCACTGCAGCAATTGTGGATGTCAATAGCACTAGAAACAGTAAAAAGTTGGTTTTATACGCTTTGTATGTTTTATTTTACGGTTGTTTACTCAAAGTTTGCATCAATTCATTCAATTTTTTATGGCTCTCGTTTAATAAAAGTCATCTGTACCTAATACCTAGTATAACTGTTTTTTTTTTTTTTTTTTCAGTATGGGAAATCATCAAATGACTTCTCCCGCTCTGGGCAGAGCGAGAGGGTGTGTCAGACTTTTACTGACTAAAACCCACCCGTGTTCCTTCCGTTGCCTGTGTGCCGGGGCCGCGATATCCCTTTCGGACAAGTATAACTGGCTTATAGTGAAGTTTAGTCTAACTGAATCTTGTTTTAGTCTACGCACTCTTCACAGGCCATAGCACAAAAACCATCAAACAAAACAAAAAAGGTGAAATAAGTGAAGCAGAAACGAGTCCGCTAATGTATTTAGAAATCAAACATACCCGGTAGCGAAACCCAATACTTGACTACCTCGACTTTAAACAAACATTCCAACGTATCCAAAATAACATTATAAATCATTTTCTCTACAAACTATCACTTTTTTCTGGTGAAATTTGTTATTTCGTGACAACTGTTCCGCTATTTGCTTAGCGTCACTAAACAGATGGCCGGAGTGCATCTATCATATTTGTGTATTATTCATTTTGAGTGTTACGTATTTCTTAAGTTTGACAGGGAACTAATAGTGGCTTATGTTGGAATTTTCATTAATTTTCGTCTTAGTTTTGAAAAAGTTAATTACAGGATACACGATGGTAGACTTAGTTTTTTTTATGTCTTAATGACATTTCGAAAATAAACAACTATGCACGTATATCGTTCTAAAATAGATGATAGTGTTAATAATCCTTGCTTGCTTCTTATGTATAAAACAAGACAGAAAATGCACGATCATTATTTATGAAACTTCGTCTAAATTCTCTTCAACAGTTCTCCCCCATTCACCACCAGCGAACTCGGCCTGATCAAGTTCAAGATTGAAAAATAAATCTTAACAAGCATTAGCAGACTTTTTGCAACAAACCAACAACTACGATAGCACTTCGGCGTTCGTATCATGTTCGCAATGCTATTAGGAGCTGACATTTGCTCTCTTGCTGTACGGGCATTCGGGGAATCTCGAAATTACTCATTTGGTATTTCAGTCACGGGCCACAGTACCGATCCGACGCTGATTTTTACTTCTTTCAATTCCAATTGCACTATTTCACCAGGTAATTTGTCTTCATATTTCGCTGAATTGACACGAACTTAGAGCTGCTGATCAGTGTAATCTGTAACAGTACTGAATTCATATTTAATGTATTGTTAACTGCTATTATGATCAGTACCTACGTCGTATTCGATTATTATTTTATTGGACTCATTTGGAACTCGTTCAAACTGATTTAACAATTTCAGCCACTTTGTCATCTAACGGCATAATTCATAATTTATCTCTTTATAATGCCATCTGTTCTGAATTCCACAACTTCGATGTGTTAGTCCGTAAACTGTATTAACACCTACACAGCAATTATGGGGTCCCACAACGATGTGACGAAAGTCACCAGAGCTTTAAATTAGTGATGAAAATTACCGTAACCGTTCCGCTTACATAATATTTATCCACGCCATTCATATTTAATAAATATGACATACTTTTATGATTTATTGACAACCTGTTATGAACAAAGAAAAATCTGGAATCTAAAAATAAAACTTGGCCAAAGTTTTTGATGGCCATCAAAGGGCCTAATTTGCGTAGGTATAGTACAACAAAAGAAAATCGGAAACTTATTGACTGTAAATGTAATAAAAATAGCCAAAGTAAAAATATTCCGTCTAGACCAGATCAGGGCAAAGGAAAAAAACTTTTTAAAGCACCCTCGAGATCAAATTTGTCAGGAGTGCCGTGAGTTAGTGAACGTCTAGAGAAAGAAAAAAGTCCCCGAAACAAATTGTTGGCAAACGGGAGAAGTGTCCAAGAGCGAAAATATGTTGATTGAATAAAGAAAAACTATTAAAAGTTTTCCCTTGGAGTTTCTGGTTCAGTTGCGACAGACAAAACGAGAGCAGTGCGTGGAACGGCGTTGCAACTTTAACTATACTATTGTGCAGTGGACTTAGTGTTGTTCCTTCAGATTTTTTTACAAAGCCTTGGATTTTCCTTCAAGACTTTATTTTAAGAGCAAGCCTCTTCAAAGCACGGCAAAGGAAAAAACTTCTACCATCGCACTCCTATAATAATGTTTCAGAAAATTCTGTTTTGAAATTTTAAATCCATGCTATAGATGGGTAAAATTCAGGAAAATGTAAGTTTCGTGTTTGGAATCCACGTCCTCAAACTATCGGATTTAAGTATCAAAGGATTTCGATTAAATGTGCTTGATAACATTCTGCAACATAATACATACAACAATGTATAAATAAATGAGAATCCCTATTATCTAAACAGAAAAGTTATCATCGCCAAAAGTTTTTGTGGACGCAATATCAGTACAAAACTAAGTTTCCCCACCCTTAAGATTCGTATAACTTTCCTAATACTTGGACGAGATTATACCCACTCAGCCGTATGCTATACTCAACAATATATCCTTATAATAATAAAAACGACAATTCTCTTTTATTTGTTGCATTAACTTCTACGGCAATAGTAAACTAATATGTAATATTTCTGGTTATTAATTCTGCTCAATAAAATCGAATTGTATTAAGATACTTTGGAATATGGGAATAATAAAAGTTGTTTTGTCGATGGTCGCAGATGACTCATATATTTTATGTCGACTATCCGTAGCTGCCGAGATCCGTTTACTGGTTTACTCTGGCTACTTTTTTCAGAGTGGTGATTTGAAAAGTTGTTAATTTTGTTTGTTTCTATTTTACAGAGACAAAATATATACGTGTAGTCAGCAACTAAAGTCGATTAACCTTGCTAATGTTACATACATTTATCTAAATTAATACAAAATTATTCGATACATTGCTTTTCAACATTTCATTTTATAGCTAACAGCTCTTTTAATTTTATATCAGTTCAGATTGTTTGTAAATATTTATATTTATATTTAGCCAGATAAAAAAAAATAAAAAACTTAAGTATTATGACTTCATAATACCTCAACTCAAATCCTCATGTCAATACTCATACAATACCTCAACTCCAAAGTGCTGATTGATAGTTTAGGTAATTTCTTAGTACGGTGAAAATAATGGTAATTTGAAGAAAATAAAACTTAGTATCTGCTTTATATTTAGTTGAGATAAAATCATCTAATTTGAAGTATTTTTTTCAATACTAGCGGTTTATTAACTTTGTAATTTTTTTCTGTCGAGAGAAATTTATGGAATCGTGGTTTCGTCAAACATTATATACATTAATCCTCAAATCTACCATATATTTATTTCAAAATTAATGCTGCAGTATTTATTACGGAGGATCATATTTAGCTATTTGAGGTATTATAGACTCTTAATCATTGCTCACCATGCGTACTTTCTAACATTGCAGCAATATCCCTTCCTATAATAATAATTCATGTCAAAATGGCAGAAATACTACCTAGTAGTAGTTAGTTGGTACGAATAATTCTACAAAGTGTAAACAATAAACATGCTTTAGTTTACAAACAATGTGATCTCTAAACACCAGCAAGAAAAAACGTGGTAAAATATGTCGCAGCCGGAGACCATAAAATGAAAAAAAAAAAAAAACCACAATAGGTTCAGCTCGAAACTGTCACATTGAATTATTTGCATACCATTATAGAGGACGCGGTCCGAATACTTCTCATTCCAGTAGCAGCCTTCGAATAATTCACTCAATGTTTCTTTTTTGAACGGGCCGACGTCAATTAAAATAACGTCGGATTTTTTTCGGTTTCCCCAAAAAGTGTTGGACGGCGACGCGGCTTTTGAATCTTTCGGCGCGATAGGCACATTCTACAGGTGCAATGTCTGCTGGTGGCCAGCCGTGTCAACCTAGTGGTCGACAACAATATTTATTCATCCGTATATTTCCTTCTCAAAGAAATATCAGCCTTATCCTTTAAACGACAAAGAGCATGATGAGTTGCAGTGGCGTTGTTAATATTTTTGTCACCAGCAAAAAACTCAGGGTTAAAAAAAATGATGGTGCATTTTACTTGGTTAGACCTCTTTTGACCCTTATCTGCTGAGGTGTTTAACGTGCGAACTATATTTTTTACATCGTTCATCAAGGTCCCGACGCCACCAGTAATTAAAAGTTGATAAAAGCTTGTTTCCCATGTACAAGAGCGGATATACATAATTGTATGTTTTACGTAAAATTAAAAAAGAGGGGTTTATAATTTTATATTTAAACTCTGTGGTGTTTGATGAAAACCTTAATTTCCCACGGGGACTGTACGCGGTTCATTATTTCATGAAAGGCGGACATTAAATTTAGTTTAAGAGTGTTGTTATAGTAAAAATAGGCGCAGATAAAACGATTGCTTGTTATTAAGAACGGAAAACAATTAGGTTGTATATCAAGACGGACGCGTAGATCTAAAAAAATATATTTTAGGAAGCTGGGAATAACTTAATTCATATTCCTATTACTAAAGGTACAGATGTACCATTAGTGATTCCCTTTTTGAATATCTACCTACTCACCGGGTTCTCGCCTTTTCTTACTTTTGAAGAGACAAAATCTTCTAATTTTGAATTAAGAAAGAAAAAAAATCCTTGATACGTAGGAGGACACTTAAAAAAGGCAAATGCTATTAAATCCTTTCTGCATAAGGGTAAATAAATAAATCTACAGATATTTTAAGACCAACATTCTAAAGCTTGATTAGTCTCCTTACTATGATGTCACCATTAGCGACTTCATCATTTATTCAACCAAATTCTTACATATATATCGAATTCGCGAGGGTTAACAAAATTTGCATACTTACATACATGTACGTATACCTAAAAATCTGTATTAAGACAATGTATTATTAATCTTTAATTTACTTTATTAGCACACTCCCCTACGCGGTGCAGACACCCCCACCCAAGGGATTTGCACGAGAGCGAAAATTTAAATTTGAATGACCCTCTACAATTACCTATAGTCAGAATTTTGGTACATTTACCTACGCAAGTAAACATAGACGGTTTTTTATTTGCCTAAGAAAGGGTTTGTTTTTGAATAATGAATTTATTAATTAGGGCCCAAATTGGTCAACAGAGGGGACCAATTATATCGCTTCCTGCTAAACAAACATTTTAGTAATGCATGTTGGCACTAATATCTGTACTTTTACTAATAGCTGATTTAAATTTGCATTTACCTATGTAGCAATAGATGTGTCCAAATGTCAGTCCAAAAGTGACAGAATTTCATTGAAAGAAAGAAAGAAAAATGTGTTTATTGGCATTACACCAGAAAAATACACCAACTATTAAACAGGAAAAAAATATTATAATGCCAAAAGGGCCTCAGCTCAGCATAATGTCAGATGACAACACAAAGTGTACCACCTGACGCTGATGTTCAGCTGCAACCGACGAGTGCCATACGCTAAAATAATAAACACATAGGGAATTGTCTGTTCGTTTTGATAAATAAATTAAAGATAGATAAAATAAGAGTGAGGTAAATATATATAAGATAGGATAATATAAAAAAGCTCATTCAAAATAAAATTAAATAATGAAATGATGTGTCACGTCGATACGTCAAGTTACTTAACTCTTTATCATCTAATCAAAATGTAAATGCAGCCTTGAAGGTGGCTGTTTCACACTTGCACATGAGATATTTAGCTTGTGCATTAAGACGGCCATACGATGCCTCTGGTACCAGCACCAATGGACATGTGCTTCTTGTCACCCATAAACTTGACATAAAATAAAAGGGGAAGACACTCCTCTTCTCCTTTTATTTTATGTCAAGTTTATACACGAGGGGGGAGTACCTAAGTTAGGACCGCAGGTGGCATTCTGTAGTTTCTGCTTACCCAATGGGAAAAAAGCGTGAGTAAATGTATGTATAAAAGAAAAATAAACTAGCAATACAATTGCATACTATCACAAAGTTAATGTATACCGTAATCAAGTGTCACTAACCTTGACACAACTCTTGAAGTAGTATCGCGTGACAAAAGATAGTACGTCGATTATATTATGGCAATGAAAAATAGACGTACTGAAAGTAGGTCTATTGATATTATGTAATACGAACATAATAATAACATTCAATAATACGAAGTTAATATTATTTATTATTGCGTAACGGAAACCATCAAGAAACAAACAAAACAATCACTGGTCATAATAATATTTCATTTCAATTTAATAACTTGACAAAACGTCTATAGATATCCTTCCAGAATGCTCTTTTTAAAGCAAATATTGTATATTATACCATTGGATCTTATTTGATTTAATAAAAAGAAATAGTATATGTGTGTAATGGAAAATTGGACATTTTCGACGAGTTTGATTTGCAAAGCCTACTTTTGCTTAGAAGATTTTCCTTGCTTGCTTTTAATATCGTACCTATTGTCTTTGCTTAGGTAAATAAGTTCTCGGTGGTAAGTCTTTCGCCTAGCCTTTGCCCGAGCGAAGAAAATATAGTTCACTGTGCATCTTAAATACATTTTAATTCTCATTACTTACATTAAAACACAAAGTACAGCACTTTGTTGTACTCTTATGCAAATATTCAACGAGTAATGAGAAGCTAACTGCATGCAATTTAAAATAGGCGAGATTACTTCGCTAGTAGATCAGTGGGGTGGTGCCAAAAAGATAAGAGAGAACATGGGAGCCAGGATTAAGAATGAATGGGAACATGCACTTTCAGGAAACTGGGTTTGTTTGGTGAATTTTGAATAATGAAAATGTGTACTAATTCGGCGTCGGGTAGTTGCTTTGTCGAGTAAAGAGGTCGGAAATGAGTGATAAGTTAGTTACAAGCTCGTCATGGGTGGTAATGAAGAATTGCACAAGATGGCCTTGGTCTTCATGACAAAATATATTTGTATAGTAGCAATATTTGAGTTGACGATCGAAATTCTATTTTTGTAAATATTATTTTGCAAGTGGATCGTCACAAATCTAATAAAAACAAGACTGAAACATAAAAATCCATTTACTAAACAACAAAACCCAAGAAGCTCATAGCCAAACACAATTATCTAGAATTTGACGATCAAATAAAGTTTGAGGACGAAAGAATAAGTTTTAATATAAAAAGGAACCATAAGCCTTTGAATATTAAAGCGTAAAAAAGCAGCATTGAATTGGTGAAAACATAGCATAAGTTCAAAAGGCAAGTCATTAGGTGACGGCCAAAGAAATGTTCGGGTTGTAATGAGCTAGCTGGCGGCGATTAAGACGTACAAACTTGAACCAGCCCTGAGACAACGGCCGACGTGGAACATGGAACGTAAATTGTTGGATATGACAGCAAGTCACAAACGGTTGTGACTTTGAAAGCGAACGTTCCCGTAAGTGAAGAAGAACGATAGATGTTCCTCAACATAGATTTTTATAATCAAGTGCTAGAGATTCGGTTTTCACAATGCATGCTTGCTAGGTTCTTCATGGTGTAAGTTCATGTTTTCAATTTGGAACTTAATTCCATCTTTAGTGATACGTTATTGTCTTGAGTCGAGTCATACTAATACAGGAGAATACGTATAGCTTTACTTTTTTTTTTTTGAGGGTGGGACATTATCAAATAACTTCTCCCGCTCTGGGCGGAGCGGGAGGGTGTGGCAGACTTTTACTGACTAAAACCCACCCGTGTTCCTTCCGTTGCCCGTGTGCCGGGGCCGCGATATCTCTTTCGGACAAACTCGCAACCCTGGCAGGCATTGGTCCTTACGGACCCCGTCAGTTGGTGCTGACATCTCTTTGAGGCGCGCGTGGAACACAACGCGCCGTCGACCCGGGCCTGGTCGTAATCGGACGGCGAGCTACCCATTGCTCACCATCAGCAAGCCCGTGCCTACGGTGGCCGGAAGTCGGCTCGCGACTCCCGACCGACGCCCGGGGCGTCTCCTGCGGCGTCTAGGGGCGCGAGGGCGCCAATCTTGCCTCTCCCTCGCGCGCTCCTCCTCCTCCTTCGCGAGCATTACTGCTTCGCAGAAGGAAGTGACGGCCTCCCCCATGTACTCTCGCTCCGGACCATGGCCTGATGCGAGATATCGCCGCCGCCGATCGCCTCCGTGAGGACACGGTGGTGCTCTGCTCAAGCAGGGCAGACCTCCACCGTATGCTCCACCGTGTGTTCTGGGCGATCCACACAGTGGTGACACTCGGGCGTTTTCTCCCGCCTTATGCGAAAAAAGGAACCTCCCGAAACAGCCGTGACCGGTGAGGACCTGCGTCAGGCGGAAGGTGAGGACGCCGTGGCGCCTCTCTAGCCACTCCTCAAAGAGGGGACTTATCGCCACAATTGTGGCGTGCTCAGAATACGTATAGCTGCTGCTAGCATTTCACTTGATACTTTTGAGGACTATGTGCCCGTGTAACATCGTCAAAAACATCGTCTATAAATGATTGCTCTTCATTTTCGTCAACCTTGTCATCATTACAGTACAATTATTCGATACCATATCCATTATCTCAAAAATATGACCTCAGCACACCTCCCTTCTCCTATTTACCGAAAACTTTTCCGTCGTAGCTAATTTATTTTCTAACTAAATCTTATAAATTCGGGCTCGCGAGCGACTTGCACGCGATCTCAGTCAAACTCGACTTTTTGATAAGCCATTATATTATATCGTAGATTTATTTTTGTTTTATCTACGTTTGGAATTCAATTAGATATTATTTGTAGGCTTAATTGAATTTGTTTACTTTATGGTGCTGCTTTAATATAGGATATAGGTAGTGTTGAGTATGACGGCGCAGTTAGTGGCGCCGACTAGCTTTGTATGGAAGTAACTGGAATCACCGAAAAGGTCGGATATCAGTGACACTAGCTGGTGACAGTCACTCTAGCAGAGCGATGCATCGATGGTTGCGTGATAACAATATTTTTTATCTGTCTGTTTCAGTGTACTAATAATATCCGTCAACAAGTTTCGCATTAATCTCAATTACTTATTGGTATTTAATTTTAGCTTCTATCAATTTTTATTTTTTATTTTGTTTCCCACCGCACGTTTTCTCCACACATTGACATTGGCAGAATTGTCGACATCGGCACCATTGCCATAAGGAAAAATAGAATAGAATAGATGGTTGCGTGGCGGCTGTCTTTTGATGACAGAGAAGATGGCCGCTGTCGTACCATCTCCACGACAAACTGCTATATTCCGGCACACTCTTGATGGTATTGGAGCTCAATAATACGATAACCACTTCTGGTGAAGGCTATCCTGCGCCATTCAGTATTTTATGCACTAATTCGGTACATATTATTAAGTCGAACGTAAATGGAGAGATTAATCCTACTGATTATGCAAATTTAGTACCTACCAATTATGAAGAGGCCATTGAAATTGACTCTTGCGGATACAGAAATAAAAATCATGTTTACGTATTTTTTTACGGTTTTAGGATACGTGATATTCCTGGGATTTGAAAATGCCTATTTGACAATTTGATGACCTGAATAAGTACACAATGGATAAAGGTAAACGTTATTAATACAATAGAAATAGTTATTATTTTCGCGTAGAACTACACTTTCACTTGAGCTTGAATTATTGAAGAGCTCTAAAAGCGTCTTCAAACCAACAAATTAATACTAGGTGAAGAAATCCTTTGTTTGGAAATTTTCACTTAAATAGAAGAAAAGCTTAAACAATAATACTCGAGAATACCTGAAAATCTAAACGTAGAAGATTAATTATTCCAATAAAAACTTGAATGAATTTCGCGGAATTCGCCGCCGAAGCAGACCATTTAAATTAGCCCGATAACTTGAAACCCGAATGAAAAGGGTTTAACCAGGAGAGTTCCAATTAGTTTGCTGTTATTTTTCCATTCCGTTCGGCAGTATCAAAAACTGGGTCGGTTGGGAATCGATCATTTATTACATTTTGAGGACAATTTTAAAGTCGGTTAGTTGATTCCATTTATTCTGCAAAGTCATTACAAATTAAATTACAAATTCTAAGTTCTTCTTAATCCATTTGTGTGAATGTGTAATTAAGATCTAAAACTGGAACAAAAAAAAAACAGATGACCTTTTTATCAGTGAGGTTTGCAGAAACTATCTACGACTCAAGATTGTTTACACTTCACAAAGCCACAATTTCGCCCAAGAATTTTCCCGCAATGCCTTACCGCACAGTAAACAAAAATGATTGATTGTCGATCTATTAATTACAACAATATTTGCTACCATCATTCATACTGACTTAAGACTGAAGTTTGCTCTAAGTACTCTTGTTACCAAATTGACTGTGGCAGTCAAGTATTTTTCAAGTAATTCGATTCTCAGGTATCGTTTCGTACTATGCTTTTGAACACTTCGAGTTGATTTATTTTAAATAAAATTAAGGGTTTGTTCATTTTCGCGCAGGCATCTGGAATAAGTAGCTTTAGGGTTAAAATAATTTGTTGATTGAGCAGATAATGCAATTGATTCTGAGCTTGATTAAAGTATTCTATGAATATGAACAAACCAGGGAAATTTTTAAATCAAGTAAGAAAATTGTTTTATACATAATATCAAACATTATGGCACCCGCCGCCATCACTTTTTGTCCTGCTATTATAAGATGCTTTTACATAGGTCGCTTAAAACAGATTTATGAAGTGATTATACAAACCATAGTAGGATAAGTAGGTACCTATCCCCAAGAGGTTGCAGCAGACGGTAGACGATCCTCATGAACTTGAAACTAGCCATAAAGTAAAATTAATGAGAAAGATGACTATGCACATTGCACATGCTAATTAGGAAACACAGGATGTTCACTTAAGACGTCTCAAATAAACTTGAAATGCTAGACTTAAATATCTAGCTACCTATCTGTTATTTACTGGGAAACACGGAGACGTGGTCGTTGGACCTCATTCCATAATAAAGTATTCCTCTGTTTTCTGGTTAATGATACTAATCCATTGATTTTTTACGATAACATGTAGGTATACCTACCACTGCCATGTCTATGTTTGGCTATATATCGTTTATTTTTTATTTTTACTAATATTAATATAATTACGCTAAACCTGAGGAATATGTTAGTATGGAATGCATGCAAACGACCAAGTGAACGCTTTTCCTCCTAAGATGAAAGTGCTTTTCAACAACACGAATTTGGAAGTACCTACACAAAATTAAAAACTAAAATTTACCACAAATGAAAATCACAAACAAATAATACAGTAAGCACTGTTATCAACTAATGAATATTTGATTAAGTGCCGCCGTTAAATGAAAAGTAAACCCCGTGAGTAAGTAATAAAAAAGTTGAGACTTTATCGAATCGTTTCGACACTAATACGCCACGCGATGATAACACTAAGGCGATTATCTTGAGTAATTAAATCACATTTTTATTAATATTTCACACGTAGTATTTTTTTTCTAACGAATACAGCACTGCGATTAACCCTGATATGTGAGGTGAACTTTAATGCTTTTGAGCATGCAGTTTGTAAGCTCGTAATTAAGAGCAGAATTATTGTTATTGTTAAACTTTGTTTTGTTTTGACTGCCTAATCTTGTAAGGAATTGCATGCCTTAAAAGTGTGATTTAAGGAGAACTAGGTACAAAAACAACGTTTTTTAAATTGTAGAAGTAATAGAAAACATGGGTTGGGACACACGTTTTATTTTATTATTATCAACATTTTTTTTTTTTTAATAATGCCCTCCGAATTTTCTGTTGATAATTTTTTTTGTGAGTTAAATTTTAATAACTTAGTAGTAAAAAATCAATTTTAATAACTTAGTAGTAAAAAATAAATTTTATTTTTTATCTATACCTACGGTTGGTAACTCATTCTTCACCATATAATCTCACAGTATTTTTACTATCTTGAAACTATTGTGGTTTTTCATCTTTTATTTTTGAATAAATAATGTAGTACAGTCATAATATCGCCGACTAAAAACTGCATAGCCAAGTGAGTGCAGTCACAGGACATAAAATCTTCGGTCACCAACCACACATGACATTGATAAACCAAACGACAAACGACAAATTAAATTCTACGTTTAAACTTTTTATTCCTTATGGTCGGATGAACAATAAAGTAATGAAGCAGACTGGGCGGTGGCGACGTGGAGGCGAGCCGTCGACAGTTCTTATGACACCCCTTATCTGTGGGCACACGCGATATGTGTTTGGTTAAAGTTAACTAGTTTACCTACGGAACGGACTTTTGTATTTTTTCTGGGTTAAAAAATAAACGTGGCCGTTTTCATTGAATTTTAATAAGACCTTGTTGCAATTGGTGATGTGTTTTTTTGAGCAACGAAAAATGCAGATTAAAGATTTTATACAATAAAAATAATGTTTTTACTTCGGTTTAAAAAATATCAGCTATCATTAATATGCACATAATATTATTTTTCCCTAAAATGTTATTATGACTGAATAGGGATGATGCTTGGGTAAAAAAAATGAAATTCTAATTAGTCCGTCACACAGATAATAAAAAAATATTAGACACGTATTTTTTGCTTTAATAAAAAAAATACTTAGACAAAAACGCATTTTAAGTTGAGGAGTGGGGGTCGCTACGTCACTAGTATGTATAAAATCTACATACTCGTGACGTCATGGCACATTTTACCTCAATGAATCGCCGTAATCTTTAGATTACGTAAAAAAGAAAAATACGTTTCCAATATTTTTTTAATATCTCAAATACGGACTAAAAAAAAATTTTTGTCATCGTCCCTATTAATATTTTATTGCCAAACGAACACCAAAGAGTTTATTTCATTTTACTTTTTTTCATTTTCGCAATATTTATATTTGAAATAAGCAATCACAATTTAAAATATATTAGAACATCATAAACGACACTTTATCTTTCAATAAAAACCCAAATAGCACGAATAATCTCACCATAGAAACTTTCTCACGCGTTAAACCCATCAATAACGAATGAAGAAAAATTAAAATGAACTAAAATAGTTCAGCCAGCAATTGAAGGCCGAAATCCAAACAAACTCGTATAAATCAGTGTTTATTGCCCATTTAAATATCTACAACGCTAAAACGCGTCACGTAACTCAGTTTTACTTTACTTATGGTGGCTTTTCGTCGTACATAACGTTTGTATTGCCATGAAACTAGGATTTTTGAGGAAGAACTGTAACGTTATTTTGCAAAACATTCTTGAAATGGATTAGCAATATTCCTTTTAAAAATGTGTAAATGTACCAGGTGAGAATCTAAAAATAGATTGTCTAGTAAAATAGTAACATTACGTGTTTATTGAAAACACAATCTTTAGAATTGAATTCAAATCGTATCTAATCATTATGTACAGTTTTTTTCAAAACTTTGCAAGATTCGACCATTCTGAGTACCTACCTACTAAAAACTGGCCAAATAATTTCTGAAGTGTTCATGAAACTAACCTTGACAATAAAAGTCTAGGCACTGACAGAAAAACGATTTTCAAAGTCTCGCTAAAAAAATACTCAGGAATTTCCTCCAATTATCCAAACTAAAATTCCTGACAAATTTCCGAAACCAACATTTTTCGATTACATTTGCCTTTTAACAAGAAATTGGGTTGCCACAATCTCTTTCTGTATGAACGCCAATTGTGATTATCCTTCCAATTATAAAATAACAGTGATTCGTTCGCACTTAATCCCTCCATGGTGCAAACTTATCTATCCGCTTTATAGTTTTCGTGCCTCGAGCAAATAATAATAAAGTTGGTTGCGCTGCACAAACGGACATTGTGGCCCCGTTGTGGTCTGTACAGTTTTATGGTTATACATCAACGTTTTAACTTTTTGCCTCGTACTGATTTCAAGTTCAGTTTTAAGCGAGTCAAGTGTTTACTATGTCTGATTATTTGTTTACCATAAGTAAAATTTGATACCTATTTAAATAATAATTACTAACAAGTTCTCTTAAAAGATTCTTGTAGGCACTTCTAAATGATGAAATGGCTTCCTATACTAAGTTACTCAGCCTACGCAGACATTCGCGAAGTTATTTGCATGATAGGTAAAAATAAATCAAAGGATAAAATTATGGATGTAACGGAGGCCATCTTAGCGGAGGCGGAGGTGCGTAGCTTGATCTTCGTGGATGCGGAGGTTATCAGAGGAAAGGACGAAAAAAAATATTAAGCTTTATTTTATCAAAGAAAAAATCGACCGATTGGTAATCAAAATTTAAAAGAGGCAAACAATTTTTCACTAAAAACAGTTTTGCTGCTTTGTCGACTTCTAGGCGATTTCTTAGTGATTCATAAATTTTACCGGCTTCATTAAACAGTTACTCACTTGTTAGTTGTTACTGAACCTGGCGATGGCGGTGCAAAAAACTTGGGAGCAAAATCTTGAAATTTTGAGATATTACACATTAAAGGCTCTTCGCTTAGTTGCAGCCAAATTTATTTATTAGAACTCCATTAAAAACTTGCGGAGGTAGATGCGGAGGTGAAAACATCGCGTTTGTGGAAGCGAGGTTCCGTTACAACCCTAGATTAAACACTGAAATTATTTGCCTTATAAGGGCTCACAAATATTACAAACAAAAACTCCTATTTGCTAATTCCAGATCTCAAATTGGGTACCAGGAAGAACCCTTATTAAAGAACAGGATAACTCGTAAAAACGTCTGACATTTAATTAAACGTATAGTAAATATACACAGAACTGCTACACTAAATAACCAGGGTAAGGGCACATCAGATCTGTTGAGTTTCACGCTCATTTTCCCTTTACGATGTAAGCAGATCTCCTATCGGCATTAAAGGCATAGACGCCACTTGAAACAATGGACTGACGTTAAGATGTTATTACTAGTTTTATTGTGTAAACTTATATTGAGCACTTAATCTTTCTTACTTGTAGGTACTTACCTACCTTTGGTCTGGTTTCGTCGTTCGGTTCCTCTCACCCTGTTTCTGCCCGTGGGTGCAGCTATCATACGTGACTGGAGACAGCTTGCAACAGCGCAACTACAAATCAAGCATAATATTTTCTGCGCTTCTCTTAGTACGCGTTTCTTATCTTAGTGTGAAAAAAATCTAAGTTTAAAAAAAAAAAAATAGGGATGTTGCCTAGGTAAAAAAAAAAAAATCTATTTAGTCCGTCACGCGTCACTCAGATAATAAAAAAAAAATTAGACACGTAATTCAAAAAAAAAAGAAAAAAAAAAGGCATTTATTCAAAATAGGCTGAGAATCAGCACTTTTCAAACGTCAAAATTACATAAGACAGTCCCCCAAAAACGCCCACCCTTCACCACTTCCTAGTGCTTAGCTGGGAAGAAAAAGTGGCGCAACAAACCCCCCAGCAGCACAGCTGTCTGTTCAGTTAGAAAACTTGATTCTATACAATAGCAGTTACGCAAAACAATTTACATTATGCAACGTAAAACATTACAACTCATTAAAAAAAAACTGTAATGAGTAGATTATGTAATAATAAGTTTAAAAAAATAAATTGACTTATACAGTCAAATAAAATGAACTAACCAATTATATGAACTCATATAGTGTCATCTAGTCGTTGATTTTAAAACACTTTTTTGTTGCTTCGGGGGGGGGGGGGGGGTACATTGGCGCAGCTTAATTATGTATGTGCTTAGTTATGCTTAATTACGTATGTTTTGCTTTTATCATAATTATTAATAAAAAAATACTTAGATAAAACGCAATCAAGTTGGGGAGTGGATCGCTACGTCACAACTAAGTATAAAATCTACTGCGTGTCATCATGCCACATTTTAACTCAATGTATCGCCGTAATCTTTTGATAACGTAAAAAAAAATGAATTCGTTTCCGATATTTTTTAATAATCTAACTGACGGACAAAAAAAAACTTTTAGTCTTCATATTGCGATCTTTGCTGGGTAACTCAAGAGTAAGTCACATTGAACCTCAGATATTTTCCGTGTAACTATCTACGTCAGAACAACGACTCTACAAAGTATTACCACGTTTCCGTTTTCAGAAATGAATTGTCTAGTTGATGAAAAAATGATGTTTCCGTACTCTGGTTTCCTTCTTAATGTTCAGTTTCATTCACCATGAACGACGGAAATTAACTTTTTTTGTCAAGACAATAAATCCTTTCGCATTTCTCATTCAACTTAATTGCGAAATTGTAACCAGTATCTATTTGAGGAGTACACAACAGCATTATTAAATCTTTTTGTCGTACGATTCTTTTCCCTACAGATTTAATTGAACCCGTTACTGCTCATTATAAATTATTCCACTTTTACAGTGAACTTTGGCAGGAAACTGTTAATTTTAATTATGTAGGACTGTGAATGATAAACAACTATGTAATTTGCTTTTTACGCTGACTGCACGGCTACCGAATGAAAGTCCATTAAGTGAATTGGACTGGACAAATGTCTGCGTGTACCTTTGTGGCGTGGCTTGGACTCTAGTTTACTTTTTTCTGTGAAGTCGGGTTCTAAAAAAGGGCTTTTGAAATGGTAAGGATTTTTGGGAAACTTGAAATTTTGTGGAAACTAAATTACGAAGTGGTTTTAGAACGTCTGTAAAACCTAGAGCAACTTTAATTAAAAAATAATCTCGATTTTACCTTAGCAAGAACTTCACTATTAATTTTAGCAAAAGTCAAAGTCAAATAATTTATTTTAATTAGTCACATAAAAGGCACTTTTGAACGTCTTTTGTAAGTTTACAAAAAAATAGAATTGATTCTAGTCGCCCCTTCCAAAAGGAAGTTTTCGTATGGAGAAGAAAACATTGCAATAATATGAAACTATTAAAAAAAACATATAAATTGTTTACATAACTAAACTTTCACACGAATAAATTCACTAGACTTTATATCCGGTGAAAATATTTCTAAAATTTTTGGAAATTTTTAGTCACAGCCTGCAAATTGAAGCGCGGACAGGGCCACGTATAAAACTATAAAAGATGGACCAGCTGGCTCGATGGGTTCGTTTTACTGGATTTTTTCCAAAAAATCCGTGGCCCAATTTAAATCAAAAGTTTTACCTATGCAGTACGATGCGGTTTTTATAAAATCGTTGAAAAATTTCTTTCATCATTTTATTAGCGTTTGAAAAATTTTAGGTTTTATTTGAAAAAAGGGGTATCTAAAAAAGTAAAAAAAAAATAAGCTTAAAAACAGTACTTTAAGTCAGTTTTATTGAGCTTATTATTTCAATCTCCAAGTCAATCGCAAAGTCTACTACCAAATTCAAAACTGCCTAGACTGAAACAGTAGTTAGCTACCTACCAACGTGTCTGAGGAATAATGACTACTGAGTGTTAACGTGAAAGTAAACACAGTGCTTAACGAAGCTGTAAATATTCTTTGAAACCATGTAGGCACTTAATTCATAGTCATGAGTAATTCCACTTCTATGCAATTGTACGAAGTGGCTATAATCAATTCGTGGAACGAATTCCTTCAGTATTTCGTTCGCGTTTATGCGAACGTGTTGCACGTCACTATTAACGTCAAAATATTTTAGCTTTGGTGAAAAAAATGAAGATATTCAAATTAGGCTCTCATTACACTGCGGGGTTGCCACTAATGAATTGTTTGAATAATTTTAATCCCCCACCTGAATTGTTTGTTTGCTGTTTTTATGTGTCGTTTAATTATAATAAACGTCGTTGAAGAAGATTTATTGCCAGTGGGTCATCCTTGATATTATTATTATGGAAACGGTTTAAAAAAGAAACATTCTAAAATACAATGGACGACGTATATTTAGTAACCTAATCCGGTTAATTGTTCTTAAAGAGTCTTAAAAAACCCTGTAAGCGTACGCCACATCAAGCGCCGAACGCACTGACGCAGTGTGTTCGGCGCTTGACGTGGCAACACGTCGTGTGCTGGTTCGCAACAAGTCAATCGTCATCCTAAGGATGCCTCGTCGAGGGGTGGTTTTTTATGACTATTTAAGAACAGTTAAGCGGATTAAGTTACTAAATATACGTCGTCTATTGTATTTTATAATGGATTTCCAAAAAGTCACGCATGAGTCAATTGACTAAGAAACGTTCTCTAATGAATGCTTCAATACAAAAGCTTAGATGCATTTTCAGACGTAAACTTTCTATAGTCACATTTTAATAATTACATAATTTGCATGTTAAGGAATAAGTATAATTTTTCTAACATAGATTTTCTTTTACAAACACGGAATTTAGCTACTTTTTATCAAACACTTTTATTGCAAAACCTAGTAGTTAAGTAAGTAGTTCTTGTACATAAATTAGTGTTATGACTATTTTTACGAACGTAAAACAAGTACAATTCATGTTAATAACACTGTTGAGTGTATTGTATCGTAAAAGTAAGTAATGGTAAGTAAAAAAAACCTTTTACCTTATTCTATAGTTCTCACGTGAGCTTTAAGGGTTAGACTAGTATATCTACTAATATTTTATACAAATAAAATTTATTCTTCGTAACGAGCCCAAAAATTCATTTTCTAATGGGAAACTACAGTATTGTATTGCCGAGTGTTATACGATATAATTTCATGTTAAAAGAAATTTCACGCAAGTGACAAATTGCACAAAATTTCAAATATTTACGTATATGCCGATATTTATTGGCAAATCACAATTGTCTTGCTTCGAAGAATTGGGTACCTACATGCCTGTTCTCTACCACTCAGGTACCACAGAGAAACAGATAATTAAAAATATAATAGAGTTTAATGATTGATGGGTAAAATTCTACAATTATTTTTTTACTGAAAAACCTAGTTAGGTAGGTAAATACCTAGATACTTACTAGTACCACTTAGGCAAAAAATAGGTTGCCTCATTTGCAAGAGGTAAAACATTGTATTATCCTTTATAGTTAAAGTTCGCGACCGCATTCGTAAGCTTTTTTTTTTTTTTTTTTTTTGAGGGTGGGAAATCATCAAATGACTTCTCCCGCTCTGGGCAGAGCGAGAGGGTGTGTCAGACTTTTACTGACTAAAACCCACCCGTGTTCCTTCCGTTGCCTGTGTGCCGGGGCCGCGTTATCCCTTTCGGACAAACCCGCAACCCCAGCAGGCATTGGTCTTTCGACCCCGTCGGTTGGTGCTGACATCTCTTTGAGGCGCGCGTGGAACACAACACGCCGTCGACACGGGCCTGGTCCTTATCGGACGGCGAGCTGCCCATTGCTCACCGTCCGCAAGCCCGCGCCTACGGTGGCCGGAAGTCGGCTCTGGACTCCCGACGCCCGGGGCGTCTCCTGCGGCGACTAGGGCCGCGAGGGCGTGCAGCTTGCATCTCCCTCGCGCGCTCCGCCTCCTCCTTCGCGAGCATAACTGCTTCGCAGAAGGAGGTGACGGCCTCCCATGCACTCTCGCTCCGAACCATGGCCTGAACCAGGGCCGGACGCGAGAGATCGCCGCCGCCGATCGCCTCCGTGAGGACACGGCGGTGCCCCGCCCAAGCCGGGCAGACCTCCACCGTATGCTCCACCGTGTCCTCCGGGCGATCCACACAGTGGTGACACCCGGGCGTTTCCTCCCGCCTTACGCGGAACAGGAACCTCCCGAAACAACCGTGTCCGGTGAGGACCTGCGTCAGGCGGAAGGTGAGGACGCCATGGCGCCTCTCAAGCCACTCCTCAAAGAGGGGACTTATCGCCGCAATTGTGGCGTGCCCACCGCATTCGTAAGCTGGCAGTATCATCACAACGGTAATGTTTTCCCATTGTTTGTCATATTTGTTTTAAGTATATTCGTGTTTTTATTTGTTCTTCTATTTATATATATATATTGGTATATTATATTATATACTTATATAAAATATTTAATAGGTAGGTATATGTATACCTTATATTTAAATACTTATTTATTCTTCAATTTTCGATATTTTGCCTACCACTGTTTGTCTCTGCATCACCCAAAGGTTGACTGGTAGAAAATGCCTATGGTATTAAGTCCACCTCTATACATTTGTGTTTATTTGTGTTGTGTTGTGCATATTTGTATTGTGTTGTGCATATTTGTATTTATTTATTTATTAAATAAACAAATTAATAAATTGTAGTGACTCATAGGGACCAATGTATTTTCTTTGTAATTTTTGCTCACTTTTCAATTATTCTTGCAGAAATACTAAGATTATAATAGTCTCAAGTTTAACAATTACGTTTAAATTTTGATAGCTAAATAGTTTGTTATTTTCGCCAAAATTAAATTCTTCATTTAGTTTTAGTTGTTTCTATGTCCAATTTATTAAAGCTTCGTGAAAATTGCTTAAGTACTTACACAGACAACGAAGACGATTTTCGACGAAGAAAATTGTTTTCCTTTGAAAATGTTTCCACTTTAATTTTTGTATCATGTGTTGTAAATCTAGGACTAGATTACTATTAAGGTGAGTATAGACTAAAGCATTTACTTGTAATAGAATTTCGAGAAACCGCCCTTTTGAAATTTTATCGAACCGCACTTCGAACACGACGCTCGATGTTTCGTTACAACTTGATTTTAAAAACCAACGAGCACATTGGTGTAACATTTTATCGAGCTAAGGCACGAGCGAGGGCGACGCGGAGTGAGGTGCGCGGGCCGAGGGCAGATCGTTACAATGAACGCAAGCTAAAAAGAAATGTTACAGGTAATCACTCGCCGAGACCATTACGTCGAACGCAGCGTCAAACATTCGTAAAAACGTTACATTACATGGAAATGCTCGACAAAAGTGTATACTCACTAGCTTTTGTGAAATTAAGCCTTAAACCTTAAAACCTTTGATACTGTAGTTCTAAAAAAATATAATGAAGTATTATAGCCTTAATTAAAATCATAATGAAACCACCTGAGTCCTTAAATCAATACCTATATTCGCACGCCATACTGCCACGACATTATATTCACCTCATTAAGCAGACCACTGACTTCTTATACAGGGTGGCAGTGACATCGACGCGAAAACTGATACTATGGATTCAGTACATGATTCTGAACCCTCCTGTGCTGAAATTGTTCGCCGGTTATTAAAAAAAAAATCTGCTGTTGCTTAGAAAAGTGTAATAACTACGCGGTCAAAATGTATGGAACAACAGATTAAAAAAAAATAACCGACGAATAATTTCAACGCAGGGGAGTTCAGATTCCTGCTGGGGTTGCGGGTTTGTCCGAAAGGGATATCGCGGCCCCGGCACACAGGCAACGGAAGGAACATGGGTGGGTTTTAGTCATTAAAAGTCTGACACACCCTCTCGCTCTGGCCAGAGCGGGAGAAGACATTTGATGATTTCCCACCCTCAAAAAAAAAAAAAAGGGAGTTCAGATTCAATTTTCGCGTCGATGTCCCTGCCACCCTGTATAGTAACGTCACATATACCTGCAGGGGCCACGGTATCCCTTTTGGACTTTCCCGTGACCCCAGCAGGCTTCAGTACATGCCTATGGTGACGTTTCATGGAGAGAAGGCGAAGAAGTGGAGACCAAAAAGGTTCTCTTAATATTTTTTACTTCTATGTCCTAACCCAGGTCATGGTTTACTCATATGCCAAATTTCATCCAAATCCGTTCAGCCGTTTTAGCGTGAAAGCGTAACTGACAAGCAAACAAACAAACTCACTTTCGCGTTTATAATATTACTGGCTGCGCCCCACGGTTTAATAAATATATGGTTTAATAAAATAATATATAATAATAGTATCCTACGTTAGGACATAGGATACTATTATTATATATTATTTGGGTTAGGACCCAGGTCATGGTCTACCCATGTGCCAAATTTTATGCAAATCCGTGCAGCCGTTTTAGCGTGAAAGCGTAACAAATAAACAAACAAACTCACTTTCGCAATTTTAATTAAATTAGTTAGGATGACACTAGACAATACTGTATCTTCCTATTATCAAAAGAATTTTCGGAATCGGAATTACTATTTCGATTCCGAAAGTTCCGAAGATTACCCCCTACATACCAACTAACTACCTCTATATAATATTAATATTAGTATAAACTATGTACTTATTAAGTACAGTGTTTTGACTTCTTTCAAAGAACGCCTCACAAAACATTTTGATTTATGCTAATACCGAATCCAATACACCTTCAAGTAACGTATGGTCATGCAAGCACAGTGTACCACGTGACTGTTATCAAGTGCGGCCACTTAGCATATCGCTTGCTACTGCTTTTTGTGTAGCCTAGGCGACGACGGTGTACATGGCGGCCGGTATGGCGTGCTATTCATGGGTTGAGTTTGCGACTTTTTTATGTAAAGAAAAGAAAGAAAGAAAAAGAAAGAAATGCATAAGAAAGAAATGCATTAAAAAAAAGATAATAAACTCGAGTAGAACAAAAAAATAAAACACAGTAGATTTAAACACATTAACGAGCACAAAACAGAAATAATCGGCAGCTGCTGGCACGTCATGACTGTGACAAGAAGGCTACCACTCAGCATGATGCACATCACATGTGTAACATCTTTCCTCTCGCTTTCCTGCAATATGTGGGAGTGATTTCGTGAAAAGGGACGGAAGTGTGTAACAGGAAGCCGGAAAAGCGCACTCTATTTTATTGGACCAATGAGCGCGCGCGGTGCTAGAGTTGGCCATCAGAAGGTACCAACCCATTTTCCGAGAGGTTGTAAACAGGATGACGATGATGGTGACGGTGACGATGGTGATGATAATGAATATTGTTTATATCATACATATATACGTCACCCAAGATGTCAGATGTTTACACATGTTATGCGACTACTACAAGGCCCATTCGTTTTTTTTTTACTAAATATTTTGTCGGCTGCTTAACCAGGCTATCCTATGGATACCTTCATAAATTAAGGCTTCCAGCCATGGTATATTTAATTGTGGGACAGAAACTATAGGTGGTAAAAAATATTTTGCCTGGATTACTGTCGGAAAACTTGTTTGAGCCTGGTTGATGGCAATAGGCTCGCCCCCTATTACATGGGACTCAAACATAACTGGCGAAATGTGGGTGTACTGTATGTCTCTCTGCCTAATCCTTCGGGGACTACAGGTGTGATATAATGTTATGTTTATATATGTGTACTGATAGAAAGTTTTTTTCGTATTAAACATTCCCCCAAATTGTTACCTATATGCATATTTATTTTCAATTTTACACACGAACAAACTTTAATTATATACTTAACTTATTTACTGGAATAGAAAAATTGATGCAAGGTTTTTTTTAATTTTATGTTTTGTCGTGATTTCTGTAACTATGTTTGCCGTGTCAATTGACTTTCATCAGTTAAAGGTCGACAAGATATTCACTGCATAATCCTTAGCGCCTAGGTCGCCTGATCCTTTCCGATGAATTGGGATTTGCGAAAAAAATGACAAGCGTTTCTTATATCTTTAGTAGATGAAAGGACCTATTCTTTATCAGCTTGACGTTCCTTAGTCCTTTTTTATAACACTGTCAGATAATTCAAGTAAACCATTTAAAATGCACCTAGAGCTGGTGGCGATTTGATGGCAAATCTGGTCCACATGGCACTTTTATAGATAGATAAATAGTTTATTTAGTGCATACAAAAGATAGCACAACATAAAAGCACGATTAAATAATAAAGTCGTTGTTGTGAGGTTGCACCAAATGGGAGTCCAGCTCAGCATGTCCCAGGCAAATATACCTGATATTTCACTCCTGTTGTTAATAATTTAATCAATCTGCCTAGCCTTTTCCCAACATGTTGGGGCCAGCTTCCAGTCTAACCGAAGCAGCTTTTACACGGAGAGACTACCTATCTGACCTCCACAACCCAGTACCTGGGTAAAACACTACTCTTGGTAAGACTGGTTGTCAGACTTTCAGGTTCTGACGACCCGAAACGACTGTCAAAGATCCACGAATGACAGCCGGGACCAACGGCTTAACGTGCTTTTCGCGGCACGGAGGAGTCTCGGTATGTTAAGATGGACACCCATCCACAGACTAATCCCGGCAAGCGTAGCTTAACCTGATGGATCGAACCGTGCGGCTGTTATTACTAAGCCACGAGCTCCTGTTGTTAATTATTAAAAGGCAAAAATAAAACCTTTCAGTCGGAACGTCAGTAGCCCGCTTTATCTATGTTTCGTGACTTCTACCTTTGTTACGTTGGAATGTCATTTGAAGTATTATCGGTATTCTGGCGAAATGCCTTTTCTAATGTTTCACCAATAACAGTTGAAAGAAACATTTTAGCATTGCGCCACGAATACTTTGTTGAACTCATTACCATCCATGGAAAATAAATGAGGTCTATGAAGCGGAAAATAACTTAGTATTTAAGTTAGGTACTAAGTTATTTTACTTAGTATGGTGGCAATAACCACTTAGCCGGGTTTCACCAATGAAATTGAACGCGAGTGTCGTCATTGTTGTGGAATGTTGACACTGACAGCTCTTGAACGTGTCGACCGCGTTTATTTTCATTGGTGAAATTGGTACTAATTCTTTCAAAGAAGTTGGCTTACAAATGGGTAAAGATGACGATGAAAACGAATTAGGCAAGTATTTACTATATCACCAAGTGATCACCTCAACCCAATCACTAGGTAACACATTACCTCTTAGCACAGAATAAATAATAGTACTAACGCCTTTTGCTTACCTACTACACGATCCGAGATTTTCTTAATAATCAGTACCTACTACAATCTGTCACCATACACTTAATTGTTATTCTGTAAGATTTCCTTTATAAGTGATACCTAAGAATTTTTTAATACTGCATGTTGACATAATTATTATATGCCTATTAGGCAGGACATAATGGAACTGTAATTTACCTAACATCTGTCTCTATAACCTATGCCCGCAATAAAAAGATTTGATTAGGTGCCAAACTTTTGGGCTTATTTAAGTCCCTATTAAAATAATGTACTTAAATAGCTAAGCCTTCAAATATTTTTATCTTAAGATAGCAAAGTCCCACGCGATCCCTATTATTATTTTAACATAAAGCAAGTTCAAGAAATAATTACATAAGTAAAATAATATAACTACATATACGTAACGTACGTACGTATAACTACATTTTCTAAATCAGAAAATTACGTAAATGCCGTAAAAAAATTAAAAGGGTTGAGCGTGAAAATTATCATGACGAAACGCCATAAAAAATATTTACACACTTGTAAATAAATTCGACTTAATGATATTGTTGTGTGTGACTTTTACGGGTGGGTGTTGACGCACGTATTATAATGTTACACCTTTAGCTCACCTACATAACGTGAGGCGAGGCCAAACGCCTAATCGTAAATCAACCTCCAAATATACACATCAACTCGCAATACTTATAAATCCTTACGAACGATTAGCTCGCACAATTAAAACGAATTAGGTTAATGTGTGTGGGTTTCGACCGAAAACCTGTTTTTTTTCTCTTTCGTGACGCCGCCGCGACTTTCTGGTTATCTGATGGCATTAATCACAATTTCCACCCCCAATTAAAAGTGCTACTCGAGTTCAACCAAGGAACCGCTTTTATTTGCTGTTTATTTCCTAGTACAGTTTGTTTTGTTAGTTTGTACGACAATGCTTTTTATTGCGATTGTAACGTTGGAAGTTTTATATAAAGGGTATAAAGCAATATCATGTAGCAGTCTATAATAGTGTTTCGATGTAAAATTGTTTATATTTCAACACTAAAAGCAACATAAAGGTAGCTAAACATCTTTATAAATGTGTACACAACAGCACATAAAGCGGTAGCCGCTCAAACCAAACAAAAACAGTATTATCAAGGAGATAAGGTTTTATCTAAGAAAAATATAAAGACACGGCTCCCGAACTAATTCGGCCAGTGTTTGTCAACATGAGGACGGCAGCGGTCGAACTACGACGGTCACAAATCATTCTAACACCTGACCGCCCGCTTATCGCGGTTACGACATGAAAAATTGCCGTCTCAGAAACGTTACCAGTCACAGTTTTTCCGCGCCAACACTAGGGGGCGACGCTGGTCATTAAAACAAATTGTTGACGACAACTGGCGCAACAAACTTTAACAGCAATACCCAATAGGAGTTTTGTAAATAAAATCGTACTAATTGATCCAGTTTGTAAAAGTATTTTATTATTTCCAGCGATATAATTAATGAAAAGTTTCTGTTACTTTGAATTTCACAATTAAAAACTTGAAAGGAATTCTGCTTTTTATTGCGAGAAACATTGTTTTCTTGTTTATATTTCCACATTTTATATTATATCTATTAATCACAAATTAATTGTATTTAACACAATTTTATGCCAAATGAATTACATTTAACGAAGTAGCTACTTCAAACTTGTGTAGTATAATATCATTGAATATGTGTAAATTCTCATCTCCTACTCGTAAAAAAAACGGAAAAAAACCCTCTTTTAAATTAAAACCAAATTGCTAAAAGACTACTCCAATGTTTTTCTTTAATTCCCGTACCGTAAATGAAAAAGCTTTTCAAACAAAAGTAAATACATTTACTACTTGATCAATCGTAGTATATAAAATTGACTGGGGCCATGACGTCACTAATATTTACGTTCAGTCCGGGGCTCCGAGCAGGATATTAAGGTTCGCTTTGATCCTAGAGCTTTTTTGATCGGACTTGTTCAACAAATTCAATGGTAACATGTTTGACTTCGCGTTTTTTAGTTGAGAAAAACGTCAAAAAAGGATGGCAGTTTAACTTGAAACTGAAATGTTACTGAAAGCTACCAAATAAACTTAAATAAGACGAAGAATAAGATATAAGAAATAAGCAGTAACTTTGTACTCAAAATTATAATTATGTTGTAAATTATGATAATTATTTTGTAATTATATACATATGTATTTTACTGTGTGTACATAATAAAATATATATAAAAATATTTAGTATTCGGTGATAAAAGAATACCCAGTCTTTAGGGATATTAAACTATCAAAGAATATAAGGAAGAAATTAATAATATCCGCAAACATTCCGCGGTAAAGTAATAAACAAAACTTCTAAATTCCAAATGAAATTAAGACATAAAAGACGTTGCAATCTGTCTTGAATTTAAGACCCCCATAAATAGTTTTCTTGTCTGTCGTTTGGTTAAGTCATAAACTAAGATATGTTAAACGACTGTCGACTAACATTGCAAATGAATTTTTCTAACTACGAAACAAATAAATAAATGAAACTCTATCTTTCAGGAACTAAGGTTGAGATTAGAAAAAATGCAAGTTCTATAAAGTTTTTCATATCGTTGAAGCAGAAAACATTGGCAGAGCGCTTCACCCGTCATAAAGGGGGAAAACTTTACAAATCTACGAATTTCTTACGCTTTTAGGGACACATAATATATTTATCTGCCCCTCGACACATTTACAATAGCTCAAGTTTGGCGCCCGAGGATTTGTTTCGAGTTAAAATGACTGTTGACTTAATTTTAAGACAGGTCTCGTTACCGATAAATGAAAAGTTTTCGGAAAATGAGCCAAAGAGAAGTAGTGTATATAGAGAAAGAAAAAAAGAAAGCAAAATCATTTATTGAGACTCGCACAGAAAATCACAAATTAAACTAAAAATACACTTAACATAAATAAAGAATAAAAAACAAAGTAAAATTTAAAGCAGTCCTGTACGAAGCCATAAGGCTCCTATCTCAGCATGATGCTTCGACATTTAAAAAATGAATGTTGCAGCGCTGGTATTCTGATAGGGCCCGCAGTGATGTCATGGATAGATAGATACAGAATTATATATTAAATAAAATAAAAAAATTGGTGTGTGAAATACAATAAAAAATAAAATATGTATTATGTAGTGTAACATCAGGTTCGAGGTTCATCTAGGTTCACTGAGGCAATCTAATAAAATAGAAGAAGTTTTCTTAATATTTTTAATACATTCTTACTACTCATAAATGATTAGTGATTGATTTCATTGCAATCAGATGTCAATACATACCATGCACATGTATAGCCACTTTTTTTCCTTCAAGTAAGTAACTTTTATTACCCTTTAAAAATAACCAAAGCGCTACAAAATTAAATTTCAGTTTCATAAAAAGATAAAACCGCAACAATGTAATATAGACAGCTACAATTACATAGCTTGTTAATTTCCGTGGTGCAACGTCAAAATTTTACAGCCTCAGTAACATGTAGGGGACCCAGGATGGCGCCTAGAAAATGAACTCATAACAGTTTTATGAACGCGGGTATGTTCACACTAGGATCCCCGTTCAAAGATATGATGGCTATTAAAAATGCCCGACGCTCCCCGCAATCAGACTTTTATATTGTCACTGTCATCTTAATTAAAATCTACTATTTACTGCTGCATTTTGTTGAGTTTAAAGAGATTGGTTGTTTGGTTTAGAAGTTGTGTTTATAGGAGGAAATATAACGAAAGAGTTTTCTCGGTAAGTATGTTGGAGAAAACGATGCACTATTCGCAAAGGTTCTCTTTTAAAGAGTTGAAAGCTATTAGCCATGAGCGTTTCTTAGTAGTCAATAGCCTATCCCATAAGTATTTTTCTATTGTTTTCTGTGCTGTCTGGATAGCACATATCGTCGATGCTGTTACTTGTAAAGAAGATTGTTAAGATTTTCCGATTGCTTATCTAGATGATATAAAATAGAACAGCCAATTTCCCTGAGAAAACTTTTATTACTTCCAATTATAATCTCTTATTGCACTTAATATGTTTATTTCTTGGATAACATAGAACAGTGTTTTTCCATCTTCAATGAGCTTGCTTAGTTAATACTTTAAGTGTTTGAGAGAAGTAGACGATGTTTCATCACGATAATTAAAACGGATTTTCCGTCCATAAAGTAATTAAAATATTATCAAAGTCCAAATTCCGGATAAGATTACAGAACCGATTAATAAGATATCGTTTTGACATCTTCCCAGAAAGTGATACCAACTTTTAATAGCCATGAAACTTAATAGAGGTCAGTTTTATTAACCCTTGATTTACTTAGCCGCAGATTTTTTTATAGCATTCTATGGTTATTTTCTTGTTTTCCCACGGTAACAGAGAACGTGCTTTTTCCGCCTACGAAACACAATAAATCTATACACCGCTGCGTTAACGCCGCCAATAACAGTTTGTTCTCGTTTGACGCTCATTTAGAAAGGTAAACAGCCATCTAAACAGCCAATATGGCGGTACAAATGCAAGCATTAACTGTTTATGTTCCCCTTATGAAGTTAACAATGCATTTCATATAGACATTAATGAGAGTAATTTTCTATATTGAAGGAACATGCTAATTTGAACACGGTTATGTCGGTTTGTTTGCTTTTCATTTTATGTTTTTACGTTCGGGGGGTATTTTGAAAGATCTTAAATTATTTTTAAGTAGGCATACTTTTTCAAAAGGACAATGACAAAAGCGTGTTGCTGACGCAATAAACTTTGTAGCTGTCACTTTTCATTGATGTAGAAGATGATATTAAAAAACTCAACCATAACCGAGAAGTGCCAATTCACGACAACTCAAATGTCGTCCACCTCATATAACTTTTGAACTAGAACTTACTCGTATAACATTCATGACAAGGGGAGAGTAAAACAATTCTCAGACAAGGACCACACAGCTAAATTAAGTAATTTCCTTGTTCAGCCAAATAAAACTTATGATTAATTCATCAGTACCGTAGAAACTAGGAAGCACGGGTAGGTACCATAATTGGGAATATCGAAATATAAATAGGACAGGAAAAAGGACCACCAATTCGACGTGTGTCGGTAGTTGAAGTCAAACAGCGCGTAAACATTGTAGATTAAACTCACCCAACTATATACCCGGTGTGGCTGTCATAGCCGGATAAAAAAAAATACAATTTCCACGCGTTTCCTTTGTTTGTGCCAACACACGGAGGTAATTATGTTTTTGTTGTATAGTTTTGTGGGACCGACGACCCTTTGTTTGAAATTCCGTAACGTCTTCGCATTTTGGGCTTTTCGTTGATATTCTAAACAAAAGGTTTGGATTCAAGATGGAAGTAATTTAGTGGGTATTTTGGATAAGAAGATAATCAGTGTTTATTGCTAAGCCTGTTGAGAATAATCAGTTTATTTTTAATTTTGTATTACTAAAAGAAAGCAGAATACTTTTAATGTAGCGGAAAGATGTTTGTAGACTTTTTTTAAAATAGAAGAACAGAAAACACGAATAGCGGGAGAAGTTATTTGATAATTTCCCACCATAAAAAAGTAAAAAAGGGTAAAATATTGTTTTCGAATTTCGAGCTGTTGATTTTTATATTAAACTCATTGCATTTATATTCACAATTCTTGTTTTATACCTAACTTTACCAGAGATCTAAATAAATCGCGAGTGTTTTGATATTTTCCCCTAACTTAATCTTTTTGTGCTTTTGTTCTTTCATTGCGTAATATTTACCGCAAATAAACGTATTTTATTTATGGATGTGGGTTTCACCATTATTTTCTTTATATGGTAAAATACCTACATTAATATTTAAATTAAGTGTACCAAAGAGATTTCGATTTTTTGACATGTCGTCATTACACCTGAGCTGGGCAGGAGCGGGTCAGTAGCAAACTGTACAAAATAATAAAAGGTCTGTTCGCACATCAGTAAGTACAATAGACCACACGTCGGTGGTAACACTTTTACCTTCAGTTTAAAATATCAAATTAACGTTTATAAACATTTCGTCGAATCACTGATAGCTCTTTCAGCATAATTTCAAAAACAAAGTGAAATATTTTCCCGAAAGCCTCTTCTACGACAAAACCCTTACGTATACATTAAAAGGAAAAGTCGTCAGAAACAAGACACCTCGCGCTCCTTAACCCTCCAAAAGCGAAGGGCACAAAATTTCGTCAATCAAGGGATTTACCTTACACTTGACGCTGACAACGTTCTTGAGTTACAAACTGGTGGGCTTAGCAACACGACACGATTGCATTGAGCCTGTTGACATCCATAAGTGAGGTTTTTATTTGAAAGACGTACGATGTTAGGCGGATTATGATTCGGGGCAAGATTTTATGTTCTTTTAGGTTTATGATTATAGGTAAATTTGACAAAACTTTTATATCTAGTAAAAGCCTTCCCCTCCGAATAAATTTTGAATTTTTGACAGTTTCTCCATACAAAAACTGTCAGATGTCAATTTTATTCCACGGATAAAAAATGTGTATCTGTATTTGGTAAAATCTGCCCTTATTACCATAATTCATCGGACCCTAACCGAATTGGGAAAAGGCTAGGCAGATATCATGGTGGAATATGATGGGGAGATTCCAGGACATTCTGAAAGTCAATCAAGGGATTTACCTTACACTTGAAAGCTGACAACGTTCTTGAGTTACAAACTGGTAGGCTTAGCAACACGACACGATTGCATTGAGCCTGTTGACATTAATATGTGAGGTTTTTATTTAAAACACATGTAATGTTAGGCGGATTATGATTCTAGGGGCACGATTCTGGGTTCTTTTATGTGATTTACTTACATGCTACTTAAATTATGCTGTAATGTGTAAAATGTTATTTGATGTTAAGGAATAGCAAAAACCTTAGTAAAATCAGAATGCATTTTTTTATGAACCCACAAAATCAAAGCCACAGTTGCAATTTGCCATATTTTTGCAAACAGGCAATCAGAAACAAGCACCATAATTAACCTTCAAAAGGCCGCCCAAAATCACAAAAATAATAAGCGTACGATTGTCCTCCGTCAAATTGGGCCCAATCCCTCTGGCCCGTATATTCACGCCATCGATCGCGGGCGATTGCCAGTATTTTGTGCAGTTAATTATCCGCAGCGCTTGCGGGTTAATCCGGCGAGTCACGTGACATGCACGTGCCTGGTTTAAAGGGACGTATTCTTGACCCAAACGGTTACCCGGTAGGGTAGAATAATGTAAAGTACTAAGTGCATTTTTGGTGATAATGATCCAATTAGGGGCTTAAGTGGTTAGGTCACGTGGTGTGGCATAACTTTTTTATCTGTACTTAGATAATGGTGGTAACGTGGTTTAGCTTTTGTTACATATTATGGTAGATATTACTGTAGTGAATGCATACAAATTACCTAACAGGTTTACAATATCATTAGCTCAAAAACATAACCAAAAACGTAAATCTCACCCTATTTTATCCTGAAATATTGCAAAGTACCTAAAAAAAAAATATTTAAACGCCATTTTTTTTTTGTTTTCTGTTGTCATTAAAATTACGATCATAAAGCGCTTCCAGAATATTCCCCATCATCCCTCTGACGTAAAAGGATTAAATGTTATAAATAAAATATTTGTATAGGGCGTCCTTAGCCAATCAGTAACGGGATTTCGTATAAAAAACAATAACCTGTCAATATTTGGTACAGAGTTTAATTAATATTCATTAGTTTTTGTAAAGCAAAAACTAATGTATATTAATTAAACTCTACGTAGGTAAGCTAAATGTTTAAAAAATAAGACATGCTAATTGATTTATATTTATTTAAAAAAATGTACCTGTAGGTTACAAACCGCAAAATACCGTAAAACATTTTGAATAAAAAATAAAAAACATGAAAAGAACGTATTCCAATTTTTTCGGAAGCTTATTCCGTATTCAAAAAAGCCAAATATGAAAAGCAAATAAAGACAGAACACGTTATTCAGCAACTTGTTTCACATTCACTTCAGTGCGTACCTGTACTTCATACTCCAATTTTTGTATGGGTTCTTTAGATCCCCTGCATAGAACCCTTGGAGGCATTGTAATGCAATTGGCCCTTAAACAAAGATTTTAAGCGCAAAGTGGCCGGTTCAAAGATTACGTCAGGTCCCCCCAGGGTACATTCAAGCTCATATCTCCCTAAAATCACGAAGGCATAATTTAAAGTATAAACATATTAGTGAAGGGCCAACCGGCTGCTGCGGGCGAATTTCTAACGATAGTAATATTGGATCATCTTTTTGTTTATGGTATGCGGTAGTAGATTTAGTAGAGCGGAAGATTTGCATTCTAACACAAATAGGATCATTAACATCAAGAGTACACGAAAATAATGACCACTGCTTAATGCAGGCCATATAAAAAGCAATTGCTTAAAGTTTTGCTGAGAGAAAATGCATTTCGAACACAACGTTAGATTTTACGTCACTCTCATTAAAATTAACGAAACGAATAATAGTGACCACAGAGCTTCCTAGCTCCCTTAACAGACGTGTTTGCACGACTAAACTCGGGAAATGACTGAGAGAACACGAGAAGATAGAAAAGTATAATGTCTAAAGTCTTAACGGCTTTATTTCAACTTGGACTGGGTACGCCATCTCGCGGCCAATTTCCTTACTCAGTACGTAGGATATTATTTTAATGCGTAACTTGGAGGAAATTTCAACGGAACGGTTATGGTGGCCGTTAAGCTAGAAGTTGTGGACCACCAATTACTTGAATGGGACCTAGACTGCATTCTTAGTTTCATTTTGTTTTGAACTATGGAATGTTCCAAGTTGTTCGCAAACAAGTTTCTAATCTTCTATTGTTTGTTTATACGGAAGAAGTTATAAAAGAATACAACATTTCAAATACATAGTTGACGTAAACATGGTGGAAAGGTAGGCTAGGTATATTTGGTAATACCTATAACCTTGCACCTTCCTAACCATTTCATCTTTTTTCCTGAAGAATTTTAGTGACAACATATAAAGCAAAACACCTCTCCTCTGCCAACCCTTCAGGGGAAACAAGCGTGATGTTTATGTAATGTAACCTTAGTGTCTTCCTAATGTATTCACACTTGAAAACAGTCTACTGAAAAGAAAACTTTGAATCGGATAGTTAGGCACTAACTACAAATAAATTCCTTGCATCCAACTTGCATTAAAAATCTCATTTCTCTAAAAGGAGTTGCGGTCATTTCGCATTTCCACTATCATGTAGTTGGAATCTCAAGCATGTTGATACACATACTCGTCGCATCTTCGAGGGCTGATCGAGTTTCCATTTCTACGAAGACTGTTACATTCAGAGCTCCTATTACGAAAGCTCATCTGGTAAATGCAGTATGAGCATTGCTCGGCGCAGGAGGGCGGCACGATCGCTTAAGTATTGTTGATATTCTAAACCGCCCCAGAACGGAGCGGCCCTCTGTCGCAACCGCACAGTGTCGCGTGCGTTCGCCTGATTGCAAGCATTGGTAACGTGCGGCTTGTGTACGACGAATTTGGCGACGAATGACAGTGTTTTTTTACTGTATTTGTTTATCCGGGGTTAGTGGTAATAGGCTCAGTGAATATTACACAGGTCTTTTAACTTCATTGGCAGCGTGTACTACAGGCCTCTTCAGGGAATTAAAGCAAGATGTAATATTTTGTCAAAATAGTTAATTGATTCAGGCATGACTTTGCGGAAATCCATTATAAAATACAATAGACGACGTATATTTAGTAACCTAATCCGCTTAACTGTTCTTAAGGAGTCATAAAGAACCCTGTAAGAAATTGACACGTGTTTCACCTCTCAACGAGGCATCCTCAGGATTGCTATCGACTTGTTGCGAATCCGGACCCGACGTGTGGACAGGTCAAGCGTCGAGAGCAGTGCACTGCTGGGTTCTTTATGACTCGTTAAGAACAGTTAAGCGGATTAGGTTATTAGGACCAAGCACCTCCGTGCAGCACGTGTAGTTAACGCTGCGGTTAGCGGACAGCGTTCCGCGAATGGAGGGGCGCGTGAGTTAGGAAGCTACTGGAACGAATAGTTGCGTTCGTATAATATTGGTTAAAATATGTTACAAATAAAGTCTCGTGGGATCCAACGGACCCCACGCGACTAATTAAGGGTAGGTAGGTAAGCTTGTTTAAAAAAAGTATTTTACTTTAATTTTATTCTAGCATTAGAATTTGATAAAATATGTGTTCTATTATCACCTTCACTTGTAAGGTACCTGCCTACTTGTCAAGATAAATCCAACGAGTCCAACACAACAGGGCTACCATATAAAGTTGAGGTGTTCCTGTGGCCACCTTCCGGCACTATCATCAGACCCTAGACTACACCTTGTCAACCTACCTACTTGTCAAAACAAATCAAAATGGGCTGAACACAACGGGGATATCTTGTCTAGTTAAGGAGTTCCTATAGTGACCTTCCAGATCCATCATGAGACCCTGGACTACACCTTAGACTATAGTACTTGGCAAGACAAAATCAACGACCGCAAAATCAACACGGCTATCTTGTTTAGTTGAGGAGTTCTTATGGAGCTGGACAGTACCCAGTGTAAAACTACTTGTTAATACATAGTCCAGTGAGTCCAAAAACGATGGTTCTAACTTTCTAACTTGGTTGAGGAGTTCCTATGGCCACCTTCTGACTCCATCATCACACACTGAAAACTACTATTCATTCTTAGATCGGGCCCCAAACGAATCTTATCTTCGTAGGTGATAAGGAGTAGGAATCACCCGTAACCTCGGCCCAATTTTCGGATTTCGTGTTTATGGAGTAGACTTGCAGGAAGAAATCATGAAAATGTTTTAACGTTCAAAAATATTTTATGCTACCAACGCTCTTCTATGATTTGACGGCGAAGACCTATTTTTTTTAAATTAAAAAAACATGACATTGTTTAATACAAAAATAAAACCGGCCAAGTGCGTGGACCATGCGCAATGAAGGGTGCGTAGATGGGGTGAATTTATCCCAAGAACAAACTTTAACGCACAGAGATCACTACTAAAAGTTATGTTATATAAGCCTTTAAGGTTCCCAACTGATTTCTTTACCTAACTTCTGATATTCTGACGGTTCGTTAACTTTATGTTCTCCAAATTACAAAAACATAAATCTCTCACTTTCGATCCCACAACTCGGCAAGGGAGAATGATCCCAATGTTCCTGTTAAATCAACTTTTGCTAAGAGACAATACGCTAGGCAATCTACTCACATAAATAACTTGATAAACAGGGAATTAAATATTTAATTACTTTCATGTTGACATTGCAAAAATGCTCTGACTAAATGGCTAAAGTCCGAAACTTACGATGAGATTGAGAATATAGTCCAAACGATAAGCTTATAAACACTAACAGTTCCGGTTAAATATATTCTGAGACTACTTCCCCCTCACTTTCATTAAGTATTAACATACATCATATGCTATGATGTATGTTACTATATAATATTGTTAAACACACATGCACCCACACTCACTCGCACACAGATGCACACACACAAACACACACACTCGCACGCACTCAAACACACCTCCACACGACAGCGCGTCTATAATATTAATGATTACTTTGTTTTTATTTTTCTTCATATTTTTGTTTTATATCACTCTTTTCCTAATACCTACTAAAATGGAATGTCTATTCAATGGCTTATAATGTAAGTTATAACTAGTGGAAGAGCGGAACTTCCTAACACAAGTATATTTCGAACTTTAATGAAAATTCCCATAAAGACCGTAAACGTAATTTAAGTTGTTTTTTTTTTTTACGAAATGTGTCGTATACTTTTTTATTAGGATTTTAAAGAAAATTGATAATCCATTGCTTCATAATTTATTTTAGAATAGTAGTTCGTCTTTTCGACAACATAAATGAAGCAATGAATGATGTTGAATTTACAAAACAAAGGCTAAACTCACAGTGGTAATTTATGAGTTTAGCAATTACCTCGCTGTATTAAGCAACAAAAATTTCAAACTTATTTAAAATAAAACTTGAATTTAGCAAACTCCAAAGTTTTCAGGGAGGTATCTAAATAAAATTGTCTTTCTGTCCCTTTTTGACCCGTCTGTCTAGAAATACCCATAATTTCAAGCTGAAATAAGTATCATGGACAGTTCCATAAAGTTTTATTTACATAAAGCAGAAAGCACCCTCGAACAATAAAAACTACAGCCTACATTCGACGTAAACAGCCCGCAACGTCATGGAAGTCGTTCGCAGTTGGCGAAGCGTTAAATGCTACATTTTCCTCGGCCATTTGCAATTCGATATTCAGCTAAGCTTCGCGGGATTGAACTCTCCGGATTGCATGTCTACTCGCATTTGATATTGTAATAATATTCATCCCTTTTAAGTATAAAGTGGATCAGGAGTATAAACTCTACCCACTCGCGGTCGAGATTAAGTGATCTGTATCAAGGAATAATATTATTGTGTTTTGTTGTGCTAACTTTGCGCATTGATTTTTGCGATTATGTGTATGTTTGCTCTAGCAATGGTGGGCTGTAGGTTGAGTCGTTCATTCGGAATTGTTATTGTATACATGGAGTAACATTTTTAAATGTTATTCTAATCAACACCTTAGGCCGCATTCCGACGGCATCCGTCATTGACGATTCGTCGAAAAACACGATACGTCATGACGGATGCACGTTTACATTGCATACGGAAACGAGTTTTTTCGCGATTCGTCGGCATATCCGAATAAATGGTATCTCACTTGATTCGCGATTCAGAGTACAGTCTTGGACGAGAACTTCAACGGATCCGTCACCAAGAAAAAGCGATTCGTGTTTTTACGATCGTGATTTTTAAAAGACGGTACGTGATTTAAGACGTGTCCGCCATTTTTCACGATTCGTGATGCGTGTGAACGCGGGCATTTAAAAACCATTGCCGTCGCCAAAAAAAAGAAACGAATCGTGAAAAAAGACGATTCTTCGAAAAACACGAATCGTCCTCGTGTCATGAGCCCTTACAGATCAATAGTTACTAAAAATGATTATCTACATAGTAACGTAATTAGGAACTTCCCTTAAATTGTTACTGACTGCTATATCTCATGTTTTAAAACAAAGCACGCTCTGTGTAAAATAATATCAAAAACAAGAGTCTTAAGGCACATTTCTAGTACATTTTTATTCTTAATTCACCACACAAGCTCCTTGAGTTATCCCCTACCACTAGACAATCAGTGTCGGCGTGGGTGCCGCCCGTGGCACCTTTTGTTGCCTCGCAACTTATTGCCACAGAAATCCACACACCTACGAACGCCACATTATGTTGCTACAATAAAATCTTCATCATTCTCTGTCCGAACAAGCGTATGGCAGTAACAAATTGGTCATTCTTCACAACGTTTAACGCCCACCACGCTTAAAATACTGCTGTATGCATTTTAATGCGTTTTAATGGTTCAGCACTACTGTATGCAATGGGATTATGCTTGGATGCAGCCAGACATTTCTAGGCAAGATAAACAGTGGAGGCGTTCTTCGAGATTAGTGCTAAGAGTCTGTGTGGCTTGTATAGTCGAGATTTCCGTTTGTGAATAACCTAAATGTTTAAGTAAGCATTGTTTTAATAATGAGTCATGCTTGTGTACTGAGTTAATTACTTGGAATATGGTTAAGTCTACAGATGTTAATAGTTTTATATGGTTTTACTAAAGTAGGATCTGATACAGTTAATTGACTCAGGCGTGACTTTGTGGAAATCCATTATAAATAACAATAGACGACGTGTATTTAGTAACCTAATCCACTTAACTGTTCTTAAAAAGTCATAAAGAACCCTGTAAGAAATCGACACGTGTTTAACTTCTCAACGAGGCATCCTCAGGATGACGATTGACTTGTTGCGAACCCGCACAGACACACACACGCACAAGCACACACACACACTGCTCTCGACGCTTGACGTGGACACACGTCGTGTCCTGCATAGAGGACAGTGGACGAACGCGAAAATGTGGGCCGAGGCGAAAACCTGGTTTGTAAAGTACTTTTCTCAAATAATACGTGAAAATTCAAACTAAGTAAATTTATTATAAATTCAAGAATCAATGACGAACAACAATAATTTTCACGCGCCAATATGTTCATTTATTTATTTTTTACTATAAACAGCTGTATTTGCAAGCATAATCGAAATTTAAATAAAATCTTTGATAAATTATCTCCTTGGTTCAAATTCAAAATATTTTATTTCACATAAACCTACATGGGCACTTATGAAACGTCAGAAGCTAGGTGCACGGTTCCAATTGGTCGTTTTCTATGGAGAAGAGCCGACAAGAAACTCCACGGTTACTCTTTTAAAAATAATTGTTTTTTATAATATTTTCAAATAACAGTATTAATAGGTATGGGAGGACAGTGTAAGTCTTTTAACAAGTACCAGGTACTTAAAAAATAGAAGATGGTCAATAAATCTACAGTTCACGAAACCTGCGTTCTCACATTCACAAAATAGAAAAAGTAAATCTAAAAATATGACTAAACGAATAAAAATAAAAACTTATTTTAAACGAAATGACATGGTTGCTATTACAACTGTAACAAATCTGAATAATTATCATGTTCTCAAAAGCCACTAATAAAGTGTTGAAATTAAATTGTAGGTATATAATGTCAAATATTAGGATGATTATGTCAAGGAAGAAAGTAAAAAAAAAAAATTATAATAATAAACATGGTAATTTGGGAGCAGTTAATAGACTCTTACATAATATGCCGTTAATGATGTACCAGGGAAGGGTGCAGAAGGAATTATTGCCAAATTGCCTTTATTGGTTGCCATGGGTCGAAGTAAAAAGTTCGTTCCATTTAAAATTACACGACAGATTTGAGTTTTCAGTAGTAATTTATTCGGCCGCTAAACATGACAGATAATGGATTTTCATAACTAACATTGCCACTCGCCTGCTCGCATGTATTTGACCAGTACAACAATTTCGATTTATCTCGAAGAAAGTTGTCAAAATAATGGTCGAATTTCTAAGCATGTTTGAGAAAAAATCTTAATGGCTAAACCATTTCAGAATTTTGAAACTTTTATAAAGTGAAGCTAAGAACTCAGATAGACAGCTTCTTCGCAGACAAGTTGAAACTTAGCTTACGAAAACGATCATGACCACTTCAAAAGTTGAACCTGACAATGACCTTGTATGCTATGCTTAAAGGTCATAGCACACATATCAATTCGAAAAGGGATCATCACCGTATCGCTGCTTGGTGAGCTTGTCCCAAGACGCGGCGATTACGTTACGATTCCGATTAGGGTGTGCTGCAGTAGGAAGTTTCATACAAAGAACACTGAATGTTGAGTTGAATAACTCGAGTTGATACGGTGACGATCCCTTTCTGAGTTGATATGTGTGTTATTTCCTTTAAAGTCCACTATTCAAAACCAAAAAGACACAAGCGTAACAAAAGCCACACTTTTGTGGTTAATGTTGTTCGCAATTTCACGTAGCATAAGCCACATTTTAATTTTCCCAACATACAAAGTGCGAGAGCTTGCATTGTCGTGGCATCTGAGATAGCACAAGTCTTAATCTCGGCGGAGCACGATGCGACTGCCCTAATGATATCTCAAGATGCGCTTAAGAGCCCATACATAACACTCTATGAGACGTTTTTAAAATTTAAGCCAACGTTAATGCATTCTACCCCGTTTACTGGTTATATTTATTCAAATTTGTAGGCGAGTCCACAATGCTCTGTCTCGCCTTTGTGACGGTATATTATTAGCATAATACGAGGTGTATTCAATGGACAAAGTAACTGGTATAAAATAATTTTTTACGGTATACCCTTATATTGAAGAAGGGAGGTCGTGTTATTCTCAATAAAATGCCCATGTTCCGTGGTGTATGGGAACTGAGCATTTCACGTCCATTGACGAGATTGTTGTGATCAAGTTCTGTTCTATCGGAGTTTGTTGTTTTTGTTGCTCCGAGGCGGGTGCACTTTATATTGCTGTTCTTTGTAAAATAATTTTAATAATATGAAATGGATATGAAATGTTTTTGTTTATTTATTTTATTAAAATGTATTCCGTAGTCAGTGGGTTTCCTTAGCCTTTGGGCGTTTTATACGATGATAAACAATACCTTTCATGTTGTCGTTTCTAAACCGTTTTAATTAACTTTCATTGGGGATTTTGTTTACCTGGTCTGTGTGGGTACTAAATAATATAATATATTATGTTGCATCCGACAACCCGCGGAGCTAAAGGATTCGTCTACTCCAATGATTCGGTAATGGTAGTGGTTTCGGTGTTCCTCGACAGTCGACATTGCTAGCCTCATGCCAGTGTAGAGTGCTTACCTACTCTTTTAGCTATGTCTAAAATATGCTGTGGCTATGCTGTGGTTCTGTCTTCATTCATAGGGCGCTGTTTCAATCTGACACTTAAAAGGATGCCCAAATAGGAGTAGCACAAAAAAAAAACTGTAACAAAAACCGAAAACCTACACAACGAAAAACAAAATCTTAACAAAGCTCCAAAAATTAAATGAAGTTATCGAACAATTTTCCGATTACCCGCTTTAAAATAATCGAAGTAGTTGAACAAAAAATTAATAATCGATTCGCAAAGTTTGAGTAACGATAAATTTCGTAATAAACTGTGCTACGCTCTACTCTAAATACTTTTATTTTGAACGCCGCTCGCGGGCATTGCTCCATTATTGAAACGAATTGTTTTCTGAAGTTTTAATATTAAAGGCTACGTTATTGGAATTTCCTTCTTGTTTTTTTTCTATTTTTGCTTATAAAATTGCTGTGCTGTTAAACTTTAAGTATGGCGAACTGTGGTTTATTGGGTATTAAATATTTTGTTTCAAATATATTGTACCAACGAACCGATGCGATGGATGGACTGTGTGAAAGATGATATGGCTAGAAAAGGAGTGAAAGAAAGAAAATACGTGAAAAAAGAATAAAGACAAAAAGAAAAAAAAGTACAAGTTGCGGGAAAATATACGTCACATCCACGCAAAACGGCCATCGCTCAGCATAATGCTGCGATCCTATGTGAGACAGAGCCCCAGCGCTGGTTTTCAGCGATAGCCGGCATTGACGTTATGACATCGATCGGTGCAGCACGTACCCATCGTCTCAAATGTCATGATTTCATGAAAAAGTCATTAAATGCAACAAATCTTACTTAGAGAGATGTATTAATGAGTCTAATGATTATAAATAAAAACAAAAAAAATATGGTTTATTTGTCACTAGAAAAAACATTAAAATATGATAGACCCTAATGCCCGTTTTTACCTTCGCTAAGTGACACTTAAATGAATTCCTAAATAAAAGTGCACTGTTGGACTTTCAACACTCGGCTCAGCGCTGAGAGTTGAAAATCATTTAAGTGTCACTTAGTTGTCGGTGAAAACGGGTATAAAAGTCACAATATTACGATTTATGTACTTAATACAAAGATCTAATCCTAACACCCAAACTAGGCCTGTGTTTTGGAGATCAGTGTTCAGCCATGGGATATATTGAAACAATACATTTTATATTTCTTTATAATTCTGTAAAATAATACATATTTGTTATGGTCGCGAATTATATTTTGATCAAGATACAACCTGAGAATGCCCCGCAAATTGGAAAAAAAAAAGTAAGAAAATTTGAATTTCGCCATCTACTTTTGCGGATCCGCATTAAGCCGGGGTTACCCGGAAAAACGTCGTTTTATATTGATTCTTATTCGTAGATAACACGGATTAAAATTTTGAAAAAAGCTTATTACATATTTCACACTTCGATCTAGGTATTTCGGCCGTCCGATACAGGATTACGTGCACTTTACTGGATCCAATTAAATCGCAAAGACACGTCTAAATTATGTTCTAATTATTATTTTATTTGAGTTATATTAGGCTTTGAATAATAAAATTAAACCATAATAAAGGTCGTAAAAAATGTGATATAAATCGGCCAACATAATGTGAAATTTGAAAATACTTATACCATTAATTCCAAAATCAAGCGTTTTCATCTTTTCATGGGCTCGCCCCGTATCATTTAGTCCCGAGCGGGACGTCTTGGAGGTCGGACGTATGCCAAATTTTGTGAAAATACGCTCTCTCTGCCGTTGTTAAAAAAAAATGTAATATAAGTAGAACACATTAGTTATGAAATTGCGATAGCTCAGAAAAAATATCTCGTAATTATATTATAGTTTTAATTCATAATATGGTTTTCGAAAGTGTGATTATTTCTATGTGATATGATGACGTTTAATTGTCATCTTACAATAGTGATAGACACATTACAAATTTATCGATAAAATTAAAGTCAAGTGCGAGTATACAGGGTGGATTTTTGAAATGGGGCAGTAAGGACAGCTACCTTAACTGTTGTCGCTAAAAGAAAACGGTTATAATAGACTGTCCTTAACTTTTTGACACATTTTGATCTGCATTCACAGATTTTGATGATGTACAGTCAGCAAGAAAATGGGCAGTTTGCACAAAAACTTTTTTGATGCCTATCGATCCTGTTTCTTATAAGGGTCAAAAAACTCTAAAAGACCAACTGAGGTTTGAGTACTAGAAAAGGCAAAAATCGCAAAAAAAAATTCCCATACATTTCGTAAGAAAAAACTCCAACATACCTTATTAATTTATACGACAATATAGACGACAGACTAGCCAAACAGAAACAAAAAATTTAAACTTCGAACGAATACGCGTTATAATTTTATTTACTATAAGAACAAGATAGTTTGTTGCTTGTGATGTCCGACGTTCTGGGAAAAACCAATCAAGTGCGTGTCGGAGTCACATTTCCTAGGAAATGTATGGGAAAAGTTTTTTGCGATTTCTGACTTTTATAGTACTCAAACCTCAATTGGCCCAGAAGAGTTTTTTGATCCTTATAAGAAACAGGATCGATTGGCATCAAAAAAAGTTTTTGTGACAACTGCCCATTTACTTGCTGACTGTAATTTTTTTTCAAAATCTGTGAGTGCAGATCGAAATCTTTCAAAAAGTTAAGGACAGTCTCTTAAGACTGTTTTCCTGTAGCTACAACGTTTAAGGTAGCTGTCCTTACTGCCCCATCTCAAAAATCCATCCTGTATAATTTTTATATCTTCGCGGTCGTTTATGAAGAAATATTAATAAAACACATTTTTCTTAAGAGTTTTTAATTAGATTCATCCATGTTACTTTCTATATTCACTCTCCATCGAACTTCTTTGCTACTATCGTATATTACATTAATAAACACATAAAATACAATGTGTCCGGTTGTCGGTTCTACCTAAATTATATAAAACAACTTTTATTGAAAATTAGAAAAAATTGTTATTTCAAACAAAAGTTAGTACTTTTGTTTGTACTTTTGTTAGTATAGTTACTAACACGACCAAATGTTTGGTTTTTTTTTTATTGAATCCGTGATTTTATCGTATTGGCTGTGGCTCAGTGTGAACAACTACGTATATGTATACGAAAAAAATGTCTTTCTAAAATGTCGATGTCCTAATATTTATTATTTTTAAATATTTAAAAATAAATACCGCAGCGCTGGTATTCTGATAGGGCCCACTGTGATGTCACGGACCTTAGTGCGGTGAGAGTAGCGGCATTCTTTCGCTTGAACACACTTTTTCGCACCGACTTCGAGACGTCGATACTTAGTAGGTAGATACTGTGGTTGTTTGGTGCGTCGCGATGGTCATCGATATTCACCAATATCATCGGGCCGATAATAATAATATCGGTATCGAATCGATGTCAGTATACATATCGGTATCGGGGTGGTGTCGTTATCTGTTATTAATGTGAAAACGCCTTTCAGGTACACAGGTCATTTTAAGTAATCGTTTTAGTTCACTAAACCGTAGGTCCCAAAAAATGAAAACTTATGGAAAAAATCAAACCTAAGAAAAACTAGTTCAGTTGATCAACTGCAAATATTTTATGCTGTGGCATGGATTTTCCGCGAAATGGTCGGCAGTGCATCGTAAATGAATACGTCGCTCTGCAATCGGGGGAGGCGGAGGTAGCGTTTGAAAGGCCCACCGGCCCGGAAAACCTAGCCTTAACGGGAAACCAAATTGTTAAAACCTTCTCACATATCCATCAGATGTAATTACTTAGTCATTTCTCAAAGGGCGAAGAAGAAGAAGAAGTGAAACGAGGGCCACACATTCATAGTAAAAATAAACAGACATTAAACTCACATGAAGCTTACATTGATAGAAATAAACCCCAGTTTTAATATGTAAACAGTTAAAAGTACTCAAGACGAAGAAAATGTTTTCCTAATCAAAGCCTGTTCAAGCCCTTTTCATAGCTACTTGAATCGAGAGGATGAATGGTACTGAATGCTAATTCACATGGAAGCTCAAGTTTGTATCTAATTACAATTTACAACCTTTTTACTTGTTAAGTAGACTTGAATTCGTACTGAGTTTAATCGAATTTATGTTTTGACCGACCAAGATCTGTAGGTATGTAGGCAAGTAATGCGATTTAAAATGAAAGACACATTAAATGAACGTTTCTAAGATTTCATTTTTACAACGTAATACGCTACGGACGCCGGAGAGCAGAATAATTAATTACGTCTAAGTTTATAAATTTTTCTAATTGAATTTTTTAGACACATTTTTTATACCTACCTAATAAAACCATTTTTTAAAGGTCTAAAATTTATATAATTAATAATTTTCCACTCAGAAAACGTCCAAGACCTTAAAAAATTACTCTAAAAAATAACGTCTAAACAGTGGCCATTGTTTGAGGCGAACCATTTTGTTCCCGCGCACTAAAATTAAACGTCAATCGTTATGTCAAAGGCAGCGTGGTCGTAGTTTGTTATTAAAATTATCGACAATTCCTACTTCCTTGGGATTTTCTAAAACATCTCTTTTGTTGGGTTTCTAGGGTTCCGTACCTCAAAAAGAAAAAAACGGAACCCTTATAGGATCACTCGTCTGTCTGTCTGGCTGGCTGGCTGGCTGTCACAGTCGATTTGCTCCAAATCTACTGGACCAATTTAGTTGAAATTTGGTACACATATCCATTTCTGTGACCCAAACACGGACGTGTAACGTAAATAAATGAATTTTGAATATGGGGTTCACTTTACGGGGGCAAATTGGAAAAAAAAAATATACAAACTTTACCGTGTGACATATCAATTTTTTTTATAAATTTAAAGTAAATATTTTTAAAGATATTTAAGAAAATAAATGACAATTGACCATTCCGTCACCCTTATCTCCGAAACTATGATCTTTAAATAAAATGGTAAATATCTCAATATTGAGCGTACAAAATTACCTTTGCAGTTGAAATATGAGAACATGTTTTTCAACTACAATGTTTAGTTTGTTCTTGGGATAAATTCATTCCAACTACGAAACCCTTCATTATGCGTGGTCCAACACGCACTTGGCCGTCTTTTTTTTAATTTTCCCTCCTGTTGTTTGTATTTTAATGAGAAAATGTTGTAGAATGTGCCTTCAGCTAGAGGTTGGTTTATAGCGAAATGCGTCAACTTATTCAGTGGCGTGTAATAAAAAACTTTATGTAGATGGACCACCATGCTGGTTAATGAAGATGCAAAAAAAGGTTATAAAAATAATTTTAAAACTGTTTGTGTTAATTTCTCTTCTGGTTTCTGGAGCAAATTATAAGTTGATAAAAACAAAGTTATCTACACAAATTTTATAAATATTTTTTGTATGTCACGGCTAAACGGTTGAAACGATTTGATTAAATTTGGTTTACGGATACTTTGAACACGAGGAAAGGACATCGGCTACTTTTAATCGACACAACACGCGGGCAAGGCCGCGGGCAGAAGCTAGTTAACAATAATTTTACTCCGTTAAGTTCTTTCTGGAGGTCTGTGGGGTTTAATAATTTAAATAAAAATTATTTTGAAGTATGAGGAACAGGGTGTAAAGTTCACGCATCCTCTATAGAAAAGGGATCCTCCGACCAGACGGGTGTCGTGTCTAGCGGGCAACTGCCCGACGATTGATGTCGGATAGTCTTATACTCCAATTGCGCGATGCAGGATTTGTGTGACGTCAGGATGTTGTGTGACGTCAGGTCTTTGATGCGTAGTTCGCATGTGGCGATTTAGATACGGCCACAACTCACATTGAGTTTTCTAATGTTAACGCTAAAGCAATTTAAAAATCCATCTCTGTTCTATTCTGATTAAACACATTTGCCCGACATTACAAACACGACGAATAAGAAATCGCCCATTTTCTATTTCCGTACCGAATCGTTTAACATACGACAAAATCATTTCCATCCGTTTAAACTTGGTAAAACGATTTCAAATTACTTCAAACACAACAGGAATGAGTGAACTGAAAACTCGTTTCTTGCTATAAATCGGAATATGCAAAATGCTGGGATCACAAAAGTTTGTTTCGCTGTTTCGCTGGCCAGTGGCTAGCTTCGCTTCGAACTCCTGATACGGTTTGACAATGCACATGCAAATTAACCAATGGCAAAGAGCATTTCTGTGCGGAAACTTTAATGGCATAGCGTACCCCGTTTAAGTTCCGCGATCCCTGCAACAATTATTTTGCCACCGGTGCAATTCCTGTTTACCCGCTTTCCCTATTTTGATCACAATGCGCTACGTGTGCGAACTTGGCTAGTCTTCCCTTACTTAAGCTAAATAAGGAGCCTTTTATAATGTGGGAAAAATGGAAAATGTATCGAGGAGTTTGCAGTTGGAGAAATAAAAGGGTAAACTTTGCACAAGGTTCAGAGTCAGTAGAGGTTGAGGCACTTTTTAAATGGACATACGAAAATAATGAGTCGATAATGACGGTAAGTAAACTATGATACTTAGCGTTTTAAAATACGTATCCTTTAGTTCACTAAAGGATTTAATTAATATTATGTAATATCAATAAAAGAATATAAAATTAAAATATTGTCAACGATTTTCCAAAAAAAAAATATAATTTAAGATCAAACATTTTTTAAAGTACGTAGATATGCTCATTCTTAATTCCATTTATTTTTTCTCTTATTACCTTTCCGAAAAAATGCCGAATTACACATTTAAAATTCCCTCCTAGATCATTAATTAAACATGGAGGGACTTATTAATTTCCGCTTATCAATTTTTAATAAAGCACACAGAAACACAAGGAAGGAATATTTTTGAAACGAAGTAGACCGTAATCTTAAAAATCCAATATTGCGAAATTAAGTTTTTTAATTAATTTTCTTTCTGTATTCACGGCTTAGTTTTCTTCATTGCCCCAGGCTGTCTTGGAAACAATATTGAGTCCCGAGATATCTTAATAACCCGAATATCTTTTGTTTTGTTACTACGAGATAATTATTATTATTCTCGACGACTACAAATGCTTTTTTTTTCTAACAATCATTATTTGTTATTTCTTATTGTACCCAATAATCACAGCTTGTTTAAAAAAATAACAAGATTGGTCCTACGATGTCTGAAACGTAGAAGAGATCATTATAAAGGTAGCAACATAATTTTTCTGAATATACGTATACAACATAGCACATTAGGATTGAACAAACAAGCCCTGAACGTTTTATAAAACGATCGTTCGATTTTTTTTATCGTGTTTGTTCTGGACCATGTGGTCTGCAATAAACATTTTTATTTATTTAAAGCATGTCATTATAAGTAAAGTATCAAAACACGTCATTATATCCCAGCAAAAAAAAGAAAGAAAGAAAATACATTTATTAAAAACGTAGCATTTCATGATGCTCACTCAAATGTGTCAAAAAAATACAATTATAAATTGCTATTTAGTTGAATATTTTTCTCAATCATCCTGTGGCCACTTGATAACCAATATAAATACCTGTCCCCATTCAAGAGGAAGTGTGCTAAATTACATATTGTTCTGTAATATATTGTAATGAAATGCGTCTGTGCGCCTGCGCTTAGTGGAGCGAGAAATTGCTTAATCAGTCATCTGTGTAATGCCGATGATTAGCCCGATACCGATATGAAATCGACGGTGAAATTTTCGGTGCATTCATTGTGACAAGCAATGGTAGGGGTAGCGACAAAAGTTTTACTGAGTCTTGGAAAGTTTATTTTTTTTATTTTTTAAGGGAATGGGTTGAATTTTATTGGAAACAGACTATAGCTTTAAATCTTTTTAGGTCATGCAGGCACGCGGAAGCACCAAATGACGCAATGATTTTATTATAAACTTATTGTAGGAAGTTTATTGACTTCCAATTATTAGAAAATATGAAATATGATCACTTAAATAATTATCGAAATTATATTAAGCAGTTTGTGGTACCTAAGTAAGCCCCGTGCTTGAGTCAGGCTATAATGTAAAATTCATGTTATAGGAAAAAATAATAAACATTGAATAGAAAATGGCAACTTATTAAAACTGACTCTACCCTCAGACCAATTAAAAAGTAAGACAGAGCGCTGTCAACAGTAAAGTGAAGCCGGTTTTGTAAACATGTGTACACTTTATGTGGTGTAGTTTGATTGTAGTGTCATTGTAAAAGGTTGTAAATGTGTGCGTGTGAACGTGTACACACAGAGCGGCGGTGTAGTTTCGGCATGCTTCACTGTATTGTTCGCAGTGCTGTCTTGATTTTTTATTTGGTCTGAGACTACTATCTTGAAAACTGTCCCCATAAATAATGATTTTATCATACAAATAACGATGTATTTATTTAAAACTACAACCTTAATTCCCTAGAACATTTTCAACAGATTTATTCACAAAATCGTTCACACATTCAAGCTTCATGAGCCGTAAATTTGCTAACAAATGGCCCTTGACGATTTTCACGCTGTCAGAGAAATGAAGGAAAACAGATCCCTGGGCATTGGGCGCCCCAAGAGATATATTGTCTAGTCTCAGCCCGCCACGTCATGATGATAATAAATACCCCAGTAATACACATTATTTTTGCTACCCTTTATACGAATTATTTACGTCAAAATATGATACTTTATGGACGTATCGATAGTTAACGTGATTAATGATATGAGCGCGCGGTTTATATCAATTATTTGATTTTCTATTCGATTGTTTTCTATTCGAGTGGACAACGTTTTAATATCGAAATGGTTTGGATTTATTGATCAGTCGTCGTGTAATGGTTGTGTGTAGATTTCTATTATGAATGTCTGTTATTAATGGTCTGTCGGGTAATTGCATAACACAAATAAAATACCAATTGATCGCAATGCCTTTCACTTTGACGGTTTAGCTACGTTCATTGCGTTATTTACGTTGTTGGCTAGACGAATTTTTAAACTTATGAAGCAATGGATTAGGAAATCCTTCCAACCCTCGACTTTTGATTGAAAGTGATAAATTACAAAAATCCCAACTAAGAGTGTTGGACCACGCACAATGAAGGAATGAATCCGTAGTTGGGACGAATTTATCCCAAGAACAAACATGTTCTCCGATACGGAATGTATGGAAGAACATGTTTTACAAACTGCAAATTTAAGTTGGTCGATTATTACTCGTTAACCTGTAAAGCCTATTTAGCTATGATAGGTTTCTTTTTAATTTCGTTATATATACTACTGCTGTGTTTTTTTTTTACGAAACCAAGTACTACCATTTTGCTTGTAGGGGAGGGGGACACATGACTCTAAAAAAAATTTGCACTTTAAAGCTTAATATTTCGCAAAAGAATCCATGAATTGAAAAATGGTTTTCACACACCCACAACTATTTTTGAACGACCTTTCCAACAATACCCCACATCATGGGATAGACGAGAAAAAAGAAAACATCCTCACTTAACGTGTATGGGAGTACACCAAAAAAATCTTGATTTGATTTCACCACTTTGTCGGCGTGATTAATATGTATATCCATGCAAAATTACACCTTTCTAGTACTAACAGTCTCTGAGCTAAGCCGCGGACAGACAGACCGACAGTAAGATGGACATGGCGAAACTATAAGGGTTCTTTGTTTACTAACCCTAAAAAAAGTGGTATCAGAGCAATTGTGATTTTTGGTCCAATTATACTGATGAACACATGTGGCTTAACAGTAAACTATGTCTTTAAAAATTAATATCTAGATTTTAAAGAACGCTACAACCCCTCTTCTAAATTTGGCGGATAAGAAACTGCCTCAGAAGTAGCTTATAATGTCAACATGCGCGTAACTAACATGAACTTTTCATTATCTCCAGAACCATCTACCTAACATCCGCAAGTAATTTCCCTCTAACTAATTTTATCTAGGTTTTATCCATTTCTACGTTACCAGTACGTACATACGTACAAATTCAATTCAGTTTTCCAATCGACTGAAAGCTGTTTACAATCACGCAAGCAAGTAACACGGCTCGTTTGAGCTAAATAAAAGACTGCGGCCGCTGTGTCCGAGCCCCTGAAGGCACCTGTCCCACCGCCAGCGAGGGCTATCAACGATTTTCTTTCTCAAAAAACGTACAAGAGATTGTAGGTCCCGTGTAAGTAAAAAAAATACGTAATATTAAGAGTGTTCATCTAAAAGTTGGCAACGTCGCAAATAGCTGTCAAATATTTACCTGTTTTGATTACTTTGGCAATATTACTATATGGAAATATGAAATATGGCTAATTAGTTAAGTATAATATTGAAGAAATGCAATAATTAATATCGTAACACCGAATATTTAGTTTCAGATGTAAAAAAAGTATTTGGAAAATTTCCAAAAACTTTTTTTACACCTAAAACGGTTACAACATCAAATTCAGTGTTATAATTGCAATTTATTATTAATATTCTAGTTCACTATTAGCGATATTTCATATTTCCATACAGTAAAATTGCCGAGTTAATCAAAATAGGTAAATATTTGACATCTATTTGCGACGTTGCCAACTTTTAGAATTGCTCTTAATAGTTGATCGCTGATCGTTCACACCGCCAGCAAGTACTCGTTTGTCGCAGCGACAAAAGCGATCAAAGAGAGGGGATCACTCGCTGAGAGATACACGCTTGATACCAACGCGGTATGCGTTGGTATCAAGCGTGTGTTATCGCTTGTCACCGTCACCTATTCACTGCTCGTTTTTAGGGTTCCGTACCTCAAAAGGAAAAAAACGGATCCTTTCTAGGATCACTTCATTGTCCGTCTGTCCGTCCGTCTGTCAGTTTGTCAAAACCCTTTTTTCTCAGAAACGCGTGGAGACATCTATTTGAAATGAATAGGCATCAAATACGTAGGTCAACGTTCTCATGAAGTTTGTTTTTGGGATAAATTAATCCCAACGGAACGGAACCCTTCATTGTGTGTGGTCCGACACGCACTTGGTCGGTTTATTTGCTAGTTCTACTCGCTTCTAGTTAATCGCCGGCGATGGTACAGGTGCCGAAGTACGGTAGGTAAGCATGGGTAAGTATGGTAATGTTTTTCTCTGTAAATGTATGGAATTAATAGTGTTTTTGCTGACAATGTTGTTTTCAGTTTATTGTGTATTTTTGTACTGTTTAAATTGAGTAAAAATACTTATTTCAGGTACATATAGAACTGTGATCACCTGTTCAGATTTTATTGGTAAAACTGTCTGCCATTCAAGAATTTTCAACGATTTATCAAGGAGAAATGCCGACTGAATGCTGTATTATTGATCATCATGCTAACATCAGGTTAAGTTACACTTGCTGGGGTTGGTCCGTAGATGGGTGACCATCATCTTTTCATACCGAGACTCCTCCGTGCCTCGGAAAGCACGTAAAACCGTTGGTCCCGGCTGTCATTCGTGGATCTTTGGCAGTCGTTACGGGTCGACAGAAGCTCGAAAGTCTGACAACCAGTCTTACCAAGGAGTCACTGGGTTGTAGAGGTCATATAGGCAGAGAGTCGCTAAATGTAAAATACTAGTATTCAGATGCATCCGGTTAGACTAGAAGCCGACCCCAACATATTTGGGAAAAGGCTAGACAGATCTATGAACTAACGAATACGTACTTTCTTAATCAAACTTACCGTCACCTATTTTTTTCTTGGTGTTAATTATATTGTCAGGTCTTACACAGAAATGAAAATGTATACCAAACCCGGGTAAAATTTTACGAGTTTTTAATTTGCATTCACCTCATTCGTCATTTAGTATTCAAAGCATCGCCCTGAACTGAATCGAAACAGGAACTTTCAATAGCAAAAACATTCCCACTAAGTGAAGTGCCGGAATTAGCGGATTTATTCATTCTTTTATGCTTTCATAATTATATCTTAGGATGCTGGGTTACTTCTATTTCATGCTAATCTAGGAACGTGCTTGAAAATAACTTACGATGTTCATTTAAAGTCCGTTGGCACTAAGAGTTGTGGTTCTTTAAAAGTTCTGGGAGAGACGACAGTAGTAAAAAACTAGCCCGACATAATGTAACATAAAGTGCATGTTTGCTTGAGTGCTTGCTAATTTTACCACACTAAGAACTTACCTACTCTTTTATTCAATTACTAGATGCGCCTCGCGGTTTTACCCGCATAAGTCTCGATTCCGTGGGATAAAAAGTATCCTATGTCGTAACCTAGGCCATGATCAACCCATGTGCCAAATTTTAACCAAATCCGTTCGGCCATTTTAGCGTGAAAGGGTAACAAATAAACAAACAAACAAACAAACTCACTTTCGCATTCATATTATTAGTTAGGATTCATTCTCATCACTCTTTATTATACACATAAATTACAGAGACATTGTTACAATATTACAAGGACAGCTTATGTATGTCGTAGGATGATTTGATAATTCGAATTTTCGCAAAAACCCTTCTTACGAGTATATTGCGAAAACACGGATAACTAGACAATGATGAAAACATTTCTGCGAACAACATGGAAGTAGCGCTCGCCGACCGCTGCCACGGCACCGGTCGCTACGCTCGCTCGGCTCGCGCGCGGTTGGTCACAGTTCTAACCTAAAGTAACCTATTTCACCCAGGGCAATATGACGAATCACGCAATCTGCCTGCGACTAGATAATAAGACAATGGTGAAAACATTTCTGCGGCAGATTGTTGAAAGCTCCGCGGAGCCTCTGTGGGGGCACCGCGAATATTTGCCTATGGCCTATGTCCAGCAGTGAACATCATTGCTTTGTGGTATTTTAGCTGCTTCAGAATCATCCCAATCTCATACAAATAGTTTTTATTTTTTAGAATAAAAACTATTTTTATTTTCGTCATATTATTTAAATCCAACTAGTCAAATATTTCGGTTTCTAAAACGGTTCCGTGGCTAGAAAACTTTGAGAACCGCTGGCGAAGATAATCTCAATGAAATTAAAACCTTATTGTAAAATGCTTACTACAATATTTACAGACTAATGCACCTAGAACCTCCCGTGGTGTTCTAATACAATAGTAGTATTGCATTTGAACACCACGAGACAAATGTCCAGTATTATCTTTTTAATTATACTATGCATCAAATAGATTGGTCGTTGGCTGTCCGTTTTACTGCTGATTTATTCCAAAAATGTGCTGCAATTGGCTAATGTCACCTAAGCAGTCGTATAATGAGACCTTTTCGAATTATTTGGGGCTATTTTCCAGAATTTATTTTATGCCATTTAAGGCGAAAGCGACAGGGTAGCCCGCGAAATTCAAATTTTCTTTCGTTTCTTGCAATTTGGAGGTCAGTATCAGGTTGTATATGTTGATCAAGATATGATTCGTGGCCGTATCATATATTTAATTAATAGAATTATAATCATAAAAATCATCAATACCTACAACTAAATAGTCATTCAATAGGATTTTATGAACTAAGAGAGTTCATAAATAATCCTATTGAATGACTATTTCATAAAATCATGACATTTTAGGATTATTATAACATAAGAAGTTGTATTGCTGACTCTAATGATTATCATAATTGTGCAAAGCCATATTTGCTACGGTGGCGAATCATATTTTAATCAAGATACAACCTGACACTGATCTGCAAATTGTCGCGTAAGAATATTTAAATTTTGCGGGCTACCTTAGCGTATCCCCCTTAAGTAAAGAAATAATTGGCCTAAAATAAGAGATGATCAAATTGTAAACTGATTTATTGGAAATCATGATTATTTAAATAGCTCCTTTAGAGCCATCCTGTTGCCGAAATTATATGTCTATCTAGGATATATAATTTCGGCAACAAGATGGCTAGGTACCTAGGTCTAGCGTAGCTATAGAACACGATGATTCAAATATCATTTAAAATAATATTAGGTGTGCAGGTACACACGGCTACACATCAAGCTATACATTTCTAGTATAAGCTGACCTCTCGTTGCATGGAAATCCTATACAATGCGCGATCAGCATAAACTGGAAAAGTATAAGCTTGATGTGTAGTCGTGTGTACTTACTACTTTCGCCGACTTAACAAAAAGTTAGGTACCTACATTGAATTTCCATATATTTCACCATACGGAATTTGAAGAACAATAACAATACAAAATACAGACATTCCAGAAAGGAAATGAACTTTACGTCAGCACCCAGCGAAAAGGGATAAAGTAGATTTTCCCTTTAAAAATAACCCAGTCCCAATGTGGCTGATAAATGAGTTAAAGCTTGCTCCATGTCATATTGAGACCTTTACTGTTCATTACTGTTATTAGCAAAGGGGTGGAACAAAAGTACAACTTTTCCACCCTTTAGGGATTTGCAAGGCTCCCAATTTTTGGGATCCTAATCCCATTCCACGTTCTTTCGTCTCATTTCAACGGAATCAGTAAAACTTCTCAATAACGTATGTATAACAAAATGTCTAACAGGGTTCTTATAGCGTTTCACGCTTGCGCATGCAAATTGGAGAGCGATAGCGAACTATTATTTGCTTGCAAAGTTAAATAGCTTTTGCCAGTCTTTCCCTAGAAAAACCAGGGAAGAGTTTTAATCCCAAATCGAACTGGGAACTGGCTGAACTTTCAACGAGCTGTTGTTATAGAGAATGCATTTTTTTTCTGTCAATGAATACTAACTTTATATTGCCACTGAAGTTGTACAATATCACAGCGAGTATTCTAAACCTTTCTGTAATAAACAAGTAACTTTATTATTGTGTTTTATGAACATAATAATATTTTACTATATAACATAAAATGTTTTAGTTATTTTATTTACGTACTGCTAAAATATACGCTGGTATACGGAAGTGTGTTAGGGAAATTTCAATTTAAAGATAAGTACTTAAGTTACCTTTTTCTACAAGGGTTCCTTTCAATAGCTTAATGTTTATCTGTCGCCGCGTCCTAACCAAAAAGATCGGTCGCGGGAATACACGATCGATCGTCGCGTTCATGTACATAATTATATCATTATTGTTTTCGGAAAACGGAAAGGCTGAATCTGTTGACGCGACCGTCACGTGTTCGAGCAATCTTTTTGGTTGAGAGTTTTTTAGCCGACTTCTTAAAAAGGAGGAGTTTCTCGATTCGGATTTTTTGTTTTTGTATTTTCGGCCATAATTACGTAATATAAAGACGGATTTTCAAAAAAAAAAAAATTTGTTTGAAGTAGTATAACTCTCGAAGTGGTCCTTTTTGAGTTAGCTTCAATAATACGTATTTTTCCACTTAACCAGGAAGTTACTTTATTATGTATCATCCATATAGACATATGGATGATACATAGTAACTTCCTGTCACTGTTATTAACATAGCAGGTAGTAAGTAGTATTTGATTTTTTGTGGATTAAGTACCACAACTTAAAAGTAAAAAAAAAAAAAAAAAAAAATTGGCGTTTGCTGTGGTTAGGACGCCTACCACTACTTGAAGACCGAACATATTTTTAACCTATACCCGTGATATCTATCAAAATATGATGACGTCATAGCAAAATACATAATGCAACCATCAATTTTCACAACACGCCTATAAAAAATCAGGTTACTGGCTTACGTAATGCACTCATGAAAAACTGAGAGCTTTCTCACATCAATAGCCTTTCAACAGGGCATCCATCACTAATACATAAAGTAGTTTCATAGTGGTGATGTCACTGTAGTAACATAAATCTGAGTGCAAGTTGCAACTATAAAAGTAGGTCGCGATGACGTCATAAGGTGTTACTGTGATTACCTTGAATCATTCAGACATTTGTTTTGTTAAAATTCAGCTGAACATGAAGAAATTTTTAAATAAAGTTGACGAGAGATTGAGAATGTTTTATCTTCAGCGACCAATGAACTGTAGGCTATCTTGGTGACGTCAGTTCATTAGATTTTATTTGTTCCAGTGACATCTTTAATAAGGTTCTTATTTTTGTAGGGCAGGCTGTGAGGAAGGCTTTGAACTTTTCAACGGCTTTTGAAAAAGCTGAGGGGATGAGATACATGAATAATAATTATAAGTATATTATTTCCCATTGATTTGAAAAACTTGTTGATTAGAGTAAACTTTATTATATCCCCACAGTTTTGTAACATTAATCTGAATCTTCTCCACATAGGTAATGTGCAATCATACTTCATTATAAATCGAAGAACTGCTATAAAAATATTTCGAAATACGCAGGTTGCCTAATGCATGCCCATCAACAACCAATACAAATCGAATACCAAAGAATATCGATTCTTATTTCTTATTAAAATTCCTTAATTACCGTGAACAGTTCAGACCATTATTTCCTTGGCCTTTGATCAATCAGACAGCTGACTAACCGAATTATGTCCATATTGAATTAGCCCAAACAAATTACATCGTCTTTGATAAGGTGATTATTAAATATAATTATTGTTTCGTCACGAACCCCTTCTTTGTGGGAAGCCGGTCGGTTGATAGTAGTATTTTCATTGTTGGGAGGTATTGATGATTCTTCGGTACAAAATGTTGCTGAGACATTATTTTGTTGCGGTTCTTATGTAGGTTTTAATTTATTGTAGAGGTCTGGTACGACGATAGTGCAGCGAGTATAATAAAAAATAAAAAAACCGGCCAAGTGCGTGTCGCACCACGCACAATGAAGGGGTCCGTAGTTGGGATGAATTTATCCCAAGAATAAACTTAACATTGTAGTTGAAAAACGTGTTCTCCCATACGGAATGTATGGGAGATCTTGTTTTCAAACTCGGTAACCTGTAGAGCCTACTTAGCCCTCATAGTTTTCCTTTTAATTTCGTTATATACGTATATACTACTGCTGTGAATTTTTTCACAAGTTCAAGTACAACCATATAGCTAGAAAGGGGGGGAGGGGGGGGGACACTTGACTCTAACAAAAAAATTCAGTTAAAAGCTTAATATTTCGCAAACAGATCCCTGAATCCAAAAATAGTTCTGACAAACTTACAATATTTTTGAAAGACCTTTCTAACTACACCCCACAATATGGGGTAGATGAGGAAAAAAAAAACATCCCCACTTTACGTGCAGGGGAGGTACACTAAAAAAAAATTGTTTTCTTAATTTTATTTTACCACTTTGTCGAAATGATTAATATGTATCATATGCCAAATTACAGCTTTCTAGTACTAACCGTCTCTGAGCTAAGCCGCGGACAGACAGACGGACAGACAGACAGACAGACAGACAGACAGACAGACGGACATGGCGAAACTATAAGGGTTCTTTGTTTACTACGGAACCCTAAAAACGATTAGGTAATTCACACCGTCACGCCTTGTTTCCCCGAAGGGTTGGGCAGAGGTGTACCTATAGTACACCTACATTTCGCCAGTCATAAAATTCAATAGACAACGTATATTTAGTTACCTAACCCACTTAACTCTTCTTAAAGAGTCATAAAGAACCCTGTAAGAAATCGACACGTGTTTCACCACTCAATGAGGCATACTCAGGATGACTATTGACTTGTTGCGAACTCGGACACGACGTGTTGCCACGTCAAGCGCCGAACACAGTGTGAGCCACACCGCCCGACAACCCCACATATTAGGATTATGGCTAGGTCCACCTCGGCTAGGATCGTTATCAGCTCACTAAGGGGCGAACAATCGCAGCAAAGGTGACCTGAAATACTTGTAATTAATTTGTTCAACAGTCTAACTAGTCGCGAGCGAGGCGAGCCTATTGCTATCAACCGGGCACAAATCCAGACTCCAGGCTACTACTGAGAAATTCCAGATATAAAAAATCCAATATCACTTTGCCCGACCCGGACATCGAACCCAGGACCTCATGCTCAGAAGTAGCACTTGCAACCACTAGACCAACAAGACAGTCAAACAAACAAACAAAACAACAAAAAACTGTTCTTACTATGCAAAGAAAAAACATTTCTATCGTTCTTCAACGTTGAGAACCTAGGATTTGTTCGTTTATAATAAGTGCTTCATTGCACCAATAGTACTTTTAATTTCTTGAAAAGCACATCATCTTCACACTTCATATATTTTTAACAAACCTCTACGTCCTTAGCCTTACCAAAAACAATTAACTGTGCAAAACATAAAAGTTGCCACCCACAAAAAAGACATGACGTCAGCAAACAAACCTAATTGGCGAAGATGCGGTTGAAGGCATGAAATTAAACATGACAAAATACTGGGACACAAAGAGAAATTACAGTCGGCAACACTTCTATGTCCTAATTATCGCAATGACAAAGTACAGACGAGAGGAGAGGACAACGAATTTATATCGAATCAACGAGAATTTATCGCCGTGTTTTGTCTTACACATTTATTAGATTGTCTTATGTTTCTTTTCGGTTTTAATTTGGAACAATAATGGGGTTCTAAATTTAAACAAGGCACTCAATAAAGCATATCTACCAATATTATTTAATAAAAGGAATCTCGTAGCATAAAAAACATAATTACCTATTAAAACTTACAATAATATGAAAAACAAAGAACTATGGTTAAAAAATAATACCTAGTACAAACAAATTTTATTCAAACCAAATATATTTGTTTGCATGATAGCTATGAATTTTATGAGCGAACAGTTTTAAAACTATGAAACCTTTCAGTTATTGAACCTAATAGACTTAACTGACGATCGTTTGAAGGCAATGAATTGTAGCTGCAAAAAGATACAAATATTTTTATTCATTTATGTTTTTGTCACAAATTTTATTTTTTATTTTTAGGGTTCATACCTCAAAAGGAAAAAACGGAACTCTTATAAAATCACTTCGTTGTCCGTCTGTCTGTCTGTCTGTCAGTCTGTCAAACCCTTTTTCTCAAGAACGCGGGGAGATATCAAGTTGAAATTGATATCAAATACGTAGGTCTGTGGGTAGACCAAATAAAAAACCAAGACATAGCGTTGCAAACAATACAGTGAAGCATGCCATAATTACACCTCCGCTCTGTGCATACACGCTCAGACGCACACATTTACCACCATGTACAATCAAACTACGCCTCACTAAGTGCACACATGTTTACGAAATCGGCCTCACGTCACTGTTGACAGCGCTATGTCTTGTTTTTTTTTATTTTAGGCTGAGGTCTATGGTCCTGGAGCTCTAAATAAATCAAGATACCTAAGTCAACGCAATAAAAAAATACGGCCATTTATGCGACATATTTTGATACTCGCAAATAAATCAAAATTAGGGTAAGGGTAGTCAAGGGTACTTCCCGTTGATCTAGAATCATGAAATTTGGCAGTATGCGAGGTCTCTTAGCACATGTAAAGAAAAAAGTCCGAAAATGGTTAATTTGTAATTTATCACACAAATAAAAAACGTGTGCGATCGGGAGCCCCCGTCAGGAACGAAGTTCCTTCTCACGTATGATTTAAAACAATTTTTTTTTTCAGCCGCCATCTTGGATTTTTATTTTGACCAAATTCAAACATTCTCTCCTCTCTCCGGCATGCAGTGTACTCGCGCCGATGTGTACAATTTTATCCCACGACACTGTAAATAGTACACTGTGCACTTTACTATTTTCTTTTGTTTTTTCTTGCCGGCGTTCTCTCTCTCTCTTTCTTTCACTTTGAATTAAAAGAAGACAGTCGCAAGTATCAACACTTTTTAGCGTGACGATTTCTGAAAGTTTACTAGACACGTTAAAGAACTTCGTTTCAAAAACATTTTTTTTGCGATTACAAACTTACATTTGCATCCGAAAACTTCAGCGTGACGTGAAAAAAAAAACAACTGACTTCGAAAAAAAAACGCTACAAAGTGAAAAATAACTTAAATTTCGGTGGCAAAAAACAAAAATTCAAAACCAAAGACACCGACTTCCGAAATTAAAGTTATATTTCACTTTATAGTGTTTTTTTTTCGGAGTCGATTGTTTTTGTTTTTTAAAAAGTTTTTAGGTGTCAACTAAAATGTTAAGTTAGTTTTTGGGATGAATTCATCCCAACTACGTAACCCTTCATTGTGCGTGGTCCGATAGGAACTTGGCCGGTTTTTTTCAAATTTAATAAATAGGTGGATCGTTATTGGTAAACATCCTGATGGGAGAAGTAGAATTTCAGATACAGAAATCATTAATCAAAACAATGATTATTCTGCTTAATTAATGAATTAAAAGAGAAACCGTGGCGTTTCTTGCTCTTCTCCATAGGCAAAATACCAATTGAACCGTGCATCAGGCTTCTGAAACAGATCTCAGCATTTTGTTATAAGATTACCAAAAAAGATACGGAATTTCTAAGAAAAAAAAACAATTATGCAAAATCGTAGCTGGAATTTTTATTCAGGGAGTAGGTAACCGAGCTGTTGAAAATCCTATAAATTCATAACAAAGATTCAGCAGTGTTTATCTGTTCACTGTAGTGCATCAATATCGCACGAGTGGACACCAATCTTCTTAAAATTAATTCACAATGTATTACACGAAATGTAAACTGGTGGTACGGAGATTGAACCACGGTTAGGTGAATTATTTTAGGAGTGCAACAGTGTATGCTTAGTAAGGTTGTAGGTTAGGTTTTAAATATCACCTTTTTGGGAAGAAAATGCCAAATTATTGGAATTATTATGTCTGACTATTGGCACTAGTTAATGTTAAACCGTCGCTTGAGTGAAGGGTTCGAATTCACGAACTCGACTCGTACCCCATATTGTACTTTCGAGGAGATCCCGTTGCTATCACAAGCAGGTCAGAGTGTTTGATTGAGTAAGAGAGGCTAAAAACACCTAGGTATACTCCCTATGGAATATACCTAGGTACATAATTATTATTCAGTTTAGGTAGTTTAATAAAGTTAAACAAAAAAAACCACGTGAAGAGACAGCTGTCAAGTAACTGACTAAATACAATACCTTTTACTTCAGTTGGCATGCTACCACACAGTTGTACTCTTCAATTTAGCAACATTATAATTCGCTGATGTTTAGAGTTTGGGCTCTTCACAATAGACAGATTACAAAATATTATATTATTAAGTACCATAAATCTAACTAAAAAATTGTGCTCAAGTTACATCTACAAATAAATGATAAAATTTAAAATACATTAATAAAAGAGGAAACTATTGTAAAAATCTAAAATAAATTTAATTTGGTTTTATCGTATTTTTAAACAAGAAAGTGTCATCTATAAAAACCCTTTTTATGATTTGTTTACCTTTATGTAATGACCTAAACCAATGGAGTATAGGTATAGTAATTTCGTGGTATAAGGTTAATCGAATTTGCAACCACAAAAAGCAAAACGATAAAGATTCACTGTGACAAATTATGGCTGGACAATTTGCTATACATACATTCAATGATTGGCATCGATAAATAATATGACTATCACAGCATACTAAAATTTAGGAACAGTTACATTTCTAAATAGTATCCAGGATTAATTGAAGCTCTGTTCTGTTATCCGAAGCTGGATTTAACGTACGATAATCCATACTTTGTCAATATCGACGTACCTAATATCATAGTCATCCACAGCCTAAATGTATCCACTGCAGAATTTAGGCACTCTGTATTTATGCTACACTCTACGCTGATTGCATTACATTAGAGCTTATACCCTGTGACGATCTAAACGGTATTGAACAAGGCTTTCATAGCATTCGCTTAAGCGATTTTATGTCATGTTTGGTACAAGATGCAGACAGAAACAGTCGGTCAATCAATGAATGAATAAGTTCATGCCAAATAGACATTGGAATAATAGGAAGTGCCAAAAATACACGACGTATTTAATTGCCCACATCTACATTTGAAATTCCTTCTTCTTTTACCGGTCTTAAGTCTAAGGGGACAATACGGAAGCCATCTGCTTTAAGCTTGCATAGTTAGACAGGATTAAGTAGTATGCTTAGTAAGGTTGTAGGTTAGGTTTTAAATATCACCTTTTTGGGAAGAAAATGCCAAATTATTGGAATTATTATGTCTGACTATTGGCACTAGTTAATGTTAAACCGTCGCTTGAGTGAAGGGTTCGAATTCACGAACTCGACTCGTACCCCATATTGTACTTTCGAGGAGATCCCGTTGCTATCACAAGCAGGTCAGAGTGTTTGATTGAGTAAGAGAGGCTAAAAACACCTAGGTATACTCCCTATGGAATATACCTAGGTACATAATTATTATTCAGTTTAGGTAGTTTAATAAAGTTAAACAAAAAAAACCACGTGAAGAGACAGCTGTCAAGTAACTGACTAAATACAATACCTTTTACTTCAGTTGGCATGCTACCACACAGTTGTACTCTTCAATTTAGCAACATTATAATTCGCTGATGTTTAGAGTTTGGGCTCTTCACAATAGACAGATTACAAAATATTATATTATTAAGTACCATAAATCTAACTAAAAAATTGTGCTCAAGTTACATCTACAAATAAATGATAAAATTTAAAATACATTAATAAAAGAGGAAACTATTGTAAAAATCTAAAATAAATTTAATTTGGTTTTATCGTATTTTTAAACAAGAAAGTGTCATCTATAAAAACCCTTTTTATGATTTGTTTACCTTTATGTAATGACCTAAACCAATGGAGTATAGGTATAGTAATTTCGTGGTATAAGGTTAATCGAATTTGCAACCACAAAAAGCAAAACGATAAAGATTCACTGTGACAAATTATGGCTGGACAATTTGCTATACATACATTCAATGATTGGCATCGATAAATAATATGACTATCACAGCATACTAAAATTTAGGAACAGTTACATTTCTAAATAGTATCCAGGATTAATTGAAGCTCTGTTCTGTTATCCGAAGCTGGATTTAACGTACGATAATCCATACTTTGTCAATATCGACGTACCTAATATCATAGTCATCCACAGCCTAAATGTATCCACTGCAGAATTTAGGCACTCTGTATTTATGCTACACTCTACGCTGATTGCATTACATTAGAGCTTATACCCTGTGACGATCTAAACGGTATTGAACAAGGCTTTCATAGCATTCGCTTAAGCGATTTTATGTCATGTTTGGTACAAGATGCAGACAGAAACAGTCGGTCAATCAATGAATGAATAAGTTCATGCCAAATAGACATTGGAATAATAGGAAGTGCCAAAAATACACGACGTATTTAATTGCCCACATCTACATTTGAAATTCCTTCTTCTTTTACCGGTCTTAAGTCTAAGGGGACAATACGGAAGCCATCTGCTTTAAGCTTGCATAGTTAGACAGGATTAAGGATTAAATAACAGAAAGGTATAATACAACTAAGCAGAGGTAATAATTACGGACTATGCCAGAGGAATTAATTTAGGTACCCCAGTCGACCTTTCATTCATTAGATACCTCTTTCATGTACTTACAGTCGACAACAAGTCAGTGGTAACTCGCTTTGCCCTTGAGCTAGCGTAGCGAAGTATTGAGTTTCCAAAGATTATGAGGCCAGTTTATAGCTGTTTTGTTACCACTGACGTGCGGCCTACTGTACCCACCTATATATATATATATATATTAGCTGAAGCTTTTGAGCTGAAGAGTTTGTTTTTTTGTTTGTTTGTTTGAACGCGCTAATCTCTGGAACTACCGGTCGGATTAGAAAAAATCTTACTGGATTCGAAAGCCCAGTTCTTGAGGAACTCTAAAAGCTATTTAACATCACGCTAGGACCTTCAGGAGCTGAGCAAAAAGAACGGTAAGCGAAAACTAAATAATAGCGCGGGCAGGTGACGCGATAGAACAAGTAATTCCACGGGGATGAAATCGCGGGCAGAAGCTAGTTCTTTATAAAAAAGATATCTTACAACACCTTCAAATAGAATAGACACAAAGAGAACGAATATAATAATAAGACTTATTCTGAACACCTGTCGCATCACCAAACAGCGGCAACCCTATCAGCAATCTACTCAATATACAACGCTCCCCTCTCACGCTTGGCAGCCCGTGCGAGGTTTCTCTTACCCCTTCATTTATAAGTGGAAAATACAACAAAAATAATGCGCAGTCCACCAAATGCATTTCAAATTCAAACTAGAAATAATTTATTTTCTCTTCACAAACAATGACAACATATTATTTTAAACGAGCTTAAAAACTACATGATATTCGTTTGTGACAGACTGGTGTCTGCACTAAGGAATACCTGTATAGCAGATCGCTAATTTAAAGTTTAAGGGAAACTTTCACAATTTTCTGATGGAAATTCTTCAATAAATAATAAAAAACTGAACGGAATTTGTATATTTTTCAAGCATTTTTCAGTTGCAGCCCGGCTATCTAATTACGTAACGTATTCTCGTTAACGATTACGACCAATCTGTTTCATTTTGACAGTTCAACGACATTCATTGTGTTATTTACGTTGTTGAGCAGATTTTTTTTTCGTACTTATGACGTAATGGATTAGCTTCTGCTAGATTTGTTTCAAAACGATTCAGATTCTGATTGATCGTGTATTACACAATTAGGGTACTGGTCATGATTAGGCTCGCCCTCTATTGTATGGGACTTATAGATTACTAGATGCGCCCCGCGGTTTCACTCGCATAAGTCTTGATCCCATGGCAATATCGGGATAAAAAGTTTCCTATTTTCTAAACCAAGTTATTGTCTACCCATGTGCCAAATTTCATCTAAATCTGGTTAATGGTTTTAGCGTGAAAGCGTAACAAACAAACAAATTCACTTCCGCATTAATAATATTAGTTACCTAGGATACGAAGATGGTCGATCTTGGTATCTGCCTAACCTTTCGGGGAAAGCGGGCCATGCTATGTAATATGAAATTATAAAATTATATTATAATATATAATTAATAATAATAATATTATAATATATAATTAATAATAATAATATTATAATGTGAAATTCATTTAAAATCATCTAGAAGATAAGTTAAATAGAGGTGGCGAAACATGCAGTTACTGTTGTTAAAACGATAAAAAATTACACTTTAATGTCCATAATATCACGAAATTAATAATTAAAGATTATGAACTTAATGGGACAAGTTCACAAAACGGACTATAGAAACCGTTATAATGACGTTAAAAGAACCGAACGCGCCCACACTGGTTCACAAAGTCGTTATATAAATAGTTTTAATATCCAAATATGGTGTATTATCTGATTACGTGTGAATTTATCTCACATATATTTAGTTCTAGATGCCAGTACTTTACTAATGAGCTCGCTTAATTTCGTGTGCTTGGCCCCAAATGTCGTAACATAGCATTCCATAACACGCCTCCGAAATGTATGCGACTCATTAGGAGGCGTCAGATGAATTTTGTGGAATCAACAAGCTAATGATACAGAAATCCGTGCATATTTTGAATAAATGATAATGCCGTATCGTAATGTTATTTTGTTGGAAATATTTAAATGTAAAGGTTAATTTAAATGATTGCCAAATTCTTTTGAATAAGAATCTTGAACTGTAATAAATAAAACTATATTTTCTGTTAATTCTATACGTACAATATTAATAGTTTTCTTTTAATTTGACGAAGAAAATTGCCTGTCACAATTTGTAATTAATTAACAAAGAAAATTATGAAAAGATAATGCTTTCATATTTCGATGAAGAGTCCACATCCTAATTAAAAAGCTTTTAACAATTTATGTGAAAAATAACAACCTAATTTCACAAAAGTAACAAAGTATTATAACTTCCGGGAATCGTCTCGTTAGTGATCAAATGGCCGCGAACATCGTATGGAATGTTAATATTGCCTTTTCTCTCCAAAAACTTTCCTTTTATTACATCAAAGTCTCTCATAACGAGATTCACTGGATGAAATTTTGCTACACCAAATTGAACAAAGGAAATTCATAGATTTCTGTGTGGACCGAATGAAAATGACTGTACGAGTGCAATACAAAACAAAGTAACGATAAATCTAGAAATCCCCTTGCAGAACGCCCACCGCATTGATTCAGCTAACCCCTCTCCCCCGACGGGATATGCAGTTACCAAAGTAAACAAAATGACGCCGGGTCTAAGCAAATAATGTGAGCAAGTAAGTCTAATTCATTATTGTTCACAGAAACAATAAAAGCGGCAACAAACGAGATTACCGATAAATCTAAAAGGGAATTTTTCTACACGGGAGGGGCTTATCTACTTTACGTCGTTTTGGGAATAAATACCGGGAGTCTTACTGCAATGAAGACGGTGCCGATCTTAAGTCTGCTATTGTCTGTTAGGATAAAAAAGGTACACGAGAGAAAGTAGGCCCCGACCAAACTCCTATCGTAATCTCTTTATTTACTACGGAATCTTTTACTGACCTTGTTATTTCGTAAGGGGTATTAAAGATAGCATCAATGTTTGAATCGGGAACTATTATATTTTCATCTTTATCCTAACTCTAATAATATCAATGGATTATTTATAATTAAGTCGTGTTCGTTTTGATTAATATATTGCACGCTTTATCTAAGAACATATCACTATTAGAGCAATAACGACTGAACTTGACACAAACAGTATATAAATTGACAAACATAAATTAACGTGTCTTCATATATCTCCACACACAATAATAATAAAATATTCACAAACCTCCCAAATAAACATACAAAACACAAGATAAAGAAAAAAGATGTAGCATTTTGTAAACACTTTGTCATAATGACAGCTGCGTGAAGCCGAGAAGAAGCTACCAAAATGTGGTAGGACGGCGCCAAAGTATTAAGTTACTTACAATCCAGTCAGAGGACAATCGAATTCAGATTCGGAAATCTCGTTTTGGGAGAAGAGATTATTTTACTCACCGACTTAATGTTTTCAAACAGCGTTATCGCGGATGACAAATTGCTTTATTGGACCACTTTTCGATTGTTTGAATTATTATAATTGTTTTTCGGTCTTTTAGCACACGATGTTAGGTTTCCTTATCTTTTGCGGGTTCAGACATCGATGTGAATATTGAATAGCTACAAAAATAACTTTAACGTGGCGTAGACATTTCTATAAAAATATTGGTTTTTCAACCCCAGAATTATTCAAAGGAAGTGGTGAACGCAATTGTGTGGAGATAACTGCCTCCTATGCGTCAATTGAAGCTAGTTTCATGTACATCACAGTGCTAAACTCGTGGGTGAGCCGAATTTAATCGTCCGAAGCGCTAGTGCGAATAATGGCCGCGACAAATTTTCCGTTCCGTCGAGCATTTTCCTCTGAATGCACCTACACAATCGACGGTATTGCCTGCAAAATTGTACGCTATTAAGTGACATTCTAAATATAGGGATCCACAGGATGACGTCGAGATAGCCAGTCGTACTCAACCCTTTTCGTATACGAACTGATATTCAATTTCTCGGCTTTACCAATATCAACCTTATTCTGTTACGGAAACTGCGAGTTTTGCGTAGCATTTGTGGTTACGTTGCATCGCTTTAAAAATAAAATACATGGACAACTGATGAAGTGTAACTGTTACACATCTGCCTTTTGACGATTGATTCGTAATGATGATTGCTACGTGCGGTTTGGAAGACATGTCCGCGGAAAGGAGCCACGTGTTATATCAATGTTGTGACGTTAATAATATGGCAACCATGGCAGACTAAAGATAACTTACTACCGACATTATAATTCCGGTCCCTGATACGTAGCGAAGAGAAAACCCCTACTTATCCACCGTATCGAAGAAAAAATGTATAATCGAATTTAAATTTCAAAATTGTTTTGTAATCGACTTTTAACTTCAACTGACGGATTTATGCACGTGAATTTAAATGCTCGACTGTTCCAGAAAGTGTACCTTGAGGCATTGCCTTTTACGATTTTCGTAAATATTTCATTTACGCAGATGTGAACATTATGGCATAATGATTATACACATTATGAGCTGTATGCTAAAGAAGTAAACGTTGCAAACTTGTTAATGAAAAAACTTATGGGCCTCTATGCCCGTATGGTTGTCTTGGGTCAATGACATAAGAAATAGGTCACAAAAATAAATATGAGGTAAGTGAATGACGAACGTAAGCCAAGTCTGCATGAAGATGAAGATGAACGCATATGTAACAACTACTATGCTGGTAAAACAAATGAATACAGCTTGAAATAAACAACACAAATTACAAAACAGTGTGTGAATGTGCAGACTGACATCTTGATTCAATATAACACTTCCATCCGAAAAACACATTTCTTCCAAAAATACTAATAGACTCAAATTAATATTTCGCCCATTCGATACGGCAATGCACTACACTATTTCCTTTGCGGCATATAACATCTCTTATAATTGAAAGCAAGCGCGCGTACGCACGGTTGAACGAATGAACGTCTGAACGTGTTTCCAATCAGTCCGCATCACGAGTTTTACGACTGTCTGTCTGTGCGTCTTCATAAGGAGTTGGAGCTTTGCGCTGATTGATCACACGTGTGGGTATACGAACAATGGATTTGTGTTTCATAACAGACTCAGTAATTAATTCGGTTTTAATTCCATTGATTGTTTGCAGATTGCCGCAGTACGCAGTTTGCAGTACGTTCGACAGAAAGTAAACTGTTCCAAGTTTTTTTGTAGACGATACCAAGTGTGACTGGTCAGAGGGCGTAGATAAACTCACATTCTATCAGCGTTATCGATGATGGTAAAGTAGCCAACCAGCCAACCGAGAAGCTTATGTCAATCCGTTGAAAGTCTTTGTAGAAATACAAAATGCTCTCAAAGCGATTGCCAGCTTGTCTAGAGCTTCTAAAAATGCTGAACGAAAGCCTCTACTTCTAGAAATAAAAATAAAAACCGGCCAAGTGTGTGTTGGACCACGCACAACGAAAGGTTCCGTAGTTGGGATGAATATATCCCAAAAACAAACTTAACATTCTAGTTGAAAAACATGTTCTCCCATACATCTATATACGCCACGGTCAATTCTCCAACTGTAAATGTAAGTTTGTACCGAAAAAAACATGTGATAAAACTACAAGTTAACGATTTGTGAACTTTTTCCTTTACTTGTGCTATGAGACCTTGCTTCTTGCCAAATTTCATGATTCTAGGTCAACGGGAAGTACCCTATATACAGGTTTTGATTTATTTGCGAGTATCAAAATATATCGCATAAATGGCCGCATTCTTTTATTGCGTTGACTTAGAAGCTTAGTCTTTTTAGAGCTCCAAGGGCTCGTAGACTTCCGTATTTGATATATTCAATTTCATAGCTCCACGCGTTCCTGAGAAAATTGGTCTTTACAGACTGACAGACAGACAGACGGTTGGACAACGAAGTGATCCTATAAAAGTTATGTTTTTTTTCTTTTTGAGGTACGGAACCCTAAAAAGAAACGACCAGCATAAATCACTGTTTATAATTTGATACAGTTGAAAATGTTTTTCACATTGTTAACTTTTAAAGCAACTGCACTTTAATTTGGTATAAATTGAAGTCATGCAATTTGTTTTCCCACCACTGTCACCACTTCCAGGCCATTAGCAGAAATTAATCCAGTTTCCTCTGCATTTCTGTCCCAAATTATGTTAAAGCTCGCAATATATTGTATCTACAATATGATCGCCTGAGCCGAACAGAAGTGTTATTATATTTTGAATCATATGCATGAAATCCATCTGAAATACCGTTTCATTCATAATAAAAGAACCTTAATTTAAATTATTAATGCAATAGGCGATACCTATTCCAACAAAACCATTTCGCACACAATGTAAAATAAACACATTTACGACAAATAAACATACAAAGCGGGATGTAAAAAACGAAAATACGAGAGAACTCAACATTTTATAAAAAGGGACGTCAAAATAATGTTGTTGGAGCTCGATTTTCTATCGCAAAACAAATAACATTAAACGTTAACGTCACGAAGGCAGGTGAAATGGCAGACGTAAGGCGTACGAAAGCTTACCAAATATTTACAAGTGCCTCAAGTGGCTTAAAACAAATTCTCCAATAATCTTACCTCGTCTTTGTACTATTGTTTACACTGAATTTCGCTACTGCCTCCCCTTGGCTTGTATTTTTGTGGAACGCCACTCAAATCGTGTTTGATTTCGCCAAACATAAAGCATTTGTAAACATTTAACGGAGTTGTATCGGGTTACACGTTTCCTTTTTTTCGTACCGTTTGAGCTTCTAGAACAGAAAATATTTTTATGATATCAATTGGTTGTGATTCAGCGTTTTGTAAAATGATTGATGGTGATTTTAATGAGCCGGTGCTGGACGTAACCTTTATGATTCGAGAATTCAGGCCATGAGCTACAGATTTATACATATTTATTATTAGTTGTGCATAATAAATCATGATTGAACGAGATGGGGTCAGTTGTGAAAAACAGGGTTCTGGATTTAGTTTAGTTTTTTGTCATTCATGTTTATTAATATTTGGTATGCTAATTTCGTTAAAAATATTTTTATATGTTTTTTCCACTCTCTTGTTTTGAAACCATAAATATAAGGCAATCCATCTTCCTCTATATTTACCTCCACAGACAACTGTAAGCCTATATGTGAAACATACAAATATACCTTCAGTTTTTTTCTTAGCTGTCGTGATGATTTTGACAGTGTCGCCCGTCGAATGTTTACATCGTCACCGTCAAGTCATTAGTCGACACTTTCGTCGCAAACGCATCTGGCGGACGCATCTAACAACCTTTGACAAAGTTTATCTGCTGTTCCAAAGTTCCCATCATAAATTCCATTGCTTGTGGAATAAAGTTCAAAATTGGTTGAAATCCGTGACTTTTAAGTGCGTGAAGAACTTGGTAATTAGAATATTGGAATGATTAAATTTCAAAATCATAACAAAATGCGTCACACGTTGTCTCGTCTTGATGTGAATGTAGCATGTTATAACAACAGAAAGCTCCTCCAATCACAATGGCTTAAAAATACAAGACGTTTGTTTATAGAAAATACTTTCAACCGTCAAGGATTGTTCTAAGTCGGACTGGGAATAAAAGTACAATTGCACGTTTCATGACTTAGATAAACGGTCCACTATGGGGTTTATATGTGAGCACGCACTGTGGTCTATAGGGCACGCTACAGTATCATTTGAACTTATTGTTATTTCTAGTACAGCCATATCACCTTGAACTATATTACACAACAAGCTTGCAGGTGGGTTCTTATCATGTTGTTTAAGGATGAGTTAGGTACCCTTGGAATAGAATGGAACGGAATGCAACTTTACAGCATTATCATGGCATCAGAGCTATTATCATCCATATGAGAGACACTAGCTACAAGATCGTGGTATATTTGCGGTATATTGTGTATATTTGTGGAAGGTTTATTTATGATCTCAGCAAAAGCAAATATTCACTCAATCTGTTGCGTACTCAAAATAATCCCAGCTACTTGTCCGTAAGTACTTTACTTTTAGCACTAAGTATGTTGGTCTTGCTCTTCATTTAATATCGCTCTTCACCTTAAATCCTTACTTCATAAGCGCGGATCATTTCATCGCGTACTAAATTAGTTTTGACATCAAAGCGAAGCTATAAAAAATCAACATAAGCCTTCCATATTTTTAAGAAGAGCAACACATTTACAAATTCCTTTAGAAACAGTAGCGATATTAAAATCACAGAGTTTCTCACAAAGACAAAAGGGGAGCCGACGCGAGAGGTATCAAAAGTAATAAATAATTCCTTCGCTTCGCGACAAATGAGGTCATGTGTTTCTCCTTTACGTTTTTTGTTCGACTTCCCGCGGGATCGTGTGTCTTCTATTTCCGTTTCAATGTATCGACTGAACGATTTGCTTCTTTAAATTTAGAATATGTTCGCTGTTTAGTGTGGCCGCCTTGGGGATCATTAAATTCGGGAGAACGCAGATGTCAACCTTGCCAGCATCTGGTAACTTTTAGTTTTAATTTAACAAATTGATATTTGTTGGTTACATCCTTTATAGTTCACTTGATGTGAGAAATGAACAGCATTATAATTATGCAGTGTTTATGAGCGTGGCTAACTAAATATATGTAATGCACGTGTTTGTTGATGAACTTTCGTAATCATAAATGTCAAGATTTCAAAAACAAATCACACTCGAAACAAACATCATACCTATGCTGGTATGATGTTTTTTAAACTCATTTCAAAAATATATATTTTTGTTGTAGGTGTATTCTTCAACAACTTAACTTCCAGACATGAATGTAGAAAGCTCAGATTAATTAGAAAGTATACGTAATTTTTAGGTCTGGGGTTAAAAGCTCAGGTTATTTATGAAATAAACAATAATACAATGTCCGGTAACTATAACGACCAAGGATTAAGTAGAAATAGTATTGTAATCAACATAGGATTAATGACATTACAGTTAATTAGAATTTAAGTTACTCTATTCTTGAACAACTAATAATCATGATTATCAGCTACAGATGTTGCTGTCTCATTGCATTTGACAATTCCATTCTTGTCTATGAGTCATCTAGTTCATGGAACTAAGACTAAATTATACAAGATAACTAATCTTGGACATAATTTATGACTGATAGTAGCAAAACTAGATTATTTCCCAAGAACTTTATGCTTTGTATTCCATAATGCCGTTTTACGATTCACAAAATAGTTTATTGCTTTCATGTAAAACTTTAATTCACCAATAACAACATCTAAGATCTTGCTTCTCCCTTTATTGCTGACCTGCACTTCAAAGGACAACCATTCTTCTAATCCTTTTGTACTTTGACCTATTTAAATCACGTTAAAAGCAAATAGGAGTTTAACCTCAAAACCGCATTTAGAGTAAGCGTTGCAATCTTACGTACAATGGGCAACATAAATTGTTTCGCTAGACACAACATCATCCATTACAAATTCTACTGTATCCCGTTCACATAGGGTTACATTTCCTGGATCTAAGGGTTCGTCTTCGTAATAATTGGAAGAGAGGCAGCCTGTACGTTTGGAACAATCAAACTTAACCTTGGGAACGTTTTACGAGTCGCTTTCAGCTCGCAACGGCGTAATAAACATGTCGGCATCGTCGGCAACAAGTGTTACCGGCTTGTGGTCTACGCACGTGTTTACTGGTTCTGTAATGGAAAAGTAATAATTACTAGAAGTAGCAACAGAAGTAATGAGTCTAGGGCTTCAATTAAGACTGAGAAATTTAAAAGGTATTGTGCTAGCTACGAAGCTGGTACAGGCTTTTTCAATTTCTTCGTTGTCTAGTTAGTACAATGGAGAACAGGTGTTTATATTAGAGATTAAATGAGAATAAGCGTCAGGTGTTAGCAGGCCGTTAGAGCTACTTCAACAAAAGGAGCACACAATTTTAATTTAAGTAACTTATTTGTACTTGCATTTTTGTTTTATTTTTTCTATTTTTTTTAATGACTGGTGAAAAGATTTCGTGATAAAATTATACTGGCGTTCAGGTATTATTAATTGAAGGCCCTTCTGATGACTGCACGTTATACGGTCAAAAATATTTGAGTACCTATCTACAATAGAAAGGATTATGACTTCAAAGGTGCAGAATCTACCTCTATGAAAATTCATTCTTACGAATGTGCTCGCACTAAAATAAAATTGTTATCGCTAGATAGAACTCTAACCACTAAACTACGGGTCATAAAGTAAAGTGAAGTATCTCTCACAAAGAGACATAAATGTGTTAGCATATAAATAAAATCAAGTCATGCGTCATGGCTGAAAATCCATATTTTTAGTTCGTTATAAGACGGTTATTCTCGACGTTTTTATTAGATGCATTATCTATATTTTGTTTTACAGCACATGTTTTTACAATCTAAGGTGTAATAATAAAGAACATAGTAAAATTAGGTATTGACAGATTTATGAGTTGTAAAGCAGATATCGTAAATGCATTGTTAATGAAAATATTATGGTAGACTTCATTGATTATTTCAATATAGATAGGTAGTACCTTCATTAGACAGCAACTTATAGTATGGAAATAATAAATAATCTGATGAAAAGCCTGAGTTTGTCGCAATCAGCCTTCTTTGCCAGACAACCTAATTCATCAATAGCATTTGTAAACATTTGTGTTATATGTTAAGAGTCGTATGAAACAGTCTTAAAATTACTAAGATATCAAAAGTGTTGCATATCGTCTCACCTCACTAATTAACCGTTTGATCTTCCAAAATGTTTTGAAGTCACTCCCTCATCATTGCCATTTCTTGTTTCATATTTTCAACCAAAAAGCTTTGTGTTGCAAACTACACGAGTCTGTAATCAAATTTTGACAAATCATTGACATATTTACGTTTCCTTTCTTGTTTTCTTTCATCTAATTTATAAATAGTTCCATTGGCGTCGAATTCACTTACATCGTTTCAATCATCGGCATCGATATTTTCGTTAGCATTATGATCGAACTAACATTTCCTACCAATAACATTCTATGTTATGTTTGATGGAATTACGATACCCGCTGTGAAATGCGTTATACTAATATAGTTCCTATGGGTGTGATCTCACTGTGCTGTAATTTCTGTAAGTGATATTACTTCTGTTGTATTATTAGTTCTAATATTGTTTCTTTTATTTGTTCAGCCTCGGTTCCGTGACCTATTTTTTTGCAGTAACAACTGTCTTGTCTTGTTTATTTTGTATAGTCGAAGGTTTCTTGCAAAATCCTTGTAAAACATTTATGTATGAATCATGAAGGACTTAAAAGCGTAATCAAGTATGCTTGCACAATTTGGCCAGCAATAAAACGCGAATCTAATCTGAACCAAGATGGTTCTAGGCATATTCTATTTAAGGAAATGTCTTATTTACCACTGTATAGTTTTAGATGTTAAGATAATTAAGCTTTGATCTAAAAACATTACCGCGTTTCAGGAAAACCTTTGATATAATTATGTTATGTGCAGCGCAATTATTAAAAGATCTAGCACGTCATTTATCTTATTACAGCAATTAGCATGGTTAATAAAACCAATTATCATCTATCTTTACTTATTAATTATCTTGATAACTTTTGAAATGATTATGTCTTGATACTGCAGGGTAATTGCGTAACATACATAAAATCAATTTCTTTTATTTGGACAGTTCAGCCAAGTTCATTGCGTTATTAATGTTCTTGAGCAGAAGAATGTTTCAAACATATGAAGCTATGGATGTCAAAAACGCATTGCGACTGTTTGCCATTTTATGTGTGTCATGCAATTACCCCGCTAGTCTCAATGATGCACCTGAAAGTCATAAGAATATCATAAAACCCAAAAGTAAAGATAAGAATGATTTTCTTGGCTGTGCAAAGAGAAACCTGTTTAGTCTGAGAAAACACTGCAATGAAGACGAATACTAATAAAATATTAACCCTAAAATCAGAGAGCAGTCGGCAGACCCGTTTCCAGTACTTCAAAAGCTAGCTACTTTTCAGTACAAATTGCATCATATTATTCATCCAAAACTCCGTTGAACCTGAAATAGTAATTCGCATACTTGATTTGGTTGGAACATCAACTTTACGCTCTTTTTACAGCGTTCAGTGTTAAAGTATTGCATACTATATTGCTGTTGTAAACTAGTCACTTGCAGGTCTGGCGGACTGTACGAATGTTGCTCGGTTTAACTGCAGTAATCTGGGAATTTTAGTGCCATTACGATAGTGAAGCTGTATATTAGAATCAAAGTAAGCTTCATCGCGATGGTTGTATATCTTAGTCTGAATCTGTTGAACCATTAAATGGAGGAGAGCTTAATTACTCAACTTTTAGTATTTCTTTTGGAGGGTTTGCATTTGAAGGGGTTGTGCTTAAATAGAAATACAATGACGCACAAAAATAATTTTAACAACTTTCTGACCCGGGTAAAGCTTCTATACCCGGGTCAGAAAGTTGGGTAATTTTATTTAACTGATTTTTTTTGAGTTTTCAGATTAATTCGTTTTCAGTATTTTTTAGTTTTACTGTTCCTAATCGGGAAATAAAAACAAATCGTTTTAGTCTACAGCTCTACAGCAGAACGTAACAATTTGAGAAGACAAAGAGCCTACATTGAAAAAGACTATTACAGAACAATGTACTAACTTAACAGTAAAGTTATAATTCATCATTAGCCACTGAAACAACACGAGGCATTTGTTAACAACATTAATTATTCTCTCACACGGGCCTCTGTACACAAAGGCTTCCAATTATATAGTACTAGTAGATTACACAAACAATGCTGGCTAGTTGATGGTATGATTTTTTTATATCCTATCGTCTTGAGTTGGTTTGCTCTTGCTTCGTTAACTTTGAAAGTTATTGCTTTCTTCTGAGAATGGATGGAAGCTTCAGCATTTTTTTTTAAAGTTTCATCAGTTTTTTTTTGTAAATTTTTTTTAATCAGAAATTTTTGTTTAATTTAATCAAGTTACAGATAGTTGAATAATTATGAAAACAACATCATAATTATGTTTACGGTTAAAAACCTTTTGCGCCAAAACAATTTAAGCTTCATCTTTCTTTTCTTTCTTTTTCAGCCGAAAGACGTCCACTGCTGGACATAGACCTGCCCCAAGCACCGCCACTTCGACCGATTCTATGCTTCCCGCATCCAAGGGATTCCTGCGGCCTTCACAAGGTCATCAGTCCATCTTGTGAGAGTCCTTCCAACGCTACGTCTTCCGGTACGCGGTCGCCACTCCAGAACCTTTCGGCCCCATCAGCCATATGTGCTGCGAGCAATGTGCCCTGCTCCGATGTTAAGCTTCATCACCTTCTCTAAAGGGGGTTCATGGCTAAATGATAACAGCAGCAAGGTTCGATCGAAGGTTTAGCTACGCTTGCTGCGGTCGGGTCGTGGATGGGTGGCCATCCATTACATATCGCGAACCCTCCGTCCATCTGAAAGCACTTTAAGCCGTTGGTCCCGTCTGTCATTCGTAAGTCTTTGACAGTCGTTACGGGTATTTAGAAGCCTAAAAGTCTGACAACCAGTCTTACTAAAGGAAAATCGTGTTATCGTGGAACTGGGTTCATGAAATCGACCCCAACATAGTTGGGAAAAGATTAGACAGATTGATCACCTTCTCTAGAAACGCATTTTAGGGGTATGAGGAACAGGGTGTAAAGTTCACTCATCCCCCATAGAAAAGGGAGGATCCTCCGACCAACTGCAACCGGGCAACTGCCCGTCAGACATCACACCCGTCTGGTCGGAGGATCCTCCCTTTTCTATGGGGGATGAGTGAACTTTACAACCTGTTCCTAATACCCCTAAATTGGTGACCCCGAATATGAACGTCAACGCAGCCTTCGTGCAACTAGTTGATCGTTATCTATTAGTTTGACCTCTATAACCATGCTACATTTTTAAACAACCTTTTCAAAAAACCCAGTTCTTTTCAGGTCATTTTCATTTTCCACTGGGATGGACATTGCACAGTAAAGACAGTGTAGCTACACTATAAAATGTCGCCTGTTTCTCAACTGGAATGGCTGTTGAAATATAAAAGAGTGTGTAAAACAAGGAACAGCGCTTCCATAGTTTTATGAATACTGCTCTCTGGCAACAATCGAGGCGAGGATAAATAAAAAAATAAAATAAAAAGACGGACATGCACCGTTTAAAGTCACCGGAGCCAACAAGATGATGAATATTACAGCTAGCTTGTAGCAAGCCAAATAAGATACTTGTTCGCAACAAATAAAACAATCTCTGGATAGTGTTGTTGGCTTTCGAGTTGAATATTACGCTTTTTATGATGCGTTACCATAATGGTGTATGGACTTTTTTCTTGGACCTTGTAATGTAGATGTGAATGTAGAACAAGGAGGCATGTCTTTATTAGCTGCAGTACTTGAACAGCATTTTTTATTTACTTTATAAACCAACATCGATACAAAAAAATCGGCCAAGTACCACGCACAATGAAGGATTCCATAGTTGGGATGAATTTATCCCAAGAACAAACTTAACATTGTGGTTAAAAACATGTTCTACCATACATCGATTATACGTCACGGTCTTTTCTCCAACTGTAAATGTAAGGTTTTAATCGCAAACATATATATTTTTATGTGATAAAACTACAAATTTACGGTTTTCTGACTTTTTCTTTACTTGTGTTGTGAGACCTTGCTTCTTGCCAAATTTCATGACTCTAGATCAACCGGAATAATAACCGTTTTGATTTATTTGCGAGTATCAAAATGTATGTCGATTTTTTTTATTGCGTTGACGTGTAAGCTTGATTTTTTAGAGCTTCAAGGGACCGTAAGCCTACGTATTTGACATTAATTTCAACTGGATACCTCCACGCGTTCCTGAGAAAGGGACTCTTGTCAGACTAACGACCAAACGGACGGACAACGTTTTTTTCCTTTTAAGGGACGGAACCCTATAAATGGAAATATATTTATGTACATGCTAAAATTGTTCAGGGTTCATATTCATACAAAGAAAATGTAAGAAGTAAGCCTAACGCTTTTTGTTCGAACATTTTTTTAATGTTACAATAGTTCGTCTAAAACACTCTAGTAACATATTCATTCGTCTGAACATCCACCACATTACATACAACGACACAACCACAGAATGTAAAACGAAACAAATGTCGGATGTTATGACGAGCCTCAAATATTCCAGCTGGTATTCACCGTACTAAATTATGAAGATATTTTGACTATCGCAACAAAATCATGATTTATTTGAGCCAAAGCTTACCCGTTCTCATTAGTTTGTGTTATTCTTTACAAAATAAAAGAAAAATCAAAGAGGAACCTCGCTCTTCGACGAACTGACGTACGGCCATGTTTACATAATTTCGTAACAACTAATGGTTCATTTTGTCAAATAGCCAATGTTCATGAGTTATAAATTCAACGAGCTAAGGATGAATCACGTTAATGAATCAACCTATCCGAGATTACGTGATAAATCGCCTAACAGTTCATATTAATATTTCACTTTAGCGGATTAAGTGAGAGACGTGAATAATGTTGTTTTATACACAATATGTTTGATAATTATCAGAATAAGTCGTCCAATATAAACTTCGTTTTCATTTGGGGTGATGGGACATACCGTTACTGGTAGCCTGTATCATCCCACTGCTGGGCAAAGGCCTCTTCCAGTACTTGCGATCCAGTGGTTGGACCACTGACCGTTTGTGTTGTCCAGCTCATCCCGCCGTCTTCTACGGGGTCTGCCGTGATGCCTTCTAGCTGTCTCAGGGCTCCACATAGTAGATATAGGATACATTTAAAGACAGTGATTACAATCATGTAGTTCATTGACTCAGGCGTGACTTTGCGGAAATCCATTATAAAATACAATAGACGACGTATATTTAATAACCTAATCCGCTTAACTGTTCTTAAAGAGTCATAAAGAACCCTGTAAGAAATCAACACGTGTTTCACCTCTCAACGAGGCATCCTTTTTTTTTTTTTTGAGTGTGGGAAATTAACGTCTCCCGCTCTGGGTGGAGACGCCCTGACACGCCCTCCCGGGCGTGTCAGGCGATATCCCTTTCGGACAAACTCGCAACCCTGGCAGGCATTGGCCCTTACGGACCCCGTCAGTTGGTGCTGACATCTCTTTGAGGCGCGCGTGGGACACAACGCGCCGACGATCCAGGCCTGGTCCTTATCGGACGGCGAGCTACCCATTGCTCACCGTCCGCAAGCTCGCGCCTGCGGTGGCCGGAAGTCGGCTCGTGACTCCCGACGCCCGGGGCGTCTCCTGCGGCGACTAGGGGCGCGAGGGCGCGCTCCGCTTCCTCCTTCACGGGCATTACTGCTTTGCAAAAGGAAGTGACGGCCTCCCATGCACTCTCGCTCCGGACCATGGTCTGAACCAGGGCCGGACGTGAGAGATCACCGCCGCCGATCGCCTCCGTGAGGACACGGCGGTGCTCCGCCCAAGCAGGGCAGACCTCCACCGTATGCTCCACCGTGACCTCCGGGCGATTCACACAGTGGTGACACCCGGGCGTTTCCTCCCGCCATAAACGGAACAGGAACCTCCCGAAACAGCCGTGTCCGGTGAGGACCTGCGTCAGGCGGAAGGTGAGGACGCCGTGGCGCCTCTCTAGCCACTCCTCAAAGAGGGGGCTTATCGCCACATGTGGCGTGCCCATCAACGAGGCATCCGCAGGATGACAATTGACTTGTTGCGAACCCGGACACGACGTGTTGCCACGTTAAGAGCTTAACAGAAATCGAAGTTGAATTAGAAATCGATCGATTTCAATTTCAACAATCAAATTTTACGCGCCGCGTAAAGAAAAGCTTCAGATGTTGATGCTTTCTGTATCGAAGTAGAGTCAATGTCACTTTTACATATTTTTAAACTACGCTGAAGATTTACGTCCACATTATAACTTTTATGTATTTTGGTAAATAAATGACGTTTATTGTTTAGCGTTCTAAGATAAACACGGCCATTATGCGATCCGAAAAAAGGTTTTTGTCAATAAAAATCACCGCAACGCGTCGGCGTAAGATATAAAGTCGAAATTAATAGACTGGATTACGTAAACCAAAACATGGAACAGTCTCCCGACTACCACACATATCCTGACTACCGAAAATCACTCGGAACGACCGTAAACGCGACAAAGTGTGCGAGACTCCATAAATTAAAGTTCATTAAAACTTAGCCACTGGGACCGAACGGTATTTTATTTACACAAAAATGGACTTTAAATCGTTGAACGAACGATAAATCTGACTTTTATAATTTTAGTTTTTACGTGAATTCAGACAGGATTTCTTTTATGCCGCCCGCATGGTTATTTTCAACTTTACCGACGTATAATGAAAGTGAAGTTTTAGTTTCGTTTTATTATTTTATTTCGTGGTTGACGATTTAATGTCGGTGCTCATCGCTTGCCAGGTGAAGTGACACAGTCATTAAGTATCGATACCGACACTTGTGGCTGTCAGCGAGAAGCTTAATGCACATCATTAAGATGCCACTTTATACGTACATTCGAATATCAAGTAAACACGACGTATTTACTTTTAGATTAATATAAATAGAATGTTGACTGGTCGAGTACAAGTGCCCAATTTCGAAATATTATCGTTTCAAATGAAGTCCTTTAAATAAACCCAGAAAGCAACAATGCTACTGATTAAAGAAATACATCAGAAATGCTTGCCTAATCTTCTAAATTTGTTCCGAATTCAGCTTTGTTTTTCAATGTGTCACTAAGAGAACATTGAAACCAGGTTTTGTTAGATTTACACAAGCCAGCAGCTGTGACTTTTTGTCAAGCTGTTAATGAAGATTTGTATCTGTCCGTTAGCTTTAGTGTGGTCTCACAAACGCTAAAGAGATTTCTTCTTTATGCCAACACTAAAAGGAGAATACAAATCGTATAATTTATGGCGCGCTTTGAACTGATTTCGCGCCGACATGACGTACCGAGTTCGAACTATTCTCAAAATAATAAACATGCGTTCGTAATATCTCTACAAAGGGATTTAATTTTATGAAGATGTAATATAAGCGTTCCTCTTTGCTAGACAAGCAAGACTGACGAATTAATAAAAGGTCTGCCCTACAGCGCTCAAACTTAATGGGAAACTAACAAGCGTAAACTAAAACACATAAAACAATAGGAAACAGCCGCGAGGCACGGATAGCGAACTCCGTCCACTCGATAGTGCACCTGCGATAACAGATCTCCACTTAATTTAATATTAAAAGCGAAAAACTTTTTAATTTCCCTCTTATTACCTTCTTCCCGTCAAAGTTAAAGGAACTTGTATTTTGTTCTGGAAACTTCGTCTTGTATGCTCGTGACGTGACATGTTTCCCGCGGTTATACGCGGCGAAAAAAAAATTAGAGGCGGCCATCACTACGTAATTGAAGTGTCAAAAGTTATCTGATTTTACTTGCAAAACGCGTGGCGATATGAAATTTTTCGCGCAACCGAGATCGTTGGTTGGAAAAAAGAGAATTCGATATGAGGCGAGTGTCTGCAATCAGCATTCGACCTACATTCCTGTCGTTATTATGCACATATGCGAACACTCGTGTATTAGGTGACATTTTGCTGCAGCTACTTCTGAAGGTGTTAATTAGAAGAGTATTAACTGTTAATGAATATTTTTTAAGTTTTTTTTGTCGTTCCGGGCAATGACGCACTTCGTTCACCGTGCAGATGCATATATTTAAGTACAGAAAAAGTAGTTTAGTTTAGTCTCGCCAATGTCATCTTGTCATCAATGATGTCCATAAGAACCAACCTCTTCATACAAGAACAAAGAAACAAAATGCTATCTACCAAGCTGACATTGACCCTGTTTACACCGATCGCAATTACATCCATTACGGCGCACTAAAGCAATTACCGAAAAACGTTATGTTTTTATTTCCATTTAATGCGTACTAAATGGGAAAATTTTAACGAAGTGCGTTCTCATTGAACACTGCCAATTAAAATTGTAAAAACAACGTATGCTAAATGTTCAAATGGATGTAACGATGTCGTTACCGGTGGCCTAACTGGGTGAGCTCCATGTAACAGTTAATTGTATAGTAAACAGTGCAATGAAAACCAACTTTATGAACTTAATGGAAAATAAATTTTGAAATTTCGTGTTCCGGAATTGAATTGGAAATGGGTCTGTATTTTAGTTTTATGTGTTGTGCTTTTATTGCAGTTATTTAAGCGGTAGGTTTATATTTTAGAACTTTTGCATCATATTGTAGGTATTATATAAAATCCGTAATAAAATGTTGGAAAATAAATATAAAACCGAACCGTTTTATTTTTATAATTATTTCAAGGTCCGAATAGTGCCAATTCCTAGCATCAGGTGGAATGACACTTCACTCCAAAGTCACTTCATCACAGATTGAAATTTTTACAGAATAGAACGGCTGTTCTACTTTTAAAAAACTTTTTTATGATGTACTTAGTGGACAGTTCGTGCAATCTGTTATCTATTTGTGGACATCATATTTAACCTTTCACATCCTATGACTTCCAGGTACCCTATAAAGCACTAAAAAGCTCTTCTTCCAAGTAAGAATATTTTTGTCCCTATAAGCTCTACCCACCAACCATAGATAAGCTTTCGTTATATGTCCAAAAGGCTTATTGGTCGATTCGCACGAATTTACTCGTCCGAAACGGGCGAATCGTCAATTTTAAATACTATAATATTTTTTAAATAAAGAAAAAAATATTGGAAAATATAGTTCCTAGTGTACTTGGCTAAGTAATAATAGCCGCACGGGGCAATTCATCAAGTTAAGCTACGCTTGCCGGCGTTGGTCCATGGATGGGTGACCATCTTTACATACCGAAACTCCTACGTGCCTCGGAAAGCACGTTAAGCCGTTGATCCCGGCTGTCATTCGTGGATCTTTGACAGTCGTTACGGGTCGTCAGAAGCCAGAAAGTCTGACAACCAGTCTTACCAAGGGGTATCGTATTACCTACCTAGCTCCTGGGTTGTGGAGGTCAGATAGGCAGTCGCTCCATATAAAATACTGATATTCAGCTACATCCAGTTAGACTGGAACCCGACCCCAAAATAGGCTAGGCAGATTGATTGATTGTACTTTTTCTTAATTTTATTGCATAAAATTTTAAATGTTAACTTCGTGCGAATCGCCTATAGAAAAAATATATTATTTAAAAGTATAGTATTCACCTGTTTCGGGCGAGTAAAATAAGCCGTCCAAAAATAAACTTTAACATAAAGGAATTCTCTTCATCATGATAGTTTTCGCCGAATTTTCTACTTTAACATTTTAATGGTCATCATATTTTCAGAATTTTGATTTTATTCTAGGAAATAATATAGATGCAGCCGGTTTTAATGCGTTTTTTTCAAATTGTTTTAAGTATCAATTATTATCAATGTCTGCACACCTGTCATCAAAATGTGTCTAAAGTGGCCATGGAACACTAAGGCCCGTTTGAGCCACAAATCACTAAATAAGTACCTACCGCTAAATTTATTGAAAAGATCATGTTTTAAATATGTTTAGCACTAAACGAATTTAGTGATTTGTGGTGCAAATTAGCTTTAAACTAACTCCACCAAAAACATCACTATTTCACATAAACTCACGTAGACGTAAAACTCCTAAAAGGGAATGCACAGGGAATGCAAAACACAGTCGCGAATGTCGTCGACGGGAATGAAGCCGTAGCTCATGTAGAATGCATGCGTCCCGCTATCTGGTTATGAGATGACTGTTGACTTAGCTTATACACCCACAGAGCTGTGATTACTAGCTGTGTTTTTTTTTCGTTTTTCGTTTGTTTTTTTTTATGGCTGGCTGGCCAGTTAGTATGTGATGGTGTTTTGGCAAGGAGGTTTTGTTGTATGGACCTAAATGAGTTTTAAATTAAAAATCCAATGTGCCAGTGAACTGCGCTTTACAATCGGTGAGCTTATGACGAGTTTCTTTCATTCATATGTAGGGTTTTTATAATAATGCATAATTTGTAGGTACTTACCTTTCATACCAAATTCCTAATTATAGCTACTTGTATTACTAATTAGATTTCAATAAGTATTGTAGCTAAAGGATTTCGGTGTAAAATTTGCTAATAACATACCCCACGGTATGATATTAGCAAATTTTGAATCGAAATCCGTTTTAAGATCATAGCTCATTATTTTTAATGATATTGATACTAATAATATAATTTGACTAATAAATATGACTGATAGCAGTGAGCAACTCTGCAATGTCCTAAGTAAACTTGCAGAGATATATTCATACTTATTGCATATTTTTTCTCGAAAAGATCACAGATATTATCACCACAATCGTTTTGATTCTAAAACATGAAACAGTCCACATACAGAAAAGATACGATTACTTATTCAAATTACTCATTTAGCAGTGAACGACTGTGCAGTACCCTAAACAAACCTGCAGAGGTAATTCCTGCCTCATTGTGCTGGCTCGCTCAGCAATAATGCACGGACGCAAATATTAGCGCAGACAGACACTACCGACTGTCTAGAACGAAAAATCTGTAGACACGGACGTTTAAATCTTTCATAGCTGTTGTTTTAGGAGTTTTTTTTGGTTGAGTGGGATTTAAATGTGTGGTTGTCGATATGAAGATGTAATTAAAAAATACCTATTAAATCAACAAAATACAAAAATATTTTAACCAACGTAAAATAGCTAAGTATGTAACTATGTTTCTTCACTCCAATAGCTAGTCAATAAATGTGAAATTATAATTACGTAACTGGTCGCCCAGAGGTCGGAATTCGACGATAATTCATTTACATTTTAAGTTGTATAGTACATACTAATTCCATGCTACAATGTCATGATTCTAAGGTAGCCATCTTGTGTCAAACGCATGGAAGTGTGTGTAATGTTTTTTTTATTAATTTAATTTATTTCTAATGTATATTATATAAAAATATTAGCTTTCTGCACTCCTTCTCCATATTATTATAAATTTTAACTGTGCCAAATTTCATACTCCTCCGTCCGCGTAATTTTCGTAAAAAGGAGTACAAAGTTATTGCTTCACGTATTAATATAATAATAAATAGAATAACAATTGTAATGAATGCCCAATCTTGATAAGTTAACTTTTCTTTTAATTTCATAATTTATTTTCTCTATTTTTATTTTTGTCCTGGTTACACCTAGTTATATGTGCTTGCTGTGGTCTCCTCTAATTGAAGGATCACACGTAAAAGAACCGTTTTTATTATTGTAATTAACCGACATCCAAAAAGGAGAAGGCTCTATGTATATCCTATATTATAACCTTACCTACAATTTAATTTCAACGCTTTATTAGTGGCTTTTATGTACATGTTAATTATGCAGATTTGTTACAGTTGTAATAGCAATCATGTCATTTCGTTTAAAATAGATTTTTATTAATTTATTTACATTTATATTAATTTATTTATATTTATATTAATTTATTTATATTTTAAATAGATTCCTTTCTATTTTGTGAATGTGAGAACACTGTAGGCTTAGTGGACTGTAGATTTATTGACCATCTTCTATTTTGTTAAGTACCTGGTACTTGTTGAAAGGCTTACATTGTCCTCCCATACCTATTAATACTGTTATTTGAAAATATTGTAAAGGCCAATTATTTTTAAAAGAGTAACCGTGGAGTTTCTTGCCGGCTCTTTTCCATAGAAAACGACCGATTGGAACCGTGGACCTAGCTTCTGACGTATCATAAGTGCCCGTGTAGGTTTAAGTGAAATAAAATAATTTTAATTTTAATTTTATGTTCGTAGCGTATGTATGTTTTTTGTACATCATATTTAAGTCCACCGATTTCTCCGTAAATTGTGGACCAATTTAAAATAAAAATAAATTGTATGAAAGTGTATGCTTTCAAGTTGGTCCAATATAAATTGTATTAATTTTGCTTGGATAGTTTTTGATTAGCTTCAATAATACGTATTTTTTCCACTTAGTATATGTGGATAATATGATGATAACTTCCTGTCACTGTTATTTACATAGCAGGTAGTGGTATTCGATTTTGTGTGGGGTAGGTACCACAACTGAAAAGTGAAAAGTAGAAACATTAAAAAAAATCACTACAAAGTGAAAAATTCAAAACCAAAGACGACTTCCAAAATTAAAGTAATTTTTCACTTTGTAAACTACAAAGTGAAAGATTTATGTATTAAGTCATTTGAAAATCAGGCTTCGAAAGTTTTTAAGAAAAACATTACTTAATTGATTTTCGACTAATCAGTAAACAACACAAACAAATTCATCTATTACCCGAATCATTTACATACCCTCCGAAAAACGCACCCTTTATACATTTATGAGACCCAGACAATAATCCGGACAGTATACGGATAAAAAAAATAAAAAAAGAAATGCATCTCCTCCTTAATGAGACGTGGAAAAACGCTGGCAATGTTTAAGGTGACGTCATCATGGATGCAATCTCCGCCATCTTGTTTAGACAAGGCTCAGTACTGATGGCTCTGCACTCAACTCGGTTATTTTAATGTTAATTAATTGCGTTTTATGTACTTAAAGTGATGTATTGCAGGGGGATTCGAAAGTGGGTTATGGATGTGGAGAAATGAGAATTTATTGTCGACTTGAAGATTGTTTTTGTTGTAGATATAAGTAGTCGTGCTTGATGAGATGCATATTATGTAAATTATTTTCTTTTATGATAGGAGCTTTTATGTTACTAGTTTTCACTGAGTGTAGAATTTAATACAACAATCCCGTGTTTGTCGATTTCTATATCACACATTGAATGTAATAGAATAGTGTTGTGGATCATATTCCAAGGGTAGGATATTTTCAGCCATAACCTTTTACTATCAATAAGTAGTTTTACGTAGGTCGGTTTATAAGTACACAGGGGACAAAACAGGTTCTCCCAGCTATATCAAGTTATACGGGTCACTCTGACTTTAGAAAAGCTGCGATCTTTAGCCCAGCCCACGTGTGCTTAGGCCAAATCACGTGCTGTAAGTTTTTTAATAAAAATCGTCGGAACTTATAACCCTCCCACAATTTTTTTTCTAACCCTACATCTTCCGCCTACCTATAAGTCTATACAAAGAAATCTACTTAACTAAATATATTATACACGTTCATTTTATTTTCCGAAAAAAAAAACAAGGAAATTCCGAAGGCATTATAGGAACACATTTTTCCCATCTAAGGAAGTGCGATAACATGAACCAAAGGATTTTATGTACAAACTTTTCGCTGCCGTCCGCTGTTCTTGCGTTTATTAGAACTCTTTAATTATGTAACTTGTTTCTTTTTCATTAAATATTATAAATACTGCTGGTTCCCGTAGAAACTATTCTTAGCTAAGGGATAAGACGATATGCAGCCAGTTGCAGAAACGAACTTTAACTTTTAAGGCTGTCATTAAATACTAATCGTTCATTAACTTATTTTAACTTGTTGCAGAAAGCAACATTAGACTAATTCAATGATTATTTGATGAAATTAATTAAATCATTAGCGTTGATGATCCATTACGTAATGGGGCATTAATGTTTGTCTTTGGGCAATTGTATGTTAGTGTATTAGTTTTAGCGACATTTAATCTTGCTTAAGGTATTTTGTTCGTAAAACCCCTTCCCATAGCTCCTAGCATTTGATTCTCTGGATTGTGGTTCTGGTTTTTACATCGAGATAAACGACGTACTCTAAATCCATGTGTTCCTATGTGTTCTATATCCAACAGTAATAACATGAGACTATAAATCCAATTATATAAGTTATTGGACTGTAAATTCCCACCCCCATATTTTTAACAAAAAATATGACAGTAATAAAAATCATAACCACAAAACCTTAACGATCGCATTAACAACCACAACAGCGTCAGCTTACACTATTCTACTATAAACAGAACATCTCCTTAAGTATGTCACGCCAATAAAAAATAAAAAGACTTCTTAATTCAAAATCCCTGTCATCGTAATAATAACTTTCTTTAATTTCCAGCCAGACCATCAAATGGTTAACGAAAGAGTCTTTATTACAATTTTGGCTTCATTCCAAGTGGAGATAACGAAGGAGGCCCTATTCGTTTAAATGATTGATAGTGTTAGCTTAACACCTCGTTGGATTCGTCTTGATTGAGTGTGGGCTTTTTGTTATGTTTGATCAGTTAACCGATGGTTTGCCTGATTGGTTGCCTTCAACGTTAATTCTTAAACAAGACTCCATTGTGTGAGCGTTGTCTATGGAGGTGGCATACGGGTGCAGCGTGTGAGCAGTAAAGTGCGCTTTTATCATTTCTAACGTGACTATATTATCGTTGACGTATCACGGCATCACGATATCACAGAGAAGTAAAAAGTAGGTATGGAAATAAATATGGAAATACGTGCAAGTTATAAAACTTGCACGTATTTCCATACATTTTACGGGTAATATTGTGACGTTAGAAATTATAAAAGCGCACATTTGGTTTTTAAATTTACTTATTTTAATTTTAATGCTTACAGAAAGAGTTGTAAATGAGACAATCATTTTAATCATCTGTTTTGTATGTTGCAGGTACCAAGGAGAGATGTCAGCACCAACTGACGGGGTCCGAAAGGGACAATGCCTGCCAGGGTTGCGAGTTTGTCCGAAAGGGATATCGCGGCCCCGCACACAGGCACCGGAAGGAACACGGGTGGGTTTTAGTCAGTAAAAGTCTGACACGCCCTCCGGGAGAAATTATTTGATAATTTCCCACCCTCAAAAAAAATAAAAAGTTACCAAGGAGGACGGCAAGGAGAGAGAAATAACTACCAATGTAGGTACCCATTAATATAAATTATAAGTTCTCTACCTACGATTTTCTGCCTGACCGTACAAATCACACACACAATCGGGAGTGAAATATCTGGTATTATTTTTCGGGTCTAGTTGACTCGGGTCGAGCTGTCTAACCCTTAAGTTCGGCGTGTTTTTGTCGATGAACTTATAAATACTTATAATAAAATTATAGCGAAAATTTGTTTAATTTGTACGTATTGTTATACCTAATTTTTTTTAACCTATAATTTGAAAGGATCTATTTGTGTATTTCTTACTACATATTTGTATTAAACAATCGCCAAAATATGCACTCCGAACTCAAAACTACACTATGTAGTTCGCCAACCTTCATATCCGTAAGTCCAAGTCTCGTAAGTGGAAGTAATAAGCATGTCAATAAATCACGTTTTTACAAGCGTCAAATGAAAAAAAAAGCTGTTCGATTGCGAATTGTGTTCATGTCAAATCGGCTTCGATGATACACCATGACTGCTGTGTATTTGACCACCTTATCGCCACTTGTAAAATGATAATTAGTCTTCTTTTGCTGACTGGATAATCACTAGAGAATTCTTGAGTGACAGATTTATGCTTACTGTAGATTATTGATGTCAGTATTACACGATTCTTTAAGGAGAGTTGTTTAAGAGCATGCATTCTGAAAGTGGGTAACATTGCAAATAGCTATCAAATATTTCGCTGTTTTGATTATTTTTGGCAATATTACTGTATGGAAATATGAAATATCGCTAACTACTATGAAGTAAGTCCTATGAACATTTATTTAAATATCAAAGATAAACTGTTTATTTTTTATTCTCTTTGATCTAGTGGTCGCAAGTGTTACCTGGGCATGAGATCCTGGGTTCGATTCCCAGGTCGGACAAAGTGTTATTGGGTTTTTCCTTTAGGAATTTCTCAGTAGCAGCCCAGAGTTTAGATTTGTGTTTGGTTAATGGTAATATGGTAACAGGCCCGCTACAGGCAGGCAGGGTCCCTATTACATGGGAGTTAAACATAACTGGCTTGTTGTGGCAGAGGTGTATCCATAGTACACCTCCACCTTACACCACGGGAATTAAAGACGTTATATTATGTGTTATGTTTCCCTACTTAGGAACTATGTTAGTAAACCACAAAAAAAAAAATCGACGTCAAAAAACAACATGGAGTGCGATTCTAAGGCCCGTATTACAGAACCTCGCTGAAAACTCAAGTATTACTTAAAACTCGTTTAAAGCCTTTTTGGTTGAAACTAGTTTTAAGTAATGCTGGAGTCTTGAGTGTGGTAATATTGGCCGTAGACACTGAATCGCATTCCATGTGTGTATTGGATGTCGATTGTTTTTTTTTTTTTAAAGAACCTCGCTCAAAACTCAAACATTACTTAAAACTCGTTTAAAGCCTTTTGATTGGTTGAAACTAGTTTTTAAGTAATGCTGGAGTCTTGAGCCAGGTTCTGTAATATGGGCCTAAGAGAAGGACCGTCGTCGGTCCACGCGTGTTATATGGTGAATTAAATTAGTATCAAAGTCCCTTTTGTTTTTGATTTCAGTGGCAATGACCGGTGTATTATTGCACAATCATATTCAATGCAACGTATACTAATAACTGTATCCAGCAATTTATCATACATAAACCATCTTCATTGTGGTTGACAGGTTGCAGGCCATAATAGCCCACAATTGATTCGCGCAATTTGCCCTGGATGACATGTCAGTTAATATAGGTACACAGTGTATGTTTGATTTTATAGTTCTAGGAATAATTGATGCCTGGGAGTTGGTCAGTTCGGGATTTAAATGCGAATTTGACTGTAAATTTAGGAAAGCGATTTAAATTTAAACCAATTAATAGTTTTTATTGACACCAAAAATATTAACAAGTAGGTGACCACCAAATAATTTATATAAATGATGCTTGTTTCAATATTTCACAATTTTAATTATTTTAAGAATTCATTCATGACTCCGTTTTTAATTATGATTTTTTTAAAGTTTCGATAAATTCTCATAGATGGCAGAACTATCACGCTCGGAAGTCTTATTCCTGCAGCCGAATATATAGCTATGCGGCTTTAAAAATGAAGCGATACATATAAAAGAGTAGTAACAAAATCGTATAATATTTTTGTACGGAAGCTTTATAAAGATATATAAATTACAATTTTATCTTGATATACGTATTAGATAAGATTGGACCAGACTTCATGTTGGGCAGTGAAATAAAAATATCCAATAAACATTGGAGCATAAAGAGACTTTTTATATCTACACGTATACGGGAAAAGCTAAATTTATCGCTAACAGTATGTTCAGGCGAAAAAAAAGCAACGTTTTATTTTGAATGAAAATCCAATCAAACGAAATCATAGCCTTACAGCCGTCGCAAATCTCTATAAACATGGAACGTTTGGAAAACCAATAAAAATAGACATCGAAAATCAATACTAAATAATAGCAGACCCGTTTCGAAAAGTTAGCTTTGGAAACTGGAAGCTGGGCGCAAGCTTTGTTGATTGATTGCAACACAAACATAGATTTTTTATTCCATCACGGTTGTTTGCCCACCCGGCGCCGTAGGCTTTACTTTGTTATGTAACTCAGGAGGACTCCGGCGATTTAAAATTTCGTATTTCGTTGATGAACTTTCGTAGGAGATCCCGAAGGATTTCGGATTGATACTTTTCATGTAGGAACATCTGCGCTCGGAAAGTTCTTTAGATTTGTTCCCTTCAGTAGCTTGCGTTTTTTGTAAATAAATCATGCTTGTGTTTTTCTTTCTGTGACTTTCGAAATATTTTGTCTTCAGAAATATAAATTACAGTTGACTGAACTAGATTTTTGGGCAAACACAAAATTATTATTTAAGTTTCATGAAATTCCATAAATCTTTATTTTATTCAGCAAGTTAGAAGCCACTGTGCAGATCCAAACATTCATCCAAAAAAATACGCCCAGAAATACAAACAACAACAAAAATATTTTTCAAATTGCGGTGGGTTTTTTGTTTTAAAACCGAATCTAAAAGTTTGGTAGCTGACTGGCTTATTTGAAAGGTCTAAAACAAATATTTTTTGCAATGTTTTCATAAGGTTATATTTTGGCCAACCTTGCTTCAAATGTACATTTTGACGTCCATTGAAGAATCACTAAAGCTACGGTTTCCTAGAAAAACGGTGGCCGACATATTCTAGCGGCTGTCATGAACATAATTATGTCATTTTCACCAGTATTTGACTTCAAGGTGTCAAAAAAAGCTGAAATGAAAGCTTAACTTTTTTGGTTTTTGTGACCAACCTGGTGTTAGAGTTTTAAAGCCGCGCATGGGCCTCTGACTTGGCTTGACATGCAGTCGAGAAATATCTCTCAGGCATGCCGGTTTCCTCACGATGTTTTCCTTCAGTGTTTTTGAAGCAAGTGATAATTATACAATACGTATTATTGTATTCTAAAAGTCAAAGGTGCATGCCTTGAGTTCGAACTCGAGACCTATGACTTGGCAGTCCTACGGTCACACCAATAGGCTATCTAGCTTTACTGATTTGACAAAACGGTACGATTTACTACAAAGCATTTCCAGCGTGGCCCATAAAATATCATCTCCTGCAAACAACAATTACACAAACACTTGACACAATTGACATTCTTATTTAAGTAGTGAGATCACTTTTGCATCACCGACAAGGAATCTCTGCTATCTGACAACGCGGTGGCAATTAAGAAATTTATTGTAATAGCTTTATCTAGGGCGACCATTACGCTAACGACCGCTAATTCCGGCCTTCAATCTCTAAAAATAAATCTAATATATCGCTGTTACAATAGTTTTTCTTCTCTTAAATATGGGCTATGGCTATTATCATTAGGGCGGAAATTATACAAAATAATGTTGTAAAAAACTCGCGAATCGAACGTTATTTAGAACGTTCCGTCGTACAATGATGATATTTTATTTAGTGAGCATTTTCTGAGAAATGTTGATTCTTTATGCTTCGTTGGAATAGTCATAATTATTTAAATAGTTTGCCTGCAGCGGAAATAAATTAAAGCAGTGGTGCCCAGTGGCAACGGCCCCGACTTATGAGTGTAGGTCGTGGGTTCGGACCCAGGTAAGCGCTTTACTTTGTGTAAATAATTTCATCACCACTGCTCTCAAAACGGTGAGGAAACCGGCATGTCCAAAACCAAAAATTCGAAGACATGTGACATCTTCCAACCCGCACTGGGCCCGCGTGGTAGATTACAACCCACTTCCTCTTGTAGAGAGGAAACCTGTGTCCCATGTAAACAAATTATTATCATTGGGTAAAATATCTTTGAAGCCCTGAGGTGCGTGGTAAAACTTTAGACTATAAAGTTATAAGATTTGCTTGCTTATCGAAGCAATAAGTTATAAGATAACTTCCTTGAACGATTGTGCATGTAATTTGGGACAAACATATCCAAGATGCAATCTATGTGTCCCGCAGTTGACATGCACTCGACAATCTGATATGATGCTAAATCTCCGTTTTTGTACCCATACTGATCGCAATGATCGATTTGCGACACGTCCTAATTTCCATACTCCAAGAAATACCTCGATTGAAAAACATGCAAACATCGAGACAAAAAACGCATTAAACTGAGCAAGTAAGCAACATTATTAAAATCGATTCCGTAGCAACAGCCCGTTCACATGAGATGAGCTTGCCGCATCCACGGTTAAAGATGATTTGTTTAAAATACTGCAACCACGGCTCGCGTGATGAATATCACAGCAGTATATTGGAATAATGATCCTGCCTTGCACTGCATTCAATGGCATTTTGCATACAATATGGTAGATGGATTTATATTAAAATATGGCGAACGTCAGTGCCGGTTGCTCACAATAAATTATTCATTGCACACAGTCAATTTTCGTTCAAGATAAACAGTCGTTGTATAAGTATATCAAATTCACAGATGCATCGTACGGACGCTCATAAATATTCAGATTACGTGTTATTGTTCTCGGCTTGTCGGTAATTAGATCGCCCACGAAAGGAAGCTTTCTTAATAAGTTAGTAGCGAGTGTAACGACAAAGTTCTTAATAAATTACCTATATGCCGTAACACTGGCGGCCCATTCACTATTAATATACAAGGCTCATTATTTAGAGTCATGTTTGAGTATGATAATTTTAGTAGTGCAACACGATATGGGATCTAATCCCTCTTGTAATGCATAATAAGTTGTTATGGTGGCCTGTTATGGACTAGCAATCTGTTACCATTCATGTGCTATTAGTTTCAATTCACACTGCAGTTCTGTTACTCTGCTGTCGATGTATTCTCGTTACAGTGAGTCTTTTTTTTGGGACTGCATGGTATCGATGTTGGAGCAAACTCAAAACTCAAACTCAAAGCATTTATTTCAAATAAACCAATTACAGGTAATTTTGAATTGACAAGGGGGCGGAAGAATATGAAGCTAGTTGCCCATTCCAACGCGTAGTAGGTATGGAGAAGAACGGGCAAGAAACTCCACGGACACTCTTTTAAATCAAAATATTCTTAAAAAATATTGGTTACATCATTCATGTTGTAATTATACATGTGAGAACAATGTAGAGAGACGTGCACGTTAAAAGCGACCGCAATAAAAACAAAAAAAAAAAAAAAAAACTAAATAAGCCGTGGCAGCTAAGAGATGACCAGTCCCCCACTGACGGTGCCCGTTCACGAACATGACGCATGGATCAGCATCATTTAGCTCAACCATTTTGAAGGGAACTTAATGATCCAACACACACGTCACCACCAGCAAGACATGTGACACCACGAGCGTTATCGATAGTATCTACAAGTTTTGAAGTAAATATCATTTTTTTTTAATACTACTCATTTTTTAAAAGTTTTCCTAGCCTCCAAAAATACCCGAAGTGACAAATCGTTATCTACGAAAGTTTTGTTATGTTCTTCTACAGACGTCAGACATCGAACATCCCATAAAAGTTTAAGAAACTTCTTGTTGAATAGATCTTGACGTCAAAAACACATAAGCCGATTGAGGATACTAGGTCACAGCATAGTGTTCCTGACGCCAGAGTGACAGCAGGCTCTGGTATTGTTACCCTATGACAAGTAAACAATTCAAGTTCCATTAACATATTTCCTATTGAAACTGGGCTTTACTCTGAAGTCCTACTTCGGGTAAATTTTGATTTATTTATAGCATAAATACCTGTTTATTCAGTGAAACATAAAATGAAATGAATATTTCAACATTCTAGGTACTGATAAAGTTCCTGAAATAACGGAAAAGTGTTTAAGTTAATACCCCAAAAATAATACGGATTTATATAATTATTTTTAACTAGCTTTCGCCCGCGGCTTCACCCGCGTAGAGGTCGGAAATTATCTCACGGAAACTCGACTACCGGGATAAAAAAGTATCCTATATGTTAATCCAGGTTATAAACCATCTGGGTGCCAATTTTTATCCAAATCCGTTCAGCCGTTTTCGCGTGATTGAGTAACAAACATCCAAAAATACAAACTTTCACATTTATAATATTAGTAGGAAGTAGGATTCATGTAAAAATAAAATACCTGCATAATCTGTAAAACTTAAAATTAAATTTATATTTCAAAATTCAAGTGAGAAAGTTCCTGAAATAAAGGAAAAGAGTTTAGGTTTATGATCCAAACATAATGGAATTTAAACAGAAATTATTATTTTCCTGTTAAATTCAGTGTAATACTGGCTATAAACGAACTCGAAATTCCTTTCTCTGAAAAGAAAAACCCGAATGACCGGCATACGTTTTTCAAACACATTCATAACTTTAATAAACACTGCCTCGTGTATAGAATTTGTGCCTGTCAATATATATCGAGCAGATGACGAATAGCAAGTTTTACTAGCTGTCCATTTGACGAATGTTGAACATGACCTTACAATTTATATCTGGGACCAATAAATCATTGTTGAACGCCCGATCAAAAGTGACACGGATCTCTCGTCCAAGTAACCTCTCGAGGCATAACGAACCAACTTTTCCCGTATCGTAAGTGTTTGCCTCGGATGAATAGCAATAAAAACTTTATGATTATGGCTTTCATGGAAATAAAATTGTGCGCCAGAGAAAGGAGTTATAGGTTCGAGGCAGGAAGCGTTGAGTAGATACTCTTTTGATATCCAAGGAAACGGCCGCTTTTTATGGAATTTATTGACTCAGGGAGTGTTTGAAGTAATATCGAAGTTAACTGTGCTGAATATCCTGGAAATGTAAACAATTTATGTTAATTATCGGTAAACATCATGAGAATAAATATTTGAAGGTTCATCTGGGATACACGTGCCAATTTAGTTAACAGATAGACCGCATTAAAATGGAGAAAAAGTTACTGATGCTTTAAGCTAATTATTTTTCTTTCGTTGTTTGTGTAACAGGTTTCAAGGAATGACTCAGTAAATTAAACTGCAATGTTCTTACATAGACACGGCGTGCCAATGTTCTTATTGAGGCGGATTTTCAAATCGTCTGATAACTTTTCAATTCGAAAACAGTCAACAGACAGACTCCTCGAATAAAAGATATCTGACGAAGGAATAATCAGCCAAAGCAGGTTCCAAATTCAAAATCATTCCATAAACAAATCAGCCTTTACAAAAAACCGTTGCACAATTCGCAAGCGTCCCGTCGCTTGGCAAGTAATGTCCATGCACATACCGGTATAGGGTGCATAATGACGTGCACTAACAAATTGGCACGGGCACTGAGCAGTGATAGATGGGCCCGCGACGTGCGTTCGAAACAAAGGCCAAAGTGTTGGTTGCAATCACATAGCCTATTCAACAAATCCAGGAGCTAATAATGAGGGTTTGGATGACGCGTTTAAGTGGCAACTTGCTAGTAATTTAGGTGATTTGCGATTGATTGATGGGATTTCGTTTTCGTTTTTTTTTGGTGCACGTTTCTGGAGCATGTTAGCTAACAGTAGTATTCTGAGTGAGTGACAATGAATTAAAAATCGTATGTCCCGTAGAATTTTAAGTACACTGTACATTTAACAATTCCGTGGAAACTGTTTTGTATCTATTGTTATTTATTTCAGTTGTGCTTACAGCTGTAACACAACTGAAAATCTACTCTACGAGTACTAATTTAAACCGTTCAGTTACATTCGCTACTCTTTAGACCCATTTAAACAATCTAGATCTTGATCAGACGAAAAAAATGACGTCGAAAAAAAGTGCAGTCATCAAGACGCTCAGTTTGTTTTCTGTCCAGAAAATAGAGAAGCGAAATAAAGCGCTCGACCCAGTGACCCTACACGATGTTTACGCGGAAATAGTGTAGTTTTGCGACAAGCACTGACGAGCCAATTCCGATGACATAAATAAACTTGGTGGACGGACTCGATATGCTTTGTTATGCCGTCGTAAACTGAGCGATATATTGCAACTGCATTATGCCGTTTCTAGGTGGAGTAGTTCTAGTTTTCTCATTCAAAGAACTTCTAGATGCAGCATGCTGGACTTTTATTGTGACAAATTAAATGTTACTAGAACCTTATTTTTGTCTTTCATGCTTCTTCAATCTAGTAATCTTGCTGTTGTAAAAGAGAGAACCTCAGTTTCATATTCATTTTTTATGAGCTTTCTATAAACATCTACAATGTTTTATTTATTTATATAACAATTGCTTGCTGCACTTACAGTAAACACCAAAGCGCGCAGCAAGCCAACAACAACATTTAGGTAAAAAAATTAAATGCAAATAATTAACATAAATTTACTGCTATACATACATATATCAACATCGGGCTCCTGAGCAATCCGGGCGTTCAGCAGATTGATCGCCTGGGTTGTAGGAGCATATCGACTAGTGTGGTTTTTTTTATTTTTTTTATTAACGGTTTCGCTGTTATATTGCAATTTAAAAAGAGACACCAACAAGTTTATCATCCTCGCAGCCTAACAATCACGCTATAAAATTACTATAACAACATCAAAAAAACTACAAAATCCAAAAAGAAAGATACACCAGTTTCCCGTCACTACCACATCCGTACGTTTATAGTTTCAAGTAAACCGCACTGGCACGCGAGCAAAACTCATTCTCCCAATTAGACGTAGCCAGTGTTGCAACCAATCATCGTATGACACAAGTCAAATTGGAGTTTGAGCGTTTCGGTTTGATTGATACAAATCGAGGTCATCGACTGATTTATCAGCCCTCTATTCTCAGTTCGAGTAATTAACTTTCATTACGGCTTTATGTGTGACTTGTTGCTTTTATATGAGAAGCATAAAAAGTTGTATAGACTCTGTAATGTGGTACAGGTTGAGAGAAATGTAGGTGTGGCGGAATTAATTATGGGTGAAGTACTTCTTGGTACTTGGAGTGTAACTGAGTTGGCACTTGAGTTCTTTACGTTCATTGCTGATCGTTTTTCGGTTAAGTAAATAAATTAGATATTTTTGAAGACAGTGTTTACGTATTCTACATTTCTGATGTACTAAGTGTCTCATTAGTGTTATGTTAACACTTGGAGAGATCTAGTGGGTGACAGTCAATTACTTACTTGAACTAAAATCATGATTTTTTGTTGCCACATTTTTATGATTTGCCTTATTTGTTTTAAGTAAGATATAAATACCCAATCAAATTCATCTGATTTGAAGTAACTTAACGAAAACAATTCATGAATAAAATTCCTAAAATCCTTACCCAAACAAAAATATACTGAATCTCAATAAACATCAAATCCCAACACCGAAACATATAAACCACAAAAGATTCTCATAAAACCTCGGCCAAAGGAAAATGGCTGTGAAAATATAACAATCTATCATGTTGCCATGTTTTATTAAGCTCAGCGGATGCCCCGAGATTATTTACATTGAATTGATGAGAAACCCAAAGGCTAACACTGGCTGACCTTAACCTTAACCTCTGTGAAAGTAACTGGCTGCACGGAATGAGCGAAAAAATTACTCTCGTCAATCGTGGATGCCTTATTTGTCTGGAGTAGTGTAACTTTAAATAAGAAAAAATATAATAGGAGGTAAGGCGTGATCGATTCTTGTTTGATTTTATTGCTTGCAATCGATAATATTGCACTTACGGTTTGAATGTAGAATTGGTTTCAAGTATCAATGAATGATGCACAATTTACATGTCAAGTAATTTGTTCCTAGTCACAAAGATAATTATTGATTAAATTGATCGTTTAAGTATTAATTTACTTTTCATTATAATTATTATAAGGCAAGTTTTAATCTGTTATGATAGTGTCAGTCTTAATAAATAATTGTATTTATTTATTATTTAGGTCATTAGGCTTAAACAATATAAAATGTTACGTCAAGTTTCTAAAAACTGACCCTGTTATAGTAATCGTTAACCATCTGTAACGAATGTTTTAATAGTCGTGATACCTGATTGAAAAGGTGGCCTATGATCTGCCGTTTATTAAATTATGTCGAGGTCAATTAAATTAAAACTTTTCAGAAGAAATACAATATTTTGAAATCATTTCTGTACGAAAAAACTGTTGTCTCATTTGCCTAAAAAGCATGCAAATTTTGCCTAGAATTGAATTTCACCATTTATCTATGCACCCATAGATATGAACATCAATTTTACAATGGAAATTGGAATAGATACGCAACATAAATCACTAAACCTTTCCCAGACAAAACTCAGTTGTGTTCGTCGATCATAAATCAATTGAACTATTTAAGATTAAAACAAACCATCGGTCAATAATGATATCGGTAATGAAAGCACTAGATAAGATACGAGTATTTGCGTCGAAGCATATTAATGAATGTCGCGACAAGTTGTAATCAATTTATATCAATATCGCCAATGGGCTGCACTGTGCTTGTTAGCCTGCATTAATATGAATTTTAAGCGTAGGGCTGTCGAGCTGAGAAGTGACCTAGATTTAGAATTTTTCGTGGTTAAAATTAATACACCATTTCAGTCACAAATTAATATTGGTTGTACGCAAAATTATATCAACCTCATTTCTGTTACCTGTTTTTGTAACTATTTTAAAACCAGTTTTAGATACTTAAATAAAGATTACTCAAGAAGATAAAGAAACAATCGCGAATATTTAAATAATATGTCAAGTCAATAAAACTTATCTCGAATCAATTGCCTAAATCATTGTGATAATAATTTTGACAGTTTTAGAAAGTCAATGTCGTTGTGATTTTATTAAAATTTATCTAATCCGTAGACCGCATAATGATCTGGTTTAGTATTTCCTAAAAAAACATAGTTTCGAAATACTTTCGGCTGTAGGTTATTGATACCATTTAACTTGATGAAATTAAGACTCTTAACTTGACTGGAAATTTATTCAAGAGCTTATTATATATAGATATTTTAATCTTTCCTAACATCGATTTTCCTAAAGCTGCCTACAATGTAGGTAATATCTATTGTCTTTGTTTCGGCAAAACAAGTACATATACATACTTCAGAAAAAGAAAATTTTGGTAAGTACTAGGGCCAGCCCTACTCGTCATCTATTCGAATTAAGGGAGAGCATGTGTGGCATCTGCGTATATGCATCGGGACGGTCGGCCTGATCGTAAATACTCGTATCTGCTTTAACAGCACCATGTATATACTGCACCATTACAGGACATGTCGACAACGGTTTATTGTGTAATTGGATATATATTTTATTGTAAATACGTTCGTTTGTCGATAGAGATGGCACTGATTTTGTTGTACGAATAAACTCAGTGTGTTCGGAAATGTTGTGGTTATCAATTTATAGATGCACTTGTTTTATTTGGATGGCCTAGTTTTTCGGGTGGTTTTCGTTTCGATGTTATTTATTTAAGCTGGAAAAAGGATGTATGATATGATAATTGTGCATCCTTTTGGGCTATCATGTACAGTAGTGAACTATGATATAAGACTCAGTTCCTGATATGGGTGTCCATCCTTTGACAATGTAGTATTTGAAATTCATCCTCACGTTCAACCAAATATTTTTTTACATTATTTCGTCATTTGATTAATAAGATACTAGAACAAGCTAATAATCTAAATATATGGATAGTAACAGCGTACGAAACGCGTAGCAAAATTAATTATTCCTAGCAAAAACCAGACCCCCACTAACGTCATTAGTGTCACCTAATTAAGAACGCGGCACTCGACAAAATACAGGACCACCGTCCGTCCATACGATCTTAATTATTTTTGAATATATTGAGTTCAACGTGGGCTTACACAAACTGGTCAACTAAACACACAAATTGGTATTGATCAAGTTAAGTAACCACAGAGAATTAATGGCCCAGTGACCAGATACATTATCTGGAGTTTCGACCTAGCTATCTGTTGGTCATTAATCTATTCATGCCTACGTTTTAGTTTGTGGTGCGTCCATCAATTACTTTGGTTCAAGGACCATTCGTCAGAACAGGGTAAGTGCCAAAACTGAATCCCAATGGAAATGTGAGGGAATTAATTGTTGTTTTTGATTTCGAAGAGTTCGAAGCAGGATTTATTTATGTTTTTCTTGGCATGGATTTTGAAGCAACTCCTATTAAAGATAGATTTCTTCGTGATGATTCAAATGTAAGTGGTCCATTAGAAACAAATGCCCGACTTTTAAGGAACAATAGCGAGCTTTTCTTCACAAATAATATGCCGTAAACATAACATAGACAGACAACCGATTACCCCTTACTTGTATACATCTTACTTAACACAATAATCATAACACCTTAATCAACGATTAAGTGTTGTTACACAATCAAATTATACCCACAGGTTGTCACGCATGACATTTTGTAGGACGCAAATGATATACACAATCGCATACGATAAACTTTCTATTTATTTGATGTCTTCCCTTCCCCAAACTTGTTCTGTAGATCTAGTCACTTTCATTGTTTATTGTAATTGAGTGTTAATTTAATCATTAGATTCACTACCTAGCCAATTATTGCCTTAATTTACTCTTTAACATAGTGTCTATTAAATTCGAAAGATCCCACATGTATTATGCACTTATATAATTAACTAGCATTTGCTATAATAGATAGGCAATTTCCGATAGCTATTGAATTAGGATTCTCTCATTCGTCTTTTTACCGCTTTCGTTTGTTTCCTTAGTTTAACTTTCTGCATTACTCGTACATAAATTCACTCCCATCACAGATCAATGAAATTATTAAAATAAACTTAGGCTATAGCTATAACATTTGAAGGTCCAACATTATTTGAAGGTCAAGTACCTTCGAAACACAATCCAATTATGTTCAGACTGATTGATAAACATTCTTGATAGATTGCTCACTGATCAAAGTTGATATACTTTATATATTATTTGACAAATGCTCTTATAAACACAATTCAAATCTAAGTACAATAATGTTAATGAATGAAATCTCTCCCGAAATAAATGTTATACCTGTCTTGTGCACCTCAAAGAACACTTCACATAAGCAATATAAAGTTTAAGTTTGATTCACTTGAATAGTAAGCATTATGACAACGTATTAAGAACTATTCTTGAAGACATTGTTCAAGATAAACGGAACTCCAAAGAAGAAACGATTACATATTACGAACTTGAACTTGACTGACAAATGTGTTCTTTACAACGAAGATAATAGAACTTAAAATGATGCTGAGATTCAAAATAGGAATAGCACAAGTTTGATTGATAGTGTACGATATCTCTTCAAAGTATGTTGAATATTAAACGATAATGACTAAACATAAATAAATGAGGCATTGGATGAAAAAATCCGTGGATGCCTTCTACTATATTAGCATAACGTCCGCTGGCACCCAATGATTTGTTTATGATTAATTCTTACCTTGTCAACATTTCATAATACCATGTTAGTGTAATTTTGGTAACGCCTCTTCATCATTTGACGCTTTGTTTTGGGAGTTGTTATTCGATTGAAATTATACTGATAAAAGTTTTTGTTCCTTTTAAGTATTTGTGTTTATATCGTCTATGGTTGTGTTTGTTTTGAGTGCTCTAACAGACATATCGTCCTTAAGCTTAGTTATGTTTTATCTTTTATAGAATTTTTTTCATTAATTGTTTCTCATTTACATATAATGTCATTAGCAATTAAATATTCAAGTAATTTTGCTTCCGAAACAAGAAAATCGTTACTTAATATAATCTAGTTAGCCACACTGATTTCTCTCAGTGTATTGTATACCATAACATTAGGCTAAGTAAGGGTGAAACGGCTAAGTCCAACTTCAGTAATATTATTACTGTGACCCACTAAGTAAAAGTAAGTAATAAGATCATCCTTTTCCAATACAACATACTCCTTAACAAAATTTGTCGGCTGTTTTCTCAGGTATCTTTCCTTATTGGATGGCATTAGGGGTTACAGAATTACAAATCCCTTGTTCAGCATATTAAAAGCTGTTAGTAAACTTTTTCTTTTCTTATCTTTCTAAGTTCGCTTTGTTATTTGGTTACAACAGTAAACCTAACCATTGAAAGTGAGTATTTCCTTTAATTCTGTTACTCACAATTGAATGAAGATGACAACAAGAAGACTAAACCACGCGACACGACGTTTGAAGACTTTTATTAATTGAGATTAATAAACCTTTTTGTCAGAAAATAAATATTTTGAAGCTTCATATTCAAATCTCTTAAGAGTCATCTGATCATCAATTTGTCTTGCTACTCAAGGGTTACTGCATTAGTCACATCCTTTTGTATAGCTGACTTGAAACGCGTATGAGTTTTTAGAGCACCCTGTTTGTTCACCCACACATTCACATTGTTCGGTGGTATCAGTCGGGATCTCTTCATGTTTGTCTAACAAGCGACGTGTCCGATTATTATTACTGTTTTATCTTCAGACAGTTTTTGTGGGTTGGAATTGTGAGGATGTTCTTGTGTGAAGTTACTAAAGCTACTTAGATTCTAGCTAAAAAAATGGTACCTTATTTTTGGTAAAAAAAAAAAAATTAAACATGAAACTGGAAAGTCTTCTAGTGTACCGACTTGAAGACTTTCTAACCTGGAAAGATAAAAGGACTTTATCCGTTTTCGGCTTCATGTGGACACGATGCTCGAAAAGAAACAAATTTATAATAAATCAAGTTTAGTTTTTAAACGCTTATACGTATACATTCTATACTTTTGTATCAACTTGCGCCCACGAATACTGTATTTAATAAGTACTAAAATTGTTTTATTCTTCGACATATTAACAGTACTCGGACCTTCATTAATTCATCGTGATGCCAATGATTAATGGTATATTTTAAAATCATTATTTACAAATCGATTCTAATTTTTATATAGAGTTTACAGTCAATTAAAGCTGTAATTTGTAATCACTTACATTATTTCGAAACGTTTAAAAAAAAAGTAGTTTAAAGTATCGAGTTGGTCAATGTTTTTTTTTTAAATAAGTAATGAGCTGATTGCTCAAACAAAATCTAAACCAGAAACCAGTCATGCAATCAGAATAAAAATGTTACATTAAGCAACCCCAATAATAATATTTTACTCCTAATATTATGGGGTGCATTTCCCTTTTCTGCATCCAATGTTGTTACCTACTTACACGTAATTTATTTATTCCATAGATAAGCAAATACCACCCTATGCCAATTTAAGGTAAAATCATCCAAGCAGCTAATGACTTGGGCCCTTTTTTTGGAAATAATTCTATAAATTATTCGTTTCCGAAACAAATTTCGTGTAATAAACCATTATTCCGATGCCGAAGGTGATTAACTAATTTAAACTGAGCAATAAAATCAATATTTGAATATTGTATATTAATTAGTCTGTCATCGTAAATTATCCAAATAATTAGATACCTTTCGCATCAAATCGTTTACCATGCCTTTTAAATCACATTAATTTTGACAGTTTAATTATTTCGTTGAACACTTAAGTTTTTTTTTTCACAAATAAACGACTACCAACGGAATTATGGTCCATAAAAGTAATAGGGACTAACGGACTAGACTGTCTTCTGAGTTCTCATTTTTTTTTTCCTAAAAGTTTCAAAACTTGAAGCCGATGATCTCCTTTGGGTACTATGTATTTACTAAACCGTCGGCTCTTTGTTATTTCTTTTTACGTCGAGTAACTAAGTTTGAGCCGCAGACAATTTTTCTTAGAAGAAAAAACAAAAATATAAAGTAAGAAACATCCACAATAAGCTGAGCGTCAGTAGAAACATGATTTTAATAAGATTAAAATAATTGTACGCGTCCTGTGAGATTGACTAGGCTCAAGTGATGGACAAAAACTGTTGCCCACGTTTCTTATAAGATCCTTTTTGTTTCGGACGTGAGAGACATGGTCGTACCTTTTTACCGATGTAAAATGCTGTTTATGCTACGTAAGTACCTAGTAGCTAATGTCTCTAGTAGGTAGGTTATGTGAAGCACAAGTATAAATACAGAAAATATTGTACATTGTCATGTTTTCTCGCTTCAAGTCTCCAAATCTGAGTATTGTGTTATTGTAAGTATTTTTACTCTCAGTCAGTCAGTATATCTCTTTTTATCCTCTGTCCTATCGCTGGTATGCTGGAAGAGATTTCTTTAGAAATAAGCATCACCTTTGTAGGTATTTTTCTGTCCTTTCTTCTCGTATGTATATATGTGTGTACATAAATGGTTAAATAATGAATAATAATAATAATAATTATATTTAAGAGACTCAAAATAACGCGTAGTTCTAACAACTTTTCCTTTCAAACTCTCTGGGTGCGCATAAAAATGGTCCAATTACTTTGGATTTGGAGTAACTGCACTGTTGCAATTATGTGAATTCCACAAAGATTCAGGATCAAAGATATCACTAGATGATCTCTAATTGCCAATTACCACACTTAAGTTTACATCTAACGACTTTGAAGCATCTATAGTCCCATTAAAATTAGCTAAACGTTTGTAATTATGGAAATGTTTGTAAGCGAAATACGCATCACAGATAACAGGGTCTGCCAGAGATTCAACGTCATGCATAATGCAGCCTACTAATGCAGCCGTTAATTACACGCCCTTAGGGTCATTATTGATTGGCAATTTGCGCGCGGTGCCATTTCGTCTATATTGGATTGCTTAATCGCATTACCCGTAATTGTTCAACCTTAAGACTATTAGGTAATTTAATTAGGGGATTATGAAGGACTTACGGTTTTAAATAACTTGAACAATGAATTAGCCGAGGTTTATTAAATTGACGATTAGTTCACGGAAGGACTTTTTAATGGAAGCTAATTTGAAAAAGTGGGGCAGTAGGACTCTGGTTAGAAATTAAGAGATGGCGTTTATTGTGAGAGTATGGACATATTGAACATAAATTCAACTAGATCGTTAGAGACAGCAGAGTTTATTTCAAAAATGCTTATCAAATAAAATTAAAAATTGCAAACCCCGAGCCAAAGAAAGCAAAACCCATACATGTAAATAATCGTTGAGAAAGTAAAAAGACTAAAATGAGTGAGAGCAAGACTGGACGTTTTCCCGAGATACATTTTGTGTAAGCGCCGGATAACATTTTTATTGTTAACAAGCAAAGCCGTGGCCACGACGAGCGACGATGATATCTTCTCGTATGAATGATGACTTCGTGCTGAGCCTCTGGAAGCAGTCTCCACAGATAGACATGAAGCCGAGAGACACGGCACGAATATGGAGATTTGACCGCACTTTGTACACTCACTTTTCTAAAATGAATACCGAATGAGAATTGCAATTCAATTCGCGAAATTGAATATTCAAAATTGTTTCTTAGTCTTGCCCATTTTAGAATTATACAGAATTGAGAACTTTGAAGCAAGACAACATCTCGTGACGAAATATTTGTTATATTGAAAAACAGGTAAGATACCTACTAACTTATTACAACGATGATGTTTTTATGCCTCATTAAAATTCTTTATTATAATTAAAAACATCAAAGATATGAAAATTGAAGTTCATTATTTTTTAAAGGAATTTTATGAATGTCAATCAGCTTTTTAGAGTCTACGTTTTGATGGCTACTTAAATTTGAATGAAGTACGATTTATTATCCACCAGCTGACCTCACAGACGTTGTCCTGTTCAAATTTAAATAGTTCATACAAAATTCATACAGAAAATACACTTTCAGTATTTCCGATTTTTCCAATCGTACCAGCAACTTTTATTTTTTTTCTGTGAGAATCTGATTCGGTAGTCCGGCTCAACCAATTTGCCAAATCGGTCGAGCCATTATGAAGTGATGCGCTTATACCATCGAAAAGCATTTCACTTTTATTAATATAGATTTCTTTAATTGTTGATGGATGATGGTCTTTATCTTCCTGTGTCTATGGTAGCGACCCATCCGAGGAAGATAAGGGGTCGACGTTTTTAGCACAAAGCGTTTTCTGTTTCGGACCCTTTCTTGCTGCTTATTTGACTCGAAACGTGCCTTGGGAGTACCTGTTTACTGAGGCCACCTTTATCGAGACGCAAGCAATTTTTTGTTGAGATTATCAGTTAAAATGCCTTTATCGTTCCCCCTCTAACAGATGCGATGTCTCACTTAACAAATAACAATCACGCTTTAAAGTTGTTGGGTCCAACATGAGTCTTAAAGATAAAGGAAAAGCATTAAGATGATACTGTAAAATATCTAAGTGATTTATTTTAAACTAGCGAGCCGCTCCTGCTCGCACGGTTTTTACGACTTGACTAAACATCGAGATTTCTTAGTTATATGTAACTTTAATATTAAAGTATTATACACATAAACCTTCCGGAATAAATTCTCTAAGCCATAGTGAAATCTCATCAAAATCGGTTACGCGGTTTAAAAGAACAACGCGGACATACAGACAAACGCGAAAAGCGACTTTAATTTATATATTAAAGTATTTATCATCTCATACTCACTAACACTCATCACATGCATACATACACTCATCACATTCACACTCACACTCATCACTTACATACTTACACTCATCACATTCACATACACACATACATTTGGTCACCTTTAAGCCCTAAGTTTGATTTATTATCTTATTGAAACTGGTGCGTTTGTTAACCTATCTTTAAAATTCGTATTATCTGTCGAAAGAGACTGGATCCTGCGACACAGGGTATCCTAGTGCGGGATCCAGTGTCATACCTAAATATTGTAACACTTATTTCTATTATTTTATTATTAATATGTATAGATGCTCTTTTAATCGAATATGTTGTTCAATACTGCAATTTTATTGGATTCTTACTAAAGCAGTAAATAAAACACTGTTTCCAAACATTGTTTATGGAATGATTTACGCTAACTTGAGAATTAATAACTATTAATAGCTATAGTAACAATATTTTAACAGTAACGAAACCCATAACATGGGGATGGGGCATTTTAACTAATATTTTATGAAACAACAATAGTAAAGGCACTGGCCAATAAACAATTTGTGGCAAACGAGACCAAACATAGCTTTCTAAGATTTACAATCTTCAACCAAAATGTTTTATTTGCGGCGTTGACAGCCATAAAATAACCAGCATCGCTTTACGTTTAAAACTATTGTCTCAACGAATTTATAGAGGCAATAACATAATTGCGGTAGAATTCTTTTGTCTAACTGAGACAGACCTGGCACTACTTTTATTACGGGTCATAACTTTCAAAGACTTTTTTGCTTCGGACCTGAGAAACCAGCCATATTGTTAATTTCTCTCTTCGGAGCTCTTTTGTTTTTGAACAGTCCATGTTCAATGCTCAGTAAGGACGAATGTCGCTCTGAATAGAATGTAAGACGTTCTGGTCACGGCTAATGTAATTGTTTCCAATAGTGTGCAGAAGTAATTTTTGGCCTCAATTCTTGCTGCCGGTTCTTCATTGTTAGTTAGTGTTTCCCGCAGAGCTGTTTCAATTATGTTGTCCAGGCTTCCGTTGGACACAGTTTGTTTACCTTTAGCTTTTTACAAATTCACAATGCATTGCATGTATCCAATTCTACGTAACAAAGTTTAATTTAGTTATCAAAAGCTGTAATCGTAATTGACTCATTTCCGTTGTCCATTACACCTACTATCTTTATTATTACAGTCTAGTTCTATAATTGAATGACCGATCGTCAATAGACTGATAAATTATAACAGAACTATTAGCAAGGGCGTTGTCTCTGCAATATCGATTTGTCGCATAATGCTTATGTGTTTTTTATAGAACTGTTACATTTTAATTCTTCGGTACCTTTTATTTTCGATTCATTTATCGGACAGATAGTATCTATTTGTTTGACGATTTATAATGAAACCCACACATGGCTTACGGTTTGAAGCATCCATTTAAAGGCAATCTGTAATAGATTGAAAAGGTCATAAATATTAGTAGATAAACGAAGCCATTCTTTCACATAAAAGTCATGTTGAACTTCCATCGATATCGGGCAATGTCAACACACTCGTTGTGTTATATAACGTTCCTTAGGGAAGATCGCTATGTAAGATGTTTTCGGAGTCAGTTGTTACGACATAAGTGGTAATATTGTGTTTGATGTCCTCTTGTAAATATTGAGCCATCGCGTCATGGGCACGTGAGATATTTACTCTCAATATTGACTGAGAATATCAATAGTAGAGTCCTGATACGACCTTGGCCCGAAATACCTCTTTCTCGGAAAGTATCACCAAATATTCTGCTTTCTATCTTTATATTGATCTACATTTAGAATAGCGTCAATCTCGTTAACCGTCATCCAGGATGCAACATTGTAAATATATTACGTGACTGATAGTGATAAGTGATAAGGTACTTTGTAATAGTCCTCATGTTTTTAGTAAGTTGTAGCAGGCATCCGGAAAGGATAATAAATTCCACAATTGTTATGACTCATAAAAAGTTAACTGCTTAAACAAATCTACCCTATTAGAGACATCATTACCACATCCTGACGTTTTGTAGTAATTATTTCATTTCCCATTAGTCAGTACACCAACTGATTTAAGTATAAAGTTTTACTCTGTGTCTGGAGGAGGTACCTACGTGATTTGTAGTGGCATTGAAGATATTCAAAGGTCTCAAACCGTCTCCCACGGTAGACGCGATCCGATACGCACGTGTTATAGCATTCGATGGCCCACGATTAGAGTTTGCGGTGACGCACGATGCCCTCTTGAATGGACGTGTTTCTGTGCCTAACTAGCACAAGTACTCTAAAGATTTTATTTTATAAATTAAGAATTCTTCAGAAAGTTTGTATTGCAGAAAATAGTTTTTGAGTCGTGTTTGTGTTTTAATAACCTGAATCTTGGAGGTTATTTTGTTTTAAATTATTTATTATGTTTAATTACAATTAAAATAAAACAATTCTATAAGGACGATAGAATGATATATGTGAACCGTTTATTACTTTTAAACTCATACGTTTTGTAGTTACCGTCAGCGACCAAATTCGATTACACCTCCCTACACTTCTACTTTATTATTCATACAATACATTGTATTTCAGGATGTCATAATTATAAAAGCTAAGAATTAATATTCTTTTAATTTTACTTCTGTTCTGATTCTAATGAAATATTAAGTTCAATAATCTAAAATTAAAAAAAGTAAAGTGTTTATCGACTTTTGTCGGTAACTGTACATCCGGAGGAATAAAATAATAATAATTATTAATGATAACAAATAAAAACATTATTAACCAGAAACTTATAATTTTAAGAGTCATCACTTCATTGTACTAGAATCCCATTATTGAACATCTGTTCTTAAATCATTTCAATAATCCTTAAAGGAAATTGAAACACCACAATATCTTTTGTGTGCATTCTTTTCCGATTTTAAACTGTCAATCATATATTTTGCATTGACGTAAAAATGTCCGCCCATCTCGTCAAAATTGCATGCATGTCTCTCAAAAGTAAATATTTAATCGTTTCCTTATTATTCGAGTCTGAAATAGTGTCTGTGTTGTTAATTTATTATTTAACTCTTACGTTTTCGATGTAATGCACTACATAACTTTAAAAACAGAGTTCAAGTGTCTGTAAAAGTTCGAGTTAACCGTTTCAAGTCACATAACTGCTACTGTTTCAGATGTCACTGCGACCTCCTTTGAGATGTAACTTAAGGAGGTGCATCCAACGAATCACGCAGGCCTAAGTCTTCGGCTGCATAACCAATATTTCGAGTATTTAAAAAACACGCGTGCCATCTGTTGTAAGTCGATGCAGTGCCGGGTCCCACCCGTCGTCATTGTTGCCTTCCCCGCGCCTGCCCCCTCCCCCAATACCCATGCGGCTTTCGTTCGTTCAAACTTCGTAGGTCAGTTACCGCCCGACCGCAGGGGAGCATGGCTGCGTCAAAAGTTTTACCGCGATCTCGCACTCACTGTTTACATGCGCTATAAAACGAAGTGTACACAACAACACAGACTTCATAACATTGACTGTTCGGTGACATAAATTTTTAACGAGTACTTTAGTGATATATCAGTGACAAATGAACTATATTACAGTGGCAAAATGACCAAGAACTTTTACGGCATGGTTTCGTTAAAAGTTTGGATGTGTTTGGTTGTCGTGGCTGGTGCGCGCGCACGGTCCGCGCCGCCCGCCCCCACCGGCTGTCAATGGGACTATTCGGACACAAAGTTGAGTGAATCAAACTTTCTTACGTGTAACATTAAAACCATCGGCTCAGTTGACTTCTTGTTTAAAAACATTACCACGGCGCAGGCGTACAACATCAACAAGTTGAAACTGACTTGCACGGATTTGTTGTTCTTCGAAAGTTCGTTGCACATGAATACCGGCAGTTTTTTGGGCCAGCTGCGAAAACTCGAGGACCTGCGCGTTGAGTACTGCAAGATACGGTACGTGCCCGCCACTGTCTTGTCTCCTCTACGCGATTTAACAAGTTTAACTCTACGTTCATACAATACGGATTGGCCTGCGATGACTATGGAGTTGCACGCTGAAAGTTTTCGTGGACTAATGGAACTTCGAACATTGGATTTAGGTGACAACAATATTTACATGTTACCTTCTGAAGTATTCTGTCCGCTTATTAGTTTGGAAATATTGAACCTTACCAACAATAGAATTCAAGACATATCGGAAATTGGCTTCTCGGATTGGGGCAAGGGGCCCATCGCACCAGGTAAATCATGCAACACTGGACTGAAAATGCTTGATTTATCTCACAACAATATTCTACGACTTCCTGACAACGGTCTTTCTAGCCTCAGATCTTTAGAAGTGTTGAATATTCAGAACAACTTAATTAATGAAATAGGCGACAGAGCCTTCGTCGGATTGAATTCATTAAAAATTCTGAACTTGTCTGGAAATAAGTTAGTCGCTGTCCCTCCCGAACTATTTCAATCATCACGAGTTATCAAAGAAATCTCATTAGCGAATAATTCGCTTTCTGTGTTGGCTCCGGGATTACTTGAAGGACTTGATCAGCTTGAGAAATTGGATTTATCTAGAAACCGTCTTACCAACGATTGGGTTAATAGAGATACTTTTGCTGGACTTATCCGCCTAGTTATATTGAATTTGTCTTACAACTCACTTGCACGTTTGGATCCAAAGTCTTTCCACGACTTGAACAACTTACAAGTCTTGAATCTAGACAACAACGCTATTGAAACTATCAGCAACGGAGCTTTTGCTGAGCTTAAGAACTTGCATCAATTGTCGATATCAGACAACAAAATAAAAACATTGAACGAACACATTTTTTCAAACTTGTTTGTTCTTAGTCAGCTGTATTTAGATAATAACCAGATATCTACAATTCACGAGCGCTGTTTTGAAAACATTACTTATTTACAAGACTTAGGCTTAAATGGGAACAGTATGAACACCATTCCTGATGGAATAAAGAAGCTAAGATTCTTGAAATCACTCGATATCGGGAAGAATAACATATCCAAAGTCGCGAATACGTCTTTTGAAGGATTAGAAGAGCTCTACGGACTGCGGCTTGTTGACAATCAGATTACAAGCGTACCAAAAGACACGTTTAGTACCCTGCCGTCCTTGCAAGTACTAAATTTGGCATCAAACAAAATAGAGACCATTGAACAAGACGCGTTTTTATCTAATCCGACTTTAAAAGCTATCCGCTTAGACGGGAACAAACTGACCGACATCCGAGGTGTCTTCAACAAACTAAATACCCTCGGTTGGCTCAACATATCGGATAATAAGCTTATTTACTTTGACTATAGTTATATGCCAGAAAGCCTTGAATGGTTGGATATTCACAGTAACAATATTACAAAACTAGAAAACGAACAGAACTCACAACAAAACATCCGAATGCTTGACGTAAGTTACAATGCATTAGAAAACGTCGATGAAAGGTCGATACCTGATTGTATCGAAGTCCTTTTCTTAAATAACAACAAAATTCACACGATTCACCCAGGTACGTTCTTACAAAAACGAAACTTAGAAAAGGTTGTCGTGACGGACAATAAATTGAGAACCGTTGAACTATCAGCGTTTACGTTGCCCCATATACCGAAGCACAGAATGCTGCCAAAATTCTTTATTGGAAATAATCCGTTTGTATGTAATTGTCACATGATTTGGCTGCAAAAGATAAATCTTTGGAACCATATGAGACAATACCCCAGATTCGTGGATTTGGATACAGTAACATGTGAAGTTGTAAATAATAAGTATGGAGGAAAAGCTAACTTAATGGATGTTCCTGAAACCCAGTTCCTTTGTTCCTATGAAACTCACTGCTCGTCTAGTTGCTTCTGCTGTGATTTTGAGGCTTGTGACTGCAAGATGACTTGTCCTGAAGGCTGTTCTTGCTTCCATGACAGCAATTGGAACTCTAATGTCATTGATTGTTCAAATGTGGGTTACACAGAAATACCCGAGAAAATACCGATGGATGCCACAGAACTTTACCTCGACGGCAACGACTTCCAAGCCTTGAACAGTCATCTATTCATTGGCAAGAAAAAGTTACATAAGCTCTACTTGAACAACAGCAACATTGCCAACATCGACAATGACACCTTAAATGGGCTACATTCATTAAACATCCTTCACCTTGAAAATAACCATCTGACCGAGCTGTCTGTCGGAGTGTTCTCGCAAACAAAACACTTGAGGGAGTTATACTTGAATGATAACCTCTTGACAAGTGTCGCCAACAAGACTTTTGAAAACCTGTCATCTTTAAGAGTTGCGCACTTCCAAGGAAACAAGATTCTCGACCTTGACAAAAAATTGGCGCATGTATCTCATTTGGAAAGCGTCAACGTTCAAGGAAACTTGTTCACGTGTACATGTGACAACATCCTGGCTCTTCAGAACTGGTTCAAGAAGTACTATGAAGATCCCGTCGAAATGTTTTGTGTTAGTGAAAATGGACTTATATCGAACTATACTGTGTTTGACGCGATTGATCGGTGTCGTGATTCAAGTGTTACGGACAATACAATTCCTACGGAAAATCAACCGTATCAATACGACGAAGTGAGCCCTATTAAGTTGAACTTTGTGCCACTTTTAGCTGTAGTTCTGATAAGTGTTATTCTTATTCTATTATTCGGTGCCTTAGCGTTCTCGTTTAGGCAAAATGTTCGCTTGTGGGCGCATTCTAAATATGGAGTTAGATTGTTCAAAAGTGCTTCAATTCAAGAAAGTGAGCTCGATGGAGATAGATTGTACGATGGATACGCTGTATATAGTTTATTGGATGACGATTTTGTTTCTAAAGTTGTAGCTCCAGAAATGGAACACTCAGGTTATACGATGTGCTTTCATTACAGAGATTTACAACATGCGCCTGATAATTACTTATCTGAACAAATAACGAATGCTGCTGAATCATCTAAAAGAATTTTAGTGTTTGTGTCATTTAATTTTCTACAAAATGAATGGTCTAAAGTTACTTTTAAGGCAGCTATGAAACATGTTATTACTTCTATTCACCCCTCAATAAGACGCCACAGAGTAGTTTTCATTTTAACAACAGATGTTAGCGCTCTAAACTTAGATCTAGATTTCCAAAGCTATTTGAAAACTTGCAACGTTTTACTGTGGGGCGAGAAGAAATTCTGGGAGAAAATTAGGTTTGTAATGCCAGACATTTCTAATTTGCATTGGAACAAAGATACAATGAATTACAATCATGGCGTGTGTCCAAATGGTAGACGGCATCCTTCTAGATATACGGCCTCGCCTACTGCGCCGGAACATTGGTATAAATACGACGCGATACCGCCTCAAACACCCACTACTGCTAATGTTGGTATAGCTGTTGAGGATGACTCGTCGATGTTGACAAATACAACGTTGACAAGTCAGATTCAGGATGGGGAGAATTTACATCATAGCTACATTTCTATTGATACACAAAATTACGAGCAGCCGTATAGCGGTAGGCCTAGGCCTCCTAATACGTTGCGTAAACATCCTGGGCACCACTCCCCATCGATGTTGGACGAGCAAGGTTACTTACAGCCCCGCTCATCTGTGCACGACTGCTTGCCACAAACTCATTCAGCCGTGCACAGATGATAAGATTGTTAAACTCTCCTTATCGGTAAAAGATACTTCGTAATGGAACTTGACATTCCAAGCGCATGTGTAGGCTAGACCGCTTTTTGAGTTGGCCATGCCTTAATGAAACGTGATAGTTTAAAAATGTTGGTTTAGATAATTTGGCCAAAATGACTTCGTTCCTCTTAGTTCGGACATTGTCATGTTATAAGACTGTATTGTTAAATGTATTCTAAACGTATCTAAGTAGAGTGAAGCCTTATTGTATTTCATTGTATAAAGCTATATGAATTGTTATCCATTAAGACTGATACATAATATTGTATAAAACAAAATAATGCCAGTATCAGGAGTGAGGACTAGCATGAGTATTTTGATATAGTATATCTCATTGTTACCAAATATTTTGTAGATAGACATTACTAATCATTATTTGAAAATTATTGTATAGTATTACTAGTCATTAGCTAAAATTATTGCATAGTATTGAAAATTGTAGATACTTAGTTACATATTCAGTGGTACATATTGCTAAAATATTTGTAGTTAGAAGGAACTTGTATCAATTTATGTATTTATCTTGCTATCGCTAAGTATGTAACTGACTATTTCTTTGTATGTAATTATAATATCCTCGACTGTTACATAATATTAATTGTAAAATAAAACAATATCATCAAATATAACATGGTCGTTTTTTTCCACTCAAAACCTAATTCAGCTTTAATAATAGGAATGAGTACCTATTGTCTAAAGTTTGCTCAAGGAAATGTCCATACTGATTTGCTATCATTAAACCATTAATTTTAAATGTTACCCATTTATTAAAAACTTGTGGTTTGTTTAAAGAACTACTAATAAACTTTTTGTCTTGCCGTTACCACAAAAACTAAGAATCTTTAGTAATCAAAATGGCGGCATTACTGTTAACTTCGTTGTTTCCAAATCGAAATATTAAGTAAAAAAAGATGAGAAATAATTTTGGTTTGCCGACAATCATCTTGGGCATAATGATGGTCCCTTTCCAGGTAGAAAACTACACCCAAGTCATATTTCAACCGTCACGGATAGCATGGTAGCAATAAAAGAGATTTACAATACGTTCTGTATTCGTCGCTAGTTATGTGACGACCTTCTGTCGGACACGGTCCGAAGAGAATATTGTTTTTTTTCTTAATAGTTTTCTAAAGCGTGAGGTTCGATACCGACATATGGTGTGACATACTTTGAATGACCACTGCGGCTGTTTTAATTTTTTCTTAATGAGAAACATTTTGCGGGAGCATTGTTGCAACTGTCAGTGTTTGTTCTGTAGAATGTAGGGTTAACATACTTGCTTGAATAGATACTTCAAAAGCTATTAGTGACTTGCATATTAATTTAGGGTAACACAATAAAATGACAGTAAATATTTCAATGGCACATGTTTATTTAATTATCAACAATAATTATGGAACATAGAATCAAGCAATTACACAATCGAATCTAAAGTGTAACAAAACAATGCGTAGTCAGAAGCACACATCGGAACTATTGTTTACATAATAAAGACTGACGATAACAATAATGAGGCGGTTGTAATTGTAAATTACGTAACAGATGCTATTCTAAATACATAACCTATATACATTTATACAAAACATAAAATATCGATTCACCACAAGGTTTTCGAAACATAGTAGACACTAATCAATTAAAGTTACAAACAATTGAAAGTGGGTTTTGGACAATATCATGATATGCAAAATAACACACAAGAAACAGCTTCCTTTGATACTTCTGATCTGAAACTATTCGATACACTATTTGCAGTGAAAATACTGAGGTAGGTATTTCATTGTCAAGCGCATCCAGATCAATCAGCTAGCCATAGCTCTCACGAAGGAACTTAAACTTGAAAGTTTTTGGTAAGTACCTGCATATACTCAAGCCTACCATTATAATATTCATCTCTACCTTACAAAATCCCAAGTAGGTTCTTCCCGTAATAATTACATCTGAAATAATAATCGATTCGGTAAACGTACAAGCAACATCAATTTGCAGTCGTTGTTTATATTTAAATGATAATCTTCGTGTTAACAACTGTGAGATAAATCGAGAGAAAGTGACCATACTGAGAGTGGTTGCATCGTTGAAACGTGTGGTAATTGACTCTATAACGTAAGTATTATGTTTCATTACTATAATATCAATGAAATACTATATGCTTCGTGATCAGAATTAAAATCGTACAAGTATTTGGTATGATAATTAATACTGGTCATATATCAAAGAAATTAAAGTTTCTTCTTCTACACTCTTTGCTACAAAGTTGACATCATCTTAGATATAAACTTTGTAGCAAAGCATATATTTATTTCATTAAGTAAATGGTTTGTTACAAAATCTGTTTCACCTAAAAAAAAAAAAAAAATTAAAACCATTATTGTTTTAATAGAAAATAATAAGGATCAGATAAAAATACATACTTAAATGTTTTCCTTGAGCTTATATCTTTATCTAAAATAAAATCAGCTTCTAACAAAAGACATTCCTTATCAACTACACCGTTCTATCCCACAGCGAATATATTTATATCTGTATTCGTTTGCTCTTTCATGTCCAACAAATAGAAACGTCAGTAGCAGAATCATATTCTATTATTGTCCCCAATAAGTTACCAAAACTATTTCTGGTTCCAAGATACCTGCTATCAATATCCGGGGATATCGGCCCTATCTCAGGATTTCACGGTTAAACGCACCATTGATTCCCCCTATCTTACTCAATGCGTCCCCAAGACTAGATAAGAAATTGACCAGATATCAAACCAAACTCCTGAGCTTTCGAACTTAGTCGCTTATTGTTTTATCGTAACGAAATTCGATTTGTACAATATCAAACACAATTCGAATTGTGAATTATTAATATTAATTTACCGGCTTTAGAGATATTGAATCCGAAGCGAATAATTTAGAGCGGATTATGTTATAAATTACAGATCCGGATATAGATAATTTCACTGGAAATAGGTGTCGACTAATTTTATCAGTGACTCATTATGAATTCTAAGCAAATTTTTATCTACGTCGGCGTCGATCAATCAAAATCATCACGTTTCACCTGTATCATCTTGACCGTCCTTTCAATATCAAAACTTCCAATATGTTTTTCTACAGCCACTCAAAGCATCATTCACAATAAAAGCAATGACTAATCCCAGTTCTCAGGGTCACATCAAATCAGATAGATTCGTATTTTCAGTGTGACATTGATCGACGTTTGATATCCGAAGGCGGGTTCTAAAGATTTTTCTGTTTTGTACTTTACATTAACGAAATTTGTTATTCGGCTGGTCAACTCACGCCACCCGCTGGTTAGACATGACGTTTCACACTTGAAGTTGCTTCGACTCGGTACAGAGGTCACGTCTTCTCACTCAAATCTCGACCGGGAGCGTTTCGGTCGGAATTGGATCGTGACAACCAAGAGATACTTATCGTGATTTTCTGGCCAATTCCGATGCATAGCTCCGTTGTTAGGATGGGTAATGGGAGCATGGGAACACGGACAGAGTTGGTGCTAACTAAATTATTGTAAGTCAAATAAGGCGATGTGTTTGTAGAGTGATGATTGGGGTGCGCCGCCGGGGAGCTTTGTTTGTCTATTAAATTTTGTCACATGATTGACGTTCAAACCCTACTAACATCTTATGTAAAGAAGGGTTTTGACATCCAAATCCAGCTGGTATAGCTTCGAGTTTATCCATAACTTCTGATTTGCCAGCCATTCTGTAATATAGATAAGGAATTTAGTGAATTTAATATTACGAAGCTAGTTAACTAAGTTTCATTAAGTATGTGTATTTTCAAGGAATGCATGCATTCAGGAAGTAAGAGGCATTAAACTTTACTGAGTATACAACACATTAACTTTATACATGATAAGATTGACAATAAACTACTGTATAACTTACATAAAATACACATTGTTGATAAGGATGACTCAGTCATTTTTACAAGACTGAATTCATTTTTTCTTCTTTTATGAGCAATATTTTAATACAAAGGTATATCTGTATTTCGTACGAGAGCAAAAACAGACGCTTCTTTGATTTCTGAAAACTGTTGAATATTGTGACTTGTATAACATGACATACTACTTAAGAACGATAAGAGGACATTCATAATTCCAGTTGAGTACATACAACTTTATTGCATGATAAATCTTGTCGAGAAGCATTTGATACAATGAATGAAGAAAGGAGTGGAGCAGGAAATCCCAATGCGTCATGAGCACATGAAGTAAATAAAATAGATACCTACAGTAAAAGTCTCTTAGAATTAAGGATGTACCTTTAATAGAAGAAGCGAAATGTAACACAGCAGGCACAATTTGGCTCTAGTGCAAATAAAAGCGTGGATAAAAATGAAATAGTTAAGGAGAAAGTTTCAAGAAACATCGTACCAAAAAACTATAACTTTACACCGAATCCTTAACGGCAATAAACGCGTCAATAGAAGAAAAATAAATCGGGTTATGGGAATCTGAGCTCGGATAAATCACATCGAAAATACTGTCACGACAGGAGAAAAAAATGTTGGCATCTGAAAACTATGGAACGATTTCATTATCCCAATGTCCCGGATAGTGAGCATGACTGACTCTTCAGTGAATGAGAGTTACAAATCTTTAAAAAAGTAAGTTCCGTTCCGGTTTTTCTACAAATTCTTTCCGATCAAAGTTAATTTGGGTAATCAATTCTCGTTCTAGGATGCGTTGGAACGATAGACAGGATAGATAACGAAAGTAAAATATTTTTGTGAGCATGTTTCTTACGCAGTTGAATATAGAGGAAACGTGCCTATTAAAACCTCTTAAAGGGGAGACTTATTTACTTTAGATAGTCATTAAGTTCTTCATGATGAAGCCATGCTCAATCTTTTTTAGGCCAGCAGACGTTTCGTACTTCCATAATTATACTAACTGCCGACCAGACCCTAATTCTGCAAATAAAAAAAGGTCAGGTTCAAAGGAACGTAAAAAGAAAAATTTTATTCGTGGCTAAGCGAAGTCTGAAACTTGAACGACGATATTTTAATATTCAATCTCAAGCATGCATCTAGGAACGTTGCTTACTTCCAAGAGCTTATTCGCTCGTATGCATAGTTACGTAATCATTCCCTTGGAATCGATCCTAGAATCTTAGTCTCAAACTTCGCGGTAATGCCATTACATCGTGTCCCAGTTAAAGTAGGGCAGATGCCTGGATTACCCCGGAACCTCGTATATCACAGTTATTCCATATGGATTACTGTCCGTTTCAATTTATGTATCGCTGCAACCGTTGAAATGTTTTAGTGCTTGATTCCTAACACCTCGATTTATTTCCTATTTCATGTTTATAGAGTAAAATTCTTAGATGCCAATAAACGGTTTACGGTTCTTTAGAGTTTGCAATTATTTGGAATATGTTCCTAGTATATCATTTTATGATTTTAATACTTTTATTGGGTACAAATTTTTCACATTTGTTGTTCCGCGATGTGTCACTCTAGCCCTTCCGAGTATAAAAACTTCGTTTAATATAGCTACAGTAACGTTATTACACGCGATAAAATTCTGTACAAATGGCATGCAAAGTGATGAGTTCTAACCAACTAGAGCTATGAACGTAAATTTTTAACGAGTTCAAAGTTTGACATCGGTCGTATTGTGTTGGCTCACAGCGTATTTATACGTGATAGCGTGTTCCACTTACGGCGTTTTAGTTGGGATATGTTTTTTAATAGTACATAGTTTTATACTTGAAGCTTTTGTTTTTTGAGTATTTTATTTGTGGTTTAAATTTAACAATTTCACACGCAACATAAGGAGAGGATCTCTGCGTTTCGAAATCTCATTATGTAGAAACAAACAAAAAGTCATATATGTTTATAGATAATATAATAAACTTTAGTAGGTACCTACATAAGAACTCAAGACTTAGAACTTATGACACAGCAGTAACTTTTCGGTTCAAATGCCTCATCTCTCAGTATCACAGACAAAATTCTGGGCAAATTAACACCTAACCCACATTTCACTAATTACCTACTTCCTCCACAACAAAGTCAAATATGACCACACTTTAACCCACTTAGAAGTTAGATAACTATCTTATCAGGACAGATGTTGCAAGCTCTAAAAGGAACGAATCACCGACAGTTAACTTTGAACACGTGCGATGTAACTGTTCATCTACTATTGAATTTAGAAGATGAATGTCGAAACGACTTTACACTTAGCATGTCTATTGGGGAACGCGTGAATTATAACTAACATTTTTTAGTCAATAAATAGAACTATAGTCTGCTCCTAAAGTATCTGGTGAAAATGTAAACAAATTAACTAAACCTTAAAAATTACATCAATTGACAAGTGAGGTTAATTTTATAACCTCAATTTTCGGCGATGAGTTTTCAATTACATGTTGTTATTCAAACAATAAATAATGGAAAAAGTGGTGATATAAATTTGAAAACTTGTAAACACAAATGAATGCGTTCCAATTCCCTTTCGCAAGTGCTTGAGTAAGATTTTAAACTGAACAGAGTTTGTTTGCACTTTCAGCAGTTACTCGTATTTTTGGAAATATAGAGGGACAGAAGATTATTTATATCAATTACTAAACTAACTTACCTAGAATGATATTGTAAGAAAAACTTATTAGTTTAATTCAATTTCAAACAATAGATTTAAACTATATTGTTTAGATTAGTTCAATACCATTGCCAGACACGAATAATTCAAGAGTGTCCTTAACCATGGACCGCCACTCTAATACCATTCAAGTTTTACTAAAGCGTTCGACCTCGGCCATGTGCATTTACTGTTTGACAGACATTGACACGCAGAATACTGAATACTGTAGTGTTGAATATTAATATAAATAAAGTATAATGATACACAGATATAGTCCACCTCGTAATTGGTTTACCATTTTTGACAACAATTCCCGGTATATTGAAACTTCACTGAGGTTGAAACTATAAAAGTCTATCCACACATCAGGGCCGTGCCCGGGACGTGGATGGGCCGTGATCCGCCATCGCCAGGGGCTCAAAATAATATCTGTGTGTACATTTTATATGAACTCGTTCGGACACGTCCGTGTCCGGGCCGGCGACGGAGCTTCAGTACCTGTCCTGTGTGTGCCACGGCTTTGTCACGTCCCGAGCACGGCCTTGATATGTGTGGATAGACCTTTACTGTTACCTTGTCGTTTTGTGATGTCCAATTAACATTTAACCTTAGGGTGGTAAAGCGAAGACGCCCCGGGCGTCGGGAGTCGCGAGCTGACTTCCGGCCACCGTAGGCGCGGGCTTGCGGACGGTGAGCAATGGGTAGCTCGCCGTCCGATTAGGACCAGGCCCGGGTCGACGGCGCGTTGTGTTCCACGCGCGCCTCAAAGAGATGTCAGCACCAACTGACGGGGTCCGTAAGGGCCAATGCCTGCCAGGGTTGCGAGTTTGTCCGAAAGGGATATCGCGGCCCCAGCACACAGGCAACGGAAGGAACACGGGTGGGTTTTAGTCAGTAAAAGTCTGACACACCCTCCGGCTCCGCCCAGAGCGGCAGAATTTATTTGATAATTTACCAAACTAAAAAAAAAGGGTGGTAAAGCGAGGTCGAATATACATATTGACTTATACAAAGTATCGAATTTGATCGAAGCCTTTTAAAATTCCGTATCCAAACTATAAATTGATTTATATCATCGCATCAAAATCAATTTTGCGGTTGAAAAAAAACAATTTAGGCTCCGACACACACTTAGTCATCTTTCCAAACAAAACAAGGTGCCATTAGCAGTTCCTTTGAATCAATGGTACTTAAAAAAAGCAATAATTCCGCTGAGTCACACCTACCCTCGGAATTGTTCCCTAACGGTTGGTGCTCTATCTACGGCATTTCTTGCATATACAATGACTGTATGATTTTGATATTTTGTTTGTTTAAGCATCAATCAAAAATAGAATATTTTAATCCTCAAGGGTCAATAAAAAACTACTCTTTCCTCATTTTTTCTTCTACGTACAGCCTTAGAAATGACTCAAAAATTATTAAGGCTCTTCATTTTATTCCTTGTCAGATGGTTAACCAATACGTAAAATTACTGTACTTAATTTCAAAACAGAAAGTTGTTTACATGTAATTTCTTGGCTAATCAAATACAATAAGGAAGCTAAAGACTAACTGGCTGTTGAGGTCAGGAGGTCAAATCTGACCACTTCACCACAGGCATAATATTAGTAACGCATCACGCATTGCTAATATTCTTTAATGCGCAATACAAAAAAAAAATAACAGTAATTAAATTACGTAATTTATGTTAGACCCTATTTACTTTTCATGTATTAATGTAATCGACCCTAAATACGAGTACTTTCCATTTCATTTTCCTGAAAATACTAATTGATACGCTATACGGCTATATGATACGATATGTTAGCTCAATGATCATCTCTTTGTGTCTTTAGCCTAGTAAGTGCGACCAACTTGGGTGTAGCGTGATTGGTTACGGTTTTAACCTAGCCTAACCAATTTATTCGAAGTGCCCTAGCTTAGTTACTGCGATGAACTTTTAACCGTACAGATAGTTTTTCCAACCAACCAACCAAGATAAAAAATATAATTGAGAAAAAAAAGACAGAAATAAATTAGAAGTTAAATTAAATATTCCCCTTTCTAAATAAATAAAAAATAAAGGTAGAGTCAAATATCAACAATTTTTTATTGAGATTTATGTACCTACATAATTATTTACAGTTTAAACGGCAAATGTAAATGTAATTTTTCTGTAAGTATCAAAACATTTTATCGTCCACCTAAAGCTCATGAAGATTGACTGAGATGAATGAGGAAGATAATTTAAGTGCCTGTTCAAAATTTAAAAAGTTACTCGTAAAACAAACGGGTGAAGAGTGCACGACTGCACGTAACTTTTATATCAAGACCTTGCTTCTACAAAATTCAGTCCGAACATTTTTGCCAGTCTTCTTTATAAGGAAACGAAACTGCAGGTTTATAGCTCTGAAGATACTCTGCTATTCTATTTCAGGTATTATATTGAAACACATAAAGGCGATATTAGAGTGCATTGTTGTAAAAGGCGATTATGGGATCATGAATAATTTTATATAACTGTTAAATGAATCGAAAGGTGCATTCAAAATTGTCTTCTTCCTACTTTTGACTGGAGATAATGATGCAGCCGATTATTGTGTTATATAATAATATTCCACAGGTAGGAAACTACCGTTCTCTTAGTTTACATAGTAACAATTAAACAGAAAACAAATGTACACACTCTTAGAAAGCTATATATTTTTCCTTGCAAAGAAATATTTCCGAAGAGCGCCATCTAATAAAATTCCAGGGAACGTTTACGGAAGTAGGAACGAGTATGGCGCCCCTCACGGAGATGGAGGGAATAAAAAGTTCACCATGGCGTACCGAAGGGGACTTTGTCTTTTTGTAGTTGATTAAACTAATATTTTGTAGTAAATACTTTACAAATAGAGATAGCGTGGGACGCCCCCCAGCTGATGGACCGATGACCTTAAGAAAGTGGCTGGGTCAGACTGTATGCAGAAGGCGGAGGACAGGGTGTTGAGGCGCAGCTTGGGAGAGGACTATTTTATTTAATTATTTATTTATTTAACACTTTACACACAAATGTACATAGGCGGACTTAATGCCATAGGCATTTTCTACCAGTCAACCTTTGGGTGATGCAGAGATAAACAGTGGTAGGTGCAATAACGAAAATTGTGGAATAAATATTTATATTATATTTATTTATTTTATTTATTTTTTTCAGCAGTGTACTATGTACGTTGATTGAAAAGCTAGATAATTCAATTCAATTTGAAAGACAAGCCTTGAGTGATATGGTAAACAGTCACTTTACAATAAAACGAGCATAACAAAACTCGATTTATTACAATTCCAATTACATTATCCATCAAAATTAAACCCATTCTTTAAAAAAATACCCTCCACCAGAACATTTGCAGCCACAATACAAAAATCAACGCACAAAAATTTACTTTCCAACTTTTCAGTGCTAACAAACGCAAACAATTACGGAGCCAAAGGCGGCAAAGTTAAAAGGGCCCGCTAATGACGTAAGGTATTCTACGTTCATTGTTAGCTTTCAATAATAAACTGTAATGCGAGGTGCTAAAAGAAACTGAACCATTTTATAGCCATCGCAGATTTTAAGAGCGAGTGTGAATGCATTCCGCGGCTTGAGTGTTTTACAAATGCACGTACAGAATTATGCAAATTATTTACAGTGGGATGGGGGTTTGTTCTATTCTAGATTTTATAAGTTTATAAACACTCACAGTAAAGTAAACTGAGACCCCGTTTTCATGAGATTTTCTGATGTCGAAGTTGCCTGAAATTATGAAGTCGATAGTTAATTGGTAACGAAAGTATGTCCGATCTATAGCATCGATAAAATTATAGAATGCTGAATTTTAGTGAAATATCTTCTTTCTGAATGAATCTTGCAGTGAACTTTATAACAATAGCAGAAATTCACTCTCATTATCGTATGGCTAGTCTTTTCCCAAAATATGTTGGGGTCAGCTTCCAGTCTAACCGGATGCAGCAGAAATTCACTCTATTTGAAATATATTAATGTTCTGTTCACATAATAATAGGTAAGATACTATAAGAATGATGAATTTCATTTTAATAAAGTAATATCCTCAAACTAATAACTCTTAACGATTCCATGAAAAACGCCCGCCGCCATTTAATATATTCGTCCTTATAACTCGTTACGTAACGTCGGCTTAACTAACCGACATAAAACCTACACAATAAAGTATCCTTTTAATGGAGACCCCACGATAAATTGTCCTAATAACAGAAATATTTTATTAGTTAAACGGCCATCACAAAAAGTGTTCGCTTTAACAATTTTTACGGCATATTTCATTTAAATAAATTCTTCCCTTTGGTGGATGAGATCCGATCTAACGTTTGTGTCAGAAAAAGGATAATGTGGCCATCTTCCTAGCGGGTGCCCGATATATTTTTTTCTTTATTAAAATCTGGCTATGATCGTCCAATATTTGGGACCAACTCGCTTGTCTTGTTTGTCAAGTGCCGTCTTGTAAGCGCTGAACTAAAGTTGGTTGAAACGTTGGCTCCAATGTGTGTTGAAGATTTTAGAGGTGCATCCCACTCATTTTATTTTAATAATTCTGAAATGACAGATGAAGATGACCGTCGTTGGTAGAGCTGCATCGCTTTTGAGCATAGTTTGATACGTCGTATAAAAAGTTGATGTTTTGTTTTTATTGTGCAACTCCATCACAGTATGCTACTTTTTCAAAAGTTGACAGTAATTAGGCAGGAATATGGATGCTTTAGTTAAAATACCTCCAACTTTTTTGCTTATGGTTCACCTACCTACGTATAGATAAGTTATGATTAAGTTACACGATTTCCATACACAAGGAAAACTTTTTAATTAATGGTACTTACAGAAAAAGTATGTATCCTAGAGAAATAGAGTGCAAAATCATTTGAAATGTCAATAACTTTAACAGTAATACTTTTAAGAATGTCCTAGAAAACGAACAAACCCTACCACTTTGAAGGCTGTCCTTTAAAAAGGTTATGTACATAACTTCCCACTTCAAATCAATACAATAAAGTTTGTATATCACCACACACAGTTCTCAAGCAAACGTATTGTTTGGAAAGTATTCACTTAATTCTTATTTCATGACTTAGTGTGACCTCAGCCTAGGATAGAGGTCGTCGCGGGCGCAGCTATCTGATCGCTGCCCGATCATGTCTATCGATGTTACGAATAAATGCACAGCAATTTAGATCTATATTGTTCTATTTATATTTCGAAATGGTATGATTATGTGTTTTGATATTGTGTTCTTGTTTAGTAGTTGTTGCTCATGAAGTTCGGTATTTTAAATGCAAGCAAATGCTTTTGTTAAAAAGTTGGAAGTTGATAGTTTTTAATCCATATCATAATTTTTTGATGACTTAGGGTTAATTTTACCAATGAAACTGAACGCGATCAGCACATCTAAACCGTGGTCGAGAGCTGGCGGTTGTGAGTATGTCATGCTCACTCAAATGTCTCGCTGGTGGTGGCGTGTGTGTTGGATCGTTAAGTTCCCTTCAAAATGGTTGAGCTAAATGGTGCTGATGCATGCGTCATGTTCGTGAACGGGCGCCGTCAGTGGGGACTGGTCATCTCTTAGCTGCCACGGCTTATTTGAATTTATTTTAATTTTTGAATAGTTTTTTATTTTATTTTTATTACTGACGCTTTTAACGTGCACGTCTTTTTACATTGTTCTCACATGTATAATTACAAAAATGGATGATGTAACCAATATTTTGTGAAAATATTCTGATTGAAAAGAGTGTCCGTGGAGTTTCTTGCCCGTTCTTCTCCATAGGAACCTACTACGCGTTGGAATGGGCAACTAGCTTCATATTTCTGACTGACCGACCCCTTGACAATTCAAAAGTACCTGTAATTGGTTTATTTGAAATAAATGCTTTGAGTTTTTGAGTTTTGAGCTGTCAGTGTCAAAACTGTTAAGGTGTTAAGTTTGACAACTCTTGAACCCGTTTTTGAAGTGCTGATCGCATTCAGTTTCAAATCCGCACTTAAAAGCGTATATTGGAGATTGACTGGAGAAGCCAACACACAGGGAAGAGTGGAAAACTGTAGGGGAGAACTTTAACTTCTAAAACTTCTAAACTCTAACTTTCCCAGTAACGGGAAAAAAAGGATGAAAAAAAAAATTGCGTGTGTTACTCGATTAAGCCAGATAGTAACAATGAGAATAGATAAAGTGTTCTCTTGTAAGTAGGTACAGTTTAAATACAAAGCTCAAAAAAAATTGTATTATTTAACTTCTGTAAGTTACATAGTTAAATCGACTACATTGAACCCCATGATATCACATAGACCATCGGAATCATTAATAACTTTATAAAAACACCATTAATATACCAACACAATCGCATCCGGAGCAGATGCTGCATCAAAAGATCAGTTTTTATCAATAAAAATACCTCAACATTATAAACAAACAAGGTGTTAATACTCGCGATAAGTATCTAAAATAACTCGCCCCTTCTTATAAAATATTGATATTTAATAGTCACATCACAGACTGAGTAACCCAGGCAGCCCTGTATTCCTTCGGCATACCAGATTACCGCATCAAATATTCCTTTTGACACTTCCCTTCAAACAAACTCCAACCTTGACACTCGAAAAATAAAGTTGACTTTCCATCTTCTCGTTTTTTTTTCGTTAAATAAGTGCAGGTGCCATCGGATGGCATCGGGTCAACTTTATCTTAACTATCACATCTTCAAATATTAAACTTTTACTTTTATGGCAGTTTAAAATGCAAGTTGTGTCAGCTAACGGGTAACGGACACCCTATAAACTGCGACTTTTCGTTTTTACCAGACGCTGTTATAATCTTTATTGCTGTGCTAATAAGGGCACGTATTCTGAATTTAATGTTACGCAATTTGCGTACGTAACAGTTTAAACATTAGTGTTTTTTAATCATAATATGTATATGTACTTAAAGTAAAAATACTCATGGCTAAATAATAACAGCAAGCCGGGTCAATCAATGGTTAAGGCTACACTTTCCGCGGTCGGTTCGTGGATGGGTGACCATCCATCACATATCGAGACCACTCCATGCCTCGGAAAGCACGTTAAGTCATTGGTCCCGGCTATCCTTCAAAGATCTTTGTCTGTCGTTAGAGTAGTCAAAAGTTATACCAAGAGTATTGTGTTACCCATTATCTAGGTTGTGGAGCGTAGTAAGGCAGTTGCTCCTTGTAAAATACTGTTATTCAGCTGCATCCGGTTAGACTGGAAGCTGACCCCAACATATTTGGGAAAGGCAGATTGATTTTGAGACCGATGGACTGATGGACTGCCAAGTCATATAGGTCTCGAGTTCGAACCCACCTCTGACTTTTCGGATTCATGTGCATATTGTATAATTATCACTTGCTTCAAAAACGGTGAAGGACCGGTTTCCTCACGATGTTTTCGTGAGGAAACCGGCATACCTGAGAGATATTTCTCGACGGCATGTTAAGCCAAGTCAGATGCCCATGAACGGCTTTAAAACTCTGACATCAGGTTAGTCACTAACCACACGAACAGAAGAAGAATGAAACCTTGATACACAAAATATGAAAGGTTAAAAAAATCTTTTACCTACCTAAAACATGTTACTAGACATTGTTAGTTTAAAATAAAATAAATTAGTGTATTAAATTGATTAAATATTATACAGATTAGAACAGACAGGTTCCATAAACATGTTTCTAGATTAGTTGTCATAACTTAGCTTTTGTTTGTGTTCAATAAACTAGACTTATAGTAATAGGATATAAAATCGTAGGTGTGAAATTAGGTAAATTTACTCAATAAATTATCTAGATTATTTTGACTGTCTAAAAACTAATTTATTTTTATCGTTTTCGTTTATCTTTTTAAACGTGCTGATTTACATTAATCAAACATAATATTTGTATTCAAAATTAAAACGAAAAATTTCATTATAAAAAAAAAATAGGCTACCGGAATCAATGACAGAATCCAAGCTAGCTATGCACCAGACTGAGGGACCTTAGGTAATCTCTCTTCTACACGACTACACTATAATATGTTAAGTTTAGTTGCACCGTTAATTCCACCATATTTCCTTCATTAATGTAAGTTAAAAAACAACCACAACAGTATTTTTTCAATACATTTCAAAATAAAATATGGCGTAGCATTCTAATGTGTCCTTTTATAAGGACAATCTAAATAATCAAACACAAATGACCCTCTAAGAAATATTTTATCTTGTGTCAGTTGTGAAATTAAAATGCGGTCAACCGGACGGCTAATAAACTTAGATAAACGAATGAGATATGTAATTAGTAGTTGATAATTGCTTGCTCGGTGTCAAATGACTTCATTAATACCGAAAACAAGTGAATAAATCCTGAGGTTTATTAAATTTAAATTCTTGCAAGTTGCAACATTATACCGGTGAAGATTGTGACGGTGAGAGTTTTCTAAAAGATAATTATGTACTTACATATTACTGGATATTTGATCCTATGCATGCGCATCTTAGTAAAGTGGGCGTAAGTCATAAAGCACCAACCTCTGAGGCTCGATGTCCAACCTGCAATAAGAACTAAATACAAAGTGAAATTACGATAATTTGGACAAAAAATATGTGAAATTGTCTTTAATAAAAACTAGTTAAGAGCGTTTATTCTGAAGGTGAGCAACGTCGCAAATAACTGTCAAATATTTACCTGTTTTGATTCTTATAGCAATATTACCTACTGTGTGGAAATAAAAAATGTGGACAACTAGCGAACTAGAATATTGATTAAGAAATGTAATAATTAATATCGTAACACCGAATGTTTAGTTTTAGATGTAAAAAAACAATTTGGAAACTTTCCAAATGCGTTTTGTACACCTAAAATTAGTACAACATCAAATTCAATGTTATAATTGCAATTCATTATTAATATTCTAGTTCGCTAGTTAGCCACATTTTTTATTTCCACACAGTAATATTGCTCTAGGAATCAAAACAGGTAAATATTTGACAGTTATTTTCGACGTTGCCAACTTTTAGGATAAACCCTCTTAACAGATATCACTATTCAGCAGTTATCTTTATCAAATTATAAGAACCTGTCGCCAATAAATGCTGATATACAGCTAAGTAATAAATGTCATAGTATTATCTACTCTTGGGTACTAGCACTGTATATTTTTTTAAAGTACAGGAATCGAATGTGTAACATCCCACGCTCTTTATGGTAGTCGATTAATTAGAGGAAATTACTATCGCCTACACTGCCACAGAAGTCCATAGTAGCCGAGGGCTATGACTTAGCTGCCTACCATTTAAATATTACATACATTACGCAACTATCTTGACTGTGATCCCAAGAGTAAGGCAAAAGGAACTAGAAAAGTATGCAGCTATCTTATTCATCGATGATGATTTCAGTTTTATGAATGAAAGAAAAGATGAGACAAGTCTAGACAAGGTTGGCAAGCAGACTCAGAAGCCCTCTTAACAGACGGTAGGAAATGGGAATACAGAGAATTGTTAAAACCCGTAGGTACTACGGTAGGTGACGACACGGTTGGCGCAGTGGCTGAGCGATCGACTGCTGCGCAACGTGTCGCGGGTTCGATTCCCGCACGGAACAAATATTTGGATGAACTGCAAGTAGTTGTTCCGGGTCTGGGTGTTAGTGTATGTGAGTTTCTATGTTTGTAAACGCACCCACGATACAGGAAGAAATTCTAAGTGTGGGGCAAAGTCTAAAAAAAAAAAAAAAAAAAACTAATACAACTAGGGGAAAATTAGAAAACAAACAAAAGAAACCTATAGAAACGACTAAAAGAAAGAGAAAAGAGAAGAAAAAGAGAGAGAAAAGAAGAAAAATAGAGATAAAAGAAGAAAAAGAGGGAGAAAAGAGAGAAAAAAAGAAAATGAGCGAAAATTCTAGGAGAAGATTATTCTATTCAATACCAAGGCCCAGGTGTGGGCCAGAAACAACAAGTTGAACATATGAGACAACCCTGTTTTAGATAATCAGCAAAATCTAAAGACTACAAATCAGTTTGAAAAATTCGATCACACCTAAAATGGAACAAGGTTTTACGACTTTTACCACTAGAGACAGTTCAAAATTACATCAAAAATTAATTTATGATATAACATTTAGCAAAAGACGATTTCCTTGAATATTTATGTATGCATAGTTAATGTTTATAAACAACTGAATGCATAACGCTGTGAACCAGTTTATTGATTTATTACCGAAGCCCCAGGAAACGGTCGTCAAATGTTACGAGCTGATATATTTAAAATTGTATCGTGTCGTAAAATCAACATAAAAGTAATATTTGTTGTATGTTATAAGGAGTAAGTCTTACTGATAGCGTTTTTGTAGAAGCTCTATCTTTACCTACTTAATTTGTCAAAAATCCAAAAAGATGGGACAGTGCCTGTCGGTTTCATCTTGAAAATTATCAAATTTTGTGATTTGAGTACTTCAAATTCCAATAAACCTTGTGTTACTAATAAATGGTATTAATTATGGAGGAAGTTATGGTCTAGCTTCCATAATGTCCATAATCTACTTAATTTATTGCAAAATGATTTGGTACTAAAACACAGACATACACTTCGGTTGTTGTGGCTACGAAGTAATGAGCTACTTCGCGTACTTCTCTTAAATACTAAGATTATACGTTGAATACAAAAATACAACGAATTACAAGAAATGTATGAAAAATATTGTGTTTGGAAAAGTTGTCCCTTCCTCTTACTTTGAAACCAAAACCTTATACCAACCGATTTTAAAATTACTTGTTAATCAGTTACTGTTAACATTGAACCAAAGCCGCCGGCTAAAAATCGATCCACATAACGAACTAGTTTCATAACATTGCAATCATGTTGAAACATGTACACGTGCTTTAAACAGCTTAAAAAATCAAATTGTTATTATAAAGCTCACCCAAGTAAGCTAAAGTTTTGTCTAGACCCATAAATAATCAATGCCACTGTAGTTTTGTATTACTTTTGCTGTTTATTGTTATTCCTACCAGTATTATTGGTAACATTCTAAAACCAGATGCTTCTAAGGGTCAGTTTACACAAAGACGCGACTCGACGTGACGATGCTTGAAGATGCCAGTGCTTTTGTGCTGCGCAGTGCGCCGCCGCCCGCCGCGAGACGTATCGCGACGTAGCGAGGCGCATCGTGAAGTCGCTGGCAGCGCGACGCTTCGCTGTGCAACGTTGTCATGTTTTCTTTTAAAATTAATTGTTGTATTCTTCTTCCTCTACCTCCGCTGCAAGAAGTCCGATTATAACAAGATCCCGATCTATCATTATAATTTTCACTCGAGCAATCGACTGAACTGCATCAACTCTACACGAAATCTGGACGGAAAATAGTAGTCAAGTCGCCACGACCAACAGCGACAGTTTCAGGCTGCGCCTCGCGGCATCGCGCTGCGTCACGCGGCTTTGCGACGCACAGCACCGCTCTTGTATGCCGCGCCTACCGGCGAAGCACCGCCACCGCTGCGTGGTGATGCGTCGTGCTACGCCGCGAGGCATCTCGAGGCGCAGCGCGACGCCGTGGGGCATCTCGTGGCGCAGCGCGACGTCGCGGGGCAATTTCAATTTATCTTAATATAATGTGTTTTTTTTTGTGTAGTTAATAAATAGTTAAAAGTTATAATTTGTATGACGATCTTAAAAACTGCGCGCCGCGTCGCGTCATGTCTCAGTATGTACTGACCCTAAGTTCATATAAAAATGCAGTCTTGCTACAAAAGTTGTTCTCCCTCTAATTTCCCATAGGGAACACCAACTTCTAAAGTAATAGAGTAATAGTGACCATAATTGCAGAATTTTGAGGTCGGTCTGTGGTTAGACCCATCTTCAGAAATCTGGTACTTTGCAGATTCTGATCTATTGTTGTCAACAAAGTCTATTGTGGGATTAATGTGTTTCTTGAAGGACAAAAAAACTAATTACGGTACGAAGCTAATTGTGAAAACATGAAGTAGATTATAAATATGCAGTATAAAGTACAAAAACAGCTAATAGAGATGCGTTTCGTTAATGAAGAAATCGTTGTGATAATAAACCTTATCAGAGTCAACAATTTTGTGAATCATACAAAAACAGAAGTAAAATAAAATAAAGGTGATGCTGCACCCATTAGAAAGTGCAACAATAATTTCTCCCAAAATATTTGTCAACTTTCTGGTACTACTTACAAATGTGTAGAACAAATCAGATAATAGTTAACAATCGTCTTTCTCACAAATGATTCCATTGATGTTACCAAAGTGACGTAACTTCGTAATATAGAATTACATCGTCGGTGACCAATTTTTGGGAACGCAACGAGTAATTTATTTCACTAGTCACGGAATGAATGATTCTTTTCTGCTTATGTATACTTACTTTCTATTGTGTAAGTTGCTTAACGATACTAGCAATATTTAGGAAACTTTATCTAGTTAGAAGCGAGAATTTGATAACTTTTATTTCTTTGTTGCTTGAGTTTCGTTATGTTTCATAATGTGTTGTTGGTTTAATGGACTATGACGGTCCTCTCTTCTATTATCAGAATTAATTGAATCATGATGAAGTGTATAAAAGCATTTGTTTTTATTGAGACTTTCATCGGAGCTTCATTTATTACTGATAATATTCCCTGTTTACATTCAATTTAAACTAAAGTGAGCACTGCTCATTTAACGGGATACCAAATAAAAAACAAAACTATTGTTTTTCAGACGGAATTCAATTACGACGAGAATACACATAAAATGAACATTACTAAAAAGAGAGTATGATAACCGAATATAAAATTGCTCATACCAGAAATTGGATCGCGAATAGATTCGTGAGTTCTAACGGAACGTAAATCGAGTGAAAATGATCTCAGAGAAAAAGTATAACCACGTAACTATAACAAGCGAGTTATGTGGGTTATTAAGGTTCCCCGTTACGGACAAATAATGGTAAGGTCAACTTATTATGAGTACAAAATTACGCAGAAGTTCAATAGATCTTGAATGCATAATGATAATATTGGTCGTGTACTGGTAAGTCTCGTACCGTTTAAGCAGTTTATAATCATTTGTTGTAAGTATGCTTGGAAAACTTTGCTAAAAACGGTAATTTGGAAACTGATGGATGATACGGAATAAGGTAGTTTGTTAATCAAATAAAAGTATCAAACAAGGTCAGAATAAAACAGAAGAACATAACGAATACATTCTTTGTAAACCATGAACTTCATTAACAATTCTTATAATTAAAAACTTTTCACCGAAAAAAGAGAGACTGGTCGCAATCAGTGAGTTTTTAATCGTTTCGAAATGAAGGGTTGTGAAGTTGAATACAGCAAAAAGTTGGAAAAAGGTAAAAAGCGCGTTTCGTTCCAACGGCCACCAACACTGTGGGTGGACTATACTTGTCAATCATCGTAGCTTCTACCTCGCACATTGCAATCTCCATAATAGACTCCCATGTTCTATAGTTACCGCTTTTTATTGCGTATATTGATTGTTTGCTGTTTTTACTATGTGCTTCTTGTCTGTAATTTAATAAATAATCTTGTCTAAAGATATAGTAGGTGGTCGTAATTGATTTTAAGATGACATGTTTTATGAACTACTTTGTTGCTATGGATATATGTCGCGGTAAGATGGTTGAAGCCGTGGTTTATTTATATCCCTAGGGATATAGCTATATACCGTAATATTGTTATATGAAAGCGATTCATAACTGTTGGAGTGACCTAATTTTGTTACTGCGACCAATTTCGACGTAGCGCTCGTCGGTAGCTGCCGCGGCACCGCTCGCTTCACTCGCTCGGCTCGCCCTTTATTTTGTTGTCAAAGTTCTAACCTAACCAGACCTACTAGTAGCTTGGCGTGCCCTTATAGTTATGTTACTAGATCGTGCACGTATCATAGTTGTATTCCTAGTAAGACAGTTATGAACCGCTTTCATTTAACTATATTAAGGTATATTATAACCATATCCCTAGATATGCTTAGGCATATAACTATATCACGGCTTCAACCATCTTACTGCGACAGATATAAATATGGCTGACCTGAAAGATGTGAATATTAATGGTTTTATTTTTTTGTTGCAGATTTCCCTGGAGCTGGTTTTGTTAGTACAAAGTTTTAGAAGCTTCTATTAGCCCAGTCCAAATTGATCTTCCAGGAAAATCCATTACTGTAATGTTAGTAAACATCAGACCTCGAAAAGGTGCTCAAACAAACTTGAAATGGACTTGATTTTATGAAGTCATCGTAACGTAATTATAGTTTTTCTGATTTTATATGATTAATGTTGCTCATCTTGAATCAAAACACGTCAAGATCCCCCATGTTTAGCCTCAGAGCATATTCAGTTTTTATTGTATAACCGAGGGTCGTGGCCCGATAGCCCGATAGTTAAGAGGTTGTGGAACAATCGAGTGGCGTTCGTGAGAACAGTATGCGCCCACTTCAAGCTAATGCACCTAAACTATAGGACGCTTTCAACAAATAGAGTAAGAGCGGTGTCACGATGTCGTTTAGAACTCCACAAGCCTACAATGTAGAATCTATGCACTTCGATACAAGACCTGCATGGCTTTACATAAATAGGTAAGTTTGTTTGTTTTTAAGTTTGTATGTATCAACGGTGTAGGAACAGTGGATATACACATGGTTACGACGTCACGGCGGAGGCGGCGATGAAACCCTACGTGACTGTCTTCGTGATGCTCGAGGACGTGTCACAACAGAAGCTGAAGACGCCGCCATAGTCGCTAGACACTCGCAGGATCCTTTCCACCCCACTCGTGATATGGCAGTATCACGAGTGGGGTCCCACTACCGTGTATTATCTCCGGAACTACCTGTTGGATTTGAAAAATTCTTTTTGCGTTGAGTAGCCCAATTCCTGAGGAAGGTTATATTCTATATTACTTAAGGCTACGACCCTTACGATTCGAGCTAAAAGCTAAAAATGACTAATAGCGCGGGCGGGCGATTGGATTCGACGGGTCGGGGCAGAATTTTTTTCACGGACGAAGTCGGTAGTGTAGTGAATATTATACCAAAGGAACGTTCCACCGGGATAAAAAGAATTCTATGCCCTAACCCAGGACTGGTGTACCTGTCTGCCAAATTTCATTGAAAGGCGAAAAAAAGTACCATACACACTGACCGGTATGCAGACAGAGTTATTTTCCCATTTATAATAAAACATATATATATAATAAAAAATATATATATATAAAACTATAAGTTATTGTAATGAAAGAAGAGTTCAAAATAAACTTAAGTTTGAATACACAACTAAAGAGTATGCGTGCGGACGTAGAAGGAATGAGTATAATGTCTGATCCATTTATAGAACTGGGAAGTGAAGCTCAGACTATATACTTGTACGGAGTTTCAGTGCTAACAAGCTTCTTTTGTACATTTGTTCATTACGTCAGCCTGTGTTCATTCGCTGTTGAATACTGGTTTCGCAATTAAACACGGTCGAAGATACCTAATGCTTAAATTGACAAATGTGTTTTTTTAGTGAACTATCAAGTTTTATACTTACTTTTTTCAAGAATATTTACATCATTTAAAAACTTACAGACTTAAAATAATAATAATATGTCGATGTTACCATCCCACATGACGAGAACCTCGTGAAAGCTGAGAAAGAGAAACAAATAAAATATCTCGACTTAGCACACGAGATTGTCGACATATGGAATGTGAGCTCGGCTATCATTGTGCCGATTGTCGTAACGGCCAATGGCCTGATGCAAAAAGGTAGTCCTCCTCAATACGGCTCACATTGTGAGGAGGTTCCTGTCTCTGCAGTCCTAACCACCAGTAGCTTAGACCCTGCTCACGACACCGGCGAAACACATTTTATTTTTAATGTTTTTTATGTCGTTTATTAAGAAATATTTAAAAATGTATGTTATATGTTAGGAAAGTTTAATAAATGAAATAATATATGCAAGTATATAAAAAAGGAGAGGAAATAACCATAAAGCATAAAAAAGTTCGTCCGCATTGCTGTCAATAGGAAAAGTGCCCAAAAGCATAACAGCATTGCCACGTTGTATTGCAATGCTGATAATAATTATTTTCCCAAAAAATAGGCGTTATGGCCACAACTAAGCAAACGCGCTGCTCCTTATTTTAAAGTTTATTTTATACTAATGCTTTCATCAACACTAGGTGTCACATAGTGTTAGTGAAAATGAGTATTGTCACATTTTGCGATACCCACGGATGGAATAAAGGTGGCCTCTCTACGATGCGCAAATACAAGCAAAATAAAAATAATTCTAGAAATCGGTTCGGCTCGGTTTCAAAAATATATTAAATCAATTAAATGGTTGTTAAGCTTAGCCGTCAATTTAAAATTTCGTATTATACTTTGACAAGTTTTTAATACCAATTTGTGAAAGTAAAATAGAACTCCAAAATTGTAATAAAAAAGATTTATTGGCACTTTTTTTATTTTGCAGATCAGAGCAAAAAGTTATTCCACTTTCTTAAAACCTCACGACTTTTAAAACCTAGGTATTCAGCTAACTTTTTGTCTGTATTTGAGACAGATTTGAGATAAATTCTATAGAAAGTATTTTGTAAGAAAAACATGCTTTTGCTGCGACTGGTCTGCTGTTGTCAGTTAATATATTAGTTAATATATATATTAATATTAAACACCCATTTCATTTACATTAATACCCCACCCATCAATTGGACAAACTTAATTTCTTTTGTGGGAATATTCTTGTTAGGCTAACATTTAAATTAAGTAGGTAAGAGAAAGCGATGAAGTAAAAAATAATGTTCTAAATCAATTAATATAAATAATCAAATTAGTCACACATTTGAAAGTTATCACGCAAAGGTAATCATTGTTTACATAATTTCGAAGAATACCTACAGTAAACAAAAAAAAAATGTACCTACACCGGTATTACCCTATTTTATTTATTTTCCTGAACGAGCAATAATCAGAATGGACGTGATGCAAAAACTCCAAAAATAACGTTTATTTATAACCCTGTAAGTGGCGCAGACAATTTTAAATACTTTAAATTCACCTAATTCATGAAGACCAGCAAAAGAGTAATTTAATTTTCAAGTTCCCATTGCATTACAACAAAACTGTGTATACAACATTTTTTGTCACCATTATTTATTTTTAGGAACTTTACCATCATTATCTGTAGCTGTGATGTTGCAGTTTATAGTGGAAATCAATTTTCGAATGTCAGTTACTTCGTTTTACTTGTGGGCGGTCAGTGACGTGTATTATTTAATTAAGTTTTGTGCTCTAGTGCAATTTCTTTGTTTTATTCGTTACTATTGAACAACATCAAGAATATGCGAAAACTCGCGTTTGTTCTTGCAGAATCACCGAAACAGCTCTACAGAAAATATTAAACAAAATATTATTTAAATAAATACATGTTGAATAGTTTGGTTAAAGCCTTTTGATTACTTTAGCCACAGATTAATGTGGCTAAAGTAAACAAAAGTTCAAAGGGCTGCTTAGTTAAAATTTGTCGGATTGTTTGCACTTTACACCTACAAATCTCCTTTAAAACTGACTAGATACATTTTCTAAAAATTTGTTCATGTTGGGCATTTAAAGGCGATTTAACTACCAAAACATACCAAAAGTTTTGTAATACTTTCATCCTAACCAATTACGTAACACTTGACTTCTGTCCATCCGATTTACAACTTCAAAGTAGACACCGTCCGTCAAGTACGACTCTTAAAGCGAGTAACCTTCGAGAACCCGCAGTACTAAGGTCATGTATGCAGCGATATCATTTGAACTTGAATGTCAGCGCGATTTGATACGACGCATCAGTGTGACGGCTCGCTTCCTTTGTTGCTGTTATAAAATTATCTAATAATACATTCGGTTGAACAATATTAACTTTGTTTCGAGCGACTGTCGGGACGTTTACAAAAGGATGTGTAGAGATATTGAATTAATGCGTGGAACTGATAACTTGTAATTAGAACAATGTATACTAAAGTTAACAAAAAAATAATCTGCCTAACGTTTTCCCGACTATATTGGAGTCGAATGCAGTTGAATACCAGTATTTTATATGGAGCGACTGCCTATCTGACCTTCACAACCCAGTTACTGCAGGGTAACACGATACCCCTTGGTAAGACTGGTTGTCAGACTTTTGGGCTTCTGACTTTCCGTAAGAACTGTCAAAGATCTACAAATGACAGCTGAGACAAACGGCATAACGTAGTTTTTGAGACACGTAGGGGTCCCGATATGTAATGGATGGAGCCATCCACGAACCGACCGCGGCAACGACTCGTGCGGCTGTTTTTATTTTGCCACGAGCTCAAAGATACACAATATGTAGAATAATTAAATTGTGCATCTGCATCTATAATTTCCGGATAGGTACTACCTATAGGTAGGTACTAACAAGGAAGCAAGAATGAATTATTGTTGCATGACATGCCCAAAGGAAGCATCGGATGAGTATTTGTGAAAGCTACTAAAGGTCACTACGTGAACTTAAGGATGCAATGTAGGAGTTGAGAAAGTAACAATGTTAAACTTAGCATCCACTACTATGATCAGGTAATGTTCGTAGAAAAACAGTAGTTCTCAAGTAGTTATAGGAGAAGCAATTATAGAAACCGGTATGTACGATATTATTATGCAAATTGAAACCAAATATTTATTGCCAATAAAATAAACGGCCAAGTCATCACATCAGCCACTAATCCTCTTAATGATAATGTTTTGTAAAGAAAAATCCTTTATCATATTACCTGTATTAACATCCAATAAACAAAACGGTCCATTAATAAAACCCGTGACTAATTTATGCGAAAACACTTTAATGCAGATGCGATTCGAGATAATTTCAAAGACTGTTCAATATAGTCTTTAAAACAGACATTCAGATGTCCGAATATTATTGATGGACGTCGCGGAAAAAAGGCTTAAAGGCACAATGAGAGAACCTGCATTAAAATTATTAATACCCATTCAGACGAAATGTGAGGGGGGTTAAAGTGATGTAAAGTGTGCTTACGCGCATCGGAATACAAGCTAAAGTTGTTGGTTCCATTTTTAAATAAAGACTTCGTAGCGGTGGAATTTAATATTCGTATTCGAGTCCGCGGGCCGAGTGGGTGTGGTCGACTTGTTCGTGCTTCACCGGAAAGATTTATATTACATGCATTTTCGTATGCGAGTGATCTGAAATTGTCGAGCGCGGTCCACGACAAGAGCAGAGAATATCGCGACGGGCCGCATTGTGACCCACGCCCATTGCTCTCTTAACGACTATTCAATACACTCTTGAATGAACGATTGCTCCTTGCTATATAATTCGAGCGGACAACGATCGCGAAGGTTTTGCTTGATACGAAAAAAAGTCTGTAAAGCGATATGGCTCGGTGTTGAGTTCTAAAGAGTTCGCGGTTCGCACACAATATGAAACTTCTGTATGGGAATTATTAGTGGCTGAGAGAGAACTAGTACTAATTATTTTTATATTCGGTACAATAAAACTACCTACTACCTCAGTTGACAATTTCAAAACGCAGAGACACTGAACATCGAACAATACCTTTGTTCGTCTCAAATCATATCTTGCTCAGTACTTTTCTAATATTAAAGATTACTTCCACCCAATGTGTTTATCTAACAAAAAATCGTATAGGAGAACGAGTTATGTAAATAACACTTCGATGTCATAGATAAGTAAACAAAACAAGAATAGTAAAAAGCGATGAGACGATAGTTCTGGTTCGCCTCGAAAAAAGTAAAACCAACCCTTTCGTTGTCGGCCGGTTTGAATCTTAACTCAGTTGACGAGACAAAAAACGGACATTTGGATTCAGGCTATTGTGTAATTTTAAAATAAGGTCAGATGTGAGGAGGTTTCTGCTTGAACAATAACGCATTTTAATATATTTCATTAAGATTGACATGACTGATTAGAGATTACTAACCCTTCCATTTCCTTGATATTGTGCCGAGCTTATCTAATTACCAAGTGAATAAGATGTTCAAGTTCACCTTGCCAGGAAGGGAGTGACATATTATATGATAATTTGGCTTCCTGTAGAAATGAATCACCTTTACAGCAATTATGAATTAGTTCACTTATCAAGTGATCATAGATAGGTCTGCCTTGATATACCATCAAAACAGTTTCCCAACATTAATTTTATATTTCTGAACAAACTCTAAGTACGCATTATTATTCTATCATATTTGAATAACATGGAACAAGCCCAGTGCGGCAGCAAAATAATTGAGAACCATTGTTAATTTTGAGATAACAGAAAAAAAACTTCCATTATCGAGTTAAATACCGCTCAAAAAGGATTAAAACCGCGAACAGTGGCCGTTTTCTTTTGTTACAAGCAAATTACGTCTTCAGCAACTTATATCCAAACAAATTTTCTTTGCGGCAATTGTTTATAAAAGTCCGAAGAAGGATTACATCGGCTCGGTGAATAACAAAAGAGTGTTGCGCTACTACAAAAGCGGATTAAACAAGGAGGTAGCCGTATCATCCACGGTAAGAGCTTACTTAAGTTTATGGAAAGTGTGTGGAGTTTAAAGTTTAAGACGTTTAAACCATGACTTCCCATTAAAGGGTTGCACTTTTTTGTAAGATCACGCTAAGCAGTCCATAGTCGATCGCACGCCGAATGATACTTACGTGGGTATGGCTTTTTATGTTGCCTATTCGGACCGGCTTAAAACATGGCGTCGTGGGGGTTCTAAAAGGTTTTATGAAGGACGCTGTTTTGTTTCTTTGTTCTACAGTTTAATTAGTGGGTTTCTGCCATATTGTTTTAGTTGAACGCGCGCTATTCCTTGGCGGTGCAGTCGTAGCTGACGTAGGTGTCTAATTAATACCTCCGCTGGTACGAATTATTGGTATCCGAGTTTGTTTGGTTCAATAATGGGTACAGATGGGATCCTTCCGTTTATTGTGTTGCCTTCTAGGGTATATGAGATATTAATATCATTGTGAAGAAGGTTCATTATAACAAATATTGTATTACTTTGTTGCACTTATGTTATGAAACTTACACTTAACTGAAGTTACGTAGAAGACTTTTAAATTTTTGACACTGTTTTTACAAATAAAGAAAAATCACAAATTAAACTAAAAACACACTAAACATAAATAAAAAATAAAAAACAAAGTCAATTTTCAATGTCAGTCCTGTACGAGGCCAAAAGGCTCCTATCTCAGCGTATCAAAGCGCCTAGCTCAGCAAATCGTGTATATGATGGGAAAATGTCTTTTCCATAAATAACACTTCTTTACTCAAGAATTAATAAATTCTCAAGCGACATGTGCGTATTCAGAATCACAATATTATCCTCATCCACCGAATTGATTAACGAATATACGCTATCGAACAACTGTTCCACTTAATGGAGCCGAAAAATCTTTTTTTAAGTATCACAATAAAATATGAACCATCGGCTCCGTCTCCCGATAGACACATTTATCATTTTTGCTATTAAAACGGAACAACAATACCAACCCCGAAGGAGCCAATGAGCTCATCACAATAGCAAATGATACCTCGGGGCCGAACCGTCTGAATGCACCTTAATTAACCCTCAACTGCTTATTATAGGAATAATGATCCCTTGTTTATTTTATAACTAATAAGTGGACAAGAAAATCCGACAATTTAAATGCATAGTTATTAATTTCTTAGTTATTAATTTTAAATGCAGTTTAGTATGCATAGTTTATTCATTAAAATGGACGTAAATAACAGAATTGACTAAAATTGTAAAAAATTATACGAATACCGAGGTGTAATCTGAAAATAATTATGTACTCAGTTTTAATAAGAAGTACTAAATCTTTACAGTAACATCTGGTGTTCAGAGTTCAGGCTCTCTTTTAATATCAATGATTAATTACATAATTAAAATTGAAACAGAACACCTAACGTTTAGTTAATTTTAATCTTGTTCTAAGATGTTTCGTCATAAAACTTTTTTTGTACAAAAAGATGGACGGAACATTAAAATCAACTAATTAATGACATATTTATTAGAATGAACATAATTATGTAGTTGGTTCAAAATTTCGTACCTACACGATGTTAAGTATTTTTATCCGACTTCCAAAAAGGAGAAGATTAAAGGGTATGCTCCCAAGTTGGTCCCATAAAAAAGTTATTAACTATGATTGGATAGTTTTTGAGTAAGCTTCAATAACACATATTTTTGCTACTAAGTACTTATATTCATAGCAGGTAGTGGTATTCGAATTTGAGTGGGGTAGGTAGCACAACTAAAAAGTGAACAATAAAAACTTTTTACAAAAAAAAAATGCGACTTTCAAAGTGGGTTGTTGTTATGATACTAAAACATAACTCTATTGTTGGCAAGGATGGGATACGAATACGAATTTATGTTTTTTTAACTTTTTAATAGTCGGTCAGTAAGGCAGGTGCTGCACAGGTGTAAGAGGCGATTTTTTAAGACGTTTCTTTCTTAAAAACGGGCCAAGGTATCGTCATTAGACCAAAAGTTTGTTTTAAGTCCGTCACGCTATTGTTGTGTAAATATCGTGAAACATTTTCGGTTTGCGGCAATTTTGCTGACGTCATTTTATAGGCTGATTTTAGATTAGTTTTTTTTACGAAAGGTCGGTTTCTTTGAGAGAGGATTCGTATATTTTGTTTGCCTTCGTTTAAGTTCGGGTCGGTTCGGATGAAAGCGATAATTATTTTATCGTGAGGGTGTTCCTTGTTTGTTTCTCTAATAGCTACTTTAATGGAAGTCGGGTTGTACGAAGGATATAATAATCTTATGTATAAATTAAAAGCGCTATCTGTTTTCGACATCGGTTCTTTTGTTGAGTTAATTCTTTCGTTCGTTTTTGAAAATTACGCTAGACTAATAAATAGCTAGAATAATAATAGACTTGTGCTTTCAAGTTAATGAAAATTTTAGGGGGGCATTTAGTGACAGTGTGGAGTACACCATACTCTAAATAAATGCTTCAGGTGACAAGTGCGATGCGAAACCGCGACGCGACTCTAGTACAACAATTTCTATGAAAACTTCATGAATAATGTTCTACCAGATAGAAGCGCATCGCATCGTCGCGTCGCGCCTATTTGCGCGAGCCTTAATAGCAGATTACTACTACAGACTGTGACAGACCCCTCTCAATAACAATAATTAATTCCATAAGCCTAATTAATACATAAGGAGAGAAAAAGGGTTAACAATAAATAGTAAGTAAACAAAAGACTGCAATGTTACGCTTATAATCAAGCAGTACCTACCTGGTCGACCGAAATCTGCTCTGGGTGAAAATAGATAAACATATCGTCCAGGTCTTCGATCAATAATGCACTCGAAGGTCCAGGTATACCAACGTTGTTTCACATTCCCGAGGCTGTGAAAATAGAGAAAACGAATTTTCAGAATGACAGATATTAGACCTAGCTAGATCGATTTTTCACCCCCCCCTTTAATGCAACTTTCATCGAAATCGTTAGAGCCGTTTTCGAGAACGTGATTACAAATATATATATTTATACAAATATTGCTCATTTAATAGTGTCGGATAACACTCGATTCGAGTTAACAATTTATTTTTTCTGTGTGTCCTTTCTATATCAGCCTAATTACACAGACAGCGATAGGATTTGTAAACAAAAGATAAGTCAGGATAATAGTACATTTGCATGCAGCACTTCCTATAAAGTATCCATGTTAAAGTGGTATGACATGTAACCTGTTTTGCATTCAAGTACATGTCACTGTTATTGTTCAGCATTGTACACATTTACCAAAATAGTTGTGCTGTCGCGAGGGGTCATTTTTAATTTAGGAATACCTTCCTTCTTCTAACATAAGGTTGATTTCAGATTGATCTGTGTCGTTGGTGCTGGTAAAGTTAACTTGGTTGCTTTAGGCCGGTATTCGCATTGTGCCGCATCGATATTTTGTATGCACATTTAAATGCGGTCATCTATGTCCGTGTTCGCGTTGGTCCCGACATGTTAATACGTAACTAAAATCTCGCGAATCGGAAAATTTTCAATGGTTTTACACTGACCCATTGTTTTGTCCGCGCAGAGTGTTAAAATTAAATAGATACAGAAATCTCATTGGATTTGCATGTTTTTCCAAGTATAGAAGACAACGTGTTCTTGGAGTATTCGAATACTTTAGTTATGGAATAAAAAATTAGACCGTATGAATACGCCTTAAACTCAGTACGGTTTACGTATTTCCCTCTTATTCTCACTTCCAACAAAGGATTAAGATCTTACCAACCAGCATATTTGTTAGCACGCTCAAACTGAATGGCTTGCTTAGCTAAAATTACGCCATATAACTCCTTCTTAGACACTCATTGCGTGTATATTCAACCTCGTAATTGCTTTACCACCTTCATGTTGAATGCCACGTGCGCACGTTACAAAACGACAAGGTTTAATTTTATTATTTGTCAATGTATCAGTTAGATGGTTTTCCATTTTTACTCGACTACGGCGAAGCAAAACGGAGGGCTATGATTTTGACCGGTATGTAGGATGTATGTATGTATGTTCACCTGTTACCTCATAACTTGTAAACTACTGATCATGATTTGATACATGAAGTATCGTTGGAAGCGTCTTGAGCATCCACTGGTTATTCGGTATGTGAAGTTACATTATGGCACCCTCTAGAAGACATAAAGTGAATAACTAATTTTTTTTTTTAATTATTTCATGTTAGGTATCAAATGAAAGGGGCTTAATTAGAACATTTTATACAAATTAAAAATCCGGAGTCACAGGTAATCAGTTCGATTTATGCCCTAACACGTGGGACTCCGTATTTTTTATGTCTTTCTGTGATTTCTTGTTTATACTTTTTTTGATGAGTTTTTGTCGTAGTTGGGTTTTAGTTTTATAATTTTTATTTTTGGCAATAATTTTTTGATGTTATCGATCGGCCCTGATACCCTGATCACTTGTTGATTTTTGATTTTTGATGAGTTCGCGCAGCAATTACGAGGTCGACTACTGTTAGGTCAATCTTACCTATCTTTGAAATATTTACGAGGGAAGCTGGACATCTGCTTCTCTATTTTTCTTTAATCCCCGGATCACTTTTGTTCGATTTCAAAAGTAGTTTTGTTTTGATACGTCCACTCCATGTCCATTACTGTGTTATTTTTAAAAACAATGTAGCGTGTCCCTTAAATCCATTTTGATGGGTGTAGACATCTGCCAAATCCAATACTTCCTGGGTTAGCTAAATTTTGCAAGAATTATTATTATTTGATTTAGGAAGTGACGGTTTAAGCCAGGAAATTTGTGGAATTGTCTTCAGGTCAAATAGGGATGATGACAAAAAAAATGTAAGTCCGTCTTTGAGATTATAAAAAAATATTGGACACGTATTTTTTTCTTTTTTTACGTGTTCTAAAGATTACAGCGATACATTGAAGAAAAATGTGCCATGACGTCACGAGTATGTAGATTTTATACGTACTAGTGAGGTATCGACCCCCACTCCCCAACTTAATATGCGTTTTATATAAGTAATTTTTTATCAATATGATAAAGCAAAAAATACGTGTCTAATATTTTTTTATTATCTGCCTGACGGACTAATTAGAATTTCATTTTTTTTACCCAGGAATCATCCCTATTAGACCAAACGAGCGATTGCACATTTTATCCCCACTCTATCAAATTCCTTTTGTGTAAACTGGGACAGTACATTCGTTCGCTGGTCTCTCTCTACTAAAATGTCAAGAATATCAACAAAAGAATGCTCTAGCTTTTGTTCTGGTTCTCTAGCTATGTTCGTTTGTTCTGATTCAGTGACAATCACTGACAATCCTTACTAGCACTTGTAAAGTCAATTGGTAAGCGTAGTCAAAGTTTCTCCCGTTTCTTAAAAAATATACTGATAATTAAATTTTTCATCCGAAACTTGAGTTTTTAACTTGGCTTGGTTCAAACTCTATGCAAAATGCTATGCATATCGATTAACCCACCGCTAATTATCCCTTTTTCTAAAAGTTATTTTTTGTAACTAAACATGACCAAGTACCAAAAATGACTTTCATGCGTGTTTCTATTTTACTACTACATCAGCGATAGCTCTAAACGAAGACATGACGGACACATAAATACCCTCAATTTAATGAGGTCATAAACTCTTCAGTACAGTCTATCTATTAAGGTTGCGTGCTTCCTTTATTGGCTTAGTCGCACGCGGTTATTCCGATCGATAAATGAAGCGTAGGTAATTTGTTTTTATGGGCGGTGCAAAAACAAAGTGGATTGACCCGCAGTCGCTTCTGCTCGCATCGCGTGTTGACTTCGTGGTGAGGGCTTATGGACTGTCGCTTGGCGGGTGATTGAGCGGGATAGATATGAATTGACAGGGATAAGTAGTTCATTTCGGAGCTATTATTATTATGCAGTACACTTGATTTGGCGATAGATCAGCAATAAAGGCTGTGATTTGTCATGTGTGACCACATCAGTAGTTCTGGGATTACTGATTTAATAGGAATGATGCTCGGGTAGAAAAAAGGAAATTGTATTAAGTCCGTCACTCGGATAATAAAAATATAATAGACACGTATTTTTTTCTTAATCATAGTAATAAAATACGATTAAAGTTGGAGAGTGGGGGTTTGCTACGTCACAAGTAACTATAAAATCTAAATAAAAGTGACGTCATGCCATATTCTAACTCAATATATCGCCGTAATCTTTGATTACGTAAAATAAGAAAAAAGACTTGTCCAATATTTTTTTATAAGCTACCTGAAGGTCAAAAATCTTTTTTTTTTGCATCATCTCTATTATGTAGATGGAAGATTTGTATCAGGTCTGTTCGAAAAGTATCTGATTAAATTGTAAGCAAAGCCTGTTTAGGTAAATTCTTACGCAAGCACTCTCTGAATAGAATTAGTAACGCATTCATATGTATTCAGAAAGTTTCAACTTTATATATCTCACCACTTCTTCCAACAATTAAATAATTTTTTGAATATCATTATTACATTTTATTTGAAAAATCATCGACGAAAATTCAGGTTATAAAATTAACCTCAATTGTTAATTGAAAAACATCTTTAAGATAATTTAAAATTAGAATATCCGGCTTAAGTATTCAAATAATCAAATCAAAGGACACAAATTGTACAGCACTACAAACTGGCATCCTCATGATTTTTTTTTTTAACCATTTACTTATATTTTCATCAGATACTTTTGGAACTGACCATAGTATTCTGGTACTTCTAAATTAATATGTATGTTTGTATGTTTGCTTGTTACTCTTTAACGCTAAAACGGCTGAATGGATTTGGATGAAATTTGGGAACTGGGTGAACTATAACCTAGGTTAAGACATAGGATACTTTTTATCCCGATATTCTCACGGGATCGAAACTTATGCGGATGAAACCGCGGGCACAGCTAGTATGTTATAAATTATAATTCAGATTCAGAAGAAAGATCTACTTAGTTCTGTAAGCAGATTTAGGGCTTACGTTCTTGCTGGTTCTATAATGTTGACAGCCTTTATGAACGGTCAAACTATTTTAATGATAACTAGTCAGCTTGACCACACTTATGGAAATTGTTATTATCTTTGAATGGATCTTGAGAGCCCAAGTATAAACGCCCATAGTACTGTAGGGACGACGCTTCGCATACTGACCTTCATCGTCATGGCTCCACATCCATAAACCTCATTAATTAATTAAAATCAGCTACCACATTTCCCACTAAGCGAGATCCCTTAGCCGCCCAGTCATGTGCACTGATGCACGCAGCCAGATGGACAAGTGAAGATCTACCCACCTACATAGCGTCCCACCTTCCTCAATATAATGATTATTACTTTAAAACTACGTCATATAAACTAGCGGTGTCTTTTGATGTAAGCGATAGTCCAAACTGGATTTAGAAATTGTCGTGTGAATGTTTTTAATCGGAGGTGGTGTGGATTTTCTTGCATAATCGTTTTGTTGTTCTTCTTTTTCATTTAGTGTCTACTGCTTTTACATATCCCTGAAAATAAAATATAATTTTTAATCGTTGCTGAAAAATGATATTTTGGGATGGCAGATCTTTTATTCAATTTCAAAATCGGTGGTACCTATTTGAAATGTGACGTAGAGTTGGATTGATTTATATTTAATTGTATTGTTTTAGTGAGTTTGACCTGGCTTTAATAAAAAAATAACCCAATAATGAAATTAAGGTTGAAGGTTGTGATGGCTCAGTGGTTAAGGCCTGGCCTCTCATGTACGAGGTTGTGGGTTCAAATCCGGGGAAGTACCAATGTGACTTTTTCAATTCATATGCACTTTCTGAGTTTATCTTGGACATTACTGACATCGGTGAAGGAAAACATCGTGAGGAAACCTGGACTTATATAGTAAATATAAGTCTGAAATCACCAACCCGTCTTGAGCAAGCGTGGTGATCAATGCTCGTGCCTTCTCTGTATGAGAAGAGGCCTTTGCCCTGCAGTGGGACAGTAACAGGCTGGTATTATTATTATTATTATTTTAATGAAATTAAAAATAAGTAAGACTTTCACTCGTTCATAAAATTCAATTACGTTAAATTAAAACAACTTACAATTTTCTACAAATGATTACCAGAATTATCAAGCGTCGAATTAAATCAATCAGAGCAGATGAAAATATAACGACTTCATTTATTATTACCCATACGACCGTTACTCATAATATCAGAAGTGAGAAATCGATCTATCATGTTCGTAGCTCTGATGAAGTGACATAAATTCATTGAACTCCAATCACGATGCTTACACTTAACAAAGCTTGCTCTATAAACTGTAAGTTGTAACTGTTAGTTACTTTATTGAAGAAAATTCAACCAATGAGACGATTAAGACATCAGCTGACATTACATATTCATTCATCACATGACTTGACATCACGCCGGCATTCCCCGAAGGGCAGGCAGAGGTGTTTATAGAATCTACATCTACATTTCACCAATTATGTTTCAATACCATGGGGCGAGCTTATTTAAGCTCAACAGGTACATATACTAACACGAGGAGGCTAATTTCTGAAATTAAAAACATTCAAAATAACACGCCTTGTTTCTCCGAAGGGTTGGGCAGAGTTGTACCTGTTGCTGGTAAGACCACATTTCACCAGTTATACTTAAATCCCATAAGGGACTTTGCCATCAACCGAGCACAAATCCAGACTCCGGGCTGCTACTGAGAAATTCCAGATAGAAAAACCCAATAACACTTTGTCCGACCCCGGAATCGAACCCAGAACCTCATGCTCAGCAGTACTGCTTGCGACTACTAGACCAATGAGGCTTTCACAGCCTAGTCACGCTACCATCTCAGTAACAATCAACGTCAAAAATTTGTCAAAAGGTATGAAAATCTCAGAGGTATTTTTGACAGTTATAGACTGACATTAGAAAAGAAACGTTCTTAAATCGACGGAAATTATTCCTCAAGCTGCACCTCAGGTTAAGCATAGTATATTTGGGTGTTTCCATCAGGAATTTCTTAGTAATTCCATGCACCATGGGACCATGGTACTGTAGCGGTATCTACATCGCTACACGCGAACTACGCATCAGAGACCTGACGTCACACAACATCCTGACGTCAGAAAAAGCCTGCATCGCGCAATTAGAGTTTGCCGCGCGATAGACATATATACAAGCTCCCGACCTCAACCTCTGGGCTGTTGCCCGCCAGACACGACACCCGTCTGTTCGGAGGATCCTACCTTTTCTACAGAGGATGACTGAACTTTACACCCTGTTCCGCATACCTCTAAAGTACCAACGAGGCAGACATCATAATACATAATAATATTATGATCAGCACAAAATGCTTTGTAACCATCACACATGTAAGTTACAGTCGTGCCCAAAAATGTTTTTCACACACTTTATTAATTTCACACGACGTTCGCGTCAGGAATGTACATCTAGGTACGTGACGGGACATTTTAAAAGGAATATTACACGAGTAAGCGCGAAATGTATTTATATCCGTGTTGAATACGAAATGTGGCTTCAATTAATGGGTGAGGTGCGATTAAACCTTTCCAGTTTGTTTAAGAGTACTTAATAATATTTGTCAGTGTTTCATACGCTGAATATATACCTAATTATTGTCGCTGTTTAGTCATAGAAGGCTATTATCTGCAACGGGAGAAGTGCTATTAAACGTAGGAATATTAATACAAAATCTATAATGATTGAGTGCCTATTGAATAATTTCCTGGTAAAGTTTATTGGCATACTGAACTGCGTAGGCGTCGATAATTCCTGCAAGGTTCAAAAGGACTGGTATTAACTAATTTCTAAGTAAATGTGAAATTGTTAGTATAGTGATACTACATTTAGTATGAGTCTTTAAAACATGATCTTTCATCTGACGAGTAAAATGATGTTAATAGCAATGTCAATCTGCCTAGCCTTTTCCCAACTATATTGGGGTCAGCTTCCAGTCTAACCAGAGACAACTGAATACCAGTATTTTAAAAGGAGCAACTGCCTATCTGACCTCCACAACCCAGTAACTGGGTAATTCTATTACCCCTTGGTAAGACTGGCTGTCAGACTTTCGGGCTTCTGACGACAGATCCACGAATGACAGCCGGGACCAACAGCTTAACGTGCTTTCCGAGACACGGAAGAGTCTCGGTATGTAAAGATGGTCACCCATCCACAGGCCAACCCCGTCGCGAAGTGTAGCTTAACCTCATGAATCGACGTGACGGCCGTGCGGGTGTTATTACTTAACCAAGAGCTTTTCATCACCCTTAATAGCAATGTGGCCTTTTATAATTTAGTGACGATATTGTCGTGGACGATCACGTCCAGGTCACGGCATCACAGGGAAATAAAATGTATGGAAATATAAATGAAGACGCTTTTAAATTTCCGTCCGCGATAACGTTATATAACGTGCACATATTTCCATACATTTTATGGGCAAGGACGTGGACGTCCACGATAATATTGTCACGTTAGAAATGATAAAAGCTCACATTGATGTCACTGCCTATTGAGAATTTCATAATAATCTAAATCTATATAAATGAAAACTATGAAGTCCCATATTTAGACTTCTGCTTCTCTATGTAAACCAATTAGTTGACACAGAGATTCCTCAGTAGCAAGACTCCTTTGATCGTTATAAAATCAAAGCACACATCTAACAAGGCTTATGACAGATTTATTGCGTTTTACTAAGAATTCCTTTCTCGTACAATATTTTTTAAAGGAAATGATTAAAAATAATTAAGTCGACACCATGTTTTAGATGCTTTGTTTGGGCATTGTTTAGAAAAAAAGAGAAGACGTAGAGGAAGCTGAAATTTTCTGAAATGACGTCGGTTTTGAATCGATATATCCATACAATCTGTTTCAAATTGAACCAACAGGTTCGGAATTTCATAGCAAAAATAATATTGCACATTTGTTGCAACATCAAAGTATGCCAACGGTCCCGATATTAAAATAAAGATGACTAGTTTGTATGCTCGGAAATAAGTCCAGAGGCAATTTTCCAAATCAATACTGTATAAATTATTCTCAGCTTCGAACAATGTCAATTCTCCACGCGACGCATACCAATAAGACTCGTCGCAGGACAGTTCCCCATCATTTAGCAAGTGCGGTCATTGTACCCGATACTTATTGCCGTTTGATTGAGACAATGCATCGGTCCGTTACGGTCTATGTTGGAAACCATGATTTTATTTTCCCAGTACCATCAACCATAACAAGAATAGCCTCCAATTCAAACCATGAACGAACTCCAATGATTACCCGCAGTTCATTAACACTTTCGCAATTGTTTTTACGCTTCTTTAATTGTGACCAATGGCTAAACCTGTTTCCATGTTGCTTCACAATGTTGGAGACGCTCAAATATAAGACAGGAAAGACCGAAACTAAACTCACCAAGTTTAAAATCGATTCAGAAAAGATGACAAATATAGAAGTGTCAAGATCCTTGCGATTTAACACAATGGGTGGACCTTTAAAATACCGCATGAATACTTTTTAATGCGCCAACGATACGACCAACGTATATTGTGTAGAACGTTTGACAATAGACGAATATTTTTTTCGTGAGACTTAGCTCTTGAGAGGTTCATTCTTTTTTTGTATATTTCACATAAACTACATTTATATGAAGTCGTATCTGTGCGAGGACAAAGGCTAGCTGTCGCGGTCCGAAATATAGTTGACAGCTGCAGAATTTCCGAGCGAGCGTTCGTAACCTACCGTGAAACTTGCTCGCTATCCAACAAAGAGTCCGTTAGAAATATTAACAATTCGATTTTCATTTAAATCGTCGTATCTTGACGATGCATGTTGACGCCACACCTACCGTTAAAATGAATGGGGAGCGCCGTCGGTCAAAGTGCATTTTGACGTTTTATTTCAATGGCAATGTTTTCGGCAGCCTCAAGAGGTTTTTAATAGTCTCCTGCTATTTATGCGGTCACGCTTGATCGATCGCACCTTCAAGTTCAATACGTTTTGCGGACATGGTATCATTTATGATTATCTCAATAGTCGAAGTCCTTGAAATTGATTTTCGAACGATGCTCGTCTGCGGCCTCGCAGATTTCACGATGCGGTAGCCTTTTTTGCTTGATTATTTTCTATTATGTTTGACCATTCTTGACCCATAGCAGGCACGAGCTGTAAAATTTTGAAATCACGCCTATGATGTAGGTATTATATCAAGAGTTCGAAAAAAAAAATCTTCCCACAGATTTTTCTGTAAAGTTTACCCGAATATATTGTTATCTATAATTTTCTATTCAGATGAGTTTAGTCGAAAAATTTATACGATATGGTTGGTAACTTTATTTTTTAAACGAAGTTATTATAAAATATCAATCCACTATGGAATTTCGTGAATATTTTCTTAGGATCACGTCTTTATTATTATGGTACTATTGTGCAACCATCTGTGATCTATCCGTCAATGTCGGGGACCTTACGAGACATTCCAATTTATTTAACAAAAAATATCCTTGATAAGTCGGTATAGTAAGGCAACTTCAATCTTTATTTAAAATTCGTAAGGTAATAAGTCTATCTTTGAATGAAACTGAATCTTTTAACCACGTGGTCTAATTTTGATGGGCCCCATTTTTTTTTCCAATGGTGTCATAAATCCAATTCCATTTTGACAAATTCGTTATATTGCCATCATTCATTTGTTTCAACCACTTCTTGATATTATCGTTAAGTCGGAAAATCGCATTGATCAGGACAAAGGTGTTCGATAGCGACATTGTCTTCTAATACTCCATAAGCCACCATGAATACTAATTCCATAGATATTATACACTATCTCTGTGTGTTGAAATCTAACCAGTTATTGAACTGTACGTGCTTTCAACCAATGCCAAGGTTTCCGTGGAAATGTAACCTGTGTGATTTATGATTGCTGTTTAGGATTCTGCTCATCTTTTTACAACCATACAAGGTCTTAGAAGTTTTCTTGACGATACTTGACAACGGAGTTGGTCTTTTTTCTGTTTCGTGTGTTTAGAGACTAACCTAGTGTTTGAGTTTTTTTGCTGTCCCCGGCCTCTGACTTGGCTTCACATGCCGTCGAGAAATATCTCTCAAAAAACATCCCGGTTTCCTCTCGATGTTTTTTGTTCACCTTTTTTGAAGCAAGTGATAATCATACAATACGCACATGAATCCGAAAAGTCAGAGGTGCCTTGAGTTCGAACTCGAGACCTATATAACCTGGTAGTCCGACGGTCACACCACTAAGCTATCACTGCTGTTATGTAGTGATGGTGATTCCTAAGTTTATACATAATGATAGTTGGCAGTTTAACGTATGTGCGCCACACATAGAGCAATCTTTAATTGCTTCATAATTGAATTTGCATTTAATGAATTAAACAGAAGCACTTTCTTCATCAATAAAACGTTTACTCTGTTCAATAACATAGAAATAATCTAAGCCGTATTGAATATTCAATTTTACTCACAGTCTACTGTGTAATTGAGGGGAAACTTATTAGGTAGTTGTATAATCACAGATTAATATGCGATCGGCTCCTCTGCGACACAGATAAGCTGTTCGAACTCCGATAACGATCAGTATTCGAGTTACAAAGGCAATTGTCCGGGATTTTTTTGTCCAACTACCATTGTATATGAAAATATTCGATTGCGTTTTGAATGCAGTTTCTATGTTGTCCTGACAGTAATAGATACTATGTCGCATTTCGTCCCCACAAAAGATAAATTGCGCATTGATACTCGATATACCTGATGTTTTTCTGCCGTGTTATTCCTTTGTGTTGAGTTGTGAATACAATGGAGATCTGTGATTAGTTGTCGAATTCAGAAAAATATATCGAGTCTATAATTAGGTGCTATAGGAATCACTGAGTCGTTTGTGGAATTTTATGGTTTTACCGCCATGTTAAGATGAAAGAAACGTCTCAGCTGCATTGGAATCTAAAAACAAAATTATGTAACCATTTACTGACCAATACGCACACCAGAATACTTAATGTAGATTCCAATATTATTAAGACCATGAGATTGTTTTAGAAAACTGATCATAGCAAGAGCCAACCTCAATCTGAACAATAAACTGTTTATTAAATAATCCAGTATTGATACAAAATATAACGTAAACTTAAAGGAACTCCGCACGCATAAATCTCATGACTACCTATAGTTTGTGACGTGGGCAAAGATACAACTATGATGAAATGGATGAATTTCAGGACAAAGATGAACCCTGGTCAACGTTAGAATTAGCAAAATTGGACAGATGAAAACGTAACAGGACGATAAGTGAGCTAAAAATAAATCACCTGCCATGCAATGACACAATTTCATACAATTTTGTACACATTAACAGAAATAAATATTGAAGTAAAATTTCACGCTTTTCTCTATACAACCAAAATAGAACAGGCCAGGGATAAGGATGAAACAAAATCGGAAGAGAAGGCGAACGCAGCATTCTTGGAATCTACATCGCAGTGGGCAATCACTTCAAGTAAAACTCAACGGGGCTCAAAACGACGACAATACATAACAAACAGTAGCCCCTTATTATGTCATTCTACGGAAACCGGACAACAGCTTCCAAAACTTCATTGTTATACTCATGTTTTTACTCCACCATTTGTTTTCTCCCAAAAACATAATAGGGTTACGAAACCTAAAAGTCTATTGTTCCCATCTGTTACTTACCTTCAATTATAAAAGACGGTAGCAAAATATTGTTTATTTTACAGTTGAAAGGGCTTTTAACAGTGACATATGGACTCTTTCTGTTTGAGTGCATTCAAATTTATGGGCCCATGACCACCGAAGAATTGGGTTATTGTTTAAATTTAGAAAGCTTGTTCTGAAGAATTGTTTCTGTTGAAGCCATCACACCACCGCTAATTTATGTAAAGTTGGTTTTATTTAGCAGCTTTGTAGATTTAGGATGATGACGTTTTCATGCTTCTTGTGAAGTCGTTTGTAGCTTCATGTGATGGTTTCGGTATATTTTATAATTTTTTCATGTTATCATCAATCATCATCTGCCTAACCTGCCTAGCCTTTTCCTAACTATGTTGGGGTTGACTTTCAGTCTAGCCGGATGCAGCTGAGTATCAGTATTTTACATAGAGCGACTATCTGACCTCCACAGCCCAGTAACTGGGTAATACGATACACCTTGGTAAGACTGGTTGTCAGACTTTCGGTCTTCTGACGACCCGTAACGACTGTCAAAGATCCAAGAATGACAGGTACCAACAACTTAACGTGCTTTCCGAGGCACGGACGAGTATCGGTTGTAAAGATGGCCACCCATATACGGACCAACCCCGGCAAGCGTAGCTTAAACTGATGGATTGACCCGTCCGGCTGAGCTCATTTCGTGTTATCACCATCAGATTTTTTTTTAAGGTTTCTTTTCACTACTATTCCATGCACCACGCTTGCCTGCTTTGTAAGGACTATCGACGTTCGATTGATTAGTCATGATTAGATTTCCTTGCACGCTGAGTAAGGTAGAGAGTTGTAGGGAAACGACAGAGAAAGTTAACAAAACAATTACTTCTCACTATTTTACTTTGATTCCCAGATCAACTATTTTAAGATTCTTGCAGGGCTAGTGATTGAACTTGATGTATGTGCATAATCAGCCTTCAATGTTCCCACTGCTGGGACACAGGCCTCCTCTCTGTGAGTGGGAGTGGGCCGTAATCTACCACGCGGGCCCAGTGCGGGTTGGTAGATGTCACATGTCTTCGAATTTTTGGTTCTAGGACATGCCGGTTTCATCACGATGTTTTCCTTCACCGTTTTCAGTGGTGGTACAGTTATTTATGTGCATACCAATACAATTCCCCAATAGTTCATGCTTTATTTAGGGAAACATTGGTTGGTGATTTTATGATGAATAATTGTTATTTATTGCATTTTACTCGTCTTGACAATGCACAGTGTTCAAAGCTCTCATGTGCTTGGTGAGTAAATGAGGTTCCTATTTTATTTGATTGCTGACAAACTCTACATTAATATTAATATGATTCTGAATGAATATATTACTAATTTCAAAATAAACGAAGGAAGAATCTGTCATTACTCGAGACATAAAGATACATCTCAAACAGATTCTGATTTCAAAATACATTTATGTACTTTTGAACAAAAAACTGTTTCGTTTTTTGTCTATCAACATATCTTTTTAATAAATTCTTCGCTACAGAAAGCCAAAGTTAAAGTTCCTTGTATGTTAAAGAAACATATGTATTTTAGATCATGTACATACCTATACGTACTTACATACCTGTTCACTATGCAGTTAGTAACTACAAGTGTCGCATTCAGTTCAGAAGAACTGTTGCTTCGCTAGTTCCTATGAAGTGAGCGCAATCGAAACTGAATACATAATAATGTCTCCAATTTCTAAGTGCAGGTGTTAGTGCTAGTGTTACTGAGAAAGTAAAAAGTACCTAATTAGCAAAAGTAATTATAACTATGAGGTCCTCATAATATCTTTCAAAGTATTAGATACTTACCTACGATATAATTGGAATGAAATACATGATTTTTTGCATAAGTAATGGTTTATTTTAAGTAATTGCTGGGTTATTAGAAAAATATATATAATTTACGTTTTTTGGCACCGACTTCCGAAATTAAAGTTTTTTTTCACTTTGTTTTTGGAAGTCGATTGTTTTGTTTTTTTGTAAAAAGTTTTTATTTTTCACTTTTTAGTTTTGGTACAGCTACCCCACACAAATTCGAATACCACTACCTGCCATGTAAATAACAGTGAAGCTAACTTATCATATCATCCACATAGACTAAGTGGGAAAAATACGTATTATTGAAGCTAACTCAAAAAATATACAAGCAAAATTAATAAAATTTATATGGGACCACCTTGATAAAAGTAATAAAACTTATATGCCCTTTACCTTGAGAGTATACCCTTTTAATCAAAAAAAGAATTTTCACAATCGGTCCATAATTGACGGAGAAATCGGGGCCCACACACACAAAAAAACATATATACGCGACGAACATATAACCTCCTCCTTTTTGGAAGTCGGTTAAAAAGCACAATGACATGACGCGAGTGTAAGACGTAGCACACCAGCATAACAAAGTTGGCTTGTTTGTTTTAGTTCTTTTGCAGCGCGACACTATCAAGATATTTAATAATCAAAGCAACATACATAATGAAATGTGTCTTGTATTTTTTTTTTGTTGACCAAACATAGCACTATAAAACACAACCTAGATAAGGTACTACATAAAACAAACAACCATACTAAGCGATTATAATGATTTCAAAATCGTGACGAAAGAATATTTTGAATAATGTTTAGGAGGATTAAACGATTTAAATAATGCATACTTAACTAGTGAAAAGTTCCCACTACATTGTTTATGAATATCATTATAAAATACAGGTTACATGACCAAAATTATTTCACAAACCAACAACAACAATACAAATAAATATTTACACTCCTCGCTTAATAACTAAAGGGTTGGTTTTACAACCAAAAGCAGTAACAGTTACAACTCATCAAGAACAGACCATTGTAAACAATACATTATTACCACCAATAAAGAGAAACAGCATAATTACACCAAGTTTTTGTTAGAACCAACAAACTGGTCAAAATAACGATAATTCGTTTACCTATCGGTGAAAACCCGTATTAAAACCGGCCAAGTCCGTGTCGGACCAGGCACGATGAAGGGTTCTGTAGTTGGGACGAAGTTATCCCAAGAACAAACTTAACATTGTAGTTGAAAAATATATTCTACCATACGGAATGTATGGGAGATCATGTTTTTCACCTGTAAAGCCTATTTAGCTGTGATAGTTTTCCTTTTAACTTCGTTATATATACTACTCCTGTGATTTTTTTCACCTTTCCAACTACACCCATTTAACTGCAGGGGGGGCACTTGACTCTAATAAAAATCAGCGCTTTAAAGCTTAATGTTTCGCAATTGGATTCCAGAATTGAAAAATGATTTTCACACACCCGCTATTAAACGACCTTTCCAACGATACCCCACACCATAGGATAGACGAGAAAAAAAAGTATCCCCACTTAAAGTGTAGGGGAGGTACCCCAAAAAATTTTTTTTTCTTTTACCACTTTGTCGGCGTGATTAATATGTAACCCAAGCCAAATTGCAGCTTTCTAGTACTAACCGTCTCTGAGCTAAGCCGCGGACAGACATATAGACAGACAGACGGAAATGGCGAAACTATAAGGGTTCCTTGTTAATTACGGAACCCTAAAAAGGGTCATAAAAGGCTTGTTATTTAATTACCGAATTAGATATAAAAAATATGAACTCGTAAAACTTTGGAAGCTAGTTAAATAATTGTTTAGTGAAATTAGAAGGTATACATAATCTTTGTTGGACACATTAGAATCGACAGGCTTTCAATGTGAAAGTTTAAAATCAAATGAAGCAATTATATAGATGGGTTCAATTAAATTGAATGAACTGCCACATGGAATTGTGACTGCAATTGAACGGTTTTTATTACTGTGAGAAACAATCATTTTGATAATAAAATTGACGATTAATATAGCATTGATGATAATAGCACTTAGTTAATGAGTGCAGTGTGGACATGTTCTGACAAGCAATGTACACTCGCATGTGGTTTACTTAATGTTAATTAATAAATAATACGGAGGTTTGGTTGTTTGTTTTCATATTTTAAGTGGGTGTTAAAGTTATGATTCTATGGTAATCAGTTAATTGAATACCTTAACCAAAAATTATACCATTAACAAAAACTGAGATGAAACAAAATAAAATTATCATCAAAATAAATATATATATGCCTGGAGGGTTTTATTTAGATATTAAGTTCTGTTTACGTTTAATTTTTTATTTCTGCCTGAGCATAGCTGTTCTCGATGATTTTTTCTGGTATATTGGCGTGTGCTAGCTAACATATGGCTAATAATTTAGATTATGTTTTGTGTTGCGTAATGTAAATTATTTTGAATACTATTATATACTCGTAGAATCTTTTTTTTTTTGTTCTTCTAACTGAACAGTCGGTCGACACTGTAAAAATATTAACGTGAAGCTTAGGTGAGGTGAGCTGTCACTGCCACAGAATCGACCGGCAGGATGCTAGGGATTAACACTATTGACAGCTCACTTGACGCTCACTTCACCTAAGTTTCACGGTGATATTTTTACAGAATCGAACGGCAGATCTAGCTGTACTGCTGGGGAGTTTGTTCGCCACTTCTTCTTCCCAGCTAATGCACTAGGAAGTGGTGAAGGGTGGGCGTTTTGGGGGATTGTCTTATGTAATTGACGTTCGAAAAGTGCTGATTCTCAGCCTAGTTTGGATAAATGAGTTTTGAATTTTGAATTTTAAATATTTTTATGATAATTTTATTTTTGTTTTTAATTACACCCGGCCCTGCTTCGCATGGTTTTTACGACTTGATAAAACAACAATATATCTTAAATAACTCGTTTAATTTTAATGTATTATACATATAAACTTTCCATAGTAAATTCTCTGAATTTTGGTGAAAACTGCATCGAAATCCGTTGCCTAGTTATGAAGAACAACGCGACAAAAACAAACAAACACAAAAAGCGAGTAGATATAAAAGTAGATACACCAACAGATATTACTTGTATCTAAAGAAGATTATAAAATATAGAGGTATAGCGTCGTAGACTTCCATGCACCATGGACATAAGGACTCCCGCAGACAGGTGCGACGCGACACTAGTAGAACAATTCGTATAAAAACTTGATAAAAAATTTTCTACTAGAGTCACGTCGCTCTGTCGCGTCACACTTATCTGTGGGAGCCTTAAATCGACTTGCAACCGTTTCCCAAGAATAACATTGAAGCAGGCAGCTGAAAGCATACAAAGTTTTACCAATCAAAACAAGCACAAATCTAAAGCTTTTTTTAATTTATGTACAGAAAAAAGTACCTCAAACTTTTTCTACCACAAAAAAAAAACAAGCAACGCATTTCTCAACATCATTATATTCATTAAGTTAGTTCTAATACAGCTTGTTTGTTTTTATTCGCCAAAATTACATGCTTGGACAACGTTTAGACCATGATTGTGCAATTCCACTTATGATTATGACTCATAATAGTACACTTTGTATCGATAAACATACAAATAAGGCATCGTTCAGGCTTACATCTACAATTAGGTACTAAAGCAATGATGTGAAGATTGCATGGATTAAAAAAGTTGCAGGTACTTATATAGAGGTATGTTTGCATAAAAAGTAACGGCAGTTTTTTGTTGCGGACGATATTGGTTTTAAATGTACAGCATTATGTTATAGTTTTTACTAGTATTTAAGGTCAGATAGTTCAGGCATACATAAAATATTTGCATCTAAGATAAAAAAGTGTGTGTAGAGCTACATACAGGTTCAAATTAAATTAGCTAGCGAAACTCCGTTGACTTAATGGATATCGATATCTAAATATGATAAAATGAGAAAAAAGTTAATTTGATGAGTTTTTTTTTTGAGGTCTTCCAACGTAGACAGAGTAGTCACTTGAAATATTAGTTAAAAAAATATGATATTTGTGTAAACTTCATAGATGCGATGGGATGGGAATCGATATTTAAACATGATAAAATTAGAAAGAAGTTAATTTAATAAGTTTTTTTTTTTTTGAGGTCGTCCAACTAGGTATTGCAATCCGGAAAACCAGATCCGGTAATCCGGTGGATCTGGCATCATTATACACTTACCGGATCCGGTACCAATATTCGGGTTCCGGTATCGGACCCGGTGATTGTATAATTTGGCAAAATAACCGCGCCTTTGTGTGAGGCACCAAAAAAGGCGTGGTAGATACTTGTGCGTGCGATTCGTTCGATGTTTCGCGAACGACTCGGTCGAGTTAACAACGTTTGTTGTGTTGTGTATAGCTGCTTCGTCAAATGTAAATAAATACTTGTGTTATGCTGTAGAAGTACGATACCTACGAAGTAAAATTCAACCGTTTCGCCGCCAATGTAATGAAATGACTGACATACTTATCTATGCCAAGCAAGAAACTGTATTTGTGTCATATTATATTTAATGTTACAATATAGATTATTAATGTTAATCTTTGTTATAAGTTTTCTCTTTTTTATAATTTGTCGTAATAAAGTTGATTGTGTATTGTTTTAATTTACTCTTTATTAACGGAAAATTTAGTTATACTGGTTATTTAACTTCGTTGACTCAATCCGGCCGGATCCGGTCGGACTCGGCCGGATTCATGGAAATCCGGTCGGATCTGGCCGGATTGCAATCCCTACTTCCAACGTAGGTAGAATAGCCATTTGAAATATTAGTTTAAAAAAATCTGATATTTGTGTAAACTTCACAGACGTGATGGGATGGGTATCGATATCTAAACATGATAAAATGAGAAAGAAATTAATTGAATGAGTTTAATTTTTAATTTTTAACCGCATGTAGTGTAACCACTTAAAATATCAGTTTAAAAAATCAGTTTTTTTTTATTGTAATCTTCACAGACGCGATGGGTAACGATATCTCGATACGATAAACCAAAAAAAAAAACACAGTTTTTCTTAACTCATACCTCAAGTAGGTAACAACACTACCAGCGGTTGTTAACCTCAAAAAAAAAAACAACTAATCTTTTTTATTTCTATTTTGTCGTGTTTAGATATCCATACCCGCTTTTTGGATACTTTGTGTGTGTTTATTTTATGTCTTTTTTGCAAGGTGCGTTTTGTTTGTGCATGATAATCAATTTACTTTCTTTACCTATTTTAATGTGACCTAGCTATCTAATTACATAACATATTTTCGTAAACGATTACGACTAATTTGTTTCATTTGACAGTTCAACAACATTCATTGTGATATTTACTTTGCTGAGCATATTTTTTTTTCGAACTTATGCCGCAATGGTTTAGCAATTTGTTTCAAAACGATTCTGATTCTGATTGATCGTGTATTACGCAATGAATCTACCGTGATATTTAAGTATAGTAAGCCGCATGACAGTGGTAACACTTTTACCTTGAGCTGGCCTAGCGTAGTACGGAATTTCAATAAAATAAGAGGCCAGCTGATACTGTTTTAAGGGTCCCGTACCAGAAAGGTGCAAAACGGAACCCCATTACTAAGCCTCCGCTGTCCGTTCGTCCGTCCGTCTGTTAGGGGGCTGTATCTTATGAACCGTAATAGGTAGACAGTTGAAATTTTTACAGATTGTGTATTTCTATTGACGCTATAATAACAAACAATAAAAAATAAAAGTTAATAATTAAAGAGGATCAATACAAGAAACGTGCCTTTATCGGCGGTTTTTTTGCGTTCTTAAATAAGGTACGGAACCCTTCGTGTGCAAGTACGACTCACACTTGACCGGTTTTTTACCTCTGATGTGCGGCCTTCCGTACATCTGATGGTAATAAGGAATTCTATTAAAAAGTAAACTTAACCATTTTCTATCATCCGAGTTCCTATTAATCATTACTAGACTTCCTTAGCAGCTAGCTTGTGAGATCAAATCGATCTTTCAAATCGAGGGAATTTATATCATAAAAAACGTAGGCTATTTTTTATCGTCCTGGCAAGCAGTCCCTAGGCTTCTGTGATGAAATATTATTTCTTTTTGTTACTCAATCATGTCGTTTCAGATCAATCATGTTAAAATTGGGAATCCACATGAGACATCCCTTGGGTAGCTACTCTTGTATTAGGTACCTAGTAACGTGTTGAAAAAATACTCTGTCGGCTGGAGTTATGACGGGTGATGAATAGTCTTATCAACTGTTTGATAGCTTGTTATTTATTAGATGTTAATGCTAAAGTCCCTGTCACGAGAAGCTATAAATTTTGTAAATAAACAACTTCTAAAAAGTTACGTAGCGACAATTCCATCAACAACAAATAATCCCAAATTTAATCAACTCAAAGCAACCTATGTGTAATACGGAACTAACGAGCAATTTCACTTGGTCGGGTTATATTTTAGCGATATAAAGCGCTGTCGTCTAATATTTTGTGGTACTGAATGCGTCTGAGTTCCAGTACCACAAAACATTATGTTGATTGAATTCTTTCTTTACAAAATTTATAAGTGGCTTCTCGTGACGGGAACTTTACAAGACTACCTACTTCTTATAGTTACTTCAAAAACGGTGAAGGAAAACATCGTGAGGCATGCCTGAAAGATATTTCTCGGCGGCATGTGAAGCCAAGTCAGAGGCCCATGGGCGGCATGAAAACTCTGACACCAGGTTAGTCACTAACCACACGAAAAAAAAGACGATAATGTGTGCGTCCCTACTTTTACAAACCTTGCAATAAGCCTTATTTAGGGGTCATTTTTTCAAATTTGGAAAGCCATAGGTCTCAGACCAAATAAAAAACCAAGACAGATCGCTATCAACAGTGAAGTGAAGCCGGTTTCGTAAACATGTGTACACTTTGTGTAGTGTAGTTTGATTGTAGTGTCACTGTAAAAGGTTGTTAATGTGTGCGTGTGAGCGTGTATGCACAGAGCGGCGGTGTAGTTTTGGCAAGCTTCACTGCATTGTTCGCAGCGCTCTGTCTTGGTTTTTTATTTGGTCTGAGCCATGGGTAAACCCATCAATATTTGATTTACGATCATTCACACAAAAACACAACATAACATCACACTATGTTTCCCCGAAGGCTTAGGCAGAGGTGTACCTCACCCTCACTTCGCCAGTTATGTTCATATTAAAAATATTGGTAAAAATTGTGTTATCAGAACGGCTCCTGTTTAGATCTAGATTGGTACTTATTTCAATATCATAAACTTTAAAGCCCATAGGACAAGAGTCGCGCAAAACTGGCAGTTTTGCGCGACTCTTGTCCGATGGGCTTTTCATGTCCTATGGATTTAACATCCAAGTTTAAAGACAGCTCCTCAAAATCCTTTCGTGAAGCTATGCGTAAGTGAATGCTTGAATTTGAATCATGTTCACGAATGACTAACCCAAGTATGAGAGGGTTCAGTTCACCATTGATTTTTCAAGCCCCACATGGCAAAGGGTGAGAAGAAGAAATCCAATAACGTACCTATAGTCACCCCTAAATTTGGACAAATCGAATTCCAATTAACGTGGAAACAGTTCTGGTAATTTGGTTTACGCAAAAAGTTAGATGTAGGATTTGTTTTCCAATTAGATGAACAACACCAGAAAAGGCTTATAAGATTTTTTGAAGTAATCTTTGACTGCAACTCTCAAAAGATGCGTAAATGTCATATCCAACGTTAATTAATCTATATATTAGATAATATTTGTGATTATAATTCAATCGTCTAATAAATAAAATAAATAACATTCATTTATTTCAGGTCCTCGACCCATATTAAATACAAAAACAATACACAATTTTGTCAATTTTATAAGTGTCACTATTTGTGCAATTAAATAAGTGATAAATAGTTGAGTGGTTAATAAATAAAAAAGCTAATTACCTAGATGACGTAAAAATATGATTAACAGATAAATGTCAGATCAAATCAATTAATGTCAAAAACACAAAGCAAAAAAGAAATTAATTAAATAATACAATGAAGTAATGTAAGAATAAAAAAATTAAAAAAATATCCATAATACTACATCATTGCATAGTTTCAAAAAATTACAAATCAAGCACCAGCAATATGCCTGCTACAACAATGCCCAACGTAGAGGCAATCCAGTCGCTGAGCGATACCTATGAGTTTTTGGTGGTCAGTAAAATTCTACAAAAATCTGTCCAGAAAAGAAACCAGTTTCTAATTTGTGTTATTCTTCATAATTCACAAATTTAACTCAATTACATATTCAGGTTTGATCCTTTGATGCACCGCTTTGCAGCGACGCAAAAAGTTTATAAACACTAAAATGCAATAAACAATTGATAAATTTTCATAAACCCTGTCATAACTTATCATTAGAATCCATTGATTCGTATTCAATCCTTTTCATTGTTTTGGGTCAACACAAATTATATACTGACTGATATTCGGACACATAAGTGATACCTCTACTAATGTCTGCATTTATTCCTCGAATTCTTTGAAACAAAAAGTTTGACTGACTCACAACATAAGTCATAACTTAGGACCTATGAAGAATTCTTCCAAGGAACCCCATTTTGGTCATGACATCAGTATATTAATTGATTCTTAGTATGCAAGTCTGGAGTCTATAATTTATTTTAAAATACCATTTAAAAGTAAGACAGCAACCTATTAAAATTTCGTTTAGTGTTATGTTTGTTTAACCACTCAAAGGCTATAATTATCGACTCTGGTGGTTCAGTCTCTGAATTAGTGATGGCAATTGGAAATGTATTTTTGAATCGAATCTACTCGAAAATAAAGTCGATAGGTATTAGAATTCAGACTGTTATTGAACTTGACGTGAAGATAAAACATTAATCGGTGGTATTCACGCGAATATCGTTATCGTGATATTGCAATTGGAATATGAAAATCATTGGAATCGCTAACTTTAAATTAGGATTGGTTGCATTTATGTAAAACTATGATTTTTATTGCAATTTTAATTTCAAAATCTATTGACGTAAATTTGAAGTTAACATGAACTTTGAAAGCTTTTGAACTTACGGCAAAATTTTCAAGAAGTCAATCTTTAATCGATATCCAAATTCAACTTAGGCATCCAGTATCTTTGCATCTAAAAAATCGTATGGTAAAAATAATTGTCATTTTTTTTAAATTGAGTTTGGAACACAACTTTGTTCTATTGACTTCTCTTTAAACAAAAATTATAGATTCGAATGTTAATATAACGGAAATGTTAATTCTTGAACGATTCTGAGTAGACAGTGATTACATAGTGGCCGGTTAGACTGGGAGGCTGATTGAATGCAATGGTATTTAGACTAAGTAACCAATTAGTATCGATTTGGTCTTTTCCCTGTAACTGCCACTTTAGCTTTTAGATAAAATACCTTCTTTTTTTGTAGACGGAAATGTTGACACACAATGATAATCTTTTGGGCGAGTCATCATCAATTTATCATCCAGCTAATCATGAATGTTTTCAAAGCGTGCAAGAATAGCTTTAAAAGAACTTCGAAAATTTTCTTTAAAAAAGACAGTTGTTTGGTTCCAAAGTTAACAAAACTAACAACACTTCAAAACTCTTAATAACTGCGTTATTTATCTCAATGTGCAGCCCTATGCTTGTGGGTGTTTTAATTAAATAAATTGCTTTATCTGCTCAGAGACAATGGCGTCTGTTATGGGGGGAATTTTATTAACACGGTCCTCTCTACGTCATTCGTACGGTTATACGGGTGACCACTCATTTACTTAACAAAAAGAATTGATTTGCTTGATCCTAATCTTATTTTGCTCTATATTAGATTAGTATTTGTAAGGGACGTGTTTGTTTATTAGTGGGCTTATGGAGAAAGAAAAGAGCAATGTAAAATAGTTGGGCTTTTGGAAACTGCGAATGTAAGTCTAGAATTTGTTTTTGATGTGTAACATATTTCCTCTAGGTTTCCTGCAATCAAAATCAAAAACAAAACAAAATCTAAATAATTAAAGCTGTGGCAGTGATTTTTTGAAAAGCGACGGAAGTGTGTAACAGGTAGCCGGGGAAGCGCGCGCTATTTGATTTGACCAATGAGCGATACCTTACAGTTGGACAATTTCCAGTAGCTTTTTCCCGCAAAGTATTAAAAAGGTAAGTTGACCTTTTTAATACTTTGCGGGACACTAAACGCCTCCAGACGTAATAATTTTTAATACTTTGCGGGACACTAAACGCCCCCAGACGTAATACCGATAATACTGCTATTGTTTCTCGTTCAGTGTCCTTCAATCGATTAATCATATTTTTCCTTAAGTAATTAGTGTTTTAGTACCAAAACCTCTACTTGTTCCTATTTTGGTACATATACGTATAAATGAGGCTACAAACACTGTTTCGGTAATAAGAGTGTGCAACACGTGGTTTCAAACAGACCGCCATACTGACATTGTTATCACAGCGTACTACTTACTTTGTAACTAAAGTACCGTGAGAAATATACGTTGTAACGTTTTCTTATATTTGTTAACACTATTTGCATACGGTACAATTTTACTGTTTTAATGTCTTACAACAAGGGACTGTTTAAAAACGGGCATGACTTTTTCTGTTAGTCTCGTATGAAGAAAAAGAACGCCTGGCAAATTTGGTTGCAGATCTGAATCTGGGCTGGGTGCTCCGGATATTCCTTATGTTATCACTCGACCGGCTGGTCATGAGTTTGTTTACTTTTCTTATAACAGTCGTTTTAAAATCATACAAAAGCTTAAAACCCAATTGAGTGGGAGGCTATGTAACGGAGGCATTTAAATTCAATATGTAAATAAAATAAACGACGATAGTTTCCAAATTATAAATTCGAACACGAAATTATCCAATTATGTAGAAGCAATTTTGGTGTACCAGAAGTTAACCAACAATTTTGAATTAAGAACTATCTGATGCTTTGGTTAAGAGGCTTACAAGAGCTAAAGCGCGGTCACTATCGGACTGCATAGAAAAGAAAGAGGAGCTCGATGACACAACGCAGGTAATTTATTGCAAAATATTAACCAATAATCTATTTACAAAAAATCTATTGACTAAAAAATTCAAACACTATTAAGCTAATATGTTGCTTGTAGAATAATCTGACAAAAAATCAGAATGATTGCATATATATTAATATGATTTTTTAATAATTAAAATAAATTTTTAGAGTTATCTTCGTGATTCTTTTCTATTGTATCAAATTAGTTGTAATATGTTTTCAACACACTGTCTTACTAGCTGAAATCCTGAAGAATATCACATGTTTTTCTGAATTTATTTACTGCAGTGGATCATATACTTTTAGGCATTATAAGACTTGCATTTCGGCACACTTAGGTCCTGTAGTCCCCTAAAGCTGACGCTTTGGCTGAGAAGAAGACCTCCCGATCTGTTCTGTAAACATTGAACTGAAAACTCAGGTGAAGTGAGCTTTAAGTGTGCTAGTGAAGTGAGCTTGAAATCACCCGTCAATACTGTCAATCCCTAAGCATGAGGTGGAATGATTTCACGTAAGTTTCTGGGTTCGACTTCCTAGTTTAGTTATGGTTTTATATTGGCTATTTGAAAATTATCAATAGCAGGCCAAAAGATTACAATTTATTTCGCCTATAACTCTATTTTTCTAAGTGTGCACCTATCAACGTCAAAATATTACAGTGGTATATTTTCATAATTCAATACTGTCAACCTACGAGTTTGACAGCTCCAAGCGTACAGTTAGAAAATTCGTGTTATAGGTACTACTTTGTGGAACAAAAGCCTAACGAAATAAGAACAATGAAAACCGTCTTCCAATACAAGAGTTCACTTACGTTAATTTGTTTTGGTCATTGTTATCTCACTCACGATTTTTCTGCGAATTTATATCAATGTAAGAACACATGGTGACTTTGTAATGATTCTCCTTGGTTTACTTTGTCTGGTAAGACACGCGATGATTTAATTTAGTAAGCGCTCCAGTACAGTACAAAAAATATTATGTTGAAGATCATTGGAAAATCCGATTGCAGAGTTGACTTGAATTGGAAGAACTAGCCTGTACTGATATTGACTAGGATTTCCTTCAAGATCATGATTAGGTAGGTTTATAATCTGAGAGGTAGGGAGACGTAGACAAATTTTTTTTTTTTAGTTCTTTATTAACAAAAGGGGGTTTTTCATCCATACGGATATGCCAATCCCATCGTAACTTATCAACTATTTAATCTTTATTAAAGTAAATACAACTATAACTATGAACTGTAATAGAAATTGAATCATTCAATGACTAAGTATAATTTTCACCAGGCCACACAACCTCTTTGCAATCCCTGATCTAGGGTTTGCTAAAATGTTTTGAATTAGCTCAACGACGAAAATGTTCATGTCCACGTGAACATCACGGCAACCCGAAAATACAGGGAAATAAAATGAATCGAAATATATACGGAAGAAAGAAAATATTTTATTTGGACACGCACGGGAAAAACAAAAAAAAAAAAAGAGAGAAAAAAAAGACAAATACGAAGACGCTTTTAAATTTCTGTCAACGAAAAACGTTATAACGTGCACGAATTATATTCTGACGACACGGTTGGCGCAGTGGCTTGAGCGATCGACTGCTGCGCAACGTGTCGCGGGTTTGATCGCACGGAACAAATATTTGTATGATCTGCAAGTAGTTGTTCCGGGTCTGGGTGTTAGTGTATGTGAGTTTCTTTGTTTGTAAACGCACCCACGATACAAGAAGAAATTCTTAGTGTGGGGCAACGTTTAAAAAATAAAATATAATATATATATATTATACATTCTATGGACGTGGACGTCCACGATAATAACGTCACGTTAGAAAGTATAAAAGCGTTTATTGTGATTCTACTAACTCATTCTATCTCTCTCCATAATTTTGTTTCCTAAAATTTCATATTAAAATAACTGAGAGCTTACAAAAGCAGCTGAAAAACATTCGCAAAACTTATTACCCATTTATAAACTTCTATCAGACCTCGTAAAAACGAAACCCTGAAACGTTGACCTTTATCAAAACATCATCAATCAACTCTGTTTGTCTACATTATGTCGGATATTACTCTCCTAAGAGATTGTTTGTGTCAGCTAATACCGTTTTTTATTTTTTACGAAAATAATGCTTCATCAATATTATTTTGGGAATTCTGTAACGTGTACTTACCTATCTTCAAATTAATTGTGTTAATCTGGATCGAAGTTGATGAATGAGTGTGTGTCTTTTCTGTTCATTTATTTATCTTTAGTAGGCAAACCTGTTCAGGCGGAGATACACAGATGACTCCGCCCTGGAGTAAAAATGTGGTGCTGTTCCAGCTTATTAGTGATTCGCCCGAATTACTCGCCTGAAACGCGCGAATCGACACTTTCAAGTAATATAATTATACTAAATGCGCCCCGCGGTTCACCCGCATAAGTCTCAATTCCGTGGGAATACCGAGATAAAAAATAAATATCCTATGTGTTAATCCAGGTTAGAAACTATCTGTGTGCCAAATTTCATCCAAATCCGTTTAGAAGTTTTTGCGTGAAAGAGTAACAAACATCCATCCATCCATACATCCATCCATCCTCACAAACTTTCGCGTTTATATTATAATATAATATATTTAAATCAATATAAATATAATATACTATAGTAGGATATATAATTAATTAGGTATATATAATTATTATAATAATTTACGAGTATTTGTAGGTGAATCGATTTCTGAACTTGGCGATTCGTCTACAAATAAATTAACTTCGGGCACTATTAAATTATATTATTTTTCTCAAGTAAAAGTGATGCAGGGTGCATCACTTTTTCTTGTAAATTAGTCAGTAACTTTCAGTCGAGTAAATTCGAAAGAAGGTGCCAAACTCGTAGCCAAATTCTGGGCCGGATCAATTTAGATTGCCATCGACACGTTTACATAAGCAGATAGTGGATGCTTTAACTGCAGCATACAATATAGCATACCAACTTGAATATGAATTGATAGCGCGCCAATAGACGGAACTTGATCCTAGGTCAAATAATCAGTCTATAATTTTCCCACTGCTGGGACACACGCCTCCTCTCTTCGAGAGGGAGTGGGCTGTAATCTATGCCACGCGGAGCCAGTGCAGGTTGGTAGATGTCACACGTCTTCAATTTTTGGTTCTAGGACATATCGGATTCCGTTATTTAAATAGTAATAAAATAGGACCACATTAACAGTAATTTTTGCAGAATAAACAATTTTTTCTTTAATTATTTACTTGATAAGATGCCTCGCCATTATTGAAAACGGGTCTTCAACGCCGGATATGCTTTCTAACTTTTCTGATAATTTTGCTCTCTCCGTCTCGGGAGGATTTTAATATCCGCATCTGATTCATTATTTATATCATACTTGAGGAAAATAAATATTTACGCTTACAATTTCTCCATAATTACAACGAATTATCTAAAGGTAAATATTTTGTTACACTTGTAGGTACATAATCAATGTTTACATTGATACAAAGTTCATTATAACGAGTTAATTGTATTGTATTATCTCATGTTTAGAGTCGGCACTATTTGCTGTTGTATGATATGCCCTATTAATTTGATAGATAACCACACTGTCTTCTGGTCTTTAGCGAGCCTTTAGTTTAGGTCGCCGGTTTTCCATACATGTGCGTACACAGGTATGAAAATCTGGCGACCTAAACTAAAGTAACTTAGTTTAGATGGCGGTGGACGGCTCGCTTTAAAATCTTTTGACTTGTTTCCACTAATCATTGTTATTGAAAACGAATTCTTATAGAAGTTATCGCTTAAGAAAATGATTTGAGCAGAATAACGCCTTTTAACACGGCACGGTTTCTATACGGTACGGCGTATAAACCGCGCCGTAGAAAAAACGTTTCCGTCAACAAGCTCCCATAGTGATCCATACAATCCTGACGACTTTGCCTACACACGGCGAATAAAACCGATACACAGTCGATTCTTTCTTTCTTTCGTTTTTCACGGAAAGAAAAATGTGTAAGTTCAAAGGGCCTAACGCTCCCCCCTGAAATAGACTATAAACATATCATTTTATGTCGGTATTAGTTATCACTATTGGATCATGGTGATTTAATCTATTTAAACAATTTTTTTTTTTGCACATTGCTTGGATTATGCTAGTTTAAATAAAGAATAAGATCTTTTTGTTAAAAAAACCTTTAAAAATCCATGGATCATTGACAGTCAGACTTATACAAACCAAAATTAATATATTTATATCTGTAATTTTCATGATATACATAATAAATAATATTCTATCTATCTTTAAACCCTTTAGTGCCAACTAGTCCAACTCTAAGCTGAAAATATATTTAAAAAATCTATCCACTACTTAGATGATATCACAAATTCTTCTTAGACGAGCAATATATCAAAATCTTAGCACGTACGGAACCTGCATAATCCAGCTTCTACTTTAACTCATTTTCATTTACTGTACTGGCCACAGATCCTATTGTATGCAATAGACTCGCAACTTACTTTACTGTAACCAGCCAGTGTTAACAATATCTTCACTGTTCGTAAGCATCCACTGCAACCTGTTTGCCTGTCCCAACTGAAGGGTCGATTTGCATCATAAGCAAACCAAGCAGTAAATTTATCTTATATCAGTGAAATCCCATACAAAGTACGCCACAGAGACCAATTTATAAACTCCGGTTGCAATAAAACATCACAAAAGAAACAAATTACCAATGATAAACAACATTGGGATAAAAATCATTTATATCTTACACGAGACTTTCTACAATTCGACAATGTTACAAAAGAGTTTACTTCATATTAGACGCGTAAATATCCACTCGGTATGCGGCATTCATATTTATACAGTCAGTAAATTGCTATCGGGCGTAATGTAATAATATGAATTAACATAAATTTTCTATAACATTTACATTAGGAATAAATGAATTGCTGGTTGAATGGTGCCTTTGGCCGGGCAGGCGCTTGGTTCACGCCCGGAGTTGCCCAGAAATGTGTAAACGTAATAAGTAAAATGGCTGGTTTTATTTATTCTGTTGACCATGTATTTCCTGGTGCAGGAGTAAAAGTAATAAAGTAGTGGCGAAGTGGTAATCAAAATGTTTTCTCTTAGTAGCTGTTAATTATGTTTTTAGCTTTATGGCAGTTATAAATTAATCGACACGAGCGTCTGCGGTTGAAGATAAAAGAAGGTATTATATCAACAGCAAATATCGCATACTTAGATGTTTCTTAATTTTTATTATTCACTTATTAATTACCCAAGCCACGGATGGATTTACGAATGTCTTTTCGGATTCATGTGCGTATTGTATAAATGACTTGCTTCAAAAACAGTACAGGAAAACATCGTGAGAGATAGATATTTCTCGACGGCATGTGAAGCCAAGTCGGAGGCTCATGGGCGGCTTTAAAACTCTGACACCAGGTTAGTCACTAACCACACGAAAAGCAGAAGAAGACATGTTAATTCAAGTTTCAATATACAATATTCAAATACATGTTAGGTAATGTTAAAGGGTTTGGTTTACGCACTTAATCTATCAGATGGACGATTGTGCGTGGGCCATGGCGGCCGTTTGGTGGTTATTCCAACCAGCCCACCTCCCTGCAGAAGTTAATTAAATCTTCTGGTCTGCTCAGAACATCTGTGAAAGATCTGGGTGTCCCGAAGGTCTCTGTTCTAATCTAGGTGACGCCTGTGCATTCAAAGAGCACCTGCACGATGGTTTCCTCAGCCTCCATGCACGCCCTGCACAGAGGACTGTCCGTTATGCCCATTGTGTGGAAGTGTTTGTTTAGCGAGCAGTATCCCGTGATGGTCCCCGTCACCAGTCGCAGGCCGTTCCTGTCAAGGCCGCTATCCAAGGATGGCATAGCTTCCTTAGACTGCCTACAGCCTAGTGTCGAGGTCCACCAGTTCCCCGCTTGTGTGTGGGTGAACTCCTGTAGCCACCTGCGTATTTCGTTGAAGGGAATGGGTACGACAGGCTCTGGTCCACAGACTGCCGTGCTGGACTCTCGTCTAGCAAGTTCGTCAGCTGCGTCATTACCTAGCGATCCGCTGTGTCCTTTTATCCATTGCAGTGTCACCATGTTGCGGCTAGATACCGTTATTTGTTCTAGTGCATTGTGACATTCTAGTGTTAGCTTCGAGGTAATATATTTTTTCCATAAGGATAGAAGAACTGTGACGCTGTCGGAGAGTATACGGATACAACAAACAGTACATTAACTTTAAAATTACAATACAAAACAAATCCACCGTACTTTCAACACTTACATTAATGGCCGACGACTGTAGGTGACGTGCTGGTCACTGCAGCGTCGTATGTAAGGACAGTCGACCCTGTCATTAATCCACACGTCCAGTTAATTAAGACAAAATAGCCTGAAAACGTTATCTAGGCAAAAAAAAAAAAATGTATTTTAGTAGGTTTCGAAGAGCATCCTCGAATTACAAATGATTAAGATTAAACCTATTCAAAAATGAAGAGATGAAACAGAAATACTAGTAGGTATGTAATGTGCAACCCAACGTAATACATAGCAGCAAACTCCACTTCAAGCAACCCATTAAGCTTCACGACATTCCTTGACTTGTATCTAAAACCACAGGTCCGCCCACTATCTTGCAAGCTCACAGAAAAGTTAAATATTACAAAATTTAAATATCATAATAGCCACTCCACGACTCACGAGACAGAATCGTCGGAAATGTGATTTGAATCGCTGCACAAAATACTGAATGTGAATTTTACTTAATCTAACTTTACGTTGTCGTGATGGTTTGCCGTGACTTTTTATATCTTAAAAGCGAAAGTTCGTGGTTTGTAGTTCTGTAAATCTACCTCTAGAGAGATGAGCAGAACTGAATGTTTCGGAAACAGCATTGCATTCATAGTCATCGAGCTGTCTCGTTGGTCTAGCGGTCACAAGCTCTACTGCTGAGCATGAGGTTCTGGGGTCCCAGGTTGACCAAAGTGTTATTGGGTTTTTCTGTCAGATGTCTCAGGAGAAGCCCGGGGTTTGCATTTGCGCCCGATTGATAGGAATAGGCTCGGACCTTATTACATGGGACTTAAACATAACTGGCGAAATGTGGGTGTGGGTACAATAGCTACCATCAAAGAAGTTCATAACTAACCACCGTAAGGACTATTCTTGCTTGCAGCGCTCGGCGGCTATAGAACCAGGCCGGTAACAGATGTGGCCATCGTGTTCACGGGATTCTGTTTTAGGGGTGGGTCTTTACGTGAGTTTTGCGAAACGTAACATAACTAGTGATTTCCCTGTTTTGAAAACTAGTGATTTTAGTAACTAGTTATTTTTCAAATTCTATTCGGTGATTCAACATGGTCATTCTATCGAAGTGTTACAGTTATTTGCGAAACGAAAATATAGATGATTACTTACGTAATACGTTACATATCACTAGCTTTAAGTTTTTGGAACGAATAAGTTTTGTAGCTACATTATTAACGTAATACTAACACAAATAACCTTTCCTTCATACTTTATTCAGGCTTAGGACGGTTATTTTGTAAGTAGTTATATTTTCGATGCAGTATCGAAATTGTAACTACATACAAAATAACGTGTTTACAGTTTGACTCGAAACTAGCTATTCGGCTACATGCCCCGTAGCCAGTTATTGTCGTGATGTGAAATAACGCCCATACCTATTCTGTTTTCAAACTGGTTAGATATGAACTTCTTTGATGATACCTACACCTCTGCCTAACCCTTTGGGGGTTACAGGCTTGATGTTATGTATGATGTCTTCATCAAACTAGGGATTGTAAAACCAACATCCGCTATTACTAGGCTCGGTCATCCAGGCTTGTAATCCCATGACGAATATCCAGAATGGATAGTTTTTGTAATTACTGTCAGTAGTACTTAATCGAAGAGCATATATGTACTACATGACCAATACTACGAGAGCATGTATGTACATAATATGTCAAGATTGACATCTTGAAATAATAGATACGATTACCATTTATCCCATTAGCTACGGTGACTGGAATGCATCTTTCAGAGCGTTAACTTACTATAATGAATTACTTACTAGATATAAAACAGGTGTACTTTATACAGGTACATCCAAACAATCTGCCTAGCCTTTTCCCAACCTATGTTGGGGTCGGCTTCCAGTCTAACCGGATGCAGCAGAATACCAGTATTTTACATGGAGTTACTGCCTATCTGACCTCCACAACCCAGTAACTGGGTAATACTTTGGGTTTACCTTTGGTAAAACTGGTTGGACTGGCTGGTTGGTTTTAAGTTTTTATCTGCTGTATAAAGTGTGTGGTTTTTAGTCTGTGTTAAATAAACGTATTTTTCTTTATTTTTTCTTTTTTAGACTTTCGGGCTTCTGACGACCTGTAACGACTATCAAAGATCCACGGATGACAGTCGGGTCCAACGGCTTAACGTGCTTTCCGAGGCACGGATGAGTCTCGGTATGTAAAGATGTTCACTCTTCCACGGACCAACCCCGGCAAGCGTAGATTAACCTAATGGATCGACCCGTGTGGCTGTTAGTACTTAGCCACGAGCTCCTACTATAGGAACAGTGGGTTCCAAAGAAATTTCACCCCCTTGCATTGTTTTTTACATTGCTAGGGGGTGAGGTTTCTCTAGAGCCCACTCTACATCCATAGATATATATTTCTATGGGTACACGACACCTCTGCCAACCCTTCGGGGATTACTGGCGTGAAGTTATTATTATTATTACAGTTTTATTCCTCACACACTTTATATAAGTTGGTATTTGAAAATAAATAATTAACTTAATGTTTTTTTTTTTGCGTGTGATCCCTTGTGGGTAAAAGCCTCCTCCATCTCTTTCCATTTGCATTTGTCTGTGGCAGCATTAATCCAGTTCTTTCCTGCAATCTCTATAATGTCGTCGGCCCATCTTTTCCTTTGTCTCCCACACTCCTTTTGCCTAGTGGACCTATCCATTTGGTTGTTTGAAGAGTCCACCTCTTGTCATTGAATCTTGCTACATGACCGGCCCATCGCCACTTCTGTTTCAAATTATGACGAACAGTCACAAAAAAGACAACAATAAAAGGAAAGAAGATAGGAGTATGTTGACAACTACGTGTATCTGGGCAAAATGGTCTCGTTCGACAGTAATAATAACGAAAACGAAGTGGACAGAAGAATAAAAACTGCTTGGCAAAAATACTGGACAAATAAAGAAATTCTGAAGGGAAACTATGACCCAATAACTAAAAAGATAGTTATGGATTCTTGCATTCTCCCTTGTTTAACCTAGGGCAGCCAGACATGGGTATACACAGAAAGGTTAAATCAAAATCTTGTCCTGCCAACACGCAATGGAAAGAAGCCTCTTAAAACTCAGAAGAATACACAAAATAAGAAACACCGTCATCCGGAAGAAAACTGAACTAACCGATGCACTACAGTTTTGCTTGTAAGTTACGTTATGTTAAATAAAACTTTTTGATAAAAAGATTCAAAATTATCGACTTTCTTATACCTCGTCAACATAAATTCCTTCATTGTTCCCGACTCACACTTAACGACATTTAATTTCCGGATCAACAGAGCTAATTAACTACAAGAGCGCAGTAAAACATTGTACCTTGTTGATTAAAAGCTAGTTCAACTAGGCACGGTAACAAATATTACTAGGCCATAAAACCTAGGTCCCATGGTTTCAATAGTGATTCAGGTACTTAGTTTATGATTTATGACTACCTAGTAGCTTGAAAACTTTAGCACTCATTTCCGTTGAAACATGCAACTTACCATTTTTCTTAAGGAAATTAAAAGAGAATAATTTGAGCCTGTTTAAGTGATGTTATATGAAGTGTATAATAATTTGAGACTTTTAATTAAGGATGCCTTTTTTTCTTTTGAGGGTGGGAAATTATCAAATAACTTCTCCCGCTCCGGGCGGAGCGGGAGGGCGTGTCAGACTTTTACTGACTAAAACCCACCCGTGTTCCTTCCGTTGCCTGTGTGCCGGGGCCGCGATACCCCTTTCGGTCAAACTCGCAACCCTGGCAGGAATTAAGGATGCCTAAGATTTTGTCGTGCTTTTACTAAATCCGCTCAAATGCTTCACTCATAACCAGCCTATAATGTTCCCACAAGGGACACAGACCACTCTGTGAGGGAGTGGGCCGTAATCTACCACGCGGCTTGTGACAACATGTCTAGGAAGTTTTTGGTCCTTGGACATGCCGGTTTCTTCACGATGTTTTCCTTCGCCGTTTTGAGAGCAATGGAGATGAAATAATTTACACAAAGTAAAGCGCCCGTCAGGGTTCGATCCTACGACCTATATAACTCGTAAGTCGCGGCCGTTACCACCACTGCTCAAATGCTTATGCAGGCATATTTTGCTAACATTTTTAGGTTCTGAATTTTACGAAAGCCTGTCTATTTCACATTTCACCAGTTGTATGTTTACTTAAAATACTACCGAAACATCAGCTATTACTGTTAATAGACATTCCTGCGTAATTGTACTCTCAAACGAATCGATGTAATTGATAACGGTTTGAAGTAACTATCCCAAAAATTGTAACAGTATTTTTGAATATTTTGGAATCAGAGTTATCCATCATCATAGGAAGTTATACTCTTGTCAAAACTGTTTAAATTTATCTTGGAAAGAAACATGATTTGCCTAAAAATTTAGTGAATAGGTACCTATTCACTAAATTTTTAGGCACATCATGTTTGAGTACTGAGTTACTTTGTAATCTGATAGATATGTTCTTTCTCCAGCTTACCTACTGATAAGTTATATGAGTTTATATAATTGTTTATTTTATTTGACTTTATAAGTCAACTTATTTAAATTTATTGTTGACATAATCTACTCATCACAATGTTTTTTTTTTATGAGTTGTATTGCATTATGTGGTTAGCTAGTGACCTCGACAATTGATCATACTATTTATTGTTATTAGTAATTAACTGTTTCGTTTATTTATTTTACCTCGATGGTCCTAGTTTATCATTTATAACTTCCAGTTACAACTATATGTAAGCGGGCACGCCCTTTATGCCTGGAGGGTTTTATTTAGATATTAAGTTCTGTTTACGTGTAATTTTTTATTTCTGCCTGAGCATAGCTGTTCTCGATAATTTTGTCTGGTATATTGGCGTGTGCTAGCTAACATATGGCTAATAATTTAAATTATGTTTTGTGTTGCGTAATGTAAATTATTTTGAATACTATTATATAGAATCTTTTTTTTTGTTCTTCTAACTGAACAGACAGCTGTGCTGCTGGGGAGTTTGTTGCGCCACTTCTTCTTCCCAGCTAATGCACAAGGAAGTGGTGAAGGGTGGGCCTTTTGGGGGACTGTCGTATGTAATTGACGTTCGAAAAGTGCTGATTCTCACCCTAGTTTGAATAAATGACTTTTGAATTTTGAATTTTAAATATTTTTATGGAAAATATTGAATGGAAGAAAAAGACTAACTAGACTATTCGCTCAGTTCAAAACATGTCATAATCTGTTTTTTTTTTTTTTTTTAAACCATTAAGTAAAAATGTCTGCATTTAACAGGAATAAGGCTGTGAGCAAAACTAACATTTAAAGTCAATAAAAGCTGACATTTTACTATCATTACTACCTGACGGGATACAGCCATGAATGTTGACATTGTTCTACTATAATCCAGTCATAAAACCTACATCGGAAACTCCAATATCAATTCGTACATCAGTTGCGCAGACGCAGTCCAGTTAGACGTAAAAACACATTAAAATTCGTGTTAAATGAGCGGAAATAAGAGTTGAGTCGGAGAATGAAGCCGTCATTGACATAAGTTGTAACTGTCATCGACACGTACTATCGAAGAACTTCATATCTAAGCAGTTTGAAAACAAAATCCCGTGAACACGATGACTACATCTGTTACCGCCCCGGTTCTATAGCTGCCGAGCGCTGCAAGCAGAAATAGTTCTTACGGTGTATAGATATGAAGTTCTTCGACGGTACCAGCTGCACACTGAAAGTGATTGGTTTGAGTTCCACTGTTGCACGATACGGCAAAAGGGACTTTGCTTTTGCATTTTTACCGTATCGTGCGACATTGGATTGCATTGATGACGGAGTGACAGGTAAGTAGGCTGCTTTCAAATCATCTTTCTTTCAAGTTAACCATACGTATAGTTATTTTTTTTAATTATTGGTTAGCTCGCGTTTGATCTTTATCATTATAACCACTATTTAATTTAAAAAATAATAGATCTAAGGTCTTATGTGAAATTACAAATGTTTTATTCAGTATATTTACTGCTCAAGTCACAAACATTATTCCGATGGTGCCCTGTAGCATACTCCAATCATCAATGACCTTTGAGATCGGTAACGATTTACTTTATTCTCCATCCCTAAATGATTTACAATAATTGTATAGGTAATGAAGAAGAAAATAATGATAACACATTATTTTATTCTTCATGATCCAAATTATCTTCAAAAACTGTCCAGGTAATATTTGGCATATTGGGGTATATTCATAAACATTGCTTAAAGTTATGTGACGTTCAAACGTCAAAAAAATATGATTAAATAGTCGCTAATTATTACTTATTAAGAAACGTTTATAAATAAATCCTTTATTGCTTAAATAGAGAAAAATATCATCTCGTCTAACAAAGTCCAATGGAAACGTGCCATCGTATACTAGTACGCGACAAGCTCCAGCGACAACAGCTCCAATACTCGCATAAAGTACTTATACGTGTGTAATTCACCGATTAATTAAAAGTTATACAGGCGTGACCGGTGTAATTGCCAAGAGACTTGTGTTACGTTTAGTGCATTCACTTTTATTAGCCCGCCTGTATGCCTAGCTAAGAAAGTGGGTGAATTACCCAGTGCGATCGTTAAGTTTCTTTATTTCAAATTGCAGTTCAGAAATGAATCGCGGTTTATGTTGAATGTGAGGTCATCTTTGGTACTTCTAAATGCGTAATGATAGAAATTAATTTCAGAAGATTTGATTTTGCAATCAAATATACACTTAAAGACTTTAAAATTGAACACTAGTTTTATTATCACGATCTCCTGAAATCAGCAACATGAGAAATTGTCCGAAATTTATTTCGGAAGATTTCATTTGCAATCAATTATAATACACTTAAAGACTTTTAAATTGAACACTAGATTTATTATCACGATCTCCTAAAATCAGGAACATGAGAAATTGTTCAATGAGTTTTGGTTACACATTAACTGGTCCAATTACGGAGATATCCATCGATATCACCAGATTACCTGTGTTCGCATTACTGATGCGTTAACTAACATGCCCTGAATGGTCAATACGCCGTAATGTTCAGAAGTTATCAGTACTTAACATGGTAGGTATACCGCACTTAGTTTGTACTTATAAAGTCAAAATTAATAAAAGAAGGATTGGGAAAGCAACAATAACAATCTCTATTACAAAAAAACTTAAAACCTGTGGAGAATTTGACGTTCGAAATCATGACAAATGAATGTTTATGAGATGTCCACAAGTAATGCATACGTAGTAAAATCATTCTCGTCGTTATTTCACGGAATTTTCTCAACAATATTGTTCACGGATTGATATTTTCTCTCTGCTCAAACACAAATTACCAAGCTTAACTGTGTAGGTCGCAAAAACATCATAAAAGCGACAGAAAGTTATTATGGTTCTAATTTTAGGTGAAGTTAAACTAATATGACCAACAGAGAAATACTCCGAAATAGAATGCCATAACACTTAACAGAGAAGGATAAAGAAACTAAAGCGAACGAAAATGTTCACGCTTGTGAACTTGTTGGAAATAATGTTTCAATAAAGGGAATAAATATTAGCCCTTAAATGCCTACTGCTAAACATGGACCATATAAAATAGAATCTAAATTTGAATGATCTTGAAGAGTTTGTCCTATTTATTATTATCACACTTGCGAATAACTTTCAATCGCTGAAGGGCGTAATTAGAGCACAGAAAGATCCTGATGATACCCATTCCTTCGCGCCCTTTTGAAAATAATATGATCTAAAGAAATACCGTCTGTTTTTAGTACACGCGGAAGAACCCAACGAAGTAAGCGTAGGCGCAGTGTATGACTTTGCCCATCCAAGTAAACACTTCAGATACACATCACAAGACCACAGAAACGAGACAATTCGAGTATCACAGCAATGAGTCACGTCCGGCTAATTGTTAATAAACAGTAGCAGTGGCATCGGCAAGCAGTCGAGGTGGTCTTTGTTCAACTAGTTAACACCTACTCTTGCCGAATGAGCTTGATAAATGTTTTTATTACCGTGCACCACAAGTGCAACAATTCAACCAGAGAAAATTACTTTGTGCATAACGAAGCTCAAACAATGGTTAATAGTGTTACGGTGTGTGACGAATCTAGGAGGCCAGTAGTTGTGCTGTGCCACACAATATCTACAAAATGGCACCCGCTGTGAACAAGGACACAAGTCTAGAATGCGTAGTTACTGGGAATTCGGCGGTGGCAACGAGGTTGGTTGGATTTTTGGTGACGTTTTGTAGGATCGTGCTTTCAATCGTCATTAATTTCTTCCATGTCATCGAAAGTCTTTTGTGGATCACTCACGGAGTAGCACAGATTTTATAATTTTTTAAGGGCTTTTTTAAACATGTAATTGCAAATTTTCATGCAAAGTTTACCTACATTAGTAATCAAAATGAGTTCTTATGAGTTTCGTTTTTTTGGCTAAAATCGTATGCTAATTAATTATTTTTTCATTAATATTCACAAAACTAACAATGTATTTGAATTTGAAATAAGGCTTTGAGTACTAATTAATCAAATAACAAAAGTAACCAGACCGTAGTATATTTTTTCGCTTTATGAATAAGTCAAATGCAGATCACCTTTGTAAAGCAAAGGCGATATTATATTTTGTGTTTCAAAAATAAAATGAGTTAAACTAAAAACCTTTTTTGGTTGCATGCTCTAAACAGCTACCTACGCATAACAATGCAACTGCGTGAGCTGCTGACTTCAACACAAATATGTCCACGATTCGCGACGCTACCCCATAAATTAAAGAGATAAATGGTTCACCAACAATGGCTAAATAAACCGTCCCGTTTCTTATAACACTCGAAAATAAGCTTTGTTTGGTAGCACCGTAAAAAGTTGAAATGTCCATACGCGAGGACTTACAATGGATCAGAATATTTAAGGGGAGTTTAATAAACGCGTGGGCACGCCGATTGCTGCAAAAAATTTGAGTGCAGCATTCGATACAGTATTTTATGGACACTTTTGGTCTATTAAATATTCTTAAACGCGACATAATACCATTGTAGTCTGGTTTCTATAATGCAAGTTATTGGAATAAAGTTTTACAAGTCTCTATTTGGGATAACATAACTTTTATCGGTAGTTTTCATTTCCACGTATTAACAGTGGATATTTAATAAGAAATTTATATGAATTTTATGTTATTTGTTCACATACACTCAATAACAGTGTGGTTATTTGACGGTACTTTACTTTCATAATATTATTAACGATTGAAAATCTCATTACATACAAACGATCAAAGACGACAAATGAAATATTAAAACATAGCGGTACTTATTTGTTTAGTTTATTTACTATTTTTAAATATACTCGAGAAAACAAAACCACGGAAATCAATTAGTGAAATCAGGTAACTCGACTACTAGGAAACCATATCTTCAAGGAGGTCACTCTTAAAATTAACCCAAATAGATCTGTATTGAATGATTCCACCTAAACATTGGTATCGTTTCATAAACTCTTATAGAGATCACAAAGCCGAGTTCTCATAAAAACGGCCATATATAAAATAAGTGTTTACTTTGTCGGTGGGAGTGCTTTGAAGTGGCTTCCATTTCTGTTCATAGCAACCCTTCTAACATGTGCGGAGATAAAGATGAAATGTAACTACGTACTTGTATACTCTTTCTCTTCCAAGATTTTAATCGAATATTTTATATCGTTACGTCTTAAAAAGTTTAAAAAATCGACCTAAAGTTGACTTACTTATGGATAACTATTCATATTGTGAGGAGCACAGAATCGGTCGAACTAGTGGTGCTTGGGGGAGGCCTATGTCCAGCAGTGGACGTAATTCGGCTGAAATGATGAAGTATTCATAAAAGCATGCAAAAAGACAGCCCCATGCTTAAATTGGTGAGAATCGAAAAGTGTGTTGACACTCAGTACTACTCAACTTAACAAATGGCATAACTACAAGTTCTCATGTGAAGATACCGTTGGTTTCTTACAAAAACAAGGAAACGAAAAGTGTGACAGTTGTAAAATTTTCGACGGAAATGACTTTAAGTTTTCGCTAGATACCTACCGATGTTCTTTGGAAAGTCAACGGCCAGTCACACCTAGCACCATATGCCATGATCATACTTACGGTCAGTTATGATTTCTAAAGTTTCAAAAAAGATTTAGCTACGGATATCTATGATCTAGAAATAGATAATTGAGTAACGTGTTCCTCATGAAAAGACTATGCCAAAATACAATTGTGTGAAAAGGTAACGGTACGCACAATTCCTTTACTCAAAATCGATTTAAACCGTGAGGTCAAATCTAAAACAAAAGACGAAACTTTCACCAAATTCCTTCGATCGCTAAATGCCAATGGTTTTCCAACCAATTAACTCAAATCTCTAGAACCTAACTTATTAACGAAAGCACGATCCCCTGCACCTTGCACCCTGACATCACAAGATGGATCTGCCGTGCCCCCGTCCACAAATTACATGAAGCAATTTTACCCACAATCTTAGCAATGACATTACTGCAGCGGAATCTCACCCACGATGTTTGGTTGTAAACTGTTGTGGAGTTACGAAACTATGCAGCAGATAATTTGCAACTATTGGTTTGGATATTCATGCGTACTTACTTGTCGACGTAGCAGATTAAAAGTAAGTACCAATTACATTTTAGATGGGAAAATTTAAGTCAAGCTCAAGACCGAAACTTCTTCATGAATCGGTTTTTAGTAATGTCCTTGGCAGCAGATCTTTATAAAGTCAAATGAATGAACATAGTACAACTATCCATGATGATATAAATGCCTTTTATCTTACATAATAATATCCTAAAGCATATTTCTTAAGTCTGTGTATGAAGCATTATTTCATTCACTTCTAAAGTTATATTAATTTTAAAACGTAGCAATATTGCAACATCAACGTTCTAACTTTAGCAGTTTTATTAACGCTATATTTTATAGACTTCTAATATTTTAAAAGTTCAGCCACAACGAATCTCCTTGCGAAAACTTGCAAAATTCTTGATGAAACTTGTAATAAAGAAGATGCATGTCCTACACGATGTTATGTTGCATCAGTGTTTTTTTCATTGATACAAATAAAATGTTTCCAAGGTTAGACGTTGAAAATATTTCGAAATGCACTTCAGATTTTGCGTTAATAGTCGTAATTTTATAACTATTAGCTGCTTTTGCTATTTTATCTACTAATGTAGGTACATATATTATGTCGGGCTGAACTTTATTTTGCACAACTTTAGGATATTAAAATTTTTGCGAATTTCTTAGTTCTATGGTACCTCTCCCTAAAAGAATTCGTCCACGCATCGCATCCTACCCTCTGCTATACATCCCCTTGAAGTTTTAGGGGAACGCAATCATTCCCTTTGATTCCTGTTCCGTCCTATTCAATTAGAAGGCGTCTCTAACTGACTTTTATAAATAATTGTTTCCTAGTTAGATTTAGATCCTGCAGCAAGGAAAAATCATGGTCATTATCATTACCAACGGCCTCATGATTAAAATATTAATTTGTTACATGGTGAGCCAAATAAATGTTCATTGTACTCATAAGGAAGTCTTTCAGGAAATAAAAATGCAATTCATTATTTAAATTGATGTTTGCTTGTCAATTACTTACTACATTACATCACTTATTCAAAATATACTTGTATATAACGAGGAATTAATGAAGTGTTATGAATGAATGAAATGCACCGACCCCAGCGTGGTTTGACCAGACTCGATTACTCGAATGAACCCAAAGATTTGCACTAGCCCCTGGAGCGTCATGTTTCTTGGAGCAACAGAGACCATTACATATCAAGGAGAAGACCGGGTGGCGCGATAGTGGTTGGGAAGACGTGCCCTTAGGATATGGAAGGATTATTAGAGCCGTACCGGATATGCATTCTAAAGTAGGCAATGGAATTGTGGAGACACGGGTGATATTTATCTATGGAGGCCCATCTTTTAACGACGTCGCCGCCAGGTTGGTTCAGGTCCAGCTTCACCGAATCTTAAATGGTGCTTTCTCGACGCTTTTCTATGTCACTGCTGTGGTTACACGTAGCATACACAAAGTAATCTGTACTATACCGACAATAAAACCACTCTGATTATCCAATAATATGTGAGATTTGTCACAATTACCATTTTGTTTCACTGAAGATGGAAACAATTACGAAAGCTTATCGATCGTTTAACGATGTCAAACCCTTTCAAATAAATGGGTTAATAATTTCGATAAAAGCCCTTTCAAATCCTGAGTACATTTGAAGAACAGAAAATCCTAATGATCCAAAATCGTGCACGCTTTTAGACTAAAACAAATTGATGTGCATTATTACTCAAGATTCGCTTCCTTCCTGGCTGGAGTCTGTCAAATGTGCCAACGAAACGGGAACAATGGAATCTCTATTGTAGCATTTTCACAAATTCCGTACTGACATAGTCACTTCCTGTATCTCTGAGCCGTATTATCTGGGTATACCGAATCGGGTCAGTGCAGTGAGAATGGTGCGGCTACGAAAACTATGAGCTTGAACGTTGTATTGTTTCTTGTTGTCTTGTGAAACAAAAAGCCATTCAAAAATGAAATTAATGAGCAGATAAATTCTTTTACTTTTGTCTGCAAAATTATTGTAATTTATTAAAAAAGCAATGCAAATAATAAAGATAGTAGGTTGGTAGGTATAGGACTATGTATATAGTCAATGTAATGTCATTAATTTTCAACATCTCCTTTTTCTTCACTCAGTTTTTGCTGGTTTATTACCAATGCAACTAAGACCACCCAATTCAGTGTCATTAAACACTAGTTTGTCCCATCATCAGTTGCGACAACAAACGCATATATTATGGCCATTCATTTAACGGTCACAGGCACGTTTCATTATGGAAGTTTACTAAGAAACATCGGTGATAAAATTCACACTTCGTAGTTCGTACACCTAAAAACAGGCAAAGTTCACACTTATGGGCAAACGGTCGCATGAGTTTGTTCCGGCCTAATGAGGCGGCGTCATTCATTGCGCAAGCGCAGAGACTGAGCGCCGGCGCATTCGCCATGCTCCGGAACAAATTGCACCCGAATACGGGCGTGTGTGGATGATGGTGTGATTTTTATTCGTAATTGAAATACATTGGTCGCTTTCGACTAGGTTTTGTGAGAAAGTTGGTATTGATTTGGATGAGTAAAGAATACTTAGTTGAAAAAAAAGTCATAAGGCATCCTAACTAATATTATAAATGCGAATGTGAGTTTGAGTGTTTGTTACGCTTTCACGCCAAAACAGCTGAACGGATTTGGATGAAATTTGGCACATGGGTAGACCTTGAACTGGAGAAGGACAAAGGCTACATTTCATCCTGGATCGCAGACGAAGTCAAGGGGAACAGCTAGTTACAAATAAAGGCTTATGGCCCTTCAGTAGGTGAAGTTGAGCTGTGGATGATGAAATCATACCTATGATATAAGTGACCAATGATAATTCTTAAAGATAATAACATTATTAAAGATAGTACCATCCCATTTCTTCCCGTGGGTGTCGTAAAAGGCGACTAAGGGACTCACTAGAGAATCGGCAGTAGCGTTCTCTATATGCATTTTAACACCATACTGCGATCGCCAACCCGCCTGCCAAGCGTGGCAATTATGGCAAACCCCCCCCCATTTGGGGGAGGCCTATGTCCAGCAGTGGACGTCTTTCGGCTGGAATGATGATAATGATGAATAACATTATTGATTCAGTTTGCGAAATCGGGTCAGTTTTCTTAAGTTCACTTTCGCTTCAATTATTTTCCGTAGCTTACCTGTCTTCACCACAAGGAACCTAATTAGCAAAAAATAATTTCTTCCTTATTATATTTTATGATTAGAAAGTTGTATCAAACCAGTTGTTGTTCTCTTTTCTTACTGTTTTTCTTATCTGTATCCGTTGAAGTGATTAGAAACACTCCACTGATTTTTGGATTCGAAGCATGTTTATCGTATCTTTGAATAACTGTCTCATCCGGGCTTACAAATCACTGAATCAATAGTCTTTAATACACACATTTGAATTAATTACCTATGAATAACTTCCTTTTACCGTTAATACAATACTCAGCTGGAAGTATTTAACTAATACATCGTCATGCATAATAAGTAATAAAGTACTTGCTATTACATATTGAAAGCTTCTAATTGTGCATTTATAATGGCTCATTATCGGATATTGGGTCTCAAATTGTATTCATACAGTCATATTTATTTTATTACGGTACATGACACTTATATGCGTATGAGGAATATCGATTTCCGATGAAATTTGATAACTATTGTCAAAGTCCTAACCTGAATGTGTCGTAATGGTTTATGGAAAACAATAGTTTTTTTTTCCCCTAACATATCTTATGTTAGGGGAAAAAAAAACAACTATTGAAGAAACTGCTAACACAACTCTTTTTGCTCGACATGGTAATTAAAAAATCACAGACGCACGGGTTGATTGCAGGTTAAGCTACACTTGCGACGGTCATTCATGGATGGGTGACCATCCATTACATCTCGAGACCACTCCGTGCCTTGGAAAGCACGTTAAGCTATTGGTCCCGGCTGTTATTTGTAGATATTTGATAATCGTTACGAATAGTTAGCAGCCCAAAAGTCTGACAACCAGTCTTACCAAGGGTTATCGTGTTACCCAGTAACTGGGTTGCAAAGGTCAGATAGGCAATCGCTCCATGTAAAATACTGGTATTCAGCTGCATCCAGTTAGACTGGAAGCCAACCCCAACATAGTTAGGAAAAGGCTAGGCAGATTGATGGTGATTTGAGACCAGTAGTCCATGACTATTCATTATAGCGGTCTCCGCGGAAGGCCTTGTTCGTCAGTGGATTTCTGCAAGCTGAGCGACATATACACATTTTAATAGACAGATATAAAAACAGGTTAAAGACCTACTGATAAAGCCAAGCCTTAATTGAGAAATGCAATAACCAAACCATCGATAAAACCACCAAGATTTATGGTAACAACTCTTCAACGACAGATAAAAACAGTGGACGTCAAGTCAATCAAGGTACGTCTTAACACGTAAACGGCAGTAGTATATCGATTTTAAATGCAAATGCGAACAGCTGTTTATCGTCTGAATGATTGCATTAAGCTTGCATCGAGCTTAATTACGTCGTGTGGGCGAGCGCTCGGTTTCGTCTTGAGACGAACGCCAATCTAGGAATGACAGACTTACGACTGTTACGGATTGTAGGACAAAAACTGGTATTAATTAATTAGATGATGTGATAGTGGAAAAAAGGGTTAGTCGCTAATGGTTGGAAGGCTAGTGATGTGAATAGGATTAGCGCGGAAACTTAATTGTATTGAGGTTTGACATGGAAACCTGACAGTGTTTGCTCGCAATGGCTGAGATTTAAGGGTTAACGGATAGGAATAGAAGTTAATAGAACTGTGGAATTGGAGAATGGTCCTTCGTGTCTATTTCGTATTTACCACAATGAGGTTAAGACAACAATAGAGATGGAATTACTTTTGTTTTTTGATAACTTTAACCTGAAAGTTCTACATACATAAAACACTAAGATGTATAAGCTTAGCTTTAAGTCGATAAAATTATGTTTTATTATATTCAATGAATGCATTTCCCAGTCCTATTTAAATGTAAAATTAAATTCAATAACACCAATAAAAACCGCGATTTACCTTCAATTGAAGACACTCGTATATTTTTACTGCATGAGGGTACTATATTCCACTAACAGTAGTTTATGATGCATTTTAAAAGTATATTTTTTATCAATAAGTCGCATCATCATGTTCAAGGGGCCACTGACAGTTAATAAATAACGCTCAAGTCAATTCGTCACACTTTTTACATCTATTATTGTCAATTATTATAAATTTAAAATATAGGCAGCGTGATTTTTTAACAACAAAGGATGGGTTAAATTCAATGGAATTTATTTTTGTAATGGCTTTTATTTAGTTTAGGTGCAACAATAGTTTGATTTGTATAAAGTTATGGCATGTTGTTCATAGCAATTTTTTCGATGAGAGGTAAAACGCATCAGTACGAGCCTATATTAACGCAGATCATTCGCCAGCCGTCGCTGAAACCAGCGCTGGGGCTCTGCCTCGCATAGGGTCGCAGCATTATGCTGAGCGATGGCCGGTTTACGTGGATGTGACGCATAATATCCCACTTGTTTATTTTATTTTATTTTGTGTACTTTTTTGCGTCATGGTTACCGGAAATAAACGTATTTTCTTTCTTTCTTCTTCTTTTATCATTTTATCATAAATATAATTGTGTTTTATTTATATAATAATATTTTTTTTATTGTAGAACTATTGAAATAATAATTATTTAATGGTTAAACCAAAAATCGTTTAATGTTACAGTTGGCACGTAACTTGGCAAGGTTTTGGCGTATTGGGAGTAAGTTTGCGGATGTACACTTAGTGCAACAAAAAAAAAACAATTTTATTGCATGTCATTATTCTATGGTTATTGCCATAATTTATTTTTGGAAATGTCTGTTATGAAAAACAAGCGAAAACGAATTCTGCGCATCTACGATTCTTGCCAAATTACGTGCCAGTGACTATACTTACATTAAACGGTATGTGTGTCCTGTGTCTATCGTAGCTTGGTGCCAATAGGTGCATTGGTAATGTAAATGTTTGGAATTTTGCAATGTTAATTTTTCGCGCAACATTTGCACCAACATGGTGACGTTATCTTTCTCCTCAAATTACTCGACCAACATGGATCACAACATTTGCTGCCTATCACGCTAAGAAAATAAAAACGCCTCTACGTATACTTCAAATGCCAAACGTTTGATTGTTTGCTACCTCGTGAAGATTGAACGGTATCTTCTGTGAGTATTGGAATCTAAAACAATAAAGATAAGAACTCTTTGATCAGTTTTTGCTTTTAGTATTAAGAAAGTATGCCAAACACACCACATGATTGTATTGACTTAGATCATCATAATAATGGTTGAACGTGAACCGCACTTTACTAAGAGGCTCTTGGGCTTCTTATGCAAATCATAGAATAAATTATTAGGTACCTATAATGTGCATCATCATCTTGTTTTTCTCTTATTTTCTTATATCTCTGGAACTTTCTGTGAAATCGTAGAGATTAATTTATACTTTCAATCGCCTTTTAGACCTACTTGAATTTTTGAGAACAGTATTCTTACTCAATTTGTCCAAAAGGAAACATTTTTTTTCTTATTGGATAAATATAGGTTTCCAGAATTATCATTCGAAGAGTAATTTTTTAAAGAAAACGTTTTTATAAAATATATTTTAATGTTGAAAATTTACAAAACTTTTTATAGGTATACTAGCTTTTGCCCGCGACTTTGTCCGCGTAGAAGTCGAAAATGGTTTTAATTGGATTATATATTGGTTTTTAACGTTTTTATTTTCGTTATAACATATAAATTATTATGTTGAAATATTTGAATACTTATCTATACTAATAATATAAAGAGGAAAGATTTGATTGTTTGTTTTTTTACGTTGAATACGCTCCGAAATTACTGAACCGAGCTACGCTATCCCCGGGTGACATAGGCTATTTTATATTGCAAATGCAGTCCTAAAATAGTACGGTGACTTTCCAATTATAAAGAGTATTTGCATTGCACCAAACTTTTATGTGAGTTCAACCTTTTTTGAATAAAATCGGATTGAGATTTCAAACATGTGTCAAAATAAAATGTAATTTAAATCAAAACCGCTAAGGAGTATTGATATTAACTTCAAAGCAATTCACTCCCAAAATAACTTTCTACCCCTATTTAACCCCGTTAGGGAATGAATTTCAATAAAATACAGAATACATTGTCCATCAATTCTATTAAAAAATGTTTATGCAAAATTTGAAGTAGATTGGACCAAGGAATCACGTTGTCCCATACAAACTTAGCCCCCCTTTTTCACCCCCTTAGGGGTAGAATTTCGGAACATCCTTTCTTATCGGATGCCTACGTCATATAAAGATCACACCCTCCAAATTTCAGGTCTCTACGATCAGCGGTTTAGGCCGTGCGTTGATCCGTCAGTCAGTCATTCAGGACAAAGCATTTTATATGTATAGATGATGGATGCTAGCAGCTTAAGTGTGAGTCATATCTTACTATACGACTCACATTTAAGCTGCTCAATACTCAATATAATAATAATATTTTTATTGCTTTACCATAATGTGTACTTAGGTGGTAACTATATAATTTCGATCATTATGGACCCTGTAGGGCACAGCAAAAGGGTAGGAGAGAGGAAGCCATGTTTTAGTAGATCACGAAGTTGTTATTGTGGGAACAAGTTTTAACTTACATATAATCCAAGCTTCTGCTTGCATTCTCTAGTTACTTAAGCTATCTGAATCTCGTGATGAGTCGCTTTAGGTGAGATTTCTGTTATGAGTTAGGCCAGTCGATCCAGTCCTATTATTATTTAGCGTAGGTAATATCAATTTTCACTCCCACGGAAATCCTCCAACAATAGTTCCACATCGCGAATTACGCACATTCTACCCAAAACATAGGGCTAAATGTTTGTTCTAACTTTACGTCGAAGGGCGCTAAAAGGTTTGCAAATAGACGTTAAGTAACGCGTCAACTGTGACAATGACGTCTGTTTTACCGACGCATCTGACCCCTGTTTGTTGACGTGTGGTTCCCAGGAAAACTGGGTTATAATGTAATTTGAGGTGTTATGAACGGTTTGGTTGTGATCTAGTTAGTAGGGAATAATGTCAGAGAATATTGAGAAATGTTTATGGTGTAGTGGCTTTATCCAGCATTGTCACTAGCTTCGGTAAAACCAAACTAATTCCCATGTTGCTGATTCAGAAAATCGGACCTGGTGGTTTTGGTAAATACCATAATGATACGTATACAGGGTGGCAGGGACATCGACGCGAAAACTGTTATCATGAATTCAGTATGGCGGTGAATATAAAAAGTTTTGTCATATTATTATTATCCTTTATTACATTTTCATACATATAAATTACATTTTTAAATATTTTTATGAAAAAGAAATAAAAAAACATTTAAAAATATAAAAAATAGTGGCCCATTGGCATCGGGAACAGGGTCCAAGCTGCCGGTGGTCAGGGGCTCTAAAGAGAGGAACCTCCTCACGAAGCCAGGATATAGAATGCCAAAAGGACGGCCCGGAAAAAGCGTCCGTGAAGCTCTTTGCCTTGTCATACTTCCTTACGATCGTTAGTTTCAAGTACTTTCGCCAAGGAGAGCGGAGTGAGGCCCTTGTCCACTGCGACCACATCTCGGTGCATCCCCACGTCAGTTTGAAGGAGACTGTAAATTTCTTTATTAATAACCCATACAAGCGACAAAGTTAATAACAGAATGACATATCAATTAATTAACAAAAACTCGAACAATAAGCTGTCGTAAAACTAATTTAATATCTGTGAGCAAACAGTTTATTTGCCGATCCGCTATGGCGCCAGCTGTTGCGACGAGGGTAGCGGCAAAGAAGAGTCGCTTAATAGCGCAGAAGTGATATTAAGGTTGCTTAGGTAGGTATAAAAAACAGTATAAAAAGACATGTTTAAGACGCAGATATATACCAGTGACTTTGATTGTTTAGCTTGCATGTTCTGTACTGAGCTCTCGTATCGCGTCGTATATCCAGCCAGTAATAATACTCGCCCATCAAAGAGCTCTGTTCCAAATTAAATGGATTATTAATTGATTATCCATAAAAAGGTGTTTTAATAAAACACGTATACTAAAAGATCAATAATTAAATTATCTTTAAAATGGTGAACGTACAGAACTATACGCTTGATAGATTTTGCGTGATTCTCGGTTGTTTATCAGCGTTCGACATAACTTTACAAATTAATTTCACTATGTAACATAAACATAATCTGAAATATTCATTTAATAACTTATTAAGAAAATGCTCTACTTTAACATATATTTTTTCCAAATTATTAACAGTACTCGTTTAGACGTGATCTTCAGTATAAAATCATTAAAAGTCGGTTATCGTCGCCTTAAAAACCTACCTTGGAACTCTTTAGAATTTTTCAGAAGAATTATTATAGCGCCTGTTTTGTGACTTGAGATATGTAAATCTGTTAAAAATAGCCATTATTGTGCCTTTTCAAAAGTATAGATACCTACCTTCAGTTTAAAAGCTATTTATTTATTATTTAGCTATATCATTAAAGATGGAATAATGACGTAAAAACATGTTCAGTTCTGTGATGTATCGAGTCTTCATCTTTGCAATATTGCAGATACAAGTTTTTGTTTCGCCATCGATCGTCTCCTGAATGGAAGTCGGTTAATGGACGCAGAAAATAGAAGAATAATAAACTGAACTATTTTAATACCATGGGCTTGACCACCAGTCACAATTTACGAATACTCCTTAAAGAAGAAAAAAATTGAGGTGGTTTAAGGCGCGGTGTTACCTCAATATTCACAAAAAACTGGTTTCTTGGATAGTCGAGTATGACGTAACGCAATGAAAATATACGACGCAAAAAATATAGTGAACAGAGAAGGGTTTAAAGAAAAATTTTGACCGAATAGAATAGTCGAAAATAGTTTGATATTCACAAAAATAAACTTTGGTGTCGAACATCTCTGTATTTTCAGCGATAACAATTTTTTTTTTATGAGTATTCAATAGGATAAACATTATTTTATAACTTTTACCAGACAATTATTTAATTTAATGTGTATATTCTGAATAATCTAAATAAAACCCGTAAAAAATTAAATGAAATGAAATGCCCATTCGCAGCTTACTCACTTCGTCATCGCAGTTGACTATTAGCCGCAATAACATGTCCAGACTTTTAGATTACAATAAAACTACTAGTAATTTTATCAGCTGTAAATACTTTGTAGGAAGTTCTGAGCTTATTGACGATCGTATACTTGTAAAACGTATTCGTTTGCCTGATTTCTCATTATAACAGCAGCGTCAGTTTTTCTGTGACTCATTACTAAGACTGTTTTCAATCACACACAAAATTTTAAACACCACATTTTTATCAACCTTACCAAACCCAAAGAAAACCTTCATTCAACCGACTAAATACACCTTTTAACGAACGAATTCCTCTAAGACGACCTGCTTGGTCCCTCGGCTATAAATATAAGATCATCTAATGCCATCATTCGGTGCGAGTCAAAGTGATCTCTAACGGAGATTTGGTCCGATGTCACTGATCGTATATTGTCGCCCGAGATGACTGCGATAGTGTATGATAATGTTGGGGTGAGATTCCTTCATGGGCGGAGCGGGAAGCGTTATGTAACGATCAATAATGTCGATATTAAAATAATAGATTTGCACATAAACTCACGAATTCTTCCCGTGGGAAAAACCTGCTACGATCTTTACATACTCCTTTTGCTTCGTAAATGGACTGTTTCACAGTTTGGGTCGAACAGAAAAATACAGTCTCTTACTTTATAGTTATATTCAGATTATCAAACAAACTTTGAAATTTTTTGGACTGTATATCACTGTAGAAAGTTTTTTACGAAACTTTAATGTTTACTTAAAGTTTGTGCAACTTGGTGACTAAGTTAGAAAAATACGACCTCAATTTAATCCAGAAATCAAGGTCAGTAGCTAAAGATTTAACAAATAATGACGAAAGTAACTTTCTAGCAATTTTAAATTCACTTGTAGAACATAAATATTATCTAAAACAGACAAATAATTTTCCATTCAATTCAATCAATAATGCTAATAACCAAAATAAATCAATAGACAATGATATTATATCACCAGCGAAGCGGAAGATTATAAATTGATAAACAATTGGTAATTTGAAAGACAATTAGACACAAATACGCTAACGAATTGTGTAATAAAGATAATGTCAATCGAGTATGTTGATTTAATTAAGTTTCTATTCTAGCGTTATGCAACCTGACAATTGAATATTAATTTATGTAACACTAGTGACACTATCGTTGATACCATTAATAAATTTGCCATGTAATCTTCAGAAACAATTGTTATTATGATTTACGATTTGTACGTGACTTAAGAGTCAAGCTGGTAACGTAATCATCTTATAGTAATCCTTGATCACTATTTTAGCGCAAGATTATTTTCCTGTAGGCGCCTCTACTTTTCTCTGTCACTTTCAAAAACTTTTTTGATCGAACATGAACATAGGATATGAAAAAGTAACAGTTATTACATTGCAAACACTAGCATAATAAAGTGCGAATTCCCTTTATCAACATCTCCATCTCAGTATTTAACTGACGGTTCTTGTTGATCAACTTAATCGAATCGATACGAAACAAAGATGTCGATTTTATATCTAAATCGAAACGCGAGATACATTAATTCATGCTTTTAATTCACTACATAAAATACACTGGCGCAGCATGTTCTCTATCTTATCTGATGTCATTTATAGGATTAGGGCTAGATGAGACAGATATCGAATAGATGGGTGGTTGAACACCAAGGAATGTTTGAGAGAAATCGTTCAATGAGTTTCTAGCTTTGTTTTTATGTTAATTAGTAGGAACCAGTCGAACGGGATTCGTAAACAAACTTCCGTTGGAAATGTTTGACGTATCATCATGGTACGTGGGTTCCTGTGACGTCAACTGTCTTTGTCTTTTGATATTAGAAAGAAAGAGAGAAGATGATTCCTAAATGGTTTACCAAATTGAGTGAGAACTAAAAAATCATTTTAACAAACAAATGCAGTGCGGTCCTCGATGTTTCATTATTACCGTTCATGATGAAATGATTAAGAGCACAAGATTGTGTTAATGTTAGAAGTCAACATCTCGACTTAAGTACAGATTTATTAAGTAGTTACACAGGATATGTATGTTTCCTACCACAGACTTGTATCTCTTTTAGAAATATACCTTCTAGGACGACAAATAATATGCTCTATTTATGAAGATATCGAAATCAGATTACCATTTTCATAAGAACATGAAACCTACATTAAACAGTTTGCTCTATGTGCTATTTCCACTTTACTAACTTCACATTTTAATAAATAAGCTTGACAAGCTTACAAAAGCTTACAAATTATGCAACAAATAGATGCTGAAGTAATTTTGAACCGCTTTTCAAACATGGTGGTCTCGGCGACCGCAAACTCGATAGCCAATGACGGGGAACGAAAACCGCTAGTCCACAGAAATGAGGATGTTCTTGTCACATGATTGGTTGTTTTTATCAGACAAACAATTACAAACGAAGAATCAACATAAAACGAAATAAAACCTAGCAATGAAGACAGAAAATAATTCAAGCCGGATTTAATTCTCATTTAGCTGGTTCATAAAGCTACTTTAAATGTTAAACTTATAAAAACAAGATTTGTTTATAAGGCAAACGCTATGAACGGAACATATGGCTTGCGCAAATTGTAGACTTGCGCTTGCCATAACAGAATATAGTCTTGCAGTCGTAAAACCTGTCTTTACGCAAAAAGTAAGCGATGGACACCGGCCCTACAGCGAAAGATGGTAACAAATGTGCTTTTTTGCAAACCAAGGGCCATATAGGAAATTATAGGTGACTACTAACTTGTCCTCCTCCTGACAATGTTGTATTAAAAAGTTGACTAATAAGAGAAATTAATTAGTAGTAAAGTACCCCTTGAGTCTTATTATTTATTGAAATAAGCACTTGGAGTTATCAAACCAAATAAAATATCTTATGGCGTCAAAGAGAGATTTTAGAGGGGACCAATCTTAAACATTTTTGCTTCTCAAACTTGATGAATTTGCTCTCAACTCTGATGTTATAAGTATAACAGAATTTAATTTTTTCAACATTTTTTCCTTTATCCCTTTCAAATCGGGATCCTCGTCATTTATTCCTCTAGTAAAATTATATCTTGTATATTCCGGGGACTATGAACGATCGTTCAGCCGCAGAGGCGCGTGTCAATCGACAACGGACATCACTTTTGTTTTTTGTCTCTCGATGTGGTTTATACCGGATTTGGGCTCGTCGCATTATCTCTTAGTGATACTAGTTACATCCTTTATGACGGAATTATCAGTATATTTAGAGAAATGATGTTTAGAAATTATGAGCTTTTATTTAGTATGTCCGCTGAAGATACTATTATCAAAAATTGTGGTCGCTGCCGTAAACTTACTGCATGACGGAAATATTTATTCTGTTTGAGTAACAAACAAGGTATCTGGTGAATCACTCTTAACAATATTCCCGAACAAATTTCGATGTTCAAACAGCTTCAAAATGTTTTATACCAAGTGGGAGTGTCAGTCATCATTCACTTCGAAGTACGTGTCTATACACGGCAATAAACTGGCCAACGCCTACATTTGTGACCACTTTACAGACGGACGGAACATCTTACACAATGTTACCTCTGTTCTTTAACAATCAACGCAACGAATCTTTGGTTTCTCCTTTCAACATGTCCACTTATTCATGTGTTGTGGTCATTGTTGCATGAATGACAACAATACACTGTTATTAGCTTCGCCTAACGTTAATTTTAATTAACATGATTAGATGTTTCCGTATAAAAACATGCTTTGTATGTTTAATCACTGCCAATTACTTTGGACATATCCAATCTGTAAACTCCCCTTGTAAACTATCCCTTTTTTTTAAGGATGGGAAATCATCAAATGACTTCTTCCGCTCTGGGCGCAGCGAGAGGGCGTGTCAGACTTTTACTGACTAAAACCCACCCGTGTTCCTTCCGTTGCCCGTGTGCCGGGGCCGCGATATCCCTTTCGAACAAACCCGCAACCCCAGCAGGTTGTAAACTATCCTTGGAATGTCATGGTTGTTATTAATTATAATGAGTTTTTAATTTCATCGAAGTCGAAGACTCTTGAAAATGACGATACAATCGAATAAAGCGTGAGAATGGTTAAAACATTTCGTGCATGAAACGCCACGTGATGATATGTGTGAACTGCACAGGTTTAAAATGAATTTAAACTGCGTTGCATTGTTATAAAAAATGACGAATACTCCTCGCTGTACGACGGATGAATGGGCGAAAGTTGGGCGAGTCCATCACGATCCACGGTTTGTCATGCAAACGCACGATGTTTGTGTGGTTTTTTAGAATATATTATCATTATTCATTCCCTGTTTTCCTTTTTGGCCTTGATTCACCGTTTCAATCATGCCGTTCATGAGCATGTTAAACCTGAATATAAAGGACCGGAAAATGTGTCATTTTTGGTTCATTTTTTTCCTGCGAAACGAAATTAAAACGACGAACGAATTAAATTAATTATAATTATGAAATGAACCCACTATAAGGTAACCAAAAATTGAATCATTCTTCTTTACGGTCATTTCCAGTAGGTAGGCAAAAATTTGAAAATTAGTCAATGTTTAAAACAGAATTTCGAAAGGAAAAGAACCAATTTAAAACAAAGCAAATTTCGGAAAAGGTTTTTATCACTTTTTGCGGTACATTTCAAAGCTACCAATCTCATTTTTTCCTTAAACAATAAAAGGCATTAAACAGCATATTTCGCGAAATGATAATCTTCCATCGATAATATCTTTAGCACTGTCATGTAGCGATCCCTTTTCGCTGAAGAGGAGTGGCTGACAAATGAACCGGTGGGAACAAAGTGTAGGTGAATCATTAGCCATGATTTGCCTTATCGCTTTTAGGTCCTGACTACCAAGTAGGCTTATAGCAATGATGATTCAGTATACCAGGCTTTAGTCATCAGTTTGTGGATTTGTAAACGTGACCTGGAAAATTTTACGACCGACATAATGTGCATTTCAGAAACGACACCTTACAAGCGCTTTGCCTTCTCATCCAAATCGCAAAATGAAAAAAGAATCAGTTTCCAGAAAGGCAGTAAAAGCCTGCAATAAAATATTGTGTATCCCAAAGATTGAGAGAAACAGAACAATATTGTAACAAAATTTACATTTCCGTCTGAAATTGTGGTTTCATTGTTTGTACATAAACATTATCGCCAAGTTTGCTAAAAAGAGCCTCTTGAGCCCGCTTCCCTCTAAGATCAACTTGCCACTCACTAAACTGTCTTAAGATAATAAGTATTGAAACCCTTTAGAAGGGTGCGGGCAAGAGTCAATATTTGCAAATATAAGACGTTATTTAGATGCAAGACACGATCTTCTGCCCCCAGAGTCGGCCGTCCAGCCTTCTTATGCAAATCTCGCCATATCTCCGACTATTCACTAAGAGGTTTATTTGGCGAGGTCCTTTGAAACTCTTCAGAGTGGGTGTATTAAATTTTTCATAACTGCCCACTTCACTTGGGAGTGCGTTTATTATACTTTCCGCATTCGGCGCTCGTTATTTGATATTTTAAAATTTCCGCACAGAAAGTTGCACTCTGGAATTTCGGTCGTATAAAGCTTAAACGAATATTGTGTAATGTATGTGAATTTTTGCTTTGTTGTTAGTTTTTATGTGTAAAACTTTAAATAAAAAGCGCTTTTGCTCTTTATTGTTCAAGTATTATTTAATTCCTGTCTCCTGTTTTCAGTTTAACATGTTTGGAAGTAAAAGCAGGTACTATTGCGAAAAGAATATGGTAACGTGTGTTTAAAATTGGCCGTATTACAAGAAAAACACGTACGCTTTTGGTTATCAACGTATCTTGTCAGCACCTTTCAATTAATGCTGAGGAAAGCGGTTTAAATTGAAAAAGTAAAAATTCAAGCTTTTACATTTTTATAACAAGCTGTGGTTCAGTAAGTGGGAATATCTTTGGTAGATCACGATCTTGTTGCTTATAGTTGTATCAACTTGCTACAAAATATGTTTGGGGTATTTCTTTAGATATAGAGAGATATAAATCGTTAATTTGCCTTATTACGTCATAGTAGCATACATAATAATATTAGTCTTTATAATCATTTGAATACAACTGAGTTTTATTATTCAGATTAAATTAAATCTGCTGCTCTTTTAAAGATTCCACAAATTAAAGCTTACATGAAACTGCAATGTCTCAGAACATCCTGGATCTCACAAGCAACTCGTGACACAATGGTATCTTGCCATCAGCGATGCATCAGCTTCGCAAACCTACGGGTACTTGCGAGATGAGTAAGTAATATAAAAATACTTGGTCACGTCATAGCAATCTAAAAAGATAATCTATCTCACGGTTCTACGGAAATAACTGTAAACCCTGTTAGAGTCATTTGACCCAGCACCCCACCTGAATTGAATTAAACCTTTGCATGTCTAAACGCACTAAAATCTGTAGCAGCCGAAATAACGATATCAAAATATTTCAACGACCATTGTTGTTGTCAAGGGTGAGAAGATAAGTTAATAATATAATGACATGTTATTGCTCCCTCTATGCTTATTCGGCTATTTCCACGATCTTAGCCTCATAATTTATAATTTTATCATTGCTGTCAGCATCATCTTTATTACTTGTTTCACAAAGTTTAAATTCCTCTGGTTTATCTGATCTTGTAATGTTGTTGATAATAAACAATCGTGTTGTTATTATGTTTATGGTGTAATGTCAAAATAAAATGTTTTCTCTAGTTGTGAGCGCGTCATTAATTCGAATTTTATTCACATTATGGTGCGTGACTGCATTATGTATTTGAGTTTCAAACTGTTTCGATAACGCATCTAAATAGGTTATTTCTATTAAAAATTATTGTCTTCCTACTCACTTTATGTCAATAATAAAACGTGGATAGTGTAAAGTTTTGTGTTGGTTAGGTCGTTCTGTGTACAAATTAATTTAATGTTAGCTATAACTGCTTACGCCATATTTGTTGTGGACGTCATGACACTGCCATGTGTGTCGTAGGATGATTTGATAATTCGAATTTTCATGAAAACCTAGGGATATTGCGAAAACACGAACAATTAGAAAATGGTGAAAACATTTCTGCGAGCGACTTGGAAGTAGCGCCTGCCCCGGCCGCTGCGGTGGCAGCGCTCGCTTCACTCACTCACACACACACACACACAGTCACAGTTCTAACCTAATCTAACCTATTTCAATGAAGTTGCTCGCAGAAATGTTTTCACCATTTTCTAATTATCCGTGTTTTCGCAATATCCCTAGGTTTTCGCGAAAATTCGAATTATCAAATCATCCTACGACATATTTATCCTTAATTCTATAGGTACAAACCAAAGGGTACAACTACAGTTTCGTAGAGTTTCCATCATTTCTGATATTACAAACTAGATGAAATCAACTCAAACGGTATTAAGAATTATATAAAAAAGTTGTATGATAATTTAAATACTTTATCGTTTATCTTTAATTGGATCACTTACAGAAACAACATTCTACAGAATATTTATCAACAGAATCAGATACCATGATCAATATGCACCAAGAGTAACTATCAAATGGTCTAATTATGCCGTCAACATCCTTAAAGTTAGTCTCTCAGTAAGTTAGTTACAAGACTACTGATTGTCTGTAACTAAGTACGTATTTATTTGCTCAGGAAACTAATAACAAACTGGAATGGCTTGGAGGGATGAGGAAGCAGAAACCGGTCGCAGCGATGTTTGTTTGTAGAATTTGTGATATTGTCTTTATTTTTATAATAATAATTGCCAGTGGTGGTTGAGAAATATTGACAATTTTTAAATGCTTGAATATGAAAGAAGACAAAATGTAATATAGAGGAATACTAAACAAATACATATTTGAAAATGGTTATAAAACTAAACAATCTTGCAGTTAATGGATTAGATTTATGGAGTACCAACTATGAACACTGCGCTGGTGATGATGAAAACATCTCCTTCTTCGTCGTTCCCTCAATACTGAGAATCGCGACCACATACGACGCATCTCCAAGCTATGCCGTCTTCTGCAGAGTGGACCGCTTGGTAAACGCTGCCTCCAACAGGCTTCTTGATCACGTCTGACCATCTCACCGGTTCTCGTCCTTGAGCATGTTTTCCTTACATCCGGCCTAGTAACATAAGCCATTCCAGACCATGCATAAGTGAACGCATAATTGGTCCGAAAAAGCTGAGGGCACGCTCGTAGCATATTGTAGATAGCCGCTTGGTGATGTTGAGTTCCTTCAGTATGGATTCATTCGTTCTCGTGACGATCCATGATAATGCGGCGGTCCATGAGAAATATAGCATGGCAAAATTGCATAGTTCTTTGGTTTATACACAATATTATATCAATATCAATTTGTACACATAATTAGTGGTAGGACTTATTTTTAATCTTATACCGTGAATTGTTTTTATATTTTTTACATTGTTCTCACATATAGAAGCAACAAGAATAATGTACCCAGGATATTGTAATTTTGTATATTTAAAAAAGTGTCCTTGGAGTTTCTTGCCCGTTCTTCTCCACAAAGATCTACGTTTTGGAACGGGCAACTAGCTTCAAATTTTTGACTAACTGACCGACTATTTGACAATTCAAAAGTGCCTGTAAATGGTTTAATTTAAATAAATGCTTTGAGTTTTTTTTAGTTTTGAGTGTCTATTCTTTACAAAAAAAAATGACAAAAAAAAATGTGGAAAATACAACAGCTTATAATTTTAAGACACACATTTGATTGCTAGTTGCGTGCTAGTAACCATACGTGGGTTCCTTTTTTTTTTGCGACACGGTTATGAAAAGAGAAACCTGAAAAACTACCGTATCAGTAAACTTGCTAATAGCCAGAACAAAGTGGATGCTCTAAATTATAGTGTGTCATAGTTTTCTAGCGTAGTAGTGCGATACAGTCATACGAGTAAGTTTCCCACGTAATATTGTACAAATTAACAGGGCTTTGCTCTATGTGAACTGACATATATTACATAGACTGACGCTTGAATAGTTTAATGATTCACAAATAACAGGAATTTATTAGGTTCTTGAAGAATTTGGCAGACCTTTATCAGCAAAACATTTACATTACTTGTAGGTGAAAAGAGGAATTACCAATTCACCACAGTCATCATATGTGATGAAATGAAATTAAATGATTTTATTTTATGTAAAAAGATTTGTACAAAAACTTTTACACGTCAATAATATTTTAAAAACCAGATGAGGTCGGCGTTTCCTATCTACTCTGAGAAGAAAGGCCGAAACAAACTTAGAGGTCACCAGTATCTTTTAAAGTCCAGACATAATCTTCAGATCATGTGAAGACCATGTAGATAGTTGTCTGAAATGGTCTTTTTAGAAAAAAAACTACACGCATTGTGTGGACCTATCCAGTCAGTGCACACATTTGTCAGTAATCCTGCAGCTCAACTCAGATCTTAAACTTGAGGAGCTCAACGATTCGACGAACTAGTGGTACATATGGTCTGAGATCATTCCCGAATCGCATAGGTTTCATTTTTAATTAATTTTAATTTATTTCTCTCGTCAATTTTACTTACTAGCAAATAAAAACAGGACAAAAGCTAGTTCCTAAAAAGGAAGCAATAGACTGATAGAGTGTTCTATTAGAAATTGTCATGTCATATTGGTAATGATATGTAATCCGTTATACCTACACTAGTTAGCTTTGCTCAACAGTGTGCCCAGTGTAAAACCAAAAGTTCACCGCATCGGAGCGTAGAAAAAAATTGTCCACTATCCCAACATCATTTTGAAAGAAACTATCAATCACGGTTCACCGCACCATTTTTTATATGTTATCTGTAAACACAGCAACGTACGGGCGATATAGCATCCACAATATCCCGAATGGATATTGGACGTGGACGTTAGATGCTCCATACAACTCATGCATTGCTCGCTGAGTTCACTTTACAGTTTGGCAAGTCCAAACTTTAACAGCAATGGATGACCATGCGTCCAAAGATTTTGCAAAGTGCATTTATCAAAAGATAGACGCTCTCAAAGCGAATCTGCTGTACATTATCCGCGCCCTTGTTTGAACAAACTTTTTTAATTTTCTTCATATTATCTATCCTTTTTGAGCGGTCAAGCGGGAGGGAAAGTTTTAAAAGGATTTATTCTATATAACATTAAATAAAGGCTTAAACTTACAGAAGATTGGCTTGCATATTGCTGAAACCTATTTAAACATTGACTTTAAAGTTTCTGTCATTGTTATTCAGTTAATACTCTGAGGCTAGACTGTTAGAGACCGAAATTGAGTAACTTATTCTTTTTGTTGACAGTGAGACAATTGCTTTTTTAAAGTGCCTACGTTGATACGTGCTTTTATATTCTGCTCACGTTACCAATTTCAGTCGCATGTTTTATTGCAGTGCAGCAAAAAAAGTTTTATTAAAGGGATTGCTCGTTCAGAATGGTCTTATTGATCTTCCAAATTATTTAGAAAAAGTTCGGACAGAGTTGTCATTTTGTGCCTAAATCCTGATTTGACATCCGTAAACTAGTCATTTATATTCCAGACCACACAAGGGTGACCAACAACCTACAAATAGTCGGACCGTTACTCAAATTCCCACAATTTATTGCATCACAATGACGACACAACTCACAACTGCAAATTGCACATCGCTTTAAGAATGTAGAGTCAACAAAAAAGATAAGTATTCAGTGAAATAATTACAACTACTTTTCAACCAGCATTATACGACTAAAGAGTTGTCAAATATTTGACATTACTCATTAGACTGAATACTATTATAAAAAAAAAAATCTGCACGCAATAACAGTGGATTCTTCCAGCGTAGTGCCAAGATGTTTATGTCTTAACTGCATACTCAACTCTTTCGCTGTCTGTACATTCATTTGTATGAAGACAACGCCTGCGGGCGGCTCACAGTCTGTAATATCGGCGGGTCATATTAGCACTGAATGACACACGTACTGAACCTGCGAACTGAATTAGAAATGAGAAATATGGTGGGTGTCATTTTGTTTTATCGTCTCTGAGACTTCAAGGCCAATAAAAATGGAAAATTGTGTGTTGAAAAAGTGGAACTATTCTTTAAAGCAAGTCTGTTAAAAAAGCTATGATAAAAAGAATGTCAGTTTTTCAATATTTTTCAGTTGGCCTAGAAACTTGATATTACTTTTTCAGCGTTTATTAACTGGTATCCTACTTCTTTTGTTGAAACTTTGAAAGTAGTGTGGTAAAAGAATCCCGATCTATTTTTATTAGATTTCTGTATTGAGTCAAAGAAAAATAAGTAGTTTTTTCTGCAAAATTAAAGTAGGTAACTTTTAATATCACATTTAAACAGTAAGTAGGTATTATAGTATTATGACTGTTAAAAAAAAACATAATACATAATATCCGACACCTGTCCGGCAAATCTCTCACGCTTCGTAACCCTACACCATCGGTACCTGAAGAATACAGCCCATGACGGTGCAATTGCTATCACTATTACTTCTCGAAAGTTAATCGCTATCGGCTCGTATTACGTGTCATAGGAACTGAGACGTTTGACAACTTCTAATGACATAGAACTTGATAGTTATTTGACAGTTTGATCGGTGTTTTGGTTAATATGAATGAGGATGTTCAATGGTGTGGAAGGAAGGATTAATTTGTTAGTGGTTTTTAATGGATAATATTGCCGTCTTATATAATCCTAGTTTAATATGAGTAGCTTTTGTTTTCGAATTCATTCTTTTCACTTTTCCTCCTTGAGTCTTTGTCAGTGGTGGTGGTTCAGAATATAATTTGATGTCAGTCATTCCTTGACAATTTGGCATTGAAACAAGAAACGAAAACTTATTGGAAGTCGGTTGTTTTTTTTTTTTTTGTAAAAAGTTTTTCCTGACGAATCTTTAACATGTTTTATTTATTTAAACACAATTACCACACAGGTCCGAAGAAATTGAAGTCCAGATCAAAAGTATCCCTAAAGAAACGATGGCAAGCTCTAGCAAAAGTACTCGTAGCTCTGCAACTAAAACTTTTCAAACTGGATATTTCACAGGGTTATGCAAATAAGACCCTAAAGTATACTTCTAAAGTGGAGTTACTTTAATAAGTTCAAATGCAGTCGGATCGGTACAAGTAGGTGCGAAAGTGCTAACTTTGCAACATTTTTCGTTTTACGTGAACTGGCTCAAATTTACATAAGAAGCAAATCCCGTGTGATATTCGCTTTTGAATAGTACTACTGAGATATTAAGCTAGCGAGTGTTATTATGACTTTACTAGTTTTCGCCTGTGAATTTATTCGAGGCAATTTAATTTTTAAACCTTTTTCCACTTTACGTTGCAAGGTGATTTAAAATTGATTCTAGCTTGAGATTGCATGACAAAAAAGTTACAGAACGGGCTTTGTTTATATCCCTAATAATAATTAATTAAAGATACTAAGAAATGACTAAAATGCGCTATTACATATCCCTATACTATTAAATGATAAATATTTGTATATAATTATATATTTGTTATCACATTCTCGAAAACGGCTCTAACGATTTCGATGAAAGTTGCAATATAGGGTGCGAAAAATCGATCTAGCGAGGTTCATTATTTGGGAAAATTCTATTTCTCTTTTAGGGGTATGAGGAACAGGGTGTAAAGTTCACTCATCCACCATAGAAAAGGGAGGATCCTCCGACCAGACGGGTGTCGTGTCTGGCGGGCAGCTGCCCGGAGGTTGAAGTCGGGAAGCTTGTATATATGTTTATCGCGCGGTAAACTCTAATTGCGCGATGCAGGATTTGTGTGACGTCAGGATGTTGTGTGACGTCAGGTCTTTGATGCGTAGTTCGCATGTAGCGATGTAGATGCCGCTACACTCTATTTTTACCCGAGCAGAGCTTGGTCGGTAATAAATTTTACAGTCACACAACACAATCTATTCTCGCATGAACATGGATAGATACATAAAAGTAGAAAGTTTATCGATGAACGCTGTTGTACAACCAACATGAACCATCCCTAAATGATCAGAGCCACATCCATACAAACATCGAAGCACCTTAATAGTCCATAAGCACACCGTCTTATAACCCATTAGTTGGCAGAACAAGCAGCTAATATTCTATTTTCCAGCTAAACCTACATAAGCATAGAAATTGGCTTACTTCACACATAATTCCAACAAGTTTCCAAGAGCTCTTATAATGCAAGTATGTACATAATAACGCTAGCCACAGGTCAGTCTCATGTTTGAATTTGTAATGTTTATAAATTACCCGATTCACAAAGGCTATTCTTATGGTAAATAGGGAGCACAATTACAATACAACAATACGATTTTAAATTAAACAATTGACGTTATGTGGGGTATGACAAAGACAAAGAAACTTAGGCAAATGGGAAGTGTGTATCCGCGGGCGTTCGTTTTATTTTATCAAATGTGCGAATGTTTTTTTTTTAAACCATGCTTCCTAAAAATCAGCCATATTGTAACTTATAGATACCAACTTGAATATGAATTGTTAGCGCGCCAATAGACGTGATCCTAGGTCAAATAAAATATGTCATACATAACATAGATATTTATATTTTTATTTATTGGTTAAATACGAGGCCTTTGGCTACTTTTGTATGTGTGTATTTTACGTCTTTTTAAGTGTGTTTTGTTTGTGCAGAATAAACATTTTTTCTTCCTTTATTTTCTTTAGATAATCAGCCTATAATGTTTCCACTGCTGCGACACAGGCCTCCTCTCGGTGAGAGGGAGAAGGCCGTATTCCACCACGCGGGCCCAGTGCGGGTAGATGTCACATGGCTTCGAAATTTTGGTTCTAAGACATGCCGGTTTCCTCACGATATTTTCTTTCACCGTTTTGAGAGCAGTGGTGATGAAATAATGACCATCAAGGACCATCGGCTTAACGTGCTTTCCGAGGCACGGAGGAGTCTCGGTATGTAAAGATGGTCACCCATCCACTGACCAACCCCGGCAAGCGTAGCTTAACCTGATGGATCGACCAGTGCGGCTGTTGTTACTTAGCCACAAGCTCCTATGAGCTCCTAAAAATGAGCTAGTAAAAACTGCTTTAATATTCTACAAACTTGACTGTCTGCCAACAACGTCTCCATAACATAATTACATAGGTACTCGTTGCTGGCTCTGGACTTAGAAATGAAGCATGACAAACGCGTGCTTTTAAATTCTAGAAGAAAGTATTTGTTCAGATCATTTATCTTAAACTAAACTACGTACTGCTTTAGCATAGCATAATCAGTCTATAATGTTCACAGGACACAGGGCTCTCTGTGAGAGCGAGTGAGCCATAATCCACCATGCGGCTGATGGATGTCGCATGTATACGATCTTTGGTTCTAGGACATGCCGGTTTCCTCACGATGTTTTTCTTCACCACTTTAGAGTAGTGGTGATGAAAATAAAAACACAAAGTACCTGACTGGGTTCGAAATCACGACCAACAACTCCTAAGGCCGATACCACTGGGCCACCACTGCTCTAACTAATGCTTTAAAGCGGTAAAATTGTTTGTGTGTCTGTAAGAGGTAATCTCTGGACGAATATCTAATTACAAAAAAAAAATATTACTGATAGAAAGCTACACTAATGCCGAGTGTCAATGGCTGCAACAAAAATCGTCCACGCGGACGAAGTCACTGGCAGTTCCTAATAAGCGAAATGAACTTACAAAATCAGCTTCAATATTTTACAACATTACTATACCGCCACATACATCCCTATAACATATAAGTACTCGTACATAGTTCGGCATCCACACAACACACTAGGTGGCATTCCCCACAGCACCACACTAAGAGTGTATTGATGTTGTTGGTTATAGCACTTACCACGTCTCAGTACCGTTATGCAGTTTGACTTACAAATAAACGATCGACATTGAAATGTTTCACTTTAGAGTCTTGTGTACTTAGGCATGGGCCCAAGACGATTCTATTATGATAGCTTTTGGAATTGGATCAAATATTGGTTGGGTTTTAATTTTTATGTATGTTTGATGTGGTGTTTTGGTTTGGAACATAAATAATTTGGCTATAAAATATTAACACCGCACTAAATGCGCTATTAGCTGTAATTTAGTGAGAAAGAATAAATTCCTGAATGTATTTGGCAACTAAAACAAAAATTGTAGAAAAACGTCAGTCAAAACATAAACATTTTTCTGCCTCAAAACCATAGTCTGAAAAAAGATCGACTCCAGTACAATTCATTCAAGTGTTAAACCATGGTTATCTTGAGCTTCCTTTATCCTAGCTCTTGAAAGGAAATGTAATATTTACAAGGGGACATATTATCGGCTCCCCAGAAAGGCTTTTCATAAATTTCCCACAACACCTCTGCAAGGGCCTATCCTTCAAGATAGGATAGTAATAAAATCGCCCCCGTACATATTATAGGTGCAGGGACACCTCGAGGGATCCATCTATTCTGTTTAAGTATTAATACTGTATTATATAATCATAGGACACCGTAAATGTTGTTGTTTTTGGGTAATATTAATATATCTTGGTTATTATTGCGTTAGTTTTGTTGACCAGAACTATGAGTAAGTAGATAAAATATGAGGTAAAAGAAATAACTATCTTGCCACTTTTTATTATCCCTACGCGCTAGTGACCAAGTCGTATCTTTTGCGAAATCACTATCACCGATTCCTTTATCAATTTGTTCTTCATCGTCAACAATATTTTCTTTTGGTTTATTGTTAGTTGTTGAAACAAAAATAGAAGTTGATATCAATTTTGTTTTTCTTCTTCGTCTTTTAAAAGTCTAAAACTTGGAAATCTTTTTTCCAACTTATTGACCACGGGTAATTCATTGACTTTAGGTAATAAATGGTCGACGAAACGGTCCCATAAAATATAGCGATTAACTGAGCCCATGAGAGCTTATTCAATATTTTGGATAAGAGGTAAGCCTTTAATACTGTAAGTAGCCTCAATCGAACACGACCTATAAAAGTCAACCGACGATTTTATTAGCGAAACTTGAGAAACTTTTTAGTTCCTTTAAATTTTGTAGTAGCTTTTGAATCGTAGTAGTTTTAAGTTTGGATTTTGTAGTTTGTAGTAGTAGCTATTGGAGTAACTTGAGTAATGAGCTAATTCCAAAGTAAATTGATTGATTTCATGGGGCTAAGTATGTGCCCTTAAAAGTAATAATAAAATGTATAGCATATTATCGGATGGTATCGCGGCTAGGATGGGATACGAAACCAAATACCTAAGTGCAAACCAACTCACTCGAAATAAGGTATTTTATATAGACTAGAATTTGGTACAAAGCAAAGGACGAATGCTAATAAAATTGCAAACTTTCTGAACAAACTTTTGAAACAACAAAATATTAAATAAACAAACCGTAGACTCCTTTTAAAAACATAAGGTAATACAATTATGAAATATGCAGATCCAACGCTAAATAATAATAACGAAGATGCTCATGATAGCGAAAATAAAAAGCGCAAAGATAAAGAGCGGATACTTAAAAATTTACATTTTAAAGGACTCCAAAACAGGGGTTGTAAATTGCATCTTAAAAATACACAGGTTTTACAAGATTAGCTTGGCACAGCCCTCGGGGTTGCTTTGATATCAGTAACAGAGGAGATCAAACAGATGAATTAAAAAGACTGCGAAGTTAAAGAGCACATCCTTTTCGGTAAGTATCTTAATTGCGTGGTTAGGGAAGCGCAGTTAGTACTTTCACTATTGAGTTTTTGATGTTTTAAGTGTATGGGTTTTGCTTTTGAGTTGACAACAGGTGGAATAGTTTTTTGATACGTATTGAATACGTTTTTAGCTGAATGATGTTAAGTAATCTTTATACCAATTCTGAACTGCATATCATTTGGAATAACTGTATGGAAGCAGAATGAAGACAAAACAGAACATTTCAAACTATGATTACCTACAGAATTCCCAGTTTTAATTTAGGTAGTGCAAAAGTACTGCTGTTGAAATTCATTTTATCTCCAGTATGGACTCCCTTATCCCTTCATCATTATGTGTACAGATATCATATTTCGGAAGGGGTCCTGCCCGAGTTTATTGCGTACGTGCGCATCCATCATTCAATTTAACACGACTTCACGAAAAGGTCAACAGTTTTGTTATGATTTTGTCCTGGGGACGTAAAGGTTTAAGTATGTAAAGGTTTTATGAGGACGTAGTTAGCATGGTCGGGTCACAGATTACGTAGATTAGCATTTATGTAGAATTTAGTAAGCTAGTGGTCAAAATTGAATTAATTTTAAAGTCCAATTGTTAAACAGACCTTGCACATTTGCACAATGGCCGTCGTTTTCTATATGTGAGAGTGCATTATCTATTGTGTTTATTTTCACTTCAATGACTTTGAAATCCTCTGCTCTGAATACTAAAAAGAAAACTAAGATTAAAAATTATGGGTGTTCACAAGCTCATTTTTCACAATTTTTATAAGAAAAATCCTTTAAATTCATTGTTTCAAAAACAAATGCTTGCCCTAAGTAAATAGACCGCCGAAGTAAATTTATCACGAAGAATGCCGTGTCATCGCAACTAAGAGCTTTGTTTAAATCATTGGGCTCCGTCACGCCTCCTACAATGACTTTATAGAAAGGGTTCCAGTTAAACAATTTGAAATAAGTGTTGTCTGTTAAGCATTAGAGGAATTTTAATTGAATAATTCGAATGAAACTCGATTAATCTGTAACTGCTGCTTTTTATAGCCAACATATTAAACTTTTCTTTTAATCATTTTGTTTTTTAATTTTAAGTAAAACACTATTACCTAAATGACAGATGACGTCATCAAAATTTTTTAATAAAAAGAACAAATAAAACTGTGGAGCAGCTGCTTTAGACAACGAACATTTTTTTCTGATTTGTTAATAACGTCTTTTTTTATTAAGCGACCGTAAAATAGATGTGGATGATCATTAATTATTACTGGGCCGCAGTTTGTTTTAGCTCGGTCACGGCCTACAAATTTATGTATGAGCGAAACCATTAAGGGATTGTCGCTTCGGGTCATTTTGTTTGTAACATATTAAAAAAAAATCTTCGGTGTGCATAAATTAAGAGAGGGGTTCGAATTAACCCACCTTGGCAGAGAAAATTTACGTCCACGTAAACACATTGTACCCATGCTCGGTTAATTGCCGAGTTAGCCAAGCAAATAAAGAGCCTAATACATTGGTATAAAAGTACATGCCTTTTTATATATTTTTTTTGTGTGGGAAATTATCAAATAACTTCTCCCGCTCTGGGCGGAGCTCAGGGCGTGTCAGACTTTTACTGACGAAAACCCACCCGTGTTCCTTCTGTTGCCTGTGTGCCGGGGCCGCGATATCCCTTGCGGACAAACTCGCAACCCTGGGAGGCATTGGGCCTTACGGACCCCGTCAGTAAAAGTACATGCTTACGCACAAAATGTGAGAGATGTAGAGATTTCAGTTTTCTTATACAGCCATATTTATTCCTTTGATGTCCGAGCTGTCTCTTTCACTAAGCTTAATGATGACTAAGACTCACGAATTCAAGCCTTTTATTCGTTGTATTTAGAGGTTCGGCCTCAACCGTCTAAGCAAGCGTAAAACTGCGGAATATAAATTAATTGAACACCCAAAGTGTTTGTTTAATAACAACAGATTATCAATAAGCAACCTGCTCAAACATGCTTGTTCACATCTGTAGCAGTATCGAGTATCTAAAGAGGTAACAGGTGAATATTTGTTTTTGTCTCCCCTGCATATCATCTGGTCGATGAATAAAAATCCGAGCAATGTCACCTGCGCAACACATTGCGTGAGACCCACCTCGCAAGGACATTACTTTTAACCTAATTAGTCTAATGTGAGAAGTTGAATTAACTTGCTAATAGACCAACTTCGGCACTTCCCACGGTAATGATTGACATGAGAATGTTTTAAGTAGTGAATAATAGTAACCTGGTTTGAATAGACAGTGAAATAAATACACTTTCACCTAACATGCCGATTTCACGCGAATATTGAAACCTTTGCCATCAATGGATTTTGTATGATGCAATTCAATGCGATGCTCTTTTGGTTTTTTTGTAAGGGTCACACCTACACGTGTACGGAATCCTCTGACAAAGGTATAAAGTCTAACAATTGATTGCGGTGTATCGCCAATATTGTGGCGAGACGAATCCATTGTTGTGTATTCTGGTGACCTAATGACTTGTTTTGCACAAGCCCGTATCAGGTAACTGCGACAGATGTACGAAGCCAGATAGTGGGAAAATATGAGATGCAAACTAAGACAGACGTGACTTTGTCAGACTTTCTACTATAATAACGTTCGGGGTGCACTTAAATTGTCATTCGTGGGAATATAAATAATGGTTATGGCATTCTCTGGTGTCATCAAAGAAACAATGAGAAAGTTTTTGTCCTAGTAGCTACCTGTTGCGAATTTGTAGAAGTAGGATTCTTAGTTGTGTTTAGGCGTCGACCCGGGGTGTACGTCGGAACTGTCTTAAAGTAGCGTAGTCAGAGCAACTCCGCGGGAGACGAGGGAAATGTAGGCAGGGTGTTCAGATAACAGATATTAGGCCTGACAATTTTGAACGTTGCGAAAGAAAATGTATATATCTATGTATTAGTATTTATTCTTGTATTTTATAGTAATATTTGTGTCATCTATCCCTTATGTTGCACTTGCCATGTTATCATCACCCTAAGGTTGACTGGTAGAAAATGCCTCAGGCATTAAATTCACAGTCATACACAAGTAGAAACATATTGTGCGAAGATACAGTATTTATTTAACTTGAGAATTTGTTTAGTAAATAAAATGGATGGAATAAAATGAATGGATGGATGATAAAATGGATTAGAATTGATAAATTATTATAAAATTAAGTACTAAAGTTAACTCCTTAAGTAGTTATTGACAGCACTACAGGCAAGCGATAACGCTGCAGCTTTTGAAATCTTAGAATAAGGAAAAAAGTACCAATTTGTAGTTGATATTGAGTGTTAATATTTATAGTATTAATGCTTGTATTTTACTGATTTTTAAACATCTATAATAAGCTTTACAGTTCCGTTTAACAGTCAGTAAAACCAAAGAGCTCGTGGCTAAGTGATAACAGCCGCCCGGGTCGATTCACAGGTTAAGCTAAGCTTGCCGGGGTTGCACCGTGGATGGGTGACCATCTTTACATATCAAGACTCCTCCGTGCCTCGGAAAGCACATTAAGCCGTTGGTCCCGGCTGTCAATCTTGAATCTTTGACAGTCGTTACGGGTCGTCAGAAGCCCGAAAGTCTGACAACCAGTCCTACCAAGGGGTATCGTATTACCCAGAAACTAGGTTATGGCGGTCAGATAGGCAGTCGCTCCATGTCAAATACTGGTATTCAGTTGCATCCGGTTAGACTGGAAGCCGACCCCAACATAGTTGGGAAAAGGCTAGGTAGATTGATGTCAGTAAAACCGCTAGTCAAAAAGTCTGCTGCAGTCTTGCACCGTGTGCCTGCCCTATAGATCAACGTATGCTCATAAACCACAGGCTAGAGACCTAATTCGTGCACTCCTATAGACAATAGTCTATTATTTGAAGCGATCATGTACGCCATAGTGAAAGCGACACACATACCCATTAGATTGGGGATAATTCCAGGGCAGTTACTACGAGTATATCAATATTACCGTGTATAATGTGGAGTTTGAACTGTGAGGAGACCTTATGGATTAGGTTTATGTATACCTACGTGTGTACAAATTTAGCACATACAAAGTATATCACGCAGGAAACAATAGATCGATATTTGGAGGTCCCAGTAGGTGGGTAATCGGAGCAGGATCAGGATTTGACCCTCTTTTTTATCAACTAGGTACTAATCATTCGTTGTATCTACACGTTTGTAGCGGCATCTACAGCACTACAGTGAGAACTACACAAAAATCCTGACGTTACACAAATCCTGGATAACGCAATTAGAGTTTACCGCGCGAACTATATTATATAACACTATTCGAAATCAATCGTCGGGCAGTTGCCCGCCAGACACGACACCCGTCTGGTCTGAGGATCCTCCCTTTTCTATAGAGGATAAGTGAACTTTACACCCTGATCCTCATACCTCTAAAGTTTCATTAAAATATTCAAAACTGATCTTGTCTTGTGAAATTGCTCGTTTTGAATCAACTTCTGAATCTAATGAAATTTCCAAGATTTTAGTATTCCATTAGCGCTCCGTCTACCAATTTCATGTCGTGTATTCGAAGACATGTGACTTCTACCAACCCGCACTGGACTCGCGTGGTATATTACGGCCCAGTCCCTCTCACTGAGAGCCGATAATATTCCCACTGCTGGGATACAGGAGGCCTGTGTCTCAGCAGTGGGAATATTATCGGCTGATTAACTACCAAAGTCAATAGAAACATAACATAACACCACCCTTGTAATCCCCGAAGGGTTGGGCAGCAAAGCACTAATACACCCACATTTTGCCAGTTATGTTTAAGTCCCATGTAATAGGAGGCGAGCCTGTTTCCATCAACTGGGCACAAATCCAGACTCCAAGCTACTTACCAGTAGAAAATCAACATAAAATCACATCCACTTGAACTACGCATTAATTGGTCAAATTCACAACGCTATAACTGAAGAGGTGATTAGAGAAGTGCTTAAACCCATCTCTAAACCCTAATCCAGGCCCCTATTAATTGGTACGTACGTGTCCTATACAATTGAAACAGTAATGGACAAAGTACGGTTTAATACGCTCCGTGGACAATTATGGCCGCCAAATTGCATCGGACACAAGCATTTTACCATGGAAAACCTAAATTGCCAAATTGTACCAATTCTACTATAGTTTGCAGGCTTTTAATTTACTCTCGTTCACTAGTTGTGGTCAAATGATCAATCAATTTTTGAAATGTTGCTTCGTGGTTTATTAACCACGAATGTTAAATAACTACTTGTGTTTGACTAGTGAAGTGTTATTGGAGTACCTACAGTCTAGTGGATGTCGATAATCTGATAATTTGATTCTGTTGATGAAGTTTCGTTTGCGCTAAGTTGATTGATAATATTTTCGTATCAGTTTTTAATTCTATACTATTAAATGAGCAATATTTGTATATATATATTTGTAACCACGTTCTCGAAAACGGCTCTAACGATTTCAATGAAAGTTGCAATATAGGGGTTTATGGGGGCGAAAAATCGATCTAGCTAGGTCTCATATCTGGGAAAATTCATTTTCTCCGTATTTTCACCCGAGCAGAGCTCGGTCGCCCAAACTTTAGAACAAGATGGCTACCTTAGAATAATGATATGGCAGCATGGAATTAGTATGTACTATACTTGGAATTAGTATGAACTATCCTATACTATTAAAAGAGCATTCTCTACTTTCACCCGAGCAGAGCTCGGTCGACCAGGTAATTAGTATTATTTACTTGCATTGACGTCATACATCGATCACTCTAAAATTCAGAAGATTTACTAAGTACATACATGCAATTTGAAATTCATAATTACAGTATAACATTTTTGTGAATGCTTCCTTGCTGTGTATTTCTTTAATTAGTACCCCTGTTACCCCTTCTTTATGACAATCACAAAAGCATACTGCCTTATTATAAAAACAGTTATACAAACCAGCATTATATTCGCATTCATATCTAAAGATTTTATCATTTCAATCTGTCATTATACATATACATTTCCCCTTTCCTGTATCATTAAGCCATACCTAATTTAAATGAACAAATTTAACTTCAATTATTTTGAAGTGATCTGCCGCACCGTATCCTTTTCACGTGCACCCTTCCCTTCATTACAATCCTCCGTTTCTGCATCTAGATAAGGGCACCCATCTTTATTTTTCAACCCTCCTGTTTCCTAGGGGCACCGTTCATTTAATTCCGATTCAATCCGTGGCAACCGAAATCATTTTTTAGTAGGAAGAGATGAACTTACTGATAAAATGTTTAATCTCTTGTTTGTGACTGCGGGATGTGCTTTCATGAACTCTTTTGATGCTGATTGTAATGGTGGGTTGATATTTTTGAATTGTGTTGAACAGTAGAGGTAGATATTAATCTTATGTGAACTTTATTTCAATTGCTGTTATATGCTTTACCTGGTTCCCATATTATATAGGATGTCTGTTCGATCGTAATGTTTTGAGTAAGGTTCAGCTTGATTTTATTTTTAACTCTCTCCAATCTTTTTTAACAGGTTCATGCTAACGATGCCAGCTGCTTTACTCCACTTTTGTATTATTCTTCATATCAAAATTTACTGGTAGCAACAGCACCACTTATGTACACTCCTACCAACCTGTATGTATCATACACTTGTCCACATTTACCACATATTATGTCGTGACGTACAACCAACGTATCAGTGGCGTCATCTCACGATCCAGTCGTCAAAATCAAGTGCAACTGCACCCACGTGGCCGGCCATTATAACCGCAAATTGGCTCCATTAGCCTCTTTTCGCGAGGAATCGCATTCATCAGCAGTCGATTACACTACTTTGTTGCTTGCTTCTTTTGTATACCGTTGAATGAGACTAGATTGCATATAGGCCACGGCTTGAATAAGTAGGTTTTTATGGCTTCGACGAACCTTATTTCGTACCTAGTTACATTTTTGTTTAACTGTAGAACTATCGAGTAAGCACAAAGGACATTGGACAAAAATTAATGGGGCTTGGTCTAAATAGTCACCATTAACGAGACGCATGTCACTGAACAGTCTAATAAATAAATAGTAACTTTTGCTTCCATCCAGACATCCATAAAAGAAATCTGTCTGTGAAAAAGTTATAGCTAAGTAAAAACGACTGATATAAAAAAACAGGTACCTTTGTCTTGATTCCAACAGTGACACTGACAATAAGAATTTGGTAATAAAATAAATAATTTTAAAAATCTATAAATTTTACTGAATTATCACATAACTGAAATAATAATGATAATAAATAATGTGATTTAAGTTTAGATTTACTACTCGATAGGTTTGGTTATATTTTTTTATTAACGTATTACTTTTGCGCCAAAAATCCGCCATCTTTTCTTAAACAACTATCTAAAGGCACTTTTGTTTTTATGACGAATATAACGATACCTTAACTGTCGAAATGTATCCAGCCGTTTGGAAGATATGAGGTAATAAAGAAATTTACAAATATACATGCAAACAAGATACGCGCGAGAAACATAACCGTTTCTTAGCATTCGGGTAAAAACAAAAAAAATTGACGGATTTTAGTCGCCATTGAGTGCATCAAAGTAATTTAATAAATAATAATTTTCATTTCAACTTAAAATAATATTGTGTGCCTCATGGCTGCGCCAAATAGGCCCAGTTCAGCATAATACCCAGACAACTAGTGTCTGACGCTGGTACTAAGTACTTCTTTTTATTAGACTATTCAGTTACATAAGTATCGTTAGCGGTGGACATTTGGACCATTTGGTCCATTTATGCCCATTGTCTTTTATCAACATAGTATTATTATTATTATAATAAAGAAAAGAATGTCGACTAACAAAGTAGAAAGTCTCAACTGTGATTATCAAATTGACAAAATATCAAATGATAGAATTAGCCTGGGGACAACACTAAATTGTTTTGGAAAGTGAAATAACTCTGTTCTCTACACAATAGTTATCTAAGGACAGATTATAGCTCATTTGGCGCCATCAAAACGTTTATTTTTAGTACAAAACGACACAGTTCTGTTTTTAGTACAATAGTAGTTCTCACGATGTTACTCACTCCGCTATTTTGAGTAGGAACATTAATTTCAAAGAAATGGCCGGTCTTTTGCTTCTGTGCTTTTATGGGCACAAGAAAATCAGGATGTGTCTGATGGTTTCTAATATCATTCTGGTTGAAATGTTGATGGGTTACTGTTGTTGCTTCCCGTCTGTGTCATCATCATCAACTAAGTTGTCTAAGGTATTAAATACATAGTTCGGTGACCCCCATTTTCACTTAAACCAACGTAAGAATATACTGCGATTACCAAATCATTAATAAAGTGCGATAACTTTAACAATGTTGCCATAATACAACCGTTTATTAACAAACGAAAGCAGACCAGCTCGCAGAAATCAACGGTATAAAACAGGCTGATAACATTGTGTGATATTATGACAATGTCAAAAGCCCACTAAAATATTGGATTACTGTCGGTAGTACGCTGGCAGCTTGTAACTATATGGGACAGCATTGCATTTTACACGACGTATTTAGACCAAACTTGGTTTCAAACAGTGCTTTGAATGTTGCTCTGGTTACTCCATAATGGATCATTTTCTCTGATGTTTTTATATAAAAGGCGTTCCAAGAATAATAACGAAGTATATGACGAAATGTCTCCCTAATAGCAATTTCATTTTTCTCAAATGGTACGTGGAGGGCTTCGTCACCGATCTATTTTGTGAGTGTTGTGTATGAAATGAAATGACATATCGACTGCAAACTTTACTTACCCGTCAGATCCTTCACTTTGTACTTTATGCTCGTGATCATAAGGGTGGGTATTGTTTTCGTTGAGCGCAAGTTTATCGTGGTCTAGGTTACTTGCACCGTCAGTTCTCTCCCCAGTATTGCACCCTAATCGAATTGCTCCACGGATGGTGCGTCCCGTCTTGTGGGTCGAACCCCTGTTCCGGACATCAGAGGTCGTGCTGCGAAAAACAAATAAGCACCGAAATCAAAAGGCGATGCTTTAATTGGACCCTCTCGTTCTTTGAGGATTACTTAATTCGATATTGTCATTGGCTTTCACATAAATTAATGTAACGACGTAATGTGTCAGGGTATGATATGGATGCTTAGTGTTATTTGTTCTGAGGTAAGATGGTTGGGGAAGGAAATATTCTTATGTGATTATTATTAGTTCTACTCTGGAGCCTTTCCAATAAGACGTTGTGTGGTAACATTCTTACAAGCATCTTAAATATTTTTTTAAAAGAAACGGCTCCTTACACAGTAAGGCAGCAATAAAATTGCAAAATACTTAAAGACTTAATTCAAATCGCAATGATTTGCTATAAAAACCTTCATTGCATGATTGTGATTAGGTGACGACACCCACGACACACATTAATATTTTCTGTGCCACATTACAAACGACAATCTAATTTCACACTAACTGTCTTAAGATACACATGCAAGCAAATTCTCACTGCCGTATTTACATTGCCCAATCCATTATACTGTCATAAATCTTTACACACGTGCCTTAGATCCGTAGTTGGTCTCATTTATGACAAAAATCCTCAAAAATCTGCAAAAATGCTGTACACTTCCTGTAGCTCTTAAAGCATTGTAATTAGGTTGATTTTTAGGTGTTTCAGGGGTTATTATAAAGTGGTGTTAGTGCTAATTTGTAGTAGAGTTTTGTAGTACGCGTGGCTGGGACTTGACAGCGCACGGCGTGGTTTCGTCATGCTTGGCCGGAACGAATTGTCTAGGCGAGGGAGGGTGAATGTGTGTGTACCTCTTCATATTGGCGTGAATTTGTTTTGTTCCAAAGTTCAAAAGTTGAAATATTGGTTTTTTATATACGTACCTTTACTTACTATATACCCTTTTAGATGTATAGGAACTGTACCACCATCATTTTTATAATGGACAATTTTTGTACAATTTTTATTTTTTATCTCAATTTTTACTGCTGCTACTTTACTATACGATTCAATACTACTTTTTGCTTGAGTACATAGTTAAGTATAACATAAAACAACATAACATAACGTCTGTTTCCCCCGAAAATTCTAATTAGCCAAATCTAATAAGACTGGAAAAAATCCACCTAACATTATCCTTTATATTTAATATTTTTAGAAAATCCCCCTTTTAAGAAGCCGCCAGCATCACGCACACACCAACAATTACAACAAATGCAACATCCGGAAGATATGAAGGACCCCTTTCATACATTTGCCCCCAAAAATCACTTCTATTAAGTGAACTTTGTCACATGTCCGAAACAATGAACGCTGTCCGATGTCATTCTGTTGTCGTCAGCGTTCAATTCGTTTCACTTTTATTGGGAATGACGGGACTGGGAGACAAATATTTCATAAAAATTTCTTTACATTGAAGTTGAGCTTGCTTCTATACTAATATTAAAATACTCTTTTTTTTAACCTCACAAGGTGCTTGCAGCCTGCATCTCACCTGATGGTAACTGATAATCAGGCTGAACGTGGAAGCGAGCTTCACCAGGAATCCTCAACCACAGAGGAACTGGCTATCTTACCTCTAAATGCTGAAACACAACAATGCTTTTAACATTGTTGTTATGGTGACAGACTTAGATGAGATGGTGGTAGCTAGCCAGGCGGATTTAGAACAAGCTTTACCACCAAACCATCAAACCGTGCAGAAAATTTTGCCTCCACTGGGAATTGAACCCGGGACCTCTGGGTCTGAGACAGGCAGTCTAACCACTAGACCACAGGGCGGTTAAGGGTGTACGCCGACTTGGGATGAAGATTGTCTATTTGCAGGCTTGCCCTATGAAAACAACGATTGCGCGCAATCTTGCAATAAAATACTCTAAAAGAACTTGCAAAAATATACTGACAAAAAGTTTTGAGCTTATTATATGAGCAAAACCGTTTGGTCCTTCGGTTCGGACTGTCGAAGCAACTCATATAAGAACGAAAATAAATAATCTATCAAGAAACTGCTTGATTTGTTTTGGATTATTTTGCGTTAAGGAAAGCGTATTCGAATACGACGCATGATTCTTCCTATTGGAATTGATACTTTAATTGGAACTAGAGAACCATATTAAATACCAGTCAATCATAATAATTTCCTCGTTTATAACCCTCTATGACTGCATTGAACATTTATTCAAATCATTTAAACGCAATCGATAACCAGCTTTAAATGAAAAGTATGAAGCCGCATCTTGATTTATGGAACTCTGAACCAGCAAATTGAAATAAATACTGTTTTTGAACAGTCCGATGCTATTATTAGTAGCAATCTTAGATAATACTGAACATAAAATCACGCTTGTATTCCCAGAAGGGTTTGGCACAGGTGCTCCTATAGTACACCCACATTTCGCCAGTTATGTTTAAGTCCCATGTAATAGGGAGCTAATATCTGCAACTGAGAAATTCCAGAAGGAAAACTCTAATAACCCCTTACCCGACCCGGGAATCAAACCCAGGATCTCATGCTCAGCAATAGCGCTTGCTACCACTAGAGCTGTCTCTATATCTTAGATAATACTTTTATTATATTCTTACCGATCAATATATTATAACAACATCAGCTTAACAAAATCTAATTCACTACTCCCAACGAGGTGGCAATAAAAATCGTATTACGCCCATATTAATTTAATATATTACTGATGTTTTAGAAAATGCTTAATAAATCCGATTTCTGTTTTCCCTTATTCTGTCCAATATGCCATAAATTGTGATAAGCGTCTACCTCAGTTAGGGAATGAAATACTTTTATTTTACATTGTCCCATTTGGTTTTTGCTATTGGCTTTCGAAACTGTTCAATCGAGTTTCTTCTTGATGATAAAATATTTGATATAACTAAATAGAGATGGGATACACTCGGACCACTGATGGGTAAAGCTATTCTTAATATTATTATTATTGCGGGAAATGTTTGTAATTATCACAATTGCATTATGCAATATCAGTCTCGTCAACAGAATCTGAATCCTAATAAACGTTAATTTTATTCAGATTTCATAACAAACAGTTTAGGTAACAGTTCCGTGTGGTGCCGGACGTAAAGAATAGTATCAGTATCCCATTTATTCCCGTGGGTGTCGTAAAAGGCGACTAAGGGACTCACTACTAGAGAATGGGCAGCAGCGTTCTCTATGAATTGTAGCACAATACTGCGATCGCCAACCCGCAGGCGCCAAGCGTGGCGATTATGGCAAACTCCCCCATTTGGGGGATGCCTAGGTCCGGCAGTGGAAGTCTTTCGGCTGGAATGATGATGATGAGTTTAGGTAAACAGTGACCTTTTTTATCGCTATCAATAAATAGTTGGAAAATTCGTTTCTGAAAGTGTTCTTAAATAAATAAATAGTTTTCCTAAAAAATACGGATCAGTAGAAAATACCGGCCGGCTGTCGCTGAAAACCATCGCTGGGGCTCTGTCTCGTATTGGGTCGCAGCATTATGCTGAGCGATGGCCGTTTTGCGTGGTTGTGACGCATATTGTCCCCCAAGTTGTTCTTTTCTCTTTTTTGTGTTCCTTCTTTGCGTCATATTTACCACAAATAAACGTACTTACTTTCTTTCTTTCTTTTCTTTACCCAGAGATAAATCGTAGGTGCCTAACAACAAATTAGAGCAACAGCTTCAAACACGTGTTTCGGCATTATTCATATATCTAAATAAACAAAGAGAATCATAGCAACATTCAAGCTTCAAGGAAAGCACTGCAGTCAGACTAAACGCTAATACTTACTCCGAACAAATTGCTTAGATTTCATAAACTTCCATTTGACTTCCGTGTTTTGAGAAAAATCTAGCAATCGTATTTCATCTTTTTCTGTTAAAATAAGCAGACAATTGTAATTTTCCGCGTCACTGCATCGCAAGGAGAAAAATGGTCCAGTTTTTCTGGTTCACGGGGATCTAAGCGACGAGTTTTATTTTTTATGACGTCATTAAGTGGAGGAAGCTGGGGTAAATAGAGCCTGCGGTCGGGCCCTCTATTTTAAACTGTTGATTGCGAACATAACGGCAGGGCAGTGATTTACATGCGGCTTTAGACGGGTTCTTGTTGATTTTAGTACGAGTACGGCGGTTACTTTGTAGGCGGAAGATAAAAAGTGGGAGATAGTGTGGTCTGTAAGTCAACCAAGGAAATTATGCAGTGGGAAGTGCGTAACTACGGTGATTATGTGTTACGCCGTCATTATTTTATAATGTCGAGACGTTGCAGTGCAAAAATGTTGATGATATTTTTTATTGTGAATTTGTTGGAATGCAGGTATCGAAAATCAAACCGAGCCAGCGAGGTGTCAAAAATGTAAGGGTTGATTTAACTTTATCAACACGACAGTTTGCAACTCAATCCTCACACTTCGATGTCACACCTAAAATAGAGGTCCCCCGCTGATCTCAAAAATATTTATATCATAAAAACATTTCACACCATCGAAATCTCGGAAAATGTAATTTTAATATCGAGAAAACAAATCGGGTACTCGACGGGGGGCGCTTCGGTCACTCGATCCCTACTGCTACCGTTTACGCTGTCGGCTCCCATAAATCGGTCATTCGAGAAGGTAAGCTATCGAGTTACATACTCGATAGATTTAACATGACTCGACGCGACTCGAATCGGGTGACAGTTTGAGCGCGACACTATGTTCGGTGGTTATTAGAATAATAGAGTGAAATTTCAAACAGTTTCTTGATAAATGCATGTCATTTATTATCCTAACTAATATTATAAATGTGAAAGTGAGTTTGTTTGTTTCCCTTTCACGCTAAAACGGCCGAACAGATTTGGATGAAATTTGGCACATGGATAGACCTTGACCTGGATTAGCACATAGAATTAATAATATGATATAATATATATTATATCTTTTTATCCCGATATTCCCCACACGGGATCAATACTTACGTGGGTGAAACCGCGGGCGAAGCCGCTGGCGGAAGCTAGTACACCTTATTATCCTGAAAAACACCAGCCTAATATTAAATATATTTAATACCTACTATTATTGTTGATGTACGGAAGGAAGCAAGTTAATCACAATTTTCCCGAGTTAAATAAAACATCAAACAAACATTTCATGGTGACTCAGTAACAACATTCACAATTTTAATGATAAACCCGCAAAAACAAGGCTGCGGTCATCCGTTAGTCGCAATTTGCGATAATCACTATATAAAGAAAGCTTCACCCTTCTCAGTTGATTCCAAAACTCATTTGCGGTATATGTTTTTGATCTACACGGCTTCTCTGCGAGCAGTCACTAGGGACACCACGCTTCCGTGTTGACTGAAAATATGATGCTTTTATTATGAACGAAGCTGTTTTTGATGCGATGTTCACAGGCTTCAGCTCCCAGAGCGTGCACAATTCTACTAGTTGACGCCAATTGGTATTAACGTTACTTTTACAGTTTGTAAAACTGTAAAAGATGATCGCATCGCATCATCATTAACAAAAAAATAACAATAAGTCATCAAAAGGCTAAAGCATGTAATGATGAACAATAAAACTCTTGGTCCTCCGAAACGAGACTCAGTTTGGAACCGAGGACCAAAAAGAAACATAAAGTCAAAACAATTAAATATATGTTGGGACCAGGGGCCGATTGGAATCTTCACCGTTAAACATATTACTGGGCTTAGAAGTGTAGCGGGCGAGAAGAAAAGGTCTGAAGTTGATTATTGATTCTTAGGTTTTATTTGAACTTGACAAAATTTACAAAACGAAACGTTAGACATTTTCTAGGCACTTGTTGTCCGTACGATGTCCGATGATAAAAAAACGTCATGCTAGACTCTGTCTATGCGCGGCAACTTCACACTTGCGTTTCGTTGTCAGTTGACATCCCGTACTCACGGCCCTTCGCGATATATACTCGTAGAATAAATCGGTAGAACAAAATGACAAATCGAATTTTCACATCATCATTGTCACTCTAGGTCTCATTACAAGGCGCTCAAGCGCATAATTTTGTGGTTACCACCAAACGAGAGAAGGTCGCGGGCTGCGGCCGCCAGCCACGCGCCTTTGACGCACACAAAGTGTATTTCAAAAAAATATATGTAATTTTAATGAGACTATTATTTTAATAATTATTTTGCTGGCAGCTCGTAAGAATTTTTTAATCAAATTGGTGCTGGAAATAAAAGTGAATGTGGTTTCGTTTGCAGTCACCGAAAAAACAAACGAATGAAACTAAAAGACATTACTTATTTTGATGGAGGTAAAAAGGTGTTGCTTAGAATCAATTACCAAGTCCATAAACTATAAATGAATGTTAAATACAACCAAAAAAGTGGTCACCGAACACATTCCTACTTCCTTCTTTCCCATATAGACACGACCATTAAAATAACAAATGAAATACAAAGACGACGAAAACCATTTACGATGCATTTCTATGCATACATTTCAAACGGATGAGCCCAGGCTTAATCTTTTGTAACACCAATCTGACCGATTATACACGGTTCCGTTGTAAGCGATGAATTCAATTGTTACAGATGAAACTCATTGATTCAAAAGTCAGAACCCGTGCGAGAGACGTCGCATTGAACATTTTATAGTTGGTTTTATTACTTATAAATGAGACGATTAAATCTATAGTTCTTATGATTAGCTTTACGAGGAACCGGTTAGTCTTACGTCACATCATTGCATCTATGATTGTCCACATCGCCGCCTCTTTATATGACGGTAAATATTAATTAAGCAGTAAAATGTTAGGTAATCATCAGATATCATCTTTGTTTTATAACTACCATCGTGTTGATAAGCGAAACGTTGAGCGTTGCCCAAATTGAGTACTTGTTCATGTTAAGGTCAATGGCCTAATGAAATTTTATGCAGACGACGAATCAGCTAAGGTTGACTATAATGATAATGTAGGCAGACTTATGTGTACATTGCCTATCCACAGTATCTGAGATATCTATCCTTTAGATATGAATACGCGACGTATGCAGATATTGTTCTTAACTAGTATCGCAGCTGTATGCAATTTTCTTAATGAAAATGTATTGTTATTGCGCCCTGTGCAATATCCTCCCTACATTCATGTGATATCCAAAGTTGAATATTAATTCAAATTTGCTACAAGTAAAAAGGTTTTGGTGGCACATAATCGGTCTACTTTTAATTGTAGAATTATTGAACGATGCAAGAAGAGAGCATTATGAATTATTGCATAATAATCACCAATTGTATTGAATAACAGAGTTTTATTGACCTCATTTCTTCAATCAACTTCAATATATTGCAATAACGAAAGCCAATTGATTCCTATTACGATTGCTATCATCGTCACCATTATTTTTCTTATGTGTGTCATTTTTATCAGCTTCATCTAGACAAAGCATAAATTCACCAACTTTCAAGCGAGCCGGTGCAGTATTTTGAACAGTACCTAAAACTCCTGTATCTGTTTTTCCTTAAACAACTTTTGCTAGTTCCACAAGTAGATAAGCAACGTTTACAACTGTCTGTCTTGCAGTTCATTCATATGCATGAACGTAAATACTTATCTTTATATTCGTTTTCCCTTGTGACATCTACGGAACTTCTGTCAGAATAGTTCCGTCACTGTATGACTAGTTTCTAGTATGATGCAACTGCATTTGGAGACTATTTAAGAGGCCCCAATTCAAAAGTTTGATATATATCTTGTACCGTTGGTCTCGTGGTCGCAAGGGCGACTGCTGAGCGTGTAGTCCTAGGGTCAAACTGCTGTTGTACTCAATAGCAGCCCGGAGTTTAGAAGTTGGCGGTGTGAGCCTCGGAAGCACGTAAAGTCGTTGGTCATGCGCCTGAGCTCTTCCCGGTAGTGTAGTGCCGTCCCATTGGACTATAAGAGTAAAGGGACAGATAGTGCAACTGTGTTTGCGCATACACTTGTTCATTATAATACCTCCTATGTAGGTACACAGGGGCTAATCTCCGTTGAGATTGACCATCGTGTCCAAAATCGGCCGCAGGATATTATATAACTTGCATAATTGGAAGGCTATTTTATTCGACGTTCAAAAGTACCTTTTATGTTCCTAATTGAAATAAATTATAATTGGCTTCAACTTTGAAAGCCATTTGAAGAGTACCTATTTTCTGGATTAAACTTCATTCCTGATTGCATACGTCATCTATAAGATGCAATGTTTTCCCCCAACTAACCTAAAATAGCAAGTCAAGAGATTGTAATTTAGATACTAGCACTTTGTCAGCGACTTCGTCCACCCAAAATCCACCCTTTTGTTGTCTACATCATAAAGAGAAAAATGTCAGCTTTCTAAGTCCAAGAATTTCGGCTAGGCGTTGATGGGTCAGTCAGTAAGAAAGTATGTCAGGAGTTTTCTTTCTATATTTTAATAGTATTTGATTCAAAATTTATTTGATTCTTCTACAAGTTTATAATCAGTAGCAAACGTAGATATATCCAATCCAAACTTAGAAGCAACCATGGCAAGGCCTATCAAAATATTTCAGTAGTTCCATTATAAAGACGACAGAAGATTTAGTAATCAAACACTACCAATTTAGATCTCTTGACATCCATTACTACTAATGAGTATAATAATAGCGAATCAGATAAATTAAGTATGTTTAGACAAGTTCGTTCCGTTTCAATGTGGGCAAATAAACTGAATTGTAACGTTATGATGCCAAGACTCTAACAATAGAAAATGTTGGTTTAACACTTCAAAGATCGTATGTGATATGTTTAGAAACGCTTGGGTATAAAATTCCAACTCAGAATGCTCCAAGAAACTTGTGAAAACAAATACTTGGACGTATAAATAAATAGATTTTGTACAAGGTGAAATCTTATGGCTGTAGTAAAAATATGATGTTCTTATAGTAGTTTCGCAATGTAAAATTAGAAATCTTGTAATCCGTGACTTAATATTATTTCTTCGTTTTTTAACAAAATTACTGGTATAGCTTACTAAGTACCCTTTCCTATGACACACCAGCAACTGACTATAGAACAACCAATCTGCCAGTATTTTACTAGAGGAACTGCTTATCTGACCTCCACAACCAGTAACTGGGTAACACGATACCCATTGCTAAGACTGGTTGTCAGACTTTCGGGCTTCTGACGACTCGTAATGACTATCAAAGATCCAAGAATGACAGCCGGGATCAACGGCTTTACGTGCTTTTCTGACTACCCGTAACGACTGTCAAAGATCTACGAATGACAGCCGTGATCAACGGCTTCACGTGCTTTCCGAGGCACGAAGGGGTTTCAGTCTGTTAAGATGGTGACCCATCCACGAACTGACCGCGGTAAGCGTAGGTTAACCTGATCAATCGACCCGTGCAGCTCTCATTACTTAGCCACGAGCTCCTCGAGCTAAAAGACCCCTTTTTTCTTTTGAAATAGAAACAGCTTCTCTAGAAAGTTTTGTAAAACAGAGGAAGTCCTTCAATCTTCCCTGTTTAAAAGCTAAGCAAGCAATATTTAAAAGGATGTTTATTAAACTTTTTCTTTAGGGTTACAAGCGTAGTGCACTCAAGTAATAAACAACAACAATAAACATCTTAACAAACTAACAACAGCGATTTTCATGAAACAATGTTACTTTATCGGTATGAAACCCTTCAGACATTTTCAACTCATAAAACGAGTAATTTAATACAAGATTTGCATATGAAAGCTTACGTAAGCTACAACCGTTTGCAATCACATAACTATTGAAACAAATGGTCATCTGCGACAGATATATTTGAATCAAATAGGTGTAAAAGAGTAAGGAGATAGGAGTCAAATGAGTTGACCCAAGATTCCTTGCCACAATCAGCGTGCGAAGTGAAGTCTTGTTGGTCCTGTCAGTATTGTTAAATGTGAAATTCAAGCCATATTCAATTAGGCATACATTACTTCAATGAGCAATGAGCCTGCTCAACTGAGTAGTACGGTAAGTAGGTACTCTATACGTATAAATGCAGTGTACAACAGTGCAATACATAGCAGTAGTCTGGCTAAAGTCTCGATTGTTGTTGGATTCGTATTTTTCTGTTTGTCTTATAGGTCAACCTATTGTGATAAGTAGCTAAAAAAAAACAAAGACTATTCATTTTCACGAGATGGCGCCACTTTGACAAGAAGTCTTCCATTTCGACAATGAATATAAAAAATATTTGATGACGTTCATCATTTGTTTCATTCATTCGTTCGTCATTCAATCACGAATAAAGAAAATATAAGCTCTTTGACACCTTTGACAGATGCCCGTTCCCGACGTCTCAGTGCTGTCACCTAGTGTACGGCATTTCAGAAAACCTTAATTCCATTTTATTCTTTAGTTTCCAAGAAGTAATTTCTATTAACACCTGGGAATAATAGCTTTAACCTTAAGAAAACGGTTACATTCAGTATCAAATTAAGCCCGTCTTATAACGGGCAAAGGTCAATAAATGTAAAATCCAGATTATTGGTTATCTATCTCATTTCATCAAGAAAATTAAGTAGGTAACGGTGATTTTATTGGTTGAAAATGTTTTCAAACGTGTCGTCGCGGCGTTTTATGAGTAAAATCATATCAAACTCCTACGCGCCTGATTTTATTGCGCTGACATTAAATAAAGATGCGGTTATTTTAATAACGTAATTAACTGTGAAAACGATCATATAATTATTTAAATATATTCTCAAGTAGATGAAATGATAAAAACCATTTTCCGTTTTCCTAAACTTTATCATTTGTATTTTTTATCTTGTTCTTCTTTTGGTGCGGTTAGTGACTAACCTGGTGTCGAGTTTTAAAGCCAAAGCTGACTTAGCTTCACATGCCGTCGAGAAATATTTCTCAGGCATTCCTTCCTTAGAAACACATGGCCTCGGACTTGTGCAAGGCCACCTCGAGTCCCAGTTGCCGGATCCTTTCGACGATTGTCGCAACCCAACGTGTCGCTAGTTCGGCCGCCGCCTCATGCGACCTCCCCTGCACCAGGACCAGCGTGTCGTCAGCGTAGCAAACCACGCTGACGCCGCTAGGGAGGTCGGCGCGCAGCACCCAGTCGTAGCCGATGTCCCACAGACGCGGTCCCAGGACCGATCCCTGTGGGACACCGCACGACATCTCTCGCCGGTTCCACTCTCCGTGGTGACCGGGGTAGATGACGGCCCTGTCCGTCAAATAGGCCTCGACCACTCGACAGAGGTAGGTCGGCATCCGGTGATACCGGAGTGCCTCCCTAATGCAACTCCAAGGCAGGGTATTGAAGGCATTGGCGATGTCAAGAGACACCGCCAAGACTACCCCACCCCGGGCAACAGCATCCCCCGTCGTGAGGGCTCGAACGCGCATGATGGCATCCACCGTAGAGCGCCCCTTGCGGAAACCATACTGGCTCTCCGTCAAATCCGGCCCCACTCGAACCAGCTGCCCGACAAGGCGGTCTGCAATTACTCTTTCAAAGAGCGGAACGCGCCACTGTCGGGTTCCCAGATTACGGTGGGAGGGGTTCACATCGGTGTCGAGTCGACGATGAAGTACCTGGGACTCGTCCTCGACAGCCGGTGGAACTTCGTGGAGCACTTCCGACGTTTGGCTCCCAAACTGGATAGGGCTGGGGCTGCTTTGAAGCGGCTCCTGCCCAACCTGGGGGGTCCAAACGCCTCCTGCCGGAGGCTTTACGCGGGGGTCGTGCGGTCCATGGCCCTTTACGGGGCACCGGTGTGGGCGCGTTCATTGAGGCTGCGACCGGCCCGGCGGTTGAACGCGTCCCAAAGGGTCATGGCCATCAGGCTGGTCCGGGGATACCGCACGGTCTCCCGTGAGGCGGCGAGCCTCCTTGCCGGACTACCGCCATGGGATCTGGAGGCGAAAGTCCTCGCGCACATGTGGGAGTTGCGCGAGGAGGCGAAACGCCGGGGAGTAACTCCGCTGCCGCGAGAAATCACGGCACAGCGGACAGAGCTCCGGCGGGATCTCATGGCGGCATGGAGTGTGCGATTGTCGCAACCCAGCGCTGGGCACGCCACAATTGCGGCGATAAGTCCCCTCTTTGAGGAGTGGCTTGAGAGGCGCCATGGCGTCCTCACCTTCCGCCTGACGCAGGTCCTCACCGGACACGGTTGTTTCGGGAGGTTCCTGTTCCGCGTAGGGCGGGAGGAAACGCCCGGGTGTCACCACTGTGTGGATCGCCCGGAGGACACGGTGGAGCATACGGTGGAGGTCTGCCCGGCTTGGGCGGAGCACCGCCGTGTCCTCACGGAGGCGATCGGCGGCGGCGATCTCTCGCGTCCGGCCCTGGTTCAGGCCATGGTTCGGAGCGAGAGTGCATGGGAGGCCGTCACCTCCTTCTGCGAAGCAGTTATGCTCGCGAAGGAGGAGGCGGAGCGCGCGAGGGAGATGCAAGCTGCACGCCCTCGCGGCCCTAGTCGCCGCAGGAGACGCCCCGGGCGTCGGGAGTCCAGAGCCGACTTCCGGCCACCGTAGGCGCGGGCTTGCGGACGGTGAGCAATGGGCAGCTCGCCGTCCGATAAGGACCAGGCCCGTGTCGACGGCGCGTTGTGTTCCACGCGCGCCTCAAAGAGATGTCAGCACCAACCGACGGGGTCGAAAGACCAATGCCTGCTGGGGTTGCGGGTTTGTCCGAAAGGGATAACGCGGCCCCGGCACACAGGCAACGGAAGGAACACGGGTGGGTTTTAGTCAGTAAAAGTCTGACACACCCTCTCGCTCTGCCCAGAGCGGGAGTAGTCATTTGATGATTTCCCACCCTCAAAAAAAAAAAAAAAAAAAAAAGGCATTCCTTCCTATTTTTATAGAACATGACTATAAAAACGTAAGTATTTTTGCTGCAAGTGTATGAGTAGCATACATTAGGATATGAAATAAACTTCCCCTCATCCCAAATACTTGCTATTACGTATAATGCTAGGTACTCGTACATCACCATAATAATAGGATTCCTTCAATCAATCTGCCTAGCCTTTTCCCAAATACCATGGGTCAGCTTCCAGTCTAACCGAATGCACCTGAATTGGTATTCAGCTGCATCCGGTGACGTAATACTGGTGTATTATATCTGACTTCCACAACCCAATAACCGGCGGGTAACGCGATACCCCTTGGTAAGACTTTTGGTCTTCTGACTACCCGAAACGACTGTCAATGATCTACGAATGACAGCCGGGACAAACGGCTTCACGTTCTTTCCAAGGCACGGAGGATCTCAATATGTAATGAATGGTCACCGTGGGGCTGTTATCATTTATCCACGTACCCCGATAATAATAAGATTCCTTATGAACTACCAATAGTATTGCAACGTACCGAAAGACCAAAATAAACCAGAGATGACGTCATAAAACAAAATATCCTCGTTTATCACCGCGAAGAAATGTTAATTAAATCACTGTAAACATTGGGTGGGTAGGCAGAAATCGTCATTAATACACGACAACTAACGCTAATGGGTGTGGGTGGCTGACTGTTCAAACGCGAACCGATTGGGTTGACGACAAAAATGTTAGCTTATATTTAGAACTTGCTCATTAATATTTAATAGGTTTATTATAAATGCATTTGATGAGTGAAATGAAATAGTAACTTTTGCACATAGCTAAACAAAGGTAATTAATATTCCAGAAAACGTGCAAAAACAGTTTTCTTGGAACTTGACTATTCTGACAGATTTGATCGTGAGTCTTATAAAATACTATTATGTACTTAGTTAGTAGGTACATTGTTTTTCGAATTGCCAACATATTTGTTTGTGTTCAATTATACCACAGTTTGTCACAACTAAATTAAGGTTCTGCAGAAAAGACATCAAAGAATCTTACTACCATATTTTAAATCTACCTTGAACTAACAATTAATTGAATTCACAATCACGTTTGAATCACAAAAACAAAAAATCGTCGTCACAATTCAATTAAACAGTGTCAAAATAATCATTTCCTGTGACATAAAAAAAACGGATCAGCTTTTTGTACCCAGAGTCAAAGTCACAAGAAAATGAAACCGACTCCAAAAATAGACATTTGTCGCCAGAAGTAACATTTTTAGCCGCTCGGTCAGATATGATTTAATGGAGTGGCGAGAGGTTCGTTAACATTAATAAATTCTATGCCCCTACTACGGAACTCTTTTTTTAAGCACATATTCGTTTGATTATTCTTTGCATACTGCATTAGGTAATTTGCTTTTTATTGGCTTGGACTTCCAACACGCTTATACCACAACCACAATATAAACGGGTTTAATCTACGGAAGAATAGACAAAATTATAGATAAACAATCACAATCTGTAATTTTTTCTATTCTTCCGTCGACAAAACCCTTTTCTATGATTGTCATGCTACGCGTGCAGACTAGACAGTCAGTTGTTTCTAAAAGTAGGTTATGACTAATTGGCAGGATTTTTTTATAAAGACGACTGAATTAACGATAGTGTTGAAAACTGGTTATCCACCTGAAAGTAGGTTTAGGTCGATCGTATTAACAAATAGTACCTGTACTCGTATGCTAAAATCCAAACACTGTGTGTCAATCAAAATCAAAATATTTTATTTCACATAAACCTACATGGGCACTTATGAAATGTTAGAAGTTAGGTGCACGGTTCCAATTGGTCGTTTCCTATGGAGAAGAGCCGACAAGAAAATCCACGGTTACTCTTTCAAAAATAATTAGCTTTTACAACATTTTCAAAGAATAGTGTAAATAGGTATGGGAGGACAGTGTAGGCCTTTCAACAAGAACCATGTACTTAACAAAATAGAAAATGGTCCACAAATCTACAGTCTACTAGGCCTACAACGCTCTTACATTCACAAAATAGAAAATAATCTACAACATATAAGATAAATAAAATTAAAATAAAAACCAATTTAAACCAAATGAGATGATTGCCATTACAACTGTTACAAATCTGAATAAATATCATGCCCACAAAAACCACTCACAAAGAGTTGAAATTAAATTGTAGGTATATAATATCAAATAATGAGATGATTACGTCAAGGAATAACAAAACAAAACTCGCAAAAACTCTCTGATTGGACATTCTGACAAACCCATTCCTATACCGAAATTAAAACTGTTACCAATATACAACACAAAACATTCTTCAAAAACTTCATACTCACTTGAAGAATCCAATTAGAACTAGGAAATCGATTCACAACAAACAACCGTCAACCATGCACAAAACCAGTAGTAGGGAACAAACTCCTTCCTTACCAGACGCTTTTAACTTTCCTTCGGCACTTCGTTAGTCTTGTTTGTATTTATTTAAAGCGTGATAACTTATCCGGTGACTGAGAACAGGATATGTGCCTAACAAAGTCCTGGGATTCTGGGATTCATTTGCCATTTCCACGCCTAATCTGTAAATACTTTATGTGATCGTTTTACCTTCGTTTGGTCCTTCGAGGAACAAGTTTTGAAATAATGGTCTTTGGAAATTGTTGCCAGAAAACATCTATAAAGTGTGGTGGCAACACAGATTGAAAGCATCATTATTCGTTGGCTCTGATCTAGCGTTGTCACCTAAATGGCTAAACACGTTTTTTGATAATTCACGAAACGCTGTTTTCATTAGTAATGAAAATTAAAAAAATAATTAAAGTGAAAATGAGCCGTAATAGTCCCATTTTTAGTCTGCAATTTGGAGCTCCTTGTGAAACGTAAACTGTAACCTATGATTATTTGCCGTTACCCTCTCAAACTTAATACGTTATTGTGAAATGTGACAGTCATGTGACATTTTCACTTTACTATACAAAAGTACATACCAGGTTCCAACAAGTTTTTGTGCAGTAGACTTCCAGCTCTGAATTTACAAAAGCTTGTAAATCCTATCATCAACATCATGATTAAACACATTGCAATGATCAAAAGGTCATAATCCTATTTTTTTTATTTGACCGCCTCATTGGTTGAATGGTCGCAAGCGCTACTGCTGAGCATGAGGTCCTGGGTTCGATTCCCAGGTCGGACAAAGTGTTATTGGGTTTTTCCATCAGGAATTTTTCAGTAGCAGCCCGGAGTCTTTTTTTTTTTTTTGGATGGGAAATCATCAAATGACTTCTCCCGCTCTGGGCAGAGCGAGAGGGTGTGTCAGACTTTTACTGACTAAAACCCACCCGTGTTCCTTCCGTTGCCTGTGTGCCGGGGCCGCGATATCCCTTTCAGACAAACCCGCAACCCCAGCAGGCATTGGTCTTTCGACCCCGTCGGTTGGTGCTGACATCTCTTTGAGGCGCGCGTGGAACACAACGCGCCGTCGACACGGGCCTGGTCCTGATCGGACGGCGAGCTGCCCATTGCTCACCGTCCGCAGGCCCGCGCCTACGGTGGCCGGAAGTCGGCTCTTGACTCCCGACGCCCGGGGCGTCTCCTGCGGCGACTAGGGCCGCGAGGGCGTGCAGCTTGCATCTCCCTCGCGCGCCCCGCCTCCTCCTTCGCGAGCATAACTGCTTCGCAGAAGGAGGTGACGGCCTCCCATGCACTCTCGCGCCGAACCATGGCCTGAACCAGGGCCGGACGCGAGAGATCGCCGCCGCCGATCGCCTCCGTGAGGACACGGCGGTGCTCCGCCCAAGCCGGGCAGACCTCCACCGTATGCTCCACCGTGTCCTCCGGGCGATCCACACAGTGGTGACACCCGGGCGTTTCCTCCCGCCTAATTCGGAACAGGAACCTCCCGAAACAACCGTGTCCGGTGAGGACCAGCAGCCCGGAGTCTGGATTTGTACTCGGTTGATGGCAAAAGGCTCGCCGCCTATTACATGGGGACTAAAACAAAACTGCGAAATGTGGGTGTACTATACTGCCCTGGTAAGCCGAAAGGCGCTATCTCTGAGATACGGCCTTTTAATTATTTTTATACCATTCAATAGCTATAGCAATTTCGCATCAAATAGTATAAGTCAGATAGCGCTATCTAACTTAAAACATAAAAGACAACCACTAAGAAGTTTTTTTATATCCTTATATTTCCTTAAATTACAATTTACAAAAAGTCAATTTTCTCAAAACTTACTCCGATTGAGATAGCACCTTTCAGCTTAGCAGGGCAGTATAGGTACACCTCTGCTTAACCCTTCGAGTATTACAGGCGTGATGTTTGTTATGTTTATGTGGATTTGGATGAAATTTGGCACATAGGTAGACCCAGGTCATGACCAGTCGGTCGATTCTGTAAAAATATTAACGTGAAGTTTAGGTGAAGTGAGCGTGAAGTGAGCTGTCACTGCCACAGAATCGACCGGCAGGATGCTAGGGATTAACACTATTGACAGCTCACTTCACGCTCACTTCACCTAAGTTTCACGGTGATATTTTTACAGAATCGAACGGCTGGAGAAGGACATAGGATACCTTTCATCCCGACATTCCCACGGGATCAAGACTTATGCGGCTGAAACCATGGGGCACTGCTAGTAATTAATATATGTGAAAGTGAACATCGTGTAGAACATTTTGTTCCGTATGCATTCAATTTGATCCTAAGGATCTATAGGATCAAAATAGCTAGCGAAACTCCACAGACGTGATGGTATGACATGATAAAACAAAAGAAAAAGATTTTATAATATAAATTTTTTTGGGTCAACGACCGTAAGATTGTATTAGTTTTTTTTTGTGCACACAAAAAAAACTTTTATACTCCATCAATATCTAAACATATAAACAAAAATAATACTGATTTTCTCAACTCATACTTCAAGTAACAACACTTACTAGCATAGCGGTCGTTGACCCCAGAAAAAAAATCACCAGATTTTCTTTTATCGTGTTTAGGTATCCTTACCCGATCTCCATACGAAAACTACATTTTGGAAGGGGGACTAGAAACAAATACACATTTTTGTAAATTTTGACGTTAAAAAAATTGACTTTGATTTTGACCATCACGTCTGCGGAGTTTTGCTAGCTAATTTAATTTGGTCCTGTATATCACAATACTATTGGCAGTAGATTACAAAGTGTATTATAGTAGGCTTTAAAATAAAATGTTATTTCCATTATTACCGCGCAGCTTAAAGGCAATAAAATATTCTAACACAGCAACGCAACCAAAGTGCCTCATGTTCAAAAATACCTCTCTTGAAATAACCTTGGTTGAATAAAACGTTTCAATTTCCTTTAAGAGTTGATGCAAACATGAAAGTTGGCGGTTATTTTAAAAGTGTACGTTAAAGTTTATATGACGCTCGGGAGAGCATGTCGCAACTAAAGAACAAAATTGAATTTGTAACGTGAGAGGTCGGTCGTAAAGAGTTATTATTATAGGTGTTTCTTTTGTTTGTTATAATAATGCGCTCAGTCGGCGCCCTAAACAAAAAAAATCTCAAAGGACCAAGTTTAAAGTTTGTGCAAATGAAAAATATATCTCTTTTGGATTTTTTTGCGCTGTGGCAATCTATAATGGAGTTAAAAAGTGCAAATAAAAGTACTGGCACTAAAATATTATTATCTGTGTATTTGATTGAAAATTTAATACAAAAAGAAACTGATTATTTTATTAGGTATATTTTATTGGCTGCTCTAACATAACCCCTGTCCAATAATCACCAAACAAACCTACATAAATTATTATAAAATTAAAACTGATCCTGATCCTACTAAATTTTTCATGTTCTCCAATTTAATGTGACCCCGTTTTCTAACAGATAATGTCATGTAGACAGAGCTACAATTCCATCTTCATGCATTATGTAAACGGTAAGTTCAGGCCTGAAATAAAATAGCATCAATTCGTCACCTTATAAAAGTTGTTATTGCAGGAAACTGATCATGAATCCTACCTCAAGATACTGTAATACGACTAGTTGCTCAAAGACAAGCGTTAATGCCCCATTACGTAATGGATCATTAACGCTAATGATTTTTAATAATTTCATCAAAGAACCATTAAAATTGAGTCTAATGTTACTTTCTGCAACAATTTATAGACGTATTAGTATTTAATGATACGAGTAGCTTTAATAGTTAAAGTTCGTTTCTGCAACAGACTGAATTCAGACAAAATTAAGAGCGTTTATTCTAAAAGTTGGCAATGTCGCAAATAGATGTCAAATATTTAGCTGTTTTTATTAATTTGTCAATATTATTGTATGGAAATAAGAAATGTGGCTAACTAGCGAACTATAATATTAATTATGAAATGCATTAACTAATATCGTAACACCGAATATTTAGTTTTAGATGTAAAAAAAGTATTTGGAAACTTTCCAAATGCCTTTCTTACATCTAAAACGGGTACAACATCAAATTCAATGTTATAATTGCAATTCATTATTAATATTCTAGTTCGCTAGTTAGCCAAATTTCTTATTTCCATACAGCAATATTACCAAATTAATCAAATCAGGTAAAATTTTGACAGCTATTTGCGACGTTGCCAACTTTTAGGATAAACGCTCTTAACGCTTTATTAAAGAGTTGTTGATAATATAAATCAGGTGCTTGTGTTTTGATATCAATGCTGGCTTCCCAAAGGGTTTCAGCATTATTAAAGCAGAATCAGCCAATAATGTTCCCACTACTGTAACACAGACCTCCTCTCTTCGAGAGGGAGTGGGCTAAAATCTACCACGTGGGCCCAGTGCGGGTAGGTGGATGTCACATGTCTTCTATTTATTGGTGCCATGCCGGTGTCCTCACGATGTTTTCTTTCACCGTTATGAGAGCAGCGGTGATTAAATTATTTACTCAAAGTAAAGCGTCTGTCTGGGTTCGAACTTACGCCCTACGACTCATAAGTCGTAGGCCGTTACCACTGAGCCACCTCTGCTCTCCATTATTCCATTCTCCAGAATTATTATAAGCTTTCGCAATAGCTTCCGATAAATCAAAACTTAAAAGGGTAAATAATTCACTGTTCATTTATTGTAACTTCTATCATTGCATTGATATAGTTTAAGACACAAGTAATTAAAACAGCAAACTATTTGAGTAATGTTGATAATATTGCTTATAATTTTCTACAATAATGACCTCTGATCGGTAATAAAATGTATATAAAAGTTCTGCTGGTGACTTATTGGTGTTATCGATTTTAGTATTATGTTTACGTTGTAAGTTACGATTATTATAACTTCTACATTCTGAGTAGAACCGTTCATGGCAGTGACAGCCGTAGGGGTGTGACCGTCAGGCTGCCAAGTCATAGGTCTCGAGTTAAAACCCAAGGCACGCACCTCAGACTTTTCGGATTCATGTGCGTACTGTATAGTTATAACCTGCTTCAAAAACGGTGATGAACGGAAACCGGCATGCCTGAGAGATATTTCTCAACAGCATGTAAAGCCAAGTCAGAGGCCCTTGGGCAGCATAAAAAATTCTGACACCAGGTTAGTCACTAACCACAAGAAGAAGAAGAAGACCGTCCATAACATTTTGTGATGTCTGTTTGTCGATTGTATTAATCCGTTAATTCATCAATACCGAAGATTTCACGGCTTCAAGTTCAGTGAATAATTTATTCATGCTAATTTTGGTGTATTGACTTTCTTTCGATCTAGTTTTCAATAATACTGAAAAAAGCTAAGATGAATTTAGACTTGTTACTATTGTGGGTGTCCAAAACATTTTGATCATCACGAAAATTCTGCCATAACATAACATCACGCCGCCGGTATTTCCCAGAGGTTCAGGCAGAATTTTTTTTCGTTAACCCCCAATAGTATAGCGTCCATACATGCAAAAGAAAATAACATCGAAAAAAAAGGTTTTCATATTTATTTATTTTTTACCTTTTAATTAATTAATTAATTAATAATGAGTTTTGAATATAACGAGTTTTGTCGACGGAAGAGTAGACAAAATGACAGTTAAACAATCACAATCCGTCATTTTGTCTATTCTTCCATAGACAAAACCCGTTTCTACGCTGGTCATGCTACGCGTGCTGGCGACCTTGGAACGGACAGTGATTTACCTGGACATAAAATGGGGCTGTCGTTGGTGCAAATTATAACTATACACTATACTAGAATAGATACACAGATAAAATTAATATTTATTATAAAAAATGTATAATTATAAAACATTTTTTTTTTGTTTTCCGGGATTTATATATTTTTTGCGTGTTTGGACGCTATACTAATGCGGGTGAACGAGATGCCGTCTGTTAGTTAACATACTCGTACTATTGTATATAGTGCAGGGCGTTGTCTGTGAGGAGCAATATGCTTGCTCGCAGGTTTGCTCGTTGTACTACAGACGTCAAAGTAACCCTGTTTAAGGCGTTTTGTCAGCCCTTTTACACGAGTGGCCTGTGGGTATCATACACGCGCCGAGCATACAACGTCCTGCGTGTTCAATTTAATAATGCTTTTAGGATGCTGTTGGGACTGCCATGGCGTTGTAGCGCCTCGGGAATGTTCGCGGAGGCTCGCGCAGATGGTTTCCATGCCATCATGCGAAAGAAAACGGCCTCCTTACTACAGCGCCTACATGGTAGTGACAACAGCATTCTAAAAATGATCGCTGCCAGACCGGACTGTCCCTTTCAGGCACACTAGGTGGGGACAGTCATAGATCTACATAAATAAATTTTGTTCGTGTAAACTAACAATACCTAGTAACGTACTTTAAGCACCATTGTTACTAAAACCAAAATACTAACTAAAATATGGACCTTAATCTGAAATAAAGTTATATTTAATTTAATTTATAGGCTCATTATAGCAAACATCCCTCATATTAAGTTATGCTCATGCTTCTAAAGACTAAAGAGGGAAACCCTCACGTACTCTTTCTTCAGCTAACCCTTTAACATTCCCTCAAAAGATCACAGTACAACTTGAACAAGGCAAGTAGTTCATCGTTAACTACTTCAAACATCCGTTCCCCTCGGTTGACTGTTGTTAGTAATAAGTTTCTCGTTTATCTCAACTAGCTCTTTGAAATTTTCTCTATCTGCAATTTGTTTTACATTTTATAAACTGCAGTTAGATTTTGTAAATAGCATTTTGAAAAATAAGCGGAATGTATGAGTTAATTTAAACTAAAACAACGTGAAATAAGAAATGAATTTTGCGAAAACCCATCTTATGGGTTTTACATTAATTTGAATATTATGGTCAGGGCCGCGCCGCCCATATGGGCGAAGTGTGCGGCGCACACAGGCGCCAGGGCACTAGACTAAAATGAAATGCTAGCGCGATTTCTTATTTTTTTTACACTATGAAATTCATCATTTATCAGTCATCGTAGTGGAGTATCGATAAGTAAGTAGGTACTAACAAATCTCCAAGACAATATTTAAGTCTGTGGTTCAAGTTTACATTATTTGAACTGACCCAATGTTTAGTTCTCGGGTTTTAGTTTACATTAATTAGAAGAGAAAAGTGAGTAGGTTGGTGGTTAGGTTGGTTGTTGGGTAGGTTGTAATTCTAGGTGGTAATTCTGGGTAAAATTTTTAACCCAGAATTTAAGCGAAACTCAACCTATCTCTATCTGTATAAGGCGCTAATTCGCTCAGAATATGCGGTCCCTATTTGGAACCCCTTCTACGAAAAGTACATAGGAATAGAAAGGGTCCAGCGCAAGTACCTCCGTCCTATGTACTACAGATGTAATGGGACTAAGACTTATCTTTCATACTCCCAACTTCTTGATAAGTACACGCTTATCAGCTTGGAGAACCGGCGCAAATATCTGGAGGCCAACGTCCTTCACGATATTGTTCATAATAATTTTGATGCCATTGATCTAACGAGTAAGCTGTGTTATTCTGTCCCCGAACAGTTCATACGCGTTCGTGCACGTACTGTGTTCGCGCTAAATTCCTGTCGTACGAACTCTGGCTTACGCTGCCCTATTCATAGAATGTCGGAATCCTATAATTCAAATTTCTTTGATATTGATATATTTGCATGCTCGAAATATAAGCTTAAGGCGAAATGGTATCGTGATAGCGTTCCGGGAGCGGCGGTATGACCGGCCCGCGCGCAATTTTATTGTACTATGTTTACAAAAATTGAATTTAAAATGTTTACTTGTGTTGATATAGAAAAATAAGTCCATAATTCCTTAAAGTATTTAATAGTGAACACGTAGACAAAATTTTTATACAATTGCTTTGATAACAATCAAATGGAATAGGTTTTTCTCTTAGTGGTTGTAACAAAAAAAGCAGATTTTAAGGTAATTTTGCAGTTTTTTTCTATCGAGGAAAGTTTTGTCAATCGTGTATCGGGCCTCATACTTCTCTAAGGATACTCTTCAATTTTCGTAATCATAAAAAAATATATGCAAATTCGTTGTTTTTTTAAGAGAAATATTGATTTTGCGTGAAGTCGAAACATTTGCTTTGGAACCCATTTCACCTTAAATCTAATGTTATAAAAAATATATCTTAATCTTATTCATCATCAGCCTATAGCAGTCCACTGCTGAACATAGGCCTCTCCAAATGCACACCATTCAGCTCGATTCTCGGCAACTCTCATCCAGCAGCTACCAGCCACCTTGCGAAGATCGTCGCTCCACCTAGCCTGAGGGCGTCTTACCTTACGCTTGCCGATTTGCGGTCTCCACTCAAGAACACGATTAATCTTATTATGTCCTTTATTTAACTATATACAAAATCCGCCTAGCCTTTTCCCAACTATGTTGGGGTCAGCTTCCAGTCTAACCGGATGCAGCTGAATACCAGTATTTTACATGGAGCGACTGCCTATTACCTCCAAACCCAGTAACTAGGTAATACCCTTGGTAAGACTGGACTATTCTGCTACTGACGACCCGTGACGACTATCAAAGATCCACGAATGACAGCCGAGACCAACGGCTTAACGTGCTTTCCGAGGCATGGGGGAATCTCGGTATGTAAAGATGGTCACCCATGAACGGACCAACCCCGGCAAGCATAGCTTAACCCGGTGGATCGATCCGTGCCGCTGTTATTACTTAGCCTACGATTACTTACGAGCTCCTAACGATGAGTTTATTTAATTATATACAAATAAATTATATTTTTAAATATTAGAATAAAAACATTTAAAAATATAAAAAATAGTAGCCCACCGGTATCGGGAACAGGGTCCAAGCTACCGGCGGTCAGGGCTCCAGAGAGAGGAACCATTTATGGTTGAAATAAAAGGATAACTGTCGACAAATAAAAACTGCTTATTACATTTGGATCACCACTCACAAGTAATGCTCATACACAAAAAACCGTAAACTCTGATGGATCAAATATGATCTATCAGACTTTAAAAAAGTTCTCATTACTCGTTTATTGATGAATTTATCTAGGAGTTTTTTGTCGAATATTTTATATTGTTTTATTCATATACTCCAAAACAGGACAAAGGTTAGCTGCACCAACTGCCAATAATCTACACACAACAGTGCGGTCCTCCAGGAAAATACGTGGCAGCAAAATGACGGACGGCATTAATTAACACGATTACCCTATTCGTGATTGGGGGCTAATCGCAGGGGCTGTTTGAACTGGCGACCTATTTGTCCAACATTTGCTTTTGTAATTAAAAGTACATATGAGTTTAATTGGTAGAATAGGATCAGTAGGATCGGTGTGTGACGTATGTGTGATGGTGGTTTATGTTACGGGGTTGCTGTGTTGAAATTGGATTTAAATTAAATAGGTATTAATGCTCCTTATCATAGAGAGGCCTGTTTCACAGCAAAATGTACTAACATTACCTGAGAAGTGAAATACAATATAAGAAATAAAAGAACTTAAATTCTATAGCTGACAAGACAAGTGCAACAACTTGTATACTCATAAATGCATAGAAAACATGTTACATTATTTCTTATCGAATTAATCCTTAACACTGTAAGTAGGTGGGTCGCACAAAACCTTGTTACTAATACGAGAACGGAGAAAGCCTATAACTTCATAAGTGTTTCCGATTCTAAGGAGGATTTCACCCAAATCTCATATCGGATGACTACTTTACAGAAGTGTCCCTTTGATATCAAACTCTGAACAATTTGAGAATGAACAAGTGGACATTGGGGACGCAAGTGGACTCAGTGGGATGGCGTAAATTAGAACTGTAAGCTTCTTGTTACAGACCGTCCTCAAATGCTGTGCTATAGGGATCGTGTGGACTGTGGATCCTTTTCGGGTCTTCCGTAATTGTAAACCTTGAGATCCGATCAAGGGGTGTGGTATATTAAAATAGTTGATGTGTCTTTAAGGATTTTCGAGTAGACTCTCGTGTTTCTATTAATTCGGTATTACTTTGTAGTATTACTGAAGCTTGGCTTTAACGAAACCCTCGCATATGAGGAACTGTTTTTAAGCCAGTGGGCAGCTTGATTTAAAACCATATAGTCCACTCGTAATCCTCTCGTTTATTATTATTGAGAGGGTCAAGGAGAGTTGGCTTTAAGATAAATGATTTAGATGTGCGTTTGTTGGATTTACTGGGTTAGTTTACTAAAGTATAATGATGAGAAAGTGGCATGAAACTTCTGAGACAAAACGTATCTTATACATATTGATATATAGCAGTTTTATTGCATGTTCTCCGTCTAGACAAGTTGACCGATAGGGTGATTTGTGTCTGTAAATACCAGTAAAGACTGTCATGTCCTTGTTTCTATTCCCCAGCGTCTAAAATATCTTGTATATTCCGAACATTACGAAGTAGGTCAAATGTCTTACCAATGATTCAAACAAATGAATGTGTTTACTGTTCTCGAGTTTATTTTGATAAAGACATATCAAGCACCCTCGACTCAATGATCAATCAAGTATTTTGAGAACATTGAGAACTTTAAACGACTTAATTAATTCATCAAGCTACTTCAAGATAAATCCAATAAACCATTTAATAATCTTCACTGTTAGACGGACAATTTAAATAATTAGTCCATAATCGCCAGATAATAAAACAATCAAATATTCGATACGTGCTTTATCTTAAAAGTTGGACGACAAAAAGCAGAATAATTAAACAATTTCTAATTATTTTCTATCGTCGAAAGATAACTCGATTGATTTATTGATGACGATGTAACTGAAACAGATAAAAAGTTGAATTTACGATGTTTGTATGATAACCGCTTTATAATTATTTGTTTCGACAATTTAATCGAGCATGGAAAGGCTTTGTTCTAATGAGTTATTGCTGTTGGAAATTGATAGTTATTTATCGTTAATACGGACTTCAATACGTCACTGATGAGTTATTTTGTGCGGTAACTGACGACACTTCATAATTTTTAATGGCCATTGATTTTAACGGGTTGAATTAATTATTTTTATCTCCTATTTTCCTCGTAGCGTTGGCCTATTAATTTTAAACTTTTATCTATGTTGATACCGATATAATTATAGCTTTTATAAGTATGGCTCTTAGCGATCTCTCATGTCTAATGTTTAATTTTGTATCTATTGCCATCTTTGTTAGGCATCTGTATAAAATTGGTACCTATTGGTGTTCTTTTACTTTGATATAATATCATCACTTCTTCCACCTACATATCATACTCTTCGCATATTTACATTTTAAACACCAAGAACCATTGTAACTTCAAAAAAAAACTTTATCTGAAAGCAGCAACACATCTCCATTACGTACTTTTTATTTTCCTCCTAACTCCTTAACATTGGGGGCATTATAAACAGTTATCAAGGTTATAATATCTTAATGGCTCAAGTTTAGTACAAATAGTCGTCGAGAGAGTACTATTCTTCATTAGCAAGGAGACCCTGTAAATTATTCTTTGGGTCACTTCGGTGCTATTTAAGTTAATTTAATAGTAACTTTGCACACTGCTCACGTTCTTGCGACGTTCCGGCTAATATTAATTTGGTGTTCATGTAGTAAGTGACTGGGTTTTCATGTTCTTTTATGTTTCGTAAGTAGTTACTTCTGCTGGGGTTGCGGGTTTGTCTGAAGGGGATATCGCGGCCCCGGCACACAGGCAACGGAAGGAACACGGGTGGGTTTTAGTCAGTAAAAGTCTGACACACCCTCTCGCTCTGGCCAGAGCGGGAGAAGTCATTTGATGATATCCCATCCTCAAAAAAAAACAGCATTATTATGGATGAATTTATGAACAGGAAACTTACAATATAATCCAACAAATTGATTTTTCTTACATCTTCTAATTAGATTCAAACGTAGTTAATTTATCAATTGGATATTGACCTATATATTGACCTGGAATAGAATCAACTTTTTTGAAAGTTTTGTTTTAGATTAATGTTATGCACTCCAAACCTTGTAGATATGTAGGTACTACTTTAATATTAGATTTCTAACTCTTATTTCTTCGTCTTTTTCAAGACAAACAACGATGAAAATCTAAGTACTACATACCTACCTATAATTAGTATTTTCAACTACCTATACATAATCTATTTAAAATTCCTCAATTAAATAAACAATACCTACGTACTTTCCGTCAAAGCAGAATTAACTTTTACCGTTTTAAAATTTAAAGCTTACTCCAATGAGAGTAACTCGTGGGCGCATTCCTGTTCGAGCAACATTTTACGATACATGTTGTGTGCCCACTCTGTGGTTTGTTGTGGGTGCCCGTGGTACAGCACTCGTGCGATAGATGGCGTCATGTGTATAGGAAAATAAAAAATAATGTTTTATAAAATTGTTTAAATTTTTTTCTATTTTGTTCTTAATTGCGATTAGTGTTTAACATGATTTTGAGTGGTTACATTATTTATAATTTCAATGAGAATTCTGGATCAAAATTATTTCTAGTAGCTACTAGGATACACTCCTACGTAAGACCTCTTTAATCAATTCCAAGAAAATATGCTACAAATATTTTGGTATTTCCAAGAAAAAATTTAAGTGTCAAACCTTTTTTACAAAGAAAGCCTTCGAAACTTGAAACAGGTTAAGCTCTTCAAGCTGAATTTATTCACAAATAAATTACAAGTTTATATTGAACCTAAACTGACATAGAGCGGCGGGTGGCCAACTGGCCAACCGAGGCAAAAAAAATAGCCTGTATAATTATTTCGGTACCTATATAGACTTCGGAACATTTAAACAAGACACAAAATGGAAGGACTTGCAAAAAGTAAGTCCTTATATAAGGACCAGCAATGGAGATAGATACAAAGCTGTTAATTAATTTAAAACTGTACCAATTTGGATGACACATGACGAAAACAGCCACATAATGTCAATATTCAACTTCAAAGACTTACCTTATGCAGAAACATAAACTTCAACAACGTCAGTAGGAATACTGTTTTCATCGATAAACATTATTATACAAGAATTGTCTGAATTTAATAGGATTATAAGGGCGACCATAAGTAATCTAGTGTCTATATTCTTAACTCCATACACACACCACTCATGTTAACAACATCTCATATTTATTATCAAACAAACACAATAAATCGAGATTGAAACCTTAATAACATACTGGTTAGCATTTTGTTTTTGAATTTATTGGACACGTTGAAAGACGAATAAATCATACATAGACTGGCGTAATAAAGTGTAACAATATTGGGTGTGCTGGACCAAAAAAGGATTCGTAATTGGCTTGTGGTCGGTCTTGGTTAACTAGGAGTTAATGTTGTAAAATATGAGGGTTTGTCCGAGTGTAAATTGCTGTAGGAATGAGTCTTGTACTCATTTATTTTTGAAATAATTCATTAGAATACATCCCACTATCCCAATTTTTGATAAAATGGTCAAGACACTAGTCAGTTATCAATTTATTATATATTGTTTAGGTAACGGTAGGTACCTACTATTATATTTCTAATAATAATAATAACAACATAACATCATGTAGATCAGCTAGACATAGTTGTTGACATGAATATTCAATAAAAAAATAGATAAAACTGCATATTTTGGTTATAACCTCCTCAACCTTAAATAAATACAGACGAAATAATTAAAAACAAACTTCTTAAAGAATGTAAAACACGAAAGACTGGAAACAGCATCGAGGGGCACACCTAGTCTCATCCATTTAACGGTAGTAATAAATAATTCGTGTATAGGGATAACGATGGACGATCAAAGCAGGTTTGTTATGGAATTTGATTGGCTCGTAATTACATTCAGTTTTAACTTGCTGGTCATGTGAAATTGGTCGATAATAGCCCGCGTTCGGTCTGTGGGTCCTATTACAATGTATAGAAAATAGTTTACGCAATTTGTGGGATTGACTTCTTTATGGCATTTGATGAGGTTTTTTTTAAAATTTGACTCATCCTATTGAAATCTGCTGACCACCATTAACCACCAATCTTGTCTGTAGATACTGGAGCGCTTTTAAACGCTTTTGCCAATGTCAATGTTAAAAGTTAAAACATTCCATAAAATATACATAAAAAAACAAGGCACATAAAAAAACAAACGGCCAACCCTTCTACAATTCAAAAATACAAACGCACGACTGACATCATAACCGCAACTAAAAGCCAAAACAAATCTTAACCGATTAAAAACCAAAAAAAAATTATTCGCAGAAAATCGTAGGATATCAAATAACGTAAAAAATACAATGGACAAGCAAATGCCAGTCCTAGTAGTAGATAGTTTAATAAAAGGTGTGACTAACACCGTGATACAATTTTGTGGTCGCGGTACCAAAGTAGATAATAATTTTATAGGTGATAAATGTAGTGCTGTGTGTGATTTTTATAGTTCTGCGAAAGAGAGAAATAATCAAATAACTGATGTATCAGCTGATTATATAGCCGCGATTATTCATCAGTTTTGCGAACTGAATACCGAAGTAAGTGATTTCACAAAATTGGTTGGCGATTTATTAGTAGAACCATTTCTACGGGACGATTGATTACATATCTCTTAGGTGCTATCACAAAGTACGCTACATAACCATTGAAAATCCTGCGCTTTAGTAGGTCTAATTTATATTTTCTGATTTTTATAGTTCTGCGAAAGAGAGAAATAATCAAATAACTGATGTATCAGCTGATTATATAGCCGCGATTATTCATCAGTTTTGCGAACTGAATACCGAAGTAAGTGATTTCACAAAATTGGTTGGCGATTTATTAGTAGAACCATTTCTACGGGACGATTGATTACATATCTCTTAGGTGCTATCACAAAGTACGCTACATAACCATTGAAAATCCTGCGCTTTAGTAGGTCTAATTTATATTTTCAATAGCTATAACTATAGAATAGACACTATGAATGCAATTTATTACAAATCTTTAGAAACGTAAAATGAAGAAAAATATTACACTTAATATCGATGACAAAACGTTCAATATGACATAAGATTCAACAAAGGCTATCATTTATTGTAATATTTGTAATACTTAAATCCCCACGAAAGATTACAAAGGTGACACAGTAACGAAGTCGCAGACAAATCTAAAGAATCACCGTCATAAATTATCCAATTTCTAATAAGCTTTCGAAGAATGACGGCAACAATTCTTTACCAAGATCAAATATTTGACCTATGATTATCGCAAACCACAGATGACTCAGTGTGAAAAGAGGCGTTGCGGTGTGTGGCTACAAGAACAGTATCAAATTTTACGACTCCCGTGTTCATGGTAATGTGACAATGTTTATTGCTATTATCGCTGTTTTATTGGTTTTCCGATTTATTATCTTAACAACAAAAACCCACGGCTTTTGCACTTCGTTGGTTCGTTTTTAGTGATTTACCATGTAATCTCGTGTTCCAATGAGTAAGTAAGCGCCAAAAGGAAATACTTAAATTCCCATTTGACTCACGTGACAGTATTATATTTCTTTGTTTAATGGATTTGTCACCAAGTTTTACTGTTCGATTATCTTAAGATCTAGGTGAACCGATAAGCCTAAAGCAGATGCTTACATATGTTATCCTTATTGTTTTGTGTAGAAATTATGCATTATGTGACACATATGACGAAGAAGTGTTTCAAATTAAGGACGTTTTGGAGATAATATCCTGCCCTGCATTAATTGATTTGAAAGTGGACTCAAAGATTATTTTATATTATTGTTTAAACAAGATACCTAGTCTCTATCTCTAGGTTATCTATTCTGTGTACCCAAAGCTATAACTAAACTAGAAAAACAATTCAACAAACAGTAAACAACGAAACTAATAACTAAAACATAAAGAATATGAAGTATCTACTTAAAACATACTTAAAACTAAACAAAACACTACTTAAACTGCGCAACTATACAGATCCAACGATAAACAAAAATAATCTCCCACAATAAAACGGCAACTAACCTACAAAGCAGGAAAAGGAGTGTTTTGTTGCCGATAAAGACATTATTAAAACTGACCATAATTTCGTTGGCATATTACTGCATCATTAAGATTAGTCTTATCATATTACCGTTGCTCTACGAAGAAAATATTTACCATACGAGGTATAAAAGGTATCCGTACGATAAGGTAAGATTATACCAACGGCCCACATTCGGTAGTGCTTTATGAATTTTAAGTGATTCATAGCGTCTAGTTCTATGTGAAATGGGTTATCTTAATTGTTCCCTGTGGTAATTTATTGTCCAAATTTGTTGGCGTTGCGCTAAACAGTAGGTGATTAATATAAACGTGGTACATTAATGTGGTCAGATACATCATGAACCGTTGTTTTATCGTTTGACATAGTTTTAATTTCATAGTAAACTTGTTCATGAACAAACGAGAGATTAATCTTGTGTTTTTATTATGTTTATGGCATCTTTTAACTGCTTTTCTCATAATTAATATCTTTCAACAACTTAGTTTTAATTTCACCATCAACATGCTTATCATGGTTCTCATACATTATAAGACTCTTTAGGTTTTTCTTGGCAACGAAAGATATTCTTCAAGGATAGGTATTTCCAACATTTGATACTTAGGAGTCGGAAAAATTTCTGATACAAATAGTCAAAATGAGATCTTTATCATACTGCTTAACATGAGCTAAAGTCATAGAGAAGAACTTAATATCAAATATAAATAACTGGCTAAACCTCCTAACATAATTACATGCCCTAACTTCACCTTTCACAGTCTCTGAACCGTATAGCTCTCATATCCAGAGTGTAAATTAAATATTTGCGGGTGTCTCGGCTCAACGTGGGTTGTTCTTAATGAGCTATCATCACAAGCTTACGTCAACTGTCGCGGCTTCTTCGACAGTCAGCTCCTGATTCATTGACACTTGGATGTTCTCATTTAGTGCAAATATTGTTTGAAGTAATAAGAGCGTCCTGGCTTGTGTTTGTATTTGTTTTAATGATTTTTAAATAAAGAAAAGGTTGGGGTCGTGACTGAAGAATAGGAATGATGACAAAAAAAATTTTTTTAGTCCGTCTTTGAGATTATAAAAAAATATTGGACACGTATTTTTTCTTTTTTTACGTAATCTAAAGATTACGGCGATACATTGAGGTAAAATGTGCCATGACATCACGAGTATGTAGATTTTATACGTACTAGTGACTTATCGACCCCCACTCCCCAACTTAAAATGCGTTTTTTAAAACAAAAAATACGTGACTAATATTTTTTTATTATCTGACTGACGGACTAATTAGAATTTCATTATTTTTACCCAGGCATCATCCCTATTGTGATTTTGGCATTTTGACAACTTCATTATCGCTTGTTTCTTTCTCTTTATAACCGGTATCTTAGTGCTGAGAATCGTGAACCATCTAGTAATTTTCCAAGAAAACCGAGTGTCGGACTATGCACAATGAAGGGTTCCGTAGACACAAGAGCAAACTCAACATTGTAGTTGAAAAGCATGTTCTCCGATAAATTCCAAGTGCAAATTTTAGTTTGTACGCACAATATTGAGAGATTTACCATGTTATTTTAAGACCATAGCCTTCTTATAGGTTTTTCTATAATCTATGACTAAAGTACCATATTCTGTATTTTTTATTTAATTTTAGGCCCTGTAGTTTCGGAGATAAATGGGGGAATGGTCAATTTTGATCTATTTTCTTAAATATATTTAAAAGTATTTATTTTAAAATTTGTAACAAAAATATTTGAGATCCTCGCAACAAGCCATTTCATTTGATATGTCACATGGTACAGTTTACAAAACTTTTTTTTTTTTAATTTTCTTATTTGCCCCTTAAAAGTGACCCCCATATTCAAAATTAATTTATTTACATTACACGTCCGTGTTTGGGTCATAGAAATACATGTGTGTACAAATTTAACTTAAGTGGTCCATTAGATTCGGAGCAAATTGGATGTGACAGACGGACAGATAGACAGACAGACAGGCGGACACACGAGTGATTCTTTATGGACACCTTAAAACCTATATACCTACATCTATCATGAAACCTGAACCATCTTTGATGATCACATACCAATTCAAGAAGCTTTGCAATTCTTTAGATTTATTCATATTTCGCAAAAGAGTAAAATTCACAAATAACAAAACTAAAGGTTCGTTGAAATACTAAAAGAAAGTGAACTTACCCAACATCAAAAATCCTCGAGTCACATTTGAACCTCCATCACGCGTTCACCCACTCGGCCACAATAAAGACCTCTCAGAGGCGTTCAATAAATTTTCTAATATCGTAACAAATCGGTCATAAGCTTGTACTACCCGATAAAGCTCTATTCAGCTTCACACTATCAATCATAGTTTAGCAAAGGTTATATCAATATCACATAGTTGCACACTCATGCTGCCTTTATAAGAATTTTTCTTCGGCAGTTTGTACTAAGCGCTGAAGAGGGTAATGTCAATCATGATCAGTGATCGGAGTAGGTAGATTGATTTTTAGTACTTGTATCATAAATGCACACAGAAAGAATAACATGGATAAGCCATTTTTCCGGAAAGTAATTCCGGTATTTCCGGATTCAATTAAATATTGTTAATGTTGGTAATGATATTATTACTACTGTACCACCCATGATCCTTTGTTCTGATTGGTCGTTGGGTTTTGTCAAATCGTGACAAAAAAAAAAAATAGGAAGAATAATAAAGATTAAAATTGCTCATTTTATTACAATTCCTACCTTTTTTTTGAGGATGGCAAATCATCAAATGACTCCTTCCACTCTGGCAGAATACAATTCCTACATAAGTTCCGGTTTTTTTTTAATAATCCACCAATTCCGGAGGAATGTCCATAGTAATATATACGTTTCGGATCAATGACCCCAGTTCAATCTACCTACTCCGATCACTGATCATGATTCTAGGATGAAAGTTAGAAAGAAAACATTCTTATAAAAATATGGTTGTCTATTTTCTTGACGTCACACCTATTGCCGTTTTGCTTTTGTTTCTACTTTAATTCTAGGAAATTACAGTAGGCCGCACTGAGTTTCGGTTTATACTGGTTTTATTACCACTGACGTGCGGCCTACCGTACTTACTTCACAATAACTGTTTATCAGCATTAAAACAGACAAGTGGACTCTAATCTACTGATGCCACTTTAATAGTTGGCTTGAAGAAAATACAGAACGTGATAAAGCATAACGTATAAAGAATCTATATAACAAAAATGACATCCTGTTCGTTGGTAAGAGCATCATTTGAGAACGTCTCAACCGATTTGGCTCATTTTAATTTTAAAATTTTCGTAATAGTCCGAATAAGATTCCTACGGAAAGAAACAGTGATAAGTTGAAAGGAAAATTGGGGAAAACTGAAAGTGCATTTCCTATGGGTATTTTGTATGAATTATTGAAAGGACGTCTGTCGGGTCAGGGTAGTTGAAAATAAAGACGATCGTTTGAAGGAACATTAGAATGTGTATGGCGCTCAGCTGACACCAAAACTATGAAGATGAACCCACCCGATAAATTAAGCATAATATCTTACGTCACAGCAAATAGAAATACGTGACCATTTCATACTATACGCCATCTAAATATTTGTAGAGCAATCTATATGTTTGTGTACAATAATACTCAAGTGCTCGCGTGCCGTCGCAGTCTTGTTTGACTTTCAAATTATTTAAACGTTACCAACATAAATATTGAATTTAGAAAGAAGTTTTCTTGTTTTTTCTTATTTTTAGAATTATTTGAAAAATCGGTTGCAGTTCCGGGTGTCAGAAAAGTTTGTTGACAAATTCCTGTAATTTATTAAATTATTATTCTAAATCTAAACAAAGAACTGACTGGCTTGAACACCGATCCCGCCATATTCTGGTTTATTAGTTGCCTCTATCTGTAACAATTTCTGTAAGCGCCAAACTAAGTAATGCTACGGCCAGAATTTTAACAAAATGGCTTTTACGTACCGTACGGAACCCGTAATTGTTATCGGAACACAAAAAGTGAGGTAATAATATTTAACAATGTTGCTTTTAGTTCGTGTATTGAGCAGGTGCACCCAATTATTTTAAAACAAATGAAGGCTTTTAAATGGAACAAGCACAACCGACTGTTTATGTTCCATAATAACAATAAAGAAAAATATACGCTATAAACAAAATTTACAATGCAGATCCCTAAGTTAAACTCAATTAAGAAAATATAAAGAAAACTGCACTCAATTTCGTTAGCAGAACCCGATTGTAAAAGTGTTCTGGTCTTGCAAAATTGCACAGAGCGAGTATAATGCAGTTTAATTAAGCCATACAATCAGCAGCCGTTACCAAAGGAACGCCCCAAACGTGGAATAAATTCTTCAGGGGCTAGAATCAGTTCCAGTGTCTGTGGTGATATCTTGCAAGCTTATATTTACATCTGCATTCTTGTAATATAACCCTAAAATCGATCCAATAAGGATTAAGTTGCATCAATACTTGTGCTTGCAAAACTTACCGTATCATGGGGTTTGACATCACTCCCTGAACGTTTAATTTTCTTTTAATCCCAAAAGCTTCGATCTTTATCGTCGGGGGGTTGCCGCGTAACGAATTAAACGGATTGCATTGGTGTCACAAATGAGGCTATTTTATTCCTCCTGAGAGATGTCTCATTGGCAGGGGATAGACTGACGTGATTGTCTGTGTTATACTCCACTGCCTTGTTATTGGCATTGCGAATTTCGGATGTGGCTGCGGTTAGGGGATCGATCGGTGTGTTATAATTGCCTCCCTAATATAGGCAGATTTTAGGGTAAAGAACATCAAGTCTTTACGAGTAGGTACCTACAAATGTTTATAATCTTAATAAGCTTTAGCAATCAAGTACCAAACCTACTTTTCGTTAAAAATAACAAACATCTTTACGATTTTCCTTTCTACATTAGATTGGCATCCTTCAATATTGATATCCTCTAAAATTCTAGAAGAAGATATTACAAAAGCATCAACTCCACTATCTTTGTGAGAAGCTCGCTAAGAAAACGTATTTTGCTTCAACAGACAAAGATCCTTCACAACGATAGTATTCATACGCCAAACTGGACCGTAACTATAAAGAAAATTACTTGAACGACGAACTACAAAGTCAGTGCTGTCATGAAGACGCAAAACAAAACTTCACAATACATTTCAGTGTAAGAAACGTTTTCAAAGAACTTCTAAGATAGTCTAGAGCGCTTTACGATTTGCGAACAAAAGCCAAACAATCCATTGTCTATCGATTGTAGCCCCGAGTGCAGTTTGTCGTCAAAGGCCGTAAGTTGCTCTTTTCAGAGCCTTTACTACGTGTTGCTGGTTACTGCGTAATTCTATGAGAAGTGGTTACAATATTATGGAGTTATGATTATGTTGTTTGTCTTGGCTGTTGAACATCTCATGAGTAAAGTTGTTTATGCTTGTGAATTTATCTATTACAAAAGTATGACTTTCTACATAGTGGTTCTTATTTAAAGGGATGCCTGTTTTACTGAGTTTTTTATCAATAATCAATTGTTGTTTATTTTAATTCGAGTTCTCTTACAGAAATAATTAAATATTGCTTGTTTAGAAGGGCTGTATTTTTTTCGGATTAGAATTAATCAATTGCGTTATCTTAAGCATTTCCAATTTTCTTCACATCTATTTTAACGTATCAGTTTATTACCTACCTACAACTGTTTGTCTTATAATTACAAGTTGGATTTTTAATAAACTCATCAAAGGTATATTTCCAATGGTAGGGTTCATGTCTCTATTGGGAACATCCCCAAAAGCCCTCCATGTGTTCCTTACTTTGTTTCAAGCCTTTAACATTATCGTTCACTTGTTTCTTACTTATATGACTTAACATCGTGTTCTTGACTTCTAAATCTCTTTGTTTCTTGAAATTTTTACGTTACATTTTATTTAATATACAGACTTTAGAACTTTTTAATGCTGGATGATGATAAATGTCAAAACCTTCAATAAAGATGACTGTAATTTGTTAAAAAACTTAAAACATTAGCTAAATAGAGTTTTTAAGTCCACTGAGGTTTTCATGATAAGAGTTCGAAAAGTTTAAAAGTATTTTTTCTGCTAATGTTTGTGATAAATTTGAGATTTTTATTCATTTTATTTTAAATATATTAGATATATTATAGCCAACTCCCTGACCTATATCCAGATACCAACCTCATAACAATATAATTTCTATGCAAACTTCAAAACGTACATATATCCCTCTGCTCCCTCTGCTCAGATCTCCAAGTACTTAACATGTCAAGAAAAGGAACAATACGTTCTCAAAGGATTCAATCCACTCACGAAGCGAAATTGTACGAAGGATTCATATTCATAACATCATCCTTGCTTGTTTATTACAAGAACATATCAGCCGTTTTGTTCCATCCTTTATAACAACATGAAAGGCCCAATTCGCAAATAAGATAATACATTTTCTACTGCAGAGCGTGTTTTCTCCTTAATTCAACCATTTTGGAAACTCGCATAAAATAAGACTTCGTCAATTATTGTTTCAATTCAACTCGCTCTCGTCATTAGCATATGAATTAGTTCGGGAAATTGGGAGTATTTACTTAGAAAATATTGGAATTCCAATGCATATGGAACATCGTTGTATGCACATATTTTAGAAACGAGTACTTGGATTGGAGTAATGTTTTGGTAGCGTATGTTAATTATCTTGTTTGAACTGATGTAAATTGTTTCGCAGCGACTCTTTTATTACATACTTGGTTCATGAACAAAGCCCTTGTAGGAAAATACTTTGATATTCTTCAAGTTTCTGATAAGTCACGGTACGCCCAAACCATGGTCACTCTCTACTATGGCAGAGACTGCAGATTACAGCATGTTTTTTTTGGAAACTAGGTATTTTATAAAAGGAGCCTCATATCAGTCAAGTTCAAGGTAAACTCGTATGTACCTACTTTATTTTGTAACCAATAGTTGCATAAAACATATTGGTTATCATTATTTCGACAGCATCAACTCTAGCCTTTCCCGTCCATATTTACGGTTTCGGATCACTAGCTTAGATGATTGCATTAAATGCGCATACGAAATGCTCCTCAATGTACCGGAACGCGCTGATGCGATGGGCGGAATTTCGCTTTCATTTAATAAAGGGCGTTGCTAGTAAAATTTTAGTCGGAGCAAAGCGGTTTAATTTGAATTAACGGTCGCCTGCGAAGCGAACGCGTGCGCGTTCTCACGAGATTTTTCATAAACCTTGTATGAGATAAATTATGCAGTGATTTTAAACTAAGTATGGTATAATTAGACGAGATAATGCTGGGATTAGTTTAGCTCTTACTACGTGAATTATCATTAAAGTATTTTCACCATAGAAATATTATGACAAAGAGTATTGAGTCTTCTCCGTAAAAATACCTATGTGTAAATTAGTCGAACAGGAAGAAAAATATTAAATGTTTTATGGTACCAAACAAAGGTCAATGATCACAGGTTAGTGTCCAATTATTTCTAACGGAACTTGTCATCAATTTTATAGGTTCGTTAGGATAGTTTTGTTTCCATAGAACTAGGAGAGACCTAAACATTAAAGCAAAAGATTTATAGATTGCAACATTTCTAAATGAACAAGGAAAGGGTCAGACATCAGGGAATGTTGATTGCGCGTTCATTCGCCATGGTCCATTTGATTTACTACGCTTTGCTCTAAACACGTGCATATCACGTAACGAACTATATTTTTACTACTGAGACACTGTAACTTCAACCTTATTTTTACGTAGAATAAGGTTGTTTATAAACGCAAGATAATTTAGCTTGTAAACGTTAATTAAGCGATATTTCATTTGGTGACGCATGGCGCCGTCTGCTAAACGCCTTGACGAAATAATCTCTAGAAAGCTGCGTTTCTTTGAATATTATTTTAGGGCTCAAATCAACTGTCTGCACAATAAGGTGAAACTGTAAGCGCTATTATAATTGGAACTATATTTCTTAATGAAAGCCAGTGAAAGTAACAAAAGTTTCCGACGAATTAAGGCTATCACAGACAGGTGCGACGCGACGCACGACGCGACGCACGACGCGACACCGGCAGAACAATTTCCGTGAAGTTTTCATTGAAATTATTCCACCAGTGACGCGTCGTGCCGTCGCGTCACGCCATTTTACAGGAGCCTTTCTTCTTTCCTCTAAGGATTTCGCAGTTGCTTTTCTTGTATTACATGTTTCTCAACCAAGCGAAATGATTTGCGACTATGACAACGCACTAAGATTTGAACTTCTTAACCCTGACAGAAGACTCTGGATATTGTCTTGTCTAAGATTTTAGATACAAAACCAATCAACGCAGGCTGCTCAGTAGGTCTGCAAGATGCAATATTAAAATGCTGTTTTTCTTTGACAGCGCTTCAAATGCCCAAAATTATTATTATCTTAGGCCCGAATTACAGAACCTCACTCAAAACTCAAGCATGACTTAAAACTTGTTTAAAGCCTTTTGATTGGTTGAAACTAGTTTTAAGTAATGCTTGAGTCTTGAGTGAGTCTCTGTAATACGGGCCTTGATTTCCGGAAACCTTTAATGTTAGAAACCAACCACTGCTGCAGTGTGTAAACACAGCTTACTAAATAACTAAACATGTTACCACAACATGCAGGAACTTTATTGTATTACCATTAATGGATACGATGCGCCATCAAAAACTACTTAAAATTATAATTTCCCAGTTCAAAAGTCAATAACGAGGTTTATTTGAAAATTCATTGCAAATAACGATACGTATTGCATGAATTGGATTCTGTTGTGATTGTCGGTATAATAACAATGTGTTTAATTTTCCATCAATAAGCAGTTATTCCTATTACATTTGCCATAGAACGTTAGAAATATAGAGATGACTAGAAGCCTTAATTAAATCATAATCGTACTAGGACTAGTACGATTATGATTTAATTAAGACGATTAATGACGACACGACTCAACACCAATAGAACAATGTGAAAAGTTTTCATAGAAATCGTTCCACCAGAGTCGCGTTGCGCTGTCGCGTCGCGTCTGTCTACAGCAGCCTTAAACTACATGACGTATAGGACGTATTTAGTAATGAGGTGTCGGCTATGTGAAAAACGATGTTATTTTTTATTTGGTTCGTTATAATCATAACCCTCCTTTGGCTTTGCGGTAATCGGGTAAAAATCTAGTCTATGTCACTTGGACCATAATATCGAATCGATTAACACATCATTCAACCAAAATCGTAGAGTAGATAGGTACTACGGTGGAACAATACGTAAATACAAACATACATAACCTGTTAAAAACATAAACCTTCTTTATGACATTGCCATAGTCGGGTAATATTTAACAATTATGATCGACTTCGTACCCGGGACGTCGTACGAATCAATAACAATTGGAAGTTTGTCTACCTACAGAATGCATGTAATCGCGCGGCTATATACATGGTGATAAAGGCTTTCAGAATGATACGTACATAGTGACTGAAAAAGACAGTAGCAAGAAAGGCTTTTATTAAAAATAAATGGTAGAATAAGTATCTATCGTTTCTAACTACTCTGTGGCTGCTGGAACATTACCTAAAATATCATTATCATTAAATTATTTAGTGGTCAGGTCATTATATAGATTTGTGTTAATGTGCTTACTAATTTATTAGATTTTGCCAATAATATAAGAGTTAAATAATTAAATTATGGAATTCATAACTTCAATAAATGGGACTTTGAATATTTATAATTAAACTATTTAATCCTATACTATTAAATGAGCAATATTTTTATATATATATATTTGTAATCACGTTCTCGAAAACTCTAACGATTTCAATGAAAGTTGCAATATAGGGGTTTACAGGGGCGAAAAGTCGATCTAGCTAGGTCTCATATCTGGGAAAATTCGTTTTCTCCGTATTTTCACTCGAGCAGAGCTTGGTCGCCCAATGATTAGAACAAGATGGCTACCTAAGAAAAATTGACATTTGAAATTGAAAATAATTGACAAACATGGCAGCACGGAATTAGTAAGTACCTACTATCACGGCAGCATGGAATTAGTATGTAGGTTCTATACATAGAATTAGTATGAACTATCCTATACTATTAAGTGAGCATTCTTTATTTTCAACAGAGCAGAGCTCGGTCGCCCAGGTACAGAACATAATTTGCAATGACGATACGTTACTGTAGTTTAGTTAATTATTTCCTACGAATAAGCTTCATATCTAGTTGGGGTTCAAGAATTCGTAGTTTAAGCAGACTAACTCCAAGTGCAGCTCCTTATATAGCTCGTACGTGAACCGTACAAATTATTCAGTACATGTAGTACATGAATAATTAGTACGATTCCATACAAAAAAAGTAGGCAGGGCATATTGCTCGCAGAACACAGGCCGATGGGGACGAAAGGTTCTGGAGTGGCGACCGTGTACCGGAAGATTTAGCACTGGAAGGCCATGACATGGACCGACACGATGACCTAGTGAAGGCCGCAGGAATCCGCTGGATGCGAGAAGCATAGAACCGGCCGAAATGCAATGTAAATAGTTTTTTTTTCCCGTCCCAATTATCTTTACATAAATTTAAGCTCAATTCACCATTTTACGTCAAGCTTACAAAAAAAAAATTGGCAACCATTTCATGGACTCTCATACTACAACATAATTCATGACGTATCCTCGTACATTCAAAGATAACAGGAAAAATCATCCATTATCAGATCAACGGCTGCGACAGTAAACGCCTCAGAATCTCCCAAGTATGTCAACTGAGTGCCAATACTCTTCATTTATCACCTCGTCGAGCTTCGAAACAATTCGTGTCAAACATTTTAGTAAGCAGTGACATGTTCGATATCTGTGTGGGTAATGTAGTGGGATTCCTGCTGTTATGGTTGCTTTTATTTCCTGTTAGTGATGGTGTTCTGGACGTTAGAATGCAACATTCATGCAAAGAGTAAAAGCTTTGAGATGCTCAATTCTTCTCAGACTTGGTGCTCTTTATCATCATCTTTTCAGTCCTGAATCATTTACTGCTAAATATCTACTACCTTCTTTCTTTTTCACCAGTCTCCACGGTTTTTGGCATTTCTCGTCCATGTATTCCTATAGCTTTGACGGTGCGATATCCTCAGCCCAACACGCTTTCAGATGTCCCGTGTGTCTTAGACCTGGAAGTAATTATAAAAATCTATATTTCAATTTGCAACCTTCTAATAAATATTGTTTGCCTGTAAAACATCATCATTTCAGCCGAAAGACGTCTACTGCTTGACATACGAGTAGACCTCCCCAAGCATTGCCATTTCGACCGTTTCTGCGCTCCTCGCATCCAGCGGTCTTCACAAGGTCATCAGGTCTTCAAGCAATTATGACAAAACTCAATTTATCTGCGTTTACCTCGTCTGTATCGTCTTCGTTAATTTCGAAATCTAGTTCAACAATATTTTTAAATTCAATAATGAGTTTGCCCTTTGCAAAAGTTTTCCAATAAACTTCAACATTAATTTCAACTCTTTATTCGCAAAGCATTTAGCTCTTTTGCTTGCACAAGCATTGTTTACAATATGAACAGCCATCGGCGTTGATTGCCAATAACTCGTACGATGAATTTGACCCATATAAAATCCTCACATGTAAATTGGAGAACGTGTTTCAATGTTCGTAATTGTTTTACTGATTCGTTTTGGAAGTGGGTCATTACGCTGGCCTATTAAATAGTTTTACGTATGAGTGTCTATAATATCAATCCTCTAGATAATGTTATGGAAAGTACATTCTTGTTTTTATCCTGACTACGGTGTTATTAAACACATAACATAACGCCTGTACTCCCCGAAGGAGAACAGAGGCGTGCCTATAGTACACTCACATTTCAGTATAGTTATGTTTAAGTCCCATGTAATAGGGTGCGAGACTATTGGCATCAACCGGGCACAAATTCAGACTCCGGGCTGATACTAAAAAATGCCAGATGGCAATGAACCCAATAACTCTTTGCCCGAACCGACCGACCAAGACCATATGATCAGCAGTAGCGCTTGCGGCCACAAGGTAACGACGCAGTTCCTAAGCAGTTGGATGAATTATTGTCTATTCAAGACTTCGAGCCAAAAAGAGGTCTAGTTAATCACAAGTCAAAGTCTCAATCATTTATTTGCAGTAAATGCAGTACAAAAGATGATAGGTATATAAATTTAGTTAGTGCATTCGCCATGTTTTGGCATGCAAATATTAAAATATAAAAAAACAAGGTAAGTATAAAGAGTTATGTTACTTCATCTTTACGTGTGGTTAACCTGGTGTCAAAGTTTTAAACCCGCCCGGGCCTCTGACTTGGCTTCACATGCCGTCGAGAAATATCTTAGGTATGCCGGTTTCCTCAGGATGTTTTCCTGCACCGTTTTTGAAGCAAGTGATAATTATACAATACGCATATGAATCCGAAAAGTCAGAGGTGCGTGCCTTGGGTTCGAACTCGAGACCTATGACTTGGCAGTCTGACGGTCACACCACTAGGCTAGCACTGTTCTTATGTTATAAGTACTCGCATGTTCATATGTATGTAATTATAAATAAGCGACAAAACAACAACATCAGTATAGTAAGTGTAAATGTATGATGATCGATCAGTGTAATAAGTGTAAATGTATGATGATCGAAAGGATTAATTATTAACGACATCATCGGACTTCGTACTGAAAGCGAACTCATTATTATTTTAAAGCGTCGAAAATACAAAGAAGAATTAAAATCCTGAATTCACTTTACATATGCCATTATTTACAATGTTTGACCGTTCATTGTGGCAGTAAAGGCGATTCTGAACGCATGTACAAAAACGACTTATCATTGTTCTGTCACACAATTTTCTAAACCTGAATGTAGATATACAGACCAGAAAAAAAAAAGAACACAATTAAAAATTCTACGAGCTGGATAGGTTCCGTCAAAACTGGAAGGTGGACGCGCGGGCTCGCGAATGTTGGGAGGAGTGGAGGGAGGCCTTTGCCCAGTACCCTAATTGCTAATCTATTTCATTTTGACAGTTCAACAACATTCATTGCGTTAATTACGTTATCGAGCAGATTTTTTTTCGAACTTATTGAAAGGAAAAACACTCTTTTCTTACTAATACTTTTAATCAGCACAACTGTACTATTTCACAATCCAATGACGACTGACTCTGCACTACATTTTTTCCATTTTGGATTACTTTTGCCCCACCCATAAATAACGATATTATCATAACCGTTATTTCTGAGTGTTGCCAAAGCAAAATAATACATTGAGTTGCCATAAGGAAAATACATTTAAAACATAATTATAATAACAATTTGTACTTTGACAGTGTTGCCACAGAGGATATTATAATTCGATACTAAAGTAATACATTTTATAAATTAAATCAAAGAAATCACGACACTATGATGCAATGGATTAGCAATCTATTTCAAAACGATTCTGATTGACTGTCTATTGCACCCAAATGGTGCAGAAGTGAAGGCAATTAAAAAAAATCGTTTTAGTTCAAATATATTTATTACAATACTTTCCAACTTAGGTTAAGTTGATGATTTTGCAGTCGAGCCTCCGACCACTAGATTTATTAAGATTACTCATAACCCTATCACATTACTAGTATCCTTTATAATCTACCTCTCAAAAGCCAGTCACAGTTTATAAATTCAGACGGAATTGCAGACAAAAAGCTGTTAGTAATAAATGAACGGAATGAACGATTGATATCATTCGGCATTCGCGCCAGCCGCTGCCGATATATTGCGAAATGTGTCTATCTCACCATGAATAGATCTCATTTGTTAATGCACATGATACCTCGTCGATTTTCTATATTTCATCTAAGTATTGAGAGGCTATTTGTATGAATTTAAATAATGTTGTTATGATTAATGGCGGAGTTTAACGTTACATACGTGTTACGTGTATAAAATACTGTTTAAAAGCCACTTGAGATATAATACAAGTATTTATCATCTTCTAGGTAGGCGATCATCATCATTCTCTTGCTATTATCCCAATTTATTCGGCGTCGGCGCAACATTTCTTCTTCCTCCATAATTCTCTGTGTCGTCATCTCATACCTTTCCAGCCCTATCATCTTTCTCACAGCCAATTCATCGTTTCTTTTGTCTTCCTCTACTCGTATAGCAATCAGATTCATATTCTTAACTTTTCTCGTGACAATTTCAGCTATGCGATAAAAAATCCAATCTGCCTAGCCTTTTCCCAACAATGTTGGGGTCGGTTTCCAGTCTATCCGTATGCAGCTGAAAATCAGTATTTTACATGGAGTGACTGCCTATCTGACCTCCACAACCCAGTAATTGGGTAATATGATACCCCTAGGTAAGACTGGTTGTCAGACTTTCGGGCTTCTGACGACCCGTGAGGACTGTAAAAGATTCAGGAATGACAGCCGGGACCAACGGCTTAACGTGCTTTCCGAGGCGTGGAGGAGTCTCGGTATGTAAAAATAGTCACCCATCCACAGACCAACCCCGGCAAGCGTAGCTTAACCTGATGGACCGGCCCGTGCGGCAGTTATTATTACTTAGTCACGAGCTCCTTCTAGCTAACGAGCTAGGCGATAATAATGTAAATTGACATCAAGAATATAGTTAAAACAATTTGATCGTTCGTAAGCACAACGACACTCTCCGAGAGTAACACAAATCTCAACATAACTACGATCTTATACCATCATAGAAATATATTCTTATATCTATGCATACCACAGTATGCAACTATCTATTCGTCCTCGATCTCCATGCACTTTACAATCCAGTCTGCCTAGAAAGCAGCAGAAACTTCGACCTAAATCAAAACAAAGTCTGGTAATACATTCAAGTCCTTAGCTTGACTCATAATTTTATTCACCACGGAATGATTGACCGAATCGAGTGCGACCATTGTCTGCGGGTAGTCGAGGCACCCTGGCCGACCATTTGTCAGCCAACATCGTTTGTCGTACGTCGGGTACATAACTAATTGCTGCTGTAAATCGTCGGCACACGCGACATTCGCCGACGCTTGCTATCAAATGAGTGACGCGACCGGCGACATTTTTGTTTGAAGTGTTTTTTTTTGTTTTTCCGTGGGCTGTGAATGTGTTATAATGAGTGGGATTGTAGTGTTGGGTGGGTTTCGTTATGTTTTAGTGTAAAGTTGCGGGGGCTACGGGATATTGTATGGATGTGGAGGCAGATAAAACTTTTTGGAAGTTGAAGTCGTCAATTATTTCTGTTACCTTTTATTCCGATAAAAACTACAGAATAGCGATGTTAACTGATTCTAGTCACCCCTTCCAAAAGTTCATTTTCGTATGGAGAAGAATGGGCAAGAAACTCCACCGTTACTCTTTTAAAATATTTTGTATAGGTACATTAGTTATATAATTATATTTAACTAAAGACGATGCATCTAGAATAACTATACCACAATAGGTAAAAACAATTTAAAATGAAGCAACGATAGATAAATTAATTATGTGATAGATACATGGTTCTCACATATTTACAAATATTGTAAACGTATACGATTTTCTATTAACATTTTTGGAAGTACTGGTTTGAACAATATACAGGATTGCCACCAATATACACCTGCTACGGATCCTTTCATACTCCTTTTGCTTCCTGATTCTTCGATTCATATTAGCGAAATGACCAAAACTCGAATTCAGATTTTTGTACGTGTCCGAAACAAGTCAATTATTTTTGTTTTAGCCACAGACTTGTCATACAGACGGACAGGTGATCTGACAGGGGAATAGTTCCGGAAAGTTCCATCAAAATCCCAAACGAAAGGTGAAAAAAATCACACATCTATCCAGAGACCGGACAGCGGCTAAGGGCCAATGTTCAGTCACTTTGCAAAACGACTGGCCTATCCTAGGATTGGAAAACCCTGTGTTAATTCTCGAAAAAAATAAAACGGCTTGTGTTTTCAATCATTCTATTCCAATTATAATTTTAGATACAATAGAACTAACGGCATTTTTTTAGTTTATACCTTTATCTGATCAAATTAACGAACAAACAACAGTCACACGCGGCAATAGTCATCCAAGATAAGAATGCTTGGAAACATGTTGGTCCTGCCAGTTTAGGCAAAATCAAACTGTTTGCTAACTTAATTGTATAATTTATATATTTTTTATTTTAGGACATTGATTTTACATTCTGTGATTACTTCCTCATACACAAACTTCTTAGTTGTAAAACTTTTGCAAAGTCGTCTAGTTTTACAATGTTTGTAAATATTTGAGCACCATCATCATCATAATCATAATTAATTTATCTGTCATTGCTACATTTTTAATTATTTTTACCACAGTAGTGTGGTATAGTTATTTTAGTCTAGGTGCATCGTCTTCACATATAATTATATAATTAATGTATACAAAATAGTGTAAAACTTTTTAAAACAATAAAGGTGGAGTTTCCTGTCCATTTTTCTCCATACTAAAACTACCTTCCTACCTACCGGAAGCGGCGACTAGAATCAATTCTATTATTTTATAAATGTTGACGTTCAAAAGTGCCTTTTATGTGCCTAATTAAAATAAATTCTTTGACTTTGACACGCAATAAAAGCGTCAAGACACATTCAATCAAAAAGAAAAACGTTAAAACAGTTGAATGTAGACCGAGTCACTACCAGACTTGAAGCCTAGTCGAAACTTAAACTGCCTATGCCTGAACCATAATATAGAGATAGATACAAGTACTGTCCATTTGTACATTAGTCGAACCACTCCAATTAGTTACCAGTGTCTAGTGGCTACATGACACGTCGGGTTAATCCCGGCTTACAAGCGCAACTGTACTAAACAGTTGAAATCCTCTACAATGCAGTGCATTCGTGTCTTTGAAGCCTATGACAGGATCAAAAGGTCTCGGTAACAGCGGATTACATTGTGGACCTATATTGAGTGAAGTGTGTGCAGAAAATGGCCGGCTTTAGTTTAAAGGGCATTTTAGATGGGCGTCAAGTGGAGTTCGATTCCAACAATGTTGGTAGTGGTTTGATATGTCGATTATTGGTAAGCTATAAATGTTGATCAGACTACAAAAACACAACATTGCAAAATACCTGGGTTATGAATGATTTATAATGGAATGAATGCGCAATAAATTGGGGTTATTAGATATATCTATTACATGATTAATCATAATAATGTTGGGATGAAAACCGAAGGAAAAGTCTGAAATCAATCATAAAAGTTCACAATTTGCAAAGTTGACTAAACTTTTCGATCATTTTTCAGAAACAAAAATACTGTGGGTGTAAGCGTTTTGCACACTGAAAATGATAAAAATGTTTCTAAAGTAGACGCTTAGTCACTTACAAACGACACAATCTTTCACCAAAAACCTCTACTAAATAACAGTCTTAGAAATAAAACAATGGCTGATAGTACCGTCGTACAAAATAGTCCAAATTCTTAGTACCAAGTAGTGCTAGAGAATCCAGAACACCGAAATAGACCGGCGCTGTGCATTTTGCCTTACTTCGAAACGGATCGAGGGAAGGAAATGAGTTGTGTACTTACGGTATCAACAGTATGCATATGTTAACGAGTTGTTCTCGCTTTTTTGTTTTACAAATTGCGAATTTGTTTGGTAGTGCATGAATTGGTGGTGTGGTACAAAGCTTTGGAGTTTCGATGGTAAGATGGATTTCTACAAATCTAAATACATTTTTGTTATAACTATCAGAAAAATTAATACAGATCTGAATAATTTTAACGGTTAGACTAATGCAAAACTGGATATTCTAATCGAATTACGATTGGCTTGTTTGTGCTCAGACCAAATAAAAAACCAAGACATATCGCTGCGAACAATACAGTGAAGCATGCCAAAACTACACCCCGCTCTGTGCATACACGCTCACACACACACATTTACAAACATTTACAATGACACTACAATCAAACTACACCACACAAAGAGCACACATGTTTACAAAACCGGCTTTACGTCACTTTTGACAGCCCTATGTCTTGGTTTTTATTTGGTCTGAGGGGTTGTGTCATGGAGACAGTTTCCATTTACTAATACAATTTTATGTCCTGTAGAAACTGTTCCAGAATTCTCATGTCAATTGTCTCTCTCAAACCAGTTTGGTCCTTAAACGGCTACAATTATTCTCGCATTTAAGACCACCTACACATCACGGAATCCGATTACGAATTATTCATGAAGTTTACAATTCTCGCCGCATCCCCGGGCAATAAAGTAATCAAAGATTGAGCATGAGCGTTGACAACATGGACGATACACATTCAGTTAACAGCCATACAATTCATGTTAGTTGCTTTTTAAGTAGTCATTATATGCAAATTACTGAATCGTGATGATGTCTGTCTTGATAGACTGAACGTGTTTCGCTGCATATGTGACTCAGTGGTATAGTATCCAGCAAGCTTGCTGTGATAAATTACAACAGGTTGTAAAAAATTAAAAAGTCGTTGCAGTTATTTTATGCAGAAGACTTCTTAGTATTAAGGAGTTGATACCAGTACAAGTGTGTATTGATTATTTTACTTCAAGCACACAAATATACAGATACGGGCTAAATTAAATAATAATAACTTAAATAATCAAAAAGCCACGAATCGATTCCTGGATACCTATATTATATCGTTGCTAGCTTGCTACCTACTAGCTTTTTTTCTCTATAAACCTCAAACAACACAATTATCTTAATCCTAGTTCTCCGAGGACAAATCTTGAACTTGACTAAAACTTACTATAGCAAACTATAACTACAGAAAGTATCGTTTACCAAGAATTCGTCAAACTTCATAGCAGTGTGTCCATACCAAGAAGTGGAAGCGTAATTGTTTTGAAAGTAACTGTCAGTTAAGACGTGGGAGTTTCTATGGCCAATCCAACTTGCACAACTCTCAGGATGTTTGCACGAAATTGTAGCTCCACATAATGCTATGAATTTGTAGCAGATTGCAGCATAATTTTTAATATCCTTGGGGCTAAAATAATGAACGTAATAACATGTTAATTTTATTGCATCAAAATGCTTATAGTTGACAATCTAAATCGAGTCTTAAATTTGGTACGTGACCATGTGAAGAGACCAGGCGGTATGACGTTGTTGCCTTGGAAGGTGGGTAGACCTCTGGTGTGGGACGCTACCTGTGTCGACACCCTTGCGTCATCTCATGTTCCTAGCATGGCGAGTTGTGCAGGCGCTGCTGAGACCCTCGAGCGGCGTATATACTGTAGCCTTTTGCGTAACTACAGTTTTGAGCTATTTCGGGTCGGAACCCTCGGGTCATGGGACCCAAGTGCGCGTCTCCTTTTTAAAGAAATTTCTCGACGTCTGGTCGACTCTTCACGTACCAGGAGCTGGCTCGTTCTTTGGCCAAAGAATTTGCATTGCCATTCAACGTGGCAATCCTGTCAGTTTAGGGCACGTTTCCGGATGACAGCGATGCGGATGAGTAGGTACTTTGACGCCTAAGTGTTTTTTTTTTTTTTTTGTATTAATTGTATAATTAGTTACTTAGTCTTTTACTAATACAGTTGACGTTTTTTAGCATCAAAACCTTTAAAAAAATTGTGTAGTTTTAAATAAGACTGTAAAGATTTCAAATACTCGAGTAACCAGAAATTCTCATTATCATCATACCATTCGAAAGACTTTCATAATGCTGGATGTTTTTGGAAACTTCAGCTTAAACAGTGTCCTGTTGATGCTGAAGTTTTAGAATTAAACATTTACTGGTTGTATGCCAAAATGAATTCGCAACATTGCAACAATAATTTACATGCAAACTCCGCTTGCATAAATAATTCATTCACATTATCGTCATTAGATATGATCCATCACGTACATGAAGTTTTGCTAGTTAATTTAATGAGGCCTTTTTCTGCTTGATTCTAATTTTAGTTTCAAAACGTTCTTCGTAATTTCGTCTCTAAATAGCACTTCTTTGACAAACTTAAGGTTATTCTTCTAGTACAAATTCATGGGCTGTTAAATGCGGGTGGTATGCTAAGCAGCCTAGCCGAAACAATGGTGATATCAGATCGCTTAGAGCGAACGTTTTTGTGTTAATTTATGTTAGTGCCGTCTGGATTTGTTAAGGAAATCTAGGTGTCTGGGCACAGATTAATACAGATGGTTCATGTCGCAAAATCATCAAATAATAAAACCGGCCAAGTGCGTGTCGGACCACGCACAGAAGGGTTCCGTAGTTGGGATGAATTTATCTCAAGAACAAACTTAACATTGTAGTTGAAATACATGTTCTCCCATACGGAATGTATGGGAGATCATGATTTTCAAACCGCAAATTTAAGTTGGTTGATTATTACTCGGTAACTTGTACAGCCTACTTAGCTCTCATAGTTTTCCTTTTAATTTCATTATATATACTACTGCTGTGAATTTTTTCACAAGTCCAAGTACAAACATTTAGCTAGAAGGGGGGGGGGAGACACGACTCTAACAAAAAAAATCAGTTAAAAGCTTAATATTTCGCAAACGGATCCCTGAATCCAAAAAAAAAACATCCTCACTTTACGTGTAGGGGATACCTCCCCTACACGTAAAGTGAGGATTTTTTTTTTCCAAACTCTTAAACTAAAAAAACTACCTAAAGTTATATTCACCTAGAAGGTGCCTCTCTTTGTATCGTGTAAGTCTTAGATTTTTGACGTTACACTCACTAAATTGGCCCAACAAGTCGAGCCCGCCGCGTACTTGTAGCTTCATACCTAAAATGCGAAGTGAACTATCTGTATTTATCTGTGGTCTGGATAAGTAAGTCTGAATAGAGTGATTTACTAACCGGTAATGTGCCGTAAGTGTACAACTGTTTACTTACATGAAATGAAACGTTTGTTTTAAATTAGGTAACCTGATTTCAATGAAGCTTTCCTGGAGTCAAAGTATTACATTTCGTCTCTAAATGATGTAATTAACTGGCGAAATGTGGGTTTACTATAGGAGCACCTCTGCCTAACCCTTTGTTGAATGTTATGCTATGTTATTATTTAATTTTGTATCCCTATCATAATTGTTAAGTTTGATGTAATATTTGCAAAATAATCCTTGTGATTACAATTTATTATGAAACTCTAATTCTACCAATAATTTGTTTACCTTCCTACTTTTCTAGAATCAATCGGGCTAATTCGAATGTGAAAACACACACCTCCCACGCAAATAAGCCCAATTTCGAAGACCTTTCAATCGTAAATCACTATTTGATCATTTCCCATAACATTGCAATAATTTATTTGTTTTGATAGATTTTTATCACTTCCCTCAATAATATCTGCGGGCGGGCCTGTTTGATACTGATCAGTATATTTGAAATCAAATACTCTTTAGGGGTGGTTTTGATTTAAAACAGAAGCGGGTATAGAGGGTAGTCGGAAAGTATAAATTGAATTCTTATCTTAAATCTGTCCGAACAGGATTTCATCTCAACTCAATTATTCTATTATTAATTTTGGACTGGCATTAAAATTTTGATAAACTGCTCAATTATTCAGAGTACTTGGGGAAGCAAAGCTAGAGTTATTTAAAAGTGTCCAAATGAATTGACAAAGTCTCAAGACTGTTATTTTCGTCAGGCTTCACTTCAGTCAAGCTAAAACCATTTTGTTCTAAGATCTTCAATAAATTTCGGTCAGAGTTGGTGTTCAATTTATACCCAAACAGTCGTTTATGTCAAATTGCTTTCTTAGTCATTGCAGTGAAACCAGTTTGAAATTCCAAAGCCCCATTGAACATCGCCAAACATAGTTGATCGTGATCATGAATCGTCAGTTGAATGACGCGTTAAATTGCAGCTGCGGCGTCACCCGATGACGGCATAAACTTGAAAAATAACGCCATAATATTATTCGCTGTTTGAATATTTGGATCCGGTTCCAAGGGGTAAACTTTACTTCTCTTGCCATAAATATAAACTTACATTGAGAGGAGTGATCGGCGTTTGTAGAATACAAATCGTCTGATTGAAGTGCATAAATAATCCAATAAGGAATATTGCTTTTCTTAGGAAAATAGAAAGTACTTAATTACGCAAACTCTTCTACATAAATAAACTCATCTACATAAATACATAAACATTAAAAGTGCTTAAAGAATGCTATCAATATTAATGACACTCTTTTTGATTTACAGTGTTAAAGTTTGTATTTAACTATTTATTTCTACACGAATGATTACATTATCAAATCAGCAGATCGCAGCCATTTATAAATATCTTCTGACTTTAAAAAAAAACAGCCAACATTCTTTACAAGCACGCAGAACATAACCTAAATGAATGGTCTGATAATAACAATAAACCCTATAGAATACAAGCAAATTCTTTGAAACAAAAAATACTTAATAAAGAATAGGAGCACTAACGCCAAAGGTCTTCATGTAAGCTCGGCGGTAGCCGTAAGTAAGATAGTCAATATTAACGTATATAAAAAAGCAATTCACATGCCAGACGCGACTGGAGGCTTTCAGCCCTGCCCATTCAAACTTCTTATGCAAATTATATAATGTTCTTTACGACATGAGATGGCAAACTTTACTTAAGGAGTAAATATTTATGTAGTTACATATATTATAGCGGATTTTTTTTCCCTTGGAATAAAAGGAGAAAATCTTTTGGCGTGATACGGTTATATGAAATGTTGTTTTGATTTGTAAGACAGTTTCTTTGGCTTATTTGCAAAGGTGATACAAAATTCTACCGCAAATGGCGAGGTCACGGACAACTGGGACAAATGACTATCAGTAATAGTAAAACACAACGTACACGTTCTTATAGATAATGTTCAAACAATATTGTCTGTGTAGTTTCGTAGGTTAAAATTAAAGTTATCCTGACACTGAAGTCACATAAATACTTTGAATAAGCCGTTATTTCTACAAGAGTAAAGAGAAGAAGGAGTCACGACAAGTACGGAAGACAGGACAACAAACAATTAAAGTCATCAAACTATCGACCAAATCAAAAACAAACTCGACGTTCAAATAAAATTTCCTACAAAACAAACATTTAGAGAATAGTTAGAAACTTTTGCAGGTGTATGTATGTGACATCTGGAACTATCAGAAATCTTGCCAAATTCGATGGAGAGCCCACTTGGAGACAGTCCAACTTGGCACTTGACGCCACATGACCCGTATTAATAAGCGACTATAGCTTCTGTAGTTATGGGGTAAACGATGTTACATGAGAAGATTCATGGTTAATGGAAGACTGGGAGCTACTTGGTTTGAAAGGTCACTGGGCAACTAAGTATGGAACCTATACCCACGGCCTACAGGAAATAAATAGGGTAGGATGTTTAGATAAACGTCTCTAGTTTACGACTATAAGTCGCATTATCGCAGATAAAGGGAAAAACGATAAATCTAAAAAAATAAAAATACAATATTAAGGGTAATTATAACAAGGCTTAGCACATATTTATTGGTTTCTTGATAGTAAACATGATTTAAAAAATAAAATAAGTAAAAATAAAGCAAGTATAGAAGAGTTTTTTAAGTTTTATTCGACATGATCAATGTGTACAGGAATAATTGTACCGTCTAAAAATGCCGCAGGCATCTATTTGCTCTCAATGTCGGGCCCAAGACAAAAATATACTATCCTGGCTATATGCGCGAATGCTTCACAGAAATTGTTTTATCATTTATTACCTATTTTTTATTAATCTTTAACATTTTATACCCATGGTTTAAAAAAAAAACTATCTAAAATTAAGTGTAGGTTAATACTTAACAATTTAAAACTAATTTAGTTTTTGTAGGAAAACTATCGTTAACTGGGTCAGATATTGCCCAATGACCTTTAGAATATAATATTACGTGTAATATTTATATTTGAAGGTCCAAATGAACTGCCACGATAATATCCAGCCAGAGGACCTTTTTTTTTTTGATGGTTGGAAATTATCAAATAACTTCTGCTCTGGGCGGAGCGGGAGGGCGTGTCAGACTTTTACTGACTAAAACCCACCCATGTTCCTTCCGTTGGCTGTGTGATGGGGTCGCGTTATCCCTTTCGGACAAACTCGCAACCCTGGTAGGAACCAGAGGACCTAGACCAGTGGCGATCGCTTTCAAAGCATTTCCAATTTCTACAACGAGTATCAACAGGACTGACATAAGGCTTTCGGTGACTTTTACATCATCGTTATCCTTAATAGAATGTCACTTTGTCTAGGCCCTCAGCTGTTTTTTGATCCAGATCTTCAATATGCTTCAAGTGCCGTGGCATTCCATCCACGTCGAAGGGACTAAAGCATTAAACCACCGAAATCCCCCTCAAAATTAGGGTCCGTGGCTTGCCAAGTACAATATTCGGGCTTATGAGAGTCACGTCTCTCTTTAAAGCCATAAAGAGTGACTTAAAAATAAATATTTTACGTCAAATTACCAACCCTTTAGTTTCATACGAAAAAATAGGATTTCGTAGTCCCTTCTTCATATAAAAAATAAAAAACCTTAAAAATACTAGCTTTCTAATAAAAAAATACCATTAAAAATTTCAATAACAAAAAACAACTTAAAGACACCGAAAGAGAAAATACATAAATAGTTAAAGCTGTTAACCAAACAATTTATTCAAAGCTTGGAATTCCAGAAGAACAAGCAAATCCCTTATTATATAAGAATAAAAAGAAATTAAATTGAACACGGCCAGTGGCCACCCTCTTCCCTAACGCAATCATGGGACCAAATCAAATATCAATTGGAAATAGATTTGGCCAAAAATCTGTGCAAAGTTAGGGGGATGAACGTAAATCTCCATCTTTAGTCCCCAGACACTTATTTGGAATAATCGATGAGGTTTACTCTATTATCTTATTAGCGGTAAATAACTTAATAAAGCTTTATTGACCAAAGTCCGAAAGGACCAGTAATATTTGTATGTTTTTGTATTAGGGTGAAATTTGTACAATAATAATTAATAATTATTGTTTATTTTGCTAGAATTCTATTATGGGCGTAAATACGGTTGCTAAACTTAAAGCCCGGGGTCGGGTGAGATAATATTAGTATCAGCACTGGTATAGATAATTCAACGGACACGCCCACTTGATGGACACTAAACACCCATAGTCGTTATAACAATAAAACTTCTATTATGTGTCGTTCAGTGTCCTTAATGCGTTAAAATCCAATCAAATCCTTCACTTGCTAGTAAAAGTTTTCGGTTACTAAAACAAAATTAAAACAGATTTTTATTTCATTATACCATAAATCAAAAGTATTGTTACTACATACCAACAATATCGTGATCAAAAGAGCCGTTAAAATTGCATAAGTCAGAAGTATCATTTTAGTTAATTTGCACATACGCACTGCAATTGTTCCTACAGACAATTTCAAAATTATCACGATATCGTGAAGTAAGATGGTATAGGGCAGATATCAATGCAAAAGTTACGGAAGACCAATACGAAGCTATTGAACCAATACCTCCAAGAATTAACTTAATAAATTGGACTGCCAATAAAGTGATTGATTATTGAGTATTCTAACTCTATAACCAACAATGATTTCGGTAAAGTCTATGAACGAAATATCTTTGGTTAACCAGTCCAAATCGAAATTAACCTTAAGGAAATGTTCACATACTTCACAATTATTCTGCTCAATTTAATTACCAGACATACCTCATGCAGTAAATTCACTCGAACAGACCGCATTACCGCCAATAATCCTTGGAGCGTTCGGATGTGTTCAAAATTTCACACCATTTCATAGTTGAAGAGGCGATTAGTAGTTGGCGGCGGGATGTGTCGAACCTCACTATTAATTTGTCAGTTCCAATTGTGCCGTCTACTGATAATTGCTGAAATTTTGCGGTTAAATATAGCCTTGATGCAGCTGTATTTTTACTAAAGCAATTAATGGCACAATCGAGTCATATTTTATAAATATACAACTAAAATAAAATTTTGGTCAAAGTAAAGATCATGAAAGGCAAGGTAAGATATTTTGTGGTGATAACTAGTCGCCTTTCTCTTTAAGGAGACTCTATTGCAGAAAACAATAACTCTTTGTTTGTTGGTCTTTTCAGCCAAGTTATATATATGAAAGTTATATAATCATCTTTTAACACCAGGATTCTCGACAGACATCCGATTTCAATATTTACAGAGCAAAACCGTTTAGGATTAACTAGATTGAAACTAGGTAATCCTACCTGCATGGAGCCCGTTATTCAAGATCCCTTATGAATATAATAGTCTCCGATATCGAGGATTTTAAATAATTAAAGGTTGGGAGGCAATTTCACGGAGTTGCGCGGATATTATCTAGCGATTAAAATAGATTCTTCAGGAATATGTTACGGGATAATATTGTTGGGAATTTTTTTTAGATGATCGTGGTGTTATTTTTAGAGTACAAGTAACTAATAACGTTAAACTTGGTTGAGTTTGTACATGTTTCTTTATGATCTCAATATTTTTTTTTTATAATTAATAAATTAATGGTGGAAAAATAAATTTCTTGAAGATTGTGACTTCACTAACCTACAATTTGAAGCTGTAATCTAAACATTGGCGATGGTAGAATATTGATGTTTCCAAACATCGACATTCATAAATTGATGTAGTATTTAGCCCAATCTATTTAAAAATCAGAAAATGTTTAGTAAACTACTAAAAAGTCGACACAGTAAACATTTACGAGAATTTATATTGCCTACCTTTCAGCGTTTACATCTAGTTATTACAAAACCGAACAATAGAAATGATTCACAATGCATTTTCACCAAGTAATAGCGAAACAATAATAATTTTATGGACCATAATATATAAAATATTTTCATCGCTCTAACATGAAAAGTTACCTAACGATTTGTAATGCTTTTATTTTGGAAGATAAAGTTACGTTTGAGTATCGAGGTGACGACAATACACAGAGAGATAAATTTTATTTTATTCTTCTTTAGACTGACTTCTCACTTAGCTCAACCTCTAAACAATATGTAAAAATTATAAACCCTGTCCGATCGGAAAGGGGCACATAGGTACTGCAAAACATTACCAAAAAGAAATAAAAATTATTATTAAAAATAAAAAAGTTATTGCTATTTAAAATTCACATTTTAGTACCAAAATTACTCAAAATCCATTAAAAATTAGCAAGCAAAAGTAGCATGTACCAACCCGGTAACATTCCAAGTGAAAAAAACCGTAGCGAATTTTCTTTTTTCTTTCTTCCTGAAAATTGTCACATAAATAATAATATAATAATTTTTAAATAGACTCTCAATACGATACCTAACAACACACTCACGGATCAGTCGGGTTTTTTTTTTTCATGTTGTATACGAAGCATTATATAGCAAAAGCACATGATTGATTAACTTTTGGAAGTGAATGCCTCTAAACGTAATTATATTTGTCCTGTGGGGTGTGTATTACTATTTTAAGGTTTGCTGTGACTGAACTTAAACTCTAGTAGAACGACTTACATTCACAATACCTACATAAAGTGCCCTCATTCATAAGTTACCAAAATCTACTATTAAACTATGAAATATGTGGTTTTGATACACTTAGAGAACTTAATTTGTAGAGTAACAAAATTTCTTCTGAAAAACGATTTATCTTGTTGTATATTAACCCTAAAAACCTAACAAGGATTCATCGGCATTTACAAGCGTGAGCGATATCCATATAAATCCATGCAATCAAAAACAGATAAAATCATAGGAACGGATACAATTTTACTGTCTCAAATTTTATTACTGATGATATCTACTGACTTATTACGTGTTCCGCCCGCGCTCGATATTTTATGAGTTTCACACAATTTTGAGAAGGTTATGTCATCATTGGTGTATATGTCGATGCTGTGATCATAAAATCAGATGATATCTTATTAGGAGACAGGCTGAGATTTAAAGATTACAGATTCGGAAGATGATAAAAGTTATTTTGAACGATATATTTTCTGTTTGAACCATCAAGGCATAGTGGCAAGGGACTAATGGACCATTCTAGAAACTAAGGACCAGAGAGGACATCCTGTATTTTTAAGAACGGTCGCAATCTAATCTCAGTCTCATACTCATAAGTGACGGAGAGGGTTAAGTCTATTTCGTTATTATCAGCCATATTTTAACTACTTTAGGCGTACTGTGGATAGTGTTGGCTATTGCGCAATAGAAAAACCGTTTGCAGTTCATATCAAATTATAATTTACGATCAAATTAATCACTAGCAATTCACACACTGTATGTACACGACATAACTATTCGGAACACGCGACAGTTTCTAAACGTCTTCACTGCTTGACCGCCACCCATGAATTCTGCTTAGCTACGGCTGGTCCGAACGTTATGCTGTAGAATCTGTCGAGCGTCGCCAGGCGATGCTGGCGTCTCGATTAGTCAACTCAGTAACGTATTTCCGACATAAATATATAAACTAATGGCTTCTTCCCATAATAATAATAGTCCTCCAGACCGAATTTCGGCCATGGCGACCAATCTCAGCAGAGACCATCCTGAGACGCGGGTGATATTATAGTGTTCAAGTATGTGCGCAGACACAGGTGCACTCTCTCTTCCCTCGCTGTCATAGTCCGATGTCACGGCAATCCGACACGACCGGAGAGAGATCATGCGCAGGGCCAACGGCCCATAGCGGTAGGCCGAAACTACAGAACGCCACCTGCTATCCTTACATAGTCCTTTTGGCTCATTTAGTTCGGTCTCAAAAAAATAAATAAAATACCTCTTATTTACCAAAATTTTTGACAAATTGTTGACATTGACTGTCGCTGAGATGAGATCGCCACTAGATTTTGAACGTTTTTATATACGAGAATTGGCTTTCAGGTTTCATGCAATAACAATATAGCTTATGGAAAATTCATCAGAGTGGCATATAAAGGAAGCATTGCATCTTTTTAGCAAGAAGGTAGAATAGATAATTAAGATAAATAAAAAAAACACAATGTTTATCTCTATATCTACAATGTTACCTATCTAACGCGGTTAAGTACGCTCGCTTAGTTAAGGATAATTAATTCTAACGACACCCATCGTGGCTGTTAAAATGCTTCTAGGCACTTTTTAATTCCTTTCACAAGCGTCTTATTTAAAAGCCAAGGAAACGGGACATAAGTCCATGTTAGAGGGTTTTAAAATGGTTAATTGCCCGATTTATAATAGTTCATTATATTAAAAGTATCTACTGTTTGACAGTTATTTTAATGTCCCCCTTTTTAAAGCCATAAACGTCTGGTGTTTTAAATTAGGAATGTCCCATTATGGCAACTGAGTGATGTTGAAGACATGGAAGCTGATTGGTTAATTTAAATGATCAGCATCGAACTACTCGGAATACGGAGTTTTGTTAGCGTGTTTTACATTTGGTACCTATACATTATTCTTTTTTTTAAATATTCATGTTGAATGTTAATGTTAATGTTTTCACACAATATTATAAATTATGTACTACACATTCCGTGTTCAAAAATACATAAGTACCTACTTATGTCTGTTTATAATTTGGTATACTGTGGTATCCCGAAATATCTGAAGGCATGGCATGGAAAATGTCTGACTTTTCTCCTAACACAAGTTAGATTGAATATTACTACTACTACTTTCTGACTTGTTATTCAGAACTAAAATAATGTACATAAATAACTAACTTAACTTAACTTAACTTATAACTAAACAATTAATAAAATTAAAATATTATATTCCGCCAGTGTCTTGGGTACATTAACAGTCGACAACGATGCGGAGGATTTTTTCTACCTCTTAAATGTTAGATTAATAGTTTCCTTATACTTTAATTTTATTTATTACTTAATTTGAAAAGTACAATAGACGACGTATATTTAGTAACCTAATCCGCATACTGTAACGCGGATTAGGTTACTAAATATACGTCGTCTATTGTATTTTATAATGGATTTCCGCAAAGACACGCCCGAATCAACTAACTATTACTTAAATTATTAAATTATATTTATTATTTTTCTATTATTATTTTATTTTATTATGTATGCTAAATAAAAATATTAATACACAATTAAAACGCGAAACGTCATAAAACAACAAAGATGTCAAAACAATATTTTAAATAAAACAGCTTACACTAAAGTATATAAATTATTTTAACCAGCGTTTATTACTATCTTAATACACTGAACACAGCAAAGACCCATGGGACGTAGTTACAGCCCAACAACTTGATAAGTAAGCTAGGACAGTAAATAGTGATTTACTACCTATTATATGTGTACTAGGCTTAGCAATTTGCGGTCAGGGTATGTCTTATTACGAAATAGTTTTTGGATGGGACTTTTCTTGTTAGCTTGAAATGATGATTCATGGTAGTGAGCCTAAGGATTAATGCGGTTTCGTAATGTAGAATTTATACAGGTAAAGTTTAGGAAGTTTGTTGAAATACATACGTATTTGTTTAAATATTATCTAATTAGTAAACCTGTAGAAGATTGTAGGGATTGTATCATAAGATTAGGTCTTCATCATTCAATCCCAATTGATTTTAGAAGATAAGATTCACAACAATTGGAGATGTAGCAGAGTCCGCTCATTAAATATTTAATGAGATTTCATTGATTGAATTGATTACCTAATTAATGCAACTAATAATGGCTCGCCATCAAACTAGAAAGTTTGATGAGTAAAATAGTAAGAACAAAAAAAAAAAGTATGTTTGTAAATTAATAAAAAAATAAAACCCTTGTGGCTAGAATTACCATTATGATACTCTTTACTTCAGAGAATAGAAAGATATTCTATAAATTGTTTGCCAAAAACAAAACTTAACCCTACAACAGGTAGAAAGGGTTACTGAATATACATTTACTACCTAAGTCCTTATTTCCTCTCCACCGCTGCAAATTGTAATTACTAACCACTACAGATTATCTAATCCTTACTTCATTATAGTACTCGTAGTGGCTTTAATATGTATGTAACGGTTCCCTCTAATTGAGACTTATGAGATAGTTAAGGGTTTCTCTACACTTACGCTAAGCTACATTATGTAGATACAGTTCTTTGTTGACATCAAGTAACTTTGCAATGCGGTCCTGTGTAGATATCATTTAGAGTAAGGTTTTTTTTTTATTACTTTTATATTTCCCTAACTGTTCTACATCCTCTTGCATTTGTTTATTTGTATACATATACAGTTTATAATTTCTTAGCTTCTTCATAGGTTTTTCCAGGAGGTGGCATAAAATGAAACTTATAATTACATAACTAACCTCTGGCTGCTAAGCATAGGTCACTACAAAGTTAAACCAAAACACTATCAATCAATAATTTATTAGAAAAAAGTTTGTTGCATTATTTTATAAAAAAAAAATTACACCAATACACATGCTGCCATCTATCGCCATCTACAGTCAACTTAGATAGTGTAGTTTACTGCTACAAGATGTCGCTAGAGGGACCTGCGCATAAGTTTATCTTCAGTTAACATTCAATAATAAAGTAAAGCGATTCACTTTTAGCATTTATGTTTGATATAATGGTTGCAATGCCTAAACCGTTTCAGAAAAAATAATAATGAGATAAGTTTGAATAATTTGACAAAAATTCACAAGAAAGTCTAAAGTGATAGAGAAACTTTGAAGTTCGTTTTCAGCTAACTTAATGGCTTAGGCGATTAAAATAGTTACATAATTAATTAGATTTGCCGCAGTTAGAAACAATAAAATGAAAATAAGTAGCTACTGGCTACATAGGTATCATTTTTTTTATTTAGATACATACGTATTATAACATCACGCCTTGTTTCCTCTAAGAGTTAGGCAGAGGTGTACCAATAGTACACTTACATTTCGCCAGTTATGTTTGAGTCCCATATAATAGGGGGCGAGCCTATTGCGATCATTGGGCACAAATTCCAAAGACTTCGGGCTGCTAATGAGAAATTCCAGATGAAAAGCCCAATAATACTTTGCCCGAACTTTTTTTTTATTTTTTATTGTGGGAATTTATCAAATAACTTCTCCCGCTCTGGGCGGGGCGGGAGGGCGTGTCAGGCACTTACTGACTAAAACCCACCCGTGTTCCTTCAGTTGCCTATGCGTTGCCAGGGGCCACGGTATCCCTTTCGGACTACTTTGCCCGACCTGGGAATCGGACCCAGGACCTCATACTCAGCAGTAGTGCTTGCGACCAACGTGGCAGACATTTTATAAGTTCTAATAAACTTTTTTTTTTTGTTGAAACATTAATAAGCTTTCAATCGGCGTCAGACTGTTTTTGACACCATCCGATCTTTTAAATCTTCCCCCTTACTTGAAACAACATCTTAAGTTACAAAAAAGTGTGGATCAGGCACCAATAAGTTTCCTATCTTCTTGTCCATCTCGATCTTCGAAGCTTTTATAGTAACCATGACATTTCAATCGTTTATTGATTAATTGACTGATATCTTTGTGTTGTTCCTTTATTATTTATTTGAGGAATTCTTTGGTCAAATAGATAGCTTACATTGTTTATACACGTAAAAAATGTACATTAACAAAAGTTTGCACCATCTATAAAAAATCAAGCTTATTTGTAACGACAGCACTTGACTTTTTCCAGTGCAAAATATTTTCAAATAATATTTTAAGCCCGATCATCAAAAATTCAAAACGATACCTACAATGTATTTAGAGAAACTCATGTTACCAGAAAAACTCACTCTTCGAACCAACCCCAGAAAAAGCACGTCCAACTCTTATTTTCATCTTACTTACTAAAAGAAGATACAGTAGTTAATTGACTCATGCGTGACTTTGCGGACACGTCAAGCGCGACGTGTTGCACTGCGTTCGGCGCTTGACGTGGCAACATGTCGTGTCCTAGTTGGCAATAAGTCAATCATCATCCTGAGGATGCCTCGTTGAGAGGTGAAACACGTGTCGATTTCTTACAGGGTTCTTTATGACTCTTTAAGAATAGTTAAGCGGATTAGGTTACTAAATCTACGTCTATTGTATTTTTTTTAAGAAAATATATTATATTCAAAGACTTTTTTTTTATCAAATCCCGATGCGACAAATCCTTGCAAGAATCTGCCACCGCTGCTGCATTAATATTTATCAATTCAATCGTGTTACCAACAACAGTGTTTTGTCGGGAATCGACGTCGACGACCGGCGACTACACGACCCAAGAATGCAATACCGTCCCGCTAATTGACAATGCTCTAAGAAAAAGTTATGATATCATTATGTTGACGATTTCATTTAGTACAACGTGCTGGGATTACTTCATTAGATTTAGTGATTGGTTTTGTGTTTTCGTTTGCGAAAAAGCTGTTCTCTTATTTTCAATTTAGTTAGGACCTACTTGTTTATTGACATTTGGGTATGAGGAAACTGATACCAAGTCTGGAAAATAACCATTTGTTTAACTAAAAATTCAAAGTCGAAAAAGTCAAGCAATCATGTCATTCGGTTTAAATAGATTTTTATTTTTGTTATTTTATTTATCTTTTACATAGATTCTTTTCTTTTTTTTTGAATGTGAGAAATGGTCAACAAATCTACAGTCCACTAAGCAACCAAGACTTAATGAACTGTAGATTTGTTCACCATTTTCTATTTTATTAAGTACCTGGTACTTGTTGAAAAGGCCTACACTGTCCTATTAACACTTATTTGAAAATATTTTAAAAGCCAATTATTTTTAAAAGAGTAACCGTGGAGTTTCTTGCCGGCTCTTCTCCATAGGAAACCACCAATTGAAACCCTGCACCTGGCTTCTGACATTTCATATGTGCCCATGTAGGTTTATGTGAAATAAATTATTTTGATATTTTGTTGCAACAGTAATTACGCAATATTGTCTTTGGTCCGTGGCCTTAACATCAACAAATGAACAACACTGCCAAACTTTTATTTATTGGTTGAATACGAGGCTTTTGGCTACTTTTATGTGTGTATTTTATGTATCTTTTTCTTTAAATGTGCGTTTTGCTGGTGCAAAATAAACATATTTTATTTCTTTCTTTTTTTCTAATTTGATTTGATTTTATTTCTTCCTTTACATAATTCAATATAATTGTATCAATATCTAATTAAATTAATTTAAACACAGCTTCAGACACCCACGAAGTCCAAAGTAATCGACAAATGTATAATTTACAAATTCCCAAAAAAACTATCAATTCCCATCCCACCAATTTCGCGTTACAAGACCAAATACCGGATTATTTGGTCTTGAACATTCGGAAAACCCGTATTATCCGCGTAATTCAGTTCGGATATGAGGGCACGTCACTAGTGTCCGGTCCCGAAAATGTGTCCGTTAATTTGACAGGCCCCCCGGACAGAGACCCAAAGCCATGGAATGCAGATTACAGACGGAAAGCTTGTCAGGTCGTACTTCTCGTATTGCTCTAATTATACGAGACTTAGTTGACTTTTACTTCTGAAGTTTTTTATTGTGACTTTCAGTTTGAACTCCCGTACATTAATTGTACTTGGAAATGTAGTCTAGATTAGGTCCTATCCATATAGTAACGACAAAAAATTAAAAACTTTTTTCACTGTGTTGTTTGGAAGGTGGTTGTTTTTTTTGTTCAAAGTATTTTTTTTTTCACTTTTTAGTGGGTCAGTTTGTAATTTATTTAAGTTAAAATAGCCTAATGTCAATTACTGCTCATCATTAATGTTGAGGAGTTCTCCAGGTACTTCACCATTAGCTCCACTGCACCATGTGAATTGTGATGAGCATAAATTGCTTACCAACCATATTAAAGTAATCGAATCGCAACCCGTGAAATACATATTATTTAGTAGTTGTGTTGGCCATCTGTGGTGTTCATCATCAGTTCCGCTTTACGGAATGGTGTTTTCCGAGAGCAAATGCACGAGTTACTATAAAAAATACCCAAATCGCTATAGGTGTGCCTATAATATTTGAAGAGTTCCCTCGATTTCTCCAAGATCGGGGGACATAATTATATTTAAAAAAAATATAATGTTCCCACGAACTGAGAACCTCCTCCTTTTTAAATCGGTTACCTACAACTAATATTCGGGAAACTAACACGGTTCTGAAAATGCAGGTTTTTTTTTTTTTTTTGATGGCCTGCTTTCGATCTCGCCTGATGGAAAGCGATGGATGAGGTCTATGATGGAACGAGCATGTCCAGAAGATGACTGTGCACTCTTGCATCGAAGGCATATATGTGGATATTATAGTGGAAGGGGTTATATGTGGATATTATATATTATAATTTCGTAGACAAAAGTCAGTCGGTGAATTGTTAGACAAATTGATACCCTACGTCAATTTGCCATGTTATTGCCAACTCATACAAGTGTCAAAACATGACACTTGTCATTTACATATACGAACAATTTAAGTTGGTAGTAAATTTTCTTAACTATTCGTTTCCCCGAATTTAACTGTACTAAACAATTTTAAGCTTTGTAAGCACCTTCGTGTATCTAGCCCCAATCACAATAACACCATGCCCAATTTTCCACTCACACCTACATAATCAAAACAAAACATGAAAAAGAAACAATCACAACTAGGACCATATTCCTAATACAGTCAAATAACTGTTTACCGGCAGACAAAGCAACCCGTTGTCCCCACTCTAATATTCTCTCACTGGATGTCCGACAAGGTCCGAATACACCCAATGTCTAGCTATACTACTGGTATATCTAAAGCTATACTACCTACCCTCTAATTAACTAGGATTAGCTCTCTACCTCGTAGCTCTGGAAATGAGCTTGTTGTGTTCTCCACGGCAGGTATGGTTAGGAAGCTCGTGTTCCTATGTGAAAAATAAATGATCTGTGAATGTCTGATTCGTCTGAGGAATGTTTTTGGTCCTTATTGATGATCGTGTATTTGCAATCTTAATCCTTGTTTTATGCCACATGTCTGCTATATTAATTCGTTAGTAACTATACTCAGTAACTAATATAGTTCTTAAGATGAATGTTTACTAACAATTTATGGATGTTATTTTAGTCTTGTGTGGCGTTTTAGCACGTTAAGACGTTGGTCCCGGCTGTCATTCGTGGATCTTTGACAGTCGTTACGAGTCGTCAGAAGCCCGAAAGTCTGACACCAGTCTTACCAAGGGGTATCGTATTACCCAGTTACTGGGTTGTGGAGGTCAGATAGGCAGTCGCTCCATGTAAAATACTGGTATTCAGCTGCATCCGGTTAGACTGGAAGCCGACCCCAACATAGTTGGGAAAAGGCTAGGCAGATTGATTTTAGTCTTGTGTGGGATCACACGTCAGCTAGCAGATAGTAAGCAGTCCCTACCGATGTAATTTTTACCAATATCCACATCAATCAAAGATGTAGTCATTCTACGTTCAATCATGCTAGCACAATGTATTGTGCCTGTATATTCGTTTTGACGATTAAATTAAATCCTAATTTCGTCACAAACCAATCTATAAGTCTTTAAGTGCATGTAAATTGGTCTGAAATCGATTCGCATTAGTTCGTTAGTGGCATCTGATTACAAGTGTGTGCGGTTCTAGGACTCATTTGAGATTCGATTAGATTGCCTTGCTTGCTTTAGTGGTTGCTGACGACATTATTAGCTCCTGGGATAGTTTTTGTGTGTAACTATGTGATGACTGCCTTTCTTTGGACCTATTGGTACTTTAACAAACATGTCCATAAAATTAGGCTCTCTGATACTAAATACTCTAACAGACTCGTTGGTCTCGTGTGACTGCGTAGCGTGGGGTCTTGAGTTCAATTCCCAGGGACCATGAGAATTTATCAGTAGCAGCCCGAAGTTTGGAAGTTGGTAGTGTGATACCACCGTGCCTCGGAAAGCAGGTAAAGCCGTTGGTACTGCTCCTGATTTCTCCCTGGGCGTGTCGGATTGCCGTCCCATCGGACTATAGGAACAGAGAGTGCACTTGTGTTAATTATAATATGCGTGCATACCTGGCTAATCTCTGTTGAAATTTGCAACTGTGGCTGGAATCCGTCGGGAGGATTATTCACTACATACTCTCAAAATCAATTTTATGAATTCACCGAAATTACAAAAACATTTGGCTCCAAAATCTTCCAAAGTTTATTGTTTTTATGACACAATATGCCATTACCTACAAAGTGTCCAGGAATAACTCTTACGGAAAGCCGTCGTGATTATTCATTGATTCCAACTTAGATAGGTAATATAGAGATAAAAACGTCGTCACTTCTTTACAACGTTTTAGAAACTTCTTTACTGCAAGATGCCAACATCTCTATCAGTAACAAGCAATTTCTCTAAGAGGGTAATAGTGAACGAAATCGTTTACCTAGTTTACGATCTCTGTACTAAGAACTACATAAACATTAACAATTAACTCATTAACTATTCAATGTAATTGCATTACCTCCACAATGGATTAATGTGTTCCTTGTTCGATTGCTGCGATCCCACCGTGTTTTTCCTCATTAGTTACACCCTCTGTATCCCAAAGTGGATTTTCTTTAGCTCCTTTATTGGTAAGCACTTTGACTTCAGTATAAATAAAACAATTCGGATACTGTCCTGGAATGGAGAATTAACTGAGACCAGGGTTGAAACTTCTATTATACCAAACTCCCTTTATATTAACTACAGCATGTACAAGTCGCTTCTAATTACCAGTCTTAAGAAACCTCATTAATTTTAACACTCGCACTGCCACTTACTTCGAAGTTTCCCTAAGCAACAAGTACAAAAGTCCCATCATATCAATTCGCTAGCCGGTAATTATAACATTTAAATATGGAAGTCTGGCGTAAACGGTGTCCGTGCAGGCGGAAAGTAATACGTCCCTTGACACACCGTGATTAGACTGTCATAGGGCGGGGGAGCGTGCATTGTAATCAGGTTCGCGGGCACTGTACCTAGGATTGTGTATCTCCACACTTCGATTGGGTAGCGGACTGTACGACTAGACGCGAATTCTAAAAGCTCCTAAACACAGTACCAGTGGCACGTGCCCCCGGCTTTTGCGCCTCCATTTCCTTTGCGATCCTTTGTGCGGCTTTAGCGTCAAGGCCATTAAAATCAAATTGAGATTTAGTAAAAAGATGTGGAATTCAAAATACTATTGTAATACCTTTTAAAGCTTCACACCATTATTCTATAATCGAGAACTTGAAAAATATCTTCTTTTCTTGGCATTTCATTATAGCTCAATTAAAGAATAACGAGGGCACTACAATCTAACGAATGTAAGACTACTGACTGTGCTTTCTATAATCGTTGTCTATCTTGGAAAATTCTTTTTCCCTTTGATTTCCGCGTTTCTTCATCACCATGTTCGAACTCTCATGCAGGAACAAAAGCTTTTTTGTAACCAGTGCACCTCGGGGACGGACCGAGCGAGTCATTTACATAACTGCCTTATTTTATTTAAGAGTAGTCTCGCTCTCACTTTGTTACCGACACGGATATCTTTATGCAGTTCCCATTAAGTCTTTTTCATTATTTTCTTTTATCCGATAGATTCGCGGTCAGTGTGTTCATGTGTGTCACTGTATTGTTCTACGTAAGGCTACGTGCATATTGAAAAAAAATATTTATATGCGAATTTTAGGATCTTCGGAATTGGCGGAAAAGACACATATATCTCCAACTAAAGCTAATGAAAAGAATTCTACTTTTAATACTTAGCAACGATACAACACTTCGAAAGGACGCTTAAGACACACACATGATATAAAATGACAAAAACACACAAACATCATTCAACACTGCAACACAAAGTCAAAACATAATAACATCACGCAATTAGTCCATATTGTCCCACTGCTGGGTAAACCCTTTCCTTTTTCCACTCAACTCGATCCTGAGCCAATATCGACCAGTCTACTAACCTGACCAGCAACTATAAGCGTCAAGTTCGTCCCGATCTACGGCTGGGGTTCGCGATGCCGTTGGACGTTTTCAAGAACCCACGCTATTGGTGGTCTTTTATTGCTCTTTCGAGATAGGAGCACAAGAAACAAATTTTTGATTTTTATCTATTGGCAGAAAGACTGGTCAAACAAATGGAAGCACAATCACATAATAATGAGTTCATAGTTATGAAATACCGTGTTCAACAATAGCTTTATTCATAATTAATAGTTAATGACTATTGTTAAATATAATATTTGCTTTTGCTGTTTGAACTGTTAATATTATAATGTTTTTAGTAGTTTCAACCTGAATATTGAAGAGGTCAAACGTGATGTAAAAGCTTCATGTAATAAAATTGTACAGTTAAAATGAAATAATTATGTATAATTTTGATTTTCACTCCTATTGATCGTTCTTGTTCTAAAATACAATAGACGACGTAAATTTAGTAAACTAATCCTAAGCGGATTAGTTTACTAAATTTACGTCATCTGGTTTTAAAGAGTCATAAAGAACCCTGTAAGAAATCGACGTGTTTTACCTCTCAACGAGGCATCCTCAGAATGACGATTGACTTGTTGCGAACCCGGAAACAACGTGTTGACACGCCAAGCGCCTAACACAGTGTGAGCCATACCGCCACTCACACACACAACCCTGCTCTAAATTTATCATTACCAATTAATTCCCAACAGCAAAATATTCAGATATTAACTGCTACTTTTATCTATTTAAATTTTGCCGTGAGATGAGATTGCCAGCTCTTCTGCCTATTCTTTATTTTTCGAACATCTATTTCATTCTTGTTGAAGGCCTCCCTATTAGTTTCACATTATTCTTTCTTATTGACATATTTTTGTCAACTGCTATTAACCAACCACGTTCTATTTAAAAGCGATCGTCAAACATTTCGTCCGGTGAACCTGAACGCATGATTGCGCCAACAGAGGGCGGTTTCCGGTTTTCCGAACAAAAACAGACATACGCACGCGACCGCTCACGTACTCGCGCGGCGATTGCATTTACATAGGACGCGGCCTAAATCTTCTTCAATACTTGTCTACTTACTAATAGTACTCTAAAAGGCCGTTATTTATTTAGATGAATGTTCCTTAAAAGCAACTAAGGACTTGTTCACTCTGTCATTTGTCATTCATCAATATTAACTTTCCAAAGCAAGTTGATTACGGGAAGGTGCTGTTCTAACCTGAATAAACTGCAAAGCATAAATCCAACATTACTAAACCTATATGTAGACCTGTCAAGGCTGTCAATGCAAATGAATGACTTGCTGGTAATTTACTTGAGCTCCACACAGTTACTTAACACCTTAATATTGGTTTACTTCCTCAATATTTCCAACTGGACATGGCCCAGTTTGAATCAAGTGAGAATATGGCTGTCATACTTGAAGTCTCATAAATATGCTTGAATTGAGTGTTGGTTAACTTATGGTGCTAAATAGAGCACTAGTAAAATATGTGGGCAGGATAGACAATATAAGTAGTGCTCTGCTCAAGTAGTAGATTGTGTGGAGCTGTCGTGTCGTGCAGACTAACGCGACTTGTCGCGCGGCGACACCGATACCGTGAAGTTTTCTTAGAAATTGTTTTATTAGAATCGCGTCGCGCCTGTTCGCGAGAGCCTTTATACTCAGATTCGAAATGTCATTAAAAGGTTTTGAATAAAAGTTATAACAAAATGTTTTCAAAACTATTTTTTTCCGTGCCGTTATTGTGACATCTGCCTATGGTATAAAAGTCCACTGCAGTAAAGAAAAGCAGTCTTTAAATACTCCGCAAGCTTTGAAACTTCTAAATTCCTACATTTTCCTAACATCGCAAACCCCTAACCTCATCAACAATCCGTACACTATCCGTCGAAGCGACATAAAAGATTTGGTAGTCCAATTTACATGTTTACAGGTGGTAACAGTACTAACAGTGTCAAGTATTGTGACCGCGGCTTCATACAACCTGTGCAATGTACCGAATCATTTGTAGCAGATGAAATGTAAATGCACACTCGTTACTCGGCGCCGCAGCGCGCTTCGTATTCATGAGTCCGGTGGAATGTAGCTAAGTGGTGAGAGGAAGCGATTTTAGAAATTATTATAACAATTTAAAATGATTTTATAATTCAAGATACTAGATATTGAGAAATTGTGTATGTTTTCATAACGTAACAAAGGTAAACAATATTTTATCGTATCATACTAGAAATACATAACATCCGCGTCACACAATAGGACGTATAGCATATACAGGGCGCGCCTGTGCGTTAAAAATTTTCGTCGGTTATTAAAAATAAAACAGCTGTTCTATACATTTTGATTGCAATTTTCTATGAAACAGCAGATTTTTTTTTCAGTATCAGGTACTGGTATCAGTTTTCGCGTCGATGTCCCTGCCACTCTGTATAGTAACTTCGCTTATCACAATACTAAGTTAGGCCTATCTTTGTACTTGGCCATTATTATTGATCAAGTTTTTTTTTATCCTTTTAGGAATATGAAAGATGACCTATTTGAAACTTTTCCAATATATTTTCGGTGTTCATCACTACTCATATATCCATATCACCACTACCACCGTTTCCTCTTGCTTATGAATGCTCAAAAACGCTCTGGGCTTCTCATAAATTTCAGCTCTCCAATTTTCTTGATATGCTGCAGCTTCTCTATTCTGTTCCTTGTTGACCTGAAATAAAAAAATAAGTTTGATATTATCCCCACTCAAGTATTTTACTTATCCATCAAAACCTTGTTCTAAAGTTTTGTCTCATAAAAAGACAAATATAAGGTAAACTTTCAGAACTGGGTTTCCAAGGAATGTCATTATTGCACTGTAGCCACACTCACACGACTATAATATAAAGTCCTAACTAATATTATAATAGCAAAAGTGACTTTTTTTGTTGAAATGTCTGAACGGATTGGGATGAAATTTGGCACATGGGTAGACCATGACCTGGAATAGGACATAGGACACTTTTAACCCGGTAATACGTTTCCGTGGGATAATTTCCGACATGCGACGCGGGCGAAGCTGCTGGCAAAAGCTAAAAATATTCCCACAAGACATCTTTTTCCGCTTGTGACTTGCACCTAGCTGCTGTCAGAGGGTATGCGCACATTATCTTCAAATGTGTCAACAGCTCACGTTCTTTCTCGTTTACTAGGCACTATCCGTCTATTGTGACTTTTTCGACTTATTGTGCTCTTTTTATGAAAGGTTAAACGCCGCTTATTTCTGTTATATCACTACTCTTGTTTGGATAAATAAAAGTATGTTTTAAGGGACAGAAATGTGAAAAATCGAGTGTTTTTTTCATGAAAGCTCCCGCGGAAAAAAGTTTAAGTGGTACCTGTTTCTTTTTACACGATATTCAATTACTGCCTCGTTGGTCTAGTGGTTGCAAGCGCTACTGCTGCTGCATTCGATCCTGGGTTCCATTCCCGGGTCGGACAAAGTTTTATTGGATTGTTTAGTTAATTGACTCAGGCGTGACTTTGCAGAAATCCATTATAAAATATAATAGACAATTTTTTTTTTTTTTTTTTCAATATTTAGTAACCTAATCCGCTTAACTGTTCTTAAAAAGTCATAAAGAACCTTGTAAGATATCGACACGTGTTTCACCTCTTAACGAGGCATCCTCAAGATGACGATTGACTTGTTGCGAACCCGGATCCGACGTGTTGACACGTCAAGCATCCAGAGCAGAGTCAGCCACTTCGCCAGACAGATTGTAAATTGTTCCATCTGGAATGTCTCATCAGCAGCCCCGTGTCTGGATTTGAGCCCGTTTGATAGCAATAAGTTCGCCCCCTATTACTAGTTGGCGAAATGTGGGTGTACTAGGTGCACCTCTGCCGAACCCTTCAGGGAATACAGTCGTGATATTACGTTTCTTTATTCGCATTTCTAGCTTTAATTGGTGTCTTTATTATCGAACTCTCTCCGCAACTGACCGTCTTGTCTTTACGTTTGCCTGGCTCTGGTAAGACATTATCCCACTTTCCATTTCATTTAGTTTCATTGTCTGGTCATCAGATTCCCATCAGCGATGTGATAAGAACTAGCTAAATATAGCTTTTTTGTAAAAAAAAAAACATGCGGGCAGTCTTTGGGGACTGCCGATAGAAGTGAAAACTAATTAACTTGTGGTAATTATATTTTCGAGCCGTTTGGGGTCGAAACCCTCGGGCCGTGGGGTCCGAGTGCTCATGGCCTGTTTAATGAAATTTCAAAACGGCTATTTGACACTTCCCGTGACCCAAGAGCTGGTTTTTACTTTGGGCAGAGGCTAAGCATTGCCATACAACGTGGCAATGCGGCCAGTCTCTTGGGTACATTACCAGTCGACAGCGATGCGGATGAATTTTACGATGCTGTATTTTAGTTTTTGAATAGTTTTAGTTAAGTTAGAATATAATATATAATTTTGCTATTTTTATTTAGTCATAAGTTGTTATGGACCCACTTGTAAATATTACCCTTCAGTTTATAAATATACATTATTGAAGTGGTTGAAAAAAAAAAAAAAAAATTTACTTGTGAATTGTATACGTATATATATACACAGTATACATATAGCTCATGGAAAGCGTTCGGTGACGATGACGTGAGTTCCATGAGTTTTGTTCACTCAAAAAGAGCTCAACGCGCCTAAAGAAGTTTTCACTTCTAAAATAAAGACGACCGTTGACTAAAATAAACTGCATCACAGATGAATACATTGGTCCACTTCGCATTTTAGGTATGAAGCTACAAGTACACGGCGGCCTCGACTTGTTAGGTCAATTAATTGAGTGTAACGTTGTCGCAAGATCTAAGAGTTACGCGATAGAAAGAAAGGCAACTTCTAGGTGAATATAACTGTAGGTAATTAGCGCTGCGCGACCTGAATTGCACTTTATTGTGTCGTAGCAAGATACTATTTTAATTTAAATGATTTTGCAGAGTGAACCATCTGTGGCTCCATGCAGAATTTCCAACGAGTATAAACAATATTAAAATTTGAAATCGTGGCCACTCAATGTTACCCCTTTACTTTATTTTTAATCAGCACCGAATTATCGACATAACACTTATGATTTATTTTAATAAAACCATCCCCGATGATGTACAGTTGCTAAATTATAAAACAAAATGGCCACGGGGTCCAATTCTCAAGTCATTTATGCGTTCCATACAGCCGAGCGATGCATCTCCTTTCCGTGTCACCCAGGCTGGGTCCAATTAAGTTCAACTCACGACCTCGGATTGAGGCGGTAAAGTGAGCGATCGGAACCGTACCCGATGTGGACATGTGGATGGTGTAATTGAAATGGTTAAAATTGCAGATTTTGTACGGAAAAGGTGGAGATAATTTGACGCTTTTTTAGTTTCCTTCTCTCACGTTCTGCACCGTTTTGTATCGGCACCAAATATTTATACATATAAGAAATAGTTATCTATATACAAATAAATATACATATACATACTTACAAATAAATAAAATTGAAGTGTCTGTTTGTAATATCAAAATGACAGCTTTTTACTTAAAGGCTTGTGCAGACCAGCGCGACTTGTCGCGCGACGCGACACCGGTTATTGTTATACTGTGAAGTTTTCTTAGAAATTGTATTGTTCGTGTCGCGTCGCGCGACAAGTCGCGCTGGTCTGCACAAGCCTTAATGCGTATGAAAATTATGAAAGTGTAGGTATACAGTAGTTATAACATTTTTGTTCCGGCTTATCTCTGAAACGGCTGGACCGATTTAGACGGGACTTTCAGTGGCAGATAACTGATATTATAAGGAGTAACTTAAGCTACTTTTATTTTAGAAAAATAATTTAGATACACGCGCGCGAAGCCGCAGGCAGCTGCTAGTTGTGAATAATATTAGAGAAAAAGAATATTACTTAGTCTTAACAATTGGTAGCAGGAGTCCTGGCCCAGGGTACACCGGACGTAGGTACTTACGCAGGCGGTAATGTTTATCCTAATTTTTTGCACAGTTGCACTAAATAAATACAGCAACTGTATTATCACTATTTGAAACAATTTTTTGCTTAGTTAACTCAAGTAGCATGCGTGTAATGATAAAAGTAAATGATACAGTCTGTTTCACAGTAATTCTTTAGTGAACTTCGGCGCAGGTTTAAGAGAATTACGTTTTTGTTGCTCGATCTATTATTTTCGACTCGAAAAAAGTTTATAAATAAAAACGTAGGGTGAATTTATCACTAAGAGGAGAAAACTCAACGTAACCTTCGTTTTCTCCTCTTGATATATTCGCCCTAGGTTTTTATTTGAATATTTATTACTTTTTAATAGCAAACAAAGAACAAAACTATACTTGTATTCATCACTAATTTCACCTACGAGAGATTACAACATATCATGGAAAGGATAATGGGCAAATTTGTATGGAAAGTGGTCCATATTACCAATACACGTAGAGGATGTCTTTTTAGGTAGGTCTTGTCATAATATACATGAAAAGAAATGATTTTTTATTTTAATGAACCGGGTACCTACTAGTACAGTCAAGTTCATAAGACTTAAGTATTAAAAAGGGATATATGAAATTCTTTTTTTTTCATGGTATACATATTCTACGTATTTATGTACCTATGTATGTGAGCATGTTTACATACGTGCGCTTTAATCAAGACTAGAAATATTGGTACAGGGAGCGCGGGGTCTAACTGTTATTACAGTAAGTATTCTTTTGAAGGTTATTAATATGTATAATCTTACCTGTCTTATAAAGTTCGCTTGGATGTACGAAACATGTGCAGGATGCGTTTGCTGACAAAATATGATTTTGTCGATGCCTAAATACAGATCGTGGATACAATAAACAGAAACGATCTCGTTCGTCTCGTTCATTTTCACAAGCAATATCAAGTCCAAAAACGTTGCTGAGTTTAGTTCATGTAAGATTATCACAGGAGTCCAGGAGCACGCAAGGGTCGTCAAAATGGCACAAATCACAAAACACAATAAAAAAGAGATTCAGTGTTTTCGTCTCGCTCGCACTCAAATCACGCCGCTTATCTCTTATACTGTGCGCGTATAATGTACCTGTGTGTCCTCACACTACGTCTTTTCTTTTTATAACTCCGTACTTCTATATTTTCGTAGAAAAACACAAAAATCTATTGAACAATATTGAACTTTTCGACCTGAGTGTACATGTACATGTTACCCGGTTACTTGGATTTAAAAAAAAAAAAAAAATATTTACAAATGGGCTATGGCCTATCATAAAAAGACTATTTCTTGAGTATTGGTTACTTGACCAATTTGACCAATTTGATAACCGGTCTAACGCATCAAAAAAACAATTGACGACAATCAAAATCCATAACGGGATATTTCTAGTTATCTACCCAAAAGCGGCTGTAAAGCGCTTTTCTCATGGCCTCACGACGGCCTCAGTCAGGACTTCGTGCTAGAGAAAGCGGAAAGCGGGTCGCTGCGAGATCACCACTATTAGATTGTCATGCATGTTGGATGAGGTAATTAATTGTGACGGACCATTTTGCGGGAGTTCACTCACTTGCTGCAACTAGGATTTATCGTAGTAAAACCTGGTAAACGTCTTGGTTGATTTGTAGTTTATGCTTCTTTTAGAATCTTTTGCACCTGAGAAACTTCGACAAAATAAATCAATGTGATTCATCAATCTGCAATCAATTAGATTCCATGAGCTATTTATAAATACTTAAGTCAGTGTTTCCATTTACGTTTTTCCCCAGTTTCTTAATGAATTATCCCTAAAATTCCCATTTTTTTTTGTAAATTCCTTGATTTGGGGAGAATGATGATAATTAATAATAACAAATCATTCCACATATTTATCATAAAATAATTAATTGACGAGATTACAAAACATTCAATAATAATCGAGTGAGACGAAACAAACTAACTCTAATCTGCGTTCGCAATGCATTTGCCAAACATGTAAGCAAACACAAGTTTTAGGAAAAACAACTGTAATGCCTACACATAAGGTTCAGTTTGCGCTACATCTTCATATTTTTGATGACTTTTTCAACAGTACTAAGTCGGTCTAAAATGAACTTTATTTACACTAGCATAAAGTTGATGTTTGTCTAAGTGGAAAACTCGTGTTTTTTTACATGTTTGGCAAATAAATTGCGAATACAGATTAGGTATAATGCGACTTACTTCCGATGTCATCTTTAGCAACGGTAATAGTACAATTAACATGGTAAACTAAAATTAGACCGATTATATTCATTACGAGATTGAGGGAATCGCTTTTAATAAATAGTGTAAAGTACTTAATAAATTGGGTGCTGCCTACTATAAACAATCGGGTTATCAACTCAAGGTAATTTTTTCTCAAAATTCCCTAAATCCCTGAAAAACAAAAAAATCCTAAACCATGCATAATATTGGGAATTTTTCCCTAAAAAAGGGAGAAATCCCTAAAAGTGGAAACACTGCTTTAAGTAACACACAACGTAAATAAGAAATATTGGTCCCCATCTACAATAGTATACCAAGTTTTAAAGATAAACCTGATGCTCTAAAACCAAAGTAAGAATATCATTATTAAAAAATATAGCATTATTTTACTCTATTAAAACTAAAACTTACTCCATCTGAAAGCATCTGTTGCCATCCTGTAAATATTCGCTACCCCTTTATTCAAGATAACATTTTATTAATTAACCTCACATATGTTATTAAAACACTATATTTTAAAGTTACATTAGAGAAATAATGCCTGCCACTAATTGTAAACCTACTTAGCCTGTAAAATATGCGTGATTTAATGCACAATGTATGTAGGCCATAGGCTACCAACCACTTATAAAATGCAATTTATATAGGTATGCAGGTACACTGCCGTTTCGTGACTTCCAACGACATTAATAGGTACATACGTACAAACGGCTATACATCAAGCTATACTTTTCCAGTATAAGCTGACCTCGCATTGTACGGAAATCCTATACAATGTGAGATCAGCATAAGCTGGAAATGTATAGTTTGATGTGTAGTCGTGTGTACACTCTATCGTTAAGTTCACTTTATCGTTAAGGTGTGTCCAAACATTGAGCGGCAAGAGCGCGGCAGCAACACGCGCGCGCTCTAGTTAGAACTACACCGACAAATGCCCATCCGAGACCCGCCGCTCACTTCAGTTGGCAATATCAATCTGCCTAGCCTTAATTACGTCCAGACACAATTAGTAAAGAATGTTTCATAAAAATGTTTGTGCGCGGAAGATAGACACAAGCGTTCGCGCGCGGCAGTCGATCAAACACAGGGCGGCAGCCGCGCTCTATTGCCGCTCAATGTTTAGACACACCCTTACAAGTTGAAACAAGCGTGAAAACGAGCTAAGTGGTGTAACTATCTGCGCAAATAGGGATGATGACTAAAAATTTTTTTTAGTCCATCTTTGAGATTTAAAAAAAATATTGGACACGTATTTTTTCTTTTTTTACGAAATCTAAAGATTACGGCGATACATTGAGGTAAAATGAACCATGACGTCACGAGTATGTAGATTTTATACGTACTAGTGACGTATCGACCCCCACTCCCGAACTTAAAATACGTTTTATCTAAGTATTTTTTTATTAATATGATAAAGGAAAAAATACGTGTCTAACATTTTTTTATTATCTGACTGACGGACTAATTAGAATTTCATTTTTTTTACCCAGGCATCATCCCTATTCCCATGCTGTTAATAAATTCATGTCGGATTCCTATATGTATTCTACCGACAGCCGTTAGTTCGTATGAAGACTTGGGTATCTGATAATAATGAAGGACAGTGAAGCGTGAAAGCGTCATTATTAGAAAAAAAACGTGTGCGAGGGGGGGACCCCCGTCAGGAACGAAGTTCCTTCTCACGTATGATTTAAAATAAAAACAATATTTTGCACCTTCGAAATCTATGAAAATAAAAATGAAAAATTTGAAAATTTCTTAGCCGTCATCCTGGATTTACATTTTAATGTCACAATCGGTTTAAAACGACACCCACGACAAAAATTTTAAAACTTTGGCAGCTACTATCTTGGATTTACATTTTGACCTAACTATCGGGGTTAGCACCCTCGAAAACTATGAAAACGACACCCATGACGAAACATTTTAAAATTTTTGCGGCCTACATCATGCTTTTCATGTTGACCTCACTATCAGGTTTAGCACCCTCGTAACCCATAAAAACGATACCCATGAAAAAAAAAATATTGCACACTTTTTATCGTGACGGTTTCTGAAAGTTTAGAATCCGCGTTAAAGAACTTCGTTCCAATAACATAACATCCCAGTTATGTTTGAGTCCCATGTAGTAGGGAGCGAGCTTATTGCTATCAGCCGGGCACAAATCCAGACTCCGGGCTGCTACTAAGAAATCCCTGACGGAAAAATCTAATAACATTTTACCCGACCAGGAAATCGAACCCAGGAACTCATGCTCAACAGTAGTGCTTTCCACCACTAGATCAACGAGGAAGTAAAACAGAAACATTTATGGGTAAACTTGATGCCTCGCTAAATATATTGATTGCAAAAACCTACCATTATTAAACAATGCGATTCATTTCAGCATTAAGAAACTGCACTAACGTCCAATTCAAAGTTGACAGCTGTAGTATTACACAATTTGCGTAATTGTACGTTCCTGTAAAACCGATATTCAATGTATGAGAGGTGTGGTATGTAAATGTAAACTAAGGGTGAAACAGAATGTTAACGGCCGCCTTTACGGTTCGTTTACTGTATTTGTATGGGAGAAATAAAATTTTATTGATGTAAATAAGCCATGGAAATAATAACACAGTACTTTGACGTAGAATTAGCGTTCTCATTGCATTTTTAATGTTCTGTAAAGAGGGATCAGGAATGGGAGATACCATTAAAACGTATCCTGATTCGAATGCATAAAACATAATAGCGATGGCTATGTTTGATAATTTTGTATGATTAACTCACTTAATGTTTTCATTATTCGGGGCTCCTTAAATAATAATATTTTAAGTGTATGTAATTTTTTTTTATTACCTTGACTCGAGAAATCCATACATATAGGTTTAGGGGTATGAGGAACAGGGTATAAAGATCACTCACCAGAACCAGACGGGTGTCGTGTCTGGCGGGCAATCGGGAGCTTGTATATATGTCCATCGCGCGGTAAACTCTAATTGCGCGATGCAGGACTTGTGTGACGTCAGGATGTTTTGTGACGTCAGGTCTTTGATGCGTATTTCGCATATGGCGATGTAGATGCCGCCGCATAAGTACTATAATATTATAAATCCAAAAGTAACTCTTATATGTATGTCTGTTACCTTTTTATGCCTTACCGGCTGCACGGATTTGGATGAAATTCGGAACATGGATAGAACATAACCTGGGTTAGTACAGAATTATACTTTTTATCTGGGTAGTATGTGCCCGTGGGACAATTTCCGACCTAAACGCGGGTGAAGCCGTGGGCAATAGCTAGTAAGATAATAAAAGCAGCAGTATCTACATTAGGTACCTATACAATGCTGCCCATAGGCATGTGACCGCCCGAATTATTCTGAACAATTATCGAAAATTAACTTTAAAAGGTGTATTTTTATTTATTTTTCTTATTTTTTTTTGTTTTCAATTTCCTCTTATTATGATTTTATGGAAAAAAAAACATGGACGTGAAGACATTTTTTTCTAAAAAATTACAATATTTATTCATATTGTAATTATTTGAAATTAATTTAAAAATTTAAAAAAATGTCTTCACGTCGTTTTTTTTTTCATAGTCGACAAATTTTAATAAAGAATGTTGGTTAATCCGATAAAATAACTCATAAGCTTTTAGAAATAATAAACAGAGTCCAAATCGGGCCAGTAACATCTAAGATATGGCAAACGCTACTCAAAAATAAAAAATTGAATAACATGGATTATATTAAAGATAGACTTTCTTTTAAAGTTAATTTTCGATAATTTTTCATGAATATCTAGAAAAATACAGGCGGTCACATGCCCATGGGCGACATTGTATATAAATAAATGATTCTCGTGCAGATTATGACAGTCGATTGTAGCGAATAGATTAGCATCATTTTAGAGAGCGGAAGACAGCATTTTGTCGTTACCTTAGCATCGTTTGTCTACACCCATTTTGTACATACAATAAAATATGTTATTCTTGCAATTGTTTGAATGATTATCATAGGTATCTATGCTTATTTAATCATCAGAGATATATATCTAAAAATAAACATCACAAACAATTTAAAAAAAAACGTTTTTACAAAAAAAAAAACAGATATTGATGAACATAAAAAAAATTGGTTGCCTGTAAAGTCGGTATACGGGCGAAAGTTTTACGTGACAACGACTTTGAGTGGTAAAATAATTTTAATGTGAATATTCATTCGTATAGTAGGAACAAATGAAGGGACGCGTGCCTTTCACTTTTTATGTCTGTCTCTCTCGCTCTTAGGCGGGCTAACCATGCCCGAGTGGAAGGGACGCGTGCCTCTCACTCGCTCTCATTGTGAGCGCATAACGTGAGCGGAGCGTAACGCAGTTTCTTGAAGTGTCACCCGGCAAACCAATTTATAAGACGTTGTCACGTCAATAAGAAATTAAAATTACATACAAACGAACATATAATCTCTTCCTTTTTTTAAGTCGGTTAAAAAGATTATATTATGTGCTTTCGCTACTGCCAAGTCCTATAGTTATAATCCTTTTGACTTTACCTACAAAGGTTCTGTGGCAATACTTTAAGTAAGTAAGTAAGTAGTAACAAGTACGTGTCGGACCACGCACAATGAAGGGTTCCGTAGTTAGGATGAATTTATCCCAAGAACAAACTTAACATTGTAGTTGAAAAACATGTTCTCCCATACGGAATGTATGGGAGATCATGTTTTTCAAACCGCAAATTTAAGTTGGTCGATTATTACTCGTTAACCTGTAAAGCCTACTTAGCTCTGATAGTTTTCCTTTTAATTTCGTTATATATACTACTGCTGTGAATTTTTTCACAAGTCCAAGTACAACCATTTAGTTAGAGGGGGGGAGGGGGGGGGACACTTGACTCTAACAAAAAACTTCAGTTAAAAGCTTAATATTTCGCAAACGGATCCCTGCATCCAAAAATGGTTTTGACAAACTATTATTGAAAGACCTTTTTAACGATACCCCACAACATGGGGTAGATGAGGAAAAAAGAAAACATCCCCACTTTACGTGTAGGGGAGGTACCCTAAAAAAATTTTTTTTCTTGATTTTATTTTACCACTTTGTCGGCATGATTAATATGTATACATATGCCAAATTACAGCTTTCTAGTACTAACCGTCTCTGAGCTAAGCCGCGGACAGACAGACGGACAGACAGACAGACAGACGGACAGACAGACAGACAGACAGACGGACATGGCGAAACTATAAGGGTTCCATGTTCACTACGGAACCCTAAAAACACAGAAAGTTTAACCTAAGAGGATTTTGCTTATACCTATCTGCGAAAACGCTAAGATAAAAAAACACATAATAACTTTCATCGTAAACTGTACTTTGTTATACTTTCTTCAGCTAATAAACAGTACCATAGCGACAGTAAAACTGAAAAGTTGTAACGCATTTTGTCCTGGACTTGGCGCTGGCGTCGCAGTTCGCACTTTTACACATCTTTTACTTTCTCTACCCTCATTTGTTTTGGATGGTTATGCGAAAACTTTTTACTACTGAATTTTCTTAAAGAAAGTGCATACAAAAGGAGTGTGATGAGTATAAGGTGAAAGTTCATCGCCTTTGTTGGAATACAACGAGCATTGTGTAAAGTCCTTTGTGATCAGGAACAAAAACGTCGAACAATGCTTCGTCCCGATTGATTGATTAATTAACTTAATTTCAGTAGCTCTTCGGGAATGTGTAATATTTAATGGCAGGAATTCTGTTCTGAAGCACGATTGTTTAATTTCTAAGTATCTACCTATTTGATTAATTCATAGGTATTAGAAGGTGCATTGATATTTCGTTGTAGTAGGTCCCTATGTGAATTAATAAGGCCGACTTGGCGGGGGGGCACTGCTGTGCCCCCAGAATTGGTTTGAATAGGAAATCTAACGTAGTTGAAGCTATAATGTTTCTGTTCTGACTGAACAATTGACAAATGTCTCAACATATTTTAATAATTCAGTACATTACCAACTTATGGGACTGGACAGGACATGTCTGCCGCATACCGGACAAACTGTGGGCCCAAATAGCACAGAACTGGTGTCTGAGACAGTGAGGCGAGGTTGCAGCAGACCACGTAGGAGATGGCAGGACGAGCTGGATAGATTCCGTCAAAACTGGAAGGAGGACACGCGGGCTCGCGAACGATGGAAGGAGTGGAGGGAGGCCTTTGCCCAGGAGTGGGACAGCGTAGGCTAGTAAAAAATAAAGAAACAAAAGTACATTTAGGTGAAATGGGTTCCAAAACAGATGTTTTGACGCGTTTCGACTTAACGCAAAATCAACGTTTCTCTTAAAAATACAACGAATTTGCGTATTTTTTTTTATAATTACGAAAATTTAATAGTGTCCTTAGTGAAGTATGAGGCCCGAAACACGATTGACAAAACTTTCCTCGATAGAAAAAAAACGGTAAAGCTATCTTAAAATCTGCTTTTTTTGTTTGAACCAATGAGAAAAACCTATTCCATTCGATTGTTATCAAAGCAATTGTATTTTAAAAAAAACTACGTGTGCACTATCAAATACTTTAAGGAATTATGGACTTATTTTTCTATATCAACACAAGTAAAATTTTTTAATTAAATATTTGTAAACATAGTGCAATAGAATTGCGCGCGGGCCGGGTCATAATTATCGATGCTTTCGAGATGTGGTGTTAACGAAGGCAGGCTACTTCGTATACCATAGACTGCCATGAGAACCAATGAATCCATACTGGAGGAACTCAACATCACCAAGCGGCTATCTACAATATGCCAGGAGCGTGCCCTCAGCTTTTTCAGACATATTATGCGTTCAACTAAGCATGGTCTGGAAAGGCTTATGTTACTAGGCCGGGTGGATGGAAAACACGGTCAAGGCAGAACACCGGCAAGATGGTCAGACGCGATCAAGAAGGCTGTTGGAGGTAGCATTTCTCAAGCGGTCCACACTGCAGAAGACCGCATAGCTTGGCGACGCGTCGTATGTGGTCGCGATCCTCAGCATTGAGGGAACGACGAAGAAGAAGGAGAATGTAATTATTTGTTTATTTAAATTACTTAGATATTAATATTTGTATGCGAAAATAATAATAATGATGACGAAATGGATCGCACACGATTTTTTTTTAATGTGTAACATCTTTTCTCTCGTTTACCTGCAATCTGTGGGAGTGATTTCGTGAAAAGGGACGGAAGTGTGTAACAGGAAGCCGGGGAAGCGCGCGCTATTTGATTTGACAAATGAGCGCGCGCGGTGCTAAAAAGTTGGCCGTCAGATGGTACCAACCCATTTTCCGAAAGGTTGGTACTTTCAGCCAAGATGTCAGATGTTACACATCTTATGCAACTACTGTAAAGCCCACTCGTTTTTTTTTACCACCTTTTTTATAACCGCATTTAAAGCAAATAAATGACTTTGACTTTGACTTTTCTGCCTTTGGATATGCATCTTAATTTTTTCTTGCCATTTTGTTGTTATTTAAAGTTATATAGAGAAATAAATAAACTAACACAACACAACAAGTTACATGCATACCACAACAAAACATTCACATTTAATTCAAAGATCACACAATAGCACATTAATAACCACAGAGCAATTTGACGCAAGCCGCGCCAGCCCTGGGCAAAACTACTTAGCCTATTTCCTTCACCTGATTCTTCCACCTTGCGCAATAAGTTTCCCAGTTGACCCACTCTAACACCAAGATCATAAAGTATGTCATGAATCATTAAAAAAATTCATAATATTTAAAGCTCAATGTTCATATAAAATCTCGAAACTCGACTTCTAAAGATTTCTATATTCGATCGTCAACTGTTTCAGATCTACAAAACCATCCTTCTTTTCAAATTAATCACAATGTGACGTCTATAACCATCACACTAATGGCGTTTAAACGAAAACGCCTCTTCATGAGTGCCTCATTAATAAGCTAACTGGGATAAAATATCGCACGCTCTACAAAGTTTCCTCTGAAAATATATTTATACGTATCAAAATTAATCGCATCTGACAGATAAGTCGATATGTCTATACGTCACGGCTCCTTAGGCCGGGATAGACCGCTATTTTAATTCATTCTATCAAACGAAACGTTCGCACGTTATAAATAAGGCAGCGGACAGACTGTCGCGACGATTCCACTGGCAATATTTCACAGCCAGCTAACGCATCGGGTGTTCATCTTACTTAGATTGTAAAATTGTGGATAGTCATCTTAGTTTTTTTTTCACAAGTCTATTGGTTGTGAGCATTTTTGTTGGATGTTCTTGTGCTTGTGATAGGTCAGGATTAGGTTGCTTGTAACAATTTTTTTCTGTAAATATAAAGGTATATTGATATCTTAACTAATATTATAAATACGAAAGTGAGTTTGTTTGTTTTATAAATTGAAAGTGAGTTTGTTTGTTTGTTTGTTACGTTTCCACGCTAAATCGGCTTAACGGATTTAGATTAAATTTGGCACGTGAGTAAACCAGGCCTGGGTTAGGACATAGGATAGTTTTTATCCCAATATTCCCACGGGATCGAGGCTTATGCGGGTGAAACGGGGCGCAGCTAGTACTCGTAAATATTATTATTAAAAAAAATGTTTTACTTGTAAATTTGTATTTATCTGTTCATCGTGACTTCTTGCAAGGTCATCTTACGATATGTCCGCTGATGAAAAATTATTAAGTAAGTACGTGAAGAATAATAAAAAAGAAGAATAGAAAAGATTTATAAATTGTTGCACAACCAAACTCTCAAGTAGATCCGGAGTACAAGACGAATATTTTTCTATCCAATAATCTCGAATCTACGAAAGCCACGCATCGGGAGTCCTTTGATGATTCTGCTTATGAATATCGTGAGTGTACTACGTTGACAGCGTTGCGGGGATACGCGACCATCCAAACGAAGCCAACGAATATGTTCCTACTGATTACATTTGTATACGGTTATTCGGTTCCTATTTTATTTAGAGGGAAAATGTAGTGGAAATCTGTCACCTGTTTGTGATTTTGGTGGAAGTGTGATTCGATTGCGGGATATCCGTGATTTATTTGTTATGATAGTGCTTGTAGGTGTCTTTTTCCTTCAGTCTGATTTATTTATTTATTTATCTTCATTTTCCATTTTTTTTTTACAATACATACAATATCTTTAAGTTTTACCAAAAAAAATGTTGTAATTTTCCTGTCTTAGCAGATCATTGTAAGCTTAGCCAGATATATTAATAGGTATATAAGGAAATATATTATTAGGACGGAGAAAAAGCATATGTTATTTTATACACCACGCAATAAATAAATAAATAAAATAAAAATAATATTATTATTAACCATTATGCGATTGTGTTGTCAGCGACATGATACTGCTGGTGTAGATTTTTTTTGGGTAAAAATGGTCACAATTAACACCTTGTGGCATTATTTCCAAACTCCATTGATACGAATTAACTACCCTACCAAACTACGTAAGGTATATTTATAACCTTGTTTCTAATTGATGTTATTTCAACTTAAACAAACATAAACTTTATGACAGTGTAAATAAAGTTGATTTTAGACTGAATAGAGCGGTTGAAAAAGTCATAAAAAATGTTGTAGCGCAAACTCAATCTTATGTGTAGGCATTACAGTTGTTTTTCCTCAACTCGTGTTTGTTTACATGTTTGGCAAATAAATTGCGAACGCAGATTATGTTAAAGTACTACTTACTACCAACATAACCGACAAAAAATACCCTCAGAGCAAATTGTCGCCGGTAACAAGATGTCGGAGAGCCTGCGGTTTCAAGATAATGTTTTGTGGTTTCGATGATGGCCCGACATCAAACTAGTTGTAGGTAGGTGCTGTGACCTGAGAGCAATCATTGTAGTTTGACTTTACATTATGAAAGTAATTCTAAGGCTGCTGAATTAAGGGGGAGGATTAAATAAGGAATTTCGTGGTCGGTGGATGACGGATTATTAGCAAGTGTTGTTTTTTTGCCTATCAGTACTAGACATAGGTACCAGGCTTATCTCTTTGACTGGCTTCCTTTGATCCTATAAAAAAGTAATAATTCTTTTGAATAATTCTGAGAAAATGCTCGACCAAAACGTTGCAACAGTTTTCTTCTGCGAAATAAACAACAGATATTTTATTTCTGTAAATAATTGTCCTGAAAAACAAATATAATTATATTTTATTTCCGTTCAATATTTTTCTGAATAATAAATAATCAAATTCACACGATTCACACTACACAAAATAAATATTTAAAAACTGAAATAATTTTTATGAGTTCATAATAAAATAAAATACTCCATCATTCATAATTTTAAACGCCTTTCATAATGACAGCAAAAAGATAATGATTTTTAATAATCGAATATCCTTACCCATTAAGTACATTTTTTTTATAAAACCAAAACTTATTACTCTAACGCCGTCAGGCGTCGCGTCGTGGTCACTTACCATAAAGCTACCGTTTACAAAATGTCATACTACTCACAAAACGAAATTATTTCACAGTCTTTCACATTTATTGAAAATATAAATTGAGAGAATTATTAAAGGGGAACTTAATTCCACGTTGGTGATATAAAGCATTAAGTTGAAATTGTAGTGTGGTTAATTATTTGCTGGCATTAAAACAAATAGGCCGTCGACAAAATGGCGCTGATAATTGCGGCGTATCAAGAATGTGCAGGCGAAGTATTTTTATGCTACAATTTTATTTATCGGACTTTTCCTTTTTTGTGCAGCGAAATTGAATTATTAAGTCGCATAGTTCTTAGAGTCCCGTGGTTTTAGGTATTTCTTATTAATTCATAATTATGTCTGTCGTCATGTTCTTAAAATATCCACGAAAGTCAATGACAGTCACCCAAATTTACAGATGACAGGTGCCCAGCTTATTGGTTGCGTTCCATTTCAACAAAATTAATATCAGGTAAATCTTCTAACACTATGCATCAAAAAACTACAGTGGTGTCACAGATTTACGAACGATATTTTTTTCTACTAACGTTATCTATCTAGTAAATAATATAATACCTGCTGCGAACACGTGCTAATCGTGTGTAATGGCATCTTGTAAGCTTATGTTTCCATTACACAGCAGGTTAGGAAACCTGTATCGAATCGAAACGCGGCTTTGATTTGGTACTTACCGTCTGTTTTGAGATAAGCCAAGGTAGGTGGATGTGTAGGTACGGACTCTTCTCAACTATACCATATGGTGGCCGACCTCAGTACGTGAAAACTGTTCGAGGATCTCCGGTAGAATTTTGTAGGTACCTACATTATCTATCAGTATCTGGGCGACCGTGCTCTGCTCTGGTGAAAATAGAGAATGCTCATTTGATAGTATCGGAAAGTTCATACTAATTCCATGTATAGTACATACTAATTCCAAGCTGTCATGATAGTAGGTACTTACTTATTCCATGCTGCCATGTCATTATTTTAAGGTAGTAAGGTAGGTATCTTGTTCTAAACTTTGGGAGACCGAACTCTGCTAGGGAGAAAACACGGAGAAAACGAATTTTCCCAGATATGAGACCTGGCTAGATCGATTTTCCACCCCACAATATTACAACTTACATTGAAAATGTTCGAGCCGTTTTCGAGAACTCGATGATAAATATAAAAATATACATATATATAAATATAAATTCAATTAAATATTTATATGATATACATATACATATATATTTCATTGTATAGGATGCAGTGCTCCTTCTCCAATCCCATCATGCCGAGGAATTTTCTGATGAGACATCTGATGATGAATCGAGTTGTTTTATCAAGTTGTATATCCTACATGAGCCAAAACAACTCGTAACACATGTAAATTTATTTCTACTCTTCATGTCTTTTACGAGTAGCATACCTAGTAGGTAAAGCTACTAGGTATGCTATTTGTATGTATGATATTTGTATGGGATGTCCTAATATAGTTAAAAAATAATCTGACACACCTAAAAATTTAAAATGTATTTCATTATTTCTCTACATCACATAAATAAAAGTAATAACAACTAATTCCAGACTCAATTTTCTTCAATTCACTTTATATGTTTTAGTTTACCTTGAAGTAACTTGGAATATTAAAGTTTCCAACTTATTTTTTACAACGCTGTTGAATAAAATGTAACGCTAAACGTAGAGAAGCTTTTACTTGAGTAGAACAACTTTACCGTTTGTCATAAGTTTTTATTTACTCACAAACTTACTTTTCGCTTATAAGTAAGGTAATAAAAATTCACAAGAATATGGCGTTAAGGAAATTTTTAACACCACCTGAAGGGCTGTTAAATATTTTATGGTGTTTTAAACGATATGGGCCAGAGAATCTATGTAGTTATCTGTTGAATCACGCCTTTTAAATCGTTAATGGTATGGTATGGTGTCGTATGGTATGTTATCTTGATATCTTAGTCGTTTGGTGTGAGTTAAGTTTCTTTATAAATACTTCTCTAGTTTTCATACAATATCTTACTTTACTGTCACTATATCTCAAGCTTTGCTAGTATACTTTTCTCGTTTCGTACCGCGTCAAAACCAAATCTCTGTATTTTTTACTGAAAAATTGTGGGAAATAATTTCTATATTTTAATTGAAGAGAGGATTATTACTATATGAAATATTACAGGATGTAATAAGCTGTGCCAGCAACCCATCTGTTTGTTGCAGCTATATTTTTCTTTTTCTCCCAGTAGACAACGAAGTTAAATTTATATCAGTGTGTATGCTAATTACTTCGGAACACATACGAAACGTGTCGTTCACAATATTATGACCTCCATATTACCCAACAGCGGGGTCTTTTTATTAATGAAACGGCTATATAATAACATAAAATTTTATTGTGTATTATATTTTCGTTACAAAATAAACGAATTTACTTTCTCACGACATATAAACGACAATCAATTTTTTTATGTCAATGTAAATATTTACTGTTTCTAACACGGCAATTCTATTTATTTTCTGGTATGAGTAAAATTGTTTTGTGCTTAAAAGATTTTACGGCTTTAATGATTAGTTTTTTATCGGATTCGTAAACTTATTAATATTATAATGTGTGCCATATTCATAGGGTTTTGGAAATGTGGAATTGTTTGCATAATACAACGGTACCTGTAAATAAATACTTAATGTTAACCGCCCGGCGCTTGTGTGATATATGTGATCGTTTAACTGAAGAAAACATTAATGTATCCGGTGAAGAATACGAATTTAAATGTTATTAGTGTGTGATTGAGAGTTTACTTGGAAGTTTAAAGGCTTATCACAAAAGTCAGAAACCTACTTCTCATTATTTAAAGATGTTAGAGATAAAGAATGGCCAAGAAGACGATAGTAATTTATCTATCTTGGTCGTAGTTAACAAAATGTTAGAATAACAAAGACTTTTTCAAAATAGAGACAAAAATGCTTAAATTACAAACTCACTCCACATAGCAAAATCAGAACGCAAACATCACCTACAAAATAAGCTGTAAGCCTCAACCTCAACCAAGATTAATTTCTCAGGCGATTTTAAATAACTCAACGCAATGTGGAGGATAGCGAACGACTTCATTTTTGTTTTTTATTCCTTTAGTGTGCAATGTAAATAGCTCGCGATGCGTCCAACCGGCCAGGTGCAATTGCCCGCAATTTGTGTCAGTAAGATGGAGTCGCAATTACTATGTCTCGACAAAGAAAAATTGATTTTTCATGTTGGTTTTAAGGTGGTCCTTGATTACTTTGTGCCAATAAAGGTTTAAAGAATAATTGTGTCTAGGAATCACTGAGTCACTTAGGTGGTACTGGGAATTATTGATTGGTTTATTGCTTGCCAACAAAAACTAGCAAAGTTTTTGTTGGCTTTTTGTAGGTATAAAATGTCTGTAGCGTTATTTTGTCATTTATTGACTGTAACTTGACTTAACTGACTAGTACATTAGTTTTAATTTAATGAAAATAGGGCATGATGCAATAGGGATGTTGACTGGGGAAAAACAAAACTATTTAGTCCGTCAGTCAGATAATAAAAAAATATTAGATACGTATTTTTTGCTTTATCATATTAATAAAAAAATATTTAAATAAAGCGCATTAAAGTTGGAGAGTGGGGGCTAACTACGTCACAAGTCGGTATAAAATCTACCGGAGAGTGACGTCATGCTACATTTTAACTCAATGTATTGTCGTAATCTTTTGATTACATAAAAAAAGAAAACATACATGTCAAATATTTTTTAATAATCTATCTGACGGACAAAAACATTTTTTTTGTCAACATCCCTATTCAAAGAGCAAATAAACTGAAACTAAAACTTTTATTTTTCGAATTCAGACTGTTTTTAAGAATTGGCTTTTGGTTGTCTAGTGTATTTAAAAGCTCACAGAAAAAGTACGCTCGAATAAAAAGAAAAAAACAGTACTAAGTGACAAATGTGGAACACTCAGACATTTGGGCATACATCCAAAAAATGGCTACAACCGGCAATTGTTTTTAAAAGAAAACGGGACTACAGAATCAAAGCTCATCCAAAATATTTGTGGTTAAAGAATGCTCATCAGATTGAAGTTCCATCGGACCATTTAAACTTCGGCCTTTGATACCCCAAGTGCATTTCGAAAGGGTTATGCTAAGGCATTTTACATACAGGATGTCCAAAACATCTTGACCCTTAATGGCGTCGTTGCTTGCATATAGAAATGTCGACAATATGTCAAACTCGGAACATTTACATTTAGTTCCATAATTCGCCGTCTGTCAAGATATACTGGCTAGGCTGTATGGCACTTGTAATTGGATAGGCCCTTCAGACGCTCGACCGACAGATGGCATGTTCAAATTAAATTAACAAGGGTATGCGAGACCCGGAGCCTTCGAGACCCAAGACGCCTGTATTCTTCAATGAAATTTTTTGTTGCGTTAACTTGGTTCAAGTAAAATATTTCATAGATACACATTAGCAAATCAGTTTGATGTAAAAACAAATCCCGGTAGTAAAAACAACTTTTTTCCAGTACTCTTATATGGAACTCATTTCAGAAAAAAATATTAGAATTTTTCAGTTCATTGCATCTAGGTAATACTTTGTGAAAGTTTTCAAGAACTTGATATTAAAATAGCGATTTTAGATAGAAGAATGGCCTAAATTACGATTTAATTTCAACAGACCATAATTTTAGAAATATCAACCATTTTTGTGTATATTTGCAAACCGCAAACGGCAACAAGCGCACAGACTTAAAGGTTGCAGTAAAATGCATATGTTGCTAACCCTTCCATACAAATGGCACGCATGATAAAAACATAGTTATTAGCCGGTACTGCGAATGCAAATTAATTATAGTACGCGGAATGCGCCCGCAGTCCATAATGGTGATATTGAGGAAAGGACGTGTTTAAAGGTTAATAAACAGGCTTCTGTAGGCACTACCAACTTAAAAAGATACCTATTAAAATAGATCACCAAAAAAACCTTTACTCCGTAGGTAAACAAAAAATACCACGTGACGAGACAGCTGTCAAGTAACCGACTAAACGTAATATCCGTCACTTTAGTTGTCACGCTACGTCACAGTTGTACTCCTCAATTTAGCAACATTATAATTCGGTGAAGTTTAGAGTTTGGCCTCTTTACAATAGACAGATTACAAAATACTATATTATTATTATAAATCTAACTAAAAAATTGTGCCCACACAATGACTAGAGGAAACTATTACTGTAGGAAGTCGGTGGCAAAAAACCGTAATTCTAAATCAAAGACACCGACTTGCGAAATTAAAGTTCTCTTTAACTTTGTAGTGTTTTTTTATTTTTGGAAGTCGTTTGTTTTTTGTAATACCTATGTTTTATATTTCATTTTTTTTTCGATTTGTTTACCTTTATTTAACTACCTAAACCAATGGAGTATTGGTAGGTAAATTTGTCATTAAAAGAACCTCCACGATTGATGAACTATACGTAACTCACGCGTGCGTAGTTGTCTCGTAGCGTATGTACACACGGCTACACATCAAGCTATACATTTCCAGTTTATGATGATCTCGCATTGTATAGGATTTCCGTACAATGCAAAGTCAGCTTATACTGAAAAAGTATAGCTTGATGTGTAGCCGTGTGTACGAAGCAAAGCGTATGTAAGGTCTAAGGACCGTTGCAGGTGGCGTCCTCTAGTTTCTGCCTACCCCAGGAAAAAGGAGTGAATAACGTTATAACGTTATAATGATATGAGTATAGTCTCAATATAATTAGACGCCTTTAAGGTATTTTTCTAAAGATCCGTCGAAAGACTCCTGGAAAATTGGTAAGTACGTAAAGTAATGAAATGAAAATCAAGAACTGTAGTACAGCCCGATTCAAACTTAATGGCGGTTTGGAACATGACGTAAGTCGTTGCGCAGTAGCGAATTTATGTGTCAGCGGGAGCAAGGGGTGCGGTACTGCGCAGCGACTGGCTAACTTCCGAGCGGCCATTAAGTTTGAATCAAACTATACATTAAAGATGGTCGGGTTTTTTAACAGTTTCTTAAACAATTCGCTAAAACTAGCATGCAAAATTATATTAATTAAATAAATTAATAAATGTAGCTAATAAAACTGGAACATACATCATAATTATTAAATTAAGAATAAGAATGTCAATCATTTGTCAAATTATTATGTCAGTGTGAATCTTTAAAGTTTATGTATACAAAATATAATGATTTTTCTATAGGCCCTTTAAATAACACTGTTTTATAACGATTGATTGGCAGTTCCCTATATGCTTTTGGTAATTTATTATACAATATCCTTATAACCATTGGAAAGCAACTCCTGTGATATAAGTAGGTTTTCATTGGAGAAGGAGGAGTAAACAATGTTCTTGGTCTGTCTACCATATAAAAAAAAAAAACCCACCACATCGCATCTTCGTCAATTTAAGTTTATAATTATCAACTATCGCATACCTACCGCATTTACGATCCATAATGCATATTAAGAGAACTTTTACAGTATTTAATTTCAGACAATAAATTTTAAAACTTCATTAAAAAATGTTACAGTGGGCAATTTCGCCGCAGTAAACAATACGGGGCATATTATAATTGTCGGAAGAGTAAATATTACGTATATACTGGCGCAATATAGTAAATTAATGCAACCCATGTCGAACGCCTGAGCAATAACGTCATAAATGGTTGTTAAAATTACAGCTATTTATGTACTGAAATTTATTTAAGGGTGAAACATTGTAGTGATGTCGTGTGTGGTCCAATCAGTGTACCTCCTTTGTTTAGCCAATGGTATATCAGTGTGCTAATGTAAGGCTGTATTTTATACCTCCTACCTTAATTTGTATATAAGAGTCAAGATGGTGGAGTAAAACAACAGCAAAATACATTTTATGAGGTACAAGACTCCTTTTAAATTGCCGTTTTTCCCGACGGGTTAGGCAGAGGTCTACTATCGAAGAACTTCATATTATCTAAGCGCCGTAAAGACAATTTCTGTATGCAGCGCTCGGCCGCTATAGAAATCTCATCAACCAATAGTATCGCAGCATCAGATTTTTTATGGGTCCCTTTTTTTTGTACATGACAAAAAAAACAGTAAACATTAAAAATTAAAAACTTTCTCATCTTTGTTTCTTTTTTTCCGTTCCTAATGGTCGAAAAAAGGACAGACATCTGTGAGCATTGTAACAGAGCCTACAAAATATACGAACAACAAAAACGACAAAATATTACTATTTATTTTTTTGTTTCATTGGTCGACGCAAATAGGGGCGTTAAACAGATGTGGCCATTGTGTTCATGGGATTTTGTTTTCAAACGGCTTAAATATGAAGTTCTTCGATAGTACACCCACATTTCGCCAGTTATGTTTAAGTCCCATGTAAAAGGGGGCGAGCCTATTGCTTCTGTATTTTCATCATATTTATTGGTAGCTTGTAATTCTACTTCAATTCATGAAAGTTAAACACACAAACAAAATATGGGCTAAGCTTCTAGTGAAGCTTCAAAGTAACAAAACATTACATCATCACGCGTTCCTCGAAGGGTCAAACAGCGGTGTATGATTACTACCCACATTTCGCCAGTTATGTTTAAAACCTAAGTAACGCAACGGGGCAAACCTATTGCCATCAACCGGGCACAAATTCAGACTCCGGGCTACTGAGAAATTCCATAAGGAAAAACCCAATACCACATTACCCGACGCGGGAATTGAACCCAGGACCTCATGCTTAGTAGTAGCGCTTGCGACCACTAGAACAACGAGGTGTTTACAACAAATATTCATTGTAACTAATTCATTATCATCATTTCAACCGAAAGACATCCACTGCTGGACATAGGCCTCCCCCAAATGTGGGGGTTTGCCATAATCGCAACGCTTGGCAGGCGGATTGGCGATCGCAGTATGGTATTAAAATGCTTAGAGAACGCTGCTGCCCATTCTCTAGTGAGTCCCTTAGTCCCCACGGGAACGGGATGGTACTATTCTTTACGTCCGGCACCACACGAGAAACTAATTCACTACCTTTCAATGTGAAAAAGCTTTCGTCATCCATAACAACGAAGAATATAACTTCTAGGTAGGCACTGCACACTACTAACTAAACCTATATGAATTTATAGGGTCTATTTGTAGCTAAGACCACACAGCACGAACCAAAGCACACACGTCATGTTACAATTCAAAACAGAAAATATTCGCCATAAAATCTCCATACACGATTGCAAGACTTGCCTTGTCACACAGTGTACCTACAATTTACATACGCTTGTATCAAATATTTATGACAATCAAAACACAATGAAAAGAAAATTAAACAAGTACAGATCGTGAATTATCAGCGTTATCTTGTCAACTATCAGATCCGATGTCGATTTATTTCATCGTCGGTTCATTTGCACGGAGCTGCAGTAAATTCTCGTTTGCGGCAGCCCTGTGACACTTTTATGATACTATTTGATATAAAGAGGATAAAAGCCTATTTATACAACAACGGTCGGTAGGGAGGGCCAAATCTTCATATCGCTACTGGAATACGCTAAAAATTACAATGAATGGGAGAAATAGTTTTATTGGATCACCCTTTTTTCGTTCTGGAGGTAAGTTTGATATTTTAGTAGTAGATAGTACCTATTGTCTTTGTGATACTGTTTATATTAATTGTACCATGATTAATACATTAGTACCACTTCGTGGACAATAGTGTGGGTTATACGATTTTTCGACTGTATTTTAACTACCTACTTTTTGTAAATGCTGTTATGTATAACTGTTTTTTATCCCAAATAAAATAAATGATATAAAAGGGATATCCACAAGACTTTCCTTACCAAAATAATTATAAAATAATCTTTTTATCACGTCTATTAAAAAAGAGCTAAATTATTCTTCGTAAACAGGGACCAAAATAGTTCTTTAATCCTAGTGATTTTGGAATGTGGCTATTGTTAGTACACGTTCCAATCACCAAAGAGATCAATGACGAACATTGTATGAACAAGTAACAGGCTGAATGATAAAGTAAAATAAGAACGAGCCAAATAAAAAAAAAAGTGACAAAATAAAAAACGCGGGAAATACATTCTGCCTTCGTTCGTAATTGTTTACTCAAATTTGGATTTTACGTTTTATAAAAAATGAGTGTGTCTTCCTCAAGTAATGAGAATGAAATTAATTAACGTAGGTACTTTTCTTATTCATAAGTTGCAATGACATATTTTCTCATAGAGGGTGATAAAAAGTAGAGTGTCCACCTCGGAAGCAACACTAAGTAGAATCCCTCGCTGCGCTCAGGATTATACTTTACTCTAGAAACACTCTCGCCTTTAAAATTGTTGTTTGCGCCCTAGGCAAACAATCTAATACACTGATCTTAGAAGTCACCTTTCTCCAACATTTTTCCAGACACCTTCCTGCTCATTTTCAGTCCTGCTGGAATTGCGACCGATCCTGCTTTAAAATTCATCCGGAATGTTATTACCACAAAATAACTCTTGCATATTACAAATATACGCATTTCCATCAACTACATTTTCCATAGTTTATACACAAAAATATGACCACAAGAATTTTTATATGAAATGTTTGTCTTCCCTTTTACCCATAAACGGACATCTTAGAAGGAATTTCACAGAGCCCCTGGCTATAATAAGTAACAAAGTGATTTCTTGTGGTAACAAGAACGCCCATAAATTGTACTGTATTGATTCATGTGATTATTAATTGTCCAGTATAATGGAACCAGTATTTTTTTTGTACAGCCATTACCGGGTAATCCTCGGCTAGGTTGATAAAATTGCTTGTGACAATGTTGCCATATTTTAATGTATCACTTTATTTAAACGATGTTTTTGATTTATGTTTATCTCGGACATTTTTATTGGATCTGCTGGCTTATTAAAAACTTTATAGGGAAAAGAAATCCGGTACTTTTTTGCGTATTACTAATTTTCTACCTATTTTGAATCGTACGTATTTGTCGTAAGGTATAAAGAGGCTCAACGTCAGCAAATAATGTATGGCTTATCTAAAGATAACGATGACAGAAACGTTATATTCAAACTAGCAATACTTTGTTTCGTTAACCCTTCAACAAAGCCCAATTAATCCACAGAAATTCCAATATACAAGTAACAACCAATCCACTATCAAGATATCCTCATTACACCGGGCGCAGATCAACAATGCGAACGATGTTTTTTTTTTTTTTTTTTTTTTATATGGGGCATCTCGTAGCTGACCTCTGAGGTCATGACTACTTAACCGGTCAATCCTGTGGTTGCCTTAAGCTTCTACACTTAAAGCCTCCAGCCAGGTGCGAACGATGTAAAGTTCATCCGCTTAAATAGTAACTCGCTTTGAAAACTACCGCGAGTGTCGTGCCTCCGAACATACTGCCACCGACGATACATCTTCAAGAAATGTTGCCATTTCTTATCGGTGCACCAAAATGAAAGGTTAATTAAATTAAATTAAATATTTCTATAACCTTAAATTCCTGCAACCCGTTTTGGTGCACTGTCAAATTTTAAGCGGATAGGCTGTACCTACACAAAGTTCACGATCTCACTCAATCTCCGACCTCGATTACAACACACAATGACACGGTCAGAAGCACCTCGTACATTGATTATTTTCTTAACAAAAAGGCTCATAACTACCGTAATTGAGTGGTAATGCAATTTCGCCAGTAGCAACATCTCGGCTCATGAACGAACTGCCAATCAACTTTGATGAATGGTCGCTTAACGAATTTGTTGTAATCTTAATTGTGGTTTCTTGTTAGTAATTGTAGGGTTGCGAGTGCAAATGACTTTATTATTTTAAATGTTTCTCGAATTTAAATATTGCGTGTAATTTGTTATTTCTTTGAAATTTAACACAATGAGACAGCGGAATATTTGTGTATTGAGTCGTCTTCTGTAATGGGTGTCCATCAAAAACAATATATAATTATTAAATAAATAAAAATCTTTATTGCAGACCACATGATCCATACAAAAAACACAATTATATAAATAATTTATAAATTTTATTTTATTATTTTACTATATTATTCAATTACATTTTCATCTTTGAATGTATGTATTTTGCACTTTATAGTCGTGTCTTGTTTCTGCATATTTATACAATGTCGCCCATGGGCATGTGCACGCCCGTATTTTTCTGAATATTTATGAAAAATTCTCGAAAATTAACTTTAAAGTAAAATAACTCATAGGCTTTTAGAAAAAAAAACCATAAAATCATAGCGGGATATAGGAAAAAAAAAATGAAAAAAAGTAAAAATTAAAGATAGACCCCCTTTTTTAAGTCAATTTTCGATAATTTGTCATGAATATTCAGACAAATACTGGCGGGCACATACATGCCCATGGGTGACATTGTATGTAGACTTAAAGAAATTAATTAACTGAAGCCAAAAACGATTCAGCTAAAGATTAATTTAACTACAAAACGCCACCGGGTACCTACTATCCTTCCATATTCCTTTAATTTATCATAACATCACGCCTGTAATCCCCAAAGGGTGAGGCAGAGGTGTACCTATAGTACACCCACATTTCGCCAGTTATGTTTAAGTCCCATGTAATAGTGGGCGAGTCTATTGCCAGACTCCTGGCTGCTACTGAGAAATTTCTAATGGAAAAACCCAATAACCCTGCTTTAATTTACTACAGTACAAATAATAATGCTAATCAGCAAAGTGGCAACCCTGCCACGTAAGCTACGTGCACTTATAGAAAGGGATCTTTGACACTCAATACCAATTAAAATCTCAAAACCAAAAGAGACAAGAGAATACAATTGAACTTGAATGTAGTTATCATAGAAAATGATTTATTAAATAACTGTACAGTGAGTGTGAAAAGAGGTACTCACTATTTGTTCGCACAAAAGATAACTTAGTGAACCTGCTAAGTTATAAAATCTACAGTTATAAACTTACAATGCCAGACAACGAATTCAGCAAGTTCAATACTTGCTGAATTCGTAGTCTGGCATTGTAAGTTCCTTGATTTACTTGAGCTAATGGTCGACTGTTTAAGTGCTCATGCGATCTTAAGAATTCTAAATCTAAATGAATTAAGAAATTAGCTTAAACATGAAGACAGCAGTGGTGACCCAGTGGTAACAGTGATGACAGGCGCTTTATTTTCATCGTGAGGAAATCGGCATGTCCTAGAACCAAAAATTCGAAGACATGTGAGATCTACCAACCCGTACTGGGCCCGCGTGGTGGTAACGGCCCTCTCCGTCTCACAGAGAGGAGGCTGTATCCCAGCAGTGGGAACATTTTAGGCTGATTAAGCTATGCAGAGTGAAAGAAAGAAAGAAAGAAAACGTTACGTTACGATTGAGTGCTACTCAATATTATTTTTATTTTTTTGAGTAAGGATTTTATTGCTTTTGTTTTTTTTAACTCTGCCATACGATAATAACTAGTACGAGTATTCCAACTGAACACTTCCAAGCATTAAAAAATAAAATCGTTTGAGCAGCGATCTAAATACACTTTGTGTTAGTGCTTTGGTCTGCTATTATGATGGGTGAACATAAACACACCATTGCACAACGCATATGATACGCCGCATTCTAAAAATGTGTCTAATAATTAATAGTTCTTCCGACCGAATTTCGGCCACGGCGACCAGTCTCAGCGGAGACCAGCCTTCGGCGCGGGAGATATTATAGTGCACAAGTGTGTGCGCAGACACAGGTGCACTCTGTCTTCCCTCACTCTCATAGTCCGATGGGACGGCAATCCGACACGACCGGAGATCAGGCACAGGGCCAACGGCTTAACGCGCTTTTCGAGGAACGGGGGTATCACACTACCAACTTCCAAACTCCGGGCTGTTACTAAAAAAATCCTTATAGAAAAACCCACTAACACTTTGCCCGACCCTGGAATCGAACCCACGACCCCACGCTCAGCAGTCGCGCTTGCAACCACGAAACCAACGAAGCAGTCAGCGCAATGCCAAATTCAAAACAAAAATTATATCAACTTGTCTTGTCATTATCTAGCCCTTTATGGAAGCAGAATTGGAAAAAAAATTGGTTTGGAAGTTATGAGCGTCGAAACTTCCATGTTCAACACTAATTTTAACTTGTCTTTGGGCGTTAATAAATAACTTATGTAGTAAAAAAATGGCAAAACAGAAACCATTCAGGGAGAGATAATCTTTTCAGAAGTTTAAATAATTTTATTTTGAGTAAATACATCTAGTAGTTTTTCCATAATATCTATACGCCCAAAGGTGAAATTTTACGTGCTCGTTTTCATTATAAATCATCGTCTATTTCAATCAATAAATTAATAATTTAGTTATATTTAATAATAATAATAAAAAAATATATATTATAGTTATTATTTATTAAAAACTTAATAAATAAACCAAATATATAAATAATTAGACTAATTAGCATGCATATTAGTCACGCCCACCAAGAAGTTCGTCGTCGACAAGTGCACCCTTAATCATATTATATTATACATCTCAATTACATTATACATCTCATGATTACACAAAAATACCGTTTACGTATCCAACAATTACTCGTTGAATATTTCCTACATTAATATTCTTTATCGAGCCATTCAGCTAATAAGCATGATGCAGTTGCATGTCTCAGACTCTCAGTTGATCGCCTGCATCTGTTATCTTCGTTCCCCTTAATCGTCAGTTTCCGAAGGCTTGCAAAACAAACATACAGACAGTAATGATCCTCCAAGGAGTCCGAGTAATATCTGTAGCGAGGGATGTTCCTTTATTGTCGATATTATCGATCGTGGAATTATTCTCGATCCCTAGATTCGATGTGAACGATACATTAAGTAAGTTAAGGAATTGTTTTCCTAAATACCGAAATTGATAGATGATAAATTACTACCTACTATTAATCATTAATAGAAATGTGACAATCTGTCAAACCTTTGCAAATCGAGTGCCAATAACCGCCAGTCAGAGCAATTTTGGGTAAAATAATTCTATCCTAATCAAAGCCCTAATATTATTTGGGATTCTAATTACAGAATTTGTGTTGGAAATGATATAATTTAGGAGTACAATAACGATCGTTGATTGTATCGCAATTCTCGATTCAATCATTTCTTTATCGATAAGGCAATCGATGTTTAAAGAGCACTAGTCAAACGAGTAAAACGCCCAGAAGGGATTTTTTACCCGTATATAGTAGTGGAGATGTTATTTGTATTAATTAAAATGTAAATCTAGACATGGGTTTAATATAGTGAGGCGGCATAATGCTTTTAGGTTGTCAGAGTGCGTTAATTGAAATTTAATTGCAGTCAGATTCAGTGGTTTGTTTATCTTGTGTCGTAAACAATTTATATTTACCAGGTATTATCTGCGTCTTTTGTTGAGTGAATAAAATATTAATAACTTTGTGAAAACGAGGGACAAGCCCTTAACTTGCAGTGAGATGATATTGATTGAAATTGCATAAAATAGCCAAATCAAAATTTAACCATTTCTTTAATAATTATTATGAAATATTTAGTGGCAACGTGTTCTAGAAAGTTCGAAGAGTCGTTGTGACTGCAACATAAATCACCTTTGGAGGATTTTCTTTTCCTTACTAACTGACAAAGGCACAAACTGACAAAATTATTAATGACAAAGTTACTTACTGACAATGTTACTAATAGACAAAGTACTTACCTAGTGTTCTCTTGATATTTTTGGATTTTGTCGCAATCAGTTTTTATTTACGAGTATTTAGTGGGTACCTAATTGATACAGTTTTCATCAACAATTGCTTCACTAGAATATGAATATTTTTCAATTTTCCTTTTCCATCTGACTATTCGTTCGCCAACAAGACACAGGTGTCCCTTTGATATAGTCTTCTTTACCACTTGGAGCTTCCTTACGTGATCGAATCATAAAGGTAGAGATCCGCAGGAGAACCAAGGTAACCGTCATAGCCCGAAGAATTGCCAAACTGAAGTGGCAATGGGCAAGGCTCGTTAATCGCCGAACTGATGACCGATAGGGCCGAAAGGTTCTGGAGTGGCGATCGCGTACCGGAAGACGGAGCGTTGGAAGGCCCACAAGGTGGACCGATGAACTTGTGAAGGCCGAAGGAATCCGCTGGATGCGGCAAGCACAGAACCGGTCGAGGTGGAGGTGTTTGGGGGAGGCCTTTGTCCAGCAGTGGACGTCTTTCGGCTGAAATGATGATGATGAATAATACCATTTAGATCACCCAGAACATATAACACTCTTTGTGATAGAATCAATATTTATGGTAATTATGGATAAACTAGAATTTCTCATCGATAATTTTTATCTCAGATGATAAAGCGGATGTAACTCGATACCTAGGTATTAAAACTTGTGGTTTGTTTGAGTTTGAGAATAATTCCGAAAATACAATTTCGAATATTATGATTATATATATTTTTTCGATCGGCCAAACTTATTAGATCTTTAAGACTTCTATAATGATTTTTAGCATGACTTACAGATTTCAATTACTTTGACTCTCGAATCAGACAATCAACGAAAGTAATTTTCAACTTTATTCAAAGTTTCATAAGGTTGAAAGTAGCGTGAAGTTATTAAATCAACATCAATAATAGCTTGGCTGAGCTTAGCGCTCAATTGAAACTTAGTGAATTATTACGCACGATAATGATCTCCATAAATAATTATGAGGACAGGTGTTCAAAACTCATGAAGATTGCATTTTTTTCAATTGGTTTTAATAATCTGTTGCATCTTGATCGAGTCGTGTTCTCCAACTTTGTAGCACATTGTGTGTCGGCATGGGATTATATAATAAATTAATAAGAAATAAATACTCGTACATCAAATAAACAATTTTACTTGTTCGGGACTTTATGCGCGCAAACGTTGAACTCTTACTAAGGTTCTACCTGGCATTTTGATTTCTCCTTTTCTTCAACAGCGTGCTACGGACTATACCAATTCACCTACTGGTTATTTCACCTACCTACTGGATATACCTAAGCCTTACTTAAGCAATCACATCACAAGGTTTTCAAAACTGGCATTAGATGAACGCAGATTCAGCATTCAAGGCCTATTTAATTATGCCCAATTACTTCATGCACTATCAGCACGCACTTATTACAATTTACTTTTGTTTATTTTTTCAGGAAGTTCCAGAACTCACTGGACATCTTCTCCACCAGAACCATTCCTTGTGTGCCGAGTTTTTAATCTAAAGAAGTCTTAATATACTTAACGGTGCAGGATAGCCTTTTCCAGAAGTATGACCAGTTATTAGTGGTTCAGTAGCTTCAATATCATCAGGATTGTGCTGAAACAAAGCAGTTCGTCGTGATAAGACAGCGGCTCCCCTGACGGCTGCGGCTCTTCTGTCATCAGAAGAAAGCCACAACGCAACTATCGATGCCACGCTCTGCTAGAGTGACGGTCACCAGTGTCACTGTTATGCGACCTTTAAGGTGATTCCAGTAACTTCGTGACAAAACTAGAAAGTACCACTTGTTGCGCCGTCATAGTTTTTGCTTCCCGCTGACGGAGGTTCTGTCTAGATTTGCATTAGATGGAGAAAGGATTGCCACTCTAGATATTTTTTTAATACTTCTTCCAAGTTAATAAAAATCTCACAGAAATAACAAAAGGGGTAATTTCACATCATAAAACTTTATCCAAACAATAAAGTTTAAAACATTTTAATTAACAATAAATTGTTATAGCCGACATTTCAGATTGCACTCCCTTATAAATTGGAATTAATTTACAGCCACACGTAATATTTTGGCATGATGAACTAGTTATTGTTTGCGGTTTTACTTGGTATCTTACTGTATTTTTGCAAAGTTCTGTTCAGCCCTTTCCCTTGGAACCTATTAATATTAAGTATAATAAAACTGTTAGTAGTTTTTCTACCTGCCTCTGTACAAATTATATTAATTTTATAGGTATCTGATTTTTATTGGATTGCATAGCAACCCCAATAAAAACCACATATCTTTGTCAGATTCACATCAATACAAAAGAGCGAGAAGAGAATTTAAGACCATAGAATGAGCTCAACATAGCTTCCAAAAAGTTTTTAGAGTTAGGTTCTTAGGTTCTATGGACACTGACGAACAAACAGTACCTAAGTAACAACTTCGCACTACTTATATTTAATTTGACATTGATAGCATTTTTATTTTATCGCTCTATAGGGCTTTTATATACCAGTGGCTAAAACAATTCGCATTAATATAATAAACCTTTGTAAAACATAATAAAGAAGAGTTAACTTTTATTCACTTAACTTTAATTGGGACCGCTATAAAAATCCTTTCAGTGAAATAAAAACTGTGTCGTTTTGTTTGTGGATTATAGTGTGAATAACTGAATATAGCTTCTTCTTTTTAGCGTGTCGATGGCAGAAATCCTACCATATAATATTCTACTAATATTATAAATGGGAAAGTTTGTATGTTTGGATGTTTGTTACTCGATCACGCAAAAATTGCTGAAAGGATTTGGATTAAATTTGGCACACAGATGTATAACCTGGATTAACATATAGGATAGTTTTTATCTTGATAGTACGTTCCCGTGGGATAATTTCAGACATCCACGCTGCCGAAGCCGCGGGCAAAAGATGGTATACATACATATTTTAATTAGTTTGTCCCAAAATTCAGCAACGCTAATACCGACATTTGATAATTAGCTAATCTTTTCATCACGAAGGCAAATATAATATAGCTTCTTAACTTTTATACGTTCAACTATATATGACCAATAGAAGCTGCATAGGCCATTAGTTTTGTCGGGATAGGCCATAGTCAAAAAGGGGTTGTATCTGTCACCAAAACCTAATTCCTTGATATCTTGCTCACCAAAAAGAAAACAATAATCTGAAAACATTTTTCTTTTCAAGCGCCCTCACTCTTGGGATTTACTGATCGGTAACTAATCAGGACTTACGTCATCATGATTGTCAGCATTGACAATGTGTATGGTGTGTGTAATGTTCAATGCATTTCTGTTGCTGCGGCCACATTTGCGTCTATCGTTACGAAGCTTCGCACAGTGATACGATACACGCAGATATGACCAACCATTATTGGTTATCGTCGCGATAGTTCGGGCTGCGTACGTAGCACAGAATGCCCGGGTGGCGATACATAATAAACGTGGCGAAGCCGCTAATGTGGCCACCGAATAAGCGAGATAACTTTTTAGTGAGCAAAACATACGAAACTTCGGCATGCATTGCTTTTTCACAATAGACGCAAATAAACCAATTTTTCTTTCTTTCTTTCCTTTCTTTTATTGTTGAGTATTTTTTAAACTTGCGACAGGCTTCATTCTTTCATATCTCGAACCAATCGTCTCTCTTCTGTGGGCAGTTATAATAATTATCCTGCCATTCGTCCATTTAATAGTGACCATGGACGCTTCTGAAGAGAAGCAAGCTAGGTCCACTTGCGTTCTCTGACAAAATACTGAAAATGGGTTCCTTAACATCACATAAACCATGTTTCAAGCAATTTTGGACATCGCCACCCCTACAGCTTTTCAAATCATTCCCTTTCAAGTCGTTGACTAACTCCAGAGTAATTATCATGAAGAAACTAGAAGCTTAGCAAACAAGTAGTCCTATAAAATTCAGGCAATTACAGCATCAGTCCGCAGAACCCACGAAGAAAACATAAATCTATCAAATAAATACATCGATACTGCCCCAATATATCGTCCTCCAGTACTATTTGTCTTCACATTTAATGAAATAAGGGTTAATAAGAGGCCTCGCGTCACATTTCAGTCGTGGTGATTATTCTTCATTGGTACGCAGTAAATAACGTTCCCCTTTAGAGCGTAGTACGTCGGTTAATTTTAATTGGATCCGAGTAAAACACACTATCGCCACTAAATGCTTTATTGCTAATTGATCTGGAGCTCAGCGGAAATGGGAAATAGTACGGTACACGCATGGTGATCAGTATTTAAAGTGAATTTAGTATACAGTCTCAAAGAAGGGTAATTGTAAATTGGTTTTCAGGGAAACATATAGTTTCACTCGATTCCTATAAGTTACCAACCGTTAATGGCTAAAGTAACTCTCGTTCAAAATGGTCAATGTTGGAAGCAGTCTTTACAGCTGAGTATTAACTTTAACCTTCGTCTATTCATCATAGGGTCTATAAAGTTCACTAAGATACACGTACGTACATAAATTCACGCCTCCTTCCTATGAAGGTAGGCAGAAACTACAGAATGCCAGCTGCTACCATTCTTACATACTCCTTTCGCCTCGTTTTGTAAGATAGCTACTATTAATTCGATAGCTCCTTCAGTAATCAACCAGGGATGAATTCTCGATACCTAAATCCAATAAAGTACATGATAGGTATAGTGTTTCCATTACACTTACATTTTATCTAGCCATTCCAGCGTGAATTGTCAATGTACGGAATAATAATGCGTGAAAATTTACGGAAGCCATCAAATTAGCAGTAAAGTCTTAATTCACACATCCATCAGCAGTAATAAAGATAACAAATAAACATGGATTTTATATCACACTGAATCTAACACGGTAACTCATTTCTCTATCGAAGCCTTTGGAAGATGTTTATGGTATATTGAGTCGCGAAAGTAGTATCTTAATAACACCGAGGATAGATAGTATCCCATAGAATTATCACATAAATCAACCGAGTCAATGATTAATACGATACAGACGATGAGAGTCTGACCACCAGACCGTCGTTATAACGGTTGAGTGTAATTAAATTGAGCTTCCGTATACATTCTGTGACGGCTCCAGTAATGGAGGATTACTACGCTCAACTCCTAAGCGGCACGCCTCGGAAAATTGAGCTTTAGATATCAGCAATATAATCTTTTGAAGCGATTTTGTGGCGATGAGAACTGAGAATACATTGTAAAATATACCTAATCATGTATCAATGATAGTATACTCTGACACTTCGTGAGACTGCGATTTGTAGTCTGACTAAAATTGATCACATTCCGATTCCAAATATTAACAATGTGACTTTTTTTATTCAAAATTCAATAGGCATTTATTCAAAATAGGCTGAGAATCAGCTCTTTTCAAACGTCAAAATTACATAAGACAGTCCCCCAAAAACGCCCACCCTTCACCACTTCCTAGTGCTTAGCTGGTAAGAAGAAGTGGCGCAACAAACTCCCCAGCAGCACAGCTGTCTGTTTAGTTAGAAAAGCTTGATTCTATACAATAGTAGTTATGCAAAATAATGTACATATTGTCTTTGTAACCTACATTATACTTAATTGGTTCGGCAATGTTTAGTTTTAAAATAATAAGTTCTATTAATAGCTTAGCCTCGTAAAATTAGCTAGAATAAGTTTCAGACTTTTCGTGCTAGTAATCGTTTTTCAGTTGAACGTGTTGTAAAGTTGCAATGTTTGCAATTTGTAAATAACATGCGATAATTTTCTACTAAGGAGCTCCTATGAAAATGCTTTTACGAGTGCGTTTGCTTATTTGTCATTATAATTATGTATTTTACGAAATAAATCTCTTGTTAAAGAAAGAAGAACGCCCGCTACAAAATTGTTGACAAAATTATTTTTGTTGCGTAGTGAGACAGGATATACGAGGTAATTTTCTCGATGCGTAACCCTAAAAAACCCAATATCATTACAAAGTAACATGCTGCAGCAATCAATAAATCAACAAAATCCAAGATTGCCTTCATTAAAGTAATTATCTTTGAGTAACCAAAGTAAACGTATACATCAGGTTTCTAAAAGTATACCTCGAAACAAAATTACTCTTAAACTCGAACCTGTATTAACAACGGAATCAAACACTTCCTGAAATTAAACAACTTTGTGTAATGATGCCGACGTCAGATGAATAATGATTCTATAATTATACTATCAAATAATATGGGAAAATTGTAATGGCAGTAATTTTAAATACTGTAAAACGTTATTGATTTTGCTTTGCTTCTTGAATTTTTTTGGCCTTTTTATTTTTAGCTAGTTAATTACAACATGTGGCAAATGAAAAAGCTATGTTCACTTTTCATCAAATATAATAGTGTCTTTGAGAGCTGCATGATGGGCATCTTTTGGGCGGTAATATTATCGCTGTCTCAAATTAATGACATCCTCAGTTTCAAAGTCACTATATTATACGAGTACTTTAGTTTCATCTAGGTATGTACTTACCCACCAATTAGGCTATAATCCACTGAACGAAAGAATGTTCGAAGACATTTTAATTATTTAGAGAATCCTAACGAAAGTGAGGTTGTTTGTTACGCTTTCACGCTATAACGGCTGCACGGATTTGGATGAAATTTGACAGAAATGTAGCCTGGAACCTGGAAAAGGACATTGGTTACTTTTCATCCTGGATTGCACACGAAGTCGCGGGCAATAGCTAGTTATTTTATAAATTCTTCAAGACTAGTCATTATTCAGATAATGCACGAACACATTAACGAAACTAGGAACACACCATTAATTGTTATGTGAAGATCTTAAATCTCAGTAACGTTAGAGTCGAAATATCTCACTCATAATACTTAAAATATTAAAATAGACGCAGAAATGTCTCAAGAACGTGACTCCAAGTTAAATATGCTGAACATTAAGATTCCAACTTAGACTGAGATGATATCAACACGAATAACTTGAATAAAAGTAGAATAAAGTACGTTATTATATTTGATGATTATAATGAAGCTGCAAAAAGTGCTTCGGAAATGTATGCTATGAGAATAAACGTGGTTGGTAACTAAATCAGAGAAAAGGTGTGTTATTATGCGCGTACTAAACTTATGTGTATAAACGAATGTAGAAATGTATGGTGGTTGTGTTTATCACAAATATTAACTGGTATGCCTAGGATTTTTAAATAATACTATCAACACAAACAATGTCTCGAAAGAAATTGCAAGTGGCCCAAATTAGAAGAATTGAACCTACGTCGCCAAAACTTGAGTCAGGTCAAGTCTGTTGGTTCCTTAACCACAATCCAAGCATCATAATACGAGTATACAATGCAGCAGTGCAGCAATGATTGCCATATTGAATTTTTCATGCTTTGTAAAATATACAACAAACAAAACTATAAAATAAATCTCAGTTATGGTCGACATACTTTACGATAAACTTGATCTAAATTCAAGAACATCCGTTCACAGGTATATGTTGCCTATGTTTGTAATGAATAGTTTTCGCAGTACGCATGCGCTGGCGTTAAGCGACTCGACCACGGTGGTCCGAGTTCAAGGCACGTTTGTTGTATTTCACGATGTTAATTTTAAAATCAGCGTCGGCAAACAAATCCTGTAAATTGTTTGCTTTCGTCTACAGACAGACCGATGCTAATGGGCAGAGTTAAATCCTACCACTCAATGAGAACTATAACAACGAAACCATTACGTAAAAACATCTTGTTTTTAATGGTTTCTTCCTTCTCATTAACGAATTTTTCATTTTCAACCGCTTCCCATATTCAATATGGAAATATTTGTTCCAGTAGCGGACCACACAAGGACGAAATTGGTAGTCCGCTGCATCTCGTTTTGCATATTTTCTGCATTACTGAGCAAAAGTCTTTTGTCAATATTGTCTCCTCGACTCATTGAGTAAATGACGGAGTCTTTCTACTAAATATACAAAATGTAAATTAAACTCCGGCATGTTGTTTTCTTGCTTTGTTTGTTTAATATCTCAATATCCTTTAATATTGCACGAGAGTATAAAGTTACAGTTTTATGAAGCTCGATGTCAAAGATTTTAATGGTGTTGACAGTAAATTTCTTTCTAGCACGTAATAGAGTTTCTTGCGAACAATATCAGCACAGTAGACGGAAGGTTTAATATGTTTTTATATCTTCTTCACCGTCTTTGCAAATATCTTTATTCGATTCTGAGGTCTTGGCTCTGAATGTACAAACTCTAATGCAAATCTCTGCGCATTCTTATAGACTAGCACTTTCGCAACAAATTGCTTTACTGATATTGCATAGATATAATAAATTCTTCATTCCATTTGCCTAAATCCTATTTTATTAAATGAGCAATTTTTTTATATATATACTCGTATATATTTGTAACGACGTTCTCGAAAACGGCTCTAACGATTTCGATGAGAGTTGCAATATAGGGGCTTACGGGGGCGAAAAATCGATCTAACTAGGTCTCATATCTGTGAAAAGTCGTTTTCGTTTCTTTAATAATGACAGCGTGGAATTAGTATGAACTATCCTATACTATTAAATGAACATTCTCTTTTTTCACCAGAGCAGAGCTCGGTCGCCCAGCAGGTCCTGTTAGTAAAATGCGCATCAACATTAAAGGTTGACGAAACCGTTACGCGGAGACAAGATACTCGGACGGCTGAGAACTCAACAAAAGCTTTTTAATATCAGCACACACCCTGAGGCAGGAAGGGGTTATTTACATAAAAGCCACGTAGTTATTTAAGAACAATCCGGTATATAGGTGTGTATACGAGCGAGACACGAATATTGTTATGCTAACTGGCTTCGTTAGTTTGTTCCTGGGAATTGTTTCGCTTTGTTGAAAGAGTCGTCGGTACGTGAGCTCGGATTTGCACCGTGATCTCCGTAACTGAGTTTGCGTACCAACTAATTTGCTTGAATTTAATTAAGATTATATGGAAACGGATAAATTCGGAAGTTATGGAAAGTATTATATTTTCAGCTTTGTTTTGAGTCCCACGAGTGAGTTTGAGCGGTTGAAAATGAAAAACTCGTAAGTTAGATATGTACGTAGTAGTTATTATGTATATACATAATAACTACTACGTACATACCTAATGGTCTTACGAGTTTGTATTAAAATACATATTCAACAATTTACTGAAGTACGCATTCTATTGTTTAAATTTTACAGTGTGCAAGTCACAATATTATTAGTAACGAAAGCGACATGCATGTTTCTGCATTGCTAAAGGATGATTGAAATGCCCAGTTATTTAGTGTCCTCTTTAACACCTTCGTCAACGACGCAATCTTACAAGAAGCCACAGCCAATTATCGCAAAAGACTTCAACATTAATCCTTCGCCACTTTCTATAAGTAACTGCATCAGTTATACGCAATTGACAGACTGCCAGCTGACGGTTTTCCAAAACCCATTGAAGTTAATGCTAGGCAGTGTTGTCTACATGATTACATGCCGACTGCCGCACACACGCTCCAGACATTTGCAAATTGCCCCTTACCTCCTTTGCTGGATGGTTATTCCGTCATTGATGGCTCGCAGGCGATCGTAGTATCGAATCAGAATGTGTTACGCGTGACTGCTAATATTTTGAATGTCAATTCCGATTTCAGACTAGCTCGTAGTTGAGTGTCGTTGGAAATGAGGGGTTTTGGTGAATGGATATTGTGGTGCTCTGGTTTGAATTGGACGATTGGCAGATAGCGTAGTTGCTTCACATATTATTCTGTATAGGTACATAGGCTATAAGTATAAATGTCTGTTCTCCTAGCAATGGCTTTATTGTTACATTTATAAGGCATTCCATAAATGTCATCTATGATTTAAGAATGTCCTTTTGTTCATCGATATTTATTTTAGCCTAAAGAACATTAAAATGACTTAAAAGTCTACAGCAATTTACCAGTAGAAATTCGAAATTCAGTAGTAGATATAAAATTGTCTTTGACGATTTTATCCCATCTTTAATTGGTAGGACTGCCCCATGGGACTTTTTTTTTTTTTTTTTTTTGAGGGTGGGAAGTCATCAAATGACTTCTCCCGCTCTGGGCAGAGCGAGAGGGTGTGTCAGACTTTTACTGACTAAAACCCACCCGTGTTCCTTCCGTTGCCTGTGTGCCGGGGCCGCGATATCCCTTTCGGACAAACCCGCAACCCCAGCAGGCATTGGTCTTTCGACCCCGTCGGTTGGTGCTGACATCTCTTTGAGGCGCGCGTGGAACACAACGCGCCGTCGACACGGGCCTGGTCCTTATCGGACGGCGAGCTGCCCATTGCTCACCGTCCGCAAGCCCGCGCCTACGGTGGCCGGAAGTCGGCTCTGGACTCCCGACGCCCGGGGCGTCTCCTGCGGCGACTAGGGCCGCGAGGGCGTGCAGCTTGCATCTCCCTCGCGCGCTCCGCCTCCTCCTTCGCGAGCATAACTGCTTCGCAGAAGGAGGTGACGGCCTCCCATGCACTCTCGCTCCGAACCATGGCCTGAACCAGGGCCGGACGCGAGAGATCGCCGCCGCCGATCGCCTCCGTGAGGACACGGCGGTGCTCCGCCCAAGCTGGGCAGACCTCCACCGTATGCTCCACCGTGTCCTCCGGGCGATCCACACAGTGGTGACACCCGGGCCCCATGGGACTGGGATATTGGATACGCCTACATGCCACTGTGGCGTATTAATGAATAATTTGTGTTGTGTTTCTGGTAGATGTAAGTACTAACACTAGTTTTTAAGTCGTGTGTATACTAACCAAATGGCCTACTTATGGGTCTGGAATAAAATATTTTTTTATATATTGTGGCTAAATCATCAATGAATTACACAATAACTGTTTATGAAAAAAAAACACAAGTTAAAAATTACTTTAATTTTGGAAGTCGCTGGCAAAAAACGAAAATACAGAACCAACGACATTTTTTTTTTTTTTTAATTATGCTTGTGGTACCTACCCCACATGAATTAAAATTCCACTACCTGCTATGTAAATAACGGTAACAGGAACTATTATAACATCATCCACATGGAACAAGTGTGAAAAATACGTATTATTGAAGCTAACTCAAAAACTACACAAGTAAAATTTATTGAATTTATAAGGGACCACCGCTGAAATATGACCTACCAAACATAAAAAGAATTATCAAAATCAATTCATAATTGGCGGAATAATCGCGTAACAAACATACAAAATAAAAAACTCCTACTTGAAGTCGGTTAAAAATACAGTCACTTGCGTAGATACTCACCTCCTTCCATAACTTCCTGAATATCTAACGAAACAAATACAAAAGTAACGAGCAACTCAATAATAACACTGAACTATTCGCCAGTACTTCGCAGTTTGCAGGTTATAAAGTGGGCTCTTTGCCTGCAGTTTGTGTGTTGTCCGTCACTGCAGGTAATTGCGTTGAAAGCCCCACTCGTTTGTTGAGCGATGACGTTTTGATTTATTTGTAACGTGATGGGTAACTTCGTGTTGCTTTCTATTGTGGGGGAAGGTTCGTAACGGGAGAGTGGAAATGTCGTGGTTAAGTACTATCACTATAGAGCTTTGAAGGTCGTAGTAATCTAGGGGTTTCTAAGGGCTTCGTTTCATTTAGATTAGACATAAAGAATGACATGGCTGTTTGCTATGGAAAGCATATCTGTGCTTAAACGGACAATACCACTAAGAAAGCTTGACCATAATATTGTTTTCGAAGTATTACAGCCTTTACGAGGCTATGGACTTATTTTCGCGACTTAGTTATCAAACGTACGTATAAACCAAAACGTGTTTATCGAAAAACAATTTTAAAACCTACACATAAAATTCAATTTGCGCTACAACGTTAAAACGTACCCATAAAATTCATTCTGCGCTTCAAATTTAATCATTTTTATCACGTTTTCAATAGTAAGTACTAGTCATTCTTAAACTCACTTAAATTATACTAGTATAAAATTGATAATTGTTTAAGAATAGAATAGGTATAGGCAGTCAGCTTCTCTAGCAGCCGTGTCATTGATAAATCTTATAATCTAGGCATAATAACTCGTAAAAAATATAATAGAAGAAGTATATTTAGTAATTTAATCCGCTTAACTGTTCTTCAAGAGTCATAAAGAACCCTGTAAGGGCCACAGTAGACTAGCTACTTGTAGCATCGGCGATTTAGCCGCTTCTTAAAAGCTAAATGCATCGATACAGTCGCAAAATCGCCGATGCTAAAAGTACTTAGTCTGCTGTGGCCCAAAGAAATCGACACGTGTTTCACCTCGTATGTATACGTCGTCTATTGTATTTTATCATGGATTTCTGCAAAGTCGCGCCTGAATCAATTAACTATGATAACTCGTGCCGATAAGATAGAGAAAGACTTCTTCCCAGAAATACTAATACAACCTCTATGGACCAACATTACTAAGATTAGTAGACCAGACCATAGAGTGTACAAGATCCAACTTCTAACGTCAGTGCCGCCGCCAGCGATCATGAATTAATACACGAACAGAATGCGTGTAGAGGTTGTACACGCATTCTGTTCGTGTATTAATTTGCACGCGATCTGCCTGTCACTAAGAAAGCGAAGTTCGCAGGTATGTATGTAGAACCAGATTCTGAGTTAAAAAGTTTGTGGGTAAGCAGCTTTATCATTCCAACTATGGTCTGCAATAAGCCCGGTAACGGTACGTCCAACTTAGGTACCTACCTACTTCTGCAAAAGCTGCTTCTACTGCACGTCCACCTCGATAAAACATAATGTTTGTAATTCGTATATTGAGTCTAATTTTCGGGCAAATTAATCAGTATTCCCATCAAATTAGTCAATTACAGTACCGAGCATCGATATCCGATTCTAAACCAATTGACAACGATACTATCATTCGATTTAGGTAATTGCCTCGATGATATCGGTACCTATAATGAAAGGTATTTTGGTTTAACGATAAATCGAAATACAAGCTCAAATTATCAGAATAGAAAATCTAATTCGTACTTTAAATTAGTATATTATGAGTAAATCGATATCTCCATTTGATTGTGTGTGTACCTTCGGTATAATTTGTTAAGGATTACGATACGATACGATACGATACACGACGACGATGACGATGTTTTATACGATATTTTCTTGAACAAAGTATTATCAAAACCCAAGCTTTTCAATTTCACTTCAGTATTTTCATAGAAAATGTGGTAAATAAACATGAGAACCGCTTTCATGCAAGACTTACGTTACCTTTGAAAGAGCAACCTTGACCGATACATGATCTCTTAGAAATGGTGTCAATGTTAAGAGACTCTATTAAACGAAACCTAGTGAAGTTAATTTCAGATCTACTTAATAAACATCTTAAATTCACTGACAGACAACGCAAAGCCACCGCTGGGCATAAAATTAAAAAAGCATAAAATTTTACACAAGAATTCCTATAATAACGAAAGTTAGCACTTCTTCTTAACGTATCGATGGCAAAAAGTTTATGTGCATCATGGCCCAAAATACAGCTATGCGAACTGCACTCACTGACGCAGTCGTAAAGTCATCAAGTGCACAGTTAACAAGGCACGCGGCGCAAAATTCTAAATTCAAAAGTCATTTATTCAAACCAGGCTGAGAATCAGCACTTTTCGAACGTCAATTACATAAGACAGTCCCCCAAAACGACCACCCTTCACCACTTCCTTGTGCATTAGCTGGGAAGAAGAAGTGGCGCAACAAACTCCCCAGCAGCACAGCTGTCTGTTCAGTTAGAAGAACAAATAAAAAAGATTATATTTATTAGTATTCAAAATAATTTACATTACGCAACACAAAACATAATTTAAGCAAGATGGAAGGTGGGCCATTGTCTGTGGGGAAACGCCGCATACGCACTTGAGATCTTAGCCGTCCACAGTGTGTTGCAAAGAACTAGAGTCTTCGAGTCCTATATAAACGAACTCGGATGATGAATTACAAGACTCGACTCATTACAACGGGACTCCTTTCCAAGTCTAGAGAACTACATTCTTTGTGCGCTCGAGTCCTTTTTATGCGGCGAGTCGCACTCAAATCCTCTTTGTTTAAATAAGATGTAAATATAGTTTATAGCGGACGAACAAATGCAATATGCTAACTGGTACTACTTACATTTACTCAAATATCAAAAATATTAACAACTTAGAGAGTATACGTAGTATCTCAAAATATAAAGCCAGTTTACCGTCATATCTTTATTCTTAGAAGTTAGATGATTTGTAATGATTTTGTCTTATCAGATTTTTTCGTAGGCATAGTTACATCATAAACACTAATTTAAACTCATCACCTATTCGAGTTTTTTCGAATGATGAGCATCAAGTCTCATCTTCAAGCTCCGAGTTTTTCTTGAAGACTCGAGGTCATTTTAAGACTCGAGTCCTTTGTAAGACTCAAGTGGCTGTTAAATGACTCGGGCTCGGCTTAACTCCGAGCCTTTTTAGCACACTGAGTCTTGCATAATTGAGACGAGTCTTTAAAATTACGACTCGTGGACTCGAGCCCTTTGCAACACATGAACCCCCATCTGTGGAGATTTTCTTTGCACCGGCCGACTTGAGTTCGAAGACTATTCAGAGATTTCCAAGTCAGCCATGGTAACGTGTGCCCTGGTGGAACGCTCTCAGATGGTTCGATAAATTTGTCAGAGGGTTTAAACAGCGCCTTTCAGAGATTGCACCTAGCTGTATTGGCGTTGTTATTGGCTGAACTGGTTGGACCCACGCACCCAGTGAGCACTAAGGGTTTTTGAAAATTCATCCACTAAACGGGCTAACTCAAACTCAAAGCATTGATTTCAAATAAACCAATTACAGGCACTTTTGAATCGTCAATGGGTCCGTCAGTCAGAAAGATGAAGCTAGTTGCCCATTCCAAAGCGTAGTAGATACCTATGGAGAAGAACGGGCAAGAAACTCCACGGACACTCTTTTAAATCATGAACTAAGTAGGGGATTAAGGATTGTATGGAAATTCGTAATTTTTGCTGATGGGAAATTCCATCTGGTGCACGGCTTGTTAACAATAATCACCTCGGGAAAGTTAAATTATGGGTTCAGAGAATCTGTTACATAGACAACAAATTATTTCTCGTTAGTGTCTACGAACAGAGCCGAGCAAAGTAAGGTGAAAGACGAGTAGCCAAGCATCCTCTGACGACATTCATTAATCGCTTTGATATCGATAGAATCAAACATCTTACTGTACTGGGGCGAATGTTGCACAGTAAGCGGAGCTGTACGGTCATAGGCGATTGGCAGTTTCTCATTAACTTTATCAATACTATTTTTGAAGACATATCTATACTAATATTATAAAGAGGTAAAATTTGTTTGTATGTTTTGTTTGAAAGTTTGTACTTATGGTTATCTCTGGAACTATTTTGTCTACGTTATTTTATTCCATTTAATTCGTTTTGTTACCTTATGTGCGAATATTTTGTTGTGATTTCTGTGGTTGTATTGCTCTCATGCAACGTGAGGCAAATTATTATTATTTATTCTTAATCTAATCTTTTCGGTAATTTTATAATGTATTCAATTTTATAAATATTGTAATGATTTAAAAATTAATTTCTAATTTAATAGTGGTTCATCCTTTAATAAGAATGGTGTGCATGCCTTTAAGTGATGTATTTACACAGTACTGAACACTTGTGATTACCTATTGTTTATTCTTGTAAATATGTCGTTGGTGTGCCTTGCTCAATAAATAAATAAATAAACTGTCAGTTGGATTTGAAAAATTCTTTTTGCATTGGATACCCCAATTCTTGAGGAAGGCACACGGACGAAGTCGCGGGCAAAAGCTATTTATTAATAATTAGAAAAACAATCTAAGAAAAGTATTTATGAAATTGTGTTTTTCCCACAACCAAGTGGTAAAACCCTATAGTAAATTATGGGATCCAAAGTGCCCTGATACGCGGTATGCATTGCGAAGAAACTTCCTCACAATCATGCATGCCGCGTATAAAGTTCTTGGCCCAGTCCTTCAGTGATAACTTTTCAAGGTGTTAGTCGAAAGGCAGAACGGTTTTTAGTAGGTAAGTAACTTTTTTTGCGATTTATATAATTGAATTTTTGACGTCTTTCTTATTTTTGGATTCACTGTTGTCGCTTCTGTCGTTCCTCTCTGCTCCGCTCTCAGTATGACCCCTGCTTTAATACCAAATTTATTTAATTAAACCTTCGAACTCCCAATACACCAAAGTCTGCTTCAAAGATGCAACGGAGAGATACCAAATCATTGTCCCGACACCTTTTTCTAAGTTTAATAACACCTTAAAAAGCCTTAATGTAATTCTGGTTAATTAGACTTTATCTCTACTTTATCTCGATAGATGTCTTCCACAGTGCCCGTGATTTTGTGTTTGGTAAATATTTTCCGTGATGAGCGGCCGCTGTTAAGACAGACTTAAGAAGATAAGGCGCGCATTAACATTTTTGTGTGACCGGCGTTTCCTACTTTGATCCACCAATGTCGAGTGTGAAGTGAATTTTTATAAGGTTTTTTTTTTTTTAAATTGGGTTGTCATTTGGGGAGTGTTTATGCAAATTCAGGATTATGTAGGTCTTCAACTCAATCAATTTCTTCACAGTGTATGTCCAGACTTTTTTATTGCCCACAACAAGGCAAAAGTCTTTTTTTCAAACAAAGAAGGTACAGACATTGATAGCAGCGATAGCCTAGTGGTGTGACCATCGGACTGCCAAGTCACGCACCTCTGACTTTTCGGATTCATGTGCGTATTGTATAATTCTCACTTGCTTTAAAAACGGTGAAGGAAAACATCGTGAGGAAACCGGCATGCCTGAGAGATTTCTCGACGGCATGTGAAGCCAAGTCAGAGGCCATTGGACGGCTTTAAAACTCTAACATCAGGTTAGTCATTAACCACACGAAAAGAAGAAGAGCTGGGTATTTGCGTCACACACATACAACGATAATTGATCGGATTTTCTTGAATTATGACAGTTTAGCCACGTTCATTGCTTTAATTACGTTGTTGAACAGACGAATTTAGTAAACATAAGAAGCAATGGATTACAACTTCAAAACTCTCGGATTATGATTGAAACTGTGTTACACATTTAGGGTGCAGGAAGCTTTAAATTCTTACCAAATAAGAATTGTATCTGTCGCTGGATACGAGAAGCACAGAAGCAGAACCGGTTGTCGGTGCTTGGGGGAGGCCTATGTCCAGCTGTGGACGTCTTTCGGCTGAAATGATGAATAGTTGTGTACCTAGATGTAAAGCCCTTTTGACTGTGTGTTTGTGTTTGACTTTTTCTGCGTCCGGCGCTTGGCGTGGCAACACGCCGTGTTCGGGTTCAATCCATCCATCCTGAGGATGCCTCGTTGAGAGGTGAAACAGATATCGATTTCTTACAGGGTGTTTTATGACTCTTTAGGAATAGTTAACTAAACATATCTACGTCTACTGTTTTTTTTTTGTGGACCACACCTCCATGCTATAAAGTATATAAAGACATTTCTCACCCAAAACTTATGTTAAACAGCAACAAATAGTAAGCTTAACATACTATAAACGATGAAAGTGCCAATATTTCACTTTCTATCACTTTTCAAACACCCGAACAAAGAAATAAAACGAAGGCAAACAGCCGAGTTTCTGGTACAAGTCTTATAAATAAGACAGCTCTATGTTTTCGGGTTATTTGTTAGATAACTGACTGCGCCCGCGGCTTTGTCTGCGTTAGTTACTATACTAGCATGAGAAATAGGTTTCTTCTCATAAATGTACGATAAATACTAGGTAATGTATTCAATTAGTTTATTTATTTTATAAATGTGGAGGCCTGCTAGCAGCAAAAGCCGTAAACTGTCTTGTACATTCTTATTGATATTGGATTGGTATATCAGATTTCCTATTTCATTATTAACATTAAAATGCATATACATACACAATTATTTCATAACTATTTACACTAGGTATTAAATAAAACCCTTTTTACAAAAAATAAAACAACCAACTTCCGAAAAAAAACACTACAAAGTGGAAAATAACTTTAATTTCGGAAGTCGGTGGCAAAAAACGAAAATTCAAAACCAAAGACACCGACTTCCGAAATTAATGTTATTTTTCAGTTTGTAGTGTTTTTTTTCAGAAGTCGGTTGTTTTTTTATTCACTTTTTAGTTGTGGTACCTACCCCACACAAATTCGAATACCACTACCTGCTATGTAAATAACAGTCACAGGAAGTTATCACCATATCATCCACATATGCTAAGTGGGAAAAATACGTATTATTGAAGCTTACTCAAAAACTATCCAAGCAAAGTTAATAAAATTTATATGAGACCAATTCGGGAGCATACCCTTTCATACAAATAAATAATTTTCAAAATCGGTCAACAATCAGAATAAGAAATAACTAATTGCCATAATGTAATATAAATATGTAACATTTTTATAACTAAGATATGGAGGAGCGGAGTCTCCTAACACAGGCATTGTTTGCCTTCATTTCAATTGACGGAGAAATCGGCTGACATACATAAAAAAGGAGGACATTCCTCCTTTTTGGAAGTCGGTTAAAAATAATATTATAAATGTACGTACTTCTACTTACTTAATTGCTTTACTTGTAAACGTATTTTTATTAATTTTAAAGGTTTATGCGACATGCCTATTAGATACTACTAAGTTATAAAATAAATATTCAATGAGACTGCATAATTGTGTGTGTAACGAACATAACACAAAAAATTCGATCTTTTTCACGTAGGTACTCCTATATTTTTTATTACTAAATAAGTAGAACCTTTTGTATACTTAATAGAGAGCTATATTTTCGACTGATCAATATGCAGCAAGGCGTAAAGAATCGAAGTTAAATGTTGATTTTTTACTTTGTGGTGTGTTCAAGCTGATTCTACGAATTATGAGCAACTGGTCAGACTCAGCTCAATTGTATCTGTGAGCAAACATTTGTGAACTGTAGGCATTTTTTACGTGTGTTTAGCGTAGTAACAAGAAGTAGTGATAAAAACGTTTATTTTGGGACACCTGAGGTGTTTTTCAAACATCATTAAAGAAATTTCAATAGGGTTGATAAAACATACAAAGATTTTAAGAGCGTTTATTCTGAAAGTCGGCAACGTCGCAAATACAAACGTCGTCAAATATTTCGCTGTTATGATTAATTTGGCAATATTACTGTATGGAAATATGAAATTTGGCTAACTATCGAACTAGTATATTAATAATGAATAGAACAGTAATATTGCTAAATTAATCAAAACAGGTAAATATTTGACAGCTATTTGCAACCTTGCCAACTTTTAGGACAAGCGCTCTTAAACATGGTATAAACTATGTATTTATTTGATAAAAGAAAGCTTCACAGCTGACAGTATAGTATAATTATTATTCTAAGTATTACGCCATTAACGAAGTACACAGAAAAATAAGAATGCAGGAGACTGATATTATAACATAGAGTGACCCTCACCATCCGCCTAGTCTTTTCGCAACTACGTTGGGGTCGGCTTCCACTCTAATCAGATGCAGCTGAAAACCAGTATTTACATGGAGTGACTGCTTATCTATCCTCCACAGCCCAAGGACTAGATAATACACTACCCTATCATAAGGCTGGTTGTCAGAATTTTACGCTTCTGACGACCCGTAATGACTGTCAAAGATCCACGAATGATGAATGAGATCCACGAACCAACGGCTCAACGTGCTTCCCGAGGCACGGCGGAGTCTTGCCAAGCCTTCTTGTCACAGTCATGAGGTTTCAGCAGCTGTTGACTCTTTCTATTTTGTGCTCGTTAATGTGTTTAAATCTATTGTGTTTTATTTTCTTGTTCTACTCGAGTTTATTATCTTTTTTTTATGCACGTGTTTCTGTGACAAACAAACTTCTTTTTTTTTTTCTTTGCTTCTTTCTTGGTATGTAAAGATAGTCACCCATCCACGGACCAACCGCGGAAAGCGAAGCTTAACCTGATCTATCGACCCGTGCGGCTGATAATACCTAGCTATAAGCCCCAATAACATAGAGTGACCATGTAAAGTACTTATATTCCTGAACTTTTTATTTATCTGTAGGTAGTAGGTACTCATCATAATAGCCATCATAGTCCACTGTTGGGCATAGACTTCCCCATTCGCCCGCCATTTAACTCAATTATTCTCATACTCTCATCCAGCTGCCACTACGTTTCGAAGATCTTCAAGAGAAATCTCATGAAAACTACCTCCAGTAGATGATCATGATGTAGATGTCTTGAGATTCACCACAATAACCCTACAAAATTTATAATTTATTTATTTATCTGTGCATAATTTATTACCATAGAGCGTTTATTCGGAAAGTGGGCAACGTCGCAAATAGATGTCAAATATTTCGCTGTTTTGATTAATTTGGAAATATGACTATATGGAAATAAGAAATATGCGTAACTAGCGAACTAGAATATTGATTATGAAATGCAATAATTCATATCGGAACACTGAATATTTCGTTTTAGATGTAAAAAAAGTATTTGGAAACTTTCCAAATTCCTATTTTACACCTAAAATGGGTCAAATCATCAAATTCAATGTTGTAATTGCAATTCATTATTAATGTTCTAGTTCGCTAGTTAGCCACATTTCTTATTTCCATACAGTAAAATTGCCGAATAAATCAAAACAGGTATATTTTTGAGACCTATTTGCGACGTTGCCAACTTTTAGGATAAACGCTCTTAAGAATACTGTTGACATAACAATATACAAGGCCACCACTAACCGTCGCAATACTAGTTAATACTGTATTATTGTATAATTAGGTACGTATATACCATAATCACCCTATAACATTCCCACTGCTGGGTCACAGGCCTCCTCTCTTTGAGAGGGAGTGGGCTGTAATCCACTCGCGGCCCGTGCGGTTTGGTGGAATGTCACATGTCTTCAAATTTTTGGTCCTAGGAGATGGCGGTCACCTAACGATATTTTCCGTCACCGTTTTGAGAGCAGTGGTGACGAAAACACAAAGTGGTGGCGAAGTAATGACTGCCAAACGGGTCGAACCATCAAGTTAAGCTACGCTTGGCAAGGTTGGTCTGTGGATGACATTCAAAATCTCCCCCTACCAAAATTTAAGAAAAAGCTTAAAGAGCTACTGCTTAAAAGAATGATTTACTCGGTAAATGAATGGCTACAGGAATAAGGAAAATATTCTATATATAAATATTTTAAATAATGTGTGTTGTGTATTATTAATTCAACGTAGAAATGACTGAGTTTTATTGGCATTTGACAATGTATTTTACCAGGCACATAATTATTTTATTGACATTATATAAGACTATGAATTTCGGAGACACGTATTGGCTAAGACCACGGGCTAAGACTAACCATTATTTATATTTCTTTATTCCTTTTTACTTTTAAGAAAACGATTCACATGCCATACCACAGGCTAAATAGAATTATAAGACCAAATAATGTAACATGGAAACCACCGATTGTATTTACTCTATTTATACGTGAATAAATGAATTTGAATTTGAATTTGAATTTGATGGGTGAACATCTTTACATACCGAGACTCCTCCGTACCTCGGAAAGCACGTTAAGCCGTTGGTCCTGGCTGTCATTCGTGGATCTTTGACAGTCGTTACGGGTCGTCAGAAGTCCGATAGTCTGATAACCAGTCTTATCAAGGGGTATCGTATTACCCGGTCACTGGGTTGTAGAGGTCAGATAGGCAGTCGCTCCATGTAAAATACAGGTATTCAGCTGCATCCAGTAAGACTGGAAGTCGACCCCAACATACTTGGGAAAAGGTTAGGCAGATTGATTGGTGATGAAATAATTCACAAAAAGTAAATTACCTGCCTGAGTTTAAACCTACGAATCGAAAGTCGGGGACGTTTCCACTGGGCCACCACTACTCTACTCTAAACTCTACTCTAATTACGTAAATACACGTCAAAAATTAACTATAATTTAACAAAACACGTACCATAACAGCTCTTAGCAACAGCACCAACATTCTGGCACATCAGTTTAAGTTGGGAATTAGGACAAAAGCACCAACAAAATGTACGTGACACATTAACGGTTTTATTTCCACATACGTCGAGTGGAATGAAGTCACGTGCTCAGAACACGTGAACTCACTTTGCTTGTCTCCAAATTTATGCAACTTTTCACGATGTAAAAACCTTTCATAACCCTTCTAGAAACCACTGTTATTGCGGGACTATTCTGGGTGACGAAAAAATATGTCGCAAAAATATTTCTACATGTAGTTTTATCGCAAATATTGAATAGAACACACCCTCTTGTAATAGTAGCCAATTTTGTTTTTTGGTGGGATTTATCAAATAGCTTCTCCCGCTCTGGGCGGACCGGGAGGGCGTGTCAGACTCTTACTGACTAAAACCCACCCGTGTTCCTTCAGTTCCCTGTACGTTGCCAGGGGCCACGGTAACCCTTTCGGACTTTCCCGTGACCCCAGCAGGCATCGATCCTAACGGTCCCCGTAACAGTAGGCTTTATTAACAATCTTACGATCTAATTACATTTATTATTTAGTTAATAAGAAAAGTTTATTCAGACATCGGTTTCAGAAGATTGTTTTTCTTTAGTATAGGCCTCCCCCATATTGTTTCACAGTTTTCCTCTTCCCCTCTAACCTCTTTAATATCCCACATATCTGTATCTTCAATGGTTTAAATTGTGCGCTTTCGACTGAAAGGACAAGTTCTCGTTCTGACTGACTAGTCAGAACGAGAACTGGTCCTATTTACGTTTATTTACGAAAAAACTAATCGAAAAATGATAGACGATAAATAAATCCATATGAGTTTTTCTGCGCACATCTCTGAAAATAACTCTCCTTCGATATCATGAAAAACAATTTTTCAAGGTGACCTACCGAGGCCAAAGACATTTTAACGTCTGTAATTAATGTATTTAATGAAGTGCAATTACAAATCCAATCTACCGAATTAATAACCTAGTAATTGATACGCAATCATTTCTTGTGCCTTACAATCAGCAATCAACAGAGTAACTAATTTAGAAAGGAACATACTAAATTATAATTATTTATTGCTCTAAGAAAATGGCACTCACCCTCAACTGTACAAAGCTGATTTAATCTCTAATAAATAAAATAATTTTCCTTCACATTATTATTATATCCAGTACGAGTTAATGAAAAGGACGCGTAGCATAACCACAATAGAAACGGGTTTTGTCGACGGAAGAATAGACAAAATAACAGATAAACAATCACAATCTGTCATTTTGTATATTCTTCCGTCGACAAAACCCGTTGAAAACCCGTTTCTATGGTTGTCATACTACGCGTGCAGAAGGCTACCATCTCTATTTACTGAACATACAATTTTGCCAGTATTACCTATGCCTCTAGGTAACAGATATAGCCCGAAGAATCACCAAACTTAAGTGGCAGTGGGAAGGGTACAATTGCTCATTGAACAAATGGCCGATGAGGTCGAAAGGTTTTGGAGTGGTGACCATGTACCGGAAGACGTAGTGTTGGGAGACCTCTCACAAGGTCGACCGATGACCTTTCGGAGGCCTCAGGAATCCGCTGGATGCGAGAAGCACAGATCGAAGTAGCGGTGTATGGGAGAGGCATATGTCCGGCAGTGGACGCCTTGGCTGAAATGATGATGATGACCAATGCCTCAAGGACGTAGAACGATATAACGGAAAATTAATAGTCTGCTAGCATATTATCAAATTTGAATTCAAACAATTTTTTTTCTTTCGTTCGTTCTTTTTTCAAACATCCTGCGACATCTTTCCGATAACATCTTCACCAATCAGAATACGCCGTCTATTCCCAGTAGTAACGTGTGAGAGGGACATTAGAACATCCAGTTGGCACAGAAGTGGCGGGTTACGCACGTCCGTGGGCCCACGGGCCACAGGAACACCGTATAGTCTAAGATCCCAACTAACATCGATCTTCACTCATGTGCTTTCCAATTGAAAAGTGTTATAGTGGTAGCAAAAGGAATTAACTGTTCAAATTTTATTTTAGTTCCTTTGAGCTTCAGTACAAAAATGGCAACTTGATTTTTTCTAATGTGTCGTTTTCCCGTTTAGTATCAGGGTTGATATGATTTAAATCGCGATTAATCAATACTTTTTTAATGCGACCATATCATCTAAATTGTGTCAAGGGACTTCCCCTGACATAAATTACTGCGCGCACATACGTGTCCAATGCTGTTTAAAGGCTTGTGCAGACCAGCGCGACTTGTCGCGCGACGCAACACCGGTTATTGTTATACTGTGAAGTTTTCTTAGAAATTGTATTGTTCGTGTCGCGTCGCGCGACAAGTCGCGCTGGTCTGCACAAGCCTTAACTCAGGGACTGAACTACCCAAACATTAAGGTACCTTCAAATTTCAGTATGACGTCATACCGTTAAATAAGGGTTACCAAAATATTTCGATACCGTTCTTTTTTCAGTACTTAGCGGAATTTTGAGGTTGGAAATGCATACCGGTATATTTCGGTAGAAGTACTAAAATACACAAGTTCTAACGTGTTCGACACCCCGCGCCCGTCTTGTTTTTCGGTACCTAAATCGTGTAAAGGTTAAATAGCGGTTTAAAAAGGTATCGGTATAGCTCAACCCTTATTTTAAACCAGTACCGGTATATTTTTGAGGTATCTTAACCTTTAACCGTAACCGCTTTCAGTCCCTGGTTTAACTACACCGTTCGACGATTCCCCGAAATTTAAACTCGTGACTGAATCAGTCCGTTTAGTCTTTGGCGCGGTCATTCGTGATTGATTAGTGAAAGTACATACAACAAGATGTCTGGAAGGAAAAAAGATGCTGTATGGGTTAATTTTCCATCAAAACAAGTCCGCTTGCGGCAAGTTTAACAAATTGGTGTGTAAGCTATAATGAAAAAACATTTAGAGACATTTGTGAGAGAGAAAAAAAAAACGATTTAAATTCAATTAATCCGATTTAAATCAAATAAATCCGATTTTTTTAAATATATATCATGATTTTTATCAACCCTGATTAGTATGTACTCATTGAATAATTTAAATCGTTTTCTGCACATGAAAGAAGAGATTGTAAAAATCAAAATTTTTAAGTTAAGTTATTTATTTAATTTCATGAGACACGCTTTCGTAGTATGTATTAGGTACAATCGACCGCACGTTGATAGTAATACTTTGACCTTGACCTGACCCAGCGTAGCACGGAGTTTCAATAGAATTAGAGTTCAGTTTATACTGGTTTTTTTACTAGTAACGGGCGGCATACTGTAAAATTATTGATTGTATATTTTTTTTTTTCAAACCACATGAGTGTAGGTCGATATAAGACGGGCTCTTGCACTACTAGTGCGCCACCATCCGATTGCATTACCTCATTCTTTCTTATTTACAAGAAAACCCCTTGCATGGACATTCGTTAGCTCTGGGGACACCGAGCTGCTTTGGGATTTCTTTCTATTTGTACATTGTACTTCCATTAGTTTGTTTGCATTTAATTTGCTTCTGAGGATAGTCTTTTGTTTTTAATGAGATGAATGTAGGTTGAGGTATTTTTGAATTTGGAAAATGCGCACTCGAACATGATGCTAGTCAAAACAGACACAGAACAGGAACGGAACGGAACAATTCTAAAGACAGTGTGCGTAAGTACAGCTTAATAATGAAAAGATAATTTATCTTGAAAGGTGACAAACACCAATTATATCTGTGTAATCATAACATCAAATCTTCAATTTTCTTTTATTGTTTAGAACTGATAGTCTTTTATGTTCAATTAAATTTACAGGTATACTCTTAACGTGAATAGTATAAATGACAAAGAAAGATTCAATAGGTAATCTAGTAGGTTTCATCCCATGAAATTACCGACATTTTGCTCAACAACATTAATTTCGGTGAAATCTCTCTTTTATTCCTTTACTCTCAAAACTTTATTTCGGGCACGTTTTAATATAAAACTTCTACGAACTAGTCTTAGCAGTGATAGCCTAGTGGTGTAACCGTCGGACTGCCAAGTCATAGCTCTCGAGTTCGAATCCGAGGCACGCCTCTGACTTTTCAGATTCATGTGCGTATTGTATAATTATCACTTGCTTTAAAAACGGTGAACGAAAACATCGTGACGAAACATGCCTGAGAGATATTTCTGGGTTTTTCATGGGCGGTATAAAAACTCTGACAACAGGTTAGTCACTAACTACACGAAAAAGAAAGGAACTAGTCAGAAAAGGTCAACTTCCATAAAATGAATATAAATTAACAAAGGCAGGGAGCCTTTGTTAATTTGACTTTATAGTGGAAAATTAATTATATCTCTAAATATCCATTTAATCGAATCTAAATATCAGGGTACGCGAGGCATTTCAGCCTTGTCTCTGGAGTGGCAACGTCTTTATATTTATTTATTTAAATATGTTTAAGGAAAGAAAGAAAGAAAAATAAGTTTATTTGTCACAGAAACACGTGCATAAAAAATTAAAAAATACTCGAGAAGAACAATAAAGTTATTTGTCACAGAAACATGTGCATAAGGGCTCCCACACAAAATTGCGAATTCGCATCGCAATGCAAAAATCTGCAAACTCCTTAAAAACAAAGCTCTTCTAAAAACCTGCGATGCGGCGTCGTATCGCATCGCATCGCAGTTTTGTGTGGGAGCCCTATAAAAGATCATTAACTCGAGAAGAACAATAAAATAAAACACACTATATTTAAATATAATCACGAGCACAAAATAGAAATAGTCGGCAGCTGGCACGTTATGGCTGTGACAAGAAGGCTTCCACTCAGCATGATGCTGTGCTATGGGGGACCCACAGCACAGCGTTGATTTTCAGTGGTCATCCGAAAAAGACGAATCAATCAGCCTATCCTTTTCCCAACTATGTTGGGGTCGGCTTCCAGTCTAACCGGATGCAGCTGAATACTAGTATTTTGCATGAAGCGCCTGAAAAAGACGAATGTTACACAAATAAAAATTGGAAGTAAAAGAAAAGTTTTAAACATGCATCCTAGAAGAACATTGCAAGCACCCTCGAAAGACGCTGCATAACCTATGTTACAAAGTCTCTTGCAGTACTCGGTACTCATTGACAATATTGTATTGAAATTAACTGAGCATGACACATTTCATATTAAGACGGAGTGTAACCAATATTGGCAGGCGGCCCCTTTTCGAGACGACTCTGCTCAGGTTAGGTAATCGCAAGTTGATTGAATTACTCACGCACGTCACGATTCTGTCATAGATTATGAAATTCTGTTATTTATTAACTCGTGATTTTCTTTGTTTATGGTTGCGGTGAGGAAAAGAGTCTTTGAGAAATACCTGACAAAGTATGACGTTTAAGACGCAGATATATAACAGTGACCTTGAGTGGTTAGCTTGCGTAGTCTGTACTGTGCGACGTAAGTCCAGTCAGTAATAGGACTCGCCCATCAAGAAGCGCTGTCCCAAATTAAACTCATTATTAATTTATTATACATAAAAAAGGTATTTTAATAAAACAAGTACACTAAAAGATCATTAATTAAATTATCTTTAAAATGGTGAAGGTTTTGGTTTTTATCCGCGTTAGACATTAATTTACAAATTAATTTCACTATGTAATATAAACATAATCAAAAATATTCTTATATTAAGTTATTAAGAAAATAATCAAATTGAACATATATTTTTTCTAAATCATTAACACTACTCGTTTAGACTTGATCTTCAGTATAAAATCATTAAAAGTCGGTTATCGTCGCCTTAATACTGGACTTGAATAGCGTCACCTATTTAATTATAAACCAAAGAAATAGGACAAGACTGAGCTTAAGGCCACGTTCTGACCGACAGCTAAAGCGATAGTCACGCAACTACGCAATTGTTGCGCTCGCTTATATGAATATGACATACTCGCGCGATCAATCAAATCGCGTATGTACGTCATTTTTCAGGTAAACGATCGCGTATTCGCGCGGCAATCGCTGTTGGTTAGAACGCAGGGTGTCGCCATTTAAGCACCAGGGAGCCTACTCCCTAAGCGAAATCCGTTCGTTCGGCCGTCGTTACGGGCGCTTCGCTCTCTGTCTAACTCTGCCCCCAGGCCCGGGTCGACGGCGCGTTGTGTTCCACGCGCGCCTCAAAGAGATGTCAGCACAACGGAAGGGGTCCGCTAAGACCGATGCCTGCCGGGGTCGCGGGAAAGTCCGCAAGGGATACCGTGGCCCCTGGCAACGTATAGGCAACTGAAGGAACATGGGTGGGTTTTAGTCAGTAAGAGTCTGACACGCCCTCCCGCTCCGCCCAGAGCGGGAAAAGTTATTTGATAAATTCCCAACCTCAAAAAAAAAAAAAGGGTGTCGCCATTTCAATAAATCTATTATCTTCAGCAGTACCTACCTAAAGATTTTATTGCGATAAATACATTGTCTAATCCTCCTGTTTCTTTAGATATTTCCTACAACTAAACGGCAATATTTTTAAGTACTGTGTTTTTGCGCTAGATATAGTACTTTGCTGTCACGGCCTGGAACAAGGGCATTGATGGACGATCGTGATAATGTGGTCGGAGGCGAAGCCGAGGCACACATACGTGAGTCCATCACTACCTTGTTGCGACCAAGGCTTGTATATTACTTTTACTCAAATAATGTGCGGAAATTCAAACTAAGTAAATTCAGAATCAATGACGAACAACGATAATTTTTCAAACGCCAATATGTTCATTTGTTTCTTCTTTACTTGAAACAGCTTTAATTGCAAACCAAATCGAAATTTAAATAAAATCTTTGATAAGTTACCTCCATGGTTGCCATGTACTCCTTGTTTTTTATATCAATTCTATGCCTCTCAGTACTTGGAGTTTTGATAATGTGTAGTACGTAAGTGCAATAGAATATTGTATTTTTAAGGGTGTGAGCCTGGAGATCTGTCATACAGGTCCCGTACCCATTACAGACTCCAGCTCTCCCAAAGGATAAGCTATAAATGTTATCTTAATGCTATTAATCCAATTGTACCTTTTTGAGAGAAATAAATAAATTATTATTATTATTATTATTATGTATTGAAGTAAAAAACACGCTCTATTTTTAAATGACACGACAGATATGAGTTTTCATACTAATTTATTCGGCCGGTATCATCAATATCATTCATCATTTCGTCTTCCGGTACGCGGTCCCCACTCCAAAAACTTTCAGCCCCATCGGCTATCTGTTTTACGAGCAATGTGCCCTGCCCATTGCCACTCAAGTTTGGTAATTCTTCGGGTAATGTCGGTTACCTTGGTTCTCCTACGGATCTCTTCAGCCGCTAAACGCTATTCTCTTCGGCCGCTACACGACAGATATGGATGTTCATACAAACATTGCCGGCCGGGCGCTCGCATGTATTTGACAAGTACAGCAATGTCAATTTATGTCAAAGAAGATTGTCAAATAATGCTCGAATTTCAAAGCATGTTTGAGAAAAGCAGATTTTTTGCAAACGTAAAGAGCCAATAATCCAATTTCAATTTGCAAAATTCATAAATACAGTACCACAATAGGCAAGAACCGTTTCCAATCATAATCTTTGCCTCGAAGCCTTATTGCATGTTGCAATATACGCTTATTAATGAACGACAAATACTAATTTCGCATGCCTTTGTCCCGGTCGATCATCGCTCAGCGTTCCTCCGCCTGAGCGCCTGCAATAATCCGTTTGCGACTGACATTTATGAGTATACACTATACAGCCTTGTGTGGCTACTGGCAAAATCCTTTGTGACCCGCCTAAAGGAATACCCGAACAGCGTAAGATTCAATGCATGCTGAAGGATTGATTTCGCTGAGCAGTATCGTATTCGACAATACGCTCGCAAGACTATTGAAATTTGAAATCGAACGAAGTTAGCTCGGCGTGATACTCGATTGTTGTGTAAGATGTTTCGATGCTGTTTACGGAATCTTTTGTGAATTTACTTGTTTGTCAGTTGAAAAATTGAATATGAGAATATAAGTAAGTAAGTCATCAATAAGTAAAAAGTCAAGCACAAAATCATTGGATAGAAAGAAGATTGAAAGGTTTTCATGACTTCTTTGAATTAAATTATTCCAGAAAATGAGATAAAACAATGTAAAATCATCATCAATCATCTGCACAGCCTTTTTCCAACTGTATTGGGGTCGGCTTCCAGTCTAACCAGATGCAGCTGAATACAAGTATTTTGCATGGAGCGACTGGCTATCTGACCTCCACACCAGTAACTTGGTAATACGATGTAAAACAATGTAAAAGATTATATCAAATTAAAAACTGACTCTACATTGAATTAATATCATTCAAAAAACGACCGAAGACTGCAACTATCTCTCGATAAAGCACCATATACACAACATAATATGTGTCAGAAATACGTTACTGAGTTGACTAATCGGGACGCCAGCGCCGCCTGGAGACTACGCTCAACAGAGTCTACAACATGACACTCGGACCGGCCGGAGCTCGGTAGAGCAGACTTCATGGGTGGCGGTCAAGCGGTGAAGATGTTTAGAAACTGTCGCGCGTTTCGAATAGATGTGTCGTATACCTACAGTGTGTGAAATGCTAGTGTGATTAATGTTATCGTAAATTATAATTTGATCTGAACTGCAATGGTTTTTCTATTGCGCAATAACCAACACTACCCATTAGTACGCCCACAGTAGTTAAAATATGCCTGATAACGAAAGAGACACATACCCTCATCCGACATAATGTATATCTCATTCATCCCTATCCATACAACTTACGACCCGACAAAGACGACACGAATTGCTCGTCCATTCCCGTATCTGATCTTCATTTCCAATTATTACTCACTTAATGTACAATATTAACATTGATGTAAAAACATCAGCAATCACAACTCATTTGTACACGTTTTCCCTACATTAACACCGTATGTTGCAAATGCGACACAATTTGTAACTGTGTCGATTTTTGCGATCACTTCATATGTAATGCTGGTCTGATATTTCAATACTGTTGAATTTTGTTCCAAGTTGTGGGGTTTTAGCGATGTATTTACTGCCTTGTTAGTACAGTGGTCGCAAGCGTTTCTGCTGAGCACGAAGTCTTAGGTTCGATTCCCAAGTCGGGCAAAGTGTTATTGGGTTTTTCCGTCAGGATTTTCTCAGTAGCAGCTCGAAGTCTGGATTTGTGCCCGGTTGATGGCAATAGGCTCGCCCCCTATTACATGGGACTTAAACATAACTGGTGGAAATTAGGTGTATTACAGGTACACCTCTGCTTAACCATTCGGAGATATCAGGCGTGATGTTATGTTATTAAATATCAATGTTAGGAATTAATGCAGGTTTGATAAAACAAAAATTTGTTGCTACAGAATATATCTTGAACTCACACACTGACTTATTAGTATTACTTGTTAAAATGTTAGGAATATCGTATAATTTTACAATATTTGTAAATATGGGAGCACCATGTATCTATCACATATTTAATTTATCTGTAATTGCTTTATGTTTCATTCTTTTTTACCCATCGCGGTATAGTAATCTTATTCTAGATGCATCGTCTTCACATATAATTATATAATTAATGTATACAAAATATTGTAAAAACATTTTAAAAGAGTAACGGTGGAGTTTCTTGCCCATTCTTCTCCATACGAAAACTACCTTTTGGAAGGGGCGACTAGAATCAATTCTATTTTTTGTAATCTTGACGTTCATAAGTGCCTATTATGTGCCTAATTGAAATAAATTGTTTGACTTTGACTTTGACTATAATATTTAGGAATTGCTCTAAACATCACTTTTGAGTGAGTTCACTCTTGTTATCTAGTATCTAAGTGAAAACTTGAATACATTTTCTACTTCACTTTGATTATCCAATGTACTAATCAAATTAATACCTCAAAGGTAAGCAACATTCTATTTGAAATTTCTTACATGAAAGCAATTAAAAAAATTATTCCAGGCCTTACTTGTACCAGGTTTCACTATAGTTTGACCGAGACGGGCCGAGACTAGGGTTGCCAACCATACTGTTAAAACAGTTTTTCACTCTAAAATACTGTTTACTGTTCAACAAAAATAAAGTGTAGGAATATACTGTTTTCACTGATATCCAAAGGAATACCCAAATAAAAAGTTTTATCTACTAGGTACCTTAGTAGCAGCTATGAAACTGAAAATGATATTTGTTAGTTGTAGTGCTTCACACATTGGTGGGGTTTACGAACCCTTCAAAATTGAATTGTGTTTATTTTTCTGAAATACTGTTTTATTTTCCCACTTTGACCATAATATACGTATTTCTTTAAATAAAAGTTGGCAACCCTAGCCGAGACCGCTGTACCGCGCTTTAGGAATGCGCGGAGCAGCGTTGACGAATGAGCGGCGGGACGGCGTGAGCGTTGACGAATGAGCGGGGTTACACTGCCCCCCCGTCAAACTCTAGTTAAACATAAGTAAGGCCTGAAATAATTTTCTTAATTGTTTTCGTATAACAAAATATTCCACTAATATTTTCATCGACTCTACAAACAAAGCAAACTCAACTAAGGTAAAATGAGCGCCTTATTTACCCTTCAGCAATAGGTAGCAGTCTATTATTTCTTTGCGCTGCATTCCTATCCTTAATACCAATAAATTATGTACAACAGAGTTTGTGGTTGATACCAGTAATTTTTTTGTCTGTAATTGAAAAACGCTATAGCTATGCATCATTTTCAATGGCTGGTAAATATCTAGTACAAATAATCGACCACCCTGATAGTTGGTTGAGGCTATCGATAGGGGTAATGCCATAATTGCCACCGTTGGCAGTCAAATTGATGGTCGCTGTGTGATGTTGTATTACGCAGGTGGAAGCTACTGCGCCTGCGTCTAATGTATCTCTGATATTATGCAGCTTCAGCTTCCTCATTTTGTGATGGTTATCGGATTTTTCCGGTTGAAAATTTGCTTGACGCGTTGATATTGGAACTGAGTCCATCCAATGGGCTTTACTTTCATTCGGGTATTAAATTCTATTTACTTTTTATTTGCGCTTGAGTATTTCCATGATTTCTGTTGATATATTGGCGTGTGCTAGCTGACATGTAACAAATAATTTAATTTAATGTTTTGTATTGCGTAATGTACATTATTTTGCATAAGTACTATTGTATAGAATCAAGTTTTCCTAAACTGAACAGACAGCTGTGTTGCTGGGGAGTTTTTTGGACCACTTCCCAGCTAAAGCACTAGGAAGTGGTGAAGGGCGGGCGTTTTTGGGGGACTGTCTTATGTAATTTTGACGTTCGGAAAGTGCTGATTCTCAGCCAATTTTGAATGAATGACTTTTGATTTTTTTAATATTTAAACATGGCATGACATGGCATAGTATCTATTAAAACCTTCGCCCTAACTTTATGTTCGGCAATTAAAGTCTGTACGTAATAATATTTGCTCAATAGAGGTTGAATCAGTCTTCCTACATTCCTTTGATGAGATTGTTAGCTCCCCCATAAACCCAAAATTTTCCATCATTACCTCCCAGAAAACATAAAACATGGACATGCACACTGCGACAAAATCAACAATAAGCAACGTCATAAAGTCGCACCGCTGACCATTCAACACTTGCATCGGAGCGTTGATTACACGGCGCGTGTGTCGATTTATAACGCCAATTAGTCAGAGACGCGTGCCTGCGACGACGACAACTGACAAATCGCAGTCGACTGCCGACTGTCGCACGTGGGTGGCGCGCCTTACTCCCCTACGGTTAATGTACTTTGTATTACTAATAGGTAGCAATTTTATTTATAATCATCGACCGTTGATATGGCGTTTTTTGTCCCCCTTATGCGGTGATTCTTTCCCTTTCTGCCATATCATGTGTTCAGTACTTTTTATAAATAATTGAGTCTTGGCTATAGTAGCGTTGTCTCCCTCTACTTTGCATCATGGCATAACTTGTTCTATTTTCATAACAACGTGATACTCGTCTTGCATCCGGTCCGTCTAATGGAACAACTGGATACTAGTACTGGTTAGTACTATTTGATAAGTTTCTTTCAAGCAAATTATAGTCAATCAAACGTCACCAAGATAGCGTGTTTTATTTTCTCCAATATACTCACTTCGACATATTCAATTAATCACTTTAAGACCATCGTTATTCATAGAAAACACACAAAACGTAAAACACTTAATTGCGTAGAAAACTGGTCACTAACCATTCAAAGCCAGTTTTAACCTCCAAAACTAAAACCAATATAAATTGAAATTACTTTGAACAACGCCTGCGCAGACGGTTTCCGTCCAAACGATCAGATAAACGGATTGTCTCAATAATTAATTGTGACATTAATCACAACTGTTACCTATCTACCTATATTACCTACGTGTGAAATTGGTTTCGCGTGCAATCAAAGAACTAATTTGCATGATTACTGAGTATAGCAACCGCAATAATTGGAATCTAATTGATGTCAATTTGTTATTGGGATTCGATAATCGCTCGATATAAAGAGCTTTTGAGTAAATTTGTACGGTTTAAATTATACAATTAATCGATTTACGTTTACCTTTGTGTTGACCGAAACTATTAATTGGCGAAAATAAATGCCCAAATGTTTTGTTGTTGTTTCCTATTATTTCGAACTTTTCTTTCGTTTCAATTCGAAACCTCCCAACTACCAACCATAAAAACTCCACAAGCAATAATTAACTGTTGTAAGGGAATATTGTCATTGTCAATAATCGGCATTGGAGAATGGATCGGGTTTCGTAGAATGTTGATCTTATAAGACGGGACTGTAGTAAAGGTTACCAACAACTTTTGAGCATTCATTATCATCATTTCAGTCCTAGTCAATCAACTTAGCCTATAGCAGTCCACTGCTGGATATAGGCCTCCTAGGCTGCGTCACAACACCCTGTCCTCAGCCTTCCGCATCCAGTCTGTCCCAACCACCTTTTTTGAGGTCTTCGGTCCATTTAGCTGAGGGGCGTCCCACACTACCCTTGCCGACACGCGGACTCAAGTCCCACCGGCTATCGGTGCTTCGACAAACATGGCCACTGCTACTTCGGCTCGCGATTCGGCGAACGATTTTATGCTTCAAAGGAACTCTGAGCATAGTTTCCTAGTGAAATGAAATCATTTTTTCCTCCAATTCCTGTCCTATGTATGTTTTTGTGACATTACCATGTGCAAATTGAAATTAGAAATCAAAATGTGCGGTGAAAAATTCGTATGCGGTGAAAATATTAATGACTTTTTTCTCTATTTTTCAGGTTCACGAGACTGGAATCTGAATAGTGACGGCAAGAGTCGACGAAAATGACAGATTTTTGATAATTTTTAGTTTTATTTTTACTATTAGTTCTATTATTGAGTGAACTTTATTAACATAACAAATAACGTAGGGTATGTTTATTTTTCTAAACCTACTAAACTGTCATAATTATGATGGCGTTATCACAAAAAATATTAATAGAGAATGAGGCCATCCAATGTATGTTAGAAACAAATAAACAAGGTCGGAAACATTCTAAAAATAACCAATAAAACATCGACTTTTCGGCTCCATTCCAGCACTAAATTTCAGAATATTTTTAAAGCACACAGTGGATTATTCAGGGAAAAGCCTGAAGCTCGTGACGAAGCGATAGGCGGTTTTAAACCGACCTGTGTGGCCGCGCAATTTAAAATTTAATCACGCGTTACGTTAACGTACAGACAGCGGGTAAAGTTTAACGCGTACGTAAGGTGGGAAACTTGGTGCGCGGTGGAAACTGACGTGAAATTTTTATTAGTGAATGTGTGCATACTTAATTTGCACTGAAGTGTATACTGAGGTGTTGTTTGTTACACTTGCTGTCAAATTATTAAGGTGATGTGTCAAAGTTAAGCCGCCTACTTAACATGTCGGTTACGCTGAAAATTTAACTGTGGTTAAATTCAAGCACTTCATAATCATAATATCACGCTTGTAATTCCCAAAGGGCTAGGCAGAAGTGTAGCTATAGTACACCCACATTTCACCAGTTATGTTTAAGTCCCATGTAATAGGGGGCGAGCCTATTGCCACCAACCGGGCACAAATCCAGACTCCGGGTAGCTACTGAGAAATTACTGATGCAAAAACCCTTCTTAGGTTTTTCCCGACCCGGGAGTCGAACCCAGTACGACATGCTCAGCAATAGCGCTTGCGACCACTAGGCCAACGAAGTCGTCAAACACTAATCAAGAATTATTATTTCTCTTGTTTATTTCAATAATTGTTTACAATGATACACATGTCTTAAATCTTAAAAGCTATATTTTCTTGTTACAAATGAATTAGTCTTTAATAGCCAAACTAGGCGAAAGCCTGTATTTCGGCTATCAGCTCCAAATTCCTCAAATAATAAAAGGATCACCCTAGACGTGGAATATAAGATAAGTAACGATAAGCTTAAGTCATTCAAACCTGTAGTTAACTTGACTCTCGTTACTCTCGTCAACTTAATTCCTTGTTTTAGTAATTGGTTTTGATATCGTTCATAATATCTACCAGCAATAAATAATCATAATCGTGAATAAATTTAATTGTTAATACCAGACATTAAGATAGGGCTCAGGAGTCACTAAATGGCAGACCGCGGTCCGAATCTCCGCCGCCGACCTATTTTGTGCGGACCTTAAGTAAACAGTAGAAAATTAAATGATTTTTTTTTTTTTTTGTTATTAACCCTCTATCAAACGGACCGCAACAGTCATATTATTTTGAAAATCGGACTCCGAATTTAACTAATAGGGATGTCGCCAAAAAAAAAAATTTTTTGTCCGACGGGTAGATTATAAAAAAAAATTTGGTCACGTATTTTTAATTTTTTACGTAATCAAAAGATTACGGTAATACATTGAGTAGGACATACGTTAAAATGTGGCATGACGTCACTCCCCGGTAGATTTTATACTGACTTGTGACGTACCGAGCCCCCACTCCCCAACTTTAATGTGTTTTATCTAAACCATTTTTTATTAATATGATAAAGCAAAAAATACGTGTCTAATATTTTTTTATTATCTGACTGACGGACTAATTAGTTTTTTTTTTCCCAGTCAACATCCCTCTTGGTGAAACCCTGTACTAGATTGAGTAAAATTTTATGTGCAAGACCCGCCTAGGCAGTAGATATAGCCTGATTTTTTTTTAACAAGTACCTAATTATCCGTTAAGCATTTACAAATAAAATATAGCACATAAATAAATCTTTGGCAATTTACATTCATTAAAATTTGACAGTCCATAAATAATGAAAAACGACACTTAACAAAAAAAGTATCGAAAGGAAACAGGACGGAGGCGTTTAAAGCTTAACAAAACATTAAAAATGTTAATTAAATTGCCTAGTAATTAATCTTCGTGGAATTTTAATTTAGTTATGTATTAACTGAACTTCTTATAATTCCCATTTTGCGCTCCTAAAAATAATATTGAAAATATATTACACTCAAATATAATGATTGCGCCTCTTTTTGTACTTTTATGTAACTTAAAATAATTCCTATTTAGTATTTTTTATTTAGTACTTAGATGTAGCGCTCGCTCGACTCGCGCGTGGTTGGTCACAGTTCCATCCTAACCTAACCCGTTCTGTCCAAAATTCAAAAATTCAAAATTCAAAAGTCATTTATTCAAACTAGGCTGAGAATCAGCACTTTTCGAACGTCAAAATTACATAAGACAGTCCCCCAAAACGCCCACCCTTCACCACTTCCTAGTGCATTAGCTGGGAAGAAGAAGTGGCGCAACAAACTCCCCAGCAGCACAGCTGTCTGTTCAGTTAGAAGAACAAAAAAATAAGATTCTATATAATAGTATTCAAAATAATTTAGATAATTTAGATTACGCAACACAAAACATAATTTAAATTATTAGCCATATGTTAGCTAGCACACGCCAATATACCACACAACATCATCGAGAACTATACTCAGGCAGAAATAAAAACTAAACGTAAACAGAACTTATCTAAATAAAAGCCTCCAGGCATAAAGGGCGTGCCCGCTTACATATAGTTGTAACTGGAAGTTATAAATGATAAACTAGGACCATCGAGATAAAATAAATAAAACAAACAGTTAATTACTAATAACAATAACTAATATGATCATTTGTCGAGGTCACTAGCTAACCACATATTGCAATACAACTCATTAGAAAAAACATTGTAATGAGTAGATTATGTCAACAATAAATTGAAATAAAATTAAAAAATAGCTTGACTTATAAAGTCAAATTAAAAAAAAATACAATTATATAAACTCATATAACTTGTCAGTAGGTAATCTGGAGAAAGAACATAAACATTGTCTTGAGTTAATCACAGCGACCAACTATTCTTATCATTTAAGTAGTCGTTTATAGAATAGTATGCCTTTGAACAAAGCTTGGATTTTACTTTCGTTTTAAACGCATCAAAAGGCAAATCTAGCAAAGAAGAGGGTAGCTTGTTATAAAAGGTTATACCAAGGCCAACAAATGAGTTATGAACCTTATGAAGCCGGTGAAAGGGAGCTCGTAGTTTGTCCTTATTTCTAGTGTTAACATTGTGAAAATCACTGTTTTTAGTGTATAAGTGTATATTTTGCCTAATATATAAGATGTTGGCGAAGATGAATTGGGACGCCACCGTGAGGATACCAATATCTTTGAAAAAATCTCTCAGAGAAACTCTGGCACCTAGCTGGTAAATAGTCCCTTACCCTAGCTTAGTTACTGCGACTGTGAGAAAATGCCAGAAAGTTAAACAGGCACTCATTTTTTTTTTTTAAGGGTGCCTCATTAGAAGCACAAATAGTATTTACAGGCTTATTTATTTTAAAAAGTATTCATCATTAGAAGGGTAATAACTATTTTAGAGGGTTATTTAAACATTTCCCGTTAATTTATATATCAACTCTACGGCCTTCCTAGTAACTTATTACTTCTCATTACCCTCAAATAAATCGTAGAGAGTATAAGTTAATTTGATCAGGCCAGAGATTACTTCACGATGCCGACTCGCCACTTAAAATCTGATTCGTTAAATTACTTATTTACTTAACAATTTTCCGTCCGGACGGCGAGGGAACAATGTACGGTAAACGGCTCAAAGGAAATTCTTTAACATCGATAATAATAATCGCGATAACGTGGCCATTTTGTTAACGTATTACAGCGGAATGCTGAATAGGGTCAATATGAAAATAAGTATATCACTCTATTATGCGCTTTTATTATCTCTATCGTCATGACATTATTGTGGACGTCCACGTCCATAAAATGTATTGAAATAAGTCGTAACGTATTCATATCATCATCATCATTTCAGCCGAAAGACGTCCACTGCTGGACATAGGCCTCCCCAAGCACCGCCATTTCGACCGATTGTGTGCTTCCCGCATCAAGCGTCAGCATTATATTTCCATACATTTTAATTCCCTGTGTAATCGCGATGCCGGACGTGGACGTCCACGATAATAACGCCACGTTAAAAATTATAAAAGCGTAAATTTGCTGAGCAATAGGTATACTTCTATCGTAACTCCAAAACAAATATGTCTGCACGCGTAGCATGCAACCATAGAAACGGGTTTTGTCGACGGAAGAACAGACAAAATAAAAGAAAAGAAAGAAAGAAAATAAATTTATTTAAGTCGGGTTAAGGCAAATAAAAAAACAGAAAAAATAAAGATAACTTAAAATAGTAGTGTGTGCCTCACGGCTGCGCCAAATAGGCCCAGTTCAGCATAAATGCCAGACAACTGGTATCTGACGCTGGTTTTTAACTGGACCTTATGTTAAGAGAGCGTCTTACGGATGTAAATCAGTTTCATAGTGTGTATGTGTTCTATAAATATTATTATTATTTAAATAAAAGTCGATAGATAAGTATAGCAAATAATATTAAACTCGATTTGATATTTGTTTAAAAATAATTGATTGAAATGACAGAGTGTGATTGTTTATTTGTCATTTTGTCTATTCTTCCGTCGACAAAACCCGTTTCTATTGTGGTCATGCTAAGCGTTCTGGATAGAAACAGTGCCGATAGTCTTTTACCACCACTAATGGTGTTTATATACTTCTTATCATCTATAATTGTTATATTGATGAAGCTACTAGTTTTTGAACAGTGACAGCTGTCTAGTTTTATGAGTGGGGGTAGTATGTACCTACATATATACATATTCTACCGTCGACCTCACATGGGTACTAAAAGACACTAAAATATGCAACTATGCATACAGAAATGACGAGCCCACCGTAAAAGTCAGTAAAAGAATATTTCTATAATTTACAACACGCCCTTTTAAAGAACTTAGTTAAGTTATTCTAACACGTCCACCACTATAAATCAAACAGCTGTAAATATAACGCAACATTTTACATTTAAATTAACTCACAGTAGGTAAGTTCATTCACTGACAAGGTTCGAAGATAATCCCTATAGTAAGAAGTACACTTTGTTCAAGTTAAATAAAGTAACACAAATATTTAATTATGCGTTATTTCAACACTTGAATGACAGCTCGAGAAACGTTCTGATAAGGTTGTTTAAATGAACATGTATATTTAAAAGATTAAGAGAGAACTTTACATGTAAAAGTATTTTATATGGAATATTAAGCCGTTTAATTTTTTAATGCTCGGGAGGTTAAGGTGCATATACATCTGCATATTTTACTGCGTAGCAATGTACAGTCTCGTGTTGAAAAAACCAGAGATTGTCGTCGATCTCGTTGGCCGTCAGTCGGCAAAGAGGGTGAAATCGAGGATCTATAAAATAATTATAATTGTGCAAAAAAACTATTTCAATTATGTCAGAAAATATATTGAGAAATTAATAATAAAATACCTTTACTCTCTTTCCAGGCGCCAAGAAGTCTCTTTCCAGACGACGCAAGATAAAGAAATCACAAGACGAACGGAAAACGCCTGGAAGAGCTAGAAGAAACTATTCAAGGGTGAGCTGCCTATGGTACTGAAATGCAGGCTCATGGACATGTGTATTCTACCCCATCTTAAGAGCGTTTATTCTGAAAGTGGGTAACGTCGCAAATAGATATCAAATATTTCGCTGTTTTGATTAATTTGGCAATATATTTGTATGGTAATAACAAATGTGACTAACTAGCGAACTAGAATATTGATTATGAAATGCAAATAATTCATATCTTAACATGGAATATTTAGTTTGAAATATAAAAAAAGTATTTGGAAACTTTCCAAATGCCTTTTTACACCCAAAACGGTTACACCATCAAATTCAGTGATATAATTGTAATTCATTATTAATATTCTAGTTCGGTAGTTAGCCACATTTCTTATTTCCGTACAGTAAGTAATATTGCCAAATTAATCAAAACAGGTATATATTTGACAGTTATTTGCGACGTTGCCAATTTTTTGGATAAATGCTCTTAACCTATGGTGTACAGACTCGGCCTTTGACTAACATCTAGAAGTCCAAACTCAAGGTCTCCTAACGAACAATGGAGCGCAGTAAAAATCAATCTGCCTAGCCTTGTCTAGGCTTCCAGTCTAATCGGATGCAGCTGAATATGAGTATTTTACATGGAGCGACTGCCTATCTGACCTCCACAACCCAGTTACTGGGTAACACGATACGATTGGTAAGACTGGTTGTCAGACTTTCGGGCTCCTGACGACCCATAACGACTGTCTAAGATTCAAGAATAACAGCCGTGACGAACGGCTTAACGTGCTTTCCGAATCACGGAGGAGTCACGGTATGTTAAGATGGTCACCCATCCATGGACCAACTGCGGCAAGCGTAGCTTAACCCGTGCGGCTGTTATTACTTAGCCACGAGCCATCCAAACAATGGAGGGCAATTTAATAGGTGCAAAATTAAGGGATAGTGTTCGAAACAATACTGCGAAGACAAAGATAGCTGACGTGGCTCAAAAGACTGCCCAACTTAAATGGGACTGGGCAAACAGTAGACAAGTCTACCGCATCCCGGACAAACTTTGGGCCCCGATAGCAGAACGGGTGCCCTAAGACAGTGAGGCGGGGTCGCGAAACACCACATTAGAAATGGCGGGACGAGCTGAATAGGTTCCGTCAAAACTGGAAAGAATATGCGCGATATCGTGAAACATGGAAGAAGTGGAGGGAGGCCTTTACCCAAGAGCGGGACAGTTCAGGCTAGATTTAAAAAAATCTGAAACTTGCAGTCCTGGGCACGTCTTAAGGCAAGTACAGTACAACTATTTTCTTAATGTCCCTCGGCAAACTTCGTGTTTCGTCAGTCGTCGGATTTCTATCAGTTGCCCTTTGCACTTGGTGCTTGTACGTATTGACTCCTACCGCTACGCCCGCGTTGTTGTCAACCATAATTACCAAGTGCAAAGGGCAACTGACAAAAATCCGACGACTGACGAATCACGAAGTTTGCCGAGGGACATTAAGAAAATAGTTGTACTGTAAATGGTTTAGACTTCTTCGAGTCTCGCTTAAATTAGAAACCTTCGATTTTCTTTAATTGGTTGTTATTAGCGGTATTGCCTTTCAAATTAAATGTCTCAGGTTATCCGACATTGCTATATTTTGCAGATTAAACCAAACCCGTGTCGAGCCACGTGATTTTCAGTACTAAAATTATTTTATTGAAACCAAGTGGTGGCCTTTTTAATAAGAGTTATTTGTGGACGATAAAAATCCTTTGCAAATTGTTTGAGACTTTATTCATAATATAATATGTACGTTAGTACCTTAATAAAACCTGAACTATAAAAGCGTATTTTTTTTTTTTAATAATCACATGGCAATTAAAATGCTCGAATTTTATTTCGTCATCGTCTTTTTTTATATTAATTATAGCGGCATTGTGTAATTAAATTATTCAAGTAATGCCAACAATAGCTTTAAGTTGAACTATTATTATGGCAATTACCTAAGTTATTTTACACTCTTTTTTTTTGCATTTGTTAGGTAGGTACTAAACCTGGTTAGTCTTAATTTTTAACCGACTTCCAAAAAGGAGGAACTTATATTTTCGCCTGTATGTCTTTTTTTTTTTTGTATGTTCATTAATTGAGGACCGATTTAAAAAAAAAATATATCCATTTGGTAGAAGAAGCTTGCGCGGTGGTCCTATATAAATTGTATTAACTTTGCTTGGGCAGTTTTTGAGTTAGCTTTAATAATACGTAATTGTTCCACTTAGTCTATGAGGATGTCGTTAAAATAAATTCCTGTCACTGCTATTTACATAGTAGGTAGTGGTATTCGAATTTGTGTGGGGTGGGTAGTACCACGATAAAAAGCGAAAAAGAAAAACGTTTACAAAAAAAAACAATCGTCGTGACAGTCGATAAGCCTTTGTACTTATCGTACCCACATTGAGTACCAATTAGCCCCATCAAATGAAAACGAAACAAGCATGAAAATAAATAATAGCAATAATTACACGCTACAGTAACACGGCCGTAAAACCGAATTTAAAAGCCGAGTAATTAAAACCCAATGACACCGCCAGTTAAACAAGATAAAAATGCAATAATTTAAATCATTTACGATCAAGTTTGAACGCGAAATTAATTATGGTGAATATTATATTGATTGACTAGCCACCCGACCCTGCATCGCACGGTTTTTACGACTTTACAAAACATCGAGATTTCTTTGTTATATGTAACTTTAATACTAACGTATTATACACATAAACCTTCAGGAATAAATTATCTAAATAATGGTGAAAATCGCATCAAAATCCGTTGCGTGGTTTAGAAGAAGAACACGGTCACACAGACAGACATGAAAAGAGACTTTAATTTATAAATGTACTAGCTACCCGCTCCTGCTTCGCACGGTTTTTACGACTTGAGAAAGCATCGATATTTCTTAGGTAAACGTAACTTTAATATTAACGTTACACATAAACCTTCGGACGGTGAGCAATGGGCAGCTCACCGTCCGATAAGGACAAGGCCCGGGTCGACGGCGCGTTGTGTTCCACGCGCGCCTCAAAGGGATGTCAGCACCAACTGACGGGGTCCGTAAGGACCAACGCCTGCTGGGGTTGCGGGTTTGTGCGAAAGGGATATCGCGACCCGGCACTCAGGCAACGGGAGGAACACGGGTGGGTTTTAGTCAGTAAAAGTCTGACACACCCTCTCGCTCCGCCCAGAGCGGGAGAAGTCATTTGATGAAATCCGAACCTCAAAAAAAAAAAAAACACATAAACCTTCCGGAATAAATTCTCTAAACGATGGTGAAAACCTTATCAAAATCTGCTGCGTAGTTAAGAAGAACAACGCGGACATACAGACAAACGCGAAAAGCGACTTTGTTTTATAATATGTATAGATAAAGACTGTCTAAATTATTCAGTTGACATTCCGTTCGAGAACTTCATCACTCGAGACATGTGTGTGGTGACTGTTTAATATCGCGAATTAATAATAAACTATCCATGTTTCGGTAATTAATTAATTGGGCCAAATTTAAGAGGACATTCAGACCGTTAGTGTTAAAGAGCTTTAACAATGATACAATACTGAACAGATGGTTTGCTAACTTATTTTTGTTTTATTGAACGAATGATACTGTTACAGTAGTGCCTATCTATTGAAAAGATGTTGAAATTGCAAATTTTATTTTATGTTAATTGGTTATTAAACGCTCTCCTATTATAAACAAATTTTTTACCTACATAGTGTTGAAAGATTCTAAATTGTATAAATATGAATTGACAATACCTGATTGCCATGCCAATGACTTAGTCCGAGCCTCACACCTAGGATAAGTGAGCTAATTACTTAAGCATTCGACATTCAAATAAATCTAAGCATCACCACAATCTCAATCACCATTATCTCGACAAAATCGTTGAAATCTCGACTCAAATCATTTATCGTCGATGCCATCAATATCGTTGCACAAATTTATTGAATTACCGATGATGTGCTTACAATATGTGTATTTGTTCGTTTTGATTAATGCTTCCCGTCTGATGAATGGGTGACTGATTGACCTACATCATTGAATCTTTATAGAAACGTGTTTATGCTCAGTGATTCATAATTGATTAGAATTTATTTTGGAAATAATTGAAAAATAATGTTACTGTAAAATAATGTTTTTTCTTTGTGATCATCTTTTCTGTTATGAGCTTTTCTTTGCACATGTTCTTTTTTTAAATTGTTCAAAACAAAAATGAACCACAGACTATTTAGGTATTTGAACTGAAATAATAGTAAACTCGCGATTGAACATTAGAGTATTTACTTAGCACAAGTCATATTTTTTCAAAGATATCTACATTATTCGATTATTTTAATTTGGCATAACATACAAAATTAAACTTAAATAATATTAAACTTTACGACATCGGCCTGATAAGTACAATAATGTCTACGATTTAAAAAAAGAATAATTGAATTTTATGGTATGTTTACATCTAACGCTTCATGTAAAGATAAGACTTGACAATTTGGGGGCAAATACATAACTTAAACGACCCAAACCTGCCTAAAAAAAAAAAAATAATATCATTAGAATATTAATTAACACCTATTGCGATAAAACAGACATTAGTCACATTCTGTAGGCTCCACGTAACCAATTTAAATGGGACCACATTTATTTTTAAGAACACTTTTAAATTCAAATTAATAGCTAGCTACCGGTCGTGTTTTTCTAACTTAGAGGTCCAAAAATGTTTTTCGAAGACGTCTAATTTAAATATTTATTCGGCGTCGGATAAAGATGGATGTCATTCGTCTATTACCCACGTACGCTCGATGGTCCTAAATAAGATGGATCGAGATCGGACGATTTATATCAATTTGTAAACGATTCCTTGCTATCCTTTTCCGTTCGATCTAAATACCTAGTAGAATTTTTCTTGTTTATGCAACCTTCCCACATACATAAAATGGGAATTTGGTTAATGATCAGAATTCTTTGTTTAGTATCCACATTTTTAAAATGAAAATGTTTTTTTTTGGTGGCAAGCGTAAAGATTATTTTTATGTGCCAATAATTCTTGTGAAACATCAAGTCTTAATCTTTTTAGCTTTCAATGTATTTAAAATTAGACTTATTTTAAAAGATGTTCTCAGTTTATATAGGTTAGATTACGTTAGATTTGCTTGTAACGGATTGTCTAGTGTATTATAATTTTAATTCGTCTGGAAACGGACTGGATCTTTATGAGTTAAGAGCGTGCGTACTAAAAGTTAGCAACGTCGCAACTAGCTGTCAATATTTACCTGTTTTTACTAATTTAGTAATATTGTATGGAAATATGAAATATCGCTCTATAGTGACCTAAAATATTAATAAGAATTGCGATTTTAACACTGAATTTAATGTTGTAACAGTTTTAGGTGTAAAAAGGGCATTTCAAAAGTTTCAAAATTCTTTTTTTACATTTAAAACGAAATATTCAGTGTTACGATAGATATTATTTATTGCATTTCATAATCAATATTTTTAAATTTTTTTATAGAGCGGTATTTCATATTTCCATACAGTAATATTGCCAAATTAATCAAAACAGCAAAATATTTGTCAGCTATTGGTGACGTTGCCCACTTTTAGAAAGCACACTCTGAACAAGAAGTGATCTTGTGGTAAAGTCAACAATATGTATATACATTTTTCTTAACAATAGTTCTTCTCCGTTCGTGCCGCGATATGCAGAGAATCGTAAAGATAAACGACAACTTTTACACAGACATAATTATAAGATTGAATTAAATTTTGGTATTGAAATTGTTTTCGCTGTAGGTATCGTTACGGTTCCTTCTTGTTTCTCTCTTTAACTTTAACAGATTCATGTTAGCTATCTCTAAAATTCTGCATTCACTGAAAGTCAATAAAACAATGTAGTGTAGAAAATTCAATCAAGTACCGATGAATTGAACCGTAATTAAACACTGCTCTTTTAAATCCTGCCTGCAATTCGACTTTGCTCTCAAAAGCTAATGAGTTTGATTCTTTCAGCTAATCTAACTGGCCGGTTGGATCACGGAGTGCAAAGTGCTGTATCGAAAGGGACAAAATGACGTACAACGGTGGGGAGTCGCGTTCCGTCGCAAGCTCACAGCACTCTGCCAAATGCTTCTCGGATCCGGATTTGCTGGCATTGCCCGGATATACGAGTGTACATAACTGACGTTTACACCGTGGTGTAACGTGGCTGTTGTTACAAAGTGATTTTGATTTAGATAGAAAAAAATACAACGTTGTGTTTTTACATTTCCGGGTAATTAGAAAATGTATACAACCGAGGGCTGATGATAAGAAAGAAAAAAAGATTCAATGTCCATCGACTTTTTTTGCGTGGTCAGGGTTACTTTGTTTCATATGTTGTATGCCGCCGCCATGACGCACAACAAAAAAAAAGTGACATCAACGCCTCTACCGGTGGATAATCTAACTATTTTACGATATGATCACCAATAATTGGCCACATCATGAAGTAGTCGTACGTAACTGTTCATATCGTCAAAAGTTGACTATTCAATGATCTGGCCAGACTACATCATGATGTGACAGTAGGTAATACGGGCTGGTATCCGCAACTCCACGTCAAAGCGCGTATTTTGCATACGGATCATAATGTGACAAGCGGTCGATGTTCATTTCATGCAATGATCAATTCTAAGATCTGGCCACGACAGTTGTACAACGTGTAACAGAAAGGTGCGGTCAATTTTACGGGTGTGGCACAAACCATCAATCTGAACAACTTTCTCAATAGGACCAACATCGCAATCCCGAAAAATTATCTACCATCTCATACATTTGGGTCATGAGGAAAATCGAAAAGAGAAGCTTCATCAGTGAATTTGAATTTTCAGCACCAAATTCATTCCACGAATTTTTAATAGCTCCAAGTATATGTACCTACAGCTATGCAACTGTTTAATTTCTCAATCCTACGATGAATAAGTCAATAAATAATGTAGGTCATTTGCCGGTGCAACACTTGCAGTAGATAGTCAGAAGTCTGTTCTCCTGCAAAGTTACACGTATCCACAAGTTATGAGGTAATCGTTCGCAACTTTGCTGAGGTGCTGCTTGAAACCTTCAGACCTGTAATACACTGAATAAAGTATACTTCATGAAAACTCACTAACTTACAAAAATCGAAGAAGAAACAGTAGGTTCTCGAGTAGGTGGTTTTTAATATAGTAAACTAGCTCCGTCCCGCGGTTTCACCCGCATAGGTCTCTATCCCGTGGGAATATTGGGATAAAAAGTATCCTATGTCCTTATTCAGTTCATGGTATACCCACGTGCCAAATTTCATCCAAATCTGTTCAGCCGTTTTAGCGTGAAAGCGTAACAAACAATCAAAATCACTTTCGCATTTATAATATTAGATATGATAGTATATGATACGCAATGGTGTAAAAAAGTACCAACATAAAATCTTAAAGGATTCGGGAAGTTGCATCGTTGATACACAGTTCTATAAATCTGATACAGGGAAATACTCTTACGTGATTGATTGCTCTTTTTACTGAGTTATTTCTGTATCGAAGAAAAAAACTGGGTTAGGGAACGCATTTCCGTATATTTGTTGAGTGATCCCATTACTATGTGTCGACAAAAGTGTACTAGTAATGATATGTGTACTAGCGGGGATTGTATCGATTTTCCGTGTGTGTGTCGTGATAGCTGTTTTTCTATTTGGGTTCTATTATTTCATGTTGGTTTTTAGAGTTCCGTAGCTCAAAAGGAAGAAACGGAACCCTTATAGGATCACTCTTGTGTCTGTCACAGTCAATTTGCTCCGAATCTAATGAACCGATTAAGTTGAAATTTGGTACACAAATCAATTTCTGTGACCCAAACACGGACGTGTATTATCCAAATATTTTATATTCCAATTAATTTTATGCACAGTAGTATCGGAGATGGAAGGCGGTGGTATTTTCTTAAATATCTTTAAAAGTATTTGTTCTAAAATTATTAAAAAAAAAAAAAAGATTTTCACAAGTCCTTCCATTTGGTATGTCACACAATACAGTTTGTAAAACTTTTTTTTTATTTTCTTTGTTTAGGTCGCAGCAGAAATTGATATGTGTACCAAGTCACATACACACAATATTTGTGACCCAAACACGGACGTGTAACGAAAATAAATGAATTTTAAATACGGGGGTCACTTTTCGGTGGCAAATTGAAACATAAAAAAATTACAAACTATATTGTGTGACATACCAAATGAAAGGACTTGTGAAAATCTCTTTTTTTTTTTTTAATAATTTTAAAACAAATACTTTTAAAGATATTTAAGAAAATAGATAAAAATTAACCATTCCACCCCCTCATCTCCGAAAATACTGAGCATAAAATTAATTGGATAATAAAATATTTGGATAATTGAGAACTAATGTGTGTGCCAATTAGTCCGCGGCAGTTTTGCATAGCTCCAAAAACCCAAGCCCACTCAAAAATTTTCTGTAAAGAATTCGCTTCCAACGATAATAAATTTATCCCTACCCCTTGTATTTTGTCAACGTGGATTTATTTACCCTTGTATGTTTAAAACTAATCACAAAAGGCAATAAATACCTAAGAGGTTACATATTTGGATCGTTGGTCGGACACGCCACTCCCGCGCAGGTAAGTCGAGGTAAGTGAAGTTGCGTGTACCGCTGTCAAATAGAACTATTTTATTGCGGTTTTTATTCGCACAACAATTTAAATTTAACGAGAGCGCTTCGGTTAACATCGGGAACTTAAGCATTGTTTTGTTTTTAGCGACGTTTTTTGTTTTTGTTTCTGCTGTCTGAACTTTGAGTTTGAGCATTTCAAACGTAATCGTATAGTACTTATATATATATTATTATATTATAGTATTTATATTTGAGTTTTTCTTAAACATAACTAGCAAAATGTGGATACAATATTATATACAGTATGTTTGGACAATGTTTACCGATACTATATGGGCCATATTATACATATACTCATTTTTACCGACAAATGCATCTTTTATAAATAACCCAACACCCCACGAATGGTAGCCATCTTATTTTTTTTATCGGCTAAAATAGGGTATGTACAATAAAATGCCAATTCAATATTTGAATCTAAAAGACTTACATACGTGAAAATTACCTTATAGCAAAGGTAACTGTTTAACGGTAACTGTTCTCCTAACACACTGCATAGCTACAACTCTGCCTGACCCTTCGGAGAAAACAGGCGTGATGCTATGTCGTGATTTTATATTTTTCATTTTAAAATAATTGGAAACTTTAGTACCTACTCTTGTCTTAATATTTTTATCAATATTACGCTGACTTATTTGTTATTTTTTGTTATTATTGATTTGTTGCTGTATGATTGAGGTTGGATACATTTTTGTATCTCAGTCTCACTGATCTACCGGTAACAGAGGCCAAAACCAAGTGCTAAACAAAAGAGAGTACTAAACAAAGTGATAATTGATGATAAAGGCTTGTGCAGACCAGCGCGACTTGTCGCGCGACGCGACACGAACAATACAATTTCTAAGAAAACTTCACAGTATAACAATAACCGGTGTCGCGCTGGTCTGCATAAGCCTTAATCTATGGCGTGGTGATATTATGTTTTGACTTTGTGTTGCAGTGGTGAATGATGTCTGTGTGAGTGATATTTGTGCGTTATTCTGCCTGTCATTTCCCAACAACATATGTTGGGGTCGGCTTCCAGTCTAACCGGATGCAGCTGAATACCAGTAAGACTGATTGTTAGACTTGCGGGCTTCTGACCCGTAAAGACTGTCAAAGATCCACGAATGACAGCCGGGACCAACGGCTTGACGTGCTTTCCGATGCACGGAGGAGTGTCGGTATGTAAAGATAGTCACTCATCCACGGACCAACCCCGGCAAGCATAGCTGAACCTGTTGGATCAACCCGTGTGGCTGTTATTACTTAGCCACGAGCTCCTATATATTTGTGCGTTATTACTACTAATGATTGATATTTTGATATAGTTACCTATGTACTCTCGTATTATGTATTAAATAGTCCAGTCATATAAGCCCATTAGCATGATCTCACATAGGTACTTACTTAGTAGGTACCTACAAGCTTTAAGTTAAAAGCTGTACTTAAACACGGCACTTCCAAAGAAAGTTAATTTTTATGTTCACATAAAACTACTTACAAATAGTAGGCTAGTTGAAATCAGGCAATAAACGTAGCTGGAATGTAAAGCCGTGTAGATTACAGTAGAGCTGCCTTCTATAATGATAAGAGGTTCTTTATGGTCGAAGTGTTCATCATTGTAAGGGATAATGTAATGTAGCTGTGATAGAACTCGTATTTGTGTTTGCGACTATTGTTTTAAGTGAAGGCTTGTGCAGACCAGCGCGGCTTGTCGCGCGACGCGACTCAGGCAAAGCAATTTCTAAGAAAACTGAACAGTATAACAATAACCGGCGTCGCGTCGCGCGACAAGGCGCGCTGGTCTGCACAAGCCTTAAATCGGTACTCTAAAGAATTTTATTGCGAATTTTTGCAATGATACCTACAGTTTCATGTAATTAAAAACTTATCTTAGATTATGTTTTTGTTGATACTTGGCGACGCAGTAATGCTCGCGAAGGAGGAGACGGAGCGCGTGAGGAAGAGGCAAATGTCGCGCCCTCACGCCCCTAGCCGCCGCAGGAGACGCCCTGGGCGTCGGGAATTGCAGGCCGATTCTCGACCACCGTAGGCGCAGGCTTGCGGACGGTGAGCAATGGGTAGCTCGCCGCCCGATAAGGACCAGGCCCGGGTCGACGGTGCGTTGTGTTCCACGCGCGCCTCAAAGAGATGTCAGCACAACTGACGGGGTCCGCTAAGACCGATGCCTGCCGGGGTCGCGGGAAAGTCCGAAAGGGATACAATGAACAGGCAACTGAAGGAACACGGGTGGGTTTTAGTCAGTAAGAGTCTGACACGCCCTCCGGCTCCGCCCAGAGCGGGAGAAGTTATTTGATAATTTCCCATTCTCAAAAAAGAAAAAAGAAGTGAATCGGTACTGTATACCTAAAGATTTTATTGCGAATTTTTGCAATGATACCTACAGTTTCATTTAATTAAAACTTATCTCAAGTCATGTTTTTCTTGATACTTGATGTCCATGAGGAAAGTGTGTTAGCCTGCGCACTGTCCTGAAGAGTAATTATATGTAGTACATAGTGTACGATTACAGTTTATTGTACATATTAAATAATAAGTATCCGTCTATACGAGCGTTACATACGGATATTATTTTTAATGTAATTTTAATGAAAAATAATAATTAGGGAACTCCAGTAAAAAGCCCGTATCAAATCTCAATAAAAAATGTATTTTTTGAAGACCAAATATTAGAACCCTTAATACAAAGGTCAGAATAATCAACACAAAGACTCGGTATAAATGTCTGTAGAACTTAAAACTAGGTTAAATTAAGCACTTATAACTAACTAGCTTTAACATTATTAATCCCTGTCCCAGAAAACTTTTCAATTTAAACGCGCTCTGATTCAAACTGAAATAAAAGGTTTTAATTTAATTAAGCTTTTACTAATGAAACTGCTAAGATTTTGAGTCTAATAAGCGTTTCAAGTAATATTGGGCTTGAAAAGTTAGGCTAAGTACACATAACCAGCACCCAGAATATATAATAAGTTACCTGAGTCCTTGAAGCTACTTAAGATTACGAGCTTCAAGAAGAAATTATCAATGTTTCTAATCCATAAATGTTATTACACTGTAGATGAATTCCTTAATGACAATAATATTATTATAATTTGACTAAGTAATGAATGTGTGTTTTTGTTGTATATTTTGTGATTTGTGCATTGAATTTAATACTAATTAATCTAAAAATACCTTACTAAATTTGTAAATACTTAATTTATTATGACTTTGAATTTACCTTTATTGTTATTTTACCTACCTACTGTAATTATAAAATTTGTACGCCAATACAACAACGCAAAACATAGAGAGCCAACTGAATTTTAACTGAAGACCAAATGTATGTACATGTGTTTAACAAATAAATAATCATTCATTCATTCATTCATTCATTCATAAGCAATAGGGATGTTGACTGGGAAAATGTGTGTCCAATATTTTTTTAAATAATCTACCTGAAGGACAAAAAAAACATCTTTTCAACATCCCAATTTCGTAACTGGCATACAGACAGAAAATGATTAACTTACACCACATAAGACAAAAACATACATTTTTATAAGTATCGTATTATTTATTTATTTAATACTTCAAGCACAGAAATGTACAGAGGCGGACTTAATGCCATAGGCTTGGCTTGGCTTGGTTACGAAGTTATGAGACCATTAAATTAATAATGAAACATAATATTTCGGATTTTTCAAAACTTTTTCTAACATTGGGTTAAATGGGATAGGTACTGAAGTTTTTATTTCAAAATCAACTGATAAAATGGAAGGGAAACAATTACAGGGCATCAAAAAAAATTCGTCCGCATCCATATCAATAGGAAGAGTGCCCAAAAAACTGGCAGCATTGCCACATTTTATATAGAATGTAGGTGCTTGTTCGTATTATAACTTTTATTTTAAGACTGTTAGCTTTAAAATATATTATCTTGAAAATTGAAATAAATCTGGCTTTGCTGATAAATATATATGCAAAATTCACATGAAAGAAATCACAAGTAAATACTAGTCTACAAATCAATAAATCTGCCTAGCCTTTTTAGCCCCAACTAGGTTGGGGTCGGCTTCCGTCTAACCGGATGTAACATGTGCATGTGGATGTATTTTACATGGAGCGACTGCCTGTCTGACCTCCACAACCCAGTAACTGGGTAACACAATACCCCTTGGTAAGACTGGTTGTCAGACTTTTGGGCTTCTGAGTACCCGTAACGACTGTCAAAGATCCACGAAAGACAGCCGGGATCAACGGCTTAACGTGCTTTCCGAGACACGGAGGAGTTTCGGTATGTTAAGATGGTCACCCATCCACAGACCAACCCCGGCAAGCGTACCGTGCGGCTGTTAGTACTTAGCCACGAGCTCCTCACTAACACTAGTCTACAAATTAAATACAACTACTATTAAATGCAACTAAAAGGTATTTCCATATAAACTACACTTAACAAGCAAATATTGATCAACAGGATAGCGTAATGTTATTAGTAAATAATCCTACTGATATAATCCCCTTTGCCCCTTTTATGATACCCCATGGGACATGATGGGGGCTATTCATAGTCCAGACTAATAGCAGGATTACTTGTTAGTGGTAGTAAATACTTTGGATATCATTTTCATATACGTCTTCCTGATACGATTTCGATATGTTTGAGAGGTCTTTCAGCAAAAGCAGACTTGTGTTAGTTTAGATTTAAACCATTGGACTCCATACGATAATACGAGTCTAGTAAGTTTTGAATACCGTCCTGTATTGAAATTACATCCAGCTTTACTTCAAATCGAAACTGAGGTACACAAATTGGATAGAATATTCATCAAATGGTTAATCAAACATCCCATCTCAATTCAATGCAATATTTCCTTTTAAACGCAATTTTGAAGGTGCAGGAATGAAATGAGTTGTTAAGCAAATTGACACCTTACAGCAATTTGCCATGATTCCATACAATTGTCAAAGAATGACAGTTGTGATTTGAATATCCGTCATTTCATTTAGTCAAAGTAATTTTCGTTAAGGTGCTAACGCCACGGGAGAAAAAATCGCGGCGATAGTCTCGCGGAGCCATCCAATTCAATAGGAACTCTATTCAGCAATCTCCACAAGGCGATAATTTGAAGGCTCTCGTAACTATCGCCGCGATTCTCTCGTCCGTGGAGATGGCGCCTTACAATTAATTTCCCTGGCTTTACGATTTTTATCCTTATGGGTACACTATTCGACGGCTTGAACTCTTTGGTGGGCATAACTAATATGCATTCTAATTAGTCTAATTATTTATTTATTTTTTATTTATTAATCTATTTTTATTGATTTATTTATATATTTATTAATGTATTTAGTGAAATAGACAATAATTTATAACGAAAACAAGCCCGTAAAATTTCATAAACAGACCTTTGGGCGTATAGATATTATGAAAAAACTACTGAATGTATTTACTCAAAATAAAATTATTTGAAGTATTGAATAAATTATCTATCCCTGTACGATTTCTATTTATGCTCAAACACGAATTAAAATTAGTATTGAAATATGGAAGTTTCGACGCTCATACATAACTTCCAAACCAATTATTTTTCCCAATTCTGCTTCCATACAGACACTAAAAACAAAAAAACAAATTATATAATTTTTAGTTTTGAACGTACACCGTCAAACAGATGAGAAATCACCATACTACGTTAGTATGGAAGAATGACCGACTAGCGTACCTTAAACGATAGTGCATCATTCTATATATCCCCTAGTTCTTTCTAAAACAACCACACTGTACAAGAATAAAACTCTATATGGTAATGTAAGTGCACTTCGAGCCACAAAAACCGTTCCTCTCAAAAACACTTCGATCTATTTTTATATTCCACTACGTAACGCGGTTGTTTTACAACGGAGTCACGTACAACAGCATCTGTCACGGGGAGCCGTTTTAAAACCGATGTGTCGTTGAAACTATGTTGAAACCAAAGAATGCATTGCCAGACGTACACGGGTTGAATTGCAGACATTCGGGACACTTCTAGACAGGACTGACGCGTAACGCGACTCCACTGCATTCTTTGCGCTCTGTCGTTGTTATTTTAAGTTTTAAAGTCGTTTCTATTGTTTTAGAGCTTTGTAACGGATTTAGCGGTTGGGAACTATGAGTGTGCTTTTAAACTGTGGCTGTACAGTGTAACCTAGTAAATGCTTAGAATTAAAAATCCAACTAGATATGCTGAATAACTATCAAATTATTTAACTCCGTTCATCTGGAGTTCACTTACCACCAAGATTTATGCTTCACTGCACTTATAGAAATCTCAGCGTTAAAATAAGCACAATACTTTTATTGCTATTTAAAGTGATCAATCTCAAACGTAGCCATTAACACTCACAACATCAACAATGATCGCAAATACACTTCCAACAAAAAAACTGACAACATCGTGTAAATAAAAACCATTTCTTGTCTCAACAGTGCTATCAAAAAGTGGTTAACCATTGTTCACATTGTAACTAAAGAGTCCGTTATCAAACCACTTAAATTGTAACACGTTCTACCGCGGCTTGCGCCGTGTTTCACAACTGCTAAAACAAAGAAAGAACGCACCTATTACTCTCGTTTAAGATCGACCATTAAACTCTTACAAAAAGCTAATGGTTATCAAACTGGGCCACCCAAGTAGATGAATTTAGGAACGTGATTTTTATGTAACACGTCGTAAATTGCTATAGTTTGTCTCGCGTGCCCTGCACAAACCTAAAACTTTTCCACGAACAACCTCCAGCGCATAGCGTACAGTTCAAAGATATTTTTTGTAAAAACGAAACGTAGAAAGTATTAACAACGAGGATGGCATGAATTTTTTCCCCGAACGTCAGGAATTTAAATTCTTCTGGCTCCTTACGCGATCGCGTGTGGTCTAATTATGAATACGGCACAATAGCATTAACTTTTTCTGTAACAGAAAAACTTCAGCGGTTTTCCTGCGAAAATGAAATAAAAGTGTAACGGATAAAGGAAAAGTTCTAGACCTGTTAAGTGGCGATACCCTACTTCGCGGCTCCATTACTTTGCATTTTATATGCCGCTCAACTGCGCCTGTTTACTTTGAGCTCTTATTATATTCACTTATCCAAGAAAAATGTTATGGCTCTACTCCATTTTCGGTCACGCGAAATTTGGCGCTTATTACGTAACGTCTTTGGCAATTTTATTGCTATTGTTAATAAAAAATTAATGAGTTTTGTATTTTAAATAATGTTTAGATCTATCGTTGGTGTCTGAATAGCTTTTAGTAAAATTTATAAGACGAGTTCATTTTTACAGAAGCTAAATCGTTCACCTTTAAGAATAGGTCTTCATTGGAATTGGTCTGGTTTTTGAGTTATCCATAAATAATGTGATTACATTCGAGCGCTTTAGTATTAATAGCTTTTTTTCTAAATGTCACCTCTGTTAATTAGGTATTTCAGGTTAGAATCTTAGTTCATTTAATTGGATGACCTATGGGTTAAGAGATTAGACAAGATTTCGATAAGATAATAAATAGCTACCTAACTTATTATTCGAACTTACTTATCAGAAATCCATATTTATAAGTCGATAAAAGCGGTATTACAGTACAGTCATCAGAAAAGAATGATGTCTGAACAACTTTTGAAACAGTGCTTAATAAATAATTCTTGCATTTCAATATTCTATATTACCTATTAAGGGAGACCATCTAAAAAAAAATAAGTCAACAATTATGTACTTAATGGATATAATAGTATAGTTATTATAGTTTTTATGCATAGCTTAGCATAATTAGCCTTTATTGTTCCCACTACTGGGACACAGGCCTCCTCTCTGTGAGAGGGAGTGGGCCGTAATCCACCACGCGGGCCCAGTACGGGTTGGTAAATGTCACATGTCTTCGAATTTTTGGTTCTAGGACATGCCGGTTTCCTCGCTTTCCTTCACCGTTTTGAGAGCTGTGGTGATGAAATTATTTACACAAAGTAAAGCCCTGCCTAGGTTCGAACCTTCGACGTACCAGTCGTAAGTCGGGGCCGTTACCACAGCGCCACCACTGCACGCTTCCTTACTAGTTTTTTATGAAGACTGTTAAATACTGAAAAAGGTATTCTCCATAAATCAGCTTTGTCCGCAATGTCCACATGTTATGTGTTTATGTGTTTGGAATCCTCCAAAATTGCATAGTTAATTGATTAATTACCAGTATCTTACAAATCAATTTCAATTTCGAACACGCTTTATATAAAAGCCTCTGACAAATAACAATATTTAATTTGACTTCGCATTCTTAATTTAAAAAGTCGCCTATCTAAATCAATAGATCGTTATCTATCTAAATTCCTCGTCGCGTTTTAAATCTTAAAGGAATTATCATTTTGCAAACAAACCAGTTCCATACGATACAAAAAAAATTACTACAGTAAATTAAATAAGATAAATGTCTTTGATAAATATTTATTCGGCTTCATAACACCTAATTAGTAATAATTTGTAGTGCTGATGCAATGTAAAATGGCGACTTTTAATAATAGTTAATAAATTATATGCATGACGCAAGACATCTGGAGGAAACTGGCATGGTCTAGAACCAAAAAATCGAAGAGATGGGGATATCCGCCAACCCGCACTGGACCCGCGTGGTAGAGTGCCGCTACCTCTCACAGAGAGGAGGTGTGTCTCAGCAGTGTGAACTTTGTAGACTGCGATGCATAAGAATATTGCAGTTATATGGTAGTTATACATTATTTACATTCAGTTACATTCATTCGTTGATTGGACGTACAGTTGTGTTAACCACAGATAGTAACTACAATCCTAACTTATATTATAAATGCGAAAGTGACTTTGTTTGTTACGCTTTCACGCTAAAACGGCTGAACGGATTTGGATGACATTTAGTACATGGGTAGACCATGACCTGCGTTAGGACATAGGATGCTTTTTATCCCGATATTCTCACAGGATCGAGACTCAGGCGGGTGAAGCCGCGGGGCGCAGCTAGTCTTAGAAATAAGAAAGAGGGGTATAAAGCTTTTAAATTAGGACGAGAAGCTAGGCAACGACAACTGTCTTCAACGAAGACATTTTTTTTTTCTCTTATTGGCCTTTATTGTGTCCCATTGCTGGGAAAAGGCTTGCCCTTTTTCCTTCCAACCCTCCCGGGATTCGTGCGATCTCTGACCATGTTGGCCCTGCAAACATTATCAGATCATCACACCACTTTCGCCGTGGTCTACCTCGACGGTGATGTCCTTCCTCAGGCGTCCATTGAGTGACGATATTTGCCAATCTCTCCGGGTGCACTCGCGCGACGTCGCCAGCCCAGTCCCACTTCAGCCTGGCTGTTTTTGGTTCACTTGAGTTATGGAGCACAGGGCGGTGGTTTGATCTGAATTCAGAAAGAAAGTCTGTATCATACCCACTAATACCCACTACCCAATTGAACAACAGTTTCCATCAGTACCTAAATTTCGATTTCTTCAGTCTCGGTACTTCCAGGCATCAAACTTAACTTAATACAGCCATTGAATAGCAAATAGTTAATTTCAGTATTTATTTCTCTATCTAAAAATAGTAATTCTTATATGCAATTAGTTGTAGCAACTTCAGTTAATTGCTTTTGTGGTGCATTTAGCAAAATATTTGAAAAGTTAATACTCAAGCAGTTACTTAGACATTTTAATTTAAATAGCCTCCTTCATAATGAACAATATGGCTTTACAAAAGGTCGTTCGACTACAGATGCGGGTGTTGCTCTGCTGAAACACATATTTAACGCATGGGAGAACTCGCAAAATGCTATTGGGGTTTTCTGTGACCTCTCCAAAGCCTTTGATTGCGTGCACCATGACACGCTTTTGCGTAAGCTGCGTCATTACGGTGTTCAAAACGAAGCTCTCAACGTTATAAATTCTTATTTACACAATAGGTCCCAATGTGTAGATGTTAATGGTGTGAAATCTTCCGGTCTACCAGTTCAGTTAGGTGTACCTCAAGGCTCAATACTAGGTCCATTCTTGTTCTTAGTGTATATCAATGACTTACCATTCTATTTAAAGGGTATCTGTAAAGTTGTACTGTTTGCAGATGATACCTCTCTTATTTTTAAAGTAGACAGGAATAGACAAGATTTTGACGATGTAAACAGTGCTCTCTCAATGGTTACGGATTGGTTTACGACAAATAACCTAGTTCTCAATGCCAAGAAAACGAAATGTGTAAAGTTCGCCCTACCAAATGTTAGAAATCTAGGACCCAACATCGTCTTAGATAAAGAGGTGCTTGAGTCTGTAAACTCGGCAGTTTTTCTGGGCATAACAGTAGATGCCAAACTTCAGTGGGGCCCACATATATCGAGCCTAGCGGGAAGGCTCAGTTCGGCCGCCTACGCCGTCAGGAAAGTAAGACAATACACTGACGTCGATACAGCTCGGTTAGTCTATTTTAGTTATTTTCATAGCGTTATGTCCTACGGTCTTCTGCTGTGGGGCAAAGCTGCTGATATTCAAAATATATTTGTCCTTCAAAAACGAGCTGTTCGAGCTATTTACCAGCTAGGTGCCAGAGTTTCTCTGAGAGATTTTTTCAAAGATATTGGTATCCTCACTGTGGCGTCCCAATTCATCTTCGCCAACATCTTATATATTAGGCAAAATATACACTTATACACTAAAAACAGTGATTTTCACAATGTTAACACTAGAAATAAGGACAAACTACGAGCTCCCTTTCACCGGCTTCATAAGGTTCATAACTCATTTGTTGGGCTTGGTATAACCTTTTATAACAAGCTACCCTCTTCTTTGCTAGATTTGCCTTTTGATGCGTTTAAAACGAAAGTAAAATCCAAGCTTTGTTCAAAGGCATACTATTCTATAAACGACTACTTAAATGATAAGAATAGTTGGTCGCTGTGATTAACTCAAGACAATGTTTATGTTCTTTCTCCAGATTACCTACTGACAAGTTATATGAGTTTATATAATTGTATTTTTTTTATTTTTTTTATTCGACTTTATAAGTCAAGCTATTTTTAATTTTATTTCAATTTATTGTTGACATAATCTACTCATTACAATGTTTTTTCTAATGAGTTGTATTGCAATATGTGGTTAGCTAGTGACCTCGACAATTGATCATATTAGTTATTGTTATTAGTAATTAACTGTTTGTTTTATTTATTTTATCTCGATGGTCCTAGTTTATCATTTATAACTTCCAATTACAACTATATGTAAGCGGGCACGCCCTTTATGCCTGGAGGCTTTTATTTAGATAAGTTCTGTTTACGTTTAGTTTTTATTTCTGCCTGAGTATAGTTCTCGATGATGTTGTGTGGTATATTGGCGTGTGCTAGCTAACATATGGCTAATAATTTAAATTATGTTTTGTGTTGCGTAATCTAAATTATCTAAATTATTTTGAATACTATTATATAGAATCTTATTTTTTTGTTCTTCTAACTGAACAGACAGCTGTGCTGCTGGGGAGTTTGTTGCGCCACTTCTTCTTCCCAGCTAATGCACTAGGAAGTGGTGAAGGGTGGGCGTTTTGGGGGACTGTCTTATGTAATTTTGACGTTCGAAAAGTGCTGATTCTCAGCCTAGTTTGAATAAATGACTTTTGAATTTGAATTTTGAATTTTGGTGCTGTGTCGCTATGTTATATTTTACCGAACGTGTTTTTTGTAAAATTGGAAGGAATAAACAACCTTTCGGGTCAACATTTTTGTGCAAAACCTCCGCAATATTTTATGTTCACACCTATGTATGTATATTTTACAATTTATTTGCATAGTTTAATGTGTATCAAAGCATAATAAATCGTGCCGCCCACGAAGTATCTTTAAAATATATTAACATACACCTGACCTTTGTGTTGAATTCTATCAGGACGAACATTACTCAATAAAATGTTTAATACGGTGCTAAGTATAATATCGAGTGAGAACAATAAGCCATAAACATGCAGTCATATCAACGCATAATGCTATCCCATACCAAAGAAATGGGTTTTTCTTTATTTCAATAATATGCGGCGCGAGAGCTTCGGCGTAGAGTTACTCGAATCATTTCGCGCACGACTGGATTAAAATAACAGTTTAATCGTAACTTATACATTTTAATGCTCTAGTCGTGCCATAAAAATATTACTCGGTAAAATACTCGCATTCGCAAAAACGAAAGTTTCGATTTCGATTCGATTCGATTCATCCAATATCGTGCATGCTTACATAATTTCACGCCATTCTGCTGTGGGAATAGGCGAAGACTAAAACGCCACGTGAGCCTCTGTCGCTTGCTCCACATTCATAAGAACTGAAGATAGAAGACCTATCCTTAAAAGGGGATTTAACGCCTCCAGGCACCACACCACACAGCACATTCATGCATACTTTCAATATGAGTACACAGATAAAACAAGAACTTATAAATAAAGGAGTTTTAAGCATGACTTGTTCCAAGTCGTTCCAACATTTCAACGTCACGGATGTCTTCAATTATTAACATTAAAGGAGTTGCGCATAAGGCGGTTGTTATGAATAATAAAATAGCAGAATACGCCGTGAAAACGGCAAAGAAAGTGCAAGGGGTGCAGTACAATGGCAAGTAAAGGCAACAGTGTAGGTTTATATGCGTTGACAATGTGCATTGTGCCTTAGGTAGGACGGGTCCACGAAGAATTTTAATATTCTCAAGCGGGAGATGCGGACTTCATCTGCCTCATAGCGACGCAGTTTGCACTACACAAAACGCTACGCTTTAAAAATTCATGCCGGTTATTCAACCCTGTTCTGAAACGGGGGCAGGATTGGCGGTATTGATTTTTTGAACCTTTACTTTGGTGCAATGCATTAGGCGATTTAATATTAATATGAAATTGGGCTTATGGATTATGCGTCCCGGCTGCTTATTTATTTATTATTTATTTATTTAAACTTTTCACACTCAAAAAAGTACAAAGGCGGACTTAATGCCCTATGCTTATCATGGGGTTGTCCACGTCCCTCTCTCCACACCAAAAAATAATTCTGTATGTTTTCTGATACACATTACTATAAAGAAAGACCTTACTATTAAACAGGCTATTCGTAATTTGAACCACTTTTTGTGTTGTAGGATGAAATGAAAACATGCTGCAAATTATGAAATCCTAATGAGACTCATAGAATCGCTTTAGCACGTCTACATTTCTAACAAATCTGTATCACCAATGAGAGAAGAACTAGCGCTGTAGCCTCCAACCCCTAACGACTTTTCATTTATTTTCAGTGACAATATTGAACTTACTTGCTTTGACTAGAAGTTGTCCAATGGAGAACTAGGGTGATTTGAAATACCAGTTTACCATAGAGAGCCGGGTGGTCTATACCTTCCCGGAGACCACACATTATTCCCAGTCACACGCTGGGAATATATATAACTGTCAGATACTTCTTCAAAACATTCTCCCAACGGAAACAGCAACAGTTACTAATAAGTGCACAGTCTCATTGACCAGAAATCGCCAACAATATGTACTCGTGACTTCGAAACATTTGAATGCTGTACTAACAATGCAGTCATCGTAAGCGCCTTGTGTACAGTCTCCCGCGCATATTTACATATGAATGTGATTCGCTCAACGAAACGTTATGTTAAACTTCTTACTGTTCATTTGAGACGTCATTTAATCTGTAGCTTTGAGCTCTCCCGTGGGTGCCTGCACTCCCAAAAAGGATCACATTTTATTTTTATCATCTCGTTAATTTTGTAAATATTCAGATTGGCAGTCGTTATTGTTAGTAATTCCATGAGCGGTTTCATCATTTGCTAACTTCCACAGATAATACTTTTTCCATGGACAATCTGTTCTCGCTTGCTTCCATCCAACGAATACCAGTAATCTGTTTCATATCATCTATTCAGTTTAACTGAATAAGCTCCAGTCGTTGGGTATAACCGGTATCACACTGAGCTGGTGTAGAACTTACCTCGAGAATAGGACTTCTTCAGTGGTTGTAGATTGTAATGAGTCAGATCCCTACATTGCAACATCCGGTGTGCCGCAGGGGTCCAATCTAGGGCCGTTGTTTTTCAATGTGTTTATTAACGACATATCAGACATATTTAAATACTCCACACCATACCTTTTTGCTGATGACTTAAAACTGACCCGTGTAATTTTGAATAATGTCGATACACAGCTATTACAAATTGATTTAGATAGTCTGAGTCAATGGTGTACCAACAATAAAATGTACTTGAATTGTACTAAATGTTTTCATATAAAATTTACTAGAAAACACAATAAAGTCGAATCTGTTTACAATATTCAGGGAAACACACTAACAGAAGTAACAGTTATTCGTGACTTAGGAGTATACTTGGATGGTAAACTTAATTTTATAAATCATATAGACCAAATGCTTAATTCAGCTTACCGAGCTCTCGGCTTTATTTTGAGATCTTCAAAAGAATTTAAAAAACCATCCACTACATTACTTTTATTCAACAGTTACGTACGAAGCCAACTTGAATATTGCAGCACGGTGTGGAATCCTTCGTACCAAGTCCACATAAGTCGCATTGAAAGGGTTCAAAAGAGACTTGTCCGTCATCTAGCGTTTAGGTTTAAAGTAAGAAATTGTAGATCTTACGAACATAGACTAAATCACTTCAAACTCAAAGATTTAAAATCTCGCCGCACTATCTCCGACATGTTGTTCCTGTATAAATTATTCAATAATGGCATTGACTGTCCAGATCTTCTTAGCAAATTACGCATTAACGTCCCTTCCCGTATTCCTCGCTATCCCGGCCCTTTACTGAAAGCCCCCCAACACAGAACAAATCTAGGTAAACACTCGCCGATTGTTAGGATGACCAATCAATACAACTCACTGTCATGTTCTTCCGACGATATAGACATTTTCTCCAACAGCCTAAGTAAATTTAAGTTGCTGTTACACGCAAAACTTAATATTGAGTAAGTGTTGACCTTCCTCCCTAATGTTCAACTCCCTACTGTTCAACTCAGTATATATAGTTTTTTTTATTTTTTTATAATTTTAATTCTTGTTATTTTTACTTTAAATTGTATACTTTATTTCCATATTAATAATTGATTGTTTGATATGTTAATGCAAGCTGTGGTCTCCTATAATTGAAGATGCACAAGGATCTGTATCTTTTTATGTTTTATTTTTAGCATGTAAGGTGTAATCTTTGTTGGAGATCCAAATAAATAAATAAACTGTTATTAAAGTTAATAATGCAAGCAAGATTTTACACAATACATCTTTATGTAAATCATGTTGCTGTACTTAGTATTATATAAAAGATTTGGCTTATTGCAGCTTTATGTAAATCAAAACATCACCAAGGACAACAATCACCTAATCTCCACCCTTCCATTCTTAGACAAACAAACATTGAACACAATTCACTGCAACAATCATTATGAAAAACACTTATATCTCATTGGAGCCGTCACCAATGTTATGGCAAACGCAGACGCAGCCCGGAACAGAACCCAGAACGTGGGTGGACATTATCGCAGCCACGTGAATCAGCAATTTTCAACTAATTAAAGATAAACAACATTTGATGCGCGTATGAGCTTTTGGGTTTAGGGGCCCTTGGTACTTTTGCAGCAGGTTCTTTTGTCGTGTGATTTCTTTTGATTAAGAGCACGTATGGTTTTTGTTAATTATAATACTTATATTTGAATTTAAATTAAAAAATGTTCTTTTGACATATTAGCGTAAGCACAGTGAAACTGTTATCATACTACTCAAAGTTGTGGTCTAGTTCCTTATTAACAAATAATGCTTTCGTTGGTATACACAATAGTAAATTATTATACAACAAACTAAGTAATTATTTATAAACTAGCTAACTATACGAATAAATAAATAAACTTACACCACTTAGGATTTAGCTCTTACATTAGTTGAAGTTACTTCTTCTTTTTGCATGTTTATTAACACTAAGGCTGGTTTCAAATAAGAGTTAAGGCTGGTTTCACAGCTGTCCGGGAGATCCGTACGGGCTGTCTGTCCACGGGAGATCTGTACGGGTAGCACCTGCAGCGCCTCACGTATGCCTCCGTTCCGGGACGCCCGTACGGGCTTCCCGGAACGGAGCCACTAAAAACATTGTTGCACAGTGACGCGGATTGGTCCGTACGCTACCCGCTCCGGGTAAAGCCCGTACAACGTATCGCACTACTCCCTCGTTTCAGAGCACTGCGGGTGCTACCCGTACGGGTCTCTCGTGGACAGAGACCCGTACGGGGTCTCTCGGACAGCTGTGAAACCAGCCTTAACTCTTATTTGAGCTGAATAAACAATTTTTCGATTCACTCATGTTACATTTAGTCACTTCACTGGACTTGCTAGTTACTGTATGATCAGTATAAACTTGTTCCACTGGTGAAGAGGACTATATCGACTAACCCTTCTAAGCATGACTAGAACTAAGTTACTCAACCGCCTGGGGGATATGAATATCGGCTTGTTTATGGACGTGACTTGACTTTACAATGCAATGCACGAGACATGATATCCTACCTAAATAATGCGAAGTTACAAGTGTGAATTGGATAATAGTACCACACAGCAATAGCAACATTTTGCAGTCAATTGATCATCTTCAGCTGATAATTCATAATAACATAACATAACACATGCATTCCGCGAAGAGTTCGTTAGTGGTGCACCTATAATACACCCACAGTAATTTTTAAGTCCCATGTAATAACCGGCGAGGCACAAATCCAGACTCCAGACTGCTACTGAGAAATTCCAGATCGAAAAACACAATTACATTTTGCCAGACCCGAGAATCGGACCCAGGACGTCATGATCAGCAGTGGCGGTTGCGACCACTAGACCTAGGCGGTAATGCAATATAGTGAAATGAAATGATGATGAAATGTTGATGAACTGAAATGAAATGAAATGATGATTAAATAAAATTAAATGATGATGAATATTAAATGAATTTATTTTCTGTAATTAGTGTTTTTACAAACACGTCGATAATATATCAAAAACTAGATGTGGTCGGAGTTTCCTATCTGACTTCTCTGAGACGAAAGGCCGAAACAAATGATATGTTAAACAACAACACTGGATATAGCAAACTGTAGGTACGTATATTTTCTTTGCAATCATTATGAAAGAAATCGGTTTACCTTCGAAAGGCCCACTTAACTTCAATACACTTACGTACGGAACCCACAGGTCGCTTAAATTGCTTCTTTTTTTTAATAAGTAAATTAAATGCAAGGGAAAATTAACTCTTCTTGCAGTGACGGCCAGTGACGGCGGAGTGACGTGGCCAGCCATTACGGTTCGGAGGTCAGTGACCTCACGACTGGAAAACGGGGCGATGTTTCAACTACTTGCTTACCCTTTGTTTTCTTGTTGAAAAGATTGAGATGTTTTTAATTAATAGTTTTAATGAGTACAGAAGATTATAATGTCTTCTATAAGTATATGAAACACGTCTCGACCATTGCTAATCGATTAGTTTTTCTAGGCAAATAAGGAAATACGCTAATGCGTTTGACCGTACGGATGGTCAATTGGTCATCGTCCATACCGCTGACTGGCAAATCATCCCGCTAAGTAGCAATTAAGTAACAAGAATTTGACTCGATTAATATTTGATACTAACTTCCGCCAGCAGTTTCACCCGCATAATATTTTTATTCAAGCTCAAACCCAAAGCATTTATTGCAAATAAACCAATGACAGGCACTTTTGAATTGTCAAGGGGTCAGTCAGTCAGAAAGATGAAGCTAGTTGCCCATTCCATAGCGTAGTAGGTTCCTATGGAGAAGAACGACCAAGAAACTCCACGGACACCTTTTTAAATCAAAATGTTGTTACAAAATATTGGTTACAAATTATAAACAGTGTTGTGTTGTGTTGTTATGTTATGTGTGTGTCTTGTGTTACTCAGTGATAATATAGCATTCTACAGGTGACAGTTTTTTTTTTTGTTTAGTCAAAGGCCCTGTGGTGGCTCTAAGACTCAAACACCAGTTTTTAGTCACTAACCTCACGAAAAAGTTTTTTTTAATTTTAAAATTTCTTCTTCTTCGGTTTTGAGATTATTAATTACAAAAAAATATCTTTTTTCTTTATGATATTAGTGTAGAAGACCAGATATTTAAATATTTTACTCTTTAACATTACTTTTTAACATCTTAAGGGTATGCTAGTACGTCATTCGTCTGTTTGACGGTGTATGTTCAAAACCAAAAAGTATATCAATTTGTGTTGTTATTATCTAGCCCTGTATGGAAGCAGAATTGAAAAAAAAGATTGGTTTGGCAGTTACGAAAGTCGGACCTCCATATTTCAACACAAATTTTAACTCGTCTTTGAGCGTAAAGAAATTACATATGTAGTAAAACAATCGCAAAATAGAAACCGTACAGTGATAGATAGTTTATTCAAAAGTTCAAATAATTTTCTTTTGAGTAAACACATCCAGTAGTTTTTCATAATATCTATACGCCCAAAGATCTGTTCATGAAATTTTACGCGCTCGTTTTCGTTATAAATCATCGTCTATTTCACTAAATAAATATAAACTAGTTAAAGCTATTAATTTATTTAGTTTTATTTATTTAGTTTTTAACTAAATAAATAAAACTAAATAAATTAATAAATAGACGCCACTTAGTCACGCCCACCAACGAGTTCGAGCCGTCGACTAGTGCACCCTTAAGATAGGAACCTAATTCGATTCTAAAGATACATATTTTCAGACCAGATTAAACAATATCTCACAAGAAACCAAAACGAAGACATAGAATTTTATTTTCCATTGCAAATCGTAAAAATGAAACTGTAGTATTTTTCTTAAAAGCACGATACACTTGTTTTTATTGAGGATATCCCGTCCAAGTAGTAAAATTTAACCGGGGGTTCTTTTTGTTTAATCAACTTTTACGGCACGGAACCATGGGGACATTGGCTTAAACCACAAAGGGGTTTCTTGCAACAAAATTTTACAACCTGGTTGCGGTCTCTGAATTATTTTAGGTGAAGTTTTGTTGTGCACATTTTTTTGGGTTCATTGGTGCTACGGATGTGCCATGGATTCGTGGGTAGCCAGTTAAAAAACATAAACCTCCTTTTAGGGTTCCGCAGCAGGCGGGTAATAAATAAACCATAACACATGATATCGTAACAAAAAAAAAAAAACTATTCAAAAGTATATTCATGCACTTGCACTTAGATTTTTATTTATTTTAACATGACATAACTAAATAAACTTTACCTATAACTAACTCTTAGGAATGTGATTTTAGAGACACTGAACTTATCCATTATTAACTTTAATCTAGCATTAATATTGTTTAAATACAGTCTGCAACGACTCAGTCATCCCAGTTAGCGTAGCTTAGGATAATCTGTTACTTAATGATTTTCTCACGTCCCAAAGCTATAATATAAAATAATATACAAAGTTTGAAAGCAAAGTTCATCTATGGCATTACAGAATTGCATTTCAATGTAAAACAGGACTGTAACATAGACACGTCCACTATCGTTTGAGGCCATCTTCCCATATTACTTTTGTCCCAAAATCGGGGCTATGGAATTTCATACTGACCCATCCCGGGCAATTTAATAAACTTATCGAGTAACGATATTGAGACGACCACGAGAAACACATTAAATTCAGATTCTTGTCCTGTTTTCATTAAACACACCCTCGTGTGCTATTGGAATAAAGAAAACTGTTGAGTTGACTAGATAAACTTTGAGAAAACATTAAGTAGGTACTTAAACATCGTAAGTCTTACGTAAGCTAGATACTTGTTACAGGAGGTATTGACAGATTCCATGCAATTTCTAAATGTTTGATATACTTAATTTTTACCTAAACAATTACCTAGCATGTTCACATTATTTTACTATCATAATTACTTTTTTCTAGGCTTTTTTATTTTAAATTCTAATGCTCGTTGCATTAGAATTTAAAATAAAAAAAGCCTTTATTGCTGTAACTTAATAAATATAACATGTTACATAATTCTATTAAACAATTTAACTTTAAGCTAATTTTATCAGCAGCCGGTTTTTCATTTACAGCTTGTCCTTTGACAAAGGCCTCCTCTAAAGGCTTGTGCAGACCAGCGCGACTTGTCGCGCGACGCGACGCCGGTTAATGTTATACCGTACAGTTTTCTTAGAAATTGCATTGTTAGAGTCGCGTCGCGCCGTCGCGTCGCGCTGGTCTGCACGAGCCTTAAAGCTTTCCATTTCGCCCATGCCTTTGCAATGCGTGTCCATTCTGGACCAGCTATCTTTTTTATGTCGTCTTCCCAACGTTTAGTTTGTCTACCTTTGTTCCTTTTACTATCACGCGGGTACCATTCCGTTGCTAGTCTCTTCCACTTCTCTTTCCCTTCCCTTAGCATGTGTACTGACTGTCCTGTCCATCTTCATTGCAGACGTTTGTAAACGTAATTAAGTTTTGCTCTTTATATTTTGTAATCTCACCTTGTCTGTTCTTCTAACTCCAATTACGCTTCTCTGCATTCCATTTTGGCATATTTGGATTTCTCAGGCTCAGTTAGTAACCATGTTTGACATCCATACGATAAACAAGGAAGGATACATGTGTTATATACTTTCCTTTTTCTTTGATAGGCATATCTTTGTCCTTTATGACCTCGCTCAACGACCAAAATCGTTTCCAGCTGTTTCCTATCCTTCTATATATTTCCTTTTGCATTTTGTCTTCTATAGATAATAGGTGACCCAAGTATATGTACTCATTGACATATTCTATGTGTCCACCATTTATTTTAATGTCTTTTTAGTTGAGTTTGTCGTTACCTTGGTTTTCGATGCGTTCATTGATAGGGTTACCTTGGCGCTTTCATCCGATAGTTGTTGTAGCATGTCCACCAAATTAACTGGGTTCTCAGAAAACAGAATTAGTATTTACATTATGTTTATTTTTCAAAACACTGCATAATGTAACTGAATGTTTGACATACGTTAAATTACATCACAATAGAACACGCAAAAACTGTCGGAAACCACATTTCACCTATCACAGAGGGCGAATGCAATTGAAAATATATCACTCAAGCTGCAACCGAAACAAACGCCCCATAATGTACCAGCAGACAACTCGACAGTTTTCCCTGTCAGCCCTTTAACGTGGCAGTTTAATAAAAGGGCGAGGCACCCGTATAGTCAAAAGATAACATCATAGACGTAAACATGAATAAAACCGAGACTACACCAATTGGCCGATACCCTTCGGTCCGATACCGGTACCAACCCTTTTATTTGTACACGAATAACCTCTCCACTGTTCTCCTAAACAGAAATAAGCAACTTTAATTGAATCGAACGGCCCTCAACGAAAGGGTGACAGGAATTTTAATGAAATGTAATTACGTTTTAGAGTGTGGTAAACAACAAATGAAATTTTCCAAAAAGCTGGGGCTGATAATATCGTATTGTTTCTGTTAAATTGACTTAAAGAACTTATTCGATTAAGTGTAGGTACTACCTACTAAATGGATGAGTTTCTATATAGATATTTAGATTAAATGTTCGGTTTAGTCGCTTCATTAGTCTTGCGGCACGGTTTCTAGTCGACATTGCTGCTGAGGAAAGGATTTGAAAGTTTCAACTCCAAAAAAAAAAGACGATCGAGATAAATCGAATTCTTGTCTTAAAAATGCTGCTATCACAGTTCGAAATAAAAATATGTCACGACCCGTTCTCATTTTATCGGTCAATCAGGGCACCAGTTGAGCAGTTTTTATTTATCGATTAACTTGTATGTTTTGTTTATTTAAACGTAGTTAGTGACAGAAACTGTGTCTTATTTAAATATTGCTCAACTTTAAATTGGCTCAAATAAATTCATTCCTGCCATTATTCGCGTATTTCTGCCGCACAATTCACAAAACGAGGTTAGTTGTTATTTCGTGTACAATTCAGAGAGACCACTTTTTCCGGCGGAAAGTTTAAAAATAGAAACGTTTAAAACACACACGTGCACTATTGCGATCGTTAAATCCAATGCGTATTGCTATAGAGCCACAAACGGTACAGAAACAACCCGATTCAGTACGGAACGATTTATCGATACCTATAGTTGGTAGAGATATTATTCGAAACGGTTACTTGATAAAAATACAAAATTGAATGTAAAAGTAAAATATTATACTCCTGACAGCTTACCACTGGGTAAGCTGTCAGGAGTATAATATTTTACTTTATGGGGTAGTTTATACAGCACATAAGCTGACTTGCTCAGTTTATTACAAACGTCTTCAGCATGAGGTTTCCAAGTGAGACCGCTGTCGACTAAGATCCCTAGAAATTTTCATAATGATACTATTAATTACAAAGTTATTTTTGCAGTCGCAGAAAATCACGCATATTTAAATAAAGTACCTACCTTATAAATCGGCGTTTTTATGATATACAGAAGTTTCAAATTCGTAACTTGTTTAGTTGTTGAGATAGCGGTCGTACAAAAATCGTCTAAAAATGACAACTTTTACGGCCCCTATTTTATCATATTTGAAGATAAAAAAAGAAATTGTTCTCTACTCGATGAGTTCTAGACAATGACAAATATAAATGATTTTAGTGATACGCAACCCTAAGTGCGTGAGTCCAACTGGCACTTGACCGATAGATTTTCAATAAGCTTAAAATAGTATTGATCTTCCATGAATACTTATAATCTACATACGATTTAGGAACGTACTTATGTACTGATTAAAACTTTCCGTTTACAGATGATTTTGTTTGTAATTAAATATGGTAATGCACTTTGAGCGAGTCGTAGAGCCTTCAGCATTGAAAACAAAAATCAATATAGTTGAAATTGGACGTATACAGAATGCAATCTTTATAGCTAAAATAAATTAAACGATTTTTAAATATGGACGACAAGATAAGCTTTTACAATTCTGAATATAATCAAATTGGATGATAGTGATGTGGCGACATCTACATCGCCACATGCGAACTACGCATTCACGCAGAACACGCACTGACGTCACGCAAAATCCTGCATCGTTCAAGCAGTGTTTACTGCGCTATCAACAAATATATGAGTTCCCGACATCAATCGTTGGGCAGTTGCCCACCAGACACGACATGCGTCTGGTCGGACGATCCTCCCTTTTCTATGGAGTATGAGTGAACTGGAATGGATGATGAAATGGATCAGGAATAATATCGAGTAACAACACCAAGCAGTATAGCTGCTAAATATGTATAAATGTAAATTTCGACTATATTTCCGAGCTTTCCCAAAAGTTCAATTTAAAATATGCACTATATGGATTGGTTTTACTATTACCGTGTAAATTTTTTATAATGTACTTTTTATTTGTGCAGAATATAATATGTACTCGTATTACTAGCTGCCCAGCCCGGCTTCGCATGGGTAGCAATAAGTACATTATCTACGGCGCACCTACCTACCTACATACCCTACCTCCATACCTTTACCTTACCTACCTACCTACCCTACCTACCTTACCTACATAGCTACCTAAATACCTACACCTGCCTACACCTGCCTACCTACCTACCTACCTTACCTACCCTACCATCACCTACCTATCCTAAGAACCTTCTCATGATAATAACGAACACAACAAAAAAAGAATTAGCGAAATTGGTCCAGCCGTTCACGCATGATGCCGTAACCAAGGGAAATAGTGATTAATTTTTATATATATAGATATTTCTTTAAAAAAATGGTACAAATAATCGAAATAATGGCCATGATATTACGCACTTTTCAGTAAACTATCTTAATAATGTACCAATTTATTCTGATTATCACCTTAATTAAAGTCCTGAACTAATAATGTACCATTGAAATCCCGCTAAGAAGAGTTATGTACCACTCAGGGCAATACGTGCATACGCTACGTTTGCAGGTAATATATTGCGTACTATGTCTACCGGGAAATGTCGGGTACTGAACGTAGATTTCCCTTATTGACTGTCACAATGAACGGTCTTGAGCTATTGCACTATCTGTACCTCTAACATTGACATTTAATATCGTTAGCTAAAAGCTGTGGTAGCAACGCCACCTAGAAATTTATGAGAAGTTTTATAGCACAATTTGTTTTAGTCTGTCTCATTGATGTAATCGTCGTAAATGCGACTGCCGAGTCGAGCTCAGCACCTCGAGAGCAAAAGGTGCCGAGTTCGAGTTGCAACAAAAAAATAGTAACAAATATTGCTCTCAAATAAAATAAAATTATAACGCGTACTCGTTCGAAATTTGAAATACCATTTTTAGGGTTCCGTAGTAAACAAGGAACCCTTATAGTTTCGCCATGTCCGTCTGTCTGTCTGTCCGCGGGTTAGCTCAGAGACGGTTAGTACTAGAAAGCTGTAATTTGGCATATGTATACATATTAATCGTGCCGACAAAGTGGTAAAATATAATCAAGAAAAATATATTTTTTTAGGGTACACCCTACACGTAAAGTGGGGATGGTTTTATTTTTTCTCATCTACCCGATATTGTGGGGTATCGTTAGAAAGTTTTTTCAAAAATATTGTGAGTTTGTCAAAACCATTTTTGGATTCAGGGATCCGTTTGCGAAATATTAAGCTTTTAACAGATTTTTTTTGTTAGAGTCAAGTGTCCCCCGTCCCCCCCTTCTAGCTAAATGGTTGTACTTGGACTTGTGAAAAAATTCGCAGCAGTAGTATATATAACGAAATTAAAAGGAAAACTATCAGAGCTAAGTAGGCTGTACAGGTTAACGAGAAATAATCAACCAACTTAAATTTGCAGTTTGAAAAACATGATCTCCCATACATTCCGTATGGGAGAACACGTTTTTCAACTACAGTGTTAAGTTTGTTCTTGGGATAAATTCATCCCAACTACGGAACCCTTCATTGTGCGTGGTCCGACACGCACTTGGCCGGTTTTTTTTCTTTATTTTCGGCAAGTCTATCTATTGTAAAAAGTATGTTGGATGGAATCTCATTTCCTACGAAATGTATGGGAATTTCTTTTTGCTATTCCTGTCTTTTCTAGTACTCAAATCTCAGTTCGTCCAGTAGAGTTTTTTGATCCTTATAAGAAACAGAATCGATTGTCATCAAAAAAGCTTTTGTGAAAACTGCTCATTTTCTTGCTGACTGTATTTTTTTTTCAAAATCTGTGAATGCAGATCAAAATGTCTCAAAAAGTTAAGAGCAGTCTCCTTAAACCGTTTTCCTATAGCTACAACGGTTGAGGTAGCTGCCCTTACTGCCCCATCTCAAAAATCCCACTGTATACCTCTTCCTTACTATTCGGCTACAAGCTGTACTTTGTTGCTTCAGTACTTTCAGGTTCAGAATCCTCTTTTTGAGCGTCGCAAAAGAAAGATGAAGTTATTAGCCTTAGGAAATATAGGTCATGTTCTACTTTGAAAGACCGCCTCAGATCTGAGCAATAACCGCGAATAATAATCCTGTTTCGTGACATCAAAATATACAACCAATAGGCAACACTTTCACTATTACAAATACTCTCTATCATTACAAGTAATGATACACAGTGAGAATAGTTCGTATACACAATAAAACATGCAGGTTTCCTAATGGCTGTTCCACACGACTGCACAGAAGTAACTTACTACACAATGATAGTATAGTATTATTATGATCATGTTTGACTCGTCCGTCTATGTAGGTGAGGCTCATATTATCAAAATCATTTATAAATACCGACTTGATCAGATAGACGCCACGCTGCGCGCACAATCAATTTATAGCGGAGTCAAGACAAATTGCGTGGCAGTGCCACCAATATAGATGGCCATCTCTTTATTAGTAGTTGACCTATCAGGCTATGCAATGACGTCATAATATATCCTGATAGACCAACCTTTATCATCATACTTTTCGAAAATGGGCGCCGTTAATTGGTGTCATCAAATTAGAAGCTCCGCCCAACACGCTACTTTTAAAGAAATTGCTCATTTTGTATCGGTCGTAAAAATATAATTTACAGCCTATAGCCGATATTTGGTGAATCAATTAATAATAAAGCGAACTACAGTTTTTATAGCCAAAATATAAACTACGCTATATAGAGATGTCTAGTCCAAATTCAGATTGCATTCTCACTTTATAGACATTCGATATACGCGGGTAAATAGGCGTACAGACGACATAACACTTCAACTATTTATCGATGTTTATAGCCGATAATGATGGGTACGATTTTTCGTTTTACGACTTTGTAACTATGAAAAAATTTGAGGCTGTTGAGGTCGTGCCTTCACCGCCCGAAAAGTATCAGTAACTCCGTAAAAATATACTGGACACGTTACGAAACTCCTCAATCTGTGGACATAAAATGAAACTATACCTAATCTCAAAGGGTCGTATAAGTTGTTAAATTAATAATTTGTTTTGAAAACTAATACTCGTAAAAGAGCTTTTACTTAGTGATGAGACTATTTTGATACGAATTCACATAATAAAAATATTTTTATTTGTATTTTATTTGTCTTTAATTTCTTTTCCTTGATATGGTAAGCAAACTTTCGACTGATACCGTGTGACTTACATCGGAGCTTCTGCATTATATAATAGAGTTGGTTACAATTTATCTGACAGTGGTAGGAATAACCAAGACATAGGTTACAACGTAGACTTCATAAGATACGTCAAATCTCGAACACAACTCATGGGATAGAATCAAATTAATAGTGTACTGGACACTTAAATTTTCTGGAGTTCGTTGCTGAATATTTAACATTTTTCAGTTCCCAGATCATCGAACTCTCATACACATTGATCAAAACACCAATATTTTACATTCGCCTCAACTGTCCGAATTTCGTGTACAGTCATGTCATAGCCGCATTGTCCGACTGTCGGACGCTCGTCAAGTCCGAGTGACGTGGCCAGTCAGACGTCAGACTTCGATTCTACGTCATTGGCGAGTGAGGGTTGACTTCGAGCCCGTCAGACGTCATGTTGGCAATCTACGTCGGGGCAGGTGAAATATGAATGTTGATAGTGATTACTGAAAATATATTTTTTTGTAAATTATTTGTTAATTTTGGTTTTACATGGGGTGGTGTGATGTTAGTGACTGACAGAATAGATATTAGTCGTTCGTCAAATAACAAGAAACCACGTAGTAGGTAGGTTTAGGTACATATAACAAGAGAAGAACTAGTTATTGATTTAGGTATTTTAGTCGATAAAGCTACTAGATCGTTGACGATCGGAGGATAATGGTGATTTATATATTTCAACATCATTATAGTTAGATATACAATCTTCTGAGACCACGTAGTGGGTAGGTTTACATATAAAAAAGAACAGGACTAGTTGACATTAAGGATTTTTATTGATTTAGGTATTTAACCCGATAAAGCTACTAGATGGTCGACGATTGGAGGATAATGGTGATTTATACATATATTTCAACTTCATTATAGGTAGATATATCTGAGACATAATAATTATAAAAGATATATGAATAATGTGTTTGTTTTTAAGACAGTTGAAAAAAGCAGGAGTAGATAAATATAAATAATAATTAATAAATAAAATAAGCTAATTTAAAATCGAATATTTCTTTAACAAGCGAATCAATAATTTTTCAAGACATAATGAAATTATTATCATTAAAGAAACAATTCAAACTATAGGTCAAACTAATTAATGATATAAATATGTATGTTGCGATCAGTTTCGCATTTCATCGAATAAATATCGCACGGATCTCGATTTCAATCTGCGGACCCTGTTTATAATTCATTTCTTTGCAATTTTAATAAACTCATCAAATCCCCATCAAGATGGTATCTGAGAACGCTTTGCATATGAATGTGATACGTCAATCTGCCTTAAGCAAATAAAATGCCTCGCCTTATTCGGCCAGCAGCTGTTAGCCGTGAAGCCAATCTTTTGACCGGAACACTTACAAAGGAAACACCATTCAAGAGTCCTGTGCAACACTCTTTTATCATTAACATCTTCCTAAAATCAACTTTATCAATCAGCAATAGAGTTTAAATTTCGACATCGAGGGGACTGCAGTCCAAAGAAGTAAGACATGTTTATTTTGCGAAATCCAATTTTCTGCTGACATCTCATCTGTCAAAATGTAAACGAAGGGTGTTGTAAAAGTTTCTAAGCAATACCAACACTATACACTAGATCGTGATATTTGATTTACAGATGTTCTCAAGTTAGTCAAAATCCGCGAATAACACTAACTAAACAGAATAAGATATGAGTATCAGAATCATATTGATAGACCAAGAATGGCCATGAATCATAAGTAACTTTGTTGCAAACCCTACCTACAACGCAGATTTAGATAACAGTAAAATCCTGAAGATACTCTAACAATTAATCACTGTGAAAGCAATCGCATCGGTCATACGATGTCACTGGGCAGACCGCGCTTGGCTCTGCTCTTGCGATTTTCCCGATAACTCCACCTCCTCAGTACTCTTATCGCTATAAATCAGACCACCGGCTACTATACCACAAGCACTTTTGGAAATAATGTCAATCTGATTTGGTTATCAAAGATATCCTTACTCATTGTGCTCCAACCTCCGCATCAGGGAGTAAACGGTACATTTCTTGAATTAAGACGTAGTTCGTATTCAGATTCAGACTCCCTAACCTCGACGAGGAATGCGTTCCGCCTCATAAACTCCTTCAAAGTATACATACCGAGCGTCAATACCCACAAACCGACGAGCGTTCGGAACTTAAACGAGTAATTACAGTGCTTATCCAATTTGGCAGGGCAGAAAAATGCGACCCCCCTTGTACAGGAAATTTGTTTTAAATTTCGACAACAATGGGGAGATCGCGAGTCGGATAATTGCGTACGGGAACAGTCCGTGACGCCGACGACGGTATAAATCCACCAGCAATGAACGGTTAATAATAGCTTCCACAGGTTAAACAGCGCTCTCAATGGAACCCCATGACAGCAATCTGCAGAATCTGCAATTGAGTATCGCATGCTTCGAGCCGTTTACACCGAACCACTTGCCGACGATTCGAAAATCTGTGATAATATTTTCACGACAACCAACGATAAAAAGATCACAAACAAGATATTCTGAAGATTTAAAAAGTTTTACTGTGTCAATAAATCACTGCGATTATAAATCGGTTTCACAACCTGTAGGTGATCAGAAAGTGCTATAAATCATAAGTGAAATGGGGGTTGTTACAGCCGGTGTCCCTGGAGGACCATTAGAAGATTCCGGAACCCTCCACGGCATCGAAAATGTTAAAAAAGATTTTAATTAACCGTAGTTTAATACTGGTGCAATAAAACTAAAGAGCTCCGATCAAAACAAATCAACAGTTATAATGATCGTCATTAATCATTATAAAAATTCTTCATCGCCACCGCAAATAAAAACGAATATCTACAATCTCATGTTCGGTTACATTATGGCTATCACTAACCATTAAAGTAGGTGCAAGGCAACATCAAATCATATCTGGCATCGATAAATTGCCAAATTATTTAAATCACGTGTGGTCCAGGCGGAAATATATTATTCAACAAGTAGATGTTTACATGACTGTGAGAGGTTTTTGAGAAAGTCAATATGTATTATTTATGTTTTAACTTTTTTTCACTTTTTGATTACGGCTTACTTACGGCTGAAAATTTAACTTTAAATTGAATTTTCTTCTTATCTACCTGTGTAAAGCAAGATCCAATAATTATAAAGGGCTCCTAATACTGCGCTATATTCCTTATCGAAATAAAAGAAACGTTTATTGGAAAATTCAAAGAAAATAACTACAGGATTAAAGTTCAAGCTAGGAATTTCATCTAGCTTATTAACCCGCATAATTAGTTAAGTTAAGTTTTACAAGTAAACGACCACAAAACTTTGGCTTCTGAGAACGACCAGCCTAACGTTCTAGATAATTTCTTAAGTTTATCATCAGAGTAAATTCACGTGTTCTGACCTACGTGCTAGCTCACTCATTCGTCTAGAGACGAACAAACAACCAAACTTAGCATCTTACAAACAGTCTTGGATTTTAATGGAAACCTTAATTAATGCTCAAACTTAAACTCCGAATCGTCGTCTCGAGACCACACTATTCTTCATTATTTTGCTTGAGTTGTATAAATAAATTAACCGTGACGGTTCGCATCTCGTATGCGACATTAATAACTGGTAGTACAATGAGTATTAGAATAACAATTGGGACAGGAAGCTTGTAAACCGATTATGATGATCGGGCGTCACTCACTATGACATCAATACAATCGATTCCAACGGATTTATGAATAAGATATCGAAGTTCTGATTTTATCACGCAGCGCTTAATCGAAGTCATGAGAATGAATGCCTACTTCCTCTAGCAAGTTAAAATAATTAGGGGCATTGGACAAAGATTGTATCTCAAGATAATGCACTTAATCTTCTTGGAATCTCAATAAACGTTAATGCAGCGAAATGAGGATATCGGTAATTTACGAATGAAGCTGCATGAAATCGGTCAATCATGATATTAATTTAAGAAATAATCCAGCCATCTGTATACGTAATGTATCACTTGATATGCATAAACGCATGAAAGAAAATGATATCATTGATTACAACAAAATACACGACAATCATAGAATGCAAATACGATTTTTCAAAGCCGATAATGATGCGTCAATTTCCCAAGACAATTCCCAATAGTAAAATAATACGATCAAATAGAGGACGAGATAAATTGCAGTCCTCTGCGCGTTCTGATCGCGATCGCGCGGCGCAGATAAAACGCAAAGCGACGCGAACAATAACCGATGCACTTCCTTTGACAATAGTCGCGGCCAGACCAGCCGACCGGCCGATGCAAGCCAGTAATTTATACGACGCCCTGAGATCGCAACGATACGCCCCACTAAATCGATCAATAATCCTAGAAAGTGATAAGACCCAATGGGAAACTATCAAATTGAAACGTCAGCAGTGTATAATCAAGCGACACACTACAATTTATTATACGGTGGGAAGTTGGCCAGTTACGTTCAGAGTAAAGGCTTGTGCAGACCAGCGCGACTTGTCGCGCGACGCGACACGAACAATACAATTTCTAAGAAAACTTCACAGTATAACAATAACCGGTGTCGCGTCGCGCGACAAGTCGCGCTGGTCTGTACGAGCCTTAAAATGGCCCGTAATAATTATGTTGTAGCTGCATGTCTAAATCAGCGCTGGTGGTCTCAACTTGCTTACCAACTCGATTTTCCTTTCTATTACGTAAATAAACAAGCTTTAAGTAAGCATGCTCCAAATAAAAGCATTGTACCAACTCTCCCACAGAAAATTCTGAATTAAAATGCATGGTTTGAGTGTATCTCATTATGTCATGAAGTTTATGTCTTTAACGTTAATAATATGACTCGCTTTATGGTACGGATATGGTCGAGAACAAGACACGAGGCACGCTCAGTTTGTCTTGGGTGACAAACACAAATATTAGACACGAACAAGCAACGGTACGGAATAGCAAATCACAGTGTATTTGTATAAGAAGCGTACTTTGAAGCAGGTTTGTATTTGTAAACAGAGCAGTGAATGTTCAATACAGTTAGCTGCCAATGACAGTGGAATGTCGCTAACAAAATCAACCTTATTTTTTAATGTTTACTCTGTAAACACTATTATGAACGAAGAAAAATTAAAACGCAGTCAAATAAAGACAAAAATCTGAAGTGAGAGGAACAGCTGATAAAATATTAGAACGTTGCGTATAACTTTTCCGGAATGTTTCCGAATTCCATACGCAGGTTTACTGAATTACGATACGAAGCACATACAAAAAAAAAGCTTTCGCTTACTACGCACAGCTCATCACAACACACGTGAAACAAGTTGCATGAAAATGCACGTTATTATCAAGAGCCTTAAGAAACAAACAAGGTCCTGATGCTGTCCCACTTCTCCCTCAGATTCGAGTCAGAGTCGCCTGACAACAAAAAAAATTGTATTTTATTCATCGAAGAAACTTTAACATCGAGTTTATGTTAAAATTCGTAGTGTAATGGAAACAATGCATTATGCATTGACTCGGCTTGACACAATGACATATGGAGTAACTTTTGTCTGACGTTAGGGACGGGAATTTAAAAATATCAAACATGTAAAAACATCAATACGCTTTCCACAGTTTTTCACATTACATTGTAAATATATTTTTTGCGTCAGTTAGCAATTTTTGCAGTCAATTTATTTCGATAAAGAACGAAGCGAATGTTCGGCTTAAGTGGACGCTGCGTTTACGCATAATTGGAACTCCTTTTTGCGCACGAGTCGAATACGAAATGATCCCGATATTAATTCTGTTTTTTGTAAATCTCCTTTAACATTTCTTACTAGTTCATATTCGGTTTAAGAAACTGTGGGTTTGTACGTTTCATTTTCTACAATTCGATGAGCACGACTCGCGAAACAAAAAAAAAGTAATTCTGTGAGATCTAGATCTTTTACGTTCACTTGCTTATCTAAACTAAATGTTCAGTCAATGGAAAAATGGTAACTTCGATCTTTGACCTCATTCACATTCTTTATTTTCAAGACCACACTGTTTATTTTGAACAATGAGTTTCTCGATTGGTCATAATAATACGCTGCAAGCGCATACAATGTAAAATCCATCACGTATCGTCCTAATATAACGTCTAGCAGTGTCCGATGCCTATCAATTTGGGCATTCTTCAATACACATCGATGGTGAGATATTGTCGATACAAGAGGTATAAAAACAATAATGTGAGATCTGTGAGGGGCGTGACTTGCGCGTGGGCAGCGCGTCGGTGGACATTGTTTAACAGACCACGCCGATATTAGAGCCCAAACATCCACGCAACGAGATTTTATCGTAATTATAATGTTATTTTATTGGTATTTACACAGCATAGCATCACTTGAGTATACTCAAGTGATGCTATCGTGTAAACGTGTTTTGTAGTTTTGAAATTCCACAGCGATGATGGGCAGGTTAATGAAAGTTACTTAATATTTCATATGGCGCATACGATGCCGTTATAACATCGATTTTTGATTACTTTATTTTCGATTACCTGACCATTCGAAATGGTCGTATGGACATAATGTATCTGATATGTTTACATATTGAATATTAATATTCGATGGTATATCACAAACCGACTGCTACCGTATGCAACTAATTTAAAAGTTAGATTCGTGTTTTCAATGCATATATATTTTTTATGAAACTGTTTGTTTTATCAAGCTCAAATTATGCACTGCGTACCGAACACACAGTACTGGCCATAAAACATTCCCTTATAGGTGTCGTAGGATGATTTGATAATTCGAATTATCCCGAAAACCCTAGGGGTACCCTAGAAATATTACGAAAACACGGATAATTAGACATTCAAAACATTTCTGCGAGCAACTTGGAAGTAGCTCTCGCCGGCCGCACCATCATACAATCTGCAGCAGAAATGTTTTTACCATTGTCTAATTGTCTAGTCTCAGGCAGATTCTATGATTCGTCATATTGAACTGGTTGAAATAGGTTAGAAGTGTGACCAACCGCAAGCGAGCCGAGCGAGCGAATAGAGCGGTGCCGCAGTGGCGTTCGGCGAGCGCTACTTCCAAGTTGCTCGCAGTTTTCGCAATATCCCTAGGGCTTCCGCGAAAATTCGAATTATTAAATCAGCTAACGACATAGGTTAGGTAGACAGTTAAAAAATACCTATACCTAGCTACTCGTAGAAAAACAAAACTCGGAGTCTATTAGCGTTTTCCACCTAACAATTCAAAGTAGACCGCGAAAGGCTTGGCATATTATTCAAATTCGCACACGTGATCCCGATTGTCACGATGCTTGGTTTGCGGGCTAATTAAGCTGAGCACGACATAGGATCACCGTGTCATGAATGTCATGAGTCCAGGCGAGATCTTGGCTGCCGTCATGACTTGTGGAGAAAGCAAATTAGGGCTATTAGTACACGCCACAGAGAGACGCGACCATCCCCGAGTAATAGGTGTGGCAATTAATTATGTACAGTCGTGATGGAAAGTCCCGGGACTTCTGTGTTTTCTTTTTTAATTAAGACGGATTAACTGTGATAGGGATTAGTAGAGAATTGTGGAACGTGCTTCTGCTTTCCTCATAGGTGGCCATAATTACTTAGTACCGGACAATAGCATCTTAATGGGCAATGCTTAGCAGAAAGATTCCTGAAAGAATGATTTTTCGGGTTTAGTAAGAAAAAAAGTGATTGATTGATGAACAAGAGAAATTGTATTCAAATTTAAAAATCCCCGACACAAACATTTTCTTATTTCTCTTTCCTACTCCATCACCAGGCCCTGTTCATCATCTATCTATAACTTATTCATTGAGACCGTTCCAATGAGCCCAAACACGATACCTGTGCTGTAAGTTGGTAAGGGAGTAAGGTATCCTGCAAATTCCAGGTGATGCTGCAGCATCAGTTCAAGGTTATTATGTTCTTCTAATATCATTGAACTAACAGAATACCGAATTTCAAATCGATCCATTCATCATCTAGTAAAAAGCTGATAATCTTCAAGCAGCTGAACCGATTTCACTAAACTGCTTTCAAATAAAAAAAACTGCATACAAATCGGTTCACCCGTTTAAGAGCTACGGTGCTACAGACAGATACACACACATAGCGGTCAAACTATTAACACCTCTCTTTTTACGTCGGAGGTTAAAAATGAAAATTATAGATCTACCTTTAATAATTTTTCGCGAATCAAGAATCAGTTTTCAATAGAAAATCAATTGTGTTCCTCTTGGAGTTCGTTTTTTTAATCCCAGAGACTAATTTGACATTTCAAGTGATTGTTCTTTCTTTTTTCTTTTTTCAATTTGGAGTTTGACATTTGCACCTGTCAAATTAGTCTCTGAGATTAAAAATAACGAACTGTAGTCGCTACAAATGCTTCAATAGATTCCAAGCAACGTTAACTATACATAGAATAACTTTACCAATAACAAATCCTTCACACATCGTAAAAGTTACAAGTGGTATTGATTTTAAACGTAGTAAAACATGTATGGCAGTAATAATGGCAGTTATTCCGTTAGAAAACGAGTACTTTCCTCGCCTGGTTTAAGAATTAACTTGTTTCCCTGTTCAGGCGGCAGGAAAACGGCTATAAATTCTCTTTTCATTCAAGCCACTATGCAAACAAATAGTAAAATGTGCTAACGATTTTACGTTTGACGTTTATTTATTTAAACTAGTGGTCGCCCAGAGGTCGAAATTCGACCATAATTCATTTAAATTTTAAGTTGTACATATTAATTCCATGCTGCAATATCATGATTTTAAGGTAGCCATCTTGTAGTGTCAAACGATAGTGTGTGTAATGTTTTTTTTTTTAATTTATTTAATTTATTTCTAATGTTTATTATTTAAAAATATTAGCTTTCTGCACTCCTTCTCCATATAAACTTTAACTGTGCCAAATTTCATACTCCTCCGTCCGCGTAATTTTCGTAAAAAGGGGTACAAAATTTTTGCTTCACGTATTAATATAATAATAATAAATAACATTTGCTATTATTATATTAATACGTGAAGCAAAAACTCGGAAGAGCTCGTGGCTAAGTAACAACAGCCGCACTGGTCGATCCATCAGGTTAAGCTACGCTTCCCGGGGTTGGTCAGTGGATGGGTGACCATCTTTACATACCGAGAATCATCCGTGCCTCGGAAAGCATGTTAAGCCGTTGGTCCCGGCTGTCATTCGTGGATCTTTGACAGTCGTTACGAGTCGTCAGAAGCCCGAAAGTCTGACACCAGTCTTACCAAGGGGTATCGTATTACCCAGTTACTGGGTTGTGGAGGTCCGATAGGCAGTCGTTCCATGTACAATACTGGTATTCAGCTGCATCCGGTTGGACTGGAAGCCGACCCCAACATAGTTGGAAAAAGGCTAGGCAGATTGAATAAATAACATTTGCTACATACACAAGCAAGCATCAACAACTTATTAATAAATAATTTTTAATAAGACAACATCACGTTTGTATGTAGAGCTGTGGTGGCTCAGTGGTAACGGGCGACTTCGGATTCGAACCCTGACAGGCGCTTTACTTTGTATAAATTATTTCATCACCACTGCTCTCAAAACGGTAAAGGAAAACAGCGTAAGGAAACCGGCATGTCCTCGAAACAAAAATTCGAAGATGTGTGACATTTACCAACCCGTACTGGGCCCGCGTGGTGGATTACGGCCTACTCCCTCTCACAGAGAGGAGGCCTGTGTCCCAGCAGTGGGAACATTAGTTTAGTTGTGTGAGTGAGAAAGAGAGCGAAGCGCCCGTAACTAGAGTAGGCCCCCTGGCTATAGGTGTCGCACTATCTCACGATCCCGTAGTGTTTAAAATATAAATGAATTGTAATCAAAGAAATGAAAACTTCGAACCAGCCCAACTTAGCATATTTGACATTCAAAACCACAGAGAGCCACATTTCTAAACGTTACTAATACTCTAACAGGTACAAAAATATGTTTTGTGCGTGTTCATATAAATCTGACTTGAATGACGTTAATCTTGATAGACGTGATGGCTTAGTTTTATTCATTATGTTTGAATATATTTTTTAGTTTGGCTATAAAATTGTGTATTTTGGGACTGAAGAGTTATGGAGTGCCTGTGTTGCGCTTTGTGGTTTTTATTGAAGAGTAGGCCCTTTTGCGAACAGTAGGCGTCTTCTAAAAGATTAAAGAGTAGACTGTTTTGCGAACAGTAGGCGTCTTCTAAAAGATTAAAGAGTAGACTCTTTTGCGAACAGTAGGCGTCTTGTAAAAGATTAAAGAGTAGACCCTTTTGCGAACAGTCGGCGTCTATTAAAAGATCACTAAAGGATTGCTTAAGGCTTAGGAGCATCGTCATTCTCTCTGTTTATAACAACACAATGTGATGCTATTTATTGAGATTGAGAGACTTGAGGTACCTCTCCTGTTTAACACTGTTATTTGAAAATATTATAAAATCCAATTATTTTTACAAGATTAACCGTGGAGTTTCTTGCCGGCTCTTCTCCATAGGAAACGACCAATTGGAACCGTGCACCTGGCTGCTGACGTTTCATAAGTGCCCATGTAGGTTTATGTGAAATAAAATATTTTGTGATATGATTTGATTGACTATTTCGATCATCATAAAAAAATGCGTTTGTCTTATAGTAGACCTCTTATAGTGCTAGATTTTTCAGCACATGTTATCAAGTAGATAGGTAAAAGATTATGTTGTTGTCAATAATATTGCATTGACGTTATAGAAAAAACCTCAAAAAAATATAAGCCCAGATACCTATGATTTTCTCGTACCATGTTTTTATCAGAAAACACTTTCAACTAAGGAGAGGTTTGTATTCATTCCTAGATTTAAGAGTCTCCTTGGTTTCGCTACAACACCTGGTACCATATTCACTACGCAAAAAGTAATATTCTAAACTTGATATATTTTGTTCCCTTGAGGTATGCCGAAAGAGCTGAAGCTTTGCAGTAATATAAATACGATATGATAGACAAAACTTGTAAGAAAATCTCTCGGTCGATTCATAATCATCATAATTAGCAGATAATGTTCCCACTACTGGGACACAGGCCTCCTCTCTTCGAGTGGGAGTGGGCCATAATCTACCACGCCCAGTGGGTTGGTAGATGTCACATGTTTTAGATTTTTTGGTTCTAGGACATGCCGGTTTCCTCACGATGTTTTCCTTCACCGTTTTTAAAGCAGTGGCGATTAAAGCGCCTGCCTGGCCTCGAACCTACGACTTACTCGTAAGTAAGAGCCGTTACCACTAGGCCAGCACTGCTCTCGCTCGATTCGACAACATATTCTCATAACTGAATTCAAAAATGCATAGAAATCGGAATATTGATGATCATCTGCACAATAAAAAGGCATATTATTAATTTACAAACGCTAATAGCTAGTACTAAGCTCCGTTCTCTACAGCAGAAATAAACGTAGGTCTAAATTTTACAATCCATAAAACCATATACAATAAGGCTCATAAACTTGCAACCGCGGTTACGAGAATAAGAATCTACGACCATAGTGCTTACGTCACAAAGCACATTATAATGTCCTCAGACCTTTATGGTCTATTTTGTTCCACGGCTGTGCGAAGTATAGTATACCTTTAATACCAAAATCACCTCAGAGTGTGCCTATAAACAGAAATCCTACTTTTGTCGTTTACAACATAAAATCACTAACAGCAGGCTGCAGGAGCCGATTTTCTGAGATTATTGTCATAAATTCAATCGTAAATAACATACAGATGGCGAAAAAGTCTTAGAAGATATATTTTAGTACATTTTAGCAATAAAATTATAATAATCCTAAAACTTGTTGATTTAAAATCTCCAAGGTCAAGAGTCTATCATCTAATCTTACATTTGCGAGATGAATATCAAAGTGCTAAAATATCTTTACAGCTTCAATATGGTCTAAGGAATATTAAAGTAGAAAACTTTTTTTAATATGCCGAAAAATTTAACTTTTATGATATTGTTGGTATTATAAAAGCTACTGTGGGGTGATATTAAAATGTTTTGAATTTTTAATATATATTTACAACGCCTTTTAAAACGCAATTTTTTTTTAAGTTTCAATTTTTAATGTGATTAGGGTCCTCCCAGACGATAGATCAGGCTCTATTGTGTTATGCGTTTTTCTTGAATTCGGGATCCTTGTTTAATTAAGCCACATTAATCATTCAACTGCTCACCTCGCACCCAAGGCAATATGTAATCAATAAAATGAAAACACAAAACGCATAAATCGTGACTTCTAATCCCGGCTTGATCTATTAAATTAAAATATTAAAAGGGTTCTCCCAAAATTCAAGTAGCCATTAAATCGCTTCAGTTACCTCATAACGGATTCAGTAATTTGCCCATACGTCTTGTTATGGTCGTTCAACAAGATTAAAACCCTAGCCACCCTTCATAAATCCTACCCAGTACTCCAAACGCGATATATTATTCATGGGTACGTAAAATCGGAAGCACACCGAAATTGTCAATACAAGGTGGGTTACAGATATTTTCTGCAGTTTTCGTTGGAAATCACAAATAAAATGGACACTATGCATATTAAAGTATCATCATACGGACGGGGCTGCAGTTTATTTGTCCCAAGGGCTGCGTTTATAGGGTCGCTTTTATTGGAAGAAGTGTCAATAGTAAAATCTGCGGCGGTCATCTTGTGCACGAGGGACATGCTGCGGTGCGACGGGAACACAATATCGTCTGCAAACCGCATCTATGTATTTCTCTACATTTGTCTTTGGTTCTTTAAAGACATCTAGTACTCCTACTTTTTTAACCGACTTCTTCCAATGACGTTATATGTTTGTGGCGTATGTATGTTTTTTTTTTATGTATGTCCACAGATTTGTCCGTCAATTGTAGACCGATTATGAAAATAAAAAAATATATATTAAAGGGTATTCTAGCAAGTCCCATATAAATTTTATTAACTTTGCTTGGATAGTTTTAGAGTAAGCTTCAATAATACGTATTTTCCCACTTAGTATAATTATGTGGATGATATGATGATTACTTCCTGTCACTGTTATTTACATAGCAGGTAGTGGTATTCGAATATCTGTGGGGTGGTGTACCACAACCAAAAATACAAAAATAAAAACAAGTTTGTAAAAAGTTTTTTTTAGTTTAGATTAGGGATCTGTCTGTTGTTTCTTTTCAATTGAGTTACCAACCACATTAACATTCATTCTGAAAAAAGATAACCAAAAAAAATCTCAAAGTTTCTGATATTCATTTTGAAAAAATAAGGCTAAATTGTAATGTGTAACTATTATAAATGTCCCAATAAAGTCAAATAAAATTAAAAGTGCAGACTTACAGTAAGCATCTATATACCTTATATCCTCTTAAAGAACGTGATAAACCACAACTACTGTTTTGATCCTGCCCATAAAATATTAGTAAATATAGTCCCAATATGCGCTAAGCGCACAATAAAATTCAATCATGTTCGCAGGCGGTACATTTTGTTTCCCACAAGCATGTTTTATCGTGACACTGCTCCCACGCTGCCCGCGAATCAACTCGAGATGAATGGATGTCCACACTAAAATATATCGGACACAGTTTGCCCAACCCTATACTTGTCGGAAATTATTGACGGACATTCAATGGACACCGTTCATTGGGACACGAAATCATATTTATGACGAATCATAAGGAGGGCTTTTTAAATTATCGTTTCCGTGGCGCCGAAAGTAAAAACGTTGCCAGATTTATCTTTAATGCTTCTCGTCAACGGAATTAATGTATAAGCATGTAATATAAGACATCTTTAGGGAAACATTAAAACTAAATTGGTACAAACAGGTAGGTAGTATAAAATTTAATGACAGCTTTTGGATAATGTTAATCCCAGTGGTGGTCCCTGGCTAAAAATGGGCAGCTTCGTCGTAGTTTTTCGTGATCATGATCAGCTAATATATAAGGTTATTGACACACTGACAGTATTTCAAATCTTTATGGCACAAAGTTTCGCAACTTAGCCCAGGATGCCTACCACGAGCTCTTAGCGCGATCCATTTTAGGACCTAAACTGAACTGTTCTTCTAATTCGTACCATGACGTTAGTTTAACGATTCAATTTAGGCCATGCCATGTGACAGCGATTGTCCCAAACTGAGTCGCAAGTTTTGGTTTCATTCATTCTTGTTTGCTACCATGACGTCCATAGAGCAGCTCAACTGAAACGCTCAACTGTCAAAATAAGCGATTCAATAAAAGTTACTATTTCTCTAACATAAACTGAAACGTTTGGTGAATTATTGACGAAAATAAAGTTTTTTAGTGCTATTTTAGTGGAATTGTACAAAAACCAATATAAGTGAGCTTTAATCTTTCTTTTAAACGTCTAAAACACCTATTTTATATGCCTTTTTTAACCGCATTCGTTTTTGTCTAACAGATTTCTGATGAACTACTTTTATTTGAGTTTTTTTAGGAAGATTCGGCCTCACACTATGCCCCAACTCAACTCGCACAACTTTGTTTACTCTGGTACGTTAGAAACAGAAACATAATTTGTTTTATTACGTCGAAATAAAAATATTTTTTTCGTATACTTAATAAATAGCAAAAGGTAAATAAATATCTACTTTGACTAAGAATTATTTTAACAATAGTTACCGTATTAATGTGGAATCTTAAAAAAAACTGTTGAGTGTCTGTTTTACTTTGAAGTAATGATACTGAGTTAAGAACAAATAAAATGTTACTTGCTTCTGAACGTGTCTGACACTAAATAACGTGCGCGAAACAAACTTATTTGACAATAATAGCGTTGTCTCGTTTTCACCAAAAACGTTCCAAACGCGGCCGCGCGGTTCAGCCACAGATTGCGATCTTTCATTCACTTTTAACGATCCAAATGCCGCTGAGCTTATTGGACGTCATGGTACGACTTTGAAGTGATGCAGTTTAAGAACCTAAACTGAAATGCCTTGCTTTTGAATCGTTTTTAATTAGATCATGGTAGGCATCCAGGTACGCACGGGCGTATTTTTATCGCGGCGATTTTTTTTCGCGTTTTGGATTTTCGATGCTCTGCTCGCTCTGCTATATTATCTTATCTTATCTTAGCGCCGAGAGTTGAATATCCAACAGTATGTTTTATGGACGCAATGAAATACGCGCTGGATGCGCTCTGCGCGATGTATTTTCAATACTAGGCTCAATACCGAGAGTAAAAAATCCAGTATACGAAAAAAAATTGCCGCCATTTTATTACGTCCGTGCGAACGTACATGGCGTCATCTGTGGCAGCGCAGAGGTCACTTTGACATACTTTGAGACACAGAGGTCAGAATAGGAGGTGCACACCACTTCTATAAGTTTTCCAGTAGGGAAAAGATTGACTTATAGATTACAATTTTATTATGACGGATATGACTAATTTGAAACATAATAAAGGAGTTAAACATGTCACTACCTACCCGTGCGGGCTGCTAATCATGTAATTAAGGACCATAACACAAAAAAACTAATTCGTAGTTCCATCTCATATAATTCAAAGGACGAGTATCAAACGACTATAATTTGTAAACAGGTGAGTGATTCACCTGCACAAATCAAAATGTCTGTATTGTTTTTTTTTTCTATGCATTTGATATCTTCATAGAAACGAATTAGTATTTCATGAGCTAAAAAACCCTTCGAAGAAGGGTGCTTGAAGATACCTATCGATATTTTAAGGCTCTTCACTTTATGGGGGAAAAACGTTGCGATTACTTGAATTATTTTTTGACCGCGAGTATGTATTTTGTAACCACTGACGTGCGGCCCACTTTATTTTGATTAAAGAACATAATTATTTATACTTTAATTAAGCTGGTCATGAGATACAAATCAATTAATAAATTATATTCATTTCCCGAACTTTACGTACATAAAAATGGTTTTAATTCATTACCCCGTTTATACAGACAAATAAGGTGTGGAAACGGAACCGCGCGTCCGTCTGGAACGCACTTAACTTTATAATCGGCCACATCAATCAAACCGGCCTTAATGAATAGTTTGCTTAAGGGCAAGCTTCGATAATCTCGACAGCGATAGAATTACACAATGGGAGGTTTTGGTGTCCACTTTTTATTCTACACAAGTTTAGTGCTCTGGGATAGGCGAAGGGTTAACGTATTTTCTTTTAAATTATGTTTGACAAGTTTACGTTGGGCGTGGTTTTTTACTACCAATTGTGACTTCAAAATAGTGATCAAGATTTGCATAACATCTGCATTCCTCCTACAAGAACCCTGAAGAGACTGAACTGCTATCTAATTAAGCAACATATTTTCGTAAACAATTTCGACTAATCTGATTAATTTTGACAGTTCAACAACATTTATTACGTTGTTGAGCAGATTTTTTTTTTCGAACTTTCTAAGCAATGTTTTAGCAATCTGTTTCAAAATGATTCAGATTCTGATTGATCGTGTATTACGTAATTAGGGTACTGGTTTAAAATGTGTTGCAAAACCGAAACTACCAGCGAAACTGTTTAAACTACCAGCGAATTTGGACCTTGGATCGATACGATGTTCGATAGTGAGAGATCATTGACTTCTCAATAGCTAATCTACCAGACAGTTACGGGAATTACCTTCTAAGTCTATATAGCCAAAAAAGGCTAACCAAGGACGAATGCTAAATATGCAAATAACGTTGATAATCGCGTTCCCATAAACGTGTAGTTTCCAAGTAAACCATGACCAAATAAACAGACAAAAAAGTGGAACCAAAACAGACTAATTCACTCAGTATCGTCTCTAATTTATGGTCTCCTGGTAGGTAACATTTTTACGTGGAGACTTTTTTACTGATTTATGGTCTAGGCATGCGACGTACCATAGAAGAATTTCATATCTAAGCAATTTGAAAACAAAATCCCGTGAACGCGATGACCACATCTGTTACCGCCACGGTTCTATGGCGACCGAGCACTGCAAGCAAAAATAGTCCTTACGGTGCATAGATATGAACTTCTTCGATGGTACATAAATAAAAATAACGTTAGAAAATTGTACATATTTACTTACCTAGCTACTGTAAAAAAAGAAAGAAAAATAGTTTATTCTGCACAAACTAAACGCATATTACAAAGAAAATACATTTAGTACTCCTTTACAAATTAGCCAAAAGCCTCGTATTCAAAACTTATTAAAGTTTGACAAATTTTGGCATGCGGAGCCAAATCAGAGGCCCATGGGCAGCATAAAAACTCTGACACCAAATTAGTCAATAACCACACGAAAAATAAAGAATTAAACATCGAGGAACGGCAAGCATCTACTTAGTGGTAGTGGCCTTACCACTACGTAGATGCTTAGGTTTGTCGCAGGAGATGGTAAATCGATAGCCCAGGTGCAATTTGGGCATTTAAAACAACCGAAGTGACTAAAACTGTTAAAACCAAAATAAGCACAGTGTCGGTCACACGACGTGATTCGACAGAAGCCATTTCCAAGTCATCGAACTTTGATCTTACCGGGATCTATCCAAGACGCCATAAAGTATTAATAGTTGAAACATTATCGATACTATCAAGGAGTTTGTTTATCATACTAATATTTTTACTCCCACCGTTCAGTAACACTGAATGATGAATGAACCGTACCGATCTTTATCATTCACCGGTCCCCGTCTCATCTACTTCATTGTTAATACACCATTGTCATATTATATTTATAATAGATTCGTATCGTTCATGTGAATGTTTTCTATCAAGTAGTGGGTCAGTTAATACAGAAAAGATCCACTTTCTAATAATGTTACCGGTTGTAATATCAATTTGCCGAATATGATGAGTAATTACAAAGCTTGCTCTTGACAAATGCGTTGTGAAATATGTACCGTAGAAATTTGATTGGTTTCGGTGTAAGGCACACGAATTTAGAATTGTGGCACGCTAGAGAAATTGATATCGTTGCTCTAAATCTTCTGCATCGTCTGCGTGTATCATTGGTGTTTTAGAAAATATGTAATTTTAATCTTCAGTGTAATAACATACAATCAAAATCTAGTCTGCATTGTTATATACTTATTACAGTTTGTCAACGAAACGATGCCAGTGAAGTCCATACTATGGTAAGCGATATGGCCAAGCCTGTTACCATGCTTTGTACAGTTCAACGCCAGATTGCCAAAGTGAACTTTAAAACCATTAACACTACCCAACATGAGAATCAAACGCACTACACGCTCATGAACTTAATGCCACACGACCAATGAGGCAGATACAATTTAAATGATACGGTAATCTGAGCACATAAGTTAAAGTAACAGATATTCCGTCGCACACCTACAGCTCGACCTATGATAGCGCGCCTACAGTCATTTATCAGCCACAATCTTAATCACGACCATAACGGGAATCTGCATAGGCTGCAGTTTATCTCGGGAACAAACTAACAATTTCAATTAATATAACCGACACGCTGTATAAGGTATAGCGTTTTCACGCCCATTATTTGGTGATTTCGGTACCTATTAGGACTGGCATGATTGAGGAATAATCTATTGTTAACCCCAAAATCAAAAAGAAAGCCAAGAATGAATTCTAAACATCGAACCCACATAGACATCAATACCGAAAGCTGAACTTGTAGAAGTCAACGGTAATCAAAAGTCAACTTCAACACAATGACAACGTTGAGAACCACCTCCAAAACATTTAACATAAACAACACCGATGGTACTGCATTCCGGAGAAGGAAGTAGGGCATCCAAATCTTAGATCACGAACGATTCTTGTCACACACGGGACATACACACGTTACCTTGAATTAGTCACTACGTTACATACAGATATATGGCGTAAAAGTGGTGTGAAAGACTAAACTAGCACGTATCCAAGTAGAAATCAAAAAGACACAAACACCCAGACCATGAACCAATACTGTCACCATAATAATATATAAAGATTAATTTCGGGAAAATCTAGAATTGAACCTATAGAAAGTAGAACTCGATAAGAAACTGGTTAATAAGACAATAAGATGTCAGAAAGGATGAATTTCGACAAAATCGGATAGCTGGAAGTACTCATGTTCTAGTTTCAGAACTTAGATACGACCTAATGTAAGTACCAAATAACACAAACATACATTTCACAACACAATGTTGAATAACATCCAAAATCCATGTTCTGCATCAAGTAATTTGTTCAAGTAGACCGTACAAATCTAAGCTCACGAGTACCCTCGTTCCTACTCAATAGCGACACACATTCTCGGTACCGTGTGATTCGTGTATGTTACACGTGCGACCGTTGACATGCGATGGTTCATATTAATATTAAGACCTATAGCGAAAAGGATATTATTAATAGTTGTTGCTGTTGCTGTTGTTTTCTGTCTAGTGTCAAAAGGTCATTAGGTGACATAGCTATTATTTTTCTCAGGAACAATTACAGCTGTTATTGCTAACTAGCTTTTGCCCGCGGCTTTGCCCGCATGGATGTCGGAAGATACCTATCCCACGAGAACGTACTACCGCGATTAAAAGTAACATATGTGTTACTCCAGGTTATAAACTATCTGTGAGCTACATCCAGATCCGTTCAGCCGGAACATACATCCAGACAAATTTACAAACGGACAAAAATTCTAAAAACAATAATTCGATATCGGAAGCGTTCCAACACCTCGTACCCACTTTTTTTTAAATATTCAATCTAATTGATTTCGTTTCTATTTTAATATATGTATAGATTCTCCTTCTGTAATGTAATGTTTTTCTATATTTTGATTATTGTTTCTATGGGAGTTCACCTTTTCATCCAGTGTCACAGAAATGTGCCGTAAAAGATGACTCTCGTCCATATCTTCTATTGTGTCGAAACCAGATTTGCAATTTACTCTTTTCAGCATCATTTATGGAAGATCTTGATAACAAGGACTTGGCCATCACAATGGAGAACAGAGTCCTCCTGACCACTGTATCTTTTGATGGTGATTTTGGTAATTTCCTCACGACCATTTATGGAGCAGGAACCTTAAAGGACGCCTTCTCAGCTCTAATCGTCAACCAATTAACTCCTATGATGATAAAATTGTGCATGTCATAAGTAATGATTACAGCTATTCGTCTGATACCATGCACTTATTCAACAGGTGTAAAAACACCCACGAAGGTTGGATCAAATATTGGACCAAACTTGGTGACAGACATTACTTCTTCACTGATTGTACTTTATACTTCTTATAATTATCATGACCACTTAAAATAACCATAAATACCCCAAATCGTTTTACAATAGAAATTATGACTTTCTCCCTCCAAATATCAACGCCTAATTGTTTTAGATTGGCCATGCACATTACATTGGACTTAATGATCATTTCTTTTTAACAACGCTGTTCACGATTGGTCTTCTCAGCAGGTAATTGTGTACTAACGATATGAGAAGTTGTGATCGACTTGTGGTCGACATTATCGAGAACAACATAACATATTGCAAGGTAGCGTTTTATCGGAGACAGGCTCGCGTGCGGATTTATGAATGGTTTACATACATGTTGTCAGTACTGACATAGAATAAATAATAGTAGTGCGCTGACGTGGCATGAAACAATTGCAGTTTGCTTCATTCATAACAGATAGTGCCATCCACGAAGACGTGCCCCACTCCGCGATTACTGTATTGCAAGCTGTACTTTAGTACGAAGCGGAGCGGAGTGGGGCGTGTCTTCGTGGATGGCACTATCTATATACACTGCTACAAAGCTCTTTTGGCGCGTCAATGACATTTACAGGGGGCGCTGTTGATAAACATTTGTGCAATTGTTTTGCGTCATGTCACTAGAAATGTATGAAAAAAACAAGATAGCGGCGTTAGTTCCGATTTTGGCCACGCGCCAAAATAACCTTGTACCGCTTTAGTTACCTCTGATTTTGCATCACTGTCAAAATCTGGGTTGCTCTTGCTGTCACAGGTAAAATCACTGTGAAAAAAGGTGTGTAGCTAATCTGGTGAATCTTTAAGATATTATTGTTTTACCAATTTACAAGATAACTAACCTCATTAATAATTTAATTAGTAATTAATACCTTTGACTTTTAAGTACTTAACCTTTCATTAATAATTTCCATGAAAGTTTAAATAATAATTATCTGAAGAACAACAATCTTAGAAAACTGATACCTAAAGAACTCTGAAATATTATTTTCCAACATTCCTGGAAGTTCTTCAAAACAGACTTCTTGAGCACTTATTTCATAAAATTGTTTTGCCTTAGATTTGCTTCTAACAATTTTCAAGAGAACCTATTCAAATCCTAGCATCTCATTTTCAGATTTTTACTTGAATGGATTTGTGCCCTTTAGCTTGATAATAATCAAGCTTTACTATCTTCAAGACAATATTTACATAATTTAAAAACTTACGGACTTAAAATAATAAATACCTGGTCGACCGAGCTCTGTTCGGGTGAAAATAGAGAATGCTCATTTAATAGTATAGGATAGTTCATACTAATTCCATGTATAATACAAACTCATTTCATGCTGCAATGATAGTACATACTAATTCAATGCTGCCATGATAGTACGTACTTACTAATTCCTTGCTGCAATGATAGTAGGTATTTACTAATTCTATGCTGCCGCTGCCATATCTTTATTTTGGTAGCCATCTTGTTCGAAACTTTGGGCGACCGAGCTCTACTCGGCTCTCTCCATAAGGAGAAAACGAATTTTCCCAGATATCAGACCTAGCTAGATCGATTTTTTGCCCCCGTAAACCCTATTGCAACTTTCGTCGAAATCGTTAGAGCCGTTTTTGAGAACGTGATTACAAATAATATACGTATACAAATATTGCTCGTTTAATAATATAGGATAATAATATGTACAAGTATATAAAACAGGAGGGCATCAAAGCTTACTGAAATATTATCTGCCTTACAAAAATGGTACTTAACAACATAAATTCTGTAGAAATGCAGTTTTTAATGGTTCGACTGTCGCGGATATTAACTGGCTTCGATCGCCAGGCGCTATACTTCCCATAGTTTTTCTCCATTACGGCATCCTGTTGCTATAGTGATAATTTATGTGTACTTTTTATAGGCCCTTTTCTAAGTCTTGGATGTACCATCGAAGAAGTTCATATCGAACCACCGTAAGGACTATTCTTGCTTGCAACGATTGGCGGCTAAAGAACCGGGCCGGTAACACATGTGGTCATCGTGTTCACGGGATTTTGTTTTGAAACTGGTTACATGTGAACTTCTTGGATGGTCCCATTTAATGGATTATTGAGATTTTAATTATTAGGAAAAAATATTAATGATGTTGTAAATGACAGTTATTGAAGTAAAACTGGTGATTAAGTATTGTATTTTTGTGAGGTTTCTTCAATATTAAGAATATGAAGCTGATTAACACTTATGGAGCTAATTGTGACAAAATTAGCAATGATCTGTAAATGTTAAATAAGGCCTACTTAAGGCAGTGAGCTCGTATGTGTAAGTTGCAAAAACCTGACGCTATAGCGCCTCTTTCTTGAAGTTTAAAATTATAGCCCATTCTTGTCTAGATAAATCAATTTTAAATAGGGAAGATACCTGGTCTTTCACAAAACGAGTTCTGAACAAAGAACATGCCTATATTGTAGGTACTAATATATTATACTGTTCATTTTATGATAATCCTTGAAACGTAGTTCTCTTAAATACAGAGTAGGTTATCTCAGGCAGATATAACAACCTTCTTAGAAAAAAACGGCCAAATTTGTGTCGGACCACGCTCAATGAAGGGTTCCGTAGATGGGATGAATTTCTCCCAAAAACAAACTTAACATTGTGGTTGAAAAACATGTTCTCCCATTCATCGATATACGTCACGGTCAATTCTCTAACTGCAAATGTAAGTTTGTAATCGCATTTTTTTTTGTTTGTTCAAACTACTAATTAACGATTTTCGGAATTTCTGCCAAATTTCATAATTCTAGGTCAACGAGATACCCTGTGTAGCTGTGTAGGTTTTTTTATTTACTTGCGAGTAACAAAATATGTCGCATAAATGGCTGTATTTTTTTATTGAGTTGACTTTGAAGCTTGATTTTTTTAGAGCTCTAAGTGACCATAGATCTACGTATTTCATATCAATTTCAACTTGATACCTACACGCGTTCCTGAGAAAAAACGTCGTGACAGACTGACGGACAGACAACGAAGTGGTCCTATAAGGGTTCCGTTTTTTCCTTTTGAGGTACAGAACCCTAAAAATGAGAAACTACAGGAAGTGCCTATAATAACAACCTGTATGTCAACCAACACAACAAAAAACCCAGATTACTCAACTTCGCATACAAATTTGGCATCGCGCCGTATCAATCAAACGTGGTATTTATAAAATTATCGAGAGCACAATCATAAGAGCACGTCAAATATCATTATCATCAATGATTGATAGCTAATTCTTTAACCCTATCTGATTATATTAGTCGTAAAGATGCGTGGGAGTTGAAGCACAATGCATCATTTTATTTACCTACGCATATCAAGAAGAATCGATGGATACAGTGATCAGGAAGTGAACGAGACCTTTAGATGATATATGGAAAAATATATAGCGGTACTATTTGTGGTACTTTTGGTAGCTAATGATGGTACCTACTGGGTCAAATAACTATGAAACGGTGGCAAAATTAATGTCATTGATGAAGATACCCATTGTTTCCTTGAATTTTGTTCATCAATTTTCATTGGCTATATGACCGATGTTTTTATATGCAGTTAAAGGTGCTGAACATCCGAAGCATTCGCCTGTAATGTCACGTTACAGATTCGATTTTGAGTATCACGTTATAACACTACCCTCGCCTGTAATGTAACGAGTGCATTGATGTTACAAGTTGTATCAAAATATTACAGACATTGCGCACTGTAATGCTCAGTTCGCCTCCGTCACTGATGTAATGCTCGAATTCTATCATTACTGGTTGCTCACTGTAATGTTTGGTTCGCCTCACTCACTGATGAATGCTCGACTCTGTAACGTTACGTTTCAGGCGAATGCCCCCGGTGAGGGAGCACCTTAAGAGTTTATGCTGAGGCAGTTCCTGATCGAAAGTCAAAGAGTGATGATGCTGTAAGGAATTAATTCAATTGATCAAATCGAATGAGTGTTTATCTAAACCGATTTTATAGGCGAACGAGCAATGAGCAGTTTATTCGGTAAAGAAAGAAAATATTCATATTAAACAAACAATTAAAAAACTATAAATGAATACCTGTCATTAAAAAATAATGTTGATGTCTTCATGCCTAAGGAATAATTATTGGTTCGGTTTGTTAGTTTGGCTAAATTTATGTCCTACCCAAAAGAAATAAATATTAAAATTCAAACTATGTTGTGTCATTAAAAAAATACAGCTCCATAAACATTGGCGCTCTCGACTCTCATACATTCGGACGTCTACAATTATTGTTATTTAAGATCGCATCCATAACTCGGATGTTGCTAATGCTCAAACAAAACCCGGTACATGCAAACAAATTTACCGAAATTGTTCACTGAGCGGCGAATAAAAATTACGACCGGTTTGTTCGCCTGCGGCCTGCGCGCGCGTCGCGGTCGGCCCGTTTCGACGGCCATCCACTGATATTTATGCCCCCATAAAATACGAACACGCATCGGACTCCAAACGGTCACAACGGACAACGTATCCTTCGGTTAAAAGCGATAGAATAATAAAAGCTCAGCTTATGTCTATCGATTCCAACTGAATCGATGCGATTATCATTGCACTTGCGTTAAACTCCAATTGATACTTTACAGCAAATCTACATATTCTAAGACCGACGTTTTTATCGACACACAAAAGAAATCGTTTAAAATACTGTCACATTCTACACTCGAAATAGAAAATTTTACCCAATTTTCGAATCTAAGACGCATATATTACTGAGTAGATTAAAAAGCGAAGATTTTCAAATCAATGTTTTATTGCCGCCTAATGACGGGACGGAGATTATTGCGCATTCTTAATTAGTTTTTTGTCAGTATAAAGTAGCGTTAATTAAGATTCAAAAATTGAAATGTATATCGTGTGCTACGGTCTGCATATTAATTTAGAGATGGGTATTTATTAGAGGTAACGATAACATCATTGAGGATCGGGCATGTGATGTTTCCGATCAATTTACTATATTGCCAGAGTTTATTTGTTGTTTGACAATTTAATGGCATTTTCAGTGTCGATCGCTGTTAATTAGATAGCCTTATAGCCCGGAGCTAGACAAATATTTTAATACAAACGTATACAACGCCACCCACGTGCATAAAAATAGTATTCGCAGTCGGTAGGCAGATCGCAGCGTGTTATTAAGTGATATCTTTTATAAACAGCCAGCGCGATAGCCGTATAGCCGTAGGGGATATATTGCATTTATTATAAAATTAATTTAAAACAAATTAAATTATCTGTAGTCAGCCATAAAATTGTTTGGTCAATTAACACTTTCTTTTATTTTTAAATGTCAACATAACATTGTAGTGTTTAATCTACGGGTCACTTCTATGACTTCAAGATAACTGATAACAGTCGGTCTCCTTACAAGCTTTTATCAATATTACTTCAATATTCCAATACATAAAGCAAGTACTTTACGTTAATTAATTGATTTACGACTACAAAAACGATAAAAAGATAACAAATTTCCTAGAGCTCAGTGCCGCCTAATTTCGAGAACCCGAGAACTCTTATCGAGTATCGCAAACTACCAAATGACATTCGTTCTACGTTTTAAATTAACGCAAAGGCAGCCGGGTGACAGGCGGCGCACGTCACTGTGCGTAAAATAAAACGCACGCGACACACGACAGATCAACCGACTTGTCGGCTACCGATGTCGTGGGACGATAACGTCCCGACGGGATGATGAGTTAATTCGATAGTCGCCGCGCTTTATATCACTTAGAAACATAAATACGAATTGACGGCTCGGACAAATTTTATAGGTACCTACGTATACCCGAGGCATGGACATGGTGCGTTTAGACGAATAATTTATTTAGTGATTAGTTGAGCAACAGGGCGCATGAATAAGCGTCAGAGTCTGATGTATCCCCTTGCGTGTTTGAGTTTTGTCGGCAGCTCGGTTCAGCTCGATTAGTAACATCAAAATAATTAGAAGGTTAGCTAAAAATCCAGACATGTTCAGACTGATGAACTGATGAATGACCTGTCATGCCGAAAGGCCACCTAACCAAATGGAAAGTGATTACCATCACCTCTAAGTGCCGGAAACATGAAAACATTTTCCGATATGTTGCCAGTCTCTAACCAAATTGAGATGTCTCTTTAACGTCACAAAGACTAGACTCTCCAAATCAAAACACAGCATTGCTTGTCGTCAGAAATAACAATGACGCTAGGAACCCAAACGAAACCTTTTAAAAGGAGCTCCATTACAACTTTTGATTTATTTTTACCGCTTGAACAGATCCGAGATACACTTACAAGTCTGACTGTTAGTGAGGCTGGTGACAGAAAATAAATAAAACAAGTTCTTGACATAAAACATCAATAGTGCATGAGTACTAACAGCTTGGCGCTTGCCTAGGAGCACTGTTGTAGCAATTCAAGCTTACGACCAAACATTAACATAGTCGTAAATTCAAAATGTGTACTAAAAATTTACAGCAAAATTTTGCTTAGTACTTTTATCTATTATATAGGTACATATAAATTTACTATTTCTAACACTAAAATATATATATTCTGTACAAGTATGTAAAGAAAAAATAAAAACTTTTCACAAAAAAAAAACCGACTTGTAAAGATTGGAAGTCTGTTGTTTATTTTTTTTGTAAAAAGTTTTTATTTTTCGCTTTTTAGTTGTGGTACCTACCCCACACAAATTCGAAAACCACTACCTGCTATGTAAATAACAGTGACAGGAAGTTATCATTATATCATACACATAATACTAAGTGGGAAAAATACGTATTATTGAAGCTTAGTCAAAAACTATCCAAGCAAAGTTAATAAAATTTATAATTTATTTTTATTTATATGGAACCAACTTGGGAGCATACCCTTTCGTACAAGAAAATAATTTTCAAAATCGGTTCACAATTGACGGAGAAATCGGTGGACATTCATAAAACATACATACGCAACGAACATATAACCTCCTCATTTTTGGAAGTCGGTTAAAAATAAAGGGAAGAGCTCATTGGATATTAGAAAAGTCGTCCGCATCGCTGCCAGTGGAAAAAGTGCCCAAAAGGCTGGCAGCGTTGCCACTTTGGATGGCAATGCTGATTCTTTGACCTAAAAATTGGCCCTCTGGTCACGTGAAGAGTCGACCAACCGCTTGGCGATGTCCCGAAATGAGCACTAGTGTTTCAACCCCAAACTGTTCAAAAATATAGCTATCAATAAGGTTGTTATATTTCCGCCGTTTTCTGCACCTGCAGCAGCCGCCCCAGCACAGCCTGCCGTGCTAGGAAGATGGGATGGCGCAATGGTATCGACACAGGTTGCATCACACCACAAAAGGCGTACCCAACTTGCAAAGCAATATGATCATTCCGTCAGGCCTCTTGCCATCGTCGCGTGCTAAGCCATTGGGTTCTAAAACTGCTGGCAGCCCGACTGCTTGTGTGCCGTGCCAACCGACCACCGCAGTTGCTGCACGAAAGGCGATGCTGTCCGAGGTGGTCGACTGCTTCACAGCTGGCAGCTTTGTACTTAAAAAATATAGTTCAGCAAAAGTATTAGAAGACCATGACAGTGTAGCAGCATTTCTAAAGGCAAGAACGCGGTAAATATTTTTATTTGAATTTTAAGTAAGGAGTAAAAGCAAAGGGCCATAGAAATAATTATTGGAATAAAGATAAATGGTGAGACTGTCCCCTAGTGTTGCTTTTATAGTTAGCAGTTAGGTACAGCAATTATATTCTCCCTGTCATAAATCTGAAGCTTTGAGAAATTCTTGTACCGTAAGGCTCAGAAGAGACTATAAAGGCTTTCTTTTACAAACAATAACTATAAAACAAACACTGGCCACTCACGATTTATTTGAACAGAAATAATATGCAGGTACTTGCAATAAACCATTTGTAATATCATCCACTAAAATATTGCAGAAGATTGCATGCCCGCACTTTATGGATCATTATTGATTGTAAACGGTATGAAAATGGGTATTAAAGCCTCACAAGACAAATATCTTGTCGATTTTTAGCGCAGGCAGGGGTTTAAAAAATAATTGCTACTCCCGCCTCTGCTCATATTTCATATGGAAGTGCAAAGAAATTGCTTCCTTATTAATAGCAATTTATTGGGCTTTATATCATTAAAATTTACGCCGTATATGATCACTTGAAACCGGTAAATATTCAATGTCTCATACTATTTGTTATTCCTATTTGTCAATGTTGGAAAACCTGTAAATTATTTTGCAATTTGTAATTTTAATGTATGGTGAAAAATTTATCATCAAGGTTTATTAAAAGGATTTTTTTTTTTTTTTTCAATAACGGATAGTAATTAATTTTGTACTACCACTTTAGTGAGAATTAATTAAAAAGTTAAAGTGATTAATTGGACTGGAATTTCAACGGGAAAGCTCACAGAAAACCAAATCACCCAATTAACGTAGACATAACACAAATTCTGCACGTACGAAATTAATCAAATTGCCTCTTAAAATTCCATTAAGCGGTACTTATGGAACTCACTACTGAGGTTCATAACTCAAAACTACTAATAACAATCATCAAAATACTCGAGCGAATCTCGCCAATGAAGATTATGATTGATACCACTATTTAGCTAACGGTAAACCACATAGTAAAATTGAAGTTTTCTTAATGCATGGCTGTAGGTAAAACGAAAATTGGTGATTCAAATTATAATGAGAATGATTTAATGGCTCTCGCAACATTTACCGTCACCAATATATATTAGATACGTGAAGCCTAATCAAAAACTATACATTGAACGATGACAGAGCATTTCTTACAACAAAACATGTGAACACGAGGCAATGTAGAATACCGAAAAACAATAGACGGCACCTTTTTATGCAGTGAGATGAAGCATATTAAAGTGAAGGAATTCTGGTAGCAAAAAATCAATAAAGCTCGGCCGAATAAAAAACTAACAGATAAAAATAGACTATCACGCCGAGCAGAAACAAAGTGTTCGTTCAGATACTATTAAAGAAGTGTACGTGCTTGATAACATGACAGTAGAATAGCAATACAAAACAACACATCGAAAACGAATCATTAGTTCCAAGTAACAAAACGGCGAATAGCTTCTGATTGGAATTCGAAGAAGGAATTGTGAACGCAAACAATATAATTAATTGTCACGGGCGAAAAAACTATTCGATTTAGCTGGAAATATACTAAAAGAGGAAAAGTTTAGTGAAGCAAATGATACCACAGAAACATTTAAGAGTACTGACAAATTGATTTTTTGCCGTAACAAACTGAGTGTCAATACCTGACATAATTGCCATTCACAATAATCCACATGGCCATGTTATTTGCCGGATTAATAAAAAAAATATAATAGAGCTACTAGATATCATTTTATAAACCTGTATTTATGCAGATGATACCAGTTTCCAACGTGCTTACTTTGAGCCTGTCGAGTTATTAGCGTAAGCAAAATATTGAAAAATTCATTGCAATCAATTTTAAAGATCGAAAACCTGTGGTGTAACAATTTTGATGAATGTGTAGATTGAGTGTGTATTTTGTTTTGTTATTTGTTAGCAGACAGCTAATTGATTTACACGATGATTTTATTTGCAAAAAATAACTTATGATTTAAAGGAAAAATAATGTTGCTTATATTTCAAATGTGAAGTATTTTTAGTAAGACAGGCTATTTAGTTATTTATTTAGTTTGATAAGTATGATAATTTTGAGAATCAATCTTAACAAGGGATATCGTATTACCCAGTTACTGGATTGTGGAGGTCAGATATTCAGTCGCTCAATCTAAAATAATGGTATTCATCTGCATCCGGTTAGACTGGAAGCCGACCCCAACATAGTTGGGAAAAGGCTAGGCAGATTGATTGATTGATGATTTCGAGAATACTAGCTAGATTCACTAATCTTTCTCATGGTTCTATAAAGGCGCACCTAAAGTTTTCAATAATGAAGCTACAACAAAATAAATCCATGCGCTTTCTGCGAAGGCATTCGATCTTCCTACAATTTCTCCAAGAAACTTGTCAATGTTGACACTAAAATTAAGTCCTAGATTGTAAAACCCCACATAATCTCACAGTGGACACATAAATCATAATCAGCCGTAGGGCTCCAAACTAGTTTTATTTACTTAGATTGCTAATGGTAGTGTAATTAATTCGCGAGCAGAACGGTAGCTGTCGTCTCTGTTTTGAACTTAACATGTGGTATTACACGTCCGCAAGTTGTTTGATCAGCTTGCAGAGACTTGCAAGCTCTTGCAATGTTTATTAAGTGACTGTCGTGCGCTGAGTATGCATTAGAGGGAAAATATTTTTTAAATCAGGTGTGAAACTGGGTTATAGAAGTTTAGATGAGGCACCTCTTGATGCATTGCTTTTTTTATTAAATGATAATAACGCCTAAGAAAAACTATTTTTATAATCAATGACTGAGTCTGCACAGTTTTTAATTGCAGCAATATCTTGCTTTGCATTCATTTTCTCAAAACTTCTTCGAACAAACCAGCCCTGTTGATTGGCGAACATGGCCCTAGGTTGCCTCAGATGGGTCACGTTAACGACCGTAACAGGATTGTGTAGTTTGATCTAACAATCACTTAATTGGTACCGAAACTAAGATTGGCCGTGCGAAATCTTATTTGCGTGACGAAATCGGACACGAGAACCTTGTTAGAGAGTGCAAATTAAAACGGAATTATAGAAAACTAATCATTGCTCTCTCTTCATTTATAATATCAGTATGATTAAGCAATAAATAGATTTTGTTGATTACGAAATTAATTCGCTTTATTGGTAGGTTTACGATGATTGCGTGTACCGTCTTCTTCACAAACGTTTTAGAGCTTCATAATAATATCAAAGCAAATACCTTCGCAACTTTTACCATTATGTGCTTTCCGTCTATGTCCATAATTGCTAATACGGATGTAAGGAAAAATTGCGGCTTTTAGAGCTCTAACGGTAATGTTGAGTAACTTCACTCAGTTGAGTTTGAAAAACATCTAAAAATTTGCAGCGAAAAATCGCTCTAAACATTAATAAAATATATGCCCAGTATACCTGAGTCTTATTTGCAGGAATGCAAGAAGGTCTATTCTGGCTTGTAAACTCGCTATCCCACCTATCGGCTGTCAGCTGAAGCTTGTAATCTTTACTTGAATAACCCACTCGACTACTCTATAGAGATAAGATGATATTAAGGCTATCTGAACATTCGTATGGTAATTAGACTTTAATTATGTTGTATATGTACACCGCTGATCATTATTTTAAACACATGGTTTAATAATATCATTTGCTTATCAGAATTGATAAATTATTGTTCAACTTCGCAATCTTACTCGTTTGTGGTTTTATTAGTTGGGAAATTAAGACTATTTTTATTCGATCAGTAACATAGGATCGATTTGTATCGAGTCAAGATCAAGATCACAATATTAATACTCTTCATTTCATTTAGTTGGAGTTAGGAACGGTCCATACAAAAAATATTTTAATTAAGCTAAAACATATTTCATTCACGAAAAATATACAAATGTATCTATCGGGTAAAGTTATTCTATTATGCAGCAGCAGCATCATCAATCAACTATTCAACGAAAAAATAACCATTCAAGTCTTCTTTTTGGGATATAACTTACGCGTCACTTCCCAGATTTTTTCATCCCATAAAAAATAGAACCCGTGGCTCAGTGTCGCACGACCTTCCCGCGGGATTCCTTCTCGTACTCACACCGTCGCTGGACCGTTCCTACAATTTAATTGATCTCAATGCTCGAGACTAATCGACTCGCTACGGAAATGACTTTTTGTACGGTTGAGTCACTGCCGTAGCCAAAAATGGGTTGGTCAATTGTTTTGGTTGAACACACCCTAAGGTGTCTACGACCTTTATTAAAATTTCATTCTCGTTAAACGATGATAAAGATAAAATATAGTAGTAATAAAAAGGCTCTCTACATCGGTCAATTGACTATAAAAATAGGCGTATACGATAATGTGCAAAACAAAGAATAAATAACTAAACTTAATACAGCACATTATTAAACACGATAGTCAATAAATTAACAAGGGGCCATAATTTCGAACACAAAGTAAACGCAAAGGATTCATCGAATAAGTGTACTGCCAATAGCTTACGCGGCTTTATTTTTTCACAAGCGGTGTGAAGTAGCCGATGGTATTTTAATGTGACAGCTGAACACATAACCGCACTTAATTTTGTCCTAATGCGAGCACCGGGCCATAAGAATCTTGGCCTTTAGTTCGCCCCGTTTTTCTCCTGAGAATATCTGTGAACTGAATCGACGATGAGCCAGATAAGGCGAGTGTTTCTTTAAATATGCAAAGTGCTAACTTTGTGGGACTCTTTCGACAGGATGCTGAATAATTTTACACGCTCTTAATGGTTCTCGTGTCGTTTTAATTCAGCCTTGCGGTGTTGCGTTGACACGGTAAGGCGAAATTAAGCTAAAATTGTTTTAATTACAATCAGTGGTATTATATTTGGTCTGTACATTCGAAATAATAGAGGAAGCTATTGCATGAATGTGTACTGCTGGTAAAATTACCATAATTAATGGAATAGCAATAAACTATGGCTATTGTTTGGTGTTGCTTGCAAATAAAATCTATGGAGATAAAATAATGAAGTAGGATGTTCGCGCTCCCGCGTCGGCTCCTCTAGTGTTTGTCAGGCGCGGTGTTGGCTACATCGCGGCGACATAATTTAGCACCCAGGCAAGGACTCAGGCATTTTTCTAAAAGACAATACAAGCCTCTCGGCCAATGGAATATTCAGAGTGCCTGAAGAATTCTCATTCTCGCACCCGCTAATGAATAGCTATTCTTTGAGCATTTTAACTATGGGTCTCGGAATGGAATTCGAGTGTACAGGTTTCTTAAAAGGTCTCTCGATATGCGTCGGACCCTTTCCGCTTCGCTTAATTTATGGACACTCACACTTTTTGTTTTATTTTTTATTAATTATTACGGACCGTATAAAAGTTTCGCGCGTTGTTCGACTTCGGAATTTTAGTAAATTACATTGTTAAACACTATTTCTGCTCTATAGTCATCGAAGCCGGTTTAATTTATTTATTTTATTATTTATGAACACACAGTAAATAAAATAGATACAGATACGACAAGTATTGAGTGCGTGCCACTAAAGATGAGACTTGACACACCACGTGGTTTGACTTGCGCAGGAGACGATTTATAGGTCTCATTGGCGGTATAATAGCGGTATCGGTGGTTTAGCGGACTGTGCCCCGGTGTCATGGGGCGGCGGAAAGAGAACGGGAGGCGCAGTCAAGTCTCATCTTTCATGGCGCGTATTATAAACACCTAGTGACATGGGTGAGGCTGGCACAGAAACGTAGGGTATAACATTAGCACATGAAAAGAGAGACCTATGCTCCTGTTCCTGCTCGGGTGAAAATAGAGAATGATCATTTAATAGTATAGGATAGCTCATATACTAATTCCATACTGCCATGATAGTAGGTACTTACTAATTCCATGCTGCCATGTCATTATTCTAAGGTAGCCATCTTGTTCTAAACTTTGGGCGACCGAGCTCTGCTCGGGTGAAAATACGGAGAAAACGAATTTTCCCAGATATGAGACCCCTAACCCTATATTGCAACTTTCATCGAAATCGTCAGAGCCGTTTTCGACAACGTGATTACATATATATATATATATATATATATATATATATATATATATATATAAACAAATATTGCTCGTTTAATAGTATAGGATTAAAGACGTGACATTATCCTCGAATTCCTCATTTCTCTATGAGGGCACAGTTGGTGGCTCACTGCAGGCTGTATCGTAACTAATTCTAACAATTACTCATCTTCCGAGACAAAATTGGGTTTTATTGTTCCGTAATATAAAACAATGATAATAAGGCTATAAATTACTTGTTGGACACGGTTGTCTATCATCTTATTTCGTTATTAGGCATGAAGTATGCTGTAGTTTTGAGTTCTTGCTAATTTATATTCAAAGTATGTAGGCCCACTATTATGGAGTCTTTTGGATAAGACCTTTTTTATTTTTTAAAGAGAGTTCTCGTAGCGGCGTCGCTGTCATCGTGTCCAGAATACATTAATGCTAATTAGTATTTTGTATATCTAATTATTTCATAGTTCCTGTCTTCGAAAATGTTTTAGACGTTGTTAAAAGGACCTTTGACATTGTTAATGCTTTCTTTTTAACTAGAAATGTAAGTTCATTGACATTGTGAAGCAGTTGATAGTAAAGGTAGTTAACTTATATAGGAAATAGACATGGAATGAAGATTGTTTAAACTTGGGCTCGAGTTTTTTTACGTTATTTTGAACTCCTAAGCCTATATCACGGTCATCCATGACCGCAGCTACCGCAAAAACGTATAAAAGGAAAACAATAACTCCGTAAAAATCGGAACCTAATTAAATTTTATTTATAAGACAGACATTTGCAAAGTCAGCGTCAATACAAAGACCATTGAATACAACAACAAAAAAATTAAGTTAGTCATCATTCGCCGAATTCTTTAACCGACATTCAAATTTTGAAAATTCAAAAGCATGGTTTCTTTTTTTTTTGTGGCAACGGCAACAGATAACTTGGACATGTACCCTTACAGACCGCTTTATGAAATATTGCAATGATCAAGCAACAATGAGCTGTAAGGCTGCCAAGCGACTACGCAAACACAATGTAATCTCTTCTGCGAACCAGAACATGATTTATTAAAGAAAATCCACATTCGAATTTCGAGTCTTGTAACGGTAAACGGAACAATCTATACTTAATAATCTGTGGCTAATTTGAAATTCTTAAGTCGGTACTACAGAGGCCTGACCTGAGCATTAAATGGCTGTGGTACAATATAAGGATATGCTATGGGAATGATTCTTAGCTATTTTGAATAAGCTGGTAGTACCTACAACGCATTAATACTGATAATTGTGATGAACCTATGCTTTTGGGTACCTACCAAACCAAAACTCTGAAGGCTAGTTTTGGTAAGGCTTCAGAAACCAAAAAGATACATACTAGTAACTTATCCGTATTTAGTAGCTCTGTATCGAATTCATCTTCAAATTTCCTAACGCGTCTTCAAACTGGTCAGTACCACTTTGAGGAAGCGTTTGAGTGGCACAATTTCGTGCTTTTAAATATTTATATTTAAAGACAAAACAAAACATTTTGGATTTTCAAGAAGATGTCATCGTACAAAAATAACTCAGGGCCCAATATACTGCCTTTTTAACACCTCCAATATTTTATCTTAGCAATGAAATACAACTCTTTAGAGATACTGATTGGTTAACTACTTTAGAAAAAGTCAATACAATTAGCTTAATGGCTTACTGACACCTCTAAAACAACTTTGCAAGCTTTCTTTCGTAGCACCACCTAATATTAATCAACATACTTGCAAGGACAATTTGTCATGCATCATCCAAAGGAACCAAACAGAAAAACTACTAAAAAGCATTTAATATACGTTGATCACGTACTCATTACTATTCAAAGTGAAAGACCGGATGCATTGTAACTAAAAGTTAAAGGGAACCGCGATGGCGTTTAAAAGCTACAAATAACCCATTCACATCAACATAATTTATAAACAATTCCCAACAAACCATTACTGGGTGTATCAATATGAAAACATAAAGAATAAACGATCCTTGTCTCTCTTTATATGCAAGAAACACCTCATTAAATGTTTGTCATACAATTTACCTATCTGCATTAACAAGACTATACAATGGGATAAAAAATTACAAAGGTAGCCGCTTGACTGAGGCCTTATATTGTAAGTTTCAGAGGCAACCATCTTGCAGTAATTGTGGTTGTATCGGTATGTTGACATCGGGTAGTTTCTGCTTTCGTATCGGCAGGGTTTTGTGTTACTTTGTTGCACAATGTGTTGAACCAAAGAAAGATGGAAAAAGTAAGCAGTTTCTTATGAAGAACATTTTACAATACATCAAAAAGACGCAAAATACTTTGTAAGCAGAACTTTGCCATATTGTGATAGTCTGTATCGAAAGCCTTTGGCAATTCCGAACATAATGAGAATCGATATCTATCCCCTTCCTCGTTCATTACCAAGGCTTCCGCCTTAATAATCATAACAGCATTGCTAACAACCGATTGCTCTCTTTCCATAATGAAGGCACGCTACTTTCAATAGAACAGCATGGCTGTCGAGTGAGTTATTCAAATGAAGTTTTATACACGTTAGTGCATGCGGGGGACATATTCGATAATTTATACTAACAATGCACCGCAATGTATGTCGTTTAGCCAGAGTTATAAAACTTACGGGTAAGCAAATGTACGTCATTTAGTTTGCTAGAATATTATAAGGTATATTATGTTCAAGTTCATTTAATTGTGCTTCTGCCCCTTTTAGTTTGTGAACAGAACCATTACAAATATTTTCTATTGATATATTATTACAAAACATACTAAATCCAAGTGCAGTATCGCCTAAACCGCTTTTTGACATTTCAAGCCATATTAGCTCATGAAGGAAAACCAAGTAAAGTTATCGATAGGAAAAAAAATCGAACCCTTTTGTCAATACAAGTGACATTACGGAAACAAGTGCCTCTGTGAACTTCTTAATTAGAGGCACGTTTGAAATAAAAAGGCCCTGAAATATCCTTTTAGAAATGAAATAAATTATTTACAGAAGCTGTCAAGTCATATTTGGGAACGAATTCTTGATACGCCTTTATATTTTGTTTTGTTTTCAAAATCCAACAGAAATATGAACTTAAGTCAGAAAGTCAAATCCTAAAAATATAAATTCACGTACAGTGTTATTTTAGTCTCTAAACACAACGGTTTAATTACACACGTATTTGTATTGCATTAGGAACAAATCCTGCAATGTACGTATTGTACGTTCTTTCACTAATTCCTGTAACTACTAATATACATGTTAGACAATGCTGTAGCCTGTTAATTGTGTCCGTATGTCCCGTTCCCGGGATTACAGTGCGGACCTTCGTTAACACGGGATTTAGCTCTTTGATACACCCCTACCCTGTAGTTAGGTAAATACGGAAATGAGCGAATCGAGATTTTTCCCGGAAAATGTTCGAATATATTGCATTGTATTATTAGGATGAAAATGTGTTTGTTTATCCGGGTAAATAATAACCTGATTAACAGATTCACAAGTAGTTATATACATACATATATTCAATCTGTTCAGAATTGAGAGAGAGTGGATACATTGTCCTTTAATTCCATATTTGACGAATGCTAAAGTTTTTTTTTTTGGAATAAATTATCATGCCAAGGAAAGCGAACTGTTAGTTTTTATGGCAGAAAGCAGGACCTATGAAGTGGTACCACCAGTCTCGCTAAGTGGTGCAACTCCAAAAAAAAAAGCAGTTTAAATACCTTAGTCATTGGGTTACCGAGGATGGCACCGATAACTGTGATATGGAGAAAGAGAGCAGAGCTTTGGCTGTACTATGCAACATGTTAGCCCACAGATTTGCAAAGTGCGACAATTATGTCAAAATAACATTGTTTAGGTTTTTTATACATACCTGCAGTCTGCGGACCAGATACACGCAAAAAACGTTTAATGCCCTGCGTGTGCAATACGACAATGCTTTTAGGATACTGTTATCGCTGCTACGTTTCTGTAGCGCGTCAGGGATGTTCGTAGCAGCGCGTACAGATGACTTCTTTCGCGATCATGCGCAAAAAGACCGCGTCAGTACTGCGTCTGATGCGAGATAGCGACAAGTCTCCTGAGCATTGTTGCTAATAAGACTGAAGGCCACCTGATGACATACCTGTGCGCCGTACATGTATTGTTGCCAAGTGTCTGTCTCCAGAAGATGGCTTGATAGATATAGTGTTCCCTAAGTTGTGTTGTATTATTGTTATTGTTTCTAATTGTTTATGTTTGTGTCTTAAGAGTACACCAGTCGAACTCATTGGTGGGCGTGACTAATATGCGTGCTAATTAGTCAAATTATTAATTTATTTATCTAGTTTTTATTTATTTATTTAGTGAAATAGACGATGATTTATAACGAAATCGAGCGCGAAAAATTTCATGAACAGACCTTTGGGCGTATACATATTATGGAAAATCTACTGGATGTATTTACTCAAAATTAAATTATTTGTACTATTGAATAAATTATCTATCCCTTTAAGGTTTCTATTTTGCAATTTTTTTTCTATATACGTTATTTATATACGCCCAAAGACGAGTTAAAATTAGTATTGAAATATGGAAGTTTTGACGCTCAAATCTTCCAAAACATTTTTTTTCCACTTCTGTTTCCATACAGGGCTAGATAATGACAAGACAAATTGATCTAATTTTTATTTTTGAACATACACCGTGACGAGTAATCACCAAACTACGTTTATATGAAAGAATGACCAACTAGCGTACCCTTAATTAATTATACCAACATAGTTTAAAGAACGAATACTAACATGGGTAATGTGCTTGAATTAAATATGAATAAATAAATATCTGTTTAATCTGGTGTCAAGAACCTAATGTTTCACTTGATCAAAGAGCACTAAGGCAGGTCGATATAATAATACAGGATACGAAAAATAAAACAGGAATACAAATCAAATATCAGTTTCCAACACTGATAAAATAGACCAGGAATATAATTTAAGTAGTACTGAAAACATACCTATAATTAAGAACAAAACTAATTTCCGATAGAAACTTCTATTATTTTACTGCTCTTTACAGGAAACGTTTGTGTTATTATTATTACTTATTACGAGCATAATAATAATGCCTTATAACGTCTGTAACCTGGCTGTGTTTCGGCGACCTCATCGGGGAACTTCGGTTGCCCCGAAGAGGTTTGTCTGTGCGATTATTGATGAAGATATCATGTCAAATAATTATCGGAAATACATTGTCAAGGACGGTATGGTTAACATCTGTCAGGTATGCCACCGTCCTGGTTAATCAATCCGACATATTGGTTCCGGTTGTTCTTGTCTTGCTAATGGCGAGTACTTACACAGACACAATCTAGTGGCGATTATGTATCAGCAACTTGCCTTGCAGTACAACCTTGTGGAGTCCGAAGTACCATATTTCAGGTATGTGCCCGACGCAGTTCTCGAGAATGGTCACGCCACATTGTACTGGGATCGATCTATAATCACTGACAGGACTATTGTAGCCAATAAACCTGGTATTCTGGTGATAGATGCGCCGTGCAATAATTGTTGATATCGCTATCCGTCATGACGAGAATCTCGTGAAAGCTGAGAAAGATTAAAATTAAGTATCTTGACTTAGCATACGAGGTTATCGACATGTGGGACATGGACTCTGCAATAATTGTGCCGAAAATCATTACATTTAATGGCCTAATAGCGGAGAGCCTCAACCAACACCTCTGGAGACTCTCATTGCACGGCTGGATCAAAAGCTTGATTCAGAAAGCAGTACTCCTAGACACAGCATGCATAGTCAGGGGGTTCTCTAGAGCCCTGACCACCGGCAGCTTGGACCCTGTTCCTGATGCCGATTGGGCACAATTTTTGTATTTTTTCATGTAAATAATATGTATGTAAATGTAATAAATTGAAAAATAATCTTAATATTATAAGCCTGTGTTATCCCACTGCAGTGCAATAGCCTCCCTTCCCTCTTTCCACTTTTCCCGGTCTACTGCGATTGTCCTTTAAGAAGGAGTCCAGCTCATCCCGCCATCTCTTTCTGAGCCAGAATAATAATGCCATATAATAATATAATAACAAAAACAATTTCTAACGGGAGAAACCGTCATTAAAGTTGCCATTAGACAGGAAAATCAAGCTCACTAAGCTAATGTAATTGTTGAAATTATATATTATCGATGCTTTACTTAACGTGTTTAAGTTAATGTCCAAAAAGTTGTAAATAGTTTTTCTTTTGTCAAATTAAATAAGACTTTGGATGATGCTGATTATCTTATGTCACGCGAGCCAAATATATTCATTATTTTGGTTGAATCAAGCTGCTGTTCTGATGTAATTTTATCAAACATCAAAGTGTCCAATAAAGTTTTTTATAAAAAAAAATTGAATACTTTTTTTTGCATTTTATTTCGCACTGCTGGAAAAGGGCTTCTTCTTCGTCCTTCCTGATATTTTTTTCCCGCTCTGTCTCAAACCAGCCCTCGTGGGACTTACGCATAAAAATGATTTCATAAAAATTTATCCGTTTTCTTTGACAATTTTATACGTAAGCAAAAGAACAAAGCGTTTAGGAACTATCACTTATCGAGGTTGACTTCAACTCATCAAAAATAGATACAATTTCAACTAATTATTTTAACTTATGTATGTAATTTTCATATTCATAAGTAGTTTGATCGTAATCCATGGGCGACTAATTCCATGGACACCAAAAAGTTGTCAAACGAACAAATCACTCCGAAATTAAACTGACATCTCATTCAACAGCTTATGAGAGATCATTGAAAATAGTCGGACTATTTAAGTGATACAGAGAAATGCTCAGAAGCACAAGTTGATTTACAATTTATTTATTTAAATAAAGACTTACCTACCAACCAAACCCATACACAGTTCTAACCCACAGTCTTAGTTATAATTATAGATCTCACATGCATTTTAATTATAGAAAAACACGGCGGTACTTGTATATTATACAAAAGTTTTTTTTTTTTTAACAACTAATAATAATTTCCGGATGACTACTTACAGCTGCAATCAAATGCAAAAGGAAAAGTTTGATAATAAAACAAAAGATGTTCCATACAAGTTGGGTAAACGAACATAAACTGAACTAGTCTATTTAAAACCGTAATGTTGCAGTATAAAACGTAATTATAATTTAATATCAGGTTCTATCTTATGGACCAAAGAACGACTAACCAATTATTACCAATACGGTAACGTAGTCGAATGTGTGTTTCAGTGAAAAAATACCGAAAGGGCAGTCTGAAATTCAAGAAAGTTCATTTGCAAATCCATACCGAATTGCGTATGTTCGGCTCTCAGATTTTCTTGACAAATGTCATAAACAACACAAGTTTTGTTGAATTAAGCCGTGTGAAAATTAACAAAACTTTAAACTTTAACACCTAAACCACTCAGCTTCACCTGCATTACGACACAACTTCGCCCGTTCACGAATCGTCGACTCCACTACACGTTCGTCGGTTCCCTCCTCACGATCTCTCTGTGACATCTAATTACTCGCCAAATTAAGCCTCAGCTATGAAACTTTCTTTCGTTAAGGCGGGCTGTGCTTCAAACTGTTCGAATTTAAATTAATAGACGAAATACTGTTTAGTATTTTGTTTTTGGTAGTGATAGATGAGTATTCTGTGTTTACAATATTGGAGAGGAGAAAAGCATCACTTCCAATAAGAAGGTTTGACTAATTAGAGTCAGACAGGTGATAAAAGATTTGTTTTTATCCAGTTTTACTCTCAATGATACCTACGAACCACATGAATTACAAAATAACATATCCCTGAAACAGCGACGCGGGGTCGGTCAGTAAGAGATGCTGGGACGAGCTGGATAGGTTCCATCAAAACTAGAAGGAAGTTGCGCGGGCTTGCGAAAAATGGAAGCAGTGAAGGGAGGACCAGCCCAGGGGTGGGACAGCTTAGGCTAGTAAAAAAAATATAGTATGAAACAAACATTTCAGAAAATGTGTATCAACTAGGGCTCGTGCAGATCAGCGCGATGCGACGCACTGTTGATCGAAAACAGGCTCTTGAAGACATTTAAGGTTAAATTTTAAAGTTTCGGCTTTTTGCTTGAAATGCCTTCTAATAGCCAATATTATATATACATATATAATTTTTTTCGTTCCACATTACACGCGACGCGACTCAAAAAAAAAATCCAAAGAAAACTTCACGGTATAACAATAACCGGTGTCGTGTCGCGCTGTCGCATCGCGCTAGTCTGCACGAAGCTTTATCCTATGATTCCCGTTGCATTTATGCTCACTAATAGATCATTCCTGTAATTTGGTACTCCGGTATTCTTGTAATTTAAGTATTCAAATTGGTAACGAGCGGCATTTCTTTACTCCGAGCTTAAAGAATAGCGCTCGAAACAAAATCACGTCGACGACAACGTCTCCATAGATGGTCAACAAAATAAACGTTTCACTTTGTAACACTTTGTCACCCGATGTTTATCTAATGAGAAACTTCATAAGCTGCATATTAATTTGAAAATTAAGCTTAGCATCGAGCATTACACGAACAAATTGCGTCGACCTTTGGGCCGCCAATAAAATCACATTAACTCCCTCAGTTGAATTAATGATATAACTGCACAAAAGGAATGTCTTCAGGTGAGACCACGAAAACGTACGCTTATCTAAACTGGCCGGCGTTGTATGTGCTCTCTAATTGGCTAATTGGCATACTAGTGAAGATAGATCAACAATTGCAATCTCTTCCTAGTTCGGTTAGATAATGCATCCGCCTCTGTCGCCCTGATGAAATGCTAAGCGATCGATATCGCGGCCATTGAAATACGCTTCACGAACGGTAATTGTAATATATTACAGTGGTAATTTAATACTTGTTTTGTAAACGTTGTACTAAGGTCATTACTATGGGCGATTAGAATTTGTTGGCGCAAAAACAACGCTGCGTGTGGTCGGACGTGAGATTCTATTTACTGATAACAGTTCTTATGAGGTTCGCTTGATATGACGTGTGGTGTGTTTGATTTGAACGTACAACTTATCGCATGTAGTGTTAGCCCCCTTGTTAATTGAACGGTTCTGAACATTGAGCAATTTAGGTACTTCAATTTAATGTTATGCTTAGACGTGGAAATAAAGATATCGTATTCTAATTTATTATCACCACTCGAGAAGCAGGAAGTTTAGTTGGTTGGTTCGAACATTAAATTAGTTTGGTTTTTTTGCTGAAACTATTTTATTTTACCTACAGCTAAGATATAAAAAAACGTCGAACCTATCCCTGGACCAGACGTGAACTATGTCCACAAGAATATTCTGTTTTATCAATTTTCCTTTTTCTATCGAAACATCGAAAGCCTACACCCCAACCGTAGCCCAAATGCTAGGGCTTCTTGAATAATTCCTTTACACATCTTCGTATCGCCAAAGCCCACCCCTAACTGCGAATACATTTTTAAAGCTGTGCGCACATAAAAGGGAATACTGGAGTGTTATTCGAAAGTGCGGAAATGCGTCCCATACATCAAGTGAGGAAAATAGAAAAACAGAGGCGAGATAAAATGTGAGTACATCGCCGTGAAATGTTGCTACAATTCCGAAAGAGACAAATAGCTCTTTGACAACGACAGCATATTTTATATGCACTTGTTTGGGGCATGGAGCTAGAGAAGTAAGCCTTCTCTCGTACGTAGTCGGCTAAAGGACCAACTGTTTGGATTGCGGAGCCAAGGACACTGTTTGATAATGAATGCTGAAGCTGCGGTCGAGCTTAGTTCCGTTGCAGCCAAAAACAACAGGTTTGCTGAACAGGATTAGACGTGAGGACCGAAAATTGTTTTCGCTATTCTGTGTGACTATAACGGCTTTGTAAGCGTATTTATAATTTGCAGTTATTCATACAAGGACTAAATTGAAACAGTAAGTGATAGATTTAACGTTGAATAGGTAAGCTATACCGCAGTGGTGATACCTCAAATGTGACCTGAACATATATGATAAAGAACGAAAAGCTGAAAACAAAACTTAGCCAAACCAAACGTTTGTATGGATGTCATATAATTTTATTCTAACTACAGTTTCGTACCTGCAAAAATATAACTTTTATTCGCACGTCCCAGAGAACATTCAAAGAGCCACAAGTCGACATTTTTCGCCGAGACACAAAATAAAATGACATCCTCGGACGTGTTTGTTCCCGGTTGCAGTATTTAACACTCTTTCGCTGATTCCTTTGCCCCGGTCTATTTCCGTCTCGTCGGCCAAATTGTCATGGACAGTTCATTCGGCCGTGTACACTATCTCACTTTGAAGTCACTTAATTATGTCGATTCTGTGGGCTGTCACTCGTGATATATCGAACTTTGAGGGGAAGTAAAACTCCCTCTTTGTTAGTTACAATCTAAAACTGAATGCACTTAAGGGTTTGTGAACATTTCAATTACCGTTTATTTTGGGGAAACAAACAGCAGATATAACTATGGAGGAGCTCGTGGCTAAGTAATAACAGGCCCACGGGTCGATCCATCAGGTTAAACTGCGCTTGCCGGGGTTGGTCAGTGGATGGGTGACCATCTTTACACACCAGCACTCCTCCGTGCCTCGGAAAGCACGTTAAGCCGTTGGTCCCGACTGTCATTCTTGGATCTTTGAAAGTCGTTATGCGACGTCAGAAGCCCGAAAGTCTGACTACCAGTCTTACCAATGAGTATCGTATTAATAAGTTACTGAGCTGTGGAAGTCAGATAGGCAGTCGCTCCATGTTAAATACTGTTTTTCAGCTGCATTCGGTTATACTGGAAGCCGACCCCAACATAGTTAGGAAAAGGCTAGGCAGATTTATTGAAACAGCAGATATAACTATGTAGTTTTTTTATCTTTCTGTTGTTGAAATAAGGACCAAGTTAGCCCCAGAAAAAATATGAAGTGTGGCCTAAAGTAAAGTACTCCCACATCTCTTGTTATCTGTTATAAATAAATAAAAAGTTTAAATGGTTTCTCATACATTTGTTCTACAGCACAAAATTGATGCAGCCCCGGTAAGTTATAAGGATACCTACTTATGATGGGGTTACCTCACAACTTCCCATGGGTTACTAACTACCACGTTGAGACATAATTCAAAAAGAAAAGAAAATGTTGTGTGGATACGTGGGGTGTATGGGTGTGAGTAGGTGTGTGTGTGATAATGATTGATTAACTGATGTATGTTATGATTGGGTACTAGTTCTTCATGCATGCATAGTTTTATGCTTGAAACAGATTGTTCGTCAAAAGAGAAAGAACTTAAAATTCTTAAATAAGGAAAAACTGCTATAAATTGCCTCAGGCACATAATGAACCAAATTTGAACTCGTGATGTTACGAGAGAAACGCCCTTCACTTTTTAATAATAATAATAATATATTTATTTGCTCAAAACATGGTATAACAGGTCTTACAGTTTAAAGTAGTACAAACATGTTTTGCCGGGTTTAGACTCAGCATGCCAATTCCAAAATAAAAAAATAAGTACTTAACTAACATTTTGCGTCAAAAAACTGTTTCAGACTATAAAAGTTATTTTGGCTTAGCCATCCACTCAATGTCCGCTTAAAACAGTATCTCGTATTTAACAACTTAAAATCACCAGGTAACTTTTTATAGATCCATACACACATAGCTAAGCAGCTTTTGTTATATTTTGCAAGCCTAGGAGCATTCCTTACTACGAGCCTGTATGGGTCTCGTCTGTTTCGAGGACATATATCGTTCGCTGTTTTAAATACATTTTTGTTTCCATACAAACATACATATTTCGTATATGTATAGACAAGGTAGCGGTAACAAACCAAGTTTTTTAAATACTGGTTTGCATGATTCGTCAGGTTGGAGTCCGTATAGAGCTCTAATGCACTTTTTTTGTGCAACAAATGTTCTATGTTGGTCGGTACTGTTGCCCCACATTATAAGTCCATAGCGCAGTATAGATTCTACGTATGCGTGGTAAACTAATATGGCTGTTTTTATATTAGTAACTTTTCGTACTTGTCTCAGCGCATACACAAATATATTTATTTTACTAGAGACATTGTCTACATGCATTTTCCAATTTAAATGTTCATCAATGGTTACAATCAATAGTTAGTTTTCTTCTTCGTGTGCTGAAAATATAATCAGTATTTTGTATTACCTACTTATTTACTTTTAAATGTAACTATATAAGCGCCGTAATGGCGCACGATTTATAGCTTTGCATTCCACTTAAAGGGAATTACACAACAATTGAAATAATGGGACCTTGAAATACCCATGGGTACTTAACCTATAAGAAGCCTGCTGCGGTTCCAAGGTCTGGTTGAGTTGGGGCTCTTATAAGATTTTGCTCTTTATATTTCAAGTGGAAAAGAGAGTGAGTATGCCTGTAGGCTAATAAAAATCCCATGAGGCAGTAAACTGAATAAAGAACCATTGAAATAGGGATGACGACAAAATGATTTTGTTTAGTCCATCGTTGGGATTATTAAAAAATATTGGACACGTATTTATTCTTTTTTTTCGTAATCTAAAGATACATTGAGTTAAAATGTGCCATGACGTCACGAGTATGTACATTTTATACTTGCGTGTGACGTAGCGACCCCCACTCCCCAACTTAAAATGCGTTTTATCTAAGTATTTTTTTTATGAAAAAAATACATTAAATACATTTTATTAAATAAAGCAAGAAGGTGTCTAATATTTTTTTATTATCTGACTGACGGATTAATTAGTTTTTTTTTTTTTACCCAGGTATCATCCCTATGTAACTACCTGTGTCGTTGGTTCAGTGGTCGCAAGCCATACTGCGGAGTATGAGGTCCTGGGTTCGATTCCCGGGTCGGGCAAAGTGTTATTGGATTTTTCCATCTGAAATTTCTCAGTAGCAGTCTGGAGTCCGGATGTGTGCCCGGTTGAATAGGTAATAGGTTTGCCCCTACTACATGGGACTCAAACATAACTGGCGAAATGTAGATGTACTATAGGTACACCTCTGCCGAACCCTTTGGGAATACAGGCGTGATGCTATGAAATTGTAACTTAATTATGAATATTTATTCTAGATATATTTCAACTAAAAATCTGCACTGTATTTGCAATATTTTACTTCAGAACTTTTCACCAGAACACTTTCCGTCGCACAGCTCCGCGCCAACATTGGCTTATTGGTGATTCGCCCGAATTTACTCGCCCGAAACGAGTGAATCAACACTTTTAAATAATATTATTTTTTCTTGAGGTGATTCGCACAAAGTTAATTTATTTGTAGGCGAACCGATTTCTGGAGTTGTCCATTAAGCCCCAAAATTAGAAACGAAAAAAGGGTCTCGATTACATTTAAGCTCAATTTTTTTAGTGTCGGTTTTTTGCTTGAAATGGCTTCTAATAGCCAATATTATGCATAAATATATCATAGCATGCAATCTGGTAGACAAATTGACAACTTATCATCTGCATCCTATAGTATATGTATGTCTTCGAGAGCCTTTTTTTCGTTCCACTGTGCGTCGCTTCGAATCTCGATTCTTACGTTTCCTCTATGCAAGTTGACGTTGCCAAAAAAATCTGACTAAAACCACGACCAAGCCGGTCTGTAAGACCGATAAAATAATTAAGAAAACGCGACTTTTAACCGCTAATATTTAAATCGTCAATCGTAATAATCAAATCAACAGCCTAGCCTAGACGGTCCTCAAAATATGCACGGGGTGTGGCAATTGTGGCATTAGCAACTTTTTTCTGCCGCTCAACATCTGCGGTATCGAATACTACTTCATTATAAAATCACGAATCGATTCCACCTACAATTAAAGTAGTTAGTAAACATGTCTGTAATTATTACGCGCATTAATCGCTTTCGAGTTTCGAATCGGAATTAAATCTTTTATTTATATTTCTAGATGATTTTTCTTCGATGCTATGATTGCCACTGCCTTTAAGGTTTATAGCCCCCGAGCCAATAGAACAATTTATCACTTCTTCTAGTTCTAAGTAACCGTATTTCCTTGGATAAACATTATTATCCCTTATCCTGTTTACATTCATGGTATTTTCCAGTGCAATCATTGTAATCAAGTGAAGAAGAATTATGCGGTAAGTTAACAACGCGGTTTAAAAGAAGATGTAATGAAGTAAGACGTACTAAAAAGTACTAAGTTTCAAGCACGTAAATCCAGAATATATTTTAGTTAGTTGACTAGTGACTAAAATTTAATAAATAATAAGTAGGTTTAGAAAGTTTAGAAAATAATAAGCTTAGATGTTTTGGTCATGTTGACTAACAAAAGGTAGGTAACAAGGTAGATGTGAGTGGGAAAGGCGCGAGAGGCCATTGAAGGACTAGTGACCTTTTCAGTGATGTTCTTCAGAAAGGTCAGGTGCGTAGTACTCGCAACGGGAGTGCGTGTATGACCAGATGTATGAACATAGCTAAAGCAGGTGGCGTTCTACAGTTTCTGCCTACACCCATAGGAAGAAGGCTTGAGTATGTATGTGTGTATCATAGTACTTAATCAATTTCGACGTTCCTGGATTTCGCACATTAGTGGATTCAATTATTATGATCTAAAGCGGCCATCTCATGATCATTAAATGGAATTCCTAATCAGTATTAAATGTTTAATCCTACAAAATATTCAATGCTTATTCCAGAACAATGAAAAGTGGTGATATAATTTTATAGTTCATCACTTTTATAGTCCTACAATCATAATGTGCTTCAATTATCAGTGTAGGTGAATCCTAACTAATATTATTTCGTATATAAATGCGAAAGCGAGTTTCTTTTTTTGTTACGCTTTCACGCTAAAACGGCTAAACGGATTTGGGTGAAATTTGGCACATGGGTAGACCATAACCTGGAGAAGAACATAGGCTTCTTTTCATCCTAGATCGCAGACGATGTCGCGGGCACCAACTAGTTACTAATAAAACCGCTTATGTCCTTATACGCTTCGCAGATTCGAGAAAGGGCTAAGCTTATTAAATAATACTGAATAGGTACTTTCATGATTTTTCTTTTATTAAAATATACATTTATTAGAAATTCATATTAGGGAAATAGAACTTAAATGGGATCACTACTTATATAAACCATAATTGTTAAATGCGAAGATTCATTTAATGAAAACAACAACACAATACAAAAAATACGAAAGAAAAAAAAAAACACAGCACTCAAACATCTAAATGGATGGGCGCCTACTCGTCTAATAAATTGAGCAACCCTATTTTGATTGTTCACAATCAAGATTGCACAACACACAATTAGGCATACGGCTTTCAATAACTCCTCTCAAGGTCGGCGAAAGTAGCCCGTTGATGTAGTTTTCGATTTCGTTACCGTGTTCTATCCATCAGCTGTAACATTAATACTTTCGAATAATCATAGACTAATAAAGCACGCAGAATGTTTTATTGCATGTTTTTCTTATTCGATTATAATTAGAGTCGGGATCAAATGCACGATTCTAATCGAATGATAGGTACTAGTGACGTAAGGAAGATAATTCCAGTTGGATATCGAGGTTTGCATTGAACATGTAACTTTGTCGGATGTATCAGCAGTGATATGAAGGTGCCTTGAAGATTCATCGTTGCGTTGTTTCATCTAATGAAGGGTGACGCAAATGTTGTAGTTATTTGCTGATTTGCATGATATCGTGGTGCTATTATCACGATAAAGTAACGAGGTCGATTTGTTTGATTTTTATTTATTTTATTATTTATCTACACACAGTAAATACATAGAGATATGACATAATTATAATTTGAGTACAAAGGCACTGCTTATTTCTTAAGAAATTTCTTCCAGCAGACCTGCGAAGGGAGAAATGAAAAATAAATGTAGACAATAGGGTGTGAGAACAAAAAGAGAAAAATATGAATTTGCGAAGTATTATACCAATTTTTTTTTTGTACATATACTTAAATAAATATATAAAGCTTATATATAAACATACATATTATAGATATATAAATATTCACAGTAGAGAGGAAAGGTAATGCTCTTTACAGTAAAACAGTTCAAGTAAAAGAGTTCCACAATCTTACTGCATGGACAGAGAAGGAATAAGAAAAGTAGCTTGTTTATGAGGATGAGATTTATTGAGTTTTACCATCGAGAAATAACTAAAGAACAAAAAACCTGAATTTCTATTACAAAGTTTTCAGTAATCAGGATGTCTACTACCAAGTTGAGCAAAGCCACGGATAAGCAGTTTGAAGCTTTGCAGTCATTGATCGTCCAAACAAGAATCATCAAAGTCGCTTCCGCATGACATAAAGCAAACCATTACGACTGCTAACACTTAAGCAAACAAGACTAATCCACACAGATCCGCAATCAAATCCATCCAGCCAATAAAGCTAATAATACATTTACAACAAGATAGCCAGGTAGACCGCATCAGCATGCATCGCACGATGCAATAGACGGAACTCTGCGGCGAGTTAGTGGAAGGAAACGGAAACACGCGACCGCGACGGCACAGCGTTTGTTTTGTTCGATACCGTTTCACATACGACTATCCCACCATATATCCTATACAGGAACTAAGTCCCTACATTTGTGGTACAAGCTCACTCACACATTATAAAAACATTTGAAAATGGAATTCTATGTTCAAAAAGTGATGGAGACTCCTACAATTCCCGCTCATTTTCGTATCAAGAACGCTTGTTCTGAAATTGAAATTGAGCGGCATAGGAGGCACCCATGTTAAGCAACATGGGTGCCTCCACCAAAATACAAATGTAGGGAGGAAAGTATCTATGTTACCGTGTGACTATACTAAAGCTGGTCTTTGTTGGAACACAGAAAGGGCACAGACAAGTCCTGTGTCCTCCCTCTGTGCCTGTCATAAAGAACTTAATCAACGTAGGGAGACCGAGGATGAAGACACAGTGTTTGTTTTGGAAAGCTATTTTCGGTTTGTGTGACATGATGGAATGTTTATAACGTAGCCACATCCTTGCATAAAGGTGGATTCGGCGTAAAATACGTCGTTGTCAACGGAAGGCGGTCGTTGAAAAAATAAGCATCTACTTAATCGTAAAAAAACAAAGGTCTTTTTGCATATTGTTTGTTTCTCTGTCTCGATGCATAGGTATTTTTATGTCGCTGTCTGAGGTTGTCAATTTTACGTAAAGACTGAATAAGTGAATATATCAACAACAAAAAATAAGAAAACACGTATCCTACTATAATATAATAATCCTACTAATATAATTGTGAAAGTTTGTATGTTTGGATGTTTGTTACTCAATCACGCAAAAACGGCTGAATGGATTTGGATGAAATTTAGCACACAAATAGTTTATAGCCTGGATTAATACATAGGAAACTTTTTATCCGGGTAATACGTTCCCGTGGGATAATATCCGACCTCCACGCGGGCGAAAACTAGTGTTACATAAATAATTATTGTAATGTATTGCTAAGTCCAGTATAAAGTTTAATTTAAAAAAAGTATCATCACGACTTCTTATCGACGTCGAACATTTAGGTAGTAAGGTAATTAAGGCACTAACAGGCTAACACGAAAACCACGAAATTAATTTCAATAATCAAAAGAATTCTCTTTGTCGGCGATCGTTACGTCCAATCACATAAAAACTCTAATATAAACGATCATATGCAACGTCCTTAAGACTTCCCGCTGGGAAATTAAATCCTACACCATTAATTTGCAATACATATATTTTCATAAGTATAGAGTTCTCTTTTACGGGCCCTCTCCCTTAATATCACTCAAAAATAAATTAACACGTAAAATACTGCCAATATCAATATGCAAAAAAATATTTTTCAAGTTAACCATATTAAATACCTAAGTTAGTGGAATATATTAAGTTCTCGTACAACTGTCAATTCTTATACTTTTAATATTCATTTTATGGACTGTGTACCTTTTTAAAACAAGGGTCGGGACTGACTCGATACATTTATTGGCCTCTTCGGCTTGTATTGCCTGTCAAATAAATCACTATCACAATAAAAAGACAATTTCACAAAGTTAACGAATGAATTTCGAAATGATTTAGGATGTATGGACTGTATCGGCCACACTGGTGATTTACTTTTGTTTTTAATTGCTGCAGGAACACGCATGCCAAACATTCTCCGGCCATATTTGTTTTGTATGCTATCTTCTACATACATACCCCTTTTACGAAAATTACGCGGACGATGGAGTATGAAATTTGGCACAGTTAAAGTTTATATGGAGAAGTAGTGTAGAAAGCTAATTATACATTAGAAATAAATTAATTTAAAAAACATATTACACACACTATCATGTGTTTGACACACACACACTCTTTTGTTTATGGTTATAGATGGCCTTAGAATAACGAAATGACAGCATGGAATTAGTACCTATGTACTATACATTTAATTAGTTTGAAATATCTTATCAATCTTAAAATTTAAATGAATTGGTCACCCACTATCACTAGTTTATTTTATTTAGAAGAATAATAATCGATTCAAAATGCACGCATACGTAAACAAAGTATTTGGTCCGCGGTAAATCAATGGATTAAAGTCAGAATACCAAATATTGCACACAAACAACATAAAAGCGAGGAAATTATAAATCATCATAGACAAAAACTAAAATATTAGGCATATTAATCGCTTTCATATTAAAGAGTTACGCTACACAAGTTTACAAGTCGGGAATCCGTATTTTAAGATGGCGCGCGTGGGCGCACGACATTATTTCCGTATTAAAAGCTTCGAGTTTCGTAAGATCAAGTTTTATTAGCTCTGTGTGCATTCTTTCGGTCACTTAGCGGATATCTACGAAAGCCGATTGGGGACACTAAAACGTTTCGAAGGGCCATCATCAAAGCCGTGCGAAATTCGGACCACACCTCGAGCACCTACCTTACAGCGTCATGTGAGATGCTTATTAGCGTATACTTTATACCCTCATAAAATAACCTGCGTACAGCGACAGGCCACGTTAACATTCAAAACTATATGGGCCGTGACCCGTAATAGTTATTTACATAAATAATTATATTATCCTGCCTCTCCCTAATTACCTTAATAGTCGTAAAACAAACTTAATTAACTTCGTCCACTGTAATTTGAGTCGGACACTGGGTCCGAATATCAAAATAGGCAACCAGGGTAATTTTAAATCCACCAACATCGAACGAAGCGTAAACGAAGAGCTCGACGAACGAGACCTTGAAAGAAAATCTTGGGGAGATTAAAATATCAGAGCATCAATTGAAAGTTAAGAAAACAGATTTAACTAAAAGTAAAAGTGACTAGATGAATGAGGTGGATAAAGACGTGGAATTAGGAACAATTAACGACGAAACTCGGTTACAATGGCGACGACACATCAAAGGCACAGGTTTACAGGATTAACGTTTGAACAAAGGGAAACAAAAGGATTAAAAGCTTTCGTCTCAATTTGGCGATGCTACGTTTAAATTAAAAACTGGAAAGTGTCATTCAAATATGTAACAAGGTATGCGTTTCACAGTCTCAGCTGTCGCAAAATTAATCCTCGCGCCTCTCAAGGAAGAATAAATAAGTTTTTGCAAAAAAATGCAATACTCGTCCATAGTGGACAAAAATCTTTTGTGAGCACAAAAGTCGCACTTAAAATTAACTTTTCGTCAAACCTTCGTGGAGGTGCTCAATAATTGAAATTCTTCCTTGTGTGGTTGGAGACATGGTTCAATTTGTGGGAGCTGCAGTTAATTCAAAGTGAATGCGACATATTTATTTTACGAAATCCAATTTTCTGCTGACATCTCATCTGTCGACTTTAAACGTTCGGGACTATGGGACTGTCTTCTCGGTTTCACGCTTACTCTTTGAGTATCATCTTTGGTTCATGAATGTTTTTTGAATTAAAACGCTTCGTATAAAATTATCATATCAACAGAGATTCGGATGTTGTCCAATTATTTTTGAGAACGCAAATTGAATTTTTATTCCATAACTTAATTTATCTTTTTGCAGTAAGTTTTTTGTTCTGGTAAGGTTGAGTGTATGTGTTACCTACCAATATATGTACCAAAATAAAGATAATCTTTTAAATGAAGTAGTTTTATTTTCTTTTATTTATTAGGGAAAACAAACAGTGACACATTAAATTTTTTAGGAAGTAATACAAAAAAGATACGGCCAAATGTGTAACCAACAACATTTTCCACGGAATACACATACAAACTATGCCATTTCAACTAAAACCTACAAACTACAATAATTTAAGAAAACATTTTTTGTGCTAAATAGTTAAACAAAAGTAAAGAAAGACTCATCATGCTAATCTTAATTAAAATTAGTACCGAGCAGATAATGTTGGACTCCCATTCGGAAAAGAACAAAAATAAAATCGTAACTATGAAATCCTTCAATACTGCAATTCTGAATTCAAAAAACCCTGAACTTGTCCTAACTAAAGCTAAACTATAAGACCCTAAGTTATAAATATAAGCCGAGGAAAACCGATCTGTGCTCGTTCGTAGGCGGGCCACTAAGAACCTGTCATGTTTGTACTATTGTGATATAGTTAAACCCGCTATTTTATTGCTGTTGACTTCAAGAAATACAAGAAATACTAGAGAACAGTGAAAATATTGTGAATGTAAGGGCTTAAGGAAAAACAAAACACAACTATAAGCTCTTTCACACAACACTTATTGTTTCGTATTATGCGTCACATTACATTCTTACTCAATCAAGTTATATTGTGTTTGATCCTTTGTGCAAATTATTAACATTTATGTGGAAAAGGCCTTTTATCTTCTAGTAGCTTCATAGTTAACAAAGGTATCGTTAACTGTGAAGCTATACTAGAAAATAAATCTTATGGAAAAATAAATCATCCCATCCTAACTATTGGAAACGGTAAAAAAATAACTTAACTGTCTGGATCTTACATTACGGGTTGCGTTTTCTTTCCCACCCATATTGGGGTCGGCTTCTAGTCTAACCAGTTGCAGCTGAATACTAGTATTTGACATGGAGTGACTGACTATCTGAACTCCACAGCCCAGTTACTAGTAATACGTTACCCCTTGGTAAGACTGGTTGTCTTAACTTTCGGGATTCTGACTTCCCGTAACAACTGTCAAAGATCTACGAATTACATCCGGGACCAACGGCTTTACGTTCTTTCCGGGCACTGAGAGCTCTCTATATGTAATCGATCACCCATCCACGGACCGACCTCGACCCGTGCGGGTGTTATTATTGAGCCATGACCCCCTCCCCCCTCCTCCACGAGCTTCAAAACCTTGTGACGGCAAAATGTTAAGACTGAATTTCATTGCCTTGAGTTTGGACACTCATGTGATTCAATCAAATTCGTCTACCGCATGCCTCAGAGTAAAAATCGTCTTCATAGTTGCGCCATATCAAAAGGTCCGAATCCTTCTACATCTATTCTACCTTTTCAAACTTCAAACTCATTGCTTTATCTGGCTCGGAGCCATCACACAGTCGTTTGTTATCCCCTAATATAAACGAGCCATTATAATAAAGAATAATGTCCTCCCAACCCACTTGCGAATAACATATCTATCCGGCACATTTACTAAATCAAATTTAACGTCATTAACGGACAAAAGATCGTCTAAAAGTTCATAGTAATCATTACGTAGTTCCGATGACGTATGTAGGTGTCGTTGTAACGGTTTATTTTATTTATTACACGATAAGTCACATAAAATTCTAAGCTCCCGGTACTGTGATAGCATCTTGAATTCTTGCCGGTCGTCGGTACAGACCGATGGACTTATACAAGGTATTTGTATTAAATCACTAAAGAAACTTACTTGTTTCTAATGGGAATTTTGTAAAAGAATTTTAAGACGAAGCTTAGATTGTCAACAGTTTTTATTTTAGAGGCCAGTTCTCCAATTTTGAATTGAGAAGTTCGTGTACCTAGAGTGTTCTTTTTTTTAAATAAAATTGGAGAGCTAGCTGGATTTTCCACAAAGAGTTTTGATATCAATTTTCATGTATCCGTTGGTAACAATTCACAATAACGTATTGTGCATATGTGTTGGGTATTTAAGTATTTTACCGTCTGTAATGTAATACTGATAGGGGTTCAATCCTGATAACCTTGGCTTACTTGGTAACTAATAGCGGCATATACGCTGCTGCCTACAAATATATACACATTATAATATACAGGTTGTTGTCCGGAAATTGAGAATTAAAATATCTTTTATAGGTATAAATAGCAGCATTTTGTTCGTTCATTCCTCACAACAGAACTCACAAAGCCTCTTTGCAATAACAATGCAATGCGCTCAATATAAACAGCCTGTATATTTCCCCGGAAAAATATTTTGACGTCAAAATCCGCTTAACTTAAAGGTTAACGAGACCTTCGTCATTGTGACGCATATTTTGAATGAATACTCAAATACTTACTGTGTAATATTTATTGTGTTTATTTTATGGGCTTTTATGAACGTAACATCATCAAGGCGGGGCTTATTTCGCTTGAACATAGAGCAAATAATAGCTCAAAGAATTTAAAACCCATGTACGTAATGAAAGTATAGAAGAGGATGTGCTAGGCTAAAAATATACCGTTAGGCAAAAGCCAAAAAAAAATCTTAATCTCCAATCAATTTACAACTTAATTGCAATAAGTATTAAATTCAATATTGTGGAGCGTAAAAGATAAAACTCTGGGTTAATTTCGCTAAAACTCGAACAAAATTTTATGTAACATCTTTGGTGGAGATTGTGCGAGGAAATTATGATCTTTCTAATAACTTTTGAACAAAGAAATTGTGATAAGTAAAGAGGTAAAGTTTGTTCCTTTATTAAGAGTAGCCCCTTAACTTCTTAATCAATTTGTGTTTAATTAGGATCTTGGAATAATTCTGATTTGAACTTCGAAAATATTAATATCTTGATCTGTCAAATTGACGTTTAAAGGATTAAGCGCAATGATGTGTAGCCATGTGTACTAAAGTAATTTTTGTTTGGTTTAGGTTGTAGGTAGTTAGTTTTAAAACATAATTTATGTTGAACGTGTAAAAGTGTTTATACAATCCTGCTTAATTAAAGAAATAAAATAATTTATCAATGGCACTTCTATGTAAGGCATTACTAAGCTTGCTAAGCTTTTTCCTGTTTCTTTTCATTCAGATTCAGACTTATAAAGATAGTTATGATACTTAGTTATCTTTGTAATAAAAAGGAAATATCATTTTACACCTATTTTACTTTTACAATGTTTATAAATATGTAAACACCGTATAACAGTATCTATCACATATTTAGTTTATTTGTCATTGATTCATTTTTATTTATTTTTTACCATAATAGTGCGGTATAGTCATTTTATTCTAGGTGCATAGTCTTCACATATAATTATATAATTAATGTATACAAAAATTCTCCACACGGAAACTACCTTTTGGAAGGGGCGACTTAGAATAGATTTTTTTAGTATTTTGACTTTCAAAAGTGCCTTTTATGTGCCTAATTGAAATAAATTATTTGACTTTGACTCGAACACAAATCGCTAAGCTTTCTTCGATCAACATTGACACTCGAATCACGTTAGGCCGTGTCTACATAACAGCCTTTTAGTTAAATCCGATCTGTTCGAGTTATAAGAAGATTGTAATTGAACGTCAAAGAGGCCGATGGATTAGGAGATCGCCGGACCGATTACAAGTGACAATTCGGAATCGGCCATTTTGATTGACGTCATTTGACGTTTGTCTGTTAAGCTATTCGTTATGCATATCTCAGTAGCGTGACGGTGATTATTAATGTTCAATTAAAATTATGTTCAATAATTATATTGATTATTATTGAGCAACAAAAAAGTAGATTTAGATCGGCCGGTTGGCTTTGATGACTTTGTAAGTAAATGTCAGGTGACATGATGTGAGAAAAAATTCGAATGGTTTTAATTTTATGTAGGTTTGATTGATTAAAATTAATATTCTAGTATTCCACGTACACGTATGAAAAAAACGCAAAAACTAAATATTTATTTGACTTAATTCCTTTTGCAAAAGTTTAATCAACAGACAAGTTCAATCGCAGAACACTGCTGGACATAGGCCTCTCCTAGGCTGCTCCACCACACCCTGTCCTCCTTTTTCCGCGTTGCAAAAGTTCACTTTTTGACTACTTTTTCTGTTTTCTTTTTTTTTCCTTCGACACGGTCGGTTACTAGATTCATAAGCTATTGAATTTCATGACTAAGAAACTTAGTCGCAACTTACCTCATGTTTTAAAGAACAGAAAACCCTTCGAAAGCTATTCTATGAAAAATTAAAATAAAGTAAAGCTATCGTTCCACAGTTACAAAGGAAAAGATTGACTTACGCGAAGTGAATAACGTCATCTCTATCGTGCAAGTGATGTTCGATAAAATTCTTTATGTAGGATAAATAGTTTGGACGTTAGGCATATTTCGACAAGCAGAGGTATAAAATAAATCCCGGAAAAAAATTGCTTGGTTTCATACTTCCAATCTTCTTCATTTTCGTTTGTGACTGACTGGTGTCAGAGTTTTAGAGCCACCCATGGGCCTCTGACTTGGCTTCACATGCCGTCGAGAAATATCTCTCAGGCATGCCGGTTTCCTCACGATGTTTTCCTTCACGGTTTTTGTAGCAAGTGATAATTATACAATACGCACATGAATCCGAAAAGTCAGAGGTTTTAACTCGAGAACTATGACTTGGCAATCCAACGGTCACACCACTAGGCTATCACTGCTCCTACTTCCAATAAATAGTAAATATTAAAAACTGATTTTCATATTTCATAGGAACAATTTCTAAACAACTCCTTGAATAAAGAACAAAACTCCAACTTAACATGCAAACAGCCTATGCAATATCAATACTTTAAACACCACCCTATGTAGTCCCAATAACTTCCCGAAACCACTTTGTCTCCCCCACAATTTAAAAGTTGGGAAGAAACAGATGACGCTAGGACATAGTCCGCATACAGAAAGGGCATAAAAGGACGTAAAAAGTAAAATAATGCATATTTGTTGGCGTAAATACAGTTAGATGTGCGTTGGGGAGTAGAGGAGGCTCAAACTCGTTCAATTCGTGTATCGCGAGCCTATCAGTAACACATCCTGTAGGAAACACGTGACGAGAATAGGGACTGGGACTAGGAGAGGCCTCTAGGACAGCGGGGAATGGGTAGCGGCACAGAGTAGATAATGGCATCGGGGTTTACAATGAGGTAGGTACTCGATGGTGAACGCCATGAGAGGTAGGCTTGTACATGCACGCACAAACATACCTTCCTTACGCCTTCTTCCCATGTCCCTGCCTCAGACCCAGAAAATTCCCACACACAAAAAAAAAAAACCCAGAGGTCGCGGGTTCGATTCTTAGTGGTGGCAAAATTCTCTACTCGGTTTATCTTTATCTAAGTCTGTCACCAAAATAACAATGTGAACAGCATTGTTGTGTTTCAGCAGTTACAGGTAAGATAGCCAGTTCCTCTGTGGTTGGGGATTCCGGGTGAAGTTCGCTTCCACCTTCGGCCTGATCATCACTTACCATCAGGTGAGATGCAGGCCAAGAGCTACTCCGTTGTGAATAAAAATAACTCACTATATAAGCTAACTGCTACGATCCTTACATACTCCTTTTACTTCGTTTACGATCATCCATCTGGTCATACACGCATACCGGTTGCGAGTATTACGCACCTCACCGAACCCTTATCCAGAGAGACCTGGCTTGAAGTAGTTTTTTAAATTACACCAATTATGACGGTAACCATTTCAGTGAATAAAAGCTCCCGCAACAGGCGCGACGCGACGCCGGTACAGCATTTTCCGTGAATTTTTCATAGAATAGTTCCACCAGAATCGCATCGCGCCATGTCGCCGTCGTCTCGTCTCTGCGGGACTTAACAAATCTGCCAATCTATTTTTTTATTAAAAACGTCTTATTTTGTAAGATCTAAAAGCATTAGGTAGCTTTTATGTAGCTAATGTTTAATACAACACCTACAGGAACACGCCTCGACAACATTAATACCAATATCACTGAGTTACAAACTTATAAGAAATCGTACAAAAAATCAGTATTGATGTCCACCGATTTCGAGGCCCAGCTTAAGATTCACAGGAATAAGACGCGACGGAGGAGATACGTCGCGCATAATGTCCTATTTTGTTTTGTATACAAAGTTATTGTGTTACCGATATTTTCCGTCAAAAAGATTTCTCGAAACATGTTGTGCGAACACATATGGAATATTTATATCTATCGCCTGGAGATTGAAAGATAACACAAACTGCATAACTCTATTTATCAATGGAAGTTTTTTGTTCTTTTTGCTGCAGACAAAAGGAAGTGTGTGTGTGTTTTACCAATAACGATCGCAAAAGTGTCTTTAGTGTGAATTCCTTTTTTTTTTTTTTTTTTTTTTTTTTTTTGAGGGTGGGAAATCATCAAATGACTTCTCCCGCTCTGGGCAGAGCGAGAGGGTGTGTCAGACTTTTACTGACTAAAACCCACCCGTGTTCCTTCCGTTGCCTGTGTGCCGGGGCCGCGTTATCCCTTTCAGACAAACCCGCAACCCCAGCAGGCATTGGTCTTTCGACCCCGTCGGTTGGTGCTGACATCTCTTTGAGGCGCGCGTGGAACACAACGCGCCGTCGACACGGGCCTGGTCCTTATCGGACGGCGAGCTGCCCATTGCTCACCGTCCGCAAGCCCGCGCCTACGGTGGCCGGAAGTCGGCTCTGGACTCCCGACGCCCGGGGCGTCTCCTGCGGCGACTAGGGCCGCGAGGGCGTGCAGCTTGCATCTCCCTCGCGCGCTCCGCCTCCTCCTTCGCGAGCATAACTGCTTCGCAGAAGGAGGTGACGGCCTCCCATGCACTCTCGCTCCGAACCATGGCCTGAACCAGGGCCGGACGCGAGAGATCGCCGCCGCCGATCGCCTCCGTGAGGACACGGCGGTGCTCCGCCCAAGCTGGGCAGACCTCCACCGTATGCTCCACCGTGTCCTCCGGGCGATCCACACAGTGGTGACACCGGGCGTTTCCTCCCGCCTTACGCGGAACAGGAACCTCCCGAAACAACCGTGTCCGGTGAGGACCTGCGTCAGGCGGAAGGTGAGGACGCCATGGCGCCTCTCAAGCCACTCCTCAAAGAGGGGACTTATCGCCGCAATTGTGGCGTGCCCATTAGTGTGAATTCCTGAGATCGAGCTTTGAATAAATTATCGATCTCATGAATTCACATTATTATTATAGACTGACTGCGTCCCGCGGTTTCACCCGCATTATTCTAGATTCCTTAGGAATATCGGAATAAAAAGTATTCTATGCCCCAACCTAGGTCATGATCTACCAATGTGCCAAATTTCATCCAAATCCATTCAGCCGCTTTAGCGTGAAAGCGTAACAAACAAACATACAAAGATACAAAAAAAACAAATATTTTCTCTTATTAGTTTAGATTGAACAATGTATTTTGAATAGCAGCAGCGAATTCCAAGTGTCTTATTTAAACGTAAAAAAAACAAGAAAAAAACTGAAACACAAATTGTCTACAGCCTAGATCATCATTATCAATCGAACACAATTTAAATTAACGCACTGCACTGATCACTGGCCATTAACAATCGATTACCCTCACTATTACAATCGATACCATAAATAAACCTCGCCGTACGTTGTGTAAGGCATAATTACGCGCATAATACACATAAAAAGCGCAACCGTGCACACCCAGATTATTTATTGCCGTTTTATCTTACGGCGACCGTTTGCGATAAAATAAAAGAAATGTCTGTCGCCCGTGATCGCGATTATCACGAGACGATCACTGAATCGGCCCTGAGTAACAGATCCGAACCGCAACATGTGTCCCTATCAATGAATGCAAATACCATATCCCGCGCATCTCGAAATGGATTCAGAAAGTGGATACTGAAACCGCAATGGATGGTTCTAAATTCGAAAGCATCGCTAAAACAAAATACACATTGAAAAGATTTTAAATGCTTACTTTACAACGTGGTAGTATTGGTGGTCAGTCATTGACTGGGCAGAAAGTCTTGGTCACATGGCATGCCCTTCATGTTCTCCGGGCGGACAGCCGGGATCATTGTGTAAAGGAATGTCCTTTAATTAGCACATGTAGAGCAAGATTATCGGCCGACAACGTCACTGAGTGGGCGACAACTGAATAATGACGTCGCTATTTATATCCAGATAATTATTTGTTAAAATTAAACACTCGTTTGTTTAATGTTGGGGCTTGAATTTGCGAAATAGACTGTTATTGCAGCGCTCTCAAATTAAATGGGTATTCCAGGATTCATTGCGGTTGTTTTGACTGCTCAAGGAGCTATACATAAAATAATAATGTACCTAATAATTGCTTAGTTTAAAAATAACTTGGTCAATAATAGTTCATAAAATAGTCCATCAACATATCTTCTACATCAAACATTTTCGTTGCTACAGCATTTTAGAACGCTGTATTTTGCATCGCAGTTACAAATCAATTTGGATAAACTTTCTATGAATCTTTTCTCAGGCATTCATTTGTTTTATTTCATAGCCAAAACCTGGAACACCCCAGGGCAAACAACTCTGGCCTTCATTACATGTAAATTCAGAAAAAAACATTCAAAATAACAACATGCAACCATCAGCCATTAGGCAGCATAAAGGACGTTCTTGCCAACATTATATTGCTAACTGTCCTTTCCAACTTTTGGAGCCAAATGACCAGCGACGAGGAGCCAAGTAAAGCTAAACAGGCACCTGCCATCGGAAGCCAGCCAAGTACTGATAGCCTATCAGTCTGCGCCAACTTTTAAATTAGACTGCCCTATATTTTAAGAGTTAATTTTGTAAAAGCAGGCTTTGTTTTTGTACTACTGCAGTTGGTTTGATTTTAGAGACCTGCAAATAATTAATGATCGACCACTTCCTTTTATATTTTAGCTCTGAAAGGCTTCTGTTTCTTTTAAGTCTTACAAGTATTATAAGAGTCACTCTAACGATACTTGAGCTCGTGACTAAGTAACAACAGCCGCACGGGACGATTAATTAGGTTAAGCTACGCTTGCCGGGGTTGGTCCGTTTATGGGTGACCATCTTTACATACCGAGACTCCTTCGTGCCTCGGTAAGGACGATAATCCGTTGGTCCTGGCTGTCATTCGTGGATCTTTGACAGTCGTTACGGGTCGTCAGAAGCCCGAAAGTCTGACAACCAGTCTTACCAAGGGGTATTGTGTTACCCAATAACTGGGTTGTGGAGGTCGGACAGGCAGTCGAATGTAAAATACTGGTACTCAGCTGCATCCGGTTAGACTGGAAGCCGACCCTAACATAGTTGGGAAAAGGCTAGGCAGATTGATTGATAAGAGAGTCACTCTACAACTCCTATTAATATATATGTCGTGGCCAGATCTTAGAATTGATCATTTCATGAAATTGACTTCGACCGTTGGTCACATCGTTATGTGGTGGTGACCGGCAAGCACTAATTTCAAGTTGGTCACAGTTACTTGGCTATTTTTACTACACCTTACACCATGGATATCCTACATTAATGATATGGCCAAACGTCGACTGACATATCAATAAACGATGACGTTCACGCGATATGGTAAATTTTAGCTGGCCATTTCATGAAATGGTGAATTCTAAGATCTGGCCACGTCTTAAAAAACTGTCCCGGAATTAACGCGCATCACCAAATACCCCGATTAGAATATTATGTTATAATCATAATACACACACTAATTTTCACTATTATGTATAAAACATTGTTCATTTATTAAATAAGTTATACTGATTGTGGAAGAAAATTGTGGTCACATTATAAATCTGCGCACGCACATAGTCGTTTCGCCGTTTAAGCTGACCTCTCATTGTACGGAAATCCTATACAATTCGAGATCAGCTTATACTGGAAATATATACAGCTTGATGTGTAGCCGTGTTTACTTTATCCATTTTGGTTTGTTTTGACTGTGCAGCGGAAATGTGATAGTAATTTAGGTAGTTTTAATTATTTTTGCAGCAGAAGCAGTGGGCCAGCGGTAACGATCCCGACTTACGAGTTGTATGTTGGTCATGGATTCGAACCCAGGCATTCGCTTTAAATTGTGCAAATAATTTCATCACCACTGCTCTCAAAACGGTGAAAGAAAACATCGTGTGGAAACCGGCATGTCCTAGAACCAAAAATCAGAAGACATGTGACATCTACCAACCCGCACTGGGCTCGCGTGGTAGATTACAGCCCACTCCCTCTTGAAGAGAGGAGACCTGAGTCCCAGCAGTGGGAACATCATAGGCTGATTATGCTTCTATTATAATTATTTTTAGGATCTATAAAAAATTACAGAAATCGATTCAGTAAAGGATTCTGAACAAACTGCTTTCATAATGTGCATTAATTCATTCTATACTAGCTGCCCGCCCCGGCTTCGCACGGTTAACACTAAGTACTTTATCTGCCGCCGTAGATAAAGTACTTGGTGTTACCCGTACCTACCTATCTACCTACCCTATCCTACTTATGTAGGTAGGTAGGTAGATAGAGTAGGTACCCTATCTACCTACCTACCTACATAAGTACCTTCCTACCTACCTACCCTACCTACTAACCTTACCTACATACCCTACCTACCACATACCTACCTACCTACCTACATACCTACCTATCTACCTACCTACCTGCTTACTTACATACCTACCTACCTACCCTACCTACTAACCTTACCTACATACCTTACCTACCACATACCTACCTACCTACCTACATACCTACCTATCTACCTACCTACCTGCTTACTTACATACCTACCTACTTGCATACCTACCTACATGTATACCTACCTACCTATCCTAAGAACCTTCTCCTGAGAATAAGGTACACAACAAAAAAAGAATTAGCGAAATTGGTCCAGCCGTTCACGCGTGATGCGTGACCAAGGGAAATAGGGATTCATTTTTATATACCTATATAGATAATTACTTATCGGGCACTCTCCGACTCATCCACCAACCCGCTCTGAGCCCGCGTGGTAGATTACAGCCCACTCTCTCTCACAGAGAGTGGGCTATAATCGAGGCCTGTGTCCCAGCAGTGGGAACGATATAGGCTAATCGTGCTACTAACCATTTCCTCGTTTATTTAATTATTTATTAGGTATCGGACCTGCCAGGGTTGCGAGTTTGTCCGAAAGGAATATTGCGGCCCCGGCACACAGGCAACGGAAGGAACACGGGTGGGTTTTAGTCACTCCCTCCCGCTCCGGGCAGAGCGGGAGAAGTTATTTGATAATTTCCCAGCCAAAAAAAAAAAAAAGTTATCGGGAAACACAAATCAAACTGTTCTGTAACTTCCACTTCCGCAATGTCATAAGTGTCTGTAGCACTTAAGCACAATAGTGACGATTGACAGATAATTTATGCTCACTGAATCATCAATAATAATCTCTAACATCTTCAACGTAAAACTGTGCCCTTTCATTCCTGACATCTCATGGTGCCTAGACTGATTTATAAAATACTCGCTTTTGCCCGCGACTTTGTCTGAGATCCATGTTCCAAATTTCATCCAAATCCGTGCAGCCGTTTTACCGTGAAAGCGTAACCAACAAACTCACTTTCCCATTTATAAAATATTAGTTAGGATACGCAACTGTAAGAATTATCAATACGATAGTGCATCACAATCGAATCGATACAAATTAATTGCTTAGAGATAAATCGATAATTGATGTCGTATGAGTTATAAATTGTTATCAACACGCTTATTAAAATCGTATTCGTCATGTTCAACTATCGATATAAATACCTACTTATATTCTAATGCATGTTTAACAGTTCTATTTTAGTGCAGTACAAGTGCAACTCTAGTGCAAGTAAAGTGCAATTCCAGTACAACTCAGGGCATTACAAGTATGTTTTTAGGTCAATGCCAACCACAGTGCAAACTCCGTACAGTTTTAGTTCACACTACGTTCAAGTTCAGTGCAATGAAAGTAGTTTTAGTACGACATTCGTGAAGATAGGTGTGATATGAAGACTATGAAAGTATTTAATGACGTTTTGTACGAAAGCTTGACATTATGCATTATAACGTCCGTACGATAATTCAGTGCTAGTGCAGTTTTCGTACCTCCGGATTAGTGCCAATTGGTTATGTGCGATAAAAAGACTATGAAAGTATCTATGACGTTTTATACTAGAGTTTGACATCATGCACTAAAATGTTCGTAGGATAGTTCAGTTAGGTCAATGCTAGTGCAGTTTTCGTACATCTGAACTGGTGCGATATTGTCATATCTATATCGATAAACAGAGCGAATTTTGTGAGTTTAGTATATGTGGAGGGTACTCTCCGGAGCCACAGCTCCTATTATAATAATTCTTTCACCTTTTGAAAGGTACATTATTCCAGATGGCTATAGGGTGGGTATATGTTATATCAATATACCTACACAAAAAGAAGTGCTTGAAAATACGAATGAAATACTATCTTGAATTCATGCAAGCCTAGTACTTTTTGTTAGGTTACTGCTCAGAACTTGTGCACAACGTGTCGTGAACAGAATACCACACATGTAAATTGCATCCGTCCGAAGCCGAAGTGGGTCATAAGATAATTATTCGAGGTTTTAATAGTATCACACGAGTATTTTAATACCTAGTTATGTGCAGTTTCATACACTACTTTATCTACTCTCATACATTGCGATTGAACCTACTAAATAAAAGGTCATAGTTAAAGATCAAGAATAAAAAAATCCTACGAAATTCAGTTCAACAAAACGTATGAATGGCGCCTGCACCCAGCACATCACCGCGCATGCGCTAGAGCGGTGCTGCTATCCCCTTATAACGTTCCATTGCAAAAATAGATGGAAACTTCTTGGTGATATCAACTTCTTGGATTTGCTCTGTATCGTAAGAGAAAAAAATTGGTTTTATAGCATTATTTTGTTAGAGAAAAAGTGTTATATTAAGATTCTATTTTTAAATGTCGGTATTGTGTTTATAATGTACGTCAATATAAACTCGTTTTGAAGTTTATAATTCGAATATTACTATATGAGAGTAGATAAAAGTATTATGTTACTATCGGTCAGTGTTCGAAAGGTGGTCTTATACATTGACAATTAGACGATAACGTACAGTAATATTCACTGAGTAGGATTATTTTTATCGTCGATAGATAGTCTGTGTCAAAGATAATAATGCTCCAGTTCCAGCTTAACAGAACAATAACCATAATGACGTGGTAGATAAGTACTGTTGAAACAAGCACCTAAAACCAACATAAAAGAACGTTCTTAGATACCTTTCCACTAGCCCAGCGAAGTAAAACCATAAAAACTAAAAATGCATGGGAGCACGTTTAAAAAATCACGTTTATGAAATATTAAATCTAGTTATATCTGCCAAGGGAATCTCTACGGGTTTACGTCTACCGAGAAAGATAGGCAGGTGCGCCCAACCCACGGGTGCCGAGTCTCCGAGCATAGACAATTATCATTCCGTGTGCTTGCGAAACATGCTTCGTCACTATCATGCTGCCCATCATCACGACTTCACTATTTACATATAATGACTATTCAACAATAAACAAAGAAATGTGCAACGCCCCTGCTTGTGATGTAATGACATAATTTAATTTTTAGGCTTTTTTTTTGTGGTTTGATAAGGATGTCACGTCTGACTAATCTAAAGTCGCATGTTTAAATGTTACTAGATCAGATCAGTGTACAGCCAAGAGTTGGCAGGTACTCAATATCATGTTCCTAATAGGTACTTCGATGTAAGGTCATTTAATTGATAATAATCGCAATGTTTTCTACGGTACAGGAACACTTTCCTGTAACGTAGTGGTGGCCTTTTTTCTGGGAATCAAACTTAATTAAAAGCGTGTGACGGTTTTCGGAAGCTGCAGTGGTTTGCAGTGCAGTTAGTATCGGAAGTTTAATAAATGTAAAGGGGGTCTTAATTTGTTACATCTATACTATAATATTTAATAATATTATAAAGAGGTAAAAAAAAATTGTAAGTTTGTATTTACAGGATAATCTCCGAAACTACCATTCGGATTTGAAAAATTCTTTTTGCACTGGATAGCCCCATTCTTGAGGAAGGTTATAGACTATGTAACATCACGCTACGACCCTTAAGAGTCGAGCAAAAAGAAAAAAAGTCAGAAAGAACGCTAAGCGAAAACGAGGTAATAGCGCGGGCGAGCGATGGGATTCGACGCGGTAGGACGGGGGACGAAATTTTGAAATTTGACGCAGCCGAAGTCACGGGCAGAAGCTAGTAATAAGATAAACTTCCTTGTGTCATAAAACAAAGATTGGTTCTCTGTCACTTTCCTCGTTTGCGGTCCAAACAAAACATTTCACCAACGGTGGCTAAAAATAATTACTTGTCACATTCCCTAACATAAAATACCGTCCATTTGAAGTAACAAGGGAAACCAGTGCCCAAATCCCGCCGAAACCAATCAAGTTAACCGCAAAACCTAGTAAGTTAGTGCTCAGGCCGACTACCTAAATCTTAGCACGACACCTTCCATTTAAGTTACCTTACAAAAATGTTAAACGCTCAACCATTTATTGAGTTTATGTGCAAGTGGCTGGACACAAGTGACAATGCGCCTAAATGAACGAACACAAAATATTGGTGACACTAAGAAAAGGGCTACAGAAGGTTGACTCTGAACAATTTTTCGGCTTCCGTACCTCAAAAGGAAAAAACGGAACCCTTATAGGATCACTTCGTTGTCCGTCCGTCTGTCTGTCAAGACCTCTCAGGAACGCGTAGAGGTATCAAGTTTTTTGGAGCTCGAAAATCAAGCTTCTAAGTCAACGCTATAAATAAATACGGCCATTTATGCGTCATATTTTAATACTCGCAAATAAATCAAAACCGGGTTCTTTCCGTTGACCTAGAATCATGAAATTTGGCAGGAAGCTAGGTCCCACAGCGCATGTAAAGGAAAAGGTCTGAAAATCATTAAATATGTTAAAGCTACAAAAGGTATAAAATTGTTTTTTTTTTTTAATGCGATTCCATGCGTACTTTTTCAGTTGGAGGATTGACCGTCACGTATATCGATGTATGGGAGAACATGTTATTCAACCACAATGTTAAGTTTGTTTTTGGGATAAATTCATCCCAACTACGGAACCCTTAATTGTTTGTGGCCGGACACGTACTTGGCCAGTTTTTGACATGAAAGCACAGAAATAGGACAGAAGCAAAAATAAAGGCAAAACAGATCAAATGAGTTACTGCTATGGCAGGAAAACAGTTCAACTTGACGAAATGATGATGCAATAGTGTCATTGAAGTGAAGCCTTGAGAACATTTTGCCATGACAAGCGAAGTTTACAGTAATTACATACCTCATTGTAAGAGATCTGCTTTTATTATAGAAGACGCCCATGGCAGAAGTAACACTTAAGATATACCTTTCTTCTTCCAGCGTAATAGCAAGTATTTATGAATCGGTAATGAAGCTTCTGTACGTTGATATGTATTGTTGTTCGTTAGTTAAGCAAGACCAAGTGGCTCTTCGGACGTAACTTAAAGAAATAAATTAACTTTGACCCTACAATGGCCGTGTAAACATGTGTGTTTATGTTTGACATACTGAAATTTACGACTCCACTGTGGTAACTCTAGCTACTTTGTCTTTTGAAGTTAATGTTCTACGTATGTGTTTAAAACATAAAGGAAAAAGCTTTACTGAAAACATGTTGGTTAAACTAGAAGTTTTACGGCTTGAGCCTACGATTCATAGCTCATAGTTGAACAGCCAAGTATTTCACAATTTATTTTCGTTCAAAAACTTAATTAGTCAAAGGAGCTTGATTCCAAAGACAACAAAAGAATTTGATATAAAATTAAAAACAAATGCTGATACCATCAAATAAGAAAAAGAAAAAAATTAATAGAGTCCACGGAATCCGAGCTCTCCCCTTACCGCCTAATTATCATCTTAATTCCTCATAATGAGGTAGACGTAGCTACCGTGTTTCCCAGAATGCCATCAACATGAAAAACTTAAAATAAGGTTTTTTATATTCATACATAGCGCCGCCCCAAACATTCCACAACATATAAATTATTACCAATAACGAGTCAATAACTTTTATACCGTCTCGGTAGCCATTAATGAAGAAAAATTGGTAATACAAATCAATATTCAAAACATTCGCTAAGCACAACTATAAAGGAAACTACATAAACTTTAACATTTATATTCACTTAATCCATCCATCCAAATATTACATCTTACATCTTGAGCCCATTCCTATTCACAATCGATTAGTCTTCGATCGTTTATTAAAATGTCGGCTGTAGGAACACCATTTCGGTATGTTGAGATACGAGCCATAAACTATATTCTCGTTTGAATATAAATAATACACTTGAGAGCAATAAAATCGCACACGTTGACTTTTTGTTGTTAAAGCAGTTTTTTTCATAAATGTGAATACATATTAAAATAAAACTTACACTATTTGAATGTTTACTTCAGTACCTTTCTAATGATATCAAATACAGTGTAAAAAAAGTACCCATAGGGAGTTTTAGGGCACAAAACCCAACATACGGATAAAATTACCCAATTTAGCTTAACAAAGAATAAAAATAAAACTCAAAATGCTTGATCAAATTGTTTTTTAATAAGGTGTATTCCCTCCCCTAGCCTTGATTACAGCTCTTAATCGGTTTTTCATGGACCGTATTAATTTCACCATGAAATCTTGTGGTATGGCGTTCCACTCCTCTTCAATGGCAAGTTGAAGCTCTTGGAGGCGCGTAGGAGCAGGGCTTCTTGCTCGAACTCTTCTTTTTAGCTCATCCCAGACATGCTCAATCGGATTGAGATCAGGACTACGAGCTGGCCACTCCATCGCGGTGATTCCAACATCTTCCATGTAGTCGCAAACTGTTCTAGCGACATGCGGTCTGGCGTTGTCGTGCATTAAGAGAAAATCTTCTCCCATAAGCCACGCAAGCGGCCTCACATGTTCTTCGAGCACTTCTTCGACGTATCGTGCAGCCGTCAAACTTCTCGATCTCGGGCCGGTATTCGCCGTAGTGATGAATACAATGTCAGTTTTAGTGTCCAACATTATGCCACCCCAAAACATACACGATCCACCTCCAAAAGCCACACGTTCGCTTATGCAGCATTGTGAAAATCGCTCTGATGACCTTCTGTAGACCCTAGAGCGTCCATCATGACCATGTAAAGTCATTCTGCACTCATCAGAGAACATAACAGCCCGCCATTGGTCATACGTCCAATTTAAATGTTCCCTAGCAAATTGTAGCCGGGCTTGTCGGTGAGCTGTGGTCAATTTGGGACCATTTGCTGGGCGATGTGAAGTCATTCCTGCTTCACCTAGTCTTCTTCGAACTGTCCACCGACTTATACTGACATTGCGAACTTCTCGAAGCTGTTGTCCCAGTTGAACCGCGTTCAGTTGCCGATTTCTCAAAGACCTTGTCACAAGAAAGCGGTCATCACGCTCTGATGTTGTGCGTCGCCGGCCAGATCCTGGTCGCCGAATGTAGCCACCGGTCTCTTGGAACCTCTGGTATACACGACGAACAGAGTAGCGGCTCAAATTTAGCCGTCGAGCAACTTCACTTTGGTTATGGCCTGCTTCGAGCAAGGCAATAACTTGAGCGGCTTCTGCGGGCGTGGTATCCATATTTTTCCAGTAAATCCGTATGCTTCCAGTAGAGATGTTATTACGTTGACCTTCGGTATGCAACTGAATAAAAATTCCAATAAACTGACCTTTTTATACCTGCGGCTAAGGGTGCAAGTAGTGACAACGCAAACGCGTGAATTTGGGGAATTCGGTGTACGGTCGGTTTTTGTAAGTTACGTGAAGGTCAATGATTTTAATTTTATGTTTTTGTAAAGCTAAGCTTGTATGCTTTAATTTTGTCTAATGATTTTTACTCAATATCTTTCGATTTTAGAAAACAATCAGTAATAAACCAAATTACAAGGGGTGTGCGATTTTATTGCTCTCAAGTGTATTTAAGCAAATATTTTAGAAACCTAATTCGGATTAACAATTTTATATTCTGAATGTGGTTAATACCGAATGATACCGCCATAGCTAAGCATCGCCATCGAATTCCGAATGTATTTCTATGAATGTATGTCGATGAACATCAAATATTATGTTGCTTGTGATAAGCATAATATTTATTTCAATAAAACTTTTCTATATTGTATAAAATAAAAAATAAGTTGCGATGTTCAATATAATGAACGTCGAATAGGCTCCCCATTTTTTCAACTTGTATTTTATCTTTTATCCTTTTAGTTCATTAACTACAAAAATGTAACATCGTGCTTCATGTCTAATACTCGTTAACTTTTTCTGACAAAAATAAAAAAGACGGTTACTGGTTAATAACGGCTCGAGGAGAAATTACTCTTAAACACACGAACCTTTCGTCATAACACGGCACAAAATTACGTCAAATCATGTAGATATTATTTTTTATGCCGAACGAGAGCACCATGTGGTAAATTAGGGTCCCTAATATGAGGAACAAAATAAACAACATAACGACTATACACAATTTCTTGAGGATAGAAAAAAAACCAACAACTTCCCGAAGTGAGTGTCGCGCGCTTCACAAATTATCGACCCCCGAAACTAGTTTACTTGGGGATTATTTTTTGTTGGATCTACAAAGTAAAAACATGCCATCAAGAATGATGAATTAGCGATCGATTTTATTACTTAAAGACGATTCTATAATTTTATAACGAACTTTAAAAAGTCGTAAAACAAACATTATGCTGGCAATTGCCAACATTTAATTCTGTTTTCATAAAATTTTAAACATCTGTGTTTAAAATGATTGTTAAGTAATGACAGCTATCGAAGACTGGTTCTTGGCCCTGATTATTCAGGTGCTTAAGGGACTTTCGCATGCATTTTCCCACAGGATCTTTAGTCCAATAAATCTGGGCAATTTGAATTCCATTACAGTATTAGTGAACCTAAATGCGAAAAGGCATGTGGTCCCTGAATTTCTTTCCGTATTTGGTTTCACAGCAATCTGCATGTTATTCCGTATAGTTGCCGAATTGATTCTATTAAAACTGAGGAAAAAAGAAAAAAAAAGTTAGCTAACTATCATTGCATCATGCATGTGGTCCCCGAATTTCTTTCCGTATACGGTTTCACAGCAATCTGCATGTTATTCCGTAGAGGTCGTTGCCAAATTTATTCTATAAAAACTGTGTTTTTTTTTTATCGCTAATTATTATTGCATATTAAAATCTATGAGAAGTGATAATGATTGAACATATGCCTTCAAAGTACACAAGTAATTATTAATCACCAAGCAATCAGGTACTAACAAAACAGGTCTTTGGCATTGGAACGAATACATTCGCGATACGTATTCATTTAATTCTACATCCGATGAGAGATAAGGTCTTGTTCACACACTCGCGGCTGGTTTGACAACGGAAGACGATGATGAGTTAATAATAAAATAAGTGTGAAGTATAGATAAATGCCGCTTAATTGTGAGAAAATTGAAAATTTTCTTGGTAAAAATGTAAATTCATTTGAGCCTAATATAAAAATTAGAAAGCTTTTTATATTTACTGATCTCGAACCTTTTATAGCAGCAACTAAAACTATCAACCATGATCGACATTTTGAATAAAGTGGCCTCACTAAGTATTTATCAGGAGAGGGCAATTTACTAGATTGAGTTATTACAGTCCCAAACGGCGTATTAGGAAATTTTGCTAAAACAGGTTAAAGATCATGAATTCAATCAACCGATTAAACCATTACTTGCGTAAAAATACTAAAACGGCTAATTTATTAAGTTTCAAAATCAAAGTCGTCGAGGACAGACAAAACAAAACTGAAGTCAAAGTCGATTACGTTGTAAAAGCCGAAGTCGTGCGTGAATGATGACAGACGCATTGACGAGGATTATGCAACCCTACGCGGTTTGAATGATTGTTCGGATTATGTTGTTTTAAATTATTTGCTGGAAGGGACTGGATTTTTCTTACTTTTTTCTTCATAGAAACTGCCAATCTCCGCTCACTACTGGAATTCTTAACTAATCGTAGTTATAATGCTCTACGTTCTTAGCGTATACCAGATAATAATTCACATATGCAGAACCGACGGCGACACCATAATGATTATAGTTTTCATGCTCTTGTTCCATGTATTTCAAATTTAATTTAAAAAATAATTTTAAAAAAATTATTGCATTAGCAGTACGGAAAAGTGTAAGTCTTGTAATAACGTAACATAAATCTAAAATAAAAATCAAACTACCAGTTTTCTTACCATCAGTACTTTTGCGCCTTCTAATAATCGTGCAGTTGAAGGCTTGTGCAGACCAGAGCGACTTGTCGCGCGACGCGACACGAACGATACAATTTCTAAGAAAACTTCACAGTATAACAATGACCGGTGTCGCGTCGCGCGACAAGTCGCGCTGGTCGGCACAAGCCTTAATACAATGTCGCCCATGGGCATGTGACCGCCTGTATTTTTCTGAATATTCATGAAACCTTATCGAAAATTTACTTTAAAAAAGGGGTCTATCTTTAATAAAAAAACTAATATGGACTCACACTTATGTATTTTAAACAAATACAGATAAAAAAAAAAAACTCCACCTCCAAAAAAAAATATACACCTGAAAAATTTAAATGTTTTTTTTTGTGTTTTTTTTTTATTAAGGGTAGACCCCCTTTTAAAATTTATTTTCGAAAAATAAACATAAATTTTCAGAAAAATACGAGCGGTCACATGCCCATGGGCGACATTGTATATACAGACCGGACGAGTTCGAACTAGGGATGAGGATGAACGAAGCCGCATATTCTTAGCCGTAGGTATGTATCCGTAGGGCTGGGGCTGCTTTGAAGCGGCTTCTGCCCAACCTGGGGGGTCCAAACGCCTCATGGGATCTGGAGGCGAAAGTCCTCGCGCACATGTGGGAGTTGCGCGAGGAGGCGAAACGCCGGGGTGTAACTCCGCTGCCGCGAGAAATTACGGCACAGCGGACAGAGCTCCGGCGGGATCTCATGGCGGCACGGAGTGTGCGATTGTCGCAACCCAGCGCTGGGCACGCCACAATTGCGGCGATAAGTCCCCTCTTTGAGGAGTGGCTTGAGAGGCGCCATGGCGTCCTCACCTTCCGTCTGACACAGGTCCTCACCGGACACGGTTGTTTCGGGAGGTTCCTGTTCCGCGTAAGGCGGGAGGAAACGCCCGGGTGTCACCACTGTATTGATCGCCCGGAGGACACGGTGGAGCATACGGTGGAGGTCTGCCCGGCTTGGGCGGAGCACCGCCGTGTCCTCACGGAGGCGATCGGCGGCGGCGATCTCTCGCGTCCGGCCCTGGTTCAGGCCATGGTTCGGAGCGAGAGTGCATGGGAGGCCGTCACCTCCTTCTGCGAACCAGTTATGTTCGCGAAGAAGGAGGCGGAGCGCGCGACGGAGATGCAATCTGCACGCCCTCGCGGCCCTAGTCGCCGCAGGAGACGCCCCGGGCGTCGGGAGCCGAGAGCCGACTTCCGGCCACCGTAGGCGCGGGCTTGCGGACGGTGAGCAATGGGCAGCTCGCCGTCCGATAAGGACCAGGCCCGTGTCGACGGCGCGTTGTCTTCCACGCGCGCCTCAAAGAGACGTCAGCACCAACCAACGGGGTCGAAAGACCAATGCCTGCTGGGGTTGCGGGTTTGTCCGAAAGGGATATCGCGGCCCCGGCACACAGGCAACGGAAGGAACACGGGTGGGTTTTAGTCAGTAAAAGTCTGACACACCCTCTCGCTCTGCCCAGAGCGGGAGAAGTCATATGATGATTTCCTACCCTCAAAAAAAAAAAAAAAGTATGTATCCGAAGATTTATTATGCGCAAATATAAATTAAATAAATAAATAAATAATTGAGATAAAAAAATAAAAATGTGTGTTAAAAAACGGCGAATCGAATCAAGACATCAACATTATAAAATTCAATCTCTTGACTCTAAAACCGCAACATCAACTTTTTTACAAAGCAATAAGAGATAATAAAATCAAGTATAATAAAGAAACTAAAAATATAAAATATTCTGAAATGTACAAGAGCCCTAAAAGTAACCCAGACACATAAATTTTATTTACATGTCTAGACAACGCAAGTAACGCGTACTTAGCAACTCAAAAGAAATATACCTGCCTCCATAGAAGTCCCTCCCTCCCCGTACCACCTCTTTCGTTTAAACAGACTGAAAAGGAAGGGTTGATGATTTCGGAATGTAAATCTTTATCTGTTATATTGCTAGCTTTCTAAGTGAAACCCATACTAATACTATAAATGCGAAAGCAACCCTGTCTGTATGTCTGTTACGTTTTCACGCCTTTAGTGCGGATTTCACCAACGAAACTGAACGCGATCAGCATTTCTAAACCGCGTTCAAGAGCTGTCAGTGTCAAGATTCTAAAACAGTTTTGACACTGACAGCTCTTGAACACGGAAATGAAATTCGCACTAAATTACTCAACCAATCACTTTCTTTATGAAATATGATAATAGATAGGTAGCCTGGGACCCGGAGAGGGCGTAGGCAATTTTTTACCCGCATATTTGTTTAAAAATATATACACGCAGCCGAACTCGCAGGCAATAGCTAATTCAAAGTCAAAGTTAAATCATTTATTTCAAATAGGCTCTTATAAAGTAAAGTACATTTGAACGTCAAAATGTACAAAAAAAATTAATTGATTCTAGTCGCCCCTTCCCAAATGTAGTTTTCGTATGGAGAAGAATGGGAAAAAAACTCAAAAGTTTTACAATATTTTGTATAGGTACATTGATTATATAATTATATGTGATACGATGCACCTAGAATTAAAAATTACATATAAAATTACTAACAATAGGTAAAAAGAATTAAAAATGAAGTAACGACAGATAAATTAATTTTGTGATACATAGTAACGACACGGTTGGCGCAGTGGCTGAGCGATCGACGGCTGCACAACGTGTCGCGGGTTCGATCCCCGCACGGAACAAATATTTGTATGATCTACAAGTAGTTGTTCCGGGTCTGGGTGTTAGTGTATGTGAGTTTCTATGTTTGTAAACGCACCCACGATACAAGAAGAAATTCTTAGTGTCGGGCAGCGTTTTTAAAAAAAGGAAAGGAAAGGAATAGTGCTCAAATATTTACAAACATTTCAACTATAAACTAGTCAATGAAGGAAAATAAGCTGGAACTTTAAATCATTGTCAACATCCATAGTATCATCGTTCATCATTCAGCCAAAAGACGTCCACTGCTGGACATAGGCCTTCCCCAAGCATGGGAACTTCGACCGGTTCTGAGCTTCCCATCCATATTATGTTTCTTGACAAAACTGTCGTGTGAGCCTTAGGCAAGGTAATCGAAACGTATTGAACATTTATTGACTTCATAATGATGATGATGATTAAGCCGTCTTAAACACAATAGTGCGAAGTCAGATACGACCGAGGTAGTGAAACGTGGAAGTTGGCAAACATTTTATTTTAATGACTTGGTAGCCTTTCAAAATCTTCCGTTTCTAAGGAGCCTCCGTCTGATCCAAAAGCTAAATATTTTTTATGTATTCGTTTTTTTCTTCGTTCCTGCAAGTCTCGCCTGCATGATGTAATGCAAAGAATCTAATTTTTCCAAACCTGAGTAAGTGGCAAATAAAAACGAAATAAAACTTCATTAGATATATTTTTACGGCTAATTCTTGAAAGTTGAAAGCTTCTGGCTAAGTAATAACAGCCGCACGGGTCGATCGATTAGGTTAAGCTACGCTTGCCGCGTTTGGTCCGTGGTTGGGTGACCATCTTTAAATACCAAGAAAGAACGTTAAGTCGTTGGTCCCGGTTATTATTCATGTATCTTTGACAGTCGTTGCGGGTCGTCAGAAGCCCGAATCTCTGAAAACTTGTCTTACCAAAGGGGTCTCGTATTACCCAGTAACTGAATTATGGAGGTCAGATAGGCAGTCGCTCCATGTTAAATACTGGTATTTAGCTGCATCCAGTAAGACTGGAAGCCGACCCCAACATAGTTGGGAAAAGGCTAGACAGATGATTCTTGAAAGTTTAAAAATTTCGGTCACAAAAATGTATGATCATCTTTCTGCTTTTGTCCCATGTTACTTAAGGTCGGCGAAACACGTTTTCTCTTTCCATTCTCCCCTATCAACCGTCACGCGAGAAATGATAGGAGGGAGTGAATGATAGCTCATTCACTCCCTCCTATCATTTCTCACACAATCCATCCATCTCTTCTTTAGTCTTCCTCTCCCTCTCCATCCATCAAAATTTATATTCATCAGTCACAAAAATGTATAAAACCAAATTTTTCCTGTACCACATTGGATGCCAGTTCCAGTAGCTCTCTATGCTTGTATCAAATAGATTTGAAAGCGCGGTCGTCTCTCGGATTAGCGATGGCGTGTTATCACTTGGCTGCAGTTAGCACAAACTTTGGGAGCGCGGCCCGAGGGGGGTTGGAAAAATCAACACCATTTTGCGGAAAAATCTGGCATGACTTGGTGTTTCTCTTCGACCTATCGTGATTCGGGAAACTGTAGGTAGATAGAAGTATTTCGATAACATTTTGATACATTTTACGCAATGCTTAAGAAGGATATTCTCTATGTTAGGAAAAGAGTTTTGTAATTGAACTGGGCATTGATTTAATAGAAATTCGTACGGTTTGTGTGGATATAAATTCTCAATCGCCTCTTTTAGTTCAGATACCAAATATTCAGAGTTGTACAAACAATTTAAAATTTAAATTCGCCCCAAGCTACTTCGTTTTTTCAATTTCAATTTTAATCTCTCTTAAATCTACTAATACCTACCACACATATACATGAAATTCATCGCTCGTCGACCAAAAACCATTTATCGTCGTGCACGTTTCGATAATTGCGGCTCATACAACTATCACTCGCATGATTTCTTTAATTACAACCACTTCGACCTTACTGGGGAACCCCAGAGCTTTGCAAATGCGAACCAATCGCGACCCGAATAACATGGACAAACGCGGCGTCTACAATTTGTACCACATTTTGTCTGGTCACGATATCGTCCAGTCTGTGTTTTATTGGGTGCTTTTATCATTTTGTACTCTACGATTCGATTATGATCCGAAATCATTTCATAGTGCAAGAATTTTTATAAAATATATATCTCTATAAAAAAAAAATCTGAAAGTCAGTTATTTTCGTCAGCAGCATTTATGTCCTTAACCTATATTGTAAGCAATTAAGTTTGGGTTATGTGCAAAACCCGCTTAACACCCTCGAAAGAGTAAGTATTTCGTATGAAAATTATTGTTAGTAAAGTAAACAAGTCTACCATTACTATGATTATTGTCATCAGCATCGTTGATATCCGTCACAAGTGTCTTCATATCTACTGGTAGCATATCGTGTCGTTCACGTACCGCACCTAGCAAAATTCTAAAAGTTTCCATTGTTTCACAATTCGACAGATACCGACCGCTCACCGTTGTGCAATAGTGTCGTCCGTATAATTACTCTGACTCATTGTTAAACGGTCCACTGACAGCTTTGTTATTTATCACCTAGTTACTGTTAAGCCAGATATGGTCGGATAGGTTTTTGATTGGTTTTGAACTGTCACCGATGTTAATGTCCTGGCAAAAAGATATGAACCAAATCGAGGTCTGACTAGTTAACGATAGGAATCACTCATGCGATCTTTCTCGCTAATGCTTCTCCTCTAACTATCGAGACCTTGTTTATTACTATCATTCATCTTCAAATGCCTCCGTTCGTGGCTTATGTTATGAAACGAAAGACATTGAATCGTACAAATAGCACAAAGCTATTAGATTATCATTAGGGTTTCACTGTGTTATTAAGCCCCTGTATTGCAATTCAATTTGTGTTATTCGGTTTCGAAATCGCATTATCGGACATATCGCAATAGTCTCTCATGTCAACACGAAACTCTTTACACATACAGAACAAAAAAACGCACACTCGCCGCTCTAAATTTCAAACAAAATTACTAACAACAAACTAACAACGTCAATCACTTTGGCTAATGGCGCACAAAGCGATCTTATCTGGGGAACCATAAGCTCAGTTGTCAGCGAGACGGAGCGGCCAGTAAAAAAAAAGGCTCATTGAAAAATTATGAATTTGAAGCAGTAGCGACGTGGACCGGTCTCTGGGCAAACAAATGATGCGGCCGCCCCATGGCACGGACATCCGTAGCTTCGAGCACCTTCGGGCCTCAACTGTAACGAGTCGTGCCCCTCTCTAGCACCGTTAACCAGCCCGATATTAATCATAATTTCCACTGACGCGATCTGCTCAAGTGTTTTAGATCGGCATCATTATCTAAAACACTTGAAGCTAACTTTGGATCGCAAGAGCAAGCGATGATAGATGGGGCAACGCGAAAATTGGCCTCTGCGATAGCCAATATGTCTGTCGAAACGTAAGGAGTTATACTGACCAGCCAAGCTAATAAAATGAAAAAGTTTCAAGAGTAAATTCTCTTTTGAGTCCACGTATCAAATTATAACGTCCTAGATTATTTATGTGAAGGCGTTTCGTACAATGTGTGGATAGAAAATTATATCACGAAGAGTTCCTTAGGATGACGCGAGATCAATTTTAAAAGAACAGGCAGTTTCATTAGGCATTCTATCAATTCCTATTTCATTCAATCAATACCTTAAAAGAATCCATAAGCTATTGTCCCGCTGTATATCCCTACCTTTATACCTCAGCCGTCAATAGCCTCACAACCAAACATAGGAACAATTCGAAAATTGAATAATTGGCCAAAGATTCCCACGACATACGACCATGTTCGTATACATCATTGAAATTGAGATTAGATAACGCACAGATGTATTGGCATCTTGTTATAGTGATTAGTTTGTGTTACAACCAAGTACAAGGGTCATAATGTACAGAAAACAAAAGAGGTGAATAGATGCCTCTCATATACACCCGTAAAATGTATGGCCGTACATACAAACTTCAAAGTAATAGTTATTATTCTTTGCTACGGAGTCAGGACTAAGGTAGCGAATATGATAGGAATAATACCAATGCTAAACTAAAATCCTAATCCTAAGTAATAATATAATAAATGCAAAAGTTAGTTTGTTTGTTACGCTTTCAAGCTAAAACGGCTGAATAGATTTGGATGAAATTTGGCACATGGGTAGACCTGGATTAGGACAAAGGATACTTTCTATCCCGATATTCCCACGAGATCGAGACTTATGCCGGTGAAACCGCAGAATGTAGCTTAGTCTGCCATAATTCTTAATTCAAAATATGAAATCATCTGAAATGAATAGCATCATGACGTTACACGATTACGGCGATATTCCCACAAATTGGACCAAAGACCTCGTGATGGCTACAGAAATCTGCTGAATACGGGAAGCACAGGACCAGACGTGTGGTGACGCTTGTAAAGAAGCTTACAGCAGTGAGCGTCTTTCGGCTAAAATAATGATTACGATCTTCTTCTTTTCGTGTGGTTAGTGGCTAACCTGGTGTCAGAGTTTTAAAGCCGCCCATGGGCCGCTGACTTGGCTCCACATGACGTCGAGAAATATCTTTCAGGCATGGCGGTTTCCTCACGAGGTTTTCTTTCACCGTTTATAAAGCAAGTGGTAATTATACAATACGCAGATGAATCCGAAAAGTCAGAAGTGCGTGCCTTGGGTTTGAACTCGAGACCTATGACTTGGCAGTCTTGGCATCACGATGATATTTGGGGAAATATTTCGGAAGAAGTAAGTACGTACCAATTTAATGTTTTAAGAATGGGAGAGTCGCGACTTCGAAGTTCATACAAAATCCTTTAGATAGGTATCACTTCTAATTCATTAAGGCTCCCCGCAGACAGGCGCGACGCGACTCTGGTGGAACAAATTCTATGAAAACTTCCCAGAAATTGTTCTACCGGTGTGGTCGGTAATGTAATACCAACTACGTGACACACAACAAACAATAAACGGGTATTACGGAACTTGTTAATAGAAGCTCTTGCATTATTGAACCGATTGTATGGAAATACATCGAACAATAGTTTTGATTTTCTCAGCATCATAAAGTATATTTGCGGGAGAAACAAAAGATGCTAATATAAGTAGGTAAGCAAGGAGATCATAAATACTGGCTGTGTATGTATTTAAAATGATATTATTTTGCTTACATCTGCTGGCTTGCTGTATACGTTAAGTAATTCCGATTTTACCAAACCAAAGCTAGCTAGGAATAGCTCGTGTAGCATGTCGACGGAAGAATAGACAAATTGACAGAAAATGATTGTGAATCTGTTATTTTGTCTATTCTTCCGTCGACAAAACCCGCGTCTATGGTGTTCATGCTACGCGTCGGGCCCCTGTTTCCTGTACTTATTGAAAGAGGTATAGTTATAATAATAATAGGTAGGTGTATTGAGTAATAATTATAACATGAATAGGGAGGAACGTCCAATAGATATTTAAAGTCGGACATATTATTACCTACTAGCTGTAAGAGTGAAGACTCCCGCAGACAAGCGCGAGGCGACTCTGGTGGAACAATTTCTATGAAAACTTCACGAATATTTTTCTACCCTACCGGTGTCGCATCACGCCTGTCTGCAGAACAGACACAAACAGACTTCTGCAAACAATATAAAAAAATAGTTTTTTAAATTTGTTATTTATAATGTTTTTTTAATGTTGTCATAATGAAGAGTATTCTATCACCATGAAGGAAATTTTATTATTTCAATTATCCATTGTATTAAATTCAATTGCATATCATATACAAAAAAGAGCACCAATATTATTCGCAACTCAAAATGCAGTTTTTGCATCAACGCGTATCGAATTATGATACTTAATCTAATCTTATAATCTTTATTAATACCAATTGACGTCACCCTTCAGAAATGTCTGATATCAATTAATAAACAACGAATTAAAAACGAGTCATCAATTATTGTTATAATTTTTTGTTTGGATCGAAAGAAAAAATGCGTCAATTTAATAAAAATTATTAACCGCCATTGATGTGAAGAGTGATTGACAGTGTGGTGGGTTCAATCAGACGAATTTGTAATGCCTACTGAGAGAACACTCGAGGGAACCCTCGCCTCACGAAGGCACCTTTTTATTTTACATTTACGTTTGACATCCCATACAAAGGTCGAGGATTGTTTATACACACAAAAGGTGCCATGGACCAACGCTGACGCTTTTCAATTCATGCTCCTTAACAAATTGGACGGATTTTGCATCATTGGCATCATTTTGGCTGATTCATGCAGACTTTTAATTAGTACTACACACAATCTCGAGTCTTTTGTTCGAGCCGCCAACATGCAATAACCAGTTACTTAGAAGCTATTTTTAAATCATACGCGTAATTGTTACACCTTGCAATACCTTGTTCGGATACACCTTGCAACTCTGTAAATAATTAGTATAGGAAAGCATTGCTAAGCGGTGCATACCGACATAAACACGTCCAGTTTACCAGCTGAAATTATGGCTTTTATAACAACTCTGATATAGAAACTGAGACCGACTTTTGTAAGACCTACCGATCAACTTACCCAACATTTACTATCTTTAATCCTCCTAAAAGATAAATAGGAATAACTATAGAGACATATTTTTATTCTATGTGTCGGAATACGTCACTGATTCGACTAATCGGAACGTCAGCGTCGCCTAGCGGCGCTCGACATAGTTTACAAAATAACGCTCGGACCGGCTGGAGTTAAGCAGAGATCATGGATGGCGGTCAAGTAGTGAAGAAGATTAGAAACAGTCGCGCGTTCCGAATAGTTGTGTTGTGTACCTACAGTGTGTGCATTGCTAATATTTTGATCTGAACTACAAACGGTTTTTCTATTGCGCAATAACCATCACTACCCACACAGTACGCCCACAGTAGTTAAAATATGCCAGATAATAACGAAAGAGACACATACCCTTCTCCATTATATGTATAACGAAGCTTCTCAACTCGATTAGTTGGATAATAATAGATAACAGTTCCAATCTTGATACCTACTAAAGATTCCTTCAATTCACTTTAGGCTACGCGATCAACCGAAAACAAACCGAGGGCGAACTTAGGTAACAAACCTAATGAATCATTAACTAATCTGGCCACAATAGAGCGAGTGTCCCAAAGAGGAAACGATAAGACACGAAGTACGCCGAACCCGAAAACGAATCATTGTTGCGTTACAAAGTGGATATCTTATCATATGTTCCTACATAGGAAAATGTTTGTTTCCGTCAACGTGCGGTTCGAAACAAGATAAAGTTTACCGACAAATGACGTCACGTCTGTGTTCCCAGAACTGAGGTCGTTCTCACAGACAGAAGTATTTTCATTTCACTCTATTTTTACTTGCACTTGCAATTTGAGAAGTGCAGTGCGTCTAATACTTTGTATGCTCAATCATATCACATTATCCAAATATAGAAAAACGATAAGTCCCTGCACTTTATCTATTGTAATCTGTGCACTTTATCTATTATTCAGCTGCTGGAAACAACTGAACATTTATCTCTACAAAGTTCTTAAGTTCATACTAAATAAGTCCTTCGTTCCCTCAGATTGATTGTGAGCTGTGTAACTTTACTGTTTCAGAATCATTTCGCTCGTAAACCTTAATAAATAAAATAAAATAAACCTTTATTATAATTGCTTACTAGCTGCGCCACGCGGGTTCACCCGCGTGAGTCTCGATCCCGTGGGAATATCGAAAAAAAATCCTATATCCTAACCTAAGTCATGTGCCAAATTTCGTTCAAATCCGTTCAGCCGTTTTAGCATGAAACCGTAACAAACAAACAAACTCATTTTTTTTAAGGAAATCTCGACGGGTATGGGACTCCTTCAGTAATTTGCATCTTTTCCTGTTTTTTACATTCTCAAGCCATGATTTGCCAACTACTCGTAAACATTACCGAAATTCCCATCCGGAAACTTATGCCATACCATCCATCAGTCCGTCGCACATTCCGAGTTACGCTGCCAACTATGTAAAATGTTCCTCACATTTCAAAAGTTGCAGCTATTCAATCGTATGTTAACAACAAAGTACAGTATGATCGAGAGGAGCAGAGTAAAGCTAATAAATGCTATGCGCATGCTCAGCCCACACTTCATTATGAATGCATGGTCATGCACGCTTGTAGCCGTAATTGCTGCGTCATTTTGTCTATTAAATAGCTACTGACATCACTGGAATAGTCATAATTAATTTTATCTATTTTTAGTAGCAAGAGGAAATGGATTTATTAAGTCTTGTTCTTGGATAGAGGACTGAAGAAAATCATTCCGTTGATCGTCAAGCTGTAAATTCTGTTCGTTAAGAACAGAATTTAAGTTGTTAAAACTTCAAAGTTATTATTTTATTTTGTAATAAGTTATAAGTAGTGGGTAATGAAGTTTGTAGTAAATCATTTTTTTTTTTTTGAGGTTGGGAAATTATCAAATAATTTCTCGCGATCTGGGCGGAGCGGGAGGGCGTGTCAGACTTTTACTGACTAAAACCCACCCGTGTTCCTTCCGTAGCCTGTGTGCCGGGGCCGCGATATCCCTTTCGGTCAAACTCGCAACCCTGGCAGGGTGGTAAACCAATCTGAGGGGTAATGCCAGTATTTTTAAGAACGTACGCATTCTAATCTGTCAAAAACATGTCATAATTATCATCTGTCAATTTACCTATATTTTTGACATAGATCGTCATTTAGATTCGGAACGTTTTTAAATACGAGACAATTCCAGTACCTTAATATTTGTCTAATATTTTTAACAATTTGACACGGTCACACGGCTCATAATTCGAGGCACTACAATGTAATGTCGAACTAAAAGACATCATTTTAAAACAAGTGTCGACTCTAAGTACGCTAAACAGTATGAACAGAGTTCTTTGTTACAAACTTATCACGTTTGTGTGACAGGTGGCCTAACAATTGTTTACATTGTGTAATGAAAACGTCTTCACAATTTAGTGGTTAGGAACAACTCACTAAACTGTTATTCATTAACTCGACGTTTATAACGAAAATCGGAAGAAAGTAGACATTTAATGAAGAAATAATATTTGGATAAAACCCATCATAAAGATTTTTACTATCAAGCGCCTTTAGTTAAAGTGTATTATCGGAGAAATTATTTTTTTGTCGTACCTCGTACCTTTGAAATCCTTCGCTTGCTCAGGTTTTAATACAAGTATTCGCGCCAAAAAACAACTTTGCAGCCTTGCATAACAAATAACTACTACTTTGCCTTAAAAAAAATCACTCAGAAATTATTACGAGTGTTATTCAATAAAGTCCCACATTTCACAAAACCGTAAATAATTCGTTCATAACTATAATACACGCGTTTTAGTACTCCCAAAGGAAAAGAAGCCTCCTAAAGGAATACCATCAAGACCCACTTGTTCGATTTTGCAGCTAGGGGCGAGGCAGATGAATATGATCTGTCGTGCACCTGCTTACGTGTGCAGACCTTTACAAAAAGGCTGGGTACACGGTTCATATTTAATGACGTCATTAACTGCAGGAGACAGGAGTCTTGTACCATGCCTCAGGCATCCCATCGCTCGCTTTGTCACTGTGCTGTGTGAATTAGCTTCAAGTATGAGATCTTTATTTATGAAACATGGTTTTGTGGTTGTTGATGACCGAATTGCCCTCTTATTTTGCGATGTTTGCTGTCTTCGTAATAAAACTTCTCACATAAGTTTTACAATATAAGTATCCCCAAATAAACCTTATAATATTTTTTCTCGACAGAATCGACAGGCCTGTAGGTGTGGCGTGAAGCGTGGGCAGTTAAGATAACCTTTCTAAACAAAAGAATGGAAGGCGCAAATATGATAAGAACAATGACGATAAACTATGCTTGCTCAAACTTCAGCCTATATTTTTGTTACACAATGCGGCCCCATAAAGTGCATTCCATAGTTATCGCTTCTTTTGTATTCAATTAGCCTTGCATTTAGATTACTGATGCCTTTCACGACGACAGTGGTAACGAGCGTGGTCAGCTGTCAAAACGTCCAAACAATCAACCGTATACTACTACACTCTGTCTCCTTTTCGATACACACCATTTCGAAACATTCGAATTATAAAACATCCATTGAATATTTGATATCGTTCCATATTTTAAAATTCTTAGCAATAGCATCAATGGAATTTGAGACAGTATTTGTACCGAACAAATTTTGGACAGTCAGAGTGTATATTGTTGGTAAAGTTCGATTCGGGCCACATTGTTCAGACTATTAAAGTCTTTCAGAGGTGGGTCAACTTGGACAGGGCGTGATGAGATTATGCAATGAAATTTATTTTGTATTATCACTTATATTTGGATGACAGTAACGTATTGATGCTAACAGAAAAGGTCTCGATGTGACATTATTGGTAGACTTGAATCAAGCGTCTCTACGCATCATTTTTTTTTATACAACATACTTAATCAGCCTATAATTTGCCCACTGCTGGGACGTATGCCTCCTCTCGGTGAGAGGGAATGGGCCGTCATCCACCACGCCGGCCTAGTGCGGGTTGGTAGATGTCACATGTCTTAAAATTTTTGCTTCTAGAACATGCCGGTTTCCTTCCTCCACCGTTTTGAGAGCACCTTCACCGTTTTGGTTTTGTTTCCTTTTCACTGTTTTATTTTTTATAAAGACATTTAAATTAACTTTTGTTGATACCTTATCGAGCAAATTAAAATAACTTTAACATATAAATGGAACAGCTTTGATTACAATCCACAATTTCTTTGAAAAATATCTCTAATAACACCCACTTGTCCAGTTTCAGTTTTACAATTCTTATTTTCTACTAAAGACCTTTTAAATAGCCTGCGTTCTGATTACACCGCGATACGCTCCCCATTACCCGATGCAGGCGTAAAGATATATGCCACTGGAATAAAAGAAACAAAGAAACGATTGAAAATATGATTGCACCTGAATTTAGACTAATCACATGAAATAAGTACATGTTGAAGTTGCGGACTTCGTATATACCGTAACAAGTAATATCAATTGCCCAACATGAATACGTAATGTGTTATACTCGAATGATCGCCGATTCGACAGCCAGCCGACAAAGATAGGTATCGGACATTACCACAATCCACAACATGGTTTGCGGCATCGGAGATCCGAGTGCTTATACGAGTTCGATTGAATCGAGTAATCAAAGCGCCATGTCTATATCGATTCAACAACTGCTACGGCTATCTGCTGGACGATCGATATTTGTTACATTCGGAGCGACCAACGAGTTTTTGCTGTTCTCTAAATCGATTTTAGAAATCGATCTATTCCATTCTGCGTCTTATGCCTATTAGAATTGGGTTGTTAGAACTTTTAACGGATTTTTTTTATGGTCATGATTCGATGGTAATTTCAAGCATTCCAAATTGATTTACTGTCAAAATCGACACAATCGATTCAATGTCAAATGTTTGCGATAGTGTTGAACCCTTTTATTGAGTTGAACTTTTAACCGACTCGGTCTGTATAGTTAACGACAATACGTTAACACATATGGTAAACTATGCAGCTGTTAAAATTGAATAACTCATACTTTAACTGTTTAATGATGTACTATTGAAGAGTGAAATAAAACTAGGAGGAAGCTAGTTACATTTTACTTTTGATGTGGCTCTTTTTGTTGGCTCTGTACCATCATTTTCTTTTACTTATCACAAAAGCTAGATTTTTTACCTGTGTTTTGATATCAAGCAAAATCGTTTTTTTTATTTTACTAGCATACACTGTCCCACTCCTGGGCAAAGACCTCCCCCCTCCACTCCTTCCTTCGTTCGCGACCCCGCGCGTGCTCCTTCCAGTTTTGACGGAACCTGTCCAGCTCGTCCCGCCCTCTCCTTCGTGGTCTACGGCAACCCCGCCTCACTGTCTCATCGTACCAGTTTTGTGCTATTTGGGCCCTCAGTTTGTCTATTTGGCAGACATGGTCCTGCCCAGTCCAATTTGTTGTACAGCCTTTTGAGCCACGTCAGCTATCTTTGTTTTTAAGCGCAGTATTGTGTTTCGAACACGATCCGTTAATTTAACGCCTAGTATACTGCGCTCCATTGCTCGTTGGCAGATAATGAGTTTGGACTTCTGGATGTTACTCAAAGCAATATCTATTTTTTTTTTTTAATTACATCGTTGATGCAACTTTATCACCTTTCTTATCAACCTGACCTAGATCATAGAGAATAGCAAACAATATGGGAACTACTATCACGTAAATTAGGTAAGGTGTAAACCTCAAACAAGTAGTTAGCGATAACTAGTTAGCTCATCATCAACCTATTAACCCAATAATCAAGCCTCCACCTACGCTGGAAGATAAAGAGCTTGCTTGCGCACCAAACGAAGCCTAATTAATTATTGTTTACGGTATTTTTTTACCGTACACCTACGGACGCAGAAGTTTTAATGGCGTATCACTGTACACATTAGAAGCCATAATCATTATCTGAACATACACTCTCTGCTGCGATACACCGTTTATCAGAAAATAATTTGCCCCCCAAAGGTTAATAAAGTTATTCTCATAAAGCATTCCAATATTGACTAAATGAGTTATTAAAGAAAACTAATTAAGTAAACACGAACAGTAGGTTACTTTCTATTTAATTTCAACTTGGACATGATTCTCGACCAACAAATGCCGTAGAACCTTGTACAATTGAGTGAAACATACTTCTACTTTCACTGGAAAATAAGTAAAAGATTTCGGATTCACTTGGAAGCCGAATGTCACGTCGTAGCCAATATGCGTAGGAAAAAATCCGGTCGGTCAGATACGAGAAACGAAAACGCGGATTTCAATATTATCTCGAATTTCCGGCTCATGAAGTATCAAATTGAATTAAGTTCTTCATTTGCCTTTGTAGGATGTATTGAAATGGCGTTGTTATTATAGGGCAGTACTGTTATGTTTTATAATAGTGTTGTAAATATTCAACCAGCGATGTCAGTATTTAGTTATGGAAATGACGTAACTGTGATTTTTATACCAAGTGCCATTTTTTTCAAAGCCATCGGATTGACCTTAAGGTCTTCAAGATCATTCGACTGCTTCATAAAAAAATAATGATATATCTTGAACTTTGTTTCCTTCTATTTTATTACTTTTTTTTCTAGCTTTTTTATCACTACTACAAAGTCTTTTAGTGCTCTCATAATAACCTGTTACCCGAAATAAATAAAATTTACTTTTCATCTGTAAGACCATAATTATTCGATCAATATATTTATCTTATCAGGAGCCTTGCGGCAAAGGGCCTCCAATCGATCTTGCCGAGACATAAACACGCCATGAACTTATCTGCAGCGGCAGATAAAAGCTTAATGGTCATCAAACACTTTAATATATTGTATAGAAGTTCATGCTATAAAACTGATAAACTTGGGCCCAACCAGTTTTTATGATAAATAGCGGATGAAATGTGTAAAAAATACGAAATACGGTGAGAACATTAACACCCTTTACTGCCCTGCTGCAATTCGCTCAGTGATCGTGTGAGATTACGTTATGAGAAAAATATGTCGTATTTTCTCTTCACGATGACTCAGGTATTGTAGATAGATAGATATAATTAATCATTCTTAAAATATTAAACATAGAATTTCAAATAAGTGAAAAGCATGACAATGGGACCATCTCAGAAGTATACCCTTTCAAACAAAAAAAATATTTTGCAAATCCGTCTATAGTATATGACGTCGTTGGGCATACCTCCGTCATATATAGACGGATATCAAAATTATTTTTTGTTTGACATCAGGTCAGGATCTGATGATGGGATCCTGGACAAATCGAGGGAACTCTTCAAATATTATAGGCACACCTCTATAGGTATTTTCAAAAATACATTTAAAAAAAATATATACATGGCAGGGACATCGATGCGAAAACTGTTACCATGGATTCGGAACTTGAATCTGAACCGGAACAGTTTTCGCGTCGATGGGGTTGCCCTTTTTGGAAGTCGGTTAAAATGATGCCCATATAGTAAGACGTGCTAATACAAGAACAAGTGTATCCAACGAGGTGACGTCGTAATCGTCACGATATCGTGAGGCCGAATCCGAAGGTTTATGGCGAACTTTAGTGTCAGTAATATTTCTTAAAATAAACACGCTATTACAGGCTCTATTTAGAGACAAGGAACACAACTCAAAGATAGAATAAAGATAGCCTTTACTGTTTACCCTAAGCCCTACTTGGGAATAGCTACACACAGGACAACATATTTACTTACGAAACAAACGTATTGGTCTCATTCAAATCTCTAACGCTATATTTTGTATCGCGATCAAAGATAGCACTTTGACATATTCACATTTTCGCCTGCTTCTGTTCTTTGATTTACTATATGACTCACAGTACCTATCAGTAGAATCATGTTTGTGCATGTAAAATATTGTTTTTTGTATTATTAATTCCTAATTTTCTTCTCATGGGCTTTTTACTGTGTTTCTTGTTAGTAAATATTCCAAAAGTATCGCTTTCAGCATCAATAATACGTAGAGATCCTCAGAAGACCCGAGACTCAACAATATTTCAGCTAAAAAGCGGTGAAATTCATAATTCCAATAATGATGATGTATTCTCACGCCATTCCCCCCTTTGAGAGTAAGCAGACCTCCACGAAGGGCTCCACCAATCTTCCTATGAAAACTTAAGAACTTTTTATGAGCATAAATCATTATTTCATCCAACACGTCTCGTTCCCAAAAGTTTGTCTCGAGAAGGCCGGAGAGCAATCTGAGTAAAATTCAAAATAAGCTCACGTGCTGAGGACATGTAAATCTACTTACGCTCGTGAGCAGAATCCTAACAACGTTATAGTAGCTGCTATACTATCTCAGTAGGACTGTAAATATTTTTTTGTTGGGAAATGTAGTTTTGAATGAGATTGCGTCGTTTAAATATGGTAATGATGCTAAAGTTGTACATGAAGTTGTTGCTAGATAAGATGAGCAGATTAATGTTGAAGCAACGACAACGTATCTATTAAAGTTGTTCATGCAGTTGTTGCTAGATAAGGTGTGCAGATTAATGTTGAAGCATACAACAACGTATCTACTAAAAGTTTTGTTACTGAATGAAAGCGTTGCAGTGCTGGTATAGAGCAGTAGTGAGTAATGTGGAAGACTTGAAGAGTCTTCCTGAGATCGCCGTATTGTAAGCTACTAGAATCAAACTCTGATGTATGGTTATAAGAATATTTGTTAGTATCGAACACTTTTATATGTATTAAAAAAAACTAGTTGCTGCCCGCGGCCGCACCCGCGTATACCCTAATTATTTTTCTTAAATAAAAGTATCCATAGGTACTCCTTATAACATCTGCTATCTGCCAGTGAAAGTCCCGTCAAAATCGGTCCAGCCGTTTCGGAGATTAGCCGGAACAAACAAACAGACAGACTAAATTTAAAAAATGGTTATAATCAGGTACTGTATATGTAGGTATACTTTCGGATGCATTTAGTAAAAAACCGTTATTTTGATATTACAAACAGAAAAAAAAAAAAATTGTATGTATGTATGTATGTAAAGATACACCGCTGTCAGCTGTCGGGGCTGACAACCTGTCGAAGTTTTTCTATTCTGAATATCAATTAGTGTCTATATCGTCATATGCCATTAACTTGCCAAACATTCGTAGAAGACGGTTGGCAAAGCCATCCAGACAGGCCCGGACTCCACCAAAGCGGAGACGAGACGATAGGAGAGGCGATGTGTTTTAAACAACCAATAGAATTTCGTTATTCACATATCTCGTCTCCACTCAGCTTCAGTGGATACCACTGTGCGGAGATGTATCATATTTGTATGGCACGATCGAAGCGGAGATGTGAGCTGTGCCTCGCAATCTAGCGACGGCGCACAGCGGAGATGAGAAGTATACACCCTAGCTGAAAAACATCTCTTTTCGTCTCCGCTTCGGACATCTCCGCACATCTAATCGTACACTAACGATTCCTTTAACACACCTGATATGCTGAAACTAACAAACATTACCTAATGCCATAGTCATGCTGAAACCTCTACGCCATGTACGTGTATGTTACTATAGGCATAGCCTAGAAGTCTATGCCACACATATAATTAGTTCACAGTGCATGATCGGTACGCGTGAAGTGGCAAACAGTTACTGACATCAGTCAAATGCCAATGAGCAGCTCTTTGACGGCCCGACCGAAACAATTGAGCTAGTACTCGCTCCAATGCTTCCCGTTTGATGTAGGATGTAGCTGTAATGCATGTACTTAGAGAGAAGGTTAACTTGCAGTTTAGCTATATCCATCCATACTATCCACTATCCTTTATACAGAGTGGCAGGGAACATCGACGCAAAAACTGATACCATGGACTCAGTACATGATTGTGAACCCCCTGAGTTGAAATTATTCGTTGGTAATTTTTTTTTATCTGCTGTTTCATAGATAAGTGAGATCTACGCGGTCAAAATGTATGGAACAGCTGATTTTTTTTTAATAACCGACGAAATTTACTTTAATTTATTTTATTTTGACGACACGGTTGGCGCAGTGGCTGAGCGATCGACTGCTGCGTAACGTGTCGCGGGTTTGATCCCCGCACGGAACAAATATTTGTATGACCTACAAGTAGTTGTTCCGGGTCTGGGTGTTAGTGTATGTGAGTTTCTATGTTTGTAAACGCACCCACGATACAAGAAGAAATTCTTAGTGTGGGGCAACGTTTTAAAAAAAAAAAAAAAAAAACGCAGTTCAGAATCATGTACCAACTGAATCCATGGTATCAGTTTTCACCTCGATGTCCCTGCCACCCTGTATACTTAAAATTATAACTGCGAAAGTAAATCTCTCTGTCTGTTTGTCTGTTACTTCTGTTACTTTCACCCCTTCATGGCTTTTCGATGAAATCCTAATCCTGAAAATAACCCTATGTCTTAATCCACCTGGATTAGGACAGGAAAAGGATTTCCTACCTATACGCGAGCGAAGCCGCGAGCAAGAGCTAGAACTCATAAACAGAGATCTTGTCAAAAATCCTGACCTATAAAACAGCCTTGTTTTTTTATTTGAATAATATCATAAAGGTGTGTCAAACATTGAGCGGCAAGAGCGCTGCAGTAATACGCGGCGTTTGCAGGACATTTCGACTTAACCTAGGAATGATCGCGCGGCAGTCTCCAATTCTTCGACACTCCCTTAGGCGTTGTGACATCATTTGCTAGACCATCCATTACTAGAACAAGCAGTTTTCCTAGGAAAACATTATTCTATAGTTGGTGTCCCCATAATAACAATTTACTCTCGTTCTCCTTGTGGCTAATTTTGTCAAGTTGAGTTATTTATAACATGATGTGTGGCAACTTCTATTTCTTAACTTACATATAGATGTATGTGTAGACGGTTATATTTTCTATCTTCAAACAATTTTTAAGGTCCATTTTGGAACTTTACGAAACAACTTTTAAATCTTCTTGAATGTGAGTAGGTACGTTTGGACCTACTTTGGTTCGTGTTATGACTACTATCACAGTTTAAAAGGTGACTGTTTATGTGTGCTTTGTACGTGCTTCTAATATTTCTTTTCTCACGAAAAATATCTCAAGAATGAGTTCATTCATTGATAGTTTCGAGCGAAAAACTTGCGTTACGTGATATCTCAAATCTGTTTGAATCAAACTGTTAATTTGTTTTATTTATAAACAGTGAAGCACGATCACGATTGTTCCGTTAATAGCAAAATAAACCTACTAAAATTTAAACTGTCGTTTACTTCTTCTTGGTGGCGATGATGCTAAATTTTCTTTACAGTAGGTACGACACAACTTAGATGTAGCATCGGCAAAATTCGTAAATCCGATCACCATCCGAACTGAGTGCGCCTTGAATATTACCAATCTTTATTACTGATTTAGGTGAAAATGATCTTTACGCAAACGCAATAAATTTTAAAGTCATATAACTAAATACATTCGTAAAATTGAAATGGAAGAATGCAAATTTTCAAATTTATGCTGCTTCTGAATTGGGTCGTACTGTACCTAAAGTTTGATGATTGATGCAATATTGCTATTCTGGTCGGCTTCCAGTCTAACCGGATGCAGCTGAATACCAGTGTTTTACATGGCGCAACTGCCTATCAGACCTCCACAACCCAGTAAATAGAGAATACGATACCCCTTGGTAAGACTGGTTGTTCAGACGATATCATATGACAAAATTAGACTGACAAAAACTGTATTGGTCTACAAACAGCGAAATAAAGCAACACTTCCTACATTAAACGTGACAACATAACTGTAAAGTTTAACATGTGTTTTAAAACAAGAAGATTTGCTAAACCAACCAAACAACAGAATAAACGACGTATTCCACATTGGGCACCCGCTTAAACGGCACCTGAGCAAATGGCACCTGAGGTATTCCACATTCCATATTTTTCGCAGGTGCCATTAGTGAAAGAAAGAAAGAAAGAAAATACGTTTATTTGCGGTACACATGACGCAAGGTAAGAAGAAAACACGAAAATAAACAGTTTGGGGGAAAACATGCGTCACATCCACGCAAAACGGCCATCGCTCAGCATAAAGCTGCGACCCTATGCGAGACAGAGCCCCAGCGCTGGTTTTCAGCGACAGCCGGCGTTGACGTTATGACGTCAACCGGTGCAGCAGAGAAAAATAACAAAAGATAAAATGAATAAATACAATACACAAGTCCTAAATTTTTATAAAAAATATAATATTTAAAATGGTAACATTTCGTACCATCGGCGACTCACGCGCCACAGACAGTCGAATAATTAGTGGAATAATTTGTTACTTAAAACGTACTGATCCGTAGGTACCATTTGTGGAATAAAATTTTGCTGCAAAAAATATCGATAGGTGCCGTATGTGGAATACCTCAGGTGCCATTTGCTCAGGTGCCGTTTAAGCGGGTGCTCAATGTGGAATACGTCGGATAAACTAACCGAGTAAAATCCTCAAACATCTCTCGAGGCACAAGAATTTAACAGAGTTCACATTTTATCACAAGTCGTCAAGTATGAAAACGCCGCAGACAATACAGGCTAGAGGTTAATTCCCATCAATACAATGTAGTAGGTAAACATCTCCGCAAAATATTATACCTGGCCTATACGACCTCGTGTTAGCAATGTTTCACTTCGGGCGGTTTTCACTTAAGGGTTAAAAGGGGACGATTCTATGGTCAACATGGGTAATATTTGTTCAAACAATTGAGTATAGAATAGTGCCATCCACGTGGACGGACCCCACTCCGCTCCGCTCCGTACTAAAGTAGAGCTTACAGTATATATAACTGAAGACGCACGAAACCCTTCATCAAGACTGAAATTGTCAAAGCTTGAAGGCGACTTAACACTTGCGACTCCACCCACTTTTCATAGAACTCATACACCATGCCGCCATATTGGAAGTGAACGCTCCGGGAGGGTTCCCGGCCTTACGTTTACGCTAAAGTTAACCATCGCGGACGGTCAACGGCTTTACGTTTAAAACCGTGTTATAAAACACTGTAAAGTGAAATAACATAACGTTTTCAGGGGGTCTTGTCGCTACACAGACATAGTTTCCAACCTTTTAAATAAATTGTGAATAATTGTAACCGTGAACAAAAAATTAAAAAAGAACAAAAAATGCTTGGATTTCAAAACCAGCGCAAATACTAATAAATCTTGTTAAAATATACATCAATTTTATTTTCACGGTTTATAATGCTGTATTCCCTAAGAAAATCTACATTTAAAATGAGCCCTCCGAGAGGGCTACCGGCATCCCATATGCGCGTAGGTGAACCTAATCCAATGAACACACAATTACAGACGAAGAATAATGAAGATATACCAGTTCTTCCGTAACAAATAGTACCGCATAACAAAATTCTCACAACAATTTATTTCAAGGAAATGAGTTCAAACCAATAAAGGCAAGGGACGGAAGTTATCAAAATAATTAAAGACGATCGAAGTGTATGTATTTGAGAAATGATCTAGTTTATTTGTTTTTATTATGAGAATAACCATTACATAAATCTAACCATTAATCATTTGAAACAACGTGCTACGCAAGCATTGATTCCATTTTCCTAATAAACTGTTGCTTACAAACCAGGACTGCTTGTATGTACGTTCATAAACTGCTATTAGTATTATATTCCACATACTTTAACACAGTAAAAATGTCCCCCACAACTACTAAGAAAAATGTTAATTACTCGATGTAAAAATTCAAAGAATTAAATAGATTTATGAACACAAACAAGCAGTATTGACAGCTCACATAATTCCCACAAAAAACACAAGAGCATAACTTGAAAATAATTAAAAAATGCTGTCAAACGACATGTTAATCTCGACGATTTCTATAAAAAGTTCTTCGAAATAGTAGTGGCAGAGTAATGTGAGTTATCTAATCGGACTAATACATCACGTAAGTCGGACGGGCGGCGTCAGGCGGCAAGGTAGTGAAACGTAATATATAGCATGCTTTATTAATATTCATAGCGACCCATTTGTTAATATACACACGGCTGACAGCTCAATTTCACTTGCAATACGAACCACACATTTCCCATAGAACCGTTCCCGGCCAATTATAACTGATATTGGTACTTTCATCGTTGTCTATTAGAATTACTAATTGCGAGTTTTTAAATTTAGAATTAACTAATTGTCTTTTGATACATCGTTCCTGTCAGTTCTAAGCAGCCATGTTTAATTTTTGTATTTGGAATAATTTCATTGTGGTGATTATGAATGTTCAACACTTTCAGTATTGGAACAACCTTGGAATTAATAAATGTTAAATTAGGAATAGGTACTGTTTCCTGTTTGCTAATCACATCTTCTTTGATTCGCCTCGGCCTATTTCCATGTTAACATTTATGGAAAAGCATATAATGTTGCCCACTGCTGGGACACAGGCCTACTCCCTGTGAGAGGGAGTGGGCCATAATCCACCATGCGGGCCCAGTGCGGGTTGGCGGATGTCTTTCATTTTTTTTGTTTGAGATGCCGGTTTCCTCACGATGTATTCCTCCACCGTTTTGTAAAAATAACTTCATTTTAGTATCTGTTCTAGCTTAACTCTCTTTAACAATTCGTCTTTCTTTGTTGTGCCTCGTTTCCTGCTATCTCAAGGTACCTACATACAGTAATGTAAGCACGGTAGTACAAACTGTATACTCTTTCATTGACCAAAGTGTCACAAGTTCCAACAGTTGTAGCTCTAACGTGAGCAAAGACACTCAATGAAGTGTCATCGCAGTGAGTAGTGGTGAGTGCACTCCATGTCTCCGGGTTGCCCAATGTCACATAAGTGGCGCTATTGCTCTTGTGACACTGCACAATTTACAATTTTGTTAACGTGTTGTTTCCCCTTCTATATCCTCCAACTCTTTCATTGGTGTAAAGAAACAACGGAGACTTGTCTCTTCGCAATGTTCAGATTTGACAAGTTTTGTATTGTGGACACACATAAAATTGGAATCCTAGACGCACTGGTGGACTAAGGGTGGGGCGGCAGATGCGGTCCTCCCCGGGCCCCCGGTCTTGGGGGGCCCCCAAATCTCGAGTAAAGGACCAAACAAGGCCAAAATATGTTCAGTAGATAAACGGCAGTTTGTAGTTGGTGCCCCTTACGTACGCTAAATTTTGTAGGGTGCTAAAAATTTTGAGCTTTAAAAAAAACAAATCTAGTACAGGCTGATAAATTGAAAATATACATCAACACTACATCAGGTACAAAAATACGACAATCATATGATTAATACTGACCGCACAGCAAATTAACCAGAGCGTACATACATAATACTCAAACTCATAGCAAAATAGCGATTCGTGTAACATATATCCTAATTAGCATCTCAAAACTCAAGTACTAGGTACCCGGAACCGAACTAGTTAGATTAGGTTAAATATTTTTACTCGCAAAAAAAGGTTAGGTTAGAACTGTGACCCTCTACGCACGAGCCGAGCGAGCGAAGCGAGCGGTGCCGCCGCAGCGGCCGGCGAGTGGCAAAAACTCTGGTCAATTGTCTTTCGAAGCTGCAAACTTAGTTTAACACTAATAACATCCCTACAAATCAATGCAGTGCTATTTTTTGCAACCTACGGTACCTATCCTAAATGACTGGCCTATTAGTTTTATTCGACTTTAGGATCCAGTCCAGTGTTGATGTAATAGTACAACAGTCCACAATCCAATTCAACATAAATATTCAAACTACGCTTTCTAGTATCACTTTCACCGTCAAAAGAAGATCGATCAAACAAATTGAAAACAGCACTTCTTCAAACTGACAACCAACAAAACTGTTATTAAAATCCAACTTCACAGTGAATAAAAAACTTGACGAACGTAACGCCTTCGACTCTATCCTAATCTAATGCCAGCAGAAACTCCATCAATATTATATCGCGTCCGTATTTTTTGGCATTGCACGTAATAGATTTTTTTTTTGTGTTACGAATCGCATCCACAGAATACAATTTCAATTTCCCACCACGTTTACATTGTAACTATTTTGTGTGATTGTCATTTATAAATCATAAGAAACGGAGCCTATAAAAAGTTCGGCTTATCAGAATAGGGAATTAAAAAAGTAAAGTTATTTCTTTCACAATCCAATGTAATTTCTTACTGGTTCATTTTTTAATTGCTTTTTTTTTTGACATCACAATCGGCGAAGTTGGCGCGGACAGCGGGTGGCCGCCGGCCCCTTTGCCTCTCATATAATTATAATTATTCCATTAACTTGTACCACTGCAATTATTACGTGAAATTCCATCTCATACTGTCATGCAGACGCTAATTCGCAGTCTTCATACGTCTCTCGATGTAAACAACGTTTATTTAGCAATTTTGCATTTAGTAACAATGTCAGTCGTTAAGTAAAAATACATTAACTAATTAAATTACTGGCCATATACATTTCTGACATCGTCATTTCGAATCTGTATAAATTCGAAAGTTCAAAAAAGGAATCTTCGAACAAAAATTGCAAAACACGGCACAAAAGAATTCACATCATTGTCGCGTCGTTAAATAAATAAATTACTGTCGATTACGACCAAAGCTAACAATGCAAAAAATCGACTTAATTTTTAACAATCTTATAAACAAAGATAAATTCGTGCCGCCGCCGCAGTATGACGTCGCATCACCACCCGCCCTTTGCAAGATTTATATCCGCTATAAAAAAACATTAACATTTCCATTACGGGCTATCGCAAAGATTACGCAGCAAATTTTACCTTGAAACCAGCAGTGTAACGCATTACACATAAAACATTCCTTTATTGACAGTTGCGCCATACGGCGAAGATCTGCAACATTTAACTTTAACTTTTGTTACTTTTCTAATGCCCTGTGGCGTGGGATCAGGGATCACGAACTATTTTTTATTGGGCCGATTAGAAGACCCGTTGTAATTAAAAACAATTTACGAATAATAGCAGCTATGAATAATTTAGAGATCGTTCACTGTCATTAGAGTACAGATTGGGGTTTTATTGACCTTATTATTTATTTATTTAGGCCTTCGTTTCTATATTGGGTTCTAGTCAATTACTTCATAATGTTTGTGTATTCCTTGAGTGTGGAACTATTAAGCCTATATGCGGGTCATAAAATCGAAAAGAGATTCCAGAGAACGAACGATCACCTATGGAAACGGTTTACTGTCTGTCTGTGTCTCAAGTTTTAGGTAAAGCCTATGGAGTGTTTCTAAGTACATTATTTAATCTAGCTTGCTACCTACCAATTTCTTAATTCAAAGGTTTAGCACCCCTGCTTCACCCAAATTTAAATTCAAACCACTACAATAAAAAAGAATGTTTGCGGCGAACATCGATTTTTTTTCAAAAACAGAATTCCGAAAATCCGCACTCGAGTGCAGGTAGCGATCGAATTTTAAAACTATTTGTATTTCCGAAAAAAAAACGTGCAACAATAGACGATGTATACCTGACGCCGATTATAATAAGGCACAAGAATTATGACGACATCAATAGTCATCCATATGTTGTTTTATTTTGTCTATGAGTAGAAAAAATGTTTAGTAGTCTTCTGTAGTGTTTGGTGAGTGAATTATTTGTTATTAGTTGTTTAGCCGGGTCGTTAGAAATACGTTTACAATTTTGTGGATGCGCCCGTTTTTTGTGTGCCCTCGGGCGGAAAAGGAGTTTCTGCGTCGGTTGGCTACTTGAATCGGATTTGCTACAATTACAAGTATTAGGCCTGTTGCATGTGAGACGCAATGAACTGAGAGATAGGGGTATTTTTTTCGATACCAAAATTCTATTAGTTCCGTTTCTTGTTTGTAAGCTTTTGTAGCTTTTGAGATGTTTGTAGAAACCGCAGTTGTTATTATTATTAGTAATCTAATTGAGTTAACTTCAGATTATATTTTAATGATTATGTTTCCCACAGCTTAACATCAAATCTATATTGCTGAAATTGCCAAGCAGCAAGTCTCTTGTGGAACCTATATCTTCGATATCCATATTTTAGACAACTGATAAAACTGTACCCTAATTGCGTAATACACGATCAATCAGAATCTGAATCGTTTTGAACAGATTGCTAATGCATTGCTTCATAAGTTCGAAAAAAAATCTGCTCAACAACGGAAATAACGCAATGAATGTTGATGAACTGTCAAAATGAAACAGATTAGTCATAATCGTTCACGAAAATATGTTACGTAATAAGATAGCTGCCCTATCTAGAAATCACATGACCTCAAGTTCAGAGTCCTCGATTATACCTAGTATTTATCCTCATAAATTCCCATAATGGCGTTTACTTTTTTTTTTCAAAAATACGGAAGCCCAAAGTAACAAAAATAAAAATCCTCCATTCTCAATAAATACCATAAACAAGTAAAGCATGTCCTCACTATGTCCAAACACAGTGCTCATTAGTACAGGCCGGTTGGACAACGGCCTCGCCACAGTTAATGATAATAATGAGCAGTTATTATTTCCCTACACTACTATATAATTATTTGCCTTTTTCCGACATTTCCGACCACTTGCGACTCAACTGGACACATCAAGTCAAGGTTGGATGATTAAAATTATACGATTATTTTATTTACATCGATGATATAAATGAGAATTACCAAACCAAAGAAAAAATCAATAAAGAAGATAGTTTCTTTTGAAAAAAAGTGACAATTTAGAGTGTTTAACATGTCCAGTGTAATTTTAATCCAATATTTGCCAATAAAATAACATGATTTATAAAAAACAACATCTGTTAAAAAGATTACTGATTTTGCCCATCCCTGCCTCTAGCACACCCCAGTTATTACTTACGTTACACTCACTATCACCGAATAAGATGTTAATTAATGTTTATAGAACAAGTTTTAAATTAATCAAGACAATAATAACTTTATTTTGATTGGCTATTGCTTTCGCGGAACAGTTAAGGCGAGTTTTTTTCTTTTTATCATTGGCTAGATATCTTGATTAATGATTTTTAATTGTAACGATCTCTTTTGCTGTCGGTGCGTGACCTTGGCTACTCTATACAGAAAGGACGACTTTGTTGATGGTAGAACTGACTGATATTGATTAGTCATATTTGTATGATTTGATTTCTATTACTGCCTCATTGGTGTACTGAACATGTTCTGGGTTTGATTCCCAAGTCGGGCAATGTGTTATTAGGTTTCCTCGATTAGGAATTTGGCGTCTAGATTTGTGCCCAGTTGATGGCAATAGGGCAAGGGTATTAGGGGATATTACAAGGCACTTAAACATAATTGGCGAAATGTGAGTGTACGTGGTGTATGACGTGATGTTATGATTATGTGTTATGTGATTTCTATTAATAAAATAATAAGTAATATCCGTTCTGATTTTCCCGGATGTTATCTAAGGATGGGATTGTGTGTGCTTAACTTTTTTTCCTGAACTTAAGGCGACACTATGCGACTTTTAATGATTTTATACTGAATATCACGTCTAAACGAGTAGTGTTAATGATTTGGAAAAAATATATATTAAATAAGAGCATTTTCTTAATAACTTAGTCTGTGAATATTTTATTTTATAGTGTAATTAATTTGTAAAGTTATGTCTAACGCGGATAAAAAACGATCAAGAGTATTTTTTCTAAAACCTTCACTATTTTAAAGATAATTTAATTATTTATCTTTTAGTATATGTGTTTTATTATAATACCTTTTGATTTATGTATAATCAATTTAATAGTGCGTCTAATTTGGGACAGTGCTCCTGGATGGACGATTCCTATTACTGCCTGGACGTACGACGCGTTGCGTGAGCTCAGCACAGAACACGAAAGCTCTCGCACTCAAGGCCGCTGGCATTTATTATGCGGGATGCGCTAAGGTAGCCCGCATAATTCAAATGTTCTTACGTTTTCTGCAATTTGCAGGTCAGTGTCAGGTTGTATGTTGATTAAAATATGATTTATACTGACGCTTTCGCCTTAACAATTAGGTACAACTACAAAGATTTACATTCAGTGCTGACAAGAAATTCATGAGTATATTTTTGCTAGCAGTTCTGTAAGAGATGGTGCCTCTATATTCTTTGCAGGGATCTAGTTACTCAGTCAGGATCAGTCGCTTTATTATTCCTGATTCTACAAATATATTATTTAAACTCACAGTTAGTGTTTATGGTTTACGCGTGCATACTTTCGCAATTTTCTTACTAGTTACGTAATTTTCCGACTCCTTTCGGAATTGAAACCAAACAAGCGCTGATTGGTGACCTTGTGAAGGCCGCAAAAAGCCGCTGGATATGCTGAATACATGTTCCACGTAGGTTGTAATATGCTCAAGTCTTAACGTTCAATCCCACATGGCAACTGAGAAATAAAAATCAACGAAATTAACGCAGGACTATAAAATAAAAGTTTTATATGAAACTGATATTGGGTGTCATGTACAAGATAAAGATAACATACTCATAAAACCGATGAACGCTCAATTAGCTTCTCGGACCTTTTTTATTAATTTTTTTGCGAAATCGTAAAAGTTATTTAGTTTTTACGTTTATGGCAATGTCGTGTTCTGTCATAAACAGTCATTATTAATTTATTTAGTGGAATTTATTAAGAACCTTGTAAGGAAAATTATGTAAAATAAAACACTTATTTTGCTGTTTGGCATATCATATACACATTTGACCCATTGTACTTATCCATATTGTAATTTATATGTAGATACAGTACTACACAACTTAGATGTAGCATCGGCAAAATTCGTAAAACCGATCACCATCCGAACTGAGGGCGTCCTCAAAATCACTAATCTTTATTACTTGTTTAGATGAAAATTATCTTTACGAAAACGCAATATCTTGTAAAGTCATATAACCAAATACATTCGTAAAATTGAAACGAATGAATGAAATTCCTCAAATTTATGCTACATCTAAGGTGTGTCGTACTGTAGTTGTTATGCCTTTAGATGTTTTAGATGGGGGAAGCGCTAAGGTAGCCCGCGATGTACAAATTTTATTAAGTTTTTTTGTAATTTGCAGGTCAGTATTGGGTTATCTTTTGATCAAAATATAATTCGCGATAGCAAAAAGTATGTATTTACAAAATTATAATTATAAGAATCATCAATAAGTTTTATTGATGATTCTAATAATTATAATTTTGTAAATAATTATTTTTTGTTGTCGCAAATCATCTTCTTGTAGTTTGTTAGAATTGGTTTCAAATATCATGGTTTCATGAAATCAAAAACTAAATTAAAGTCATTTATTAAAATTAGGCTGCGAATCAGCACTTTTCGAACGTCAAAATTACATACAGTCCCCCAAAACGCCCACCCGTCGCCACTTCCTAGCGCTTTAGCTGGGAAGATGTAGGTAGTCATTCCTTAGGGTAAGAACTAAGAAAGTTGTACTCATGCTTTTAATAATTCTTATTCTGTAAATTCATATTTGTTACGGTCGCGAATCATATTTTGATAAACTTACAACCTGACCTGCAAAATTGCAAAAAACGTAAGAATATTTGAATTTCGCGGGCTACCCTGGCGCATTCGCCTTAAGTAGGAAACATTAAAATACTTTGTTAATCTCACTATTAAAACGTACACACTAAATATACTTACAGTACATCATCTTGTTTATATGTAGGTACATAGTACAGTGAATCTATTTATTATTAAGTGTGACGACAATCAAGGTAAATGTCAAGCTATATTTACAAGTTTAATAATAAAATAAAATACAAACATGGTTTTCAATCATGTTGCAGGAATTTGCTCTGAACGGTGATAGTGGGTGACTCAGTTTACAGTACCTCTGTACTGGCTATAACAATAACTTGACCATAATAATATTACTACAAACTACGTACTTAGGTATGTAATAAATAAGTAGGTACCTATTTCAAATATAGAACAAACAGAAAACAAATGAAATAAAAAAGCGGTCAAGTGCGGAATACGAAGGATTCCGTACCACCGTACAATTTTTAACACTACATGTATTTTAAACTATTTTTTTTTGTAAATGTATTAGTTATACGTTTGTATGTATTGCCATTATTAAAATCGAGTAAAAAAAACTTGTTTCGAGTATAGACACCCTTTAATGTTTTACTTTATTTTATTTTTATTATTTGATGTTATAGCGGCCGTAGTACACACTATGTGAAAATTTCAAGTGTCTACCTAGTACGGTTCAAAAGATACAGCCCTGTGACAGACGGACGGACAGTTGAGCGTTAGGTCCCGTCGGCACACTTTTGGGTACGGAACCTTAAAAACAACAAAGCGCAAAGTGTCTCTGATTTTTTACAATATCATGTAAAAAACCAGATAAAAACCATATTCTCATTTTGACACGTTGGATGACATTACCAATTTTGACTACAATATAACCAACATGATTTGTCACATTAGTCTATTTGTAGTCTGATAAGGAAATTGTAGTCATACAAAAAGTATGATTGGATTTCCAGTAAGGTAAGTAAATAAAATTCTCTCCGCTACAGGATATGATTGTGATATGATACAGGATTTCCTTTAAGGATTCTCTAAAGTAGCATGCCTTACCTTGGCATTGGTGACCTGTGAATAAAAAAACTTCTTATAAAATCCACAAAAAAGGAATTAGTTTGGATGTATTGGCAGATGAGTAAGATTAAGGGGGATGCGCTAAGATAGCCCGCGAAATTCAAATTTTCGTACGTTTTTTTTGCAATTTGCAGGTCAATGTCAGGTTGTATGTTGATTAAAACATGTTTCGCGACAGTAACAAATATGGCTTTACAGAATTATAATCAGCAATACAACTATACCATAAGGTAGAATAATCCTAAAATGTCATGATGTAATGAAATAGTCATTCAAAGAGTTGTATTGATGATTTTTATGATTATAATTCTATAAATAAATATTTGATACGGCCGCGAATCATATTTAGATCAACAAAAAATCTGGATACTGACCTGCAAATTGCAAAAAACATTAAAAAATTTGAATTTCGCGGGTTACCCTGACGCTTTCGCCTTAATTGCAAGTTTGCAACCGCTGCTACCATGACCAGTCTTCTTTCCAGCCAGTACTTATAATTGGCATGACGACGCATTTTTCAGAGGAACAGTTTGTGCAGTGAACTTCAAAGGACTTGGTGGCAGAGCCCCAAAATTCTTAACAGCTCTTGATACAAAAATACTCATTATAACAACAAAAGAATTTTAAAATATGAATGTTACGGTCAAAAGTTAATAAATCCTGTCTGTAGAACAACATTATTAACAACGCGGTTGAGTGACCACTCGAAATGTTTTTGCAACATTTTGCATATTATGAAACTCCACCACATAATGCACTTTCAGATAATCAAATTTGATTCGCGTCCATTAATCAGTTTAACACATTTACTGTGTGGCCATTGCGATTACATGCGATTAATAAACGCAGACAGTGCGGACGAAAGCGAATGATTAATTATATCAAGTGTGAGCACCAATCAAAATAATTACGAACATCGCGACTCGTATTCTGTAGTATTGTTTAATATTGAATATGTCGCAGTAAAATGGTTGAAGCCGTGATATTGTTATATCCCTAGTAATATAGCTATATACCGTAATATAGTTGTATGAAAGCGGTTTATAACTTTCGGAGTGCCAAAATTTTGTTACTGCGATCAATTTCTACGTAGAGCTCGACCGCCGCAGCCGCGGCACAGCTCGCTTCGCACGCTCAGCTCGCGCCTAGTCACAATTCTAACCTAACCTATTTGTTCGGAGTGCCCTAATAGTTACATTACTAGATCGTGCACGTATCATAGTTATATTCCTAGTAAGAGAGTTATGAACCGCTTTCATATTACTATAATCCGGTATATAGCTATATACCTAGGGATATAACTATATCACGGCTTCAACAATCTTACTGCGACAAATACATTACATGTTACCTTAGTTATCTCACATCTGTGTGGTACATCCGTTGGACCACACAAGCATAGCTTGATAATCTTGAAGTCCCCTACTGTTTATTGATCGTCAGATGTTTATTGTATTAGAACCCTGTCTTACTCAAAGCGTAGATTACTGAGTTACTTCATAGTGTAACTGGGGTCTCATTACATTATTCATTCAAACAATAGTGCCAATACAGCTGCGTCTGAATCCGTTTGCTCTGAAACTATTATTGAGAAACGTATTTCAATTTATCGGTGTTGAAGCAGTGTCGTATTAAGAACGTTCTCATTGAAGGATATTTCAAGAACTTTGAAGGTGAATTTTACGCCAATTGGAACTTAATGTGGGTATATAGGGTCTATAGTATATACACACCCTGCCTGACTCTTCGGGGTTAACAGACGTGATGTGATGTTTATATTAAAACATTAACCCAATTTGCATACACATTATCTGTCATATTATGTGTGGGTCCAAATTCCTCAAATTCCTTAGATCCTTTCATAGATCACGGTTCTTTCAATGACTTCTCTATTTATTGGCGACTAGCTTTCGCCCGCGGCTTCGCCCGCGTGGAGGTCCGAAATTATCCCACGGGAACGTACTACCGGGATAAAAAGTACCTTATACATATGTTAATCCAGGTTTTAAACTATTTGTGAGCCAAATTTCATAAATTTTTTGCGTGACTGAGTAACAAACATCCAAACATATAAACTTTCACATTATTTATATATATGACGGCGGATGGTATGAGTCTCTCTCGTTATCAGGCATATTTTAACTACTGTGGGCGTACTATGGGTAGTGTTGGTTACTGCGCAATAGAAAAACCGTTGCAGTTCAGATCAAATTATAATTTACAATAACATTACTCACACTAGCATTTCACACACTGTAGGTACACGACACAACTATTCGAAACGCGGGACAGTTTCTAAACGTCTTCACTGGTTGACCGCCACCCATCAAGTCTGCCTCTGCTCTGCTGAGCCCCGGGCTGGCGGCCGATCAGAGCGTCACGTTATAGACTCTGTCGAGCGCCGCCGCCAGGCGGCGCTGGCGTCCCGATTAGTCAACTCAGCAACGAATTTGCGACACGGCCATCCTGCTTGCACACGTCCTCGTGTGTTAACCTGTAACCAAAGCTCAACCACAGTACCTGTTCGTCTCGGCCAATTCTGACCATTTACGGGTTCAAACTTTTGAGATTAGGAAACTTGAATCCTCAAAACTTTATAGTTTTAACAAACAATACTTCTACTTTTCATAGAACTAAACAAACATTGATTAATCATAGCATAAATCATCAACCAGAGCCATGTACCATCGTTTTCCACACAATCATCTTTTTCACTAAGAGCCTTAGACTCTTGGAAACCCACACACGAGTAAACCACTCTAACGCCACGGCTCTCCAGCCGACCAGCAATCGTATTGCTCTCACACATCCAGCGCATGGATCAAAACTATGGTCTCTCTAGACCCCGACCTCCGCCAGTCTCTACTGGTACGGTCGCACAGCAATCGCATTGCTCTCACACATCCAGCGAATGGATCAAAACTACGGTCTTTCCAGACCCCGACCTCCGCCAGAGATACACGCCCATCGCGCACCCACGGACTACTTGAGTTGCCTCAAGAGACACCGATTTCTACCGGGCTACGACTACGTAATAACTACTGGTACGGTCGCACAGCAATCGCATTGCTCTCACACATCCAGCGAATGGATCAAAACTACGGTCTTTCCAGACCCCGACCTCCGCCAGAGATACACGCCCATCGCGCACCCACGGACTACTTGAGTTGCCTCAAGAGACACCGATTTCTACCGGGCTACGACTACGTAATAACTACTGGTACGGTCGCACAGCAATCACATTGCTCTCACACAGTACGGCCGATAGAGAACCCTACTCGCGTGTTTCCCATAATTTAGGCTTGCTCATCACCACTATGATCACCATCTACTACGACTGGTACATGACCTACTGGCATCTTTCTTAACCTATCGTAAGCGTATTGTAAGTACGGTTAGAATTTAAGGCTTTCAACGTATAGCGGTCACCATACAAAACTTCCGCTACCTTTAAACAGACCTCTGAACTTCTGATCTAACTCAATCAGATTTCGTTTTTTTTGTTTTCTAATAACACGAAAGCGTTACCTGAAAATTTTGTTTTAGCTATCAAATCGAGCCTTGTCATATTCCTCACTACTTTTAATATTCTCCACAAAACCTCATGTTGGTGTTCGCTCATCGTTACGCTACATAAAATTTGTTCTGTGCTGAATACACGTGTCTGACCAATACCAGTCAACGCAACAACGTTATTAACTCATTTGCCACTTAATTTAGCTGCACAACTCTCCATTACTAACGAGCATTCAGCAGCAGAATCGTAAACAAAACAATACAGCTCACCTTTTTGTTCTAACATCCAATGTAGTTGGACGACGCCAACATCCACTCGTTGGTCACTGCTTGCAGCACGTGCTCCACCATCCGATTGGCTGCCACAGCATGTTCGTGCAACGAGCCGTGATGTGTGCTGGTTTCCCACACTTGAAACACACGAAGGGCTTCGACGACTGCTGTGGGGCTGCTTGGCTGGATACTCAAGACGTCGTAGATCTTCCTCTGCTCCATTTGGAACTGCTGACGATCCTGGTACTGCCTCTCGTCCAGTCTCCACAGCATAAAAGAAAAAGAAAAGAAAGAAAAGTGTTTATTCTGCACAAACTAAACGCACATTACAAAAAAAATACAAATTGCAATACCCCTTTACAAATTTGCCAAAAACGTCGTATTCATTATTCAACACAGAAAAGTTTGACAAATTTTGTCTATAACTTGCCTTTCAGGGCCAGAGGCTAAAGACAATTTACAATAATTGCGTAATGTGTTGCGACATAACAAATGAAAACAAACGATCAAACCTACAAAATGCCGATTGCAAAGTGGATTGGTTTGTGGAGTTTGTTGCCCGTTCTTCTCCATAGGAACCTACTACGCGTTGGAATGGGCAATTAGCTTCATATTTCTGTCTGAACGACCCCTTGACAATTCAAAAGTACCTGTAATTGGTTTATTTGAAATAAACGCTTTGAGTTTGAGTTTGGAAAAAAATCAAATAACATAGCTTTGAGACGCTCTCACTCTCGTTCCAGCTTCTTCTTCTCGCATAGACTCAAAGAAGTAGGACTCCGGCGAAGACTGCGACTTCTACTTCGAAGACGCCTTGCATTGCCGCCGTTACGCAGTCTCCATCTGGCTTCAGCTGTGTGGCGCAATTTCCTCAATTGGCGTTGATAGGCGCCGCGAGCTAGTCCCTTGATCGCGTGGCATGGTTCGAAATTCATGAAACAGAAATTAAAAAAATGGGTTAGAATTGTCAAACTAAACAAAACTACACAAAAAACGTTATGAAACGTTATGTTATGTTTTGCAGGGTATTTCGGAAATATCTCAGAAACGCTGCGTCTGAGCTCAAAAACAACCAAATTTTATTACCCTTTTATAAACCATTTAGAAAGGGCTAAGAATACTAAATTCCCAAAAAAAAAACTTGATTTTCTGTCCTACCCTCGAATTATTTTGTTCAAAAACACGGCATGCCAACAACGGTCACTTTTAGCGATTTCATTTTGCGCCTGAACCAACACGAATCCCAATTCTGATGACGGCGGATGGTATGAGTCTCTCTCGTTATCAGGCATATTTTAACTACTGTGGGCGTACTATGGGTAGTGTTGGTTACTGCGCAATAGAAAAACCGTTGCAGTTCAGATCAAATTATAATTTACAATAACATTACTCACACTAGCATTTCACACACTGTAGGTACACGACACAACTATTCGAAACGCGGGACAGTTTCTAAACGTCTTCACTGGTTGACCGCCACCCATCAAGTCTGCCTCTGCTCTGCTGAGCCCCGGGCTGGCGGCCGATCAGAGCGTCACGTTATAGACTCTGTCGAGCGCCGCCGCCAGGCGGCGCTGGCGTCCCGATTAGTCAACTCAGCAACGAATTTGCGACATATATATATATACATATATGCTACAGGAAAATGTCTTAGGTGACAGTCCTTAACTTTTTAGTCAATCTATCATAAAAAGTTGGTTGGCGTCTCGTTTCCTATGAAATATATGAGAAAAGTTTTTTGCGATTCTAGTACCCAATCCTCAGCAGGTCCCATTTTTTTTTTGATCTTTATAAGAAACAGGATAGATATGCATCAAAAAAGTTTTTGTGAAAACTGCCCCGTTTCTTGCCGACTGTAGATTTCTTTTAAAATATGTGAATGCAAATCAAAAAGTTAATACAGTCTCCTAAGACCGTTTTCCTGTAGCTACAACGGCTAAGGTAGCTGCTCTTGCTGCCCCATCTAAAAATCCACCCTGTACATATATATATTATATTATATTATATATGACTCTTTATATTACTCTTTTTTTTTCTCTTGGTTTTGATCATTCTGCACTCTGAAATTTGCTGCTGCCTAATAGTCCTTACGGAAAGTTTCTTGATAGAAAATATTATAAACCACTAGCTGACTTTGGAATCATAAGCCAATTATCCTGACCTTTATACCAGGAAAAGATGACTAGAGATCACGTCCAGTATGTCATACCCATGTCAATTATGTGAGCATGCTCACTATGTTGATTGATTATTATCAATACAAAGGGATGAAGGGAGGTTGCCACCCTTTAACTAGGGCAAACGTTAAAGCCTTAAAGGAAAAAGTTATCTGCGTTCGCAATTTATTTGCCAAACACATGTTTTAGGTAAAATTACTGTTATGCGTACACATAAGGTTCAGTTTGCGCTACAACTTCATATTTTTATGACCTTTTGAACATATTAGTCAGTCTAAAATAAACTTTATTTACACTATCATAAAGTTGATGTTTGTTTAAGTGGAAATAACGTCAATTGGAAATAAGGATTTGAATAGACCTTATACAGGGTGTCAGGGACATCGACGCGAAAACTGTTATCATGGATCCAGTGATACAGAACCCCCTTCGTTGAAGTTTTACATCGGTTATTAAAAAATAAACTAGCTGTTCCATACATTTTGACCGCGTAGGTGTTGCACTTTTCTATGGAACTGCAGATTTTTTTAAATAACCGACGTAAAATTTCAACGCTGGTGGGTTCAGAAACATATACTGAATCCATGGTATCAGTTTTCGCGCCGATGTCCCTACCACCCTGTATAAAAGTAGGTAAAGTAGAATGCTAAACTTCTACAACCCTACAAGCTTGAACGGGCGCCGTCAGTACGGACTGGACATCTCTTAGCTGCCATGGCTTATTTTATTTTATTTTTTTATTTTTTACGGATGCTTTTAACGTTCTGCATCAATCTCACGTGTATAATTTAATTACTTACAATTTTAATGTAACCAATATTTTGTGTTTTGATTGTGTCCGTGGAGTTTCTTGCCCGTTCCGCTCCACAGATACCTACTACGCTTTGGAATGAGCAAGTAGCCTCATCTTTCTTGAGAGGCTTGTGGCTAGTTAATAACAGCCGCACGGGTCGATCGATCGGGTTAAGCTACCCTTGCCACGGTCGTTCCGTGGATGGTTGACCATCTTTACTTACCAAAACCCCTCCGTGCCTCGGAAAGCACGTTAGCAGTTGGTCCCAGCTGTCATTCGTGAATCTTTGACAGTCGTTACGTGACGTCGGAAGCCCGAAAGTCTGACATCCAATCTTACCAAGGGGTATCGCATTACCCAGTAACTGGGTTGTGGAGGTCATATAGGCAGTCGCTCCATGTAGAATACTGGTATTCAGCTGCATCCGGTTAGACTGGCAGCCGACCCCAACATAGATAGGGAAAAGGCTAGACAGATGATGAACTAGCTTCATCTTTTTGACTGACCAACCCCTTGACAATTCAAAAGTGCCTGTAATTGGTTTATTTAAAAGAAATGCTTGAGTTTGCTTATTTTGGCGCGTGGTCAAAATCAAAACTAATGCCGCCATCTTGTTATGCCAATAAGATTTTTCTGTACCAATTTCAAAAATGTTAGCCAACAACGCCCCCCTGTAAATGTCATTCAAGCGCCAAAAGATCCTTGTAGCACTCTAGGCTTCACAAAATACTAAAAATTAAATTACTGAAAATTAAACTGTTCGTTATTTTTTGCTATGTAGTATTACATAGCAAAAAATAACGAACAGAGTTTTTTATTTGTGGTCAGATCACGTACAGACAAAATAAACTTGAATAGAATCCACTATCGTACAGTCAATCTGCTACAGAACATTGAAATATATTCGTCGTCGTTAAATAAAAGATCAAATAAACCTGGATTAGGAATACTGAAAATCGAGACAAAACACCATAGTCTATTTCAGTTCTCCCACAAAACCCACGCACGAAACATGTCCAACGTTTTCGTTATTGCTGGTTTTAACTGGCAAATCACAGTGCTATTCTGTAAAAATCACACCGTAAAAATGTAGGGGAAGTGAGTTTGAAGTGAGCAGTCAAACCCTAGCGTCGGATGTACCACTGTCAAAAGTAGATGGTTACACTGTGGATATACCAAATTATCAGCAAGCAACATATTATAAAGAAAACCATTTAGAAATCCTACAAATATTATAAATGTGAAAGTTTGTATGGGTGTTTGTTACTCAATTGCGCAAAAACGGCTGAACGGATTTAGATTAAATTTGGCACACAGATAGTTTATAACCTGGATTAACACATAGATACTTTTTTATCCCGGTAGTACATTCTCGTAGGATAATTTCGAAACTCCACGCGGGCGAAGCCGCGAGTGAAAGCTAGTTGACAAATATTAACACACAACGAAGAATGAAAGGCAGAGGTTCGCATCATAACGTTCTAACAGATATGTATTTCATTTCCATAGAGGTTTGGAACTGAAGAAACCCGTATAGGTATAAAATTATTACGCACATCGCCTGGGTTATAAAATTTTACTATGGGAGCTACTTGTACTCGATAATGTTAGTTATCTTTTTATGCTTGAATACTATTAACATTATACTATAACTATGAGTTCCGTGTGGTGCCGGGCGTAAAGAATAGTACCATCCCATTTCTTCCCGTGGGTGTCGTAGAAGGCGACTATGGGACTCACTAGAGAATGGGCAGCAGCGTTCTCTATGCATTTGAACACCATACTGCGATCGCCAACCCGGCTGCCAAGCGTGGCGGTTATGGCAAATCCCCCCTTTTGGGGGAGGCCTTTGTCCAGCAGTGGACATCTTTCGGCTGAAATGATGACGATGATGATAACTATGAAGTCGGTACAAAACGAAAGACTTTGAATCGAATAATATTGTAATACATTAGCGACCCGCCCCTTCCTCGCACGGATATTACGACTTGACAAAACATCGACATTTCTTATAAGTGTAAGTTTATATAAACCTTCCGGAAAAAGTTCTCTAAATGATATTGAAAGCCGTATAAAAATCCGCGGGTCACACAGACAGACGTAAAAACCTTTAATTTATCTATACTAACTAATATTAACCCCTTTAAAAAAAACCCTTTTACTTTCATCCCCCCGTTTGTTATCCTCAAAATCAATTGTATTAGTCTAACTTTTTTTTTTTTTTTTACAAAAATGCACATTATTAAATTGTAAGTAACTATTATAACATCCATAATCGACGGATAGATGACCTCTGTGACACAGGTTTTTCTTAGCATTTGGATCATTGATAAATATTTTGTACCTGGCTATTTCCTCGGTTAATTAACTGTCACCCTGTATGTGTACTTTTTACGTCAAATAAATACAAATACTAATCTGGAACTTCTCAGTAGCAGCCTGGAGTCTGAATTTGTGCCCGTTTAATGGTAACAGACTCGACTGCTATTACATGGGACTTAAAGGTAACTGTCGAAATGTGGGTGTACTACAGATACACCTCTGCCTAGCTCTTCGCGGAAAACAGGTGATGTTATATATCCCCTATATCCAACAAATATTCTAATTGTGCCACTATCTTCTCAAGCTCACGTAAGTGCATTAAAGGTCGCCTCTTGACGGGATTGAGTAACATCGCGATCAGCTTTCATGTTTGAAGCGTGAATTTCGTTCATTCGTTCATTGTGTAATGTCAAAATCAAATGCGCGGGACGACCTTTGGCCGTATCGATGGACACACACACTTTGGTATAGTATAGACAAGTGCAGAAGGCCCACACACTACCGCAAAGTGAATACCATGAGGTCTTGGCTGGCTGGATGAAAACGACGGCTAAGGCAATGGAAGTTCCAGTACATCGCCACATGCGAACTACAAAGACATGACGTCACACAACATCCTGACGTCACACAAATCCTACATCGCGCAATTAAAGTCAACCGCGCGATCGATTCATATACAAGTTCCCGACTTCAACCTCTGGGCAGTTGCCCGCCAGACACGACACCCGTCTGGTCGGAGGATCCTCCCTTTTCTATTGTGGATGAGTGAACTTTACACCCTGTTCCTCTTACCGATGGCTGAGGTTTAGTACCTCAGCCATCGTTTTCATACATTATGTATGTTTACACACATAAACCCGGCTTTTCCTATGGGGGTAGGCAGAAATTACAAAACGCCACATGCTAGGATCCTTACCCACTCCTTTTGCTGCGTTTTCAGTAAGTTGTAATTATGGCCTTTGATTACAGATGCAGCTGGCTTGTTCTTCTACCACTTTGACATCTGCCATTTTAATTAAACAGGATTTTAATTAGCAGTATTTTTTTTCAGCCTTTACCTGACTGTCATCAAATGGCAATAATCGCAGTTCCATAATAGCCGAGGAAAGGTCGTTGACACCTATCAGTCATGGCGCCACGCCGCCGTCATGACTATTTAATTGAAGATATTCCTAAGACTATAGAATTGAAGGCTATTAGCTTAACTCGATCTTCCTTTGTTTTCAGGTATCTTTCTAGCACAGTTTATCGTAGAGAAGAAATGTTCGTCTATCTCAGCCGTCAAAATTCAAAATTCAAAAGTCATTTATTCAAACAAGGCTGAGAGTCAGCACTTTTCGAACGTCAATACACACGTCACACATCCATGACATAACTTGACCAAAGTGATACTATCGCAAGCTGTTACAAGTGAGTCTTCTAACTGTTTACTTTTGTAGTATCCAGTATTATGTAGCCATGTAATTATTGCGTACATGAAATCGTGGTATGTCTTCGTCTTTTGTGCTATTATTAAAAATACGTGTCACCTCTCGTTATTGCCTATTTTAATATTCCATATTTTTTATAGCAAATAGATACCTGTGCCGTGAGTCATGATTGGCTATAACGTAAATGACAGATACTGATAGTTAGCGCAAAATATTCCTAAATTATGAAAATATTTTTTGTTAATGATAAACTTTAAAATTAATTGCAATTGATGATTTCCCGACAAAATGTTAATGTTCATCGCTATTTAGGATTTCCTTTATTTTTAAGAATTTGTCACCGGTTTACGAAAAGGTGTAGTCAAAGTAAATATTTCTTCACATAAACCATCTTAATGAAGTAGAAAAAATTATTTGACTCAACCATGCATAATCAGGCTATAATGTGGACACAGGCCTCCCCTTATCGAGAGGGACTGTGCTGTAATCTACCTCGCGAGCCCAGTGCTGGTTGGTAAACGTCACATGTCTTCTAATTTTTGGTTCCAGGACATGCCGGTTTCCTCACGATGTTTTCCTTCGCCGTTTTGAGAGCGTACCATGCTACCATGCATAATTACTATAATTATTTTATTTGGACAAAACCTGTGCACCCTATTTCCAATCATTGTGTGATTGATATCAATGATTATATTCGACATTAGACAATAATTATAAGATCATTATCGTTCTGACTCAAACTCGTGGGAAAAATATAATTTCCTAGTAAAACAGCACATATCACTCGACCTCACATATTCCCCATAGTGATTTAATAATAAATATCACGTGATTCACTTGTATGATTTCATGGCGGAAGTTCCTCTATTACACACAGTCACGACTTGAGCTACTGTTATAAATATAACTTTATAAAAACATAATAATTTAATATAGTGTGTCGAATATAAGTGTTTTACTTACATGTTATTATTTCATTTCAAATTTGCAAATCGTTTTGTTCAAGTAAATGGTATGCCACGATGATATACAGGCTGTCAGGGACATCGACGCGAAAACTGTTAAAAACGTAGGTATTGCACTTTTCTATGAATCAGCAGATTTTTTTTTAATAACCGACGAAATATTCCAACGGGGTGGTGTTCAAACTCAAAGCATTTATTTCAATTAAACCATTTACAGGCACTTTTGAATTGTCAAATAGTCGCGTCAGTTAGTCAGAAAGTTGAAGCTAGTTGCCCATTCCAAAACGTAGATCTTATGGAGAAGAACGGGCAAGAAACTCCAAGGACACTCTTTTAAATATAGAAAATTACAAAATCCTGGGTACATTATTCTTGTTGCTTCTATATGTGAGAACAATTTACAAAAAAAATAATCAAAACAATTCAAAATATAAACAGTTCAGAATCATGTACTGAATCCGTGGTAAAAGTCTTCGCGTCGCCGTCTCTGCCACCCTGTATACCATTATTATAGCACTCCATTTATTATATCATTAGACAAATAACGTCTAAATAAAGACTGTTACTCTGAAATATTATAAAAATGACTGCACTTTAGGATTATATTTTTTACTAGCTTTACCCGCCCCGACTTCGCACGGGTAGCACTACCCTACCCTACCCACCCTGCCTACCCTACCTACCCTACCTACCCTACCTACCCTGCCTACCCTACCTACCCTACCTACCCTACCTACCCTACCTACCCTACCTACCCTACCTACCCTACCTACCCTACCTACCCTACCTACCCTACCTACCCTACCTACCCTACCTACCCTACCTACCCTACCTACCCTACCTACCCTACCTACCCTACCTACCCTACCTACCCTACCTACCCTACCTACCCTACCTACCCTACCTACCCTACCTACCCTACCTACCCTACCTACCCTACCTACCCTACCTACCCTACCTACCCTACCTACCCTACCTACCCTACCTACCCTACCTACCCTACCTACCCTACCTACCCTACCTACCCTACCTACCCTACCTACCCTACCTACCCTACCTACCCTACCTACCCTACCTACCCTACCTACCCTACCTACCCTACCTACCCTACCTACCCTACCTACCCTACCTACCCTACCTACCCTACCTACCCTACCTACCCTACCTACCCTAATTACCCTAACTACCCTACCTACCCTACCTACCCTAATTTTCTTCACCGTTAAAACCTTCCCTAGACTATGACAAACATTTCAAAACCAAAATCAGCTAAATCGGCCCAGCCGTTCTCGAGTTTTAGCGAGACAAACGAACAGCAATTGATTTTTATATATATAGATGGAAATTGTAAATAGAACACATTGCTTTGTAGATACTTGTCATGAAATAACGGAGTTTATAATACGTTTATATCGAAATAACGAAACGGTGATAACCGTTATTTGTCTCATTTAATATTAAATAGATTATAGGTACATAGTAATTTCTATGATAGTGTTTTAATATGATTTTGTTTTATGAAATATAAATTAAATTGAGGATTATGCTGCAGACACAAATGTTCTACTCACTTACGACTTTGATGAGAGATTGCTTGAAACTGACCGAATGAAGATCAACCGGTGCACGTCCTCTCTTAACCCCTTGGTGCCATCGAAATCTGACATTCAGACTGGCAAAAAACTATATTTTTTGCGTGATAGAAACAGCAGACAGAGAAATATAACCCCCAAGACCCCAAGTAACATGGGACAATAGCAGGAACATGATGTGAAACAGCAGAAAATATCGACGGAGCAAAACTTTTCCCTGTCATAATAACTATTACACGCTACAAGGTTTCGACGTGCGAACAAAATCAAAACTAACGCCGCCATCTTGTTTTTTGAATACAATTTCTGTTACCAAAAACCTGTCAACGTCATTCAGGTGCCAAAAGATCCCTGTAACACTATAATAGTTATGTATACAATGTCGCCCATTGGCATGTGCCCGCCCGTATTTTTCTAAATATTCTTGATAAATTATCGAAAATAAACTTAAAAAGGGAATAATAATAACTATCTATATTATTATTTTTTTCTTATTTTTCAATATCCCGCTATGATTTTTTGGACTTACCCTTGTGTTTTTTAAAATAAATACTTTTTTTTTTTTTTAAAGCTTCACCTCCGTTTTTTTTTTCAAAGTCGACAAATTTTTATAAAATATATTATTAGTTAATCCGATAAAATAAGTCATAAGCTTTTAGAAATAATAAACAGAATCCAAATCGAACCAATAATAACATAGGTGATACGGCCAACGCTAATCAAAAAAAAAAAAATTGAATAACATAAAACATGTTAAAGATAGACCCCCCTTTTAAAGTTAAGTTAAGTTAATTTTTCATGACTATTCAGAAAAATACGGGCGGGCACATACCCATGGGTGACATTGTATTATAATGTGTCAAAACTGTAACCTCACTGACATTTTCTCTTCAATAAGGTGTGTGCACACTGGAGTTTCACGCTTCACAGTCTGGCTGCAGTATTCAAAAACAGGAACTTTAATGTACAGGGATCCGCTCATTAACGTCTGAAATTGGCGTAACTAGATGTTTTGATGAGTTATGCCACCCTAATAGATGGGGATAGCCAAAATTATTTTAATGTCTTACCGGTGCTATATTTAGAAGAAATGAACTTGCTATGTGCGTGTGTAACAGATATGATATATATTTTTTTTTTCATAAATTAAGAGTAAATGCATGAATCTAGGTTTATTTTTGATCTATGAGTTGATTGAGTGAAAATATAATGTTGTATGGACTTCATTTCATCAGTTCGTTTTAATACAAATGTTTTATATGACTATATAAACTAAATTAATAATTTTGACTTCCTGCTCGAAGGCTATGAATAACAACTGATTCACTTCATTAGCTGTTACCTTATTAATATCAATATTAATTAGTTCACATTAATTATAATCCTGTTACTATTTCGTTACTGAACACTGAAATATAATGCCAATAAATTATACTTAGCACCAGACATTGACCGCCATTATATTGTTCATGCACCGTGTGGGAGTGGGACAAGTTTAGCCAAGATTTAGATGTTACTTCACTATGAAATGTCAAAACATGCCCAAGCCCACTGATACACTATTCAAATACCTCCATTAACATATCAATTTATACCTCGAACCTGCTCATAAAAATTAAGTGATATGACTTCTGCTTCAAAAATCGCAATTAAGTTACCTATATAATTAATTCCATATACATATTATTACAAAGATAAAACTTGTCTCTGAGCGTATAATCGAATTTTCGTGGGAGGCACAAAGTTCCCGCAGCCATAATTCATCTAAAACTCTCATTCTATAAAACGATTTCAAAAATAGAATAAGAGTTTTTGCCCCGTTCGGCCACCAGTCGTCGAAAAACAACAATTAATAAATATACAAAAAAACCAGCCAGTGTTTCAATTCATTCGAGGGGCGGGGTCGCTTTACATTCAAGGGGAGGGTATCTCTCGAAATCATTAGTCGTGGAATGCCTCGGAAAGTGAACACGGTCCATAATAATTTTCGGTGCCCTTCGTCCGGCGTCGTGGGCGGATATTGCCTTTGTCTTTAGTTACAAAAAGGACTAAAAACCTATCCAAACGTCAGTTCAAAATATTTATTTGCACCGGTCAATATGAGCCGCATGTAATTTCGCTCGCATTGTACGAGTCCCGTGTTATTGTCCAACAGAGTGATGTATAACGACACGCGTTTCATTATTCAAAATTATGTTCCAACAGACGTAAGGGCTGTTTCATCAAACGAGACCAAAAAAGATTTTAATCGTCGAGCACAAACAAATTTCGTTCGATGTAATCGAACGCTATGTGGCCCGAATACGAAGAACTGCGATATATACAAGACCATCTTCCTTTATTAATGCTGTTATTAATATTAATTTAATGATGTCCGGTACAAAGTTATAAATTCATGTCCTTTTTTAAACAGCTCATATAAACTTCATTATTGAATTCGTAAATAAGAATATTTTATTCTCGAATTAGTGAATCATTTTATTGGGGTTCATAAATTAATGAGTAACAACTCAACTTGTACGGAGCTGGTTTTCTGTTTGCTTTTGAACATCACAAGTTTCCGCGTGCGTCCGTATGTCGTAATATATAACAATACAAGCGGCTTTTATCACTAAAACCGCCAATTAAAGCTCGTCTTGTTAGGTAGGCTCCCATTCATTGGGGTTATTACTCGAAGATCTTGTTTGTATAATAACACCATAATATCATTAGTGCTTTTATGGTTGTATTCATAAAATCATGTGTTCATACTTTAAGTGCATCGTTATATCCCTTGTTTTGGATAAGATAAACCGAATTTACGGTAAAATATTTCCATCCAACTGACTTTCCCTTTAATTGACTATGGATACTTAAAAACCTATTTAGAGTTTTTAACACGAATCGTTATCCTGATCGTAAACCAAATGGAGCCGAATTTTCTATGAACGGAATGACTTTACGAGGGAACATGCCCAACATTTAAGTAAAAAATATATTAAATCACTGTGACTAGGTAGGTGCTTAAGGCTCATTTAAGTTGCCTATAAATCCTTTCTACGGTTCAAAATGTGATTTAAACACAGCTTTAAAAGTAAATAATTATTTTCTCACAATTTGAAAAGATCAAATATTTTTTTCCCACAGAGGTCAAAATAACACAAAATATTTAATCAACATCAAATCGTATTATTTTATTTTCAATAAAACTTCACATTAAAATACAAAATGTGAATCTAAATTCATAACGACTTTTTACTTGAAAGAAGCAAGGTGTTCGAAATTCAAATGTATTGACATAAGATGGCCGAAGTTTCAAATTAATCAAATAACGCGGGTGTGAATAAAATACGTTCTTACAACTAATTATTTAGTCGGTGCTTCTGTACGAAAGCAAATAGAATCAAGACAGCTAATGAGAACAATTTACATGAATACACTATTATCACATGAGTGATGATCGTCTTATGTAAACGGCATTTTTAGCTGGCAACACGAATGCAAGTTGTTTTTTTTATTACCTATTATGGCAACCGGCTTTGTATTTGACTTCCCGCCTACAGTTACGACATTTTTGTTAATAATAATTTAACTATTTGTATGGTTTGTTCTCATAAATGTTTACACAAAATCTGGGTAAAGGTAAACTAGTAATTCGGTGCGGTTAAATAAATATTTGAACTGATGTTTACCAAAATTACTGCAAAACCTTAACATAAGCACGTACGGTTACGTAACGTAGTAGGGTTTCACAGCTCGCTCGGACTCGCTCGGACTCCCTCGTTCCAGAGCACTGCGGGCGCTACCCGTACGGGTAGCCCGTGCCCGTACGCCCGTGTACGGACGGCTCGTACGGATCTCCCGGATAGCTTTGAAACCTGTCAAAAAAACATAAAAACACTCGAAAAGATAAATCTTGGCTAAGGCTAAGTCTGCTTGACACCAAAATCAATGGTCAGTTGGGTATTGGGACATCTTATTTATCCAAGTTTCGAATATGCATCCAAATCTGGGGTGTGCCGCAGGGACTCATTCTAGGCCATGTCAAATTAAAGGAACATTTGCATTCAAGATACATAATATTTTATACACATTTCGAGTGCATTTAAAGACAAAATAATCCCACACTGCGAAAACGACGAGAAAATTCAGAAATTCCTGACCAACTCAGTCAACTCAACTCAACTCAGTCAGCTAAACTGCAAATGCATATTTTTTTTGTCTTGAATATTAGACGTCGTAAGGATCTTAATACAATACACACCTACACGCGAAGGAAGACAAGGGACAAGTTTCACTTAAATCTGAAATCGTCGCGACAAAATCTTTTCACTACAGTCCGCGCGTTTAATTAGAGTGAGCACAAACTCCGCGGCGTCACAAAGAACTTTGTCGTATTATTTGATCGCAGACGATATTGTCGTTGAGTTTGTATAAAGACTAACTTTAGAAAGCCGAGATTGTAAGGAACTGCTTGCCTTTTGATTTGAGAAAAGTGTGCTGTAATTAGTTTCTGGAGATCTGGCCTCAGCTACAATACAACCATTATAACACTAGCTAAGTATGTACAAAACATTGACTTGAGTCGCTTTGCAGGTGCTAATTTCTAACATGAATTCACCGCATCGTTTTTGTTACATCTTTAATTAACTGTGCTTCTTTTTTTCTTCGATAGATGCGAAGTTCCGGCAGACGTTGCATGATACGCCCCTCAACCAGATGGGCTCGAACGACCTCATGAAGACAGCAGGGGCAGATAAAAGAAGGCGAAAATGGGTCCTAAATTATTTGATGTTATCATTGTCGCAGAGGAAACGTTCACGCATAACTAGATGCACGGGGGCTGTAGGAATACAAACGCACATATAAGAAGGTAAACATTATGATGTTTTTCATAACTATCCCATGATAGTACTATGTCTAGCCTATCGTACATAAGTTAACAGTTTTCTTGTATTGGCACTTACGGCACATGAGTAGGTTAACTCTGTGCTCACGGGACTCAAACTCAAAGCATTTATTTCAAATAAACCAATTACAGGCACTTTTGAACTGTCGAGGGATCGGTCTGTTAGAAAGATGAAGCTGGTTGCCCATTCCAAAGCGTAGTAGGTTCCTATGGAGAAGAACGGGCAATAAACTCCACGGACACTCTTTTATGGACGTATAGCTTCTTTAAATGGGCTACCTATACAGGGTGGCAGGAACATCGACGCAAAGCCAGTTACCATGGATTCAGTACATGATTCTGAACCGAGTCCGTTATTTAAAAAAAAATCTGCTGTTTCATAGAAAAGTGTATAAGTTGTAGAAGTAGGTACTCCGTTAGCGACAACATCATCATTATCATTTCAACCGATAGACGTCCACTGCTGGACATAACAGTCCTCGCTAAATCATGACCTCCGTAGGTGAGAACATGGCTTATTGAATCATAAGTGCAGTTATAATAACAATGAACGCTTAAAAGATACTCATTATATGATACTCAACCATTTATTGCATTCCATAATGTGTACATACGTGCTTAAAATATAATGAGATCATTATGGATCCCGTCGTGACAGCAAAGTTACAAGTGTAATACGTACGCCTAGCGGGACACTCGACTCGACGGCTTTGCAAACCAATACATTTAGTGCTCATTTTTATCATAACCGCAACAACAGTACAGTAACAGTTGCATTCTTTACTATGTGATCCAAATAATAATTCACGTGTCTTTTCTTTATCATACTCTTTTCTCTCTTTATCATGCTCTTTTCTCTCTTTATCATACTCTTTACTCTCTTTATCATGCTCTTTTCTTTCTGTTTCAAGAATCGCACCCTATTCATCCATCCATGACATAATGAAGCAAGCTTTCGCAAAGCAAGCGACCACGGGGACAGATCGGCCAGTATTTATACCCACATAAAACTGTTCGCGATCCGAACAAGCGATCACACAACAGATGTGACTGGCAGACAACGACAACGTGATTTTCAGCTTTGTTTATCGAAAGAAAACATTTCATATAAACTTTGTGGACAAACTGCTTAAATAAAGTTATGTAGAGTTAAGTCCTTGGCGTTGCTGTTTTCAAAGCTTGCTAAATTCAGTAAGGTTTGATAAGAGTTGATTATAACTCTGATATTGGCACAGAAACTATCACAACAGCAGCATTAACTAGCAGCAGTGATAGCCTAGTGGTGTGACCGTCGGACTGGCAAGTCATAGGTCTCGAGTTCAAACCCAACGCGCTCTTTTATGATTCATGTTCGTATTGTATAATTATCACTTGCTTCAAAAACGGTGAAGGAAAACATCGTGAGGAAACTGCCTGAGAAATATTTCTCGACGGCATGTGAAGCCAAGTCCGAGGCCCATGGGCGGCTTTAGGACTCTGACACCAGGTAAGTCGTTAACAACACGAAAAAAAGAAGACGGAAACTAACATCGAACTTACACAAACCTGAGAAAAGTAGCTAACTAAGTACCTAGATTCTGGAACTTCATTCAACTTTACGATTAGCTTGTAATCAGTGAACATGGATTTAAGTTAACTATAGAATCACGAGCACAATTGAAACACGTTTTGGTATGAGACTACACATCAAAAAGTATATTGTTCTAAACGTATTATTGATTTCTTTTAGAATAACAATCGAAAGAATCCCTTTGCAGATAAAAAAACTTTCACTGATTATAGTGTTCCCAGGCAGACCGACATCATGGACCATCCCGAGGCGGGTTTGCAGACAAATGTGTTGAATAAGATTTAAAAATTTGTCATAAAAATTATAAACAAATGCGTTGTTTATAAACAATATAGCGCCAATGTATGTCATAACTTCCTATTACCATTATATGTATAGATAGGTATGTAAAAACACATAAAAATCCGACAACTAAAATAACGGGAGCTAAAATATTAAGAGCATTCTGGACTGTTTTATAGCTGTAATATTTACTGCCACTAAATATTACTGCGGCGTACAAAATTAACAAATGAATGAGCATTCATTGAATACATCTCATACAATTTTAGCGTTCCCGTTCGTATATTGACGCTGCAATCACTCTGAGGCTGTTGTAAATCAATTTTACAACGTTTTTGATGATCAGATGTAAAATATGAACATGTTCTCGAAGACTGGAATTGTGAAAACGGCCATTCCAGGATTCGCAGCGTACGCGTCCGTATTTATAAAATTAAATAATGCTTACTGTTTCCGATGAACATCGGCCGTTTGTCGTTTACGAGTCCGCCATCGTCAATGTAAACGTACGCCAGTTATACTGTTTACACAAATACGCAAAATGTTTAAACAATACCCGAAACTCATAAGCAACAAACAATATTTGCTCCATTACACAGTATATGCTTTTACGAGTATATCTTACCCGACCCAAATAAAACCGAAAGGAAAGGGTTTGATCGCTAAAGTGCTTCTTATCAACATCCCAAAAATAACACGCCTTTATATTCAACTGAGATATGAGGACATGTGTTTCCATAAAACAATTCTCGTTTTAAGTTGAGCAAACAATTTGTTCCAAGTAGTGACAAGTGATAACTGCATCAAAATCGCATTAAGCATTCTTATCGCACAATTTTATCTCACACTTAACACTTTTAGTGTGTGATTCAATATTATTTAGCTTCGGTTCGAATCAGGAATCCAAATCAAAATCCCACACTCGGGCACTTACGTTCATTTTGAAGCGAGCCCGGTATTAAATCAGATACACAAGTAATACTTGTTCCATGCATATCCATACTCGTCAAATTGCCTATAGAATCAATACCTCCCACATAAAAAGCTCACGACCGTCAAGCGCCGTGACCAATAAAAAACGATTAGTTCACTGCTTCAACATGCGAAGAATTAATATTTGTATAGTCGCGATCAAAGGTCGTCATGTAGCGGAGGTCTATCTCGTTAAAAAAAACTGTCAGTTTTTTGCTTCCAACGAAGACTGCACAATAAAAGTGCCAGTGTGTTCTTACAAACGAGAATTTATGTTCGCTATATGTAAATGAAGTCCGGTGACGGTCGTACGCTGTGCTTTTTTTACTGAACAAAACACTGCTCGTTGCGTGCCCGTAATCAAACTGTAATGGAACAGTTTACGCAATGTATGTGAACGTTTTTTGTATGTTTCATGAAGTTTTTGTACCGGCTTTATGAAACATGTGCGTTTTCAACGGTATTTTATATGAGCAAGAAGTGGAAGTGATTTAAATATTGGTTAAGTGAATCTTTTTTATAACACAATGTACCAGCGGTATTAGAACCAAACGGCTTGGTACGTGACAATGGGAAGAGACCAGACGGCATGACGTTGTTGCCTTGGAAGGTGGGTAGGCCTCTGGTGTGGGCCGCAACTTGTGTCGACACCCTTGCACCATCTCATGTTCCTAGCACGGCGGGCTGTGCTGGCGCCGCTGCTGCGGCTGCTGAGACCCTCAAGCGGCGCAAATACTGTAACCTTATGGGTAACTACAGTTTTGAGCCGTTTGGGGTCGAAACGCTCGGGTCTTGGGGTCCGAGTGCGCGTCTCCTTTATAAGGAAATTTCTCGCCGACTGGTCGACACTTCACGCGATCAGAGGGCTGGCTTGTTCTTTGGCCAAAGAATTAGCATTGCCATTCAACGTGGCAATGCTGCCAGTCTTCTGGGCAAGTTTCCGGATGACAGCGATGCGGACGAATACTTCGACCTTTTTTGTATCTATTTGTGTAGTTAGTTATTGTATTTAGTACCTAGTGTAAATAGTTATTAATATAATTTAATAGATGTGAAATATCAGAAACAAAATACCGATGGATATGAAAATCCTATAAGCACCTAGTCCATGTATTTATATGATAAAGAGACCTGAAAATTCAACCTTATCAGATGAGTCAGTCAGTCTTTTTTGTGGGTAATTTTGTAGCTCTACCATCATTTTTGTAGCTCCACCATCATAATACTTTGAATATGATCCCGATATCACTATCGTTGAAGAACAAAGTGTGATTAACTGATTGATATCACAAGTACTACCTGGAATTTGTTCGATTTCTACTCAGACCAAATAAAAAACCAAGACAGAGCAAACAATAACAGTGAAGCATGCCAAAACTACACCGCCGCTCTGTGCATACACGCTCACATGCACACATTTACGACCTTTTACAATCAAACTACACCACACAAAGTGCACACATGATTACGCAAGCGCCTTCACTTCACTGTTACCAGCGCTCTGTCTTGGTTTTTATTTGGACTGAGGATTTCTATCCAAACTTCCACAGAACAGAAACAACAATCATGACACAAAAGTGGATAAAAGCGATACCTCTTCACTGCATATATGGCTACTCGTAGCTTTAAGACGTCATTGCTATTGCTATATCAGCTAAGTCTCCAACATCTTCGTAATTAAATTCAATTACAGTAACATACATTTCAAGCAGCTCTACGTTTTACCTCTCAAGTCATTATTATAAAACCTTCTTACTTCTGCAGCCGAACAATAAAATGCTCATCTGTATTCTGTATTCATAAATATTGTTTAACTACTGCCATGACATACGACCGTGAGTAGAAATGAGTATTTTATCACCTATATTTCTAACAGCCCACTAAATTATCAAGACGTTTCTTGCGAAATAAACTCCAGAACTGTGACTAAGTTCCCATAATATTTTTCATCGACAATAAATTTTACTATGAAACTAGACGGTGAGGGGTCAAAATGCATAGCCGTGAGTTGTAAAACAACACTTAAAAATTACTACCATCTTGTATGATGGTCAATGTCATAGTATATGGTGGATTTATGTGAAAGACATGGAACGTTCCGTTGTTAGTTTGACAACACAGCATTATACTTCAACATAGCATGTACAGCATAAAATCTTCTACGTACTTCGGCGTAGCTCCTTGGAAATAAAATTTAAATGCCAAGTTATTGTAGGCATTTAGTATAAGAAAGAAAGTACTTTAGAAATCCAGTACCGGCGACAATACTTTGAATTATCCTCATGTTCCGTCAAAGTTTGCATGCAAAGTTTCAACTTTTGATAGTAGGTAATAAACCATAACGGATTGAAAATAAGTACCTACTTATTTCCCAATAAATTGCCGTAAACCAGACCAATAAAACTCAATAAACATTCCCACAATAATCAACTTGAGTGAATTAACTATAATTCAGCACTCAAATTAATTTCGAAATACAACAAAAAAAAGAACCAAAAATGTATTCACATTTCCATGCTATGCAATTTAGTGCCTGTAAATTGGCTGGATGCAATTCAAAAATGCATTCTAGTCTTTGTACTTGTTCAATCACTAAAAGGAGCTTGTTTAATGGATTTCTACCATTACTGAGCAAATAATCGTACTGGACTCGTAAGGCTGCGCGCTTATTGCGCTGTCTATTAACACAATTTATGTGCGCGTAATAAATAATTTTGTACTTTTTGAATTATTAGGACGGTCTTCTAACGAGATGTGTTTTATATCGTTTGTTTCTATCTCGTTATTTGGTTCTACTATTTTTACATTATTCAAATCTTACGCACATATAGATTCAAAATCCATATTTTAAAATAACGTCATGTGTTTTCAAAACTAACGAGCTTCAAATGCATTTCTTCAAAAATATGCCTAGACCATTATTTTTCCGCTAGTTAACTAACTTTATGCTCCAGGACTGCATTGACTATATATTTACACAGTACCTGCAGCTATGGTCACATAGCCCTTGGCTGTAGCTTCACCAAAACCACTATAAAACCAAAATTTTTTACATGTGTCGCTTCGCGGATTCCTGATAAACTCGTCTTCTTCATCAGCCACATTATTTACAAGTTCTACGTTTTGAAATCCATTGAACAATTTCCTACCGCTTTTTCTAGAGACCTTTTATTAACTTTAACATTATATTTCTACCAAAGTTGTTTCCCGCTTTCCGCTCCGCTCATGTTCTGTCCTCCGTAAGTGGATGCGCCTGCGGCGCGGCGGCGCAGTCACGACGTGCCCGTCTCGCTGAACCGCCAATTTGTGGCCGCCCCGTGTTGGTTTTGTTGAAGCCAGCGTCTTCATACCTATATGCGAGGCTTTTTACACTTTTTGCCACCTCAATACACCTAGAGTGGACGTGAAAAAATGTTTACAAGCCCTTCTTACCGATATATGCGATATGATTCGAATACAATAGAATATTTGAATTACCAGCAAACCTGTATACCCGGTATGAGTTTCTATTTACTTCGTTGTATTGGTTTTGGAAGATGCACATTGTTCTACAATGTACTGTGTTATTCGCTCTCCGATTCTTATATTCTCTTGAATACATTTCAGGATTGAATATAACTTTGTTGTTATTAATGGTTACTCTACTTTTGCATAAAATGATTTCCAAGCCAACCATGCATTGATTATTAAACACTTATAACCGAGTAACCGAAGTTAATGTTACATGAACCAATAATTAATAATTAAGTGCGTAATAAAATAACATTTACCGCATACCTCGTCAACTACAAAATTTCCAAAACATACAACCTGCACCAGTGCTGGTTGACCTTTGACTGCACGTTGGTCCCGCCGGGGGCCACAATTTTGTGTATGCAACAGGGGGCACCACGGGTCAAGGTACAGTGGACGCTCTTCATAATGACGGGCCCGTCAGTTCACCCGTCAGTCAGCGAGTCCAAAGAATGAGTTCATTTCCTTCGAACACGCGAGATACGATTTTTAATTAAGTTTTTGTTAAAAATTCATTAAAGAGCAGCGACGATGGCGCGGGTGGGTCTTGATGCTCAACTTTACATGCATAAATGAGTATGTAATTAATGAGCGTAGAACACGGCCACTTTATACATAATGTCGAATTTTAAAGGGAACGTTACCATTATTTTTACCCGTCAACTTTTTAAATTAAACTTCGACATGGAAAATATTTTCTGGATAGTATAGGCGATGCGCTACAGCGAGAGCTGAATTTAAAATTTAAAACACAAGAAACAACGGAGGGACGTATGAGCCGATGATATGTAAATTCCTACTTATTATACCAGCTCCCGAATGTCAACGGGGACGGTCAACTCACTTTTTATTCATGAAAATAATAGTCAATGTGTCAGCACTAAATGCGAGGCAGTCGCGTAACGTATATCGATTTAGACACGATCCGACAGGTAACACACCCGCTCGGCGAGCAAAGACCTATTGCCATAAATAGAAATAGATATTTTTATAAATAAAAACAAAACTATACGTCGTTTCCCTTACAAGCGTTTTCCTATTCATGTCCTTTATGTGTATGTAGCTTCCTTTACATGTCCCATGTGTAGTTTCATATGTTTTAAAAACTATAACAAAGTTCACATTTTATACATAGTTGAAACAATTTTTTTTTTTATTATTTAATATTTTATCAATTTCCTTACCAGTGTGTTACGAGAATCACACACATCTCATGTAGAAGCTGTTGTCGACAAAGCCAAGTTGAGCGATGCATAATCAGCCTATAATGTTCGTTACAAAGGCCTCCTCTACTCGAGAGGGCTGTAATTTACCACGCGGGCCCAGTGCGGGTTGATTTCACATCTCTTCGAATTTTTGGTTCTTGGACATCCGGTTTCCTCACGATATTTTCCTTCATCGTTTTGAGAGCAGTGGTGATGAAATGATTTACACTAAGTTAAGCGCCTCCCTAGGTTCGAACCGAGGACCTGCAACTCGTAAGTCGCGGCCGTTTCTCTAGTTGAGCGATGATTCAAGTGTCACTCCAAAAATTTCTCGCATCACGAAACGTCAAATTCGTTGACATAAACGCGAGTTGACAAGGGGGTGAGACACGACGGCTCATTTAAAAATCCAGTCAGCACTGCGTACGAGTGGACAGGTATGGGTTGTCATATACATACTTAAGAAAGCATAAAGCATTTTTGAATAACTAAAGTCACAATAGGTCAGTAAATTATCGGATCATGGTTGGAATTGGAATATATTTTTATGAATGCAAAGAAGAAAATGAAGAATGACTAACTTAGGTGCGTCAATAAGAAAAATGTAAAGACAACAGTATAGGCATGTGGTTTTGGTGTTAAATAATAAACTGATGGAAAAGAGACAATAAATAACAACGACGCTAATGAAGCTGATTAATTAACATTTGAAGATAACACTTGTTGGAATAGCCAAATACTTGATGATGGTAAAGTAAACGTTCAAGTATCAGCCTTAATAGGAACAGCAGATATAAACATCTAGCAGCGATCAAGCTATCACTATAACCATGTCCCAGGAACCACACTGCCTTTGAAGCCATACCAAGCGGAATCAAAGGAGAAATGAAAAGCGTGATAGATTAACCAGTTACCCAAATTCTATAGAATCGTTTGATATAATCCATATTATATTTAGTCGCTAACAACTTAACCGCAGCTGCGACAATGCGTCCGCGCTACGCAAGCCCGCTGTCAGCGTGCGGCGCCGCCACCATTTGTAAATTTATCTTCAAAGTAAGCCCCGGTTCTAACATATTGCTCGACGGATCGAATCGAGCGTCGCTGAATCGTTTATTTCGTATCTTAACTAAAATAAGAACGTTTTTAAATAAATTTCTAATGTTGTGTTTTTAATAGGTATCTATTGTTCACCAGTAGTGGCTTTCATCTTAATTAATTGTTACTTCATTTTATTTTCTTTTGGAAATAAACATAACTGACTATGAGGAAAAGCAGGCTCTATAAACTATGCAGTGTTTTAAAATTGCTTAAGTTGCGTTCTTGGATTCGGATTTCATAACAAATCTAGGCATCTTACCTTCCGAATCAGGCCCCGTGTGAAGTGTCCTAATTTGAATAATCTTACCTGTAATTTTCCCTGGAAAAGCAAACTGTCCTGCCTGCCTCTCTAACCTATTCCCAACCATGTTGGGGTTGGCTTCCAGGCTAACTGGATACAGCTGACTACCAGTATTTTACATGGAGCGACTGCCTATCTTACAACCACATCCCAGTTACTGAGTAACACGATACTCCTTGTGGGTCGTCCATAAATCATGTGAGGCTCGAAAGGGGGGGAGGGGTTCGGAAAAAATCACGAAATATCACAAGGGAGAGGGGAGACATCACGTATATTTTTTTTTTCGTTTAACGCGCATTTCTAAAACGAAAAGCGGCCCACCAAATAAAATATATTTACTTTCTTTCTTCCTATAGATAAAATATTTTGTAATTTAGTAAAATCATCCGCCGGGCAAAAATAGGGGATGATTTAAAAATTCACATGATTATTGAGAATAAATCAGCGATTTAAGGAATATTTCCGACATCCAAGCGGGCGAAACCGCTGGCTACTGGGTCGTATAATAATATGTAACTTATATGCAACGACAATGTTCCAAGGTTTCTATACATTAGAACCCTGTAAAACAAAATCACGGACAGTCGTTAAGTAAAACGATTCACCTTACTGCCACTTATAACTTGTCTCGCAAGGTGAGGTAACAGCTGAATACCGGTATAAAATTAATTATCAAATAAAACATGAAGTGTTAAAGTAATCGCCTATTAAGGATTAATACTATTATACTGTTATACAGTTAGGTTTAATATCTTCATTCAAATAAAGGCTTTACGTGGAAGCCATTTTGTAAAATTGCTGGAACCGCTTTAAAATTGAAAAGCTTGATGTACATCATCACCACCTCCCTAATCATTTCCTAACTGTGTATGTCCTATGTATGTCTCGTTCGGGTTCCATTCTAACCCGATCAACAACCCAGTTACTGGGTAACACGATACCTCTTGGTAAGACTGGTTGTTGCTAGTTGCACGAAGGGGTCTTGGTATGTAACGATGGTCACCCATCCACGGACCACCCGCGGCAAGCGTAGCTTAACCGGATGATCGACGCTTGCGGCTGGTATTACATAGGCACAGGCCCCTCAAAAAAAGCTTTATTGTACACCATTAGAGTAGAAGAGATACAAAAATATTAAAAATGTATACAAGGTCATAAGAAATTAGCTAGCAAAACTCCGATTACGTGATGGATTTTTTTGGTCTTTGAGCTCTGGTGCTGTTGTTACTTGTACTTAGTTTTAATTTTTTTTATCGCGTTGAGATATCGACCCATCGCGTCTGTGAATTTTACACAAAAAACAGTTTTTTTTTACTGATACTTCAAGTGTGACCCCAAAAAAAAACTCGTCAAATTATCTTCTTTTTTATTTTATCATGTTTAGATATTGATACCGATCAGGTCTGCGGAGTTTGGCTATTAAATTTAATTCGACCCTGTAGATAGGTATAAATTCAATAAGTGGTAGTAATTTTTTTCATATTTTCATAATAGCTCCCATAGCACAAGAATGAAATTGTCTTAAACTTTGTCAGTCACCAAAAATATTCCTTATTCTCGATATGAATTTCTGGTACTACTAGACTAACAGTTAGATTTCCAACTTTCACAACTGTTAGGGAAACTCGTAGTATGATTTTATCAAATAATTCTACTGTCTATCAAACTGACGTACCTACCCACGTTGTTGACTTTTCCGGCACACACGAGAAATCAAGGAAAAGTAAGAAAGGTGCATACACATTTACATTCTAAATATCCTTAAGCATACATAATCACAATAAGATTTTAGAATATAATAAAAATCTACATTTCATCATTAAAAATTATTTATTCATAATTATTAGTTAGTTTTGCGAAAAGCATTTTCACTAAATAATTTAAAAAAGATTTTCCCGTACCGGGAATCGAACCCGAGCCTCCTGGGTGAAAGCCAGGTATCCTAGCCACTAGACCATACGGGATAGTGATAGACAACTCATACGGAGCATTTGCTATTATGCCGCTCGCTGTTCGACGAGCGTTACAAGCGTAACAAGATTAATTATAAACATGATTTCTTCATATTTATCAAAACATAAAAATGATTTATATGTAAAAATAATAATTAAGAAGAGTTCTCGATTACATTTTCCAAATCTTAATCTCATTACTCATAGAAAGTTTTAAAGCCAATAAATTAAAAACTTATTAATGTCAACAAAAACTTAATAGGCTCAGGTGGTCTCATAACACATAATGTTACAATAACCGATGAACAAGTCGATCTCCAACTGACATTTATGCAAAACAAAATTTATCTACATGAAATAATAACAACTTTATTCAGAGATTTTATTATGTGTTTCCTTTAACAACGCCTAAACGCGTATCTTGGGCATTTTATGATACTTATCCATTTCATATCAGTTGAAATCTCAGTATAAATTTAATTTAGAAAGCTTGTTTTAATATATGTATGCAAATGGAGGAAATAAATTCAACGGAAAAATTATGTGATACTATTTTAAGCGAGTCTTTAGCACCTTATGAAATCTGATACGCGATTGAGAATTCTGCGTTCTCGATTTCGTGGTACTCGGAACGAACGATAAAAAGTGTTGTATTAACAACTCGGATAACACGGCTGACACTGTTTGTAATTAAGTCGTTATGTGTAACGGAAATCCTAATTATAGACAGGATGATAATCTAACACTTGCAGCTTTGACTCTATGGCAAAAACAGCCAGCGGAAAAAAAACGGGCGGTTATAAAAAACAACAGTTTTTGAAATGGGAAGTTCATGATGAGCAATGGAATAAGTAATTACTGGCAGCAAAATTTCTTGATCCATCCAAATCAATTTATATATCCTTATGATTTCTCATCAATTCATAAATCAGTTAACACTTTGCGGACGCCAATTTTCATCAAAATATTTTTATTTTGAACCATATCCAATCGAACAAATATTTTTAATATTCCGGACGAGGTCTTTGTCATCCGGAATTTTATCTCATGAAGTGTGATCTTTAGTAATTCAAATTCAAATATTTTATTTCAGATAAAAAACATCCATATATTGTTAATAGTAGAATAACTTAGCCTAATGTTAGTATTAAATTAAATTAATAAAAATAAACAACAAAACAACATAGATTATTTATTTAATGGTACGCACGACTATATATCAAGGTATACACGTCCAGTATAAGCTGACCTCTCATTGTACAGAAACCCTATACAATGCGAGATTAGCTTATACTGGAAAAGTATACCTATTAAAAGCTAGCTATGTACTAGGTCTTGGGTGTGACACCACTCTGCTACCATTAGTACATTTTACAACAATGACGTAGGCTGCACAATGTCCCTTCACAGTCCCTAATGCCATATCATAGGTGGAAGACGATAAATATTTTAGGATACCAGTGTGAATGGACATTGTCGCTTTATATTGTTGAGGTGACCGGGTTTATGGCCTCCATATAGCTGGTGCACTTCTTGTGTTTGTAGGATCTCCATTTTCTAAGGACATTCCAGTATTATTGAACGCTACTGTATTATTTAAATTGTTTTGTTTGCAATGTGGCTTCTGGTGCAGAAAAGGCTTCCCTGTGGCTTGCACTGGGTGTCATAAAAGAAGAGGAGTATTGTCTTGAAAGAAAGGCAGTAGCAGCACAATGTGCTCTAATAAAATACGGTTGCCACTGTTTTAGCCGAGTAATGATGGCAATATTTCATCACAAATCACTGCACGGTCAATTAGGATTTGACCGTTACGGTATAATGTAAAGGACCATCGTGTAGTAGAAGGAGTAAAAGGTGCACTGCTTCTTTTATTTATTCATGTATCTTTCAGATCCCCGTACCAACCCAGGACGAAAAGATCTACCTTGAAGATGAACTTTGCTCTCTTACAAAACTCATGTCACTCTCTCTCAGCCTTTCATTAAATGTCATTCTGATTGAACATTATTTTGTTATGTTACAGGTTCCAAAACACGAGATTTTCAACACTGTCCGACATTCCCTCCCAACGTTTGGCGACCCACCCGTAGGAAACAATTCAACCATTTAGCATACATACGCAAAGGCCGAACATAACAATGTTACCAGCCCCCAAAGATGCGCACTCCTGGCCATTGTCTACACAATGGTGGACTTACACCACGTTTATAGACCGTGGATTGTAAAATAACGGAGGCAAATGACGATTAGCGGGACGATGAGGAAATTGACGATAACTGTCAATTGAAGAGCATTTTTACTGTAAAGTTGATGGCAAACGACAAATAGTTTGTGATATGAGAGTAGAAACGAATTGTTAAAGAAACATACAAACAGACAAATGGGACATGAATGAGGAATGACATGTCTTTAGAACTTTTGCAAGGATGTTTTTGCAATGTTGACACTTTACTGGCCCTAAAAATATATTATACCAACCTATATATAATGTAAGATAAGATCTACGAACGAATTAAGGAATCTTTTTATTTCTACTGATTTATCAGAAGCAGTAACACGTCGTCTAGAATTAAGTCTCGCATTTAGCATCTAACATTAAATGGGGTGTCAAATATCTAGTTGGTATAGGTATAAAATATTTTTCGAAGTATTTGTCGAATTCTTAGTCAGACCCGTTACATTACCACTGAGTCACTAACCAAACAACTTTTATGTCTACGATAAGAAATACCTGACTATGATAATACGCCCTTCCCGTGTCTAACCCAAAACCATTAAGAGTAACTTCGCGACTACCGTTCAAAACAAACATGAACCTCATTTTATTACTCCGATAATTAATGCTCGATCAGTTTGTATCGACCGCCAACGCTCAGATGCCGACGTCTGAGCGTTGGCGGTCGATACAAACTGATCTATCAAAAATAAATTTAAACAAGGAACATAATAGGTGGTAACAATAGCTGTGGGCATCGACGACGAGCACCTCAACCTAATACCAATAACTAAAACAGTACACAGCGGCTTGCCTGTTGTCTAAACGCATTTTTCCCCGAAGTAAAGGGTCAATATTTACCCTTTCCATGAGCAGCACAAAGCTTAATGTTTGTCTCGGCGTTGCACTTCGGGTCCTGTGTAAACTCGCCCTAACAAATTGTACGTAGTAACTGTAGATCGACAACAATTCAATCTAAACCTTGTTCCCAAAAGGCTAAGGTCGGATTTGGGAAACGGAAAACTCTGGCGTAGTAAAGACACAAAATGCATTATATTTTATGTCTATAGTAGCATTTAGTAGCTTAAGGCGATTCTGCGGTTACATTGTAAAGAACTTTATAAGAAAATGGATACATCGCCTCCAGTGCTTTCAAGATAAACTATAACGCAAACTCTGAAGATATAATTATATTGATATAAGACCTAACTCAGGGGACGTTTTTATGAATTACTTATTCCTTTAGACTAGAACTGGTTATTTGATTACGGTATGGTGATGGATAGACTAATGGATTCTCTGAGAGAGAATCTGCTACTAATGGTATTTGTAAGTACGTAACAAAAATAACAAAAATAGAGCTTACCACGCTTAGGTCCTGTTTATATGAATATGTAAATCTAGTCTACTTTGATATAATTTACGTTTCATACCGTGATTTTATGCGAGGAATTTGTATATGTGAGGTACGCACGCAACCGAAAGAATTTGCTCAGATAAAGCACAGCTACATACATTATGAGTCCATTACATTAATTTATTGATAAAACACTTTATATCAACCATACCTGCTGTAATAATTATTCGGATAGGATTTATAAAACAAGACCTACAAGCTCTTAAAACCCTTCCATCTCAATTTGTTATAAGAGAACAGTATCACGATGCTATGAATTCAATTTGTTCTCATGCTAATTTAGAAATAAAAGTAAAACATAGAGTGGTATCAGACGGTTATCATACCCCCCAAGTTGTAGGACCGTTCGGGGAAACAGGTTATTTTGTGCTCCTAAGCGGGTTATAGTTACTACAACACGATTATGATTCCCACAGGAGTAAGCAGGCTACGATTTGTAGCTGTAGTTTTGCTCTATAGAATGTTATGAGGAAGCTACTGGTGATTTGGCAATTTTTTTGATTGTAGACTTACTAAATGTGCAGATCCAGATGACTATAATGTAAAATTTAAAACATAATTTCAGTGTTGGTTAATTGAAGGGAGATAATATCCGAAGGATATAAGCAACTGTTTGTAATATTGACTTCTTTGAATCTAAGTAGAATTGTCCGAGAGTATAATGTAATTAGCTTATCTAAGTCTAATGCTTAAATCCACAGGCTAGATTATCCCTCTTCCCACATTTATAGGGTCCCGAACTTAAAAGATAAAACTAAAACTTTATTTAATAATTAGACTTAAATAAATAGCCGTCAGCATCATTCAAATCCTACTTTCTATTGATGTTATACGCTTCAATTCATTTATTTCAGCAAGTTTTTAATAAGGACTAGGTTCTTCTTCAGTCTTAGCTCCTCTTTTGATACGCTGTATTCCTTTAATCAAACAACTGTCAATTATATATCTGCCTAGCCTTTTTCCAACTATCTTGGGTCCGCTTCCAGTCTAACCACTAATGGATGCAGCTGAATATCACTATTTTATATGAAGCGACTGCCTATCTGCCCTCTACAACCCAGTTATTGGGTAACACGGATACCCACTTGTAAGACTGGTTGTCAGACTTTTGGGGTTTTGAATACCCGTAACGACTGTCAAAGATCTCTGAAGGACAGCCGGGACCAACAGTTTAACGTGCTTTCCGGAGTGGTCTCGATGGTCACACATCCACGGACCGAGCTCGGCAAGCGTAGCTTAACCTTTCATCGACCCGTGCGCCTGTTATCATTTATCCACAAGCCCCAGGAACCTTTAAATTATACAAACAAAAAACACATAACAAAATTTTCAATCCACATTTGGGAGCTCCATCTGTCTGGCTTGTAACACCGACTTGAATATTTATTTGACATGTTTTGATTAAAGCGTTAGATAAGGTGAGACAGCCATCCTGCCGATATCGCGAGATGTTAGCATCGCATTCAAATAATGTACCAACTGATACACAATCAAAGACTGTTAGAAAAAAAACCAAGATAATTAGTGTTTGGTTATTCTATTATGTTGAACAATCGAATTAGAATGTGTGAACTTATACAACTTTTAAAAAAAACTCTGTCCGATCCGTGAGGGTGTTTGTTAGGTATCGTACTGAGAGTCTATTTATGTGGTAATTTCAAGAAAAAATAAAAAAAAACGCATTTTTTTTTTTTCAATGGGGAATATTACCTTACATGGGGCGCGGGCGGTCGTCGTTGAGCGGGTGGGTGTCTACAAGTCATAACTTATGTTATGACTTAACTTATGTTAGGTATGACCCCTGTTGAAAATTAGGTAATTTTTAATGGATTTGGGGTAATTTTGGTACAAAAAATATGAATTTTAAAAGCATTTTTTATTACTTTTTGGTAATGTTATTGTAGTATCTATGTGCCTCATTCGGATCGGACAGGGTTTTTTTTTCATTTTGTATAATTGTAATGACATTTTACACAATACATAATAACTAAAGGAAACCAAGAAGAAAAAAAACATTTTTACAAAAAAAACTTTCTGAATAACACAATTTATATGATTATACAAATTATACACAGAGTAACTGACATTTAAAATTATCATAACTACTTATAAAGTGCGTATTAAAATTCAAAAGAGACCATTAATTTGTACTAATATTAAAACCAACAATATTAATTAATTAAAATATTCTGTTTTAATTCACAAAAAAACGTTCTAATTAAGTAGGCTCTCTTAATTTTATGAGTAATTTAATGCACATAGTATAATTAATGTTTAGGTAGCTCATCATTTTGCAAAACTTTAACACATCATCAAATTACAAAGCGGAAAATTTTAAGCAGTATCTGATTACTTTTTATTTGAAACTTCCCATTTAAAGGTATCTAAACTGCCTATTTTTTTTTTACACTTAAAACGACACCAATAAAAAACCCATAATATTCACATCTCGGTAACTGGATCATAAATCACGTTGTAACATAAAACTAACGGGCCCACTCTATTACTTGTCAATACTTTCCGATGGAGACAAACCCATTCGAGACAGCAATTCGCAATCCAGCAGCAATAAACATTTACCAGTTAAAACTTCATTGTTCCACATCACAAAACAAAGGGTTGTCGCTAACCTCGTAAACAATAACATAAATACTTGCAGATCTTTCACAAACCAGTACGAAGTCTTTGTTGTTCGTAAACCCTTTGGGAGCTTTCGCAATGACAGATGACTCAGTAACCTATTAACTGCGGAACAGTTTGAGAGGTATCTAAATATTGACTGTTGCTCCAGCTACTGTTAAAATACGTACCAAACTAGTGTACATATATTTACATGTATCTGAATACATCAAGCCTTTGACATTTGTAGTTGAATTCTCTATTTGTGTCGTTAGAGATTCAAGTCGTTTTCTTAAAGCGCTTAAGGCATGCTTAAGGCCATTAATTTAGTTTCGGCTTTCCACATAAAGCTATAAAACATTCGTTCAAAGCCTAAATTTAAATTGCCTACAAACGATACAATCTGGAATTGCTCCGTTCCCAATTTACGAGTATAGTTGCCTCAAAGCATTCTCCGTGCAGAGGAACGGTTGGCATTTTTGTCAAGCACAATATTCTTATGAGTTTCTAAACATGACCATTCCATTTAAATCCGAGAATCGTCTGTGAATATACTTAAGATTTTATTGCGCTATTATTCTGTATAGACGGAATTTAGAATAATTTTGAATGTTTAAAATAGTCTGCCGTAAAATCTAGATAAGTATCAACAGTCTCACTAAATTAGGTATGATTGCTATTAAAGATATTTTGATAAAGTTAATTGTTTCTTGTGTTCATAAAACTTCGTCTAATAGGGTAATTCGCCGTTTTTAATTAAACAATGGCAATGTTATGAATACTTTTGTTTTTGATGATGCCGATAGCAGATATGATGATTCTCTAACACTAGCACTACATACGATTTCCTAATATAAAATACATCTCGGAACAAACGAAATAAAATTATGGAGAAGTCACTTTGATATCCAAATTAACTATAAAAAAAATGTCACAAACTTGAGCATGAAATATTGTCAAACTATGTTGAATTTCCAAAAATGTCCGTTGACTTTAAAAATGATAGTCAATTAATTTTAATACCATTTACATATCTATTCGTATATTTGCCTGCGAATTGTGAATAATGATTTCAATTTAGAATTACAGATGATCATTCAACGAGTTGAGATTTTTCTTCTTTCACAATTCCATTACCTACGAATCGAAATGGTATCAATATTAAACAAAATCCTGTAAGGATCTTCAGGAGATTTAATCCAACATTGTTGGGATCTCCTAATGGCAACTCAAAAGTGCCGACAATAAACGCATTAGCCGTCTATCGGATCACGCGTCTCCATCAAAATAATATGTCACATATCCAAATCCCCGAGAGATTGTCGCTTCCATGAGCTTTTTTCAATAAAACCACCAATGATGTCACTAAACGAATAAACGGTTAGAATGACTACTTGGTGATAAAAGGATTTTTTTACAGGTGGTCTTGTTAGTAGTATGTGCTTTATTGATATATTTGTTGAAATCTTTACGCAATATTGTGTTTATTATCATATTAAAACACTTAACCTTAATCTATCGTGTCGAAACCAAAAACCCATCAATGAATGAAGCACAAAGAGTCCATATGGAGAGCCACGTGACAATTATTCACGTTTTATTTACCATAATTCAATCGTCCGTCGCTTAAATAACATTATCTAAAGGCAGTAAATATCGGCCATTATCGAGAGCCCTTCAAAATTCCACGCGGTGTTTTTGAACGAGCGCGAGAGAATGACGCGTCAACTCCATCCACCAAGAAAAATATTGAGACAACAGACTCGTCGAGTGCCCTCCGCGGCGACATAATGGCTTTTCATTGAATTCCTCTTGCTTTCTTTTGTTTATATCCCATAATGTTTCGATTGGAGCATGATGGAGGGCGGCCGTGATTACTTTAATAACAATGACGACCGGGTACAAAGGACGAGACCACTAAAATTATGTGCGGGGTCGGTCTGTATGGTTCTCATGCCCCTCACGTAAGCACGCCGAACCGGGGCATGGTCTGTGACGTTTACCTGCCCCCACCGTCACATATAAATAGTATCAACACAAAAATAATGAGCCTTTCATGGAACCCATTAGGTTTATGACCTGATACCAAAATGATAAAGAATTATAAAATATGTGACTAAAATACGGAAAACATTTTCGTTAAGATTAGATTATCATGATGATAAAGAAATTCTGCGAGTCTAAGGAAACAAGCCAAAGATAAACCAAACAAATAAATGCCGGAGGTGTCCCAATTATGGAGACATAAGGGTGCAGTCATACGAAACCTCGGTCGTGTCTATCTGAGAACGTGTCAGGTATTCAGACACCGTGTTCGGTTAAAAGCATTAGGTATGGAAATCTCGGCCCAGCGGAAACAAAACGCATTTCTTTACTCATTTTAATATAGAATAAAGGCGTCGCTTGCTCTTACCCGGCGATATGTATGCGACACAGCAAAGGGACACGCTGTTTGATATGGTTATTACGTCCTTTGTGGAAAGGATAAAGAAGCCGGTGTGAGCGGGCTCTAGGCTCCGCGGTGAGATTTGTCTTCATGATACGCTAAAATTTAGAAAAAAGGCACTTGACAAGAAGCTACACAGTCGGCCTCCTTGGAAATGGTAATGTTTCATAAAAATCGAAACCTGTTTGGGAGATGGCCTTAAGAATAACTAAATTTAGTGTGACTAGACTGGACGCCATTCATCTCTGTGGATGTCATTCACGACATGATTCATTTCTTGGTAACGCTACGAGAAACAATAGACAGCGACCATCATTCACTGAATAAACTAAAGTGGGAATAATTTTTCGGATCTGGTGAGATTCACAAAAAGCTATTATTCAATCCGGTTTTTGAATTCTCAAAGCTTGTTCCCCTAAATCTTGATATTTGACGTGTTGTCCGCAAACAATATTCACTTATGATTACCACCACGGTGAAACTGCTACCTAAGACGCTTCAAAAGATACATGAAGCATAATGGCTGTTTACTGTCTTCTCCCCGTAGCGAAGCATATTTTATGGGTTTATGTATGAGCGTCCCGGTCCGACGAGCATAGCTCCAAGCGATTCCGACACGATAATCGCAACACAAGAGGATGTCTTGACATTTCTTTTCTTCGAGGCGATGTGTAGCTGTAAACAAGCTGGCATGGACATCAGTACTGGGCTGACACCGTGCTATTATATTGTTTGCGTAATTGCACCCCGCGACCTGGAACACTTAACGTTTCCAGCTTGAGACGCTAATGCATGCGAAGCGGACGCAAATTACTCATGTGAGAAATTATTATACGTAACATTAATAAATTCTACAAACATTACATAACATTAAAAAATCAATGAAAGCTACGCATTATGTCATTATGCAGTTGTTTAACATCCAAATATGAGGACCTCTTATACCGATATACGGAATCTGAATGTATGCAGAAGCATTGTCGTTCCCATACACAAACAAAGGTTTGGAATAAACTTAATGAAGCGTCTAAAGTCAACCGGGAAAGCAAACCTCGGTAATATTTGGAAAACATCTTTATGATAATACGACTTAGGCTCTCTTTTATTATTCTTACGAACCATACTGTTTGACTACGTGCTGAAAGCGTAGGGACTTAAAAATAGGATCAACTAAGGCTAACTGTAAGATATGTGTTCTTGGAAACAGTCACGCACTCGGGAAAATATCCACGTTTGTCGTTCAGACTTGTATGTGACCCCAGAAGTAAATCTAATTTAGAGGCAATTTGCACTTACAGCACTTGCAGTATTTCCTTTATAAGGAAAAAACGTCATTGAAAACAGTTGAACGACTAACAAACGTACTATTTTAAGAGATTTTTAACATCTAGGTAATAAGGTATACTTTTGAGCGTTTAATTGATGTTGTAGATCCTAGAATGGCTCCCTACGCATTGACATCATGACGCATGTTCAAGACAAATTTCTGTAATCATTTTTTTGGCGTAAAATACTCCACAATACGCACCAAAAATTCTGGTTTGACCACACATACATCACAATGAACTCGGCATATCACCTGATCCTGTTCTAAACAGGAACTGTAGCATTCTGTATCTAATCTTCACATCTGCGCATGTTTCCTCCAGCGTAAGTTACGTACTTACGTTAGCACCTCTGTTCCTCGCGTTGTCAATCCGCAATGAATCTCCTCGAGTCGAACCCCATCGCACTTTATCAGCTAGATCTGAAACGCCGCATACCTGATCGCTGGAGATACGAGCCTGCGGTTGAGAGACCGCAATTTGAATATTACGTCCTATATTATCTTTCAGATTTAAATGTTATTGTTATTCTGGTTCTGTGTTATTAAGCGGTTGAGTTTCCAAGGACTGTTTCTCAGGATTGATGTCTTGGTTAACAGGTGCGTTGATAGTTGAAGGTAATTCTTCTATAGGCTAACTATGATTAATTTTCCAAGAGAGTACACATTTAGATCGATGCATTTACAAAGTCAATCGACCAACAAGTGGTTATGTGAAATGTGTGTATAGTACACTAAACTGTCGTTTTGCCTTAAAACAACAGTAGTATCTTTGTTGACATAAGAAAACAGTTAGTCGATCGTTTGCGCTGGCTGTAATGCAGGATGACAATGTTTGACAACATCTAAAGTGTCAATTTAGACAAATTGCACGGATGTCGCAACTTTGAAACAAAATCCCGTTACTGTAATCTCGTGGGTCTAATCTACTTTCTACACCATAGTCGGCAAATACAAAAAGTGATTCACACAGGCGCTAAAACATTCCATTTGGTAATATTTGCTTTATAGATTTCCCACTTTTTACTACTTTCATTGCACAATGCAATTTGTATGCGTTTCCAAAGCGCCGACTTTTATTGGGGACCGTTAACGTAAAACTAGAAAGCAACGGTACTGAAGGGTTCGCAAAAAGAGTTGCAAATAAAACAATAAAGACTTTCGAATCTGCAAACCGAACATTTATTGTGACACGAGGAACCGTTAGTCCGGTAAAGGGCTTATTTATTGCAGCAAATAAATTGTTTGCAAGGACCTTCTAAAAATTTAGATTTCGCCAATTAAAGACAAAGGGTGTAACGGGCTGACGGCGAATACAAAACACAAAGAAATGTTTATTGCTTAAAGGAACTAAAGCTCCGTTGCAGGTATGCGGGAGCTAAAGGGTTAATAAGTACTTGTTCTTGTTTATTGTTTTTGACAATATTTAGCCGACAAGAAGCAAAATTAGTTATGGTAGTAAATTTACTGTAGGAAAAACCCAGGCACGGTTATATTCAATCATAACGTTTAACAAGCGCATATCAATTTTATTAATACTAAATTGTACATCATCCGGACATATAGTCATGTTGAATTGCACCCGCTCGCAATCAATTTCTTCCGAAAGGATAGGCAGTATTTATTTGATATAATTATCATCAAGCCAGTCGTCATAAAGTCAATAATCACGCACCACTTCGGTTTTTACGTCTGTTTTATTATCAGGTTTATTCGCTTTGATGAACTGAATATATTTTATGAAGCTCTACAAGCTGTTATGGCGTTTGCAGAAGCAATTATGATACCGTTATTGAATAATTAATTTATGAAATGATTTGTTTGTAATTTTATTCCTGTAGAAAAATGTGCACACCTGGCTAATAATTTGAAGGTAAAGTGTATAAATGTAGGTAGTATGCGGAAAACGTCGAATTGTGCACAAACCAATGATCAACCAATGATCCAATACCAATATACAATACAATTGTAAAACATAGAGTTAATTTGTTCCCCGCACGGAGCGAACTATTTCAAACAGAATAAACCTCTCTTACAGTGTTCCATATAAACACATGGTTTTATGCATGACAACGAAATTTACTGTTGTAAAGGTCGCTAAAGCCTCTGACAATGAAGTACATTGTCATGCGCTTAAAGCACGTCCGAGTGAGGCGCTGTGAGTGACAGGCAAATAAAAGTAGACAAAGGGACCATCGCGCGCCGTCAACGTGGTCCGTGGACGTCGCTCTTCAGTCTTGAGTCACACTGGAAACATCCTCCGAGCGATTCTCACACTTTCCCTACTCCAATAAGAACAATCTTAAAATTAAACAGGTATACATGCGAGTTTCATTAAATCACTCTTGAAACAAGCCTGCCGTGTAACAATGAACAATACTTCGCAGTTTCCGAGTCGAAAGCCAATACTAATACCATACTAAATGTCCGGCCGTGAGTTCCCAGATGTAGTGAGCTTTTCTATAGCACGGCGCGGCATGAGAGGGGGGGCCGGACCACCAGCGCTGCGCCCGCGCCGCCCGATCCGCCGCATAATTAGTGTGTACAGACACACTCACACACCCATGCCACTGGCCGCACACCTATCGATGAAACATTAAATTAAATTTTATCTGCCTTGTAAATTTCATGGGCACTGATTGAGTTTTCGGCGTATAGACTTTAACTGGTCCGGAATCAGACTCGAAAACAGACAGAGCGTTTTCCGGTAGCTGTATAAAAATCAGCTGCGGTCGCACTGGGCAGTTTTACGAGCATCTCGTATTCTTGTTGATGATGGTAATCGATCCGCAACAATTTTGGCCCATCAGCAAAATAGGCAACACAGAGTCGAAAATATTCTCCTCAATCTCTATAAAATCTCCATAGGTATGCGACCTTTTAACTCCACACACATGGGGCTATTGTCAAAACGTACCTCACGTAACGTGTAGGAGCGATATATTCGCATTCTTTGCGTGTTTGTCGTTCCAATCAAAAATGGCTTCTATATTTGTTCAGTGAAATGTCAAAATATGTCGTGAGAACGTTACGAGGCGTATGATGGCGCGGGCGCATCGTGTCGGACCGGTCACGCGAACGCTACACTTGTACCAGTACACTCCTACTCTGCACTGTTTGCGAAATAAGAATTTCAGCCGCAGGGAGATTGAAGGCTCTTATGGAATTTTAAGTTGGAAAAGCATCCGTCAAAGGTTGTTGATTTATGGACTGAGAAATATGAAAATAAGTGTATTTATCTCTTTAGACGCTGAAAATCACTGTCAGACAGCTAAAGATTTTGAATCCTGGTACCTTGATATCTTGGATAAAGAACTAGACGAAAAATCTTCTTTCCAAATATTTCTAGTTCTGATCCAGTCCAGAACATGGTTTAAAAGAATTTCGGGTGAAATGTGTCCAATTCCTCCCTAGACGTGAAATCGACATTATATAATAATCGACAGTCGACCATACAATACTGGTACCAATTACTTTCTAAATGATTATTAACCTCTATAACAAAGCAGTTAATCAAGACCCTTAGCAGCTCCAAAGTAAATAGAAGCCTGGCCCCGTTTACTACAGCGCGGTAAGTTTTATAGATGACCTACGACCCGCGACAAACATGGCATAGCTCTGATAAAACACAGCAATCAATGAACAACACGAACCTTATTGCAAAGGTTGGTACACAAAACATTTAATAAAACACAAAGTTATAGTTCCAATGCGAGGTTAATAAACTCGCCGGACCAAGGAATACGATGATGATAGAGGACCGTCGCACATAACTCTCGATTTGAACGATAATCGATGATTCATAATTGAGACTTCGAACAGTTCTAAATCAATAGGTAACTATGAAACATGATCTCATAATTACTGGCGAGCTAACGTCGGTACAAAACTAACAAAGCAAACGGGAAGACTGTAATTCAACCACCCATCTGTGGAGGCGACCCAGTAATGGCCATCTAAATCACTGGACGTAATCGCAACAGTGATTTTAAACAGAGGTCACGAAGCAGTCCTATTGGACAATATTTATGAAGACAAAAAAGGTAAGCCCCTCTGGATATGCCATTTATTACAGAGCACTTTTTTGTCAATTACACTGTCACGTCACACACCAAATTTCTGTACAGCATCTCCGTTTGTTTTTGTCTCGACCCGATCGATCGATGTATGAAGGCTTTATCCGAATATGGCCCGATCGACTTACGAATAAAAGGATCAACGAAAAAAGCTCGGCGTCCTTTTAGACGTGGAAGTTTGGTATCTAAGCGACGTGTCTAAAAACACATTAAGTAGATAATACTGACAGTGGTTTACACATAAATTGTGTAGAGAGCCGAGTCTCGGGCTCGAGTCGCGCTCTGGATCACGAGGCTACTACAAATGACTGCGTATCCTTATCAGGTAGCGCCGATGCCTGCGGTGAAATATTTTTATAGCGTTTAGAAGCAGGCGGCTTCCGTGTCTTTCAAACTGTCCGCCGGATCTAGTTACATGTTCCTATTACAACGTTTTATGGCTCATATCTCATAGAAACATTACATCAACGACATTTCACAACATCTTGGCGACGTATCGCGATGGCTCGAGCCGCTCTACAGTTTAAGGATCCATAAATATTTGTTTTAAATTGAACGATGTCGAATATAAATTCCGTTACGGATTTATTTTTAATTGGAGTAGAGTGTGCGCTCCTTTAATACTCTGCGTGTCTCGTTTCAATAAAATTGATCGTAATCGTGCTCGTATGTTTTATCTACAAAGTCAGTTTTTGAGCGGCATACCGTGGCTACAATAAATCGATGTTCATTACAGAAATCGCCGTAAAATACCTGAGCGATTCGACATCGATGCGAGGGATGCGCGGGCGGCGCGAACGAGTTAGTGTGCGTGCGAGCACCACTCCTCGGCGTACGGCGGTGTCGGGAACAGGTAGTGTTGTGTATAAACAAATAACAAAATCGACTTGTCTTACAGAGCGCGCCAAGGTCGGGCTGCCCTGCCCGCGACCGCGCCCGAGCCGCCCGACCGCCGCGCCGTCCATCTACAGTCCACTTTTATACTTTTTTTCTTTCTTCAAAAGCCCTTATTTATTGTGATGGCTGAGTATTTGGGCGCACAGTTTGTATAAGCAATCAATTTTATTCATTTAGACGGAGCAAGTTCTCTTCTACAAATAAATAAGTGAATATAAAAATATTGTTGCTGCCGACTCGACGACCAGGTTCTTGACTCATCGAATGTAAGCAATTACATAACCGAACCGAAAAATATTTGTATTGACCAGACCCAATATAATCGAATACCGTAAAAAACATACATCCGCTAAACAAAACTAAACTTAACGGTGATAACCTAACAAATGGTGGGGAACGTGTCCGTGAAATCGATATCTCAAACGTTTGATTCTTCGATCGATTTCGTGATGAATGGTGGGTGATATTCGATACTCGATCGATTAGTGAATGGCGGCGGAAGTGCGAGCGTGGTTGGAGTAGAACGTAAGCCACGGGGCCCCACGATCCTTAACTGTGACAAATCGCTGCGTGCCATCACTCGTTCTAATCGTTCTGCTTTGCGTCCACAATAATATGGATTTAATTCAATTAACGCTTCAATGCACTCTTGCCATGCGAACGGATTTATGAGAACAAAAAACCGATAATGATTCTCGTTTATGCTTTCATTCGGTTGATCAGCAGGCTGCCTAATTAATTATGATGTAAATTTGCTATCTTATGTAAGTCTCTGAAGACAATGTGTTTACTTCCGCAAACATTCCCTACATTTGGCCGATCGATGGATGACTGCAGTTCTTTATTACAAGCGAACGGGAAGACGTTTTTCATTTCTTAAATCTACCAACACCTGTTTTTGAACATTCACAGCAGATGATATACAAAACCTAAGAATCAAAGCCGAATAATACCTACAACTATATAGGAGAGAAGTAGAACTAGCACACAGATGGATGACATCATGCAATTAAAAATCAGTCTACAATGTCTTTCGTACAAACTCCGTAGACACCCAGGTGACGTGACAAAGATAGAATTACACATCACTATTCTGCTAACAATAAAGCTAGCGCTATTTTCCCATACACTTCACGTTATAAATTCTTAGAACCATGTTCCGTATTGTAGGCAACTAATGCACAATATAACTACTTATTAACATACTTATCGGTAACGGGTTTTTTTACGACGTTAAATAATTATGAACCAAATACTTTGTTTGAACAACGAAAACCAAAAAAAATTGGTTATTTTATGGAAATGGTAATAAGCTTGTAAGTATAACGAACTTCTGTTCTAAGCTCCCAACAATGGGTATTACAAACACTTTGAGGAAATTAATGTAATTGTACCATCACAATATATAAGTTAGAAACAATTGGGATTAGGGGACCTGCACTTCAGTGGATATCATCCTACTTAAGCAATAGGCAACAATGTGTGACTATCAGTAAAATGAACGAAACCAAAGACATCACATCATATTCATCAGAATATAGTCATAATAAATATGGCGTCCCCCAAGGTAGCGTACTAGGCCCAATATTATTCCTTTTATATATAAATGATATCATAAAAATAACTAATCATAAATGCATCTTATTCGCTGACGATATATCCATAATTGTGACATCTGATAAAAAGCAAAATACCGTTGTAGATCATGAGACTGACATTAATAATACTATTGATATACTAATACACTGGCTTGACATACACCATTTGAAAATAAATTTAGAAAAATCCGTATACATCCAATTTAACCAATCTAATAATAATAAAAATAATATTAAACTTAATATAAGTAAAATTAAACAAGTACCACATACAAAATTTTTAGGAGTAATAATTGATCAAGATATAAACTGGAAGGGACACGTAAACAGCGTCTGTGGTAGAATTAATAAATTCGTATACGCTTTGAAGCAAGTCAAAAATGTAACAAACATAAAAACTGCTATTATATCTTACCATGCATATGTTGAATCGTTACTACGATATGGTCTTATAATGTGGGGTAATAGCACTGATCTAAATAGAGCGTTCATCGCCCAAAAGAAGTGCCTAAGATCAATTTATGGACTTCAGCCGGATGATACATGTCGGCCAATATTTAAAAAACTTGCTTTGTTACCGCTTCCATCTCTCTATATTTACGAAATATGTGTGTTTGTGACCAAGAATAAACAACTATTCAAGACAGCAAGCGATGTATGTCCTCGGAGCAGACGTGATGCTTATGGACTGGTGTTAAATGATTTACCAAAGCTAACCAAATATAATAAAAGCTGTCTAGCAATGTGTGTACGTACTTATAATAAAATACCAAATAATTTAAAACTATTAAATGTAAGATTATTTAAAAACAAATTATACAAATGGCTAAATGAATATAGCTTTTATAGTTTGAAAGAATTTATGGACAAAAAATATTGACATTCTATTCTAACATTTATTATTATAATTACCAATTATTATTACACTAACACACAAATCAATCTAACACACAAATTTGTAGTACCTACAACAAGGCTCAAGAAAATAGGTAGCTCGTTCAGATGTCAATGTATACGTTTTTTATAATAAACTTCCAAGCCACGTACAAGATCTAAGCCTTAATAAATTCAAATCATTCATTAAACGTAAGTTGTGCCAGAAAGCGTTTTATACCATTAAAGATTACGTTGAAGAAAAAAAGGCCTGGGATTTAGGTGCTCCAATTTGTAAAAAATAAATCAGTCAGTTTTTTTTTAAATAATTTCTACCACGATATGAATATTTACTTTGTGAAGTATAATATTATTATTTTTATTTTTTATTATTGTGAACGTGAGGACTATGTGGATCATATTATTATTTTTTTTCCTCTGTTATTTTCAATGATAATCTGGCAGTTCGAGTACTTTATGCGGTCTACCCAAATGTCTTTTCTTTGGTATTGTTCGTCGAGTCATGGAACTCCTAAGTTCTGAGTTGAGCTACACGATTACTGACAAATGCGTGCACTGACTGGTCAGGTCCACTCAAATCTGTATGGTTCTTTCCTCAAAAGACCATTTCAGACACAAATCTACATGGTCCTCAAATGATCTGACCAAGACTATTTCTGGGTTTTATATACACATTGACATTAATGAATTTTATATATACAATGACATGAATATTTACTTTTTAAAGTATTATATTGTTTTAATAATTGTGAATGTGAAGACTATGTGGGTCATTCTTTTTTATTTTTATTTTCTCATTTAGTTTTAACATGGTCTAGCAGCTTGAGTAATTTATGCGGCCTACCCAAATGTCCTTTCTTTGGTATTGTTCGTCGAATCGTTGAGCTCCTTAAACTCTGAGTTGAGCTGCACGGTCACTGACAAATGCGTGCACTGACTGGACAGGTCCTCTCAATCTGTGTGGTTCTTTTCTCAAAAGACCATCTCAGACACCAATCTACATGATCTTCACATGATCTGACCCAGATTATGTCTGGACTTTAAAAGAGACTGTGACCTCTAAATTTGTTTCGGCCTTTCTTCTCGGAGTAGTCAGATAGGAAACACCGACCTCATCTAGTTTAAAAAAATATGATTGACGTGTAAAAGTGTTTTGTCCAAACCTACTTACAGAAATAAAATCATTTATCATTTAATATTGAAACAACATTGAAATAATTATACCTTCAATTCAACAGTTACATGCTACAAACAGTAACAATGTATTACACACAAAATGGTTTACTTATAATAAGCGACGACAGGAAGAAACCGAACCCGACAATTTTCCACAATTATCATATTCTCGAAATTGCCTCTAATGTCAAGAATTTCATCACGAGCCTCCTTGTTAGCTACAAAAAACGTCACGAGTAACAAGACAGTAGCTTGTATTAGGAGCTGTCAAAAAAAAGTATGTAAATCGATCCGAGACACGCAACGGCTCGCATGTGTAACTGTATCAAGTTCTTAGGGGGTTTTTTAGAAGTTTGTATTCCGGTAGCGTTAAAAATAGTTGGTAAGCGAGGGAAATGTTAGAATTCTAATTCTATAGGTTTTTCAATGAATGTGGCCGTATTGAATTAATCAAGATCGTACCTTAGAGTATAGCTCCTGTATCAAGGGTGACTTTATCTACCTAGCCATTTCCTAACTATGTATGTTGAGGACGACTTCTAGTCTAACCGGGTGCAGCTGAATACCAGTATTAACCCAGTTACTGGGTTACCTATTGGTAAAACTGGTTCCTGGGTGCTAGCCTATTTGAAATTAAAAGTGTAATAGGAACAAAACTAAGTCTTACAACTCCTAACCCAATTAAGTAACTTAACGAAAAACTTACAGTGCAGCCCATCATCGTGATACTTAACCCGTACCATTTGACCTGAGTCAAATGGTACGGGTTAAGTAAAGAGAACGGGACGAGCCAGTGTGATGCTCGAAGGCAATGCATTTTAACAAGCAACTTGTCATTGACTACCTCTGTGAATCTGCGATCTTTGCCGTTATAAGTTACTTAGCTGCGGTTCCAAGACCTCATAATGCACGTTTTGGAAATCTGCCAACATAAAAGGAAGCCAAGCTCCTATTTGCATAATTCTAACTTAAAAAGACATTACGCATTATATTCGCCTTTTACAGAATTCCTTACATTATTTTGCCTGGTTAATATATGTGCAGCTAGACGCTGAGATCACCGCCTCCGTTCCCAAGCCAAGCCTTGACACATATCATCCAACAACAATGAGCAAGAACATAGTAAACGTCAATTACAGCATTACTCGTGTATCGCTGACTCAATCGTAGGCACATGCGGAATCGAACAGGCGACATGGTGCGCCGCTTATGAGAACACAATTACAATCCATTATATTCGCCTGAGACCTTTTAGGGCCGAGCTAACCAGCTAACCGGATCGCAGAGCAATGCGTAGCAGTCGGCAGACGAGGAACACAAGAGTCCGTGTCGAGGCAGAGCCGAGGCACAACATTATGTCCCCGATCCCGTATTGTTTGTCACTCAGACGGATTTCACGGCGACAAATGGCCTCAGAGATCCAGGATAAACACGCCACGGCACAATGCCTCTCGTATAAAATTAAAACAACTCCAAGTTAATAAGAGTTTAGTGAGCTAGATATAAAGGCAATTTTCTAAACGACTGCTTGTACAACTTCATTCTATACGTTTGTTCATCTTGAACGGCAGCAGAATAGCTCATTGTGGATATTTTAATGAATGTCGAAGAAAAAAACGTGTAGGTGGAAACTTTCGTTCTTACAATCAACATGTGTTTTGCTAATAATCATTATTCCGACAACTTTGTTTATGTTTTCGAAAGTGAACAAAACACGTTCGCCCATCAAAATTAAGCCGCGAACGGAAAAGTGTATCAAATTGCAAAGAACTCATCATTATAATGTTTGGAACGAGAATATTGCGATGTTCGAGTGAAATCATGTAGGTTGGCAATTGCTACCGTTGCTATTAAGAGTCCATAATACCTCAGCTCCAATTCACTCTTTATCTCGCTCTCACGATACTGCTCGTGGACTGACTGGCGAGGAGAAGGCTCCAAAGCGCCAATAGTTTAGATAATTTCTTTGTACGGCGATATTAATGGTAATTAAAAAAGACATAGTATCTGCTTTATAGTTAGTTCAGCTATTATGCAAAGTTTCAGTATCTAATTTGAAGTATTTTTTTAATACCAGCGCGGCGGTTCGGTTTGGAGGTAACTTTGGTTTTTCTTTCTATAGAGAAAAATTTCGTGTTTTTGGCAAACATAGTATCATAATCCTCAACTTTACCAAAAATATTTATTTCAAAATGAATACTGCAGTATTTTCGATATATTAAGAGGATCATGCTAAGCAATTTGAGGAAGAGACTCTTAATGTCTGCGCTAAACATTTATGTATTCGGAATGGCCTTTTTCGTGTCACCCTATACTCATTATGCAATAAACAGTGACGATTTGCAACCTAAAGGGCAAACGAGTGCGTACGAAATTGCGTCCAATTTTCCTCTCACACAATTGTAGGATTAGAGTAAAATTTATATGTCTGGCTTTTTCAAATTAGAGCTCTGGGCTTAATACCGTCTGAGGACTAGCAGCCATTCTATTTGTCGCCTAACCAAAGGCTATCGTAACAATAGGACTTTAACTTTAGCTAGGTGGGCTTGAGGACTCAGGCTAACTTTGAACACCATCTTCGCAGAATTGTTTGTCGCTGACTTTTTGCGTCGAGCGTGTGAATGCTTATGAATGGCACTCATCCTTCTTTTCTCTGAAACTGGAGTGTAAGTTAAAATTATAAATGGGTAAGTATTTTGTTTTTCTTACTTTAATAAATCTGCCTTGCCTTGTCCCAACCATGTTAGGGTCGGCTTCCAGTCTAAGCGACTGCCTATCTGACCTCCACAACCCAATAACTGGTTAACACGATACGTCTTGGTAAGACTGGTTGTCAAACTTTTGGAATTCTGACTAACCGAAACGACTGTCACAGATCTACTAATGACAGCGGCGTCCAAGGTCTTTAGGTGCTTTCCGTGGCATGGACCCCTCCATAAATTTAAATTCACTTTATGGCATTTCATTCACACTACTCCCAACCTAAATCAGTTTCCTCATTTCTTCACTATTCATGTTATATATTTTCCTCAATTTATATTCACTCACTTTGAATAAACATTCTTCTTATGTAACGTACACCTTAGTAAAGTCAACAAAACCATAATAAATTAGTGCAGATCTTGGCAGATAAAGAACATATACATGACATTAAGAGGCTGATAACCTTTATTCAAACCGTATAATTATTGGAGATACCATTTGCCGAGACTACTAATGTTTAAGTACAAACGTATGGTGGTCGTGGAAAAATGGACCTTAGAGCTTTATGATAAGAGTGAAAGGTGTGTTGTAGAGGTCCACGGTCCGTCAAGACTGTGCTGGCACGTAGCCTGCGTCGCCGCCACGAATTGGTCTATAATTAAGAAATAAGTTGAGATACGGTTTTTAGCTGACTTTTTACAAAGCATCTTACGGGGCAACGCAATTAACCCGCCTTGTAAATTGAATGTTTGCTTTATAGTGATTAGTAATTAACTTTTAAGTTTTTATAAGGAGTATAAGAACCCGAGCACGACCACATTGATCTTATTGATGCTGATTTTGTTTTGTTTAGAACGCGCAACTCAATTTTGTACTCAGGGGTATTAATTTAACCCGTGCTTTGTTTGTTTTTGTCGTAATTATAGTACGCACTGCTACTCAAGCATTAAAATTACACACCGTTCGTGGCATGAAAGATGATCAATACTTTACTGCGACAATATAGCCATTTTAGTCATTTTTATAAGCATTGTATTATTCATATTAATAATTTCACTATTAGATGCAACATTATTATTTGTTTCTTTTCCAAATGTTATGAAAGAACTATTAACTTACTACTTAACGTTATTTAAACAACACAACACATTCTATATAGACATCTCTTTTGTTACTAAAATACTGAAATTCATCAATCTAAAAGATTGTTTGAGTAGTGTGAAATGATGATGATTCAAACCTTTCAATTGTTCAGGGGGGCTTTTAGGAGAAGACCTTGGAATAACCTAAGCTAATACTAATGAAATCATAACACAACCCAAAGGCACCAATCAATCTGTCTAGCCGTTTCCCAACTATGTTGGGGTAGGCTTCCAGTCTAACCGGATGCAGCTGAATACGAGTATTTTACAAGGAGCGATCTGCCTACCTGAACTCCACAACCCAGTAACTGGGTAATACGATACCCCTTGGTAAGATTGGTTGTCAGACTTTCGGGCTTCTTACTACCGGTAACGACTGTCAAAGATCCAAGAATGACAGCCGGCACCAACGGCTAAACGTATTTTCCGAAGCACGGAGGAATCTCGATATGTGAAGTTGGTCACACATCCACGGACCAACCTTGGCAAGCGTAGCTTAACCTAATCGATCGACCCGTGCAGCTTACTTAGCCATGAGCTCCTCACACAACACAAAGGCACCATTATCCATAAACATTGATAACATACTTTGAGTACCTACTTCAGTTAAGATAACCTAATAACTTCCTGAGCTACACGGTGGATGAGTAAGTCTGATATCTGATAAAAGATAGCGTCATTAACATGAATTTCACAAAATTATTGGAAAATTGGTACAAGGTTTGTAATTCTATGATGCATCGATGCAGTCTAATCAAGAAGGTATATCTGATATATTTTGCAACAAGGCCGAGTAATAGCACTCCAACAACAGTATACTTAGCTTCTTACGACAGCTAGTAAAACAGTAGTCAAAGAATACAATTGACAAACCCGAAAATAGGCAACCATGAAGAAGAAGACATCGACATTTCATCGACAGATTACTTCTCCAATGTCCATTAAGTGTCTTCCTTCTCGTGTCATGTCGTATGTGACTAATACATCACCGTACTGACTTTTACAAGAACCTATCTTTTGCTCTAACCTTCTCCAAACTTCCTAGTCTATGACATCCGCAATAAACAACCATGATCAACAAAAACAGCCACTACATATTCTCCAAGTCGTGATAGATCGACAGGAAATCAAAACATTGTAAAAGAAGCATCCGATATACCCGCACATAACCATGCATATTTCATAGTCAACAATATCACGGAACACATAACATATCCCAGTTTCAATATTCGATCAATTAGCAATAAACCATTTCGTCGTAGGGCGGTCGCAATCCTGCATAAATTCAATTAGAGCAACCTCGGTGCCAGTCCACAATTCCCACTGCCTTTCGAGACATAACTATATGGAATAATTGATCGGTCGACGATGAAACCCGGGAAACCCTTTAGGAATTGATATAGGAAATTATTGTCTCTTGCGCGTGATATGAGTATATTTATTTGCAGTAAATTATTAGGTTTATGAGGCTTAGCCAGTTTGCCTGACGTGGTAGTGTTATGGCTTGTTGATATGGTTTATTGAAATCGAATGGTAACCTGTTTTACATTGAGGAAGTGTGCAGTAAACTCTAAGTCTATCATCAGTTCATCACATTAAGTCGTAAATATTCTATTGTTGAACTAGTCCTGCCATAAACCGTTATACGATCAGGTCAAGTAGATTATTGGCATGATCGGCACACGTTGGTACTTCATTTAATGGCATTTCTACACAGGGAGCTGTTACCATATGTAAGTCATCTCGATATAGTATTTTTCAAAAATTTAAAGCGTCTTCATTTGTCCTCTTAACTGGATCTCCATCATTTGATAGGATAAGGCTTCTGATAGTTTTAAGTGACCTTCAGTATCATTATTTATTTGATTGGTCTTCGGTCATTTCTTTAACATTAATGCAGCAGCTAATGTGGTATACCATAATTATATATCCAGCAGTGTGAGCTCATGTTTTGGAAAGGTCAACTATGTAGATGGACAGATGAAGTTCTGACCTACATCCACAGGTGGTATTAGCTCCTCATCTTATTGGACACTATTCAATACACGTATTAAATTTTATTGCATTTATACTATACCAGAATTAAAGATCACAGTGTTGCCCAAGTCGTGTGCTCATGAACATTACAGGAACGCACGCGCCGCAAGTACACGCATTGCATTAATCAGATTCGCTGATAACACATGTTAATATCGGATTCATTGGACGTATTGCATAGCACTGGGATTTCCTTTGGTTTTTCTTCGAAAGAAATGACGTCATCGGAAGGAAGCCACACCATTTTTTCTAGCTAAGCAATTTTAACACATACCTACTTGAGTGTATGTTGGAAATGTGCAAACTGGAGGAATGCTTTTTTATGTAATTCCTAAAACATAAAAAACCGGCCAAGTGCGTGACGAACTACGCACAATGATGGGTTCCGTAGATTGGGATGTATTTATCCCAAGAACAAACTTAACATTGTAGTTGAAAAACATTTACTCTTATACATTCCAACTGCAAATGTAAGTTTGTACGCACAATATTAAGAGATTTACGATTTTTTTAAACCATAGACTTGCTATAAATTTTCCTGTAGTCTATGAGTTGTCCCGTAACCGTTGTCTGTATTTTGTTAAAAATTTTAGGCTTAGTATTTTCGGAGACAAGGGGGAAATGGTCAATTTTCATAAATTTTCTTAAATATCTTCAAAAGTGTACATGTTAAAATTATGAAAAAAATGAGATCCTCGCAATAAGCCTATTCATTCATTTCATTTGATATGTCACAAGGTACAATTAGCAAAAAGTTTTGCTAACTGTACCGTGTTTTTTAATTTTGTTCCATATTCAAAATTTATTTATTTACGTTACACGTCCGTATTTGGGTCACAGAAGTGTACCAAATTTCAACCTCATCGGTCCATTAAATTTGGACCAACAGCCAGACACACGAGTGATCCTACAAGGGTTCCGTTTTTTCCTTTTGAGGTACGGAACTCTAATAACATAAGGTTAACTATCTACGATACGTAATTTGGTACAAATGTATCAAATATCAATGTATCCGGCCTTGGATGTGGATTAAATTAAAATTAAAAGGACCTCAGAAGATTTTCCTTAAAGTCAGTCAAACTAAGACTAAAGCTTGTAAATCCACTCTCCTGGCACAAGCCTCACACGCTACGTTTACAACCGTTAGCCTAATGAAGCATCTAATGAGATTCGAATCGAAACAGAAATTTCTAGAAAATCGTTCATAGGTACAAAGCTTCGTAAGACCACCTGGCTCTTACTGGAAAATCAACATCCACAAGAATCAAACATAGCAATTCTACAAAACTAATCACGTTCAAGTCAGATAAAATAAAAATCGCAATAAAAAGGTCATAAAAATAAATTGGTACAAAGACTTAAACTGTTAGGAAATATTCCGACGAAGGAACTTCCGCGAGGTAAAATCTTAAAGCGGTCAGTTTTATGACTACAACCAATGAAGGTTGAAGGAGAGAAATAAGATTAATTTCCGATTTCTAAGATTCCCGTAGCTATAAAATATTTAATGTAATAACTTTGTTGCTGAATCAAGCATTTCATTGAGGTAAAAATCCACTCCAAACTCCTGGCTTTCGATTGCCTGATTATTATAGACGTATTGATCGTCGTATGTTTTATTGCCAAAACAGAAAAAGAGTTACTTTATAGCCAGCCTTTATACTCGTAGTATCGATCGTAAGAAATATCGCAGGTAACGAGGATAGGGTTTAGGCGCAGAATGTCTAATTCTCATAATGGCTAATTCTATAAATGGCCAATTCTCAAAATGCCTACTTCTATAGATACCTAATTCGCAAAACGGCCAATTATTAGGGAAAAATAATAAAACGAGAATTTCATCGTTAATAATATATTACGTAGGTATAACGTTATCATCCCATCGATATTTCGATATAAGCGTCTAATAAGCTGCTTTATCCAGTCCGTGTCTTGCCTATGAAAATCAGGCATTAAGTCTTGAAAGAGGTAAAGAGGAATGTAGTCCATTACTGTTCCCAAAAAATAGAGATTATCTAAAAGAGGAAGTAAATGTACCTACTATGGCCACGCTATGGATGCGGGCTGTCTATAAGAACTCGTGCATAAAAGTTATTATTATGTATCTTATGCCTTCCGCGAATTCTTCCGTGTATTTCATCTTTATTGCTTTTTGTAATTGTCCATCAATAGAAACTGGCCAATAAAACTTTTAGCTATTATGTAATGGATTGGTAAGAAATAATGACACATACTGAAAACTGCAGTATTCCTTGATAACAAAAGCCAAGGAAAATGAACAGTAGGCAAAGCAAACAAAACAGCAACTTATAGTAGCGTCACGGAAGAGGGAAGCCTCTTGAGAGTACAACACAACATAATCTCCCGCCGCTGAGCCCACCGCTCCATTTATTTATTTATGGAGATTATTATCGTGCGTAATAATTCACTAAGTTTCAATTGCATAATGACGGCGGACAGGGCTACTAGGCCTGCTAGCTAGCGCTCTGGGCGGACGCACCGACTAGCGACCACAGATAATCTTCCACGCGAGGACTATTATTAAATAGGGGGCTGTCAGTGAAACGGCAGGCCGCCTCCTAGCGCGATCCCGCGATGTTATGTCCAACTTGTAAGACTGGCAACATCGAACAACGGAACATTCTTATTTTAAACACTTGATTAACGTTCCAATGCGCAAAATATATTAGTACATGGGAAATCGGTAAACATTAGTCAACACAGGGATCTAGATATTTTAGATTTATGAACTGAAAGTCGCTGTTCTACTTGTAGAAACAAGATAAGAGATATGTAAGATAATATTGTTACGATATACGTAAATCAATGAGATTCCGATCAAATCGATCATATCAATCTCAATGTTATCTATGCAGAGCGGTTGATACCCAAAGAATTTCAATGCCAATCGTGTAAACCGTTTAAAATAGAACAAGCAATTGTAAGTACGGATAGATTCATCGAAGACTTCAGATTTAAGACTTCAGATAATGGGTGGTAGAAACAACTTTAAAACGGACACTCATAGAAGCGATAAAGCGTGACTCCATCAGCAATGAACGCCGGTAACCCATTACAAATTGTTTTATTGCTGCACAAAAAGTTGGAATTTCACGGAACAAAGAAATTGCGAGAACGTGTGAATGATAGAAAGTACTATTACGGATATCAACAGCTAAGTAACCGTTCGTTCGGGCATCAACGAGTTGACGCCCTTCAAATATTTCGAATTCAATAGAAATGAAATTACTGCACGCCACCATACCGCAGACAATGAATGAACTTGTGAAACACTGGGTACAGCTTCGAAAGAAGCGGTCACGACGGTCGTTTCACATGAAAAACCAACAACGATTTCACACAGGAAAACTACGTCATTCACAAACTAACACTAAACCACCAACGAAGAGGGAAGTAAACTTCTGTTTTGAAAACTCCTGTACCGTTATCTGACATTGTTTTATAAGCACGCTCGTTTAGAAGCTGCACGGCGGAGCTCCCAACACTACATTCCCATCAGTACGGCATCTCGCGCCGAACACCGTTACCTAAACAGATATTAATCATAATTTTCACTGACGCCTGCTCAACTATTTTAGATGATAGTTATTAGCTCATTTTGATTGTGACCCGACTGCGTGTGGGCAAATTCGAAAGAGCAGCTACTGGAAAATTGCCGTGTGACATCTACGGGGTAATGGATTTAAAACTGCTCTCTAAGACACCTTTGAACACCACAATAATCACTTCCTGCACAATTACCTTCTCAAGCATTACGATAACTTGTCTGGGTACTTTACAACGATTTGTCTTTAAACTTTTATCATACTTGTAAGTTGGCTTGATAGCTATTCTTAAACGTTTTCTTGGCTATTAGAAACCCGAACATAATTTTATTGACTGTAACTTCGTCCGATTCATTTAAGGCGAAGAATCCTTGATGGGAATGCGGACATCAAGTGAACAAACAAAGCTAGTAAGAATGCGAAGGAATCCGTCGTAAAATCTACACGTTTTTATGTTTTCTTAATTGTCTCACGCTGTACGCATATCACGGGAACGAATGCATATATTAACAGGGACACATAACGGTAACTTTGGTAAGTGAAAAGTAATAGACTTTTCATAATAAAAATTCCACACCACTTTTTACCATAGTAAAAAGAACCTTCTTGAGATTGGCAAGATCATGAAGACGAAATGTTTCACGACAAAGACAGAATTCTAAACGGTTTACACATTGACCCTGGATCGTGTCACGATTTCCCTATTGTTAGTGGTCTACCAATAACTAAGGGAAGCAAAAAATATGAACACTATGTCATTCATATCTATAAGACCATCATAACCGATACGAAAATGGTGGATTCAGAATATATATCAATTTTATGACTCATCTAATCATCAGTTTATGCAGCGAATTATCAAATATTTAGTCTTAATTTGCTAATAGCCACTAAGCGTCTGTGATTGAGAAATATCAGACGTTTTTGTATCACGCTCGAGGCGAAACAACATTTTAAAACAAATTAATTTAACTATCTTGACTGAAGACGTAACGACTAAGACGTATATCAAATGAATTAACGGCTACATAGTCTTAATGGATTTTAATTCAATTGGTGACTAGGCCCAGTTGTCTCCGGGATTTATTCGGGATCAATCAGATCAATTAGAAGAAGGCAATTGACATTCTCGAGGCTCGTTTAAACGGACTTGCTCGCTCACTGTGTTATTATTTATTTATTATTTTTGCCTGTGTTGTCCCACTGCAGGGCAAAGGCCTCCCTTTCACCTTCCACTACTCTCTGTGTTGAGCTAGTTTGGACCAATCCTGTCTGTAGGCATCAAGCTCGTCTCACCATCTTCTCGTGGGTCTGCCTCGATGTCAACATACGGTTTCTGGGATCCAAATGGTGATAGATTTGGCCCATGTAACACTGTGTTACCGAACAATAATTTCTTTTATCAATATCTGTGGCTAGGAAATGAAGTAAAACTACTTTTGAAACAAATTTTTTGAAAAGCTCTCTAGGCAGAGAAAATCTGAAGCTTCCAAATATTTTTCAGAGACAGCCTGTGAGGTTATTTGTTTTAATAATAGCCACAAACAGTAACAGATTACCTAATGGTTAGCAATAACCTGCAACTGTGATCCTTAACAACACCAGCTATCTAATTATGTACCTAACATATTTTCGTAAACGATTACGACTAATCTGTTTCATTCTGACAGTTCAGCAACATTCATTGCGTTATTTACATTGTTGAGCTAATATTTTTTTGGAACATTAGAAGCAATGGTACAGGAATAACTTCAATGCTGTTAACCTTTAAAGGAAGTATATTTCGCTTCTTATGGACACTCACATCGTACTTTTGTTATTACAAAATGATTGCCCAGGAAATATTTATTGTTAGCAAAACCATAAAATCTTCAATTAATTCTTGCTAATCTAACAGTGTTTATTAGAAACTCTTCGTTAGAACGAATGCCAGACACAATAGCATCAAAGCTTGCGACAAAACCAGTTTTATCATCAAATTAACAGCGTCACCAATTATCAAATACCTATCACAGGCAAATATCCGTGGAAACGATTAAACAAAAATTGCATATCGAATCTGCAACGATTACAGTACATTTTCTTATGTGAACAAGGCTTGCAGATAAAGTTTGCATATGACAAGCTATTCAAAACTGATTAATCGCTTTCAAAGATATACCAACTACGTACCGTACCTACCTTGTTTGTACAGCTAACAAGTCACGACCTCTCCTTAAAATGTATACCATCGCACTGCCGTCAAAGGCCAACTCTCCACACCTTCCAGTTCTCCCTACCTAAAGCTGCTAAGGGCCAGCCTTTATCTAAGGAGTTCAGTTCACCCCGTCATCTCCGTCTGAACATGCTGCACGATGTGGCTTGGTTTGAGGAACTCAACTTAGACAACTTACTACATTACCAGATAGGCCACAAGTGCGTTGACCTGCATCTCCCTTCAGGCCCAAGATGGCCCACCTTCCATCTTGCGCGGTATGCCCTGTCACCTATGCACTTGATGACCTCATGACTGTGTGTGTGTCGCATAGCTGAAATTTGGGCTATTCATATTTAACTTTTTGCTATAGATACGTTACCGAACCGTGAACAAGACGTCGACGACGAAGTGACGTAGTACGAGTACATTTACTATGGCCGCGTAAACTCGTTCTCTATGGACGGTACACGGTGCGGTGGACAAACAGTGTTGGAAGAATATTAGATCATTAGAAAATTGATAGCAGCATTTTATACTGCCGAAGAAGAGCTTGTTTTATTCATACTCTAAGCTGTAAATATAGAGACAGTGGCATCACTGGCAAGTCAGGACAGGCGGCATCATCCGATGTGGCCACTTGATTTAATTGAATTAAATTGAAACAATCGATGGCAGTTACCAGCGGTTGGTCGAGTAGGTAGGTACTCTCTGATTTATAGTTGCTTGTACAATGTGAATGGGTAACGAAAAAATGGATTTGTAGGTTGGTTTGTAATTAACTTTTCTAGCAGTTTTTTGGAAATTCGGGTCGGCAGGTCAGCTTTGGACGAGTTCGAAACTAATCGTTGTATTGGGTTGGGATTATAAACGGAAATGCGACGGGAATTCTTTCCCAAAATTTAAATACTCTTTCAGTAAGCTGATTGTTCACGGATGCATATAAATAGGTTATCTAATCTCGTGATACGAAAATGCTAACGACCCTTTACAAAGCCAGACAATAACAACAGAAATATGCAACTAACTATGCGATTATGTCATCACAACGTTATTCATGCATATGTGAGGCCGAAAATAGCGCTCGCACACAAACCTGCGCGCGCGCACACTTGAATGACGCAAGAAAAACAAAAGACAGCTTTTATCAACGCATCCGAATGACTAACACAGCTGAAAAGATATTTTTAAAAGTCAATGTCGGTGCTCAAAAACGCTAGAATTTCTTCTCATTGAATCGCTTCATAACAAAGATTTCACGACAGTGTAAAAACTTATTCACTGACACTCTGCCTCTCGTTGCTTTTTAATACCCCGAGGCACTAATCGTCGTACACTGTACCTGCTACAGCTGCAATGCACTATAATTGCTCACATATCAATCCACTAAGAATAAGTGCCAACTTTACATCCGCTTAAAATAAACAACAGCTTTATTTAATATATTAGTCGCCACACTTTTATTAAGATAACTGTATTACAAAATCTATTGCTACATCAATATCTGTATATTTATTAAACGACTCAAACGATGCACAAAAATATAAATGTCGCAGCAAAATAACGATATCTGTAAGGTTTAAATAACAAAGGACATCGATACTAACGCATATCCGGGCGAATCGCCACATTCAGGCCTTTAAACGCAACCGATAAAAACATTACTCGACGCTCTCAATAAATACACATTAATGTCCTGGAGCATTCTGGTTTACATTCCGTGCGGTTTCCAACGAGTTTTATAAAAGCTCCGTTCGGCCGCACACGCAATTACAAGCGCCTCTTTGCGGTACAATCAATATTTATCCCCTTACGACACAATACAAGACACACTAGTACATTACTCGCCGGCTTCAGGCCACGAACACGCCATGTCTGTGAAGCCGGCAATCAATTCCCGACTCGAAATTTCGTTCACGTTACAAGCGTAGCGATTTATGTAAGGGTGGGCGCACACTGCCTGGCCGGCAGAGTTCGTGTCCGTGCATAAATAACCCACCGTGCAATCTTCCACGTTAATGATATTGCGATGCATTATCATTTGAAATCGCTCATTTCGTTTTTCCATCGATATCAGGAACAAATGGGCTTTCAGCGAATTAATAAAACAAAAGATGTGCTGTGTAACAAATTAAATGCGCACTGTGATTGTTTTTGTTTTCAATTAATAGCGATTGATTGAATTCATGGGTGCTCACAGAATAAAAGTAAAAAGGATTTAATTGCGCCGACAAGACAGAATAAAGGCAATCATAAAATAAACGGATAAATTTTATGGCGCGGAAAACAATGCGCTCGATTCGAACAATCGAAATCGTCGATGCAATGCGAAGGGATGTTGAAGTGAAAGCGCATGCGCTGATACAAGAAAAAGCCTCGCGAGCCAACCAGTTATTACACTAATCGCAGCGATATAATTCCCGAGTCAACTTAAACACAGGTTCCTTGCGGATCGAAATGCAAACATGGCGGGCGCTTTGAGCTCGATAGCGCGGGAACTGACGCGTGCGGCTTGCCTCGAACGAATGTTACAATCCTCAATACTATCAATTAGTAACTGATTGGAACTGGGATTTACCTTCACTGTTATGACAACTGGACTCCAAAGCTGTCTGAAAGGAGCAAAATAGGAAAGTTAGGAAGACACTTCTCTTTAGTTGATGTCCCTTTGAAATAATGTGGCTGCAGTTTCGTCACTCGTTACGAAGCAACGCAAAAGCTCGATACAAACCTTGATTTTTGTATTTTGCCCACTGAAAATTATTAAGTGTTCAATGAGCTCTGTTTGGGAATCGAAGTGTTTGGAAATCTTAGAAATTTTGAAGCTTTGCCCTTCATACCATTACAAACAAAAAAAAGCAGGCCTGAACTTTCCCAACAAAAGTCGATAGTATTTAGTTACATCTATGTGTATGAAGACATAAAAAGATCATAATTTCCTCACCAAAATGAGAATCGATGCATTTTTTTGCATTCGCAGTAAGTAGCCCGCACCTTGGGTCGCACCCGGCCCGTTTCGGTCCATCAAAACGCAGCGCGAAAGTCGCAAGCTTCGTTTTATCGCGTTCGCGCCAGAGTTATCTGGCCGAAGCGCCTGCACAGCGCCCCGGTACAAAACGGTTGCCCGATACAACTCTTTATATCCCCATAAACGTTTTACATGTTATTTATCACGATCTTAGTGGGTGACCCGCTTTATTTATGACACTAAATATTATAATCGTCTTAATGGAACTTGATATTAATATAACTCTACAATGGTCGGACTGTTAGGTTTTACAGGATTTGTAAATATTTTCAAAAGATTTTTATACTTTCTAACAGAACCCAACACGGGCGCAGTTATTTATGTTGTTATTTAAGTAAATTATAACCATATAATTAAACAAAGTTCCGAATCGGTCAACTTTATAATTTATGGTTACGCTTATAAATTATACTGCGAATGTATTCGTAACACCTAGCCGGTAAAGATGACGTTTACGACCGATGTGGTATCCAAATATTTATTGGCTTAGAACAAATTAAAAGCATAAAATTTTAATGTTAAGGAACTAAAATCTACGAAAAGTATAATAAGCTGTCACTTGACGACCAAATCCTGTTTATTATTGGTATGGACCCACTTGTCTCAGTCACCCGGAGTGAATATTAATGAAATTCACCTTTACAACTCGTATAATTCCTTCGGTGTCTATTTGGTAACAGACTAACAGTTTATAATGCGAGCTTCGTAATAAACTTATTCTTGTTTTATTATTAAAATTAATTATACACCGCATATTATTTTATTGGATAATCCGCCTAAACACTAAGCAGCCATAAAATTTAAAGCAATTTGAATTATAAAAATTGAATTAATTTACTATAATTATTGGATTAAAAAACAAAAGTGTTATAAACCTTCTTAGATCCTAAAGCAAACCGACCGAGTCAATTCAGCGAATTAACTTAGAATTAACTTGGTAAGTTAGTACGGAAACAAATTCGTATATGATACAGAAACGGATATTACAAACAATATATCATAGATAGACCTCCTAGCATCTGGATTAAGATTAGGCAATTAAAAAGATGTTCTTTTAAGGGTAGCTATTAAAGAGTGAAATATAGCCGGGGAGGCCGGCCACGGCCACACAATTATTCGCTTAACCCCCCACAGGCGGCCACCACACAGCACAGACTATATTTAAAATTTATCACTTGTATATTAAATGTCGTCCCACATATAAATTACTGTCTGTAAACCGAGGTATTGGCACGATTACTGCACAAGTGATTTTGTATCTAGTTTAATTGGAATTATTAATTTCTAATTGCCTTCTTCGGTACTTAATCGACTTCATCTAGTTAATAGTAAGTTTCTATATAGTCCTGGGAGTAATTGGTATCATTTGTTATATTCCTGTAACATCCTTCCCATTAATTGGTCTATTGCCAATATGGACTTAACTTATATTGTTTTCAGCCCATATACCAAGCACATTCAACTAACCATAATATTTGTCAAACTCAAACTCAAAGCATTTATTTCAAATAAACCAATTACAGGTACTTTTGAATTGTCAAGGGGTCGGTCAGTCAGAAATATGAAGCTAGTTGCCCATTCCAACGCGTAGTAGGTTCCTATGGAGAAGAACGGGCAAGAAACTCCACGGACACTCTTTTAAATCAGATTTTTTTTACAAAATATTGGTTACATCATCCATGTTGTAATTATAAATGTAAGAACAATGTAAAAAGACGTGCACGTTAAAAGCGTCAGTCATAAAAATAAAATCAAAAACAATTCAAAAATTAAAATACATTCAAATAAGCCGTGGCAGCTAAGGTTGTTTCAATGTGAGTTCAGAATTTAGAATAAGTAATTTATAAAAAAGTCCTTATTAAGCTTACCAAACTTTTAACAACTGCAAATAAAATCTGAATACAAATTATATTAAGATACTTTACTGCAATAAAAATACATTTAATTGAATCTTAGAAACTACAAAACTAAATTAAAATACACAAAAAGTTTTAAAAAGTTATGAAAGTAGATGACGTAGCGCCCTCTCGCGTTTTCTCGCCACACGAAATGGTCAGCTGAAAACTGAAAGGTTCGTATTTAAACTCACACTGTCGGACTGTTTTCAGTAGCGCTACGCACATAACTACGGACGATGTTTGAACGCTATGTTTCTGTGAATGTATCAAATAAGCGAGACGATTTGAAGCTTTTTTGGTACATAACTAGTTATACTCAACGTGTTGTATGATAGTCTTCAGTGTTAAATCAGTCTACTTAGATCTGTTCTAACTTGTATTTGTAAGCCCATCAATGTAAAACTGAATCAATAAACGACTATATCTTGTAGATAAAAGTTTAAAACTTTTGTCGTTCGATCTTCCAAGAATGCTGTATACTGAGATCAAATAAAAAACCAAGACATAGAACAACAATACAGTGAAGTATGCTAAAACTACACCTCCGTTCTGTGCATGCACGCTCACACGCACACATTTACAATCAAACTACACCTCACTAAGTTTACGACAGCAGCCTCACGTCACTGTTGACAGCGCTATGTCTTGGTTTTTTATTTGGTCTGAGGCTGTATTTTACCTTCAACTAAGCAGTTTATCCGAGTTCTATATTTTCTAGTTACATCAACGTTAAAATATTTCATAACATTTATATTAATCACTAAGGTGTCACCTATTTTTCACATGATAGCTTCGTGCTGTCTGCAAACACTATCAAGATCATTAATGCCAACAACTGCCTACGTATTTTATAAATCTTAACCTGTTTTACTAATTATATAGACGCCACCTACTGGGTCCTAAACACACCGCGACAAATTATTCATCCCCGCTGAGTTTTGAACTTTACGTCCGTTCCCCAAAATAGTGCCTACCTCTACAAGGCCAACGGGGCTAAGGAACAGGTTTAGGCAAACGTAAAATTATAACTTCCAATGCAATCCGTGCAAGTTCGCTTTCATTGCGAACTACTAAGGACAACTCGGTACAGGTGGCTCCTACCTCGCACGGCATCGTATTTCGTTCGATTGTGTATCGCGAATTGCGATCGAACCTTTCCGGTCGGAACTGGGTTGCACGCCCATCGTAAGCCATTGTGAGATCCACATTAATTGGCCTCAGCCGCAGTCATTTAATATCTCGTAATGCGCTCGAAAAAAAACAAAAAGGCACCCCGAAATCTCCCAAAGCTTCAACATCCGCGCATTCAATGCGCTCGGTGTATAAACTGTAATGTGATATTTTCTTAAGCGATTTGTTGGCAATAGCAGATGGGTGTGTCTCGAAACAGGAAATAATTTCGAACTTGTTGCCACTGACTGATCTGTTGCGTTGTGTTCGTTTTGTTAACAAACCACGTGTATTTATCTTGGAGTTTCTTCCATTGAAACATGACTACTTGTATGCGTAGTTATTATATTCATGCTCGCTGTAGTAGGGGACTAGGAGTATTGAATTTCGCATATAAACACCATCTGCTGCTGCGTTTGTGTTTTGTGAATTTTAAAGCTACTGTAAACTATGTTGCACAAGTGTAAGTGTAACTATCTATGCAATTTATGCTTTAGGACTAAAGACACTCTAATTTAAACAAAACTTTGTTTAATGTAATTACCAGAACTGTCTTCTCTTAATCTTGAGTAGAACGTCCACGGAATGTTTAGGATTATCTTTAAAGTACGACAAAGTGGTGACGCTAAATTATTCAAACGAACACTGGGAGAAGTTTATTCCTGTCAAATCTTCAAAAAACACCTCGTCTATTCGTATGCACACATTTGTTTAACGGGACCCATCGCTAACTAACTTACCGTTCAGGTAAAAGATAATATTTTTTTCAACGCACGATCTCCCCGCTTTCGTGTCGAAACGCCACGACGAGGGATTATTATTTTAGTAACATCTGTACGAGTAACTCTAACTAGATACTAATAGATAACCACTGATGTTTTTTATGCGATCCCGCTTTTTAATCTTTTGTATCGGGTCGTACACCAAATGTGCATTTTTATTTATAGGGGTCCGTTACAATGGGAAATGTATTGGGGTACTACAGTCGGATATACAATAAAATGAATGATAGAGGTCGCACTTGTGACCACTTGTCGCTAATTGAATTTTTTATTAACAATAACAAACAAGTGCGTGGAATTACACTGACATTTGCGTAGCCCGTCCTGACAAAAGACCAGCGTACAAATAAATATACTAGAATCAATTAAATTAAATTAATTGGCGGCAGGTACTTAATTATTAGGCGCAGTCGCAGTAATTAATCACATTTCGAAGCGACAGGACGTCCCCAAAGTTCCAATAAGCTGCTGCTAATTACGTAATTCAAGCTCCGTGACGGAAATAAAAAAGCTAGGATAACTCGAGCATTGTGGCGGCAAACGTAAAAGGGAATGTGGATCCGGGGAGAAGGGGACGAACATCACATTCTCTGGAGCTGAGTAGTTGAGTTCTCTTTTTTGTGGACGACCTAGGATGGAAGGAGTATAGTGAATTAGCTGCGACGAATCTCTTGGTCATTGTCGCAGTCAAAGGGATATTTTTATCCTAGTAGGCTATGCATCTTATAAACTAAACTGATTTACAGTTCAAGTTAAAATACTTCCTACTAGAAAGTCTTATGTGACATACTTTTAGTTTTTGTACTTAGTCCGCATTGTTTATATTTCAAAAAAACATTTTTTGCAAGTCCAAAGGATCGTAAACCTAATTTAAATTATACCAGAAAATCTTAAAGAAAAACAAAAAAGTAATGTATTCCTATTTCAAATAATAGTAAGGCATGCCACGATCATTTGGGTTCCTCTTTCAACCCTACACTTGTAACTGCAGGGTAGTTTTTAACGAACCATGTATTATATCGGGGCATGCCACAGTCTGTCTCCTAATCAATGTACCTATTCAATTTCATCCACTTATTATTTTTTGTGACACACCCCACACAGTTTATTCGCATATGTCAGATTTTTGCTAACCGCATTGTATTTTTAAACTAATGTTCGGTAGGTTTTTATTTTTGTCTTTATGAGATTATAATTATTTGTGTACACTTTAAATTATTGGGCATCATAAGCCGTATGTATTCAGTAATTCAACATTTACGCCCAAGATTTTCGTAGTTTGGGGGGCAGGGTACCTACTCTTATTGGACTTTTGACCCCAGTACCTACCTTTTGTATTACACCATTCTATATAATTACTTATTGTCAAAGCTTAATTTTTTTGTGAATAAAATATGTATTTATTTATATAAAAAAAAAGGGCAGTTATTATTATTTTTAACTCGAGAGTTGAACACAAATAAAGAAAAACAAACGAAGGAAACTTAAAAAAATCGGTTAGATATTAATATAAAAATATATAAGTTAGTTCAAATGATTGCAAGCTCTAAAGAAAAAACAAAAAAAAAAACCCTTTGCAGCTTATGAATACTGAAAAACGACAATGTAGAAGAACAAAATTGAAGTAAACTCAAAAATCAATATAAGTCTCCATCCCGATAACCAACAAGAAAAAAAAAACTTGAAACACGTTCTACAATACTTCAGAATGTTTGCGAAGATTATGCAAATAGATACTTATGCTCGGTAATTATTTTCTTGCTACATAGTGACTCGTGTTGGACACAGAAGCATTTATTATGTCTGTGTTTACTTAGATAAATGCACGGTATCTCGCAGCATCCGTCTGTAGCACGTCCGGGGAATTATCCGCAGATCTTAGTCCCTCACTATTTACCCTTATCCATAAAATCATGCATTCCTTTAACTACGGCGAGGTAAAAACTTTCAACTTAATACCGTAGCTTTATATGACTAATGGCCTACAGATGTTTCTACAACGTAGACGTATATCAAAAATAGAAATTAGGGGTTACACGCTCGCCCTCTATCAATGATAATAATTAAAATTAAATTTTTATCTTTTCCAAATCTTGCAAGCCACCCAAGTAACGCTACGGTGTTTTACATGAATAAATAAATTGATATCAAGCATTAGTTTCATTAACACATTCGAAATGTTACATCATTTTTATAACGCAAAGCTTTTTGCCGATGTTATCAGCGATTATCGCGAACGTTAGTTTTATTGCTTCTATATCTTAACGCTTGCAAATTATAATTAAAAGAGGTCTAATAAGTTGTGTACGCCAAAGTTTAGACTCTATCAATTTGATTTTGTCGATTAAAATTGCCTTTTTATCTGTGTCGTTAAGTCGTAAATGATTCAATTCGGCGATGTTCTAACATTATTTGAAACTGGTTTATATGTTAAAAATCGAACCACTTTTATAAATAGACTATATTTTTCCATTTTTTTTTGTCCGAAACATTAAAAACGGAAAGCTAATTCCAAACAACAGCATATGCGTTACATTCTCCGCTTTCAACACTGTCACGGGCTATTCCCTGGCGAATTTAAATTTGTAATTTCCTACCTTCGCTCCTACCAATAACAGCGAAACATTTATTTAAAAAACCTGAGACTCCTCCTACCGACGGAAGCAGCTGCAACCCTAATAATTACAAACATGGACTCTTGAGCATTGGGCAATGCTATAGATAACTAGAGTTATTGTTAATCATCTATAGAAAACTGTTATTAATTTACCAGCTGTTATCGAAGACACAAATTGTTAATGTTTAATAAAATACAAATCACGAATCAATAAGAATGATGTGATAAGGTAAAGGTGCGGTTTAAAAGAAGATGTAGTGACAAAAATTGAAAAGAGTATGCTTATATTGTTTGGTCATGTTGAGAGGATGAATGAAAGACGACTAACAAAAGGTAGGACGACTAACAAGGCAGATGTGAGTGTAAACAGGAGAGGACGCCCTAGGAGGACATATAGTGATCTTATCGGTGATGTTCTTCAGAAAGGTCAGGTGCGTAGTACTCGCAACCGGTGTGTGTGTATGACCAGATATGTGAACGGTAAACGAGGCAAAAGCAGTATGTAAGGATCGTAGCAGGTGGCGTTCTGTAGTTCCTGCCTACCCACAAGTATGTAAGTTTTAGTAATTAAGAGGTAAAAGGCCTTGTAATTAGCTTCATCAACCCACGATTTAGTGTCAACCGTATTAGTAGATAATGTGCCCATAATCACAAGAACATTATCGTTTATCCCCACAAAATCAATATCAATAATTACATTTACAATTTTAATTCAGCTGTCAAGTATTTTATTTGTTTTTATAAAGCTATAACCGAACTATTTTATTATGACATCCGAACGTCCTACGCGAATCTCACAGGCTTGAACATTTCTTTAAACATTTCATTCGTTGGGCCTGGGATATTTACGATTTTGGATAGCTATGGGCGGTCACGATTACGGTTATAGTAGTATCATTTAATGAGGATACGAATACATTCACCTTGAAGGTAATAAGAGGCTTCATTTACCCTCCTACGCATTGAATTTGAGAGGTTAGAATTCAGACACAAATATCATACAGCAAATTTAAAAAAAACGATGAGCCTTACAGTAGTCGCATATGGTGTGCAACATTAAAGGGGCTCGTCAAGGTCGTTTCTGACGGCCAACTCTAGCACCGCGCGCGCTCATTAGTCAAATAGCGCCCGCTTCCGCGGCTTCCTGTTACACACTTCCGTCCCTTTTCTCGAAATCACTCCCACAGATTGAAGCGAGACACAGACTGCAAGAAAGCGTGAGGAAAAATGTTACATACTGTAATAAAAGGAAACCGAATGGAACAGTCCCGGTCTGCACTCAAATGTTGTAGATACCACAGATGATTTATATATTCACTGTTGGACTTGCAAAAGACCTAAAAATGTCAACCGAAATTTATTGCAGCATTTTCATAAGAAGTGCCATTAATACTTTTGTAATAAACCTGTCTGAATACCGATAACATCACAATCTCAACTTCACCAAAAGCTAAAAGGTCGTTTATAGGGACATAAACGTTTATGGAATCATAAAGCAGAGCCAATCTATTGTTTCCAGTCGGCCTACGCCCGCCGACGACATAACTAATCGAACGATTCCGCTTTTTGTCTTTACAAGGGACATAATCAATTGTCACTTCGGGTTTAGATATTTCCCACCTAAGTTTAAGATGTCTAAGATCCATTTGGAACGGGTTTAGAATCGTCCGTGGACAATAAACGATAGGATATCGTATTGCATGGAGAAAAAAGGTGATGAGTTGCCGATGTCGTGGTCTTGCGGCGTAAATGAATGGCCTGCATGTCATAGACATGGAACCTCTTGATGACCATCATTTAAATCCTTAACGATATTCGAAGTTTGAATTTTTATCGATATAATATTACGTGAGTGATTCGATTTAGCAATTTTCTTGTTTTTTCTTTGTAAAAGTTTTGATATCGAATAAAATGTCAAAGGCATCCAATGTGAGAAAAATACTTTTACGACTTTAGAAGTGATCATTTGATCAAAAAAGCGTCAAGTCTTTATTGCTAGTTCAGACTACAACGCAAAGAATTCAATGTTGATTTTATATTAGTACACAATTCTAACTTCTCAATAAAAAGTTTTATTGATTGAAGGCTTTCAAACTATTAAACGCACAAAGAGCTCTAGATTCGGCCACTCTACCTAAGAAAGAAACACAATTAGTTGAAATACCAAATGGAACTTGACACATGCGGCTGCGCACTTAACGCGTAATCGATTGCTCCACTTGCTCACGCCGCTACTTAACAATGAAGAGACATCGTCGTAATCAAAAGTCAATTAAAATGCTGTTTATTCATCATTGGCCCGGTCGGCAGATGATTTATAATTTCGCAGCGGGCCATCGCCGCACGCGCACTGTCGCGGTCGCTTTTTAAATTAAAATCTTACGGACTCGGGCGTGATCTTATCCGGCTCGATCAATTTAGATAAAATAAATATTTATACATTTGACTCTGGATGGGCGAACAAAGCGTTCGGTAAATTGATTATGTCAATGAAAAACTTATTTGACGTTTCGACGTTTGCCTCCATTCCATCACCTGTTCCGATTTAAGATATGCATTTATAAAATGTTACGTCTTGTTACGTGAAATTTAAATTCAAGCGTTTTTTGTAACGATTTCTGTCACTTTAAAATGTGAACTTTTAGGGGCAAAGCTCATGAGAGAAAATATTTGGAAACGAGACAGGTCTATTAGATAATGTTTATGAGTAAGTCAATAGATTCGTCCGAAGCTTTTGAGAGCTTCCACCTGTCTGCTACAACTTATGGAGTAAGCTTAAACATTTTATATATATGGACAACACTTTAAATAATATTTACTTTTCATTGACAGCTTTGACAGATGGTTGCGCTCGGACTTTGCTTGAGCTTTTACCATTATTGTATGCTTCAGAGTGAGCACACTAATTTAGTCTCTTTGCTGCCTAATAATATGAGTTATATTTGAAAATTCTCTTGAACAGTTGATTGTATCTGCTGTAATTTGTCTTGTGTATGTGTGTGAAGAGTGAGTACGGGTTGTATAATGTATGAAGTCATTAAAAGGCAATAATAGTAGATAAAAATATTATTTTATTCATACTCTGCGTTTGGAAGCGTAATAAATACGAAAAAATTTCATATCCTAGCTAAAAATTACATCACAAAATGATTTACTTACGTATACTTCTTACAATTAAGCTATTTACAATTGACTAGGGTACATTTCAGTTCTGCGATACCTTTTACTTACATAGTATTATTTACAGTACATATTTTCACACAGTTCTCACTTCACATGATAAATTCAACATAAGTACCTAACATTATCACAAAATACTAAGCATGTCAGGTCTTAAAATTAATCAGGAACCTTAAAGTACCAGTGTATGTATTATAACTCATTTACATTACAACCTATGCATGCACATATGCAAAAAGGAATGTATGGGTTTACATAACTTCATTTATCTACTAGAACTCATGAAAAGGAAGTGGACAATGAATGCTATTCAAACAGGTACAAATGATACTACAAATATGTTCAGAATTCGTTATAGACATCAATAGTACTTACAGTACAATAAAAAAGAAGATTTTTCAAGTCTGGCATATAAGACTGATTACTGTTACATAATACAATTTAATATTACAGCACCAACAAAGATAAGCTAACAAACACAATTTGCGTCCAGTACATATGCCAGTTATTTTAATAATATTTTCTTTACAATGTTATTTACAGATAAGAGATTAAATCACAATGATCGTTCGCTTATACGAAGTAAGTCTTTCTAGGATGCGTGGTGCTCGACATAGGAATTTGTTGGGCGGGCCTTAGAGGACGTTCCTCACACTGGTGATTGTCTATGGAGACGTAACTGTGATGGTGTGGTAGGCGATCGTCAGGACGACCTTCACTACTTGCCACCGAACACGTTTCGTCCTCCGTGCTGCGCGCTGACACCTCTGCGCTTGCGCTGGTCGAATGCATCGGGCTTGACATCATCAAACCAGGTGGATTCATCCCATACTTATACCAAGGATCATGAGCCGTGGGCGGCGCCGTATACCTCAAATTCCCATGACGACCAAACGCCTCCCTGTTACTACCACTTTTCATATTATTCGGATTATGAAGCGTCCGATTTGGAAGAGTCACGTCCACATCCGGTAACCGAAAATTTAGCTTCTCCCAACAGTTTCTCTCACCCCACACGATCACTGTACACGTTTTAAGTAAAACTTTTAAGTCCGGATCGATGTTAATGGCACTCAAGTCCGTCGTCACGAGGAATATTATCTTTTGACGTCTATGCCTAACGTTCACTGAATTGATTGCACTTTGTATAGCTGCATTCGATTCCGCCGCGTACCATTCTTGCTGCAAGAATGTTATCGATAACACTATAACGAGTCTTTTAGAACTCTCGGAGGCACTCACTAAACTGTCACCTGAACGTCTTTCAACTAAGGGCAGGTCCCTGTGTTGTAAACATAACGTGTGTCCCATATTTTCTAGTTCGGAACTCACGGCGCGCGTTACGAAGTCTTCATCTCGTGGATTGTACACAAAAAAAGCGTCGAAACGTTTGTTTTTATTATCGTTCATATCTTTCGGTGTCGAAGTGAAAACTCTTACACCGTATCTCGAATGCATCCATAATTTAAAATCTTCCCGGAACATGAAGAGCAAAGCACACATTAGTAAGAGAATAATTGCTATTATCAGCACCGCAGCGATATATGGAATGTAATTTTCGACACCGTCATGCGATTCAATGAATAATCGCTTCAGTGTCTCGGTGCCGGTCTCCTCAGTTGTTGTCTCTGTTTTACATTCCTTAGCTACTGTTGCGATGGTTTTATTCATTGCTTGACCATGAGCAAAGTAGCACATCATACTCTCTGTGTCTTTTGACTTTTTTATTAGCCACTGATTCAGCTGGTTGACGTCTTTACAATCGCAAATCCAGTTATTCCCATCTACTGAGACACGAGTGCGGGGATCGTTGTCTGTAATGACTCTCCATGGCATGTAATCAACGTACCCGTTATTGTCTAGACCCAAGTACTCCAGTGAAGGCAGGTAATTAAATGTATCATTTTCTATAACCTTGATCTTATTGTCACTGAGATACAGCTCATTCAAATTTGGTAATCTTGTAAACTGTGTATTCCTCAAAACCTCCAATTTATTGTTCTCCAAATGAAGAATCCTCAATGACTCGATACCGTTAAATGTTCTATTTTGTATTGTGTTGATATTGCTGTTATTGAGATACAAGACTTGTAACTTTTTTTTGCCGATGAAAACGTGATTCCCTAACTCTTTCAAGTCATTTCCATCTAAGTATATTTCGGTCGCGTCCATCGGTATTCTGTCCGGCACGTGATCGTAGCCTGCGCTCGAACAATCGACCACGTTAGTGGTGGTCCAGGTTTGATCATGATAACACGAGCATTTATCTGGGCAAGTCATCTTACAATCACAGGCGTCAAAGTCACAACAATGGCACACCGCGAAACAATGTGACTCGTACTCGCACAGAAATTCTGAAGATTTTACTTCAAGCAAAAGCATATCCGATCTGGTTCGTGAATGGGTTAAAGAGCACCTTACACTTTCTAAATCCATTACTCTCGGGCGCTGCCTGAGGTCACTTAATTGGTTAATTGTCTGCAGCCATTCCATTGTACAGTCACATTCAAATGGATTTTCGCTAATATAAAACTCGGGTAAATCTTTGTCATCAGGAACAGCTGATATCGCAAAGGCACCGAGCTCCAGTGTTCTTATTTTATTTGCATACAGTATAACTTTGTTTAGATTATACTTTTGCAAAAATGTCCCTGGGCTTATTTTATCAATGTTGTTATTGTTCAAAACAACCGTCTCTATACTACTTGGGAAAGAGAACTCATCAATGCTCCTCAATTTATTGTAACTGATATCAAGCATTTTAACTGAACATGATTCCTTCAGTCCGTATGTGTCTTCAAGCTTCTCAATTTTATTTTCGTGCATATCCAGCCATTCAAGATTTGTAGGAATATGGCTGTAATCAAACCAAAGTAACTCGTTGTTAGACACGTTTAACCAAACAAGCGGTTGGGTGTTAGTAAATATGCCTTTCAAGTCCACTAGTTTGTTGCCGTCCAGTCCGATTGCTTTTAGCTGTTGGTTTGAAGCAAAAGCTCCGTCGTCTATTTGATCTATGTTGTTTGAAGCCAAGTTCAATATTTGCATTGAAGGTAATGCAGCAAATGTATCCTTTGATATCTTTTCAATTTTGTTTCCAACAAGACGTAAACCATACAAATCATCCAATCCTTCAAACTGAGCAGTTGTGACTTTCGTTATCCTGTTCATACCCAAGTCCAAGGATGTCAAAAACCTCAGTGTTTTAATAGCCTCCGGTACTTCTGATAACTGGTTCCCGCTAAGTCCCAAGTCATGAAGCTTCGTTATATTCTCAAAGGAACGTAAATCAACTTTCGTTATTCTGTTACCGTCAAGGAACAACTGATTCAGTACATAAAGATTTGAAAAATGTCCGCTGTCAACTTCTAATATGTTATTATGAGCCAGAGAAAGCGAGTGAAGGTTTTTCAAATTAGAAAATGCACCATCCGCGACGCGTGCTACGTTATTGTGTTCCAAACTTAAAAACTGAAGGTTATTCAAATCTTGAAATAGTAGTGCATCTATTTTTGTGATTCTGTTGTGCGATAAATTGAGAACAATCAAACGGACTAGTCCTGAAAATGTGTCTCTATTGACCCATTCACTTGTCAATTCATTCACTGATAAATCCAATATTTGCAATTGATCTAATCCTTCCAATAGTCCAGGGGCTAGTACACTTAGCGAGTTGTTGTTCAAATATATCTGTTTGATGTCTCTCGAAGACTGGAACATTTCAGGTGGTAAGGCAGTCAAAGCATTTGTTGACAGATTCAGAATTTGCAAATCACTCAAGCCCACGAAAGCTCTATCCGCTACAGCTGATATTCTATTGTTTTGTAAGAATAACTTTTGAAGTGCGCGTAAACTTGATAATCCATTGTCAGGAAGAGTCCTTATTTCATTGTATGACATATCTAATGTTTCTAACACTGTGTTGCATGATTTACCGGGTGCAGTTGGTCCATTGCCCCAGTCAGAGAATCCAAGATTTGATATGTCTTGTAATCTGTTTTGTGTTATATTCAGCTCTTTCAAATTGTACAAAAGGCAGAATATCTCAGGAGGAAGGTTCCAAATGTTGTTATCACCCAAATCCAAAGTTCGTAAGTCAGTGAGGCCTCGAAATGTGTCTCTATGGAATTCCATAGACATCGCTGACCAATCCGTGTTGTGTGTCCGAAGAGTAAGGCTTCTCAATCCACTAAGTGGTGACAACACTGCAGAGGGAACATATCTTATCTTACAAGACTCTATCCTCAGTTCTCTAAGGTTGTGGAACCGGGAAAGGAGCTGTGTTCCTTCTTCTTTTCTTCTTCCAAAGTCGAGAGAGCTCTCGAAAAAGAGAACATCTGTGCAATGTAGGTCTAGGACAGTGATGCGCTGAGCTTGTGAGGAGCTCAGACCGGCCAGTAGGTCTGTGGCGCCGGCAGCAGTACGGAGCGAGCACGCGAGCTGGACGCGAGTGGACTCACTGGCATCCCCCGACACTCGCTGCCACTCACACTCCTGAGGCGCCTCCGCGACGCGACTCGTCAGCGAAGCAGCGCCGGCACCCAAGTACATCCAACTCCATGCGGCATACCACACAGCCAATAATCCCATCGATAACATCTCGAATAACTCACTTTAAACTGTCACTTTATTTAAATTGTCACCGTTTGAGTTGATATTATCGCGCACATCGCTACGTTAGTCCGGACGCGCTCGGAAAACTTCACGAATTTCCCGTCAAACTTGTTTCGAAGTGCGACACATAACGGCACGAGTTTGCGAGCTGAGGTGCAACAAGCGCCTCTCTCGAAGACTCGTGAGAAGCGACTGAGTGTAGCGCAAGGCAAGTTGAGCGACCGGCCGGTGGCGGCACGCTCCCCGCGCACGGTTGCTCCTCCCCCGACAGAGAGCTCCGATACGTCTGTCTCTGTCTGTTAAAAAGTTCACAACGGCAACAAGTTGCTCGCCGCAAGATTGGCATGAACAGAAGCGCGCTTTGCGAGCTTTTATAAACATGGCGGTGCTTACTTTGTTTGTTTTGTCTAATCATAAAATGTCAATAGAGTTCCGACTGAAAAGCGTGCGAACTAAAAAAATTATATAAGTTTATAAATTGAAACTCACAACTACTTAACTGGAGAACAAGATATTTTTACTGAACCAGACCAGGATATTTAAGAAATTAAAGATAATGAGAAAATGAAAGAAGCAAAGAATGAAGACAGCAAAGTTATTAAAATAAATAATGTATTCAGGCTTATAAAATAACATGCATATTGCTAAAGGATTAGGATTACTTTTTATATTTTTAATCCACACTGATAACTCAATATAACAATACAATAAATGTACCTAATCTTACAGGAATCCAAATCCCAAAAGATATAGACAGATACCTACGATATTTATAGTCTCTTATCAGCTGAGAACGTGCATATTTTCACATGATCACTGATAATGCAGCACATTACACTGTCATTTCTGACAATTTGCTTTTGTTCTACAATTCGGGACCTACCTGGGTTATGACGCATTTTGCGATATCTCGTGTTATCTAGCTCACCTGTCAACTTACTCATGATGACGTCATCAGTAACGAGTTCCTATCTTCCTAAAACCTCTTTGGAAGCTTTTGGAAGGCCGATAATCGGAAACTAAGGGATTAAAGTGTGAAGTAGGTAATTAGTGATTTCTTGGCTTTATCAGTCCATTCTGTGCTGTTAGTTTCGTAATGTTATCAATGCTAATGGATACTTTCTTTCTTTTTTATAACACTACTTTAGTAGGTACCTAAATGATTAATTTTATTTTTTATTTTTATTGAATCACCCTGTATATTTTTAAACTAAAATGTAGAGTCACATTAAAAAACTTTTCTTATCACATCCGCATTAATTTCACAAGAGTTATTTGAAGAAGTCAAAAAATGTACCAAAACGAACTGTTCTGAACTTTAATTAAAAAATACCGCATAAAAATAACATTCACACATTCAGTTTTTTTAAATACCTGAACTACTGTACGGCAAAGTGTTCAATACTTCGGTTTCTTTGGTATTTTATCACAGAATCAAATGTAAAAGCGAACACGCAATTCAGTTGGACAAACAAAAGGCGTCGGGGAACATGAAAAGGGCTTTATTGGCATTCTCGGCGGCGAAACATAAAAATTGTTCCGCAAAGAGTTAACTGATCTAAACGAGTGCACTCCGAGCGACCTGACATGAGACGGTGGCATAACGTGGATTTATGGATACCTGATTTTATTATTGAAGTGAAAATTTCTTCAGACGCGTTGAGCACTTTTTGGGGAAACAAAAATCATGGAACTCGCGTCATCGTCACCGAACGCTTCCCATGAGCTCTATATGTATACTATGTATGTATGTACATAGATATACAATTCACAAGTTACTTAGTTTGCACTTCTATCGGCAGTCTCCAAAGACTGCCCCGCATGTTTTTTTTATTGTATTGATTCACTGCTTTGCTCTTATGGCTGGCTTTCTATGAAATCCTCGAACAAAACTCAAACTATATGCCTCGTTGGCCTTAGTGGCCGCAAGTGCTACTGGTGAGCATGAGTTCCTGGGTTAGACTCCCAGGTCGAGCAAGGTGTTATTCGGTTTTTCCATCAGGAATTTCTCAATAGCAGCCCAGAGTCTGGATATGAGCCCGATTGATAGCAATAGCTCGCCCCCTATTATATGGTACTTTAACATAGCTGACGAAATGTAAGTGTACCATAGGTACTCCCCTGCCTAACCACTCGGGATTAACAGGAGTGAAGTTTATGATGTTATATATTTTAACAAGCATGAACTATTTTCTTAATGTCCCTCGGCAAACTTCGTGTTTCGTCAGTCGTCGGATTTATATCAGTTGCCATTAATTTGCACTTCGTAATTATGGTTGACGGCAACGCGGCCGCAGCGGTAGGAATCAATACGTTACAAGCACCAAGTGCAACTGATAGAAATCCGACGACTGACGAAACACGAAGTTTTACCGGGAAAACTCATCAGTTGACATAATCGGAATCGACGTAAAGATTTTCTTGAATCAAGAAAAACAGAAAATGAAAACCTTCAAAAATTACAAATAATAGAAAATTTTAAAAAAAATATTATAGGTAGGTACGCTTATTAATACAGTCAAACCTGGGTAAGCGAGAAACCTCTTTAAATGAGAGTTATTGCCAGGTCATTTTAACGCTCTAAAACCTCTATAAGTGAGAGACAGAACGGTCTTGTACAAGGAGAATTGCAGATCAATTCTGAAGTCAAACATTTATGAAAACGAAAAAAGCTAAGAAACTAAACAAGCAAAGAGGAGTAAGGAATTCTGGCCATAGGCATGAAGCTTAAATTAACGAAGAAATGTCGGACATAAATCAAAAGTAGAAAAATATGCCACGCCTTGTATCAAAACCTTTAAAGTGCGATTCACACAGCACATGGTAGGATTCCGTCCATATTTTTTTCGACGAATTCATTTCATCATTAAACAAGCCATGTTGTATGTTTTAAATGTGTTAATTAATTGTAAGAATTAAACTGATTAATTACTTCAACCCTCCCATCATTTAATTTAGAACTGAAGTTTTCATGAAATGTAGAGCTCCTGAAACTTACAACTCTATTTTTAGATTTTGTTTTACAAGAGACAAAAAATACCGAAATATCTATAGATCCTTTATTATCTGGATACAGAACCCTAACAGCGATGGTTTAATTAATAGACAAGACATTCGATAAAACAAAAATGTTAAGTCATAATTTAAAATTTAAATATTTATCCAGCTCACGCCAAGACTAGTTTTAATAAAATATTGTGATCTTTATCGAAAGTGACCATCGATAACGATCGTTGATCTTCAACTTTTTTTTTTGGAGGTATAAGCCACTTAATCAGAGATGGGCAATAAATATAGGTAAGTATATATGTACTTGGTTGCAATAATCGTCCATGTCCCATCAAGTTCAGTGCTAACGTGCCACTTACTCTCTGCAGGAAGTTGTAAATCTTAACAGCTCTTCTGACCAGCTTAAACTGACCTTCCCTACCCCCGTACTTCTTACTAAACAGGCGTCAGATTCATGCTCCCTTCGATCACCAGAGTTCGTAATAACCTGGTCTAAAATTTAGACAAAACGCTGAAAATTTTATATTATTATCATCTACTTTTTATTACCTACACATGTGCATCCTGCGTGACACTGCCTTTAGAAAAATAAAAGGTCATTCGTCTCATAGTTCATATCCCTAATGAATCAGCACCACAGAATGTCACCGATGATAAATTAAAACCATTATTCAATGGACCTTGATATTCTGAAAAATTGTTTATAATAACTCTCTTCCGTGACTATAAATATAAAAATAACGGTGACAACTCTTTCGTAAGTGGGCTTAAAAACGATGGTAACAAGTTATAATAGCCATTACAGAAAGGTTGTCTACGAACACAGGTGTTTGATGTACAACACGATAATTTATACGTTTGGCAGCCAGATATACCACATTAACCTAATGACATCGAATGAAATCAACATGTGATTTTGATCACCATAACTAACCACATTACAACTTGAATCGATTCCCGCCAACTGTTCCCTATGGTTTCTGGGTTCTATTATCTGTCAATAAATGGGGTCTATTGTGGGATTTGGCAAAAAACGCATAAATCGAATCGATCTTCCTAGCTGTCTGCCATTCACTTTGTTCCCGTGTTTCCAGGGATCTAATGGCCGCTCCCCAAAGAGCCACACATATTTGGTGTTAGTAAATGTCAAAATATTTTGTATCAGTTGTGCTAATGGTTTGTAAAGTCGGCATTAAGGTCATATTGTTATTTTGTACGGGGATATTGTGGCCAAATGTGCGGTATTTTTACAAAATCATATTCCTTTCAAATTGAGTATTTTTGTTGATATATGAGAAATGGTTTACCATAGGGAATTCTGTGTGTTATATAAAGTCTCCTCTTTGTATATGTTATGGCTCTGAAAAAATTAGAACATGTGTAATAACTTTTGCTGTCCAAGTCACCGTTATATTCAACTTTATTAGAACTGGGTCGGATTCTTGTGGAAAACCGACTTACCGAGCTCTGAATTCATTAATTTCCAAAATGAACTTATAAAAGAGGCTCCATTTAACTTATTAAACACAATTAACAAATCGCGTTTCTGATTAGCCTCCACAGTCGCAGCCGCCGCTTACATTAACAATTTATAATGAGAAAAAGCACAAGGAGAGAGAAAAAAATGAGATGAGAATTCGAGGCCTATCTCAGGATACTTGACAAAATCCGACGAATGAATGTAATGCCATTATGATTAGCATTATTTTGTTGGGAGGGTCGCGGATTCCGGTTTACTGGGTAAAGCGAAATTCGTCGTCACAAAGAGGTTTTTTTTGACATGCTTTTTAATTCCCCCCTAAACATCTGTGGTGGCTGGGACTCTATAGCGGCTTTAATCGTATTTGTTACGCCACACGTTATTGATAGTTGAATGGTTTGTTTAAATATTTTGGTGATAGTATACAAGGAATATACGGCTGTGAATACACTTGAGTGGGTTCTGTAGTCGGAGATATTTATTAAGAACAAATTGTGGTTTACATGGATACCTGCAGTAAAATATAAGTACCTACGTACGTAGGTACGAGATGTGGGGACAGTTAGATACTATACGAGATACGGCATCGTATACCACCAATAAAACCAACACCACAGGCACCTTCAATAAAAGTACTGCGTAGTAAAAATCCTGAACAAGTGAAATTATATTTAAAAAATAAAAGCCCCCGACAAAAACATTTCCTCATTTCTCTTTCATACTCCATCACCAGACCCTGTTCATCATCTATCTATCACCTGTTCATTGAGACCATTCCAATGAGCCCAAACACGATACTTGTGCTATAAGTTGATAAGGGAGTTGGGTATCCTGCAAATTCAAGGAGATGCTGCAGCATAAGTTCAAAGTTACTATGTTCTTCTAACATCATTGAAGTAACAGTACCAAATTTCAAATCGATCAGACCTGTGGAAGACGCTCACATACATTCATCAACTAGAAAAGAGCTCGTAATCTTCAAACAGCTGAACCAATTTTGACTTGTCTAAGAACCAACGCTAGAATACCTGGTTTCAAATAAAAAAACCACATTCAAATCGGTTCAACCGTTTAAGAGCTACGGTGCCACAGACAGACACACAGCCTTATACCACCCCCCTATTTGCGTCGGGGGTTAAAAATATATCTACGGTTAAGTAAGCAGTATTTCTATTTAGTTTGTGCTTCTGTGGGTAATAAAACATAAAGCCATGGATTTAATTTTACACCTTTCGGTATCACGGAACTCTAAAAACTTCTTTACACAGTGAAACGAAAATTTTAATTTATGTGAGGGATTTTAATAAATAATTATAGACGGGATCTGTAAACTGTAAGCTAAAATGTTTTATTTTTTAAGGCATTTTATAGTTCCGCTAGCTAATCGGGTTACGTTTGTCACGGAGCCCTTTAGTACAAACTCGACTGCACTAAATATGAATCTTTATGTATAACGGTGACATTAATTACAAAAACCCCGTGATTTATGTTACTATGCAACAGCACGGATCCGTTTACAGTTCAAACTAGAGTTTAGAAGTATGTTTCACATTGTAGAACAACAAAAGGATCGTTATGTATTTTATTAGTTTTACAAGTGCTCGAAACGTGGCTGTAAATAATATATGACTAAATGGGAACAAAGACTTAGTTTAGAAGAAATATTATTGGCTTACTTAAGATTCCGAGTTATGCAAGACGAAAAACGTAATCTCTATCCATAGTACACAAGGTTTCAATATCAGAACGACTCCTCATAATACCTTTGTCGGCTGCATAACGTATAAAATAGTATAATTAAAACTAAAATCGAAATATCGACGAAGCTACGCGAGTGCGCATCCCAACGTGTGTCAGTGACCGCTCCTGAATGGGCCCTAATTTTTTTCAGGCCTTCGATTTGTGGGTTCATGCTTTGTGATACAAAATTAATGATTTTTGGTCTGTGCTTCGCAGCGTCAGCGGGTACAATGGGGCCAGTGACAATGGTGCCCCGCTGTCCACGATATTGACGGAAGGCCGTGCGGACGAAGCTACCTACGCTCCTGGCTGCCCTACCGGCCCCAGCCCTTTGTCCACAAGAATTTTAGACACGTCATGAACCAAATGGAAGCTCGTGAGAATAACCGCGATATTATATAAAAATAATTCTTTAATTATACCCCGATAGATCCCAGTTATTTGTATCCGACTCATTTTCTCTACATTGTGACAGAGCACGCTGAGTGAGCGTCTCTTTCTTATATCCTTTCGAAAGCTAATCAAAATAAAATTGAAAAAGTTATTAGTTAAAGCCATAACATGCCAGTAACTTGAACTTCTTACGTGTTCCAATATTTAAATATTACACAAACTATTCACATTGTTCAATTTTATTTTATTGAACGTAACCTTAACGTCTACTTACTCATTGGTCAACTGCCCCAATAAATTACATCATTCATTTTCTTGTAGCAGACCAAACATCTTGCTCCCAACACTATTGTGACTGGGGACCACAACGCACCCAAACATTTAGGGTGGTCTTATTTTGTGACCACTATTTAACCCAAATACGGCGCATTGTAAATAGCCATCATTGTGGTCACCCCAGAAACGGACATTGTCGCCTCGCCTCTAATTTATAGCAATGAAATTTCATTAGCACCAAACTGTTTATAAATCTGTATGACCACAATATCAATTCGATTGACGACAGCCTGTTGTTATGGCCAATAAATTTTAGGATTATCTTGTCCGTGGGCCGTGATTAGGTGCCATCAATGTTTTGAGGGAAAGTCAGAAATGAAATCGTTTAAGCCCAGTTAATGGCGGGTGTACAATGACATCAATACGTAATGATAAATTACGGCAATGAAATAACAGTATGTCATAAATTACATTTTGACTACTCACAAAAGTATTCAAGGTTTCGACTGTATGTTTATTAGAAACTTTCTTTGCAAAGCGCGTTTTAATTACTGACTGAATATTCAACTGGAAGTTATTATTTATACTTCTATTTATAATGCAAACTTAAATAAAAATGCATATTCTCGAGGTGCGTCTGACCATGCTTCGCGCATATGAAACCGGCTTCAAAAGAGCTGAACCGAGAATTTGCTATTTCAATGACTACAGGCGCTCCTTTAATTCTTCAACTTTTTATCGAAAATCTTGACCAAATCGGCGTGTATCGTTGTAAACAATTCCCGTAATTCATTCGAGATTCGCTTTGCGTCTAACAGAGATATACTGAAATGACCAATCACGGACGTGCGCGGACTATCGAACTTGATGTTTACTTCAGCTTTACCCATTGTTGTCACACCGACATGCTGGTATATTAGCAATATTTATGAAGCCAATTTATGGGTCTTACCTTTGTACGGCTCTCCTTAGATGGCTAATGTTGGATTCCTGAACAATACGGATACCATCATTGCCATAAATAATTATTATCTAACATGACGAAACGAACGTGCGTAGGTATTTGTTTGAGCTCATTAACTAACTGAACAGTACTTAATGATCTCGAAACCAACAAGGTCCTTAGAACATAATTAGTCTCAATTGATGCAGTTGGCAAACAATTAATTATGTACCTACACAACTCATTTTAATGAACCTATCTGGTTATTTCGATAGGAACGAGTTTTCATGAGGATCTCCACTTAGGTACTTACAGCATGTTGGTGATGGAATTATATTAAGGGGCACTAAGATAGAAGAGATGTATTGATGATTTTTATAATCATCCTTTCCGTGTGGTGCCAGACGTAAAGAATAGTACCATCCCATTTCTTCCCGTGGGTGTCGTAAAAGGCGACTAAGGGACTCACTAGAGAATGGGCAGCAGCGTTCTCTACGCATTTTAACGCCATACTGCGATCGCCAACCCGCCTGCCAAGCGTGGCGATTATGGCAAACCCCATTTGGGGAAGGCCTATGCCCAACAGTGGACATCTTTCAGCTGAAATGATGATGATGATGATCATCCTAACTTCCTAACTTATATCCTTACTAATATTATAAATGCAAAAGTGAGTTTGTTTGTTTGTTACGCTTTCACGGTAAAACGGCTATACGGATTTGGATGAAATTTGGCGCAGGGGTAGAACTTGACCTGGAGAAGGTCATAGGCTACTCTTCATCCTGGATCGCAGACGAAGTCGCGGGCAACAGCTAGCGTAATATAATAAATGCGAAAGTAAGTTTGTTCCGCTATCACGCTAAAACGGCTGAACGGATTTGGATGAAATTTGGTACATGGGTAGACCATGGCCTGGGTTAGGACATAAGATACTTTTTATCCCGATATTCCTAAAGGATCGAGACTTATTCGGGTGAAACCGCGAGGTGCAGCTAGTAATTCTATAAATAAATATTTGATAGCGCAATCAACATACAACCTCATACAGACCGGCAAAAAAACGTAAAAAAAAATTAATTTCACGGGCCTCAAATCATCATAACTTTTATGTCGTAATCGGAACCCACTGATGAGACATTTAAGAATTATTTCAAGGGACATACAGAATAATACGAGTATACTAAACCTGTTGCAACACCAAAGATTGTTCGCAAAAGAATTTCGGTGTAAGCATTCACGAACGCTGAAGTTCGATACGATAGTTACATTTGCTCCGAAATCGACTATTTTTATGTCCATTAGTTTAATGTGATTTCTTTTAGATGTTGGAAAAGCATGTTGGTACTTATCTAATGGTCTTATCCCTTTGGTAAAAGGTTCAATAGTACCTATGTGGGTGGAGCCTTCAAATATACGAGTGTTGTTGATCCAGAATTTCAAATGGTGTTATTATATCTTATCTAGGTGCCTACATACACTGGAAGTAAACAATCCTACACATTATTACATTTATTTCACTTTTTCTCACTCACATAGCAGTTATGAGTGAGCAGTGGTGGCCCAGTGGTAACAGCCGCGACTCACGAGTTGTAGGTCGTAAGTTCGAACCCAGACAGGCACTTTACTTTGTGTAAATTATTTCATCACCACTGCTTTCAAAACGGTGAAGTAAAACATCGGAGGAACAGGAAACCGGCATGTCCTAGAACCAAAAAGTACGAAAACGTATGACATTTACCAACCCGGACTACGCCCGCGTGGTGGATTACGGCCCACTCCCTCTCACAGAGAGGAGGCCTGTGTCTCAGTAGTGGGAAGATTATAGGCTGATTATGTATAGCTCCAATTTGCACATGTTTTCGGCCACACATTATGATTAATGAATCAAGCCACCATCATAAAGTGAATGAGCAGAATCTAAAAGTTTCTTTCAGTTAATTTCAGTTTCTCTATTGGTCTTTAATCCTGCATTACTTCTCAAGCAATACATCTGCACAGAAGACTTCTTGTATTGCTGACAAGCAGCAATTCCACCAATGTAGCCAAGACTAGCCTAGTATGGAGTCTTGTTTCCCACTGAATGTATGGGAAAAGCTTTTTTGCGATTTCTGACTTTTCCAGCAGCCAAACCTCAGTTGGCCCAATAGAGTTTTTTGATATTTATAAGATACAGGATCGACTGGCATCAAAAAAAGTTTGTGTGAAAACTGCCTATTTTCTTGCTGACTGTATTTTTTTTTAAACTGTGAATGCAGATCAAAATGTCTCGAAATGAGACATGAGAATTAAGGACAGTCTCCTAAGACCGTTTTCCTGTAATGGATAAAACGGTTAAGGTAGTTGTCCTTACTGCCCCATCTCAAAACCCATCCTGTATAATTTATTAGCTGCACTGAGGAGTAAGTGTAGTGATCATAGATAGTTCCTTCTCTACACGAGAATAGGCCTTTGTCATGTGGTAGAACCTGGAACCTAATTGCATAGCACACGATCAATCATAACCAGAAACATTTTGAAAGATATTGCTAATCCATTGATTCATATGTTCGAAAAATTGGTCTGCTCAACAACGTATATAACGCAATGAATGTTGTTGAACTGTCAAAATGAAACAGATTGTGGTTGATCGTGTGTTACGCAATTACGGTGCTGATCTCATATCTGGCAAAATTCGTTTTCTCTGTTTTCACCCAAGCAGAGCTCGGTCGACCAGCTATCTAATTACGTAACATATTTTCGGATTACGACTGATCTGTTTCATTTTGACTGTTCAACAACATTCATTACGTTACTTACGTTGTTGCGTAGTTTTTTTTTCGAACTTATGTAGCAATGGATTAGCAATCTGTTTCAAAACGATTCAGATTCTGATTGGTCGTGTATAACGCAATTCGGGTACAGTTTTAGGATACTGGAGATAGAAAAACCTATCTATATATGGTTTAAACGTCCCAATAATCTGTCATAGAATAAGGAATCTTACGGAATTGTGGGACGACATTCAATGACAGATAGAATTATACTGTCTACCATCAATAGCGATCTGTCTTTTACTGAAAATTTGTTATTGGGTTCGGCCATTAGTCGTCTGCATCACAGATACCTAAGCACAAATACAAAGCCGAAAAAGATGTTCCGCAGCTCAGCACATCTCAAAGATGTTCCGCAGCTCAGCACATCTCAAAGAACATAATGTATACGTACACAAACAATCATACAAATAGATAGGAAAATCTAATCACTTCCACTCAATTTTTTTTTAAACAAAATTTAACGACCTATTACAACAAAAACGATGAATAGCGGAAATTATACCGTCAACGATAAATTCAAACATAATTAGACGATTCCTCTAATTACCTCTCATTCTTGAAAGTAACGTTAATTGGCTCATTAACATAATATATCTAATTTATTTATTTGTGTCGAGATTATTAGTGCAGGACTATAATGACATTCATAGAGTAATATGCTTTGTCAAGTGCTGTAATATTATATGGGGTCGCAGGGACATCGACGCGAAGCCTGTTACCATGGATTCAGTACATGATTCAGAACACAAAAACAAAAAAAGCAGCTATTCCATACATTTTGACCGCGTAGGTATTGCAGTTTTCTATGAAACAGCAGATTTTTTTTTAAATAATTTGCGAAAAATTTCAACGCAGGGGCGCTCAGAATCATGTACTGAATCCATGGTAAAAGTTTTCGCGTCGAAGTCCCATGACACCCAGTATTTTATATAAACATGATAGATGATGGATACATTAATTATTTTATTGTTATTTTATTTTAAATCTCGATGTATGCTGCACCGGTCGACGTTATAACGTCAACGCTGAAAACCAGCGCTGGGGCTCTGTCTCGCACAAGGTCGCAGTATTATGCTGAGCGATGGCTGTTCTGCCCTCCCCTGCCCCCCCTGGGTACGCCCATGTGTAGCTATACGAAAGGTGGTCAAGGCAGCGCTCGCCAAAAAAATATTTCTATAAGAAAACTACCATCTATAATATAATTACCTCTAAAAAAACTTGGTCTCATAAAATCAGTTCAGACGTAGGGTAGTTCTGTATTTGCTGCAGAACTATAGATAGTGCCATTCTCGAAGACGCGCCTAAACAAGATTACTGTACTGTAAGCGATTAGGAAGAAGAGTAAGGCGCGTCTTTGTAGATGGCACTATCTGTATCATGTTAATAACACTTTCGACTCCACCTCCACCTTTCATAGAATTCATACGCCATACATATTAGAAGTGAACCCTCCGGGAGGGTTGCCGGCATTACGTTTGCGCTAAAGTTCGGTCAACGGCATTAGGTTTAAAACCGTGTTATAAAACACTGTAAAACGAAGTAAAATAGTGTTTTCAGGGGGTCTTGTCACTATACGTAGTTTCCAACCTTTTAATTTTTTTTTTAATAATTAGAATCGTGAACAAATTTTTTTTTTTTTTTTTTTAAACCAACATATAATATACTAATAAATATGTTAAATTATACATAAGATTTTATTTTCACGGTTTATAATGCTGCATTCGCTAAGAAAAACCTACATTTAAAATGAGCTCTCCGCGAGGGCCTCCGCATGCCATATACGACTAGGTGAACCCTCCAGGAGGGCTCCCGGCACTGAACTTGTTAAACTGTGAACGTCATCAATCTATGAAACACTAACAAGACCTAACACCAAATACTTTACTTTATCCGTCAATAATTATCGTGAGTCAGACGATTTTATTTTATGTGTCATTAAATTTAACAACAATTGCCTTTTAGTGACGTGGAAGTAGACATCTTTATGTTTGTATGTCGTTAAGATTAACTGGTTCTACGTTCCGAACGTAGGGTCCAGCAGTGCGGCCTGGGAGGGAAGGGACCTCTATAGAGGTATCTCTGGACCCATTACCATAACTCAGGTGAGTTTCAACGCTATCGTTGTTATGGAGCATTTGTGAGTTGTTATAGCAACCCATAAGTTTAAAAGTCGTTCTAATTGAAGCTTCTTAGATAATTATAGAACAGGTCGCGAGAATTGTTTGTTTGCAATAAGTAACACTAGATTTGAAACAATAACAATAGATTTGAAAGATAGAATGTAAATAAATAAAATTTGTGTGAATAATAATAACTGAGTTTTGTAATATAACTTACTTTTTAATATTTTTTCTATTTTATATAAGTGCCTTGTATTTGGTATTATCCTAAAGTAAGTACCTAGGGACCTACTTGTTGGTTAATTAATTAACACTCTAACTACCCTACTTTTCAATTTTAAAATAAAGATTGGCTTACTAGATATTTTAGAATTTAGAGCTTAGAAGCTGTAGGATATTGTAGTAGGTATTTATCTTTTTTTTTAAGATAAAGTTTCTTAAAAAAAGAGAAATTCTAAACCATTCAACTTCATGCAAAACACGCAAGAAATCGTTTCCTAATTTCACTTTTTTTTAAGTACCAGGTGCGTAAACTCAGTTTTGACTTTACCAAAACCTTTTCAATAAACCTCAAGACCACACAAAGATGTCCGTTTACCGCCACACTATTGTGATTGTCAAAACAAGATCGGTTACAATAAATCTTATTAAAAGTTAGGCCCGCCACAACGTCATTCATGGCGGCCTTGATCCGACCTCAAAAGAATGGTTTGTTTACAGATATTGCTAAAAGCCTTTGTCGTGGCGCACATCTGCTCTACCTACCTGAAGGCACGTCATGGGGTAAGATTAGACATTTAGGAATATTTGTATCAGATTTTACAAAGTGCTATTTATTAAGAGTAATTTTTAACGGACTTCAAAAAAGGAAGAGGTTTGTGTTATTTATTTACTGGTAGGTAATATGCAGTGATCGGAGTAGGTAGATTGAACTGGGGTCATTGATCCGAAACGTATATATTACTATGGACATTCCTCCGGAATTGGTGGATTATTAAAAAAAAACCGGAACTTATGTAGGAATTGTATTCTGCCAGAGTGGAAGGAGTCATTTGATGATTTGCCATCCTCAAAAAAAAGGTAGGAATTGTAATAAAATGAGCAATTTTATTCTTTATTATTCTTCCTATTTTTTTTTTCAACAGATAAATAATGAATTAATTTAGTTTTGATACCTTCCTTTAAATTTTGAATTGAGTAGTAATAATATCACTACCAACATTAACAATATTTAATTGAATCCGGAAATACCGGAATTACTTTCCGGAAAAATGGCTTATCCATGTTATTCTTTCTGTGTGCATTTATGATACAAGTACTAAAAATCAATCTACCTACTCCGATCACTGGTAATATGACATCAAACCGAATTTTCTTAGAGTAACAACTAATAACTGCTAATGAAAGCTGCACGTAACTTTTTACCTGTGCCCCGTGCGGCATAATCTATGATAGAAATAAAATAAAAATGTAATGCGGTTCTTTGGTGTTTGGTAAGCCCATCACTTGATGGACCGATTTCGCTATTTTTTCTTTTAAATTGTTCGTCATAGTCTGAATAAGATTTTAAGGGGGAAAAAATAGAAAAATTATCCGGAATATTGGAAAATTCGGGAAAAATTTGAAAGTTCTTTATTATGGGAATTTAAATTTGGGGCAACGTCTGTCGGATCAACAATTAGGTAAGTATGTAATACATACATACATATTGGCCTGAAAAATTAGCTTATTCCCATTATATCCGACAATTCGATCCCACTTTGTGGGACTCGTTAATAATGTTGATAAAATAAATATTTTGTTCCGAGCCGATCCTATTTGTGGAATTCTATGGAAATGCTGACAAAATTAATATTTTGTTCCGAATATTTAGTGCCAAGTGCCAACCGATCCTAGTAAGTACCTACAAAATGGTCCCTGCTGTGAAACGATATACGGAAATGAAAATGAAGAGTACCCACCTACATAATATTATTTGAATTAAGAACTAATAGTTACCTACTTAAACTTTTTGTTTTAAAATAAAAGCTTTTAGAAATATTAACCTACAGTAATAAAAATGATATTAGTAGATACCTACTTACCTAATTTATTTGACAAAAAACATAATCAACAACAAAATTAAGAATGAGAGAAAACAAGCGCACAGGCCGTGATATTTTTTATTTGTACCTAATAATAGAAGAAAGAAAATACATTTATTTACCTATGCTAAACGTGGTGCTTAGAGAACAAATACCTAATCACACCAACATACAAAAACGAAAGAGCAAGTTTTTTGCATGGCTTCTCGCAAGTCCGCCTTGGAGTTTGTATGCTGCAGAACCGGACATTCCTGTGCCTAAATAAATTGACCTCCATAACCAAAGCAACTACAAAGGGGCCACCCCTTGTGGAGTAAGGGCCTCGGTAAAGGGCTTCACTGGTGGGAAGACAACAATTAGACAGGCTGGTTAGCGTAATGTATTTATCGCGGGAACTTGTTGAAACTCAAGGTGACCACGGTAAGTTAGTAGTTTGTGATAAATACGACAGATGGCGTTACTAGTATCAGTTCTTGCGTGATTCTGGATGTTTGATTTCTAATAAAGAAAGTGATGGAACAATAATCAATATAATAAATATTATGCCAAAAATGAGTAACACCTGGAACAACATTAGAGTGATTATAAAGATACTAGCAGCGCCCTGCGGTTTCACCCGCATAAGTCTCGGTCCTGTGGAAATAAGGATAAAAAGTATCTTAGGTCCTAATCCAGGTCATGGTCTACCCATGTGCCAAATCTATCCAAATCTGTTCAACCGTTGTAGCGTGAAAGCGTAACTAACAAAAAAAAAAAACAAACAAACTCACTGTCGCATTTATAATATTAACTATGAAGTTAGGATGGAATCAATCTTCGTAAATCCGAAATCCAAAATTGTCCTACAACATTGCCAACCTTCGTAACTCAATCAACAAAAGGCAATCTTATCCAAATTTTAAATATTTTTATTACCAAATTTCCACTTTACATTGGCTTAAATGTTATCATATTTAGTTTATGTTAAATTAAAATTAATGTTTTAAATTCCATGTAAAACATTAATTTTAACAAATAAAACGTGCGGCAGAACTTAAATGTAATCATGGCAACCCAGAGTAGAAACCCGGGCGCCCGTCAGAGGGCGGCCACGCAAGCTTCAGAGTTTTGATAGCTAGATTTGGATAATCTATCCAATCTATCCAAATATCGTAGTACCTATTTGGATAATCTATCGTTAGTTAGTTAGTAGCAGTATTTAGTACTCTGTATAGTTAGCTCTTTGCTCAGTATTAAAGGCTCTGTAAATTAGCTACTCACACCAGCTAACGAATGTGGGCTTTATCTGGAAAGTTAAGCGCCATATTCACTATCCATCTTGCTATACGTCCCGCCAAGGCCGTGGTGCTGGACTTAAGCGCCTTATTCACCATCTATCCTGCTGTACCTCCCGCCAAGGCTGTGCATGATACACGACGAAAAACGACAGTGAATAGTCTCGAAGTACACCAATTATTATTAAATTTTGCATTAAGCTGGCACCCCCACCACCGCGAACGCCGTGCATCATGCATGCAGGATCGTGTATAACACACTACACACACCACACACACTACCACTTTTAAGAATTTCTCCCTTTCTTTGTGTAAAAGGATTATTATGCATGGCTTAGGGCAATTTTATTTTGACAGGGGTTAAGAAAATTTTGGGGTATAATCAGATTTTTAAAAATAAAATTACGCTTGGCTTAGGGAAATTTTATTTTGATAGAGGTTTAGGGGTATCGCTGTACGTCCGCTCAAGGACGGGTAATTTGCCAGATTGGTGATTTTTTTCGCGAAATAACGACGCTCTGTGCTCTTGTTCTAGCTGTAGCTCTATAATCATTTGGTCTAAACCCACCTTTAGACCCGTTCCCCGGCCATACAACAAAATTTTGTACACTGGTAACACAAGCAATAGAAAATGCATTTGACAAATGTCAGTCGTCAATATTTGATTCTTTAGCATTGCTTTCCTTGTCTGTACCTTATAATAACGTAAAAGAACTCATTTTTATTATGCTACAAATGTGCAATTAGTAATTTCAAATACTTATTAATGTTGAATTTGACAGACGACATCGTGAGCCATTGCAGTTTAGGTGCATTCACTTTGTTTGCTTTGTTTTGAACGTAGGTAGTGCTTAACAAGTTTTTGGCTGTGCCGTGCTAAAATAACATCCTAACATATGAGAAATTAAACCTGCATTGAAATATGGAAACAAGTTTGTGACTAAAGGAGTGAGTACAACTTATTGTTTAAACTTTTTGAACGGTTATTTTTAAGCAATATTTTATAGGAATAAATAGGACCGAGCTGAGCAGCAGAATATCTATTTATCAAAGCTACTGTTTGTGATAACAATAGAAGTCTATCTACAGCATTTGTTTCTGTTAACATATTTAGACTCATTGGAACTAGAAATACAACAAACTGAAGCAAAAGCTTTAGATTTGACAATAACAATTTATTTTACTGAAAACATCTCATTAGTCAACCATGAATTTTTATTGTATTTTAAGTTGTATGTGCCAGTTTGTGTCAGCATAATTATTAAAACTGAAATGGTTTGTTTAAAAAGTTCTTTGCTATCAAATTACATGATCAGTTGCATCATTAAAAATGTTATTAGGAACTACAGGTGATTGATCACAAAAATGACTGCTTGTTGCCTGCTTTGTGTTGCATCACAAAATAATTGCACAATGTATAATTTTTTCAGTTTCTTGTCAGGAAACATTCCTAACTACTTAGAATGTTAATTATGTTTAAGTGTTAGAACAATATAGTATATTACTATATCCTTGTGGTAGTGCAAGCAACAGCTTGGCAGGAATTGGAGGATTAGCCCCAAGGTCATTTACTGGGTATACTCCACACTCATCCAACCAATTGTCACATACAGCTCACTGTCTGGTGGCCTAGGACAGACCTGAGCACAGCCCAAAGGTCTCGACATACTACTGCGTTTAGATTGTGTAGCAATCACTAGCAGTATGAGAACTATGCTCAGTGCCGCCCTACAGGCAATGCTAGGCCCTGGCCTCCTTTAGGTTTAATACATCAGGAACCCTGAGCAAAGACTAGGGTTAAGCACATATGCACAAAGGAAGGTGCAATCAAACAACAACCAATGATCCCCTGAAACAATGCCCCAAAATTACACTACTTTCAAAAGCATTACAACAATACTCACAGAATAACAGTGTGACTACTCAGGCCAAAAGAGATGAGAGTATACACTAATGGATCAAAACTGACTCCGGAACCAAAGTCTGAGTTTTCTCACAGAAACAGAAGCCCTCGGATCACCTAGATCTTTGGAGATGTTCTTTAACAGACCAGAAAATGTAATCTACTTCTGGGGGGAGGTGGGCTGCTTGGATTAACCAACAACGGCCACCACGGCCCACGTACAATGTTCCACTTGAAGGACTAAATGCAGAAACCAAACCCTCTAACATAGAACATAGTATATTACTTGCTTCTGTTTTAATATTAAACATATCCTATGGCACTCGGCAATAGTGTAGCTCTTTACCAGTGAAATTATTTTTGTAATCCAATCAGTACTACCAAAGATTACCTTTATTAAACAAATAAACCCCTAGACACAGGCAAAGGCCAGTTTGGTAACAACCTGATTATAAATAAATTAGAAACAATTTGACCTCTTTATAATGTTAGTTAATATTAATAAACAAGTCTTTTTCTTATAAACTACATTGTTATTGTTCTCTCATAATTAGAATGCATATAATTACATTTAATTAGAATCATAATGAATGCATGCAAAAGAAGTTCAATTTGACAAGTTTTCAAAAAGCTTAAACTAAGAAGGTCAACAGCAGCAACATTAAATTTGCTACTTAGATGCAATTCTAAACAATAAGTTTATTCACCTTATTGTAAGTGCATGCACCTTGATTCAGTTATTGATTCTATTCATCATTTATGTGTAAATGCCGATGTGTCATAGATCTTTATTCACTCATCCAAAATCATGGCCATTTTAAGAATGATAAACTACTGTAAGGCCTTTGAGACGTATGTGCATATTTTGTACTACATTCTTAATAGGATTAAGCCTCTCATGAATATACTGCTATAAAGAAAAACTTACTATACAGAAAGCAACATTTGTTATTTTCTGGTAACAAAGTCTCTCATCTGCCAAATAAAATAAAATGTAGTGCGTTAGCAGATATTCGCTTAATAAGGTTTATCCACTTGCATGGACAAACCATTGAAACTGGAAATCCCACATCATAGCAGAAATCTGTAATTTTCATAAAAACCCTTGTAATTCTACAAATTTTGTATAATCTGCGTCCTCTGCTATATCTAAAGATCATCTTTCTGTTCCAGCCAACACGCATTATTATCATTATTTATAATGTTTTTATTACTTGACTAGGCTGACATCCAGACATCACATATTCAGATAAACAGTTTTTGTCTATGTTTGTGCCCTCTCAATGATAATAACTTTGACTTTAAAGTTATGACAAGAAAACAATTCTCAAGAATTTCAAATGGTTCAAATATTAATTTAAATAAAATGTTGGTATGCAGTTTTTTTAATGTAAATAGAAGAAATAAACATACATTTAGAAATTTCATATCCTTATTCAAACAAAATGCTAATACAACAAATGCTGAAATACACAACTTAAAGTACACTTCCGTAGGCAGGCAGCAGCAGCAAGCACCACTACTGGTTTCTATGTATTTCTTTGAAATCGACATGTCTCTAGCTACGGTAGGTATTTCATAGCAATACAAAGAAACCAGTAGTGTCGCGGCGACACGTCGCCTGCTGCTGCTGCCTGCAGTCGGCTACGGAATTGTACCTTTACATACATACATGCGAACATTGCAAGTTAGATAAAAGTTTGTAAAAAGGAACCGTATAGGTACAAGTTCGTACTTCGTAGCCGGCTACATTGTCGCTAGCTACGGAAGGTATTTCATAGAAATACATAGAAACCAGTAGTGTATTTTTGTTCAGTTAGTTCTGTGCATTTCTTTTAGATCAGACTGAATGGTTAATTCAATACCTACATAATTGTGTAAAAAATAATACACAGACTGTACATCACCATAAAGCTTATCACTAGAAATAATTCCTAGTTAAAACAATTGAATAAACAATACTTGTTTGGTAACAAGAATAAGTTTGTGGTTTGTGGCGAAATGTATTATGGGTACCTGGTATAGTACATCTTTGCCAAACCCTTAAGGAAAACGGGCGTGATGGTATGCAGTATATTTATTTTGCAGTGGATTATGCTTCAAAAAGCTATCTGCACCTAGCATGAAAAAATTGCTTATGCTAATTCTTAAAAGAGCCTAACAATACAATACTGAATGACTATAACCAGTCGGCAAAAAACCCAGAGCAATAGGTATAAATTGTTGGAAAAATTAAGCTACAAACATTTCTTAGTCCGAAAGTGTGGAGGTATAACTATTATGGTAAACTATTTCACCACTCTTTTAGTGACATGATGCGTGGTATCCCTCCTCATCACATACCCATACCAAATCAAACAATTCTCTTTCAACTTTTCTGCCACTGATGCCACTTTGAAACTTCCTCTAATATAGGTACTCATTTCTTTCTTGATCCATTCTCGTCACTTGCATCTCAATATTCAAATTTTTATTGTTTATGAGTGCTTATCCTAAAAGTTGACAACATAGTAAATAGCTGTCAAATATTTACCTGTTTTGATTAATTTGGCAATTTTACTGTATGAAAATATGAAATGTGGCTAACTAGTGAACTAAAATATTGATTATGAAATGCAATAATTAATATCGTAACACCGAATATTTAGTTTCAGATGTAAAAAAAATATTTGGAAACTTTCCAAATGCCTTTTTTACACCTAAAACGGTTACAAAATCAAATTCAGTGTTATGAATTGCAATTCATTATCAATATTCTTGTTCGCTAGTTGGCCACATTTCATATTTCCACATTTTATTTTTATATATACAGTAATATTGCCAAATTAATCAAAACAGAAATATTTGACATCTATTTGCGACGTTGCCCACTTTCAGAATAAACGCTCATTTAATGACTTTATCATTATGGCTAAATCCATCCAATCCATATGTTAGCTAAAGTATTCTTAATTATTTACAACAATCGTATCATAGTTCATAATAAATGAAGAACTTGCACTCCTTCGAGGTAGGTACCTACTTGAATAAAGCTGCATTTTTATCGCCTACAAAATGCTGTCGTACGAAAATGCACCTTATCGCCTTATGTGACAGTAGTAATTACTAAGGCTTGAAGTTGTCCATACAGTATTTTTTATCTATACCGGCAAAGCCAGCTATCTAATTACGCAACACATTTTCTATTTGCAATTGAGTCAAATTGGTTTCGTTTGACTAGAATTGCTTTCAAAAGTTGTAAATTGAAAGCAATTCTAGTCAAACGATACCAATTTGACTCAATTGCAAATCGAAAATGTGTTGCGTAATTAGATAGCTGGTCGTCAAAAGTATTACAAAGCATTTCGCATATTTCCAATATGTTTCTTTAACATTAAAATTTCACAACAATTTCAGTGTGGTAAGCTATCGCTCATATCAGTCTTGTGTTAAGTATCTTATTTTTTTCTATCAGTACTGTGCAAACAAAAACTGTGCGTAGGTAAGCTGAAAGTTGTTCTGTTTCTTACAACAACTAGCCTTGGGTATGTTATTCTTTTTTTTTTCTTCTCTTCTCTGCCTGCATAAATAATAATCTTTTTCTAAGGTATGGTCAAAATTAAATAATTTATGAAAAAAAATCTTTCAATATTATAATTTTTGTAGAATAGAAAAAAGAGGATTCTGAATGCATATGCCGCTGGCGGGCGGTGTAGACCTGGCGGAGTGCAGATTTTACAGCCAAACCAAATATCAACATTTGCACGTTGAATTAAAGTCGAAAATAAAATAAAAGCTTTCGTCTGCCTCTGGTTGGTTCGGATTTATTTCAATGAATCGAATGATGATATTTCTTTGGCAGTGAAATTCCAGTACCTACCCAATTATGTAATACACGATCAATCAGAATCAGAATCGTTTTGAAACAGATTGCTAATGCATTGCTTCATAAGTTCGTAAAAAAAATCTGCTCAACAACGGAAATAGCACAATGAATGTTGTTGAACTGTCTGAAACAGATTCGTCGTAATGATTTACGAAAATGTGTTGCGTAATTAGATAGGTCTTAAAATAATTTTGAACAGTATTACCATATGATTAATTTAAAAATTCTGGAATTTCACTTTGTGATTAAGTTACCATGCAGCTTTTAAATAAATAACTTAGTCATCATTTCGTAGAATTACAAACTACCTAATTACAATATAATGACCAAAAGTAGGAATTTATTCCTTCTACAAAGATTGGTTCATTTGTTGGCAAGGACACTACCAGCCGCACTACCAGTAGTGTCGTTTACAATTAACTACACTACCAATCCTATTTTGGATTTAATTGTACAGTTCATAGAGTTGAACTAATTGATGAGCAACCTCTTTTACAACCTCTTTTACGGAAATTCTTTTTTTACTTATGAAGTTTAAAAATGTGACAAAGATCAAATGACACTGACGATAATTTGTTCTGTTTGCGTTAATATTTGTATTTCTTAAATGATTAGCCCACAAGCTGACGAATACAATCCGGGGTTTATACCTATACAACTTGTTGCCACCTGCTCCCTAATTGCGTAACACATTTCCAATCACAATCCGCGAATTTTGAAGGATATTGCTAATCCATTGCTTCTTAGGTTTGAAACAATTGTCTGCTCAACAACATAAATAACGCAATGGAAGTGGGTGAATTGTCAAAATGAAACCCATTGCGATCAATTGTAATTTTATGTGTGTTACGCAATTACCCAGGACTTAGGAAACAATGAATCACTGATAATGCACAAATAGATACTTCTATAAGTGCTTGTTATCAGTCTACTTGACCAGTTTCCGTTCAAATGACACTAATTTGCTGCTGACTAGTACAAGATAAGGTGACCTTGGCATAGAAGCATAGTTTTGTTTTGTCAATTATGCCAAACGCTGTTTCAAGGTGGCACTCATTAATATGAATGGTGTGTCTTTGAGAAGTGATTATGAGTATAATTAGTGCTCCTTATTATTTAAAGAACCCATCAAATACATATTGATTTAAGTAGTAGAACTAGACAGTGACAGACAGTGACTAGCTATGTAGGTACGTAATTAACAGTGATCGGAGTAGGTAGATTGATTTTTAGTACTTGTATCATAAATGCACACAGAAAGAATAACATGGATAAGCCATTTTTCCGGAAAGTAATTCCGGTATTTCCGGATTCAATTAAATATTGTTAATGTTGGTAGTGATATTATTACTACTCAATTCAAAATTTAAAGGAAGGTATCAAAACTAAATTAATTCATTATTTATCTGTTGAAAAAAAAAATAGGAAGAATAATAAAGAATAAAATTGCTCATTTTATTACAATTCCTACCTTTTTTTTGAGGATGGCAAATCATCAAATGACTCCTTCCACTCTGGCAAAATACAATTCCTACATAAGTTCCGGTTTTTTTTTAATAATCCACCAATTCCGGAGGAATGTCCATAGTAATATATACGTTTCGGATCAATGACCCCAGTTCAATCTACCTACTCCGATCACTGGTAATTAAGTAATGTTGAATGTAACTCAAAAATTATAACGATTGATTCTTATGCATGAATCAATAAAATAGATGCTTACTTCATATCGCACGAAATAAACAAAAAATCTGCAGCATTTCTAAATGAGAGATAACACGACCTAAACGGAAATACTTACCGAGTTTCGATCATATTTAAATTAAATGTTTTGTGTAATCAATCAGTACAATCCATCAGCGATCAATCTACCTAGAATTGGATATGAACTTCGTTGGAGTGTGCGCTGGCATGTCCATGGAAAGGCTTTGTGGTCTGGCAAAATATGGTAATCATTTCATTCCATGCTAGATTTTGTGTGACATTCAGACTATCCAGCTTTCACGATATCCGTACTTAACATCTGGTGTCACCGAATCATGTTCTAAATACCAGCTTCGAAAAGTTCGCTGACGAGCCCCTCTCCTAAACTGCTCACTATGATAATCGGCGTACCGTTGCGATGGTCTTGCTTGGTCATCCATCTCTTTTACTTGGTGGCCAGGCACCAGGCACCTGTAACTTCGAAGATTTAAACGCAGCCAATGATAGAGCTACACAAAATTTGAGTCAAATCAACACGTAAAAAAAAGTTGTGCAGCTTATGTGTAACACTACCACTTCCTAATTGATTACGTCATTCAAGAGGATATGAGCTGGTACTATCTTCTGCGGTTACCACAAGATGCTGCAAGCACCAGTTCAGTGATCTATGGTCCAATATTCGGTCAGGACCGCATGATGCGACATACAGTCTATGAGATTACCTGTGCTGTGATTCAGCAGAGGTCGGTCGTATCGTCGCCGGATGAAATGAAATTGGTCCTTGAAGAATGAAGATGTTATGACCTGGGGTATTACTATGACGTGTTGTAGTGACAGAGAGAGAGATGGAGCTATTTGGGACGAATAGCACTATCCCTTTTTCACAATGGAACAATAATAGCTTTAACACGTCATATTGCTGATGAAAGAAATTGAATCTTTATTGACCGTTTGCCCATTATAAATTTATTTATTTATTCATTATTAGGCTCTTCAACAATGAGTACACTATTACTTTATAATTAGTACATTTCAATGTACATTTTACATTTTCATTAAGGCCCAGTTGATAACTGTACTGCTAAAGCCTTAACTTTTACCTATAAGGAAAAACTTTTCCGAAATTACAGACGATGCATTATATCTACGCCCAAAATTGCGTAGAAAACTGCGCATTAACGAGCAATGCTACACTGAAGTCCCGTTAGGCTGCGCTTGCGCTGATGTTTATGACTAAGATATTGTTTGCAAATCCCACGAATTGTAAAAAAAAACTGATCTTCACCACCTATGAGAATTCGCTTGTCTTTTAATCAGACCGATATTGGATAGTATTTTATTTACTACCTACTCATGTCTGAATAGGTACACACGGCTATAAATTTCCAGTATAAACTGACCTTGCATTGTTCGGAAATCATACATAATGCGAGATCAGCATAAACTGGAAATGTATAGCTTGATGTGTAGCCGTGTGTACCTATTTAAATGTTGTGTGATGCGTATTTTGTTAACAGCTTATCTTGCCTTTCGGTCAATGCCGCCGAATGATTCATCAATATTAAATTATTTGTTTACTTTTGCTGAGCTTTCGTGTTAGCTAATTAATTGTCCTAAGTCTTAACTCCTTTCTAAGTATTTATTTTATAAAAATGCATAGGGCTTCGGGTCAGATTTCTTTCTCGAACAAACCACATTGTTTACGCTAATTGGGTTTTACCCGTGAGAATATTGTTTAGGTGCATGTAAAAAGAGTAAGTTTCGATATACCTATGCAAACATAATTTTACCTTAAAATGTGTTACTTAGTAGTTTAGTATTATGACTAGTAAGTTATCATCTGGCTAACCTTTTCCCAACTATGTTGGGGTCGGTTTCCAGTCTAACCGAATGCAGCTGAATACCAGTATTTTACATGAACCGACTGCCTATCTGACCTCCACAAACCATTTACTGTGTAATACGATGCCCCTTGGTAAGACAGGTTGTCAGACTTTCGGGCTTCTAACGACCCGTAACGACTTCAAACAATATTCCAATCGAAAAACGGCCGCAAAATAAATTGAAATCTAGTATTCTAGTCGATATCCTTACAACCTCCGGTTCCGTTTAAGACTGATGGTCATGAATGCTTATCGCCATTTATGTAACCCGATTCAAACCTAAACATAACTATTGTATTACAATTAGGTATTTAACGATATTGGAGATAAACTCTATGAGTCATCATCATTGAATTAATTAGCCGAAACGAAAATATATCAACTGCGTTGCTACGTTTTGCGGTTAGCGGGACCCAGACTGACGTTCAATTATTATTGTCCTTAAGCCTTAAGGCGATGATAACCGACTTTTAATGATTTTATACTGAAGATCACGTCTAAACGAGTAGTGTTAATGATTTGCAAAAAATAAATGTTAAATGAGAGCATTTTCTTAATAACTTAATCCTACTAATATTATAAACGCGAAAATGTGTGAGCATGGATGTATGGATGTTTGTTACTCTTTCACGCAAAAACTACTGATCGGATTTGGATGAAATTTGGCACACAGACAGTTTATAACCTGGATTAACACAGGATTTTTTTTTAACCCCATGTTCCCACGGGATCGAGACTTATGCGGGTGAAACCGCGCTAGTTTAGATTATGTTTATATTACATTGTGAAATTAATTCGTAAAGTTATGTTTAACGCGGATAAAAAATGGAGAATCACGCAAAATTGATCAAGCGTATTTTTCTGAAACCTTCGACATTTTAAAGATAATTTAATTACTGATCTTTTAGTATACGTGTTTTATTAAAATACTAGTTGTTTTATGTATAATAAATTAATAATGCGTCTTATTTGGGACAGCGCTCATTGATGGGCGAGTCTTAATACTGGCTGGACGGGACGTATAACGTGTTGCCTGAGCTCAGTACAGAACACGCAAGCTAACCACTCAAGGTCACTGGTATATATCTGCGTTTTAAGTGCCAAGTTATCCTAGGTGTTTCCGCAAAATAGCCACAATGACTGTAATTCCTCGGTTCAGTATTCATTCAGCCTTGGCCATCGCACAATCATAGTCCGGTCATCGACATTATGTTCTCGAATTTTAAAATATGTGCTTACTTGTTTACCTAAACTGTTATGTAGGTGGCTGCTATCGACAAGGCCGTATGTATAAGTCATTGGATATTCTCAGTGTGAAACTTAATTTACATTGGTGTACTTGTGTCTCGGATTAGTCGAAGATAACATCTTCGTTGTGTTCCTTTCTCAAAGATGGTTTTATTTTAATCGACTGTGAAGGTGTGTTAAGTGTTGATTTTCAAGGATCGACTTTTCTATGTGAGTGTCTCATTTCGCGTGTGCTTTCAGATGAAAAGCGAACCGGGAAAATGGACACTAGTAAGAAACTGCTGCTGCAGAAGCACCAGCAGGACATTATCGACGATCTAGAAGTGGAGTACATCTATGATGAGCTGTTTACGAAACGTGTTATTTCTTCAGAGGAATTTGATCATATTCTGAGACTTGTAAGTATGATTATGACACACCAATATTTTTTTAAGCATTGAATTCTGAGAAAGCCCACGCGTGCTGTATCAGATTTTTAACATACGCTTTTAAGAATTATTTAATATGTTCAAAAGTTATCGTGTAGTGTGTGATGATTCGTTTAGCAACAACAAAAATTCGGCTGCTTCTCTGTTAAGGAATATAAAACATGTGAAATTGTTCGTTTAGCTAAAATTTATTATTTCCAATTTTCATATGGAATAGGCAAGTCAATATATTATTGTTCGGATAATTTAATAAGTATTTAGGCAGCGTCAAATCGTATAGATTGCGGTTTTTGTGAGTTTTATTTAAGACCTTTATGGATTTACATGATTGGTTAGATTGGGTAGGTATATTTACATAACCGTAGTTTTGTCGTAAGATTGACCTATTTCTATATGTTCCAAAGAAACTGACGCAGGAAGGAAGATGGAACATATGAATGAAAATTATTAAATATTTGCAATCTTTATGTATGACGTATGAAACTAAACGGTGTAGTAAATGCTTTAAAGCGTCAGTCAGATTACAGCTTCTATTGAAGGACGTCGTCTCGCGAAATAACCAAACAGGTCACATAATTGACCTATCTATGTATAATTGAATTTAAAATAACTTTTTTGCAGTCATCTCGCGTCGAAAAAACTCGTTACTTGCTGGATGCGTTGATTCTTAATGGAAACAACGGGTCTTATGAAGCTTTTGTAGACAGCCTGCATAAAGACTACAAGTGGCTTTGGGAGAAATTGGAAATTGGAATTAAGAATAACAATCCGATGCCTAATGATAGTTTTGAGGACAGCCTTAGTAAAGGCGATGTGCCCCGACTACCCGACCATCATGTGAGGAGAACTAAAGTGGTAAGAAATCAAACTATACATATTTTTGCTTCATAAAACAAATGTGATTCGAAAATAAATAGGTAGGGACCTACCTTTTTTACTCGCCGTCACTTGTCCCTACTTATAGGTTCATTAGAAAACCTGCGTCAGACAGCATCTGCCTGGCATTAATGCTGAAATGAACGTTTTTGGCGCAGCCGTGAGGCACACACTATTATTGTTAAAATAATATTTTCACTTTTTATGTTATATTGTATTTTGTGTTTCACGAACTGTGTCCAAATAAACATTATTCTTTCTTTCTTTCTTTACCTACTGCATTCTTGCGCATGACCATGCGCAATTATGATTTAGATTTTAAATCAAAGAATAAAAAATAGAATTTAGGTATAGATCTAAATGATAACTGGGGTACTAATCAGTTAGATCATTACCAATTTTGTTTTTTTGTGACGTTTTTATTAATTACAAAACAAGTTCTAACTTTAAAATCCAAGCCCAAACCTTAAAGCCAGTTATTGTATTTTAAACGTTATTCCGACAAACGTAAAGTTCATAATATAAAACTGAAAACGCAGTGCCGGACTGTTGTCAGTTGACAGTATTGTTTATTGAGAAGTTCTTATTTCAAAAACTGGCACGATTGTTTAAACAATAGATAAATCATGCTTTTTAATAAGATCGATGAAGACTCACGGGCCCACTTGAACATAAACCCTTCAACAACAATTTTTTGATCGAAACAAAAACAGATTAGATATTAATATAATCTGTAAAGTGTACCTTGTACAGCAATAATCAGTGAAAAGCTTTACAAAAAACACTTTAATCTTCCTCAATTTATATTCTGTTAACATGTGCTATCTAATGTGAGAAATAGCATTTCAATCTAAACTATGTTAATTCGTGAATCATGCGACACACGATCGTTTTACGAAGACAATTCAATCAATGACCTTAGGTAGTTTATTAAGATTTATTTTACGAACTGCACGTGTGACCTCGTTTAGAAATTATAAAAAAGTGAAGATTGAGCTTTACAAAAAGGATTTAGCCGAAACATGAAAATTATCGAAAATTTATCAAATTAAAACTTATTTTACGATCCGCACGTGTGAACTCGCTTAGAAATTATAAAAAAAAAGTGAAGATTGAGCTTTACAAAAAGGATTTAGCCGAAACATGGAAATTATCGAAAATTGATCAAATTTAAATTTATTTTACGAACCGCACGTGTGACCTCGTTTAGAAATTATATAAAAAGTGAAGATTGAGCTTTACAAAAAGGATTTAGCCGAAACATGAATATTATCTAAAATTTACCAAATTAAAATTTTTGTCAATAGAATTAATAATTGGATCTATAGAATAAAAAATACACATATACTGAGATTCCTGTATTTTTGTCATTAAAAACGGAGCCGAATGTTTGGTAATTATATGTATAAGTACACAGTGACAAAGTTCACTGTGTGTACAAATATTCAATCTGCCTAGCCCTTTCCCAAGTATGTTGGGGTCGGCTTACAGTCTTACCGGATGCAGCTAAATACCAGTATTTTACATGGAGCGACTGCCTATCTGACCTCCACAACCCAGAAACTGGGTAACACGATACCTCTTGGTAAGACTGGTTGTCAGACTTTCGAGCTTCTGACGACCGGTAACGATTCACAAAGATCCTAGAATGACAGCCGCGACCTACGGCTTAACATGCTTTCCGAGGCACGGAGGTGTGTCGGGATGTTAAGATGGTCACCCATCCACAGACTGACCGCGGCAAGCGTAGCTTAACCTGATCGATCGGCCCGTGCGGCTGTTATTAGTTAGCCACGAACCCAAATAATAATCAAACTCCAACCTCAAAGCATTTATTTCAAATAAACCAATTATAGGTACTTTTGAATTGTCAAGGGGTCGGTCAGTCAGAAAGATGCAAGCTAGTTGCTTATTCCAAAGCGTAGTAGGTTCCTATGGAGAAGAACGAGCAAGAAACTCCACGGATACTCTTAAATCAAAATATTCTTACAAAATATTGCTTACCATCATTCATGTTGAAATTATACATGTGAGAACAATTTAGAAAGACGTGCACGTTAGAAGCGTCCGTAATGAAAAGATAAAAACAATTAAAAAAATTAAATAAGCCATGGCAGCTAAGAGATGACCAGTCCCTACTGACGGCGCCCGTTCACGAACATGACGCATGGATCAGCACCATTCAGCTCAACCATTTTGAAGGGAACGTAATGATCCAACACACACGCCACCACCAGCGAAACATTTGAGTGAGCATGACATACTCTCAGCCGCCAGGGCTCATTCAAGTCATTGAAAGACATACCCAGTAAATGGTAGATTTGTAGAAGGTAATGGTCACAGTGCTCACACATGTGCTATCAATCTTTATTGTTGGTAGATATGTAGTAACAAATAAAAGTTCCCAACTGCGAATAATTTATTATCTAAATCATTTTTCAGCCCATAACCCAATTGATATGGGGAATAATTTTCTAAATACGTTACTCATTGTTTGTTTATTACGTTTTTCCCCATCAATTAAATATGACATACAGTATGAGATCGTATTTTCGAAAACCATTATGGAATTTCCTACAAACATTAGCCTCATTCCCTTGTGTGAAATGACGAATCCATCGAGGATTAAAATAACAGTTGTTACTTTTGCATGACGAAACTTATAGTACCTACTTCCGATACGCCTTGGGCAGTTAGCCGCGCGGTACCACCTTGTTGTCTATGCTTTTGCATAATGCATAATCAGCCATAATCAGTCTCAGTGATAGGGAGTGGGCCGTAATCCACCACGCAGGCCCAGTGCGTGCACATCATGTCTTCTACCCAGTTGTCCTCTTCCCGAGTTGCGACTTTAACACCCAATTGTCCGCCTACTGCCGACTCCTGGCCGCCATTTTCAGGTCCATTGCCGTTACCTCTTATTATCTTCCTGTCTTCAGTCCAATATATTTGAGGTCAGCGCAGCTGGTATTTTTCTTCATACATCGTTTCAGCCGTAATATCAGTATTCACCCCGTTTCGAGGCCTACGTACCTTTCACAAAATTAACAAAATCACTACAACATTATTATAAAACAAAATCCCCCCGCGCGCCGCGTCTGTATGACGGTCTGAACGCGATTAACTAATAAAAAACGACCGAACGGATTTTCATACGGTGTTCACCAATGGACGGAGTGATTCATGAAGAAGGTTTTGGTGCATGTATAAAGCATTAAGGTTTTGTGTAAATTGGCTGTACTATGACGATGTAAAATCTCCAAGTAGGATGAATATCAGCTACATTTTAACTTAACCCACGTGCTCGTTGCAAAAGACCGATACGACAATAGGACAAAACAAAGTGTTGGCTTAAATATCCTCCGTAGCCGGGACAGGTTGCTAGACCAATATAAACACTCAAAACTTTCCTGACATTGCCGTATACCTTGATAACATTCTGTAATGTCTTGCAGGAAGAAAATGTCGCAGATTGCCTGAAGCGGCTGGCGCGTCACAAAGTAGTCGCGCTTCACGGCATGTCCGGTTCAGGGAAGACATGTGTCGTACTCAGCGCATTGAGGGACAACCCTGATTTGGTAACCAATAACTTCAACGGCGTAGTGTTCTGGGTCAATTTTGGCAACTGTAAGACTGACGATGACATTATCTTTCAACAAAGCAAGTGAGTATTACATTTTTCCTTATTGTTTTTATGTTCTTGTTATGATTAATCTTTTGGATTTTTCTGTCGAAATGCACTACGCAGCAGTCTTGGCGTGGTGCCGACACAAAACCGGTGCGGCGTCGCATGGGAAAGAAAAGGCAGGCTTTTCTAAGAAACTGCGGATGACGGACGTCTGCCGATTTTTGCGATGCGATGTCAAAACGGTCATGTGTGTGTTGGCCCTTCTTGGCCTTGTTTGCCCTTAGAGATGTTATGACTCAAACTTAGACGCAGCTGATTGCGATATAGAAGAAAACTCGAACCATTATTCTGTCAGGTTTTTATGCTGCCAAAATGATGATGACAGATATTTTCGATCACAACGAGGTATCACATTCTTCTGAATTTAACTGAGTAGGCAGATATTTATGACGCCAGACATAATATTCTATTGACTCATATTTTTGAAGCCGATGCAGCATCTTATTATTTTGGCGCCGCTTGTCTCGTCAGATAGTTTTGGTGTTCCTTCTATGTCACATATTTGTGCTACAACTTCCACAAATTGTCACATATATTTCCCGTCATACACGGTCCACGAGAGTTATCAGCTGTTCCATACATTTTGACCGCGTAGGTACTGCACTTTTCTAAGAAACAGGTATTTTTTGTTTAATTAGCGAAGAAAAATTTCAACGCAGGGGCCTTCAGAATCACTTACTGAATCCATGGTAACAGTTTTCGCGTCGATGTTACGTTAATCGTAACATTGACGCGAAAACTACTGTACAGTGTGGCAGGGAGCCACACTGTATATTAATGGATGAATTATGCAATCAGATATAATAACCGAGCTGTTCATAGTAATATATTTATGCTCGTGACGTGTACGCAATATATCAGCTGGTAGTCTACTCTCTAAGTCCATCAACTAACATACGGGCCCGTCCGAAAGTAGTTGCTTCGCCAAAACAAGTGACAAATTCATTTTGAACGGGCAAAAATACATCGCGATATGGGGCAACTGTCAAATCGTTTAGTCATTCATTTTAAGTTCGGGCCTTGAACTAATCTTCTCCGGCATAACTTCGGCCGAAACAACCGACTTCTTGTTTAGAGAGTTGACCCTCTGAGCATATACTCGTATTCTGCTGATACCTCGCCAAGAAATTGTTCCTTTTTCACGTTACTTACCGACTTCTTCCGTCCACAGATTACTAAGAAAAGCTTCCTCAATGTACACGCAAAATTCGTACATGAACTCATCAATTTCCATGTCGAGTATCGGCTCCAACGGCGATAGTCACTCGTCTTCCAATTACGAGTGGACTATGATTGATCTTAAAGACAAACTTAAGGCTCAGTTCTCTGAGCAAACGTTGAAAGAAAGCCTTCTTGTGTTGGACGAAGTTAACGACAAGAAGTGTTTAGAAGCTTTCGACATTGGGTGCAAGATCTTGGTGACTACAAGGGACACCAATGTCGTTGCTAACTATCATCCACAGATTATTAAAGTGAGTACTTATGCTTATGTTGTAGTTATGTATCTTTAAAGGTGCTCTTCCGAAGGCGAGCGCAACGGCAAACCGCAGCGGCAACGTCTCCCAATCGCAATGACAGACCGCAGCGACACGGCTGGTATCAATGTAACTCTATGAAAACGCTTCCGTAGATGGCGACGTTGTTGCTGCCTGTTGCCGTTAGCTGTTTGTGGTTGCGGGGTCGCCTGCGCCACGAAACCATAGCAGCGAAACCGCAGTAGGTCAATTCAAAAGACTCGCATCATTTTCCGCTACTCGAATCGGATGCGAGTAGTGGAACAAGACGCGAGTCAGTTCAATTGTACTTCGCTGCTATGTTTTCGCGGCGGAGGTGTGCTGCCAGCGTGAGCATTCTCATTTCTCTCATTGATTATTTTGTAGAAATTTATGCATTAGCTCAAAATGATCACCGTGATTAAAAAACACCGTTTTGACCATTGTAAACTGTTAAATAAGTTTTTCTTCTATAGTATTTCTAGTTATCATAACGTCACGCCTTGTTTCTTCAAAGGGTAGTACACTCACATTTCGCCAGTTATGTTTAAGTCCCATGTAATAAGGGGCGAGCGTATTGCCAACAACCGGGCATGAATCGAGAGAAAATCACCAATATGTAGGTTAGGTGAAAATGATCTTTATGCAAACGCAATAACTTGTGAAGTCATATAACCAAATACATTCGTAAAATTTAAATGAATCAATGAAAATTTTCATAGTTATGCTACATCTAAGTTGTGTCGTACTGTACATGTATTATAAGTTTATAAATTATTTAAGTACCTACTTGTGTACCTATTTTATTTATAAAGGCTTGTGCAGACCATCGCGACTTGTCGCGCGACGCGACACCGGTTATTGTTATACTGTGAAGTTTTCTTAGAAATTGTATTGTTCGTGTCGCGCTGGTCTGCACAAGCCTTAAATCATTGCTGTCTTTTTAATATTTTTTATTATTATTATCTCCTCTACATCAGAGCACCAGTCAACCAAGGGTGGTGAAGAGATAAGATGTCACTTATCTCTTCACCACCCTTGGTTGACTGGTAGAAAATGCCTAAGGCGTTAAGTCCGCCTTTATACCATATTGAGTGCGAGAAGTTTAAATAAATAAATAAATATTAATAACCTCTATATTTCCTGTATTATGTATCCATTAAAATGTAATATTACATGTTTATTGTGTAATGATGAGCAGACAATATTTTATAATTATGAAAAACAACATTATGTGATGTCATAGTTATACTAAAACCTTTTATATCTTTCCCTATTATTTTCATCCATATTGGTCATACATATACATACACACATACATATATATCTGATAGTAATGCGTACCTACTGAATGCTATTGTTTTCCAATATTTTTTAATCTATAGATATTATAAATTAAACTCGCTTTTCGTGTTTGTCTGTATGACCACGTTGTTCTTCTAAACCACGCAGCAGATTTTGATGAGGTTTTCACCATCGTTTAGAGAATTGATTCCTGAAGGTTTATGTGTATAATACGTTAGTATTAAAGTTACATATAACTAAGAAATCTCGATGTTTTGTCAAGTCGTAAAAACCGTGCGAAGCAGAAGCGGGTCGCTAGCATTCTGTAACTGAAAATTGTTTTGTCATTACTCATATTAATCAACTAAATTGTAATAGACATATTTTCCTGCCAGATATCCGTACGACCCAAGTCACTATGTTTTTGTCTTGTGTCTGAGCAAACATAATAACAAAAATACTCATTGTTGTAAAATGCAAATGTCATCTTTAAAAACACTGTTATAAAGTTAATTTCTGCATGACAAAGCTATTAAAAACAATTTTAGTTGCAATGCAATTTGAACTAAGTGCTCTGGAAATCAAGGTTTCTAATCCCATATAACACTGCTCGTTCATAAATATATCAATTATATTGAATCGTAACAACACGCTCGGTCCTTGCCCCCCACGCATTATTCAGCAAAAATTCAGTAGAATATGTTTTTACCTAATTTACTATCCACAGCCAACAAGTTGATGGCTTGATTTGCTGTCCTTGGTTCGATTGTCAGATCGGGCAAGGTATTATTGGGTTTTTCCGTCTGGAATTTATTAGTAGCAGCCCGCAGTCTGGATTTGTGCCCGGTTGATGGCAATAGGGTCGCCCCTATTACATGGGACTTAAACATAACTGGCGAAATGTGGGTGAACTATTAGGTACACGTCTGCCTAATCCTACTTGGATAACAGGCGTGATGTTTTGTTGTTATGTTACAATCCACAGATAGAGAACAATTTAGAAGAGAAAGAATCCCTGGAAATCTTTGCGCTAGCTCTGGAAGTGCCTGTATCTCAGTTACCGTGGCAGGCGAAGAAAATACATGAGATTTGTAAAGGCAGTCCGTTCAATATCGGGTTGATTGGAGCGCAGTTAGCAGAGAACAGGGAAAGACTGATCGACGATCCTAAACGCTGGAATTACTATGTCAAAGTATTGAAGAAAAATAATCATTTTTCATTGTAAGTGCGGTTTTGTTTATTTATTAAGGTTTATTATCCCAAGGGTAATAAGACGGTGCTATTAGATACAAATATGTCTGTTATAAATTGCACAATATTACAAAAATATCTGTTGCAATATTATGCAATTGAAAAGACATTGCAAGTATCAGATATGCTTTCGTATTGAGTATCAACTAATGCTTAGTTTCTATAAACAAAAACGAATCGTTATGGGCTTACCAATAGTATCATTTTTTATTACCAAACTGGGCGTATAAATAGATTCATAAACTAATCTTACATGTGATAGTTACTTCTATCTATATGGGAGGGTCTACTATGCAAAGATATGAGGTCTTTGCTTCATTAATGGTAAAGATACAAGAGACTTCATTTTAACCAATACGGTCCGTATATATATAAAAATCGGCCATTAGTAACTAACGTTAGTTTTATTATTTTATCAATATTATTACAGATAGCATAATACCTTGTTAAATTATTCATGTTTTTCCCCCTTACATCTATAAAATATTCAATAGATGGAAGGGGGAAAAGCATTTAAGTATATTTATTTTATCAATGATTTACATTAAAAAATATTATAAACAAAAAATCATCCTTGATATGTATCCGACCATTTCAAATTGTACAGTAACAAAATTTAATTACTCTAATTCTTCAGCATCCAAAAAAATCAAGCGTACAATCCAATGAAAACTATTGAAGTCTGCATTAACTCTCTAAACGAATCCGTACTGCCATTATTCAAGAAGCTTAAGATCCTGCCAGACAACGTCAAAGTATCAGCCAAAGTGCTGAGTAAACTGTGGAATAAAGAAGCATCACAGGTTGAATCAATCATGAAAGAACTGCGCAGTAAGTCACTCATCATCGAGTTCTACGATCGTGAACAGAGAAACTACATGTACGAAATACATGACCTAATTATGAAGTACTTAAAAAGTACGGCAGAGGACGATAGCAAATTGCATTCAGATTTCCTTAATAGCTACAACTATAATCATGTTTCTCCACCGCTGGATATCATTGATGACGGCTACATCGCATTTTACATCGGCTATCATATTAAACACACTGATAATTATCATGATAAATGGGGTCTTTTCAACAAATTGTTCCTGAATTTGAAGTTTTTGGGGAACAAAGTGAGGTTAACTGGGCCAGCTGATGTGATGTCTGATCTACAAAACTATGAGACTAATATCGTTAAATATGTAAGTATTATTATGATTATCTGACATTATGCTGAGCTGAGGCCCTTTTAGCATTATAATCATTGTTTTTTTTTTTAGTTATAAGGTGTATTTTTCTGCTGTTATGCCAATAATCTCATTTATCTTTCTAAATTACTTATTCACACTATTCACAGACTAAGAGCAAGAAAAAGATAGAGATGACTAAAAGCAAAGTTCCCACGTCGTCGTAACTGACATTTGACATTGACAGAGCCTTTATTTCGTAGCAATAAGAACGATTTTCGTAGTTCAACTGGTATTTCTGACGTGCGGTTGGACGTATGTCGCGCGATAATACGTCACACATCCGTTGTAAAAAGAACATAACTTGGAAAGGTGTGACCTGAAGACCGTAAAAAATAAAACTGAAGGCTATGCCTTGATGACGTGCATGGCGAGACCAACAGCGGAAGAGGTTTCAATAAAAAAAGGATTGTCATGAGACCATCTCTATCTTTTTTAAAGCTGTGTGGAGACACTCAATTTAATTATGACTTAATAACTTAGGTGTAGTCAACCGCACATTCTTGGTACTAATTTGATATTGACAGCGCCTTTATTTCGTAGCAATAAGAACAATTTTCGTAGTTCAACTGTTACTTCTGACGTACGGTTGGTCGTATGTCGCGCTATATTACGTCACACATCCGTTGTAAAAAGAACATAATTTGGAATGTGTGACCCTAAGAAAAAAAATCTGAAGATTATATTTTTATTTCTCTTGCTGATGTAGTTAGCGGGAAAAGACTGCAGTTTTAATAAAAAACAAGGTCATGAAATCATCTCATATCTTTTTTAAACGTGTTGTGGAGACATAATTGATTATGACTTTTAATAACTTAAGTATAAGCAACCGCACGTTCATGCTAACAATTTGATTTAGTAAGCAAGGGCAATTTTTAAACAAGACGACTTTTTATCGTGCATTGGATTTTTAACTCTCGGTACTGAGCCGAGCATTGAGACTCCCCAACAGAGCGCATACGAACGCGTCAAAAAAACGTACTGTTGGATTTTCGCAATTAAAAATTGTCCGTGCATACGGGGGTATATTTAATAACAGTAGTTAGGATAGAGGTTGGCTTTCGTAGTTCAGAACTGACGTGCCTAAAAAAACATAGTAAATAACTTTAACTAATATTTCAAGTCACAAATGATATTCATAACAAAAGGCTTACTACTTAAGGCGAAAGCGTCAGGGTAGCAATATTCCAATGTTCTTACGTTTTAATCAATTTGCAGCAGTATGTGATTGTCTATTGATCTAAATATGATTCCCGGCATTTTTTTTTTTTTTTTTTGTTACTTTTATAATAATATAAACGTCAAATAATCAAACACAATTATTTATTCTACAACTAAAACACATATAAACCCACTTACAGAATGAAAATCGCATTTTTTTTTTTTTAATACACCTTATCAAATACTGGATATTTTGATATTTATTATAAACTAGCTTTCGCCCGCTTCGCAGCGTGGAGGTCGGAAATTATCCCACGGGAATGTACTACCGGGATAAAAAGTATTATATGTGTCAATCCAGGATATACACTATCTGTGTGCCAAATTTCATCCAAATCCGTTCAGCCGTTATTGCGTGATTGAGTAACAAACATACAAACTTACACATTTATAATATTAGTAGAATATAGTAGGATTAATTGATATTATATATTAAGTAGGATAATCGTAAAAATCATCAATACAACTCTCTAAGTTCATATTACTCTATTGAATGAGTATTTCATGAAATCATGACATTCGAGGCCAATTCTAACTTAAGGAGTTGTATTACTGATTCTAATGATGATAATTCTGTAAAGCCCTATTTGTTACGGTCGCGAATCATATTTTAATCAACATACAACCTGACACTGACCTGCAAATTGCAAAAAAGGGAGAAAATATGAATTTCGCGGGCTACATTAGCGCATCCCCCTTAAATTCGAAGACTTCTCCGAGCATTCATTACAGGAAACTACAATAATGATGTAATGATCTTGCTGGTCTAATCTTCCATTTATAAGTGTAGGCTACATTTCAAATGAATAAATCTTGCATTCTAGCATATTGTCTATAAGCTTCTTTCATTAAAAACAGCTTTATCCACCGTCAATTTTAGTTTTGTTTAATTTTCTTCTAATCATGCTTTATTTTCTTAGGAATTAGACAAGGATCTGATTAACAACATCAAAGCATTCCTTAGCACCCATGGAAACGATTTATTTCATTACCCCTGCACTGACATCATCCAAAGTATCCTACAGAACGAATCTAAAGGCATACTCTATTCGAAAGCTTCGCAGATCGCTCAAGAGAATTGTAATAATAATGAGCTGTATTTTGATTTTCTGTAAGTATTTTTGGTTTTAACTTTTTGTGTCGTATTTTTTCTTGTAACTGAACTTCGTTTTTTGCTGTTTCCTTAATTGCTTTTTTAATGAATTTTTCTATTTTGTTACAATCATCTCATGTATTCTACTAATACTTCTGACCATATAATTTATGAACTATTTCTTCATCCAAGAGTAGCTCGTCGCTAAGTATTACCAGGCCGCACGGGTTGATCCAACAGGTTAAGCTATGCTTGTCGGGATGGTCTGTGAATGGGTGACCATCTTTTCATACAGAGACTCCTCCGTACTTCGGAGAGCACGTTAATCCATTGGTCCCGGCTGTCATTTGTGGATCTTTGACAGTCGTTACGGGTCGTCAGAAGCCAGACACGACACCCGTCTGGTCGGAGGATCCTCCCTTTTCTATGGTGGATGAGTGAACTTTACACCCTGTTCCTCATATCCCTAAAACATAATACACAATTCAGTAGTCTGGACAATTACTGTAATAACAATAAATTATGGTCGGGATACAAAACTCTGAGGGTTTGATATCAATCTAATTACTAGTTAAATCAAAGCCAGCCATCTTATGTCACGCACCAGACGTTTAAATACCTACAGTGCGTTCATTACAAATTGACCCGTCAAGCGATTGTTAGCACTGAATTTTTCAGTCATGTGATTGGTAGTTCTGCTCTGTCAGTCGCCATTTTGAAGTCTATTAGTATTGAAATGAAGACTGCAAAATTGAAATGCTACCAATAGGGGTGATGAGGAAAAAATATTTTTTGTTTGTGTAAAAATATTGGACACGTTTTTTTTTTCCTTTTTTACGTAATCAAAATATTACGGCGATACATTGAGTTAAAATGTGCCATGACATCACGAGTATGTACATTTTATACTTACTTGTGACGTAGTGACTCCCACTGGGTTACTTTAATGCGTTTTATCTAGGTCATTTTTTATCAATATGATAAACCAAAAAATACGTGTCTAATATTCTTTTATTATCTGATTGACGGACTAAAAAGTTTTTTTTTTTTTACCCAGGCATCATCCCTATTACATCACGCGTCAAGTTATAATACACACGACAAACGCACTGTACAAATATACCATACCATACCATATATTAAAATCACGCATGTAATCCCCGAGAGGTTCGTCAGACACACACAAATAACTCTGGTCTGGTTTAGTATAAGTTTAATATTGCATATTAAAGCTCCATACTCTTTGGGAATCAAAGTAGCAGCAGTGATAGCTTAGTGGTGTGGCAGTCAGACTGCCAAGTCATAGGTCTGGAGTTCGAACCCATGGCACGCACCTCTGAGTTTTCGGATTCATGTACGTATTGTATGATTATCACTTGCTTCAAAAACGGTGAAGGAAAACATCGTGAGGAAACCGGCATGCCTGAGAGATATTTCTCGACGGCATTTGAAGCCAAGTCAGAGGCCCATGGGCGGCTTTAAAAAACTCTGACACCAGGTTAGTCACTAACGACACGAAAAGAAGAAGAAGAAAGTTGCACCCCATGTTTTGTGTTGCGGGAAACATGTTGCTGCAACATGCAATGATGCAATGTTGCTGGCAATATGCTAATATTTCGTATTCATTGTAAACAAAAGTTTCGAAACACTGACGCCACCTACAGTTTATGTTGCGGGCAACAATGTTGCTCAACTGCTTCTCAACTTTATTTCCAAAGAATATGGTTGAACACACCTCGTTTAGCATATATTAAACTTGACATATGTACATGTAAATAAATTGTGGTAATAGAACCCGCTCGAAATAAATTGGCCTCGGTAATGACAATGAACCCAACATATTATCACAACAATCATAATATTATCTCAAAAAAATTGTGACGTAAGTGGCTAAATTTGGGTGTAATGTACACCTTTGCCTATCTCTTTTATCCTAAAAGACAGGGTTCGCTGTGATATACAATCACAATAAATATCAATTGGTATTTATTTTCAAAAGTAGAAATTTTACAGATTCAAAGTTTACCCTAGTAACACTTGACAAAAAAATACAATTTGAATTACCTTTCCCGAAGTGACAATCTAATAAATTAATCATAAGTTTCGGGGAATCACTAAATAACGTGCAAGTACAGTTAGCTTTTTATTGAAATTCAAACCTTATGTCCATAGCATAGGGTTCATAATAGGTTACGTTAGTATAAGGTACATTATATCCTATAACTACTAAATAAATTAAATCAATAAATTTGTTTTCTTTATTTTCACCCGACCACAGTTCGGTCGCCCAGGTACTTAACCTACTACCCAATATTATTATTAGAACAGAATTCCCCGGGGTCACGCGTACCGGTCGAATGCTTTTAAAAATAATGTTATTATTTTAATTTTGTTAAGTATTCATTAAGTAAGACTGATTCATTATATAAGTAAATGTCAAATAAGCAAACACAAACTTTTATTCGACAACTAAAACATATATAAACCACTTTTGTTATACACGATATACATCCGATATATCGAATATATATCAAATATCGGATATTTTGATATTTATTATAAATATCTGATTTTTACGAACCCTGCTAAAAGATTTTTTTCATACCAAAAGTATTTTGAAGAATTTTAGACGGCAAGGTTAAAACTTGAACTTACGAAAGATCCACACGATGCAAGTTTCTTGTCTGTGGCATACAATAAAATTGAATTGCAACGCAACTTTTGCATCGTCTAAGGTCCCCGTCACGAGAAGCTATAAATTTTGTAAACAAAGAACTTCTACTAAGTTACGTAGCAAAAAAACCCAAATTCAATCAACTCAAAGTAACATACGTGTAATACGAAACTAACGAGCCATTTCACTTGGTAGGGTTATATTTTAGCGATATAAAGCGCTGCGCAGCGCTTTATATCTTTGTTTACAAAATTTATAGCTTCTCGTGACGGTGACTTTAAACACTGTTTACATGGTGCAACTTTTATTGTTGCTCAACTTATGGTATGCCACAGGCAATTAAATCGCACCGTGTAAATCAGGCTTTAATACTTTATTTTTGTTATCCGTAGGCATGAACAGAACGTGGATGAGGTCAAACCCTCGACCATCGACGTGAAGGAAAAGATCACGGCAGTATGCTTTCTGAGAGATTATGTAATTGTTGGGACTAACTCCGGTGTCATTAAGGTATGTTTTTGTTTTTATAAACTATTAGTTAGTTTAGTACTGAACAGATGCTATTTTCATGTAATAAGAAGTCAATTCAGTTCGTAAAGTTAAAGTAAAATCATCCCTATGAAATATTACGTGTTAGAAAAGGACTAAGTAATTGGCGATTTTTTTTATTAAACCAGGCTTTAACGCTTTTAAACAGTTTGCTATTGGTTATGAGCAGTGATCGGAGTAGGTAGATTGATTTTTAGTACTTGTATCATAAATGCACACAGAAAGAATAACATGGATAAGCCATTTTTCCGGAAAGTAATTCCGGTATTTCCGGATTCAATTAAATATTGTTAATGTTGGTAGTGATATTATTACTACTCAATTCAAAATTTAAAGGAAGGTATCAAAACTAAATTAATTCATTATTTATCTGTTGAATAATAAAAACAATCGAATTCCGATCGAAGCTTTAATATTTTTTTTTTTTTTTTGAGGATGGCAAATCATCAAATGACTCACTCTGGCAGAATACAATTCCTACATAAGTTCCGGTTTTTTTTTTAATAATCCACCAATTCCGGAGGAATGTCCATAGTAATATATACGTTTCGGATCAATGACCCCAGTTCAATCTACCTACTCCGATCACTGGTTATGAGCCTCTCCATTAACGAATATTACATGTTCTTATCATAATCATATTTGGCAGACAGATTCAAGGCCTAAATAATCAAGTTATTAGTAATATGGCAGGTCAGAGGACATCACATGTCTCTTATTTCCTCCAGGCCAGAAATATGTATCACTTGTTTCTTGTATCCAGTTCTTCCACATCTTCACAAACAAACTGAGGAAGGAGCTGCGCGGTACTGGCTCGCCAATTAAATGGATCGGCGTGTCGTGTACCAAGAACCCACCAATCGTAGCCGCGCTAGCCTATGATGGCGTCATCAAGCTGTGGTACGTCGATGACGTAGAGAGTGAAGAGACTGATGATATTATTGAAGAAGGTATGTTTTTCTCATATTTTTCTTTAATTTCCGAATGTGGAATATTTTATGATCTCGTAAAAACAAACAATTTTTTTTTTGAAGTGAAAACTTCTTTAGCATCGTTGTGATTTGAAAGTCTTGAAACGAAAAAGGTAAAAAGAGACAGACACATTAATTCATAAGATTTAACGTGGGAGAGAATGAGATCGGAAGCATTATACAGTGTTTCTTATATTCGTGGTTCTGTTTGTGCCCTGCTTCGTACCCTCCACTCGTGTTTACCAAGGCATAGTGGGAGTTTACTTGGGACTTAATTTTTGAAAGTTTCACTTCTACCACGTGTGAATTGCACACATGTTTTTTTTTTAACTGCACCAGGAAAATGTATAATTTTATTTTTCTATTTTAGTTAATTTTTTTAGAAACGCGTGTTGTGCCATTTCTGTTTCACTGTTAAAGTTTGTTAGATTTTTTTGGATCCTTACTCATTGGTTGTTCAGTTTCTTTTTTTTTTTCTTTTTCATTTGATAAAGTTGACTCGATCTACTCGAAATTTATTATTCACAGGCCATCTGAATTTGTCACAGAAATACAGATAAAAATTCAAAATTCAACTACAACAATTATCCTTTCCAGAACCAGATGAAGCCAACACTTACGCCGACACCGAACAAATTCAAGGCTCATACCTAAACTGTAGATGGTCAAACAACGAAAAGTACCTGATCATGCACACAAACAAAAAGATCATCTTCTACGACCCTTCTCGAAATGAGAAGAACAAGATCTTCAAGACTATTCAAGACTTCGAAAGGGACCGGGAGATTTTGTGCTGTATCCCTTGCAATTATGATAAGAATATCGTTGTGGCTACGAATGGCATTGCCAAGTGTGTGGAGGTCATCGATTTGAAGACGAAGGAAAGGCTGATCACATTTGAAGAGTCTGATATAGTTCTAGATATGGTTACAGTTCCTCGTAAGTACTAATGACTATACTTTATTTATTACTAGCTTTTGTCGTATCCCACGGACGGCACTACCGGGATTACATACCTAATAACAGAGGAAAAGTCATTGACTCCTAACGCTGCGCCCGCGTTGTGGTCAACCATAATTATTTCGTTACGCGTAATTTTGAATCTGCAATAAATAATAAATACTGAATAATAATAATTAAAAAATTAATCTCATTCTCATTTCTGTTTAATTAATACTTTTAAAGTATTCATTTTAATTATATGATGTCAAGGCATATTTTAAACTAAATTAAATGCCCAATTTAAATAACATATTTTATTGCATAAAGATTAATATGATACCGGTCAAAATAGCTTCGGAAACAACAGTGAAATTTTTATCAAATTCTGAAAGATAATAATGGTTACTGTGGGTATTCTGTTTCTATTCTTAGAAGATTATGAGAGAGATATGCCATCGCAGACTTTTTTATTGAACTTTTTAAGATTTACAAACCTGTAGAACGGTTACGCGGTGCACATATATATATATATATATTAATAAAGTATTCGCGACAACATTTTTGGGGTTCCGTACCCGACGGGTGCCTAACGGAACCCTATTACTAAGCTTCCGCTGGCATCCTTGGATAGCAGGCTAACAGACAAGGCTGAACAGGAACGGCCTACGCCTGGTGACGGCGACTATCACGGGACACTGCTCGCTAAACAAACACTTCCACACAATAGGCATTACAGACAGTCCTCTGTGCAGGGCGTGCATGGAGGCTGAGGAAACCGTCGCGCACGTGTTCTTTGAGTGCACAGGCGTCACCCAGATCTTTCACAGATATTCTGAAGAGACCAGGAGATAAAATTAACTTTCCAACAAACAAAATATAACGATAAATATCAAGTTCGTTAATAGTGGGCTGGTTGGAATAACCACCCAAACGGCCGCCATGGTCCATCTGACGGACTTATTGCGGAAACCAAACCCCATAACATAGAACATAGAAGCCTACACTGTCCGTCTTTCCGTCTATCTGTGTGTCTGTCTGTCAGCGAGCTGTATCTCATGAACCGCAATAGGTAGACAGTTGAAAATTTCACAGATTATGCATTTCTATCGTCGGTATAACAACAAATAATAAAAATTAAAAGGTCTCCATATAATGTTTGTCGTATCATGTTTTTTTTTTCAATCTTACCCTGGCATGTGAGGTGTCATTGTCTAGAGTTCATCGAGTAGAGAATAAATATAATTTTTATTTATTTTATCTTCAAAAATGATGAAATAGGGGGCCGGAAAAGTTGTCAGTTTTAGACCATTTTTGTACGAGCTCTATCTCAACAACTAAAAAAGTTGGGAATTTGAAACTTCTGTATATTAAGTAATATATATTTTATATAATCAACAAATACAAAAAAACGCTGATTCATAAGGTATTTTATTTAAATATGGCCGATTTTCTGCAACTGCAAAAATATCTTTGTAATTAATAATAGAGATTTTAAAAATTGAAGATAAAAAATAATAATATTCTTCCGTTTAGTATTTTCATTTATTTGCTAAATAGTGTACGTAACCCTTCGTGTATGAGTCCGACTCGCACTTGGCCGGTTTTATTCCGTATAGTAACTTTAGTACGTATTGACGTCACGGATCGGTATAATCAATCGTAGTGACTGATGACGTCATAACAAATGTTGTAATTTGATAAAGCTAAATTTTATGCAAATTATTTTATCAATACACATCATATCATTATTTCGGGTCTGGGTGTTAGTGTATGTGAGTTTCTATGTTTGTAAACGCACCCACGATACAGGAACAAATTCTTAGTGTGGGGCAACGTTTAAAAAAAAAAAAAAAATGTTATATATCGCGTCAACAATATAATAAATATATTATCGTTTAAGGAAAAATAAATTATTGTCCTTGATTTATTAGAATACCTAAATACTTACTTTATTATAAATCTAAGCTCATTTTTAAACCTCCAGTCGTAATAATTTGTATCTTGTATTAACAAGTATTTATTATTTGAATCTCTCATATTTTATCGGGAGTCCCCAACTCAAACTAGAATTTGTATGAATCCCTCACGAACCTTACATGAAAATCTAACCTTTACATTACAGGTAGCAACAAAATCATTACCTTAAAACCCAACGAAATTATGGAGCATGAAATCAGAGTGAACTCAAACGCGCTCAAAGCAAACACTTGTCGATGTAGGCGAGTGATCGTGAGCAATGATATTAAGGAGAATATGTCTTTCTTGACTATAGCCGTTAATAAGACTGGCACATTGCTGTTTGTGGCAACCGATGATAGTAGAGTTGTATGCGTTGATTTGAAGACTTATACGCGTAACTTTCATTTGGACAATCGGAGAGGGTGAGTTATATTTGTGTATTTTTTGTGCTTTTCTGCTTTCGTGTCTATTTTTGTCATTTAACACTGAAGGACAGTAAATGCCCATAGGCGTCATAACAATAAAACTTCTAGTGTCTCGTTTATTGAAATTACTGACCTTCAAAGTGTTACAAATATTATGAATTTAATAAAGCTCAACACACACAAAGCGGGTGCGTGCTGGGCGCGGGTCGGGTCGGGAATACGGTATTGTAATTCCTTGTATTATATGTATGTCAGCACATGAAAAGCGTGCGCGGCTCTCGCTCACGACCCGCGAACACTTTTCGTATGCTGACAGTACTCCCGCCCCGTCCCACGCCAGACACGCACCCGCGTTGTGTGTGTGTTGAGCTTAAGAGTTTGCCAAGAAAATTTCAAAATTGTCGTTTTGAAAAAAAAACTATTACGAGATGACGCCTTTGCTTGAGTAATTTGTGCTTGCCACACCTCAATATAATATTCCTCCGGCTTGCCTGAGAGATACTTCTCGACGGAATGTGAAGGCAAGTCAGAGGGCCTTGGGCGGCCTTAAAACACTGGCACCAGGTTAGTCACTAACCACACAAAAAAGAAAGAAAGAAAGAAGAATATAATATACGAGGAATCATATTGAAAAGCAAGAATTTAAAGAGAAGGCAAAGTTTTATTTTAAGAAACCGCATTAGTATCAATTTAAAAAAAAACCTAGGAGTTTAACTGAGTGGTTGGGGGAATAGGGATGATGTCAGGGTAAAAAAAAAATGAAAAATATTAGACACGTTTTTTTTTGCTTTATCATATTATTAAAAAAATACTTAGATCAAACGCATTTTATGTTGGGGAATGGGGGTCGCTACCACGTCACTAGTATGTGTATACAATCTACATACTCGTGACTTCATGGCACATTTTACCTCAATGTATCGCCGTAATCTTTAAATTACGTAAAAAAGAAAAAATACGTGTCCAATATTTTTTTTATAATCTCAAAAACACGGATAAAAAAAAATTGCCGTCATCCCTATTGACCCACAAACTTTCACAAGGCTTTCGACTCGAGTTTGAATTTAGAATCTTGGTCCAATTTCAGGAATGTAGTTGCAATGGCAGTTACCGAGATGATGTGGGATGAGTTCGAGCCCGGATCTGATGTACTACTCACAGGCACCGGATGTATTGAAGATTCAGCTAAAGTGTGGTACTTAGATGCTTCTTATGTTTCACAAACGGCGCAAAGGAATGGGTAAGTAATTTGTTTGTTAAAAGTTTTTTTTTTTTACATTATATTAGTGCCTTGTACTGAGCAAGTGCAGCCTTGACACCGATTGTCGAGAGCTACAAAAAACAATTCGTAAAAACAAGTCATTAGCGAAGCTACGTATATCTTCCTCTTATAAACGTCAATAGGTGTCTTTCGACAATAACTATAAACAACATGACGCTGTGTATCGACCGGAATTTCAAAAACATGTTTCTTCTAAAGCTAATCTCATAATTTCTTTGGTATTGTCTTGTTGTTATTTTGTTTGTTATTTTTTAAATAATTTTTATATGACGTGTAAAAGTGATTCCGATATCCTATTTACAGAATAAACAATTTCATTTCATTTCATTTGTTTTCCATAAAATTATTTGTACTATTATTGTTTTCCATAATCGTCCCCTCTCATAATATTTACTTGCACTATTATCATTTATACTAATAACACTTGTCATATCAACTTATTAGTCATAACTTTCATTTGCCATAAAATAAGTTTCTATAAGTAACACATTACACAATCGATACTTGACATATGCAACATTTAATATAATTTAGAAACGTTTATTGTTTTGTACAAAAAATTATGTCATTAAGGCATTTGGTTTGTAATCAAATGATTTATTACAGGAAACAACCTTTAGAAAATAAACAGTTCGTCAAATTCGAAACGGTTAGGTTAGAATTGTGACCACACAACGTGCGAAAGCGAGCGAGCGTGCCGCGGCAGCGGCCGCCGAGTGCTAGATTTCCTCTTTTGCAAAGCAATCATGGTAGATTAGGTTTATTTTTAGGTTTACTTGTGAATAAAAAAATCTGTATCGTATAATCATATATTAATCAACTGAACTAACATTGTTGTGCTAATATGGGCAAATGAATATTATGGTGAATAAATGTAATGGAAAACGACATTATTTAAAATGAAAAATATAGCAAATAAATTTATGGATTAAAATTATTATGACACTTGAAATTAGTGAAAATGATTTTATATAATTTCACGATTATGGCAACTGAAGCGTTATTTCTAATGAAATTATGGCAAACATTAGTAAACCAATTTCATTCAACCCTGCCTAACACTATTGCATTAATATAATTCTAGGAGAGTACGTCTAACAACGAAATTCGATGTCAGCTTTATCAACCCGTTATCGCCTCACACCCCAAATTCGACATCACCAAACAGTGGAACTGAAAGTGCTAACAGCACACCAAGGAGACATCAATCGTTTAACCATAGAGAAGTACCTGTAAAAGCGCTGCTGAAGAACTCTATGAGTTTGGACAGGAGTTCGTTAAAACCACTGAATTTGAAGGGAATTTGCAATAATAATGATGGTGTTTTACAACCTTTATTGGCTGTGGTCGATGATAAGAATAATATTCAGGTATGTTTTACAATATATCACAAAATAATTCTTAACTATTTTTGATGTGTAACATCTTTCCTCTCGCTTTCCTGCAACCTGTGGGAGTGATTTCGTGAAAAGGGACGGAAGTGTGTAACAGGAAGCCGGGGAAGTGCGCGGTATTTGATTTGACCAATGAGCGCGCGCGCTGCTAGAGTTGGCCGTCAGATAGTCTTAACTCGTTTTCGAGAGGTTGGTACTGTCCGCCAAGATGGCAGACACATCATATGCGACTACTGTAAGGCTCGCTGGTTTTTAGGGTTCCGTAGTAAACAAGGAACCCTTATAGTTTCACCATGTCCGTCTGTCTGTCTGTCTGTCCGTCTGTCTGTCCGCGGCTTAGCTCAGAGACGGTTAGTACTAGAAAACTGTAATTTGGCATATTTAATCATGTCGACAAAGTGGTAAAATAAAATCAAGAAAATATTTTTTTTTTAGGGTACCTTCCCTGCACGTAAAGTGGGGATGTTTTTTTTTCCTCATCTACCACATGTTGCGGAGTATCGTTAGAAAGGTCTTTCAAAAATATTGTGAGTTTGTCGAAACCATTTTTGGATTCAGGGATCCGTTTGCGAAATATTAAGCTTTTAACTGAAATTTTTTGTTAGAGTCAAGTGTCCTCTTCTAGCTAAATGGTTGTACTTGGACTTCTGAAAAAATTCACAGCAGTAGTATATATAACGAAATTAAAAGGAAAACTATGAGAGCTAAGTAGGCTGTACAGGTTAACGAGAAATAATCAACCAACCTAAATTTGCAGTTCGAAAAACATGATCTCCCATACATTCCGTATGGGAGAACACGTTTTTCAACTACAATGTTAAGTTTGTTCTTGGGATAAATTCATCCCAACTAGTGCCGGCCAAGTGCGTGTCGGACCACACACAATGAAGGGTTTCGCCTTCGTTGTGTGTGGTCCGACACGCACTTGGCCGGTTTCTTTTTCTTTGTTTGTTATGCTGAAAACTTCTCGGACCCGAGTAAAAGTTTTTAAATTGCTTCTGGTGGTCCTAAAACTGTGAACTGTGAAATGTATAAAAGTTTATTCTATCTATTTGATTTGATAAGGTTTTTAACTACAATTTGAGATCACAAATCCGTTTACCAAGAGTGTGAGTGGTAGTAGGAATTTTCCACATTGACCATCTTTTCATACCAAGACCCCTCCATGCCTTGGAAAGCACGTTAAGCCGGGACGGCTGTCATTCGTGGATCTTTGACAGTCGTCCCGGGTCGTCAGAAGTCCGAAAGTCTAACAACCAGTCTTTCCAAGGGTATCGTATTACCCAGTAATTGGGTTGTGGAGGTCAGATAGGCAGTCCGTCTGTGTAAAATACTGGTATTCAGCTGCATCCGGTTAGACTGAAAGCCGACTCCAACTCAGTTTGGAAAAAGTTAGGCAGATTGATTTTGACCATTCATTTTCAACTCCGTCACATCAACGATTTGAGGATTTTTTGAGGATAATAAAATCATGTTTTGAATATAATATTGGTTTATCACACCTTCCAGGTAATGCGCGGCAGAAAAGTACTAACGGAAATCATAGAAAAATCTGACGAATATATTACCAGAGTGAAGATATCTCCGTGCAATCAATACATTATTTACGGCCTGAAATCCGGTGCCGTCAAGAAATACACGCTCCGTACGAAAGAAAATGTTGCCATCATGGATGTTTATAGCCCTGTGCAATACTTGAACTTTGTTAATCCTAATTTGTTAATCGTCGCGGGAAAGAATACGTGTTTGATGGCTTATCGATTGATGTCGAACGGGGATTGGAAACCAGAAATGATGCAGAGCAGCAATAATAATCTTGGTTCGCAGGAGATACTGAATGATATTCAGGGTATGTTTTATTAGTCTAGTCTTTTCTTAACTTTCTGTCTTTTACAAACTACTGGATATGAGCAACACAATTTCTAGGATTAGATTCCAGTGATATCCTAAGATTTCCTAAGACTCAACGTATTGATCAATAAAATTGGTAAGTATTTAAAGGGTGTGTTGACCTGCCGGGGTCGCGGGAACGACCGAAAGGGATACCGTGGCCCCTGACGACGTACAGGCAACTGAAGAAACACGGGTGGGTTTTAGACAGAGTCTGACACGCCCTCCCGCTCCGGCCAGAGCGGGAGAAGTCATTTCATAATTTCCCACCAAAAAAAAAATAAGAACGAGTGTGTTGATCGATTTCCAGTAAATGGTGGTTGAGTCCGTACAAAAACATTATTAAAGCCTGGATTTCGTGACAGCATCTGTCGATCACAGGGCCCATAATCAAATTCTACGTTTCTTTTCCAGGAGTCAAGAAAAAGAACGGCCATTTAGAAAGGCTATCAAGTTCGAGCAGCGAAACAAGCATCGGTTCAAGAGACCGAGCCTTCCCCAACGGAGAACACAAGAGGCTTTGCAAAGGTAGTGGTCTCGTCGACTGTTTCTTTGTAAAAGACCTGGGTATCATCACGGTAGAGTTCAATGCGACGATCAAACTGTGGGCGGACACTAATTTGAAGCTACTGACAATACTGAATGGAAGGCAGTCGGATGTGTTTATCAGTTCGGCGGCATTGCAGAATAATGTTCTCGTCATTTGTGAGAAAAAGAACACAGCGTTTCAGGTATGTGTTTTTTTGTATTATCTTAGAAAAACCCTTTGACCGTTTCGGGAATCGAACTCAAGGCCTCATGCTCAGCAGTAGCGCTTACGACAACTAGACCAACGAGGCAAAACTAAAATCAATAGATAAAAAATCGAAAATAAAAATAAAATCAATTGAAGAAAGTCTTAGTAGACGATATTAATACAATCAATGGTATGTCTGCTGCTTAGCAGAATTTTCTCATGCTCTATGAGCACTTATTCTGTATATTTACAGACGTTCGAACTAAAAACAGTAAACGATCAAGTGGAACTACATACTATTCAAGAATTCAGACTGAACAATGTTATTGTGTCGTGTGATCTCACTTCCGACGGAAATGTTCTAGCATTGGGACTCGACTCTGGAAATGTTGTGGTAAGTTTTTCTAGACTGTTTTGGTTAATCCGAAAAATGTCGTATGAACCAGCGCTTATTCGTAAGAAAAATACTCAAGAAACGACAATAAATATATACAAACGGCTTTTAGTAGGCTATCATTTGACGGACTTGAATCGGCAATACATGCAAGAGAGAATAGAATAAGTGTTAGAATTAGTCTCAAATATTATGATTTCATGAAATAGTCATTCAATGGGGTAATATGAACTTAGACAAGTGTATTGATGATTACAATGAGTATAATTTTGTAAATTCATACTTGTTACAGCCGCGAATCATATTTAGGTCAACATACAACTTGATACGACCTGCAAATTGCAAAAAATTATTAATTTATTTAATTTTTATATTTATTATTTATTTATCATTTTTTTTATTTATATATTTATTAATGTATTTAGTGAAATAGACAATAATTTATAACGAAAACGAGCTCCTAAAATTTCATGAACAGACCTTTGGACGTATAGATTATTATGAAAAAACGACTGAATGTATTTGCTCAAAATAAAGTTATTTGAACTATTGAATAAATTATCTATCCCTCCACGGTTTCTATTTTGCCATTTTCCTACTATATAAGTTATTTATTTACGCCCAAATACGAGTTAAAATTAGTGTTGAAATATGAAAGTTTCGAGGCTCATAACTTCCAAATCAATATTTTTTTTGTAATTCTGCTTCCACACAGGGCTAGATAATGACAAAACGAATTGATATAATTTTAAGTTTTGAACGTACATCGTCAAACAACACCGTAATACGTTTGTATGGAAGAATGACCGACTAGCGTACCCTTAAATTACACTTGCCAGAAGTAACTGTACTTCTTTTCATAGATTTAATAAAATCATTATCAAACAGTATTTCTGTGTCATGTTTTCTCTTATTTTTGCATTTGAAAAAATGTTTTGCTTTATCGTCCCCTAATTTTATTGATGTGAAAAAATCAAAGACAAATTATATTAATTGCTTGTGTTGATAGGAGATATAAATTGCCTTTGTTCGATGAATAAGAGTATTACATTTTTACACCCGTGTATTTAGAAATTATCTTTAAAAATCCTCATTTCTTTTCCAGGTGTGGAACGTCAGAGGTGGACGTCAACTGAGCCTACTAAGGCACCACAAGTCCAAAGTACATTGGTGTTCATTCTCGCCCGTCCCAGACCGCTCCAACCGCAACTCGATGACGTCATCACCGCATTCCGTCCAATCGCCGTATCACTTTTCATCACCACAAGATGACGACGTAGATACCGAACAACCACCGCTTGTACTAGTTACCATGGCAACAGAGATTGTTTGGTGGAATCTCACGCAGGTTATGAAGGCGCAAAAGCAAAAATTTGGAAAGAGGTTAGTTATGTTTCTCTATTTACTTGAGCAATTTCAGAAAGACTAGACATACTTTATGAACCCCTATTTAGTCATTCCGTCACTGATGAATTTAACTACCCTAAGGCTTTCTATTATTCTTCCCTTTCATCCACTGTACTACTCTTATTGTGAAAAAAAAACACTATTGACTCCTATTTAGTAATTTCGTTCCTATCGAATTTAACTACCTCTAGAAATAATCTTAACTTTAATATTATAAATGCGAAAGTGAGTTTGTTTGTTCACGCTAAAACGGCTGAACAGATTTGGATGAAATTTGGCACATGGGTAGACCATGACCTGGATTAGAACATAGGATACTTTTTATCCCGATATTCCTACGGGATCGATACTTACGTGGGTGAAACCGCAAGACGCAGCGAGTAATAGATAATTAAACAATGCTTACAGAACCTACAACGCAATGACACCGATCGGCAGTCCGTTAGAGAATAGATGTGAGACACCAAATGCAAATAACAGCTCAAACGCTACATCGTCTTCGCCTTGCAACTTCTTCTTCCGTGATGGTTACCTACCGGAGCAATGCTGGAAGCTTATTTGGAAAGGGAAATCGTAAGTAATTGATTTTATTTCTAATTTATTATAACTCTGTTTACTGTAAATTGCGGTTACAGTCAAATTGGGATGTTGTTAGTAAAACTTGACGAGTAGACGAGTAGACGTGACGATATTTAGGGGTCGTCCATTAATCTTGTGATGTGTTTTAGCAACTTATTTTTAACCCCCTTTGTGATTTTAGACTAAGCACCTCTCCCTCACCCAAAAGCACGTGTATTTTCGGTACAAACTCTTGAAAATTCTCAATGAGATAAAATATTTATCTTTAAAAATATGAAATATTTTATCTTTAAAAATATGAAATATTTTATCTTTAAAAATATGAAATATTTTATCTTTAAACAAAGGTAATAATCGTTCACTGGCATCGGCGAGGCAAGGTCACACGCCGCTTTTTGGTTTAGAAATCGCACATTCAACGAAACAATAAATACAAGTGGTATCTCACCCACCCCTACCCCACCCACTGCTGATATTTCGCGATTTTTCTGAACCCCCTTTTCACCCCCTTTCGAGCCTCACGAGATTAATCTACGATCCCTTAAATGTACGTCAGGCGTATCTAGAGCAGACGGCCCTGCTGTTGACAAGTTAATATTTTTACCAAGGCACTACTCTTTTACTTCTTGTACATTTCACAGAAGAATTTGGTATTTTGTACACCAAAATTAGCGACCGCACGGTAGCTCAGCTGTTATTCATTTTGTACTCTAATAACCGCAGTAATCAGCTGTATGTTGACCCTGTCAAATTCATTTCATTGCAGAAAAATCCTAAGAAATTCACATGACAAACTTGTGTTCACTATTCCTTTATATCCACAGATGCAAACAAGGCTCCAAAAGGAAAGAAATCTTAGCTTGCATCAAACTATCAGGTATGAACGCGAAGAGACTAAGTCATGACGAGAAGTTCTCATGTTTTGTAACAGTCGACAATCCTGGCCACATCCATATCATGAACGTAATGCGGGCGAACAACACATAGCATAGTGCCACTGCCATTTAATGTTATGCCTTAGAAAAATAAATAATTATTCTTATAAAAGTGAAGCTATTGTTCCGGAAGCATTCAAAATCGTGTTAGTTTTAGCATAGCTATTCAACATTCGACAAGTTGTCGAATCGAAAATGACATATTATCAATTATTAATTTACTTTGCCCCGGCAACAAATAACTGTCGGGAGAATGGCGGTCGTCTATTTGATTTAAACTGACAAAATTATGGGGTTTCGGATTTGTGAAAAGGCTTTAAAAGACTCTTTTGATAACTTTGATTAAAGTCCGGTCGCGAAGAATTTCGTACAATGAAGGTGGAACATTAGAAGGACCTTCTAATGCGCGAGCGCGACGGCAATACATTTGTGCGCGAGCGATAGAGATAAGTAATGAGGGGTCATTGTACGAAATTCTTTCTGCTTCGCGACCGGACTTTACTGTTCGATTCAGCACGGAAGCGTAGCGAACGGTTGTTGAACAGCTATGCAGGCCAGGGCGTATGATACGCCTAGTTTCACTTCTATATAGAAGATTATTTCTTTCTATGGTTACGTGAAGCAATGTCCGTACCTGCATCCGATTACCGTCACTTGTTTGGCATCGCGCCTCGCTATTGACTATTCGATTATTTTGGTGCTATTGTTACTTATTAGGTAAAATGTTGCCTTTTCGCATTTTTCGGAGAGACAGAGTGAAGGATGATTTCCATCAAACAGCTCGCATCGCATCGGATCCGAAAAGATACGAACGGATGCGGCGACAGCCGATCGCGCCCGGCACAATGTCGACCCATACGATCGGGTCCGTACCGTCGCTTCCGTCGCGAACGTATCCGTTTCTGCGCCTAGTCAAATAGTTTCATTCCTACGACGACAGGCGAACGGACCCGATCGCGCGTCTCAGCATATTTTTGGCTACGATCGCGTGTCGCGGAAGTCGCTCGCGGTCAATAATCTGTGCGAGGCTGGGTAATATAGACTTTAAATACTGTGTACACGATTTAATATCGCTTAAAGATTGTAAAATCCGTTCCGAACCGATGCGAGCCGTTTGGTGGAAATCATCCTTAACGAGAGTCTAATCCTAGAAAATTAATTAATTCTACCCGTCGCTACATGCAATAAGCGATGTCGTTGACGGTAAACGATTAATTAACATTATCAGATCAAGTATTGAAGACAATTATAGTTACACACTGCTCAATGAAATACTTAAGAACTAAATACTGCCTTGAATGCATTTATTTTTATATAGTATAAACTTTTACTCATAACTTTTATTTTCTTTAAGGTGCTCGCGGTTGTAGAAATTTGGTGCCGTTTTTTCAGAATTAAAAAACGTCTGCTTAAAAATATTTAATGCACCATTTTTAAAGCCATTTGAATACTATTTTTATTTTAGACCCGCTGCTGCGGGTGTTCATCCTAATGCCTCAGAAGCGTAAATGACAAGTACATACTAAACTAGAATATTATTTGAGATTTCCATTTCTCCGTGCTAGTCCAGTGCATTTTCTTAACCACACCCTATTTTAAATGGATATTGCTTCACATAACCCTGTTATACTAATCATGAACAAACTGTTATTTTAGAATAATACATTAAGTATGAGATTATTGTAATGTTGATCCCACCAGTACAGGTATGCTTTATTTGATTTGGGTAAACTATCTCCGCATTAGTCGCAAATTTAATTATTTTTATATCCTTTGGATAAGTAGATGCAATTAAAAAAACACTGGATTTGGGTGACCTGGATCAAAATAGGTACTATAATTTGAATGTTTTTCTATATTATAATAATATGTTATAGATAATAATTAAAATCAATTATTTTATTTTTTATGAGTACAGAAGGTTTTATGTATTACATCCGAACGCTATTATAAAAATAATTGCAATAATATGATGAAAAGTAGTAAAATAAAATTCGGTACATCTCTAAAGTGAGTATCATAGTTACGTATGAAATATGTGCCATTTTTCGGCTTTATTAAATAATAATGTACAAGTATGTAAAGGAACAAATAAAAATAAAGGGAAGAGCTCATTGGGCATCAAAAGATTTGTCCGCATCGCTGTCAGTGGGAAAAGTGCCCAAAAGGCTGGCAGCGTTGCCAACTTGGATGGCAATGCTGATTCTTTGACCTAAAAATTGGCCAGCTCTCCGGTCAGGAGAATAATAATTAATTCTGGAAATGTAGGTTTGAAGTAGGACATATTTATGAAGGAAGAAGTACATACGTAATTTATCCAGCAGTCCATGTTTCCTCACTGCACAAAAAAAAAAGTAATAATGTCCACGTGAATTTCAAAATAACTCTCTATGAAGACAATTCTTAATTATTTTATTATGTTTAAGTCCATTATAGATCTCTCTGTTAAACCTAAATATAATTTTTAATTATGAACTAGTTGATATAATGGTGCTTAAATAATAAGACGTAGTTTATAAAAGTTTATATTTACCGACAACTATGTTATGTGTAGAAATTTGGGACTATTTTGTCTAATGGTAGCAAGCGCTACTGCTGATCATGAAGTCCTAGTTTCAGGTCGGGCAAAGTGTTATTGAGTTTTTCCCTCAGAAATTACTCAGTAGCAGCCCGGAGTCTGTATTGGTTGATGGCAATAGGCTCGCCCCTATTACATGGGACTTAAACATAACTGGCGAAATATGGGTGCACACTGTATAAATTGGTACACCTCTGCCTAACCCTATGGGGATAACAGGTGTGACGTTATGTTATGTTTCTGTTAACAAAACCAAAACTCCTTATGAAATCAGTTTTAGTTATAAGGGTCTTAGAACATTTGAACTAGAAACGGCATAGGACGAGACTTTATTGCTAGGTAAACACGCACAATTTTTTTTTTTTATTCAAGACCACTGCAGTAGAAATGCCGTATACTGTTTAAATGCTCTAGGGTTGAAGATGAGAGACAAGAGAAGTTATGAAAAGGGTAAATGTAAGTTTTACCTTGTGGTGCATGCATTAAGTCCTAAGATGCATCCTTTAGGTGAACCCACGCGAAGGGAAGATGATGTAGAACAAAAATGAACAACGATTTTATAATGTACATAATTTTATAATAAATCTTATTTTAAAGTTCTCGGATTTTAGACTGTAAAATATTCTTTTAACTGAAAAGAATAATAATATTATGAAAATGTAAGAGACTTTAACCTTTGTTGCAGTGGTTAGATTCAAAATTGTATTATTTTTCTAGAAAATTATAGCTTTATTTTAATTTGTATGCCACTGCACAGAATGGTTAATCAAAAATTACCGCCCAATTGCGTGTCTGTACGCAGATGAAGTAGGGTTCCGTAGTAACTAATGTGATATACGTAAAACTCAATCGTCAAGTATCCAAGATCCGCCTAGTATACAAAATCGATTAAATACGAAAGAGGAATGTTGTACAATTTGTTTGTTCTGAAACCTATGTCAATTTCATTCAACTTGAAATACCCCCAAAAATAGGGGCCACTCGAGCACTTTTCCATCCATATTGAACAACAATCCTCTTTGGACTACGGCCCAATCCTTACAATTATAATGCTCAATTCGTATTTTTACAAATAGTATGTTATTTTTAATGTAATGATATCAAACCAAGCATAATTTTATGACAATGCAATCTTAAATTTTTCTAATGTCTCAAATGTTTCGGCTTACATCGAAATTATATTTTATTAAAGTAATTGGTTTTGTAATAAGAAAAAATATTTTTTTAAATATATTTTTTGATAATACGTTATTTTATTTTTAATACATTAATAAAAATTTGCTTAGAGTTTCATTCGTTATCATAAAAAATGTAGTTTAATACTCCTGTTCGACCGCGAGAAATGAGTAGAGCAAGCAACTAATAGTTGGCGAGCAGCGAGTGCGCGACGGCAACGAACGATACTCGCTGGCATGCGTATGTCTATGTACCAAGCAAGCGTGAGTCTCTCAGCAAGTATGGCTGAATAGATAGATAGAATATTCTTTAATATGCACACCATACAAATTATACAAATTTTTGAAATGTTACATAGTGACACAATGGGCGGTCTTATCGCTAAAAGCAATCTTTTGAATGATGAACCTTTGGATGGATTAAAGGCAGAAGGAGATACAATACTGCAGGTAGTAAGTGGTGTAAGTACCTTTTTTTTTTCTGAATACTAATCCTCTGTACTTACTCTCTTTGAAAGTTCTTGTCAATGTGACAAACGGGTACTCGCCAGCGCGGCGGCGCGGGCGGTGTGTACAGTCCGCGATCAACTATATCTCTTTTACTTACACGAAAGATCGATCTCGATCAGCGAAAGCTTGAAGTTCACAATTTTTTGCTGATCGAGAAAATTATTGATAGCTAGTTTCTACCTCGTCGGCTGCGGGACGTATCTAAGCAGAAATAATACCCACTAAAGAAAGTAGAATACTCATCACAGTGCGAGATTGAGACATACATGTGAAATGAAATGAAATTGTTTATTCTGTAAATAGGATATAGGAATCACTTTACACGTCATATTAAAAAAAATGTCCCACAAGGGGTAGTCTTAATTGAAAAATGGGCTGACGTTGAGTTGACCCAACGTCACACCTCATATTTATAAGTTATCAAGTTCTAAATAATAAATACCTACTTCAACTACTCCACCTAATGCCAGGGTCGGATTTAAGGCAGGGCAACAGGGGCCATGGCCTCGGGCCTCCAAAACATAGGGGCCTCCACAATATGATTTATTTTGATTTAAAAAAAGTTTTGTTGGTCTAATATGCAAATTCTGTTTTGTATGAAAAAAAAATATCAAAAAGATCAATATAAGGAAATCTATCAGCAAATACTCGAAAATTCAGAGCAACATTTCCAAATGTTGAAATAACGTTGAGAATGTACTTGGTGTTGATGGCGTCGAACTGCACTGGAGAATGCTCATTTTCGTAGATGAAATTATAAAAAATAGACTTCGGACTACAATGACACAGAACCGCCTATGAAAGTTATCCCTACTTAGTCACTACTTAGTATTGAAAGTGATTTAGCGATGTCCGAGTCGAGTTATTTGACTCGAGTAACTCGAGTCAAATCGTAAACGAGTCAACTCGGGTTCAGTTTTTACCAACTCGAGTCAACTCGGTCGATCGAACGGTCGCGAATCGCGATCTACTACATTACTGACTCGATCAACTCGGTGCCGGCCGAGTCGAAAAAAGCTCGCAAAGTTCCATTCGCCTAACATTTATCTTTATTTCTATTGTATATTTTTTGTACCTATTATGTATAAATGATTGAAAAATATTTTTTTTTTTCGTCTGGTCCAAAAACAAAATCGGTACCTCCACTTCTTGGTTGGCCCAGGGCCTCCACACCTTTAAATCCGGCCCTGCCTAATGCAGTCGACACTTTATTAAGCGACTTGACAAATAGGAGAGTTCGTAAAAAATTCACCGGTGCCTTAGATGACATATTAGTAGTGAAACTTAATAGTATGACGGAATGTAAATCACTTGCCAATAGAATAATATCTCTGTTTAAAAACAGGCATGGCCGTGGCATAGACCAATAAAAAGGTTTAATCGAAGCCTATGATGCAAGATTTCCCTTGGGAAGGACCTGTGATGCAGTGGGGCCAGTCAATCTATCTTAGTGAACAGTTGTCGAAGCCGGCTGGTTTATCGCTCATTTTATCCATTGCATTGGAAATGCAAATCTCTCTCTTAATTATATTTATAATTATATACTTATTTATTATTATAAAAATCTGTACACGTTGGGCGAGCCCACCGCGCGTCCTTTTTGCGTGATTTTCCGTTTGACTTGAGTGTATTTTACGGTTGTCGAAAAAGATTTGTCTATTCCAACGTACCTGTAAGTCAGTACCTAGCATAGCATGGGAATAAGTAACTTTTACAAAAATTACTCTCAAAAATAGCGTGGGGTGTGACACTTATTTTTATTTCAAAAAAGGAAATAATATATTGCTCATTGCAACACCATTAGTGTGGCCTCGCTTAAACTTTAAACACCCGTATTTTGTCAAACATTAGGACGGAATAAATAATGCAGATAATTAATGAAAAATTGTATTTCTGGGCAAAACAATGAAAAACAGTTATTGCTGCGGCTGTAATCGAAACATTCCATATCTCACAAATTATTGATCTTAATAAAAAAAAGGCACAAACATTATCATCTGTTTGATTACGGGATTACACACTAATGTGCACGCTTGTGTGGGACAGCCACCCTTAATATATTTTTTTTTCGTAATATCACTAGTTACACTATTCGCAGGTGGTTAACAAATTGTTCACATGTTGAACCACCTACCTACAACTGAACAACCTACGAGTAATCTTGGTCTCCTTGTAACGAATGGGAAAACTGTGCGAAAAAAAAAACACCTATGTATAAAATTATCCAATTCATTCACAAACAACAGTGAAATCTTTATTTATCTCGACATCTTTTTCGAGATAAATAAAGATTTCCATGTTTTATTTTTTTAATGAATTTACTGGTGTCGACTTTTACCCTTGTTTCCACTTTCAAGTGGGATTCCAATAAGCTGGCAACATTATAAATTTGAAATTTCTTTTCAAACATCAAACCAACGTATTTTTGGAATATACTGTCATTGAATTTTGATTTTATTCATTTGATGAATAATTAGATTTATCTCTATTGAGTGTTGGTCGTGCATATACGAACGATAAAGCCTATGTTTTTATTGACAGTGTTTGATTTCTAAGGATTGCTAGTGTAGCCAGTGATTTTGTGGAATTATGGCCCAGTTCAACTATCTGAATGAAATAAATAGTTTGGCGACAATGGATGGGCCGATAACTCGAGGCCCTCTTCAGCGTTGGGCGAAGAAGTCCAATAGTGAGAACATAAATCCATTGAGTACTTCATTCAAGAACCATTCGAATGTGAACTTGAGTGCTTGCAACCAGTCGATGCAAAAATTGTCTCTATCTGCGAATCTGAGTTGTAATAATAGCGTGCTCTCTAGTAACAAGACACCGACGCGCAATGATAATAAGAAGGGCAAGAAGACGCCGTCTAAAAACAAATCTCCAGGTAAAGTTGTTGAATATACTACCAAGAACGGCAGAAGTTCTGTTAAAGTTAGCATGAGTTTGTTTTTGAGTCAACTAGACTCTTTGTGTTCGCTTTCGTAGCCAACTTAAATTCTCCAGTAATTTTGGCAGCTATAAAGCTTCTAAAGCACCCCATGTCTTGTCTTAAACAGCTCTTTCTGCTATGCCATACCCGCAATGTTACCTTAGAAAGTAAGCATAGAGTCCTGAAGGAAAAGTTATCCGTCTATACCTTGCAGGTCGCTCCACCACGCCGACTCCTAACAAAGCTTCGAAGACTCCGAACAAAGCTGATAGATTCATTCCGTCTAGAAGTAATTCTAACTATGACTTGTGCCATTATATGGTAAGTTTTTTTATTATTTGAGGTTTTATGGCAAGGCTCTGGAGTGTCTTTGTAAGTATTAGAAAACTTAAGTGTTTAAAACTGAAAACTATGTACTATTTGTTGTTCTCACCTTGTGATGGATTAATGTAAGACATGCTTTTGTACATTTTCCACCTAATTATAGCGTGAAAAATATCTGCATAATTAATTATTCATTCACCAAACCATTTAATATGAATGGAAAGTGCAACCCCTGTGCATACATGTGCGATAATTTTAACGTTTTGTAAGACCACAACAGTTATTAGGGTTCATTTATAAGCATTGTTTATAGTTAAGTAATGAGAGACATCTGCGTAGATAAATCTCATTGTCTCTAAGAACTAAATGAAAAAATATCTATTACTTTTTCTTATCATCATGCATGGCTCTTATACCTTTTCATAATAAAATCAATTCCATTCACTAGTATTAGCAATATACTCATTTATTACTAGCCTGGATTTTCCCACTGCAGAGCAAAAGCCTCTCTACAGTTAAAATATACTCATACTGCCTCGTTAGACAGTGGTCGCAAGCGCTACTGCTGAGCAAGAGGTCTTGGGTTCAAGTCCCAGGTTGGACAAGGTGTTATTGTGTTTTTCTGTCTGGAATTTCACAGTAGCAGCCCAGAGTCGGGATTTGTGCCTGGTTGATGGCAATAGGCTTGCCCGTATTACATGGGACTTAACATAACTGGCAAAATGTGGGTGTACTGTTAGGTAAATTCTGCCTAATCCTTTGGGATTAGAGGTGTGATGTAATATTTTGTTACTCAAACTAATTTTGAAATAAACAGTTGAGCCGTGACGAAGACAAGAATGAAGAAGTAGTGGCTCAAACAGCAGCCGGTGAAGCTATCGGCCGAGCACTCACGGACACTGAACCTGGACGACTACTGCAGTATACCTGCAAAGCTCCGGCCGCTCCTGAAGGCTACCAGAACAGACTTAGAGTTGTGTATTCACAGGTATATCTGCTTGCTTTAACTTACACTATGCTGTTGACTAACAAGTCTTGTAAGTACAGTGTCAACTCTTCACATACGTACTTAAATAAACTGACGCCTTTTTCCCATGGGGGTAAGTGGAAACTATTGAATGCTACTTGCCGTAGCAAGTCGCAGGCCCGATTTGAAGAGTAGGACCAGATGTATTAACAAACACGAAGCAAAATAAGTATGTAAGGATTACGATCCTTACATACTTATTTTGGTTCATATTTGTTAATACATCTGGTCCTACTCTTCAAATCGGGCCTGTTGTGGTAACGAGAAAAAGGCCAAAGAGAAGTTAAAGATTAGATGGGTATTTTTATGGGAGTTTACACTGTGTTTTGTTACCTTGGGTGTGGTGTTAGTTGGTTCTCACAATTTTTTTAACAATTACATTAGTGTCACAAACCATTAAGCTTTACAGCTTTTATTATCTTATCCTTCAAGCTTTACCTAAGTAGAAAGTTCATATTATTTATAATAAATTTTTATTGTTCCAAAAACAGTGTTACAGATTATTTTTCCACCAGCTATTGATAAGCAAAAACTATGCAATACAATAACAGTACTTAACTTTAGTGGAAAAGATCACCTGTATCCTGTACTAGTTAAAAATAAAAACCGGCCAAGTGCGAGTCGGACTCGCACACGAAGGGTTCCGTACCACCGTACAATATTTAGCAAATAAATGAAAATACTAAATGATGAATATTATTATTTTTTATCTTAAAAATCGCAAAGATTAATTTGTATTTCATATTAATTACAAAGTTATTTAAATAAAATACCTTAAAAATTGGTGTTTTTAGTATTTATTGACTATATACAGTATAGTATAGTTAGGAATTTGAAACTTCTATATATCATGCACATGATATACAGAAGTTTCAAATTCCTAACTTGTTTAGTCGATCCGATAGAGTTCGTTCAAAAATGGTCTAAAGGACATATCTCATTACAACAGCGCCGCTCCGAACCGGAAAATAACTTGTCATTCAAATCTATTTTACGTGTGCCGGTTCGGGCGCAGTGACAGTCCACTATTCTGTGTAGCCATCGTAAAATAGACTTTAATATATTTGATTTATAATCCTAACTTGAATGACAAGTTATTTGCCGCATCGGGGCGGTGCTGTTAAAATGAGCGATAGACTGCCAACTTTTACGGCCCCCTATTTCTCCATTTTTGAAGATAAAATAAAACAATACATTTATTTGCATTCTACTCGATGAGCTCTAGACAATGACACGCCACATGCCAGGGTTTATTATTTTATTTTTTTACTTTATTTAATTTTCATTATTTTTGTTGTTATAGCGGCAATAGAAATACACAATCTGTGAAAATTTCAACTGTCTACCTATTACTATTTGTTCATGAGATACAGCCCGCTGACAGACGGACCACGGACGGACGCGTATGAAACCCAACAAAATCGGCCAAATGCGTGTCGGACCACGCACAATGTAGGGTGCCGTAGTTGGGATGAATTTATCTCAAGAACAAACTTAATATTGTAGTTGAAAAACATGTTCTCCCATACGGAATGTATGGAAGAACATGTTTTTGCAACTGCAAATGTAAGTTGGTCGATTATTACTCGTTAACTTGTAGAGCCTACTTAGCTGTAATAGTTTTACTTTTAACCATTTAGCTGGCAGAGGGGGGAGCACTAGACTTTTACAAAAATTTGCACTTTAAAGCTTAATATTTTGAAAACGGATCCTGAATCCAAAAATGGCTCACAATATTTTTGAACGATTTTTTTTTACCACTTTTCTGAGGTGATTAATATGCTATATGATTAAAATTACAGCTTTCTAGTACAGTAGTACAGACAGGGCCTTCTGTTTAAAATGAGTATTGATAATGTATGTATTATATGAAAAATAGGGTCTTGGTAATTACATTAAAAGAAAATAACTGTAGGTGTGAGTACGCTGTGTTGTGTTTTGTGGTGTGTGGTGTCAAATTATAATCTCTGCCTAGTCTGTCCCAACATGTTGGATTCAGCTTACTATACAACAGCTACTATACCGGATGCAGCTAAATACCAGTATTTTACGTGGAGCGACTGCCTATCTGACCTCCACAATCCAGTAACTCGGTAATAGACCAAGTCGTACCAAGTCCACATAAGTCGCATTGAAAGGGTTCAAAAGAGACTTGTCCGTCATCTAGCGTTTAGGTTTAAAGTAAGAAATTGTAGATCTTACGAACATAGAGTAAATCACTTCAAACTCAAAGATTTAAAATCTCGCCGCACTATCTCCGACATGTTGTTCCTGTATAAATTATTCAATAATGGCATTGACTGTCCAGATCTTCTTAGCAAATTACGCATTAACGTCCCTTCCCGTATTCCTCGCTATCTCGGCCCTTTACTGAAAGCCCCCCAACACAGAACAAATCTAGGTAAACACTCGCCGATTGTTAGGATGACCAATCAATACAACTCACTGTCATGTTCTTCCGACGATATAGACATTTTCTCCAACAGCCTAAGTAAATTTAAGTTGCTGTTACACGCAAAACTTAATATTGAGTAAGTGTTGACCTTCCTCCCTACTGTTCAACTCCCTACTGTTCAACTCAATATATATAGTTTTTTTTTTTTTTTATAATTTTATAATTTTAATTTTGATTCTTGTTGTTTTTACTTTAAATTGTATACTTTATTTCCATATTAATAATTGATTGTTTGATATCTTAATGCAAGCTGTGGTCTCCTATAATTGAAGATGCACAAGGATCTGTATCTTTTTATGTTTTATTTTCAGCATGTAAGGTGTAATCTTTGTTGGAGATCCAAATAAATAAATAATACGATACCCCTTGGTACGACTGGTTGTCAGACTTTCGGGTTTCTGACCACCCGTAACGACTGTCAAAGATCCACTAATGACAGCCGGGATCAACGGCATACCGTGCTTTCCGAGGCACGGAGGAGTCTCGGTATGTAAAGATGGTCATCCATCGACGGACCAACCCCGGCAAGCGTAGCTTAGCCTGATGGATCGAACACGAGCTCCAGAAGAAAAAAAAAAAGTTAAATTATATCTGCTCATAAATAGGTGAAGGGATAGAAACCTGTCTTTCATCATATTGTCATCTGTAAAGTTCTGATTCCTACAAAAATACTGATACATCATTGTGTAATCTATCCTGTGCAACAATGAAATTTTGATGAATGTGGTAAATTACCTACTACTAATGTTATAATTAAATTCCAGGCCAAAGTTCCTTCTTCAGTAAAGAACAGTACAAGATACATTCCACAAGCTCCTGACAGAATTCTTGATGCACCTGATATTTTGGATGACTACTGTAAGTTTTAGTTATATTTTTTAATTCTAATAAGTATATGGGTCTTGTGGTTAAAACAAATGATCACTTATTCCCGACTTTGACTCTAATACAAAGACAAGTTGCATAGGTGGATATAAAACTGCTTTATTGAGAAAGAGTGTTATGTGCATGGTTCCTCTTATTTCTAACCATGTACCAAAAATGATTAAAGAGCAACCTTTAAGATTTAAAAAGTACCTTAAAAAATGTGTAATTCTAAAATGCTATTTAAATAGCTAGTAATTAAATAGCTTTAAGTAAATATAATAATTTGTAGTATTTTAATGATAAAAAAAAATCATGAAGAATGTATAAGGATTCAAAAATATTGTAACACCTAATTGTATTAATTACCTACATTCTATGCAAATAAATAAATCGATCTATCTATCTGTGGGTGTTCTATAGGAGCACATCTGCCCATCCCTTCGCGGAAACAAGGCGTGATGTTATGTTATTTTAGATCAATCAATATTATCAAATTGAAATTGTTGGTGATATAAAGATCATAAAACAACGATTTTTTTTTTTCCATATTTATTCTGTTTTCCTGTAATCAGATAAATTGTGAAAATGCTGTTTGGCAATATTTAGATTCAAAGTTTATTTTATGCTGTTTTGTATTTACGTTTTCAAATAAAATTTCATGAATCATGTAGCTCCTACACACACTATGTATACTACGCAAAGAAAATAAAGACGCAAAAGCCGGGGGTACGTGCCGCGTGGCATAAGCAGGCGGCCATACCGCTGGCATAGTGTGTAGGAGCCATTAATTATAGAAGAGGCCACCATTCTGTCAACGACTCAACAGTGGTCTTCATTTCAATTTCATTAAGCTTATTAATTAATTGCAAATAAACACTCTTACTTACTTATAATATTTTTTTTCAAACAGACCTCAACCTAGTCGACTGGAGTGCTTCAAACATCCTCGCGGTCGCTCTTGGCAACTCAGTCTACTTATGGAACGCCGGCTCGGGCCAGATAGAGCAGCTCTGTACTCTAGAAGGTTCCGAGACAGTATGCTCAGTGCAATGGGTGCAGGGAGGAGGGTCGCACCTCGCTGTGGGGACTTCTGCAGCAACTGTGGAGTTATGGGACTGTGAGAAGATCAAGAGGTTGAGGGTATGTAGACAGTAACGTCATTTTTATAGACTTACTTGGTTTACCTAAAGCCTTTTTTTTTAAAGAGTGGCATGCGTGACATAGAAGCTCAATCAGCTAAGTACCAAGACAAAATACAAGTATTCTAATTATTGAGGAGAAAAACAATTAAAACATTGCAAATTAATACATAAAAAAACATTCTTTATTACATTCAAGATAGTGATACAAAAAACAGTATTGTAGTTTTTTTGCACACAAATCGCTTTGAGATCATAATATTATTGATTATGTTGATGGTTGCATATCTATTACTAGTAATTTTGCTAACCTAGCTAGCTAAGGGTATTTTTAAAACCTTGTTTCCAATGGATGTTATTTCCACTGCGGTGTTACCTCAATATTCACAAAAAAAACTGGTTTCTTGCATAGTCGAGTATGACGTAACGCAATGAAAATATACGATGCAAAAAATACAGTGGACAGAGAAGGGTTTAAAGAAAAATTTTAACCGAATAGAATAGTAGAAAATAGTTTGATATTTCCAATATAAAATACTTCACAAAAATAAACTTTGGCGTCGAACATCTCCGTATTTTCAACGATAACTTTTTTTTTTTTTTTACGAGTTCTATAGAATAAACATTATTTTATAACTTTAACCAGACAATTATTTAATTTAATGTGTATATTCCGAATGTTCTAAATAAAACCCGTAAAATAAATGCCCATTCGCAGCTTAATCACATCGCAAACCCAAATATTTATTAAATTTTCAACCTTATTTAATGTTCTGTAATTGTGAAAATAGATATTGCGGTCATACTTTAGTCGTTGGGCCGTATAGCGCGCAGACGCGGTTGTGTGAGTGCAGCTGTAGCGTTTAAAATCGTAGTCAGTCCGCGCCTTAAACAAACATCAACTTTATGGAAGTGTAAATAATGTTAATTTTATACTGACTAGTACTGTTGGAAAAAGTCATAAAAAATATGAAGTTGTAGCGCAAACTGAACCTTATGTGTAGGCAGTTTCGTTCCTAAAACTCGTGTTTATTTACATGTTTGGCAAATAATTTTCAAACGCAGATTAAGTTACCTATGTTTGCGTAGTATCGAGTTGACGTTAGCTTTAACCGTATTTCTAATCATTGTAATCTTGCAGGTAATGGATGGCCACACTGGCCGAGTGGGTTCCCTTGCGTGGAACATGTACATCGTGAGCAGTGGCGCTCGCGACGGCAACATTGTGCATCACGACGTGCGCCAACGAGACCACGCTGTAGCTACTATACATGCGCATACACAGGAGGTACGTAGTATAGCTTACACAGGTACAGTATTTTTATCTCACGAAGCGACGCGCGCTTTACTTGTGGTAAACAAGGGTTCATAAGTATGACTCGAAATAGGCAATACGGGCATTTTTTTATTTAAATTCTATGTTTCTAAGTCGGGCGTAATGTAAATAAAATCTTATTTTTATTTTATTCACAGATTTGCGGGTTGAAATGGTCCCCTGATGGTAAATGTCTTGCTTCGGGCGGCAACGACAATTTACTCAATATCTGGCCAATTGCACAAGGACAGCACTACTCGCAACCACAGTTCCTGTATTCGTTCAAGTAAGTTGTTTAACCTCTCTGCTCGACAAGATTTTGTGTTGTGTATTCCGTCATGAAATTCAGGAATTTGCATCAACTTTCAGCATTCGAATTTATGATGAAACATTTTTTACCGCGCCTATTTTATACAATAAGTTTGTGGCAAATATCTTTAATTATATGTTGAAGTCAGTCAAACCGCGTCAGTACACTGAGAAAGTTGCATAGAATAGGTATTACTACACCTATCCAAAAGGTAGGCTATTTAAATTCGCTAAAAATATGTACATAAGCAACCTACTCTCTTGCTGCAAATATGCAAAAGGGAATAATAAAGATATTATCATTATCTCTGCCTTCTTACTTTTACCAATTTTCATACATAAACTACATGAAAAAGACGATCAAACCTTGATAAAAATGACTGAAAATTGTGTTGCGACGTGACACTTCTTAGTGCTGCCCGTGTACCCAATTTTCTTATTTCGATTCAAAAGTTGCATTCAGCCTTATCGATACTTGCAATAAAATCGAGCATAAAAAAGTAGTAGAAACTGAATAAAAACTCTTTGGTATATTTTCCATTTATTTTTTTATTAATTTTATTTGTAAGTACATGCACGCACAGTGTGGATAGGGGAGTAATTTTTTAGGGTTCTGTACGTACGAATGAAAAAAGAACCCATAAAGGATCACTGGTGTGTCGGTCTCAGCCCATTTGCTCCGAATCTACTGGACCGATTAAGTTGAAATTTGGTACACATTAATTTCTGTGACCCAAATACGGATGTGTAACGGAAATAAATGTATTTTGAATGCGGGGTCACTTTTAGTAGTAAATCAGAAAATTGAAAAAAAAAAGTTTTGCAAGCTGTGTGCCGTGTGACATATCAAATGAAAGGGTTTGTTGTTGTGAGGGTAACAATTTTTTTTTTTAAAATTAATCCATATTATTTTTGGAACGAATTTCTTAACGCGGCTTGCGGTAGGAGTAAACTGGCAGAAATCGTCACGCGAAAAGTGTTCATACTTGCGACTGGATTCTTCTAATTTGATAGAGAGAGAGAGAGAGAGAAAATATGAATTTGGTCAAAATGTAAATCCAAGATGGTGGCTGCGAACATTTTCTAATTTTTCGTCGTGGGTGTCGTTTTCACGGTTTTACAGGGTGTTAAAGCCGATAGTGACGTTAAAATGTAAATCCAAGATGGCAGATGATTTTCAATTTTTTCATCATAGGTGTCGTTTTCATAGTTTTCGAGGCTGCTAAAGTCGATATTTAGGTCCAAATGTAAAGCCAAGATGGCGGATGCGAAAAATGCGTTTTAAATCATAAGTGGGTCCTCGACTATACTATTTACACTATATTGATGAAAATTTGGAAAAAAGATGTAATTCTTTGCACCGCTAAGAGATGGTGCAGTGATATTACGATAAACATTAGGGGTGGCATTCCGCATACATGTAACCGAGGGATGAAAAAAAAATGCTGAAAATTGTTGGATCTCATTATTGATTAATAATTAATATATTCATGTTTTATTTTTTTTATACATATTTTTTTATTTTAATTGTCTTAATTAAAACAATGAAGATGTTTATAGGTGACTGCTTTTTATGTCAATAGTTTTTGAGGTACGGCCTATTTTCGACCAATATTTTTTTTTTTGGTCGTAACCGAAAATACACGTGTCTCAAAAACCACAGAATTAACTTTCTTTTTCATATTTTATCGAGAAATACAAATTTATTTTTGCAGTCGATAAAATGGATGCTATGCAATGTGCGTGCATAAATATTCATTCATACTACGGAACCCTTCACTGTGCGTAGTCCGACATACACTTGGCCAGTTTTTATTAAATGTCGTTGGAAAACTACCACAAAAAAAAACTACTCAATGTAATAGAAACAAAAACTACCAAACTCAAAAAAAGCGGCCAAGTGCGTGTTGGACCACGCACAATGTAGAGTTCGGTAGTTGGGATGAATTTATCCCAAAAACAAACTTAACATTGTAGTTGAAAAACATGTTCTTCCATACATCGATATATGTCACGGTCATTTCTCCAACTGTAAATGTAAGTTTGTAATCGTAAAAAAAAGAATATGTGATAAAACTACAAATTAATGGTTTTCGGACTTTTTCCTTTATACAAATGTGCTGTGATTGTTTCTTGCCATATTTCATGATTCTAGGCTAACGGGAAGTACCCTGTAGGTTTTGATTTATATGCGAGTATCAAAATATGTCGCATAGGTAAATGGCCCTACATATATTTTTTATTGCGTTGACTTAGAAACTCGATTTTTTTAGAGCTCCAAGGAACTATGGACCTACGTATTCGATGCGTTCCTGAGAAAAAAGGTCTGGACAGACTGACAGACGGACGGACAACGAAGTGTCCTATAAAGGTTCTGTTTTTTCCTTTTAAGGTACGGAACTCTAAAACTGAACGTCATTTCAAAGTGTTTCCGGAATGCCTACCCAATTTATAGAATTAATTTATCATCATTCCCAAAAAACATTTGTTAAGGCTACCTATAAAATGTATACTTGGCATTCTGTAGTCATGTCTGTCAAACTATCAGAAAGTATCAAAAATAAAATCCGCAGTAAATAATTGTCCAATACATTGAACAGCGAGCGCATTCCGAATTTAAATACAAATATAGAAACAATTCGGCGCGAAATTCAATAAATGAGGTACCTATCCCGGTCATATAGCTAGCCTGTCTGTTGGCTCGTTTCATAAATGTCCGAAAAACGATTAAAATTACATTAGAAAAGTATATACCATTATTATAAATAATACTTACTGTATTTAATGCTTAAACAAATTTATTTAAATTTCCAAGTATCGATTTCTCACATATTATAAATAAAAGAGTCGATCAAAAAAAAAAAAAATCGTTTGGCATAATCGTTTTCGCACATCATTACAATAAAAAAAACAATTACAGTCGGCGATTTTTAACACAAATTGAGTAGTGGTAATGAATATTACGTGTTATTGGACCAGTGTTCGTGTATTACGTTAAGATCTGGGCATTGTCTAGTTGTTTATAAGATTTTAAATAATATTTGTCACATTTTAAATCATAACTACATGTGTATGTGTGATATTTGTGAAAAGTAAAAATGTAAACACGCACGATTGGCGCGAAACTTCGACTTTGGATTTAAAAAAACTTAATTACCGTTATTCATTTAACTAGATCAATGGATGAATTCGTCGAATAATTAAATGACGTATTATTCACTGGAGAGTGGACTGGTGGAGTTTAGATGTTCGAAATCCCCAATTTTTACGTTTTTTAGCCTCGACCACCACTGTCATTATCGCATGGTGATATCGCATTTACGCACCAAAAGTTTATAAAGGTAAATTAATTAACTTGCGCGTTTAATATGAAAGATTTAATGGCGTTAACATATGAGTTGTTTATCCAACTCTATTAATTAGGGTACATTCGTATGATTTGATGGGTGGCATAATAAATATTTACATCATCAATTTAGGGTGTAGTATTTCGTCATTCTGGGGTTCAATTGGATCCGCTACCGAGCCGGTGGAGGTTTGTGTTTTCGGGTCCAATCGGGGGCGCTTCCGAACTATACGGTTAATCAAGCTACCTGGCCTTTTCCCAACTATGTTGGAGTCGGTTTCCAGTCTAACCGGATGCAGCTGAATACCAGTATTTTACATGGAGCGACTGCCTGATCTGACCACAACCCAGTTACTGGGTTACACGAAAGTCTTTGGTAAGACCGCCTGCCAGACTTTTTGGGCTTCTGGCTACCCGTAACGACTGTCAAAGATCTACGAATGACAGCCGGGACCACCGGCTTAACATGCTTTATGCCGAGGTGTGGTGGAGTCTCGGTATGTAATGGATGATCACACATCCACGGACCGACCTCGGCAAGCGTAGCGTAACCTTTCACTTGATGGCTCGATAGCCACAAGCTCCTCTTCTTTCACCTAAAGTCAGAAAGTACATAAAAATGTCACAAACCGCAACCTCGTGCATGAGATCGCCTTTCATGCACGAGGGTATGGTTTTAAATCCGGGCAATGCCTTAACTTCTGGGTCAAAACGACATACTCGGCCATATCCTCGTAAAGTAACATCCAAATTTTCCTCACTTGCAGTCAGCATCTAGCAGCAGTGAAAGGTCTCGCGTGGTGTCCATGGAGCGCGGGCATCCTGGCCAGTGGCGGCGGTACCGCCGACAGAACTATACGCCTCTGGAACATCAAGACTGGAGCCAATCTAAATACTGTTGATACTAAGTCACAGGTACGATTTTGTTTATTTTGGGCAGATTTTTCAATGGTTAGATAATTTTTTGCTATAGAATAAATATGACAGTTTGACATATTTTTCATACAAAAGCTGTCAAACCGCAATATTTAGCAACACACCTATAACTCCCGAAGGATTTGGCAACGTTGTATCTATAGAATACTCGCATTTCGGCAGTAATCTTTAACGTTGGTGACAAAAATTATCTATCTTCAATATGAGACTAAAAAAATGTCCATTCCCCAGGTGTGCTCAATCGTATGGAGCACGCACTACAAAGAGCTGATGTCGGGCCACGGCTACGCCAACAACCAGCTGGTGATCTGGAAGTACCCCGTGATGTCGCGCGTGGCCGAGCTCAGCGGCCACATGGCGCGCGTGCTGCACCTGGCGCTGTCGCCCGACGGGACCACGGTGCTGTCCGCGGGCGCCGACGAGACGCTGAGGTACTGCTACTGGCTACTTGTTCGCAGTGTACTGACCGTTCACTATAACTTGTCCCTTGCTGTCATGTGAACGCAATTGATAAGCAATGGTGCCCCATTGCTTATCAATTGCGTTCAAATGGCGACTGATAGAACAGTGGTACCAATGACGTCACTGGACAAGTTATGGTGGATCCGCAGTAGTTTTCATTTAAATTGGATTAAAAAAATACATATCAAAGCATTATTTAATAAAGTATGTGAAATCTCGAGAAAACGAAATTTCGCTTTAGTGCCGGGCGAGATCTCGGATAGCATATCTCGACAGCAAACTTAGCACGCGAAATCTCGTCTCGAATCGCGACTCGATATTGCATTCCCTACTACTGTTAGTACGACTAACAGCCTGCCATCAGTCTTTACTGGACATATTGACCCTTTACTAAGTAAACGGCAAGTCAAAAAAATGCTTGAACTAATGTACTATTACCTAGAAGCGAATAAAATGATGATTTCGCGCATGTTACACTAATTCTAGCCTCATTAAAACTGCATTAGAAGTACATTTACAAACAGCTGAAATTGTAAAATAATATCACACGATAACCAGGTTACACGAAACCAGTTTTTGAAACTAGGATAGCAAGATAGTGCTTGTGAGCTAGCAAGCTAGTCACTCTAGCCTCGTGTTTACAGAACTACTAGCAAGCTAGTCACTCTAGCTTCGTGGTTACAGAACTATCCTCATTTTTAAGCTAGTACGCTAGTGAGAAAGGTAGTAAGTTAGTGAGATAATTTAATAGGATGGGGTTCTATTTATTTTTGAGCTAGTAGTGTTCCATTGTTTTTACTATCCTGGCTTGTGTACTAGGTTCATGTGACCAGCGAAGCTAGTATTAGATTGACTGGTCAGAAAAACAAAACGCTCACTTAGTCTTCTGTATACAGAAGACTAAGTGAGCGTTTTGTTTTTCTTTTTCGCATCCGTACTGTATTCGCTTAAAATGATCTGGCATCATGTAAACAGCACGAGCATGTGCCTAGCCAGGACCGCAAGGCAGCATGGTATACCGAGGTTCTAGCTTGGTATACAAGCTTTAAAAAACTACCCTCGTGTATCTCGGTCCTTCGGCACCTTTTGTATGTCGCAATTACAGAAACAATTAAAAAGCCATTGTGTCTCGCGTAGACCTGCGTTCGTCGGAAAACAGGCTGGAAGATAAACCAAGTATTTTAAAATTAATTTCGATTTATTTTTTATTCCAGGCTGTGGAAATGCTTTATGTTGGACCCATCAAAGAAGAAAGAGCCAACTGATTCTAAAGCAGCTAAATCATTACTCAATCTGAACTCTTTGATTAGATAACTCGAGTTTACGAGTACAAACTATTTACTTGAAGTGACTGACATTGTGATCTTACAATTAATTTAATTTACAACTATGTTGTACTAGTGTCTATGTTGACTTTTTTTTATAAATTTCGTATCCTCGTGATTTTTTGACTAACAATTGCATTACTTTGCATTGCATGCTTATAAACTTAAAAATATTGAGTAGTATTTTATAATGAACTTATTCTCGATGTTTTAACAAGAAACACTTGATGGCTCGCGGTATTGGAAATCGTTCTTTGTTAAAGGTTTTGGTTTTTGAAAAATCAAGAGAAGTTGAGGTCGTCAAATGCGGTTGCGACTTTTACTATTTTAGCCATAGTTCTAGAAAATTGCTTTTCTTTTTCTTTTCCCTCTACTCTTTCCTTTACCTTATCTTTTATTTACCATTTCATTACCTCAGCTTCGTTGTTTTAAAAAACTGTACAACTAATTATTACTTAACTAACTATACTATTTGTAAGACTTTAAGTATGTGTTAAGATGTTTTTAATAATGTTTGTAATTTTTACACAATAAGAAAATAAAGATTTACATTCCCATACATTGTTTTACATTGACTTATCAAAATTATCCTACTATACACGCTGAAATTTTAATGGTGGTTTTTCCGTAGCGAAATGATTTTGTCTTGGTAGTACAATAGTTTTATAAAAAAGGATTCATAAATGTAAGATTTAGAATTGTGAAAAACAAAACTCGAAAGCGACCTAGAACCAATAGTAATACAGCGCGAACGACCGACTTCGCGAGGCTGACGCAGTGACGAGCGGTCGTTGACCCTCGCGCTACAGCTGATAACTAAAATACAATACTACCTAAAAGTTATTCCAATTTTCCCTTCATACTTAGGACCGTCATAAATACTTTTTTACCTACAACTTACTGAACAAGAAACTGAAAAACAAGTTTATTATCTTACATAAAATTATTATCTGAATTAAATAATGAACAAAAATTGTAATCAACACCGCTAAAGTCCCACCGTTGACATTTGGGCACGGCAAACCTAAAATGATTTGAATAACTAACCTACTTTCAACTGTTCGCTATTTACAAGTGTACGAGTACTTACATTTCCCGGTAACAATTTTCTATCAACCACTGACAAAAAGCAATTCTGGCCGGCGCGGTGCATGAAGTCTACGAAAATGATAGGGAATAGGGATGCACAATACACACACACTTCGAAGTTGAGTACTTTCCCGACGTATGTGTGTATTAGCTTTCGTCAAGCCGCAGCCATACGCGTCCTTCGACGAGGATCCCATTCGAAGTACTTGATGATGTCCTCGTCGAGCTCTGGCGAATGAACGGCCGATCGCCCTTTGCCCTGTGCATAAGTTGGTGTCTTGAAATGCCCATGATCGGGTCGCCACTACGATCGTCCGGGCCTGTGGGACATGAGGATTCAGACAATAAAGAAGACTGTGCGAATCCAAGTGTTGCGGCACCGCGTATAGTTATCACTAGCCCTAGCGTACTACTCAACGATACGTCACCGACAGGTTTTTTTTTTTTTGAGGATGGGAAATCATCAAATGACTTCTCCCGCTCTGGGCAGAGCGAGAGGGTGTGTCAGACTTTTACTGACTAAAACCCACCCGTGTTCCTTCCGTTGCCTGTGTGCCGGGGCCGCGATATCCCTTTCGGACAAACCCGCAACCCCAGCAGGGCGTCACCGACAGCTGCATTCTTCATTTCGCCACCGACACGATCGCGACCCGATACGACGCCATTAGCTATAATACTACCCGCATAATAAACTAGCGAATATCTACTACAAGTACTGTAGAAACTCAATAAAGTCCAATTACGTTGTTATTTTGAGACTGCTTTAACTAAGTTTGTTTTTAAATGAAGTTTTTCGATAAGTGCCCTAGTTCTTTAATTAAAAAATGTGGTCAAGTTGGGGAGATTCTCCCCAGGTCGGCCATCTAGAAACGCTTATAACTTTTGCAGTGACCGATAGATTCTGATATTTGGGGAATGATTCAGACTAATTAGCGACAAAATTTGGGAGAAAACAGATCTTCGCTAGGTGCCCTAGCTTTTGAGATTCAAATTGGGCCAAGCTGGGGAGATGCTCCACAGATTGGCCACCTATAAACCGTTATAACTTTTGAACCAGTGACCGACAAATTCTGATATTTGCAGACGAATTTCGACTAATTAGCGATAATTTTTTTGTGTTATCAAAATTAAAATACCTGATGGTGGCCATGCCAGTTCCAGTCACACATGCATGGCTACACGGAGCGCCGCCGAGAGCCCCTGCGCGACTCGACTGAGCTAGTGTAGTTGTTCGATACAATGGACGTTTTAACTAGTCAAAACTGGGAATTTACGACGGATAAACCACCCATCGCCGTTTCGGTTTGCGTACCCCTTTCTTAGAAGTCGGTTTAAAAGGTCCATGTTTCAAAATAAAACGATTTACTCATGGTAGTGTAAAAATGTTTTAATATCTATTTTATAAACATTGAAACAATGTGGAATGTAAAAGAACGCGCTAAATCAAAATAAAAAGGGTAAATTATAAAAGAAGTGCAATAAAAACGTGCTACAATAATAAATATAATATGCTTTAGTAAAATGTGATGCTTTACGATAATGTACAACCTAAAGGTGGAAGCATTGGTGACTAGACAGAAAAAAAATTTTTTTTGAAGAACATAAAATGCACTCAGCCAGCTACGCACTACTTATATTGCAAGAACAACCAAATTAATACTGATTAAATAGCTTCAGTTCACAACACATTGAGATCAAACTTTTAATCTCGACTTGAAGATAATGTATGACACGAAGCCTTGAAAATATTTTTTGAGATTTCTTATTCGATAACAAAAACTTGGACTAACCTAAATAATGAAAGATTCAACGTTTATTTCTTACATATTCCGGCTCATAACAGACAACAGACATGTGCAGTGTGCGCTTTTGCCAATTTTGCGCGTGATTTCTGATACATACAATATTTATTTATTTATGTATATATAGTCAGATTTTACATTACAAAAAGAAAAAGTAATACACTACAAAATATACAATGGATACATTGTCAAAATTCAGAGTTGACGTATAAAAACTGCGTCACGGATTGAATGTCGTCTGTTTTCGACCTTATAAACTTTGACAATATTAGTAGTATTCCCGTAAATATCAGAGAACTAAAAGAACAATACAACTTTTAGAGATCTCGCGCACTACACGGCCACGACTCCGGCCAGTCGTGGCCGGCTAGGCATCTTGTACGGTTTGCGGATAGTTAGCCGTTGCGACCAAGTGCGTAATTCCTATCGGTTTCTATAGTTTACCTGGTCGTTGAGACCACTGTTCGTAGTCGTGGCCGTCTAGTGCGCGAGATCCCTTAATAGTGAGTAGCCGGTTTTACATAAATGCAAAAAAGGAACTAAAGAAGCCGTTATTATCACCTATTCTATCGAACAACTGGTTCGCTTACTGAACTAAATTCATTGTACTTGTCACATTCAACACTCATTTACTGATTTATTACATAGCTTTGATTCGATTTATTTGTATCGATATCCTAGCTGCTGACATCGATTCTAAAATATGACTCGATTTCCTAAGGGGTTTCTGCTAATTATTATTACGATCGAACACTGATTTCATAATATTTAGTACACTATATAACTTTTACGATTATTATTTCCATAAAATGGAATATAAAAAATTGCAGCCTATTTCGATATTTATTTATCGAGTATAACGAATCTCGCGCACTAGATGGCCACAACTCCGGCCAGTCGTGGTCCGTGGCCCGGTCTGCGGCTAGTTAGCCGATGAGACCAAGTGCGCGATTCGTATCGGTTTCTATAGTTTACCTGGTCGCTGCGACCACTGGTTGTGATCGTGGCCGTCTAGTGCGCGAGATCCCTTAAAATAGACATTCTATTCTATAATAAAATGGGGTTTTCACACAATGTCTATTATTATCAATAGGTTAGAGACATCGCTCTTTACAAGTTATCACACTAAGGAATTTAACACTAAACCGCATACATTGCCAACATCTCATTCTCATAATTTAGAAAAACACGCTCATAATAATTCAACGAGAACACATTTCTAGTCTGTTTGATTCACATTTTCCTTTAAAAAATAACTGTTAACAATCGTCTTCACATTTTCCAAATGTTAAACACATTTTCCCTAAGCTCTGAGGTTATTATCAATTTAAGTATACTATGTAAGTACACTTATGCTATACTTATACATCTAGCTAAATGGCTCATTTATTGTGCTTACACAAATAAAGGATTAACAATGTTTAAAAAATATTGGAGTAACTGAGATTCCTCTTCATTATGACTACTTATTATGTTAGGGTCGATTAAGTACTAACAATAATTACGAATCTAAACCTAACATCTAAACACGATATAATAACAAACGACGACGGTCAGTCGCAAAAAATATTTAAAAAAAAAAACTTTGAAAACGGGTCCATTACACATACAGTTATTGGAAATGGGAACGTTATTTAATACGTACTTAGACCTGCATTAATTAATTACCCCCTTTTTTTGGGTTTATGTTATAATAAGGCATACCCAATTAATGCAGGTGTCTATAATAAGTATTATTACTGTAAAACACATCCTCTATAGCTATACAATACACTTAAAAATACATTGTAACGGGTAGGCCATCTATAAAAATATAGCGCTACAAGGTTCTTTTGGCGCGTGGTCAAAATCAGAACTGACGCTGCCATCTTGTTGGAACGAAGTTCTTTAACGCGGCTTACGGATTAAGCCTGTTGGGGGCCCGGGGCAGCAAAACTAAATGGGGGCCCCGCCCAGGTATGCAGAAAAAATTTGAGGAGTAGTATAATAAGAGCGAGCGAAGCGACCTCACTGCTTCGAAAAGGTTAGGTTTTCTTTAGACTATTCGTTCAGAAATAGGATAGACTTTTTCGACTTATACTGAAAAGTAAGAGCATTAGACGAATATAGAATGCTATAGCGAGCGAAGAGAGCTCGAAAAATTTAGTACTCCTGATAAAAAAAATGTTCTTTCGAACATTTATACAGAAATAGGAACCACTTTGTACCTATGATCCACAATAAATATATTTGATTTGATTTGAGAATGTAGAATGAATAGCGGGCGAAGCGAGCTTAAAAAATCTAGTTTTCCACCCCAAATAGGTAAGGAAGGATACATAAATAAGAGTTAGTTTGTCGATTTACGCAGAAAAGTCCTAAGAAAAAAAGAGAATTTAGGATTTAAGAGCGAGCGCAGCGAGCTCGAAAGTTTTTGCACCCTATGTTTATGTGTAGTATACGTAGGGGGGACCCAACTACAAACTGCCTTTAAGGAAATGCACATATTTTGCCCTTGTTTAGATTTTTAGTCAAGATTTGTTATTGGATATGTTTTAAATACAGAGCCATCTAGTATACGTTCTTGTATTAATACATAATATGCAGCGAACGGAACTTCGTTCCAACCGGGTGTCCCACGACACCTCCCGACTTTTGTTTTAATACATTTCACAAAACAATTTCATAAATGTTAACCAACGAGGCCCCCCTGCCAACGTCATTCGTGCGCCAAAAGATCCTTGTAGCAGTGTATTCGTGATGCCATATTCTAAGGCGGAATAAGAAAAATCATATGACGGACGCGCGGCTGTGTGTGTCTTGTGACGTGCTGACTGCGGACATAGCAACAGTACTGGACATGGGTTCAGCACCGCGCACCAAATGTTCGTGACTACTGGTTAAGGCACCGCCGTATTTGAAGCTCCTTCGGAGACTCGATCGAATACTTTTCGCCGAATCGCTTTTACGAACGAACGATCTACGAAGGTAGTCTCTAGTTAGAGATAAGGAATTCCTAGATGTGGATGACCTTGGTCGGTTAGTTCTAGAGTCGGTTTCATCGGTGATGGTTATAGAGGGTGTTGCGAAAACGCCGCTGTATTCTGGTGGTTGTGACTCGAGGGAGACGAGGGCGTCTCGTTCTACTGTTTCGCTGACTGTTATTGGTAGCTGAGTCGTGTCTTCAGCGGGGGATTGTTCGGGACGTGTTGTTGTGATTCTGTAATGTAACGGAGTTGAAATATTAAAACCAAATTAAAAAGTTGAGAACGCATGAGGTACACTGTACAAACATATACAACTATTGTCATTTGCATTCGTTTCTTTGAAGCTGAGGTCTCTATTAGACGTTTCACTAAGCCATTTATAAAACTATCAAAATTTTATTTTGACTACAGTAACAAGCATTGGACAGACGATAATAAGTTTAACATAACATCAAGCCTGTATTTCCTGAAGGGTTAGGCAGAGGTGGAGGTGTAACTTACCTATAGTGCACCCACATTTGGACAGTTATATTTAAGTTCTATGTAAAAAGTATACCTAATAAGTTTTGTTTGAACTCAGCTTCAAAAACAAATTATATAGATTCGTAATAATTATGGGCATTAGCACAGATTAATACAGATGGGACACTCCGCAAAACCATTTAAATAAAAAGCGACTCTTGTCACGACACAATAAAGTGCAATTCAGGTCGCACAGCGCTAATCACCTACAGTTATATTCACCTAGAAGTTGCCACTCTTTCTATTGCACTCTTTGATTTTCTGATTACGTTACACTCACTAAATTGGTCCAGCAAGATGGGCCCGCAACAGAATTGTAGCTTCATACCTAATCTGCGGAATGGAATGTCTCATCTTTATTAATCTCTGGCCTTAGTAACTACGCTCTGACAAATTGACAATCATGGTGCTATTAGACAGCCAGAACATCTCGAGCTGGTTGCCAGTTACGTTTAATAATGGCACTTAGTGAAAGTTGGGTAGGTACGATACTGAGGAACGGTCATACCTTCTAAGTGTCCGGAAGCTCCGCCTTATAGTGTTCAGCAGGCGCGCGCCCGTCGCGGTGGAGTAGGAGGGCGGCGGCGTGTACTTGGGCGGCGGGTCGGGCGGCGCGGGCGCGGGCGCCGGCCGGCCGCGCGGCTCCTGCTGGGCGCCCATGCGCGGACGATACAGGTTTTGGATGCGCTGGAATTTATAATTGATAAAAATAACAATAAGAATTTATAATATGTTCAGTAAAATTGTGTTTTGGAGTCTTTATCCATCAGTTTTTGTCTTGAAAATAGAAAGACCCTACGTTTGATGATCTAGAGAAGAGACACCACCAAAATATTTGTGTTCTATGTTAAGTATGTGGCAAAGTAAATTGTAGTTATTATTCCAGAAAGATCAAGAGTTTAAAGTTGGAGAATTAGGGGATTATGAAAATGTGGAATGAAGTTATTATGCAAATAAAAATAAAAAAAATCTATCTTATCTTTTAAAAATAATCTTAAGTTTTACAATTTGGAAGCAAAAATTCTTTACCCTCTGAAAATCCACTGCTGAACTGGGCATTGCTAAAAACCCTAAATTCCGCGCTACACTGACGAATGCAAAGCTATTGACTAATTTTATAAATGCGAAAGTGAGTGTTTTTTGCTACGCTTTTACGCTAAAACGGCTGAACAGATTTCGGATGTGGCATATGGGTAGACCATGACCTGGATTAAGACATAGAATACTTATTTTTATCCCGATATTCCCACGGGATCGAGACTTACTCGGGTGAAACCGCTGCAGCAGCAGCTAGTTAGAAATAATCCTTAGTGTCCTTGAAAATAAATATTTCAGTGCAATTCCACTGCATAATAACAATATCATTTTACTCACGACCTCACTACACAATGTTTACTAACAATTCTAACACTTTGCAAATTCTTTTTTTTTCTGTTTTGTTTTTTCCATAAGTACATTTATTCATTTTTAAACACCATATGTTGAGCTACTGACTCTAAAAGCTAACAACCTCCTAATGCAATATTTGTTAAATCACTTTCATTATTATTACCATGCAATGTATTGAACTGCTAGAGGGCGGAGACCTGGTGACCTGAAACACAGGCCCTTAAAGCCTACCTTAGGCACCAGTCTCCCACAGTAAACTAAACCAAATACCATATGACCATGTATAACAATGTCTGTAATGTTTATTGTGGTGAGAAAATAAATACTTATTATTATTTCGAGTTCTTTCATTTTCTTCTCTTATATGAGAGTACAAAATCTTTGCACACGGGTCGGAACCAAGTGTGTAAGGAGGAATTTAAATAGAGAACGTTGATGATATTGTGGAAGAAGTAAGGAACTTCCGGGTGATCCGACAGGTGTTGAGAATTGTGGCTTTTTATTATTAATATTTTTAAACACGCCGTTAGAAATCCACACTTATTCACCTTATAGTTTAAAATAAAGACTAGAATCGAATGATAATATCACAACTGTAGAAACAATTCACTTATTTACTCAGTAGGCTATTATCAATCCCGTAGGTAGTCTGTTATCTATTACTCCAGAACTGAGACTAAATCAAAGATTCTCCGCGACCTTGTATGAGTTCACATTTCGTAATATTATCAATACTATGTCATACTCGTGAAATCTAACGATTTGCTAAGTGACACAATAAAATCACGAATGTACTAAGAGTTTAGTTTGTTGGAATGATAGAACTATTGTGTTTTCTACTTGTCACTGTGTGAAGGTTTTTTCTAAGGAAGAAGTCGTCAATTAGTAAATACATAGGAGTTTACTGCTTATGTAACGTCATATTATATTGCCAAATAAAAATAATCCATTTTATTATCTTTTCAGGGTTATCACAATACTAGAGTTTTTATAATTATTTTCAAATCGGGTTATTGATTTGTATATCTTGAAAATAAATAACGTTTAAATAGACAAATCTGATAAGAGGTGATGTTATAAAATTTCACTACAAAATTAAATCTTACAAAACGTTATATCTACTTAAATACAAACATGTACGTACATTTCTATTAATAACCAAATTTTTTAAAAATATTGGACAGTGGGGACACAAACAATAACTAAGAAACAAAATATCTTACCAGTTCTTCAATACAATCGTTCGTCCCATAATCCTTGAAGCGTTAACATAAAACATTATATAACATAATACGCCTGATTTGCTAATCAGCTGCTCTGTATATAAACAACCAGCTAATTGTTGAGTCTTCGCATCGAATCTATTTATGGTGTCGCTAACAACTTATGTTTTCATAACACTTCCGATTTGTATTGACTAGTGCAGATGAAAACAATATCAGGAAAAATAAACATTGAAAGAAAGAAAAATATTTTATTTGGGACACGCACTGGAAATACAAACAGTAAGGAATAATAATAAAAAAAGAGCATTTTAAAACTAAAAAAATAATAAGGACCTTTACGAGGCCAAAAAGGCTTCTATCTCGGCAAAATGCTGCGATGTTTAAAAAAAATAATACCGCAGCGCTGGTGTTCTGATGCCCGCAGTCAAGAGCGGATCCAAACCCTCTAAAAAGGTTGTGGTCACGTTGGATTAGAAGTCGCTCACGATCGATACATTAAATATCAAAAACCATATTGCTAGACCACTTTTGCTCAGTCTCCTTTGGTAAGGTTATATGCTCGCACACAGTATCTGTGTGTCCTGTGTAAATCAGCCTATCGACCTCTTAGGATTGTGGGCATGCACACCGTGCCCACAACGGTGTATCTGCGCTTGCCCGCTGTGAGAGTATTAAGTAGTAGTAATTGACATATTACCCATTGAATATTATTTAGACTTTTTGTGCTAGCGACAAGTTTAAAGTTCTCCCATACCTTTGTGAACTTACTGAATATCAGGTGTGGTTGTAATCTCACTTGGCTTAAAAAAATGAGGAAACTGTTCAACCCACAGATCATAAAATTCACTGTAAGTTATAGTATTTTTTTCTCACGAAGCGACGCGCGCTTTACTAGTAGTAACCAAGCACGCTGTGAATGTTTGCGGGAAGACAAGTAGCGTCTGCACATAACACACACGCACACGCGTTTATACACTTGGTAACCACAAGTAAAGCGCGCGTCGCTTCGTGAGATAAAAATACTGTAGCAGTTGTGATTGCTTGACTACAGTCCGACCGTCGAGACAATGCGTTCTTGACACCTGTCAGTTTCATACTAACGAATATGTGTTTTGCGAATTTGATCCTTATTACTACTAGAAATTGTCTAACTGACAGGCGTCAGGAATGCGTCTATCGACGACCGGACTGTAAAATAACAGTAACCAAGTAAAAAAATTACTCGAGATTTGAGATTTAAACGTTCAGATTGCACCGAATTTTTTGTGTGAAAATGCGTTGCGCTGCGGCCCTTTGCGGGATATGCGCTTGGCTCATTCATTAATTCAGGATGAAGGTGAAAAGTTGTTGACTTACATCTAGAATATCCGGTGGCCCCTTGTTCATGTAACGCCACGTCTGAATGAACGCAGCAATAGGTACTAGCAGTAACGCTCCTTGTTGCAGAAACACTGCAACCTGACGACTCCATACTGGCCAGTAACTGGAATTCAAACTTTTTTCGTTAGCTTTTTATGACAGAAATTAATAATTAAGGTAGCGCTTGTTCCCCGCGAAAATAAAATGTTCTTACGTTTTTTGCAATTTGCAGGTCAGTGTCGGGTTGTACCTTGATCAAAATATGATTCTCGACTGCGGGTTTTTCAAAAAAAAAACGCACTAAATCTCGTTATATGACATATGTCAAAAAATCATAAATAAATAGTTACATCACCGTGTGGGAGGATATAACGGCCATTTTTTCCGTTCCGGAGATATAAATATTAGCTTCATACATATTTTTTGTAAATAAAAGAAGATAAGTTGGCAATATGCCTACCAGATTGTATCCTATGACATTTTATGCATAATATTGGCTATTATAAGATATTTCAAGCAAAAAACCGACCCTTTAAAATTTAAGCTTCAATGTCTTCGGGAGCCTTTTTTCGATCCACAGTGGGGTACATAATAAAACGTGACGAAGCCGCTAATGTGACCACCGCATTAGCGCGATAACTTTTTAGCGAGCAAAATTCAAAATTCAAAATTCAAAATTCAAAAGTCATTTATTCAAAATAGGCTGAGAATCAGCACTTTTCAAACGTCAAAATTACATAAGACAGTCCCCCAAAAACGCCCACCCTTCACCACTTCCTAGTGCTTAGCTGGGAAGAAGAAGTGGCGCAACAAACTCCCCAGCAGCACAGCTGTCTGTTCAGTTAGAAAACTTGATTCTATACAATAGCAGTTACGCAAAACAATTTACATTATGCAACGTAAAACAATACAACTCATTAAAGAAAAAACTGTAATGAGTAGATTATGTAATAATAAGTTGTCAATAATAAGTTTAAAAAATTAAAAAAATAATAAATTGACTTATACAGTCAAATATATAATGAACTAACCAATTATATGAACTCATACAGTGTCATCTAGTCGTTGATTTTAAAAGGGGGGGTACATTGGAGCAGCTTAATTATTCCCAAGCCTTTTGGTCGTCTAAGTAATCTTTAACTTTATAGAAACCTTTTTGACATAGTTTCTGTTTAATAAATGATTTAAATTTATTGAAGCTCATTTCTTTAACATGGCTTGGGAGTTTGTTGTAAAAACGTATACTTTGGCACTTAAATGAATTACTAATTTTTTGGAGCCTAGTCCTGGGCACAATAAATAAATCTTTGTGTCTAGTATTTATGCTATGAATGTCGCTGTGTTTAGAATATAGATTAATATTCTTTTTTACATAAATCAGGTTCTCATAAACATATTGAGATGCGACTGTCATTATGTTTATTTCCTTAAATTTATCCCTCAGTGAATGCCTACAACTAAGGTTATATATTGCTCGAATGGCTCGTTTCTGCAGCACAAATATAGCCTGAAAGTCGGCTGCATTTCCCCATAACAAAATGCCGTACGACATTACACTATGGAAATAACTAAAATATACTAATCGAGCTGTTTCTACATCAGTCAAATGACGGATTTTATACACCGCGTAGGCTGCAGAGCTTAGCCGCTTCGACAATTTGGTTATATGTGGGCCCCACTGCAGCTTCGAATCCAAAGTAATACCTAAGAACACAGTGGTGTCCACAAGATCCAATTCTGTCCCATTTACTAGTACATTGGTTTTCACCTGCTTAACGTTAGGTGTCAGAAATCTAATACATTTAGTCTTTTTCTCGTTTAAAAGTAAATTATTAACACTAAACCAATGCACTATTTTAGAGACAGCATTATTTACATCGTCAGTAACTGTCTGTTGTCGCTTAAGTTTAAATATAAGTGATGTGTCATCTGCAAATAACACTATTTCATGACTGTTCTTTATAAGGCAAGGAAGGTCATTAATGTATACGAGAAATAAAAAAGGGCCAAGAATTGAGCCCTGCGGAACTCCCATAGTGACAATAGAACCCGGGGATCGCTTGCCATTAACGTCCACTCTTTGGATCCTATTATCCAAATAAGAAATAAGAAGATCCAAAGCAGTGTTTCTAACACCATAGTGATGCAATTTCCTGACCAATGTATCATGAGAAACACAATCGAAAGCCTTAGATAAGTCACAAAAAATACCTAGGGCATCATGTGACTCCTCCCAGGCCTCAAAAATATGTGCAAGAAGCTCAACACCAGCGTCGGAAGTCGAGCGACCCCTTGTGAAACCGAATTGTTTACTGTTTAATAATTTATGACTATTAAAATGTCTTTGCAATTGATCTAGCATCAATTTTTCAAAAATTTTACTAAAGGTGGGGAGCACAGAAATTGGTCTAAAGTTCGAGGGGTCAGCTGTGCTGCCTGATTTAAATAAAGGTATTATTTTACTACTCTTCATTAAGTCAGGAATTACACCACAGTCAATACATTTATTAAAGATAATTGCTAATTCAGGCGCTACAGTGTTGATTATGCATTTTGCAACCTCTACGGAATTTCCCCATAGATCAGCAGTTTTTTTAACATTGAGTGTATTGAAAGTTTTAATAATATCTCGAGCAGTAACATAGTCGAAATTAAATTCATTGTTACAATTATCAACATTTTCTTTCAATAGTGACTCGGCAACAGTGGGTGAAGAATTTAAAGATTTAGTGGTTGCGACTGGAATATCTGCAAAGAAATTTTCAAAAACTGTGGCAACTTCTAAATCCCTTTCAATAACCATATTGTTTACATTAAGGCTGTAGTCACTACTACGCTTACTGCCTTTTCCTGTCTCATTGTTTATAATTTCCCAAGTCGTTTTTATTTTATTTAGACTTTTCTTAATTTTTGAGCTTAAATATCGACACTTAGCTTCGCTACAAACTTGTTTGAATAATTTGGAATAATTCTTAACATATTGATAAAATTCTTTACTTTTATTATAATTTCTTTCTTCATACAGTTCAAAGAGTTTGATTCTACTCTTAAATATCCCCTTAGTTGCCCATTCACTGAAGGTTGCAGAACCATTAACTGAGATCTGCTTTGGTATAAATGTTGAGTTAAATTCTGTACAATACATGGCAAAAAAGGAATTGTACAGTTCATTAGGATTATCACAATAAGGCAAGTAGGATAATTTACTATTAAGTTTGTTTTTAAAACTCTCCAAGCGACCTGCAGTTTTTGGCACAACCGTGATAACTCTCTTAGCCACTTTTTTATCTTGTTTACTAAATGTAATCAGCTGGCCACAATGGTCAGAATCCAGTTGACTTATAATTTTTTTATGAATAGGCGATATGTCAGTAAATATATTATCTAAGCATGTACTTGAGGTGGCGGTTACTCTAGTAGGCTCCAAAAATAAATTATTAAGGTTATATGACTGAAATAAATTTTTAATTTTTAGGCTGTTTGATGAGTCCTCCAATAAATTAACATTAAAATCACCACATACAATTATATTTTTCCCTAATTTACCAAGTTTTTGCAACACATCATCCATGATACTCTCAAAGCAATCATAAATCGATGACGGAGGCCGGTACACGCTCAATACAACAAGCTGCTCCAACTCCACACAAGCTATTTCTATAGTCCGCTCAACAGAGAGGTTTACAATATCCTTACGTTCTTTGAATTTAAATTGTTTAGTTAAAAGTATCAATGAGCCACCATGTATTGTATTTTCTCTGCTGAATGAACTACCAACCTGGTGATTACTGAAATTAAACATGAACTGATGGCTTTTTAACCAATGTTCTGTAATACATAAAATATCAATGTTGTTACAGTTCATGAATAATTCAATTTCAAGGTCTTTTCTCAACATACCTTGAATATTTTGGTGCACCAGGTGAACTATGTTAGAAAAGATACGAAGCTTCGGCACGCATTGCTTTATCATGATAGACGCAGATGCGGCCGCAGCATTATGGTGTACATATCATAATAAGAGTATAATATTCCCACTGGTGGAACACAGGCCTCCTCTTTCTGTGAGAAGGAGTGATCCACCACGCGGGCCCAGTGCGGGTTGGTGGATGTCACATGTCTTCGAATGTTTTAGTTCTAGAACATGCCGGTTTCCTCACATTTTTTTTCCTTCACCATTTGAGAGCAGTGGTGAAGAATTAATTTCTTAAAATAGTGTACATATTAAAGAGTATTCTACCTATCTACGAGTTACATGATAACTTACCCGGCTGGCTTCCTCCAACTGTACATCTGTTTCTGTTGCCCCACTCGGAAATCCATCACGCAAATTGCCTGAAACGACATAAAAATATAATTACATTTTCGTATTAAAAAAAAGGTCTACACGTAAATCATTTGTGATACGTACGTGTTTTCTTGCATATACCTAAAGCAGTTTAATTGCAAGCATAACTTACTTTAACTTCCAAACTTATCAGGGAGCACAATAAATCGATGACGATACACCATCCTACTTGCAAGCATAGTACTTTTGAAAACCGTAGCGTGGAACGGCGGGAGGGAAAGACTAGATGCAGATAACCGGGATTTATTCAACTTGGGAAATGCAGTCGACTGCTATAGCCTATTATAACAGTATACTTACACACAACAAGACAGGCAACACCACGGTCCAAGTGAAGCTCAGTAGAGCCGCCAACGTCGCCGACAGTCTGCTTCGCGACGAGTACAACGCGGCGACGACGACATCGGGCGAGTATGGCCGCCCTCGTACTACGAACACGCCACACGCGAGGGCCACTTGTATGACGCATTGCCACCAGGAACCGACCCATACGTAGTCTATGAAGTGAACTATGCGGATGCCAGCCTGGGAAAAAGAAGATTTCATGTTTTTAGGGTTCCGTACCTCAAAAGGAAAAAAAACGGAACACTTATAGGATCACTAGTGTGCATGGCTGGCTGGCTGGCTGTCTGTGCGTCTGTGACAGCCAATTTACTCCGAATCTAATGACTGTACAAGGGAGCAAAACTGTATAATAAACTACCTGATGATGTAACCAATAGTGACACGATGTATACGTATATACATTTAAAAAGCCCTAGAAAAACACGTTAGAAAATAACACTAGCAATACCAATTGTCACCTTTATCTCTTAATTCTCTTATTGTGAACACAGAGAATCGCAATCAAGTACTTTAATTTTTACCTTACTTTTCTTAATATGTTGATAGGGATGATGATTAAACATTTTTTTTAGTCCGTCTTTGAGATTATAAAAAAATATTGGACACGTATTTTTTCTTTTTTTACGTAATCTAAAGATTACGGCGATACATTGAGGTAAAATGTGCCATGACATCACGAGTATGTAGATTTTATACGTACTAGTGACGTAGCAACATCCACTCCCCAACTTAAAATGTGTTTTATCTAAGTAATTTTTTATTAATATGATAAAGCATAATACGTGTCTAATATTTTTTTATTATCTGACTGACGGACTACTTAGAATTTCGTTTTTTTTACCCAGGCATCATCCCTATTAGCGCTGTGCGACCTGAATTGCAACTTTATTGTGTCGTAGCTAGAGTCGGTTTTTATTTAAATAATTTTGCGGAGTGAACCATCTGTATTTTTTATCTGTGGTTAGGCTACAGTTTAGCTCGACTTCACACGCACTGTACGCACGACTTTTGAACATAAATTTTACGGTTAGACCACGTGTAAGCTAACGTTTTTACTCGACTGCGCGACAGCAAAAGCAGGGTTATGTTTTTCAACGAAAGTGCATGCATGACTAATCTAGTGCTACGGAATGGCCGCGGAGCGATTGGTTGTCAGGGGGCCTACCACCAGCTCTAATAGCAGTTTTATTTTAATATTACTTCAGTGTAGGAAAGAGTTGAAGCTCTACAGGACGTATAGCTCAATCTCTTTCTCCCCACTGAAGTAAAATTAAAGTAATACTGCTATAAGACGTGGTGGTAGGCCCCGGGTCATTTCCATGAAGGGAAATTAGATTTATCAACTGTGAAACGACAGTACCTAGCTATCAGGTTGCTGGATGATAACTTGCAGATTATAATGGATCGAAATTATAATGGTGGCACTTCACATCGCTATTCGCGTTTTTTACTGTGTTTTATTTGGCTATATAGTGAAGAAATCCGATTAATTCTAACACACCGTCCGCACATCGTCATGAACAGCGAATATGCCGAATATTCAATAATACTTTTGCTATCTTTTTGCTAAAGCCTTGTGCAGACCAGCGCGACTTGGCGCGCGACGCGACGCCGTTTATTGTTATACCGTACAATTTTCTTAGAAATTGCATTGTTTGAGTCGCGCTGGTCTGCACAAGCCATAATAAGAACGCGTGAAGATGGACGCGTTGACGGCAGCAGCGACTTATTATTTCCTCTGTGCATATCAATACATGTTAGGCGTACATAAAACAACGCACTCTACTTAAAAAGTCAGATGTGGACGGTAAACGAACACATTCGGTATATAATCTTTTGATATGTGACCAAAAACAGACAACCCGGCGGATACGAGTGTTCATGTATTTTTGTATTCGAAAGAATAACTTCACATCGTCGTATTTGGGCAAATATGACAAATACGTGAACTCGAATAGCGATGTGAAGTGCTACCATAACGTTTATACTAAATCCAGCACAGTGCGGTTATTAGTTAAGTTAAACGAGATTAGTACGCTAATCTAGCCATTCCATTCGTTCGAACTAATGATAATAATAAATTCAAGAATTTAGGTTAAATACAAAACTCATTAGGATAAACTGTAATAATTTAAATTTATATGTATAACGAGATCTACGAAATCTGCAGTAACAAGTTTAATTGATCTAGTTTTCTTGACATATTCATCAACGATGAATTCTAGGCTATAGGACTGACCTAGCCATTTTTAACCTTTTCACCGCCCACGTACACAGAACGCGATGCCTCGCCAGCACCAAGCTATAAATGTATAGCGAAATATACTCGTAGTAAGCAGTAGTGATGAGGGTATCGTCATATCGATGAATGAGATTCATACGCATTAAGTTAAGTTTTAATTATAATTTTACGGATATAAATAAAAACTGATTAAATATTTCCATATTTATTTTATTTCACAGTATCCCTAGTAAGAAAGAACAGTATAAATTATAAGTATCAAAGAAACAAATACATAACTCAATTAGAGCTTTAGGAAATGAGGTACATCTCTATTTGTTTCATGAAGTCATTCTTTGACTTCATTTCAAGTCCTTGGCGCTCAGAGCACGTTAAATTAAATTTTGATTAGGGATGTGGTCTATGGTCTTTCTTCTATTTCTGTCTACTCCCATGTTTTTTTTTAACTACTCCAGTCAACGTTTTTTACCCTAGCTAAGCGCCAGAGCTTTTCAGTGTATATAATAGTGTATTTCGAAATGGAAAGTAAGTATGGATTTAAGTTACACACTCGTAGCAGTGTACCTATCACAGCACTATTTTTAAGCTTTGTCTACAGAATTCGAAGAAGTCCGATTCCACACCTTCTAAAATGTTTAATAGCTGATCTGAATCCAGTTCTTCATTCATCTTCTCACCTATTTGTTTACTCCGATAAAGAATCCGATTAGTACCTGCAGCCTGCACTATGCCAAAGTGACCTTGACAGCCGTACGTTTATGACGTCACAGAACAACTTCTATAGTAGTCCGTGGCGCCCAGGGCACTGACAACCATAAACTTATAATTGTTTTGTAGAGATGGGAATATAATTATCGACAAGGATTGCTAACAACTATGTAATTCCGAGTCGGCACCCATCTGAAGGTCGAAATTAGTCTATTTTCCCTTTGTTATAAAGTAGTTAACTAAGTTCATATTTTACTGAACTCAAATTGTTTTCGATAATAATATTTATAAATATTTCAACGGGTGAAATCAAACAGTGATAACTTTCGCGCCTCATCACTGGCCGACTACATATAAAGTCCTTTTTTTTTTTTTGGGGATGGTAAATCATCAAATTACTTCTCCCGCTCTGGGCAGAGCGAGAGGGTGTGTCAGACTTTTACTGACTAAAACCCACCCGTGTTCCTTCCGTTGCCTGTGTGCCGGGGCCGCGATATCCCTTTCGGACAAACCCGCAACCCCAGCAGGACATATAAAGTCCTTGGCGTTCTTAAAAATTAAAATTAAAAATGTTCGGAAAAAAACCTGTTAAATACGTATACAGTAAATGTTCATTTTATAACATAGTTAAAATGAACAGCTTCTAATGAAGTTGTGGCGCTGGTGGCATGAAAATCCGGAACTTCTATTGAAGTCCGGGCGGTGAAAAGGATAAGCGGAACCTATATTTTACTAAAATGTGCTAAATAACATCAATGTTCCCTTGACATTCACGAGGGTGATATGATCGATCGATATGTGAAATATTGCACTTGTGACATGCAGCATGAAAATCGAATAGCAGAAAGTTTTTTCGGACTAATTTGGAAAAACGAACGATCGAAACCAATTTTTTTTATTAAATCGAACGTAGCTAACGTTCGATTAAATAACAAAATTGGTTTTGGCGCTGTTTGAAACAGTTCTTCGGATGTATTTCCTCAATGTGACATCGAAATGATTCAGTCAGAGCCATTGTGGCGGTATACTTCAGCTATGTTTCCAAACACTTGGGTTAAAACGTAGCTAAATTTAAGCTATAAAGCCGAAGAACTTTTTCAATTGGCGCCCCACAACCTATTTTTCACTTTCCAAAAATTTTTTTTTGGCTCATCACCGATTTTCTTTCTCCAGATAACAAGCTTTGTTTAGAAATCTGCCTAGCCTTTTCCCAACTATTTTGGGGTCGGCTTCCAGTCTAACCGGATGCAGCTGAATACCAGTATTTCACATGGAGCGATAGCCTATCTGACCTCCACAACCCAGTAACTGGGTAATACGACACCCCTTGGTAAGACTGGTTGTCAGACTTTCGGGTTTCTGACGACCCGTAACGACTGTCAAAGATCGACGAATGACAGCCGGGACCAACAGCTTAACGTGCTTTCCGAGGCACGGAGGAGTCCTGGTATATAAAGATGGTCATTTCCACGGACCAACCCCGGCAAGTATACCTTGACCTGTTGGATCAACCCGTGCGGCTATTATTACTTAGCCACGAGCTCCTCAACAAGCTTTTTTTATGACAAAGTCAATTAAAATCGGACTACTATAATTAGAGAGGATAAAGTGGTTCATATACTTACATCAGTACTAAGCAGCAACCCCATAGCCAGTCCAAAAACACAGCTCAGGAAGGTGATAGTAGTCTCCCATACTTTGAGAGCCTCAGCATTGATAGCCATGATACCGGTTATGACGCAGTGCCATATCGCCAGCTGTTGTGCGATGCCGAACATTATTATGATGAAGTAGAATATCACTGCCCATGCTGGGGAGAGCTGGAAAGGATTGAAAAAGTTAGATGGTAGGCGCAAAAGCCGGGGGTACGTGCCGTGTGGCAAAACCCAGCGAACATGCCGCCGGCATAGTGTGTAGGAGCCATAAGAAAGACATGTCGTAAAAGCCATATTACAAACTTTTCATTAAATCATCATAACTCTGTCGCGCAAGAGATGGTGCTATCCATCCAATAGAGGTATGAGGAACAGGGTGTAAAGTTCACTCATCCTCCATTGAAAAGGGATGATCCTCCGACCAGAGGGGTGTTGTGTCTGGTGGGCTACTGCCCGACGATTGATGTCGGGACGTTGTATATATGCTAATCGCGCGGTAAACTTTACTTGCGCGTTGCAAAATTTTGCGTGACGTTTGAGTGATGCGTAGTTCACATGTGGCGATGTAGATGCCGCCACAGCCCCATTGCTTTTACACGAGAACAAATTATGACTACCACGCCATAACGTAAAGGAGATTCACACGCGTTTTGGTAATTTTGGGGCTAAACCAGCTATCTAATTACGCAACACGGTTTCGTAAACGGTTACGACTAATCTTCGTTTCATTTTGACAGTTCAACAACATTAATTGCGTTATTTACGATGTTAAGTAGTTTTTTTTTTCGAACTTATGAAGCAATGAGTTAGCAACCTTTTTCAAAACCTGACGTCTGTACCCTAATTACGTTATACACGATCAATCAGAATCTGATCTAATGGTTTGCCTGTGCCCACCATTAGATAATGATGCAAGTGGTTAACGGTTGCACACAAAGTATTTGATCATAATTATTGTTATTGACACATTCTTATCCTGGAATTCTAAGTTTCTTTCTTCATACGTCAATTTTCTTCCTAATTGATGCAATCTTATGTAGCGAACAATGGATGACAACACTATCTGACTTCCGCAAATCTTTCGGTATTCATAATAACTGTTATAGTTTCTCAATTTGATGTCAAGGCCTATTCACTCAATACAGTTTAAATCTCACAACTTATAGGAAGAATTAAAGAGACCTAATTTAATGCAAAATCCTCAATTTCACGATTATCGCAACACAAGGCTAACAAACAATTAAGTAGATACACTAGTTTCACACATACAATCGTAAAATAAATTCTAGGCCACAAAGAATCAAGGTCATATTCCATATTTCAAAGTCTTGGCAATAATAAAAAGATATGTTCGCGAGGTGTGCCTATTATAAAAGTTCTCTAAAGACTCGAGTTAGATAACATTGTTATTTGTTGGTTAATTCTGTTATGCACACCAGTTTGAAGAATCAATACGAAATATTGAAAAAACTTATGTAAGGTTTGTTATTGAGAAATTACTATCATTTTATTGTGTACAATAAACTGTATGAAATGTTAGAAGACATAAATACAGTCAAAACTTTTATTTGACAAATATTTATTTTCTGCAATCAAGTTTAAGTAAATGCTCTTAAATCTTTATGACATAATTATCATTATCATAATGTATGATAAATACTGTGATTACTTAGATAAAACAATTAAATTACTGATAAATTTCTTGACCGATAAAATTGTGCTGCTATCCGTAACACTCTAGTAGCATTTAAAAGTTTTATCAAACTTACCAAATTAGCAGGTAGCACAGCAAGAGTAGCCGGCACGATTTGTGTTGCCAGCTGCAACGGTTGCCAGCCGCTGAGCGTGCGCGCGGTGTTGCCATTCTTCCATACCGTAACTCCTACCAAGCTACCGTAATGGCCCATGTAGCGGACTGGCGTGGAGACCACGTTGCCTGGCATGGGCTCCGAAATGGGCCATAAGAACTGTGTGGACTTTACCGTTTCTGCAATGAATATAATTTATGTATTACCATCGACACGCTCCTACTTCGCGAAATTTCTCTATTATATGTAAGTTTAATATTAATGTATTTTAGACATAACACTTCCAGAATAAATTCTATAAATGGTGGTGAAACCTGAATCAAAATCCGTTGCCTAGTTTAGAAGAACAACGCGGTCACACAAGACAGACAAGAAAAGCGACTTAGTTATAAGCTGGTCATAAAGCTCTATCCACACAGTCACGGACTTTTAAGGCTCCGGACCGTCATGGCTCAGTGCATTCTTCGGAACAAAATGGCCGGAGGGTCTAAAACCCGAACATGTTTGTTTGACAAAATATATGGAAGCAATCTTTTGCCATATGGGTCGGCACCACTAAGGCGTACACAAACTTTTTCGGGTGCCACATAATTTTAACTGAACCGAGTGCAGTGCTTTCGATTTTGCCGCCCGACCTGGGCCGAATCATACCGACCCGAACATATGTGTAGCAAGCCAAGATGGCCCTGACTGTAATATGTGTGGACGGACCGTAAAAGAACATAATAAGGGTTACATTTCAGTGTCAATTTCAGCTCAGGTGAAGTTTGAGCACGCGATTGTACCTCTTTGGCTGTAACTCAAAACAAACTACTACAATGATATTACAAATCATCGTACGTCATAGTCAGACCGATTAGCGCATCGCGAATTGCGGAGTAAATTTTAAAGTAAATAAATATGTTGCACCCAATTAGATGTACGTCTGCAATTACAATACATACATACTTATTATAATTATAATATGTAGTGAACATGTGTTTTTTTTATGAATATTACAGAGTACAATACATAATTACTGCTGGCTTGAATTATAACTGGCTGTATCAAAAGTAAACCGAAGTATATGCTAACATTCTACTGCAAAATAAAATCCAAGGGCCCTTTTTCATTTGCAAACTATGGATAAATGGACAATATAAACTACTACTACTACTTTAATATTCGTAAAAACAAAATATGAAAACCACAAACAAACTTTCAATTTTATATTTAAATATTAGTATGACAGACGATGCGTAGAGAATTGACCGCGAAATTGATATTTCACACAGCACATTTGAATTTCGCGATAGATGTAAACCTAAAATGTACATTTTGGAAAGCGTATGCTCAAAAAAAAAGGCTATAAATAAATGAATTTCTATGGATTAGCTACTCCAAGCATACTTACTCATATTAGTTGGCGTAGGCTTTTAAAGCTAATCAAATGCGGTCAAAAAGAGTGACTAAGTATGTAAACCGCTCTTTGAACGCCTGACCAAGTACAATACGGCCGATATAACTTGGCAGTTCCGAACTTAGCGCAGAAGGCTGCGCAGTAACATTTTTTAGAAACAAAATGGTGACATGAGGCGAGTGTGAGTGAGAGAACATGCGCGAAAGTTCGTAATGCCTATGTTCAGAACTGCCAAGTTATATCGGCAGTATTGTGAGTGATCAATAAAACTTCTTTCAAATATCACGTTTTCTATAGTAAATTCAACATCACGTTCACTGCAGGATATACACCCGCCGCACATTGGTTCAAGGGAGGAAAAAAGTCCTTTGTTTCGACTTTGTTTAAAATGTCTACAATTTGGTACACACATACTAGAATGTTAGTAGAAACAAGTCCTAAAATTAATACGGGTAAATAATTATACCGTATTTAATTACATGATGCCAAAGTAGGGTGATCGAGAATTAACAAATTTCGTGCAAAAAATATTGTTATTTCAAGTATGAATAGAACCTAAATACTATAATAATCAACTTTTGTTTTTAGTTTTGTCATAAGTTTATTGTGTGTATTAATAAAATACGTAAACATATGTTATGATATAATGAGTAATTACTTGCTATTAAATTTTTTATGAAGAAGGTAATTTGGAACTTTTTGTTTTCAATCATGAGCTCATAACTAATCTCCGTTATCGATCGATGCGTAATAATATACTTTCGGAGATTAATTAGACCCTATAGATCAAGAATACAGTTTTGACTGCGATAACCTGCGATCTTGGAAAGACCAGGTCATTAACTAATGACAGCCTGTAATTAAGAAAAAGTGCATTACTCGTATATTAATAAGTTTTTCTAATGAGGGTAATTAACACTTTATCATGTCGTGTAAGTATAAATAGCATTGAATGGTAGTTTTAACTTCACTTACAATTATTTTCTCTTACGATAAAAGTGTTATTATAGTGATGGATAGCTTTACCACTGCTTATGCCGATTTAGTGGAAATCCTAATATCAAGTAATCGTGAGATAAATAAATCCCTCGAAAATTTTAAACTTATGTATAGCTTACAGAAAGTGTTCGGAAGTAAGTATATGAAAAGTTGAGTCGTAATTTTCTACCCGTATTTACGAAAAAGTGGCAAACTGCAGCGAGAAATAAAAATTATTTTATGGCAAAAAATTAACAGTGGCTGAAAAATATTTTTACCGTTGAGACATCTTCGGTGCAAGCTGATATGGTGAATTGTGACAGTAATGTTCCAGGGCCATCAAAACGCTTTCATAGAGGACGACCAGAGAAATCATTTGATGAATGTTGCGATCGAACAAAGTCAAAAGATTCTGTGAAAGCGTTCCTGAAGAAATGATTAAGAAAGCTGCCTCTAAGGTACTCGGAGAAGAAGAATCATCGGATACTATCAAGTCTATCATGTAATGAAGATGCTCTTAGCTACCTCAGATCCCCTTATCAACAGTTTATGTGCAGTACCGAATTAAAAATACTATCCTCTTCATGATGATGCCAAAGCTTTATTAGTGGATAGCACCCATATCTAAAACTTATGTCTTCTCTATTTATTATTTATTTTATTAATATTTATTTATATAGAAATGCTTAAACTGTATATTTTGCATAATATTTATAATTGAATTCATGTGAAAAAATATGATGAATATTTTCATATTAATATTTATTATTAAAAAAAAACGTGTATTATATCTTTCCCTTTGTATACTGGTACATTCATTGTATCATTCTAATAAAGTATTATGAAGAAACGCAACGTCTTTTCATTTTAAATAATATTTTCCGCATGCCCGTACTACCTGCACCACTGTGCGCCGTAACGCCCTGTGGTTGGTTGAACAAAATAACATTAGACAAGTTGGCTACTAGCTACATATTAGCACGACCACCGAAATCAATAGTCCACCCATAAAATATTATGCAAACACGTAAAACTTACCGAAACTGCCCGGTATATAAACGTAGCCATAATTCTTCAATATTTGCACGCAAGTGTTGGCCAGAAACGATCCCAGTAACAAAACTGCGAACGTAAATGACACTATACACGCACTTTCCTTCTGTAATATTTTATTAGTTTTGTTCTTTGCGTTTTTATGTGATGTTAGTTGCATTATACAGGCTCCAAGGAGACCCCATGTTAGAAACGTTTCTTGAGCTGCTGCAGCCCAACTCTGAAAAAAAATAAAGAATTTGAAATTAGAACCGTCTGTGACCATGGATTGAATAGAGGTGTAATTATTGTCGAGTTATTCTTTTGTTTACGTAAATAGAGGTCAGTAAATAGCAAGCACTTAAAAGAGATAAGATCTTTGTAATATACTAAGGTGAAAAAAATATTCATACATTACTATTAATGAAGAATTCGCTCCACTCAGTCTCGGAGAATATATTGATGACGGAATCGTACGGTATCAAAGTGAGCAATTTAGTACATAACACTAATGTACCACAGATCGGCAGGAATATCAGCATGTATACAGCCTGCAATAATAATTATAAAATGTTACCGCTTCGTGGGAAATCACCTTACGTTACAATGATGGTCTGTAGGTTGTTATGTTTATTACCTTGCCGTAAGACCTCAATCCTTTACTCAGCGCGACGAACACTATCATCCACACTACCGCTAGGTTGAACGCTACTTGAAACTTTATTGAGCCAAAATATGAACTATTGGACCCCAAATTCCTTTGTAAAACCTCGCCGTGAAAATACTGCGGCAAAGTCTCCTCTATTTTATAAGTACCATTCTTCGCAACGGCATCTGTAATTTTAAAAAAACTTTCTCAGTCCGACCCTATTTCCTTGTTCCACTAACGGAAAAAGTAATTGTGTAAATTGACGACCTCCATTCAGACTTCCTGCTTCACTTGTTGATTGATATCACCGAATTTGTTGACATTGTCCAAACAATAAACTATTTAATTAGGTAACGCTTGACTCACCTTCAAAATTGAATTCGTGTGGTAGTGCCCATTTGTATTTGTCATTGGATGTTATAAAAGAGTCTCTAAAGTAAACAAATATCCAAGACAGGCCTATTATACTGTACATGCCAATCACGGCTTGAGTTATGAGCAAAGCGACACCTACGCCTTGGAATATTGGCGATATACGCCACATGTCCACCGGGCCAGACTCCAACACTTGGCCCAAACACAAATGTAAAGTAAACAACGGTATTCCAATTAAAAACGACAGTATAAAAAACTGTATTATGAAGCTTGCTGCAACAACAAAAAAGATCCATTACAAAGTTACCAGGAAATTAGGTGAATCCAATTAATTACGTAAAAGCCCATTCATTACCTCCAAAATGAACACTGAATATGGCAAATCTAGATATATTAAATATTCCCACGGTACAACTGAGGCACGCCAGCATGGCACTCATACGATGTGGCCAAACTCCAAAGGGAGGTTCTTCAGTCTCTTCATTTCTGCAAAAAATCGTAACATTTTAATTTATCTGATATTTGGAGAAAATTATCTCTAATTCATGAATCATCAAATCACATCCTATGACCTCATTTTTCAGAATGATATGAGTAATGTATTGCCGAAATAGCGAAGGTTGCTCAATGCCTAAGCTAACTGCAAAGTATAACACAATTAAGTTTGAATTAATATTTGTAATTACCTCTCCTCAGTGGCACTTCCAGCATTTTGGATGATGGGAGCAACGTCCAACGACTCAGAGGACGAACTGGACGCACTAGTGCTCCTTGCGGTACTCCTGGCAGTGTTCCGTCCAGTCCAGTCCCCAGCCGTGACGTCGCTATCCCCCGGAGACGGGAGTGAAAGCGTACGATTCATGAGCAAAGCACGCCGTCCCACAATCAAAGGTCCCGAGGCACCATCACTACTAAGATTCGCCGCCGTCACTTGCAACTGTATCGGAGCGCTCGTCGGCCGCATGTTAATGTTATGCTCCAAAAAAAGTATCACCGGCAACGTTAGAGGTTCGCAAGACGACTCCGCTGTTATCGCCGGTAGAACAATAGGGTCTAATCTCCTCATTGAGTTTCGCAAGGTGTCGTTCGCCGTATTTGCTCTCTCTAATGATGAAACTAAAGCTTGCCGATCATTGTCAGTGAGTTCTGAAAAACTTTTTGAACGTCCAAGGCTCGTGAGATTTGACCTTTCAGATATACTTGGTGTGATGTCCATTTCTTCCATAGGCGGCGCTGACGCGTAAATGTTGGAACATGTTATTACTTGAGTATTGTCGTCCACAGAACTTTGCGCTTCCGAACGATCTGATTCACCTTGAGCCTCGCCAATAACTTCCTTTATCTTACAAATGAGATCCTCTTCGTCGCTGTCAAAGTTTTTCGTTCCATCGTCAAGACATGCTAGTAAAGACTTATCTAAAACTTCGTCTAAATCATTCAATATATCCATAAACTGGCACAACGCCGTCGCCTGAAACTCTTCGTCATTTGTGATGCTTACTGTATGTGATGAAAAGTTTGAGTCGGATTTGTAGCATTCTGGTATTGTCTTCTGCAGGTCCTCTTTCAAGTCACCATCTTCTGATATTTTGTCCACGTCCTCGCTGTAGTGATCACTGTCGTTGCTCTCAAAGGCACTGCTGGATGCATCGCTGTCGATACTGCTTCCCGGCACATTTTCACTTTGTTCGTACCGGCCTTCGCCTATATTGACTACTTCCATTTTTATTGCATGGCCTAAGTCATAGCCCGCACGCTTGGTTGACCCTGCAACAAGGACGGCACTAATTATCATGGCCTAAACTTGAAACAAATATTAAATTAACACAAAAAAGCACATTTTGTAGTGATGATTTTCCACAGCTTGTACATGTTTAGCTGGTGAAGGCAGAATGTTGTTCGTATTAACATATGAATAAACTTGCTAATAAGCCTAATTACTGTATGTAGCAGTGCGTCAAATGTGGCTTAATGTTAACACAGTAATGCCAAGAGTGTCAGGTAAGAAGTTACAACATGGCACACAAGTATGAATCACATGGGATTATTTCTTGGTACACATTGATAACAATGTTATTCTCCAGTTGCCAAAATTTTAATTTAGCAAATGGAAACTGTCATACACATAAAAGTTTTATCGCCATAATTAAGTAGGATTTCAAAATAAGCGAAGAAAACTTGACTAAATCTAACTGGTGGAAAATGTATTATAATTTTTGTACAAAAACAAATAGGCTTAAAAAGATAAACATAATTATCACTTAAATTTAATTGAGTAAACCAAGCCCATGTCAATTATAATTTATGAAGTTATTGATATTATATTGCTTAGTAACAAAGAAGCACAGTACAAAATTAGGTACAATTAATTAAATTGAAATTTAAGGCCAGTATTACCATACACTAAGTTTAACATACTACTAGGCAAAATAGGCCATCAAAATGTTTAACATGACAATTATTAACTGAGTTTGGTGAAATTGGCTCCTAGTTGTTATTAAAATAAATGATTTATTACGAAACATTATCTTGTATTATGGTAAAACATTTTCATTTAGACACAAATATTTTCAAAGGTACTGTTAAAACATAAAAACACGAAAGATAAATAGCCTCAAACTATTTTTGTATGTATAGTACCTTAAGACCTGTTTAAATGAAACAATGGAGAAAACAATGAGTGCTGCTTTACACAACTTAATCACTTTTCATTCGCCATTCAATGTTTATAAAGGAATCAGTTGCTAATGACCAATTAACGATAATTACTTAAAACTACAGCAAAATTAACATCAATTTAATATAACCAGTACTGCTATACCGTTGTAACTATCACTATCTGGAATACCAAGATAACATGAGAAATAACAAATGCTAAGTAAACTGGAGTTCTTTCACAATGCACTGATAATATGATAGATAAATTGTAAGGTAACAGATGTTATTTCTCAACTGAATAACAGATAAGGTTAGACAATATCTGATCTCATACTTGCAGCGATTATTCAATTTATGATGTCATAATAATTTGTTGGATGAATGGTCTTTATTATACAAAGAATTGGATTGGATGGTTGTTCACATACAACAATTACAGTCTCTCATACTCATAAAGCACTTTCATATGCTTATCTATGAGTGTTCAAGATTAAGTATGGTATAAAGTAATAACTAATAGAGAGCAGAGGTCTGGATTTGTGCCCGGTTGATGGCAATAGGTTCGCCCACTATTAAATGATATAAAAGATAACTGGCGAAAAGTAGGTGTACTATAGTATGGTAGTGGGCCATTATCCACTACACCGAAACTTCTCTTATAGACTATTTAAACTGGCAAGAAACTCCACTGATACTCCAACTAAGATCACTTATAACCTGTAACCTTAGATAAGTTTTATAGCCAGAATTTTATGAGGACATCTAGGGAGCCATTCTATTAATCTCATAGCCATACCCTTGAAGAGTCCCGTGACTTTCATACATTGAATGCCACAGAAGTTAAGTGGAGTTCTTTTTAAATAAGGAGGTTAAGCATTTGTGCATTCTGTAATTATAATGTTTTGTGGACAGCCAATGTTAAAAATGGGGACACAACAAAGGATTGTGATCATGGTTTCCATATAGAAAGAGGTTCAGAGGGCCATATTAGGGGGAGATCTGATGAAAGAATAGAAGACTAAGGAACAGTTGTGTGGTAAACGAAATAATTAAATTGTGTGCAATAAAATGTAGGTAGGTATTTCATTCTATTTATGAAATTATCTATAAATTATACCTACCCTGAATTTTAACATTTGTACTACAATAATTTACTCTGCAGCTTATTTGAATTACATCGAAAGTTACGGTAAATCAAAAGTATTTTTTTAAAGACATAAACAATTAAAAAGTCATTCTAAGTATTATAGCAAATTAATATAGTCATCAAAGTTTAACCAGTATGAAAATACACGGCACAAATTACTGTTACTTGAAATATATTTAGACAGGATATTGAGAAACCCTAATCCTAATTTGTAGGCTACCCAAGGTAGCAACCAACCAACAGTTCTATGTAAGGTAGAATTGAAAATCAGCCAAAGTATCTTTTAAAAGAACATCGATTACAGAAGTGGGCTAAACTGAAGCTTTTGATAAATTTATAGTTAGATACAAACAAATTACCGTTTAGTAAATATAAAACACTAACCTGATTTCCTGATTTTTTGTAGACACTTCAGCTCATCAGTCGTCAGCTGTCTAAGAAAACATTATCAGATGACACTCATTTGTTGCACTAACTTGCTCTTAATTAGCTGCTATTTGAATAATAAAACTGAAAATATATATTATTGTGATGTTTTTTGTAGTAAATGAGAAAATTGCGATACTGTATTACATGCAGCTTGTACCAGCAGGTAGGTACGCACTAGAGGCGTGCGTGCGTGAAGTCGATTTTAAGAGGCGAATCGATAAAAAAATAAACAAATAATCGATTAGACAAGATTTATTCGCAGTAATAAGCATAGTTTTTTTTAAAGTAAAATTTAAATTTACGTCGGTGTCAGTCTGTGTATATTAGTATATGGGTCTATGTACTGAAAAATGGGCCAGTTTTACTGTTCTATTCTAGAATTGCGCTATCTCTCCCAATAATTACCCTCTAATTACTCCATATAATCACTCTACCTATCAGTACATCCATGATCCCTCATAGGTATATTTTACTTCAAACTTCAAAGATAAATGTGATAAATAATTGTTTTCATCGAAACTAAGCTTAGAGTGTGTTATATACACTAAGAAACTAAGTATTGAATGAAAGCTTCATCATCATCACATTGAAACTATCATTCGTGCTACTCGTATAGGGGTCTGAAATAGCTTATAAAAATACAATAAGCTCAAACGAATAAATGTGTTTCTGTATAATTTCAGTTTTTTTTACGATTATTAGTTCGGTTCAGAAGTAGTACGAACCATAGATAGATAATACACGGGGGTGGGGGGGAGAAGTACCTACTACTCTAATTTCTGAACTTTATTCGGTGCGGTGCGTGCGTTCAATTATTTTTCAAGGAACATAAATTCAAACATAGGTACCAATTGATTATAGTATGACTGTATTTTGCTTTAATTATTTCGTTCGAAAAGGCACAACACAAAGCGTGCTAGCCTAGCTGGTTGGCTGGTCAACGACCAAGTTCCAAATACGATACGTTCCGTGCGTCGTGTTTAGGTTAAATTAAAATGTTCTAAGGTCGTCCCGAAATACCGAACAAAATAATTGAACACACCCGTTTGGCTGTAGTATTATATATTTTCTATTTTCCCGCTAAGGTTGTCATTTTTGACATAAAAATGACCAATTCGACAAGAAAAAAACAGCTGTACTCTCCACTTTCGGGATTGGTGCGTTTTAGCTGTCAAATCGTATGCCTGGTCGCTACTGCGCATGTTCGTTTTAGAGTACATTTGAACAAACAAAACAATACAACTTACGAAGACTTTTAATTGCAAAGAAAACAAAAGCATAATTTAAATTAATGTACGTCGTAGTCATCTCCTTTTTACTTTATATAATAAACTTTAAATTTTTGACCTTGCCTTACAGCATTCCCAAATACTGAGCTTGGAATGTTGTCTAGTTACGTCTTGAACGTATGAAATGAACAATCTATGGTTCAAAGTATCTTTCTCGCAAAATCTTATTCAACAGTTTTATTACGATAATCAACCTTATTTTCTGAACGTTAAGCATTTAAATTGAAATTTGAAACGTACGTGGGGTATCTCAAATAGATAAGTTTATGTAAATGTTTTTTTTATAATTGCGACCGATAAGTATTATCAATTGCTATCAGTGCGTCAGTAGCTTTTCTTGGTGAATACTTACAGTAGTTTTTATAAGAATAAATCATGTTGTTAATAAAAGGAAGTAGAATTATTACCATCAAAATGCGCCCAACAAATAAGGTTCGTCTTCCTACAACCAAAGTTTATTTTTCGACTCAGTCGTAGTCGGTTTGCCTGGCTTGTCACTAGTCTGCGAGAATTACTTATAAAATTTAAAATTTCCATAATTGTTACGAGTGCTAAATAAGTTTTAGTAATTTGACTATTTGGTCGACAGCTTTTTAAGGCGATGGCAGCGTATTCTTCAAAAGTTTCCCTCAACGATGTGGTTATAGCGTCTGCGGTTAGGACTCCCATAGGCTCCTTCAGGGGCAGCCTGGCGAGCCTTTCAGCTTCGGAACTTGGTGCAGTCGCCGTCAAAGCAGCAGTGGAAAGAGCCGGCATTCCTAAAGAGGAAATTAAAGAGGTTAATTGATTCACCCTACTTTCTCTTATGTTATCCATCGATTTACAGTTATCATTTGACCATAAACAGCTACACATTATAGGAATTTCATATATCACAAACTACGTGAATAGTTCTAATCAAAACAAGCTACTTGTCAATTCCTTCATGCAAGATTAGAGTTAGCTGATGAGTTTTTATCACCACTATCAACACATGAATGATAACAAAAAAACAGATTTTGATTAATTAATAATGTGCCATTATTCAAACCATTGATTCAAATAGTGATGAGGACGACTGTTATTTAGCTCTTTATTTTGTACGTACCGAACGACTCCAATTTCCAGATAAAATTTTGCCAGAATCAAAATTTTATCAGTTTTTTTTAAGTTTGTATTAGAATACATAATATTAAGATTAAATTTCGTTATTCTAACATTGATTTAAATTTGTACGCTCAGCAAAAAAAGTCCATTTCACACACATGTCACTTTTAAATGTTTATCATCGAATTTGACTTGTTGCTGACGTCCCTACTTAATTCTTATAGAACCTAGTAGCCAATTTTTATTCCATAAAACTTACTAACCTTGATTAATATTGTGCATTAAAAATAATGTTGAAAAAGTGTAAACCTTGCGGTCATTAGTCTTTGTCTTGCATGGCACTAGAATTGTGCTCCCAGTATTCTAGTACAAAAAGTTTAACCACTCTGCTCGACAAGATTCTGACACATTAAACATCAGATGACTCGACGGGATGTTCTGAATTATATCATGAAATTGAGGAAGTTAAAATTCTTATTTCCTTATTTTTATTCTAGGTGTACATGGGAAATGTCTGTTCAGCCAGTATGGGCCAGGCTCCTGCGAGGCAAGCTGCAATTTACGGTGGTCTGCCTAAAAGCACAGTTTGCACAACTGTAAACAAAGTGTGTTCATCTGGCATGAAGTCCATTATGCTAGCTACACAAGGCTTACAAACTGGTTCTCAAGATGTAATTTTAGCTGGAGGAATGGAATCCATGTCAAATGTACCTTTTTATTTGAAGAGAGGTGACACCCCATATGGAGGTTCACAGTTAGTTGATGGTATTGTGTTTGATGGTCTGACTGATGTTTACAACAAATTCCACATGGGCAACTGTGCTGAAAATACAGCAAAAAAATTAAACATCTCTAGGCAACAGCAGGATGACTATGCTATTTCTAGTTACAAGAGAAGTGCAGCATCATATGCAGCTAAAACCTTTGCTGATGAACTTGTACCTGTTCCTGTGCCTCAGAAGAGAGGAGCTGCACCTATTATTTTCTCAGAAGATGAAGAGTACAAAAAGGTCAACTTTGATAAGTTCACCAAACTGTCAACTGTGTTCCAGAAGGAGAATGGAACAGTAACAGCTGGAAATGCCTCAACACTGAATGATGGTGCTGCAGCTCTAGTCCTTATGACGGCTGAAGCTGCTCAAAGATTAAATGTTAAGCCCCTTGCACGTGTTGTTGGTTATGCTGATGGAGAGTGTGACCCAATTGATTTCCCAATTGCACCAGCCGTTGCCATTCCCAAGCTTCTAGAAAAGACTGGTGTGAAGAAAGAGGATGTTGCTATGTGGGAGATTAATGAAGCTTTCAGTGTTGTTGCTGTTGCTAACATAAAACTGCTGGAACTTGACCCTGCTAAGCTCAACATTCATGGAGGAGCTGTTAGTATTGGTCATCCTATTGGCATGTCTGGAGCCAGACTTGTAGTGCACTTGTGCCATGCTCTTAAGAAAGGAGAAAAGGGTGTTGCGTCTATCTGTAATGGTGGTGGTGGTGCATCATCTATCATGATTGAGAAATTGTAAGTTTCATCATAATTCTGACCACTTTGTTTCATTATCATTATCTACTGTGCCTTTTAGGAATTATTTGCTGTTAATGAATGGTTTGTGTGTTTGCTAGAGACAGCTTTAAGAGTTAAAAGATTTTAATACATTGTTGAGATAATATGTAATTTTTATATCCATATCTCTTGTAAAAAAAACTTCAATATGGAAAAGTGTTAATGGTTGTATTCTATGGCTTAAATGATTGAAAATCAATAAAATATATTTTTTAAATGATTTTTTTTATTGATTATTACTTTGATTTACTATTCCAGAGCACACACTACAGATGGACTTCCGGTTTTGACCTTTTACACTAAAGACCCATGTGGACTATGTGATATAGTCATGGAAGAACTAGAACCTTATAAAAATAGAATATTCATCCAAAAAGTAGATATCACTCAAAAAGAGAATGTGAGGTGGTTGAGATTGTACAGACTGGACATTCCAGTATTATTTCTCAATGGTCAGTTTTTATGCATGCACAAGTTGAACAAAAATTTACTAGACAAACGACTTCAAATGATTGATGATGAAAAATTACATTAATATGCAAAAAACAGTGACGTAAAAGGTAATCCATCATTGGCAAAAACTAGGAAAACTTTAATTTCTACATTTTCTGTTTTTTTATTTTTTTTATGATAATTATATTTCTTACTGTTTTCCTTGATTTTGATCGGTAGTACAGTCAACCGCACGTGAGCAGATCCACGGTAACCAATTCTACGTTGACATCGCCTTTATTACGTAGCAGTAAGGACCGTTTTTGCAGTTCAACTGACGCGCGGTTGACCGTACCTGGTCCTGGCTGGTAGTAGGTAGAAGATATTATGTGCATACATGAATATGATCATAATATTCTAAGAACTGTATAATAACGTCACTGTGGTTGAGTTTGTTCAGACAACTTAAATATTATCATCGTCAGTCTCCTCCCCTTTACCAAATTTATTTACGGTCGGCGCAACATGAATTTTCTTCTATACTTCTCTCATTAGTCGTCAACTCGGTAGTCACTCTCTTTCTAGCCATTGTTGAGACAACATATAACAATATTATTTGTAAATATGTAGTCAGTTTCTGTGTATGCATTGAACCAACGTTTACTAGAAAAATGATTGAGGATGGAAAATAACAAAATGTGCAAAACTCGAAGGTCGGGAATCTGGAAAAACAAGTTTCTTTATTTGTACAGTAATACCTGATTCTGCTTGGTAGTTGGTAGATATTATATCATGCATATATAAATACGATTATACGACGCAATGGACTGTAAAATAACAACAACGTGCCGTGAAGGACAAATTGAAATCAATCATTTTTATGCATGTTTAGGTCTATCAGTACAGACAGCATAAAAATAATTAAGTATAATGAAACTACTATTATTTCCTTTATTTCATTACATACATACAAATAAGAAACTACTGTTTATTATTACAAGCTATAATATTTTTAATGTTTTTTAACTTGTTTTGTTAGTTAGTATGTATGGGTCAAATCTTGCAGGCTGAATGAGAACCACTTTCTCTTATCCTACGGAGTTGAAATTTTACATGTTGTTTTAGTTATGTGACAAAGCATTTTTATGATACATGACCTGGCTGCTGCACCCAGGATTGGCTCCAGACGACGGAACTCGTCAGCGGTACAGATACGAAATTTTATATAAGTACGCATTTATGTAATTACTTATTTATTATTTATTTATTTAACACTTTACACACAAATGTACATAGGCGGACTTAATGCCATAGGCATTTTCTACCAGTCAACCTTTGGGTGATGCAGAGATAAACAGTGGTAGGTGCAATAACGAAAATTGTGGAATAAATATTTATTTTAATATACATATACCTATTAACCTATATATATATAATACAATATAAATAAATACAAGAACAGATAAATACACATAAATACACGAATATACTAACACACATAAGACAAACAATGGGAAAACATTACCGTTGTGATGATACTGCCAGCTTCTTACGAATGTGCTCGCGAACTTTAACTTTAAAGGATAATTATGATAGTCCGTTCTAAAGTCCACCATGACTTGACTGCTGCTCCCAAGGCGAATGAACACCTAAACGGTCAACAGCACAGACACAAAATTTTATATACGAATTCATACACCATAACCTGTCTGCTGAGCCAGGATTGGCTCCATACGAGAGATCTCTTCAGCGGTCAACAGACACGGGCACAAAATTTTGTAGCTATACACATTAAATTATGATAGCCCATTCTTATGCATGACTTGGGGTGCAACTTGGGTAGCTTCACACCATCAGTTGTATAAAAGCGTGTTTGGGTTTGTTTGTTGGATTTGTCTTTACAAATACCTTTCAAGTGAAGGTGATAGAATAGACATTTAAACAAATTGTAATGCAAAAAAAAGTACAAAATAAAATTTAAATGAACACCTTTTAAAACAAGCTTTTAATTAATTTAAAAGTACCTACTAAGTGGGTACTTCTAAACTAATATTTTATTGAGAAAATATTTGATTTTTTGTATGTTTGTTTGTAATAAATAAACTCAAAAACTACTGGGCTGATTTAAAAAATTATTTCAACAGTAGAATGCTATATTATCACTGAGTAACATGTGCTATAATTTATAAAGATATCAAGCGGGCGAAGCCACTGGCGGAAGCTAGTACTTAAATAAAATATTTACGTAAACATAGAGCTTTAATACCTATTCTCTTAAAAACTTGAAGCGTGAACGTCCTTGAAACTACTGTGTTTATTTTTAATACCTAAGGCGCTTAAGTCGCTACTCAGTGCTGAATGTCGAATCATGCCGACATTAACCACTGAGTAGGTACCTATTATTTATCCGTAGACCCCTTAGCAGCCGCAAAACAATAACAACGAATAAATGTATGTGCTGATCTTAAATATTTTTTGCATGCAGAGGACCATTTTATCTTTATCATCCTAATATTTGGTGCAGGTAATTCAAACGTTTATCGCAACTAAAAACTAATCATTCATTGCGATCATTGACCTTTTTGCGCACCGTACATCGCAATGGACCATTGCCATCAACTGGCGACAACCGGTTACATATCTAGACTCCGTGCTGCTACTGAGAAAATCCTGATGGAAAACCCCCGTCCTAGGAATCGCACCCAGGAACGACCATATGCAGTCGCGCTTGCGACTTTGCGACCTCTGCTGGACCAACGAGGCAGTTAGGAATTAGTCACGCAGTATTTCTATTGCCATCATATCTTCTTTAAAGTAAAAGTATTATTTAATGGGTCAATGAATAATAAATACCTAAAGCGTAGTTAGGCGATTGGCCGTTTGATCTTGATCTCCGTGAGCGCAAGAAGACGCAAGGTCATCTTGAAGTTTGAAAGTTGCAACCTGAGAGAGTTGACGCATCTTGTCGGCGGTCCGGGTTCGATTCCTGGTTTAGTAAAATAATTTTTTATTATTCCTTATTTTTTAAATACAAGTAGGGAATTTATGTGGCGAGCCTATAAGATATAAGCTGCTCTTCTCTAGACGCTAGACGGATGGTTAATGCCAGTTTATTGATTAGAGAGTGCTAGTATGCTGCCTAACCTCACAAACCCGTTTTTGCCCAGTGTTTTTTTTAAGTGTTGCAGGTGGTCGCACTCGCAAGCCATCTTATCTGTCGAAACTTAGCACCACCAGTGTATGTAACCTATTTAATATCACCCGAAGACGACCTGGAATTCGCTCTCGAGAACTCACCTTTGGACGTGGCTATTCAGCCCGAGACTCAGCATTGTACTTTTATTTCGATATTTGAACCCTGGGCTGGACACAGGGGCCTGTACTAAACCGGGAGGTCAGGTCAAGTCAAGCCAGTACCATGGTAACAGTTCCTTGAACTCATTTGTAACTCAAGGAGGTCAATCCGTTATAAGTTCGCTAGCGTAATTTTTATCATTGTTGAACAATATTGCTTCTTGCAACCCTAACGAAAATACGTCACCCTACAGATGTCGCTTTCTAACTTTTTTCATATGAATTTCTACCCTATCTTAGAGTGCTAAAGCTCTAATTACATGAAAACATTCTTCTTTGTCCAAAATGTTGATAGATCGCTGCTGTGCATAATCTGTGGTTGTCATTGTAATGGTTGACAATTGACATGTAATAAAATTTACGAATAATTCGTAATAATTTGACTGTTTTTCTCAATAATTATGTGACTTTTCAGCTAATTTACTTAATAACACATTTCCTAAGTGTTTTAGGTATTGTCTCTCATTCATCTTTTCTCATAATTTTGATTTGAAAAAATTAAGTGTTACAATGGATAATTCAGCTATACAAACATTGGAGGCGGCTGCTCAGATGCTGATGGTGAGAAAATATTTCTTTGTATGAAAATAATATAAACAGAAATCAAACGAAAAAAGTTCTACGACAGCATAAATGATAATCGAAATGGCTATAAACAAAATCTTACATTTACCACAATAGCAAATTGACATAATTATTTCAGTTTAAAAAAAATATATATTCTGCAATAGAAATATACCTACAGGAAATGAAAAACAAAAAAAAAACTATTCATGTCAGAAAGTCACAGAAGCATGTTATTTTTACACATTCTGTATTGAAATCCTAGTGTTTTTATATCTCACACTAGCTTCTACCCGCGACTTCGTCCGCGAGCCTATATCCTTCCTCAAGAACTGGGCTATCAAATGCAAAAATATTTTTTCTAATCTGACTGGTAGTTCTGGAGATTACCCCTTACATACAAATAAATTTTACCTCTTTATAATCTACTGACATCAGAAAAGGAAAACACCGTGAGGAAACCTGAACTTATATAGTTAATATAAGTCTGAAATCACCAACCCATCTTGAGCAAGCATGGTGATCAATGCTCGTGGCGTCTCTGTATGAGAAGAGGCCTTTGCTCTGCAGTGGGACAGTAACAACCTGGCATTATATATATACAATCTACTAACTTCTGCCCGTGAGTTCGTCCGCGAACCTATAACCTTCCTCAAGAATTGGGCTATCCAATGCCAAAATTATTTTGTAAATCCGACTGGTTGTTCTGGAGATTACCCCATACATACAAACTTACAAACAAACAAGTTTTACCTCTTTATAATCTATAATAGCTTCTGCCCGCGACTTCTTCCATGATGCCACAACCTTCCTCAAGAATTGGGCTATCCAATGCAAAAATATTTTTTCAAATCCTACTGGTAGTTCTGGAGATGACCCCCTACATACAAAAATTACAAGTATTATATTATATACGTAGAAATAGATAGACAGAGAAATTCCACAAGGGAGTCAACCATAATTATTTCAATGTTATTATTGTAGCTATGCTGATCTGAAATATGACATAAAGGGTCAATTAGTTATAGTCCAATAGGGATGGTAAAGATGTAGGTACCTACTGTTTTACATAGGTATGTGGTGCAAAATGTTTAATTCCAACCTTTGTTATAGTAAGTGTATTGACTCTTCTCTATAACATTCATCATTTAGCATTACTTATGCAAATATTTTATTATAGAACTAGTGACCTGCTAAGGCTTCACACGGGTGCAATTTACATGTGAAGACAGTATTCTGTTCACAACACATTGTGCACAAGTTCTGAGCAGTAAAAAAAACTACTAGGCTTTCATGAATTCAAGATAGTATATAAGCACTTCATTTTGTATCATCATCTTCCTTCCTTTGTCCCATGTTACTTGGGGTCAGTTTTTCACAACACCTTTTTGTTCTTCTATTCTCCCCTGTCAACTCCGTCACGCTATCATTCACTCCCTTATCTTTCATATAATTCCTCACACAATCCATCCATCTTTTCTTAGGCCTTCCTGTCCCTCTCCTTCCATCAACATTACTAACTTCATACTTGCATACTTAATTTGTATATATTTACATGATATATAACCTATATCCATCTGGAGTAATGTAGCTTTGAAATGGTGAAAGAATTTTTCAAATAGGAACTATGGTTCCGGAGATTACCCTCCACATTTACACAAACTCACAAAATTCGATTTCTCTCTTTATAATATTACTATATATATAAAAATATATTTGTATAATATATTTTTATTTGCATCTCCCTGGTTAGACCAAGGCTGCCCAACCAATTTTGAAGTAGGGCCATATTTTTTAATCTTTTTCAGCAGGTGCACGATCTAGTAAATAAAACTGGTTTATGGTTATGGCAGATACTATTAAAATTATACATAAACTAGAGATACTCACGAGTTCAATATTAATTTAATAAAAAACTTAAGACCCTTGAAAAGTTTTTGTGGTAAAACAATTTATCGATATATTATGGCGACAAATCTGAGGTCATCACTGCAAAATATATTGCAGTGAGTGAGGGATATTTGTTTTTCATCAAGTGTAGAGTTCAAAACTCAAGTGTAGGTTTTCACAGAATAATTTGTTGAGCCAAGTCAGCTTAAAATCTGCAAAGTAACATTGCAATTTGCACGAGAGAGTCTTCTTTTGGTGCCAATTTCCAAGAAGCTGAGAAAATGTCTGAAGACTGATGTAGATAGATTTCTACTAAAGGGTTACTTCACAAGAAGTAGGTAACTGTTTCAGTAGAAATCTGTTTCAAGGAAGTGTGGTTTTGGATTTTCTACTTAGATATTGGCTTATTGCAAATGGGTGCAAAAAAGACGAAATATTTTTCGATCTGTTTTGAAATCCTGAAAGTTCAGAAACGACTGCCGCCAGGTGACTTCGCGTTGTCCTCGCGCACGTCTGGGAGTGTCACGAGGAGGCGAAAAGCCGGGGCGTTACTCCGCTGCCGCGAGAAATCACGGCATAGCGGATAGAGCTCCGGCGGGATCTCATGGCGGGATCTCATGGCGGGATCTCATGGCGGCATGGAGAGTGCGATTGTCGCAACCCAGCGCTGGGCATGCCATAATTGTGGCGATAAGTCCCCTCTTTGAGGATTGGCTAGAGGGGCGCCACGGCGTCCTCACCTTCCGCCTGACGCAGGTCCTCACCGGACACGCTGTTTCGGGAGGTTCCTGTTCCGCATAAGGCGGGAGGAAACGCCCGGGTGTCACCACTGTGTGGATTGCCCGGAGGACACGGTGGAGCATACGGTGGAGGTCTGCCCGGCTTGGGCGGAACACCGCCGTGTCCTCACGGAGGCGGTCGACGGCGCGTTGTGTTCCACGCGCGACTCTAAGAGATGTCAGCACCAACTGACGGGGTCCGTAAGGGCCAATGCCTGCCAGGGTTGCGAGTTTGTCCGAAAGGGATATCGCGGCCCCGGCACACAGGCAACGGAAGGAACACGGGTGGGTTTTAGTCAGTAAAAGTCTGACACGCCCTCCCGCTCCGCCCAGAGTGGAAGAAGTTATTTGATAATTTCCCACCCTCATAAAAAAAAGGGACTTCGCGTTGGAAGGCCATTTCGTGGCCTGGCGAACGTGTGTTTGGCAAGCTTACTTTAGAGTTAGACCGTCTTCAGATGCCAAGCTGAAAATAAATCAAAATCAAGGCATTACTTTCGATGTGAAAATATACTCAACTGGCACTGACCAAAAACTTATTGACCTTCTCATGATGAACACTTTTTTAAATCTATGAAGCTCTAAGAACGATTTGCACTTCTATGATGCACATTTTTAAAAATAATTGTGCTTTTTAACTTTCTGGCTTTTTCTCACAGTTGGTCGCAGTAACTAAGCTAGGGCACCCCAACTAAAAGGGTTAGGTTAGGTTGATGAGAACTGGAGGACACGGCGCGGCATACGCTGGCAGAGTGTGCCGCTTGGGAGGAGCCACGCCGTGCCCTCATCTCAGAAGTAGGCAGTGACTTGTCGCTGCCGGCCCTAGTGAATGCGATGGTCGGCAGCGGCGAGTCCTGGGACGCGGTGGTTTCCTACTGCGAGACAGTCGTCTCGCAGAAGGAGGCTGCGGAAAGGGAGAGGGAGATCTCGTCCACTCACCCGGCCCGCAGCAGGCGCACCGGGCGTCGGCGGAGGGCGGACAACGCCCTCTTCCAGCCCCCCCTAAATGGGTCCAGGGGCGACGGACTCGGGGACGTCCGTCGCCCCCCACACATCAGGACCCGAGGTGGCGGCGCGTAGTGTTCCACGCGCGCCCCTCTTAGACGTCGCGGGGGGAGTCAAACACCTCACTCCCCCCCTGACCCGAGGAGGCCCGCGGTGGCGGGCCGGCACCAGCCGGGGGTTGCGGAAGATTTCAAGTTCCCGCGACCCCCGGCGTAGGTGTGAGTTGGAACACCGGGGTGGTTTTTAGTCAGTAAGAGTCTGACAGACCCCTCCGCCCGCCCCAGGGCGGGGGACATCCATGAGGATTTTCCACCCCGGAACAAAAAAAAAAAAAAAGGTTGATGAGAACTGTGACCAACCGCATATCCAAGTTGATCGTAGTTATAGGTTGTCCACTCTGAGATGACGCGCCCCACTACGTAAAATGCGGTAGTGGGGCGCGTCATTTCAGACTGGACAAACTATACTTGGCTGTCTAGTATTTGTGTAGTACCCCAAAATAGAAAGTAAGTATTTGAGGTTGACAAAAAGAGTCGCAATCATACAAGCAGAGTGTTAAGAGGGTTTATCCTAAAAGTTGGCAACGTCGCAAATAACTGTCAAATATTTACCTGTTTTGATTCTTATACCAATATTACTGAATAGTAGAAATAAGAAATGTGGCTAACTAGCGAACTAGAATATTAATAATGCATTGCAATTATAACATTGAATTTGATGTTGTACCCATTTTAGGTGTAAAAAACGAATTTGGAAAGTTTCCAAATAGTTTTTTTACATCTAAAACTAAACATTCGGTGTTACGATATTAATTATTGCATTTCACATTTTTTATTTCCACACAGTAATATTGCTAAATTAATCAAAACAGTGAAATATTTGACATCTATTTGCGACGTTGCCCACCTTCAGAATAAACGCTCTTAAATAATAGTTTTAGGAGCGTAAAATGGGAATTATTAGAAGGTCGATTAAATACATCAAAATTATTTTTCTACTCAATTTAAACATTAAATTAAAATACCTAATTTAATTAGTTTATAAATAAAATTAAATCGTATGTGTAGGTACATAAGATAAAAGGTTTGAGGTATAATTTTATGCATTTAGAGAAGAGATAAAATACAAAACTCTCAACATTATAATTTTATAAATTTAGAGTAAACTAAACCAAAGAAGAGTAACAGTGATAAATATTAAAAATGTATATTTGTATAACCTGTGTTTGTAACCATATCTAAATAAAGGCTTATTATTATTATTATTAATTTATAGGCACCACCGCAAATGGTGACATCAGAGCAGCGTCACCAAGCTGAGAGTGTATTTCTAGAATTTCGGAGCACCAAGAACCCGTATCAGTTGTGTAGAGAAATATTAGAGAAAACTTCATCTGACTATGTGCTGTTCGAAGCTGCTGGCTTATTGAAAGCGGCACTGATCAGAGAATGGAGCTTATTATCCGAAAACGATATTTCCTCCCTGCGAGAGTACTTATTAAATTATTTATTGAGGAAAGAGGCTCCACCATTTTTGAGGGAAAAGCTTTTGCAGGTAATATTTTTATTCTAAATGTTATTCGGTTTTTACATAGTTATACCTACTTAAATGCGTTTTCTACACACAACCACAGAATCCAAAGAACTGTCTAAAAAAGTTAGGAAAAAATTAAGATAGACCACATCCTTAGTAGGCCTCTCTTATTGTGGGGTTTTGATGATGAGTAGCACTCTTTATGCTAATGAATTTCGAATCGAAAAGATTCGTTGCCTATTCAATTAGGCAGCTTGTATAATTCTACTGCAAGTGCATCAACTTGAAGTTCTCTAAAATGCATTTTTTTTTTCAGACTATTGCCATTATTATCAAAAGAGGCAGCATTGACGATGGAGGAAGAGAAAGGAAGAATTTGATTGCCGAATTAGAGAAGATAATTCTTAGCTCGCCAATAAGTCAGCAAAAGTTAGCCTGCTCGCTCATACTGGCTATTATGCAAGAATTTGCTATAACAGTCAAATCGGCTGACGTTGGTTTGATATGGGAGGTCCATTTTCGACTGAAGAAATCCTTTGAAGCGCTAGATTTGAAGAGAATATTTAGGTTTACTGTAGGAGTTCTAGAACAGATAGTACGTTCTGGACATCGGCCGGAAGGCGAACAAGCTTTGTTGACGAAGCAATTATTGACCATAGTTGAGACAGTATTATGTTGGAGCCATGTATCTCCATTGTTGTCTAAGAGGCTGATCGGTGCTTTCGAAGCTATTTATGAAAGTGATACCGCCCCGGCTTTGCGATTAAGCCTGAGCTGGCGGGACACGATCATGCAACCTGAACTACTGGCTCTGTTCTTTGAGATACACATGTATGTGAGGTCCAATCCAGACTTGGCCAGTCCCTCTCTCACATGTTTGGTGCAGCTAGCTAGTCTGAGTGGTGTGGTTGTGTCTGCTAGTAACCTTAAACAGCAGTATTTGGAGAATTACGTGAATAGTTTCTTAAATATGATGGCGTACATTCAGCCGGTTGAGAGGGAAATGCTTGGTATCTCCGATATATACCGCAGACTGATTCAGTTCTTCTCACCGGCTATGATAGCTGCGACGCCGCCGGCTTTTCTGCAAAATCTGACTTCACTGACGTGTCATTGTATTAGAGGATCCGTTATTGAGGAAGGAGTAAGTACTACTAATAGTTTATCAGTTAATTGTAAAACCACGTAGGCAACATTATGGGGATCGTATTTTTATTGGGTCGGCATTCTTACCGAATTGCCCGAAAATACGATGAGATCCCTGTTTTTTTTAACTTAAATAAAGATTTAATTATTATATTTCTTTTCATTTATACTTTTGATTGCAGGTGAACGATGACACAGTATGGAGAGAGTCACTGAACAAGTTCCTTCATAGTTGGAGCTCGTTAGTGCATGAGACCGACGGATATACTAACGAAACGCTGATGAATCCGTGCATAGAGATATTTAACACTTACCTGCAGTGCAGACTGGCGCCCCCTGATGGAACGAGGTAAGAGTCATCATCGTCTTGCCCTTATTTGTTTAATTTTTTTATTATTATTTAGGGTTGGCGCGACTGTCTCTGTTCGCTGCTGAGATAATTAATAGTGAAATATGAAAAATATAGCTACGATTAACATGCATACTAGATACAGAACAAAGGGGGAAAATCACGCAATCTCCAATTCCGCAATGTTTTTTCTTGTATAGATACTTTCTTCTTCTTTTCGAGTCGATGATAAAGGTAAAAATCTTGTATTATATGAGATGAATTGGGCCCAGTAGATGGCCACGCTAATCGCGGGCTCAGTGTCGTTTTTTAGGACCTCAAAAATGCAATTATATGGGCAATCCAACATATTATTGGACATGGTTTGGTCAGGAGCACAGCAATCGCAATGGGTGTCGGTTAGGCCAATAATCCCCCATTTCGGTAGATTATGCTTGCAGCGGCCTACTTGGGTCCGCAATCAATTTATTGCTTTCCATAAAGGCCGTAGCATGACAACCATAGAAAAGGGTTTTGACGACGGAAGAATAGACAAAATGACAGATGAACAATCACAATCTGTCATTTTGTCTATTCTTCCGTCGACAAAACCCGTTTCTTGACGAAGTTGGGTGGTGGCGGATGATGTTGTTCCCACAACTGTATTCTTACTTTTGGCGGTTGGTCTCGGATGACTGTTTTGATGAATAAAAATTCTGTATAATTCTGGTATTTAGATAGCAATAGAAATATCATTTATTTGCTAAAAACATGGTATAAAAGATGGTATTGTTAATAATGTGAACAAATATGTTTTGCTTAACAGATATAAGCGTGCAAATTTTACATGCTTATCGAAACAATCAGTCATCATGCGATTTTATGTTCCAGGAACTCCCTAACACTAAAAACTATTGGCAGACAGCCATTTGTACAATTTAATTTTGAACAATCTTGTATTGAATGTTTTCAATTCAATTGGTATTCTATTGTATACCTGGGCACACAGAAACATGCAGCTTTTAGTATATTTCGCAAGCCTTGAGAGGACATCTAACACAAGCCTGTAGGGGTCGCGCCTGATGCGAGAATTTACATCGCTTGCTTTCGCAAACAATTCCCTATGCCTCCACACAAACACACAAATTTCAAAAATATTAAGGGACGACAGCGGTAACAAATTAAGTTTCTTAAACACCGGCCTGCAAGATTCGTCTGGTTTAAGGCCACATAATGCTCGAATGCATCTTTTTTTGTGCAAGACCAGATGCATCCAGTAAGACTAGAAGCCGACTCAAACAAAGTTGGGCAGATGATGACCTAACTGTTTTGTTGACTGTATATCTGAGTATGATGTAATATTAGGCCACACAACAAACACTTGGAACGCGGAAACTAATCTTCTTAATTATTTTATCTGCTACATTAACAGGGCCTCAGACAACACAGAAGAGGATATAAAGGATGAACTAGAAGAGGATGAACGTAAACTGCACAGCAATGTGTTGCTTACGATTGGTGCGATCGCGCGAAAGGCACCCGCTCATTGCTGCCACGTGCTCTTTACTTTACTACAGGATAGGAGTAAACGGTAAGCTTTCTACACGACTGCCCAAAAAGGAGAGTAATATTGTTGCTGATTTGTTTCCTTCTTTGGGTTGAAAATAATTTGGAATCGGCTTGAGCTGGTCAAAGAGAGAGCTTTAGGTCTTTGCAATAAAAGCGAAATAGAGGTTATTCGCCTTATTTCGCTTCGGACGAAGCTACTCGACACCGATCGGAAACGAATTAAAAGCGTGCCGAATTTCTGATCGCCGAAGTAACCGAAGTGTGGTCACAAATGAACTGGTTTCAGGAGACAATTATTTAGAGTCAGAATAATTCTGAAACCTTATTTTGGTCATTTCCTATGAACCTACAAATTACGAAGTTAAAGTGACAGGAAAGTTTAAAAATATCAGTTCCAAAAATACTTGTTCTTCATAATTACCACTCCAAATATTAATTTGCGAACATTGATAAATTTTAAATCCTCTGCCGTCCCGCCCGCCAGTTTGTGCAGGCCCCAATTATTTGTATCAAAATGCGATGCAGTGAGAATTTGTGTGATTTCTGCTTTTGTCCTATCATTTACCTCGACCTAATTTCGTGTAAGAAAATAATTTCTTTTCTATATCTTCCTTTAGGCTTGAAAGTCAACTGCAGTTGATGCACATGGGCAAACTGCCAATCAGCGCAGGGGGACACATGGTCACCCTGTTTGAAGACCTGCACTGGATACTCATGATTACTGGTAAGATACAATTCACTTCAGCTTTGTTTTATAGAATACAGATAATAACAACCCTTTTTGTGTTAGTGATAAGGTATAAAATTCGTTTGGTAAAATGGGAGTGATTTTAATTTTCTGTGCTACAGTTACAGAACTATAAATACATTGATAAATTATAAGTATAGCGTATCTACAAGGTCTATTTTTGTGCACGTTATTATGCGATGGAGAACTAAAGTCAAAACGTCAACACCTTTTTCTCAAAACAATCTAATTGTTGTTTGTGACTGCCTCGTTACTTTATTGGTTGCAATATCGACTGCTAGGCATACGTCCGATCCCCGGGTTATCAATTTGGAATCGTATAGAAATCCCGGTATTTTACCTTTTTTTTTTAGGTTCGGAAATCATCAGATAACTTCTCCCGCTCTGGGCGGAGCGGGAGGGTGTGTCAGACACTTACTGACTAAAACCCACCCGTATTCCTTCAGTGTTGCCTGTACGTTGCCGGGGGCAACGGTATCCCTTTCGGACTTTCCCGCGACCCGGACTTTCCCGCGACCCGGACTTTCCCGCGACCCGGACTTTCCCGCGACCCGGACTTTCCCGCGACCCGGACTTTCCCGCGATCCGGACTTTCCCGCGACCCGGACTTCCATGCGACCCGGACTTTCCTGCGACCCCCGGTACTTTACCTACGTGCGCGTTAGATTTTCATACGATTCCAAATTGTCTGTGGACAAATTGTCCATCTCTTGCTCAGCGCCTTAAAGTCTTAGTAATTTAACATTTACGGTATTTATCCAGGTCACTTCCTAGCCGTGGACTGCACAGAGGGCGAGACCGTGATGATTCCCTCTGAGATCATCTACTTCAGTTTGATGGAAAACGCCAATGTTGACGCGTCTCTCAGATACTTGGTCGGCGAGAGTACCAATACTGAAAACGTTGATTCTGTACTCAAGTAAGTTTTAGTTTTAGTATACACGGTGAATTAGTGAACTAATATTATAAATGCGAAAGTGAGTTTGTTTGTTACGCTTTCACGCTGAAACAGCTGAATGGATTTGGATGAAATTTGGCACATAGGTAGACCATGATCTGAGTAAGGACATTGGATACTTTTCAAGATTATGTGGTTGAAAGCGCGGGACGCAGCTAGTTTTAAATATTTCGTCTTACGTTTACTGTTGATGTAAACAAATTTCACGGCGATATCGAGACTATATGAGAAAAGTGATTCGACCACTTTTCTCATATAGTCTCGATATCGTAAATCTAATGGAGTTAATAATAAAATCGGGATTTTGTAGAAATTCAAAACGGGTTTATTAAAGGAGCTCGTTCATCTTAGAATGGTGTTGAGGTTCTTTTAAATCTTCCTCTGAATTTTTGCACCAAGCTATTAATATTCTAGTTCGCTAGTTAGTCACATTTCTTATTTCCATACAGTAATATTGCCAAATTAATCAAAACAGGTAAATTTTTGAAAGCTATTTGCGACGTTGCCAACTTTTAGGATAAACGCTCGCCTCATAATATTTATAAACTAGCTTCTACCCGCTACTTCGTTCGCGTGGAAGTCGTAAGATGCTCATTATACTAAAATAACAGCTACATTTTTATAAAACTTTCACTGCTAAGGGCTCGTAAGGGCCGTAGCGTGATGTTAAATAGTCTAAAACTTTCGACAACGAACTTTCGAACTTCCGTTCGATAGTGTTTAAGTTTATCGCGTTCAGACAGACGGACGCAGCAGGGGACTTTGTTTTGTAATATGTAGTGATTGTCTTACAAACAATCATTGGATTTGCGCGTGCCAACTCTAATAGTCCATTATGTGTTGTTTGCATGATAAACAAACCATAATTTTGTATCTATAATGCATAGTTTTAAGTTCAATGTTATCTCGTTTCCTGGCCATTGTGATGTTTTGTTATTCATATTATTATCATAACAACTGTTTTCTTTTCACATGTAAAATATTAATCTAATAATGTAAGGAAAATCTTTTGTTGATGTCTGTCACAACATGATGCAATGAATAACATGATTTGATTAAATATTCTTAAAAGTTATTTTATCTTGATTTTTAAATGCTAATAATGACCCTGTTCAACTGTAAAACATCTTGTGATCTTTATCGTCAGACAATGAGAAACTATCTCTAAATAGATCTCACCATCTCAATAATAATATGTCCGACGTTATATCTAACTTACACCAAAACGATTTATTCAGCATTATTATTACAACCGATTGTTAGAAAAACATTCTGCTTTCATGGTTTATTTTATTGATCAATAATTGTATTTCAACATGTTTTACATGCCGCGATCATATAGAATTCTGTGCTATTTAATATACTCCATGGGCTCCCAACCGATGGGGCGCGCTCTTCTTGAGGGTCGAAGAGTAAACTAAATGGGGGGCGGCGGTTCCAAACTAAACTACATATATAATTTTTTTTTTTTTCTTGGTATTAGATAAGGGTAAAAATAAATCTACGTTGTATGAGGCGGCCGGGCCAGCGCAAAAATTTCGAGCTGTCGCTTGCTCTTACATTCTTAAACTTTTTTTGCACAAGTCGACAAAATAACTCGGGCGAAATGGTTTTAAAAGAAAGTTGGGGGGGGCGCGTATGTTAAAAGGTTGGGAACCACTGAAATCAGGGGTACCCACTCAATCATCAAAATATTTTATTTCACATAAACCTGCATGGGCACTTATGGGACGTCAGAAGCTAGGTGCACGGTTCCAATTAGTCGTTTCGTATGGAGAAGAGCCGGCAAAAAACTCCATGGTTACTCGTTTAAAAATAATTGCCTTTTATAAAATTTTGAAATAACAGTGTTAAAAGGTGTAGGGTGACAGTGACAAGTACTTAACAAAATAGAAAATGGTCAACAAATCTACAGTCTACTAGGCCTAGGATCGTCGTCGATTAAGGCATCGATTTGATGCCGATCGTATACTAAGCAGCGTCCTATAGTACGTACAATAACCTGCGTGCCCTGATACCTGCACGTTGCAGAAAGTAATAGATGCTCTAGAGTAAGCTAATCTGGTTGCTTAGTTATAGTCTGTCTCAATCAAACTCAAAATCTTTTTCCCTTCAGGTTGGTTGGTGAAATTCTCCGCATCAATGCATGGGAATGCGCGGCTTTGGAAGCCGGACTCGGCAGTGTGTTCAGTCCAGAGCTGTCTGCCACTATCTCCTGGCTGCTCAAAATATGGGCCAACTCGTACCTGATGCCACAACCGTCTGTTTATTCTGAGGTGGGTTTGATTAAAATGTGACGACTGATGTTACCAAGACATACAGATATTTCCCAAGAAAAGTATGCACTGAGTTCAAAAATACGATTCAGGAAAAAAACCGCTGTTAGGATTTAATGCAGGGTTCAAACTTAATTTCCCCGGCCTAAAATACTTTGGAGCCATCCTTTAGTCACGTGAGGTTTTTTAAGCCATGTATACAATAAATACAACCGGCATAAATCGAAAAGTTGAAAATCCATCATATATGATCATGTCTTTTAACTTTTGTAGGCTTTTTGAGTGAAGTTTGTAAAACTAGTTTAACCTTAACCTTGGAATGGACAGTGATTTGCCCGGACATAAAATGGGCTGTCGTTGGTGCAAACCTGCCTTTTTGTGGGACATTTGCGCATAAGTACCTAATGTATATGACATTCTGTTCTATTATCGCTGAGTTGTCGACCATCTGCGATAAGCTTTAAACATGATTTACACGGTCCGATTTAATTGCCTATGCTATGGCTTATAATAAGTTAAAACAACAATAAAAGTTGCACCGTCTAAACAGTGTTTAGACGATGCAAGTCATTTATTGCTTCAATCTTATTTCATGCCACGGACAAGAAAATTGCAGCGTGTAAATGGGGCTTTAAACTCAAACTCAAAGCATTTATTTCAATTAAACCATTTACAGGCACTTTTGAATAGTCAAGGAGCCGGTCAGTCAGAAATATGAAGCTAGTTGCCCATTCCAAAGCGTAGTAGGTGTACCTATGGAGAAGAACGGGCAAGAAACTCCACGGACAGTCTTTTAAATCAAAATAATTAAAAAAATATTGGTATAACAGGCACTTTTGAATAGTCAAGGAGCCGGTCAGTCAGAAATATGAAGCTAGTTGCCCATTCCAAAGCGTAGTAGGTGTACCTATGGAGAAGAACGGGCAAGAAACTCCACGGACAGTCTTTTAAATCAAAATAATTTAAAAAAATATTGGTTACATCATTCATGTTGAAATTATACAGGTGAGAACAATGTAGAAAGACGTGCACGTTAGAAGCATCCGAAATAAAAAGATAAAACAAAGAACAATTAAAATAAGCCATGGCAGCTAAAGAGTTTACCAGTCCCAACTGACGGCGCCCGTTCACGAACATGACGCATGGATCAGCGCCATTCAGCTCAACCATTTTGAAGGGACCTAAATGATCCAACACACGCGCCACCGTCAGCGAGACATCTGAGTGAGCATGACATACTCACAGCCACCAGGGCACATTCAAGTTAATGAAAGATATATGACCCGGTAAATGGTAACTCTTTAGTACCTAGTACTCACACCTGTACTATGCAATAATATAATATAAAGGAGGTTGGGTTTATACAATGCAACGATGATCTTACAATCTTTAGCAGCTCCAAGAATATTTTGAAATGTTAATTAATTTTGTTGTGGTTGGAGCAGGACCAGCATTGAGCCAAGCACTTTTATCAGCGATGTAATCCCCCAACTTATAATATGCCTGCCTGCATAGTGTGCGTTGTATACAAGATTTGAATTTTGTCTCATTCAGTTGAAGTATGTGGGGAGGAATTTTATTGTAACATTTTAAACAGTACCCCATGAAAGAAGAACCCACTTTAGCCAGTCTGAAACCTGGTTGAACTAATAGGTCCCTATTTCTTGTACTATAAATATGTTAGGTTTAGGTTCAGCGATGGAACTTTGTGCAAAAAGCAATAAACAGTATCATTTCCGTAGCGGGCTACGATGCATTTTCTTTTCGTTTACAATGCATTACAAAATTACAACCATATTTCAGCCTACAGTCCTGCATCAAGTGGAATATAAAAATAGAGTTATGTTATACATGCTATTGTTCATGCTCACCATCCGTATCTTATCGTGACGGACTGTATAGTATGGATGTTGCATAGTATCATTATCAAACTGGTTTTATTAGGTATTGTTCTATCTGGCTTTCATACATTTATCCTTTTCATACTAACCACTTTCTGCTATAACGCGATTGAATGTATGACGTTAAAAAGTATTCTGGGGTAATTGGGTCTCAGTATTATTCATATACACACAGTTTCATGCACAATTGCACTGAATTGCACACCTCGGGCCATCTGGGCTCAGTGTTTGAGGATTATAGAATCTTTGTGTGAACAAGTACAAAAGTATTCATAAAGAAGTCATGTGCACGAAAGGATCTCCCATCGGCAAAAATGACGAAGTACCATACAAACTTTCATCCCCTATTTAACCCCTTTAGGGGGTGATTTTTCAAAAACCCTTCCTTAGTGCTCACTTTTGCTATAATAAGGAACTGTGCAAAGCTTGACGCTTAACGGTTTATAGACTGTGCGTTTAAGATTTTTTTTCTGTCAGTGAATTTAAGATTTTTATTAAGGCGAAAGCGTGAAGCCCGAGAAATTCAAATTTTCTTACGTTTTTTGCAATTCAGTCAGCAATTTTGTCAGTATCATGTCGTATGTTGATCTAAATATGATTTGCGGCCGTATCAAATGTTTATTTATAGAATTATAATCATAAAAATGATCAATACACCTCTAAGTTCATATAATCGCATTGAATGACTATTTTATGAAATCATGACATTCGGCGATTGTGCTTACTTAAGGAGTTGTATTGCTGATTGTAATGATTATAATTATGTAAAGCCATATTGGTTACGGTCGCGAAAGATATTTTAATCAACATAAAACCTCACACTGACCTGCAAAATTTTAAAAACTAAAGAAAATTTGAATTTCGCGGACTACCTTAGCGCATGCCCCTTAAGTGGATGACATATTATTTTCTGGAAGGCCGTCGTCCTGACATAACGTATACAAAATACACCCTTATGTGCCTTTAGCAAATATTGCGTTCTATCTCTCAGCAGGAAACACTGTAGTTAGTCTGCTTTTATCTTTTACTAGATTCTGCCCGCGACTTCGTCCGTGTGACGTTTCGGGCCCCGACCCACTGCGTCGCAACCCATCGCCCGCTTGCGCTATTACTTCGTTTTCGCTTAGCGTTATTTCTTTTCTTTTTGCTCGGCTCCTAAGGGTTGTGGTGTGGTGCTACATAGTCTATGGCCATAACCTTCCTCAATAATTGGCTATCCAATGCAAAAAGAATTTTTCAAATCCGACTGATAGTTCCGGAGCCCCCTACAAACTTACAAACAAAATTTTACCTCTTCTATATTTATACATACATATTATAAAACAACGTTACTTTTTGCGTTTTTCTGTATGTCCGCGTTGTTCTTCTAAATCACGCAACAGATTTTGCTGAGGTTTTCACCATCGTTTAGAGATTTTTTTTACGGAAGGTCTATGTGTATAATACGTTATAAAAGTTACGTTTACCTAAGAAATCTCGATGTTTTGTCAAGTCGTAAATACCGTGCGAAGCAGGAGCGGGTCGCTAGTTATAATAAGTTATAATAGTATAGATATAGATATACACAAGTAACTATATTTGTTTTAACCCCACCTGCCTGCTCGATAATTTCAAATTATATGTCATGTAAACCAAGCCTAAAATAATTCGTTATAGCCCTGGGGTCTAGCCGGGCAATTATATTGTTCTGAATTTCATTATAGCCCTATGGTTGTGCCGCTGGTCAATAATGTAATTTGAACTTGGAACCTCAACAAAAAATTCGTATGTTTTTTTTTTATAAAAAACGCAATCGAATATTCAACTGCTTTTTTGTTATCTCGTGTGAAAAATAAATCCTCTTACACCACAGACTATTTCAGTATTGTCTCTTCATCTCCCTTTAATCCATACAAAGGGGGTACACTACATAAATACGAAAAACTTTATTTCGTCAGTCACAAATACGAATTTCAAAATACCGATTTTTAAAATTCCTATTGGTTCAAAATTCCGAATATAAAAACTCCGACTTATCATTACTCCTATTTTTATAATTCCTAAATTTCAATATTCCTAACGTTTATAATTACTATTCTCAAAATACAGAGTTTCAATAGATCGAATAACAAAAAGTCCGACTTAATGATAATTCGAAACATCAAAAATACTAATTCCGATTATTAAAATACCGATTTGTACAATTCCGAAAAACACAATTCTAACCTAACCCAAATGACATTCACTAAGAATAGAGGGGATCTGGCACTCGGCGGCCGCTGCCGCGGCACACTCGCTTAGCTTGCTCGCCTTCGCGCTTTAATAGTCACAGTCTAACCTAACCTAACCGAAGTGATTCATCAATAATACAGGGGATTTGCAGCATGCAAGCAAGCATGCAACATGCAAGCAGGCATGTAAGCATTGTTTCTGTCACGGCTCCGGCGCTGCGGGGTTTGGGCGGCCCCACGCGAGGTTATCTTTGCAGATGGTTTTAACGCTCACCACCGCAGCTTGGGCTTGCTGGCCGGCTTAGCCGGCCAGCATCAGCCGGCCAGCCTCAGCCGCGGCGGCGGGCCTTCAAACCCCCTGCTCCTCAGCTCGCGAGCCGCCCCACCCCTCCGCGCCTACGCGGGCTTAAATTACACTCTAGGGTAGGGCAGACAAGACTGCGTGAAGTCGGTTTTGCAGCGATTCGTTTCTGTCACTAAATTTTGAAGCACAACATGTTGAATTTTAGTTTATTCGAAGTATTGGAAATCGGAATGTCGTTTTTCGTACCAAGAACCCTTCGAGCATTTGATTTTTCGAACGTATGAAAATTGGAAAAGTAACAAATCCCATTTACGACTTTCGGTAAAATAAATTTCGTGATTTTTAATAATAGACATTATAATTCTTAGGTAATAAGAACTTCGGACTTTTGAAAATCGGAACATCGAAATTCGGAATGAAATATTTCGGAGTATTTGGGTGTTCCCATACAAAGGTTGTCTTTAAAAGGTCGCTTTTTAGCGTTAAGATCGCCCATTGTGTCACCCTATGTAAAACTTCTAAATTTATATCTGTAATCCACATGGTGTACATAATAAATAGTATTCTATTGTATAGATGTCGCCGATCCTGGCGTGCGCGTTCGGTCGCGGGTCGCGCGGCGTGTCGTGGGTGGTGTCGCGCCTGGCGGGCCGCGCGGGCGCCTGCCTGCGCCACCAGGCCGCGCAGCCCGCCGCCGCCTCGCACGCCACGCATCTTCTCACCACACTCGCGCACTCACAACACAAGTAAGTGTATAAATGTTAAGGCTCAAAGACCGAAAACGCTCATTGGGTGAGAACCACGAAGTGAATTTTGCGTCGGTCCACACCTTTAGGTGCGGGCCATACACAAATGGCCAGAGGCGCAGACGTGGCGACGGCCGCTCCACACCGTCGCCAAGCCCGCGCCACTCGCCATTAGTATATGTCTCGCGCCTTATAAAAACAACCACAACGCGTTCTGCCAAACAGAATGACCACAAAACGAAATTCGTGTCGTGGATCTTTTTTTGATCTCGACGACAACGCGGTCTGGCAACGAAAAGCCACGACGTGTTCTGAGCCATCTTGATGCATTTCAACCATGGTTGTATGGAACTTATCGACGCTCATACTGCATTGACGTGACGTGTGACCGGAACAAGTCGAAGGTGCTGATGCAGAAAATGAAATGAAAATCAAAGATGGCGACTGCGAATGTTTTACAATTTATTTTTCATGAGTTTTCATCGTTTTCGAGGGTGCTATTCCTGTTGCCTGCGTGATTAATCTGCGATAGCCCGGCCGTCGATCTTTTTAACAATAATAATAAACCTGCAAACCACAGACCATCCATAATAGTAGTGTTCGTAATGAAAATAATGTTAGTATCTAAATAATAATATTAAGGTCTCGAGCCAAACTTCACACTATCCACGTAGTATGTAGTACGTACTCGTAAACGTATAAAGTCCGACCCAGTAAGGCAACATTAAAGTGCTCAGGATGCTGTGGGTACTCGCACGAATGATGGTTTAGAGCAGTCTTTCTCAAAGTGGGTGATAATGCCCCCTTGTGGGCACTGGAGGCCTCGAGGGAAACGGTAAGGGCCCAGAAAAAATTTGGTGGAGTTGAAGTAGTTTACGGAAGTGCACGCCACTGATGGCAATACCATGTATGTACTTGCGACAGCAAAACATCACATACTCGTTATTCATTACATTCTTTCTTTTTTCTCTAGGCAAAATCCCCTGGCAAGTTGTGAGGAGTTCCTTGCGCTGTTGCAATGGGAAGCGGCCGGCTGTAACTTGCCGGGAGATCTCAGGAAGGAGTTACACAGGGCTTTTGCCATAGCCGCTACTTATGCAGAAGGTATGTATAGAGGGCGTTGGTAACGCTTGTCCCATTTTTTTATTATATTGAACAATCACAAAATGATGAAATTTCTTATACCTGTTTCTGCATTGATAATTGCAGTTGAGAACTTGTGCAACTCAACTTTAGCGGGATCCTGATATTTTACCGAAAAGATTTTGCCAAAATGTCACTACCCAAACAAATTTTGGCAACCTTTTTTTATACCAATGCAATGTTTTGAATGATTTTAGTACGCACATTTTCATTTGGTCAAATTTTTACTTGGCCAAATATTATCAAGGATAATGTCATTTAGCCATTTGGTCTTTAATCAAATGATTTATTACAGCAAACAATCTTTAAACAATACGACGTTTGGTCAGTTAGTTATGGAACTAGTTAGTGAGTAGGTTAATTTTTTTTTTAAATGGTTAGGTTAGGTTAGGTTAAAACTGTGACCTCCTACGCCAGAAACGACTAGATTCTGTAGAAAAAAAAAATGAAAAAAAAACAGGCTACCCGAAACTGAACTAGTTAGACGAGATTAATTATTTAAAAAAATGCTACTAACTAAAAAAAAAAATACTACCAGAATAGTTAATATTAATATTATTATTACCTGTTTAGAATTTGTTCCAAGTGGAAAAAACACCCTTGTAATAAAACGTCTTTATTTTGCGTAAAATGATTTATTCCAACTGAAATATTTGACTACATAAAAATTGGTAAAAGTACTAGTTGATAAACAAGTTATTAAACAATAACTTGTTTATCAACTAGTACTTTTACGCAAACCTAATATTTGCAAGTGACGTTTAAACAAACGTCACTTGCAAAACATTAGGTTTGCGTTACAATTATTTGTGAAGAGATTTTTTGCTAACTAATAATTTGGCAAATGAAATTATGCGGAAAATTGTTTGGGAAGTGATAATTTGGCAATTTCTTTTCGATGAAACAAGGGAGACCCAACTTTAGCATTACTTAAGGTCAACGGAATAAATTAAATAAAAATAAATATTTGCAAATAAATTTTGAGTTTCGGGCTTTACCCTGCTTTTCATGCTGAAGTACACTTTGACAATTTCAACTTAAAATTCACTAATCTGAAAACAAGTTTTAATCACTTGGTAACGGTTGTGAGGACCGGACCTGCTTTTTTAGAAATATTGACTTTTTTAAAGTGATGATTTTCTTCTACTGCGGATTTTTTTCCACTTCTTATGAAGGCGCGCTTCTGCTCACCAATTCTACAAGAAGTAACTAATCTTATTACTTGTATATTTTTATATGGACGTATTTCTGTGACAAAATAAAAAAAATATCTTTCATTCTTCTTTATTCTCAATCGGTCTTAATACTTAATTATTCTACAGGTGACGTCCGAAATCGTCTGCTATCAAGTACGGTGTCGTTACAAGAGAAGCTGATGAATTTAATAAATATGGAGTCCGATACGGAACCAGTTCGTAACATGCTTGCTGATACCCTCGACTGCTTTATTGGAGTCACTGAGGGCGTGCTTGAGGTAAGTAACAACAATATTTATACAAATATCCCAATATAAGTATGCACATCGGGAATCATTGTCTATCATCGGAAATACGAACGTGTGATGGTGGCGATGGTGCAGTGAGATCTAATATAGAGCTGTAACAACCATAGAAGTACATGCATTTTTTATTACCATGATGTCTCACTCTAAAGTTTTGAAAACTTCAAATTTTTTGAGTGAGAAATGAGGATCTGCGACTGGAGTACCCGAGAGAGAGAAAACTTCATACAAACGCGCAATGGTGGGTGTACTACTACAAAGCGCGGCAGTACAAACCTTTTTTTTCAAGCCCTTACTCTTTGACTCTGTGTCGCGTTTCGTGCTATTTCGGCAACACGAATATTACCGAAGCGCATATCTTTTCTGGCGTGACTGTTGTTCAGAAAAGTTTTTTGTCTTGGTGAGAAGAGAATTTGTGCAGGCATACTTTGCTACCAGCATTACTCACACGAAATTATGGGACCAAGCTTGTTTCACTAAAAATAGCCATAATTTATTTAAGCATTGTGGATAATCATGGTATTTTGGGGCTGGAGGAATAAGGTGTGATCGTCTTCACTGAAAATGTAAGTTCCTTCGGTGTTGTGTCCGGTGGGCTACTCCCTAACGGTGGTTATCGGGTTTTTTTTTATAAATGAAGGCAAAGATCGTTTGGTAAACGTTCATGTAACGACACAGAAATCTGTGACCTCGTGGTGTTACGAAACAATGATTTCTATTATTATAAATTAACGAATTTCTAACTTCACAGGTCGGAACAATGGACGAACAATTCATGATGCTAATTGGTGCCTTAGATAAGATCCCTGGGATCATATTTAGATATCACAATTATCCTGGAGTAGTGTTGCCAGCGTTGAACTTACTCGCGAAAAGCGCTAAGAGGATGCTCCATTCAGTACAGCCGCAGAATGTGAACAAGTATGTTTCTTGATTTCTTATTATCAATAACATTTTTCTTGCATACAAGTTACAACTATAGAAAATCTTCTTCATCGTGTCGATAGCACCACAGTGTATTAAATGTTGGCCCAAAACTTTGCCACTTCCACAATGGCACGAACCGGTCTTTCTCAAGACCCATCTCAAACGGCTCTTTGCCCACTGAACCTAACTATAGAAAATTAAATATTACTTCATATAGAAGTACAGGTACACACGGCTACACATCAAGCTATACATCTCCAGTATATTCTGACCTCGCATTGTACGGAAATCCTATACAATGCGAGATCAGCATAAACTGGAAATGTATAGCTTGATTTGTAGCCGTGTGTACGTGTCACTAAAGATGAGATTTGATACACCACAATCAATCTGCCTAGCCTTTTCCCAAATGTCGGGGTCGGCTTCCAGTCTAACCGCATGTAGCTGAATACCAGTATTTTACATGGAGCGACTGCCTATCTGACCTCCACAACCCAGTAACTGGGTAACACGATACCCCTTGGTAAGACTGGTTGTCAGACTTTCTGGCTTCTGACGACCTGTAACGACTGTCAAAGATCCACGAATGACAGCCGTGACCAACGGTTTAACGTGCTTTCCGAGGCATGGAGGAGTCTCGCTATGTAAAGATGGTCACCCATCCACGGACCAACCCCGGCAAGCGTAGCTTAACCTATGGATCGAATCGACCCGTGCGGCTGTTATTACTTAGCCACGAGCTCCTCATGAGATTTGACACACCACGTGGTTTAAATTGCGCATAAGACGATTTATGGGTCTCTTTAGCGGTATGACGTCTACGCCGGCGCCGGGGCGTCATGTGGGCGGCGCATGCGGCGGTTAAGTCTCATCTTTCGTGGCGCGTATTGTACTGGCCGTATCATACGTGCGATTTTATGTTAAACTACTGTTCACAGATTCCTGGAAATATGTAACACAACGTTTGAAGTATACATGAGATGGAACTCCGGTAAAATATCAAGTATTCCGCAAGATGCTGAGGAAGAAGTGTATGAGGTAAGTTTTCAAACATGGTTATTACCTGTTGCATAAAATGGTGCTAAATATTATTACGTAGTCTGGTCATAAGTTTTGTCACATATGGAAAGTTAAATAAATGACACAATGAGTTACGCACTACAACCATTTATATATATCAAATAAAAGGGTATAAAATACAGATTTAAACCACATTAAAATTATTCGAAATGTCCTCCTCTTGCATCGATACAAGCCTTCACTCTGCAAGGCCAGTCATCAATCGAAGCACGCACGACATTCATGTCAATATCGGCGACTGCTTTAATCAGGGATGCTTTAAGTGACTCCAAGTTGCGATGGGGTTTAGCGCAGACCTTCTCCTCTAAGTGCTGCCATATTTTGTAATCCAAGGGATTCAAGTCTGGACTGGATGAGGGCCAATCCTCATGCCTGATAAAGTCGATTCCACGGGTCGTGAGCCAGTTTTGGGTACATTTCGCCATATGAGCCGGCGCAGAATCCTGCTGGAATACCCAGTGCCTGTTTTCGAACATTGTTTGTGAAAGAGGTTTGCACAATGTTTGTTAGGACTGTGTTTTGATATACGAGGGCACTGGTTTTCACTCCTTTTTCACAAAACACCTCCGTTGGACCCAAATAGGACACCCCAAGCCAAACCATGAATGCCGAAGGGTGATGACCACGCTGAACGCGTGACACACGTTTGTTCGCTTCTTCACTAGAGTGTGCATACACTTTATCATTTTGTTTATTGAAACTCTCCTCAACATTAAAAAAAATTTCGTCCGAAAAAAGTATTTCGCGGTATTTTTTTTCCGCGTACCGCCTTAACAAAACCCGGCTTCTTTCGAGTCTGATTTTCTTCAGCCGTGCGTTAAGAAGATGTGCTGTTTTTTTCTATAAGCACGCAGTCCAAGGTCTTCATTTAACACCCTTTTAACAGTAGTTCTGCTTAGTCCCTTCTGCAGAGCCAACATTTTTTGCTTGCGGACAGGATTTCGTTGGATTCGCGCCTTCATTGCTTTGATGACCGCTGGAGTCCGAACAGTACGAGGTCGACCGCTCCTTTGTTTATCTTCTAATCTTGAATCTTCCCTGAATCGTTTGATAGTACGATAAATAAATCTCAGTGGAATTTTCAAATTTTTCAGCAATTTGAAAATATCAGTTGGCGCCTGACCGCAACGATGCAATGCAATTACTGCGACTCTGTCTTCTTTGCGCGTCCACTCCATTTTAGAAAATGAACAAAATTCCAGAAACCCTTTGTTTTTATTTTCTTTAAGTATTCAAATTTCGAATGCCCATAATATTTTCCTCGGCTTGCATTCTAAATTCGAAATTTTACCTATGTGACAGAACTTATGGCCCGACTACGTATTTTCGTGAACCGTTTGTTGCCCAATTATGCTGTCCCATTGCTAGGTAAAGGTCTGCCCATAATATATATTCGTATAATTGTTCTCTGCTCGGCCATTTTCGTAGAAAACCGAGTTTTCTGAGAGGTGTCCTCAAATTTATCGATAGTTTGCTTTAACGTTACGATTTTGCGTTTCCACTAGGATTTGCGAGGATGCGTAGTTCGTATATTGCGAAGCAGATATCGCCACAAGTATATTTGAACACTGACATCACGCGCAATCCTGCATCGCGCGAGATCAGTATATATAACTTCCCGATATCAATTGTCGGGTAGAATGGTCCTCGTTTCGTGAGGAACGATGTCCTCCACTGGGATCTCGGGGTAGAGAACATAGATGAGTTTGTGCGGCGCCTCGCGAAGGACATGTATGCGCGTGCCGACGCTCTTGCCTGGCCCCATGTGGGGTAGATAGCACCGTAGTATGCGCGCCCCTCTGATGCGAGACCCCTGCCCCGCGATCTGATAGCGGACCCTGACTCCATCGCACCGAATTGACGCCTCGAGTCAGCCGCACCCAGGTTACACGCAGCTTACTCGATTTAATAAGACTCTACAAATGTACACACACATCTGTTGCGTGGCGTGTTCTAGGTTAATATAGGCATGTTGCGCAACTAACACAGACAACCACTACTCAATAGACGCCTATACACTACACGCGCAGAGCGACGGGGGCGCGATGCGCGATGACACTGAGCGGTGTTATACTACAACACAAGCCGCTCACATACGGTTAGCTCTGTGACAGAGCTAACCGTATACGGGCTTTGTCACAGAGCCTTTGTGAGCGGGGGAAGGGATAACTACATACCGACCTGTAGGAGCGTCGAGTCGGCATCTCTGTCGCTGGTCGTTCTCGTTGGGCCTCCTCCAGGCAACTGGAGGTCTCACTTAGCGGGGACAGACCGCCGAGATGTCGCGAAGAAAGCGCCGCTGTAGAATTAGCGTCGTGGTGCGTCTACAGAATAATTCATAGCAACCAATCACACAGACGCATTTTAAACTGCGTCATTTCTAAAGGCCGATAGAGGCCAACAAATTGAGGGGCCCCTTATTAGCGGGCCACTGCATAGCCTCCGCGGGCGAGGGGCAAAGCCGCGACATCTCGAAGAATCGTCGGGCAGTTGACCGCCAGACACAACCCCCGTCTGGTCGGAGGATAATCCCTTTTCTATAGAGAATTAGTGAACTTTACACCCTGTTCCTCATAACTCTATCGACATATAAAAAAAACCCTGTCCGATCCTTAAGGGTGTTGTCAGGAAAATCGATAAAAATATTAGTCTCATTTGTTTTTTTAATGTGGAATTTTACCGGGTTATTACATGGGGCGGAGGGGCCGTCGTTTAGCGGGTGTCTACAAGTCATAACATAAGACTCCTGTTGAAAATTTGCTCTTTTTTAATATATTTGGGGTAATTTTGGTACAAAAAATGAGATTTTTAATAGCCATAATTTTCAATAATAATTAGATTTTTTTATTACTTTTAGGTATTTTTATTGCAGTTAGTAGTGTTATTGGTTTTTTTTAGTGTCGTTCACCACACAATCCTCACCTCTGAAAACTTCATGAAAATCAATTTTGAAAACGCCAAAAAAATAGTCAAGAAACAGTCATAAATAGTCACCAAGGTTAAAAAAATTGTATTGTAATAATTGTATCGTATTATGATTCCGAGAAACAGCTATAAGTTGGTGAGGATTGTGGGGTGAATGTCTCCACACAATCCTCACCTCAGTGCAAGCAAACGGCTGGGAGTACCGACTTGGTTTCAATGCCAAAAAATAGTCAAGAAATAGTCTTAATGCTATGCCAAATCTCGAAAATAGTCATTAAGGGATTCCAGAGATATAAAGGGGTCCTGGTGAGGATTACGTGGTGAGCCTTTCTCGCCACAATCCTCACCTGATTGCCGCGGAACGCCTAGGTTTTTGAATTTGAATTTGGTGTCAGAAAATAGTCAATAAATAGTCGTCTCCAACCATGATAATTTCGACCTGCTTTACTATGTTGTAGTATGTTAAACTTCCACGTAAACTTCTACATACATTTTGTTTTGGTACAGTCGCGAACGGTAAAATTGTAAATCTATTTTAATAGTGTTGTGTGTAGTGTTGTGTTAATTTAAAACAGTTAGAAATTATTTAGTTACTTACGTATAATATTTTTTCTGTCAATGTTTAGTAAATATCTACCTAGCTGTACATAATATTCCTCCAATTTTTCCGGTTGGCTTTATGAGACCAAATAAATAAATGTCTTTATTTCAGATTAATTTGATTGTAGTATGAGTAATTAAGACTATCTATCTACTTATATATTATGTTGTGTAGGTATTTATTAATTTTTAGTTGGTGGGTGGGTGGGTTGGTGGTAGCTTGGTTGGTAGGTAGGTTGATGGGTAGGTTGGTTAGTGGGTAGGTTGATTAGTGGGTAGGTTGGTGGGTAGGTGGATGGGTAGGTTGGTGGGTGGGGAGGTTGGTGGGTGGGTAGGTTGGTGAAGAGGTTGGTTGGTGAGTAGGTTGGTGGGTGGGTTGGTGAATAGGTTGGTTGGTGAGTAGGTTGGTTGGTGGGTAGGTTGGTGAGTAGGTTGGTTGGTGAGTAGGTTGGTTGGTAAGTAGGTTGGTTGGTGAGTAGGTTGGTTGGTGGGTAGGTTGGTTGGTTGGTGAGTAGGTTGGTTGGTGAGTAGGTTGGTTGGTGGGTAGGTTGGTGAGTAGGTTGGTTGGTGGGTAGGTTGGTTGGTGAGTAGGTTGGTGGGTAGGTTGGTTGGTCAGGTGGGTAAGTGGGTGGGTGGGTTGGTTGGTGGGTAGGTTAGTTGGTGGGTAGGTTGGTGGATTGATTGGTGGGTTGGTTAGTGGATGGGTAGGTTGGTGGTTGGTGGGTAGGTTGCCACCAACCAACCAACCTATCCACTAACCAACCTACCCACCAACCAACCTACCCACCTGACCAACCAACCAACCTACCCACCAACCAAACAACCTACCCATCAACCTACTCACCAACTAACCTACCCACCAATCAACCTACTCACGAACCAACCTACCCACCTGACCAACCAACCTACCCACCAACCTACTCACCAACCACCAACCAACCTACTCACCAACCAACCTATTCACCAACCTACCCACCAACCTACTCACCAACCAACCTACCCACCAACCAACCTACCCACCAACCAACCTACTCACCAACCAGCCTACTCACCAACCAACCTCTTCACCAACCTACCCACCAACCAACCTACTAGCGAACCTACCCTCCAACCAACCTACCCACCAATCAACCTACCCACCAACCAACCTACCCACCAACCAACCTACCCACCAACCAACCTACTCACCAACCAACCTATTCACCAACCCACCCACCAACCTACTCACCAACCAACCTCTTCACCAACCTACCCACCCACCAACCTCCCCACCCACCAACCTACCCATCCACCTACCCACCAACCTACCCACTAACCAACCTACCCACTAACCAACCTACCCATCAACCTACCTACCAACCAAGCTACCACCAACCCACCCACCCACCAACTAAAAATTTATAAATACCTACCTAGCTGTACATAATATATAAGTAGATAGATAGTCTTAATTACTCATACTACAATCAAATTAATCTGAAATAAAGACATTTATTAATTTGGTCTCATAAAGCCAACCGGAAAAATTGGAGGAATATTATGTACAGCTAGGTAGGTATTTACTAAACATTGACAGAAAAAATATTATACGTAAGTAACTAAATAATTTCTAACTGTTTTAAATTAACACAACACTACACACAACACTATTAAAATAGATTTACAATTTTACCGTTCGCGACTGTACCAAAACAAAATGTATGTAGAAGTTTACGTGGAAGTTTAACATACTACAACATAGTAAAGCAGGTCGAAATTATCATGGTTGGAGACGACTATTTATTGAATATTTTCTGACACCAATTTCAAATTCAAAAACCTAGGATTGTGGCGAGAAAGGCTCATGACGTAATCCTCACCAAGACCCCTTTATATCTCTGGAATCCCTTAGTGGCTATTTTAGAGTTTTGGCTTAGCGTTATGACTATTTCTTGGCATTGAAACCAAGTCGGGAGTACCGACTTGGTTTCAATGCCAAGAAATAGCCGTTTGCTTGCACTGAGGTGAGGATTGTGTGGAGACGTTCACCCCACAATCCTCACCAACTTATAGCTGTATCTTCGGAATCATAATGCGACTATTTTTTTAACCTTGGTGACTATTTATGACTATTTCTTGACTATTTTTTGGCGTTTTCAAAATTGATTTTCATGAAGTTTTCAAAGGTGAGGATTGTGTGGTGAAGGACATTTTTTTTACATATTGTATAAGTACTAATGTCTTGTGGTAGTTCTATTAGTTTGAATAAATAATTTTTAAATATAATTTCCAGGATATCTGCGCCCTAATGGAAGTAATCTGCAGCATTGCCCGCTCAGGCGCCGACCGCGGCGTGGGCGACACGTGCGCGCGCGGCCTGCGGCTACTGCTGCCGCTGATCACGCCGCCGCTACTGGCCTTGCCGACACTGGCCCAGCACGCGTATAGAATGTTGAGGGACTTGGATAATGCTGATCAAGTAAGTAACCTTAGGTGACAAATGTCAGAAAAACTTTAAAACTACAGCTAAAATAGGTTCGTCACCTTAAGAGGGTTTATCCTCGTTATTTGCGACGTTGCTCACCTTCAGACATAAGCGATATTTTTGCCTGCTCATTGCAAGATAGAATCTGCTTTACCGACTCAGCATTATATATTGCGACGTAATGTTAACCGCAGAATGACATTAAGCCATCTACATGTCAGACCAAATTCAAAATGTGGTTCTATAGTACATAAAATAGCCAGGCCATTAAAAAAGGTTTAAGGTTGATGACAACTCGACATTGGTCAAAGGTGTATGCTATTCTGATCTTTGTTTTCAAGCAATTAAACATAGTTTTCTATGCAATAGTCTGCTCAGTGTCGTAGCTTCAATAGATTTGTTGTGTGCTGTCTTTATAAAAGGATATAATTAGAAAACTGACGAAAATATAAAAGACTTGACTGCACATACCTTAGGTTATAAATACATTTAAGAAAAATTAACATTACACTTTAAGACCTTGGTGACAGACTAAAAAGCTATAGTTTTACTATACTAAATAATGCTATGCAAAGACTCATAGATCAATATTTCAGTTGCCTTACCCTCACTATTTGGGATATCGTTTCTTCCTTATGTACCATGCTTATAATTGTCAAATAATCAATCTGCCTAGCCTTTTCCCAACTATGCTGGGGTCGGCTTCCAGTCTATCTGTAACTGTATCGCATCTATTATCTTTTCCAGCTTACCAATCTGCCCATGGACGACTTTAACATGGTAGTGACGGCGTTACGCGTGGGACTCACAGCTGTATCCTGCGATGTATCCACATTATGCTGCGACACTATAGTCGGACTCTCCAACAAAGTGAGAACGTTAGGCGACGACAATCCCCACGCGCTGTCCTTACTCACTCTTGCCGAATTACTACTCATGCTCATTATTAAGATGGAAATACCACCGGATTCCATTCCCGCGGCTGGAGCAGCCATCTATTCACTCACTTGTGTGAAACCAGCTTTACTTGAAGGGTTAGCGAGGCAGCTCATCGAAGCTTTTGCTGTCAACGATCCCGCGAATGTACCCCGACTGGAAGAGGCATTCGGTGTACTCACTAACGGAGTTCTCTTTGACGGTTTGAGAACCCACAAACTCCGTTTCCAAGATAACTTTGACAAGTTCCTAGCGAGTGTACACGGTTTTCTAATCGTGAAATAACTGACACGGTTTTGATTACCGGGAAATTATAAAAAATCATAGCTTTGCTGGCGGGTAACGCCTTTCGCAATCCCTGTCTCAAGGATTTGACGATTCTATAATATCGTCACGTACTGAACGTGAACCAAATTGGTGCATATGTGGTATTCGGTTTTGTTTAGCAAGCGCGGTTGGTGCGACTCGAATGTTTAATATATTTAATAGTTAAGTTTATTGTTTTCATGTCCTTCCCTGGGCTGTGTCAAATGTAATGAAACACTATTGTGTCTAGAATAGTTTGTTATGACATTTTCTTAGGTGCCATTAGGAAAAAATGCAATATTGATTTTATATTGTTTGGGAAAATTTATTATGGCCTAATATTGCACAGGGTGCTGTGACTTTAATTGATTGTATGATCCTTATGATATGTTAGTTTGAGAATAAAATAATTTTATTTTATTATTACAATGCTTAACATTCTGCTATCTTATGTTCACAACGAAGTTAGTATGGATTTTATAAATGTGGTTGTGAATGTATAAATATGCAGAAGATTTACTGTGGTATTATATATTTCTTAGGAGTAAAATGAAGAGTACACTTTTGGTACTTATTGCTAGTTAGAGAAATTGTGATTTCTACCGAGCTAAGCACTCGTAAACCGCAATGAGTTTACATTATTGTAAGAGGAAAGCACTTTTACGTATATATTGCAGGTTTTACTCCGTCTTATTAAATTAGTCAAAATATTGTCTTCTTGTCAACTTATTATTATAAAATGTAGATTATATTGAACTTTGTCGTACCTATAAAATTGAATGCTTACAATTTTTAATACAATTGTCATGAAGATTGCAATTTGAGTTAAGACTTTTGGTAAGAGTAAAAGTATATTATTTTTATCTTTTATAGTCTTTTAGATTAAAAACTTTATTACTTAACATAACATCACGCCTTGTTTCCCCAAAAGGTTGTGCAGAGGTGTATCTCTACTACACCCACATTTCGCCAGTTATGTTTTAAGTCCCATCTAATAGGGGGCGAGCCTATTGCCATCAACCGGGCACAAATCAAGACTCCGGGCTGCTACTGAGAAATTCCTGACTTTGTTGTTGAGTAGTTGAAATAACGAAGTTTGTCGACATATGCAAAATTATGTGTTATTTTTCTTTTTGTATTACTTACTACCTCGTCATTTAAATTGTACGTGCGCTGATGCGAATATTAAAGCGCGGAACATACACAAATGGCGAGTGGCGCGGGCGTTGCGCCGCCCGTTTCATATTTCATACCAACTTTATAGGAACAACGAGGCGTGGAACATACTTCGAGCAACGCCCACGCCACACCGTGGCCACGCCCGCGCCCCTCGCCAGATGTGTATGTCCCGCGCCTAAGGCTTGTTTACTCATGTGAACTGAAAAATTAAGAATGCTTTTGTTTTACCTATGAAATGACGAAAACTCATTTATGCCTAATTAATGAATGCAGGACTTCATTATACGACGGGTGTTCAATAAATAGTGAGAATGAGTAAGACGCAATTATCTTTTATTATATGTTATTTTATTTTTCAGGTTTATACACTTTGTATATCTTTTCTCTAATCCTAAAATTCCCTTTCTAAAAAAATCTTCTTCCTGATCCCTTAAAAAATCATTTACGGGGGCGACTACTCCGTCATCATCTTCGAATTTCTGGCCCCTGAGATGTTCCTTTAAGCGTGGAAATAGGTAGAAATCACTAGGAGCAAGGTCCGGTGAATATGGAGGATGTTCCATCAATTCGAAGCCAGATTCTTGAATGGCAGCCATCGCAACTCTGGACTTGTGCGCAGGGGCGTTATCTTGGTGAAATAAAACAACTTTAGCGTTTGCCACGCCGTTTCTTGCGTATTTCCTTACGCAACTTTGTTACTTGTCCTGCGTACATAGTCCCCGTAATAGTGGCTCCATGATTAAGATATTCGATCATTACCACCCCTTGGCTGTCCCAGAAAAGAGAGCCCATGGTGTTTCCGGCGGATGGAATCGCCTTAAATTTCTTTGGAGTTGGAGATGACGGTCGCTTCCAAGTCATGGACTGTTGTTTCGTTTCCGGGTCATAATGGTGAAGCCATGTTTCGTCCATAGTTATGAATCGAGCCAAAAATGGGTCAGGATCTTGTTGTAACAAATCCAAACAGCTTTGTGAAATTCTCAGTCGAGTTTGTTTCTGCGCGTCAGAAAGCATTCTGGGCACCCAGCGCGCTGACACTTTTTTCATACCCAAATGGTCGTTTATAATATTATGGACACTTCCTATCGAAATCTTTACTTCTTCAGCTATAAAACGAACAGTAACACGACGATCCGCCAAGACAATATTTTCAACTATTTTAATCATTTGTTCAGTCACTGCCGATATGGGGCGTCCCGTTCATGGGTCGTCGTTAGTGGAAGTTCTTCCTCGCTTGAACTCGGCACACCAACGCGCAACCGTAGAATATGGAGGAGCATGAACCCCTAATGTTGCTCTCAAGTCTTGATTTACCTGCTCCGTAGTAAAATTTTTCAAGCAGAGATATTTTATTACCGCGCGAACTTCAATTTTATCCATTTTTAAGAACACGTTCCGAAACGACGCAAACAATAGACTTCTACTTTTAAAAAACAAAAGAGAATTAATTGCTTTTTTATTATCATCTTAACTAATGTCTGGGCTATGCCTGCCAGTATTTTTTTTTTTCTTTCCCAGGAAATGTATCTCATTCTCACTATTTATTGAACACCCCTCGTATTGGTTACAATCACTATAAACACTAACTCGCCTTATTAAAAATCGTGGAGTAAAGTTGTACCAAAAGGGGGTAAGTAACTAACGAGACATGCGTAAACAAGCCTTAATAAGCTCGACATGGTTTAGTCATATAATTATATTAAAACAGTTTCCTAGCCGTTCAAAAGGCAGTGCTTGTTTTGCCGACGACCTTGGCATATAAAATAATTAGAAGTAGTATTTTTCTTAGTTTTCTGACGCAATAATGATAGAACATGTTTTGTTCCTGTATATGTTGATTGTAGGTAGATTAATATGATTAAAATCCACCTAGCAACTATTTATTTTTGTAATAGTGTAAGCTTCTACATTTCAGTAAATAATATTAAAACATTGTGCTTATATGATGCTAGTACCTTATAGTGTTATTTAATTACGTTATTTTTAATTTTCCTGGAATGTATTATTGACTTGTTTGTGTAACGGAGTGTATTTTATTGTACAGAATACTTACAATTCTGGCGTATCCTAGCGATTTATATATGTATAGAAAATATATGAAATACATATTTTCTTAATGTAGATAAATACAGAAATATCCTTAGTTAAAAAAATATTAAGTGCCCTAAAGCCTATTGGAACAGACTTATATGTTTGTTCATTTGTTTTGAATAAGGATATTATATTAAAATTACCCATTCGGAAAGCTTGTTGCATTTTAAATTAAAAGACGAAGTAACTTGAGTTCTAAAGAAGAATATTAAGAATTATTTTACCTACTGTTCCAAGAAGATGTTTAGAGAAACGAGGCTTTTGATGAGTAAACATACTATAGTTTGTCTAAATACCCTTAGCTAGGAGACATTTTGTAAATACTCAGAAGTCAGAACATATTTTAAAACCTAATAAAAAGGTACATGTCTTCTTTTAAATTTTTTGTCAGTATCAATTTAATTAAATTGTACAAATTTTATAAAATTATGGTCTGTTTTATTTCTAGTTCTTATCCTTTCCCTATATCTGCGATCTCATAATTAACCATGATTGATCATGAGTGAAATCTACCTGGCGATTGTATCTGGGATCGCGGCCAACTACTTATTTTATGCTATGAAGCTTGGACCACATTATCGTAGTTGTAAGTATGATAGCTTTCACAACGCTAGGCGTGGTACGGGGGGGAGGGGGGGGGGAGTTCATAATCATAATCATACAAAATGTCGCGAGCCTGTATGATTTACTAATCTATTTGAACCTTAAAACTACTGGCGCCGTGGGTGTATATAAAACCATTATAAAAAAAAAACCGGCCAAGTGCGTGTTCAGACCACACACAATAAAGGGTTCCGTAGTTGGGATGAATTTATCCCAAAAACAAACTTAACATTGTAGTTGAAAAACATGTTCTCCCATACGGAATGTATGGGAGATCATTTTTCAAACTGCTAAGTTGGTTGATTATTACTCGTTAACCTGTACAGCATACTTAGCTCTGATCGTTTTCCTTTTAATTTCGTTTTATAAACTACTGCTATGAATTTTTTCACAAATCCAAGTACCTACAACCATTTAGCTGGCAGGGGGGAGGGGGGAGGGGGTACTTGACTAACATAAATTTTCAGTTAAAAGCTTAATATTTCGCAAACGGATCCCTGAATCTAAATATGGTTCACACAAACTCACAATATTTTTGAACGACACCTCACAAAATGGGGAAGAAAAGAAAGGCTTATTCCACTTTTCCCCCTGAGAGAATCCCCCTCAAGGGGGAAAACTGAACCATAATGTAAAAAGAATCCAGAAAGTCCCCTTTTCGTTTTGAGTTATTCCACATTTCTCCCCTGAGAGAATCTGCCTCAAGGGGGAAAACTGGAACTAATGTAAAAAAAATCCAGAAAGCCCCCTTATTATTTTCGATTATTCCACTTTTTCCCCTTATTTTTAATTTTGATTTCTACGCTCTAAAAGTAAATAAAAAAAGGAGTGATTAATAGGTACAATGTAATTAACAAAAAACGACAATATAATACATACTCATTAATCAGTCTTTTATTCACAGAATTATGTTTTGATTTCTACGCTCTTAAAGTAATTTAAAAAAATAGTGACAACGTAATTAACAAAAACACGAATATATAATCATTAATCAGTCTTTTTTTTATGGCAATTTCCAGAAAGTAAAAATGTAGTTAGTACATACAAAGATAAAGAGAAAAAATAATATAAAACAATCGCTCGTAAACGAGAAGCTCGAGAACACGGTTGACTAGTAATTAGACAGTTTACGAATACTTAAAAAAAAAACATTATTATACGTAACTACAAAAATAAAAAAAACTATGTAAGTAACACCAAACCAAAACTACTAACAATTCAAAGTAAAAATCACAAAAGTACAACAATATTAAAAACTATGTAAGTAATGCTAATAACAATCAAAAATACTAACAATTCAAAGTAAAAATAAATCATAAGGGTGGGTAATGCACCGAGAGTAAAACAATCACAAACATGTACAAGTACAATAATAATATAAAATATTAACAATTCAAATTATGTAGAAAATATAAATCATCTAAATCAACGAGGATTATCTTTCTCTAAAAATTAAAATACAAATTATTTTAATTTTTCTAGGAAATGTCCAATTGTTATGCTCCCGCGAATTAATTCTTCGTTCGTGAATTAGTGTCTCGTGAATAAATTCATTTGTTTCGATACTTCCTTTCGTTCTATTCTTCACGTGAACATTCTAGGTTATCTAAGTAAAATATCTGCCGGCGCCCGCCGGTAAATATTTTAGCAAAAAGCACCGGCGAACAAATCGGCGCCCAGCGCCGGTAGCAGAAGCAGTCCTAAATTTTAAGAACCTCAGGCTTTTTTCAGATTCCAGTTTTCCCCTTTAAGGGGGATTATCAGGGGGGAATTCAAGACTTTTGTTTTAGAGTCCAGGTTTCCCCCTCAGGGACACTTTCAGGGGGGATCTGTGGAATAAGCCGAAAAGAAAGACTACGTGTAGGGGAGGCACCCTAAAAAAAAAATTTTTTTTCTTAATTTTATTTTTTTCACTTTGTCGGCATGACTGTAATTTACTACTGCATGTAATTTGGCATATGTAGGTATACCTACATATGCCAAATTACAGCTTACTACTACTTACTTCTAGAACTAACCGTCTCTGAGCTAAGCCGCAGACAGACAGACGAACATGGCGAAACTATAAGGGTTCCTTGTTTACTACGGAACCCCAAAAAAATGTGCTAATTATAATAATAATAATAATACGAGTAGCAAACTCGCATTTTACATTATCTTAACCCTCGAGCTGGTATGGATATCTATACAAAGTAACTCCCATTTTTGTTTAAATGTTAAAAATAAATCTAACCTATTCGAGAATCTACTGGGTACTTATCATAATTTTCGAACTCGCTTCGCTCGCTCTTGCGTTCTTAATCTTTTCTGTATAATTCGGCGCCGACTATCTGGCGCAGCATGTCTCACGGGGTGTACGCTGGACTCCCAAGGGATGTTTTCGAACGTGGGTACGTTCGGAAACCATTCCAGTTTCTGCTATTAAATAATGTCGTTCCAGTTGACACGATATATCTTACAAAAGAATGCATCACACAACTTAGTAGAAAGAGTCTTTATTATTTTATTGTGCTTGTAAAAAGAAAAGAAGACACAATATTTTGTAAATAAATGCAGCACAGGACCGGTCGACCCGAACGTAGTGGTGATCTAAAAGGAGGCCTACTGTAGAAGTAGAAATCTTTGAAGATGTAAATAGGAACGCACATGTCATTGTCACATTGTTAGTCATTCATTTCTTGATTTCTTCGACTTGTCAAAATTGTCGAACTCTACTGAGAAGGCAAGAAGCCTTTGTTGTTTTGGTTTTCTATTTTATACAATTTATTATAAACAATTCATTAAAAATCAAAAATGAGTGTTGTGCGGCCGAGTTTATCATTGAACTCATCAGTAGCGACGTCTCAATACGACAGCCAGGATGACGCCGAACCGACAAAAATTAAAAATTATCTCAAAGAAAGATTGAAATCACGCATCTTCTTGGGCCGTTACGTAGAAAGGAGACTTGCGGACAAACGTATCGGATACCGTGACGTAGTTATAATAAGTTCCGCAGAAGTGGCATTAAAGAAGGACTTGTTTGATGTACAGCATAAATTGCTTACGATTTGTCCTAACACGCACTGGATAGGTATCACTGATACAGAATCCTTGGGCTATACGTCCGGCATCTGCTTGTGGACAGAAATAGATAACCAACCGTTCGGCCCCTTTTGGTTCCAAATCAAGAGTTTGAAATTCAGGGATGGTGAAGTTATGGTGACATTGAAATGTTTGCGACATATTTCTGATGCATTTTTAGAAGTAGAACCAATTTTAACTGGCACAGCAAAGAAAGCTTATCCTACTGAAAACACTGACAAGAAATTAGAAAGTAGTGTTGCTGCTCTCAATGAAACCTATACTGACTTTGTTCAGACTCTTAGAGGTGTTTTATCAATAAGCAATGTGAGGGAATTTGTAACATTTTTGCTAGCTTTCGTTATTGCAATCTTCACAGGAAGTACTTCATTTGTAAATTTTCTTGGTAACTTCATATTAGCACTGTTAAGAGAATTCTCTCTTTTAGTAAAAAACTCCACACCAATGTTCCTTGGGTTATTAGATTTCTTTAGTAAAATAGTTGGAGGGTTTTATATTTTGTTGGCAATGTTGTTCAGACAAAGTGCACCAGTTCCATCTAACAAAAGAACAGTAGGAGTCTATGATAGATCACGCAGAAGTTATAATGACCAATATGACGATGGTCAGTTTGACTAATTGTTAAGTTTTATTAATTGACAGCTTTATTTATTTTTGATCTTGTATCGTAAGGATATGATGTTTTGGTGAATTGTTAAAACATTTTTTATTTAGATCTCATTTAGAGGGTTATTAATTAAATAATATACTAACACTTGCTTACTAAAAAGTTTATTTTGATAATGCAATAACATTGCCAGTGTACCAAAAATGTATTTTAACCAATAATCATTCCAAATGCATTTACTGAAATATATTTCCGTTTTGAGTGTTTAAAACAAATTGTATATTAAAGAAAACTATAGAAAAATGTAAATGGTATAAAGACAACTATGGAAAATATGTAAAATGTTACATAGTCAGCATATATTTATACACAGATTTGTTGTAAATTATTTTCTTTGTTATTGTAGATTTATGTGTGGGCTGGTTCATAATATTGTTACTGGTAATAAAAACTTCTTTACCAACTTATCTTCTTTTTTTTTCAACTGGTACCACTATGGTATTTTTTCCTTCTGTAAAAAGAATATACTTGTGGGGGGCATGCTCTTGAAGAAGGGTTGCCAACTTTTTAGGGTTCCGTACCCAAAGTGTGCCAAATAGAACCCTACTACTAAGCCTCTGCTGTCCGTCCGTACGGTTGTTTGTCAACTGGCTGTATCTACTGAACCGCAATAGGTAAATAGTTGAAATTCATAAATTTATTTAAATATTTAATAAAAAATAAAGTTAATAATTAAAAGGGGTCCCCATACAAGAATCGTATTTTGTCGACGTTTTTTGCTCTATCTTAATACGGTACGGAACCCTTCGAGTGCGAGTCCAACTAGCACTTTGCCGGTTTTTCTTTGAGGAAAAATAACGTATCAAGTTCTTTGAATAGGAAAAACACAAAAGTATCTGGAAGAAAAAACAAGTAATTTTCAAATGTATGTAAGTAAACCTATTTCTGGGTGCTTTTAGCAAACGCTAACAATTTTTTTGTTGGATGTACCATCAAAGAAGTTCATATCTATAGCCGCCGAGCGCTGCAAGCAAGAATAGTCCTTACGGTGGTTAGTTAAGAATTTCTTTAATGGTACATATTTAAAAGTTTCAAAGATAGTTTTTCAACCAAAATTTAGATTTAAATAAATAAATAACTTGTTTTCTATGTTTAAGACAATCTGTTTCTCTCTTCTCGCTACTTCAGATTCATTACCGAAAAATCTCTTACTAAAATCTGAAGTAAATCAGATCCATTTTTAAGATTGCCATTTGTCAAAAGTATTTCTCTCTGAAAATTCTTTACCTACTTATGTATTTTTGCATACTTTATTTTTATGCAAAAGTATAAAGTAGGTACTTAAATTAACAGAAATAAAGTAGGATACATTATTATAAAGTTTGGTTGGCAAACCTACATATCTTGAAGTTTTTAATAATAATATTTGTAGCCCAATTCTGCTTACCAATAAACCCTTTTGGTTTAGTTAGGGGAGTTACACTTGCAAATTCTGAAACTGTAAAACAGCTACAATGAAGTTTTATTTATTAAATATATAATATATACTAGCTGCTGCCCGTGGCTTGGCCTCGTAGCCACTAATTCTTTTTCTAAAATAAAAGTAGCCTAAGTTACTTCTTACAAAATAAGCTATCTGCCAGTGAAAGTCCCGCCAAAACAGTACTTGCCCGTGGTCCCCCAATCTAGTTCCCCTTGGGGTACCACGAGCAAATATTATTGCCCGTGGAACCCCCAAGGGGGACGAAGGGGTACCATGGGCAAATTACTTGGCCCGTAGTACCCCCCCGCTAACCGTTAAATAAAATGCGAATACAATCTCTTTGCTTAATGCATTAAGTGTCGGAAGACGTACGAGTATGTTAATGAAGAATAAATTTGTCACAACGAGAGATGTTGTTTCCTGATAAGAAATGGTGATTGCATCCAGTCCTTGCCCCTTAATATATGTTTATTTTGAATTTCAATTCAACATGGATGAAAACAAAATATGAATAGGAAAAGTACAGCAACAAAGGAGTAAACAAGGAAGTTATTGTTGAACATGCTTTGGAGAAATTTGCCAATATTTTATCTAATTATTATTAATATAACAATTCACGATGTACTAATTTTGTTGTTTTTAAGACATAAGATACTCGACTATAATTTCGAACTATAAATAAAGGCAACTTATAAGAGTAATAAAACCGTTTACTCAAAAACATTTTTTTATTCATGCATTCTATATTTCATTCTCGGAATTAATACAATAAATTAATATCAGACTCTAACTTTTTGTAAATTCTTCTAGTGCCAACAATATGTTTTTTATTGAAAAATCTCATAAGAAGTGGGAAAACAATTTATTTGTCATTCAAAAAGAAAAAATATTTTTATGGCATATTGCAATGTTTGAGATGGGGTAACACGGGCAATAAAAATATATTTCATAAGAAGATTGTTATTCAGGGGGTTCCACGGGCAAAAATATTTGCTCGTGATACCCCAAGGGGAACTAGACTGGGGCACCACGGGTAAGTACCGCGCCAAAATAGGTCACAAACAGATGGACAAAAAATGTATTAATTGTTTTTTTGTTACCTATAAGTAGTACTCTCGTATGGATTTAGTAAAAAACTGTTATTTTGACATTACAAACAGATACTAACTTCAATTTTATATATTTGTATGCTATGTATAGATTGTTCCAATGTAAACTATGTTAAGATTTGATTATTTATATCTTTGTTTGTTTGTTAAGGAAGGTACCATTCGTTAGCCGACCGCAGGCGGCAACTGCAAGCGACGTGTCGCCGCGACACAAGTTGACACAACTGTTATCTAATTACGCAACACATTTTCTCAACACACAACACACTTTTGAAAGCAATTCTAGTCAAACGAAACGAATTGAGTCAAATTGGACTCAATTGCAAATCGAAAATGTGTTGCGTAATTAGATAGCTGGGTTAGGACATAAGATACTTTTTATCTCGATATTCCCACGGGATCTAGACTTATGCTACTTATGATACCTTTTATGAATATTATGATTAATTATGATACCTTTACGTCTTGATGCTTGACGAAATTTAGAAGAACCCAAGTATAGTTTTGATTTGTTCGCATTCTTTTTATGTTTTTGCACTTGTGGCATTTGAATTATTTGATTCCTCATCTCAATAGGCTAAAATTTTTAATCGATTGTGTAAAGGGCAATAGTAGGAATGAAAAATTAAACATATTTTTAATTGGGTGCGGTAGGTACCTCTGTAGCTGTGTCTGCCACAAACATTTGTTTAGGTCCATCCTCATCCTCTTCCTCTTCTTTTTGTTTTAAAATATTCTCAGAGACAACATTGTTTAGAATGTTTGTTATTATTATATTCATTTCACTATTGTCATACTCTTTCAGCATTTGTTTGAACAGGACCAGCAAACTAGGCAAGTGCAATGTTATATCTGGTTTGTATTTTCCTGCATTACTGAAGTTGCTTAATAAGTCTAAATGCGTAAAAACTTCAGCTAATGTCATATCATTTCGAAATTGTTGTAGAGCATTTATAATTTCGCTCAAATTACCTGAAAATCACAATCTCATAGTAGAAATTCTACACTCTGAATCAACAAATATTTTCAGGATTTTACCTACATATCCAAATTCCCTAATGTCCATCATTACTTTAATCGATATATGTAGGAACAATCTTTTCCATCAGTGTTTACTCCAACATTGGACTCCTCTGGACTGGGGCATGGACTTTCCAATGATTTTCTACTTTGGGTACAGTTGTTCTCGGTAGAAATGTTCTTTAGTTTACCTTCGTCATTTTGCCTGGAGTAATATGTATAATTAACATTTTGTGTCATTGGTGGATTAATCAGATTTAAAGCGGCTTTTAAAGATTCTTTAGTATCTTCGTCTAATTGCGACCCTCTTTTCCTCAAAACCTTTTTGATGTCATTCGTTATTCTTGATGTGTATTTCAGGTATCGTCGTCCCTCTTCCAACTGGGCCAGTTTGTGCAAAAATGATGCTGTTAAATTCTGAAATATAAAATGTTATAAAAAATCGGTTTCTTTAATAAAATCTGGATATCATAATATGTACCTAGAACTAAAAATTACGTGAAACTAGTAGAAACTAAATGAGAGTAGGTAAACTAGAAGCTTTAAAAAAAAACCTGCCTGAGTGAAATTATCTCCATAGGTTATATACCTGCAAGGCCAAGATATGCACATAATCACTATGGAGTGGTTTTCAAAAACATTGCACATGTCTGAGTGCGAACAGCCTTGCGTTATTTCTACCTTCTCTGCATACGCTGATTTTTCTAAGCCCTGCAAATTATGAAACAAAATCGGATTAAGCATTTTGCTATGCGAACTTCAATAGGTTCTATAAACCAACATGCAGTGCCGGAATAAGTTTAATTGATGCCCTAATCAATCCACGCCTGTGGGCCCCCCTATCCACTAGTTAACTAGTATCGGTCTTTAAAAACAAATTAATGTACGTTGAGGGTATTGCAATAAAAACCAAAGGATATTTTTATTTATTTAGCATAAAGCGACTTGTGAGTTTTACGAGCATTAAATTCGCGGACAATGATTTTTAAGTTCAACGTTTTTAGCATAATCAGCCTGTATATGTCGTGGCGATCTTAGAAATGATCATTTCGTGAAGTGTTCAACCATTTCATGAAATAGAACATCGACCGCTGGTTACATCATGATGTTTACTAGGTATCCAGACCATTGAATACTCCATGTTTGACGATATGAACAGTTAAACGCAGGACTACTTCATGATGTGGCCAAACGCTAGTGATCATAAATTGTTAAATAGCTAGATTAGATTATCCACGGGTAGAGGCGTTGATGTCGCTTTGTTTTTGTTGTGCATCATGGCGGTGGCATACAAAGTAGAGAGAATCACTCTAACCACACAAAAAAAATCGATGGGCTCTTATTTATTTCCAAATATGATATTAAGGAAAGTGACCAACTTAGAAGTAGCCCTCGCCGGCTGTTGCCGCGGCACTACTCGCTTTGCTCGCTCGGCTCGCCCGTGGTTGGTTGCAGTTCTAACCTATCCCAACTCATTTGGTCCGGGTCCGGCCACAAGCGGCGTGTAAGTTGCATTTCTCGCCGTTTTTGGCACACCCACCAAATACTAGCTGCCGCCGAGCGATACTTCCAAGTTAGTCACAGTTACTTGGCAATTTTTACTACACCTTAAACCATGAATACCCCACAGCCCTACATTAATGATGTGTCCAAACGTCAACTGACATATCATTAAATGTTGACGTTTATACGATACGGTCAATTTTTGCTGGCCATTTCACGAAACACAACCAGTTTATGAAATGGTCGAAGTCGAACACTTTATGAAATTATCAATTCTAAGATCTAGCCACCACATAAATATATTACCTACTGATAAAGCATCGAGGCTTTCCAGCAGCATCGTCATTCTTTTGAATTTTTTATTATTTTCAACAACATCTCCCGCCGCCAATACGTGAGGGTTTTCAAACAGCCTTGTCTTTCATGTGCAAGCAAAAATCTTTTCGGTGCTGTTTATGGTGCCCCCCGGGACGTGAAGCCCTAAGCAATTGCTTAATTTGCTTATAGGCTAATCCGGCACTGCCAACATGAAACTTCACTAAAAATACATGGCTATGTCGTGAACTGAATATAAGTCACAAAATATAGCCTTGGGGGACTCCGATGTAAAACAGTATCAAAGCAGATGAAGGGGAGGGATACGTAATTTTTAAGGCAGGGGTTGTGCTTCGACTAATATTTTAACAAATAAATTATTTAATAACTATAAGCACAGCAGGTAATTTGAAACCGTCAGGCTGGAAGTAAACTGTGTCGAAGGCTTTGAATCTTATCGTGTATCAAAATTTGTTAGATTTATCATCGCAACGAATACTTACAAGAAATCACGATAGACCCCAAGTATAAAAAAGGTAGTTACCTCATTTAAAAATATCAATGCATTTTTCGTATACGTGCCACCCATGTACAAAAATTTCTTTAGAATGCGCATATTTTTTATGATTTCTCCAATAGTGCTTGTGGAGTATTTAGTGTCCTCATTGAATTGAATGATAAAATCGTTGTATTCTTTCTGGTTTAAACAATTGCACTTTCTTGTTAGTCTTTTGAATATTGAACAATCATCATCTTCGTTCTAAAACAGAAGTATTTTTTTTTTTATGTTGTAGGTACCCAGTTGTGGTATGTAATTCTCTTTTCTGGAATTTCTCAGTAGAGCCCGCATCGGGATCTGCCCTGTTAAGGGCAATAGCCTCGTCTCGCCCCTATTGGTTTCATGGGACTTGTAGATACCTAACTGGCGAATTGTGAGTGTAGGTATGATAGGTCCTCTGCCTAACCCTTCGGGGAAAAACAGGCGTGATGTTTTGTTATGAATTTCTTCTCAATCACTGATTTTAATGTAACTTTTATGAAAGTTTGAACAGAAAACATAAATCAATTAATTTGTTACTTGGTTTACCTCTATGTATATATTATTTAATGCTTTAGTTTGGGTTTCTAAATATTTCAGTGCCGGATCAATTACGTCAGTAATTGAAGAGAACTCTGGAAACGGCTGACTCTGGAAAAATCACCACCAGTCTAATTTAGCAAACCAGCACCTATTAAATAAGTCATTAAAACAGGTATTGTTTTTCTTATGTGTAACATCTTTCCTCGCGCTTTCTGCAATCTGTGCACAGAATATATTACTCTAAAAATCTGTGGGAGTGATTTCGTGAAAAGCGACGGAAGTGTGTAACAGGAAGCCGGGGAATCGGGCGCTATTTGATTTGACCAATGAGCTTGCGCGGTGCTAGTGTTTGTAGTCAGAAATGGCCTTGACGAGGCCCTGCCCCATAAAGTGTTTATTACACATCATAAGTGAGTTTTGTAAGGCTAGCTCGTTTTTTTTGTCTAACATTATTTTCTTACCAATTTCAGTCCATATCCTTGAAAACAGTGGCGGATTTGCCCTAAGGCCCAGTAGGCCCGGGCCTAGGGCGGCCAGATATTAGGGGCGGCAAATCGTGACAAAAAAATCACTGATGATAGCAAGAAATAACTCAAATGCAAAGTACCTAAATATTTAAAAGGCTGCGCATATTATGGCGAGCCGCACTGCACCGCAACGTATAGCAATAATCTTCCTAAATCACTTTTTTCACGTATAAAAATATAAGTAATTATTTCGTAGATATAAATATTTCGTACTTGTAATAATTATTATTATGTGATTTAGGAAGAATATTGATAAACGCGCGACGCGAGCTTTAGAAACACTCGCTCGTGATTCACGCTAGTGTGTCGCGCCGCTGCGCCCCCGCGCCCCTACGCTGCCCCCACCCACACCTTTCTCGCTCGCCCGCTCGCGACAGTGTCAACTCAATAGTATAGCAACTGCAGTGAGTGGACTAATTTATTTCAAATTTCTTAACGTCATTCGCAACGCGACGTGTACGTACTGCTATATTAACAAAAACAAAAAATATAATAACGATAAGGATACGATTAAAAAACGCGGAAACTAGACGATTTCTTTGGAAAACCATGTACAGATATCAAAGATCATATCATTGATCCAACACTCGACTTTCCAAGTGGTAGTGGTGGTCCATCAACTGATGATTCTTCAGTGTCTTCAACTGCAGATACTTTGATCGATGTGGCAAGTGGATCAAAGGAACAAGCCGAAGATGTCCCTCTAGTACCAAGAGTAGGAGGTGTAGGAGTGCAACCCAATTATCCGCACCAGGTGCTGCGCAAAATCAGCGACGAACCAGCCAAATGGACAATCGACGAGTTCACGCGAGATTACATTTGTAAGAACGGAGCCAATCAAAACATCCAAAATGATTTTCCTAAGAGTGAGCGAATTTACAAAGATAAGGCGCGACAGTTGTCAAAATATTTAATTAATAAAATAATTAATTTATTCGAACGTCAGCTTCTAAATGGCAAAAAAATTCAGCGAAAGTGGCTAATTTATTCCAAAAGTACTGGATGTGTTTTTTGTGGACCTTGTCTTCTTTTTAATGGCGGGGAGGGTCAGTTCGACAAAAAAGAAGGTTTCAATGACTGGAAAAAGTCTTATCATCGACTCATGAGAATTCGCCTACTCACAAATTATCTGTCCTGCATATGAAAGACCGAAGCAACGCGTTAGGTCGCATTGACCACGCATTAACAGTGCAATCTGATGAAGAAATGAATTACTGGAAAAACATTATGAAAAGAGTAGTTGCATGTGTAAAAGCGCTTGCATCACGTGGCTTGCCTTTCAGAGGACATGACTAGAAATTTGGTTCAATTCACAATGGAAATTATTTAATGTCCTTAGAGCTTATCGCTGCTTAAACACATAACATATTATGGAAATCCAGGCTCAGGATTTACGAGTTATCTTTCTTCAACAACATGCGAAGAATTCATTCGGCTTATGGGAAACAAAGTTTTGGAGACAATTGTAATGGAAATATTAACAGCGAAATATTTTTCTCTGATCATTGACTCGACGCCGGATATATCTCACGTAGACCAGCTCACTTATGTTATCAGATATGTCCTGCCTAATGGATCACCTGTAGAACGGTTCCTCAAGTTCATTCCTAACACAGGTCATAAATCACAACATATGACAGATGCTGTTACCTCAACTTTATCTGAATTGGGAATTGACATTTCAAACTGCCGCGGGCAATCTTATAACAACGCAGCTAACATGTCAGGCATATACAACGGCCTGCAAGCTAAAATAAAAGAAATTTCACCCCTTGTCGAGTATGTACCTTGTTCCGCACACTCGCTCAATTTAGTAGGTGAATGTGCAGCTGAAAGCAGCCAAGAGGCTTGTTCGTTCTTTTCTCTAATCCAAGAGTTGTACAATTTCTTTGCAGCGTCAACTCAGCGTTGGGAACGCCTTCAAGCCTATTTCACCGTCAAAAGTCTGTCAACGCCTCGTTGGTCAGCTCGTGCAGACGCATACAAAAGTTTACGCGAATCCTGGAATGAAATCCATAAAGCACTGGTCTGTATCGAAAATGACAAACAACGGAAGAGAATCGTTATATGCGAAGCAAGAGGTATTCGTTTGAAACTAGTACGTTTTGAAACGGCCCTCACGACTGTTTTTTGGGGATGTTTACTGGATCGCATTAACGCCACAAATAAAAAACTTCAGAGTGTGGAAATTGAAATTACCATTGTCATAGAACTCTAGGTATGAGACACTGATACATTTTATTGGCGAAACAAGGGATAACTTCGATGATTTCGAAAACAAAGCCAAAAAACTGTCTTTCGTACAGGAATGTGAAAGGGATTTTCGACGCTATCGAATCCGTAAGCTACTTCCTAGCGAGACTAATACAGGTGAAGAGATGCAACAAAAGAATGGTCGCAAAATTTCAGAATCACTAGTTTTTTGGTAGTAATTGATACATTGACAGAAGAACTGAAAACACGACGGGATGCTTATACATTACTTCATAATAAATTTTACTTTATTACTAACCTGACGAAACTGAGCTTATCAGAAGTCCAAGAAAAGGCCAAAGCATTGCAAATGGTTTATTCTACTGACTTAGAAGACAATTTTTCGGAAGAATGTCTACATTTTCGTTCTCACTGCAGCATAAAAAATTAGGAGCGGAACAGTGCTGTCAGTTTGTGAAAATGGTTACGAACTGAAGGTCTTCAAACCATTTACCCAAACGTGGATATTGCTCTTCGTATGTGTGTGTGTACTCCCGCCAGCAACTGTTCAGGAGAACGGTCGTTTCTTGTTTGCGCAGAGTTAAAAACTATTTACGCACAACAATGACGGAGCAAAGGTTAAACGATCTTGCTTTGCTTAACATAGAAGCTGATTTTTTAAGAAAGTTGGATTGCGAAGATTTCATTAACGATTTTGCTGCGCTTAAGTGCAGACGAGTTTTGTAACTCATGTTAAAACACTTTTAACACTTATTAATAAATAAAACCTAAAACCGTTTTAAATGTTTTATTGAATTGTGCAATTAACCCTTAAACCTCGGAATATATTACAAATTAGTAGCTTCAGTTAATTAAATATCTGATTTGGATTTAGATAAAAGTTGGCAATAAAGTAAATTTATTATGTACCTAGTCTATATGATGGGTGCTGATAAAGGGGCGGCACATGGCCTGGGGCCTAGAGCGGCCGAGACTGCAAATCCGCCACTGCTTGAAAATATAATTTAATAAAAAGGAAAATAAATATGAATAAATTCATACACCAGCAGATTCTGCCGTCGACGGTACAAGTTGAATTTCGTTTGTGTTAAGAGTTGGAAGATCTTTTGAATATGTTTTCGATTGAAGGTTGTCTAGTAGATATAACAATTTCCTTGTACTGTCTTTAAGCTTGTTTATCGACTCCTGAAATAAATAAAAAATGTTACTGAAGGACCTCCGCAAGAAGTTACAAATATAATATGACTTCTCGCACTATGCATTAGACCGTTTATATTTATATGGTTCGTGTCCTCCACCACACAACACTTACCTTTGAAAACTTCATGAAAATCAAATATGAGAACGCCAAAAAATAGTCAAGAAATAGTCATAAATAGTCACCAAGATTAAAAAAATAGTCGCATTATGATTCCGAAGTTATAGCTTTAAGTTGGTGAGGATTGTGGGGTGAACGTCTCCACACAATCCTCACCTCAGTGCAAGCAAACGGCTCCGTATTGACTTCATTTCAATTCCAAAAAACAGTTAAGAAATAGTCGTAACGCTATGCCAAATTCCGAAAATAGTCATTTAGGGATTCCAGAGATATAAGGGTGTCTTGGTGAGGATTAGGTAGGTACGTGGTGAGCCTTTCTCGCCACCGTAGAAAGCTTACGTTTTTGAATTTGTATTTGGTGTCAAAAAATAGTCGTCTCCAACCATGATAATTCTGGTTTACTATGTAGAAGTATGTTAAACTTCCATGTAAACTTCTACATACATTTTCGAGTCGAGTACAGTCGAGCACAAAATTATTAAGTACGTATTTTTTAGTGGTCACCTTATTTTTTGGTTGTATTAGTAACACAATTTCTGAGCGTAACCTAACAAAAACCGGCCATGTTGGGATGAATTCATCCCAAGAACAAACTTAACATTGTAGTTGAAAAACATGTTCTCCCATACGGAATGTATGGGAGATCATGTTTTTGAAACAGCAAATTTATTACTATTTTAATATATTATTACTCGTTAACCTGTAGAGTCTAATTAGCTCTGATAGTTTTCCTTTTATTTTCGTTATATATACTACTGCTGTGAATTTTTTCACAAGTCCAAGTACAACCATTTAGCTAGAGGGCGGGGGGGAACACATGACTCTAACAAAAACAATCAGTTTAAAGCTTAATATTTCCCAAACAGATCCCTGAATCCAAAATATTTTTGAAAGACCTTTCTAACGATACCCCACACCATGGGGTAGACGAAGGAAAAAAAAACATCCCCACTTTACGTGTAGGGGAGGTACCCTAAAAAAATTGTTTTTCTTGATTTTCTTTTACCACTTTGTCGGCATGATTAATATGTATACATATACCAAATTACAGTACAGTTTTCTAGTACTAACCATCTCTGAGCTAAGCCGCGGACAGACAGACAGACAGACGGACGGACGGACAGACAGACAGTCGGACATGGCGAAACTATAAGGGTTCCTTGTTTACTACGGAACCTGAAAAAACCAGGCAAGTGCCCGTCGGACTCGCACACGAAGGCTTCCGTACCGTATTAACCGCTCACGTACTATTAGTGTACCCGTGCCGACCCAAACCATACCGATTGAGCAAAAAACGCCGAAAATATACTTTTTATTATCAACTTTATCATTTTTTAATATTTGTCATTATAGCGGCAATAGAAATACACAATCTGTGAAAATTTCAACTGTCTACCCATTACGATTCATGAGACCGAGAGCCGGAAGAACGGACACCGTAGGCTTTTAGTAATAGGGTTCCGCTTGACACCGTTTGACACCCTTCGGGGACTGAACCCTAAAAACGGATTCTGCCGATAAAACATCACTGAATGACTAGGTCCCTACAATGTTGTTGTTGGATATAATTCTCTCAAATTCAAAGAACTGAAAGGGGATTGAAGATTTTTATATGGAGCCTGTCCGCCAATTTGCTTCTTTTTTTTTCAAAATGGCGGCCACGCATGAATCCTTATAAATCGATAGCTGACATCATAGGACCAAACCCGTAAAGTAACCGTAAAGTGTCACGTTTCCGAGATAATAACGTTCAAAGTTGATCACACTACATTATTTAGAACTTGCGTACATCTTGTTGCTTATATGTTTGAAATAATTCCTGCCCGATATGACATAGGTACGGTGCCGAAACGTGGATACTGGCAAGGTCGCTCAGCGCGCTATTGTATCGGGCTATGCTCGGAGTTTCTTTGAAGGAGAAACTGGAATGAAGTTATCCTGAAAAGAACCGGAGTTACCGACATAGCCTCCAGAGTAAGCAAGCTGGAGTGGCAGTGGGCTGGCTATGTTTGTCAAAGAACCGATGGCCGGTGGAGCAGGAGTGAAGACCGCGTATCGGCAAGGTTAGTGTGGGACGCCTCCCAGCATTTGGACCGACGACCTTAAAAACGTCGTTGGGACAGACTAGATGCGAATGGCGGAAGACAGGGTGTTGTGGGCGTGAGGCGTGGCTTGGGTATGGCCAGCAGTGGACTGCGATAGGCCGAGTTGATTGATTGATTAATAAGGCCTAACGCTCTCTTATTTTTCTGAACCTTTTACTGATCCCCTGAAAGCCCTAGCAGCACCCACAAGCCCCTTTGATAAGGCCCACTTTTGTTTCTTGTTATAGTAAACTAAACAATAGTATGTATTTATTTTTAACCGGGAAGACTGGGCTACTAGTAAATCCACACTATGACCATGTCATAAATAGGTAAGTACCAAAAATAGCTTGCTGGAGTCCGATTTATGCTGATTGTTAATGTTGGTATGATATGGGCAATGTTGGTAGCTTCTACGCGGCGGCGGCGGCTCATACGCTGGGGCCGACACCCAAGACAACAGACAACACACTGGTCTCTCTCTGCAGTAATGTTAAAATAACATAATTATTATCTTAGACCTACCAATTTAACATGACAGTAAGGTTCCAGGTAGTCTCTAATTGGATTAGCAATCCTAGGCTCGGTGGGTTGAAGTTCTGCAGACGCAACGGTTTTCTTTAACACTGGTGACATCGTGCTTACTTGAACATTCATCAGAGCAACATCTCTCGCTTGAATATTTCCACCTAATGGATGACTCCTGGACAGATCCGCTTGTACTTTAGTTCCTTTACTTTCCTTACGTCCACGAATGATATAGCTTGAAGAGTTAATCAATCCACTTCTGTATTGTTTATTGCAACATTCAGAACCGTCATCCATTAGGTAAAGATAAAAATTTGTGCAAGAATAAACTAAAACATTGCAGTAATGTGAGTTTCTATGTATTATTAAAACTATTGGTTGTTATAAATTCATACTTAGAAACTGAATAGCTATTGAATGCTAAGCTATTTACGCACGGAAGATGTTTAGGGTGTGGTTTAGGGTTACGCCATTTTTGAATTTTTGAGCTGTTTTTTTAGGAATAGACAATACACCGTTTATTTAGAAAAGCTCAGTGGTTTATTATTTATGCTATTAGGCCTGGCCCACAGAACGCTATTATCCAAGCGGGCCCGGATTCCACCAAAGCGGAGATGTTCGAAGCGGAGACGAGAAGAGATGTTTTTCAGCTAGGGTGTATCCACCGAAGCTGTACTGAGATGCGTACTGGCTAGAGCGGAACTGGGCTGCGTGCGGCGCGCATTGGATGTTGTTCGCTGACTGCACGTCGCTCACATTTCTTCTCGTCTCCGCTGTGAGACGAGATGTGTGAATAACGAAATTCTATTGGTTGTTTAAAATAAATATACACGCGCAGCGGGTCGCTGGCGATTTCATAGTCTCACGTCCACACACATATTTTAAAATCGCTAGCGATAAATATACGTATGTATGTGAATATCAGTTTTTCAAATCGCTAGCGAGTCGCCACCGACGACTAAAGTCCGTGCGTGTGTATCGAGCATAAAGATGGTGGCGTTAAAAAATAGGTAAGCATTTCAAATTTGTATTGGTACAGGTAAAAAAGTTGCGCCCACGTTTACAACCCATGATCCGCGAGAACGGATCACGCAAAATTAATTAAATTAAATTAAACAGAATTAAGCTCCAAATATGTTAAAGCTTTCCTGCAGTCATTTTTAGTTAACAAACTAATTAACCGAGTGGTATTTCCTGGCCGCGCCACAGTCGCATTTTGAATCGGGGTTAATAAGAATAAATGTACATCATTCATCATCATCATTTTAGCAAAAAGACGTCCACTGCTGAACATAGGCCTCCCCCAAGCACCGCCACTTCGACCGATTCTGTGCTTTCCACATCCAGCGGATTCCTGCGGCCTTCACAAGGTCATCGGTCCATCTTTTGGGAGGCCTTCCAACGCTTCGTCTTCCAGTACGCGGTCGCCACTCCAGAACCTTTTGGCCCCATCGGCCATCTGTTCTACGAGCAATGTGCCCTGCCCATTGCCACTTAAGTTTCGCAATTCTTCGGGCTAGGTCGGTTACTGGTTCTCCTACGGATATCTTCATAGCCCTCTCCATTGCCCTTTCGGTGACTTTTAGCCTTCTGATAAGGCCCATTGTGAGCGACCACGTTTCTGTGCCATATGTCATCACTGGCAACACGCACTGGTCAAAGACTTTCGTCTTGAGACACTGCGGTATGGGGGACGAGAAGATATTGCGTAGCTTCCCGAATGCTGCCCAGCCGAGTCGGATTCGACGATTGACCTCTTTCTCGAAGTTGGACTCATTATAGTACATAATAATTTAAAAATGTACCTACTTTAAAGATTCGCGAGAACTTTAACAAAATCGGGTGCTCGGCGAGAAAGTATGCATCCTAGCCGCGCCACCGCGTTCACTGCAAGAAATAGTCTATTATTGTACAAACTCATTGGTAAACGATGTTGTGGTTGATCTACGTCTGTTGTTTGTTATATTGGTTATGAGAAATATAGCAAAAAGTCATTAATAGATAATGTTAAATAACAATCCGACACGTTATTTCAGGCTGTTCTCGTCTGGCTAACGAAGACTACTTGCATAGATACAACCTTGTGGCCAGGATTATCCACCAGCAACTTGCTCTGAAATACAGTCTTGTGGAATCGGAAGTTCCATAATATAGGTATGTACCCGACCCAGTTCTCGAAAATGACAATAACACGTTGTATTGGGATCGATTTATCATCACTGACAGGACTATTGTTGCCAATAAGCCAGACATAGTGGTGATAGATCGATTAGAGCGTCGCACAACGATGATTGCTATAGCGGTCCCACATGAAGAGAAACTCGAGAAAGCTGAAAAAGATAAGCTCGACCTGGCTCGCGAGTTTGTCGACATGTGGGAAGTGGATACAGCAGTCATTGTGCCGATAGTCGTCACAGCCAATGGCTAATAGCCAAGAGCCTCGACCAACACCTAAGGAGGCTCTCGTTAGGCAGCTGGATCAAGGGCTTGATCCAGAAAGCGGTACTTCTAGACACGGCGCGTATTGTTAGCTACTAGCTTCATATTTCTGACTGACCGACCCCTTGACAATTCAAAAGTGCCTGTAATTGGTTTATTTGAAATAAATGCTTTGAGTTTGAGAGTTTTGAGTTTGAGTTAGGAGATTCCTCTCTGAGGAGCCCTGACCACCGGTAGCTTGGACCCTGTTCCCGATACCGGTGGGCTACTATTTTTTATATTTTTAAATGTTTTTGTTTTCACTTTTGTTTTTATAACAATATTTAAAAATGTAAATTATATGTATATACAGGATGGCAGGGACATCGACGCGAAGCCAGCTACCATGGAGTCAGTACATGATTCTGAACCCCCCTGCGTTGAAATTTTTCGTCGGTTATTAAATGCGTCGATGTCCCTCACACCCTGTATACGAATTAAAGAAACGATAAATATCCAAAAAATCGGTTATGCCAAAACGTCTACATTGTAAATTTGTAAGTCCCTATGTACAAAAAAGAAATTACAAAGTTTTCGTAAGTAAGTACTTGAGTATTTATTGCAACTACCTGCATAATAATTCGACATCAGAGCCATTTGGTCCGAAGTCCAATTTTTGCAAAAATTACTTTCTAACTAAATCGTATGTAGTTTTTTCTCTTTTTCTCTGTTTAAGCGATATATTTGTATCTCACTTAGTTCAACATTTCGTTTATGTGGAAATGGTCGTATATTCATAGTCCACTAGAGCCAGACAGTCTGAACTAATAATAATAAAATATTATAATAAAATTGATTTAGTTAACTTTACAAACGTCTACAATATTTAATCTTACATAGAGAGGCCTCTCTATGTAATTTTCCTTCCATTTTTTTTTTTTTTTTGTAAGATTCCTTTTAAGTATGAAAAAATACCTGTGCTAGGAGACCCCGCTCTTCTAAAACTAGAAACAATAATAATGTAGGAGCGTACATAAAAAGAAAATCAATTTTTATCTAGGAAGGCATGTCAAAATTCTTTTTTTGTATGACTGGGTATGCTCCTAAGTTGGTCCCATATAAATTTTATTAACTTTGCTTGGATAGTTTTTGAGTAAGCTTCAATAATATGTATTTTTGCCACTTAGATTATTATTATTTTATTATGTGGATGATATGATGATAACTTCCTGTCACTGTTATTTACATAGGTAGCGGTATTCAAATTTGAGTGGGGTAGGTACCACAACTAAAAAGTGAAAAAAAAACAACCTACTTCCAAACAAAAACACTACAAAGTGAAAAATTACTTTAATTTTGGAAGTTGGTGGTAAAAACGAAAATTCAAAACCAAAGACACCGACTTCCGATATTAAAGTTATTTTTCACTATGCAGTGTTTTTTTTTGTAAAAGTTTTTTGCATACGAGGTTTTAACCGAGACTTCTGGTGCAACAAGATATTTTCTTCTTTTGTTGTTAGAGCTAGAATCACAGCGGAGGGTTTTATGTAGTTTCAAAGCAGCATGGAGTACTTATAATTTCGTGACTGTGAGAAGACCACTTGTTGAGTAAAGGTTTTCACTAGGGAATCTATACGGTTTAAAATACATGACTTTCAAGAGAGATCTTTGCGCTCTTTCCAGTTCTAGGAATTTGATTTTAGTGGCCCCGCCCTATACAAGTATACAATACACTAGAACTGACTGGCCCAGTGATACGTATATTTGGTATAGTCTTTCAGATGTCATGTCTTAAAGTCCTGAAAATCCAAATCAGTTTTCTGGTTCGAGACATGATCATATCCGTGTATACATGCCAAGATAATCGTTGGTCTACCTCAATACCTAAATATTTTATATCAGTCAGTTTTGCTATTTTATTGCAAGATCAAATTGTGCTAGTAGGATTATCACAGCTATGTATTCTAAGGTTATAATAGGTCCAGGTTGACTGTTGTTGTAGTTTGTAAATGCAATATATTTAGTTTTAGAGGTGTTTAGTGTAAGTAAAAAATAATTTAACTATTTAGCAACCCTTATGAGTCCCGTTCGTCCGTCCGTTTCAGTACCTATATCTGTATGCAGTTTCCCAGGTATCTCCAGTGAAAACAATGGCTGTGTCATCTGAATAGGAAAAACCATGTCCATTTTCAAGCTTCATTTCGCGAGTCTATTTATATACACGGTTAATTTTAGCTCGTTCTGGAACGAAAAGCCATAAACTCGATCATCGAACTCGAAACGATTGGGACTATTATTTTCAATAAATTACAATTAAAAAAAAACACGATAAAACTAATTTATTGTTTTTTTTGTGAAACTATGAGAACTCGAAGTAACGCTTCCTTGCGATCAATGCATATGTGTGTAAAACGTATCGACGAACGGCAACACTTGCGAACGGTACCCATTGAAAAATCCATTCATCGATCAGACAGCATAAAAACACATACGCAATAGATAAATATGTACACAAATAAAAATACGAAAAGTGAATTCAGACTTTATCTCTTAACCGTAAACGGTAACAAATAGAAATTTTACCAAACTAGGTACAAGGTAAGTAGGCACGCAGTTTACTAAAATTATTCTGAGAAGTGTCCGACCGGACTTCAACAGAATGCACATCCGAATTCCGCTGTTAAGTGTATAAAAATAAGGTCTTAATTCGGTCCAATATTTTCATAGAAATGGGCACCACCAACTTATAATGAACTCTATTCGACAGATAAAACGATTCATTTTTTCTGTTTACATTTCCTGCCTTTGTAGAAGCCGCCGCGCCGCGGCCGCAAGCAAGCATTGTCGCATAAAAATTGGTTTAGGCAGTATTCTTTTTATTTATCATAAATATGGTAGGTAGGTATGCTCATTAAGTACACACGGCTACACATCAACCTAGACTGTTTGGACTTTGGACTATTAGAAGTTGAACGCTGCGAATCGTGCGACAGGGCGCGATATGTTTTTGTTATTTCATCTCACTCACGCACGTCGTCTAGTGCGTGGCACGTGCCGCTGCCGCCACCACTATACCTATAGAAACCTATCATGTATATTATTTTGTAAACAAGTTGTGCTCGTTGAGTTCAGTTATTATAATATGGGGTGTTTTTTCGATTTGCGCTGTGTCTGCGCCAATTCATCCATTAGTTATTATCAATTATTATATATTTGTAGCTTTTCCCCGCGGTTCACACGCGTGTATTTCGGAAATCTACATCATGTCCGATTTTTATACAAACTTCCATACCCTTTTATATTTTATTTTATTATTTGATTTTATAAAACACGTATTTCTTAATTTTTTACCAAAAAAAATATACTTTAACTATTTATTTATCAAATGTTTAAACAGTTTGCCCCTTCATAACGACACAATAATGTAATCAATACCTACTTCGACGTGATTTTGCACAGGTATACTTGGAAGGTCGGAAAATATCTCATTCCGTAGGGAAAAAACCTTACTAATACCTATTAAAATGTATGTTTGTTTGCCTGTAAGTGTTTGACTAGTTTGTAACTGTTTGATGCACTTTCACAGCAAAACTTTTGAATCGATTAGGGGCAGCTTGAACCCATAGGATTTTTTCCAAATGGATCAACATTGATTAAATGATTACTTACCTACTTGCTTTATTTTTCATGGTTAGGATAAATAGAGAAAAAAATAACGTTCTATTAAATCGACTCTTTATTTCAATAAAATTACGACAATACGCACATAGTTAACAAATTACATACTTACAACATTTACCTCATATTGGCAAATAAAACTCTGAATAGGCCTTTATGGATGTTGCCTAAGCTCTCCACCTTTTCACTTTTTTTAGATCCCTGCAATGAGTGACTCTTCACTCATTGATCATCAATGTGTTGAATTAAATTACCCGACAGGTATGGAAATCAGTCGAAGAACGCCTACAAAGAATTAATATTTTGTCTAATTATTTAACATTTGAAAGGTTTATATTAAATAACTATCACAATCTAAACATAACTACAAGTTACCTCAGGAGCCAACGATAGTTAAAAATCTAAATCAACAATGAACATAATAACATTAACAAAGTTGGAAATAATGTGAGCATTTATATCAACACACTATACTCAATTTGAAATAAGATTAGAAATTTAAACAAACCTTGTTTACAGTCCGTTCAACCGATTCTGACTTCTATACCGTAGGCATAAGGATGGCATTAAAAGCAAAAAAGTGGTTACAATACCAACTGTTTACTGCAGCTGCCATTTGTCATGCCACCAACGTAATAGAAGTCAAAATCGGTTGAACGGACTGTAAAAAGGTTTAGTTAAATGTTTAATCTTATTTCAAATGGAGTATAGGTATAAAAAATAAAAATAAAATCCTGTGACAACCCTCTTTAATCAACTAAGTATGGCAAATAAAACTTGACATGGTTTATTGGTTTAGGTATGCTACTAGGTAATTGGTATGAGAAATATCCTCATGCTAGAGTAATTATATGTAAATATTTATATAAATTATATTTAAGACATGCAAAAGAACATACATTCAGCTGAATCAACTTAAAACATGTTAGGTTTAACATTTAAGAATCAAATATTATTATAGTTATCAGACTACTATCAAAATGAACATACCTAGTTCGAGTTACTTCGGGAGACATCACTAGTAACAAATATAAAACTTGTCAATAAAAATAGTTAGCAATACCTTAAAATCGAAACTCCTAAATACAACAAAAATCAACATTTAGAGACACATTTGTATAAGTAATAATAATCATGACTTAGGGCGAGATTCACATACCGTACTCAAGACTTAGGTAAGCAAAATAAGCCTTTCACACGAATAAGAACACACAACAAAAAATAAACACACTATTCCAAAAAAAATTGAAACATTTAACAATTAAACTAATTAGTTTGCCTGCGAAGTAGCTTCACCTAATATCAGAAGTGTGCAAGATGGCATATGGCATTAATGTTACTAAACGATATCCAGAAATTAAATCAAAACGATATATTATGTGGAAATTGGTTAAAAGAATGAAAGCCACAGGTATTCCAAAGCTAGATCGTTATTAATAAAAGCAGGTAAGCATCATTAATTTATTACCATAATTTTCTTGTGCTGAACTGTATTTGTTAGTCTCGTGTAAGTGTAAAATAACTTATAAAAGCTCCTTTAGTTTTTTTTTTTTAAGAGTAGGTTAATAATAAGTTAGGATAAAATAATTAAATAAGTATGATATCGCAATAGGTTATCCTGTAATGATAGATGTAAGTGGGAAATAAATAAATAAATATAATTTAATATTATCGTTATCTTGCTCGGTCTTGGGTGCTGCAAACCGGTCGACGAACGGCGCGCTTTGGCGCTGTCGCGTAAATGTAAAATAAACACACCTTCCAAACGTTATCTAATGAGAAACAATTAACTAATCACCTATCTATTGTTGCGCGCCCGCCCGGTCGGCGCAGCCTTGTAAAAGAATATGTTCAAAATGGTAGCCGTTGTCTTGGATGCAATGACTCTCTTGAGTAATTACTAAATATTGTCTATAAAATACTTACACAATTCAAAAACACTGTCCGTGAGAACAATGGCCCGACCGCGTTACTTAAATTTGTGTAAATCCCGGACGATATTTGGGAACTGACTGGCATAGATAAAACATTGAACTCGAGCGAAACTAGCGAAAATGTTTGGCAAAAAAGTGCATCTGTGTGCGTAGGTGCGAAGCAGCAAATGCTGTGATTGGCTGATGCCACGATACTCAGTCCCTTTCGTACAATTTTCTGTACTGCTGGTAGCGTAGTTATGGGTATATAGGGTGTCTAACTTGATGTGTAGCCGTGTGTACCTATTAGCTCGATTGGTCGACACTCGATTCAAGACCTTAAATATAACTCCCAACCGTACTCGTCGTGTCTAGTTGAAAAGGTACGAGTACTAGTGATTTCGTTATGCGAGAGTGAAATTTCAATTAGTTTCTCTCGTTTACGAGGAGATGTGATAGTGGTAAACATCGTGCCGTGCTTCCGATACAAACGAGAGATAACGGAGGTGAATGAACTTACACCAACCTATCGTACCAGAAATGAAATACCTACTTGCAGGTACTTACTTGCAGCCGGTTATTCGTCCAACGTCCGTTGACCCACCGCGAGCGCGCTGTCAACTGACTCGCACACGCACAGCTGTGCCACGCTACGTCATCACCGAGCGGATCGCGTACGATCTTGCGTTTATGAATGAAATAGTGGAAGCGCTACTAATATTTAACTCGAATGACAGAATAAAAGTGATAAATTTCTAACTTCTATATAAGATGTCTTAAAAAAACAATAACAATGCTAATAGTACCTATTAATCATCTGGAGTCACTGTGTTTCGGCTCCAGAATGATTTAAAATTAATCGTGTATATTAAGAAAAGCGTCGGCCTCAGAACACTGCCTTGTGGGACACAGAAGCTCACCTTTAACTCATCGCTAACATAGTTTCCTATTTTTACACGTTTCTTTCTATCTTGGAGATAATCTGATAGCAGAGCCGAAGGGACTCCTGTTATGCCTGTTTTCTAGACTACGCACAAGGACGGGAACAGCCGTTCGATTCTGTAAAAATATCACCGTGAAACTTAGGTGAAGTGAGCGTGAAGTGAGCTGTCAATAGTGTTAATCCCTAGCATCCTGCCGGTCGATTCTGTGGCAGTGACAGCTCACTTCACGCTCACTTCACCTAACCTTCACGTTAATATTTTTACAGAATCGACCGACAGGTGTCGAAGGCTTTTTTTTAGATCCAGTAAAATAGTGAGACACCAGCCGTTCGATTCTGTAAAAATATCACCGTGAAACTTAGGTGAAGTGAGCGTGAAGTGACCTGTCAATAGTGGTAATCCCTAGCATCCTGCCAGTCGATTCCGTGGCAGTGACAGCTCACCTCACGCTCACTTCACCTAACCTTTACGTTAATATTTTTACAGAATCGACCGACTGTTTCCTGCATCTAGATTTTCAACGATATGAGAGGTTAATCCTGAAACTGCGTCTTCTGTCGATAATCCTTGCCTAAATCCGTATTGAATATTTAAAAACCAAAATTTGCCAAATCGGTCCAGCCGTTTTCGAGTTTTAACGAGACTACGAACAGCAATTCATTTCTGGACAGAAGATGTGGATAAAAAAAAAACATAGTGCAAATGTCACTTGTCAGTCAGTCAAATGTCAAACTGTACTACTATTTGTCAATAGTTTGCATTTGTGATGTTCCGTTGATTTATATTGGAATATACAATAAAGTTAGCGGCATATATATTTTGTTCAAAGTTTTCAACAAATTATGAATAATTATAAAAGTAAAATAAGCTACGATAGCCCCTGCGATTCAGATAATGAGTGGACGAACTCTTCAGATGAGTCTAAGTATTCAGATTCAGACAGGTAACGTTTATCTAATATAAAAGTGTAATAAAACTTTTCCCTAAAACTTATCTGATTTTATCATTTTAGCTCTGTGCCAGAGTGGGATTCTGATGTTGGTGAGGATGGGGAATTGGTGTTCATAAAAATTAAAACCAATAACGACACTACAGACATTAAAACGCCTCTTTTAGAAAACTGTGAAACATTTAAACTCAGAAACAACTTCAAAAGATCTTCTACTAGGCGATCTACGAAAGGTAGCAGATTTTGAATAAATATTAAACAGATTACCTATTGATACAACAACAATATTAAAAAAAAATCTGCTATGACCAAACTTTTGTATCTTGTAAAAGTGAGCTGATACCAATCTAAATAAGTCAATAATTTGTATTTATTTCAGGTCGAATATTTAAAGTTCTAAAAGCACATAAGTCAAAAAATTCAGAGAGTGCCATAAGAAAAGATACTGATGGAGTATTGGCTTCATGTGCCAATAGGAATGTGTCAATAGATGAAAAATTTATTATTATTCAGGTATGTAGAACTGGAAACTCCAAATTCTATTTACTAGCATTTTTTTATTTCTTTAAGGGGTTCAACTTCTAGGAGTAATGTTACAAATTCACAATACATTATAATTTGTCTCATTGATGATCAAGATTTGACATTATCAGCTGCCTAGCCCAGGAGCAGATCCGACCCTCTAAAAAGGTTGTGGACACCACAGAACAGAAAAAAAACAGTAGAAGACACTTATATAGTGCTTCATTAGTATCGGAACCAGCGTACCCAAACTCACACAAATACAAGTTAATTGTATTTCGTAACACTAAGAAATTTTTGGTGTGATTGGTAGTTTAACATTGAATGAAAGTAGGAAATAATGTCAGTCGTCGCTTATTTGAAAGTAAACCACAATTTATAGACGATAGAGTTGTTCATTATACTCTATTTACGTATTTATTACTTTTTCCGTTTAAAGCGCACACTGAACAGTTTAATGAGCAAGTTACGCAACCCGCCGCTAGATGTTACTATATTAAATGCATTCAATTTAAAGCTGTATTTCGTTATGCATGAGATTCATATTTGCGTAACGAGGTCATTACTATTCATCCTCCTCTAGGGATGTGCCACTGTCGTTGACTTATTTATCGACATTCCGTTTTCTTTTCAAACAAAATACAGTCAACAGCTAGATTCGAAATATTATTTTGTTCGAAATCAAGTGTTAGGTAATATTTTATTCAAATAGATAGATAGATAGATATATTACGTTTAATAGAAAGTATAATTAAGAATTGTTATGTTAAACTACTGATCCGAATTTGAAAATTACTACTTATCGTCGATTGAGCGACTAAGAGTGTGCGGTCTGCACCAAGTGCAAAGGCAACTGATAGAAATCCGACGACTGACGAAACACGAAGTTTGCCGAGGGACATTTAGAAAATAGTTGTACTGTACCCATTTATTTTTCACTTTTTCTGTTTCGACAAAGTGAAAGATGATTATTTTATGTATATTGTAGATTTTGAAGGCGGTTGTCTTTTTATCACGATGATTCATGTCGTCGTTGCGACTTTAAGACCGTGAGGTCTTAAAGTCGCAACGTGTGTCGCTTTTTTGGCAGAATCACTTTTTTACGCCAGCCGATCTAAATGTGATTCGCGGCCGTATCAAATATTAATTTATAGAATTATAATAAAAAAATCACCAATACAAAATAATCCCTCTACATTCATAAAATCCTATTGAATGACTATTTCATGAAATCATGACATTTTAGGATTATTCTAGTTGAGAGTTGTTATGCTATGAGCTGTTTGTTGCTGATTCTAATGATTATAATTCTCTGAAGCCATATTTGTTACGGTCGCAAATCATATTTTAATCAACATACAACCTGACACTGACCTACAAATTGCAAGAAACGTAAGGAAATTTGAATTTCGCGGGCTACCTTAGCACATCTCCTTTAAAAGATCGATAAGTCATTAATCATTATCTATAATTGTAATCTCTAATTGAGTAGCTGACTGTGACATGTGCATAGTTAGAATTTTCGCTAAGAATATGTTTAAGTTTAAAGTAAAGTAGACCTTAAACTGAATAATTTCAAATTTTAATCGAAATAAAATCAATTAAGACTTACAGATGGTATGACATACCTCTATTTGATATATTTTTGGTTCTGCTATCGTGTTTACATTCTAAAACAGCACAATAGGGCATTTTTGTGTTTATTTTTCTTTTCACCGTGACGTTTGTAACGAGACTGATTTGCGTGGTGAGGGCGCGGAAGGAGCATAAGCGGATCTCCGCAAAACTCGGGGTACGCGGGCCCCGCCTACTTGCGACTTCTACTGTTTTTTTCTGTTCTATGGTGGACACGTTGGATACGGAGTCGCTCACAATCGATAAACCATATTGCTATAATCAATAGACCACAGATAGCCAAAGGAGACTGATCTACAGTCTCCTTTGGCAAGGTTATATTCTCGCACTCCATGTGTGTGTGTCCTGTATTATATACATCAGCCTATCAACCTCAATTAGGATTGTGGGCATGCCTACCGTGCCCACAATGGTGGATCCGCACTTGCACAGTGGTTGGCAAACTCATTGGTCAATAGAGCCAAATATCAATACTATAACGACTAAGGCTTTAGACAGATGGACTGTATTCAAACTACATCATCATCATATCGGCTGATAATAATATGATGAAGGCATCTTACTTAGGATAAGTTAACCTTGGAAGACCTTCAAAGGTACAGTAAATGATAAATATTTTCGATGTCCTGGTAACTTATGGGTGAAAATACTTATACAATAATTCTTTGAAATATAGTTTGAATTTTGAATAAAACTAAACCCCGACGGCGCGTATCTACGCTCGCACTCATGAGAGCCGCACTCTATAGGCCAAAGAGCAGATGCGGCTCGCGAGTATTTTCCCAACTCGTGTTGGAGTCGGCTTCCAGTCTAACTAGGTGCTGCTGAATACCAGTATTTTACATGGCGCGACTGCCTATCTGACCTCCACAACCAGTTACTGGGTAACATGATACCCCTTTGGTAAGACTGGTTGTCAGACTTTCGGGCTTCTGATGTCCTGTTACGACTGTGAAAGATCCACAAATGACAGCTGGGACCAACAGCTTGCCGTGCCTTCCGAGCCATGGATGGGTCTTGGTATGTAAAAAAGTTCACCCATCCACGGAGCAACCTCGGCAAGCGTAGCTTAACCTGATCGATCGATCCGTGCGGCTGTTATTACTTAGCCACAAGCCCCTTCAAGACTTAAATTTATTATTTGGAATGCTGTTACAAATTTTAGGCGCCATCTCCAATGTCGAGAAAATCGCGGCGATAGTCTCGCCGTGCCATCAAATTCAATAGAAATTCTATGAATCAATCTTCGCACAGCGATATTATCATAGCGGCGATAATTTGAAGGCACAGCGTGACTACCGCCGCGATTCTCTCGTCTGTAGAGATGGCGCCTCAGTCTAAATCCAAATAAATGAAATGACAAAAGTTTATTGGTTTTTATTCTAAACTATCTATCTTTCTTTTCAGGTTAGCAAAAGCATGATATTCAGCAGTGAAAAAAATTGCCTGATAGAGAAGCTCTTTGGCCTAAGCCTAGAGACGCATGCAGATGGGAAGACATTAACAGTTGCAGATTTCCTAACAGAAGCCAGAGCTATATACACTCCCAAAATTAAAAAGGGATATTATTTATCAAAAATAAATGGAGTGGATGTGAACTCTTATAACATAAATAATATCCTGCAAAGAGTTGTAGAAGACCATAACAGTCCAAAATTAACATTCCAAGTGCCAAGTGAAGGACACAATGTAGATTTAGAAAGGTTACTGAGGTCCAAAAATGCTCCGGAAAATTCTTTGACTCACTTATTGAAGGAGTCACTATGCACAGTTCTATACATATGCTGCAATGACATAGAATATAACAGTAATGACGACAAAGGAGTTCTTTACTGCTACCCAAGACCTTTCAATCAGAACTTTTTGTACAACACCAGAGGGGCTTATGTCACTTTGAATCATTTAGCCCCAAAGTCTTTGGGTACTAGTGAACCCACAAACTCAACTGTTCTACATAATAATACTCTTATTAACGTAACTTATACATCACATTACAATGATCTACTGTTGGTAGCATTTCCAAATAATGAAGTAGATTTGTTTGCAGCTAAAAAAGTGATAGCTGATATAATAAGACTGTTAGAATTTTTGTATGGTTCGCTTAAATCTAGCTTTACTAAGCCTAATAATGTTGATAAGTTGGATAGTTTGTTTGCCCGTATGTTTGTTACTTTAATCATTAATAATAAGGGGAATAAAGATGATGGCACTAGGAATGTTGGTTTGTATTTTGAGGATATGTTGGCAGCTCATTCTGTTACACTGCCATTGGAGGTAAAGGTACAAGTTGACGATGCTATAACTGAGTTGGAAGCAGCTGATTATCGCGAATGGGTAACTACTTTTTTATCCTAACAATTTCTTGGCTACCTTTGATAGTTGAACATTATTTCTTATAGATGTTTAACGTGGCTATAATAATAACATCCACACTGGTCGATCTTCAACGAAAAGCAACGCTTACCGAGGTCGGTCCGTAGATGAGCATCCATTACATACCGAGATCCCTCCGTGCCTCGGAAAGCACGTTGAAGCCGTTGATCCCGGCTGTCATTTGTAAAACTTTAACAGTCGTTACAGGTAGACAGAAGCTCGAAAGTCTTGTCAAGGGGATTGTGTTACTCAGTACCTGTATTGTGGAGTTCAGATAGGCAGTTGCTCCATGTCATGTAAAATACTGGTATTCAGCTTCATCCGGTTAGACTGGAAGCCGACCCCAACACAGTTGAAAAAAGGCCAGGCAAATGATGATATGTTTAACTTGTGTAAAATATTTTTTCAGACTGACGATGTAGAAAACTTTCAAAGACTGTACGCAGTCATTGGATCCTGTTTATACTATTCTGGACATTTATTAAGTTCACATCTGCAAGACGAAGACTTGAAAGAAATCAACGCATATTTGCGTTTAAATGGCATTCTTAAACTGAGCACAGAAAAAGAATTTGAGAAACTTGTAGTGTGGAGAGAAGTGTTTATAAATGAACATAGGAAACAGAATAAGAATGATGGAAATGAATACAGGTAAACATGATTCATTTGAAATAAACAGTACCTTTGTCCTTTTACTTGTATTGTAATTCCCTTGTAATGACTCGTCATAAAAGAATAATCAATTCTTTGTGTAGAAGAGAAATTCTGCTGAAAATTGCGCTGATAGCATATAAACTAGAAGCTGTACTACTCCTGTACCATTTCGGTGTATGATATCATGAAGCTGTAGTAGAAAATAATTGTGTTCAAAATGTAATCTTAAACTGGAACGAGAATTAATAGGTAATACGGGCTGGTATCCGCAACTCCACGTCTAAGCGCGTATTTTGCGTACGGGTGGGAAAATCGGTTATTCGATCCACCCCAGCTCCTCAAAGAAGGCCAGCAACACCTTGGTGTCACTGACAATCTCACGTAGGGTATCTGGGTTACCGAAGTACTTTGTACTTTGCCCTGTATGTGGCGATAACCGGGCAGTATAACAGCACATGAGCTGCTGTCTCGTCGTCCTCCATGCAGGCTCTGCACAGCGGAGTGTCTGTGACTCCTATGACAAAGAGGTGTTTATTAAATGACCCATGGCCAAGTAGAACTAACAATGTCGCTTATTTATAGGATTTCAGACGGACGTTGGTTCCTGCTAACCGTCGGTAAAGGCCACTTCATATTGGCAACATTAATGGAAGCTGGGGGCTGTACAGAGGATGTAAGTATTTTCTTTATATTTCTACGTTCGTCTCAGTACGCAGTCGTATTCGACTTGCGACTTTGCTGGCTGCTGAGCTACGAAGGAGCTCTTCGTTTGAGTTCGTAACTAGTTGGGCAAATGCGAATGAAACCGTAAATATGAATATAAACATAATTTATATCAGGACTTTATGTTTATATTTCCTTAATATTGTTAAATCTAATATTGTTTTTTAACACTTTCTAGGCTATTGGAGTAACTCCACCGTCTCCATTTTACGTAGAAGAGTGCGAAAGTTGTCTCGAGTTACTGTATGATGTTGGACTGAACAAATATCTCGCATCTTGGTTCTGTTCGAACTCACAGCCGCAGGTCGAAACTTCGCCAGAATATCTGACAAAGTATGGGAAGAAAATAAGGGATGTTAATAGTGAGTTGTGTATTGAATTAAATATCTGATCCACTAAAAATCACCGCTTCTGAACTTCAGAAAAACGTTGCACTTCTATGGATATCTAAAATAAAGAATCCATCTCTGACCCTACTGCAACAGGGTTCTTTCAAGTGTCACTACAGCAACTGGTATTGTAATTTGTCATTGAGTCTACTACCAGATGTACAGACAGATCATCGTAAGCCGATATTTAAATCACCTGTGAGGTGATTTCACTAAAATTACAAATAAATAAATAGTAGAATGGCATCATAAAACCATCTGTCGTGGCTTCATTTTTAATTAACAAGATTTATTCGTTTTTTTTATTTATTTACTCTTCAAAGTCACAGACATCTGTGTAGCCGTGGCTCTTGTACTAGTCCTGTATCACAAGACTCAGAATTCTTTTTACCTATTGTGGTAGAGTAAAATTATTCTAGGTTCTTGAAAAAATCAAACCATAGAATAATATAACATCACGCATGTAATCCCCGAAGTATTACGCAGAGGTGCACCTGTAGTACACCCACATTTCACCAGTTATGTGTAAGTCCCATGTAATAAGTGGCGAGCCTATTGCCATTAACCGGGCACAAATCCGCAAATACAACATATTTTATCACAGAAACTTTTCACCCTTCCAGCTCTAAAACCAGACTCGACACTCAAAACCTCAACTCTAAAGTTATCGAAGCTACAAATAGACAAACGCCGTCATAACTCCTCTGAACAAATCAACGTGGGCTCTAGTACCAGTGACATGAATTCAATGAACTCTCTCACGAACTATGGCAGCCATCATAGTCTGTATGCTCAGTCTTATAACACTGCACAGAAGTATAGACACTCGAGCTTAGATGTCAGCGGATATTCTGAGGATTCTAATAGCTTGAAAAGTAATAGGTAAGGTTCCCATTGTCTTTAAATACCAGTATATGTATAAGGTGAGTTTTTGACACGATGACAGCAGTTATGCTTTGATATGATATATTAAATGACATCAAATCTGCTGCCAAAGTAAACCCTGCTCAAAAACACCGCCTGAATAGCTGTAAAGTTGATCATTATAAAACTTTTTGCTAAAGACACATGGGTCGGATTGCGTATTTCCAATCTATAGAAGGCCAGAACGCAACCATAGGAAACTGCTCGCGTATACATTTTAATACTATTTTTTAATCTGAGATTGGTCAGGAACGAGTCCAAATCGTCGCACCAGCGCTTTCTAGGCCTGCCCCGGTGGCGACGTCCGTCATCAGGCACCCACTGTGTGACGATGACGGCCCATCTGTCTTGATGCATCCTATAGGCGTGACCTGCCCAGTCCCATTTCAGACCAATTGGCCGGAGAAGGCACAACACAAGGAAGTGCAAAAATATGGGGGAGAGCTTTGGCCAGCAGTGGGACAATATAGGTCAACAAAAAAAAAAAAAAACTGTGATTACAATATATAGATACACGAATTTTGCGTACTGCTCGTATATAGTTTGTAACGTGGACGCGCGTGTCCTGGTTCCAAATTATACTACATCACTTGCGCTTGACATGAGTTTTAAACATAAATAGTCAAAAATAAAAAAATGTGAACTGGGTGAAATGAAACAGACAACAGATAATGGAATATGAAATGGGTTAGGTTAGGTTAGAATTGTATCAACCACGCGCGATCCGAGCGAGTGCTACTTCCAAGTTGCTCGCAGCCAGGCAGGCTATTTAGCGCAAGGTGCTAATGCGCCTTGCGCTAAATAGCCTGCAAATTGACAAATTCACAATTTGTCGCAATCATTACACGATTAGTCCGTATGCGTACTGGCACTGTATATTTTGGAATAAGTTAGTTAATTACGTCACTACGAAGTATACGCGAGTATTTGCGTACTACTCTTGTATAGATTGGAAGACCTTAGTAAAAAAGTGATTTCCAATCTATACGCGATTAGTTTCACACCCTTGCGCCTTGTGCCTTGTATACAATGGAAAGACGCGGTCGGATTTCCCAAACTGCTTTAGTATAGCTGTAAAATGCGTTCCAATCAATCAATCTGCCTAGCTTTTTCCCAGCTATGTTGGGGTCGGCTTCCAGTATTTTACATGGAGCGACTGCCTATCTGACCTCCACAACCCAGTAACTGGGTAATACGATACCCCTTGGTAAGACTGGTGTCAGACTTTCGGGCTTCTGACGACTCGTAACGACTGTCAAAGATCCACGAATGACAGCCGGGACCAACGGCTTAACGTGCTTTCCGAGGCACGGAGGATTCTCGGTATGTAAAGATGGTCACCCATCCACTGACCAACCCCGGCAAGCGTAGCTTAACCTGATGGATCGACCAGTGCGGCTGTTGTTACTTAGCCACGAACTCCTCCAATAACTCAAAATTCAAAAGTCTTTTATTCAAACTAGGCTGAGAATCAGCACTTTTCGAACGTCAAATTTACATAAGACAGTGCCTCAAAACGCCCGCCCTTCACCACTTCCTAGTGCTCTAGCTGGGAAGAAGAAGTGGCGCAACAAACTCCCCAGCAGCACAGCTGTCTGATCAGTTAGAAAAAAATATATTTTATACAATAGTTGTAGTAACGTACTTAATTTCTGGGACTGCTTTACGTATTTAATAACCCTCCTTTTTTCAGTCTGTCCAAAGGTTGTTTGTCTGAAATCACCTTGTGCGATAAGACCCCCCATTTTACACTAGTTTTTAATAAATGTTTGTCCTTTTTGTTTTATGTGGTGTACAATAACTTGTTAAATAAATAAATGAGTTATACTCGTCTGATTTCAGTGAAGTAAGTGAAGAACGCGTCCAAGGCAGAAGAGCGGATAGAGAACAAAGGAATCGTCGGGACTCGTCTGGCTCAGACTCAGATTGGGACAGGCTGGTAAGAAAAATATAACCTCATTTAAACTGCATCATTTTACAATTCTTTGGTTTCATTCAGATACACAAGGAAGGTTGATTAAATAACTTGATCTTCTTAATCTAGTCAATGTGGTTAATTGCAGACACAATATTTTCTAAGTTTGGCTTTAAATGTTTCTTTGTTTCATTTAACGTTTTGTGTTTTGTTGGTTTCAGGATGGGAGCAGAGCAAGTGGGAGCGTTGACATGTCTGATATCAGGAAATCTTTACTGAATGAAATAAATCACGTAACTGCACGAAGGTGAGATAAATAACGACAACTACGGCCAACTAAAAATATTAAATAAAACCGGCCAAGTGCGTGTCGGACCATGCACAATGAAGGGTTCCGTAGTTGGGATGAATTTATCCCAAGAACAAACTTAACGTTGTAGTTGAAAAACGTGTTCTCCCATTCGGAATGTATGGGAGATCCTGTTTTTCTAACTGCAAATTTAAGTTGGTTGATTATTTCTCGTTAACCTGTACAGTCTACTTAACTCTCATAGTTTTCCTTTTAATTTCGTTATATATACTGCTGCTGTGAATTTTTTCACAAGTCCAAGTACAACCATTTAGCTAGAAGGGGGGACACACTTGACTCTAACAAAAAGATTCAGTTAAAAGCTTAATATTTTACAAACTCACAATATATATTTTTGAAAGACCTTTCTAATGCTACCCCACAACATGGGGTAGATAAGGAAAAAAAAAATTTCCCCACTTTCCGTGTAGGGGAGGCACCCTATAAAAAAACAAAAAACTTTATTTTAGTTCACCACTTTGTCGGCATGATTAATATGTATACATATGCCAAATTACAGCTTTCTAGTACTAACTGTCTCTGAGCTAAGTCGCGGACAGACAGATGGACATGGCGAAACTATAAGGGTTCCTCCCTTATAGTTTCGCCATGTCCGTCTGTCTGTCTGTCTGTCCGTCTGTCTGTCCGCGGCTTAGCTCAGAGACGGTTAGTACTAGAAAGCTGTGGTTTACTACGGAACCCTAAAAACTGCCCTTAGCTGTTGTAATTGTGACAGATTCATAAAATTTAATATCGAGTTCATGTTTTTTGGTAGTTTTCTGACTGGCTTTAGATTTGTTTTAATTCGTTACGTCTTCTTTCAGAATAACAGCAGGAGAAGAAAACGTTTTATTCCACTTTGTACATCTGGAATCTGAAAAGGGCATACTGATTGCTCCAGTGAAGAATATAGAGATGCAAGCCAACAACATTCTCTATTCATACATAATCAAGACATTCAGATCAGCTTGTAAACGAATACATGAGCTGTTGCAACATAGTATACGGTGAAAACACAGAATAACATTGCATTAAATTTCTTGATTTATATTCTGTATATATTAGATTAGGGAGATTAATATTATTATGTACTTTTATGAATTACTTTCATGTTTTAGTAATACAAGTCTCAAAAACAAAAATACTTTAGTTATTTTTTAATACATAAATAAAGTATTTTTATCCATGTCTGTTTCTCATCGAAGATCGATCAATGACGTTGTTTGTCTATGTTTATTTTCAGGTTCAAGAAAAACCACGCGCCGTCGAATCCGCTGAACAAAATTTTTGTGGCTGTCAAAGAGCATGGAATGTTATTTCAGGCGCCTCTGGATATTTTGAGTCAATGCGGCGTCAGTAAGAAGAATTCTGAACCGTACTTGTTTTGGGTTGTCGGGTAATATACCTACTTACATTTTACAAAATATTATGTCGTTTTTAGGAAACGTAAAGAAGTAGAAGGCATTGCGATTGGAGACTTTTATAATTAAGACCTCTCATCTCCGGCCGTTTGTTAAAGTAAAACTCCTTCATGTCCTTGTTTCTATCTTTGTCTATAGTTGAACAATATTATCCGCCATAGAGTTCAATCATTTAGAAACTATATTGAAACATAAATGCAACATACAAGTTTAAATTAGTTGCGGTGTGCTGGTACCATATGGAAGCAGCCAGACTTCATTGTATTATGTTTTTACTGGTACCAACTGATACCAGCCGGGTTTGAGAGTTTGTGAAAAGTTGGAATGAAAATACCTGGAGGTTTCTTCCGCTTTCCTCTGGTCAATGTCCTATCGAGACAGTGTGGTTACTTTTTATAACATGACATACCAAGTACTCTAGAATTAAGTAATGACTGTAAAAAATATTTTTGTTACAGCCGAGTTTTCAGTGAACCAGAGCCTAGAGAATTATATTTGTGCTATCACGAATCCATACCTCAAGATCTCACTGAAGTAGCTTATTTGCTCTCTTATTTAGAATAAGTACCTACACAAGTAAAATAAATATGTTTTACTAAAAGGCTGTATTGTTATGCATTTATAGAAACGTATTCCGTCCAATATACGTAATAATGTTAATATAAGAAATATAATTATGTGATATTGATTGATGCAATATTATTTTTTTATTCCATACCTAACCTATTTTATTTTAAGTTGATTTAGCTAAATCTACAATAAATTAACTCAGTATCGCAATAAACTAACTCATTGCCGTATTTGACATTTATTTTCTTTAAAACTTAATTAAACTCAATACTGCCAGTCACCGCTATAGCCCTTGCCCATTTCGCTCAATATCTTGACTTTCAAACTTTCCGCCTTTGGCATTTGAACTTTCCGCCAAAATATACCGGAAATGTGCTTTTCCTAGAATGTAATATTTTTATTGAAGTTGATAGATATTAGGGTGATGAAACAATAATTTTAGAAATACGGAAAACATTTCGCTATCGCTGTAAATATTTATTTCAATTATTTTAGGGAATGTTTCAGTGAATATAGTTAATTACCATAGACAAAAAACAACCAAGCGTTGTTGAGAACATCCGTCACGATCAATCAGGCTATTATACCCAGTGTCGCGTTATAATAAGGACCACAATAGCACATCAACAATTATAGTCAATGTAATGTCTATTACAAATATTAGGATACATTGAATAATAAAAAAATTGAGTTGTTTCCGTTAGCCGTCGCGTCGTGTGCGAAATTGCAGATTGTGAGAAGCGTTGCAGTGGTTTTTAATTAATTTCTCATGGCAAATAGAAAATAAAGACAACGTTTTTTTATGGATTTCTGTGTTTTTGTGTTGGGCGAAGATTTGTATTTGATTAATGTCAACGATGATAACCAAAATGCAATCACAAGCGAACGTCGCCGTGCCACAATCTGTCACGACGCAACCACAGTCTCAGCAAATTGTTGGAGTAGGAGTTTCAGCAAATGCGGTGATATTGAAGATGTCAGATATTCAGCAGATCTCAACAGTTGGTACGTATTACGTGGTGTTGTTATTATGAACGTGAATATTGTACAAGCAACCTGAAACTTTCCATGTACTTGGGAATTTTCCTAAGAATTTAATTATCAATAGGCCTTTAGGAAGCTTTGTGTCACCGTTAGCATTTCATTATTAAGATCAGCTATTGTCTTTTTTGAGTAGGTAACCAAACTTAACTGACGTGTGGATGTAGTATGTGTTCATTATCATTAAAAATAATATCCTTGGACTTCTATTTGTGTTTTTTTTTTGTAAGGTTATGCAGCTGTCTTTTTTTTTTAAACAGCAGCTGTAGCTTAGTGGAACAACAATACAGCCTATGAATAGTGTTATTGACTAGGTACTCTTTTTACAAAGACTATCTATTTCCATTCATGATTTTTTATTTAAAACTTTATTTCCAAAGTTTGTTGTTACAATGACTTTAAATAGGCAGGAATGGAAACTTCATTATGAAATAAAGGAAGATTAATCAAGAATGAAGTCTTCTGCAAAGATTTAAATCGGTCTTCTGTTTTTTTGGTGTTTACTAACTTACAAAACATATTTTTTGGTGTTCTTGCCTAATTCATAAATCTTTATTTTAATAAAACAAATACTATATTTATATTAACCAGCATTTGTTTCTTGTTGTCAGGACTACTAGAACTTGCCCACCGCGAGTACCAAGCTGGAGACTATGAGAGTGCCGAACTGCACTGCATGCAGTTATGGAGACAAGATGGCACGAACACCGGTGTACTACTCTTATTGTCCTCCATTCACTTCCAGTGTCGAAGGCTGGACAAATCTGCCCACTTCTCCACTTTAGCTATCAAACAGAATCCGCTGTTGGCTGAGGCTTACAGGTAACTTTCTTTATATATTTAAACTTGCTTTTTGTTGAAAGTAAAACCAACATGACTATACTATTGTGCCTGTTTGAATACACTCACAATACAGGGCGTCAGGGACATCGACGCGAAAACTACTACCATGGGTTCAGTACATGAATCTGAAACCCCAGCATTGAAATATTTTGTTAGTTATTTTTTTTTAAATCTGCTGTTCCATACATTTTGAGCATGAAGGTATTGCGCTTTTCAATGGAAAAACAGATTTTTTTAATAGTAACTAATGAAAAATATTGACGCTGGATGGTTCAGAATAATGTACTGAATCCATGGTAATAGTTTTGGCCTCGATGTACATGCCACCCTGTATACATTCAGGTACTTTATACATAATGCTTCCAAGGTATATAAGATATGGTAGGTTTTGTCTTGCCTCAACATCACCCTAAGGTAAATGTACAAAATGCCTAAGGCATTAAGTTTGCCTTTGCAGGGTCATTTTTACTTTGCATAATGTTTACATAAATAATGCATTAAAACTTCTATAGCAAACCTAGTACACCCACGGTTACTGTGGGTGTACTAGGTACATGTCTGCCTAACCTTTCGGGGAAAACAGGTATGATATTATGTTTTTAATAATTCTATTGCTGAATCAAATCCTCGGGTAGTTATATGATTGTGTCATTCTTCACCTTGGTGTATGTAATACCTACATGAACAATTAACTCAAGCTTGGTAGTATAACAATGGTATGACATCTTGTTTTGAACAAAAGGAATAGTTCAAACTCCAAGCCTTGGTTTGCATTCATATGAATACAAGTAGATTGTAAACATGTTATTATTATATTATGTTGAATAATGTGCGTGTATTAGGTATCATGCTAAATCTATGTTTGTTTTAATTTTTTTAACATGAATTTGAAGCTTAATTAAAGGAAACCATTAAGATGCAGAAATCAATTATAGAACTAGAATTAAAATGAAGATTGATTATGAAGGTCAAATAATGGTAACTAATATTATAAAGGCAGTGTATAGAGTATCGCTAGCGCTATTCTATCCCTATCGGATAAAGTGCCGCTAACGGCATAATAGTGTTGCTGCCGCGGCCCGGCTAAAGTGCCGTAAGCATTGCATTGTCATTTTATCCGGCACTTTATCTGATAGGAATAAAATGCCGCTAGCGGCACTCTATACACTTCCTATTATAAATACGAAAGTGAGTTTGTTTATTCATTTGTTACGTTTTCACTCTAAAACGGCTGAACTGATTTGGATGAAATTTTTAGACCATGACCTGGGTTAGGCATAGGATACTTTTTTCCCGTTATTTCCACGGGATCGAAGCTTATGCGGCTGAAACCGTGAGGCGCAGCTAGTATACAAATAATTAACAAACAAAATAATGCAATTTCTTCCAATTCCGAAGGTACGAGCAATGGCTATCCGTTAATAAGATCTCCCAGCTAAAATAATTTTGATGTGTCACTGACAAAAACTTTTGGCACCCGCAGCCCATTAAAAATTAGGCCATTTTGAATTTGTTGAAGTGTATTGCACTCATTTGAAACTGATGTGTATATTTAGGTGTGCCATTTTACATGAAATCAAATGCAATCTAAATCTTTATTATGAATTCGTCCATTATCTTCTGATCTCCTTATTCTCATATTTGCTCAACATATATGTAGGAATATCCAAGTTCTTTTTTTTTTAATAGGCATTATCTTGATGACTGCAATCCAGTAAAAAAAAACATCTTTAGCACTGCAAAGTTATTAGTGTGCAAATACCACAGCCCATTAATCTATGTCACATTTATGACACAGTACATAATATGTGGGCATATGATAAAATACAGTGGAAATTCTTAACTAGAACCATTTTACATTTCGATGTTATGATCTTGATAGCGTGCCGCAATTTTCTAACCAAATGTAAAACCCATTCTCATATTGTTATACAAATTAACATAATTCGATTCGGAAAGGTCATGCACACGGCTACACATCAAGCTATACATTTCCAGTATAAACTGACCTCGCATTGTACGGAAATTATATACCATGCGAGATCAGCATAGACTGGAAATGTATAGCTTGATGTGTAGCCGTGTGTACTTTAGTCACGCTTCCGCCTAGTAGAATATCAGTACATGTTAGCAATAATTGGGTACGTACAAATGTATGACTTATGGCGTAAACATACTACTGAGTCATTGTGCTCTAAAAATGCAAAGACTCTAAACATAACCCATTTTATTGAACTGATCCTAATTCTTGATGCCTGCTCTATTTTTCAATCAGTTAAACCCGCACCCGCAATAATTCAATGTGTACGATTGACTGTCCTACTTTAAATCCCCATAAAGTCTAATTCATACAATCACATGAATCTTCTGTCGGTCAGAGATTGTTAAGATATCATTGTCTCGACGAAATATGGAAAAAACCAATGCCACATTGCAAAAAAAAGAAACCGTTTATTGTTCGTCTCCATGAAGGCTTACGGTAGAAGACGTTACTGTCATGCCCAGTAAAGCCGTCACGCTTTTAATCTGCGTTGGTAAGCAGGGTACCTGAAGTAGTTCAGGTAGAAAAATATTATGAGTCATTGACCGAGCATTCGCTGACGGCGGTGTTTAGAAAATAGGGGAGCGCATTGAGCCGTGGTAATGTTAAAATTAAATTGTATGGGGGTGTTTTTACGAACCCCATAATTCGCACTGCTTGAGCCTTTTAGTGCAGTTTTCGCTAGCAACAAGAAAATGCGCGCTTTGATACAATGTATGACACCAGTACAGTGTATGTTTCCTTGTTTAGTAAACAAAACACTATGACAATCACGAGTTTTTTATTAATCAATCACACACTTTAAAGTTGGGTATGAACGACTATTGTAAGACTAACTTCTGCCTGTGACTTCCGTCCTCGTGGAAATCAACTATACATAAAACATAATATCCTATAGCACTCGGAAATAGTGTAGGAGTGTAACTTTCAATAACAGTAAAAAATATGAAATTGGATCCGAACTTCCAAAGATGAGAGAAGACCTCTTACAAACAAACAAACAATTTTAGGTCTTTATAATATAAGTTTAGAAAACCATGAGGTAGCTGTTACAACAAAATCAATCAACTGCTTCAAATTAACCAATTTAAACACATATAGAAATCACACTAACCAATACTACAGAAAACTTTCTATACAGTATAATATCCTTCCAAAGACAATCCTAAAACTTTCCTTATTTTCACCAGCAACCTAGGCAACGTGTACAAAGAGCGAGGTCAACTCCAAGAGGCGTTGGAGAACTACAGGCATGCTGTCAGGCTGAAGCCGGACTTCATCGATGGCTACATCAACCTCGCGGCGGCTCTCGTGGCTGCTGGAGACATGGAGCAGGCGGTACAAGCTTATGTTACCGCCCTACAGTATAATCCTGTAAGTATTCAAGATGCTTTCGTAGTTACAACATCTCGATTGGTTATCGCCCGAAATTAATTATGTATCCATAGATAAATATTACCTGTCTCTCCACAGTTCCATTGCCTACTCTAGGAGACATATCCGGTACGGCCCACAAATCCTTCCATATCCTAAGGGCACGTCTTCCTTACCATTAACGCGCCCCCCGGTCTACTCTTTGATATGTAATGGCATCTGGCAAGTGCAAATCTTGGGGTTCATTCGATTTATCGAGTCTGGTTCAACCACGCTGGGATCGGTGCATTTAATTAATTAATTCATTCATTCATTCATTCATGCAATCCTAACTTGTTCCATGGTCTTTGAAGTCTTCTTGTGACAAAGACTTTTTGCCAAATTCGGCCGTTGATTGGTTGCAGACAAAGATCGGGATCAAGATTGGGGTTGAGGTACATTTATAATTTCGGGCGTATGTGCATATCCTCATAAGGCGTTTTATGCGCGCACTCATACGATACGCGCGTAGCTAAGTTACTAGGGAACATTTTACGCGCGTAATACGTGCGAGGCCAGATACTTGGGGCGCCATAATGCGAAGAGCGCTCAACGCTACGCATCGCGGAAACAAATGATTGTGTAGCATATAGCCCGTACAGACCACAGGTAGTTGTCCCGGGTGTTTGTTTAAGTTTGAATATTCTAGTATAAAAACAACCGTAAACTTCCACCCGTTTTACGACCAAGGGACGAACGGGGAGCTCTTTACATTCTATTCGCTCACCCTATTTATAATGTGCGGAGGGTGACAGCCACTGCAATTGTACTACTATCGTGGTAAACGGCACCTTCGATCGCTATTTCATATTAGACTCATTCAGCCTAACATTGAGTATGAAGTTGAATATTTTTTATGCATTATTCAAAACGTTGCTAGTGTTAAATCTTATCACACCTTTGTGCGAATAAGACGCATTATAAAACGTGTACATTCTGAGTCATCCATCTACTCGTTGCTATCGGTGACAAGTTATGTGATATTGCCGCATATGCAAAGACAAAGCAATTCAGGCGATAATATACATTGTGTATACACATCAGAAAAACACACCAAAATTATGTCATCAATTTAAAGTTATAGTAAATTTATCTCACGAAGTGTCGCGCGCTTTACTTGTGATTACCAAGTCTACAAACACGCTGTGAGATGAGTATGTAGGCGCAGGAGCTCTCGGTACCGTCCGAAGGTTACCACAAGTAAAGTGCGCGTCGCTCTGTGAGATACTGGATCTTTTGTCTGAATATGTAACATAAATAAACTCTGGTATTTAATTATGCGGTAATACTACTCTGCCTATCTCAGTACATTGTTGGAAGTATGCCAGAAAAACAGGTATTGGTCGTAGTCGCCACGCTCGGTATCGTATTTTGTAACCGCATAGTCGGTGCAATCGCACCAATGACGCTGCCCTTCACCGGCATGGAACATTAGGACTGACAAGTTGGGCAATTGCGCCATTTGTCATACTTACTGTATTACAAATCGTATATTACCGTGTGGCTCACGGCAAAACAAGTATCGTAAAAGGCAACTTTGAGAGACAAGAGGCTAGAATCAGCTTGATTAGCAAGACGCAGTAGACGCGACCATGCGATCATCACGATTATATTGGCAACATCTAACATCCATCTACGACTATTCATTTTGGCAGAATTTGAGAAAACTATTATACATTCAGAGAGAGTCGTAAACCTATACTTACTCAGGTGGATCGTATAAAACAAGTTAACAGTCCTAGGCTGTGTAAAAAGTTGTATTTTTGCAGTAAGTGATAATGCCGCAATGCGGGTGATCGCGATGCATTTTGTAACCTTTACCGTTGCACACGGTAGGTATAGAATATCGATATTAACGCATCAATACACCACTATACATACATTCGCTATACGAGGGGCTCAAAAGCGTGTCTACTGTCTAGACTTTCTCAGACTATATCGAGATAAACCAGATTCAGCTCCTGTAATAGAATCGCTCTCTCCAAAACAAGACTGGAAAGCCTTAGTCACTGAAAGTTCTAATTTAGGGCTCAGACCAAATAAAAAACCAAGACAGACCGCTGCGAACAATACAGTAAAGCATACACGCTCACATGCACACATTTACAATATGACATATATGACACTACAATCAAACTACACCACACAAAGTGCACACATGGTTACGTAACCGAAACCTTCACTGTTACAGCGCTCTGTCTTGGTTTTTATTTGGTCTGAGATTTTGGGTATATCATAAAATACTTCGGAGACAGCGCATCGTCCAGTTCGGATGTTTTATGTAAATGTTATGTCACTGAAGACTGACACCTCTGGGAATTATTCCACCTGCATTTTATTTACAGGTAAAGAGATCTCTCTTCGTTGTTCAGTGCGAACGGAGGCTAACGGGACGCAAAAATAAAAGGTTGCGATGTCACGCGTCTGCATCGCTGCAGATCTGTATAAAAAGTAGATGAGTCTAAAAAAATTATTACTCTAACAAGCATCACGATTAACCAGTATTGAATCTTGCATTGTCACGACACTTAAAAACAACTTTAATTAGTTTCAACTTTAGTATTTGTTTTGAAGGCATATTTAAATGTTCTAGTTAGAGGTTAAACGGAAGATTTCTGAAGATCTTGTTTTATTCATAACTTGTTTGTCATCTCAATGATAATGAATTTGACTGTATAATTTTTAGACTAAGAACATATTGTGTGTAGTTAGCTACACAACATTTTTTTAGTCTAAAAATTCAGTCAGTCAATGGTTTATCTATATATTTTGTACACAAGTGAAAGGCATACAATATACAATATTCATAGTGAAGGTTTAGCTTTTACCAATTACTTTGAAAGCTTTTAATCTATACTAATAAAGCTGAAGAGTTTGTTTTTTTTTGTTTGTTTATTTGAACGCGCTGATCTCTGGAACTACCAGTTGCATTTGAAAAAATCTTTTTGCATTTAATAGTGCAATTCTTGGGGAACGCACATCACGCTAGGACCAGGAGCTGAGCAAAAAAAAAGTCAGCAAGAACGCTAAGCGAAACCGAATTAATAGCGCGGGTAGATAATGTGATGCGACGGGGGGTGGGTCGGGGTACAAGAAATTTCATGTAACGAAGTCGCGGGCAGAAGCGAGTCATGTTAATAAAGGCAATTGATTATGTCGTGGCATTTGTGGCTCCGTGACTTACCTACCTAGTATACTCGCGGTTTCAACAGTAGTCATGCAAGTGTATTTCTTTGCATGAGTCACATCATATAACATTTATTTTATTAAGCGAATAATTTAGACGCAAACGATATCAACTGCTGTAGGTTTTCGTTGTTTCAGGCATTATGAAATGTTTCTTATCTTTTTATCTAGAAATATTAGTTTAAGAAAGCAATGATAAGAAAATAATTATCCAAAGATAGACTAAACTATGTTTATTCTCTGAGTGCAAATTACTTATACATAATAAAATGTCTCATTGTAAATTTCTTTTGAGACATTTTATTCTGAACTTTTTATTTAATTATTCTTTTTTTTTCCATTTTTCTTTATTTATTTTATCTACACAGATTATGATGATCCATCCTCATCGTTACAAATCGACCTTTACTTATTATTACAAAACAAAAAAAATCTTTTACAATTTTTATTTATTTACTCTACGATAAATCCCAATGTTGTTACATTATTCTTAATGAAACAAAAACTACAACACCTACTCAAACAATGTTGTATATTTACAACATTGTTTGAGTAGGTGTTGTGTTTTTGTTGCTCATATCGAGGTACCTATTTCTAATGAGTAGATCTATCTACTCACTAGAAATAGGTACCTCGATAGTAGTTTTTTTTTTCTATTGATCTATCATTAGAAAAAAAAACTTCCTGCATATACTATTGTTCTACATATGTAATGTCATTGTTATTCAAACCTTCGGTTAGTATTGTGTAAGTTGCGCACTTCATTTTTGTTGCCATCAAGGTGTATGTAGGAAATTCAGAGTTTGTAAACACCTATCAATCATTCCAATCTAACTAGTCTGAAAAAATATTTAATTTGACTTTAAATAAACTTTGTTTGCTACCTATTTCTAAGATCTAGATAATTCATCTGCCTAGCCTTTTCCCAAGTCTGTTGGGGTCGGCTTCCAGTCTAACCGGATGCAGCTGAATACCAGTACTTTACATGGAGCGACTGACTATCTGACCTCCACAAACCAGTTACTGGGTAATACGATACGCCTTTGGTAAGAGTACTAAGATCTAGATAATTATAAACTTTTATATATTCTGACCTTCAATGTCAATTATGATATTATGTCAGACTAGTTCTCGGGAATTACCTATTGTTACGCTTATGTGGCACTCAACTAAACGGTGTAATATTCCACGATGTTTTCCTTCACTGCCTCATGCTGATCGAGTTGCCCACTTTATTATATTAGAAGACTAGCGACCCGCTTCTGCTTCGCACGGGTGCAATGTACTGATGCACACGTCAATATTCCAATGTTCATACGGTTAAAAACAAAATGCAGTATGAAACTACCAAGAAACTCCCAAATTATACAATAACAAAATATCGGTCTGATCATCGCCGTTCGAACGGGCTTTACAATTAAAAAAACAAAAGTGTTATATTGTCTATGGATGGTTCCACTATTTCGTTGAACTGGATATAAATATGAAAAAATTGTGAGTCCTCCACTAGTAGAATTTGGACGTCCAAATACTTCATTATTTTTTTTTTTCAGCCATAACAATACTGTCATCAAACTTTATTAATTCAACTCATAAATGAATTTCAATAATCGCATTTCGTTAATAGCCGAGGAAAGGTCATTGACCCCTTTCAGTCATGGCGCCACGTCGCGCGCCGTCAGCCATAATTATTTTGCTGCGCGTAATTTTAAATCTGGGATTTCTTTTATAATAACCATTTAAATGATGTTATGTCAAGGGATATTTTAATCTTAATTAAATTGCCAATTTGAATAACATATTTTATCGGATAAGGATTAATAATATGCTGGTCAAAATTGCTTCGGAAATAACATTTTTTTTAATGAAATTCTGAATCATAAAAATTGATACTGTGACTAATCCTTAGAAGATAGATATATGCTATCGCGGACTTTTCTGTTGATTTTGTTAAGATATACAATCCAGTAGAACATAAATGTTATCTATCTGTAACGGTTTAGTCAGCGCACGCTATGTACTCAAAAACGTGCCTTTTTCACGACTTGACAAAGCGTTAAGTTTCAGTACTACGTTTACGTTTAATATAAAATAATTATATAAATAAACCTTCAAAGCCAAAGATTTATTTGCAGATAAATATGGTTATAAAAGTTCTTACAATGGTAATACATCTTCTCTAAATGAAGTTGAAAACCTCATCAAAGTCCGTTGCGTATTTTCGAAGAACAACGCGGACATACAGACAAATTCGAAAAGCGACTTTGTTTTATAATATTTAGAGATGACCTCACTGTTTAGAAATACAGTATTTTTTTGCTTCCGATATAAATTGTTCCCTGTTGATCTAGTAAATGTCTATGTTACCCTGTATAGTGTTTTAAGATATAGACAGCTAAACCGTCAGCGAACGGTGTTTCAGGCCGTAAATCAAATTTATTACCAAGGAGATTAAACGGCGATCCCAGAATTAAAATGTTCGTTATTAATTGCTGTACAAAGTGTAACCGTGGCAAATTTTACCTCGGAATAATGTAATTTTTATTTATCTAAGCTCATTTTTATTCATTATAGTTATTTGTTTTCCTTATAATTAGAAATTGTGTAATAGGCATACATTAATACCGTCACACGATCAATAAAAGTTAATGCATAAGGTAATAAATAACTATAATGACCATTCGCTTGAAATAATCCCATCTATTATAATAACTCGTATCTATGGTAGAAAAACCTACTCTGTACCTAGTATAGTAACATTTTTTTGGAGGAAATCTTTTAAATATACGTTTTGAATATCGGACGCTTTTGTAGCCCAGTCAATAACAATTGTAAACATCGCAAAGCGCATATAACTACGACTCTTTTATATGTTATATCCGATGTGTTTATATCCAAGTTTGCAACCCTGAAAACCTTGTGCTACTCCAATGGTGCTCGAAAACTGCGAAATTCTGGCAAAATGCTCATCTTTGACAAGCTGTGTTTTCGCAACCAATAGACCTAGAGCGCTTGGGTTGGGCTCAAATTGTATCAAATTTGGCTTGCATCACAAAACGAAATAACAAATATACATAAAAACGCGTCCTTAAAGTATATTTTTTTAGAGTACCCGTTAGTAGTAACCGTTTTTTAAAGTACCATGGTTTTCAGGGTTGCAAATTTGGGTATAAACTACTCTCAGGAGACCTAACAACATATAAAAGAATCATAGTTACATGCGCGGTTGCGACGTTCGCATTTTGTATGGATATTGCTAGTTTATGTTAATTTACTTTCGTTTCCATGATTACTTCAAGAGGAAAATCCATTATTATTTTTCATTTTGTATTGAAAAAGCATTACTCATAGGAACTGACTAACTGAGGTATGAAATTCCTGGAACAAATGTTTCTTGGCGCTATTATATCCACATGTCATGAGTAGGCTATATATATCGTTTTTGTCAGGCTAATAAATTCCCTTCTTCTGCTACAGAACTGTTCATCATCTAAAATAAAAAATTACAATGTTAATAGGTATGGGAAATTAAAAACATTGTAAAAGCCATTTAATTTTTAAAAGAGTAACCGTCGATTTTCTTGCCGGCGCTTCACCATAGGAAACGACCAATTGGCACCGTGCACCTAGCTTCTGTCGTTTCATAAGTGCCCATGTAGGTTTATGTTAAATAAAATATTTAGATTTTGGGAGGACAGTGTCGGCCTGTCAACAAGTACCAGGTACTTCACAAAATAGAAAATAGGCTACAAATATGCAGTCTATTAAGCCTACAACATTCTCACATTCACAAAATATAAAAGAATCTATCTACCTATTAACCAGCAGTATTGATTGATACTTCCGTTAAGCAAAGTGCAATAATAATGCGTAGGCAGCCATGAAACGATTCTATCAGTAATATTGCTTGGTGATTATCGAGAAATAATCTCATGTTTATAAACTTCGTTTCCGGCAATGGCAAGGCTGTGAGCCTTCGCGTATAATTATGCCATACTAGCTTCTGTCTGCGACTTCGTCCGTGTGAATCTTGTTTTAACATAAATATATCCTACACTCTGCAATCCTGATGCATCCTATTAGTGAAAGAATTTTCTGAATCGGATCAAAAGTTCGGAAGATTACCCCCCCCCCCATACGTACAAAACTCACAAATTTTACCTCTTTATAATATTCAGATATGTATATACTTATTATATAACGGAGAAGGGTATATGTCTCTTTCGTGATTATCAGCCATATTTTAACTACTGTGGGTATTGGTTATTGTGCAATAGAAAAACCGTTTACATTTCAGATTAAAATATAATTTACTATCAAATTAATTACACTAGCAATTCAAACACTGTAGGGACACGACGCGACTATTCGGAATGCGCGGCAGTTTCTAAACGTGTTCACTGCTTGACCGCCACCGATGTACTCTGCTTTGCACCCGCTGGTCTGAGCCTTATGTTGTAGACTCTGTCGAGCGGCGCTGGCGTCCCGATTAGTCAACTCAGTAACGTATTTCCGACAAGTATATAATATAGAAGGCAATAAGAGGGTTGCATCAAAAGTATAAGCTAGTTGCATATGCTCTTATAACATCATAATCATCATTATTATTGCAAACGCAGCGGAAAGGTTCCCTTGCAAACGTGGCGTTTAACCGATACGAAGACTCCTTCCTTGCGCAAATGACTCTTCTTCTTATCGTCTTAAGCGACAACCAATCTGGTCGGTTTCAATCCTCTCCGACGGAGCCCTAATCCATCTGCCAATTTTATTTCCTCAAAAGTCATAAATCCATTTTAACTCTATTTATTTTGTTCACAGGACCTTTACTGCGTTAGGAGTGACTTGGGCAATTTGCTCAAAGCTCTTGGTCGTTTGGACGAGGCAAAGGTAAATATAATTTCCTCCTCGACTTTCTGGTTTGCTCCGAAGTTAACAGGATTCTCTAAAAGTTTCCTTTGTACAATATCAAATTAGCGTACTCTCTGCTCTGTAAGCGTATACTGCCCTTGCGTATATACATCAGAATAATTTGCAACTTGCGTCAGCTTTTCTTTATAATGGTTTTGACTATTAGGTCTCATTGTTGTCTTAGTTTTACCCTCAAAATGCGTTATTGAAGAGCCTATTTGGTTGAAACCATTATTAAAACTGTGAAACAGGGTGGGAAATGGAATGATTTGTTTGGCCACACAACTTCCGTTTCCAATCTTGGTGCACCACAATATGTATAGTCACAAAATATTAAACATCTTATGTGTATCGTTTCTGATGATAAAATTACGTTTGATAAAGTTTGATCCACTGTTTATGTATATCAATGGTTGACATTCACCGAGTACAATGACATTTCTGCGTAGCATATTTTTTATACGTAAATTTTTTATTGAAGCTTGCCGTACACATGGGTATATTGAATTTTATTAATGTACACAATAAAGTACATAATATTTTTATACAATTATGACAAAAACCTTTCCGGGGGAAAGACGGGAGCGTAATATTTTGTGACAGCGTTTTTGCGTTCAAATATCAATTCTCTACATAACATTCGTCCAAGGAATCGTTTATTTACTAATTGTTTGTTGTTCTTGTTATTAACAATGTTGTGTGGAGTATTGAGCAGTTAAGGAGAGTAAACTAATTCACGTTGCTGTACTAAACGTTTGAGACAATATTCAATCCTGTTCTCTTCAAAACCTAGTTAACGTTATAATCCTTGTGCTTGTAGTGATTTCTTATTACAATGGAGGATCAGAGGAGTCTGTAGTGTTTATTTCATTAGTGGTATGACGTAGTGAGTTTATTTGTATTATATGATTTGGTCATCCACATCATGCCTGTCGCAACACTCTGCTCGATGACAGCGTGAGCTGAACAATGATCCTCTCAAATCATAAATATTTGATTTGCAATATAATTTGTTTATGAAGACGATCGGGTGAAACAAATTGACTCAAAATCAACTAATTTTCTATTATATTTTCACAAGGTGTTGTCTGGTAAGGCAAGTGTAGGTGTGACCGCTGCTGTATCTAGCTGGGTTATGGTTCGTACGACACTCGCTATCCCGCCGCGATGCCGCCGTGTCTGCTGCAGGTAAAGTGGAAAAGGTTTGCAAGAACTAAAGTAAGAACAGGAATCGGATACAACTCGTGCTCTTGACTTATCCATTGTCGTGACCATCCCGTCTCATCGGCTAGGAAGTGGAAGCGTTTCACTTGTGGTTGGCTCGTTTGTTTCGTGACGTATGATTTATTTATTATTTTATGTTTATCAAGACGTATGGATGTGCGGTTTGCACTTGGTTTGCACTGGTTTTTCGTTTGCATTTCCTACTGATGTGTGTGGCAGTCGGCGTAGTCTCGTTTCTCTAGGGTGCTGTTTGCGTAAAGTTTTAAAAGCGATTGATGTTTGGTGATCGTAGCTTTTGGTGTACACGTCGATCACCCAGCATCGCTCGTAGCGAACGTGTAATTACTGACATTGGCGTAACATACATTTCAGAACATCATTACATTAAAACATCATTTTTGTATAGTTATTAACATGCAATTTTTTCGTGTGTGTAGGCTTGTTACTTGAAGGCAATAGAAACGAGGCCAGACTTTGCGGTGGCATGGAGTAACTTGGGATGCGTGTTTAATGCACAGAGTGAAATCTGGCTGGCCATTCATCACTTTGAAAAGGCCGTTGCACTAGATCCGAATTTCTTGGACGCCTACATTAATTTGGGGAATGTACTCAAAGAAGCAAGAATTTTCGACAGGTGAGCTAAATAGTTTATTTCAATGGACTTTTCAAACAGTCCACAATACATCAGAACTTTAAATATTCATAGCACATATTAAACATGTATAAGTATGCAAATTACATATTAATGTTTTGTCATTACCATTTAAATATCGTAAACTCGCATTTATATGGGACGGCACGTTAAATTAACAATAATTTTCCATGTTCAACAGGGCTGTGGCTGCGTATCTTCGCGCGCTCAATCTGTCGCCAAACAATGCCGTGGTCCACGGCAATTTGGCGTGTGTTTACTACGAACAAGGCTTGATTGACTTGGCAATTGACACCTATAGACGAGCCATAGAGTTACAACCGAACTTCCCTGACGCATATTGTAATTTAGCGAATGCACTTAAAGAGAAAGGACAAGTCACTGATGCCGAAGAATGTTACAACACAGCTTTAAGACTATGTCCATCACACGCAGACTCACTCAACAATTTGGCGAACATCAAACGTGAACAAGGATACATCGAGGAGGCAACTCGTTTGTACTTGAAAGCTTTGGAAGTCTTCCCAGAATTTGCCGCAGCTCACAGCAATTTAGCTTCAGTACTACAACAACAAGGCAAGTTAACCGAAGCCCTCATGCATTACAAAGAGGCGATCCGCATTCAGCCAACTTTCGCTGATGCCTACAGTAATATGGGTAACACGCTCAAAGAGATGCAGGATGTAGCGGGCGCGTTACAATGCTACACTAGAGCTATACAGATAAACCCTGCATTCGCCGATGCTCACAGCAATCTTGCTAGCATCCACAAAGATTCTGGAAACATTCCCGAAGCTATTCAGTCGTATAGAACGGCTTTGAAATTGAAACCTGACTTCCCTGATGCGTACTGCAATTTGGCTCATTGCTTGCAAATTGTATGCGATTGGACCGATTATGAGTCCCGAATGAAGAAACTTGTAAGCATTGTGGCCGAACAACTTGATAAGAACAGACTGCCGTCAGTTCACCCTCATCATTCCATGTTATATCCACTTACACACGATTATAGAAAGGCAATTGCTGCACGACATGCTAACCTATGTCTTGAAAAAGTGCAAGTTCTACACAAGCCACCGTTCAAATTCCCGCGGGATCTGCAAGGACGTCTTCGTATCGGTTACGTGAGCAGCGACTTTGGGAACCACCCGACCTCGCATTTGATGCAATCCGTACCAGGCTTGCACGACAGAGTCAAAGTAGAGATCTACTGCTACGCTCTGAGTCCCGATGATGGAACCACATTCCGATCCAAGATCGCACGAGAGGCGGAACACTTTATTGACTTATCACAGATCCAATGTAACGGCAAAGCGGCCGATAAAATCTACGGCGACGGTATTCACATTCTCGTCAATATGAATGGTTATACAAAAGGAGCGCGGAACGAGATATTTGCGTTGCGACCGGCCCCCGTGCAAGTTATGTGGCTCGGATATCCGGGAACGAGCGGGGCCAGCTACATGGACTATTTAGTGACAGATGGAGTTACGTCGCCAATAGAATTAGCGAGTCAGTACAGCGAGAAAATGGCTTACATGCCGAATACATACTTTGTGGGTGATCATAAGCAAATGTTCCCGCATTTGCAAGAACGACTGATTCTCAGTGACAAACTAAAAAATCATAATAACTTAGGAAGTGTAGCCGACAACGTTGCAGTAATTAATGCTACGGACTTGTCGCCGCTTGTGGAGACCACAGACATTAAAGAGATTAAGGAAATTGTAAGAGCTGCTCGACCTCTAGAGATATCCTTGAAAGTAGCTGAATTACCGACTACCACGCCTATTGAGACCATGATTGCATCAGGACAAGTACAGGTAAGAACGCAACATAAATAAATAAATGACGGTAAATATAGCACATCGAGTTTTATAGAAACTTAGCTTTTTGTTTTAGAGTATCATATCTATCACTGATACCGTTCTGATAGTGTTTTTGTAAAACTTCAAGTGTCATATGAACAATCGGTTAGCTACGTTATATTCTCAATTAAACATTTTGGAATCCTAACGTATTCTTAATTTACAGACATCAGTAAATGGAGTGATTCTTCAAAATGGACTAGCGACGACACAGACGAACAATAAGGCAGCGACGGGCGAAGAAGTGCCACAGTCTATTGTAATAACAACTCGTCAACAATACGGACTACCAGATGACGCAGTGGTGTACTGCAATTTCAACCAGCTGTACAAAATTGACCCGCTGACGTTGCATATGTGGGTGTACATATTGAAGAATGTTCCGAACAGTGTTTTATGGCTGCTAAGGTTCCCCGCTGTTGGAGAGCCTAATCTTCAGAATACGGCTCAACAATTAGGTAAGAAAAAATGTAACCACATCCAGAGCAAGGTATTAAATGCATGAGTAATTACCACCTTGCTCTGGAGGTGTGGATGGCTCTGGAGTCATATGGAGAGAAGGCATGAGCTTTCTCTGTCTGAGAAGATGCTTTTGTTCTACAGAGAGTGTGTATTTGTAAACCAATAGGCTGGTATTTTATTCTTACTCTTGCTTCAGTATAAAACTGTATGGCATTGATGACCCTGTTCAGCCAGTCAGTTTATAAAAACTGGCCACGACAGAGAATTGTCCATTTCAAAACTAAACACTGACTTCCATTGAGAGTAGCTACAGAAAGAATTGAAACAATAATTACAAATAACAAGTCCTTTAGATTCGCTGCTTGCTAGTTTATAATGCAAAAAAACTATCAGGATGGCGAGATAACTTAATATAGGTATGAGGAACGGTGTAAAGTTCACTCATCCTCCATAGAAAAAGCATCCTCCGACCAGACGGGTGTTGTGTCTGGTGGGCAACTGCCCGACGATTAATGTCGGGAAGTTATATATATATATGCTGATCGCGCGGTAAACTCTGCTTGCGCGATGCAGGATTTTGCGTGACGTGAGTGTGATGCGTAGTTCGCATGTGGCGTTATAGATGCCTCCACAACATTATTAAACAACAATTCTTTTTATTCTTACCCAGGTCTGCCACCCGGACGCATAATCTTCTCAAACGTGGCCGCTAAAGAAGAGCATGTGCGTCGAGGACAGTTGGCGGACGTTTGTCTGGACACGCCATTGTGTAACGGACACACGACCAGTATGGACATCTTGTGGACCGGCACGCCGGTCGTTACGTTGCCTGGGGAGACGCTGGCTTCCAGGTAAATTAAAATATTATTAAGATTATAAATTAATACATGAAAGGAGGTGCGTGCAGCGCCGGATTTACACTAGGGGCACTCGGAGCTAGTGCCCAGGGCGGCAAATATTCAGGGGAAATTCTACCCGTTATCGAAAATGCATTTTTATCTTCCAAAATATGAATATTAATACCTTCGCAATATAGAAAAAAAAAAGATAAATGATTGATTGTATGTATATCGAAACTATCCACTTTATACAAAATTTCGAGAATAGGGCGACATTTTTTACAGTGCCCAGAGGTGGTGCTAAGGTTGAATCCGCTATTGGGCACGTGGTCGCGAGTAGCAAAACAAATGTAGAAATAAAAATATGGGCATTTTTCCGACCTTTGTCCAGGAGTTGGATAGAAAAAGCTAACAAATACAGAAAGACATAATATTTAGCTCAAGGTTTTCTGTTTATCCTGTTTACCTGTTTAACCCACCACGTTGTCGCCGGCTTTACCTACTCTTTGATACCCAAGTCGATTAGTGACAAAGATGTACTGAAATTACCCTAAACAACTTTTAAAAGTTTGTTAGTTCTGTTGACGCTTTGTAGTGCCGCTGTTGAATACTCGTCGCAAGTTCAGGGGAATCCACGAGTTTCAATTGACTTTACCACTGTTGAGGGGACCGATAACTAATGTAGCAGTGCAAACGTTATATTAAACGCACTTGTTATTGTTACAGAGTGGCAGCATCTCAGTTGAACACGCTCGGCTGTCCTGAGCTGATCGCGAGAACGAGGATAGAATATCAAGACATAGCTGTAAGACTAGGAACTGATAGAGAATAGTAAGTATTTTATAATATTACAAACACACAACACTATCAAATCAGTCTTTACTCTTATAGGCTGGTGTTGGGCATTATATTCTGGTCCCTAAAAAGAAGTTCCCTTATTTGATATGCTGACAGCAGTTGGTGAAAACATCGAATCATACTGTTACTCAGTACTGGCTTGGAACATTTAGGCCCGGGAAATATACAGGGTGGCAGGGACGTCAACGCGAAAACTGTTACCATAGATTCAGTACGTGATTCTGAACCACCCTGCGTTGAAATTTTTCTCCGTCGTATTAAAAACAAATCTGCAGTTCCATACATTTTGACCGCGTAGGTATTGTACTTTTCTATGAAACAGCAGATTATTTTTTAATAACCGACGAAGAAAAATTTCAACGCAGGGGGGTTCAGAATCATGTAGTGAATCCATGATAAAAGTTTTCGCGTGAATTTGTTTGCCAATGGCAGGAACATGATGTCCTGCCATATATTCGATCGACAATGAAAAACTAGACGATACTGATTTTAGATGGTCAAAATTAATACGTTTCCTTCTATCTTTACAGTTTAAAAGGCATCCGAGCCAAGGTTTGGACAGCGCGCTCCGAGAGTCCGCTCTTCGACTGCAAAGCGTACGCCACTGGCTTAGAAATGTTATACAATAAGATGTGGCAGAGGTACGCGCGCGGAGACCGTCCTGATCACATAAAGACGGACAAATAGACAGCGGTTCGCACCGGCAAAAACAATGACGGGACTTCTAAGAAACGCCGATGGTGCTAAGTGATAGTGAACCAGGAAGTGAAAGTTAGAACAGTTTCAATATATCGTCATAATTAGTGAGTGCCGACGATCAAGCCGAGTGCGGACTGCGTGTGATATTAATTGTATGAGCTGGAAGCTCTGTTTAGTTTCGATGGTCAGACGGCAGTGTCAATCTGATCAATGTAGTCGTACGTAAATGAAATTGTACTTTATAGACATTGATCTGCCCTTTGTCGCCCGTTAGGTCACCGATCAAATTCTGTATGTTATATAATTTGGTTGGATGAAAACTGAGTCGGTATCCAAAGCGTCCTTAGTGGATTTGATACGACAATTTCCTAGGGCGATGATGAATCAGTGCACTTGACCATGATCTAGCAACGTTTAACTTACGGTAAGTTACTATACAAACAGGCTCTCGGATGTTTAAACATGATGCTTGCTAGCGTTCGTGTATCTCGATATCTTCCTTATCTGTAGTTGTGCGCTTAAAGGTTCCTTCCTAGCTATAATCTTATCAATGCAATACTGGTTATGTTCAATCTGAATTGTGTGAAAATAAATATTGAGCAATAATATTATGTAAAAACTAGTAGTAAAGTGCCCGTTGATAACTGTAAAATATTACAGAATTGTGTAATATGTTACAGGTAAATGGTGTAAGTTAAATGTAATTATATTTCTTATAGTTGTTTTGCAGAAGTTGTTGCATAGCTTGTATTCAAATTCAATGTTATAAAAATCTAGTTATTTAGTCAATTTGATTCCTGAAACCTCTAAGAGAAAACAAATAAACCATTTTAATATATATCAAATAAAAACAGAAGTAGATAAAGTTCTTCAAACTTAAATTGATTCATATCAATAAATAGACCATAATATGCTACATCCTAAACTAGATAGGGAAGTTGACATAACATAGGAGTCGTTATTAATGAGGCCTTATATAACCATTGTGTTTGTATTGCATTTGCCAAAGTTATGAGTAATAATTAATTGTTATTTAAACTGTACTGTGAAGAATGGAACATTATGTCTGTGTTATACCAAAACATGTACCCGTGTGTAATGAGACCGGAGCCTACGTAAGACTGAATATCCGGAACACTAACAGTGCAGACAGTTAATAAATTAGTTCAATTGTAGTTATTGTCGCTGCAAGCCGTTGGCGACTCGTTTAGTGTTAAGAAACTCGTGTTATTCTATGTAATGATTTGTGATACCAACATTACTATTATAAAATGGCCATGCTTAACGAATATAGTTTTAGACAAATTTTACCCAGCGATTATAATACTTGAGACAGATTTGCAGTGAACGCACCTAATTTAATTTCAATAAAAGTTTTTTTTGTAAATAATATTTTTTTTCTCGTTATTTTGGAATATGTTTTTGTTTGTATTCTGACTTTAAATTTAGCATGATGAGTTTATAAAATGTATTTTGTGTTGAATGATTGTTTTGAATTACATTTTATTCACGTTGCTATATTTCGACGCGAAGATGGCCTGCTATCTTACGCAACATATTTTCGTAAACAATTACGACTAATCTGTTTCATTTTGACAGTTCAACAACATTCATTGCGTTATTTACGTTGTTGAGAAGATTTTTTTTCGGACTTATTAAGTAATGGATTAGCAATCTGTTTCAAGATGATTCAGATACTGATTGATCGTGTATTACGCATTTAGGGTACAGATTGAAGTAGAATTATTGTTGAAGGAGACTTGCTTTTTACAAGGTCCGTGTGGTCTTGTGGGTTTTCATTCGTCATTATTTAAAAGATAATCAATATTTAACGCAAAATGAATTTAAAGTTATTACTTGCTCACGCCGACATATATAATTATAACTATTCCAATATTATGAAGTAGTTTCTGATTCTACTTAAGGTGTTTTAGCCTTCAAAATTGTACTAATTAATCGTAATGTCTAAAGTAATTGGAAAAGTTAGAGAGAGCATTATAGTGAGGTTGCTGTAAACTCAGCTATGTATATATTTATTGCTCGTGAAATTCTGTTCTAAATAAACAGGCTATATTGTTGTCTTCTCGCAATAAATGAGGATACAGTAGTGTAAGATGTTATGGCTATAAATATGACTTATCCAATTGTTTTGTCATTGTCTGCTGATTTGTTGTAAATAGTAATTAAGCTAGACTATTATGGAATAAAAAGAAAAATATAATGTGGTTTTATTTTTCTTTTTCGTTCCCGTTATTTGCGAAATCGAAATATTACAAATTTGGATCTAATACGATAAAATATAGGTGCAATACGTGCCACGAAAGATGAGACTTGACCGCGCCTCCCGCGCTCTTTCCGCTGCCCCGATGACGCGCGGGCGCAGACTTCATACCACTAAAGAGACCTATTAAATCGTCTACTGTGCAAGTCAAACCACGTGGTGTGTCAAGTCTTTAGTGGCACGCGTTGCCAGCCCGCGTATTGGCACTAATTTATGGAGAATATTTCAGATTACTTCAGGGCGAAAATCAGCAATGTAAAGAAAGTGGTCAAAGGTATAATGATCTTGGTTTTTTGTATAAAATATGAAAAAATACCTATAATATACCTACTCAGCGATAGTGTTGCTGGTAAAATCTCGTTGACACTAGGAGAGTTTATCGACCATCGAGAGTCAACAAAGTGCCTTGAATGGACAATATCGCGACATTCGTAGTCGAGAATTTCAGATTAATCTGCAAGAAATCGCCTGGAGATACTTGCCTACAAGTCTCCTATGAACATTCTCGCCTTTTGACGGTAGAGAAACTCCCTTTTTCTCCATTTGCAAACGAAGCTGTAGGATCAAATCTACCACAAAAAAAGCTGCAGTTTGTCCCTACATCCGTTTTTAGGGTTCCGTAACTCAGAAGGAAAAAACGAAACCCTTGTGATCACTCCGTCCGTCAGTCAGTCAAGACTCATTTTCTCAGGAACGCGTGTAGGTATCAAATTAATATCATAAACGTAGATCTATGTTCCCTTTGAGCTCTAAAAAAATCAAGCTTCTAAGTCAGCGCAATAATAAAATACGACCATAAAAGTGACATATTTTGATACTTGCAAATAAGTCAAAACCTACAGGGTAATTTCCGTTGACATAGAATCATGAAATTTGGCAGGAAGCAAGGTCTAAAAGCACAATAAAGGAAAAAGTCCGAAATTCATAATTTGTAGTTTTATCACATATTTTTTTGTTATTACAAACTTACATTTGCAGTTGGAGAAGTGACGTATATCGATGTAGTATAGGAGAACATGTTTCTCAACTACCTAAGGAACCCTTCATTGTGTGTGGTCCGATAAGCATAGTCTGTGGATAAGCACTTGGCCGGATTTTATAGAATGACCACACACGCTAAGTCCTCCTCCTAACCTAACCTAAGCAATCGTTACGCGAGCACGTTCATTTTTAGTCGGCGAACATAAACGCTTGGTGGTGCCGATAGAGGACTCCTTTCGGTTTTCTGAACAAATACACCTAAATATGAATACTATTACGCGACGATCGCGTGTCCGTACTAACTGTGTCGAGTTATACAAATACATAAGTTTAAGAATTAAGATAGAAGAGGATGCAAGAGTGAGCGAAGCAAGCTCGATAGTGTTAGCACCCCGCCTAGGACCGATTCGATTTAGAATTCAGAGTTTGCAGAATGCAAGACCGAGCGAAGTGAGCTCGAAAATTTTAGGTTCTCGCCTCGAATAGGTTAAGTTCTCTATTATTGTGTTAGGCGTTTTTAGATATTTCTCTAGTTCTGAATGTTTTTACACCTATATTTGATTTTGAAGCCAGGGAGGTGCAAGTGCACCCTTTTACACTCTTACTCCCGGCGCCCATGTATGCCCATACCATGACAACATATTTTCACAAAGTTTTCAATTCCACTTTCAAACTTCGTCCTAAACAATACGTAAAAAAAAACCCTGTCCGATCCAAAAGGGGCACATAGGTAACTGCAATAACACCTAAAAGTAATAACAAATCTATTTTATAATGGATTTCCGAAAAGTCGCGCCTGAGTCAATTAATTAACTCTTAAAGTTATTGCTATTTAAAAATTACATTTTTAGTACCAAAATTAGTCCAAATCCATTAATAATTAGCCAATTTTCAACAGGGCTCATTCGTTATGACTATGCTAAACGACGGCCGCCCCCATGTAATCACCCGGTAAAATTCCCCTTAAAAAAAGGAGGATTTTTTTCTGAAAATTATCACATAAATAGACTCAGAACGATACCTAACAACACCCTTACGGATCGGACAGAGTTTTTTTACATGTCCTATACTAATTTCTTATTCTATCTATTCTCGTAACACCACACATTCCTCCTCTCCTTTTTTTTTTTTTTTTTTTTTGAGGGTGGGAAATCATCAAATGACTTCTCCCGCTCTGGGCAGAGCGAGAGGGTGTGTCAGACTTTTACTGACTAAAACCCACCCGTGTTCCTTCCGTTGCCTGTGTGCCGGGGCCGCGTTATCCCTTTCGGACAAACCCGCAACCCCAGCAGGCATTGGTCTTTCGACCCCGTCGGTTGGTGCTGACATCTCTTTGAGGCGCGCGTGGAACACAACGCGCCGTCGACACGGGCCTGGTCCTTATCGGACGGCGAGCTGCCCATTGCTCACCGTCCGCAAGCCCGCGCCTACGGTGGCCGGAAGTCGGCTCTGGACTCCCGACGCCCGGGGCGTCTCCTGCGGCGACTAGGGCCGCGAGGGCGTGCAGCTTGCATCTCCCTCGCGCGCTCCGCCTCCTCCTTCGCGAGCATAACTGCTTCGCAGAAGGAGGTGACGGCCTCCCATGCACTCTCGCTCCGAACCATGGCCTGAACCAGGGCCGGACGCGAGAGATCGTCGTCGCCGATCGCCTCCGTGAGGACACGGCGGTGCTCCGCCCAAGCCGGGCAGACCTCCACCGTATGCTCCACCGTGTCCTCCAGGCGATCCACACAGTGGTGACACCCGGGCGTTTCCTCCCGCCTTACGCGGAACAGGAACCTCCCGAAACAACCGTGTCCGGTGAGGACCTGCGTCAGGCGGAAGGTGAGGACGCCATGGCGCCTCTCAAGCCACTCCTCAAAGAGGGGACTTATCGCCGCAATTGTGGCGTGCCCAGCGCTGGGTTGCGACAATCGTACACTCCATGCCGCCATGAGATCCCGCCGGAGCTCTGTCCGCTGTGCTGTGATTTCTCGCGGCAGCGGAGTTACACCCCGGCGTTTCGCCTCCTCGCGCAACTCCCACATGTGCGCGAGGACTTTCGCCTCCAGATCCCATGGCGGTATTCCTCCTCTCCTGACACACAATTTCTTCATTCGTTCTAGGATTTCATGTGTAGCCAGAAATACGAGGATAATGTCCATCAGCTCGACGCTCACCGTCATCATGGAGAAAAATTGAGATTTTAGTGTTCAACCACAACCATTGGATCAATAGTGACTAGTTGCTTCAAGAGACCGCTAGATGTCCTTCAAGTTAAAACAATGGTAAGCAAATTTTGAATGATATTATGGTACCCAGAATCGGTGTGTTGGTGTGTTCATCGGCAGCGCAGCGCGGTTTTCTACCAAACCAGCACCAACTTTGCTCTTCTTACAATAAAGTAATTAATCAACTTTATTTAAACTTTTGCACGGTTGATGTTTGTTTTCCAGAGAACACCGGGCTGCGCTGCGCTTCTTCAAGTCTGCGCCGGCCCTAAATTGGCAAGCAACGCCGCGCGATGCTTGACGTTATTACGCTAGACGTCAATAGATGGCGTGATTTGGATCAGAAATGCTGGCTTAGCATTAAATATAGTTCCACGAGACAAAAAAAGGTAATCAAATGAAATTTCATAATTCAATCACCCTGCAACAATTATTAGGTTGCCTTATTATTACTTACCGGTTTAAAAAAAATAGAATGTTGGTGCCTTAATATTTCTGATAGCATGTTGGCCGAAACTAACTAGTTGCGGTTAGATTAATACGTTTTACGAACCTTAAAATCCTACGAATCTTAACATTCCCTAAAATATGAAGTAAAAAAAAATAAAACCTAAAAAACCGACCAAGTGTGTGTCGGCCCACGCACAATGAAGGGTTCCGTAGTTGGGATGAATTTATCCCAAGAACAAACTTAACATTGTAGTTGAAAAACGTGGGAACGGAATGTATGGGAGATAATGCTTTTCACACTGCAAATTTAAGTTGGTTGATTATTTCTCGTTAACCTGTACAGCTTACTTAGGTCTCATAGTTTTCCTTTTAATTTCCGTATATATACTACTGCTGTGAATTTCACAAGTCCAAGTACAGCCATATATATATGGCATAGGCAGAAGGGGGGGGGGGGGACACACACTTGACTCTAACAAAAAAATTCAGTTAAAAGCTTAATATTTCGCAAACGGATCCCTGAATCCAAAAATGGTTCTAACCATACCCCACAACATGGGGTAGATGAGGAAAAAAAAAACATCCTCACTTTACGTGTAAGGGAGGTGCCCTAAAAAAAATTTTTTTTCACGATTTTATTTTACCACTTTGTCGGCATGATTAATATACATATGCCAAATTACAGCTTTCTAGTACTAACCGTCTCTGAGCTAAGCCGCGGACAGACAGACAGACAGACGGACATGGCGCAACTATAAAAACGTTACTTAGCATGGACTTTGGCTGTACGTATATATGTATATTTTTATATTTTACCTAAGAGGTACATATATGAATGTGACTTTGTCAAATTACTTGAAATGAAAAATATAATAATAATAATAGCCAGTTGATTCTTTAATATGGTCTCATTCATACCCTTGAGTTATGGGATATGAAAAACACCTTGTATAGTACATACTCATTCCATGCAGTATATTTATGTGTAATAAATAAATAACATATTTGCCGGTATTAGCGGGAAAAACATGACGCTTCCAAGCATACCTCGTTTGTTCAAATACCACGAGTAATTTAGGAGTTATGAAGAAAGAGGTGAACATACCATACATAGCCTGAAATCTTAACCCTCCTTTGGCTTTGCTGTAGTCGGCTAAAACTCACCTTATTTCACAATTCAAATGCGACTCCATTCCTTTTTTGTGCTTTATCATTCGTATTGACAATACTTGGCAAATATTGAAAAATTGTTGACGTATTTCAAAGCTAAAAACGAATCATGTATGAAAAATAAATAATAAATACCTAGAAACAACTACATATACTTTATACTTTTTTATATACTTTAAATAAATAATGATTATAAGTTGTAGGTATACAAACAGAAGTTCTTAGAAAATACAGGGTGGCAGGGACATCAAACTCAAACTCAAAGCATTTATTTCAATTAAACCATTTACAGGCACTTTTGAATTGTCAAATAGTCGCGTCAGTTAGTCAGAAAGTTGAAGCTAGTTGCCCATTCCAAAACGTAGATCTTATGGAGAAGAACGGGCAAGAAACTCCAAGGACACTCTTTTAAATATAGAAAATTATAAAATCCTGGGTACATTATTCTTGTTGCTTCTATATGTGAGAACAATGCACAAAAAAATAATCAAAACAATTCAAAATATAAGATTAAAAATAAGCCATGGCAGATAAGAGATGACCAGTCACAACTGACGGCGCCCGTTCACGAACATGACGCGTGGATCAGCACCATTCAGCTCAACCATTTTGTAGGGAACCGAATGATACAACACACTCGCCAGCATCCATCAGCGAGACATTTAAGTAAGCATGACATACTTTCAGCTACCATGATTTTTCAAGTCAACATACATATTAATAAATTTAAAAAACAAAAAAAAATACAAACGGCTCCATGGTGCTCACAATTACAAAAATTGAAAAAATGCTTCTAAATTATACAAAACTAATTTGCAATGTGTTTGAGAGATTAATAGAATGTTACTACCAAAAATAAAGAAAATCATTATCCATTGGAGTATTCAACAGTTAAAACTTGTTTAAATAAAAAATAAACATTAAGTTTGTAATGTCAGAAAAAATTAAAAGGGGAAGCAACTCTTCCAAACATTTTTAACTAGTGAGCCCAAGTGGCTGTGGAGCAGGACCAGCATTAAGCCAAGCATTTTTATCTATGATATAATCACCCAACTTATAGTATGCTTGTCTACATAGTGTGCAGTTAATGCATGTTTTAAATTTCTTCTCATTCAGTTCAAGAATATCGAGTGGTATTTTATTATAACATTTTACACAGTACCCCATAAAAGAAGTGTGCACTTTAGACAATCTGAAACGTGGTTGATCTAATTTGTTCCTATTTCTAGTGTTAAAATTATGCCTGTCAGTTATCTTACTAAAAAGATGTAGATTTTTCCGAACATACGGTCTGCGGAGATTATATATGGCTCTGATAGCCCTCTTTTGCAGAATAAAGATAGAATTAATATCTGCAGCCCGTCCCCACAGCAAAATACCGTAAGACATGATGCTATGAAAGTAACTAAAATAGACCAGTCTCGCGGTATCCACGTCTGTTAGTTGGCGGATTTTCCAAACAGCGTAAGCGGCTGAACTTAGCCGCCCTGTAAGTGATGTTAAGTGAGGACCCCACTGTAGTTTTGAGTCAAGCGTGATCCCCAGGAAAACTGTTTTTTCGACGAATTCTAGTGTCTCCCTATTCAGTACAATATGACATTCACTACTTCTAACATTTGGTAACGCGAATCTTATGCATTTTGTTTTCTTCTCATTTAAAACCAAATTATTTACATCGACGCGAAGCCGGCTACTACTGCTAATCATGTACTGAATCCATGGTAACCGGCTTCGCGTCGATGTTCCGGACACCCCGTATAATGCTTACCCAATATTACTTTGCAAGGCGAGAATAGATTGTTGTTGGTTATGGTGGTTGGTGAAAGGTGGTGAATTCGACTCACTATTATCATTGATTGCCCTGTGTAGATATTGGAGTATCTAGATAGATACTCCAATATCTGCACAGGACATCTGCATCTGTATGCTAGATAGCATCCTTCCATCCTGTCGGCCGCAAAATAACGGCCGCTATATAACGGCCGCAAAATAACGCCGCCATATAACGGCTGCTAAATAACGGCCGCCACATAACGGTCGCTAAAAACGGCCGTCATATAACGGCCGCTTAATAATGGCCGCTAAATAATGGCGGCCGCAAAACGGCCGGAAAAAAAAAATTGTTCAACAGCGTAAATAACGCAATGAATATGGTTGAACTGTCAAAATGAAACAGATTAGTCGTAATCGTTTACGAAAATGTGTTGCGTAATGAGATAGCTGGGCTCAGCTGGGCGTCTAATTAAGAAAAAAAATGCGGATAGGTAGGTTGAACGAGGGACATACATCAAGTGTCTACGGATCATGTACGTTTTAGAGTATCGCCGCAATTGAGGATTATTATTTTAACTTTTTTGGATCGTTATTGATTCTTTTTAGTGAATTTCACTATTTGATTAAAGAATTTTCTTTTAATTTTGATCAAAAATAGTAAATCAACTGATAATCGGGATTCCTTTAAAAGTTCGTTTTTACAAAACCATTACAATTTCTGCATCGGAACTGAAAAAAAATGCATTGATATGGCTCCCCATATCAATGCATTTTTTTTCGACGACATCATTTGACACGAAAAGAGATGATGAGAGCCATCGGAATGTTGCAAGCTGGTTCCAGGCAAAGAACTCAGGCTGTCGCTCTTGGCACTATATAGAGCGTCATAAGCCGCCTCTGGACACGTTATCGTATCATGGGCAGCGTGGCCATGGAGCGACATGGAGGACGATCTCACATCACCACTCGCAGACAGGACCGGTATAATCCAAAATACTGCTCGATGAAATCGTACCATGACCGCCATGATGTTGGTTACGAGGCTCCACAGCTCTTCAGGCTTGCTGATAATCGACCAAACCATCTGAAATCGTTTACGTGAAGTGGGTCTGCGTTCTCGAAGGCCGCTGAGAGTTCCACCTATAGCACACCGCAATCGTAGGGCCCGTTTACAATGGGTTCGTGAACATAGAAATTGGGAGGAAGAAGACTGGCTTTGTGTTTGCTTTTCCGATGAATCTCGTTTCGGTATGAGGCCGGATACAAGACTTACTCGAGTTTGGAGGACCTACGGACGTCAAGACCGTTTGAAATTTTGTCAGGAAGTTCATTCATATGGAGGGGGAACAATAATATTTGGGCCGGTATTTGGATCGGTGGAAGAACCGATCTCATTTGGATCAGGAGCGACCTCAATGCTCAGATTTATGCGGAGAGGATTGTTTGCATCCCTTTGCGAAGCCGGTTGGGTGATTCGTTTCGACTAATGCACGTCTACACACGCACTCTTGCCAATGCTCGCATCAACGTTCTGCCGTGGCCTGCTCAATCACTAGACCTCAACCTCATGGGATATGCTACAAAGAAGAGCTCTGCCGAGCATGGATGCCGTGCATACCCCATTATAACTTTTCGACTTGTTAGAAAGAACGTGGGCGGCCATTCCTCAAAGTGATTTTGATGAACAGATTTTAAGCATGCCAAATCGCTGTGATTGTGTGATTCGTGTCAGTGGTGGAAAGACAGTTTTTTTTTGTCTTTACAATAATAATTTAAAAAATCCTCATATTTGCTTTTTTGCCATTTAATTGACGACATTAACTTGGTTAATTTCCCACATTTTGCAAAAATTGAAATTTTTCTTAATATTTACAAATTATAGGGATACTCGTAAGTTGATGAACCCAGTCTGGAAGACTAGATTTGGTAAATATTAATTGGATATTTTCTTATAGTTAAAAATGTATTTGATCCCTAGACACTTTTGATGTGTTTACTTTAAGGGTAGTACTCATGGAAATGAACAACTTTTACTTTGTAACCAAACCAAACCTGCCAAAAAAAAAACAAAAAAGTACAGCTGCTTCCTACAAAGTGCGATATTTACGCGATCAAACAGCTGATTTTTCATACGCTGTACGTAAAAAAATGCTACATACCTATACGTAGGTATGACTAGGTATAGTCGACCTCGTAAGTAATTTACCGCCTTTAACCAAAACTCCCAGTAAATTGAAACTTCACTTAGGTTGTCTTGAAATTAACTAAGCCCTCGTACCCAAGGGCGACTTTTCATTTCACACTGGATTTTCAACGCACAGCTTAGTGCTTAGCGCCGAGGCTTGTAAATCCAACAGTTTGTTTTTTTGACAGGCAGGGATGCACGCTTTTGGGTTCACAATGCTCGGCTCAACACCGAGAGTTGAGAATCCAGAGTGCCATAAAAAATCTTCGCGTTATTATCCGTATTATCGTAGTAACACAGATTAATACAAATGGTTCTCTCCGCAAAATAATTTAAATAAAAACCGACCAAGTGCGTGTGGGACCACGCACAATGAAGGGTTACGTAGTTGGGATGAATTTATCCCAAGAACAAACTTAACATTGTAGTTTAAAACATGTTTTTCAAACCGCAAATTTAAGTTGTTTGATTATTACTCGTTAACCTGTACAGCCTACTTACCTCTGATAGTTTACGTTTACCCCCACTTTACGTGTAGGGAAGGTACCCTAAAAAAATATATTTTTCTTGATTTTATTTTACCGTTTTGTCGGCATGATTAATATGTATACATATACTTATTTAATGTAATTAATTGTTTTGTAAATTTTCATTTATTTGATTGGATTTTAATTTAATTTGTTATCAGAATAAAAATTTCATTGTAATTTAATGAAATTAGTTTTCGGGTTTTATTTTATTTTAAATTTGCTAACTTTTATTACGTGATTTAAATACTTAACTTTATTTTATTCCATTTAATTCGTTTTCTTACCTTATGTGCGAATATTTTGTTGTGATTTTCTCTGGATTTGATGCTCTCATGCAATGTGAGGCAAAGTATTATTTATTCTTTTTTTAAATAATTTAATCTGTTTGGTAATTTTATTCCGTATTCAATTTTATAAATATTGTAATGATTTAAAAAATTATTTCTAATTTAATAGTGGTTCATAGTGATGTATTTACACAGTACTGAAGACTTGTGATTATCTATTGTTTATTCTTGTAATTATATGTCGTTGGCGTGCCTTGCTCAATAAATAAATAAAATTAAATATACCAAATTACAGCTTTCTAGTACTAACCGTCTCTGAGCTAAGCCGCGGACAGACACACGGACAGACAGACAGACAGACGGACATGGCGAAACTATAAGGGTCCCTTGTTTACTACGGAACCCTAAAAAGCTACTCTTGCTACGGAACAATATAGTGCAATTCAAGTCGCACAAACTGAAAGAGAGGCAACCTACAAGTTGCCTCTCTTTCTATCGCATAATTCTTAGATCTTCTGACTACTAGGTTACACTTACTGAATTGGCCCAACAAGTCGAGCTCGCCGCGTACTTGTAGCTTCATGCCTAAAATGCGGAGTGAACCATTTGTATTAATCGTGGTGGAAATAAGTAGTAATATTCGATCCCCGGTTTCTGGAACTAAAATCAATAAAGGTCACAAATTTGCTAACAAATTGTCAAGCCCACGGAAACTGCTGTGATTTTTGAATTGATTATTAATAGCCAATCGGATCACTTTACTTGCGTTTAAGATAATTTTCGTTCCAAAAACTGGGTCTGTGCTCCGCAGATTTGTCCCTGCCTTAAGTTGTTCCTACGCCAGTTTTGTCAACAACCGACACACCAGCTGCAACCGGTAACACAATGTGTATCGTGCCCGGCAGCTACCTGTACGTACCAATACGGGATGTTTTGATAAAGGAGAACCAGAGAGCAACCGCAGGCCCTGCTCTCTGTATGATTTATATCGATACAATAAACAGCCGACGGCTCTGATTTTTTTTAGATATTTTGCGGAATTAACTCTCTGCATAACCATTTATCAAAACCTGTAAATACTAAATGTAATGGCATGACGTTTCAAAATATAACGAAAGTCTTATAGATGCACGTTAGCCTGTTGAGGTCTGTGTAAAAATTACAACAAACTGTAAAAAAAGCCTCTGCATTTATACCAACTCGCATCAACGGTTACATACCTCAGACCAAATAAAAAATCAAGACAGAGCGCTGCGAACAATACAGTGAAGCATGCCAAAACTACACCGCCGTTCTGTGCATACACGCACACATTTACAACCTTTTACAATGACACTACAATCAAACTACACCACAAAAACTCCACACATGTTTACGAAAACGGCTTCACTTCACTGTTGACAGCGCTCTGTCTTGGTTTTTTTTTTGGTCTGAGTTACATACAAACATAAAAGTTGTGAGACTTTTTACTTACATATTATGTCTGTTTAAATTATTTATTAAAGTTATAATAAAGTTGTATTGTTATCTTTTAATAATGTTATCTTCCACTCTTACTTTTCCGACGAATATGTCATCGAACCTAGATCTGACGAATCGCATCCGCATACTGACTGACTGAGCTATGGCGCATCATTGTACCTACTGGTAAAATAAAAACTTTTTAAAGCTCAATCTAGCACAAAAACTTTGATAAATCTCCAACACCAAAATAATCAAAAATATATAAAGTAAAATATATAATTAAAGTACCTAAGTAAATAAGACATTCACAGACTCTGGAACAATCACAAAACAGCAAAATTGTTTAAATAATAAATTACATGTAAAATCAAAACTAAAAGTAAACTTGTAATACTCGTACATTTCAAATTTTGGTAAGCTCTACTCCTAGTAGAGCTAGAGCAATGGTTTTTGTTCATTAAAATTTGAATTTTAAAAGGGTTATTCCCAAATAAAATTTATGGAAACGACCTCACGTAACGGTTTCCGTTTCGTACAAAAGTCAAAACTACGAGGGTTACTTATTATGCGGCAATAGAAATGTCGGTGCGGTCCGTTCCCTCCAAGCCGCCGCGCATTCATGGCATTTCATTGTACGCGGCAGTCGCGGCCTCGCCACCGCGGGGGGATCGCGTGCTTGCGTTGTTGCGTTGCCATGCTGTGCCGCACGCACACTGCTCTATTTACTACACCGCTCATAATCGTCGTTATCGAAGTATTTCCGTGTAGTACACGCGTAGAAAACAGCTGAACATGACCGTGCGCGACTTACGAACTCAACTTTCATTCATCAAAACTCTCTGACAAGTGACGAAAATGATATGGACACAGTGCCGTTTAAAATGATAATTAACGCGATATTCTTTTGTTTAGTGATGGGCGCGGCGCTTACGGAAGCGCCTGACGATGCAGATGTTTGTTTCCGTGTGTCCGGTGAGAATGGTGTGGTGGAGTGCAACGTACGGACACTGTCGTCGGACAGGGACGTCGCCGGTTCGATGCACTCGGATGGCGCGGAGCGGCTCGCGATCCGGTGCAGCCCGCTGCTACTGGAGAGCTCACTGCGAGACCATCACTTCGGAAGAATGCAAGGTTTGGCAGAGATAACCATAGATAACTGCAAAATACTACGACTGCCTGGCAATGTGTTCGAGGGACTGCGAGGGTTGAAGACATTGAAGATTCGCTCTATGAACAACGAGTGGAGCAACAATAAAGAATTGGAACTATCTCTAGGAGCTTTCAACGGACTGAGGGAGCTGCACACGTTAGACTTGGGTCACAACAACATAAGAAAGATACCTTCGGACTTGTTTTGCGCCCTGGAAAACATAATTTCACTTAATTTAACGCACAACAAAATCAAGTTTGTCGATGAACTGGGTTTCGGTCATAAATGCGGGTCCACATTGCAAACTATAGATTTAAGTCATAACGACATTATGTCGCTGCCAGCTGACTCGGAAATTTTACATTTGCGCCGGTTGACACAGTTATTCCTTCAAAATAATAAAATTAACGAGCTTCCAGGCGAAGTTTTTAGTGACTTACTGTCGTTAAAAGTTGTAAACCTTTCGGATAATGCTATTAGTTATTTACCAGACGGTTTATTTTATAATACTAGGGAAATTCGAGAAATTTATATACAAAATAATGAACTGGAAACTTTGCCTAAGAGAATATTCAATCGGTTGGAACAATTGCTCGTTTTAGATCTTTCGGCGAATAAATTGAGGAGCGACCACATAGAAGATGAAACGTTCGGTGGTCTAATAAGATTAATCGTGCTCGACCTGTCCCATAACACGGTGGCCCGGGTCACACGCAACATGTTCAAAGACTTGTTCTTTTTACAAATTTTGAATCTGTACAACAACACCATAGCGTTCATAGAGGATAATGCATTTTCACCGCTTTTTAATCTACACACTTTGAACTTAGGTCAGAACAAGTTACAAGCTATTGAAGACCATATATTTAATGGATTATTTATATTAAATAAACTAAACTTAAATAATAATATGCTATCTTATATCAGTGAGAATGCATTTGGAAATTGTTCAGATTTGAAAGAATTAGATCTAAGTTCTAATAAGATTACGAAAGTCCCTGATGCAATTATGCAATTACCGTTCTTGAAATCGCTAGATTTAGGTGAAAATTCATTAACAGAGATAGCAAACAGTTCATTCCAGAACCTATCGCAACTGACCGGGTTACGTTTAATCGACAATCAAATTGGAAACCTTACCGCGGGAATGTTCTGGGGCTTGTCAAGCCTGCAAGTACTCAATTTGGCCAAAAATAAAATACAGTCAATCGAGACTGAAACCTTTCAAAAGAATACCCAATTAGAAGCCGTGCGTTTGGATGGGAACTTCATTTCTGACATTAACGGGGTGTTTGTGGCGCTGACTAAACTGTTATGGCTTAATTTATCCGAGAACCATTTGGTATGGTTTGATTACGCTTTCATTCCGGGAAGCTTGAAATGGTTGGACATCCACGCGAATTTCATTGAGATTCTTGGTAATTACTATAAAATTCAGAACGAGCTGCATGTCAAAACGTTAGACGCCAGTCATAACCGTTTAGTGACCCTGTCACCGATGTCCATTCCAAATAGCGTAGAGCTTTTATTTATCAACAACAATTTTATTACAAGTATAGAGACGGATACATTCCTTGAGAAGAGAAATTTAACTCGAGTGGATATGTATGCCAATGAAATTGAAAGTTTGGACATAAATAGTTTACGTGTTTCGAGAGTGGCAGATGAACGAGTATTGCCTGAGTTTTACATTAGTGGCAATCCCTTTCGGTGCGATTGCACAATGAAATGGCTTTTACTCATCAATTCCATTACGTCTCGCGAATACCCGCGCGTGATGGACTTGGAGAATGTAATCTGCAAGGAATCCTACGTACGCGGCGTGAAATATCTCCCGGTCAGTTCTCTCCATATCAAAGACTTTTTGTGTAAATACGATAGTTACTGCCCTGATGGCTGTCATTGTTGCGATTTCAATAACTGTAGCTGCAAAACACTGTGCCCAATTAATTGTTCGTGTTATCACGATTCGGCGAAAAGTACTAGCGTTGTTGATTGTTCTGTTAAACAATTGAAAGCAATACCTCAGAATTTTCCAGTAGATGCAACTCATATATATTTAGATGGTAATATTTATAGCGAACTTAACGAATCTGTTTTCGATTCTATGCGTAAGGCCGTCGTTGTATATCTAAATTCAAGTAATATTATAAACATACATAACAATACATTCAGCCAACTAAGAGATATAAGAATCCTACACTTGGACAACAACAAACTGAAACAATTACTGGGTCTCGAGTTCTCAAAGCTAAGCAACTTAAAAGAACTGTATCTTCAAAGTAATTTAATTGAGTACATTTCTAATGAAACTTTTTCCCTTTTGGGAGCGCTAGAAGTTTTGCGCCTGGATGGAAACAGACTCGTGAATTACGGTCTGTGGCATTTAGACAATAACAAGAAGTTACAAACATTGTACATTGGCAGTAACAACTGGTCCTGTGATTGTAAATATTTGCAAGGTTTTTTAACTTATGTATCTCAGAACGTCGAGAAAATTATCGACATTCCCAACCTGTGGTGTGTGAATGAGAACATGAACCCGGCAAAGAAGCCATTGAATTTAAATGTGACAGTTTGCAGTGAAATAAGCGATAGCTCCATGATAAGCGCGTTCTTCGTCTCCCACAATTTGCCATTATTGGCCTCGGCTTTGACTGGGTTCATGCTTATTTTATTAATATTAGCTTTAGTATTCACATTTAGATACGCTTGTAGGATGTGGTTGTATTCGAATTGCGGAATTAAGCTCTCCCCTCTAGCGGGCGCTTTTAAGGATGCTGATAAGCTTTACGACGCATATATTTGTTATAGCCCTAAAGACGAGGAGTTTGTCGTAGAATCGCTTGCTCGTGAATTAGAGACCGGTTATCCATCGTACCATCTCTGCCTACACTACCGAGACGTTCCGCAGTTCGAAGCGACGTACGCTCAGTTCCCCGACTTGGTGGTCGAGGCCACTGAGGCGTCGAGGCGTATCATAGTAGTTTTAACAAAGAATTTTATCTTAACCGAGTGGTCACAGATAGAGTTCCGACAAGCTTTACAGAAAGCGCTACAAAAGAATCCACATAAATTAATAATAGTGAGCGTAGGGCTCATCCCACGAGATCCGGAGTTGAAGTCATATTTCAAAACGGGTTTGGAGATAACGTGGAAAGAGAAACGGTTTTGGGAGAGGTTACGTTATGCTATGCCGTCATCTAAGCGACAGGGACAGAAATTAAAAAGACTAAATTATGGAAGAAATTCTAATACTTATACTATGGACGCGTCTGTGTTGAACAGTACCTGTCAGACGCTTTGTGGCAAGTCTGCCAACTCAGCGGAACGCTCGCCGTGCGATCGGCCGCTGTCCGAGCACATCTACTCCACGATAGATTCGGATTACTCCTCCAACGACTTCCAAGGTCGGCACAACCAACCGCAGTCCGTGGTATTTCAGCACACTGTTCAAACGTACCTGGTATGAAGGACCTCAGTAAACATTAACCCAACCGATCTCTTAAATAATTGATCTGTAGGCCTTAGTCTTAGCCTTAGGCGAACGCTAAAGAACTTGTTTTTGTTAAAGACGAAAATCGTCCCAAGTTGTAAATATTTATAGAAATTTATAATCTACGAGTATTCTTAATAGCATATGTGTAACTTTTGTACAATAACGATACCAAATTTTCGCATTTGAAAAGGTTTGCTTCTTTGTATTTATTACTTTTTTAAATGAAAAAAAAAATGTTTTAAGTATTATTCGGAAAGACTGTAAATTATTGTGTAGTTGTAATTCAATTGGCTGATGTTTGTATAGATATGTAATTAAAGAAGTTTATAAACGAACTTGATGATTTTAATGCACTCCTTAACTTTCTTAATGTTGCCATTATATGAAGATGTAGTAAAATTGCGCGAGTACTGACATTAAAAATACATGTTTTATTCTGTTTCCAATTCAGTTTTTACGAGCCGAGCCAGAAATGGAGCAGCTGGTCCATGTAAACAGAATAAAAATGGGAGGCAAACATGGCCGACATCTATGCCTTCAATAGGCGGCTATATAATAAGCCCCACTTGCTTGCATTCGCTTTGAAATGCTCATTTCCATTAAAACTTTTTCTCAATTTTCTCTGCCGGTGTGCGAGGTGAACACGGAAATGTAACCGGCGACTGTAACGATTTAGCACAAAACGACATTAAAAAAGAAAGTAGTTTTTCATAATCACGACTTTTTGAGCATTAAAACTGGATGACTTTTAAAACTATTATTATAGCTCCCATTATCACTTTATTCTTTAAATTAACCTGAATACCATTGTGTTGAAGCTGCTTTTCGTTTCGCGCCTGTCATAAATATGAACAATGGAAAGTCTGTAGGCGACGTGCTACAATTTGTCTCAATTTGAATACTTGTCATTTTAAGTCTTTAGAGGTCGTCCGCATCGATCCTCTGAATGTGTATTGTCCTAGATTGCATGCTATAAAATATAACAGTTAAAAACAAAAACTTTTATTAAAAAAAAACGGTTTTGAATTTTCGTTTTTTGCCACCGACTTCCGAAATAAAGTTATTTTTTTACTTTGTAGGGGTTTTTTTGGAAGTCGGTTGTTTTTTTAGTACAAAAGTTTATATTTTTTTACTTTTTAGTTGTACTTACCCCACACAAATTCGAATAAACCTGCTTTGTAAATAACAGTGACAGGAAGCATAACATCATCCATATAGACTAATTAGGTAAAATACTTATTATTGAAGCTAACTCAAAAAGTACACAAGCAAAGTTAATAAAATTTATATGGGACCATCTCCAGAGCTTACCTTTTCAAACAAAAAATAATTCTGCAAGTCCGACTCTGTCATTGTAAAGACATATATGACGGAGTCATGTCCATAAAAAAAAGAACATACTTAAAAAATGAAAAATACAACTGAATTGAAAACCGCCTCCTTTCTTATAGTCGGTTAAAAACACACAATATTCGAGAATACATCAACCACAAAAAACACACAATATTCGAGAATACATCAACCACAAAAAAGGCGGACAATAAATAAACTTTGGAAATATTATATTGAACAGGAAAACCGCGTTATATAATGTGCGTAATCTGGTGGTCAATAAATAACAGCACATCTCGATGAGACAGCGACAACAAAAACTACATCGATTTTTATATTTTTTGCAGTCACCAACAACGGTTCGCGGCGTTTGTATTCAGTTACGTAACAATTTTATGTACGAGGCGTCGTCGTGAGCAGAGTACAAAAGTATAGGATGACGCAGGTTAGGCACCTACATGATTGAATTTGGCTCACTTCGGCAGCTGCAATGAGACAATAAGATTTGTCTGTGCCCAGTTAATAGATTACCTTTTTTCTTTTATTGGGGACCTCCCGAATGTGTCTTAATACAATGTAATTTATTTGTGGTAGATGCACACAAATATGGCGCAAAGGACGAACAGGGAGGGCTAGAAACGAGTTTTTAAAACATTCATTAACGTTAATCAGGAAGGGCGTTAACTTAATGACTAGAATATGAGGTCAAAGTGCTTTCGAGCTTTTTTAAATTACGTCTGTGGGGCAGAATGTTTGTCGTCCGTCGCAGTTTAGAAGAGGATTCTACGTAAGGAGTATTTATCGCTGTCTTCAAGGTGGCAAGGGAGGTTGCAATGTTCCTGGGAGGGGCAAGATAGCATAGCATCTAAGAATAGGTGATTTGTAACGATTTTTAAACTTTCTTTACTGATTCTATCTTCAGAAGATCGAAGATTAAAGTGAGATGGATTGATATACTTAGATTAGATAGAGAAGTAAATAACAAGAATTGGATTCCCATTATCTTGTTATATATGGGGAAAAAATGTTATTAAATTCAACAGGTATTTAAAAGATACTCGTAATAATAATAATAGAGAAGTAACAACTCCAGAAACAAGACCAAGTTATTTAGCTTTGAAAGATTACAAGTTCACCACCTACATACAACATAACTGTCAATATGATGGAATAAATGGGACCTCACAAAACCAGAGAGATAACAGATAACCCTATCTAAATTAGCATTCAAATATATTTATCAATAAGACTACAGCAGAATAGTATTATTGATAAGGCGAGAACAGCAGATCATTTTATTTTGCAAATACATAATAGAGGATTTTGATAAGAAAAATCAGCGCAAGTATTCTTGAGATGGCTCAAACGTGGGTTGATTCTAATTCTAAGATAAGTGTTTTCCTTGTGTAGGTACTCTTTGAGTAGGTCAAGTCAGATTTGTCTGTGGGTGAGTGTTAATCTCCGTGGGTATATATAAACGGATCAAGGTAGCACCATCTAAATCTTGGGAGTTTCTTCGAAAAAGGTTATGAAGAAATCCGATATGCATTGCAAAAGAGATGAGAAGTGGTGGTATGGTATAGACACAACAAAAATCAAGAAATAAGAGTGTGTGATTTATACTTCAATAAACTACAGAAGATATTATAAGAGATTGATTGCCCAAAATACAATCTGGGAATAAGGCAATTCTTATAAAAATAAATATGATTTTAATGACTCGAATGGTCAAAAGCCCTGTCCAAAATACTTCAAAAGCTCTTACTGTTTTCAAAGAACATGTAAATCCTGATTTTTATCAATATTGTTAGTGATTGGTTTCATTCATCTTTCCTCCTACGCCAACAGGGAAATACGAATTGTAGAAAGAGAAAGAAAAGAAAGAAGAAAGAAAGAAAAATTGTTTATTCATTGTACAGTACGACACCAATTAGATGTAGCACAAATTTGAGAATTTTCATTTATTCATTTCAATTGTACGAATGTATTTGGTTATATGACTTTACAAGTTATTGCGTTTGGGTAAAGATCATTTTTTCCTAAAGAAGTAATAAAGATTAGTGATTTTGAAGGCGCACTCAGTTCGGATGGTGATCGGTTTTACGAATTTTGCCGATGCTACATCTAAGTTGTGTGTACCGTACCTATCTATTTTGCCGACCGAATGCAAATAGACAGAAGTTGATTATTCCATTCGCTTACTGAGCCGTGATGCCCGTTCGGTCGCGATCTTTTGTTTCAGCCAAAGGTTGGGAAGTGATTGTACTAAAAGCGTTTGTTTACTTTACTGCGGGTTTTTGTGAATCAAGGTTTAGGTTGGGCGCTTTGATAGACAAATTGCTATTGTCAATATTGTTGTTTTTGAATTAAGTCGGAAAATCTGGGAATGTTTTTGGTTGTTTCGTAGCGGAACACCTTTTTTTGTTCTCCTATGTACCGTGTTTCTGACAAAGAAATTATGTACTTTGACTTTGAATTTTGGTCAGTTTAACTACCGTCAACTGTTTCATTGTTTTTCTCATAAATAGAGAACCTCGTCAGTTCTATGATTTAAAATATTAATCAATTGCTTGGTATTATATCGAATAATGACCATTATAGACGACTACCGATAGTAAAAAAAACCTTATTACTTATAGTTTTCGAAACATAAAAAATAGGTTCCTTAAAAATTACTCCTTATTTTGTTAAATGCCCACTATTTGTTTTAACTTAGCCAAAACTTATTTTTGTCTTTTAATCTACGTGGTATTTATTACGTTAACTTAGTTTTTAAACATTAGTACATACACATTTAAAACATTAGTGTTCATGGTTGTTATATAAATTAAGAAAATGTTAGTATGACAAATGCAACTTCTTTAAAATTCGTCATAAAAAACGCTGATTTCATAGGTGGGGGGACCTAATACCTGCAAAAAATTTAACCTGGTATCTAATTACTCCGTCAGTCAGATAATAAAAAAATATTGGACACGTATTTTTGCTTTATCATATTAATAAAAAAATACTTAGATAAAACGGATTTTAAGTTGGGGAGTGGGGGTCGCTACATCGCAAGTAAGTATACAATCTACATACTCGTGACGTCATGGCACATTTTCACTCAATGTATCGAAAAAATATATCAATCTCAATGACGGACTAAAAAAATATATATTTGTCATCATCCCTATTTATTGAAGCGTCGTTGACTTAACACAGTAAACACGACATGCCCATTCCCTGTTATAAATGCTCTAGGACAGTTGCCCATTTTCAATTTACGCAGACACTAGATGACGTCTAAATGAATGACTTAATAAAAGCCGCTGTTAGATTTTCAACGCTCGGCTCAGTACTGAAAGTTGAAAATCCAACAGCGCGGTTTCATTTAGGCATTCATTTGGGTGTCGCCTATAGTGTTACTGAAAACGGGCTTATGTGTATTTAAAAGCGTAGTGTAACAAATTTATAGCGATTTTATCTGAACACGACCTAATTTGTGGTCCATAAATATATCAATCTAAAATTGCCTGTGGGTACAAGTTAATAATTTGATAGAGTCCGATATAATTCGACACGTGTCGTGCCTGTTAGATCACTAATCATTGTGTCGTTGTGTGTTGATAATGTATTAGGTACATCCATTAGTAGCCGCTAATTAGGTTAAACCTGGGCTATTGATAGATACTTTGGTGTCACTTTCATAGTGCGTTCAATATTGGGTTTTAGACCTGACTAGTTTCATTGAAGATCCTGGAGTTAGGGTGCAATGAAAAAGTCACCAGACATGACGAAAGCTTTCGTTTGGCGCATCCTGGCCAGTCAGCTGCCCTACAAACCTGCTGCAATTTGTTTTGCTACTGCCAGGGCAGTCTTTATCCTGGAGACGTGGACCGTAAGGGGCGTCTGTTGGAAACAGATTGTACTATGTCGAATTGCGCAGAGAAGTTTTAGCACCCCACCTGGAATAAGTTAGGTAGGAACTCCGACGACGCTGGCAGGAACTAGGGGGGCCCGTGGACCGCGGGGCCCTGGGCACTTGCTCTGAGTGGCCAATGGAAAAGACGGCCCCGGCTACTGCACGAGCATATAGCTCATAAAGCATGCGTTCTCATATAGCTTGTGTCGACGCGACGGAAGAAGAATGAGGTCTTGTTACAGTGTGATCAATGTTATCATGTGACAATAGGTCAATGGCACCATCGTCACACTGGTGATCTATAATAAATTCGATCAGTTTAAACCCATGATGTCATTCATCAGTCTAGTCTAGTCCTAATTGTAGATGGCTAAGGCCAATTGTAGGCTCTAAGTTAGTTATGATATTCTACTGCATCTCTGTAGGTAGACGAACATGCAATCTAGCGTCCCACCAATTAGGATTGATGTGTTTCATATTTGGAATCGTCCTTGTGGTTAAATACTTCACCTACAAGTTTGAGAAGATGTTCTTCTCCTAATCAGAACGTCTCGCGTTTTTGTTCCTATGATTTTAATTGCAGATGTCTCTGTCTGTCTGTTGTTAAAGCTTCGTGCAGCCTAGCGCGATGCGACAGCGCGACGCGACACCGGTTATTGTTATACCATGAAGTTTTCTTAGAAATTGTATTGTTCGAGTCGCGTCGCGCGTAATCTGCACGAGGCTTAATGCCTATAAGAAAAGGCCGTTCTACCTAAAATTTATTAGACCTAACCTAATTTTGTATGCTTGGTTGTTAAACTACCTTGTACACCATAGCGCCGTTTTGCACCCCATCAGCATGAAACAGCTCATAAATTTACAAGCTATTGTACTTCTTATTTATGGCTTGAACACGTGCTGTGTCAGCTGTGTGTGTGCTATTTAGTAAAAATTTCACCGTGAAAACTTAGGTGAAGTGAGCTTAAAGTAAAACATAAGTGAAGTGAGCTTAGCGTGAGCTGTCAATAGTGTCAATCCTTAGGCCAGAACTCCACCAAAGCGGAGATGTGCAGAGATGTCCGAAGCGGAGACGAAAAGAGATGTTTTGAGCTAGGGTGTCTCAACCGATGCTGTGCGGAGATGCAGACTGGCTAGACTGGAGCGGAGATGTGTGCTGGCTAGAGCGGAACTGAGCCGCTGTGCGGCGAGCATTGGATGTTGTGATGAACGCACATATCTTTTTTGTCTCCGCTGCGCGCCGTCCCCAGCTTGCGATCTCCGCTCAGAGGTATCCACTGAAGCTGAGTGAAGATGAGCTTTGTGAATAACGAAATTCTATTGGTTCTTTAAAACACATCTCCTCTCCTCTCGTCTCGTCTCCGCTTTGGTGGAGTCCGGGCCTTAGCATTAAGAGGAATGACAAGACACTTTAAACTCACTTCACCTGAGTTTTCACGATGACATTTTTACAAAAAAGACCGATAGTTACCGGTCTTCCAAGCTAATTTTAGACCTCAGGCAGTTTGATTTCTTTGACGTTTGCAGATATACGACTATTATTAGCTCTAGCTGTAAAAGGATGTTCGAATGGCCAGAGTAACGGTAAGTAATTAAACCTGACCTGATTGACTTGTTAGGCTCGGTCGTTAGTGTCCAAAATTTGATTATTTTAAGGTATCCTAGCTACGTGTCCTACATTTATGTTGATTAGAGGCTATGAATAGAATATAAACGGCCTCTTTGATTACCGTGAAATTGAGGATATAAACGCTCAAAGCTTACGATTTTTTTTGTACAACATTCTTAGAATTTAGAAGCTGCTAGGCTCTGACCAAATAAAAAACCAAGACAGAGCGCTATCAACAGTGAAGTGAAGGCGGTTTTGTAAATATGAGTGCAGTTTGTGTGGTGTAGTTTGATTTTAGTGTCATTGTAAAAGGTTGTAAATGTTTTTGTGTGAGCGTGTATGCACAGAGCGGCGGTGTAGTTTTGGCATGCTTCACTGTATTGTTCGCAGCGGTCTGTCTAGGTTTTTTATTTGGTCTGAGCTGTTAGGGTCCAGGATGAGTTTTCTTTTACCATATCTTTTAATAAAAATTCTATTACAAGTTATGTGTAGTTATGTGTACTAATTTCTTACATAAGATGGTACACAATAAAGTACCTGTACATAGGTACCCAACCCATATAGGACAATGGCGTGAATCGTGATATTGTGATGAGGTGTTCAATTCACTTAAGTGTGGAATAACGGAATTGAAATGGTGACAGTTTTATCGGAATTTCACATCTTGGTGGGTCTGGGTATAGCCGGGTCGAAGGTCGCAGAAATGTGAAAGCTTAACGCCTGTACAACTTTTTAAACCTTAAAGCTTACATATGCGTACATCTACCTTACACGTTTTGTTTACACCGTTTTCTCCTAATATGGTTTTCTTGCTGCAAAGCTTCGAAATATTCGAAAAGCTTCTTATGGTATACCTACATAAAGCGTTCGGTGGCCTACCACACTTGTACTTCTTGAGCGTTTATCTTAAAAGTTGGCAACGCCGCATATAGCTGTCAAATATTTACCTGTTTTGATTAATTTGGCAAATGTTTGTATGGAAATATGAAACGTGGCTAACTAGTGAACTAAAATATTGATTATGAAATGCAATTATTAATATCTTAACACCGAATATTTAGTTTTAGATGTAAAAAAAGTATTTGGAAACTTTCCAAATGCCTTTTTTACACCTAAAACGGTTACAACATCAAATTCAATGTTATAATTGCAATTCATTATTAATATTCTAATTCGCTAGTTAGCCATATTTGTTGTATATTGCTAAATTAATCAATACAACGAAATATTTGACATCTATTTGCGATGTTGCCCACTTTCAGAATAAACGCTCTTAAGTATGGTAGGTTGTTCTTTATTCAAGTTACGTAGGTCTTTTTTCATTCTGGCAATAAACGAGTACGTAGGTAGGTATTGCACATCACGCTAATGGAACGTAAACGCGTACCTAAACGATTTACGACTTCGCGATTTCACGCCAATAAGTCGAGATTTCCTCACGAAATTTTCCGCTACGCTAAGTCATTGATCTAAGATTAATTTAGCAACCGTTCGACCACACTTCAGCAAAATTCTCACAGTTGACACAGCATTTCCCATGTCCTCAAACTCTACGATTTCCTACCACATTACCATTCTATTTACGGTTCGCTGACGATCCATTATAGTCCATTTACTATAAATACTCGTTTTTTATTTACATGTACTTATATTGAATTAAACAGCCCGGATGTTGGGGCCGTTTCCCTAAATTACATCTCCATTATGGACGAACTCGCAAGTCATTGTCAACTTCTGAGTGAAAACATTGTGTCATAATAATGAATGTTTGGTTATTATTATGTCAAGGTGGTAGATCGGGTTGTCTTGTTAGGCTGTTAAACATTCGACGGGGTCGAAAGACCAATGCCTGCTGGGGTTGCGGGTTTGTCCGAAAGAGATATCGCGCCCCCAGCACACAGGCAACGGAAGGAACACGGGTGGGTTTTAGTCAGTAAAAGTCTGACACACCCTCTCGCTCTGCCCAGAGCGGGAGAAGTCATTTGATGATTTCCCATCGTGAAAAAAAAAAAAAAAAAAAAAGGCTGTTAAACATTATAGAGGGTTTGTTACATTCTTGTTCTGACTTGTTTGGTGAATGCGTTGGTAATCAAAGTCAAAGAATTTATTTCAATTAGGCACATAAAAGGTACTTTTGAACGTCAACATTTACAAAAAATAGAATTTATTCTAGTCGCCCCTTTCAAAAGGTAGTTTTCGTATGGAGAAGAATGGGCAAGAAACTCCACCGTTACTCTTTTAAAATGTTTTTACAATATTTTGTATACATATATAATTATATGTGAAGACGATGCATCTAGAATACCACGATAGGTAAAAATAATGAAAAATGAAGCAATAACAGATTTGTAATAGATGCATAACTGGCATTGCTTCATTTTTTATTTCTTCTTCATTGCTCACATACTTACAAACATTGCAATACAATTATATGATATTCCTAACATTTTAACAAGTAAAACTAATAATGTCAGTGTGTGAGTTTAAGTAATCACAGAATGTAAAATTTGTGTTATAAAAATAAGAAAAATACAATTAAATTAGCAACCAGTTTGATTTTGTCTAGACTCTAAATTGTCTTATGGAGCAGGACCAGCATGTTTCCAAGCACTTATCTTGGATATAATCCTCTAATTTGTAATATGCTTCTTTACAAAGTGTACTTTTAATATGAGTTTTTGAATTTTCTTTAATATTATTGTAATATTTCAGAAGGTATTTTGTTGTAACATTTAACACAGTACCTCATAAAAGATGTATGTACTTTAGATAATCTGAAAAATGGTTGATCTATTTATCTTTATTTCTAGTATTAAAATTATGTCTATAACTTATATTTTAGGCATTTTTATACACGGTGTAAGGGATTTGGATGGCACACAGATAAACCATGCCGTGGGTAACGACATCGGCTATACTTTACATCCTGGATCGCAGACGACTTTGCGGGAATTTGCGTTGTTTTCCAATCAATGAAAACAACGCTTTTGGATGAAGAAAACCAAAAATGCGACCCAGGGACCTACGTTCAAAAAAAATATGGACGATGGTTTGTTGCCCTGCAACTGCAAACCCACGCGCTATCGCTTTGCGTTGTGCATCGTTACTAAAAGTTTAACCATGGATTCAGTATGATGTAGCTTAAAACGTGTATAAGATAAATGCAAGTTCTGTCATAAAATAAGAGTAGGAAGCCAACGCATTGTTTGAATCTTGGACATTGATCAAGCGAATTTTCAGTAACCATTTATTGCTTCCTGAAGTTGTATTGTGGAAAAATCCTAAGAAGCCGCTTTGTTATAGTTGAAAATAGTAACAAAAAGTTAACGTTTGTGAATGAACACAAAAATAACCAGAACTTGTTGCGTCAAGTTGACGTTTACAACTTAAAACAAAAGAGAACAGATGGTAGGTACGTTCAACATTTTCATTCATTCTTTGTGCGTTCACACATGAAACTATGTTAGGTAGTTATCTAGTTTCTTTGAATGTACTTTACTGGTCACTTTTCATTCATTATTAGGCAAATTGTCAATTTTATTAAATTTACTTTAAGCCAGTTAAGTTCAAGTCTCATTTTATAGGAGAGAGCCCGTTGCCATTAATTGGGTACAATTTAAGACTCCAGGCTGCTTCTGAGACATTCATGAATATTTGGTTTTCCTATCTTTAAAATCTGTAGTTGACTGCGTCGTTGGTTTATTGGCGCAAGTCCTATTGCTGAGGATGAGGTCCTGGGTTCGATTTCTGGTTCGGGCAAAGCGTTATTGGGTTTTCCCATCAAGGATTTCTCAGTAGCAGCCCGGAGTCTCGATTTGCGCCCAGTTGATGATAATAGGCTCGCCCCCTATTATATGGGTCTGGCGACATCTCATCACATCACATACGAACTACGCATCAAAGAACTGACGTCACACAAAAATCTTGCATCGCGCAAACATAGTTTACCGCGCGAACAGCATACATAAATAACTTCCCCGACATCAATTGTTAGGCAGTTGCCCGCCAGACACGACACCCGTCAGGTCGGCGGATCCTCCCTTTTCTATAGAGGATGAGTGAACTTTACACCCTGTTCCTCATATCTCTAAATGGGTATTAAACCTTACTGGCGAAATGTCGGCGTACTGTAGCACTGTAGGTACACCTCTGCTTAATCCTTCGGGGAATACAGTCGTTATGTTATGTTACCTTCCTAGTTTGCCAGTTATGTTTAAGTCCCATGGTATGTTATAGGAGAGAGCCCATTGCCAGTAGGTAACTGGCCTAACAGGGTACAAATCCAGACTCTTTAATTTTATTTTCTCGATACTTTAAATCGATCGACGAGGAGCTAAGGAATAACTGCCGCACTGGTCGATCCATCAGGTTTAGCTACGCTTGCCGGGGTTGGTCTGTGGATGGGTGACCATCTTTACATACCAAGACTCCTCCGTGCCTCGGATAGCACGTTAAGCTGTTGGTCCTGGCTGTCATTCGTGGATCTTTGACAGTCGTTACGGGTCGTCAGAAGCCCGAAAGTCTGACAACCAGTCTTACCAAGGGGTATCGTATTACCCAGTTACTGGGTTGTGGAGGTCATATAGGCAGTCGCTCCATGTACTACTGGTATTCAGCTACATCCGGTTAGACTGGAAGCCGACCCCAATATAGTTGGGAAAAGGCTAGGCAGATTGATTGATACTTTAAATCGATAGGTAGTTCAGTTCTATACCTACGCCCAGCTTTATATCCTACCGTTTGCGCGGAGACTACACGGTAAACTTTTGGGTAATGTTATTAGAAAACCTTTGAACAACAATGTCTTTCCGATAGTTATTGTCACGACGAAGGTAAGTACTTGAAGCTTTGGGATGGAGGCTTGTAAGGAAACGAATGAGAGGAATCCGTTAGAGGCACTTATTGGAAATATTATTTATAGGGTTCAGGAATGGGTAATAAGGGGTACTTATAAATTAGTTTTATAGAGAGCTCTATAATGTAGGTAGAGGCAGATTGTGTCGGTAAAGCTTAACTTCAACCAGTAAAATAATCTCGTCGTTTTTACATGAAAATGAATAGAGGAAAGAACATTACCTACTTGTCGTTGTGATTTTGTTTTTATCGATAGCTGTAATAATATTCGTCATTTATTTTCGTTGCTTATATATATATATATATATATAGTTAGTATCTATTATATGGCATTTATCTGTGTATCTATTATAGTATATTGTACTTTTAAACCTTTTATTTGCACCAACGACAGCCCCATTTTATGTCCATTCCAAGGTCGCCTGGAAGAGATCGCAGTATGCGAAAAGGCCGCCCATTGTATATTTTGTAGTGTATTACTTTTTCTTTATGTAATGTATAATCTGGTGTACAATAAAGTATATATAAATAAATAAATAAGGATATATAAGAAGTAGGTAATAGGTATCCTAAAAATCATATTCAGGCTTCGAATATATTTTTCTATTTTCAATGGCGATTTCAAATTGTCAGATTTATCGCTAATATCAACTTTAATCTAGCTTTCTCTTCTCTCAAAAATACGTGTGTACTACGACAAGAAGAGATCCTTAAGAAAATATGAAGAAATTATAATTTTATTCAACTCGCATTGGACCGCGTGGTGGATTACGGCTCACAGCCTCTCACAGAGAGATGTCCTAGCAGTGGGATTATAGCCTGATTATGGTTTTTATAATTTTATCAAAGTAGAAAAACGGTACCCAGCATAGGAAACGTTTTATTACTTTGACATTTTTTTCTGTAGGTAGCGCCAAATGATCAGTGCAAAAAGGTCGTTACCAAAGACTTGAAAATAATCGTGAGAAGGAACTCAGTAAAATACTGTACTGTCGGCACTTTGATTCGTAATTATGGAGTAATAACACGTATCCACTATTTATAACCTTTCCAAGAAAATATGTTTTCCTTATTGATCTATTCGTTATTTTCATGCCAATAGAAATGCTATTAAAAGTTTTTATGACATCGTGCTAGACTTCCATAGAATTAATAGCAATTATTACGGCCGTAGAAAATTGTGTACACACGGCTACATATCAGACTATAATTTTCCAGTATAAGCTGACCTCTCATTGTACGGAAATCCTATTCAATACGAGATCAGGTTATACTGCAAATGAATAGTGTGTACCTACCAATCGGGTAGGTACGGTTTTACCGCTTTTGAAAAAGTTTGTACAGAAAATCGTAAACGATAATTCTCAGGGATTCGAGGAAGAAGCATGCAATATTCAGCTTCGTAAAGGCTTGTGCAGACCAGCGCGACTTGTCGCGCGATGCGACACGAACAATACAATTTCTAAGAAAACTTCACAGTATAACAATAACCGGTGTCGCGTCGCGCGACAAGTCGCGCTGGTCTGCACTAGCCTTAATTCGTCAAACTTGCCAGCTTCCTGTGTCGGCTATCGATTTAAAGCTACGCACACACCAGGCTGGTGTCGGCCGAGTCGGGTGCTGGTCAGGACGGCAGTACGGAGGGCTTGTATTTAATGTAATTCTTTGCACATTTCGTTACACAAAAAGCATGCGCGGGTCGGGCACGGAACGGGTCGGGCGCGGAGCGTGTCTGGAGCGGGGGCCGCGCACGCGTTTCTTGTGCTGACATCCATGTAATACAAAGAATTACAATAAATACAAGCCCGCCGTACTGCCGCCCCGACCCGGGCCCGACACGCGCCAACCTTGTGTGTGTGTTGAGCTTAAAGGTAGATAAAAACTTGTGGTAAGTACGAAATCTTTTGACTGCTACAAAACTATGATGAGAATATGTTCAACTGCTTCGCCGGTATAATTCTACTTGCCAAGCTAAATATTTTCGGGTTGAGTTGGATCTGACACCTCTAGTCATAAATCAGTTTGCTGAACCAACAATGCTGAATACCAAACTTACGCACCAGGCGCCACGCGACGACGCGACGCGACACCGATAGAACAATTTCTGAGAAGTTTTCATAGAAAATGTAATGTTGGTTTCGTCTGGAATTAGGATGATGAAACTAAGAGAAAAGGCCAAACTCTAAGTAGATAAACAAGTGAAATTATATTAAAATTGGAAAAAAACCCTCGACACAAACATTTCCTCATTTCTCTTTCCTACTCCATCACCAGACCCTGTTCATCATCTATCCATAACCTATAAATTGAGATTGAGACCATTCCAGTGAGTACAAACACGATACCTGTGCTGTAAGTTGGTAAGGGAGTTGGGTATACTACAAATTCCAGGTGTTGCTGCAGCAGCAGTTCAAGGTTACTATGTTCTTTTAATATTAGTGAAGTAACAGAATACAAAATTTTAAATCGATCAGACCTGTGGAAGACGCTTACATCCATTCATCAACTAGAAAGGAGCTGATAATATTCAAACAGCTGAACCTATTTTGATAAAACATGTCTAAGAAACAACGATAGAAAACCTGCTTTCAAATATAAAAAAACCGCATTCAATTGGGTTCACCCATTTAAGAGCTACGGTGCCACAAACAGACACACAGCGGTTAAACTGATAACACCCCTTTTGTGTCGGGGGCTAAAAATTATCTACCGTTCATCAACGGACACTGAAAACAGAAGCGTAACCAACATCTATTGTATACAAACGCCATCCTATATAAACACATAACCGAACAAAACAAACACATGCTGACAATCATCTGCCGATGAATATGACATCCTGGTGTTGACACAGTTCTGTTTACTGAAGGGAAAGTCTACACTTTAATCTTCATTCATCAATACAAATTGAGCCACTCATTGCCAAGTGGCCCCCTGCGACGTTTATCCCTTATCCCTCGGGCTATAAGCCAATATATGCAGTAAAAGTAAAAGTTGATTATTCGACATGATTTTTAGCCCCTATGCGTTGAAGAAATTACATCAGCAAATATAATATTTTTATGATGAAATATTTTATGTTTATGCAGTTTCCGGAACAAATAAAAGATGCTTTAGTTAGGGTATTCTTAAGAGGGTTTATCCTAAAAGTTGGCAACGTCGCAAATAACTTTTAAATTCTTTACCTGTTTTGATTATTATAGCAATATTACTGTATGGAAATAAGAAATGTGGCTAACTAGCGAACTAGAATATTAATAATGAATTACACTGTTTAAGGTGTAAAAAAGGCATTTGGAAACTTTCCAAATACTTTTTTTACATCTACATCTAAATATTCGGTGTTATGATTTTAATTATTGCATTCCATAATCAATATTCGAGTCCCCTAGTTAGCCACATTTCTTATTTTCATACAGTAATATTGCCAAATTAATAAAAACAGGTAAATATTTGACAGATATTTGCGACGTTGCCAACTTTTTTAAGATAAACGCTTTGTCGTCGAGTTATTATAAAAATTCATCCTATCTTGATACTTTTTCGCTGTTTTTGCTTAAAGTTACTGGCAAAAATTCTGTGCCATCTAAATATATACTCTTTCAGTTCAGGCATCAGACAGTCCGGTAAAAAACATAAAAATAGTATTGCATATTGATTTCGATTGTTAGAGGTCTTTCAACTCCACAATCAAAAGACTAGCCGAATGACATAACAGGCTTGGATCGCCTGCATACAAAGTGCTATAGCTTTCAATCCGTTAGATGTCTGGATGACTGACGAACCGTACCTACGCGTGATGCCTGGCTAATGAGCGGCGCGTGCGGTGACGTCAGATGTGCGACATATGCGATTCAGCATTTATTTAAATGAAGGCGTCCATCGATGCGTAGCGCTGGTGCAATGTATGCAATAATAGGGATCACCAAGTAGTTTAATTGGGGATTCGTTTTTTTTTATAATATGACTGTCGAGGTCCGTTTGGTAGACGATTAGGCAGCAACAGAGATTTAAAAAAAAATCGTAACGAAACCTGAATATTTCTTTATTAAGTAAGTATCAAAAAGTATAATATGTATGAACAAAAATAACAAATATATTATTAATATGAATGTGAAAAATGTTTTTTTTTTACTATCTGTCTGAAGTCTGGAAGTTGGTGCAAACTAAAACTCTTTTTTAATATTTCTAGATTAACTTGTAGTTATAAATTTTACTATTTAATTAAGGTCGGCCCAAAATAGGTCGGTGAGGGCGGTCCGGATCTGCCGTTCTATTCTGTAAAAATATCACCGTGAAACTTGGGTGAAGTGAGCGTGAAGTGAGCTGTCAATAGTGTTAATCCCTAGCATCCTGCCGGTCGATTCTGTGGCAGTGACAGTTCACTTCACGCTCACTTCACGTAAGCTTCACGTTAATATTTTTACAGAATCGACCGACTGGTCCGCCATTTGGTAACTCCTGTAGTATAACAATATTAACAATCTGTAGTGCTATTCAAGTGAACTTGAAGGGAACAGTCATTCCACCGCACTGTTGTCACTGTGAAGCTTTTCGCTTAACCTTAGTTTTCACTGTGAGATGCTTACAGGATAGCACTACTGTGTCGTAGAAGTGTAATTCGTAGCGTAGGTATTCAAAATCATGCAATAAGCTACAAAGATTGCAAGGTAACCAGTGTTACTATGCAATAATGTTCCATAAAAAAAAGGAATTCTTTGGCAGTATCTACATTGGAAGTTCTAACAAAGCTGTTCACATTTAGTAACTTGAATAAAGAATAGAATTTCATTTCTCCTTTATGTACTTCCAACAGTAAACGTCGAAGTCGATTACAAAACGTAACTTGATGTAACTTTCAATCTCACGTCAACTTCGCAAGTCTATAAACGAATTGTCGACGAGTTAAAATTTTGAGCGTGACTTACCCCCTCGTAGGGGTCTATTAAATTTATTGCTTGTAAAACGAGCAGCTAATTTAGAGTTACGTTTTATTGTGTTAACTTAACTAAACTAGTTACGTTACGTTATAGCGCCGCGGGTGTCCTCCACTGTTGAACGTATCAGTTGAAAAGTAACTTTATTGTCACAGCAATAAGAACATAAATATACATAAAAACAACTAGTTATGTATGCTTTTTATTAGCCATATGTAATGCGTAATAAAGCAGTGGGGTGTCTTTCTGTTTTTACGATCACTAAAGGGGATGAAAGAAGGTATGGAGCCATAGATGAATAATATTTTTATGACACATGTTGTTGGTTAGAAAAAATATTATTTAAGTTGTCGTCGTAGATTGAAAAAAAAATCCCGTGAACACGATGACCACATCTGTTACAGGCCCGGTTCTATAGCCGCCGACCGCTGCATGCAAGAATAGTCCTTACCGTGGTTAGTTATGAACTACTTTGATGGTAAGCTACGCGTAAGAAGCAAAGGAATTTAAGTCATGTTTTTCAGTAAATTATATAAATATGAAAAAATGTTGTGAGAGTTTTCTTTCCACGAGAAAATTTCAGATTGTGAGTCGGAATTTTTTCTTGCTTGAATTTTAGTAGGTAAATGATTTTGTTTATATGGAACAAATAATATATAATAAAAGAATCTCGTTTACAGCCTCTGAACAAAGAACAAAGGAACTCGGAAATGTCATCGCTCATTTCTTTTCATTTACACGTTTCTTCCTGTTACACACGAACGCACATATTGCTTGTAGGCCTCTTTACACAATGGCACAGATTGATAAAGACGGGATACTCCGCAAAATTATTAAAAAAAAAAAAAAACATTTTACAATTAAAAAACCAACCGAGTTATTTTTTTGTAAAAAGTTTTTAAGTTTCACTTTTTAGTTGTGGTATACCCCACACAAATACGAATATCACTACCTGCTATGTAAATAACAGTGACAGGAAGCTATCATCATATCATCCACATAACGCTAACTCAAAAACTATCCAAGCAAAGTTAATCAAATTTATATGGGACCAACTTAAGAGTAACCCTTAATCCTTTCATACAAAAAAAGTTTTTTTTTTTAAATCGGTCCACAATTGCCGGAGAAATCGGAGGATATACATAAAAAAATTAAACCACATACGCTACGAACATAGAATCTCCTCGTTTTTGGAATTCGGTTAAAAACGACTCTTGCTAAGACACAATAAAGTGCAATTCAGGTCGCACAGCGCTGATCACCTACAGTTATATTCACCAAGAAGTTGCCTCTCTCACTATTGCGTGACTCTTAGATCTTCTGACTACGTTACGCTCACTGAATTTGCAGCAAGCCGCAAGCAAGTCGCGCCCGCCGCGTACTTGTAGCTTCATACCTAAACTGCGGAGTGTTCCATCTGTATTCATCTGTGACAATGGCCTATGTTGGACCATATTACAAAGAAAATTCGACTTAATTATGTAAGGCTACAAAAGCATTCCTCCCCTTATTTGATTAGCCTATAAATATCCAATATGTGATATAATACATACCTACCTAAGGTGTCTCCTAAAAAACGAGATTTTTCAAGACACACACAAAGATGTTTACGTCAAGGAAGAGCGTTTACGTCATCCGTGCGTTGTTTGGCTCAATTCACGGTACAGTTTGGTGATTTCGAAGGTTGACTACATTTCATTATTTTAAGAAATAATGAAAAAGTATCTCTTAGGACACGCGCAGCGCGTACAGGATGTCAATAACACGAAGTGAATGTTAACAGAATAAAAAATCAAATGAAAAGTAAAAAAACCGGCCAAGAGCGTATCGGACCACGCACAATAAAGGGTTCTGTAGTTGGGATGAATTTATCCCAAGGACAAACTTAACATTGTAGTTGAAAACATGTTCTTCCATACATTCCAACTGTAAATGTAAGTTTGTACGCACAATATTGGGAGATTTACCATGTTATTTTAAGACCATAGACTTCTTATAGTTTTTTTTGTATAAGTATAGAATTATTTTCTGCAATTTTTCAAAATTCTAGACTCAGTAGTTACGGAGATTATAAAAAAAATACTATTTTCTTCAATATCATTAACATTATTTATTTTAAAATGATAAAAAAAAGATTTGAGATCCTCACAACAAGTCCTTTCATTTGATATGTCACAAAGTGCAGAAAGCAAAAAAAAATAAAAAATTGTCTCCGAAAAGTAATATTTAAAATTCATTTATTTTCGTTACACGTCGCCGTGTTTTGGTTAAAAAAATTGATATGTGTATCTTTAAACTTAATCGGTCCATTAGATTAGGAGCAAATTGGCTGTGACGGACAGACAGACACACGAGTGATCCTATAAGGGTGGTTCCGTTTTTCCTTTTGATGTACGGAACCCTAAAATAAAAAATTGTATTGTACAGAACAATTTTTCAAAGGGCTGGTGGCTCCAAAAGGCTATCTTAGCATGGTGTTGACACATGCGCATGAAATTTGACAAATAGATTGGCCCTGACCTGGCGTAGGAAGTAGCATACTATTCATCCCGGTAGTACGTTCCCGCGGGTTAATTTCCGACCTCCACGCAGGCGAAACAGCGGGCAAAAGCTAGTTAATAATTTTATCTCTTAAAGAGTTGCCAGGTGTCCAGCTTTTTTCAATCATGTCCGGCCAAATATACACAAGTCCGCCGTTTTGTCAGGGTTTTGGTAAACCCCGCCCGCCAAAAGATGCCTGATTATTGATTGTTTTGGTTACTTTTAATGTGATGAAGTTAAAAAATACCTACTGTATTAAGAACAAAATGTGATTAATAATTTATTAGATTACAGTAAGTCTCAAATGTATAACAGTAATAAATACACAAATAAAAGTAAGTATTTATGTTTCTTTTTTTTTAAAACCAGTGTCAGGTTTTCAGGGTAAAATGACCGGCTAAATATCCAGCTTTTCTATTTTTAGGCCTGGCAACCCTAACCTCATACCGTCTATATTAGACTAAATCACAGTAATAATACCTTGAATTGCTGATAATTGTAGTCTTGCTTCCAATTACTAATTGCATATCCTTGCATAAGCCTTGCAAGTACCTACAACTGATACGCTTTGCGAGATTATTAACTTACTTACTGTAACACCAACAATATGGTATTTGCAATCGGTTCTGAGGAAGTCATTGTTCAATATCTGTCAGAAGTCAGAAATGTTATGGCTGCCTTTATGATGTTAACTTACCTTTATGAAATAAAATACTAAGTTTTATTTTTGTAGTTGTTATTATGATGACCTTTTAAGTAACTACGTATATAGTGCTTGTTGCTCGAAATAATAACAGTTTTTGTTTTAAGCTATAGAATATTAATATACTCAAATGTTAATCAAAGACAACCATCATGGAGAAGCTCGTGGTTAATTAATAACAGCCGCACGGTTCGATCCATCAGGTTAAGCTACGCTTGCCGGGGATGGTCTGTGGACCATCTTAAAATACCGAGACTCCTCTGTGCCTCGGAAAGCACGTTAAGCTATTGGTCCTGGCTGTCATTCGTGGATCTTTGACAGTCGTTACGGGTCGTCAGAAGCCCGAAAGTCTGACACCCAGTCTTACCAATGGATATTGTATTAGCCAGTTGCTGGGTTGTGGTGGTCAGATAGGCAGTCGCTCCATGTAAAATACGGTATTCAGCTGAAACCGGCTAGACAGGAAGCCGACCCGACCGAGTTGGAAAAGGCTAGGCAGACTGTTAAAGACAACCATCATAAAAAAAATCATAGATCATCTATTTTTATGCAATGCAATGACAATGCAGCTGTGAAATCAATTAATCACTGTTAGGATTACAACAAATACACACCTATGTAAATTTTAACACCATAAAAATAGGTTTGCTGCTATGTATTTATACTATGCAAAGAGCTAAGATATTTGTCGTAGCATTCGTAGCAATCTCGTCGTAGCATTCGTAGCAATCTCGTCGTAGCCTCGTATTGTCTCGTAGTCTACCGCAGTGGACCGCGATACCACCGGAGACGCACCGCCACCGCGCACCGTTGCGATGGCGTCAACGGAGGTTTCTCACTGGTGACGATGCTGGCGGATTACCAGCTTAGTGTATTTTGTGGGCAAGTCAATATATTATCTATGTGCTGGTATACAGGGTGTCAGGGACATCAAAGCGAAAACTTTTACATGATTCTGAACGAGCTTGCGTTGAAATTTTTCGTCGGTTATTAAAAAAAAAACTGCTGTTTCATAGAAAAATGCAATACCTACGCGGTAAAAATGTATGGAACTGCAGATTTTTAAAAAATAATCGTTAAAAAAGTTTTTAAAATTATCAACGCGGGCGCTTCCAGAATTATGTACTGAATCCATGGTAACAGTTTTCGCGTCGATGTCTCTGCCACCCTGTATAAAGTACTCGAAAGTGTATTGTTATCAGAGCGTAACAACAAGGAGTAGGTAATGTCTCATTTTCTTATATCAGCACGCGTAGTATGAGCAACTTTTTATCGACGGAAGAGTAGACAAAAATGACGTTCCGTGTAGACAGTACGACGGCAGCAAAGTAGAAACAGTCAACTGCACTTTTTACGAAATTCACTCTTTGACATAATTCGACTCAGAATACTTTGTTTTGTCATAGGACTTTTTTTCTGTTTGGTTCTCTATTTTTACTGATATTAAGTATTTAAAGACAACTACAACAGTTATTCTTAAAATGACGAAGTACTGTGTTTTGGAACAAAAAATATTACAGTAATATTGGCCTTAATCATTTCCTTGACAATGCCCTATTAACTAAATGATGTAAAATAGAAAATAGCTTTGTTCTTCTATTAATTATCACAATTTTGCATTCAAAACGTTCTTCTGTAAAATCATGATTTTGTAGATGACCGTATATACTTTGTGGCCGTCGAGTAGAAAGTTTTCTACTGTCTTTAGCATGGCGATTACAAAATCAAATTGTCTTTACTACCCTAAACAACAGTCAGTTGTCAGTGTGATTTTGACAGTTTGGGATAGAAAACTTTCTTCTGAAATAGTCTACATACAAAAGGACCTAGACAAAGATTGTTAGAAACGTACGACAAAATGACAGATTGTAGAAAGATTTCTACGGTGCGATGTCAAAAATGGAGAAACGAAATGTCAGTTTGTATAGAAAGAGCTATGTCTATTCTTCGTAGAAATAGAAAGCGTCATGCTACGCATGCAGTCTGTGCCTTAACGTTCTCTCGGAATATGGAGTTCCTTATTAGTGGTAATAGAAGTCTATTGATTTCTATTGCTTTGTTCTGCGTCATTGCTTATTGATAGATGAATTAAACTTGCCTACGGTTGCCAAATCTAATGATTCACAACGAAGGAATTAGATATTTAACACACACTTCAAATAATCAGTGATTCTTATCACCATCGCGTATATTAAAATTTTACGCGAGCGTTTATTCAAATTGCCCGGGCATTTCGGTAAATCGCTTATTTGGCTATTGTTTTCAATACGGTCCGCATATTGAGTAGGTCACGTGGTCGCCACGAGCCAACAATCCTTCTTCCATTTTATCCTTATCGAATACAAAACTATAGCCGGCTATTCTTGGAAATTATGGCTTGCATTCATTAGAATAAAATTCATACTTAACAGCAGAGTTGCAAAACCCAAAACCTGTTCTTTTTTTAAATTCGTGCCGCAGGGCAGGATTGTTTTTCTGCGGAATTTTTTGAAGAATTTTACCCTACTTACAAATTCCCAAGAGATATGAAATCGAATGAACTGCGGATTTTAGATATAAAAGACAGTATATTGACGATAGTTTGTATGGTAGGTTTTATGAAACTTGGATGGTGTGAATTTTCTAGTTCATACACGGAGAAACCCCTGGCCATAAGATTTTTATTGAGAATTGGTAGGAGTTTATAAAGAACCATAAAGGAACAGCATAAGTGAAGAGTCAGATTGTTGAATAACACCTTTTTTTTTGTAAAAACATGAAATTGATTGCTCTCCATTGTCTGTTACGTCACAGTTATCAAAGCGAGAAGACATTCGTGCTTATAATACGTAACGTATATTACAATTATTATTCATATGAAGTGTAGGTAAAAAAGTTGTCTGGAATTTCAGCGTTTTATTCCATATAAAACCTGTGGCGCGCGGTTTCACCCGCATAAGTCTCGATCCCGTGGAAATATCGGGATAAAAAATATCCTATGTCCTAATCCAGGTCATGGTCTACCCATGTGCCAAGTTTAATCTAAATCAGTTCAGCAGTTTTAGCGTGAAAGCGTAACAAACAAACATACAAACTTAAAATACAATCTTTATAATATTGGTTTAGCTGGGTACAGGCGGTTCCAAAAATAGTTTAATTCAGAGGTCAGAGCATCCTCGAGGGTACAGTACGACACAACTTAAATGTAGCATCGGCAAAATTCGTAAAACCGATCACCATCCGAACTGAGTGCGCCTTCAAAATCACCAATCTTTATTACTGTTTTAGGTGAAAATGATCTTTACGCAAACGCAATAACTTGTAAAGTCATATAACCAAATACATTCGTAAAATTTTAATGAATGAATGTAAATTTTCAAATTTATGCTAATTCTAAGTTGTGTCGTACTGAATCTATGATATGTTTTTTGAATTTAATTTTGCTTTGAATTTTTATTCGGTTTGTAGTTTTTTGTTTTAAAATGTAACAATTTCTGGTATTCTCATATAGTGGCTCGAAATATTGATTGTGATACTTCGTAATAAACTTAATAAGAACACGCTAAAACATTTTTTTTTAACATGACAAGAATAATGATTGTTAGAAGATAAAAAAAAGTATTCTAGACAAAATATTATAATTATGTAGTAATTATTTAATGCATGCCTAACTCTGTTTAAGTTATTAAGTATTAACCAAGGCAAATTAGTTACCAACACTACGTATAGACCAGTGTAGTCTGAATAAATAAAGATAAATATTAATTATTTAATGCATGCCTAACTCTGTTTAAGTTATTAAGTATTAACCAAGGCAAATTAGTTACCAACACTATAGACCAGTGTAGTCTGAATAAATAAAGATAAATAATAATTATTTAATGCATGCCTAACTCTGTTTAAGTTATTAAGTATTAACCAAGGCAAATTAGTTACCAACACTATAGACCAGTGTAGTCTGAATAAATAAAGATAAATAATAATTATTTAATGCATGCCTAACTCTGTTTAAGTTATTAAGTATTAACCAAGGCAAATTAGTTACCAACACTATAATATACCAGTGTAGTCTGAATAAATAAAGATAAATAAAAAAAAATAATTACGCAATACAAAATATGTATCCACTTTGCAGGCACTTATAAATTGTTGGTTGTAGTAGTTAGTTGTCGTGTTTCAGCACATTAGTATACTCGTAAATTGTGTCTATGTTTGACCTGGTTTTTTTTTTTTTTAAACTTTTGTCTACTAAGCAGTAAACGGCATATCTTTACTTTGAAAGTATAATAGGCCATACTTAGGTAACATATTTTTTTTTTGTATATTCAGTCATTCCAATGATAGCCTGTGTTGGCAATTTTAAATGTAGGTATCTTATATTTTAATGCAAATAAATGATTAAGCGATTACTCTTTTTTTTTTTTCTTTGGTGGTAATTTATCGTATAGCTTCTCCCGCTCTGGGCGGAGCGGCAGGGCGTGTCAGACTCTTACTGACTAAAACCCACCCGTGTTCCTTCAGTTGCCTGTACGTTGCAGGAGCCACAGTATCCCTTTCGGACTTTCCCGCGACCCCGGTAGGTTCCTCATATTTTACATCATCAACTTTCCCGCCATTTCCCAACTATGTTGGAGACGGCTTCCGGTCCAACCGGATAGAGCTGAATACCAGTATTTTACATGAAGCGACTGCCTATCTGACCTCCACAACCCAGTAACTGAGTAATACGATACCGGCCCTTGGAAGACTGACTGTCAGACTTTCGGGCTTCTGACGACCCGTAATGACGGTCAAAGATCCACGAATGACAGCCGGGATCAATGTCTTAACGTTACCCGAGGCACAGAGGGGTTTCGGTATGTAAAGATGGTTACCCATCCACGGACCAAACGTGGCAAGCGTAGCTTGTTTATTAAACATTTGTAGACTTAACAGGTCAATCCAAGGCGTCTACAAACAAGTTACATTTTCATAATATACGCGTACAGGTACTCTTAACCTGATCGATCGACCCGTGCGACTGTCATTACTTACCCACGAGACCCTACTTATATTTTACATGCGAAAAAATAATAATGTTATTCAGGGTTTGACAACCTTTCAGAACTATTTGTTGCCAAATCCTTTTAAATACTACATAGCGTTGTACATTTTAATTAAAAAAAAAGCAATCCTAGTTTCATACACAATTGTAGTTAACAGCTAAAATAAACAACGTGCCAGTTAATCCAATGAAATAAAAAAATATTATACGTACAATTTGTAAACTCCAACTACATGCCATTGCAAAATCAACCTTATCCTTGAAGCTTTAAAGGTTGTGAATCAGTTATTGGAAAGTATACTCGCGTGGTAAAGTATTTTGGCACGTGCTCTTACCATAGTGAATGATTATTCGCGCGAAGAGTTTTTGTTAGGCCACACCGGGCGTGCCAACGATCGCTGCCGTCGATTGTACCAGTACTTGGATCATAATAATCGATTTGCAATGTGTTATGAATTCGTTCGGTGTTGTTAGTAGTCGAACCGAGTACAGACGGCATGAGATTGGGTTGGTATTAGGTCATAAATGGAAATAGGCTGTCTGTGGTGTATACAATACACCGAAAACCCGCATACATACATACATTGATACATAGGTCTATGATTTTCTGTGTTGCAAAATGTCTGATACGCTGATTGTAAAGTAAAAATCAAGTATTGTTTATGTTGATGTTAATTTTTTGCTTTGAAAGATTAAAGCATTTTAAAAATCCGTGTCATCTTTAATTGAACTCCACTTTTCTACAACTTGACTCTTGAACTAAGCATGTCATATAGCATACAGTCCGGAATAAAAGTTCCGTTCGTCAACACTGTGAATGATTCGCTCTTTTTTATTTTCCCGATTGGCTATACCTTCGCTAGAAAAGCGTTTTTTTTTTTCTGTTTTTGCTATTTGTCTCACTATGTCACCAGAGGCGACAAACTGTTTCCAACTTTCATAGTCAAACGACATTACAACTACTCCTACTCTACATTTAAAACGACATTATTAAAAAGATACGACTGCCTCGTCGGTCTAATGGTGGCAAGTGCGACTGCTAAGCGTGAGGTTGAGTTTTTCCATCAAAAAATTCTCAGTAGCAGCTTGGAGTCTGGATTTGTGTCGGGTTGATGGCAAAAGGCTCGCCGCCTATTACATGGGATTAAAATATAACTGGCGAAATGTGTGTGTACTAGGTACACCTCTGCCTAACCCTTCGGGGAAAATAGGGGGCCTACTACATAAACGCGAATTCCGTAGTTTCAGTCGAGGTTACGGGCGTAACCGTATCACTTACGGATATGAGATTAATTCTGGCGCCTAACTAAGAATGAATGACAACACGATTTGACAGTTATTCAAAGCTATTGTTTATAGAAAGAATTGTTTTGAATAAACACAGCGAGCTCGTGTATGACCCAATACTGACCAACAAGCGCCGAAAGCACGAGGTATGTATACGTTCCTATGAGCCCAAAACATCTTTCATAAGAAGATTTTACACTGTTGTTGCTCCTTTCCTTTACAATAAAATAAATAAAGAACTTGTAGCGGCATCTACATCGCTACATGCAAACTACGCATCTAAGACCTGACGTCACACAACATCCTGACGTCACACAAATCCTGCATCGCGCAATTAGTTTACCGCGCGATAACATATATACAAGCTTCCCGACTTCAACCTCTGGGCAGTTGCCCGCCTGACACGACACTCGTCTGGTCGGGGGATCCTCCCTTTTCTACGGGGGATGAGTGAACTTTACACCCTGTTCCTCATACCCCTAAATTGGTGACCCCGAATATGAACGTCAACGCAGCCCCTTCGTACAACTACTTCAGCGTGACGTCATCATCATCATCACTCCCGCAAGCTTTCGTGAGGCGAGTCACACAGCCAGTCAGCACCCACGGCTTCAACGGGTATCCTGACCACCTGCATGCAGCGAACGCACATTCCTGGTCATCACCCTCAGCCACAACCCAGCGCTGTACCACATCCGACCCACTGGATTATAACGCAGCGCTACCCCGACTCACTGGGGAACCACCGCAGACAGTTCCGACTCACCGCGAACTATGCGGCACCCGGTTCCAACTCACTGGAACCACAGCTGGCACTGTGAAGCATCGCAAGATTCAAGACTCAGCCCACTATCGACCTCCGGTGTCCGGAGACTATTATATGACTATTAATTAAGTATTTCATGTGTAGCGGCATGTACATCGCTACATGCAAACTACGCATCAAAGACCTGACGTCACACAACATCCTGACGTCACACAAATCCTGCATCGCGCAATTAGAGTTTACCGTGCGATAACATATATACAAGCTTCCCGACTTCAACCTCTGGGCAGTTGCCTGCCAGACATCACACCTGTCTAGTCGGAGGATCCTCCCTTTTCTATGGGGGATGAGTGAACTTTACACCCTGTTCCTCATGCCCCTAAAAACTCAATATACGAGTATCCCGCTCAACAAATCCCTATGTAAAAAGAAGGTACATAATTACCTAATTGCCCTTTTCTATGACAAAACAGAGAACCTCTTTATTATTCAGAAATAGGTCATGCTTTTGTCAAATTATCAACTTTTTTTAATGAAATTGTTTCGGTAAGACGTATTTACACTACCCAACACCCCAACATCTTTCACTACTCTACACTTGTATAAAATCAGGCGTACATACACACACGCACGCACCTACACATCGTCATTATACTACGTCATCTTTGTATGCATTCAGTTTTCTTGTCTTGACTTTGATGCATCTTTTTGCATGGCTTTTGGGCTACTATGTATTATTGTCTATTTTGAGGGGTCTGGCGCTGTATGCCGAGATACAGAACTCGTCCTAGTTCGGCAACACATGTTATATACTCCCAAGTACTAGCCTATATGTATGTATAATTCCTTGTATAATTTTTTGGTGGAATAAATAAATAATTTTTTTTAAAAAGTTGTCCCTACTCCCGGTTTGATTTTACCTGTCCGAAAAATATAATTATACATTTTTGTTGACGGATCAATTATTTACGGACGGGCCCGTATTTTAGTTAACGGACTTAGTAGACTCCCTGCACGAGTAGTATGACCACCATAGAAACGGGTTTTGTCGACGGAAGAATAGACAAAATGACAGATTGTGATTGTGAATCTGTCATTTTGTCTATTCTTCAGTCGACAAAACCCGTTTCTAATGTGTTATTATGGTATGTTTATGTGTGTTTGTAAAATGATAGATACTAATACTATATTATCAGGTAGTTCTAATGACCATGACCAGTCGACAGGTCAGGCCAACACCTGCATAATATTGACTTAAGTTCTAAGTAGGGCAACAGTCACCGTTCAAAGTTTTATTACCAGAACAGTTGTGAACGCCATTTTACTTTTCATACCCACTGAAATTGTTTCAAGTAAAACTTTACTACACAACATTTGAAAGACGAAAACTTTATGAAAACCAAGTCTGGTGTTGAACGAAAATACTGCTGAGAAATATTAACCTTTAAAACTTCTGGTTAATACTGTTCATCAAGTGGCTGGAGAGAAGAGGTGCTATTACTCTATAAAATACTTCATAACAGACAATTCCTTCTGCAATACAGTCCCCGTCAGTCATGATGCGTTCGGTGTCCCACTGTTGTTAACCTACCAAAATTTGTTCCATTTTATTTTTATCGTTTTTATTTTTATGAGTAATCTTAATATTTTTTAACAATAATGTAAATTTAATTTCTGTGTAACTATTGTATGCCCTAAGGGCGGGACATAGCTGATGACAATTTAATAATTTTAGACCAGTATTACGAGGGCTACACTGAAGTTTTTAGAACGGGCAACTTGTAAACGATATAATAAAAAAATAAGTTCAAATTTTGAAAATGGAACTCTTGTCATTTTTTTACGATTTGGTGGCAATTTGAAAATTGTCTGTGTCACGTCAGCATGAATTTAACGCGAGAAAATTTTCGTACAATGATTTTTTATGACTTTCGATGTCATTTAAGTTAACAAGAAAGTTATGATAGACTTCGATTGGCCTTTCACGATGAAACCCCATCTCTTGCCACTGTTTACAACTGGTTTAATGAGTTTAAACGTGGTCGCACTAATCTAACCGATGATCTGCATGAGGAGATGTGTGATGGAGATAACATCAGTGTTGTGCGGCGTATGATAGAGACTGACAAAAGAGTGACTTTTCAGCAGATTCGGACAAGCTTAGGCATCGGTATGAGTCCAGTGCACAAAATCCTTCATGAACATTTTGCGGTCAGGAAGCTTTGTGCCCGGTGGATACCTCATAATTTGACAGAGGCCCAAAAACTCCGTCGTTTTTATTGGTGTCGTGAAATGGTTCAAAGATTTAACAGAGGTGACTCAAATGCTGTGTTCGACATACCTACTTACGGGTGACGAAACCTGGATTTATTGTTATGATCCTGAAACTAAGAAAGCACTGCTGTCTGGGTGTTTCCTTCCGAGGAGTTGCCAACTAAAGTAAAGAGAGGTCGAAGCGTGGGAAAAAAGATGGTGCCCTCTTTCTTCGAAAGCACAGGTCATTACGCAACAATTGTTTTAGAGGATCGAAAAAAAGTTACTGCAGAGTGGTACACTATCAATTGTTTGCCACTTGTCTTGGAAAAAGTTCGGGAGAAACGACCTCGCAGTAGGATCCTCCTTCACCACGACAACGCCTCGTCACACACCGCCAAGCAAACAATCGACTACTTGGCGACGTCAGACGTGGAATTACTGGGTGACCCGCCCTATAGCCCCGACCTCGCACCTTGCGATTTTTATTTATTTCCGAAAACACAAAAAAAACTTAGAAGAAAACGTTTTATGGACGCTGAGGAAGAAGTGGCAGCGTTTCAAAATGCCGTCGAAGAGACCCTAAGGACGAGTGGGCAAAGTGCATTTCTCAGTGGTTCCACCGGATACAGCGATGTATTCATGTAAATGGACACTATTTAGAGATAAAGAAAGAAAAGAAAAACAAAAAGAAAGAAAAATTGTTAATTCTGCACAAACAAAACGCACATATAAAGACCACACATAAAATACTCACTTACAAAAGTAGCCAAAAGCCTCGTGGTCAACCAATAAATAAAAATTAAATAAATAAAAACAATGTTGTTCATTGGTTCCTCTCAAGGCCACGGACCAAAGACATTATTGCGTAATACTCATGCGACATTGGCAAATGTCAACAAAAACATCACAAAAACAAAAAAGAGATAGAGATAGAAGATATAATAAAACTAATAACTTGCTAGTATGCTCAGTTTTTGATTTTCTAAGAACTTTCAGTGTCACCCTCGTATGTACCTACCTACCTACGATCCACAATAAAGATCATGATTGAGGTCATTTACAACTAAATGACCCCTTTCGTCTCCTATGCAAATGTCAATAATTTTCGAGTAAATTGACATTTTATATTTTTATTTCATTCATTTTAAAATATAAAATGTCTAATTACTCGAAAATTGTTGATATTTGCTTAGGAGTCATAAGAGGTCATTTGGTTGTAAATGACCTCTCGTACATCCCGGTTAATGGGTTGCCGACATATTACCAATAACCTTGAATTATCAGCTGTCTTCTCTGTCCATTGTTAGTTTTGGAAAAGAAACGCTAGCTAGAAGTTAGTAGGATAGGTGTAAGTTGTTTAGGTGTAGGTAACTCATCAACATCATCATTATTTTCAACAGAATCAACAGAAACAGAATTTTCAAAGGAATCAGCTAACTGGACTTGAGTCTCCGTCTTTTAAACTTGTCTAAGCGTCACCAGTTTTTATTCAGGTCTTTTCTGTAAAACACCTTTTTATCACGGCTAAACCATCAAGCACCACGTAAACAACTATTTCCCCCAAACTTCAATCTATCAACCAAATCAGCTTATCACCAACCAAACAAACAACTTACGCGAAGGTCTCCCATATTGTTTGTAACAAGTTTTCTTTTTTTTCTTTTTTACTATATCTTTCCTAAAAGGCGACCCTTTTGGTTTGTGTAATTTTTCAATGTACCAATTTTTATTGTATTTTCTTCATTCATGTATAAATATAACTATCATAACACATGTTATCACACACATACACACAACTGATACTCACACTTACACAAACATGCTGTATACTTTAAAAATAACCCATTTTCTAATCCGAGCTTCAGTCAGCCTAGTACGCGTGGTTACTGTCTTAATACAACTTGTACGTTACATATCTCTAATTTACTTTGCGGCAACGTCTATTCAGTTTATAATTTACACAAATGGGTGACACCCTTCAAACTCTAGATGAGATCGATCAGATCGAAGTTGCGCGCGCATTCCAATGTGCCTGCACGGAGCTGCATGATCATATTAAAATTGGTAAACAAGACTTGACCATTATTTCTCAGAACATAAGGAGCATTTTTTGCAACTTTGAAGACTTCACACTTTTACTGTCAACATTAAAATTTGAAACGGATATCATAATTTTAACCGAATGTAGGTTACACACGAATAAACCTATACCTCAACTTGATAACTATCACTCTTTTTCAACCACTCGTCAACTAAATCAAAATGACGGTGTAGTACTTTACGTTAAAAGAAACTTAAAACCTAAAGTTAAAGAAATAAACCTGACTCATGCTTCATGTCTACAGTTGGAAGTACTTAATAATATTATTCTAGGAGTGTACCGATCCCCATCCAACCCGAACACGGAAATGTTTGTAGATTCTCTTAGTACTCACCTCAATACTTTAAATTCTCATAAAAGTATCATTATAGCGGGGGATATTAACATAAATCTGAAATCCAAAGACACTGAGCCGCCGCATGAATACAGAAATAGGGTAAACTATTTAAATATGTTATCACTATACGGAATACTACCTGGACATACTTTACCTACACGTGAATCCAACTGTTTAGACCATTTTATGATCAAAATAAATAAAAAGAAAATATCTGCTTCTATTGCTATATTACACACTTCCATCACCGACCACTTCACTACCTTTCTATCGTTATCTAAGCTAAAAACTAAAGTTATTACCAGTAAAACTAAAATATCTATTGATTTTGATCAAGCCTTAAACCACATTAGAGAAAATAAAATAGCAGACCTACTGTTTTGTAATGACCCGGACCATTTAACTGACCTACTAATATATAAATTAACTGATTCTATCAATCAAAGCACTGTTACTAAAGCCATTCCTAACAGCAAGCGTATTGTTAAGCCATGGATAACTGCCGGTTTACTAAGATGCATTAGGAATCGCAACAAACTCCAAAAAAAAGCACGTAACGACCCTTTTGATAATATCCTAAAAATAACTTACCGTCGATATCGCAACTACTGTAATAACCTAATAAAAAAGTTAAAAAGAAAATTTGAAAGAGACCTACTAGCTAATTCTGTAACAAATAATAAATTACTGTGGCAAAACATTAAAACCTTAACTTACACAAATAATACAAAAAGTCATAACACTGAATTATTACAAATGAGATCAAATTCAACTGAGTCTGTTAATTTCATTAATGACTACTTTGCAAATATTGGCAAAGAGCTAGCCCAAAAAGTTCAACTTTCAGCACACTACTTAAATTCTTTTAATTCTGAAACACTGTCTACACAGATAAACTCGTTTGTTCTTTTGGATACGGATACCGAAGAAGTCGATGGGGTCTTGATGAGCCTAAAGTCTGACAGTGCACCCGGCTGGGACAACGTGTCCACAAGATTTTTAAAACACATTAGACAAGATATTGTTCCCATAATAACCCACTTGGTCAATCTTTGCTTTGCAAAGGGCAGCTTCCCTGCACCACTTAAGCAATCTATAATCACTCCTGTTCACAAGGGTGGGGATAGAGACGATGTCAACAATTACAGACCTATATCCATCTTGCCAGCCATATCGAAAATAATTGAAAAGCTTATAAATAAGAGGCTCTTAAAATTTCTACACAAATTTAACATCTTAAGCAGCTCGCAATTTGGATTCAGGCCGGGATTATCAACCGAGGATGCAGTTACTGCTCTTAGCTCCCTAGTGGCTGGTAATCTGGATAGAGGTAACAAATGTCTGACGGTTTTTCTGGACCTAAAAAAAGCGTTTGACACCGTCTCTGTTCCTGTCCTCTTAAACAAATTAGAAGCGTCAGGTATAAGAGGAATTCCACTTAAAATGTTTACCGACTACCTCTCGAACCGGAAACAAAGAGTTAAGGTGGGAGAATACGTTAGTAACGATGCAAAAGTCACTTTCGGTGTGCCTCAGGGAAGTGTGCTAGGCCCTACATTATTCCTACTTTATATTAATGACCTCTGCAACCTTAACATAAATAATGCTAGAGTTTTTTCCTACGCTGACGATACTGCAGTAGTGTTTTCTGGGAAGTCTTGGGACGATGTTGCTAGAAGTACTGAAGCTGGTATGACTCAAATTGCTAAATGGCTCTCAAATAACTTACTTACACTTAACACAGCTAAAACAAATTACATATGTTTTAGCATATCACACAGGACACAACCAAACCCCGACTTTATTATAAAGGTACACGAGTGTGACAATCCAATTAACTGCCTATGTCCAACATTAGTCAAAGTTTCTCAAACCAAATATCTTGGTATTGTTGTTGACCAAAGATTATCTTGGTACTCCCATCTAGAACAAGTTACCAACAGGATTAGAAAACTGAGTTGGATTTTCAAAAATTTAAGGCATATCGTGCCAAATAAAATAACCACTAACACAAATAAACCCAGAAATCTACTCAATGAAATATACATAGCTATAGTCCAGTCTGTCTTGGTATATTGCATACCCATTTGGGGTGGGGCGGCTAAGACTAAGTTCATAGACCTGGAGCGGGGACAACGGGCTCTAATAAAATTAATGTACTTCAAAAACCTAAGGTACCCTACACAAAGTCTTTATCAAATAAGTAATTTACACTCTGTTCGCAAACTATATATAATCAAAACTATTCTAAGGAAACATAAAACTCTTAATTTTGATCCCAGCTTAACTTTGAAAAGAAGAAAGGATATAATAGTTGAAGTTCCTAAAACTAAAACCAAGCTCGCCCGTATTCAATACGACAAACGCTCAGCTCAGCTGTACAATCGAGTAAACAAAGAGATCTATATATACAATAAACGATTAACGGACAGTAAAAAAATAGTAACTAATTGGATAACACCACTTACTTATGATGACACGGAGAAGCTACTGGAATAAAATAAAACCTTACACTTAATGCTCTTATCTTTCGTACTTGTCGTATACAGTCTGATTTCATTCATTGCCACTTACACTCACTCTGTATTTTACATTAAATTTAACAAACCCTCACACTATCACTTAACTTTCATACACACAGATGCTCACATTCAACATTCAAATTCACATTTACACACCTTTATACTCACAGTAACACTCCTTAGTATTAACACTCACACACCGCCATTATCACATTTAGACACACCTTCATATTCATACTCACATTCACACACCCTTACTCTCACTCACACATTTGCATGCTTCTTGTCTAGTTTTAATTTTCTATTTTATTTTAAATCGCCTGTTTTTATAACACTTTAAACAAGTAATTTTATGTTAATATTTTAAGTTTTGGAAGAGCGGAGTCTCCTAACACAGGCTTTTGCTTAAAAGGAGGCTCCAATCACTAGTTGTTAAATTTACTTGTAAAACAAATAAAACATTTTTCATTTTCATTTTAATTTTTTTCATTTTCACAAGCGTATATCGATTCGAACACTCGTAAACATCCTATATCATGCAAGCATTCAAGTTCTCGATCTATTACGGTGTCCGATGCCAACAATTACCTATTGCATCATAGAATCGAGTATCGATATAATCTTAGTACTCCTGTATCGAGAACAATAACGCTTGGAGCACAACAGATAATCGATTAAGATTATGATAGAAACAGTATATCAATGTTGCATGGATTAAGTGAAGTGAACATATCTAGTGTATGTGTAGATCTTGGTAAGCCGGAAGATACAGTTATGGAATCGTTTCACTGAATCTATACAGATCGTTGTAAGATCTGATGTATTGCAGAGCAAATTCCTTTAGGAAGAGACAGGATAATCATGATACCTAATGTTCATTTATGTGCTTCTGATTAAAGCGGCTATAATGGCAAATCGGGTCGATCGATCAGGTTAAGCTGGATGGGTGACCATCTTTGCATAACAGGACCTCTCCGTGCCGTGACAGCCGGGACCAACGGCTTAACGTGCTTTCCGAAAGCACGTTAAGCCGTGGGTCCCGGCTGTCATTCGTGGTTGTAGTTGCCAGTCGTTAGAGGTCGTCAGAATCCCGAAATTCTGAAAAACAGTCTTACCAAGGGGTATCGTATTACCCAGTAACTGGGTTGTGGAGGTCAGATAGGCATTCGCTCCATGTAATATACTGGTATTCAGCTGCATCTGGTTAGACTGGACGCCGACTCGACAATCTTGATTGTATGTTCTTCCCGTCTAGTGGCATAGTAAGAGAATAGTGTTTAATGTTGTACAAAGTGTATATCGTCGTCGGCCTTTACTTTTCTTTTAAGTAACGTAGTAGTCCAGTGAGAAATCTACTCTATGTATACCTACTCAGTATTTGCATGTACATTGATGCCTAAAAGTTACCTTACCTAACATCGATGCTGCCATTTTTCCTCATCCAATGAACTTCTTGTACATACTCGTACCATCAGTTTCTTTTTCATACATTCTACCATAATTACTTTTACGAATAAAAACACGATATGAATAAGTACGCATGAAGTACAGAATGAGATTACTAGGTCATGCGTAGGTGGTCAAATGCTACTTGTAGTACACTTCCAAAAACCAACAGGTCTTCCTGTAGGTGTTGCCGTTCCGTGACCATACATCTATAGTCCGCTAACAGAAATAGAAGCATCATCTCATACGTAATGTTAACAAGTTAGTTGCAACTGAACTGGTACACACAGTAGAATGATGAAGGTAAGTGCAGGAGGTAAACTTTGAACGAACGTGTCAAAACAACATACTTTGATACTGGTCAAACGAAACAAGAGCTTATGAGCGTTTATCCTAAAAGTTGGCGACGCGACGTAGCAAAAAGCTATAAAAAAATTACCTGCTTTGATTAATTTGGCAATATTACTGTATGGAAATAAGAAATCGGGCTAACTAACGAACTAGAATATTAATAATGCAATTTATAACATTTAATTTGATGTTGTACCCGTTTTTGGTGTAAAAAGGCATTTGGGAAGTTCCTAAATACTTTTTTTATATCTAAAACTAAATATTTGGTGTTACGAAGTTCATTATTGCATTTCATAAACAATATTCTAGTTCGCTAGTTAACCACTTTGTACTTATTTCCATACAGCAATATTGCCAAATTAATCAAAACAGTTAAATATTTGACATCTATTGGTGACGTTGCCCATTTTCAGAATAAACGCTTTTCATGAAAATTCACGCCACTATTTGGCGACACTTTGACAAGAGGTCTTCCATTTCGACAATGATAAAACAAAATATGATGACGTTAAGCGTTCGTTTTATTCATTCGTCCAAAATTCAGTCACGACTAAAGAAAATATAGGCGCTTTGACAGTTTTGACAGTTACCCGGACCTGACGTCTCAGTGCTTGGCAGCACTAAATGAACCAGTTTTCAAGATACGAAACAGTTGCTGCCATAGAGCCATTTATTTTTATGTTTCAGTGTGACATCATAATCATCAAATTTGACATCTAAGTGTGCAACAGAATCTGGTTGACAAGATACTGGTATATTACACTGAGTGATAGACCACAGGATTAAAACAGTGATCAGAAATTGTATCTTGAAAGACGATTTTCAAAATGATTAACGGGGCCTATAAGTCTATCTCACGGTGACTGGATTTAAGGACATTAAGGCTTCCTGTATATGCTGCTCGGAGCCGCACCGAATGTTTGTGTATATGAATGAATTTTTCCCATGCTCCGCGTCGCCGGCGTACCGGAGTAAGTTTTACATTTTTATTCTGAAATGTTCTGAAATTTTTCTCTTCTTGCGGTCTAGCGCCCGGTGCAGCTCCGGCGTCATGTACTACAGGAACCCACACCTCTACACTCAGATATTATATTTAATTAAATCTGACAGCTATTTAGCCAGAACTTCTTCAACAAAATGAGCTTTCTGTACCTTTTTGTCTCGTTGTACTTGCTACTTGTACTTGTATAGGGCTCCGCACTGGGCGTTGCTTCCTGCTCCGCCTACGTCTGCCGCAGACGGAATACATTGTTAATTATTTATGTTAATGTTATTGATAACTATTACACAGCTACAGCTTCTGATTCTCTGCTTTTGACACAAATGTTGAAGGAAATTAATTGTTGATTAGACGCTCGCCGCTATAACTCAAAATGAGTCGGCATGGGAGCGCCCCTGCTCTACGCAAAGGGGAATGAGTTGGTCCCACAGCGAGATAAATATTAGTATGACCTTTAGATACTAAAGGTCAACAGTAGGTATTTCTTTCTGCCTTTTCTTTTCTTTCTAAAGTAGGTATGTTTGTGTTCGGGAGACGAAAATGATAAATCACTTACAAACTGAGAATTTAGCATTTTCCTCCTTAATTAAATTTGTTCCTGTACCTACTCGTTCGAAATGAAATTATTTATTCTGTAAATATGATATTAAAACCACTTATATACATCATAAAAAAAATAAACTACATGAGGTCGGCGATTCCTATCTGACTACTCTGAGAAGAAAGGCCAAAACAAACTCAGAGTCCGCAGCCTCTTTTAAAGTCCCGACATAATCTTGGTCAGGCCATAAGAGGACCACGTGATTTTGATGATTTTAGGTGATAATTAAAATGACACATTAAGTTTCACAGTACATTGCCTGAAATAAAGTTGATATTATGTCTCAAGGAAAATGAAAGACTTCAAGAATAATATCAGTGCAGTATCAGACACGACGTTGCAGAAATATTAAAAAATGAAGGAATGTGTCAGCCCTCCCAGGATGTTGTACGCATAAAGTAAAACAATTCTGGGCACACAATTGTTTCGAAGCTTCCGACATATGCCCGGCATTCTTCACAGTGAAATGTATGGCACTGAGGACAAATTGCCCGCACGGAGTGTTCTGTACACGCGACTCAATTTGTTTTCTTAATTGAAATAAGAAGTTCTTAAGAACTTTTACATTATAAGAAATGGCTTTTCAGAGACTTTATTCAATAATACTTTATAAAAAAATTGTGTTCTCATATTTCTTCTAATCTTCTTCTTAGAATGTTTTTGATAAAGTTGTGGTGGCTCTTTCACAAAAGCTACTAAAATGACGTGTTGAAGTTGGCGCTCATGACCTGGTGAGAAAAGCCGTCTGTGAACATTTTTGAACATTGGTTATGAGCGTTTATACTGAAAGTTGGCAACGTCGCAAATAGCTGTCAAATATTTCGCTGTTTTGATTAATTTGGCAATATTACTGTATGGAAATATGAAATGTGGCTAACTATACGTATAACGAACTAGAATATTAATAATGCATTGCAATTATAACACTGAATTTGATGTTGGAATCGTTTTAGGTGTAGAAAAAGCATTTGGAAACTTTCCAAATTCTTTTTATACATCTAAAACTAAATATTCGGTGTTACGATATTAATTATTGCATTTCATAATCAATATTTTAGTTCATTAGTTAGCCACGTTTCATATTTCCATACAGTAATATTGCCAAATTAATCAAAACAGGTAAATATTTAACAGATATTTGCGATGATGTCAACTTTTAAGATAAGCGCTCTTTAGAATGTCTCATATTATATTTGTATAACTTTTAAGTTCAACAGTTTCCTAGACCGAAATAAATTACAAGTTACCTAATCTCGAACCAAAACATTTCACAGCCGGGTAAAACGGAAATCTGAATATCAGGACACCATTCATACTCAGCAGATTGCAAATTCGTTCCGACACATTTCTCGCTCGGGTCGGTAGCGTGGTTTCATAACCGAGAATCGTCAATGACTGACGTGGCACATTCCGGGAACGAGTGACGTCACGGGGCTCTGTGGTCATATTCCCCGTAATGTACCGCCACGGGAATAGTTACAACTTTGCCAATCTCGGTTGCAGAATTGAGTGGGAATGGTGCTTGAGAAGTCTTATGAACATTATAGTGTGAATTTATTTCGCCTTCAAATAAAATCTTTATTAATGGAGCTAAATCCTACTATCCTACTCTCCTATCCTACTATATATAATCTGCGTTCGCAATTCATTTGCCAAACATGTAAACAAACACGAGTTTTAGGAAAAACAACTGTAACTTCTAAACATAAGGTACAGTTTGCGCTACATCTTCATAATTTTTTATGATAATTTCAACAGTACTAGTCGGTCTAAAATCAACTTTATTTACACTAGCATAAAGTGGATGTTTGTCTAAGTGAAAAACTTGTGTTTGGCAAATAAATTGCAAACGCAGATTATATATTTATATACAGGGTGTCAGGGACTTCGACGCGAAAACGGATACTATGGATTCAGGACATGATTCTGAACACCCTGCGTTGAAACTTTTCGTCGGTTATTATAAAAAAAATCTGCTGTTCCATACATTTTGACCGCATAGGTATTTTACACTTTTCTATGAAATGCAGTTTATTTTTTAAATAACCGACGAAAAATTTTCATTGCGGTGGAGTTCAGAATCATATACTGAATCCATGGTATCAGTTTTCGCGTCGATGTCCCTGCCACCCTGTATAATATTATAAATGCGAAAGTTTGTATGTTTGGATGTTTGTTAGTCAACTCGCAAAAACGGCTGAACGGATTTGGATGAAATTTGGCACATAGATAGTTTATAACCTGGATTAACCTATAGGTTACTTTTTATCCCGGTAGTACGATCCCGTGGGATAATAAATATCCGACCTCCACGCGGGCGAAGCCGCGGGCGATAGCTAGTATTCTTATAAATGTAAAATGATGGAAGGTTTATGTATTTTATTGTTTATGTACAAAACAATAAAGCCTTTAATGTTCCTATAATGTTGCGGGAGTGGGCCATAATCCACCACGGGGGCCCAGTGCGGGTTGGTAGATATCACATATCTTCGAATTTTTTGGTTCTAGGACATGTCGGTTTCCTCACGATGTTTTCCTTCATCGTTTTGAGAGCATTGGTGATGAAATAAACAAAGTAAAGCGCTTGTCGGTTCGAATCTATGACCTATAACTCGGAAGTCATGGCCGATACCACTGGGCCACACCCCTGCAGGCTCTGTATGTATTAGCTTCCAATTTAAGTACTCTATTTTTGTGAATTCAACCGATGATTTGAATCACTCGCACGGTTATCAATAGCGAGACTGATTCAATTTTCTATGAATCTCGTAGCTATAATATTACTTGTATATCTATAAAAGTAAACATGTAACAGCCAACCTTTATTTACTGAAGTATATTAATGTATAAAACGTGCTACATAAAGCTTCGTGCAGACTGACGCGACGCAACACCGGTAAATGTTCTACCGTGAAGTTTACTTTGAAATTTTATTTTTAGAGTCGCATCGAGCAATCACGTGAAGCGTCAAGCGTCGAAAACATCGTGAGGCGCCGTCGCGTCGCGACAGTCTGCAGGAGGCTTAATGCCACAAGACTTTCTGTCAGTCAATCTTCGGGTTAAAAAGATTTTGTTCCAGGAATCTTCAATCGGCAATAGTAATGTGCGTCCCAAGAATGACAAACCCAGACCGAGTTCCTTGCTCCTTACATAACTCCTCAACGACCTTGAAACAAAAACAGCGTGGTTTATCTCCAGCACAAAACAGACACGTACAGAAGGCCAGTTACTCATATAAAAGAACTGTACCTATTATATTTATAAAATGGTGTATTAAATTATAAGAAAACCTTACGGAGCGACTTAGTGTTGTTGACCAAGCTCCTTAATAAAGATCTAAAAAAAAAAACTCCAGCACAAAACAGATACGTATAGCAGGTTACAAACAAAGAGTGAAAACAGGCGCATGCACACATAGACGGTCGTCGGTGGTAACATTTTGACCTCGAGCAGTACCTTAATAGTGATGTAGCCAAAAAAAAAATATCTGTCCGATATAAAAAAAAATATAGGACACGTATTTTTACTTTTTTTATGTAATCTAAATATTACGGCAATACATTGAGTTAAAACGTGGCATAACATCACTCTCCGGTAGGTTTAATACTGAATTATGACTTAGCGAGCCCCAACTCCCCAACTTTATCGCGTTTTATTAAAAAAAAATACGTGTCTAATATTTTTTTATTATCTGACTGACGGACTAAATACGTTTTTTTTTACCCAGTCAACATCCCTATTGCGTAACACACTTTCAATCACAATACGAGGGTTTTGAAGGATATTGCTAATAGCTTCAAAGGTTTGAAAAATTCGTCTGCTCAACAAAGTAAATAACGCAATGAACGTGGTTGAAATGACAAATTGAAACCCATTGTGATCAATTGTCATTTTATGTGTGTTACGTAATTACCCCGCTGGTCGAGCGTAGGACGGAGTATCAGTAGAATAAGAGGTTAAGTTTTTTTCCCACTGACGTGCGGCCTATTGTAAAATGTTTAAGCAAATGACTACCAACTTAAATTATCTGTATATTCCAATCACGATCGTCATTCTTTAGTGGTTGTATAAAATGGTTCTAGCACGGCAAATTATTTTCGTTGGCGTCAATTTGCTTAATTTTAATTTCCCTGACTGTATGTACGGCGCAGCGGCGGAAGTACATTTCGATTCAAACTTAATGGCAGCTCGGAAGTGCGCTACTTGCTGCGCAGTACCGCACGCCTCACCCCCTCTGACCCTTGAATTCGTTACTGCGCAGCGACTCGCCTCATGTTCCGAGCCGCCATTAAGTTTGAATCGGGGTGTAACGTCAAACCTAGTCAAAAAAATGTCGGTAACCACGACATAGCGACTGTATACGTAGTCGAGTGTCTATTAATGTGTGCGTTTTTGCTTATTAAGGCGACGATAACGGACTTTTAATGATTTTATACTGAAGATCACGTCTAAACTAGTAGTGTTAATGATTTGGAAAAAATATATGTTAAATTAGAGCATTTTCTTACTCTACTTAATATGTGAATATTTTAGATTATTTTTATGTTACAAAGTGAAATTATTTTGTAAAGTTATGTCTAACGCGGATAAACAACTGAGAATCATGCAAAATCTATCACGCGTATTTTTCTGAAACCTTCACCATTTTAAAGATAGTTTAATTATTGGTCTTTTAGTATACGTGTTTTATTACAACACCTTTTGTTTTATGTATAATAAACTAATAATGCGTCTAATTTGGGACAGCGCTCCTTGATGGGCGAGTCCTATTACTGGCTGGACATATGACGCTATGCGTGAGCTCAGTACATATATCTGCGTCTTAGTAGGAAGCTTACCTTCTATAGCTATCTATTTTGTGTCTCCAGCGTTAATTCAAAGAGCCAGCTGTAAGGAATGGGGTACTTAATGATGGTCACAGACGACAGGCTCAGTCCTGTAGCCACTGAGTTATAGTTAGGACGATATTTCATAAGATAGTGTTTAATTTTAGAATGGAATGCCAATTGTGTCTGGTAACGAAAGTGGTCCAATTGTGAGTTACGTTTGAACTGGAAATTGTTCTGTGGTACTCGAACAAAGGAAAAACCGGCCAAGTGCGAATCGGACCTTTCATCGAATACAGAGAGTAAAACCTCGGTCACACGCAGCGAATGCTAGAACTCGCTGCGAGTATTCGCTATGTGTGACTATAAGTAAATTCGCTGCGACTAGATAAATTCGCCGCAATTACAATTTCAATTTTACTCGCGGCGAGCATTCGCTGTGTGTGACAGGGTATTCGCGCTCTGTCGAAATTCGCGTGCAGAAACGGCGGGCTTTATCATATGAATAAAAATTTACTTAGATAAAACGTATTTTAAGTTGGCGAGTGGGGGTCACTACGTCACAAGTAAGTATAAAATTTACATACCTACTCGTGACGTCATGGCACAAGCAGCTATAGGCAAACACATACAGGGGCCCGTATTAGCGGGCCAACGTATAGCCTCCCGCCCGCCACGCCCCCTTTCGGGCGTACACGAAAAAATACGTGTCCGTTATTTTTTAATAATCTCTATGACGGACTAAAAAATAAATTTTAGTCATCATCCCTATTCGCGGCGAATTTACTCGCAGCGAGAACTCGCTGAGTTTGACCGAGGCTGTATTCTGTACTAATATAATATATATATATATATATATGTAATAATTCTACGCATTCTGTGTGATAGCAAATAGGTTGGACTGTCCTTATGTGCGACACTGCTGTAACAGACAAGTTACATGATAGTGTCGCACGTAAGAGGCTATTGTAATGAATTGATTATGAATTGAATGAATTAATTTGTGTTGAGGTTGTTTATTTGTGTGTGATTTCTATTATGGGTTATGTGGTACCTGAAATAAATGAATTTTATTTTATTTTTTGTACATTGGTTAAGGTTGAGCAAAAAGTATTCTTGGGAAACGACTTTTATTTTTGGAGTGAAAAATCGCTGTGTACTGCACCGCGCAATAAAACATTGTGATTATGGATGCTTGTAGTAGCGCAGGAGTTGTGGGAGTATTTAAAGTTACATTTTAAAACTTTTGAATTCGTGATAAAAAGCTAAGAAAAGTTAGAAATTCGACATTTAATATCTTCGTAACCAGAAGGTTCCCAGGCATGGTTCAGGACAAAAACATATCACAACGACGGGAAGAACAAGTCACTCTCGACTTCATGAAGCGTCATTTTACACCCGTTATATTTGATCGAACATTTCAGCTATTTAATTATTCCCCTTAGCGACTTCGTTTCCTCTTGCGACCCCAACACAAGACAAATAACTGAAATAATAATAATTTTTTCCACTGTTTATTTTTCCTGAATATTTTACATTCAAGACATCATATCAATGCTCAAAGGACACAGCTTCTACTCCTTCAAAAACAAAGGCGAGTTTTGAACAGCAAACATATATTTATACGGTGTTTGTCCTGAAACTCTTTAGTCGTAAGTAAACAGATAAAAGGGTAATATTCCTGCAATACGAACGTTTTTCCTAGACAGGTGCGGCCTAACCATTATTTATGAGGACCCTTCATACCGTCCGCACGCCAGATGACTGTTTCATTTTTATAGGATTTATGCTTTATCGATATTTGCAATATCCTAGGTAGGGCTTGTTGTAAAAGTGTCTTGTAAAATATTAATGTGTGCGAGTAAGTACGGTTTCATGTAGGGAGGATTAATGGGCGGACGATCTTCTACTTTTTATTTGATCATCTTCAGCACAGAACACGGAGACATGTCGGCGGTTGCTGCTGGAGACGGCATTCTCAACTCATTCCATATATACCAAGCTGGTCACCTTACCCGCACTTCGACACAAATGACGCATAGAAACAAGGCATGCCAGAAATGTTGTGGCGGCATCTACAACGCCACATATGAACTACGCATCACACTGACGACACGCAAAATCCTGCATCTCGCAAGCATAGTTTACTCCGCGACTAGGATATATACAACATCCCGACATCAATCGTCGGGCAGTTGTCCACCAGACACAACGACTGACTGGTCGGAGGATCCTCCCTTTTCTATTGAGGATGAGTGAACTTTACACCGTGTTCCTCATACCCATTGATTTAAATAGTACTCATACTTCTATTAGTAGTGCGCTCAACACGCTCTCAGCGCCACGAACTTATAGACGGTGCGCTGCCGATGCGACGATGCCGTGCTCTGTGATCTTCAGCCACTTTATTCGTTTGATGATAGGTACTCACACATTGTAAAAAAATATATTTGAACTCTTAGAAAGGCGGATTCTGACAAAATCTGGAGTCTGGCAGCAAAGTACCCAGCCCGATGGATCGCAAACCTGAGGAAGTTCTGGAGGAATGGATGTGGATGGTGGATCCAGTACTTTGGTGTGTTTCGAAGAGGCCTATCAGGCTACTGCAGAGGCAGGTCACAGTCTAAATACGTAGTAAGTATGTATATATGCAGGAACGGTGGTACCTATTTCGACTCGGAAATTCCCGCAGCACGCACTGGGCTCGCGTGGTGGATTGCAGCCCACTCACTCCCTGTCGCAGTGAAGAGGCCAGTGCCCCAGCAGTGGGAACGTTATAGGCTACTATATTATATTTGTAAAAGTATCCAACCTGGTTTTATGAAAGATTTTTCAACAAGCTTTCATGATAATATCTTAAAAAACTTTCAAATACGTTATGTAGGTAATATACAATGTAATGAACATCTGCCATTAATCTTTCAGCGCTCTTACATTACGATAATTGAAGCAAGTAAGTAAATATTCATATATGTAGGTACCTAAAACTCGGCCTCAATTTTGGGAGTATAATAATATATGCGTATATTGCGCCGATAACGTATATTTTAGTATGAATATTGGCACTGTATGTGACGTTAGTACAGACAAAATCTACCATTTGTGAAAAAAAGCAAAAAGCGCTGTCGAGAGTGATGAATACCTATTCGTGTCACAGCATACGGCTTTTTATGTTAGCATTTATTTTGCAGAACATATTACACGATATCAAACCGGTGGTTTAGAAAAAACAACGTGAAAAATCTAGATATCAGATGGATTTTTAGGCAGAACTTTCACAATCATTTACTGTCGAAGCGTGGGATAGGTAAAACATTCCTTAACAACATTGTGAAAGATGTAAGACTATTAGACCAATCTTCCATTTCATTTTTCACCCGCGTTGGCGTCGCTGCAAGAATATGTGCCACTTAAATGAAAAAATATAACTTCCTCGGCGATGCTCGCCTAGTGAGACATAGTTTAGCGAGCACCTAGACAAGGCATTATGTTGTTCAATTTAATAATAAAGGTCCCAGCCAATTTGGCACGGAGCGAGCTCCTACTGGAGTCGAGGGCCATTGCTCTGTGAGAGTAGTGCAATTTGCCTGCAGCCCGAACACGGCCCTTGAGCGAGCCTCCAAGAGCACACCAATTAGACGAGACAAATTCGGATTTATTATTCAGCGTGGGCGCAATTCAATTGGATAATAGATCGAGTTGTTTGTTTCCATTGACCACTTACCTAGACGTAAATAAGCAGCAATGGTTATCGATCTGTTGCGACACGCGACTTTTACGGACAACAAAACACTTCAAGTAACCGCTTCGGAAATCCCTACTCTAGCTGTCTAAGTAGTTTTCTAGGAACCATTTATTATATTGGACGATGCATTCGACCACAAACGACAGTCTACGTGTAATTTGCTTAGGATAATGCGACGGCTTTCTTATACGTGTGTCATCGTTAGTGTATCGAGTATAGGTCTTTATAGTCTCGTTATTGGCGGCTGTTTCTTCCCACTCTAAGCCATAATCAAAGGCAGGTTTTGCTCTCCACCTTGTCGTTTTATATAATCTACGTGTAAGAGAAACGTGCAATGTCAATCGGGAGGTAAGCGTCGTATTATTTAGTGGGTACAGTTATAACTCATAAATAACGATGCGCAAAACGCCTATGATTGCTATAATCTTTATCCATATTTTATCTACCGCTGTCAGCGGTTATCCAGTTAACCAACCGTGATTATACTGTCGGGAATCAACGAGTCATCTACTCGATCTTTTGTAAACATTATGCAAAATACTGTTACTATTTAAGCTTTGTGAACGCGGAACGGTGTTTTGACAAATGGTAAAGCTGGCTCTGATATAATCTGTGTACGATCTCCGCAACGTGTAATTAGACCAACTGACTAAGCGGAATCTATGGGAGCGTTGCCCGTCTGACCCCGCACAAGATTTAAGATCCCATTGTGGAGACTTCTTTATTGCACACTACGGCTAAAAGTAATGGCTGGCATTCGTTTTCAAGTTATCGAAACATACATTCGGGTTGATAGCTTTGTGAATTTATCAGTCAGAAAATTGAATGTCAAGACTTCGACAGTAAATTATATTACTCAATACCTCGGAGTGTTAAAGTTATTCGCTCGAATGAATCATGGTTCCAGAATGAATCTCGTTTTACATATGAGAAATGTGTGATGAAAAATACGTGATCCCTCATCATGTTATGACATAAAGTGGTTACAGAGGGTCGTGTTTACCATATTTTTTGTTCTGTTCGCGTCGCCGTTACCAATTAGTTATCTGATGTTAGATCAAATTACGTCTCGCCGGAGGTCGATGGTAGATGCAGTCGAATTGCATCACAATAGTGTTGTGGCTAAAAAGCTGCGAGTCACCATCGAGTGGACGAGAACTAATCGGAGAATCAATATCGTCGTACGTGAGCAGCGTATGTCGATGTGGTAACAGCAACCACCTTCATCACCTGTGCAACTAATACGAAAACGATTTTTTGTTCCAATTGGAATTACGTATCATGTATCCAATCAAGTGTTTTTAATAGGTTCAGTGTAATTATTGGAACACTCCACTTTAGGTATATCAAATATTTCACACAGAGCCTACGGAAAATACCTATCACAAGTATTTTTGTAAATTGGATATGCTCATATTTAAGGCCCTGTAATGGATTAATTAAAGCTGACAATCCCGCCGAGTTGATATGGAAGCAAAAAGGGTCTCACTTCCAAACTACGTCCAAATCAATAGTGTCGCAATTAAGAATTTTGGATAATTATACCGATCGTCCGAGCGGAACGTTGTGATTGCGATTTTGTGCCTCGAATTCGCGATTATTTTGCAAAACGCGCTCGACTTTTCGTTTTTTTATTCGGATATTATAGCAGGCTTAATTAACACTCGGATTTTGTGAACTCTTTTGTTGACCTGTGATAACATTTCATGACACATTTTATATAGACATTGGTTGAATCAAACGGGAGGAGGATTATGAAGTCATCAATTTATTATTACTGGTGTTAATTGAAATGCGCGTATTTTATACCTATCTACAGGCGAGACGGTTTAGTGTTCGTGGAAATGATTAATTCATGTCACTTGGCAATCTCACTACTGCGTCGGTTTAAATGTCAACGTTCTAATAGATGGTTTGGGTTAGATAGTACTATTTCAAAACATGCGGCAAATTGGAATGTGGGTACGAAACACTTGAATCAATACTTTCCCACATTTATTCACCGAGCATAATTATATAGCAGTTCACATCTGGATACAGTCTTTCTATAATAGAAAGAGGTAATAAATCCACGAATTCCTGTTGCGTAACACTGGCTGCCTTCATAAAAACTTCACTTGGAGCTCTAAATTCAAATTTAAAATGGTAATTACACAGTCATCGAAAGTAGGTAGGTACCTACGGACATTTCTAACACGCGGGCTGTCCTTTATTTCAGAAAAAAGAATTAAGAGCTAAATAATGACATGTTATTACGTTTTCAACTGCCGCGCGGTGAAGTAATAGCCGAGATAACCGAATTTTAATGACTAACTTTGTTCGTTAAAAATACTTTAGCACAAATTGTCTTCGACTAGAAAGTGTTTCCTTCGTAATTTTCTATCACTTATCCTAATTAATCGCATCTGTCGTTTGTTGGGCCATTTGTTCCAGGAGTGTCTTTGGTCTTAGGGTCACTTCTGTTAGCGTTGAAGATTTTGCTATTAAGAAAGACATGCACATGCAAGTTTTTTTTGTGGGCACTCAGAGTGTACATGATGGAGAAGAAGCCACACTACGTCAATTTGCCGTATTGTAGCTATTTCCTACAACTGTCAAAGAATGACAGTTGTTATTTGAATTTTTCTTTTTACAAAAAAAAACAAATGACTTATTAGTGTTTAAGTTATTTTTCACTTAGTAGTGTTTTGTGGAAATCGGTTGTTTTTTTTTTGTAAAAAAGTTTTTATTTTTCACTTTGTAGTGGGTCAGTTTGTAATTTATCTAAGTGATAATAGCCTAATGTCAACTGCTCATCACCTTTTTACAAAATATTGGTTTTCCCGCTGCAGGGACGTTAATCGTTGAGGAGTTCACCTGGTACTTAACCACTTCCACTTCTCTATATGCATTGTGACGAGTATACATTTCTTGGCAACCATATAATAATATGTAACCGAATCGTAACCCATGAAATGCTTATTATGGAGTCGTTCCGGTGGCCATCTGTGGTCTTCATCATCAGTTCCATTTCACCAAATGGTGCTTTCCAAGATCAACTGCACGAATCACTATAAAAATACCCAAATAGCTATAGGGTGCTTATAATATTTGAAGAGTTCCCTCGATTTGTCCAAGATCCCGTCATCAGATCCTGACCTGATGACAGTGGGACCATCTCGGAAGTATGACCTTTCAAACAAAAAAAAAAATTTGCTAATAAAAAAATAAAAAAAATGATAACCTCCTCCTTTTAGAAGTCGGTTAAAAATACGGACAATCTAAGTTGGTAGAAAAGCTAAACAAAAAAAAAACCCTGTCAAAATTACGACTACGGCTAAAAGCTTTGTAATACCTGTCCCAAATAGATGTTATTTTAATAACAGCCCAACCTAATTAGATTTTAATTTCACACATAAATCTCTTTACGACACCCTTAAAAATAAGTGGAATAAGATAGAAGTTACGGCCGACTCTGTCCTTAATCAGGAGGGTCTGGTTTGCAATAATCCTGAGACATTGAGATAAGATCTTGGAGGGAAGGTCCCTTTAATAAGTCCGATAGGTCAGGCCACTCGAGGCGCGAAGGTTACCCTCGTTTCATTTAATATATACTCGTGTTACTTGTGGCTTGCGGCGAGGATGATAATATTGAGTTAGAAATTAAGAGGTTCGGGTTGTAGTTCGTTAGGTATGATATTTGGCACGCACTCTTTATTAATAAGTGGAAGGAGGAAATGCAGGTCTATGTCCTACAGTGGGACATTAATTTTAAATATCATTATTTTTATCAGACAAATTTCTGGACACTCTTTTTGTCGCTATCAATGTCTAATTCATATTCATCATTATCTCTTTTCTTCCCAAGAAAAATAACACTCTTTTTTTTCTTTTTTGTCTGCTTCATTATAGCATAAGTTTCTAACTTTAACATATTTCTATATATATTTTGTCAACTTTGCTTTACAACTCAGTTTCTCCAACTTCAGACTCTTCGTCTATGTTAGTTAGTTATTTGGTTTTTAAACGAAAATCTTACGTAAAGTTATTTATTTAAACAGTATTATAGTTAAATATAAGAAAACTATTACGCTAATTGATAGTCTTTTGCTTTCTTTTAATTTAGATACATGCGAGATCTATATTATGACAAAGACTTTGGGTCAATGCTGTGTATGTATTTAGTTGGTAAGCCTTCATATAAATAAATAAATAAAACCTTTCTAACAGTACTAAATACCCTTGTAGCTATTTGAAGTGATGCATTAGCGAGAGCGACGATGTCTAATGAAGCGACTAACGAAGATAAATGAATTTGCAGTGCCATCGAAAGTTGAATTAAGGCAGGTATGATTCTGTGATACATACTTAATAAATGATAAATGTCCCTGTAACTACAGCTCAAATTGCTTTTTAACAAGTTTTTGCTAATTCGTATACAATTAATTATCGTATAAAATCGTAGCAGTGATAGCCTAGTGGTGTGACTGTCGGACTCCCAAGTCATAGGTCTCGAGTTCGAACCCAAGGCACGCACCTCTGACTTTTCGGATTCACGTGCGTATTGTATAATTATAATTCGCTTCAGAAACGGCGAAGGAAAACATCGTGAGGAAACCGGCATGCCTTTTTTATTTTATTTTTTGAGGTTGGGAAATCATCAAATGACTTCTCCCGCTCTGGGCAGAGCGAGAGGGTGTGTCAGACTTTTACTGACTAAAACCCACCCGTGTTCCTTCCGTTGCCTGTGTGCTGGAGTCGCGATATCCCTTTCGGACAAACCCGCAACCCCAGCAGGCATTGGTCTTTCGACCCCGTCAGTTGGTGCTGACATCTCTTTGAGGCACGCGTGGAACACAACGCGCCGTCGACACGGGCCTGGTCCTTATCGGACGGCGAGCTGCCCATTGCTCACCGTCCGCAAGCCCGCGCCTACGGTGGCCGGAAGTCGGCTCCCTCGCGCGCTCCGCCTCCTCCTTCGCGAACATAACTGCTTCGCAGAAGGAGGTGACGGCCCTCCCATGCACTCTCGCTCCGAACCATGGCCTGAACCAGGGCCGCACGCGAGAGATCGCCGCCGCCGATCGCCTCCGTGAGGACACGGCGGTGCTCCGCCCAAGCCGGGCAGACCTCCACCGTATGCTCCACCGTGTCCTCCGGGCGATCCACACAGTGGTGACACCCGGGCGTTTCCTCCCGCCTTATGCGGAACAGGAATCTCCCGAAACAGCTGTGTCCGGTGAGGACCTGCGTCAGGCGGAAGGTGAGGACGCCGTGGCGCGTCTCAAGCCACTCCTCAAAGAGGGGACCTATCGCCACAATTGTGGCGTGCCCAAAACCGGCATGCCTGAGAGATATTTCTTGACGGCATGTGAAGCCAAGTCAGAGGCCCATGGGCGGCTTTAAAACTTTGATACCAGGTTAGTCACTAACCACAAGAAAAGGAGAAGAAGAAGTATAAAATACGACTATAATGATCCCACTGCTCGGACACAGGCTTTCTCTCTTTGAGAGGGAGTGGGCTGATAACCTACCACGCGGGTCCAGTGTGAGTTGGTAAATGTCACATGGCTTCGAATTTTTGTTTCTAGGACATGCTGGAGCAGTGGTGCCCCAGTGGTAACAGCCCCGACTTACGAGTCGAAGGTTGTGAGTTCGAACACAGGCAGGCGCTTTTTTGTGTAAATAATTTCATCACCACTGCTCTCAAAATTGTGAAACAAATCTAAATGAAATGGTGAAGTAGTTTCTCTACTTCTACATATTATTCAACGTACAATTATATCCTCACGATGGTGAAGATACAATATACGTTGAATAAAATGTAGAAGTAGACAGACCGCTAAAAATGAACCAAAATTATGAATGAATGTACAATTACACAGCACCTAAAATTATAGGCTCATAAACATCATTGATATACGCAGACGTTTCAAAACTCATAAAGAAAACGGAAGTGAAACAAGAAAGTAAAATGTGTGAAAAGCTACAATGAACAGTGACAGACTAAATTAGCTTTATGATGAAGAACATTAACATTCACCTAAAACACAAGACACGCGTGTAAGTGAATAAATGAGGATAAAAAGGAACATCATGGATAAGGGAGTTAATATGTTGTGTCTGTGTGTAGGTTTGCTTTACTTGTTTCAGGCCATTCTAACGTTTTCCAACTAAGTGGCACTGTGTTTTGTTTTGATGAGTGTCTGATTAATGATGTTTGTTTCGAAGTCTACGTCATATGGTTGGATGAAGACGGCTCGTTCCGTTAGATTTGCGTCAATGCGGTCAAATTGTTGACTGAGGCCAAAATTAACAGATTTATATCAAATCTTAGTTATTTTTGTTTTAAGTGCTTTTTGTGCAGAGCAGTGATGGGCAACCCGAGCACGCCCTTTACTGCTGTCAAAGGGTGAAGGAAAACATCGTGAGGAAAACCAGCATGTACTAGAACCAAACATTCTAAGACATGAGACGTTTACCAACCCGCACTGGGCCTGCGTGGTGGATGAAGGCCTACTCCCTCTGACAAAGAGGAGGCCTGTGTCCCAGCAGTGGGAACATTAAGGGGAATATGGTTTTTACTAAGAAAATCCTTTTAGAATTTGTATGGAACTATAACCTTTTTCTTCGTTCTATTTAGAAAAGTGCAAAAATATATCGTCTGTTTCTAACGTGCACCAGCTGTAAATTCCGTAGAGCGCACCGCAGTTCGCAAAGTCAACCAGTCTTTATGGCTGGTTTACTTGCAAAGGTCTTGCTCCGGAACAAATATTAGTATTGAAGGCGTTTACCCGTGTCGATATGTTTGGCCCCGTTCCACTTGAGAGTTCAGATTATTATTAAAAATTCCATTAGTTTCCGTCGAAGTTGTAGTCCCGAGCGTTAATTTGTGACTGAGATGTATCACTTGTGTTTATATCTCCCACTGTGTCCCATTGACAAATTGTTCGCTCGTAACGCGGTTCGTCTCGCCTGGTACCGTTTGTATACGTCACGCTCTTTTTCTTTATTGGGTGAGCAGAAAGGTAATGTGAGCTTCAAACGGTATTCTTGCCTCGTTTCAGCTGCGTGAGCTGGGAGACGTGTTGGATTTTTAAACACGGAAAGGCTCGTATTGTTGTATCAGCTTCTTTGTCCATGATTGTTTTTATTTTATTTTTATCCGTTATATTGTGCTGAGAAAGCTTTTATTAGGTATAAGTATCAAAATATTGTTTTTCTGTGTTATGTAGTTCCCAGAACATGCCAGGGACGCGAGGTGCACGCACGACCTGTATTTGCCACCACTACCACTTCGTGCAAATCCGGCTTGTGCGCACAACTTCGTCGCCTTACGAGCAATTTTAATAAGAATTTCTGCAGTTTGGATCTGTTTGCTTTACCGCAAGGAAAGTTTAGACTCATGTTACTTAACATATTGAAAAATTCTTGTGACTTGTTCCACTTATGCGGCACTATTAGCAGCTATATGTTTTGTTGATACTTTACTATTAATACGTATTAATAATCCTCTTTTTTATTGTTTACAACGCTTGTCTTAATATTTACCAAATTGGCTCATTGTGTATCTGTTAAGAAAGTGGTTTATTTCACATTCGTATCATTTCTGTATCCTATCTTTTTGTATTTCTTAATGTGTAATTGTTTGTTTTCCAAAAAAAACATCCTAGCTAGCCGTTCCAAATTAATTAGATTTCTCGACCGGCAAAATCATTGGTTACCTCTTGTTGAGTCATTATAACCACAGCGTCCATTTTTATAATTTTATCATCTAGCTAGTTGCTGTCCGCGACTTCATCCCGCGTGAAACCTAATTCTTTTTCTAAAATAATAGTAGTCTGTGAAAGTCCCGTTAAAATCGGTCCCGCCGTTTCGGAGGTGAGCCGGAACAAACAGACAGACAAAAATTTTTAAAATTGTTTTTCTAAACTAATATTATAAATAAAAAGACAAAACATTTGATTTTTTGTATGTTTGTTTGTAATGGATAAACTCAAAAACGACTTAACCGATTTAAAAAATATTTCCCATATAAAGAGCTACATTATCAGCGAATAACATGGGCTGTATTTTATCGACTTCCACGCGAACGAAGTCGCGGGCAGAAGCTAGTTTTTTTATAAATACCGTATATACTTTCATATTATATTTAGTAAATACCTGTTAAGAGCGTTTATTCCGAAAGTGGGCAACGTCGCAAATAGATGTCAAATGTTTTTCTGTTTTGATTAATTTGGCAATATTTTTGTATGGAAATAAGAAATGTGGCTAACTAGCGAACTAGAATATTAATAATGAATTGCAATTATAACATTGAATTTGATGTTGTACCCGTTTTAGGTGTAAAAAAGGCATTTGGAAAGTTTCCAAATACTTTTTTTACATCTAAAACTAAATATTCGGTGTTGCGATATAAATTATAGCATTTCATAATCAATATTCTAGTTTGCTAGTTAGCCATATTTCTCATTTCCATACAGTAATATTGCTAAATTAATCAAAACAGCGAAATATTTGACATCTATTTGCGACGTTGCCCACTTTCAGAATAAACGCTCTTAAGTGTTTTGAAATTACAAACAGACATTCTAATTTTATTTATTTCTGTATAGAAGGACCAAGTATTATTTGCAAACACCCGCAATGTTCTGTGTGTCTTCCTGAGTAAAGAACGTCATTCGCTAATTAAAGGACTCTGGTTGTTTTCGTTTTTGTAATGCGACACTCCCGACACTTGCGGTTCGAAGCCACCTACATCGTTAATAAGGTCAATAACGTCTGTTATTATTGTGAGTACATCTGCTCTTTAATGTGGCACTTGTTTTGCGTAGGAGTGTGAATAATTGCGATCATTAGTATCTTCGATGTTCCAAATACTGTCATTTATCTGTATGTGGGTGGGTGGGGTATGTGGGCTTGAATTTCATGATAATTAGTAAAATCCCGTTTCGGTTCATTACTTGTTACATGTATCTTTAATAAAAATATGTCAGTTTTGTTTACGTTAGCAGAAATTAAAAAAATCCAGGTTAAAAATACTCACAATTCAGAATATACCTGGATTTTATTGAATTTCCGAGAATTTCATGAAAAAATCAACTTTTTCATTTATTCTTATTTCGAACATAAAATCACACAAGATTTTGGAAAATAGTTGCTCTCTTGTTTTTTCACTTTTCTCTAATAAACTAATATGACCATATGATATCCATCATATACATCTATAAGGTCTATTCAAATCCTTGTGTCCAATTGATGTTATTTACACTTAAACAAACATCAACTTTATGCACTAGTGTAAATAAAGTTGATTTTAGACTAACTAGTGCTGTTGAAAAAGTCATAAAAAATATGAAGTTGTAAGGCAAACTGAAACTTATTATGTAGGCATTACAGTTGTTTTTCAATAAAGTCGTGTTTGTTTATATGTTTGGCAAATAAATTGCGAACGCAAATTATCTATATCTATAGCTGACTATCTATTGTGAGTATATCCATGGATCTATGATCGATATATATACTCTATTTTAACATAGATTTTATCTATCGATCATAGGTCTCGTAACAAAATTCTAAGAATCAAGCGAGCACATGTAACCACTCTAAGGTAGGTCACTCTCACAGGCCCTTTAGCAAATGGCTTGCTAAAATAGCCGTGTACTTGCTACTCAAATCACAAGCTCGTGCCGGCTCGTTGATAGCCGCGGGCTAAGAAAGTAAGTATACCTAGTAAGTGTTTATGGCCTTTTTTACATGCTTATGACCTTATTCGTATGGATATACGGGTTATGCCTTGTACTTATTTAAGTTCCAAGAGAGATTTGTTGAAGTAAGTTTGTGGCTTTTCAAAAAATCTGTCAAATTATGTCTTTATAGTTTTGAATTACATACAGGCGTGCGTGCGTGCATGTCATGTGTGTGTTCTACATATGTACATTGCAATTAATAAAAAAGGTCGCCATAACGTAGGACAGGTATCAACATCATCATATTATTTCACCCTGTAAACATGACGATAAGTACCACAAATCGTTGGCCGAACAATGAGTCGTAAAATACTTCTTGGTAAAAGTCAAGAAGCTCGATTGAACCATTCCGTATATTGTTTTAGTCTCCGATCAGATGAACGAACCTTTGTTCTAACTTCTAGCTTAGTTTCAAATACACCCTGTATTCAGCAGTATCGGCAAATTGCAACAGTTTATGTCTCGATTTGCAGCGCATTTTGGTTTCAACGGTCGATTGGCACGGAAGAAACGTTCTTTTAGTCAACTGCAATAACCAAATAGTATCGTAAATAAATGCATTTTTTTTCTCAATGTTTAGGCGACAGTATTTTGGCTTTCAGCCAGAAGGCCGGTCACGAAATGTTATTTATTATCTGTGCTAATGGCGCGGACATTATTAAATTATGATAGTTCGTTTGTTACGATAGCAGTTAACATTCTGATGACAACAACGATAAAAAATATAAATTGGTGGTTATTATGAATTGTGTCGTTAAAAGTTTGATGAAAGATATGACGGCTTTTGTTATTGTTAACCATGGTAACTACTTATGGCAGTCGGATGAGAGTTTGTGCCACATGGACACATGGTACCTTTTTAAGGAGTTTGGTGTCGATCTACCCAGGCTGTTTCACTCGATCTTTTCAGTTTTTAAGCCATAAAATTTAGAGAAACTATACGTGTTTTGTTTCCTTGTATTGATTCCATTTAAATAGAATTTGTTCTCAAGATTCGAAGAGATTTGTTCGCAACCATAACTTCCTAATGCAATGTCCGATTTATAAGTAACATTGATCGTAAAATCGCAGGATCTGCTAAGTGCATAAATAAAGTTGGTGCAGCTGCTGTGTAACAGCTTAGAGCTACTCCATGTGGTCCATTCAGTTGCATCCACACGGAGAGGTTTTATGAATGGATTGGTTTAGATTTTACGAGTGCATCCGTGGTTTATGTAATTGCATTTGTTTTTCTTGGTGATTGATGAATGTTTTAAGGGTTTAATCCAAAGCTTAATGAAAACTGTAAATACTAATTATTCAAAAATACAATAGACGACGTATACAATAGTAACTGTTCTTAAAGAGTCACAAAGAACCCTGTAAGGAATTGACACGTGTTTCACTTCTCAACGAGGCATCCTTAGGATGACGATTGACTTGTTGCGAACCCGGATACGAGGTGTCGCCAAGCAAAGCGCCGAACGCAGAGTAAAGAGAGAGAGAGAGAGAGTAGAGTTTAACTCTTTGTTCGACGACTCGTAAACAGTTTTTATTGATGTCTGAACCAATAAGAAAACTGAGCATGAAACATTTAGATCCTAACCTCCTCCATTATTAAAGCTTAAGACACTGACTGATTTGAAGGATGTAGCGTATGATAGACAGTCGTATTTGCAAGTAAATGTGATTTATTTACGTCTATCAATCTTTTAGCTGGATCTATTTTGACGTCAAAACAAAAATCTTCAACACTGCGTACTTCTTGTAAGTAAAGATATCATTCTGTTACCAAGAGGCAAGAATACTTGAGTGAATTCAAGTGCGGCTGTCGAGTTGACGCCGCTGTCGAAAGAGGAATCAGACGGCGAGCGAACTTGTCGTTTGAAGAACTTTCTTTAGTTCCGCGGGACGAAATATTTTTCTATTATTATGTCTAGTTTTTTTTTTTTTTTTTTACTATATCAAGAGTATTTTTTAATTTGTACATAGCAGGTAATGGAATAATTTATTTAAATGGGTACAAACAATTTATTACTAATTAATTTATAAATACGTTATGAAGATAGATACAAATTGTAGTTAAGGAGAGGGCACAGGAAATTATCAAAATATTGATAACATAATATATCAGTACGCCTGTTTTCCCCAAGGTTAGGTAGAATTGCAAAGTTATAGCTTATGTTACTCATTGATAATATTCTACTGGTGAAATATTTTTATAAATCGGTCCCGTAGTTTTTGAGTTTATTCATTACAAGCAGACAAACATACAAAAAATCGAATCTTTTCTCTTTATAATTAGTTTAGACTAACTTGTAAACATAATCTCGACCATAAATGGCCATTTTAAAATGTCTGATTACAAATTTTCTAACATTTTGTCAGAATATTAGTGTTGAATTGTAAAAATTGTCAGTGTCAATTTTTTTGTTTGAGTACGAGGCCTTTGGCTACTTTTGTATGAGTGTATTTATGTTATTTTGTCTTTATACGTGCGTTTTGTTTGTGCAGAATAAACTATTTTTCTTTCTTCTGTAGAAACATTAAAATTATTTTTCATTTCAATTTTTTCGTGAATAAATAAAACTGGAATAATAGAGCTGTTTGCAAGAAATAGCAGCGGTGACGGGAGCTATTGTACTATTCCGTATTCAAACAACCCCTAGCATTCTCCGTACTTATTGTGCAACAAATTGCATTTTCTTTTCATTCCATGCTTAACTTTAATAAAGTCTACAGTGTAAGTATTTCTAGATGGCATGCCTAATATTCGTACGAAACCGCACCTGGGTTTTAATTAAAGAAAATGTACGTAGCTGATGTAACGCTGGACGTTATTTTCGTACATTGTACCACAACAAAGTTACGCTTTTAGAAACACCTCGGTACATATGTACCCGTTCCCGCCAGTCTTTATATCACGAACCCAATGTTTCTCACCCGCTGTTCACATGGGAATCAATAAAACAAGGGACTCGCCAAAATGTAAACACGAACACTTCCTCTCTCTATCCACATAACTATAAAAGACGAGGACAACAAACGAAATGTAGCGGCGAAATTCATTTGATTATCATTAGGTTAAAACAGGGACTGGCGCCGTTGATCGCGTGACGTTTCACCGAAGAACATGAATCCCTAGAGGATTGTTTCCTGTTAATCTATGCTGTTAACATCACCTTTATTGCTGTAGAAATAAAGTTTAAAATTAGTTGTTTATAATCTTGTCTCTAGGGTTGTATCGCTATCATTATTAAGGTAATGAGTCAGCTTTAAGTGGATCTATAAAATGAGTCATGGTACTAGGTTAGTATTTTTGAATAGAGAAAGGCAAACTGCAGCATGTTGACACAGTACGGCTTAATATGCGTGGGTGGACAAAGTTCGACGACCCCGGAAAGGTATCTTTGATATTGTGTTGCCAGCGTATTGAGAGAAAGCCGTATTTGGGAGATAACCTGAGGAGACTGTAAAGAGGAACATTTTATGGGAATGTTTCCCATGGTGCACGTTTTAAAAGAATGGCTGTGTCCCTTTTGTTAGCATAAGAACATTTTACGTGAAGACATCCCTTATTCGTTTTCATGTGTCGGCATTTGTTTTTTTTGTTTTATAGGAAAGCTTATTTACTTCCACAAAACAACGAAAAACTCCATTTGGAATTCCTTTGATCTCACACAAGCATTACCTTGCTGTATATAAAATTAATTACAGATACTGGTAACAATACCTCGTAAACATTATTAATATTTACGAGGCATTACATTTATCGGCAAACCTGTAACACTGGTTAGAAAGTTCTAATAATATCGCCGGTACTAATAAGGCGCTGCATAAATCGCGGCGCTATCGTGGATTATTGAGTAATAGAACAAGAGCTGGTGACTTATTTTGGGAAGGTATTTTTAACACCATTTGTATAGCTGTCGCTCTGTACCTACTGGAAAGTAGGATTAGAGCACCTAGTGCCCAACCAGGCGCATTATTGTTTTATCATGTTTAGATATAATTACCCAACAAGTCTGGCAGGAGCAAGGGTGGGCACATTGCTCGCAGAACAGATGGCCGATGGGGCCGAAAGGTTCTGGAGTGGCGAACGCGTACCGGAAGACGTAGCGTTAGAAGCCTCCCCACATGGTGGACCGATGACCTGGTGAAGGCCGTAAGAATCCGCTTGATGTGAGAAGTACAGAACCGGGTGAAGTGGCGGTGTTTGGGGGTGGCCTATGTCCTCCCTCAGTGGACGTCTTTCAGCTGAAATGATGATGACCCATCAAGTCTGCCGAGTTTTGCTAGCTAATCAGACCCTGTATTAAAGATTTTTCCATAACCATTTAATTTCTTGTAGGTTGCGCAGGAAATATATTCCAGAAAGACTTTGCCAAGCAATGGGGCAAAAATGACGCCAAAAAAATGTTCAATTATAGGTAATTTGAAGCAGTTCTCAGTAATTTTTCCGGTTTCTAAGGGCCTATAGTTGCCTCAAGCATGTATCGAAAAAAATATACATATATTCCCGAAATTAGTCATCAGCTCTTCGACTATAAGCAAAACTTTCATGGTCAATTTACTCCGAAGAACTGTTATGATTAACTCAAGAATACATTAAAATAGCCGTTTCCATTAGACCGAGAACTTGATTATTTATACAGAGAAAATATTACAAACACGAAAGAATTTTTTTAAACGTCTTTTCCTACTTTTAGAGATGGCTTAATTATGTACGCTGTTAAGACGTACGTTATTGGTTTTGACGCCTACGATCACACGTTTTGTTAATGAATGGTGCTTGTTGATGCGTCAATGCAAATGTGGAAAGAATGTTAAAAGACGGAGATAAATGTTTAATGATGTAACCTGTTTTATGCATTTGTTTTGAATATCTTTATTTTAAAGGTTAATGCATATTGAGTTCCGTTGCGGCTGTAATTCCACTAGCAGGCACGGAGGGTTACGCACGTTTCTTTGCCTTTCATAACCGTAAGTAGCGTGGCCGTGGGTCGCAGTGTATGATACTGCTTACAATTTCATACAAAGCGTAACTAAATAATCGTGCCGCGTAGCGTAGCCGTAGGCAGCAATGGAACTGCGCCTTTATGTTTTGAAATGGAAAATATAGCGATCTTTTTCCCCAAAGAAATGTCATATATGCTCATTACAGAGCTCAAAGCAAGTTCCTCTAGGTACCAGGCTATTTCCGTGAGTCTGTAATATTTAATTTTCCGGGATGAAAAGGTTTGAGTTACCTCCCAATTTATTCAATTTCAATTCTTCTTTACCTATCAAATAGAGAGAACTTTTATTTTCAGAATTTCGATAGTAGATATCATGACAGAATTATAATTTCGAGGTGAAATGTTTCCGGCATTTCGGATTTTAAGATCTGAGATTGTGACCTTAAGTATCCAACGTCAAACTAAAAAATCAGTACCCTAATTGCGCAATACACGATCAATCAGAACCTGAATAGTTTTGAAACAGATTGCTAATCCATTGCTTAATACGTTCGAAAAAATAATCTGCTCGACAACGCAATGAATGTTGTTGAACTGTCAAAATGAAACAGATTAGTCGTAATCGTTTACGAAAATGTGTTACGTCATTAGATAGCTGTTTTGTTTGGTTAATTATCATCAGTTAGGTATACCCAACTCGTCTCGTGAAGTTTTAACAGCTAATTTAATTTGACCTTGTATTTATATCTAATGATAGCTAAGGGAACTCACACACGAAGGGTTCCGTAGTACAGTATATAACATTTAGCAAAAAAAAAAAACGCTGGAAAAAACTATTTTGTTGTATGGATGGGGACTATACGACCCTATTAATATCTAACTTTTTTTTTTTTTTTGGTTATAGCGGGAATAAAAATACACAATCTGTGAAAACACCCTTCGGGTACGAACCCTAAGCCCACGTTTTCACGGACGTAAAAATATCGCGGCGAGATTTTATTGCGCACTGGATTTTTAACACTCGGTGCGTAGGGAATCCAACGCGCTGGAACGCACTCTCGTCCCAGTGTGTTGAAAAAACACACTGTTGGATTTTCAACTCTCGGCGCTGATCAAAACGTTGAAAATCCAGTGCACGAAAAAAATCGCCGCCAGAAAAAATAACCAGTGCGAACCTGGGCTAAAAGTCATAAGTAACTAAATACTATTTGATAATCAACTTGATATGTTTGACAATACGAAACCTAGCTCAACAATTGATACATAATACAATTGTAACCGCATTCAAATGTAAAGAGCCTTGATACTACAATACAATTTAGATTTAATACAAATGCATTGTCCAACGAAGGTTGGCATTGAATCACACAATAACGTAAGGTTAGAAATAATTGTGCAATAGCAAGGGCCACAGCAGACACGCTATTTTTAGCATCGACGATCGGCGATTTTGCGACTGTATCGATGCATTTAGCTTCTAAAAAGCGATTAAATCGGCGATTGCCGATGCTAAAAGTAGCGAGTCTGCGGTGGCCCTAAGCTCTCGGACAGACATGAGATCTGAATGTTCTGAAGTAGAAAAGAACTTCTCAGTTAGGTTCCAACTTTGACAGAACCTGATTATATGCAGAATAGTGTTCTACAGAGATATTCTACAAAGTACGGCTAGCAAGAAAGAATGGAACTCTTGAATAAAGATGATAAATCGTTTAAAGAAAGTGATTTTCACATAATATTTGTGACAAATCAAGACTTAATAATATTAATTATTAATAATTAATATTAATTATTATTATTTTTATATAATTATTATTTAATAATATTAAGTCTCTTAGTAATAAGCTAACAAAGATTTCTAAATATCACAAAACACAATTGTCTCAAGACGTTAATTTGCTGACTCTATATGTAAGAAAGAAAAGTTACAAAGATACACTAAGTTCAAATGTAAACGTTTAGAATACTAATGTTAGTTCTTAGGTGAGTTCTGTAAGAAAATTCGATAACAGTTTCAAGAAACTATGTAAGTTTTGAACACGCGACTCTAGTAGAACAATTTCTATGAAAACTTCATGGACATTGTTCTACCATAATCGTGTCGTGGCTGTCTGCGGTAGCCTTTACTGTGGAGTTTCTTGCCTGTTCATCTCTATATGAATATAGATGTATAGCCAACCTCGTAATATCTTTATCACTTTTGACAACAATTTCCAGGAACGAAGCCTCACACATAACAGTTTCCTCGAAGGGTTGGGCTGACCTGTACCTGTACCAGTACATCCACATTTCGCCAGTTATGTTTAAGTCCCATATAATAAAGGGCGAGCCTATTGCTATCAACCGGGCACTAATCCAGATTCCGGGTTTTTTAATTTTTTTGTAGTTGGGAAATTATCAAATAACTTCTCCCGCTCCGGTCACTGACTAAAACCCACCCGTGTTCCTTCAGTTGCCTGTACATTGCCAGGGGCCACGGTATCCCTTTTCGGACTTTCCCGCGACCCCGGCAAGCATCATCGGTCCTCGCGGACCCCGTTGGCTATGCTGACACTGTTCGGCCTGGGCATCAAATCCTCATGCCCAGCAGTGTAGAGTAAGCTTCACTAAGGTTGAAACTGTCTAACTGTCACATAAGACAAATATATCTTGTCGATTTATGTCAGGCGCCGAGCAAGTGACATTAATGTCACTCCTGAGGGTGATAAAGAAATTACAAGTTCGACTATACTAAGGATGAGGCAACAAGTCTAGATGAATGGCAAATGCTTGTGAATTGCATTTTAAAAATTAGATATTCGCTAGGCCAGGCTAGGTCAATTTTAATGACCGCAGTCATATTATCGTGGTGACTATGCCCAATTGCATTCCATATGCCTAACTTTTACCCAACTATGTTGGGATCGGTTTCCAGACTAACCGGATGCAGCTGAATACCAGTATTTTACATGGAGCGACTGCTTATATGACCTCCACAACCCAGTTACTGGGTACTCCGATACCGCTTGGTATACAGGCTATCAGACTTTTGGGCTTCTGACGACCCGTAACGACTGTCAAAGATCTACGAATGACAGCCGGGACCAACGGCTTAACGTGCTTCCGATGCACGGATGGGTTTCCATAATGGTCTTAGCTTAGCTTTTGCTAGCCGTCGATCCACCCGTGCGGCTGTTAGTATTTAGCCGCGATGAGCCCTTCCTCTGGTCTATTACATTAACGATCTCTAATAGACTATTGTTCGAAAGTTTCAGTAAAATTTTCAATTCCATTTGAAATAATGGATCCTTCAGTGAAATCGATATCACTTGGAAATTAATAATTAGCGCTCTATCAATTGAAAAGTTCATCATATTAGTTGAATGCTTTTTGTAACATAAACAGACACTCAAGTATCACATCGGTAGCCTGGAGTGGCGAACGTAGTGAAATGAGCAATCAATGAGTTTTGTCCTATACTCAATCAACCTAGCCTTATTCCAACTATGTTCGGGGCGGCTTCCAGTCTAACCGGATTCAGCTGAATATCGTATATTACATGGAGTGACTGCCTATCTGACCACCACAACCTAGTAACTGAGTAATACGATACCCTTTGGTAAGACTGGTTGTCAGACTTTCGGGATTCTGACGGCCCGTAACGACTGTCAAAATTCCACGAATGACAGCCGGGACCAACGGCTTAATGTGCTTTCCGAGGCACGGAGGAGTCTCGGTATGTTAAGATGGTCACCCATCCACAGACCAACCCCGACAAGTTTAATATTATAAATGCGAAAGTGAGTTTGTTTCTTTATCTGTTTGTTATGCTTTTACGCTAAATCGGCTGTAAGGATTTGGATGAAATTTGGCACATGGGATAATAGGGATGATATTGGTATTTTTCACTTTATCATATTAATAACAAATTACTTAGATGAAACGCATTTTAATTTGGGGAGTGGGGGTCGCTACGTCACAAGTAAGTATAAAATCTACAGACTCGTGATGTTATGGCACATTTTAACTTAATGTATTGCCGTAATTTTTAGGTTACGTAAAAAATACGTGTCCAATATTTTTTATAATCTCCATGAAGGACTAAAAAAATTTTAGTCATCTGGATTAGCAACCTGCACGCGTGCAAAGTCGCGGGCAAAACCTAGTAGATAATATGTTTTACATAGTTTTTTGTGCAACTGAAAATGTTTATAAATGTCCATTTGCCAATCTAAACTAATATTGTAAAGAGAAAAGATTTGTATATTTGTTTTTAATGAATACACTCAAAAACTACTGGACCGATTAAAAAAAATCATTCGCTAGTATTATGTTATATGATCATTGACTAACATAGGCCAAAACACATCGAACGACCGGGCATCGGGATTTTATACTATGTAATTTCCTTTTTCATTTAAACAAGACATAATTTCATGAAACTGGCTGGCCTGATTATCGTTTCTACGAATACTGTCAGATTAATTACTGTGGTAAGCAATTTTACGCTTTAGTGATATTTAATTAAAGCTTAGCCTTTTTAAGTTAGCATTTTCAATACCCTGTTTACAAGTCCTGTCTCGTATATTTCAACAAAACCAAACTTTTTTGCGAAAAATAATATTTTTATTTCTAAGGTCAGGTCAAAAGTAAAATAAATGTCGACTTTCCCAAACAGTTAAAGCTTACTTTACATGTTTATTGTTGGGATGCGTGTCGTACTATATGTTCGTGTATTATCTGGGCCACATTTTAACATAAAATCGCGCCTCGTTTGCCCAAAGGGTTTGGGCAGAAGATCGCCTTCACATATAATTATATAATTAATGTATACAAAATATTGTGAAAACATTTTAAAAGAGTAACGGCGGAGTTTTTTTCCCATTCTTCTCCATACTAAAACTACCTTTTGGAAGGGGCGACTAGAATCAATCCTATTTTTTGTAAATTTTGCTTTTTATGTGCCTAATTGAAATAAATTCTTTAACTTTGATCACCCATACGAGTATGTATATGAGTTATGTTTAAGGTCCATGTAATAGGGGGCGAGTCTATTGTCATCAATCGGGCGCAAATTGAGACTCCGGGCTGCTTCTGACAAATTCCAGATAGAAAAACCCAATAACACTGCCCACCAACGGAGTAATAGGGATGCTGACTGGGGAAAAAAAACTATTTAGTCCGTCAATCAGATAATAAAAAAATATTAGATACGTATTTTTTGCCTTGTAATATTAATAAAAATGTTTTAGATAAAACGCATTAAAGTTGGGCAGTCGGGGCTCGCTACATCACAAGTCAGTATAAAATCTACCGGGGAGTGACGTCATGCCACAATTTAATTCGATGTGTTGCTGTAAGCTTTTTATTACATAAAAAAGAAAAAATACCTGTCCAATATTTTTTTAATAATGATTTTTCGTAACGCACATAAAATGACAACAGGGATGATGCCTGAGTAAAAAAAAAAAAAAAAACTAATTAGTCCGTCAATCAGATAATAAAAAAATATTGGACACGTTTGCTTTAACATACGTATTAATAAAAAAATAATTCGATAAAACGCATTTTAAGTTGGGGGGAGTGGGGGTCGCTACGTCACTAGTATGTATAAAATCTACATACTCGTGGCGTCATTGCACATTTTACCTCAATGTATCGCTACGACGCAATCTTTAGATTACGTAAAAAAATAAAAAATACGTGTCCAATATTTTTTTATAATCTCAAAGACGGACTAAAAAAATTTTTTTGTCATCATCCCTATTAGGGTGCTGGGAATCGAACCCAGAACTTCTTGCTCAGCAGTAACGCTTGTGACCTCTGGTGCTGGAAATCGAACCCAGAACCTTATGCTCTGCGCTTGTGACCTCTAGACCAATGAACAGACAGCTGTGCTGCTGGGGAGTTTGTTGCGCCACTTCTTCTTCCCAGCTAAGCACTAGGAAGTGGTGAAGGGTGGGCGTTTTTGGGGGACTGTCTTATGTAATTTTGACGTTTGAAAAGTGCTGATTCTCAGCCTATTTTGAATAAATGACTTTTGAATTTGAATTTGAATGAGGAATTCAAAAATAAAATAAATGTCGCCTTATACAAACAGTTAAAGCTTTACATGTTTATTGTTGGGATGCGTGTCCCAGTGTATGTTCCTGTAATATCTGGGCCACACTGTCTGCCAATTAATTAGGATTATACTTAGCTTCGTTGTGGGTCAGATAAAACTTTGTGAGCAGTAGGGTTGGCAAAGTTAAAGGGGTTTTGCTAATAAGCCTCGGTGTTCGAAACAATAAAGATGGTTAAGTTATTAGTGGGACCTTAGATTATAGCTTAGTATATGGCGAATACACACACGTTACATATGTTAAGTTGTAAGAAGGTAATAAGTAGATATTTAGATAAATAAATACTATTAACGCCAGCAGCACACCTCTGCCGCGAAACTGCAGTAGTTCAATTCAACTGGCTCGCACATGTTCCGCTACTCAAATTTCGCGTAGCGGAACATGACGCAAGCCAGTTGAATTGAACCACTGCGGTTTCGCTGCTATGGTTTCGCGGCGGAGGTGTGCTACCGGGGTAAAAGAGCAATATTTGTATATAATATATATTTGTAATCACTTTCTCGAAAATGGCTTCAACGATTTCGATGAAAGTTGCAGTAGAGGGATTTACGGGAGCGAAAATTCGATCTAGCTAGGTCTCATTTCTGGGAAAATTCGTGTTCTTTATCTTCACCCGAGCGGAGCTCGGTCGGCCACGTACTAGATCTATACTTACTTCATTTATGAAGAGGTAACATTTCTTTGTTAGTTAGTTTATTAGCAGCTCTTTCTACATTATCCTGCTTCTGCACCAAACATTTAGAAACTTTAATCCACCATGAAGCGGAATTTCCATAGTATTCAGATACTTAATTAGTTTTTACTCAAGCTTTAACACTCATGCTTTTATTATGACTTATGAGTCAAGCTTTCGATACCACTTAATTATCCAAAATACTAAATATCCGCCCCGCAGTTGAGTCAACATAGGTACCGAACAACTCTATGAAAAGGTGAATCATGTCAATTCCCCTAGTTGGTGTAGATACATCGTTAACACCAATGGAATAGCATTAACATAATTAATAAGTTGCACTTTGTTAATGTGTGTCACAAACATGCCATCTCTATATAATAAATAAATAAAAATCTTTATTGCAGACCACAAAACCCATTAATAACACGATAAAAAAAAAAAAAACAACGGGAATACTAACTTCGGCCCGCGATTTTGGCCTAGTGTTACTTGTTATTCTATGACACTCGGCAATACCGTAGCTACCCATTAGTCAAAGAATTTTCGGAATCGGATCAATAGTTTCGAAGATTATTCCCTACACACAAATTTTACTTTTTTACACTCACAATCACCCTGACACCCTGTGAGGTTTTCGTTGTGTGGCTAAAACCAAATTGTAAAATAGGCTAAGTGTTTTAGAAAAAAAATATAATAAAAATAAAATAAAATATATATTTAATACTTAATTTTTTTTTTTTTGGAAGCCGACCCCAACATAGTTGGGAAAAGGCTAGGCAGATTGATTTGACTTAATTTTTTTTTTTCTTTTTGTACATAAAGTTAAAAAAACATTTTGCTAGGTATGTTTAGTTATAAATTTCACCTCTTTAATTTTACCTTTTTATAATATGAGTATACGTAGATTAAACGGTTCAACCATTGACTGATTCATTGATTGAAAGGCTCCGTAATCAAGTGTATGGCCGAAATTGAATGATTCACTTTTCAGTTTACACGAAACAATTTGGTTGCTTTATTCAAATTGAAAGGCCAACGTGAAATGTGTAATGGCACCCAAAAGAAAAACAACCAGTACCGTAGTACCGTCAGGATTTCTATCTTTCTGCTCTTATACCTATTTACTTGGGTTCATAAGCTTAATAATCATAATAATTTGTTTGTCAGATAAATAAATAATAATAGAAATAATGTACCATCATTATATTTTTTCTGCAACGTGTGACGATGTGCGTGAGGTTATTAGGTCAGTATTAACATTATTGATTTCAAAATTAAACATTAAAATTACAATTTGAGGCATGTCAGTTAAGAATAATATAAGATTACAATTTAATTAAGACCCGGTGAACTTCGTACCTCGTTAGCCAAAATTTAGATTTTTCGTTTTTTCAGCTGTTTCATTGTTTTTTCCTAATTTAGGTTTTGCCTAAACACCCCAGTAATGAGGAAACAAAAAAAAAAACTTGTTTTGTATATACCAATTTAAAAAAAAACTGCTATTCCATACTAATTTTTTTACTGTTCTAAACTTTCTAAACGAACAGTTGTCCCTTACAGCTGTTCGTTTTTCGCGCCTCTTAAGGTTTCTAAAGTAATTTTTTTAACACCTTATATATATATATAGATGTCAAAATATCATTCAATATCGGAGTACCAAAGAGTAAGATGTCAAAGTATAAAAGGTTACAATTCAATTCTTCTTCTTAAAAACAACTGATTCTCTACTAGCTGTCATCTAGGAGTAGTCACCCCCTTTCTAGCCATATTATCTTTCTGTCTTTAAATATCTCTCAAATTAAGGGTCTAGGGCCAGCCCTATAGTTGTGCCGTGTGGCGCCTCAGCCCTTAAATCATTCCGGTACTTAAATTTTACCTAATCCTTCCCGCTCGACCTACTTTTGTCTGATTGCGGTTGTGTTCGAGATTACAGATAAAATGCTTGAGGAATATCACTTTTAATAACACAGATAGTACATAAAACGTAGGAAATATAAGTACGTGCCTGATTAGATTATTTTAATGAGATATTTCACCTAATGATTTGCGAAATGGAGTTCCTACTTATGTTGAAATTCGAAAGTTTTTGGATCAAGTTTGGTTCTAATTGACTTACGGTTGGAAATTACGTTAATTTACAAAATAATGTCCTCATTATAAAGTAAGTACAATATAATAGCATTAATTTTCTTTACAACTCGTTCCTCAAACAACCAAGATACCATAAAAAAACGTCGCTAGCAAATTGCATAATTTTCTGTTCTTAAAAAGCTTTTACTGTAACGTTGGTGTCTCCGTAACTCGATATTTCAAACTCAAGTAAAACAGCGCGATATCTTACACAAATGCAACGCGCCTCGTCCAATGTTTCAAGAAAATGAACTCAGAACGAAAGTACGAAACGTGGTCGATTATTGAACTCCCGAAAATGACTGACAACGCGGCACAAATGAGTCTGTGTCGTAAAATTTAACGTGACACCCGACACCCGCTGATAGTGACAATGGCAAAAGAAAGTGCCCATAAAGAGAATTGATGAACGCCCCCCGACGTAATGTCGCGCTGATGTCGCTCTGTGTGCAGCGCCTTATATTGATTCCGAATCGACTATTAGATGGCCTGTCTGTGTCGTAAGTAATGAAGATACGATTGTTGTTGATAAGACTCGTAATGAGATGTTGTATTTTCTACGACTGAGAATTGGAAAAGACGACAGAAAATAGAAGTATCAGTTTTCGTTCTGTCTTGTTTCTGTGACCAATGGTTGTTTGAGGTTGGCAATTAATTAGGGCTTGTAGCTTCGTAATAAATAATTAGTTGGATAATTAAGAGTAGGTACTAGATATAATAACAATATTCTTTCTCTTTGTCAGCTACTTTTGACACGTTTTTTATTTGTGTCTAATTGGAAATTACGGTCACAAGGTTTTGAATTACATTTATTTATAAAATTGATCGTTAAATTAAGAAATTCAAGCCCAATTTACATTCTTCCCAATTCAAAAAAGGACTTCGAATGAAAACCTAATCAACTTATTCCCATACAACTGACTTACTCCGATACAAACTAGAGTCCATTACAAAACTAGAATAGTAGAGTACCTAACTTACTTGCATGTTTTTAGTACTAAGCTTTATGTTACAATAGAGAGGAGAATATACCGTGCAGAACATAATTTATTCATATCTACCTATGTAGTGAAACGTTAGCTTAAAGCAAGTTTGTTCAGTGTTGAGTCACAGTATAAATACGTAACAGTATTATGTCTTCATAGAAAACGGCCGCGCGGCCGCAGCGACCCGCTTCGAAATCCCAGTGTATACCAGTACGCAACAGTCTCGAGTGCGCGGCAGTTACGCACAAATTTTAAAAATCCAATGTTTTATTTATTAATTTTTTCACCCAGTTTGTAATTTTTCACCCTCTGTAATAAATATTCAATATATTTAAATAAGTCACTATTAGTGCTTTAAAAATTAAAAAAAAAATCTTAATGAATAAAAAAAATGATTTAAGCTACAGTACGTACATACTACAGTATAATCTCACTAATCCGGCACTATTAAAAACCACAAGGTTCCAGATTATTGGAATTTTCGGAATATATTGTATGAAAAATTCTTAATAAATAAGAAGAAATAGACGACTACGGAGCTATACGCGGTGCGTGGCGTAAGGAGGGGAGGAGTTCCGGACGCGGAAGGTTTATCTACCGAGCGGCCGTAGGTAATTATTTCAAGGTCACTACCGAGACATAATGCTGTTACTTTATTAAACTGTGGTTAAGTTCTAGAACATTAATATGAGCGCTTTTCATAACAAAACAGTAACTTTGGAGACGACAATATGGCGAATGATGAGGTATTTTAAATACTTTGATGTTGTTTTTTAGTACAACGTGTTTATAAAGTTTTGTTAACTAATTAGCCCATTAGGGGCTTTATAAGAGTGATTCCGGCACCCAGGGTAGTCAGATTCGATGTCAACTTGTTAATTGGCTCATCATTATACCACGAGAGGAATAAAAAGTAATCATAAGTATGCCTTTGCCACCTCATTATCTGTGAGAAGTCAGCATTAGAGTGTAGGTCCTGTATCATGACATTCCTAGGCTGCATACAAAATTCAATCAAAAATCAAATAGTTTAATAAGTCTAGCTAGTCAAAGATCGGCAAAACCCATAGTCGCAACCCTAGTAGTACAATGTACAGTACAATCTGCAGCATTCCGCTGTCAAGTGGACCTCTTTATTTGCGAAGAAGGCTTAACATGTATTTTTACTTAAAATGATGTTAAGACTTCTTCGCAAATAAAGAGGACCACTTGGCAGCGGAATGCTGCAAATCTCACTAATCCGGCACTTCTATATACCGATACGTCCAATAATCCGGCACTCCGCCCGCGCCGCCCTCTTTCTTCTTCATACAATCCAGTATTCCGAACATTCCAATAATCTGGAACCTTCTGGTTTTTAATAGTGCTGGATTAGTGAGATTGTGCTGTAGTAGTAAGATTAATATATTTTTTTTCGCTATAATTTTTTTGAAAATTTTTAAAGCACTAATAGTGACTTATTTTAATATATTGAGTATTAAATATTTATTACAGGGGGTAAAAAATTATAAAGTGGATGAAAAAAAAAAAGAAAAGCTTATTGGAATTTAAAAATTTCACCTAGGCATACTAGTATTGCCAGTATTTTCATTTACTGTCATATTGTTGTCTCCACATCGTATATTTTTTAGATACAAAGTCATCATCAATTTCACAAACGCTTTGAGAGCTCGAAAGGCTTAAAAGTTCAATGTTATTTTTAAGGCTCGTGAAGTGATGTCTTCACGAGTCTTCGATATAACTTTATTAGTCTCTCGACGTTTTCCACTCGATACTAGAAGCGTCAACTGATACGAATTTAATTCTCAATGAATACTCAGTAGGAACGAAATGCTTAAAAGAAAACTTCGTGCTGCCCATGCCAAACAAAATGCAGCGAATGTTTTTGAAAGAATACAGATAGGAAAAACCGGCCAAGTGCGAGTTGGACTCGCACACGAAGGGTTCCGTACCACCGTACAATATTTAGCAAATATGACGTATTAAAAAAAAATACTTACTAGATCTCGTTCAAACCAATTTTCGGTGGAAGTTTACATGGTAATGTACATCATATATTTTTTTTTAGTTTTATCATTCTCTTATTTTAGAAGTTACAGGGGAGGGGGACACACATTTTACCACTTTGGAAGTGCCTCTCGCGCAAACTATTCAGTTTAGAAAAAAATGATACTATAAACCCCAATATCATTTTTGAAGACCTATCCATAGATACCCCACAGGTATGGGTTTGATGAAAAAAAAATTGAGTTTCAGTTCTAAGTATGGAGAACCCCCAAAATTTATTGTTTTTTTTTCTATTTTTGTGTGAAAATCTTAATGCGGTTCACAGAATACATCTACTTACCAAGTTTCAACAGTATAGTTTCGGAAAAAAGTGGCTGTGACATACGGACGGACAGACATACAGACAGACATGACGAATCTATAAGGGTTCCGTTTTTTGCCATTTGGCTACGGAACCCTAAAAATGGTAGAGCTGCAGTTTCATGATTTATCAAGTAGAAAATCATGTATCATAAATTCATAATACTTAGGATGATCATAACTAATATTATATATTATGTGGCAGTGATAGCCTAGTGGTGTGACCGTCAGACTGCCAAGTCATAGGTCTCGAGTTTGAACCCAAGGCACGCACCTCTGACTTTTCGGATTCATGTGCGTATTGTATAATTATCACTTGCATCAAAAACGGCGGAGGAAAACATCGTGAGGAAACCGGCATGCCTGAGAGACATTTCTCGACGGCATCTGAAGCCAAGTCAGAGACCTATACGCGGCTTTAAAACTCTGACACCAGGTTAGTCCCTAACCACACGAAAAGAAGAAGACTAATATATAAAACGAGATCTACTTCCTACTTTAAAACTATAACTTATTAAATAATTAATCGACGTAATTCAATATAGCGTTGTAAAAGCTCTTTTCCAACGTTAAACTTCGGTATGCACATTCAATTCGCGTCATTTCACCGGGCATTAATTTCGGAAAATGTAATTACCCACACCGAGTGAACAAGCGTAAAGCGAGATAACACGTGACTGATGGCCGCCGTAATTATAAATCATTATTAAACATCTACGGCCTAATAACACGCACACATAATGGTAATGCGGAGACTAACCTATATCATCGATGTATTTCTATACCCGGCATTAATTAACCTCTTACAAGGGCCGGATATGTTGTACGGAGCATGTATCGACATGGCCTGTTGGCCCAGATGGTGCATAATCTGAATCCGTATAGAGCAGGATACTGGGCACCGGGGCATGGGCGTCCCGTGGCCGTAACAAAACAGGCGCCCATCTGAGGCATTTGCATAGAAATTAGCCGACCAACCGACCGACCGGCCGACATTTCACACAGAATAAATAACCCAGCCACGCTACATCTTTTCAGCGTTCGCTGATGAAACGTTTGAGCAAATCCTACTTTGTTTCAAAGCTCGTTTCAGTTTCGCTTTTGTCTAAATTTTTTACTCGCGCCGACGAAAAAGTAAGTGCTACATAAATGGGCAAAAACTGAGAAAAAAATGTTGTTACGCGAAAATATATGCCTGTCTTGATAAAACGACGAAAAAAACTTTTTATGTGCAAACGTAAGGCTCGTGTTTCTTCTAGGTTTTACATAGTTTTAAAGAAATAACAAAGTAATGCCGCAGTTTCTTTTAGTATTGTTTTACGTCGCTGTTAAACGGGTGGGTTGACAGTCAGTTAATTTATTAATGCGCGATCGATAGTATCGCTCAATCCTTATGCATTTTAGACGAGACGAAGAACAGCGAAGGTAATTACTAGGGCAAGCTTTTCGACATCAATAATGGCTGATGAAAAATACTGAAGGAGTTAACTGCACAGGTGGATTGCTGATTTGAAGTAAGTAGATCAGAATGGGCACAGTTATAAAATATGCAGCTGCTAGATTTTGCCAGACGAATTTTCTTTTTGCTCGATGTTGACTTATTCACCGGACAACATAAAATATTTATGCATTTTGCTGTATACATTCTTTATTGTTTCCTATTATTTTTGGTGAATTCAAAAGCTATTCAAGGTTGGTCGATCAGCAATAAATATTTGCGATTGGTTATCGTTGCTGTAAAAAACAAAGCCCCGAGCGATACATTCAAATATTTCATACATTTCGTGTTTTATCGTTAGGTAAGTAATGTTGGATGAGATTATGCAATAAAGTATTCGCTCTCACACAAAGGGTATAAAAAGAGTATTGCTGCATCACCGTGAGTGCGAACGGCAATATATGAAACGTCTATTTAAATAAACATCAACTTTATGAAAACTGTAAATAAAGTTGATTTTAGACTGACTAGTACTGTTGAAAGTCATAAGAAATATGGAGTTTGTAGCGCAAACTGAACCTTATATGTAGACTTTACAGTTGTTTTTCCTTAAACTCGTTTTTGTTTACATGTTTGGCAAATATTTTGCGAACGTAGTATTATGTAATAATGAAATATGCATGTTGCAGAAAATCATTGTTCGTATAGGGTTTTCATGGAGTGTAATTCTTGGAAAATGAAGTAAAATGTGACTTGTCTTTCAAAGATAGCAGGAACAACATAATATTGCAGACATAAAGATATTCCTTTCACACGATGATGGCAACAGCCAGAATATTTCCTTTTTACATCTAAGCGAAATATAATACAGTTCGTGGAAAGGATAATTGAATCTTATTATGGTTAGTAGCAGCCGCGAACAAAAAGTAAAATATAGAGATACCTAGCCAAAAAAGCTTGCCTGGAAAAGCTCTTACTTTTGATTTATCTTTGATTTTTTTCCTTAAAATAGGTATAAAAACCTCAGTACCAAATACAATTGAAAATGAGTAGGTACGTTATACTAGACCTGACTATTTACCTACCAAGAAATATCGCTTCTCTTTTACGAAATTAATTAATACTCAAACCAACCTGTTGTAGTTACTTAAACTCTTACTTTAGATTTACTTAATTAAAACAAATCGTATCTCTATATATTTTACTGTGTACATAAATAAAATAAATTAAAATAGATATGTCCCGCGGATGTCAAATGTGACAACTGTATTGTATGCGTAAGTTCGCGTCATCACTGAAGTCCGGCGGAAAATTGTGGAACTACATTTTTCTAAATGCAATTTGATGCAATGACATTTATTTATTCAAATAACAATTATAACATCTTTACATACTCATCAAAGGCGATGGTAAAAGTAACAATGTCTTCACAATTTTACAAAAAAGAAAATTTACAAAATAGAAAATAGACTGACCTGTAAGACAAAGAATTTACCATAGACACTAGCGCCGCGTCTATAAGACTGGAGTGGTGGCGCGGACTCTATTCAGAAAGTAGACAGACGCTTGCTGTCCCGGACAACAACATATTGCGCAAAAATTTGGTCCGCGGTGTCTGCTCTAGTTTACATTGAACCTCAATGGCTGGGAATCAGCACTTTATGAACGTCAAAATTACTTATGACAGTACCGCAAAACGCCCGCCATTCACCACCCACACACCACTTTACGTTCAAAAATTCTAGTTCCACTAAACAAAACTTAACCCTACTTTACACCTACCAAGTAGCACAATAAACCTCCTTACATAACACATAAAATTAACACTCGCGTTAACCCTATAACTGCAATGGTGTTACAAAACTGTTTCGCCGCCATGACGGTTTCGAAACAAAGGTTTTTATGTCCACAGCCTTGATTACGTCCGGAGTTAAAACATCCTTTAGATGGATGTGACGTTGCATATTGTGATAAATGTGTCAATGCCGGTTAGTGCCTTTTGTTAATGATGGTATGTATCTAGGCTTCGTGTGAGCTGTGAGCAATCATTTGATAGGAACGGTACGCATGTGTGAATGTTTTGATTGGTTTGTCCTCAGTGTTTGAAGCCTGAAATAGTGTTATCTGTGAATTGGTTGTAAACTTGTAAGTAAGGTTGATTGGTTGATTACATGGCAAAAAACAATCATAACTTTTTTGATTCTTTAAACAACCTCGATTAGTTTTTTTTTTGACAATTTATTTGTCAAAGCGTGGTGCATATGTTTGTATTGTATTTAAGTAACACGAATCAATAATCTCTACAGAAATTATACATTAAAGTAAGATTTCTAAATATAATCTAATCTCACAAGACATGGAATTTATCGTCTGAGCAGATTCATACCATGCCATACAGTGAATATTTAAATCTAAGCTGACTGGATTATTATTAGATTTTTTTTATTATTCTATAAAAGAATTTTTAAATGATAAAAATATTTAGCAATAAAAAAAATATATGACTTAAGAGGAGAATTTATATATCAGAGTGACTTAATTATTAATTGTTAATTTGGATGAAAATGCATATTTTTTTATGAAAATTGTATATTTTAGTTTTTACGACTTTGCATGCCGTAAGGTAGAATGTAGCGGAAACACTTAGTGATGTACCATCTTATACCAACGAGTACATTGTTGACAAATAAATGAATCTGAATCTGAATTTGCCGCTATCACCTACATGCAGCATGAGTGTTGTGACATGTCGTTATGACACCTGTAAACAATAACAAATGCAGTAACAATAACATTATCAGGAATGAAATGCTAACTGGGTTGTCAGTTATTATGAGCAGTGATTCTTATCGAACAATTTCACTTTGTAAAGCGTTGTTTACGTTGTCCGGAAATTGTATTATACTAGTGCTTATGTTGTTTGTTACCAACAAAGTAAATACAAATATTGATAGGTCCGCTGTTTGTGACAGGAAAAATAAACCTTTTGTACTTATAATTAGGTTTTGTTTTCCTTCTACACCTACACCGCTGAAATTGAAACCTCTAAAATTGCTACAAGTATTTTTTTAGCACTTGAATGAAATAGAAAGGGAGGGCAAAAAAAAAATGGATGAGTATTTTTTTTGGGTTTTCAACCGCAGTGTAGTTGAAATATTAGTTTAAAAAATCACAATTTTTTGTGTAAACTTCACAGACGTGATGGTATCTAAACACGAGAAAACAAAAACAAAAAAACAGTTTTCCCAAGTCATACTTGAAGTAACAATACTACCAGCGGTCGTTGACCCCAAAAGAAACATCAAATAATTTTTATTCTGTTGTGTTTAAATATTGATAGCCATCAGTCTGCGGAGTCTCGCTAGCTAATTTAATTTGACCCGGTATTAAAAAAAAACAAGATGTCGGCGTTAGGTCCGATTTTGACCACTCGCCGAAAGATCCTTGTTCAGGTATACTATTCATGAGAATATGACGTCATTAAAGAATATTAAGGGTTACTAATGTATAGTACATTACCGTAATAAGCATCTGCCTAACTATGTGAGGGTCGTCTTCCAGTCTAACCGGATGCACTTGTAAACTAGCATTTTACACAGAGCGCCTCTCCTTCCCTCTCTCTGCCCCTCTCTGCCCCTCTCTGCTCTGTCTGACTGTCTACATTTAACAGAAAATAATTCTAAGCAAGTTTAAATTGAAAGAAACACTTTAAAAAATTGAACAAGCAATCACTTAGGTTGTCCTTTCTATCTACACAGATAGGTATTTTTTAAGCCATTTAATTATTTTCGAGTAGGCATTTTCAATGTTTTTTTCCAGAATTTTGTTAGAAAATCTACTTTTGCTCAATTATAGAAGTTAGCATGCCTTTAGTATATCTATAATTCTTTCATATTTCGCGTGTGTTCAAACATTTACATCAGAAAAGTGTTATTACGCAAATTCAATTGACTTTAAAAAAGCTTGCACTGAAGAAAAGGTACTCGTATCATAAATTCTTTTGCCTCCAAGCGTGCCGAATATTTAAAAAAAACCGGGTGTCACCACTGTGTGGATCGCCCGGAGGACACGGTGGAGCATACGGTGGAGGTCTGCCCAGCTTGGGCGGAGCACCGCCGTGTCCTCACGGAGGCGATCGGCGGCGGCGATCTCTCGCGTCCGGCCCTGGTTCAGGCCATGGTTCGGAGCGAGAGTGCATGGGAGGCCGTCACCTCCTTCTGCGAAGCAGTTATGCTCGCGAAGGAGGAGGCGGAGCGCGCGAGGGAGATGCAAGCTGCACGCCCTCGCGGCCCTAGTCGCCGCAGGAGACGCCCCGGGCGTCGGGAGTCCAGAGCCGACTTCCGGCCACCGTAGGCGCGGGCTTGCGGACGGTGAGCAATGGGCAGCTCGCCGTCCGATAAGGACCAGGCCCGTGTCGACGGCGCGTTGTGTTCCACGCGCGCCTCAAAGAGATGTCAGCACCAACCGACGGGGTCGAAAGACCAATGCCTGCTGGGGTTGCGGGTTTGTCCGAAAGGGATAACGCGGCCCCGGCACACAGGCAACGGAAGGAATACGGGTAGGTTTTAGTCAGTAAAAGTCTGACACACCCTCTCGCTCTGCCCAGAGCGGGAGAAGTCATTTGATGATTTCCCACCCTCAAAAAAAAAAAAAAAAAAAAGGTCCGATTTTGACCACTCGCCGAAAGATCCTTGTTCAGGTATACTATTCATGAGAATATGACGTCATTAAAGAATATTAAGGGTTACTAATGTATAGTACATTACCGTAATAAGCATCTGCCTAACTATGTTAGGGTCGTCTTCCAGTCTAACCGGATGCACTTGTAAACTAGCATTTTACACAGAGCGCCTCTCCTTCCCTCTCTCTGCCCCTCTCTGCCCCTCTCTGCTCTGTCTGACTGTCTACATTTAACAGAAAATAATTCTAAGCAAGTTTAAATTGAAAGAAACACTTTAAAAAATTGAACAAGCAATCACTTAGGTTGTCCTTTCTATCTACACAGATAGGTATTTTTTAAGCCATTTAATTATTTTCGAGTAGGCATTTTCAATGTTTTTTTCCAGAATTTTGTTAGAAAATCTACTTTTGCTCAATTATAGAAGTTAGCATGCCTTTAGTATATCTATAATTCTTTCATATTTCGCGTGTGTTCAAACATTTACATCAGAAAAGTGTTATTACGCAAATTCAATTGACTTTAAAAAAGCTTGCACTGAAGAAAAGGTACTCGTATCATAAATTCTTTTGCCTCCAAGCGTGCCGAATATTTAAAAAATGTTTTTTTGTTTATAAACGAGTTACGTGCATATTTCTCTTGATAAAATATTTTCTAATAATATCTAGATTTGAGGTTGAAAAGCGAAGCGACCTGGTGAAGGTGACTGGGGAATAAAATGGTGAAATGTAGACTGTAGACAATAGTTAGGGCATTCTGAAATATTGAAAGAACGATGTTTTTGGTGAGGTTGTTATTTTATCTGCGGTGTTATTTATTGGTCCCTAGTATAGTGCGTTCATTATAACTTGTCCCGTGATGCGATTGCTAGCACTGTTCTGTCAGTCGCAATTTTGAACTCTATTTGTATTGAAACTAAACTTGACAAGCAATTTTGCCAACATGACGGCAAGAGACAAGTTATAGTGAACGGTCTGTAGTCCTGATGGCATCAACTAAACTGCAGTTCAGAAAATGATAGATGAAAATTGGAAAAACGTCAAATAGGTTGAACTAACACTTGCGTTGTGTTATGTCATCTGACAGTAATTCATCACCGACACCGCACTAAGGAATTATGCCATGTATCCGTTAAGTGTGTGGCAAAGTGATTAAAATAATAACTAGTCTTGGTGAATTCGTCATGTTTACATAATTTTCAAGTACCAATTTCAAATTACGTTTTAACTGCCGTTTAGTCTACATTGTGTGTAATTATGAACTTAGTCAAGCATATAAATAACCGCAATGTAGGTACTGTAGCGCTTGAACAGCGCTAGCTTGTGGAGCAAAAGTGTGGGCGTAGAATATTATATGATCCATGTATATTATATTTATTTTATATTTTGTCATCTTAGAGAAACTGCACTCTTCCACCCGTCTATCTTTTGGCGTTCGAGTGACGTTAACAGGGTGGCGCTGCTGGTAAACATTTTGTGCAATTGTTTTATGAAATGTATTGAAAAAACAAGATGGCGGCGTTAGTTTCGATTTTGACCACGCGCCAAAAGATTTCTTTTGAACTTTATAGGCTATAATAGTAATGAGAATATGTCAAAGAATAATAATAAAGGTTTCTAATTAAATGGTATTGTCGTATCAGGCTATGGGTACCATGGGGTCGTCTTTCAGTCTAACCGGATGCAGCTGTAAACCAACATTTTACACCGAGCGACTGCTTATCTGCTTCTCCTTCCCTCTGTCTGTCTCCTCTCTGCTCTGTCGGACTGTCTGCTTTTAAAAGAATATTTTCTTTATTTCCTTACAAAACCTTACAAAACCATTTAAAAATATAAAAAATAGTGGCCCATCGGCATCAGGAACAGGGTCCAAGATGCCGGTGGTCAGGGCCCTAGAGAGAGGAACCTCCTCACGATGCGTGCCGTGTCTAGAGTACTGCTTTCTGAATCAAGCCCTTGACCCAGCCGCGCAATGAGAGCCTACTGAGGTGTTGGTCGAGGCTCTTCGCTATTAGGCCATTAACTGTTACGATTATCGGTACAATGATTGCAGAGTCCACGTCCCACATGTCGACAACCTCGTGTGCTAAGTCGAGATACTTGTTTTTTTTTCTTTCTCAGCTTTCACGAGATATAATACAATTATAGAATATAATTCTTAGCAAGTATAAATTGAATGAAACACTTTCTTAAATTGAGCAAACATTTATCCTATTTCTGATATTTTCGGAGAGACCCTTCCCCATCTTATCTTCAAATTTAGCAATCGTAGGTGTAAATGCCAATAGTTTTAAGTACATTAATTCATAGAACGGCACTTACATTATTCTCTATAGGCCTCCGGGTGCCTAGTACTTAATAAATTAGAGCTAACATGCCTCGCTTAAGAGGAAAATAGCTGAACGATCACATATCACCGCCCACTCAAAGCTGAGCCGTAAATCAATAGAACTGAATGGCTTCAATGCATAAAGCTATTAATGCTTGTACGTTCCATGGTCTTTAACACATTTTGCCTGTCACAGGCTATAATAACTCTTCAAGTAAAATTGTCGCACTGGGTGAACTGTAAAAAGGATAGAACATTTTTTCTACGCTGTGGCATTGAATAGCGTATTGATTCACACTATGTGCACATAAATACGAAGCTTCAGACCCAATACGTGTTCAGAACCCCTTGTATGCTAAACAAATGTTATATTTATGCACCTCCGTAATCGGAAAATCGTCAATCAAAAGATAGTTGTTTTGATAAGTAATGTTATTTGTATGTTTATTTAGTGCATGTAAAGTTTTGTCAGGATAACTTTTACTGGGCTTGCGTGTTTGATATCAATGCCTCAAGCGCTTTGGCATAAAATTAAAACGAATGTATCAAATAATAAATATACGGGCGGTTGCTTGTTAGCAAGATTAGTATAAGTAATCGGTTTATGTGCAGTTTTAATTATGAAGGTAATTTTATTTTAATTGTATCAAGTAATAGAATGTATGCAATTTGTATTGCAATTACATAAAACTTGATTACTTTGGAATGACAATTAAAACTCGTGTAGGTCTTGTAAGCTCACAGATTCCAGATTATGTCCGCTAATGCTGATGATGTTACTTGAGTAATTTATTTAATGGAATTTAAATTAACATCGACTAAAATTTGACTTACGACATTTTCACCCTGTACTTTATGCAATATGACAGATATAACTTGGCAGTTCCGAACTTCGCGCAGAAGGCTGCGCAATAAGATTTTTTAGGAACTAAATGGTGACAGGAGGCGAGTGTTAGTGAGAGAACATGCGCGAAAGTTCGCAGAGCCTATGTTTTTACCTGCCAAGTCTTATCGGCCACATTGTACCTACAAGTTACCTATACGAGTGTTGAAAAAACTTGTTTACCTGCTTTGGAATTACAATTAAAACTCGTGTAGGTCTAGTAAGCTCACTGATTTCAGATTACGACCGCTAAAGCTGATTATGTTATGTCAATCTGCCTAGCCTTTTCCCAACTATGTATGTTGGGGTCGGCTTCCAGTCTAACCGGATGCAGCTGAATACCTTCCATGAAGTGACTTCCTATCTAACCTCCACAACCCAGTAACTGGGTAATACGATACCCCTTGGGAAGACTGGTTATCATGAATTTCGGGCTTCTGACGCCCCGTAACGATTGTCAAAGATTCACCGAATGACACCCGGGACCAACGGCTTACCAACCCCGGCAACCGTAACTTGACCTGATGCGGCTGTTATTACTTAGATACGAGCTTTTGCTTAAAGCTGATATTGTTATATGAGTAATTTATTTTAAGCAGTTTAAATTACCTTTAATTCGTAGAACAAAACTGACTTAGGTATTAAAATTTCAGCCTGTATATTTCAGTGCCTGCACATGAGTGTTTAGATGCGCGGTAATGAAATGCCGACTCAGCCCTTAAACACCAATAAAATACAAGCGCCCGTATTTATTTACCGTTCACATAAAATATTTTATTACAAAGTCCAAACGAAACGATCGACAAGACACCACTTCTGTAGCTCTTGTTTTCGTGGGGAACACGCGTCGAGATTTTATCGATATTGTCATATCGCATGTATATTGTATATACGAGCACATTGCCGATATACATCGCAATATGTACGAGAGCCCTTATACTTTATAGTCCACAGCACTCGTCTGGGGTTAACAAAAGGCTAAAATGAAGGTTAGGGCACCGAAGGTCGCACGCACCATTTATTTTTTATCATTGAATTTTTAATCGTAAGGGTTATTCAAATTACATAAGTGTTCGATAATGGGATTTTTTGTTCCCATCACTTACGATTTATTTCTCGTGTGTGTCATAATTTACCTCAGTTCCATTCGACCGTCTCAAGTTAATACACCGTAACTTATACAATTTCTATAATAACAATGATTTAATTATAGATAGTTGAAGATAAATAGATTCTGAAATACTGTCCTTATCGCAGAGTTATTTCACAAGTGTCTACAACGATTGTGAACTCGATTTGAGAGTTAATTAAACTGAAATATTTGATAGCACTTATAATGAAATAAAACAAACTTGAACAGCGAGGGACCAAGAATTTAATACAGAACATTTTAGTGTGCCACCCAACTTCATAGTGCGAATAAATTAAACGTTGGCGACGTGTTTCATCAAATATTTGTGCGTGTGGTCCAACATGGGCGATCTTATCACGTCGCACACAAAAAATTACTTCCATAATTACTGTAATCAGTGATAATTGTATCCCTCGGGGCAGGGTGACGTATGAAAAACAATGGTTCATTGTCGAACCGTCCGTCGCTGGAGTAATTGTTTAAACTGTCTCATTAGGCAGCTGTCCCGACTGGCATACTACAGTTTTTTGTTTCCACTCGTTAATTATATTGCCTTCTGTATATTGCCTCATTTAAATTCAGTGGTTTCTTCCACTTTGTGCCGTCGGGAAAAACTGTATCGATTTTTACATCGATAATTTTATTCTTGTTGTGTTTTATCTTGTAATTAATCGTGTCTTGCCACGCGAAATGTTCGTGTTATAATTCCTTTTATTATTGCAGTACAAGTTAATGTTTTACCCGGTTAATAAATTAAATGTTTGTAATTTTGTTTCTAAATGTTCATTTCGCAACTCCAGCGAAGCAAAAAAGAGGGTTATGATTTTGACCGGTATGTATGTATGTATGTATCTTCATCTGTTCTCTCATAACTTCTAAACTCCTCATCATTATTTGACAAATGAGGTATCGTTGGAAGCGTCTTGATCGTCCGCTGGTTATAGGTTATATAAAATAATATGGCGCCCTCTAGAGGCATAAAGTCAGGAACTAAAAAAAAAAAATGCTATGCTGGGTATCAAATGAAAGGGCTTAATTAGCACACTGTAAAAATATGTATATTACAACGTCAAATAATGTAATCAAAAATAAAAGTTATAAAAACTAAAATCCAACTACTTACGACAAAAAAGTCCTAAGGCCTAAGGCCGTAATTAAAAATCCGGAGTCACCCATAATCTGTTCGATTTATGCCCTAACACGTGTGACTCAAGATTTTTAGTTTGTCTGTCTGTGATGTATTGTTTATACCTTTTTAGTTGACTTTTTTGTCGAAGTTGGGTATAAGGTTTTATAACTTAAAAAAAAATGTTGTTTGAAGAATAATGGTCTGTTGTACCACCACCTGAAGTACTAGATATCTTAACATGCAGAAAACTTATCACGGATCTCTCTAGCCTTTTACCAACTATGTTGGGGTCGGCTTCCAGTGTAACCGGATGCAGCTGAATACCAGTATTTTACATGGCGCGACTGCCTATCTGTCTCTCCTTAACTTGTGCAGAACGTCTTTATTAATCTACTGGATATTGTGAACTCCTTGCAAAATTTGTATAATCATGTTCCCACTGCTGGGACACAGACCTCCTCTCGGTGAGAGGGATTGGGTTGTAATCCACCACGCGGGCCCAGTGCGGGTTGGTAGATGTCATATGTCTTCGAATTTTTGGTTCTAGGACATGCCGGTTTCCTCACGATGTTTTCCATCACCGTATTGAGAGCAATGGTGATGAAATAATTTACATAAAGTAAAGCGCCTGTCAGAGCTCGAACCTATCGCAACAAGGTGGAGTTAAACTAATATCATGGCGTTAATGAAAAGGTTAAATCTGAGCAACCTTTACCGGAATCTAATAATAGCGCCTCTATAAATACCGTTTCCAATTACTTCCAAAGCTTGTGGCTTTTTAGCGGAACCGAGGGTCGGCTGGCGCGGTTCTTTCAGCGGAATCATTGGGATACGAACGATGTTCATATTTCATAACGTTCTAGGTCAACTGGAGCGCGCTAACGATAGCGGCCGAAATAAATTGCTATTTGATTTATGTTATAGGTATACTTTAGCGATGTTTGTCTCCGTGGTCTAGAGGTCGCAAGCCTCTAGCCGCAAGGTCCTTGGTTTGATTCCCATGTCGGGCAAAGTGTTTTTGGGTTTTTCCATCTGGAATTTCTCAGTAGCATCCGGAACCGGATTTGTGCCCGGTTGATGGACCATAGGATTTAAACGTAACCGGTGAAATGTGGGTGTACGACAGGTATAACTCTGAGGCCCATGGGCAGCTTTAACACTCTGACACCAGTTTTTCACTAACCACACGAAAAGAAGAAGAATAAAAAGAACTTTTGCACATCTCTTAGGTTCTTTTCACCAAAAAGTCCCCAACGTCGTCGAGCCGTGCATAATTGAATTTGCAAACGACACCGTTAGGTAAGAACAGGAGATTATTAACATCGTTCTACTTTCCTCACCAAACACGGTCGAATTATTTATAAAAAGTACATGTTTGAATGATGAAACGGATCAATTTGTTGATTCAAAAAGGATTCTGTTTCTAAACAATTACGTTATGGCAAGCTAGACCAGCGCATGATAATTTTCTTTTAGTAAAATCATAAAACATAATATAAGTTAATAAATTCTGTTCCGTTTTAGTACATCCGCAGTGAATAGTGGCTATCTGGACGCTGTAAATAGAACCTTAAATCCAATAAACATATATTCCTAATTCCCTATTGTCTTCCCACAAGCACAGCTAATATTAAACGTGTGAACCGCATCTCGAACGCGGTCGATGCACTTACGCGAGTATATTTAAATCGTAGCTGCAATTAACGTCGGCTCTGCTCATTACACGTTCGATACCCTGTGCTAATTATACATCTATTGCAGAACCGCAACAGAGAAGATTGCGGAGCTCCTGGCTCTTAATCTAGATTTCTAGCAGACGAGATTTGTGATGGATTATCTGTGGTGTTTAATGTTTGGTTAAAAGATATATCACTTGAAATCTCACGAGTGTCATAAAATATGCATTATGTCATTAGTGGCAGTTTTTGGTCGTCATTTGTAACTATTGTCACGTGATTTTAGCCGGTTGTCGACGCTTGTGGCAAGGTTAAAAGGACGTGCTTCAGTGTCGTTTTTCGGGAAGGCTTTTTAATTTTTGTATAATGTGAAGTTCACGACAAGATGATATCAAGAAAAAACTGCTTTTAAAATCGCTAGTCTCCTACTGAATCTGAAACTAGTAGGCTAATATATAAGTAAACAAAACCAACTTGAATCAGTACGCGTAGCGTGACAACCATAGAAACGGGTTTTCTACGAGTTTTGTCGATGGAAGAATAGAAAAAATTACAGATTGTGATTGTTTATCTGTCATTTTGTCTATTTTTCCGTCGACAAAACCTGTTTCTATCGTGCTGGGTTAGTCACATGTCCACCAAATTATTGCATATCTACACCAATAGTTGCATGCCTTTTTTTTTTTTTTGAGGATGTGGAATCATCAAATGACTTCTCCCGCTCTGGGCGGAGCGAGAGGGCGTGTCAGACTTTTACTGACTAGAACCTACCCGTGTTCCTTCCGTTGCCCGTGTGCCGGGGCCGCGATATTCCTTTCGGACAAACCCGCAACCCCAGCAGGCATTGGTCCTTACGGACCCCGCCAGTTGGTGCTGACATCTCTTTGAGGCGCGCGTGGAACACAACACGCCGTCAACCCGGGCCTGGTCCTTATCGGACGGCGAGCAACCCATTGCTCACCGTCCGCAGGCCCGCGCCTACGGTGTCCGCCTCCTCCTTCGCGAGCATAACTGCTTCGCAGAAGGAGGTGACGGCCTCTCATGCACTCTCGCTCCGAACCATGGCCTGAACCAGGGCCGGACGCGAGAGATCGTCGCCGCCGATCGCCTCCGTGAGGACACGGCGGTGCTCCGCCCAAGCCGGGCAGATCTCCACCGTATGCTCCACCGTGTCCTCCGGGCGATCCACACAGTGGTGACACCCGGGCGTTTCCTCCCGCCTTATGCGGCACAGGAACCTCCCGAAACAACCGTGTCCGGTGAGGACCTGCGGCAGCCGGAAGGTGAGGACGCCATGGCGCCTCTCAAGCCACTCCTTAAAGAGGGGACTTATCACCGCAATTGTGGCGTGCCCAAATAGTTGCATGCCTAAGTATATCAGAATCAAATAAATCAGAATGATTGTGGGGATAGATATGTCCCCACACTCAAAGAAAAGTTGATAATAATAGGGAAAAACAAAAGAAAACAACACCATTCCCCTAATATTGGAACATGAATATCAAACTTATCACACCATATATCAACTTCGTTCTTAGCAAGCATATTCCAGGTAGTCATGTGAAAACAGCCACTAAATTATCTTCCTGGCAACATAAATCGCCAGACACTGGCATACTGGCAACAAAAGCTCTGGCATTAAATGGCTACGGTACAAAATGGCACATTAAAATGTCAAAACGCAACCGTCAGTCGGTGACGTCACGAAATAATGACGAATATAAAACAAGGGTGCGGTAAACGTGTTTGCTGAAATATTGTTAATTTTTATGACGTATGTCGTGGGGGTTTCAGGAGTTATTGTTGATGGATGATTTAAGAATTCTTGATTTTAAATGATGAACTCACGTACCTAAGCATTTACTATTTGCTCTCGATGATATAGTTTGACCCACAAGATAGGAAAACTGCTTTAGTTTTAGTTATAGTTTCCTCAGTTCATCGGTAGAAAATTGGAGGTAGACGTGTAGAAAAAACTTAGCCGTAAATTTGAATTTTCTTTATCATTGTCACATGCAGGCAGACCATATAAGCCACTCAAATAGTATGGAGTGTTGTGCCATTATGTTTCTTCTGAGAGGAAATTGCTCCAGTAACCCACAGCGAAAACCGCTAAACGCCCAGAAACTGTAGTCAAATCAAGTCTTTTACTCTATTTAAAATGTTCTAGTTCAAATGTTATATGAAGAAACTCGGTACCTACTGGTTCATGCCTTTTATCTGCCTTGTTCTAATTAAACTTTTTACTTCGCGAAGAACAATAAAAAGTTCTAAAGTCCTTCCTTACTTATGGACTGCAGTAAAGTGCGATCCTCCGTTTAAAACTTTAAAAAAGTTTCTACTTTATATGAAACCGTTTTAGAAACATTTGGCCCCGGATCTTAGGACTCATATTTTTATCTCTTGGACATTCTGAGAACGGTCCAAAGCCGGATGCTTTGAAACTGGAACAAATCCGTTTGGGAGACTTATCTATTACTTCCTTAGGGTTTTTCTTACTTTCCGATATTATGTTTATAGGTACATATTTTGCTGGATATAGTATATACTGGTAATGTTGATCGAGAAATTCTAGACATAGAATTTACGATTCTACGCTCGAATAGTCTGAAGTTTAACGAGTCCTATCCCAATGTCGAAAGTTAGTTTCGAAACCCCATAGGCAGTATACACTTTTAGTCTAATGTCGCATTGCGTTCAAATAAATTTTCATTTAAACTGCGAAGCATGCAGAAATTAATTACAAACAACAATTTAATGTACCATCGATTTTACAATAACGGCGTCAACTTGAAACTAAGTAATTCACGTCGCTGTAACTCTATTTTGTTTTGTAAATTGGTTTGGAGCGTAAAGTTCTTCCAACTTTGTAGTGACACCTGCACCATTTCAAAGTCCTAACTCAGATGATCAAAGAAGTACAAAGGACTTTTCCCTTTTACAACTTGCAGTCAATTGTTTCTTTCAAATAGAGAATTTATACGTCCGTTCACTATTAGATTACTATAACTGAAATTCTCTTTACATTTTGATTAAGGGCTTAATTGTACACTAACAGCTCCTTCAACGCGTTTAGATGTGCTGAACGCGTTCAATTACATTGGTGAAATCCTCACTTAAATTATCAGATCGGACTAAACTAAATGAGAACCATTTAAAAGTAGTTAGTTTTTATTTTCGCTTGAGTATTTATTTTCGATTTCGATGGTTTTGTTGGTATATTGGGGTGAGCTGCTTCATGTCTTGTGTTGCTTAATGTAAATTATTTTGAGTACTATTGTAGTTTTTCTCTCTGAACAGACACCTGTGCTGCTGGGGAGTTTGGAGTACTGGTTTGGTTTTGGGGACTGTCTTATGTAATTTTGACGTTCGAAAAGTGGTGATTCTCAGCCTAGTTTGAATAAATGACTTTTGAATTTTGAAGTATCTTAAAGATCTGCTATCTAATTACGCAACACATTTTCGTAAACGATTACTACTAATCTGTTTCATTTCGACAGTTCAACAACATTCATTGCGTTATTTACGTTGTCGAGCAGATTTTTTTTCGAACTTATGAAGCAATGGATTAGCAATCTGGTTAAAAAAAGTTGGGAAAAATAAGTGATGTGCTGTCCCTACTTATCTACGGGCCAGGTCGAGCAAAGTGTTATTCGGTTTTCCCATCTGGAATTTTGGTCTGAATTTGTGCCCGGTTGATGGCAATCGCCCCGAATTACACGGGACTTGGAACATAACTGGCGAAATGTGGGTTTTTCTATGGGTACACCGCTGCTCAACCCTTTAGAGAATACAGGCATGATGTTGTTATGTTACCAAGTGAATTAACCTCGGTTAGACCACGTTCCCACTGACGTAAAAATATCGCGGCGGGATTTTATCGCGCACTGGATTCTCAACTGTCGGTTTAACACCGACAGTGGAAAATCCAGCGCCGAGCGTTGAGAATCCAACGCGCTGGGACGCACTCTCGTCTTAGCGCGTTGAAAAAACACACTGTTGGATTTTCAACTCTCGGCGCTATGCAGAGCGTTGAAAATCCAGTGCACGAAAAAAAATCGCCAGTTGCGAACCTCGGCTTACAGTTTCTTCAACAAAGTCATCGTAATTTTACTAACTCAGTTGGTAGTTGGTACATTTACAGCCTTTGTGATCTGATTAATGTTCCCATGTATTTGTTTTCTTGTAATAAAAACATTGTCATAAAATGGTTATATAATTTTTATGATCGCGAAATCAACACACAAACATGATTCGTAAATAACTTGTGCTTCAGTTGTTTTTCTTACTTTTATTTTGTTGACTGTTACTTTGATATGTATCTTGATACTTTTTCATGGGTTTATTGTCTCTCGTAAAAATCTTATATGATAGCTAAATATATGAATTCCGTTTCGGAATTTCGAATTGGAGCAAATTTCGAATCGAGAACTACTGTACGTGTATGATAGATACAAGATTTTGTATAGATTTGCTTCCTTCGAAATTCTGAATCGATATTTCGAAACGGGATTCCGTTTCGTAATTCCGTATGTATGTGGTCGGCTTTATACTACCACATGACACACATTTAACAGTCACAAAAGAATATCGAAAGCAATCAGCCATCGTCGTTCTTAACAAACTAGTTTTTGGTTTCAAACAAACATGGCAATCCAAAAGCCTGGAGTGTATAGCTTCATTCATGATTAGACACTAAAACAAAGCGTAGACCGAGGCAACTTTTGTAGAACAAAAAAGTCTACGAACAATCGAATAGTCTCTACTCTCTACTGAATTTGATTGGCTCGGCACATAGACACATGTGAAGTACATTCGCAAACCAATCAATCTAACTCGTCAAAGTCTTTTTGTTCCTCTCTTGTATCGGCTCGAGTTATATGAGAAAGCAAATGCTTTAGTGAAACAATTCCTTTATTTATTTATCCCTACTAGAAATTTTGTATCATGGTTGCATAGGTACTGCACTGCACTTTCCAGCACTAGCATTTGTTTCTATTTGTAGTTCCATTTTCAAACATACAAATCTCCTCCCAGCCTCGATTCCTAAATCAAATTGCGACTGCGTCAGTCAAGCGGTCAAAGACTAACCAATCAGAGGAGTTTTTAGTACAGGGTGTACCAAGAGTAAGTATAGTCACACTTGAACACTTTCTACATTGAAAGTACCCACTTAATAAACAACAAGAGTATGTGACCTTCTGCCATATTTCTCGTAAACGGTAAGCCAACACCTGTGCTCAGTAATATTGTTATTTTACTGACCGTACTGAGGTATGGATAGCAGAACAAACAAAAGGTGCACTTAAGTAACGTTTGCATAATGCGTAGGTGGATATTGACGTATGAGAGTCGCTGGACATATCCCTACAAGAACTTAAAAGGCAGGACAGAGTTGTTATTGCCTCTTATGCCGTTTAAGTTTTAAGGTTCAACTTAAGCGTTCCCATTCCTTGGTATACAGGTAGGATTATTATTGTTGAATTTATATATGGTTTTTATGATGACCCTGATGATATGCATTGATGTCCGGTGTGTATAACAGACAGAAATAAAATTGTGACGAAACTTTTAATAATCTTTCAGTACGAAGGAATTCCGCACACCGTTCCAGATTATCAGTAACTTTTTTCTCACATTAAGTCAATTAAAACTAAAAAAAAAACAGACACGTTTTTGTAACATTCAAAAGAAAATTGCCAAACTTCCAGAAATTACTTACAACGTTCACATTCTACTCACTTTTATGTTCACGAAGAATTCCACAAACAAACAGTTACTTGAGCATTTTTCTCACGTACCTAAGTGAATTTTTATATCTTTAATCCAGCCTGTATATTCAATACGGGTTGCTCAAACTTGATTATAAATTACAGGAATTAATGCACGCATGGCTTTGTTTACAGATACGTATCTGTTTTGGTCTATTTTCTTTTGTTTTCGCGCGAATCGTTTATTTGCGGGTGTTCGATGTAAGGGGTAGAATGCATTTGATTGTTTTTTGTTTTTATTTGCGTTTTTTTTTCTTGAAAGGTGGTCCGGAGGATTAATAAAAGTGACTTATTGTAAGTATGGGGTCTTGTTGAAGCTGCTGGTTTAGCTGGTTCTATAGTATGTAGTTGTGTATTTATTTCAATAATTACGAGGCTCATAAGTCGTAAGTCAATTCAATTTAATTCATTTATTAATTTATTAACATAGGGTAAAAAAATATTGGCGGCATGGAGTGTGCGATTGTCGCAACCCAGTGCTGGGCACGCCGCAATTGCGGCGATAAGTCCCCTCTTTGAGGAGAGGCTTGAGAGGCGCCATATGGCGTCCTCACCTTCCGCCTGACGCATGACCTCACCGGACACGGTTGTTTCGGGAGGTTCCTGTTCCGCGTAAGGCGGGAGGAAAAGCCCGGGTGTCACCACTGTGTGGATCGCCCGGAGGACACGGTGGAGCATACGGTGGAGGTCTGCCCGGCTTGGGCGGAGCACCGCCGTGTCCTCACGGAGGCGATCGGCGGCGGCGATCTCTCGCGTCCGGCCCTGGTTCAGGCCATGGTTGGGAGCGTGAGTGCATGGGAGGCCGTCACCTCCTTCTGCGAAGCAGTTATGCTCGCGAAGGAGGAGGCGGAGCGCGCGAGGGAGATGCAAGCTGTATGCCCTCGCGGCCCTAGTCGCCGTAGGAGACTCCCCGGGCGTCGGGAGTCGAGAGCCGACTTCTGGCCACCGTAGGCGCGGGCTTGCGGACGGTGAGCAATGGGCAGCTCGCTGTCCGATAAGGACCAGGCCCGTGTTGGCGGCGCGTTGTGTTCCACGCGGGCCTCAAAGAGATGTCAGCACCAACCGACGGGGTCGAAAGACCAATGCCTGCTGGGGTTGCGGGTTTGTCCGAAAGGGATATCACGGCCCCGGCACACAGGCAACGGAAGGAACACGGGTGGGTTTTAGTCATAAAAGTCTGACACACCCTCTCGCTCTGCCCAGAGCGGGAGAAGTCATTTGATGATTTCCCATCCTCAAAAAAAAGAAAAAAAAAAAGGGTAAAAATTGTACATGACAGAAGATGGTGTCTCTTTTGTTATTATTAGGCATATTTTAACTACTGTGGGCGTACTATGGGTAATGTTGGTTATTGCGCAATAGAAAAACCGTTTGCAGTTCACGTCAAATTATAATTTACGATCACAAAATACAAAATAAAAAATATCGAAAAAAAAAAAACTTTCTTTCTTTTCTTTATCACATTAATCACACTAGTATTTCACACACTGTAGGTACACAACACACTATTCGGAATGCGCGACAGTTTCATAACGTGTTCACTGCTTGACCGCCATCGATGAAGTCTTGCTTTATGCTTAGCTCCGGCCGGCCCGAGCGTTATGTTGTAGACCCTGTAGAGCGCCGCTAGGCGGCTCTGGCGTCCCGATTACTCAAGTCAGTAAAATATTTCAGACTTATAGTTGTTTTACAAAGAAATGTTGGTCAATACTAGGTCCCGCCAGAGGGCATACTAAAGAGGCATACTAAATGGTTGAGGTAATCAAATGTCGCATTAACGAAATGAAAATCCTAACTAATATTATAAATGCGAAAGTGAGTTTGTCTGTTTATTACACAAAATTTTGCGCACACGTTGTTATGGGTCCGGAAAAGGACATAGGGTACCTTTCATCCTTCTTAATTCCATGTCATGCCAAAAATTAATAGTTAATAATGATAATAAAATGTCAATAAATTAAGACCTCACATAATACAAACAAGTAGTATTGGGTACCCACCTATGGAATTGGCGTTTTTTTTCTCACAAATAGAGAAGCTCGACACTTCTACGATTTAAAATATTCATCAATTTCTTGGTATTATATCGAATAATGACCATCATAGACAACTACCAATTGTAAAAAAAACCTTATTACTTATAGTTTTATAAACATAAAAAATACCTTAAAAATTACTCCTCATTTTGTTAGCAGAAATTACCACGATTTGTTTTAACTTAGCCAAAACTTATTTTTGTCGCGTTATCTAAGTGGCATATTACGTTAACTTAGTTTTTAAACATTAGTGCATAAAAGTTTTAAAACATTCGTGTTCAAGGTTGTTAAATAAATTAAGAAAATGTTAGTATGAAAAATGCAACTTCTTTAAAATTCTCCATTCAAAACGCTGATTTCACAGGTCCCGACCTAATATTTAGTCTCAATTTAATGTTTTTAGTAGTTTTGAGTGGGCGCCTACATCCGTTATTTCAGTAACTTTTTTAAAAAGCACAAGTAATTTTCTGCACCTTGCAACAATTCAACCTACTTAAAACATTCACGTAGAGAATATAGATGACAACATTTCAGCAAACGTGGCTTTCACAGCTGAGTTTGTGAAGTTCTGAAGTGACATCCTGCTGACAACCTCGTAAGTATATGTCAACTAGACAATGTTAAACTTCTTCTTTTGTAATGCAAAGTAAATAATGTGGTGTATTGCAAAATGTCTAACATTCTGTCTAAAACAAAAATTCAAGGACTTGTCAACAGTCCGTTATTCATAAAAACTAGCAATTTTGTACCTTCGCTAATAAAGTATCAGTATGATATCACCGTAGTTTTTATAAAAGAAAATAACTTAGGTTTATGTTTTATAAAGGGAAAACTGATTTCAGAGTAGTAGCTGGATCTGCACGCGTAGCATGACGCTTTCTATTTCTACGAAGAATAGACATTGCTCTTTATACAAAGTTACATTTCGTTTCTCCATTTTTGACATCGCAACGTAGAAATCTTTCTACAATCAGTCATTTTGTCTTTCGTTTTTATCGATTTTTGTCTAGGTCCTTTTATATGTAGACTATTGCAGAAGAAAGTTTTCTATCCCAAACTGTCAAAATCACACTGACAACTGACAGTTGTCTAAGGTAGTGAAGACAATTTGATTTTGTAATCGCCATGCTAAAGACAGTAGAAAACTTTCTACTCGACGGCCGCAAAGTATAAACGGTTATCTACAAAATTATGATTTTACACGCGTTTTGAACGCAGAACTGTGATAATTAATAGAAGAACAAAGCTATCATCTTCTATTTTACATCATTTCATTAATAGGGCATTACCAAGGAAATGGTTAAGGCCAATATTACTGTAATATGTTTTTGTTTCAAAATATGGTACTTCGACACTTTGAGAAAAATTGTTGTAGTTGTCTTTATATACGTGACAGTAAAAATTCACAATCAAACAGTAAAAAAATCTAAAGAATTCTGAGTCGATTTACGAGTATGTAAAAGAGTGAATTTCGTAAAAAAATTGCAGTTAAGTCTTTCTACTTTGGTGCCGTCGTACTGTCTACACGGAACGTCACTTTTGTCTACTCTTCCGTCGACAAAACGGTGCTCATGCTACGCGTGCTGGTAGAAAAAAAGGATTTTTTTTCCGAGATATAGGTTCATGTGGCAAAGAAACCAAAAGTATCAAATAGATTTTACGGGGATTTAATAAAACCAAAAGCTACACGTATCGATTTCTTTAGTTACTAATAAAAGATTCACAATTATACCAGAACAACAGGACCTACATAACTAACCCGATCAATCTGCCTAAACTTTTCCCAACTATGTTGGGGTCGGCTTCCAGTCTAACCGGATGCAGGTGAATATCAGTATTTTACATGGAGCGACTACTTATCTGACCTCCACAATCCAGTAATTGGGTAATACGATACCCCTTGGTAAGACTGGTGTCAGACTTTCGGGCTTCTGACGACTCTTAACGACTGTCAAAGATCCACGAATGACAGCCGGGACCAACGGCTTAACGTGCATTCCGGGGCACGGAGGACTCTCGGTATGTAAAGATAGTCACCCATCCACGGACCAACCCCGGCAAGCGCAGCTTAACCTGATGGATCGTCCCATGCGACTGTTATTACTTAGCCACGAGCTCCCTCCTACATTACTAACCCAATCACAAAAAATCACAATAACGCGCACGACGAAATGCACTGACGCGGCAAAACGCTCATGTAGAGAAGCCCTTAGAGAAATGGCGCGAAGGGAAATAGGCCGTTTGTCTATGGCAACGTTGGTTTACACCCGTTCCGTTGGCGTAAAATGTTCTACTGATAATACTCTCGATACGGAATTAATGTTTACATACCGTATGTTAGGTGTTGGGGAACTATACCTTTCTCTGGTGTCGTAAATGCTTGAAAGGAATTATTTTAAAGTAAGAAGGTCTGGTAAGATCATTAGTTGTTTCGCTCTATAAGGTTTGGATAAACGCGAGAGTTTTGTTTAGTAGTGGAACCACGTTGTTCTTCTTAACGTAATTTACGTTTCGGTTTCGGATTTTGATGCTAATAAAAAAGAAATTCAGTATGATTTGTATAAAAAACTTTAATATTAAATTTACATAATTATATGATAAAGAAAAGTCGTAAAAACCTTGTGAAACAGGGGCGGTTCGCTAGTTTATCATAAGTATAGGAATAAGAACAATTATTTATTTGCAAGAATATGATCATGTATCATCAATTATAAATAAACTAGCTTTTGCCCGCACGGTGGAGCATACGGTGGAGATCTGCCCGGCTTGGGCGGAGCACCGCCGTGTCCTCACGGAGGCGATCGGCGGTGACGATCTCTCGTGTCCGGCCCTGGTTCAGGCCATGGTTCGGAGCGAGAGTGCATGGGAGGCCGTCACCTCCTTCTGGGAAGCAGTTATGCTCGCGAAGGAGGAGGCGGAGCGCGCGAGGGAGATGCAAGATGCGCGCCCTCGCGCCCCTAGTCGCCGCAGGAGACGCCCCGGGCGTTGGGAGTCGCGAGCCGACTTCCGGCCACCGTAGGCGCGAGTTTGCGGACGGTGAGCAATGGGTAGTTCGCCGTCCGATAAGGACCAGGCCCGGGTCGACGGCGCGTTGTGTTCCACGCGCGCCTCAAAGAGATGTCAGCACCAACTGGCGGGGTCCGTAAGGACCGATGCCTGCTGGGGTTGCCGGTTTGTCCGAAAGGGATATCGCGGCCCCGGCACACAGGCAATGGAAGAAACACGGGTGGGTTTTAGTCAGTAAAAGTCTGACACGCCCTGCCACTCCGGCCAGAGCGGGAGAAGTTATTTGATAATTTTCCAACCTAAAAAAAAAAAAGAAAAGTCAACCAAATACAAAAATACGGCCATTTATGCCGCATTTTGACTCTCGCAAATAAATCAAAGCCTATATGGTTCTTCCCGTTGGCCCATCAGCGAGAAGTTTGGTGAGAAGCAAGGTCAAGTACAGAGGAAAATCCGAAAATTGGTAATTTATAGTTATATAAGAACTGTAAAGTTAAGTTTATTCTTCAATCTGGGATCAAAAATTCATAGGACGTGTAATGAATTAACATTTAATCTGTATTTCTTTCAAATCGGTACTCTGCACTATATTAAAAGTTCTTTTTCAATTGAAAAGTTAAGCTTGTCCTTCAATCCGGATTTGGAAATTCAGGCAGCCGAGCAACCACAGTTTTGAGACGGAACCCTCACGGCGCCAGTCCTACTCACACTTATCCGGTTTTTTTAAATAAATAAATAGGTTTATTATGATTATAAGTGCATTAAAATACTATTTATGCATTTGACTATTATTATTACCATTAATTTGTAATACCTGGTAGTCTAGTGCCGCCATTGAATATGTAATACCTACATGTTAGAAATGTTAGTTTTGGAATTTAAATTGTAATAACTTTTGACAGAGTGGTGCTATTTTAAAGAAATAAAGACTAAATGTTAATTCAAGATACGGAGTATGGCTATATTTCCAATACCTTCAATCTCTTGAAAAGAAGACACCAAAAATCAATATTACATGTAATTTTTAAAATCATCCCTTATTTTACCCCTTTGGGGGATGATTTTAAAAAAAAGTTGAATTTCGTATCTTTATTTCTTACCAAAAACATAAATTTGAATTTCCATATCTCTAGCTTAAGAAATGCTGGGTTTCTCATACAAACTTTCATCTCCTTTAGGATTATTTTTGAGAGAAAAAGTACCCTATGTCCTTCTCCAGGATGCCATCTGTCTCCGTGACAAATTTTATCGAAATCCGTTCAGTGGTTCAGCCGTGAAAAGGAATCGAGACAGACAGATTGACAGACAGACAGAGCTACTTTCGAATTTATAATATTAGTATGGATATATATGCAGCGTGGCGGTTTAATGGCGACATTAATTTAACAAATGTATACGGATTAGCCTTTTCTTTTTAGGAAAATATTTTAATTTAATTTGGCGTTATTATTTATTGATTCATTAACAATTTTCAAAAATAGCATAGCAACCTGTACTTAAGAACTGTAGCGCAGAGGTCATTTACCGGATCTCGGATCATAACCTCGCATCAATGAAAATAAAACGAAAAACATGCAAATAGGAGGCGAATTGAAGAAAAGGGAGAGCCCTATGTCGGCAAGCGTTTGAAAATTTTAATTTTTCAGTTAACGAATAAAAAAAAATAAAAAAAAATAATGATTACTGGCCACTAGCCCTACCCGTGTGTTAAATTAATGTCGCCATTGTAGCGGCACGTTGTATTTATGTTAATATATTATAGTATGGATTGATCATTGACACACAAATCACAAAAAGCTACGCGTGCTTAGTGGTTCAATCCAATGCAAACTAAACAACATCATAATGTTAGGTATAGAGATACATTACAACCAATTAATTCCGCCAAACACGCATTCCATCGTGAAAACGGAAAGCCATTTTCATGCCGACTGTACATACCATAAAGGTACCATTCCGTACCCGACCGCAGGAAGCAACTGCAGGCGACGTGTCGCTGCGACACGACTGTTTTCTATGAAATACTTTCCGTAACTAGCGACACGTCGTTGGCAGCTACGGGCGAGTGACAGGCGACACGTGCAGCCCGACCGCAGATCAGTAGTACCGCCAACGCTCGAGCGATAACACGTTTTTCTCTCTTCTATCTACCGACTTGAATACGGGCTGAGAAATTATCAAATAACTTTTCCCGCTCTGGGCGTAGCGGCAGGGCGTGTCAGACTCTTACTGACCAAAACCCACCCGTGTTCCTTCAGTGTCCTGTACTACGTTGCCAGGGGGCACGGTATCCCTTTCGGACTTTCCCGCGACCCCGGTAGGCATCGGTCCTAGCGGACCCCGTCAGTCGGGCTGCTGCCGCCTGCGGCAGCAGGCAACGGCCCGCAGGCTGCGGTGTTGCGGCCTGCGGGTTCGAAATCATGACTGCAGCGACATGACGCCGCGACGTGTCACCGCGATATGTCGCCGCAACACGTCGCGTGCAATTGCTGCCTGCGGTCAAGTACGGAATGGTACCTTTAGCGGTACATTCGCGTACATAAATCTCCGAATCTATATTGTTACACGTCTATATTGTCACTGTCACCAATGATTGATAGCTTCCGTCTGCCTGTTCTCTATGCTCTCTAAATTGGACTAATGTGTGTTTGGTAACATGATCTGGGACAATACGACAATATAGTTAGTGTGCTAAGGATTTATGGAGATTATGTTTCGGTATAGGACGTGTGAGATGATGATATTGTAACGGTTATCGAAAAAAAGGATATTTCGAATAATAAAATCCAGGTTGGTAAGTAACTTCTAACACTTATTTACTCATTGCAAAAATAAATTTTCTTTTTTTTTTCAAAAGAAGTATGACGTTTACCTGGGAGAAGCATATCAGACTTTATCTAAGATTTTGTGTTTGACTTATTTTGTCAAGGATGCGGAGGAACAAGTAAGTTTGTTGATGATGTAGTAAGTTTGTTGTGTCAAATGTATTACATATACTTTTTTATTATTATTATATTTCTGTTGTGTAAATTGAAGATTGATTTACTTTAAACAATTTCAGGTTTAGTAAATATTTTCAACTTTAGTTATAGAAAATTGCTTATTTAAATAAGCCTTACTATTAATATTTGTATGCCAAAATATGGCGAAATGTGTCATCGCACTAGAATACTTATTTTCAACACCTTTGTAACCCCATTCATAGTAAATAAATGACTTTGATTTGAATTGACTTGATATCATAGGAAGTTTTGGTATGTTTTAGAATCAAAAACAGTTCAAATACAAAAAAGTTTAAATCAGTGGAAAACTCTCGGTTTGTACATAATATTGACTTAGTTTTAAGACTTTATTCATAACTATGTCTGATAATAATTGTGCTCGCCGCAAAAATAGAACCCAAAATGCTCTAACATCGCGCGTTCGTGCTACGGCCTCTGAAACCAGAGAGAAAAGTGTTTCCTTGTTTTCGAAATGTTTTTGACAGATAAGCCCACCAAAGAGGCCGCACTCACGTGAGATCAATTTATAAATACAAATAGAAGGTAAATGTTATCGCCAAGTGCTGTCATCGCTCACGGTAAGTCCCACACTTCCTCTTACATAAGTAACAAATACACGTGCCACTTACACGAGCGAACATCCTCGATGTTCTTTATACAAACAAAGTCAATATCCATCCGATTGATATTATAAGTAAGTACAATCATGCTTTGAAATTCGAGCATTATTTTGACAATCTTCTACGAGATAAATCGTAAATGCTGTACTGGTCAAATACTGCCACCAGCCGGCCGGCAATGTTTGCATATCTGTCGTGTTTAGCGGCCGAATAAATTACTATGAAAACTCATAGATATGAGTACGACAGATTGTCGTGTAGTTTAAAAATAGAACGCACTTTCTACTTCGACACAGTCAGTCAATCAAGGAGGTACTTTATCAAAGGTTGTATTTAAGCCCACATTCATTCTAGTCCAGACCTTATTTAAAAAAATTAAAGTAAACTTAGTGAAATTAACCCAAACCTAGTGAAACTAATCCAAAGCTAGTGAAATAATATAAATGTTAGTACAAGCGCGTTGTCATGGAAGCTGATTACTTAAACCACACTGGACTGAATAACACGGGTAACTCGCGTATTATTCAGAAGTTAATGCGGAAATATGAGGATATTTTCCGTCATTGTCGTTAATGTATAAAATTGTACTCTTCATAAGTAGCTTTTATAGAGCTGCATAAGCTGGATAACATGGCGGCTCCAAGGCTCCAATAGTTTAAGTAATTGCTTTTTACGGCGAAAATAATGTTAATTTATAAAAAATAAACGTAGTCGCTGCTTTATAAGTTACCCAGTTCAATCATCATGCAAAGGTTCATAACCTAATTTGAAGTATTTTTTTAATACCAGCAGTTTATTGCTCTTTTTGGAGGTAACTTTGGATTTTTTTTTTATAGAGAAAATTTAATGGAATCGTATTTTCGTCAAACATAGTACTTAAGATTAATCCTCAACTTTAACATATATTTATTTCAAAATTAGCGCTGCAGTGTTTTCGATATAACGGAGGATCATGCTAAGCAATTTGAGGTAGTGTACGCCCTTAAATGAAAAGGTAATTTTGAACCGAATGTGAAAAGGATTTCACTTGAATCAACGATAGATGCGTTGGTGTTTTACCTCTTATAAGACCACTTGCTAGCTAATACTGAAAACATATAACTCATTGAAACGCTCGCGTGACGTGAACGCTCATATTTTATGCTCGGATTCTCGTAAGTGAAAAATAACGCAATTGGCTCGATGGGTGCTTTTATTATTATTAAAGAGTTGAGGAAATGGCTCGTTTAACGTTCCGCGATGGGCCATTAGTTGTGCACTATTTGGAAGTTAAGATCTAAATGATCATGGTGTTTCATTAAGGGTACGCTAGTCGGTTATTCTTCCATACAAACATAGTATGGCGATTACTTGTCTGTTTGACGGTGTAAGTTCAAAACTAAAAATTATATCAATTTGTATTGTCATTCATTATCTAGCCCCGTATGGAAGTAGAATTGGAAAAAAAATATTGGTTTGGAAGTTATGGGCATCGAAACTTCCATATTTCAACACTAATTTTAACTCGCCTTTACGCGTAACTAAATAACTTATGTAGAAAAATTGGCAAAATAGAATATACCAAATTTATTAAAGAGTTCAAATAATTTTATTTTGAGTTTACATCCAGTAGTTTTTCCATGACATCTATACGCCCAAAGGTCTGTTCATGAAATTTTACGCGCTCATTTTCGTTATAAATCATCGTCTATTTCACTAAATACATTAATAAATATATAAATAAATACATAAAAACCCCTCATAAGTGCCAACCCCGTGGGAAGATCGGGATAAAAAGTATCCTCTGTCCTAATCCAGGTCATGGTCTACCCATGTGCTAAATTTCATCCAAATCTGTTCAGCCGTTTTAGCGTGAAAGCGTAACAAACAAACAAACTCACTCTTGAACAGGGTTTAGCATAGCAGCTATACACCTGTCTTTGATCCAGAACGCTAATTTAGTATTGTTTACTATAAATCACAATCTATTTCATTTTGACAGTTCAACAACATTCATTGCGTCATTTACGTTGTTGAGTAGACAAATTTTTCGAACATATGAAGCAATGAGTTAGCAATATCCTTCAAAATGATTCAGATCATGATTGATTGTGTTTTACGCAATGAGAGTGCTAGACGGAGTTGTTAATTTTGAAAATGACATCTTTGGAGAAGAGACAGAATCGACCATCTTTAATTAGGACCATCATACATTCTTTCTTTTTCGTGTGCTTAGTGTAATCAATAACTACAAGAAAAATAGACGCGGCTTTAAAACTCTGACACCAGGTACTAACCTGGTGTCAGAGTTTTAAAGCGCGCCCATGGGCCTCTGATTTGGCTTCACATGCCGTCGAGAAATATCTCTCTTGCATTGCATTACTTGTCGGTTTCCTCACGATGTTTTCCTTCACCGTTTTTTAAGCAAGTGATAATAATACAATACGCATATGTGTACGAAAAGTCAGAGTTGCGTGCCTTGGGTTCGAACTTGAGACCGATGGACTTGACTTGGCTTCATACCTTTTAACACGGAATAAGTAATTGAGTTTTTGGGATGAAAATTTTACTCTGTCCTTCTCTAGTGCCACACTATCTCTTTGCTCAGTTAGTCTTGCTAAATATCAGCATTTTGTATTACGTAAAAGTTACTTATAAACAGTCGCGTGGGAGAAAAGATTCCAATTTAAAGGAATTGAGAACAGTGTAGTGGTTACAGTTCTGCGATGAAATCTGCAATTTTACGTTCCACTGCCGTCTTATTCGACATTAATTATACATACCTATCTCAGTAGTATATTTATTCTGACTAAGGAATTCGTACAAGCTTACTTTGAAGTTTATACGTAGCCATAATGTCTTGGGAATTTCTGGGGTCATTATGAATTCTGACTGACTCAAACCTGATGCTCTGAGAGTCTGAGTAGACTAGGAAGGTAAATTGTGGACGTCTTGATTATTTAACTAAATAAACGCAATTTACTTCAAGTAGTTTGGCCACGCATTAACATAGTGTGTTTTGGGGAAGCCGCATACAATTTAATGATTGTTGAATCTCTACAAGTAAAGTTGAACTCATCTAGTTATTAAAATATGATGTAAAAGTGTTAGTAAACACCTAAATAAAATAAAAAAACTCATGAAGTTTTAGAGGCATGAGGAACAGGGTGTAAACTTCACTCATCCTCTATAGAAAAGGGAAGATCCTCGTACCAAACGAGTGTCGTGTCTGGCGGGCAACTGCCCAACGATTGATGTCGGAAAGTTATTATTTTATGCTGATCACGCCGTAAACGCTGCTTGCGCGATGCAGGATTTGTGTGTGGCGCCAGGTCTTTGATGCGGCGATGTAGATGCCGCCACAAAGTTACCGAAAATTTCAAGGAAATTACTGAAGAGGTGCCGGAAACAGCAGAGAGCCAAAAAGCATAATGTTTCAGTGAATTCACCGGAAACCATGCTTTTTAATGAGAATCCAGTCATTGCTGCGAATGCGCTGTGGTGTTCTTTTCGCGGAATAAGCATTGTGATACTGCTTCCTTGAACAAACCGTTATGCAGAAGTATAAAAAAAAATATAAAAAAACTGCACAAACAAAACGCACATTTAAAGACAAAAATACATACGTACATACAAAAGTAGCCAAAGGCCTCGTATTCTACCAATAAATAAAAAAACCAAAAAAAATGGACAATGTTGTTCATTCGTTGATGTCAAGGCCACGGACCAAAGACAATATTGCGTAATTACTCCTGCGAAAAATACCGACCAAGTGCAATGCCTTCGTTGTGTTGTTCTACTCGTACATGTTCCGTAGTTGAGATGAATTTATCCTAAGAATAAACTTAACATTGTAGTTATAAAACATGTTCTCCCATGCAATCCAACTGCAAATGTAAGTTGGTCGATTACTACTTGTTAACTTGTAAAGCATAGTTTAGCTGGCAGGGGGGGATAAAATTTTATTTTTCATGGTTTTAATTTTAATATATTACCCATTGCAAATTAGAGCTTTCTAGTACTAAGAGTTTCTGAGCTAAGCCGCGGACAGACAGACAGACGGCCATGGCGAAACTATAGGACTTCCTTGTTGATTACGGAACCCTAAAAACCGGTAATTTTTTTAGATGTGAACTGCTACAATAAATTCCTTATACTTAGTCCATAAAGTCCTTAAACTAGTAATCCAATAATGCTATAAATACCCAGTTGGCAATAACAATTAATTAAGGAACTTATTACCTAGTGGGCACAGAGCCCCGCCATTCGTTGTGCTGATGAATGTGGGTGCAACTGTATTGGTATATGGAGCTCTATTTGACAAAGTGGAGCAAAAAGTTATAGCATTCGTTAGTGATGGAATATTGTAGCTGCAGGGAATTGTTGGCTTGAATTTAATTAGTTTTAGTGGGTCGGTAATGAATAATAGAGTTGGAATTCTTCTCTCTTATCAATAGTATCAACTATATTATAGTTATAGGCACTAGCAGAAATTTGTACAGAAAATATGTCGCGACGAGATCGATTCGCCCACAAATAAATTAACTTCGTGCGAATGCGCTCAAGATAAAATAATATCATTTAAAAGTGTCGATCCGCCCGTTACGAGCGAGTAAATTCGGGCGAATCACCAACAAGCCGACCCCTTACCCTCCGCTGTTTCTAACTTGGAATTAAAGTTTGTCACTTTTGGGTATCTTTTGGTTCAATAGAAAAACGGAATACTTACAGAAGCTTTGAAGTGTTTGATTCCATTTCAAATGATTTCAATATTTTTTTTATTTCATTTTTTTTTCTTATTCAAATTAAAATTTAGAATTTTTTAAATTGTTTGCAATTAATTACCTATTGCCACACTAAAATATATAATTATGTATACTCAGGTCCCCAAGATACAAGCACCGCCTAGTTTGGGGACCATCGCTTTAACATAATGAATGTCACCAACAGTTACAGATAGAATTATTATGTACTAATTTTAAGGTAATAATTGTAAAAATGTTTAAAAAAAAAATATCTTATCTTATTTGGAACCTCCTGCTTGTGCGAGTTAACGTTTTTGTCGATGGCTCAAATAAAAGGCAAACGGAGAAATCGCCTAAATTTAGAAAACGATATAATCCTATGTGTAGCAAAAACGTATCCGTGATGGGAGGCGCAACCATCACATTAATGTGAATGGTTGCGAATGTTCCTCGTCACATTAATTATTCACGTGACTTGTAGGTATTCGTGGATTCTAAGTAGTGTTGGGTGGGACAAGCAATTTCGTTGAGTTTGTATGACTAACTCATTCAGCTTGGCGAGGTAGTACATTGTACCACTTCAAATGAAGTGGGACGATGTCACATTTTAATCAGCCTATACACAAGCCTATTGCGAGAATATTCCATTATTGTGACCCCTCCGTATCAAAACATCCTAAAAGCAAATGGTATTACTAGCAAAACGACCCATAATCAAAATGACACTAGCAAAATGTCCTATTAGCAAATCGTCCTATGAGCAAATGGTCCTAAAAACAAAAGAACGAAAATGGTACAGTCATACCACACATACATATGAGATTTTTAAAGAAATAATATTATATATCGTCTTCTCGAGACAACAAACTTTAAAAACTAAAACTTACTTTAAAAAACCGCCCAAGTGCGTGTCGGACTACGCACAATGAAGGATTCCGTAGTTGGGATGAATTTATCCCAAGAACAAATTTAACATTGTAGTTGAAAAACATGTTCTCCCATACATTCCAACTGCAAATGTGAGTCTGTAGTTGGAGTGTACCAATATTCAACCCTCCTTTTTTGGCTTCGGTTCAGTCAGGTAAAAACCGATAGTAATTTTTCAGTGTTACTGTACTTTACAAGTAGGACGTTCTGCTAATAGGAAATTTTGCTAAAGTGTCGTTTTGATTATGGGTCGTTTTGCTAGTAGGACCATTTGCTTTTAGGACGTTTTGATACGGAGGGATTGTGACATTGTCCCACCACGTTTGAACTACTAACACAGAGCATATACGAGGCGTTGAAATGAGCTTAGAAGTAAGAGGGATAATATTATATTACTGAGACATGCATGAATGACTACAACAAACGCGTCGTAGTTAAGCATCTAACTATGACGAATAATTTTTTTGTTTCAAAATAGGTAACAGCGAATGACAATCATCATCATCATCATCATTTCAGCTAAACGACGTCCACTGCTGAACATAGGCCTCCCCCAAGCACCGGCACTTCAACCGATTCTGTGGTACCTGCATCTAGCGAATTCCTGCGGCCTTCACAAGGTCATCGGTCCATCTTGTGGGAGGCCTTCCAACGCTTCGTCCCTTGCCTTACCGGGACCTTGACCGCTACCGTAGTCAAGGGCAGGTGGGCCGCCGGGCACTAGGGACTATTTCTTGTTGGTGCTTGTCATTTTTTGGAGGGGGCGGTTTGCCATAATGGCCACGCTTGGCAGGCGGGTTGCCGATCGCAGCATGATGTTAAAAATGCATAGAGAAACGCTGCTGCCCAGTCGCCTTTTGCGACAGCCACGGGAAGAAATAGGGTAGTGCTATTCTTTAAGTCCGGCACTACACGGACTCGCGAATAACAATATTGACAATTAATTAATTCATCGAAATTCTCAGTGATGAACCAACGAGTCGCGACCTCGTTCGCGAGAGAGAAGAGGAGAACTACGACTGCGACAGAACAGAAGACATTGACGACAGTCGATTTGTTTTGACCGACAATCGCTCGCTCACCTCGCGTTGTATATGTCACAGTGAAGCAGTACTTACAAAATATTTTTTTGAGGTGTTTGGACATTCAATCATTTTGTATGGGACATTTGAAGTGCCTCTTGTATGTTTTTCTTTTATATTTATGAGGTTTAAATAAAGTAACGGCAACCCCCTTAAAGAGACTTGGCCCCCAGGGGGTCTAGACCCACACGTTGAAAAACACCGAAGTATATGACGATACCTAACTCATGCCGCGGCAATAGCCGTGTGTTGAACGGACGTACTTTTCAGTATGTCTCAGTTACAAGTGGAGGGTATTTTAATGTCAAGCATCCTGAGATCAGCACATTTTTAGGCAGGTACATACTTAGTGGTAGTTATTAGAAGAACAAAGAGGTTTTTGTTTCTACCTGAAACGGTTTCTGTTCTAGCTGGTTTAATACCCCACAGTTCGAGTTAACATCTGATATTTCCAAAACGTTGAAAATTGTTGTTATTACAATAAAACATTTTCTATCAATTCAAAATGAGATGCCCAATAGGTATACAACAGATTCTGTTCTATTTATCGCATTGTGGTTCAAAATGTATTCAAACTTAAAGCATTTAATCTCAAATAAACCAATTACAGGCACTTTTGAATTGTTAAGGGGCCGGTCAGTCAGAAAGATGAAGTAATTTACCAATTCCAAAGCGTAGTAGGTTCCTATGGAGTAGAACGGGTAAGAAACTCCACGGACACTCTTTTAAATGAAACTTGACAATAAACTTTGTAAAATATTTAACTGATCCTCCAAAAACGTATTAAGGCTCGTACAGACCAGCGCGACTTGTCGCGCGACGCGACACGAACAATACAATTTCTAAGAAAACTTCACAGTATAACAATAACCGGTGTCGCGTCGCGCGACAAGTCGCGCTGATCTGCACAAGCTTTAAACCTTCTAATGATGGACAGTTTTTTAAATAGTAGAGCCTCTTTCTAACATTTTCACAGTTGGTCGCAGTAGCTAGGATACCCCGATCAAACGTGTTAGGTTAGGTTGGAACTGTGACCGACCACGCGCGAGCTGAATTCGTCGCAGACACTAACCTAATAATTTGCGTTCGCAATTTTTTTACCAAACAAGTAAACAAACACGAGTTTTAGGAAAAACAACGGTTATGCACACATATGGTTCAGTTTGCGCTACAACTTCATATTTTTTTTATGACTTTTTCAACAGTACTAGTCAGTCTAAAATCAACTTTATTTACACTTTAATAAAGTTGATGTTTGTTTAAATTGGAAATGACATCAATTGGAAACAAGGATGTGAATAGACCTTAGGTTAGGTTATGTTAGAGCTGTGACCAACCGAGCGCACGCTCAGCGTGCGCTACAACCAAGTTGGCCCCAATTACAAAAACGGGAATTATTTGAGGTTCACAAAAAGAGGTGAAATCATTATATTAGAGTGTTAAATAATATTTTTAAGAACGCAAAATGGGAATTACATATAAGATGTTCGATTAAATACATGCCATAAACTTAGTCTTAAAAACTTTCAGCCAATTACCAAAGATATTGGCTACAATAGTCTCATAGTATTTCAGGCGAGAGATGGTAAGTGTTTCTGGCACACAGCCCAGCAAAAAGATAATTTATCTTGGCGGTTATAGGCAAGCCGGAAAACGGAGATGGTGATAGCATAGCATTAAGTTATACTTATAATAATGAAAAATGCTTCTAGCGCGGTGGAAAGTATTCAACATGGTTTCCTTACTGGGAGGTTATAACTACTTCATTGAATGATCAAAAGAATTGCTATTGTAATTAGTACGCTTGGTAAAATTGTGTTTGCAGTTTGTTACAGGCAGTAGAATGGAAGATGTTGCTGAAGGTTTTACAGGTTCATATTACTTGACAGGCTGCATGTTACCTGATTTTTTGTATTTTAATTTAATAATTTATTTTGGTTTTATTAAAATTTTAATTGCAGTCAATTATCAATAACTTTTCATATATAGTGAATTTTTCAATAATAAAAAGTAACATTATTTCGACATATTTATTATTATTTATTTTGTATTATTTATTTCAAATTTTTAATTTATATATTCAATATTTTTTTAAATTTTATGTTATGTTTGTATTAAATACATGAATTTGATCTCCACATTACTAACATCGTTTAAAGATAATTTTATAAGTACTAACAAAAATATGGACATTTAAATAGTCTGAATTAAACGAATTTATAATTTTATTAAATTAGTTTGCAAAACTCCGCGGACGTGATGGGTTCCTATCGATATCTAAACACAAAAAAAACAAAGAAAAATATTTTATGATATCTGTTTTGGGTCAATGACCGCTGGTAGTGTCGTTGCTGGGTGTGTTTAGATATCGATGCCCATAACGTCTGTGAAGTTTACACAACAAAAAAAAACTATCTGCCTAGCCTTTTCACAACTATGCTGGGGTCGGCTTCCAGTCTAACCGGATGCAGTTGAATACCACCATTTTACATGAAGCGACTGCCTCTCTGATCTCCACAACCCAGTAACTGGTAAGACCGGTTGTCAGACTTTCGGGCTTCTGACGACCCGTAAGGACAGTCTAAGATCCACGAATGACAGCCGGGACCAACGGCTTAACGTGCTTTCCGAGGCACGGAGGAGTCTCGGTAAGTAAAGATAGTCACCCATTCACGGACCAACACGGCAAGCGTAGCTTAACCTGTTGGATCAACCCGTGCGGCGTGCAGTTTACACAACGGGAAGTATGTGAAGTTTACACAGCAAAATATGATTTTTTTATCTGACATTTTACGATTTTTATATGATTCATATCACGTCCGCAGACTTTTGCTGTAACTAATTAAGATTGACCCTTTTTTTTTTTGACCCTGTATATTGAATCGTTATTCTTCGATTGATCATTGCCTATACAGGTGCTGATAGCTGTAATTGGCTTGACTTAAAAGAGCTCCAGTACAAGATGATGCTGTACTGTACACGTTCTGCGCAACTTGGATAGTCAGCCTTCTTGGTAGAGGCCGAGCGAATGTCGTTATCGGCGTCAGCAATATTCGGCAAAATACAAATTTTCGGCAATTTTTTTTTTCTGCCGAAACATAAAGTTGCTTCAAGTCATTCCAATTAATACTTTCAGTTCATTTGTTCAGAGACAATCGATATTTACAAATAAAACGCACAATTACTGTGACAATGCAGAAAACAGCTTTTCCTTGCATATAACTTCATTTTGCTTCCTTGTTAATAATTGGGATTTTGTGAAAATTATATTTGTATGATTTAAGTTTTAACAAAACAGACAAAAAAATATTTCATTCGTTTTCAGTCGAAAATTAAAATCAGGTCGAACTTCGTTTGTGGCCGAAAAATAAACCATTTTCGGTCGTACTCAACTTGCTGGCTAAACAGTTCATCACGACATGATCTATTGTTATTCTTATTTCGTATTTATTTACAGAAATACATTCAGCTATTTATTTCCATCACCCAAACAACGAGATATCATTCATTTTCCTCATTAATTACCGTAGTCATGTACACCGAAATACCGAATGGGAATAGATTGTCTCGTGCGCGATTGATATCACTCTCCTCAAATTAGCCTTTGTTTTGCCTAGTAGCTTCTGTTATCTGTCATCGGAAACGCTTTCACTGAAGTTAAGGTAAATTCACACGTAGTCGAACAATGATATCAGGATTGTTATGGGAAAATTGGATTTAAAGAAAGGTGTGAAATTGCAAGTTGACTTGGAAAGAGAAAACAATTTCAGGTAGTCGACTTGCTGACCAAATGATTTGTTTTTACACTGGAAGTCGGTCAGTCGTAATTAAGCTGGCACACCATGTTTATGAAGTTCATAAAAACGTTATATTTAGGAAACATTTCGGCAGCTGATTGACGTAATCTTTTGTTTGTTTAACTATTTTTCGACAGCGACGCATTCCGATGACGTGCGATTCGGCTTTAATACGTCAATTCAACCATTATGCCCTTTTTGTTTTACCAACTACAACCGTCCTTGTTCACTATAGAAAAAATATAAAAATAAAAGATCCGCCACACAACGAGAGATAATCGTTGATGAGATCTCCGCCGTTCGCATTGTTTGTAAATGAGAGCAGCGAATATAAAATAAAAACGTTCATTTGATAGTGCTCTCTCGACTCGATTGTTTCGGACCTTTGAATCGAGAATCGTTTGTGTTTTTAAATTATAATTATGTTTTAGTGGTTTCTATTTGCTTTGGCGCGACGTGTTAAGAATTCATTGGGGCAGACGAGTGTATAGTTCTTTTTCGCTTGTTTGTTTTGACAGGCCAATTACTGGCAACATTTTTGAACATAAAACACGGCTTGTTACTTTAATTGCAGATCCAGTAGAGTTGAATACAATAAATGGACCTGGGATAGTGCATTCTTTGGCGAGGCGTGCCTCAAAATACCGACGCATATCTTGGCTATTGTAGCTCTATATATCTTCTTCTAATTCAGATTTTCGGATATATGGCATGACAGGCAAGTGTGAACTGATCAGACTAACTCACTACCATGGTTTTTTAGTAGGCTCCGCATTGATTAACACTTAATGTTATAGCATTTCTGCTGGGAAGTTTGTTGCGCCCCTTCTTCCCAGCTAAAGCACTGGGAAGTCAAAATCAAAAGTCATTTATTCAAACTACGCTGAGAATTAGCACTTTTGGAACATCAAGATTACATAAGGAAGTCCCCCAAAATGCCCGCCCTTCACCACTTCCTAGTGCTTTAGCTGGGATTAAGAAGTGGCGCAAGAAACTCTCCAGCAGCACAAGTGATGAAGGGTGGGCGTTTTGGGGAACTGTCTTATGTAACTTTACGTTCAACAAGTGCTGGTTTTCACCCTAGTTGGAATAACTGACTTTTGTGCTTGATTTACTTCGTAAGTTAAAGGAAACACGAAGCTTCAGACCTTGCGGTATTCTTCCGTTTATTTTCGCCAATGTATGTGTTTATCATCTGACCGCAACGCCCACACGCTCTAATATATTATTTGTTACGATATAAAATTTTGACATATTTATATCATGTCGTTAGTGGTCTGTCCTGGCTTCGCGTGCAGACATGTTTGTGTTGTTTAATTTGTTCGGAGACTTAGGGGACATACCAATTAATATAATAATGTCTTTTAAAAAGTAACTAGTGTAAGGTTTAGCGGTTACATAATCTTTATGAAAAGAAAATGGTGTCAAATTCAAATAATTTATTTTCTCTTCACAAACAATGACATGATAAATTATTTAAAACAAGCTTAAAGATTACGTGACAAAGTTTGCGAAAGATTGGTGTCTGCACTAGGATTACCTGTATAGCAGATCACCAGGGTCCCATCACGCGGAATTTAAACATAATTAGTTGTACAGTAAATGTGAAGGAGCTGAGTTTATGCTCAGCTCAAATACTTAAATTAAATATAAATCAATGATAAAAACCAAACCAAAGTGAAAAAACAATAAAACAAAACAATAAAGAAGTAGAAAAGGGCCGGTACTGCCGCCGGCCCTGCCGGGCAAGCCGCTGCGGCGCGCCCGGCCGTCCCGCCCCAAGCCGCACAAAGGGTCGCAAAGGAAATTAAGGCACAAAAGCCGGGGGAACGTGCCGCGCGGCAAAAGCCGGCGGCCATGCCGTTTGTAGGAGCCATAGGGTTCTAGATTAATCTTTGTTGGGTTTCGCTTTTAATACTCGTGAATAAACTTAATATAACATCTTGCCTGTTTTCCGAAGGGTTAAGCAGAGGTGTACCTATAGTATAATAATAATAATAAAAATCGCTTATTCTCTCGGCACAATATAACAAAACAAAAACCAGAGTAATCACAGTATAAATACATATTTGTTATTTAATATTGTGGGAGATTGGTGCCTAAACTAGGCTCGAGGTCTGTATTTCAGGACACCAGGATTTCCGCTATTTACATTCATTCTATTATGTACTTGTACACCGACCATGGGGAACATTATATATCATGGCAGGAAAAAGAGATTTTGTAACGCAAGTAAAATTTTTATAAATCGGTATTCAGTAATTGACTCACTAAAATGAGTTAGAGAGTCAGAGATTTATTATGAAAATACATAGTAAGTAAATCATTTTTTTTTTTTTTTTTGTTCATGTATTTGTGCATGGAAGTATGTGTATGTGTGCGTAAGAAATAGGGGTGTGTTTGTGTGTGTGATGTATGTTTGGACGTGGGTGCATGGAGCTAGCAGTGTGTGTGTTGTTTGGATTGCCGGGAACTATTTATAAATAAATAATAATAAGTAATAAGACTGCAAGAAAAAAAAAAGAAAAAAAAAACTACATCAGGCGCTGCTACATTACATCGTTGAGGTAAGTAATTTTTCAGTATCTTTTTAATTTAGTATCTTTATAGTATACCCACATTTTCACACTTGCGACCAAACGAGGTAATCACAGTTATAAATAAGGTCATTCTTTCATTACACAAAGAAAAAAATCTATGAACAAGAAAAATAAACAAGCTATTCGCGAAAGCAAGAGGGGGTCTCCATCTTGAAAATGTCTCAAGAGCATTTCAGTGTACTTGACATTAGCCTTTACAAACAAAGGCACACGTGCTCTTGAACAACAGAATGATAGTACGCATTGATTGGTTCGTTTATTTATCAAGAGCAGTGAACGTTGACCGTGATTGGTGGAGCGTTGCGTCCAGGCATCGTAACGAGAGTAATGTAGCAGTCAGCACTTTGCGGTCGGCTGGCCATTGTCAAATATTTCGAATATTGAATTTAGTGAGGGGACGCTTTTTCTGTTAGTTTCGGATCGGTAGGTCTAGATTGGAACTCCTTTTTTGTGTGTGTACAGTTTGATAACGTATTTGAGGGGGGGCTTTGGAAAAATAGATATTAGGCAAACTACGTTTTTGATCTGTGGAGTTATTTCGTGAAATGGGACGGAAGTGTGTAACAGGAAGCCGGGGAAGCGCGCGCAATTTGATTTGACCAATGACCGCGCGTGGTGCTAGAATTGGCCGTCAGATGGTACTACCCCATTTTCCGAGAGGTTGGTACTGTCAGTCAAGATGTCAGATGTTACACAGTTCAAGCGACTACTTTACCTAAGCCTCGCCCGCATTTTATTTTTTACGTGATTAAGGGGTACAATATTGTCGTATCACTACTTTCACCATATTATCTACTACAAGTATTGGGGTTTGAAAAATGCCATGCTGTTTGTGCATTGCCCTTATTTATGTGAATACAAAATATCAAATCATATTTTGCACTTTCCTTTTGTTTAGCTCAAAGTGCTCTATTAATCTGTAGTTCTAAGAAGACATATTTTCTATTAAGAAATAATCCAAAATTCAAAAATATTTTCTTTTCTTGACATCAATATTTACTTTGTAAAGTATTATCTCAGTTGGTTTTAATCATGGTCTGGCAGTGTGAGTCATTTATGCGGCCTACCCAAATGTCCTTTCTTTGGTATTGTTCGTTTTGAGTTGAGCTGCACAATTAGTGAGTTGTGCACTGACTGCACAGGTCCGCTCAATTTGCGTGGTTCTTTCCTCAAAAGACCATTTCAGACACTAATCTACATGGTCTTCACTTCACATGATCTGAACAAGATTATGTCTGAACTTTAAAAGAGAGTGACCTCTGAGTTTGTTTCGGCCTTTCTTCTCAGAGTAGTCAGATAGGAAACGCCGACCTCATCTAGTTTTTAAAATATGATTGCCGTGTAAAAGTGTTTCTTACGGAAATAAACTTATTTAGCATCTATCATTTGGAATTCGTCTCTGCATCCCTGTCCTCATAAAATATTACTATCGCCATTCCCAAAGATTTATCAATAATAAAATATGTCCCAATACCATTAAGACGTAAATAGCCGTCGATTCACACAAATGCTATTGCAGGCAACGATGCATTTAAGGATGTTATTAATATAATACGTCGCGCATCATTTGGCTTGCCTGAATACGTTGGAGCCACAAAATAGATAAGTACAGAAGGAAGGCTCCGTACCATACGAGCAACGAACTTTATTACTAAAAGAAGCGACCCTCAGTGTGGGCCTGGCAGTATTGCCATGCCGTGATTGGCTTAGCTCTGATCAGGCAATGATTCACACACACACGTCTAAGGAGAGGCCGGTGCTCCTGCAGTGGCAGTAGGCAATTTTATGTATGTTCGTTTGTATGGAGTGTCGGGGTTGTGTTATTAGCTCAAACACACATAACAGGCTTCATGGCATTCGTTTAAAGGGAAGTCCGCGAATAATTTGTATAAGTTTTTTTGCATTAAGCAGGTCAGGTTGATCAAAATATGATGAAGAAATTTTTAATTTGAATTTCGAGGACTGCAATCAGCTCCACTTCTCCATATGCATTGTGACGAACATAAATTGCTTGGCAACCATGTTAAAGTAATCGAATCGCAACCCGTGAACAACTTATTATTGAGCAGTTCCGGAGGCCATCTGTGGTCTTCATCAGAAGTTCCACTTCACCAAATGGTGCTTTCCGAGAGCAACTGCACGAGTTATTAGAAAAAATACCCGAATTGCTATGGTGCCTGTAATATTTGAAGAGTTCCCTCGATTTCACCACGATCCCATCATTGGATCCTGACCTGATGACAATGAGACCATCTCGGAACCGAAGACACCGACTTCCAAAATTATTTTTTACTTCGTGGTGTTTTTTTGGAAGTCAATTCAAAATATAAGATTAAAAAACATTTTTACAAAAACAGAAACGACCGACTGCTTAAAAACACTAATAACTTAAACGGAACTCGGGATTTTCGTTATTTGCCACCGACTTCCGAAATTTAAGTTATTAGTGTTTTTTTGACAGTTGGTTGTTTTTTTTTGCAAAAAGTTTTTTATTAAAGAATTTGTTTGATTAGGCTCCCGCGTTTCTTTGAGGACTAGTCATTAATGTAGGTACTATAATTAATTTCTCACATTTATTGGTGGCTAATCAATGTTTTCCCATGAGTGATTATCTGGATTTATCTGTGCGAAGTTTCGTGTCGATAGCGAAAATTGTGTTGATGTTTATGAGGGAGTAGAATTAATTCGATCAAAATAATTAGAGTAGGATCAAGCTACCGAAAAACAACTTGTCAGTTGCCATACCACGGAACCATGTTTACAGTTGCTTACAATGAACAGTGTTTGTAAACAAAATGATACTTACAGAATATAAACTCATATACGAGTTTCGGCAATAAATGGGGAGGCCTATGTTCAGCAGAGGACGTCTTCCGACAAAATCACTGATGCTGAAAAGTGTCAAGAGTACAGGATTTTTACAAAGGCTATTATTATTCAAAACAATTTGTAATACGACCCAATCAAAGAACTTGTTAGCACCCAATAGATTTCCTTCATCCGACTAGAAGGAAATATTGATTAAAAAATTAATAAAAAATCACACTTAACATAAATTTCAAATCACCCCTTTTAATTACCAACGCTACGTTTCGCGGGTATTACACCCATTTCCTAGGCACATGGAAGTGTATTTCTACCCTCGTCATTTTGGACATTTGACACCTGCTATTTACGGATCAGATACTGCCTAAATTAATTTCATTACGCTTCCATTCGCCTGCGCGAGCTGACGTGCGGACAACGATTTAATTATTAATATTTGTTTAATATAAACTTGTTTTGAATTCACATAGGTACCTTTCAAGAGCAATATTGTCTGTTCCACTGTAAGGAGGGTTTTTTCTCATAACAAAGTACGGATACTCGTACTGTTGTTTTTTAAATTTTAGAATGGGTTTGCTCTTGATCTCAATCTTGCTGATGGAAAGCGATTTACCAACTAATCTTCTTCTCTGTGTGTTGGCGATATCAGACCATTTGATTATCAAAACGTGTTCCATCATAGTGTCAATGGATCCTTGGCTTAAATTGGGAGATAAGTAAATGGTAACATTCTATCTTCGATATCGGAAATCGTATTATAGAACTCAAATGGAGTTGGGCAGGACACCTGGCAAGCCGCTGTGATGACAGGTGGAATAAGGCGATGACAGAGTGGCGTCCAAGGACTGGAAGACGAGATGTCGATCGTCCTGCGACGATATGGGCGGACGACATTGTTGCCACCACGGGCAAAACCTGGATAAGGCTGGCACAGGAGCGTGGGGATCGGCACAAGAAAAGAGATGCCTATGCCTAGCAGTGGGCGAAGTCGGGCTGTGAATGATGATGATGATGAACATTATAATCAGGGAAAGTCACCTATGTTTGCTAAGCTTTTTGTATAGTTCGCTAGGCCCTTTGTATAGTTCGCTAGGCTCTTTGTATAGTTCGCTAGGCCTTATCTATAGTTTGCTAGGCCTTTTGTATAGTTTGCTAGGCCTTTGTATAGTTTGCTAGGGCTTTTGTATAGTTTGCTAGACCTTTAAATATAAAAACGCAAAAATGACAAATCTAAACTGTTACCTACATCAAAAGCTATCAAGTGAAAATATCAATCTGAAAATGAACGTAGGTACATACATTTTCAGATTTAGTGTTAATCAACTTGCGTTGCCGGCCGTTCTTCCCTGGTATTTAACTTGCAACCCTGTTCTTAATAAACAAGTTCTTAAACCTCCAGGCTACTACCACCTAATACATAGAGAGAGTTTATTACCGTACACCCGATAAGCTGTCGGTTCATCGCCTGTAAACGCCATTATGTTATCGCTTCCCCGACAGGCTACCCTAACCAGTGACAGCTTGTTAGCCTGATGTCTATGAGCTTCAGTACAGGTTGCTCGTAGATTAGCTTCAATACCGGTAAATGGTGATGGTTTGATGAACACAAAGGAAAATAGAGAAAGCTCATTTAATAGTATAGGATAGTTCATACTAACTCCGTACATACTGATTCCATGCTGCCATGTTATGACATTCTAAGGTAGCCATCTTGTTCAAAACTTTGAGCGACCGAGCTCTGCTCGGGTGAAAATACGGAGAAAACAATTTTTCCTAGATATGATACCTAGCTAGATAGATTTTTCGCCCCTGTAAACCCCTATATTGTTAGAGCCGTTTTCGAGAACGTGATTACAAATATATGAATATACAAATATTGCTCGTTTAATAGTATTGGATCTAATGACTGATAGAAAGTATAGACCATGCCAGCTAATTACAAGAATTGATTCTGGAATGATCTTAAAAATAAGTAAAAATAGTACCTATGAGCCATCAAAGTTAGGTTAAAAGTGTCAAAAACGCTTCGACAATATTCGATACGGCATCAGGAATGAAAATGAAGTTTAGTTTGCCAATTTACATTTCTATGAGTGATAACATACTTTACCAAAGAATATTTTTCGTGCTTCCGAGTCTCGTATAATAAACATATGTATACATAAACATGCGATTCCATTTATCGTAGTCGCGAACAAATATCGTTGTATCTGTCAAGTATACCATTCGTCACCCACCCCCATAAGAGTTGGATTTTTGATTTGTTATCCCAGCGACGTTGTCAGTGTTATTGATGTGTAGCGAAATTGGAAAGTTCAGAGGCACTTATCTCTCAGATTTAGATAGCGGGGCAATTTATAAAGCGGGGTTTTCTTCCCCAAAGCACCCTTGACGCGAGCCCGCGGCTGTGTCGCTCGCAGCCCGCCTTCACTCTCGGATTATTGAACCCGATATTACATAAATACCAAATGTGGATAAACAATGATGATACGATATTGGGTTTATTTCATTTCGTGTTACACGGAAGGCTTTGTGGCTCGTTTTGTGTCGTGTCTCAGCGCAGGGAGTATGTACAGAATGGCGTATCTTGGGGCCGTACTGTGAGTATTAAAGGATTTATATCGAAAAGTAACTTTTGCTATTCTGTGCCTCTATTTTTAGCTCCACAAAAAAAATACTCAGAGGAAAGTACTGGCGGCATAGAACGACTTTCGATGATAGAGTGACATGTCATCATTGTTTTACTAATGGATAGACCAGATTTCACGAAAAAACAATTGAGAGCTCCGACAATTCATTCTCTTGGCTATTTTCCCGGATTTTCGCCAGGGCCGAAATAAATTAGATGTGCGTTCATTATCACGAGCACAAGTAGTAACTTTTATAATAATATGAAACATTTTTGTGAAGCTGAAGGGTCCTTGAAAACAATAATCAAACGAGAGTCTGTTGTAACGTAAAAGCTATGATATTGAACATAAAACACAAAGGGATATAAAAATCTGTTTCAAAGTCGTTTTCACGAACCATTTGGAAACGAGAGCCCTCGAGTGGCGTGTCGAATCATGTCTTCGGAATCGATACTTCAGTTTTTCCTTCGTTCCGTGAAAAATGTTACCATTTCTTGTCGAGACAGAAATGCTCCTTATCTCTGTAGGAGATTAATACGAAGGGTACGTCAGTATCAAAGCTGCCCAAATATTTTGTAAACATTTACGCCGCGATAAAAATGCAGGGAAATTCTGTGGATAGGTACGGATTTCGTGGGTTTATGGTGAATGGATGCTTGTTTTCTCTTAACGATCGGAGGTTTGTTTGTTTAGTAAGTTTTATAATGCTTTCTTTTGTAATAGGTACAATGACTAACTGGCTCCTTTTAACGAGAGTTACTCAACGCCATTTATAACTAGTAAGAGTTAGATATTAATTATAATATAACTCCTGAATACTTATCAGCAGAGATATCAATAAACATAATTTGATAAAACCTTCTCTGCATGCAAACGCAGGACGAACGAAAGCCTTTGCGAATGAAAACTTCTAGAGTTATTAATAATAGAATCCTTTTAAATTCAATACTGTCACGGTAGTTTCGGTAAATTGTACAAAGAGAAACACATAAAGTTTTGCATACACTAAACAGGGTTGTACAAGTGGAGGTCAAAATCAGTTAGAACAGCTGGCTCCTGAACTAAGTGATAAATGAAGACAAAGGTGTCAGAGTGAATCATGGTGGATAGGATTCGGTGCGTCTGCGGATAATCTTTTGATTAGAGCGGTCAACGTCGGATCCTAAACTACTCATGAATGAAACAGTCTGAGGAATTTTCACAAAAGTTTTGTTGTTTTGTATAATTGAAATCATAGTTTGATTTAGCTGCTTTCACAGTAGAATATTTATTATCTAGAACTCAATATATACCTACAACAAGACGTGGAGTTTTCCGCATTGTAGAGTCCACAATACCGAACTCGAGACTTCCTAAAATTCTACCTGAATCCAATAACCCACAGTTACAATACAGATCAAGGTGTCCAATAGAACGATGGCCGATAGCATTCGGTCTGCGATATATCCACATATATATCTCGATATATCGAGCGGGCAGCGTGGAATGCCTTCAATTTCCACTTGCGCCAGTCTGTTGAGTTCAGAGGATGAATATTTATGGGTTTCAGACGCTAATGTACTATGTGGTGGATGCGTTTGTTGGTGACAAATTCGTAAACGTCAGTCATGGAAATCTTGCGAAGAAACCGATGAAAAGCAGCGGGTGAGAATGGCTTGGAGAAACTTTTGAATGAAAATCAAATTAAATTATATTTATTTCTGCTAGTAAGATGTTGTAAGACACTTTTACATGTAAAATGTTAGGTTCAATATTTTAAAACGATAATACCATGCATTGACTGATCCCTGAGAAGAAAAGCCGAAACAAACTCGGAGGTCATGGTCTCTTCAAATATTACATTATTGTTTTTAGACATTGTTCCGATAGACTGCAGTCAGTGACGAAACCGGCTACCTTATTGATCTTGAATGGCAATAAATATTATAAAAATATTTCGCCTTAGCCCACGAGGTTGTTGGCATGTAGAATGTGAGCTCGACTGTCAGTGCCGAACGTCTTGACGGACAATGGCCTGATGGCCGAAACCGTCGATCAACATCTCTCGAGGCTCTCGTTAGACGGTTGGATCAAGGGTCTGATTCAGAAGTACTCCTCGATACGGCTCACATCGTCAGGAGCCCTATCCACCAGTAACTTGAACCCTGCTCCCGACACCGGCGGAACTTTTTTTTTTTTTTTCTAAATTTCGTTTTAATTTTTTAATTTTAAGTAATATTTAAAAATGTAATAAGAGAAGAAAGAAAATAAACGACAAAATAATATTATAACAAGTACTTTGGTAGAAAACTGTTTAGAGTAAGCACAAGAGAAATTAAAGGAGGGCTGTCATTTATTATTTATTGTTTAGACTACCACTAGGGTGGGGTCAGTAAAGTTAAGTTTTTGGGGAAAATATATTAAGACTAAAGAAATTGCTTGAAGCAGTATATGATCACCGTGCAAAGAAAAATAAGTTATTATTTTCCCGTTTGTGCCATGATAGGTCTACACAAAGAATAACAGTCAAAAAATTCGTGAAAATCTTAAATTGTACCTTTAAAACCAAAAATCACATCGACACATTCCTATTGATGAACCTAAATAAAACAAAATAACACTTCAGTAAGCTTTTAAACAACAACATCGAACATAAGGACACACAAGTAAACAACCAATAACAGTCTCCGATTTTCATAAGTCATGCGGAAATATATAAACAGTACCTGGTCGAAAATATTAGACAATGCTCATTTAATACTTACTTTTAAGTACTTACTAATCCCATGCTGCCATGATAGTAGGTAATTACGAATTCCATGCTGCTATGACATTATTCTAAGGTTCTAAACTTTGAGCGACCGAGCTCTGGTCGGGTGAAAATATGGAGAAAACGAATTTTCCCAGATATGAGACCCAGCTAGATCGGTTTTTCGCAATGTAAAACATAGGGTTTTTTTGCAACTTTAATCGTAATCGTTAGAGCCGCTTTCGAGAACGTGATAACAAATACATATCGATACAAATATTGCTCTTTTAATGGTTTATGATAAGTTAAGGAAATAAAAAGTTAGGTACTCTATTTCGATATATACGAGTACTCTATTATTTTTTTGGGTTGTAAGTTGCCAAATTCTATCAATATAAATGAGACGAGAGAAATTGTTTTTGGTATTAAGACGTGTCGTGATGAGCCTAAGATGATAAATGGTAAGAAATTAATCATTATTATAATTAATCACATCAGCCATTCCTTATACACAAATAAAATAAAAGAACACGTCACCAAGCTGTTAAACACAAGAACACTGAACATAAGGATACACATCATAAGTAAACAAGCAATATCATAAAAGTCTCTCATTCTCATCAGTCATGTGTAAAAAAACAGACATAAGTTAAGGAAATTATGTTTTTCTTTCGACTATTCATTCACATATGTAGGACTTTATGTGTTATGACTAGGAGGGGACCCATACTGTTGCCAGTGTTTCTGCTCCCCTTTTCTAAACTGTCGCTTCAGGCGATGCGTGGATGCATTTAGTGATTACGTTTGTGATTTATTTTTATCAGGACTAAAGATTTTATGGTTAGAGAGAGATAGGGCCATGATACGTAACATCTTCTTGTCTGATAAAATCATATCATTACTCAGACTTTTTTATTCCGTGTGGTGCTAGACGTAAAGAATAGTACCATCCCATTTCTTCCCGTGGGTGTCGTAAAAGGCGACTAAGGGACTCACTAGAGAATGGGCAGCAGCGTTCTCTATGCATTTTAACACCATACTGCGAACTGCCAACCCACCTGCCAAGCGTGGCGATTATGGCAAACCCCCCCATTTGGGGGAGGCCTATGTCCAGTAATGGACGTCTTTCGGCTGAAATGATGAAATGATGATTCAGATTTGCCTCGCATGATAATAGTTTTTTGTGCTGCCGGGCTGATTTATGACGCTCGCAATTCGCAACCATACCATCAAAATCAGAAAATCTTCTTATTTCATATGGGCTACTAAGCCGTTAGGTAGTGGCTCAAGTGATTGTAGCTGGTATCATGGTTGGTAGCGAGATAGACTGCTAGGGGCCCTCAGACGCAGAATCTCATAATTGTCTTACATAATACCCACGGGAAGAAATTAGTACCTATGTCTTGGTCTGTTGGCAAATAACTTTGTTTAGGTACTTTATATTTCCAACAAATAAACAAATGAAAGTATCAGCTAATAAATACATAAAACTTACTTCAGATACTATTCCAACAATGTTCTAGACTTTGCAGAATCTGAGAATAAGCCAACACCGCAATAAACTTGCATCACCAACAGAATGCAACAATAATTAAACTACTTCACTTTAGTTCCACTATCATTCCACAAACGCAACACAGCTTCAGTTCTGTTTGAACAAATTCCCAGTTAATTTCCCACTTCACGATCTGTTTGTACAAATTCCCAGCTAATTTCCCAGTTCCCTTGTATCGTACATCCGGGACCAAGTCTGTCCATATCGTCCGGTTTAATTACTAAGCTGCCAGCGGCTCTAGTAACACATTGATGACAGTGGCTGGCTTGCTTGCAAGTTATAGCTCAAACTGTTTGCTTTGAGCCTGTTGTGTCATGCTCAATGTGTGATGAGTTGATGGTGATTTGATAGTTTGACAGGAGATTTCACGCTGTGGTTCCATATTCAAAAATTATTGGGTTTTATATAACCTTCTCACTTCATTCAAATATAAATGATAAGGATGGCTAGAATTTATAGGTTTATGATAACAAGTTTTGATAAAAATCTTTAACATAAGTTCGGACATCGGTGTCCATATCGTATTGTTCTGCTGCTAATCACCATGCTTGGTTTTCGGCTTGTTGATCGTAATATTCAAAACCTAAGCTGTTTCTGCCAATTTATAGAGAAATATAGAATAGCTTTTTTTTGCCAATTTTGTCAAACCTGTTTAGAAAATCGTAGCCTATTTTTTCGTTGTCATAAATATTAAGATCCATTCCAATTTATGTTTACAAACGGCTCCGACGACTAGTAATTTATTATTTCTTCGAAAACCATTTTCTTCGTTACAGGTTAAGAAACAAAAAAGTAACAAAAGCAACCTTTTCAGTATTTTCCCCACAAAACGCAGCTTTGTACGGAATTAAAGAACAATTACTTCATCACTTAAGAGTGTCGACTTGACTTTTCATTTTGGTTTTTCTAAGATACATTTTCTGCTTTTCGCTGTTGAATAAATGCTACAAAAAAAAATAAAAGTCGTTTTATTTTTCATAGCTTTTAGGTGTATTTTATACTTGTCATAGAAGGATAAAGGTTTACAGACTAAGTTATTATTTTAATTCCAAAACCAGCTAAATAAATACCTATGTTAAAAAGTTTACCTACGTGTCTTTGATTTATTGTTGCGAAATAAAATAAAAAATTGAGAGAACAATAAAAACTTATAAGACATTTTATTCAAGTTGGTTCTGAATAGATTTTTTATTTTATTAAGCTGGACCCATTTATTATTTAGTTGCCAAGAATAAATACGATTTATTTAGTCTTGCTAGGCATTATTTGTAAGATAATTTAAAAAAAAACATAGCTGTCTAAAAATTTAAAATTGTTTATGTGAAAGAGAATGAATAGAAAGATAAATTTATCGATAATGATTGACTGTCTCGTTGCTTTGAGGTCTGGAGCAAGAGGTCCTGGAGCATATTCCCAGGACGAGCAAAGTGTCATTGGGTTTTTCCATCAGGAATCTTTCAGTAGCAGCGCGAACCCTGGATTTGTTGTCAGTTGATGGCAATAGGCTCGCCTCCTCTTCAATGATGGAGTTTAATTCGACGGACTAAGTTGAATCCCGAGAGCAGCGAAGGATTCTAGATTTGAATCCTGAGCGGAGCTAGGGATAAAAGGACCGAGATTTAAAAAAAAACACGAGTTGTGTTTGTTTTACCATTGACTGCGAGAAAATAAATACATAGTAGTATAGTATTTATTTATCTATGGTAGTTGTAGTATTTATATGACTGCCTCGTTGGTCGCAAGCGCTACTGCTGAGCATGAGGTCCTGGGTTCGATTCCCAGGTCGGGAAATGTATTATTAGGTTTTTCCAATAGGAATTACTCAGTAGCAGCCCGGAGTCTGGCATTGTGCCCGGTTCATGGCAATAGGTTCGCCCCCTATTACATGGGACTTAAACATAACTGGTGAAATGTGGGTGTACTATATAGGTACACCTCTGTCTAACCTATCGGGGCTTACAGGCGTAATGATATGTAGATAAAAAAAAATGTAGAAACAGGAAACTTATCATCACTTAATAACTGTTGCTAATTTGTGTGATTTTATTATCTCTATTGCAGTACGATCGTAGTTTGTAGTAATTGCATTACGTAAGTCAATAGGCGCTCATTTGAATGGAAACGAATGAAAGAAAAATTATAAATATATTCATTGAGTCTTTTCTCATTGTGGCGTGGAGATGTAAGGAACATGAGCTAGTGGTCTAAAAACCCGGCGATCTACTTAGGGGTTTTCAATTCAATGCACGATTCAATGGCTATATTTGTCGTATAAATTAATCTGAGCTATTACTGACTTCGTGATGTCCCTGTGGTTAAGCCTTTCATGGGTTCAAATGCGGGCAATCTACCAATGTGACTTTTTCAATTCGTATGTATTTTCTAAATTTATCTTGTACCTTACTGACATCGGTTAAGGAAAAACATCATGAAGAAACTTGGACTTACTCTAGGTGACAAAGTCTGAAAATGCCAACCCGTCTTGAGCAAGCAAGGTGATCAGTGCTCGCGCCTTCTCTGTATGAGAAGAGGCCTTTGCCCTGCAGTGAAATAATAATGGGCTGGTATTATTATAAGTACCTGGTCGACCGAGCTCTGCTCGGGTGAAAATAAAGAATGCTCATTTAATAGTATAGGATAGTTCATACTAATGCTATGTATAGTATATACTAATCCCATACTGCCATGTAATTATTCTAACGTAGCCATCTTGTTCTAAACTTTGGGCGACCGAGCTCTGCTCGGGTGAAAATACGGGGAAAACGAATTTTCCCATATATGAGACCTTATGAGCTTCATCGTTTTTTCGCCCCGGTAAACCCCTATAATGCAACTTTCATCGAAATCGTTCGAGCTGTTTTCGAGGACGTGATTACAATTAACAAATATTGTTAGTTTAATAGTATAGGATTTAGTAGTGATAGCCTAGTGGTGAGACCGTCGCCAAATCACAGGTATAGGTTAAACCCTGACTTTTCGGATTCATGTGCGTATTGTATAATTATCACTTGCTTCAAAAATGGTGTAGGAAACCATCGTGAGGAAACCGGCATGCCTGAGAAATTTTCTCGACGGCATGTGAAGCCAAGTCAGAGGCCCTTGGGCGGCTTTAAAACTCTGACACCGGGTTTGTCACTAACCACACGAAAAGAAGAAGAAAATAAAAACGATACACTGACTCAAAATCAAAATATTTTATTACATATGGGGCACTTATGAAACGTCAGAAGCTAGGTGCACGGTTCCAATTGGTCGTTTCCTATGGAGAAGAGCCGGCAAGAAACTCCACTCACCGAAAACATTGTGAGAAAACCTCAGGAATTAATTTAAGCGGGTTGTTTTCGGGTAGCCGCTTACCTTTGAGTAAGAACTTAAAGGCATTATTGCATTAGCTGCGATTATTAAGAGCGTTAATTCTGAAAGTGGGTAACGTCGCAAATATATGTCAAATATTTCGCTGTTTTGATTAATTTGGCAATATTACAGTATGGAAATATGAAATGTGGCTAACTAGCAAACTAGAATATTAATAATGAATTGCAATTATAGCACTGAATTTGATGTTGTAACCGTTTTAAGTGTAAAAAGGGCTTTTTTTACATCTAAAACGAAATATTCGGTGGTACGATATTAATTATTGCATTTCATAATCAATATTTTAGTTCACTAGTTTGCCACATTACATATTTCTATACAGTATTATTGCCAGATTAATTAAAACAGGTAAATATTTGACAGCTATTTGCGACGTTGCCAACTTTTAGGATAAGCCCTCTTAAAGGCCGGAATTTAATGTCATTTTCCAGTCCTATTAAATTTTTAATAACGAAAAAGTTGAGCAAGACTGACCGAACTCAAACTCAAACTCAAAGCATTTATTTCAAATAAAACAATTATAGACACTTTTGAATTAATTGTCAAGGGGTCGGTCAGTCAGAAATATGAAGCTAGTTGCCCATTCCAACGCGTAGTAGGTTCCTATGGAGAAGAACGGGCATGAAACTCCACGGACACTCTTTTGAATCAGAATATTGTTACAAAATATTGGTTACATCATTCATGTTGTAATTATACATGTGAGAACAATGTAGAGAGACGTGCACGTTAAGCGTCCGTAATAAAGCAAAAACAATTCAAAAATGTAAATAAATTCAAAAAGCCTTGGCAGCTAAGAGATGTCCAGTCCCCACTGACGGCGCCCGTTCACGAACATGACGCAATGATCAGCACCATTTATTTCATTTTGAAGGGAACTTAATGATCCAACACACACGCTACTACCAGCGAGACATTTGAGTGAGCATGACATACTCTCAGCCGCAAGGGCACATTCAAGTCAATAAAAGACGTACCCAGTATATGGTAGCTTTAAAGTAGGTACATAGTGCTCACACATGTGCTATGCAATTATATAATACTATAAGACTGAATTTATACAATCTAAAGATAGTCTTCCGCAGCTCCAACAATATTTTCGAATGCCAATCAATTAGTTTATGCGCCCTTGTGGAGCTGGACCAGCGTTGAGTCAAGCATTTTTGTCAACGATGTAATCCCCCAACTTATAATATGCTTGGCAGCATAGTGTGCTTTTTATACAAGATTTAAATTTCGTTTCATTCAGTTGGAGTTCCGATAAAACATAAGCATATCCTCACGCCTTCTTCCGATGGGGTATGCAGAACTATAGAACATCATCTGCTAAAATCTTTACATAATTATTTTGCACCGTGTACGTTCATCATACATCTGGTAGCGAGTATGACTAAATAATGTATAAATGAATAATCATATTTTCGAAGAATAACATGGTAACTTTCCATGTAAAACCTAATCAATACTTCTGAAGGCAATAAGGAAAATTTTCTAGAAGCCACTATTACATACACCGACTAATTGGAGGGCTGTTATTAATCATGTACGGTACCAATTTGCTCCTATTAATGCATTATAAATGCATGCAATTGTCAAAGATTATGTTCGATGTAAGCATGTAGGTGAAGTTGGATAATTTGCCTCTAGGTAGCTTAGAAGCGGTTGTTTGCTTTGCTGTGAGACACTTCGTATTATGATATATAAAGAAAGAAAAAATAATAAGTCAAATTAAAATAAAAGCTGAAAGTCCTGTACGAGGTCAAAATATATGATAATAATAATGACTGACAGGACTATTGTAGCCAATAAGCCTGATATTGTGGTGATAGATTGACGAGAGCGCCGTGCAATGATTGTTGATATCGCTGTCCCTCATGACGAGAATCTCGTGAAAGCTGAGAAAGATAAAAAAAACAAGTATCTCGACTTAGCACACGAGGTTGTTGACATGTGGGGCGTGGACTCTGCAATCATTGTACCGATAATCGTAACAGTTAATGGCCTAATAGCGGAGAGCCTCGACCAACACCTCAGGAGGCTCTCATTGTGCGTCTGGGTCAAGGGCTTGATTCAGAAAGTACGAACTACGAACTAAAATCCACACTAACAGCTCGACTTCAGGTGCAAAAACAGTACTGTATCTTTATTTTTTTTTCTTTTGCTTATATCTCGAACATGGTGTGTCCTATCGCAAAAATAATGAAAATTTCGACACTCTTTAGGAAACCCTTTAGAAAACCCCTAAAACTCAACATATAGGTAATAATTTTTCATTTTTCCCATAGACAAAGTAAAAAAAATCCATATAAACACGTCGAGGCTACCCCCCCTGTGCGCCTCCGGCTCAAAAAAATATTCACGGGTTAAGGCAAATAAGTACCACGTGGAGTCGCGATTGTCAAATTCAATTTTAGTTGTGTCAAATTTTTTAATTTAAATATTTTATTTTTGGAGAATAGCTCATTCAAAAGTAGAGATTAGATTCATTCATAAGTATGGAATTTTTGTGATAGTTCGGTGTACAAGAGAATCGGCACCAGTGAGGTCAACATATAAATTCAAGATGGCGGCTGCGAAAATTTTCACATTTTTCGTTATGGGTGTCGTTTTCACCCCGTTTACATTCAGCTCACTTCCACGACGTTTGGAAGAGAATTAGTGAAGCTTTTTTTTTTAGTGACGATATATTTCATCTGATATGGTTTGCATTCGATGTTATGGAGAGGATCCACCGTCTTCTACGAAGACGAATTTTCTTTTTTGTAATTGGTTATCTTTCTAAATACTGAACATACTTTTGTATTGCAAAAAGATACAGCGCGGATGCTGTAATTATTTCGACGTCTACCTTGTTTTAAATGATACGTGAGAATGAACTTTGTTCCTGACGGGGTTCCCTCAAACGCACACTTTTTTTAAAAAGTGAAATCTTCTTTGAGCGCATTGAGCGATTTTTGGTAGAGGAAATCTTATGGGCTCACGTCAACGACATGCTAATGTTAACAGCACCCATAATGTAGCTATGAGTATGACGTGTTGAGCTTGTTGTTGCTCGGAGAAATAGTAATATCAGTAGATGAACAATGAAATAAATATGATTCATCAAATTGTTATGCCTAATGTTAAATTAACACGACAAGAATCGTAAGATAAATAAACTGTTTCATTTTAATATTATAAAATTATTATTTACACGAATTATAGGATTGAAATTCCAATTAATTATTTACTATAAATTATTGCTCTAAATTGAACGGATCAAAGTGAGTTAGTCTGACTATAAACAGAGCGAACGCGCCAACTCTACGCACACATGTACGCGTGCTTTTGTGTGAGGTAATAAGACAATAGGCAGGTAATATCTCCTGTTTTCCTCTTATTACAACTACGAACGGTACAATATAGAAATTCATTTTCAAATTAGGTATATGAGAAGCACGTTTCAGATAACATTATGAAAATAGAGCTATTTTTTATTCCCAATTACAAATTAGAATTTATATTAATTAAAATATAACATAATATACGTAATATGCTGTTTAATAAACTCGCATAGTGTGAGCGTAGAGCAAAATAATGCATTTCATATATTAAATGGTAAATGAGAGCGAAGGTAATTTACATATAACTGAATTTCATGAAAGCCACCTGTGAGGTCGCGTTTTCATTACGTCTCCCGCGGTTATTTCAGCATTTGATATGTGTGTGATATGAAATATTCGTGATATTTGATGTACAATATTGTTGGGAAGTTATTAAAGAGTGAAATATTAGAATATTAGGATGGTACTGTATGCCCCGGGCATCGGGAGTCGCGAGCCGACTTCCGGCCACCGTATGCGCGGACTTGCGGACGGTGAGCAATGGGTAGCTCGCCGTCCGATAAGGACCAGGCCCGGGTCGACGTCGCGTTGTGTTCCACGCGCGCCTCAAAGAGATGTCAGCACCAACTGGCGGGGTCCGTAAGGACCAATGCCTGCTGGGTTTGCGGGTTTGTCCGAAAGGGATATCGCGGCCCCGGCACACGGGCAACGGAAGGAACACGGGTGGGTTTTAGTCAGTAAAAGTCTGACACGCCCTCCCGCTCCGCCCAGAGCGGGAGAAGTCATTAGATGATTTGAGAAACGATGGTACTGTATAAAAAATGTATTTTATATATATTTTGACAATACATGCATTTTTATTCGTATGGTACTCAATAAAAGTATACATAGTAATTTATCGTTTACTAAAGTAAAACTAGTTACCCAACGTAGCACTCGCCGAGCTAGTTCTGTGATTTCACCGAAGGAGAGAACTAAGTTTGGCCTGTATAAAAAAGTTACACTCATTCAATGCATTCAAAACTCAATGAGCTGAATATTTAATCACAAATAACACCTTTCCTAAAAGCTGAATGCATTGGATGGGTATACCATAATTGCTACCGGGACGTCTGTGACGAACTCCGCTGTCGCTGAAAACCAGCGCCGGGGCTCTGTCTCGCATGGGGTCGCAGTATTATGCTGAGCGGTGGCAGTTTGATGGATCGTGGATGTGACGCATATTTTCCCTCAACTTGTTTCTTTTTTATTTTATGCTTGTTTTTTTTGCGTCATGCTTACCGCAAATGAACGTATTATCTTTCTTCCTTTTCTGTCTAACTTTAATATTTATAATTTATTTTAAGCATCGATCTCATGTAAGCGACCTTGTGTCTTTTTTGAGAATAAATATCTTTAAAATGATTTTAATATTGAAGTAGGCATACAAAGAGGTCTTTGTTGAAGACTTCGCCCGTAAAAGAATACCAACATACCAATATTTGCCGGGAACTTTAGCTATGTTCTGGTTTATAATGTTGAAAAATAATATCTAAACTGATCTAAAGCCTTAATGTTTTATACATCTACATCGCCACATGCGAACTACGCATCAAAGACCTGACGTCACACAAAATCCTGATGTCACACAAATTCTGCCTCGCACAATTCGATATACAAGCTCCCGACTTCAACCATTGGCCAGTTGCCCGCCAGACACGACTCCCATCTTGTCGGAGGATCCTCCTTTTGCTAATGAGTATGAGTGAACTTTACACACTGTTCCTTATACCTTTAAATTGTTAATAAGTATCCACTACTATTTTATCCATTTCAAACCACAACCACTGAAAGTAGAATATGCTTGTCCAAGATCACAGTCCGTAACTTCAAAGAGAGCAATAAATCTTCGTAACAAAAGACTTAACATAAAACACAAGTTAAGTTCGTCAGTGCAAACTGCAGTACAGTGAAGTAAGAGCAACCATGGAGTAGTAAGTGAATGGAGGTCTAATACACCTCTTTAAATTAAGAGTCTATAAAACCTCAAATTGCTTATCCTCCGTTATATCGAAAATACTGTAGCATTAATTTTGAAATAAATATATGGTAAAGTTGAGAATTAGTATTAAGTACTATGTTTGACTAAAACAAGAATCCATAACAAAATCTCTATAGATTTTTTCCAAAGTTACCTCCAAGCCGGACAATAAACTGCTGGTGTTAGAAAAATACTTCAAATTAGATCATGAAACTTTGCATAATAACTGAACTAACTATAAATGAGGTACTAAGTTTTTTGAAAGAAAGAAAAGAAGAAAGAAAATACGTTTATTTGCGGTACACATGACGCAAGGTAAGAAAAAAACACGAAAATAAACAGTTTGGGGGAAAACATGAGTCACATCCACGCAAAACGGCCATCGCTCAGCATAAAGCTGCGACCCTATGCGAGACAGAGCCCCAGCGCTGGTTTTCAGCGACAGCCGGCGTTGACGTTATGACGTCAACCGGTGCAGCAGAGCAAAATAACAAAAAATAAAATGAATAAATACAATACACAAGTCCTAAATTTTTATAAAAAATATAATATTTAAAATGGTAACATTTCGTACCATCGGCGACTCACGCGCCACAGACAGTCTGTGCGCGCAGCTGTCGTTTATGCTTTTTGTTTGACGTTTTGACATATTGGATACGTAATAAATGTAACATGGCGCATTATGTAATTAATGTTGTGATGCAATGCATAATAATATTATCAAAGGATGCATTGGGTGATTGTGTAGCTATGTTTCTTGTAAATAATGTTTGTGAAAGTGTGAAGGTGTAGATGACAAGCTAGTTGACATGTTATATGAGATCAATGGTAAGTGCAGAATAATTGTATATATCAGGGAGATTGTATTGGATTTAATTACTATTAAAATTAAATGAAATTAGAATGAAAATATATGAAATTGGATTGGAGTTATATAAATAGGATAAATTTGTTATCAGAGTAACTAAGATACCTACTTGACAAGCCATAGTGTGCCAGTTGAATAACTAGGTTTAACCATAATTTACAGAAACACGATGGCGTTCCTAAGCATAAGGGATGAATGCAGTAGCGAAAAACAGCCCTTAATACAGCCCCACTGATGGATGAGGGAATTCCAAGCAGTTTTTAAGTTACCATTATTTTCACCTTAAAAAGAAATGACCTAAACTATTGGCGCCTTGGAGCCTTCTCACCGCCGCTCAGTCTCGCTCTCACTCAGTCCGCGAGTAGTATCGTGGGAGCGAGATAAGGAGTGAATTTGAACTGACGTATTATGGACTCTTAAAAATTGGCAGCAGCATTGCGTATGATTGATTAACGTAATTTTACAAAAAATAAAATCGTATTTATAAAAGAATTATCATAGATATAAATTTTTTTGTATTTATTCCTTTTCTTATTAACAAGTGGTAGTAATAAATTATTTACAAACTATTAACACTAGGTACGAAATACAATAACTAATAATACTACACGAATAGATACAAAAAACAAAAGGACACTTAGGCGTCGAAGTATTCGTCCGCATCGCTGTCATCCGGAAACGTGCCCAGAAGACTGGCAGCATTGCCACGTTGAATGGCAATGCTAATTCTTTGGCCAAAGAACAAGCCAGCCCTCTGGTCGCGTGAAGTGTCGACCAGTCGGCGAGAAATTTCCTTAAAAAGGACACGCGCACTCGGACCCCATGACCCGAGCGTTTCGACCCCAAACGGCTCAAAACTGTAGCTACCCATGAGGTTACAGTATTTGCGCCGCTTGAGGGTCTCAGCAGCCGCTGCAGCGGCGCCAGCACAGCCCGCCGTGCTAGGAACATGAGATGGTGTAAGGGTGTCGACACAGGTTGCGTCCCACACCAGAGGCCTACCCACCTTCCAAGGCAACAACGTCATACCGTCTGGTCTCTTCCCATCGTCACGTACCAAGCCGTTTGGTTCTAATACCGCTGGTACGCCGGCGGTGACAAGGGCTCGACGAATAATATCGTTGATGCTGGCGTGCCGTGCAATGCGACCTGCGCTCCTGTAACAGGACAGGCCATGGTGTCCGAGACTGTCTACAGCTTCACCGCAGAGACACCGATGCGGTGCAACACAAGGTGCGCCCAAGCGGAGACACGTAGCGAGCCGAAACGATGAGTCATCCATCATGGTGCCTATGGTGGATGACGGGAGCGCTTGAAGCCTCCTTTTCTTAAATGTGCAATAAAATACTCAACTTATCAGATGGTCATCATGATTAAATTCTGCTTAATATAATAAGATAAAATAAGTCCAGATATAATTGAGCAGGCTAGAAGCCAAATCAATCATAGGCAACTAGAAATTCTAAATGATTACCTGATGACGATGATGTGATCTTTTGATCTTAATTCACAACATTAACAGCTTCCAGCTTCATTTCATCTTACTCCGTGAAAAAAAAACCCGCTTTCGGACGTTTTATTTTACAAGTTACTTGATACGAGTGTAACGTCAAACTTTTCACTTAAGCTGTATTCGTCGCATCTGTGAATTCACAGTTGAAGCTTTACGACTGAACTTGGTACAAGTACAACTCAATCGGTACTATTTTCTATAGGTAGGGGTTTTGAGTGGTATTGGAAAGAGCTTGGTTTGCAATTCTGCAGCTTTTGTCAAGTGTGGAAGTGTGACGGTTCAAATCTAGTTCTCTAGATCAATTTAATTTATTGACAAATGATGAATTATTGTTTATTGAGAACTCTTTGGTATACATTGATGTTCTTCTTCTTTTCGTGTGGTTAGTGACTAACCTGCTGTCAGACTTTTAAAACCGCCCAAGGGTCTGTGACTTGGCTTCACATGCCGTCGAGAAATATCCTTCAGGTATGCCGGTTTCGTCACGATGTTTTCCTTCACCGTTTTTAAAGCAAGTGATAATTATACAATACGCACATGAGTCTGAAAAGTCAGAGGTGCGTGCCTTGGGTTCGAACTCTAGACCTATGACTTGGTTGAACTATTTATGTTAGGATAAGTGTTATAAAAAACAGATCACATCACTAATCAGGTTAAGCTACGCTTGCCGGGGTTGGGCAGTGGATGGATGACTATCTTTACATACCGAGAATCCTCCGTGCCTCGGAAAGCACGTTAAGCCGTTGGTCCCGGCTGTCATTCGTGGATCTTTGACAGTCGTTACGAGTCGTCAGAAGCCCAAAAGTCTGAAACCAGTCTTACCAAGGGGTATCGTATTACCCAGTTACTGGGTTGTGGAGGTCAGATAGGCAGTCGCTCCATGTAAAATACTGGTATTCAGCTGCATCCGGTTAGACTGGAAGCCGACCCCAACATAGTTGGGAAAAGGCTAGGCAGATTGATTGAAGTGTTATAAAAAACCTCATAGAAATAACTGATCTAGTAAAATTCCAGAATAAATAAAACTTATTTATTCTGGCATTTAGACTTGAAATAAAGTGATCAAACCGCTCTTCTTCAAAAGGCATGAAAATAAATAATAACCCAAAACTCGTCAAAAACAACTAGATTAAATAAAGTAGACAGACAACTATAACATCAATCATAAAGTAACAAACAGGCGCGATATTGTTTATGAAAATCAGAAAATAAAACATTTTACGAGACGCATTCCGTAATAAAAGTTGTTAATAATATTCTGCGGTCCGCCACGTTGAACAACTCGAAAATTTATTAGTTTATGGCTGTCAGTTTACGAGTTTTATCCCTCAGTTTACTTTTAAAATATAATGGATAACAACTGACGGCTCACATGGAAACAGGCAGAAGCAGAAGGTAAGGTACAAGAGTAATTAGTCTACAGAGACTGCACGTCATGCAAACAGTAAAGGTAGTGTGGGCTGCTGCTAGATGGACTGACAACCTTAAATAGGTGTATCTGAACAAAGCCTCTGACGCCGCAATAATATAGATGTACCGTCGAAAAGAAGAAGAACCTTAAAAACCTGGTAAGGACTGGTGGAGAACCGAGTGCTGTGGTGCAAACTGCGATATCATATGCTGTGTTGGAAAACAGCCAACGATATCGCAGTATCGCAGAAGCTAGAAGAGACAATCTACCATCTTCTAGTAGCGGCACTGTATGATGGCTTGCGACGTTTGCAGGTTTTCATGAGTGAATGTGTACTCCATTGCCATGTTGTACGGGCCGCAATAATGACGTAACGCTGGAACTGTGTCCAAATAAACGTTATTCTTTCTTTCTATAATATATCGAATCGATTAGCTGTAGATTATAATTTATAAGCTGTCACAGGCGGCATCATACAATGCCGCTGGGTTAGATGATTTCACATGTCCGTAGACTTGAACATATTATGTATATGAGCTCGTAGACACCACAACTTTAAAAAATTGTTGGCTTTCTGTATCTTACTTACTGTGACTCATATAACTAAACCAAAGGAGTAACCACTTTTAGTTCATGACCAAGTTAATACAGCACCACTTTTATGACCAAGTTAATACAGGTTTTTGTAGTAATAAAATAATCGTCCATTTTAATTCCAGTTTAAAAGGCATCTGCTTATTTGTTTAGTGCCTATCCTATGTGAACGTATTTACAATGAACATTTTTCTGCGAGAGATCTTTAAAGGACTATTTTTGTATAATATTTATTTAAACTTCATGTACATACAGTGTACCCATTAAGGCTCAGTAATAACAGCCGCACGGGTCGATCGATCAGGTTAAGCTACGCTTGCCGCGGTTGATCCATGGATGGGTGACCATCTTTACTTACCAAGACCCCTCCGTGCCTCGAAAAGCACATTAAGCCATTGGTCCCGGCGGTCATTCTTTCCAGATCTTTGACAGTCCTTACGGGTCGTAAGAAGCCTGAAAGTCTGACAACCAATCTTATCAAGGGGTATCGTATTCCTGCTGGGGTTGCGGGTTTGTCCGAAACGGATATCGCGGCCCCGGCACACGGGCAACAGAAGGAACACGGGTGGGTTTTAGTCAGTAAAAGTCTGACACGCCCTCTCGCTCCGCCCAGAGCGGGAGAAGTTATTTGATGATTTCACATCCTCAAAAAAAAAAGAAAAGGGGTATCGTATTATTACCCAGTAACCGGGTTGTGGAGGTCAGATAGGCATTCACTCTATGTAAAATACTGGTATTCAGCTGCATTCGGTTACACTGGAAGCTGACCCCAACATAGTTGGAAAAAGGCTAAGGAGATGATGTACAGTATTGGTACATAGGCGTACTTAATACCACAAGGCATTCTCTGCTCGCCTACCTTTGTCTTAAAGGAACAACGTTGTGATAGGTACAAAAAATACAGTATTATTATGCATTGGCATTCAAGTTTTTTACTTATTTGACAAAGTAATCGACAAAACAAAAGCAAATCGAACACCAACCTACGGAAAATTGTAAACAAATTCCTTCCTTCAAAACTGCACAGGGCTGTCACTTAATATTCAAGAAGTGTGCGACTGTACACCTACTCCATTATTCGAAGCGTCATTTGTCCTGTGGACGTCACCCTTCACTGGCAGCGCTGTAATTAGACCACTCAGGACAACCCTGAATATTGACGTAGAACCAATGCGATTTGAATTTAGTACGTCGTCTGTTCGAGTCATTCGTATGATTAACGCAGTTATTGTTGGATATGTGATTATTCGAAGCTTACAGGCTTGTGCAGACCAACGCGACTTGTCGCGCGACGCGACACGAACAATACAATTTCTAAGAAAACTTCACAGTATAACAATAACCGGTGTCGCGTCGCGCGACAAGTCGCGCTGGTCTGCACAAGCCTTAATGGATAGATTAGGTTTAAATTTGTATCGATGTTATGGTCCAGTCAAGTTCTGGTAGTGAAATTATTATGAAAAAAAGTGTTTTTACCTCTAACGCACTTTTTTCCAAAGATAATTGCAACAACGGAACTCGTATAGGGTGAGAGTGATTCATATCAGTACTTACAACGCAACCTGCCAGGAAGCCGAATTCGACATTTTCCATACTAGTGTTGCTAAATTGAAGAAAACTTTATCTAATGAATTCTTCGAGCGTAAGTAGTAATTTTTCTGTTTTGTGTTATTTATAGTCTATTATCAATTTTCTGTTTCATATGATTTATATACTACATGTGGAAACTTGTAATTAGCCATATTTTGTATAAACTATTACTTACTGTATCTGTTTAGTTGTAAGTTTTCCTAAAAATAAAATAAATAAATAAAAGTTATCTTTTCAAATAACTAAAAGCTACATTCTGATTTGGCCTACAAATATTCTTTCAGAACGAAGCATATAATTTGTACTAAATTTTAGTTTACGATCGAGATATTATAATTACAAAAAGCAAACAGTGAGATAAAACTTTGTCAACTTATTGCTAGCAAAAGTTAAATAGGCATGAAAAAAGCGAAAAATAAAACATAACCATTTAGTGTGACTTAGCTCCTAAACTAATTTAAGTAACAAATTTAGAGACGGCGCCAAACAAACAAATTTAGAGACGGCGCCAAACAAACAAATTTAGAGACGGCGCCAAACAAACAAATTTTGAGGCGGCGCCAAACAAACAAATTTTGAGGCGGCGCCAAACAAACAAATTAATTACTTATAGCGTAAAATGGTAGCTTGATGGATCTTCGTTAAATGTGTTTGGCGTTGCCTCAAAATATGTTACACTAAAAAGTTATGTTTTATTTCTCGCTTTTCAGTCATTTTTTCGTTGGTTTAATTTTTTGTAAAAAAGTTTTTTATTTTTTGCTTTTGAGTTACCATTTAATTTTATTGTTTTCCTCAAGTAAGGAATTTCCTCAACAGCTTTCTGTCTCCATCATCAGACCCTCGATGACAGTCATACCCAGCTAGTTGTAAGGTTCTCATCAAGGTGAATGAAATAAGCCGAAACACGATGTAGCTGCTGTAAACTGCTGAGGAGCTCTGGCAACTGTCTCCCGTCTCCATCATCAGATCAACTCTAAGTGTTTCTTATGTGGTTGTGTCATTAGAACTACACTATGTGTGCGCCAAATTACAACAGAATCGCTTCGCAGTTGAAAATTCAGTAGGTGAAAAATCAATCTACCCCAATTTTTTTACTCTTAAGGGTGGATTTTAGTTTTTTATTTTACATGGGACAAACTTCGAGGTATGCTCTCCCCAATAAAACAAGAATCCTTCAAATCTGACGACTCAATAAAAAGTTGTGCGTGGTCATACATAAAAAAAAAATATATATACTCGTATATGTATATATACGCGTCGACTTGTGCTCCTCTGACTGAATCTCCTCCTTTTTTTAGCCAGTAAAAAAAAAATGCACACAAACAGAAGCTAGTACATACCTAATAAAATCTGAACCTAGCCTTTTAAATCAAAAGTTAAACAAACAACACAAGTAAGCATGCGCTTGAGTTGTATGCTAGTTAATTACCTTTACATACATGAACGGCTCAATTAAATAACCGTAAATATATTTAACGATAAAAAAATTAATGATGCATTAATGGAGACTCCACCGCCTACCGTGTTTACCGTGTAAATAAATATTACATTTTATAACTGGCTACTTATAGAATTGTTTAATTAATACAGCAAGCTCGTTTACTTGTCCGTTTTATTATTCATTAAAATCTTAATTAATAAACACGTGGCGCAGTTTTAAATGTTCAGTAATTAATGTTTTTTGGTGGTTGATTCTATTTATAATGAAGGATTTGTAATAAGGCAAAGTTTTTAAATGAAATAATAGAAGAATTATAAGTTAATTTTAAAAAGAAAAGTGATTTGTACCTAACACAATAATCAAAAGAGTGATAAAAAAAACAAACACTTTAAAATTCATGTTTTATTCAATACAGTAAACACGTACAAAAAAAAATGTCAACTGTTCAACAAACAATCTTATGACACAGTTTTATAAAACGAAAGGCAAGTATTTTATTGTCTATTTTTCAAGTTGATCGGCAGGCACTTTAGAGCAAAACATTCGGATGAAATCGACAATTTTGTCGATCACCTCATCCACGATGGGTTGGGCAACTGTGTGCATAATTTCTTTCCAATTTTCGTTGAATACCGTCAAGACGGGTTGAGCTGGAAAAAGATAAGATTTGGTTAGTAAAGGGAACCTTGCAGTAGTAAGATAAAATCACACCTGTGTTCTCTGTAGGCTAAGTAAGGGGTTTCGCTGTAAGCCAGCTTTTCATCAGTTATGATAAAATTCCAAAATAAGGGTCGAGTCTATTGTCATTTATCGATCAATCGAAACTTATTAAGGGAAAAGGAATTCGGGGATCGAATACAGCAACCTAATTGCGAAACCCACTCATAATCACAAACCCTTTAATTTTGACAATTCACCATTATTCATTGCGTTACTACGTTGTCGACCACACGAATTTTTGTAACATATGAAGCAATGGATTATAAAATTTCTTCAAAATGCAGGTTATTGTGAGTTTGCGATTGCGACTACTAGATCAACGAGGCCACTTAATTCAGTTATGTTCACAGCCTTACCCAGAACCTTATTTCCATTGAACAAGTTCTCGAAATTGAACTTAGCCTGTTTTCTAGCTTCGTATGTATGCGTAGTTTTACCGATCTTCCAGTACTTTACACCATCTTTAACTTCTGTTTTTACCTCAACTTCAACTGCGATGAAGACACTTTCTGTAATTTCATAAAAATAAACTTTAGTTGTATTTTTTTTGTGACGAAACAGATTTGCATCGATTTAAAACTTCGGAAAGAAACTTTTGAATTCATTGAAGAGTATCTTAGAGGTAGGCCTGATACTCATGTATGACATTGAATATTAAACTTTATACTTCTCACACTTAGCAAATTTAATGATTGACTATGGTTTTAAAATACGTGCCCAAACTTCACTTATAATTTTGAAAGGAATTCTGATGATTTAAAAACAGTGAATAAATAATTTTAATTCATAAGTTGATTAAAATTACATTAGTTTGATCGATATTAGCAATCAGAATTATAGTTAGTTTCTGACTAATACATAGTTGCCACTTGAACCATATAACATTATGCCTGTTATCCCTGAAGAGTTTGGGCAGAAGTGTACTTATAGTACACCCACATTTCGCTAGTTATACATATCGAATCCAAAGCGACAAAAATGGCAGGTTTCATGAAGAAAACCTGCTCAGAGTTTCAGTCCATATCGACCCTAAAACTTCTTTTCAGCACGTTTGTTAGAAGTATACTGGATTACGCATCTCCAGCTTGGAATCCTACATATCGTATCCATGTCAATAGGTTAGAACGTATACAGAAGGCCTTCAGCAGGTATCTATGCTTCAGATGTTCTAGTTGCGATCAGGACACCAGTTATCCTCAAAGACTCCACCATTTCAATATGATATTTCTGGAACAATGTAGAAGTCTCTCCGATTGGATATTTCTTTACAAGATTATCCGTAATCGGGCCGATGTTCCAGAGCTATTATCTGAACTTAATATCACTGTACCAAGGCGCACTATAACTAGATCTGTACCCAGTGCAGATATACTTTCTATGTCCTCATCAAGAACAAACCTGGGCCGCAGTGTCCCTATGAACAGATTTATGACTAATTATAATATAGCCCACAATAAATTGAATTGGTAAAAAACTTAAAAAAGAAAAGCTTATGGATACCCAACCATTCATAACATTTGATCACGTTTATTCCAGTCGTCTTACGTATAATAATATTTTTTTATATATGACTATTAATTAAGTATTTCATGTGTAGCGGCATGTACATTGCTACATGCGAACTACGCATCAAAGACCTGACGTCACACAACATCCTGACGTCACACAAATCCTGCATCGCGCAATTGGGGTTTACCGCGCGATAAACATATATACAAGCTTCCCGACTTCAACCTCTGGGCAGTTGCCCGCCAGACACGACACCCGTCTGGTCGGAGGATCCTCCCTTTTCTATGGGGGATGAGTGAACTTTACACCCTGTTCCTCATACCCCTAAACATGTATGATTTTGTATTTTCTTTTATATTATCTTCCTATGTTAAAGTAGCTCTTATTTATCTTCATTATAACGAAAAATAAGTAAGTTAATTTTAAACAATTTAAATTAATCTTCTTAATTAGTATGTACTTGTCTATGTTTTATGTTATGGAGTTTGGTTTCCGCACTTAGTCCTTCAGTGGACCATTGTGCGTAGTATGTACTTTTTATCTATGTAAATATATGTATATAAATGAATCAAGTGACTTACGACAATTCACATTGAATGGGCCATTTCCTTCGACTGGTACGAACAGCAGGTTTCCCTCAGCCACGTAGTGACCGACTACGTTAATTGGACACTCGGCTTCTAATCTTAATTTGGTTTCTTTGACGTCACGCCTGTAATAGATTTAAAAAATACTTAGTAATGGATATAAAATTTAAAAGAATAAGTATTTAAATAGACAATAGATGCGTTGAAATCATAGATGTAAGAAGGAAGGTTGAAACAGCGGCAGTTTCACATTAGCAAATCATAAAATAACTTTTTCGGAATTGGTATTAATATGCACACTGGCCTTCAATTTTAAAACTTAGTACCATACTTTTAAAATTGCAATTTCTCCTAAACTATAGAAGTCAGTTTGGAAATAAAGAAACATTATATAGCAAATTTCATGAACTTTTTTTGAAATTATAGGTTATTTTACATTAGTGACGTTCTTAACTAAAAAAAAGATAAAAACCAAAATATTGCCAATTTTAACATACTGGCAAAAAATTCAAACAGCATTTATAAGTATGTTTTACGCCTTATTTACAGTTTAATAACTGGTAACCGCAAGTATAACAATTTTATTGGGAATTAAATATGCTTGAGCCGTTTGGGGTTGAAACACTCGGGTCATGGGGTCTCTATGATCCTTCCCCCCTTTATATACAAGTTTTATGTCATTGTTATTTAAAAACTGTTCGTTTATAAATTATGTATATAGTGAAAGAAAATACACTTATACCTATGGTAAATCCTTTTAATGAATAACACTTAGGTATACAATAATTACACTTTTACACTTAGCCTGGTACTGTAGAGCAGTACAAAATATAATGCCCCAGAAAACAGTATTCGATTTACTTGACACCTCGTATCCACGTAACAAAAAGGCGGCAATGCGCGCGAATTTTAGATGAAAGTTAAACTTATATAAAATGTTAACTATTTATTTTGTATTTGAACTCAAGTTAATTTCTACTTATTTAATCATAACATAATATTTAAACAAAGTATCATCATTTATCGAACCAAATTACTGTTACTAGTCAAGTTGCGTACCAATAAAATCTTAAAATCACATTGAAATATCTTGATTTATTGTGTAATTGCTTACAATAGGTATATTTCGCTGTAATAGTAAAAATATGAAAGAAAAAGAAATGTTGCGCTGACTCCAAATAAATTGGGGTAAGGGCAAAATAATTGTAATCTTAATTGCCTGTAAATAAAGTACATGATTCGTTGCTATGGCAAAAATAAAAGATGATTAATAAGGTATTCAAAAAGAGACTTACTCTACTTTTAATAGTTTGCACTTGCTGATACCGGTCACCTCCATATTTGTGAATTCGACTGTGAGTCCACCCTGTTTTAAAGTGACTTTCGCCATTTTCAAGGGATCCAAAGGTTCTATTCCTAGTTGAGGGAAGCCTTTGCAAAAGTGCGGTAAGGCTTTTGTCGTGGATGCTAACAGACAGGCCTTGTCGCTCCATTCGCATTTTTCAATGAAGGGTTACTGCAAAAAAGAAAGTATTAGAAGTAAACTTTTGCATAGACTAATTAAGGGACAGATAAAATGTAGTTATTTTTTTAGTCTTAGATCAGAGATGAAAATTTGGTTTTTAGTAGAGCTAAGATATCTAAGTTTATCTTAGGCCGAAACTTCTATTAGTCAGGCGAGAAACAGTGGCACAGAGGAGTTGCCCGCGCGATCTATTAAAAAAAAAAATTACAAGAAATTGTGTCAATTTTATTAAATCTGTGGTAGAAACTGCTGGCAGGTAAAAACAACGCCAGAATATAAGGGCCAACGTGCTACACCCTGATTTTAAGTGACTAAGGAAATTAAAATATTTCTTAAATCCATGAAGAACATTGAAAGCTTTTCTGGCCACTGAGAAAGCATTGTGTTTAAAAACAACAAACATTCCTTACCCAAATTGTCAGAGCCACAGGAGCCGACGACGAAGTAGCACAAACACAACAGCATACACTGTGACTTCAGCATTTTTAATAATTAACAATTCTATATTAAAATAATGACACTAGCTCCTTCTATTGTATTGTAAGGATAACCACTGATGATGATTTTCAGGAATCGGCCCAATATATAGTGCTTTTGGTCGGTCATACAGGCTGCGTCTTAATATTTTTTGTTTTAACCTTCGTGTTTTTATTCAGTTTAAGTATCTACTTTTTTTCCGCATTGTATGCTTAGTTTATTTTATTCGTATGTAAAACACATAATTATGTGTTAATTTGCGGAACTTAAGCCAAAATTGTTGCTACGGTAATTACGGTCATGAATATGTAAAGTTGAATTGTGTTATCCTACAATTACTTATTACGTATATATATTATTTTTCAACACACTTGCTCGTAAAGTGGCCCTTATTGAACCGTTTTTAGCATCATAATGCAGTGTATTGAATACGCGTGCTTTTTAATTTATATTATCGGACTAGTGCTGTAAAGCCACATATAACTAATCTGGATTTGGTTGCGACTCGCTAAAAACAATAACATTGAACTTGCCTGGGAATTGAACACCATATCTACGTGTCATTGATTAAATACGCACTAAATAGGATACACGTATTATCACACCCACTTTAACATCCTATGCGTGTTTCTTCTCAGTTAATTAAACTATTTTATTTAACAATAAAAGCGAAAATTGGGATGGATTTTGTATTTTTACAAACGTCAAACGACCGACTATAGGCAACCGGCATACTTTTTTATGTTTTATTTCCTTATTAAATATTGTCGTAGGTCTATAGGTAATATGGAGACCCTTCAAGTTTTAGACTATTATACTACTTTAACACTGAATTTGTTACGACTCATAACGAATACCTTCAAAAAGAGCACGGGTTGGCGACGTAATTGCCCAAAGTCGTCATTCAATACCGAATGTCAAAAGGAAGACTGTTCTTGGAAATTGAAACTCCAATCATATCCCCTTCAAGTAATCTTAAATTCTCCGAGCTAACTAGACGAATACAATATATCGTTACTTTTCGAAATATTATAAAATGTTTTTGTCTCTGACATTCAACATGTCAACATGCCCTCGGTCGTGGTCTTAATCAATAAATGTTCGTGATTTTAGATTTTACAGTAAGATAAAAAAAAAAGATTTAAATTATTATGGATGTTGTGTGTTGTTTGGATGTGTTGTGCCTTGTGGAACGCAAATAAATGAATATGAATATGAATATGATGTATAAATTCAGTATAACTTGCGTAACATAATTCTCAAATAAAACAATACTCAATTATAGCTTCCGCCTCGCCATTTTTAACAGGAAGTACTAAAAATGTTTTTGACGTTCCATTTTATCCCGTAATTACCTTTAAAGAGTGCGAACAATAACTAGAACCCGCTTATTTTAGATCAAAGGAATGCATGTAATTTTTGTAATGAAATTGCCTATAAAATACGACAATATTACTAACATATTTTTAAGTACGCATCAAACGTGTTTTTTTTTAAATACCCACTTCCAAAAATGTAGGTAAGTATTTATTATTTCTTTGACATGACATTGACTTATGATTTTGAATTGACCAGTTATTTTCTGCTTGCTTTGCTTGTATTGCAGTTCCAAGTTACGTATATACATATAAATAGAGCGTTCCTTGCTTACTGTGCGATTATTTTGTGATATTGATATTTTCTTTTAACGACCATTGCTATTCTACACGAACTGATATCATCTAGCTACGATTACTATTGCTGTTCATATAGGATTCTGTTTTACTTTTCGATTTGGATATTATGACAATGACGTGCATCAATTGTGTCATCGCTTTGCAGTGGATTCGCAGACATACCGTGTCAAAGCTGGCGTTACCCGTGTAAGTGAGACTCGCTCGATGGTTAACAAAACAGGTACGCCTACTACGGCAGTCGCGTAAACCATGCAGTAAAGGTAATTTATTGAGCAGTTGTGTTATAATTTGAAAAATTAAATAATATTTGTTATTGTTCCAGCTCCCATGAGACGGATACGCTTGTCACGACTGTTATAGTTAATTAAATACCGAAGCTACTGACAATGAGATATTTCAAGGTCATATAATGGTTTGCCGTGGATGTGGTATTTCAATTCGGCTCAGAAACCAACACGCCGACGTTTCTATACGTTGCAGTGGACAGTCCTTTAGTACCTCTTATTTCCAATGATAATAATTATCAGGTAAATTATTTATTACCCGACTACGTTTTCATTATAAGTAGGTACCTAAAGTCTGTGAAAGGAAATGGCAAAATTAATGGGACAGATCCCTCAAAACTGGAAAGACGAGCGATGGAAACCGACGATCACGAAACAAAGAAGGAGTGTTCATCATGTAAAAAGTCAACATAAACATAACATCACGCCAGCGATTCCCGAAGCGTTTGGGCGAGGTGAAATGTCACTTGTAATAAAATGTATTTTAATCATATTTTCAGGATAAGGCAACAATGAAGATCTGTACTGCCATTTTATCACGATAGGTGGCGCATCGTCGACATAGCCATTGAAACTAAAAGAGTACTGTCTAAAAGTAACTTTCAAAATATGATATGCTTTCGTTGTGTGGTTCCTTATTATAAAACATTTGAAATATCAAATATTGTTACCAACTGACGTAGAAAAGTTTTTAAAAGAAGCTCCGGTTCAGTAACTGTCAACAAAAGTTAGTTGAACTTTATAAATCTAAATATATCATCTCTATAGTTACGTTACTGTAGCATAAGTTCTTACAACAAGTCTGTTTTTTTTCTCGCAAGTGTGTTGAAAAACGTCGTATGAAACGCGTGTGCATTGATCATTACCCACTCGGCTACACTAAAATACCGCCTTGTGGGTAATGACCAACACAGCACACTTGTATCATAATATACTATTATAGTTAGCACCTACTTCTAGAAGCGACAATAACGTTCAGATTATTTCTAGAAAAAAACAGTTATGTGGTAATAAGTTTCTAAAAAGAAGACAAGCTTATTCCTTCAGTATTTACTGAATAAAAGTTTCAAAATCTGATACTGATCAAATAGTCAATGATAGAACTCAACCTAGGAAATTGCACTTCTGAATAAGCTTCCAATGATCGTAGCTTCAATGATTCCAATGATTGATCCTAGTTCTAGCGAGGAGAAGTTCTATAGTCATTCACAGGGCATTTATAACTAGTAGTTCTGCAAACATTAGACCTCGCGAGCACAAACTTTTTGGCAACAATTAACCTTTAGCGCGCCAAAATAATCACACTGTTACTCGCGTGTGGTCTGTGAGGACCCCAGACTTTATTTGTGAAAAAGAAACATATAAAATAGGTGCAACAATTTATATAGGAACTTTAAGTACAACATCTTAACATAACAAAAATATAAGTTTTCTAGTAAACAACGTAATATAAACTCGTAAGTTATAGGTCTCGAGTTCGAACCCAAGGCACGTCACGCACCTCTGACTTTACGGATTCATGTGCGTATTGTATAATTATCACTTGCTTGTTGTGAGTAAACCGGCATGCCTGAGAGATATTGCTCGACGGCATGTGAAGCCATGTCAGAGGCCCATGGGCGGATTTAAAACTCTGACACCAGGTTAGTTACTAACCACACGAAAAGAAGAAGAACTCGTAACACAGTATTTAAATATTGTTATCAATTAGTCGGCACAATACATGAATCAAAAAGTTTAGTGTGGTGTTCATTCATATTTCTATACTAATTATATTATATATTTATATAATAAATTCGAAAGTAACTCTGTCTGTTACCTTTTCACGGCTAAATCACAGAACGGATTTCGATAAAATTTGGTAAGGAAATAGATGGCATCCTGGAGAAGGACATAGGGTAATTTTTTGTCTCAAACATAATCCCGAAGAGGGTGATATAGGGGATGAAAGTTTGTGTGGGAAATCCAGCATTTCTTAAGTTAGGTATATGAAAATTGAAAATCCTTTTGGTAAGAAATAAAGAATAACATGTTTCAAAATACACGGGTAAAATAGGGGTTGATTTAAAAAAAATCAAGATATTTAAGGGATTGGAAATATAGTCATAGTCCGTACCTTGAATTACTTTTTAGTCTTTATTTAATTAAAATCGGCCCACTCTGTCAGAAGTTATTGCAATTATTATTTAAAGTCATAAACTAACTTTTCTAACATGTAGGGATACGTGGCCAGTGGCAGCATTGAGTAGGTATTGCAATTGAATGGTGTTAATAATAGTAAAATGAATAATTCGCATTGGTCCAGGCGTAGTCCAGGGCCTCATGATGGATCTGGAAAATCCATCATGAGGCCCTGGACTACACCTTGGGCTATAGTACTTGGCAAGGCAAAACCAACGATCGCAAAAACAACAGTGCTATCTTGTTTAGTTGAGGAGTTCTTATGGACCTGGACAGCACTTAATGTAAAAGCACTTGGTCAATACAAAGTCCAGTGAGTCTAAAAATTATGGTTCTAACTTGTTTGGTTGATGAGTTCCTATCACCTTCCAGCTCCATCATCAGACCCTGAACACTACCGTTAATTCTTAGATCGGACTCCAAACTAATCTTTTCTGAAAACATTTAATGCTACCAACGCTCTTCTATGATTTGACGGCGATAACCTTAATTTTTTGCCTTTAAAAAAGAATGACATCGTTCAATATTAACATTTAAAAACCGGCCAAGTGCGTGGACCACACGCAATGAAGGCTTCCGTACGTAAGAACAAATTTTAACATTGTAGTTGAAAAACATGTTCTCCCATACATTCCAGTTGCAAATGTAAGTTGGTCGATTATTACTCGTTAACTTGTAAATCATACTTAGCTGTTATAGTTTTTTTTAACTTTGTTAAAGATCCTAGTGCCGTGATTTTTTTTACCTATCCGAGAACAACCATTTAGCTGGCAGGGGGGGGGGGAGACATTTGACTCAAAAAAAAATTTGCACTTTAATGTTTAATATTTCGCAAACGGATCCCTGAATCGAAAAATAGTTTTCACATACCCACACGACACCCCACACCCCACAACATGGGACAGACGAGAAAAAAAATCATCCCGACTTTACGTGTAGGAGATGATGTGGAGATACCCTAAAAAAAATATTTATCATGATTTTATTTTACCACTTTGTCGGCGTGATTAATATGTGATTAAGACGTATACATAGGCCCATGCCAAGTTACAGCTTTCTAGTACTAAGATTCTCTGAGCCAAGCCGCGGATAGACAGATAGAAAGGCAGACGGACAGTGTGAAACTATATCGGTTCCTTGTTGACTACAAAACCCTAAAAAACGAAAAATTATGAGTAAAATTTGTAGGCCAGCTAGAAAAATTTACTATTAGGTTTTAATAAATAGTGAGCAATTCACTGCATTTTGAGGAGCTATTCTGCTCATCATGCCGAAAATCCTCATCAGAGTTTCACCAAATTTTTAAAGACAATTTAATGTTACTACCTTTACAATAAAAAAAAGAACCATCGAAATCGGATCTCTTAAGGCGGAGATATCCAGTAGCTCCTTTTTTGCCCCATTTTGGAGGAAGTACCCCTTCAATAAAAAATTCTTGACGAAAAAAAAAACTTAAAACCTGTTTGCCAAAATTCGTCCAGATCGGTTATAAAATACTACATGTGGAGGAGTACGTACAAACTGACACACGAAAGCAAATTTTGTCAGACTTGATGCAGAGACGCTTCGCTCGCTCGGTCAATTAAATTTAAAAAATGACACGGTTGGCGCAGTGGCTGAGCGATCGACTGCTGCGCAACGCGTCGCGGGTTCGATCCCCGCACGGATCAAATATTTGTATGATCTGTAAGTTGTTGTTCCAGGTCTGGGTGTTAGTGTATGTGAGTTTCTATGTTTGTAAACGCACCCACGACACAGGAAGAAATTCTTAGTGAGGGGCAACGATAAAAAAAAAAAATGGCAAAACTTCACAGGTATTGTGTATTGACTTTATTTATGTGTATTGGCATATAAGCTGCAAAAGCAAAACAAAAAAAAGTATCTATATAGTATAGTATAATATATAGTAAAACATATAACGGAGGAGCTACTTGTCTGTTTCGTTTTGATCAGGCATATTCTAATTACTGTGGGCGTACTACGGGTACCATTGATTATTGCGAAAAACCGTTTGCAGTTCTGATCAAATTATAATTTACGATCACATTTATCACACTAGCATTTCACATACTTCAGGTACACAACACAACTATTAGAAACGCGCGACAGTTTTTAAACGTCTTCACTGGTTGACCGCCATCCATAAGCTTTGCATAGCTCCGGTCGGTCCGTGCGTTATGTTGTGGACCAGAGGATCCCAATTTTTTATGTGTATCCCCAGCTTTACTTTTTGGAAAATTGTGATTTGCATTTACATATTTCGAAAAAAAATACTGTTGGCAAGAAAATGGTAAATTTTCACAATAACTTTTTTTATGGCAATCGACCCTGCTTTATAGATAAAAAAAAATGAACTCTACTCGATGAGTTCTAGACAATGACAACGCCACAGCCAGGGTAAGTTTTTTTTAATCAAAAAATTATTGTATGGCGACCCCCTTTAATTTTTTACTTTATTTAATTTGTATTATTTATTGCTATGGCAGCAATAGAAATACACAATCTGTGAAAATTTCAACCGTCTACCTATTACGGTTCAAGAGATACCGCCCGCTGGCAGACAGACGGACGGACAGCGGATGCTTAGTTATAGGGTTCCATTTGTCACCCTTTAAATAATAACGAATCCTTGATTAGGCCTAAACTGGGATACCACATGAAAAAAACCCGCCTCTCATTCTACCTTTTTTTTTTTTTTTTTTTTTTCAGGATGGAAAATCATCAAATGACTTCTCCCGCTCTGGGCAGAGCGAGAGGGTGTGACAGACTTTTACTGACTAAAACCCACCCTTGTTCCTTCCTTTGCCTGTGTGCCGGGGCTGCGATATCCCTTTCGGACAAACCCGCAACCCCAGCAGGCATTGGTCTTTCGAACATGTCGGTTGGTGCTGACATCTCTTTGAGGCGCGCGTGGAACACAACGCGCCGTCGACACGGGCCTGGTCCTTATCGGACGGCGAGCTGCCCATTGCTCACCGTCCGCAGGCCCGCGCCTACGGTGTCTCACTCTACCTGAGGTTTTGAAATGAGTAAAAACCGTTAGTACGGATTAAGTAAGTAAATTTCAGTATATACCGGATATATTGAAATTTTTTAAACAAAAGAGTAATAAAAAAACAAACACTTTAAAATTTAAGTTTTATTTAATACAGTAAACTCGTACAAAAAAACAAAACGTGGCATCTGGTCTATGGACAATGGTGTTGAAAACTAAAAGCCTGTATTAAAAAACAAAAAATCTTGACACTTTTTTTTTTAAATAAACTATTTTGTAGTTTATTTTTCAAGTTGATCAGCAGGCACTTTAGAGCAAAAGACTCGGAAGTAATAGACGATTTTGTCGATCACCTCATCCACGATGGGTTTGGCAACTGTGTGCATAATTTCTTTCCAACTCTCGTTGAGTACCGTCAAGACAGGTTGAGCTGGAAAAAGAAAACATTTGGTTATTTAAGCGATCCCTGCAGTAGTAAGATAAAATCACGACTGTGTTCTCCGTAGGCTAAGGTGTTTTACTGTACGCCGTTCGCCAGTTATGATAAAAGTCCAAAGGAAGGGTCGGGTTTGTTGTCATTTACCGTGCAAACCAAATCTATTAATGGAAAGGGAATTCGTGGATCGAATACACCAACTTAATTGTGAAACCCGCTCACAATCACAATCCCTTTAATTTTGACAATTCACTAATGTTTTGCGTTAGTGACCAGACAAATTTTTCTAACATATGGAGCAATGGATAAAAAATAACAGTCGCATGTTGATCCATCAGGTAAAGCTACGCTTGCCGGTTGGTCCGTGGATGTGTGACCATGTTATCATACCAAGACCGAGACTCCACCATGCCTCGGAGAGCACGGTGGCGGCAACTTTGGTTCGGCAACTGTTGGTCCCGGCTGTCATTTGTGGATCATTGACAGTCGTTACGGGTCGTCAGAAGCCCGAAAGTCTGACAACCAGTCTTACCAAGGGGTATCGTATTACCCAGTGACTGGGTTGTGGAAGTCAGATAGGCAGTCGCTCCATGTAAAATACTGGTATTCAGCTGCATCCGGTTAGACTGGAAGCCGACGCCAGCATAGTTGGGAAAAGGTTAGGTAGATTGAGTTTTGGAGCAATGAATTATAAAACTTCTTTAAAATGCAGTTTATTGTGATTGTCTTACCTTTTTCCATATCTCCATTGAACAAGTTCTCGAAATTGAACTTAGCCTGTTTTCTAGCTTCGTATCTATGCGTAGTTTTACCAATCTTCCAGTACTTCACACCATCTTTAACGTCTTCCATTATCAAAATGTTAGCTGTGATGAAGACGCTTTCTGTAATTTTATAAAAATATACTTTAGTTGCATTTATTTTTGTGACGAAACAGATTTACATCGATTTAAAACTTCGGGAAGAACTTTTGAATTAATTGAAGATTATCTTATCTTAGGCCCGATACTCAAGGAAGACATTCAATTTTAAACTTAAGACTTCTCATAACGATCTACGAGTAATTTAATGATTGACCATTATTTTAGAATACGTGCCCAAACTACACTTCTTTGAAAACAATGAATTAAAACAGGCAACATGTAATTTTGTGTGTATTTATTTCAATTCATCATGTTAATAATTTAAATTTATCAGTTGATAAAAATTACATTAGTTTGATGCCGAAGCGCTTGGCTTACATCTTATCTGATAGCAAATAATGATCAGGCCGAAGGTGGAAGCGAGCTTCACTCGGAATCTTCAACCACAGAGGAACTGGCTATCTTACCTCTAACTGCCGAAACACAACAATGCTGTTAACATTGTTGTTATGGCGTCAGACTTATATAAGATGGTAGATAGCCAGGCGGACTTAGAACAACTCCTACCACAAATCAAACTCACTGGGAATCTACTTGAAATATCAGACAATTTTTTTTTGTTGCCTTTTATTGTAAAAGGTCTTCCATTTCCCATTGCTTAAGTAAATGAAGCGACTTACGACAATTCACATTGAATGGGCCATTTCCTTCGACTGGTACAAACAGCAGGTTTCCCTCAGCCACGTAGTGACCGACTACGTTAATTGGACACTCGGCCTCTATCCTTATTGTGCTTTTTTTAATGTCACGCCTGTATAATCAAATAAAAACTTAGTTATGAATATAAAATTTAAGAGATTCCTATACTATTAAATGAGCAATATTTGTATGTTTATACAACGTGTTTCTTTTGATGTCCCATAACTCTAAGGTTATTTGCTTAAGTAAAAATAATACAAAAAGTCCTAGAACAAGTGTTCCAGAAATACATAGTTTCGAAGATAGCATAACTCTAGACTCTCGATATGTGTATCTAAGTTTCATTGATAAGTAAATCATTTTCATTCAAACCAATCATTCATATTTAAAGCTAAGAAAATGCGACGTTGTCATTTAATTTTTTATGGGCAAAAAAGTCTGAAATTTTTTTTTTTTTTGTATTTCACTTACCTAAGGGTGTTTTACATAATAATCGTATATTTGTCAAATTATTTTATATGAAAATAATAAATTGTAATAAAAATTTATATGCCAGTTGATTCTTTGACATGTTTTCATTAATACCCCAGAATTAAGGGAACACATTTATATTTGAAGTCCAGTTCTCGAAAACGGCTCTAACGATTTCGATGAAAGTTGCAATATAGGGGGCGAAAAATCTATCTAGCTAGGTCTCATATCTGGGAAAATTTGTTTACGTCTATTTTCACCCGAGCAGAGCTCGGTCGCCCAGGTACTAAGTATTTAAGTAGACAATAGATGCGTTGAATCCATATAGATCTAAGAAAGAAGGTTGAAATAGTGATCGTTTCACACAAGAAAATCATAAAAGAACTTTGTTCGGAATTGGTAATAATATTTCGGTTTCAGTAGATTCCAACCACATAATTATTTTATCAAAAGATAAATCCCTTCCTTGCATTTAAAAATGCACTCTGTCCCCTGACTTTTCGGATTCATGTGCGTATTGTATAATTATCACTTGCTTCAAAAACGGTGATGGAAAACATCATGAGGAAACCGGCATGCCTAAGAGGTATTTCTCGACGGCATGCGGCATATGAAGCTAAGTCATAATATACATATCAAAAGTTTATTTATTTATATATACTTTATACACCATAACATTACATAAAGTTACACCATAATAAAATTTCAATTGCAATACCAAAATTCTATAAATATATAATGCTTGTTTTTATGCTCTTTTCAGTTATGTGTTTTTGCAGTCGGGTTTACAGTTTTTTTTATTTTCAGCTTTTTAGTTTTTAATCATTTTTCTCTTTCCAAATTACATTTAAACATAATTTGCATATATTTTGGTAATAACCTTTCAAAACCCTTCATTTTGGTACCCCACTTGATAAGGTAAGGCGATTTTTCAATAATCCGCCATTTCAATTTTTTATAATTTTAATATACTCAGTAACACTCGCGCAATAAAAACAAAACTAACTACATATCATTCATCAAAATCGGTTCAGCCGTTTAGTAGTTACGATGAAACATAGAGACGGACTCACATGAATACATACATACAGACATACATACAGGTCAAACACATAACCCTTCTTTTTCGGCTTCGCCGCAGTCGGGTAAAAAGGGACTCACTCTACTTTTAATACTTTGCATTTGCTGATACCGGCCACATCCATATTTGTAAATTCGACTTTCAGTCCGCCCTCATTTAAAATGACTTTGGCCATTTTCAAGGGATCCAAAGGTTCTATTCCTAGTTGAGGCAAGCCTTTGCAAAAGTGCGGTAAGGCTTTTATCGTGGATGATAGGATAGGAACGTTCGAACGTGTTTGCTAGCGCACGTTTATTTTTACGCTCTCAGTTTTAATTGCGAAACCTAGTAAAAAGTGCATTACTATACCTAAAATTTATACCTGTAGAAAGCTGAACTCCGGTTCTATAAAACAGTGCCAGTGAATCCATATTCCAACTGCAATTTCTGAAGATACAACAGTTTTAATTTAGTGCAAAACGTAAACTTTGAACAGCTGACCGGTACGGGTGAGTCACCGAGCGCGCGAGCGCCGCACACTACATCACACTATATCTGTCGCAGTCATTCCACTGCAATACCGGCTGCTGCTACCCTGCTCACACGCTTATCACGCGCCCACCACGCACGCGCTCGCATGCAAACGAAGTCTACGTTTTATAAACACAAATACGAACGGCACGATGAATACGTTGTGCGAAGCTTGTAAGCAAGATATAACGACCGATCGACTGATTAAATGTACAAATTGCGAAGCTAACTATCACAAAATATGTGTTAACGCAACCTTTATCGACACTAATAAGCAAACTGACCTATGGCTATGTCCTTCCTGTCGGGTTAGGACACCTCGCACTGATAACAGCAACACTCCCGCTCGTCCAGCGACCACAAGCGCTGAGTTCGAAGTCGCGAACATAAACACCCAATCACGCGCCCACAAGCGCATGGCTATTGGATCACCCGCTAGAGATATCCCCGTGAACTCGGTATCTTTTGCTGAGCTTGTCTCTGAAATTCGGCTTATGCGATCGGACATGGATGAAGTCAAAACATCACTGAACTCATTGCTCGACGGCATAAACAATTGCAATGCCCGTCTTGACAGCTATGAGGTGAGAATAAAATCCCTCGAGCAAAGTAACTCGCAAGTTGTCTTTTTAAACGAAACAATCTGCAACTTAAAGGATCAGTTAAACCATCAAATGCAGTCAACAATGCGTAATGAGATTGAGATCATGGGCATAGAAGAATCTCCCTCCGAAAACCTTCAACACATCGTCTTGTTAACCGCGAATAAGCTTGGTGTTCAGTTGACTGTGGACGACATTGACTGGACAGCTCGGGCGGGCCTAAAGAAAACCCCGGTGTCTGATATAACCACGAAGTTTCCAAGGCCAGTTCTCGTTAGATTACTAAGAAGGGCAAAAAGAGATGAGTTAATAAAGGCATCCAAAACCAGGCGCAATCTCTCTTCGAAGGACATTGACATCCATGGGCCTGTCCGTAAGATCTTTGTTAACGAGCATCTAACTAAGGATAACCGCATCTTATTCCGTGAAGCTCGCGCCCGTGCACAGAGCACGGGACACAAATACTGCTGGACAAACAACGGGCGTATACTTATCCGTAAGATTGAGGGGCAACCAGCCATTGCAATCAAGTGTATTAAGGAACTCGATCTTTTTCTTGGAACCCAAAAACCGGTTACCTCAAACTAATTTTTTTTTCCTAATTTTATTGTTAAATATGTTTTGTTGTAATCCTATAATCATTATCTTATGCAAAATAACAGTTATCACACTCAAACCACTTCAACACAATAAACTATCGTGCCGAAGATACAAAAGATATAATCGGTCTCTGCACAATCTAATAAAAACACATAACTCACACACGGGTACCGGTACTCATCGAACATACACCAAATTAAGAATCTCTTCTGTACCCTATTACTCTTTGCACTTCTCGCAAACACCTCCAAGCAAAATTGCGGCTTTAACTATTCCCATGTTAGCACTCACTCTCAAAATTAAGAATATTTTTGATTATGGATAAAACTGACCTGTTAAGTGAAATAGATGAGACGCTGAGCATATCTTGCCGCACCGTCGAGAAACTTGAGCTATGCGGGAACTTACTTCTAGAACATAACTTCAGGGTATTGACTTCAAATATTAGGAGCTTGCAAAAAAACTTCCTCAGCCTCCAAGTGTCGTTATCTCGTCTTGACTTTCAACCTGATGTAATTGTCCTGACAGAATGCTGGTTAAATGAAAACTCCGTTATCTTTCAATTACCCGGATACAAAAGCTACCATACCACCAAAAAAATTAATAAGAGTGGCGGCGTGACTGTTTACGTTAAGGATCTCTGGATCGTGTCAGTCTCCGAACCAGAATTTGACGATGCCAATTGTCTACAGGTTGAGCTGCAGAATAAAATAACACTCCTCGGTATATACCGCTCACCTTCATTCACCAACACCGACCGCTTTTTAAACTCTTTAGACGATTCCTTAGACAAACTAAAAAAATATTCTAGTGTCATCGTGACAGGTGACATCAACATTGACTTACTAAATGATTCCCCGAATGCCGTCCATGCCCCATATCAATGTTTGATGGCTGAACACGGGTTGTTGCCAGCTATTACTCATCCAACTCGGGGAAAAGCTTGTCTAGACCATGGCTACATAAAATTTAAAGGCACTACTGCACAGGGAATCGTCTGTGAGGCCTCGGTAACAGATCACCACCTAGTGCTGCTTGGTATCAACTACAGTCATCCAAAAGGCAAACCCAAAAACAGATTCAAACTCAAAACTGACTACCGCATGGTGATTGAAGAAGTGAGCCAGCTTGACTGGGCCGATGTCACCTCCGCATCAAACATTGATGATGCTGTAGTCCTTTTCAATAAGACCCTGACAGACATCTTAAATAAACACACCTCAAAAACTAAAATCAGTCGTTCTAAATTTAACATAAAGCCCTGGATTACGCCAGGCCTTATTAGATGCATCCGTCATCGAGACATTCTTCACGCTCAAGCAAACCAGCAACCTAAAAATGATGTTTTAAAAACTGTTTACTCAAGATATAGAAACTACTGCAATGATATTCTACGTAACCGCAAAGCAGAATATGACAGGAAAGAATTGGAAAGAAATAGTAAAGAACCAAAAAAGCTCTGGCGGACTATCAAAGAAATATGCCAAGTTCCTAAGCGAACCAGCGACAACCAAGAACTGCTAAAACAAAAAGGAAACAACAACATCTCCATTGATAAGTGCAATGAGTACTTTGCCTCAGTTGGTCAGAACCTTGCAAGCAATATCTTAAATGGGCGGCTAATAATGGAAGACGAACAGTACCTCGGTGTTGAAGGCAAAAACCCACCTAAAGACTCTCTGTTTTTATTCCCTACTGACAATCAAGAAATTAGTAACATCATAGACAATATCAGGGACGACAGCGCTCCAGGTCTCGACGAATTTCGGCCTCTGCTCCTTAAACACATAAAGAAATACATACTGGAACCCTTAAAATACATCTGCAATATGAGCATGGAAACAGGAGCCGTTCCTACTTGCTGGAAAACTGCTGTTGTCACGCCCATTCACAAAAGTGGTTCCAAAACTGCCCCTGATAACTACAGACCAATTTCACTGCTGTGTGTAACTTCTAAAATCCTAGAAAAACTGGTTAACAATCGCCTCGTCAGCTTTCTAGAGAAAAACTCTCTACTCTCGGAGCGGCAGTTTGGCTTTCGGCGAGAGAAGTCTACTGAGCAAGCAGTGAGTCTGTTGACTGGCATTATCGCCTCAAACATCGACAAGGGCCACCGTTCAGCTGGTGTCTTTCTTGACCTTGCCAGAGCCTTTGACACAGTCTCAATTCCAACACTGCTAAAAAAACTCGAAACTTTTGGTGTCAGAGGCCTGACCTTAGACTGGTTCAGAAGTTACTTGTCTGGTCGACATCAGCTTGTCAAAATCGGAGATAGCGTTAGCGAAAGCCTTCCGATTGCCTACGGGGTGCCGCAGGGAAGTATTTTGGGACCCACCCTCTTCATCATGTACATGGACGACATTCTGAGGCTTAATATGGCGCAGTCGGAAGTCATCTGTTACGCTGATGATACTGCAGTTATTTTCCACGGTGCTACTTGGAAAGAGGCTCTGGATGCAGCTGAAAAAGGGATGACTATCATAACAGCATGGCTAGAACAAAATCTCTTGACACTAAATCTAAAAAAAACTAATTTCTTGACCTTCCATGTCAATCGATCTAGCAGACCAAACATTGATACATTAAAAGTACACAACGACAAATGCAAAGTCTTAACAGCAGCACCCGTCTCCGCTATCAATTGCAACTGTAGCGCCATTGCCAGAGTAGAAGCCACGAAATACCTGGGTGTCATAATTGATCAGAACCTGTCTTTCAAAGCTCAAATTCAAACACTCGCAAAAAAGACTCGCAAATTCATCTACATTGCGAAACTCTTACGTGCCAGTGCTCCTAAGAATATATGTATACAGGTTTACATCTCTTTATGCCAATCGGTCCTTCAATACTGTGTTGGTGTCTGGGGCAGCGCCGCCAAGACGTGCATGCTGGAGCTAGAACGGGCCCAACGGGCCGTCCTTAAGGTACTTCTGGGAAGGCCGCGGCGTTTTTCCACGGACGAACTGTATAAGGAATCTGGGGTTTTACGCGTACGCCAACTGTTCATCCTAGGGTCACTTTTAAATCTTATTAAAGTCAACAGAAATCGCTCTAGTTGCAGTAGGAGGGGTAGGAAAACAGCTGAAAGAATCCCCCTTCCAAAAACAAAAACCCTCTTTTCTTCCAGGTTTTCATCGTATTTACCTATACGAGTGTTCAATGCTATAAGCAAAACCTTCACTGTACCGCACAACTACTCTGACGCCAAAACTAAATTAAAAGAATGGTTGCTGGGCCGAACTTATGAGGAAACTGAAAGTTTACTTTGTAGCACAAGCTAATACCTGCACACTCTGTTTAAAAACACATACCCTCACTCACACACTTACACTCCTGCACACTCACTCACATTAACTGTTTTGTTTGTAATCTGTTGGTCTCTTTGTACTCTCATTTTTGTAAATTTTGTAAAATGTTGTTAATTTATGTAACGAATCAATTTTAATATTAATATAAATTTCAGTTTTTGCTATTACGCTAGCAGAACACGTTAAATTATTAACTTAGTGTATAATTTGGGTCACCAAGATACAGGCTGTGCCTAGTTTGGGACCCGCAGTTAAATCTGTTAAAAGTCTTCTGTTAGTTACTATTTTATTTTGTTACTTGTTTGGTTAAGAACTGCGTGTAAGTTAAAATATAATAAATAAATATAATAAATATAAAATATAAAATATAAAATATAAAATAAATATAAAAATGATACCAGACAGGCCTTGTCGTTCCATTCGCATTTGTCAATGAAGGGCACTGCAAAAAATAAAGTTAGAGGTAAACTTTTACATAAACTTAGGATGGAACAGGGTTTCAAACATAAAATGTTGTTTATTTTTTTAGTCTTATATCAGAGGAAACTTGGCTTTTAGTAGAGCTAAGATATCTAAGTTTATCTTTTTTCATCTTAAATACAATCTAACACAAAAATATATATACAGGGTGGCAGGGACATCGAGGCGAAAACTGATACCATGGATTTGGTACATGATTCTGAACACCCTTGCGTCAAAATTTTTCGTCGGTTATTTAAGGAAAAATCAGGGGTGTTCAGAATCATGTACTGAATTCATGGTATCAGTTTTCACGTCGATGTCCTTGCCACCCAGTATAATGTTCTAGTATATAAAGAAAAAAAAGCAAAAAAGGAAAGAACTCATTGGGCATAAAAAATACGTCTGCATCGCTGTCAGTGGGAAAAGTGTCCAAAAGGCTGGCAGCGTTGGATAGCAATGCTGATTCTTCGACCAAAAATAGGCCAGCTCTCTGGTCACGGCAGAGTAGATCAACTGCTTGGCGAGGTCCCGAAATACTCGATGAGCACTCCGACCCCATGGCCCTAATGTGTCAACCCCAAACGGCTCAACCATAGCTTTTTTTCTTTCTTTCTTTTTTTTTCTTTTTTTAAAACGTTGCCCCACACTAAGAATTTCTTCTTGTATCGTGGGTGCGTTTACAAACATAGAAACTCACATACACTAACACCTAGACCCGGAACAACTACTTGCAGATCATACAAATATTTGTTCCGTGCGGGGATCGAACCCGCGACACGTTGTGCAGCAGTCGATCGCTCAGCCATTGCGCCAACCGTGTCGTCAAGCTACCGATAAGATACCGATATGTATTTGCGACGTTTGAGGTTTTGAGTTTATCGGTGACATGGCCGAGTTGTCGGCGCGTTCCATTCAAAATAAAAAAAATATTATAAGAACTTGTGTCAATTTAATTTAATTCGTGGGAGAAACCGCTGGCAGGTACAAACAACGTCAGAATATAAGAGTCGTGCTACACTCTGATTTTAAGTGCCTAAAGAAATTAAAATATTTAAAAAAAGAAAAAGAAAAGCTTTATAAGCATTCCTTACCCAAATTTCCAGAGCCATAAGAGCCAACGACGAAATAGCACAAACACAAGAGGATACACTGGGATTTCAGCATTTTTAATAATTAATAAAAATAATTAATAATTTTTATTAAAAAAATAATTTCAATAGCTCCTTCTATTGTATTTTAAGGATAACCACTGATGATGTTTTTCAAGAATCGGCTCATTATATACTGCTTTGACGGTCGGTCATACGGGTTGCGTTCTAAAGTTTTTTGTTTTAACCTTCGAATTTCCATGCGGTTTAAGTATCTACCTTTTTCCCCATTGTATGCTTTATTTATATATTTGTATCTAAAGCACATAATTATGTGTTAATTTGCGGAACCTAAGCCTTTTTTTTTTGAAGTTGGGAAATTATCAAATAACTTCTCCCGCTATGGCCGGTGCGGGAGGGCGTGTCAGACTTCTACTGACTAAAACCCACCCGTGTTCCTTCAGTTGCCTGTGTGCCGGGGCCGCGATATCCCTTTCGGACAAACTCGCAACCCTGGTATACCTGAGAGATATTTCTCGACGGCATGTGAAGCCAAGTCAGAAAAACTCTGTCATCAGGTTAGTCACTAACCACAGGAAGAAGATTTTAAAATATTTGTTAAGGAAACCTAGGGATCTTGGTAATATGAACGAACACAGGTACTTCTGTTCATTTAAAACATTTAAACACATAATACGCATATATTTTTGGCCGTTACGTACCCCGTCAGTTGGTGCTGACCTCTCTTTGAAGCGCGCGTGGAACACAACGCGCCATCGACCCGGGCCTGGTCCTTATCGGACGGCGAGCTACCCATTGCTAACCGCCCGCAAGCCCGCGCCTACGGTGGCTGGAAGTCGGCTCGCGACTCCAGACGCCCGGGGCGTCTCCTGCGGCGACTAGGGGCGCGAGGGCGCGAATCTTTCCTCTCCCTCGCGCGCTCCGCCTCATCCTTCGCGAGCATTCCTGCTTCGCAGAAGGAAGTGACGGCCGCGGAACCTAAGCCTTAATTGTTGTTACCGAGCAATTAATTAAGGTGAGCCATATACAGAATGAATTGTTGTGATGGGGCAGTAAGGGCAGCTACCTTAACCGTTGTAGCTATAAGAAAACGGTCTCAGGAGACGGTTCTTAACTTTTTGAGACATTTAGATCTGTATTCAAAGATTTTGAAAAAAAAAATACAGTCAGCAAGAAAATTGGCAGTTTTCACAAAAACTTTTTTTGATCCCAATCGATGATATTTCTTATAAGGATGAAAAAACTTATTTGGACCAATTGAGGTTTGAGTACTAGAAAAGTCAGAAATCGCAAATAACTTTTCCCATACATTTCGTAAGAAATGAGACGATGTATAGACGACGAAAATAACTAAAAATATGTGGAATTACAAATTTCGAACGAATACGTGTTATAATTTTATATGTAAATGATAATGTAAATGTTGCTAGTTTGTTGCAAGAGTTTTTTGATCCTTATAAGAAACAGGATCGATTGGCATCAAAGAAAGTTTTCACAAAAACTTTTTTTTTTTTTTTTTTTTTTATTGAGTGTACATTTTTATAAAATCTGTAAATGCAGATCAAAATGTCTCAAAAAGTTAAAGCCAGTCTCCTAAGATCGTTTTCCTGAAGTTACAATGGTTAAGGTAGCTGCTCTTACTGCCCCATCTCAAAAATCCACCCTGTATATGTATATGTTAGGTTTAATTAAGTTAAGCTACAATTACTTATTCTATATATTTTATAGTTAGCTCTTATTTCTAGAAGGGATAATAACTTTGAGCTCATTATCCCTAGAAAAAATGTATTATGTATGTGGTCGCAAAACAATTCCCAAACGTTTCGTTGGAAATGAGACTGATATGAGAGAAAACATAATATACTAGTGTATGACAACAATCGAATTATTTCATTACTTCACTGGGCTGAATTGGAAATGCGTAGAGTAGATAGTTACAGATCGACGGGTCTTATGCATACTAGTTAAAAATACTAGATTTAAAAGAGTGTTCGTGGAGTTTCTTGCCCGTTCTTCTCCATAAGTACTAAACGCTTTGGAATGGGCAACTAGCTTCATATTTCTGACTGACCGATCTTGACAATTCAAAAGTGGCTGTAAATGGTTTAATTGATATAAATGCTTTGAGTTTGAGTTTGAGTTCAAGTGTAAAAAACAACTGACTTCCGAAAAAAAAACACTACAAAGTGAAAAATAACTTTAATTTCGGAAGTCTTTGGTTTTGAATTTTCGTTTTTTTGCCACCGAAAATTGAAGTTATTTTTCACTTTGTGTTTTTTTCGGAAGTCAGTAGTTTTTTTTTTTGTAAAAAGTTTTTATTTTTCACTTTTTAGTTGTGGTACCTACCCTACACAAATTTGAATACCACTACCTGCTATATAAATAACAGTCACAGGAAGTTATCATCATATCATCCACTTATACTAAGTGGGAAAAATACGTATTATTGAAGCTTACTCAAAAACTATCCGAGCAAAGTTATTAAAATTTATATGGGACCAATTCGGAAGCATACCCTTTCATACAATAAAATAATTTCAAAATGGGTCCACAATTGACGGAGAAATCGGCGGTCATACATAAAAAAAAAACCATACATACGCGACGAACATATAACCTCCTCCTTTTTGGAAGTCGGTTAAAAACACAACTTTACAGGAGAGCGATTTAAAGGTTCTAAAGCTTGTAACTTTAACATAACTTAACAGAAATATTTGAAATTTTGATATGTTGTAGGTACTTAAATACTTTTTGAATAATAATATTCAAAATATTTTTTTAAATAGCGTTACTTGTATTTGTGTAGCTTGTTTTCCTTGATGTATTATTTTCCTTAATGTATTAAAACACGTAAACTCTGGTACCAGTTTATAGTGTACGTATTTTTTCAAGTTAAGGAAAAGGGAAGGACAAAACTTTAAGATGAAGTATTCCGTTGCATTTTTAAACCTTGTAATAATATAAATTATTATATTATTTCATTTTATTTGCTTTTAACGCTTGCAGTTGCACCAATTTACTAAGTAATAAAAAACTACCTGTACCTGTTATCTAGGTATTAACCGCATAAACTTGATTAGTTTTATGATAAAAGGAAATCAAAAACAAATAAGATTTTATTCCAAATCATTTTGGCATACCTATTTCTTAACCACTTTACCATATAAGAATAAAAAAAAAACAAAAAAGTATATAATTTTTCTCAACTAGTTGTATAGTTATTCGTTTAGTCAAATCTGCCTAGCCTTTTCCCAACTATGTTGGGGTCGGTTTCCAGTAAGACCCTTCCAGTAAGAGTCCTTGGTAAGACTGATTGTCAGACTTTCGGGTTCCTGACGACCCGTAACGACTGTCAAAGATCGACGAGTGACAGGTTGGACCAACGGCTTAACGTACTTTCCGAGGCACGGAAAAGTCTCTGTATGTAAAGATGGTCACCCATCCACAGACCAACCCCGGCAAGCGTAGCTTAACCTGATGGATCGACCCGTACGGTTGATATTATTTAGCCACGAGCTCCTCTAGTTATTCCTTTAGTACGTACTTATTATTTGTCAGTATTTCGGACATTATTATCAAAAAATTTGTATGTAGACGGGTTTCCCAAACAAACTTACTTTCCTTAACTATTAGTCCCGTTACGTCCCCTATTTTACTCCATTAGGGGACGGTTTTTCCAAAACGCTGAACGCTGAACCGTAATCCTAAATTATATCAATTTCCAATACAAACTTGCATCCCCTATTTTACTCCCTAAGGGTTTGAATTTTGAAAAATCCTTCCTGATTCCTTGTCTACATTATAAAAGGAACCTCTGTGCAAAATTTTAGCTTTCTAGGTCCAAGTATTGGGCTGGGCGTAGATGAGTCAGTCCGTCAGGACTTTTCTTTTTATTTATGTACCCTTATTTATATACGTAGATTATGTTATTGAGGAATCCCGTGTGTTTACAACCTACTGTTATATTATTTTAGTGAAAGCTGTTGTTCAGGAATAATCGGTAAAAATGCGTCAGTTCGTGTATCAGTGTTGTGCCATTAGGTAGAATATGCAGGAACACAGGCGTTTATAATTCACTAAAAACGAAAAACTTCGGAAGCAATGGGAAATTGCTACTGAAGGCTGTTCTATACATATTGTGTCTCAGGAAGAGCTACTCACGAGGATAACTGTGCGTTGCTTGCTCCCGCGTCACCAGACCTGACTATTTTGGCTGCTGAGACCAAAAATACAAACGTAGTATACAGGGAAGTTTTAGTATATAGGAAGGTTCTATACAAATGTGGCTGTTATTTTAGTGTATTGTGGTGTCTTACAAAACCGCGGACAGAAGCTAGTATAAGTTATAAATTAAAGTCACTTTCTGTGTCTGTCTGTGTGAACGCCTTGGTCTTCTAAACTACGAAACGGATTTTGATGCGATTTTCACCATCGTTTAGAGAATTTATTCCAAAAGGTGTATGTGTATAATTCATTAATATTAAACATACATTTAATAAAGAAATCTCGAAGTATTGTGAAGTGCTTAAAACCGTGCGAAGAAGCGTTTAAAGTGCTAGTTTAAATCATGACTTTAATAACTATGCACTATACAATATTTGTGATATAACTTTATGTAATATATACATATATATATTATATACCTCCGCCTCCGCCGTAGTCTGGTAAAAATTCCCTGAACCGCTTCTGTAGTCATGGTTAGACCACCTGCGTCAGACCCAGAGACCGATGCCATGGTTCGATTCCCGTAGGGGAAAAAATTTCTGCTCGGTTTGGTTGGTGGTAGGGCTTTTTTAATTCCGCCTGGCTGGCTACCACCATCTTATCTTAGTTTGTCGCCATAACAACAATGTTAAAAGCATTGTTGTGTTCCGGCAGTTAGAGGTAAGATAGCCAGTTCCTCTGTGGTTGAGGATTCCGGGTGAAATTCGCTTCCACCTTCGGCCTGGTCATTACTTACCACCAGGGGGAATGCAGGCCAAGCGCTTCCACATTGTGCAAAAAAGACATCATTCGCTGTACTTTATATTGCTGGCCACGCGTAAACAAAGTCAAGTTTGTCAATAAAAGAAAAATAAAGACAAAGTAAATATTCCATAATGTATCGTGCGTCATTATCACGCACGATATTTCATGGAATATTTACTTTAAGGTCACTAAGTTAAGTATTTGCATACCCAAAATAGACTAGACAGAGGAATTTTTGCAAAGATACACGTAAATAAAATAAACGTCCTGACAATGCTGTTGACCTGTAGTTAATAAAACTTAGACTTAAGTTGACCGCATATGGGACACTTCTATACATATTGTAAAACAAAGTCGCTTTTCGTGTTTGTCTGTATGTCCGCGTTGTTCTTCTAAACCACGCAACAGATTTTGATGAGGTTTTCACCATCGTTTAGAGAATTTATTCCGGAAGGTTTATGTGTATAATCCGTTAATATTAAAGTTACGTTTACCTCGATGTTTTGTCAAGTCGTAAAAACCGTGCGAAGTAAGGGCAGGTCGCTAGCCTTTGCATTTTTTTAAAACTTTTGTTTGCGTTATTATCTCACCTTCAACAATTGCGTAAAATTAAACAACTTGTTTTGTCTGTTCTACCTCATTCTCACATTCGGTCACACTATTATGGCATATCAGAAACTTGAGATATAATTTCAATAGCTTTTCGGCAACATTATCATAATTTTAGCCGCAATACGTCCACTGCTGGACATAGCCGCCAGGGCCGTCTTAACCATATTGGGCGCCGGGGTGCGAAAATCAACTTGCGCCCCCTTGCAAACAAAATAAAACGTCATTTTTGTGTTCCTGTTTTAGGATCCGAACCTGAAAAGGAAAAAACGGAACCTATGTAGGATCACTTCGTTTTCCATCTGTTTCTCTGCCAGTCTGTCAATACCCTTTTTCTTAGGAACGCTCTCAAGTTGAAATTAATATCAAATACGTAGGACTACGGTCCCTTGGAGCTCTAAAACAATCAATCTTCTAACTAAAACTCAAAGCATTTATTTTAATTAAACCAGTCACAGGCACTTTTGAATTGAAAAAGAGTTGGTTAGTCTGAAATATGAAGCTGGTTGTAGTTGCCCATTCCAAAGCGGAGTAGGTACCTATGGAGAAGAACGGGAAAGAAATTCCACGGACCCCCACAACCAATCTTTAATATAAAAAAAAAAAAATTGTTACAAAAAATTGGTTACATCATTCATGTTGAAATTATACATGTGAGAACAATGAAGAAAGACGTGCACGTTAAAGCGTCCGTAATAAAAAGATAAAAACAAAAAACCGATTCAAAAATTAGAATAAGCCATGGCAGCTAAGAGATGCCCAGTCCCAACTGACGGCGCCCGCTCACGAAGGCGCCTCCTAAGACCCTGCGTCCGGGTGTTTCGCACCTCTTGCACCCCCGGGTAAAGACGGCCCTGATAGTCGCAACAAAATTATCTATAATCTGGGTCTTAAACGTGTCAGTTTGTGTGAGGGTGTGTGTCCATGTGTGTGGTGTGTCATGTGTGTGAGTGTGTTGTGTCCATAGGTACCATCATCCTCATGCCGTTGTCACAAATAATACATGCATCTTGGTTGAAAGTGTATTTCCACAATGGGCCACATTGTGGAAATTGGACAATTAACATAATAGAAAAAAGTTGCTAGGAGTAAATTTACTACATAGTGTAGAGATTCTAAGTTAACCAGTAGTGCAAACCCTAGTTTGTCTAACAATGTACTCTGGTATGTACCTAACATTAAAACTTGTGGAATTCTATTTGTTCGCAGAGCCTCCACGTTTGGCTTGGTGCCACGGTTGAACTAGATTGCACCTGATATTTACTTTATCCTAACAATTAATTACTTCACTAACGTTCGTGACTTCTCAATTTACTGGCCCGAAATTAGATCGCTTTTTTTTGTTCCCCTTAGAAAGAGCGGTAATCGCAAGACGTCGCGTGAACGGCGAGAATATCTAGGTACAAAGTCCAATGGAATTAAGATATCAATTTCTAAATACACTGAGTGAAAATACAAACACGTCGTTTTCCTCATAATCGTCAAGAATAATTACGTAAAACCTCGTAAGAAAAGAACTCATGTTAGCCATCCAGCACATAACTGCAACTTTTACACATAAACAGCTTTCCCGCTACTAACTAGACGTAATTTCCATACGCTAGGCATTTGCAGTCCAATCCTGAAATGTATCGGCCGGTTAGGCATAAAGTGTCTTGCATACATGTCGATTTCGGCCGTTACGGTCGTCACTCGACTCCATACGGCCACACATAGGCCGGCTGCACGTCGTATTTGGAACATTTACGGCTTGCGCAGCTCGTGTTCGAAGTACGAACGGTCGGTATGACTCAGTCCCGTAACTAGTTAGACTAAAATCGGGGCCTGTAGGAGCATTACGTCACTCCTGAATATTTATTGCTTGTCCGAAACTACGGAGCTTATTGTGAAAGGTTCTCTTGTTAGGACGGTTGTGTCAGTTGTGTGTTTCGTCTCGTAATTCTAGAATAATCAACCTACCTAGTTCTCACTGCTCGGACACAGGTCTCCTCTCTGTGATAGGGAGTGGGCCGTAGTCCACAACGCGGGCCCAGTACGGGTTGGTGGATGTCACATGTCTTCACATGCCGATTTCCACAAGATGTTTTCCTTCACCGTTTTGAGAGCAGTGGTGATTAAATTAAGACGCAGATATATGCCAGTGACCTTGAGTGGTTAGCTTGTGTGTTCTGTACTGAGCTCACGCAACGCGTCGTACATCCAGCCAGTAATAGGACTCGCCCATCCAGGAGCGCTGTCCCAAATTAGACGCATTATTAATTTATTATACATAAAACAAAGGGTATTTTAATAAAACACGTATACTAAAAGATCAATAAATAAATAATCTTTAAAATGGTGAAGGTTTCAGAAAAACACGCTTATTAGATTTGCATGATTCTCAGAATTTTGTCCGCGTTAGACGTGACTTTACAAATTAATTTCACTATAAACATATTCTAAAATATTCACAGATTAAGTTATTAAGTACATGCTTTAATTTAACATATATTTTTTTCCAAATCATTAACAATACAAGTTCAAAAGTGCCTTTATGTGCCTATTTAAAATAAATTATTTGATCTTGACTCTAAACAGGACAAACTTTTAACACATCATACAACATTGTAACATCATAATCTTAAAGGTTAAAACCCTGGTATACCAGGGTTTTAACCTGGTAGCCTGTCCTTCGTAAAAGACCGCCTAAAACCTTTAGCCACCACCAAGCTCGCTTAGGTAATCGTAATCAGGTAAAAGATGAAACGGCTGGTCAAAGTCCTCTCTCGAGAAGCGCCACAACAACCGGTCCTGCAATCGCGCACAATCCTATTCATTATGCCAAAATTAATTGAAACCTTTAAGATTATGATGTAACAATGTTGTATGATGTGTTAAAAGTTTGTCCTGTTTAGTCAAGATCAAATAATTTATTTTAAATAGGCACATAAAGGCACTTTTGAACGAGTTATAAGCAACGATGGCCCAGTGACAACGGTCGCGACTTACGAGCAGTGCAAAAATCATTGAAAGTCGGTTATCGTCGCCTTAATTTACTCAAGCTAAAACGCCTGTCCAGGTTCGAACCTACGGCCTAACCGTAGGTTCGAACCCGGACAGGCCTTTTAGTTTGAGTAAATTAAGGCGACGATAACCGACTTTCAATGATTTTATACTGAAGGTCACGTCTAAACGTGTATTGTGAATGACAGGCTACCAGGTTAAAACCCTGGTATACCAGGTTTTTAACCTGGTAGCCTGTCCTTCGTAAAAGCCCGCCTAAAACCACCACCACGCTCGCTTAGGTAATCCTAATCAGGTTTTAGCAATGTGGCTTTTTCAATGTTACTAGCTTATTACCTTCTCAAGGTGAAGTAAGACAACAGATTTTCTTATTGCAGCCTATACGCAGATTGCCTTTGCTTCTCTCTTTTTTACGACATGACAGAACATCGACGTTTCTTTTTAATAATATGTGAGTTTTATTTTTTGTATTATAAGCACAAACCTTTAGGAAAAAAATATCTCTAAATGGTAGTGTTCTGTTTCGTAGTTTAGAAGAACAACGCGGTCACACAGATACACGAGAAGCGACTTAAATTTTTAATATGTTTATGTCGCAGGCAGATTGTATGATTCGTCATTATACAAAGCTTTTCCTCTAGTCCACGACTTTTTTAATGATCCCGTTTGAGATTTGTAATAATTGTCCAATTATTAATAGTAAACTTCTTTATAATCATTTGATTCTTGCGGCGCGCACTTGTTGTCATCTTTATTTTCGGAAACACTTGCACTACTCGACGCCATTTTTGTTGTTTTGTTTAGCAGTGCCACAGGTGGTAGAAAATAGAACTAATTGTATAAATTCGCCTAGGTATTATGTATACGTTCGAATCATTAATTAGCTTTGAAGGGTTATACATACTGCCTAGGCGTTATACATTTTGCGAACGGCGCCGTATGTGTAATGACGAATTATACAATTTGCCTACGACATATGGATATAGATATAGAAGATGAATGACCAAATAAACGCACTAACAGACCAGTTAAGCATAATAATTAAAGCAAAGATCATTGCCATTTATTATGGTGGACTACATAAGACCATTGCGTACGGTAGCAGTCTCCGGGGAGGCTTAAGTTGCGTCTGACAGAAGCCATTGCCGGCTCTCATGGATTAGGAGTGTAATTTGTGACACCATACTATGCAAAGCTTAAAGGGTGTTACATAAATGGTGTTTAGAGACATTGGACTTTATCAGAATAGAATTTTAATGCATTCATCTACCTAGTTTATGGAAGGTACCAAAATTCAAATGTCATTTATTCAAAATAGGCTGACAATCAGCACTTTTCGAACGTCAAAATTACATATGACAGTCCCCCAAAAACGCCCGCCCTTCACCACTTCCTAGTGCTTTAGCTGGGAAGAAGAAGTGGCGCAACAAACTCCCCAGCGGCACAGCTGTTTGTTCAGTTAGAAAAACTTGATTCTATACAATAGTACTTATGCAAATTAATTTACATAACGTAACACAAAATATTTAATTAAATTATTTGCTATATGTCAGCTAGCACACGCCAATATACCAACAAAACATATTGAATTCTATTTACTCAAGTGAAAATAAAAACCAATAAAAAGAAAACAGAACTTAATACCTGAATGAAAGCCTCCAGACATAAAGGGTGTGCCAGATTACATATAGCTGTTAAACCTGTAACTCTAAGTCACAAATGATAAACTAGGACCATCGAAGTAAAAATAAATAAACAGTTAATTACTAATAACAGTAACAAAAATCATGGTCTGCAAGACGACCAATCACCACAAGCAGTACCCGTTCACGAGCATAACGCAAAGTTCAGCCATTAACCCCCACGCCATATTTCAGGGAAGGAGGCAACCGACCCCCAACGCTGCCGCAAGCACTGACATCTAAGGGAGCACGACCACCTTACTGCATGTTGCTCAGGCAAGAATAATATGATCAATTTTCGAGGTAAAAAACGTATACTTTGGCACTTAAATGAATTATTATTTTTTTGGAGCCTAGTCCTGGGCACAATAAATAAATCTTTGTTTCTAGTATGCTATGAATGCCGCTGTGTTTAGAATACGGATTAATATTCTTTTTTACATAAATCAGGTTCTCATATACATATTGAGACGCGACGTCATTGACGAATGCCTGCAACTTAATTGCTCGAATGGCTCGTTTCTGCTGCATAAATATAGCCTGAATGTCATTTCCCCATAAGAAAATGCCGTACGACATTACACTATGGAAATAACTAAAATACACTAATCGAGCTGTTTCTACATCAGTCAAATGACGAATTTTATAGACCGCGTAGGCTGCAGAGGTTAGCTGGTTCGACAATTTGGCTATATGTGGGCCCCACTGCAGCTTCGAATCCAAAGTAATACCTAAGAATACAGAGGTGTCCCCAAGATCCAATTCTGCCCCATTTACTAGTACAGTACGACACAACTTAGATGTAGCATAAATTTGAAAATTTGCATTGATTCATAACAATTTTACGAATGTATTTGGTTATATGACTACACAAGTTATTGCGTTTGCGTAAAGATCATTTTCACCTAAAGCAGTAATAAATATTGGTGATTTTGAAGACGCAGTCAGTTCCGATGGTGATCTGTTTTAGGAATTTTGCCGATGCTACATCTAAGTTGTGTCGTGTCGTTGTGGAGGAGGCGATGGTGGAAAAAAATTGACTTTTATTTCAAATACTGGCTCCAGATGGCAATATACAGGAATAAGTCCAAAAAGAATGAAAAGGCATTTATCCTGCAGATACATGACATGAGACACACGACACTTTTACACCTGTAGGTATTTGATGTCGTTTCCTCGAAATATGTCTCGACTCTCCTCAATGTCATTCATAGAGAGTTGTCTAATGTCGCGTCATGGAGTATTTTTGACAGCTACGTATTGAGTGACGTTGAGTGAAGTCGAAGTTTTATTTTTATTTTAACGTAAGGATACTGGGATGAGTTGCTAAGATGCCACTCATCCCAGTCCCGTCATTTATTAGAGACTTGAGATCGGATATTCGGATGCAGATTTAATTATAGTTGAGATGTTAGCTATTATGGAATGCACTTTTGTATCGAAAAAATCCCGGGATTCCGGGTTCAACAAAAGAGTTCCGATTATAGAATTGAATGTATATTTGGTGGCTAATATAGAAAGCACTTTTGTATCGATCGCAAAAATATCGCGATTCCGGAATTGATAAATTTAGTACTTTTTGACTATAGAAATGGTAGCCTGTTAATGTTGTAAAGTAGGTTACCAAATTGGCATCGTACATAGTGACAAACAACTTGGTGCCTTGGCGACCTACCCATTGCTCACAGTCCGCAAGCCCGCACCTACGTTAGCCAGGAATCGGCCTGCGATTCCCAATGCCCAGGGCGTTTCCTGCGGCGGCTAGGGGCGTGAGGGGGCGAAATTTGCTGAGAAACTGTCGAGACGGTTAAAAAGTTACACTTTTTTCGATCTAGCTCTCTCTGTAACGTGCGATAAGGAACTTCGTTCCAAAATATTGTATTTCCCACAGCATAAAAAAGGATTTCCAAAGTTGGTTCAGGTAGTCTTTGCCTTTGCTTCCTGGAATCTCTTGATCATCTCGTCATAACTTTCTGCGCCGGCGTCGGCAGGGCCGTCCATCTTACGGCACCCGTTATGTGGAGATTCTTGCCCAGGAGTTGTTTTGCATGCAGTTCCAGTTTACTTAAGCCAAAAGGTAAGATAAAATATACACCATTTTCTTTGGCACCGTTGAATAGCTTCTCGAATTTTATTGAACACGACACGACTTAAAGGAAATATGAACCAGGTGACCACCACGACACTTTTGTTACGTAACAAAACTGTCGAAACAGTTAAAATGTTACACTTTTTTCGTTCTAGATCTCATTCGCCAAGTGTGTAGAGTATAATGTGCGACAAGGATTTTTTTTCCAAAAACGATTATTCATACATACCGCCTCCGACCAAATATCCACCGTCTCCGATAATATCAAGACAGAAACTATTCTACCCATCGTGTATTCTCCCATTAAAATAATAGGACTCTTAACTGTGATGCTCGCCGTTGATTTAACGGGATCCCACCTATCAATAATAAAACATTAATTAAGTTCCATTAAATGTTAAATATATGGACAATATCTATTTATTTGACAGCTGCAGCCAGCACGGTTCAATGAGTCCGGACAATAAATATTTTTGATTGTTTTGTATTAATTTCTGAATTTGCATTTACAATGTAAATTGTGGGATCTGATTTATTTTATGAACGCTTATAATTACTCAATCATACATAAACTGCTGAATGCCACTCCAATAGGGATGTTGACTAAACGTTTTTGTGTCCGTCATTGAGTTAAAATGTGGCATGACGTCATTTTCTGGTACATTTTATACTGACTTGTGCCATAGCGCGCCCCTACTTTAATGCGTTTTATCTAAATATTTTTTGATTAATATTATAAAGCAAACAATACGTGTCTAATATTTTTTTATTATCTGACTGGCGGACTAGTTTTTTTCCCAGTCAACATCCCTATTGCGTAACACACTTGCCATCACAGACGTTATACATAATCCATTGCTGAATATTTTAGAAAAATTCGTATGCTGAACAACGTAAATTGTAAATTGCCAAAACTACTTTATGTAAATCCTACTAATATTATAAATGTGAAAGTTTGTGAGGATGGATGGATGGTTGAATGTTTGTTACTCTTTCACGCAAAAACGACTGAACGGATTTGGATGAAATTTGACACACAAATGGTTTATAACTTGGATTAACACATAGGACTTACTTATTACTTTTAATCCCGATTTTCTATCCGGATCGAGACTTACGCGGGTGAAACCGGGGGCACACCTAGTGAAATATGTAAAATCTACAAACGAATGGCAGAAATGTGTGCATTCTGTCTTCACAAATGAACAAGTCCGTGATTGAATGATGACCCACAGCATAAACCATTGAAGAAAAAACTGCGATGATTTGTTAGTAGAAAGGTGTAGAGCCTTAGAAAGGATTTTACGAAACTTTTTCCATGCAGTCGAATTCACATGAAACAGCAGGTTTGAGTATAATACCAGGCTTAATAGACTATACATATTTTGTAGACCATTTTCTATTTTTTTAAGTACCTGGTACTTGATGAAAGGCCTACACTGTCCTCTCATACCTACATATATTAACACTGTAATTTGAAAACATTGGAAAAACAAATTATTTTTAATGAGTATAAACCGTGGAATTTGTTACCGGCGCTTTCCATAGGAAACGACCTATTGGAACCGTGCACCTAGCTTCTGACGTTTCATTAATGCTCATGTAGGTTTAAGTGACATAAAATATTTTGATTTTGACTTTTGATTTTATATTGGTTATATCAACGACATATCGTGGTCCATTTCAAATGCTATCGACGGCTTTAGTCGATCTAAACATTACGTCAAAATTCCATAGCTTCCCAGTCAACCATGACTACATTTTACATGCATTTGCCTATTGGTAGGCCTACAAAGGTACCTTTGTAGTTTGGCTTTACAGTTCGCAGCGGTTGAACAATGAGAAATACTAACATTCGGTTTAGATTTATTTGAATTTCAATTTAATGATGATACAAACAGTCGTTGAATTCCATACTTTAATATTAAAATTCGAAAGTAACTGTCTGTCTGTTATCTTTTTATGGATTTCGATGCAATTTGCCACACAGGTTGACTTGCCGTGTCCTTGTGGAGGCGATCGGCGGCAGTGATCTCTCGCGTCCGGTCCTGGTCTAGGCCATCGTACGGAGCGAGAAGGAGTGGGAAGCCGTCACCTCCTTCGGCGAAGCAGTAATGCTCGCGAAGGAGGAGGCGGAACGCGTGACGGAGAGACAAATTTCGCGCCCTTACGCCCCTAGCCGCCGCAGGAGACAGCCTGGGCGTCGGGAATCGCAGGCCGCTTCCCGGCCACCGTAGGCTCGGGCTTGCGGACGGTGTGCAATGGGTAGCTCGCCGTCCGATAAGGACGCCGCTCCGCCCAGAGCGGGAGAAGTTATTTGATAACTTCCTACCTAGGTTAGGACAAAGGACACTTCTTTATCTCGGTGGTACGTTCCGTAATTTCCGACCTCCACGCAGGGGAAGCTATGGGCAAAAGCGAGTATTCACATAAAGGATATTTCCTTAATCTTTTTATTGTGAATGTCGTCATACTGTCAAATATTATAATATTTTTGTTAAAAAGAGTTTATTAGCATAACAACCTTGTGCCACAGGATCCCATATAAACTTGATAAAACTCTAAAAAAGTTTCATCAACAGTAATGTTCATAGTGATGCTGAAATAGGATACGCTGCGGAATTTATACCTGAGCGTAGAGCGAAAATTCTTCTGCAGTGTCAACATCACCTTAGATTCAATTGCATAGCGTTTCCCAAATATTATCACGGAACTAATCAGTTTTTATTAGTATTTTTATCGATTCAGCAGAACGAAATTGACATTTACTAGAACATAAGATACACCTACATATTTGATGCTGTGCTAAGAAGTCTGAGATCGGAAATATCATCTATCTACCGGTGGCACGGTCGCATCAGCTATTTCATACAAAATTCAACGGTTTCCCTCAAAGCATTGGGGACTACGATCCAAGTTTACTTCACGATTGACTGTGCACCTTTGAACCGACATTGACTATTTAGAGTTGTTTTTAGATGTTAGATTTAAGGACACACAGACGCAATTTGTCGTGGGACGCTATAATACTAGCTTAAGCTATATATTACTAGAAGAGCGGTGGCCGCCACGTAACGGCCGCAGTGACGGCTGTCATGAAAATGATAGCATCGGGGTTTGAATTTACGGTGCCAAAACTAGCTCTCTAGAAAAACACATCAACTTTCTTTTATAAATAACTTTTCAGTGTCGTCATTCGCCGGTAAATTATGGGCGCTATGAGGCGGCCACTGCAGTCTTGGGAAACCCTAGCTTTATCGTGGTGTTCTTCACATCACTTCGAAATTCGAACTATGTCGAGTTGTTAACACGAGAACGAAATAATGAGTTCGCTGTGTGTGTGCGGTCACAGCGAGGTTCGAAGTGAACTTGACAGAAAAGTGAAGTACCTATTAAGTAGAAAAAAGTAGTTTAGCAGCTGTTTTGTAAAACAGCCTAGCAGTTAGGTAAAACCGCGGATTGGATAATCCATCTGCGACAGATGCATTATATTCTCATTGTGTTTGGAATGAGAATATAATGCATCGAGCATTACAGTCTTAGCGGGTCTTAGAGGAGCTCGTGGCTAAGTAACAACAGCGGCACTGGTCGATCCATCAGGTTAAGCTACGCTTGCCGGGGTTGGTCAGTGGATGGGTGACCATCTTTACATACCGAGAATCCTCCGTGCCTCGGAAAGCACGTTAAGCCGTTGGTCCCGGCTGTCATTCGTGGATCTTTGACAGTCGTTACGAGTCGTCAGAAGCCCGAAAGTCTGACACCAGTCATACCAAGGGGTATCGTATTACCCAGTTACTGGGTTGTGGAGGTCAGATAGGCAGTCGCTCCATGTAAAATACTGGTATTCAGCTGCATCCGGTTAGACTGGAAGCCGACCCCAACATAGTTGGGAAAAGGCTCGGCAGATTGAGCATTATAGTCTTATTCCAAACATACAATGTTTTTACATTAAATTGCACTCTTAATGAGACCAAATTATAGGAAAACGTGTCAGTGGCATTTAATCACCCACAAACGCAAACATCACATCAAACAAATTACCGAACCAAACAAAAACCTCACACTTTTCATCCGAATAAAAGCGAAAGTATCCAATTATAAGGGCTTACCTAAACAATTCTAATCACATCAAATCTCGTCGTTGTGTTGACGTGAATCATTGGTGTTTACAATACAATGTGGCGGCAGGACGGGCTAGATCCGGTCGGCGGCATTAGCATGCAAATGGACAGGACATGCCACGTGCCCCGCACGGTAATCGCACGGTCTGAGATGCTCCACTTACGTGCGGTGACATGGATCACGGAGACGTGTAGAGAGAGGTAAGGAAAGGTTTGTTATTTGAAAATACTATAAGGGTTCGAAGTGGACTTAGATTGGAGTGATGGGTACCTACAATGAGTAGGAAAATGTAGTGTGATTTTCTTGCAATTTATTATACATATTTTAGGGCTATTTTAATTGTCGAAGTAATACAAGTAGTACTTCCAGATCAAGAAAGAGATTACGTGTATAGATTGCTTGTTCTTCAGAATAAATTGTTTTTCTTTTCCCATTTAGTACCAATACATGTGTTATTGTTCACAAAATCTAAAAGAAGATCTTATAGCGGTCCTTATACCCGAATCTTTAGAAAACGGTTTTTCACCTTTAACCGTTCTACATGGTTCTACGCTAGTTTTTCCTGAAAGGATGTTTAGCTCGTTTCAAAAACCATTACACAGCACCTTCTTTCATGCACGTAGAAAAGATACCTACCTACCTACTCGTATGCAGGTCGTATGTAGGTTTAGAAAACTGTGGCAGCCGAAAATTTTGAAAGCATTTTCACAGAGAAAGCACGTTTCGGAGATTATTTTCGGGCAGTCAATTCAGTCAGAGTATGAGTTAACAAATCCATTTTTTTACACAGTTGTCGAATGTTTGACAAAAAATAAAAACCTATAGTTTAAATGAATAGACATAACGAGTGACAGTAGCATAAATGGAATGAACATTTCGTAACCCGGGTAAAGTACGCATCTAGTGACACATCTTCCCCTAATTCAATTCTATGTTGTCTTTAATATTAATGGCCCCTATTAATATTAAATTGTAGTTACTTATGTATAATTTATTTTCTGTCAAAGTTTAAAAAATAGCATCTAGCTGTACCTACATGTACATAGGTTGGTGGTAGGTTGGTTGGTGGGTAGGTTGGTTGGTTGGTGGGTAGGTTGGTTGGTTGGTGGGTAGGTTGGTTGGTGGGTAGTTTGGTTGGTAGGTATTTCTTGACTATTTTTAGGCGTTTTCAAAATTGATTTTCATGAAGTTTTCAAAGGTGAGGATTGTGTGGTGAAGGACAAACATTGTTATGATGTTTGCTTTAAAAAGAGCAATGTAGTTTTTACTAAAAATATATATTTAGTAGCAGAATGCGCAAGAGTTTTGTTTCGCGATTTTTTATCTCTTAGCACAAAATTATAATATCTAAAACTAAAATAACATCGTATTATTTAAATGTGCATAAATAATATTACAGGTCACATAGTATATGTAGGTAAGGATTTAAGAAACTTAGAATTTCGTATAAAAAGTGAGTTTTCCTCGAAATTATTCTTAGATCATGTTAAGTTACTTTATTTTATTAATAAAGAGTCATCAACTGTGATATTTAATAACAGGAAAAAAACATGTTGAGCTATATTAACACCATTTAATTTTCATGACAGTGATTCAACTTCAAATATCCATAGATCAACTCTAAAGGCACAGTCAAACAGTAAACCAATGATAACAATTTATACTTTAAACTCTTAAGTGTTATTTCCAACATTAAATATGTTATCATTTTAATTACGAAAGGCAGCACTATTTTAAAGAACCCTTATATCTTAAAAAGCGACTTTGACTACCAGCAGAATTTTAACAACACTATCAGGCGGTAATCTCAGGTATGCACGGGCGATATTTTATCGCGCACTTAATTTTCAACTTTCGGTCTTGAGCCGAGCATTGAGAATCCAACACAGTGCATCCCAGGGCGGCAAATAATACATTGTTGGATTTTCAACTCTCGGCGCTAAGCAGTGCATTGAAAATCCAGTGCGCGATAAAAAAACGCCGCGTTAAAAAATCGCCCTTGGGTACGAGGGCTAATATAGTCTTCCAACTCTTTCGAGAAGCAGTTATTTCTGTATAAAAGATACGTTAAAAGTCGTTATCTTTGTATAAAAGGTACGTAACCGTATCTTTAGTGTTATGGTTCTTACATTGTGGGGTTGGCTTTTGCATTCGCTGCACCGACACAGATGAATACAGAGGTTTACTCTGCATTTTAGATATGAAGCAACAAGTACCCGGCGGGGTCGTCTTGTTGGGCCAATTTAGTGAGTGTAACGTAGTAAGAAGAAATATGGCGCAGCACATACACAAGTGGCAAGGGGCCCGGGCGTGGCGACGCGCGACGGCGTAGCGCGAGCGTTGCTGCTCCTTCGTATTTCGCCAGCGCCACGCTCGCACCACGCCCGCGCCATGCCTCCACCTCGCCGCCTGTGTATGTCCCGCGCCTCATCACTCCTATACATTTTGTAAGAAATACGAAACGAGCGGCGCAACGCCTGCGCCACACCGTCGCACTGTGGATCGAAAAAAGGATCTCGAAGACATGGGAGCTTAAATTTTAAAGTGTCGGTTTTTTGCTTGAAATAGCTTCTTATAGCCAATATTATGCATAAACATATCAGTCATAAATAAATAGTTACATCACCGTGTACAAGGATATAGCGGTTATTCTCTCCGTTACGGAGAAATGAGCAATATTTTTTTTGCAAAAAAAAAACTTGTTGCTAATTTGCCCACCTGATTGTATCCTATGATATATTTATGCATAATATTGGCTGTTACAAGCTATTTTAAGCCAAAAACCGGACCCTATTTCTTCGAGAGCCTTTTTTCGATCCACAGTGCGGCGCCACGCCCGCGCCCCTCGCCACTTGTGTATGGCCCGCGCCTAAGAGTTACGCGATAGAAAGAGAGGCAACTTCTAGGTTAATATAACTGTTGGTAATTAGCGCTGTGAATTGCACTTTATTGTGTCGTAGCAAGAGTCGCTTTGTATTTAAATGATTTTGCGGAGTGAACCATCTGTATTCATCTGTGCACCGGTTAAAAAGTTCACGTTAATAATGTTTTAGTTTTAGTTAAGAAGAGTTTTGTTTTAGTTTATTTCGAGTTTTAATTTAGTTTTTTTTTGTATAATTGTGTTCATCCACGCTAGCAATTATACTAAAAACTAAAATTGCTAGCGTGGATGAAAACCTGCTGGGGTTGCGGGTTTGTCCTGCTGGGGTTCCGGGTTTGTCCGAAAGGGATATCGCGGCCCCGGCACACAGGCAACGGAAGAAACACGGGTGGGTTTTAGTCAGTAAAAGTCTGACACACCCTCTCGCTCTGCCCAGAGCGGGAGAAGTCATTTGATGATTTCCCAACCTCAAAAAAATAAAAATAAAGCGTGGATGAAAAAGACAAAGAGTTATTTCTAGTATTTATGTCAGCTTACATATCATAACATAACATCTCGCCTTGTTTCCCCGAAGAACATTATTTAGGCTGCTTATTATACATATACTATTATATTAGGCTTAATGAGGTAATGCAAGCAAAATATAACTTTGAAGTTATCTCTAGTGTTTTAGGTATACGCAAAACTATATCTGAGATATTTGTTGTTAAATAAAATGTAATTATAACAATATTTTAACAGAAAACGAGTTACTAGCTACTTATGTCGTGGTAAATAACCGTATTTACTTGTACAAAGGGCCATGTCCCGTACGTACCGATGTACGGGACACGGCCCTTTGTACATAGGTACACGTTTTTCTTGCTGTGAAAAACTACGGTTTATTCGGCGTGCGTAGGCACGGTCGTTACTTCGTCAGTGTTGTATGGATCACTATGTAAGTTTGTTGACAGACACGTTTTTTAATTCAGTGGCATAAAACTAAAATACTGATTCAAAGACACCTTCCGAAATTAAAGTTATTTTTACTTCGTAGTTTGGAAGTCGGTTGTTTTTTTTGTAAAAAAGTTATTTTAGTCTCTACTTACCTACGCAAAAATTACGGAAGCGTGAAGACTGGTTGTTATTTTTAAAATAAACAATAATTTAATTACTCATCACGTGTAAGCACACGCGCACAAAACGAATGACGGTTTAATTAAAACATTATATTTAAAATTGTATTAAGATTACGGTTCGTTGATTACGATTATTTTTACTACCACAAACATTGAATTAAAATGTTGACGTTGAATTTTGAAGATTCGTTTTCATTACGTGAACATTTTGTATACATTTTTGCGTTGGACTATTTATTATAACAAACCAATTTTGAACAAAAATACGGTTGGTACAGCCATCATCATTGTACAGGTTCAATATTATATAAATTATTTATCAATTTTATTTAATGACATTGTTTCGGTGTAACGTATTTACACTACTCAACACCCCAACATCTTTCACTATTCTACACTTACACAAAATCACGAACACATACACCCACACATACACCTAAATATCGTCACTGCACTACGTACCTTCACTAAGTCATTTTTGTATGGATTCTGTTTTCTTATTTAAAATCTTGGTGCATCTTTTTACATGTCTTTTGGGCTAATACTCGTATGTATTATTGTCTATTTTGAGGGGTCTGGCGCTGTATGCCCAGATACAGGACTCGTCCTAGTTCGGTTACAGATGCTCCCATGTTATATACTCCCAAGTACTAGCCTATAAGTATGTGTAATTTCGTTGTAAGTATGATATTTGTTGGTGAAACAAATAAATTATTAAAGTATTTAAAAAAAAGAACTAAACCTCCAAAGGACTGCAGGCTACAATACAATTAAAGCCAAAGGATAAATAGACATAATCACCACGTTAAGCAATCACCATCAGTCTGATTGGTCGAAAGCCACAAGGATCGTTTTTTAAAAATAAGTTTATCTTTTCCCTCACTTTCCTGCACTCAAAATAAAAATCGAAATCTAAAAAAATCTAAATAATCAAATCTGTGGGAGTGATTTCGTGAAAAGGGACGGAAGTGTGTTACAGGTTTGATTTAACCAATGAGCGCGCGCGTTGTTAGAATTGGCTCTCAGAAACGACCTTGACGAGGCCCCGCCCCTTTAATGTTGCTTATTTCCTTAATACCAGCCTGTTACCGTCCTACTGCAGGGCAAAGGCCTCTTCTCATACAGAGAAGGCACGAGCATTGATCACCATGCTTGCTTAAGACGAGTTGACGATTTCAGACTTATATTAACTATAAGGCCAGTTTTCCTCACGATGTTTTCCTTCACCGATGTCAGTAACGTCCAAGATAAACTCAGAGAGTACATATGAAAAAGTCACATTGGTACTTGCCCGGATTTGAACCCACAACCTCGTGGATAAGAGGCGACGCCTTAACTACTGGGCCATCATGACATTATTTCCTTAATATAGCTTATTACTAACGCGAGATGTCAGATGACGATGTCATATGCGACTACTGCTCGCTCGTTTTTTTTAAAATTTATTTGTTGTGAAAAACATGGAACGGATGCAATAATTAGGTAGGTACTTCCCTCTTCAACAAACAAATTCAACAAACAACTTGAGATCTTAACAAAATTAGCAACTTGTCAATGTTGTTAATGTTAACTGCATCTCTGTAATAGTTTTCTCTCCGACTCACAATTGTGTTCTGTTCAAGAATTAAACAGTCGTTACTCTTATTTTCTTCATATAAGAACAAGAAAGCATCAAGAAAGTGGAGAGCAGTGGTGGCCCAGTGAGAGCAGCGGTGGAGGCTCAGAGAGAGCAGTGGTGGTCCAGTGAGAGCAGTGGGGGCCCAGTGAGAGCAGCGGTGGAGGCCCAGAGAGAGCAGTGGTGGCCCAGTGAGAGCAGTGGTGGCCCAGTGAGAGCAGTGGTGGCCCACTGAGAGCAGCGGTGGAGGCCCAGAGAGAGCAGTGGTGGCCCAGTGAGAGCAGTGGTGGCCCAGTGGTAACGGAAATGACTTACAAGTTGTTGTAGGTTGTGGGTTCGAACCCAAGTAGGCGCTTAACTTTGTGTAAATAATTTCATCACCACTGCGCTTAAAACAGTGAAGGTAAACATCGTGAGGGAACCGGCATGACCTAGAACCAAAAATTCGAAGACATGTGACATCGACTAACACGGGCCCGCCCACTCCCTCTCCAAGAAAGGAGGCCTGTGTCTCAGGATTGGGAATATTATAGGCTGATTATGCAAGCATCAAAAAAAGTAATTACACTGCACTTACCTACCTTTATAACTTGTTGAAACTTAAATATTATAAAGAGGAAAGATTTTTTTTTTGTTCGTTTGTATGTTTGTTTGTTACGCTTTCACGCAAAAAGGGCTTAACGGATTGAGATGAAATTTGGCAGATGGGTAGACTATGACCTGGGTTAGGACATAAAATACTTTTGTCTCGATATTCCCACGGGATCGAGACTTATGCGCGTAAAACCGCGGAGCGCAGCTAGTACATAATACTCGTATATCAGAAAAATCCTCCACTACATCTATCGATTAATTTCGCATCGCGAGGGTTGGTAAACACAAAGTGTCTTGGATCTTCCCTCCACACCACCTCACTGGATTCTGGTCACGATCGCGGAATAAAATCTATATGCTAGACGTGTTCCGCTCTGCATTAGATAAATGCGATAAACACAGATTAGTGTGGCTGAACGCGGACATTGTTGGCGGCTTATTTTGACGGTAGTTTGGAAAAAAAGTTGTTTTTTTCATTGGGTAGGGATAGAAACGTCAGTTGTGAATGTATGAAATCGTATTGTTTCTTTCTGGTTGGTTTTATATTTAAAACGTTAGTAGAAAGTTGTCAAATGTATAAGTGTTTAAAAAAATACTTTGTTGCATTGTAATACATATAACGTTTTTTTTCTTGCCTATGCTGTCCTCCTGTTTTAGTCGCGTCGTTTAGCTAGAACTGTTCCATTACTTTCTAAAATATATTTTATTCATATTGTGACTTTAAAAACAGCGGGGTAATTGCGTAACGCAATTACAGTAGCATTGACTTTTATTTTGACAGTTCAACAACATTCATTGCGTTATTTACGTTGTTGAGCAGACAAATTTTTCGAACATGTGAAGCAATGGATTAGCAATATCCTTCAAAATCATTCAGATTGTGATTGATAGTGTGTTACGCAATTAGGGTTCTGGTTCCATAACATTGTTGACCATTAATCATTTTAATTGGTACCTAAGCTTATTTTCTACTCGAACTACCCTAAAATTCGTGTTGTTTTACTTAAATCGTTATTCAAATCCCTAACCTATTAATCAATGTATTTTTAGGAATCTGTTTACCTAAGAGTGTTATCACACTGGCGTTTTGTTAGCGTTTTTCCAGCGAGGCGATTTGTGAACGTGCTCTTCGCGGGGGCGAAGCGAGCTAGCCGCGATCACGCTACGTGTTCTCTGCGTTTTCACAATTTGTTGATTGATTGATGTGATTTTTTTTACATTCGCTTGTCTCGCTCTCTCTTGTAAACTCATATCAATTTCTCTCGTTCCGAAAACGCGGTGAATACGTTGCGCACACATGGCGTGCTCGCCGCTCACCTCGCCGGTAGCACACTGGTAAATCTTTAGAGTGGCCCTAAGTTTACTGTCATTAAAAAATGTCTGCAAAAGCTGGTAAATTGAAATTCATTAAGCGCAAAAGGTAGGTATTTAATTCAAAATTAAAACAAATAACGACATTTTTTGGTTTGAAAATGTTATTGAGTAAATATGATTATAATAATAGTTGTTGTTGAATAAACTACGGCATTGCTAGCACACATGTCGTTTTTTTTAATAAATTCGTTGTGAATCAGTTTTTTTCCGGAATTTCAAATTGCAGAACTTGTTTACTTTATGCTCCACAAAAATTACTCATTGTCAGACCTAATCTGCGTTCGCAATTTATTTACCATACATGTAAACAAACACGAGTTTTAGGGTAAACAATTGTAATGCCAATACAGGTTCAGTTTGCGCTATAACTTCATATTTTTTATGACTTTTTCAACAGTTTAAAATCAACTTTATTTACTCTTCCATAAAATTGATGTTTGTTTAAGTGGAAATAACATCAATTGGAAACAAGTTTATAAATGAACCTTACCAGAAGTCTAGTTACTTTAAAAAAAACCGAACAAAACCAAATAGAGAACCTCATGTCATATCCAGTGAATTTTTTCTAGGTACCATTGCCATCCGCGCCCTCTTCGAGCGTCATTATTCTGGAGTACACTTCTCACGTCGATCCCTCACTGCAACGCATTATAATTATTCGGAAAGTTTTCACTAATGTTTATATGGGGAGATACTGTAGGGGCGCTATCAAAGAGACCTTTTGTTAACTATTACTGTGCCTACTTACTTTCAGACTTTTAATATAGTCTGGTAAATATCTAAGTGGCAAGTGGGCACTTAGGGTGAAAAGTGCCGTTTATAAAAATAAAAGAGAAAACTAAGAAAAAAAAACTAACAAAATATGTAAAGTCGTGGCCAAGCTGAATAAAATTGTGTTGTTCAATACTTGCTATGAGATTTCTATAGTGTAGGTACAAAAATATATTATTCAGGCAGCACATTCAGCTATGATAGCCAAAATAATGATTTTGAAAATGCAGAATATTGCATATAGAAAGTAGATATTTTTTTTGGAATTAGGAACATTTACAGGTTCAGAAATTGCAATCCTACCAAAAACATTTCATGTAAAGTAGGTTACGAACACTCACATAACGCTGTTAAAAAGTTATCAAATCTAATGTAGAGCCAAGCTCTACAAGGCCTAACTCTACAACCCTTTTTTTTTTTTTTGAGCATGGGAATTCAAATCAATTGACTTCTCCCGCTCTGGGCAGAGCGAGAGGGTGTGTCAGACTTTTACTGACTAAAACCCACCCGTGTTCCTTCCATTGCCTGTGTGCCGGGGTCCGCGATATCCCTTTCGGACAAACCCGCAACCCCAGCAGAACTCTACAACCCTTACGTTTTGGTCTAAATTTATGGTTTAACTGTTTCGCGGCCGTCGTACAGGGTTATATCCCCAGGGTATGTATCATGAAAAAGAAAAGAAAGATTTTTTTTTTCTGCACAAACTAAACGCACATTACAAAAAAAAAACATAAAATACACATTGACAAATTAGCCAAAAGCCTCGTATTCGATACTCAAAATTAATAAAAGTTTGACAAATTTTGTCTATTGGTTATGTGTAAGAATTTAAGTCACGGGTCTTTAATGATCTGTCATGCAATAGTTCAATGGAACCAGTTAGTGCGTGAATCGCAAACCCAGAGTGTATGCAAATTCATGGAATATTTTCTCGTTGACGTATAGGTACTTTTGTCTTAATCAAAATTTACACAAACTCCCACACTTATAATACATGTAGTTTTGTTTTCCTTTCACCCAATGCCTTTGTTTTGTATAAATTGTTCTGGCAAAGTCGAAACAACAATAAATTCAAATTAGCGGTTTGTACAGGCTTACCATTTCAAGCGATATTGCTCTAAAACGTTTCGTAATCAGAACAAGAGGCTTAGTCGCTTACGTCATTTGGTACCAAATGGGTAAACAATTTATGTCATTACTTGGTCATTTAATTAATGTCCTTGTAAGTTTACATACAAGCAACCAATTATCATTGTGGTGGAATAACTAGAAATTCCCTATATCTCTTTGAATTAAAAAAACTGTCTAGTCTCTTTTCCCAACTATATTTGGGTCGGTTTCCAGTCTAACCGGATGCAGCTGAATACCTCCATAACCCAGTTACTGGGTAACGCGATACCCCTACCCCTTGGTAAGGCTAGTTGTCAGTCTTTCGGGATTCTGACGACCCGTAACGACTGTCAAAGATGCAAGAATGACATCCGGGACCAACAGCTTAACGTGCTTTCCGAGAAACGGAGGGTCTTGTTGGTCTTGTCTGTCTTGACGGTCTTGGAAAGTAAATATGGTCACCCATCCATGGACCAACCGCGGCAAGCGTAGCTTAACCTGATCGATCGACCCGTGCGGCTGTTATTACTTAGCCAAGAGCCCTTCTCCTTCGCTCCTTGAACACCAGGACAATTTAATTTATCTGTAACACTTTTATCAAGGGTACGTCTTGCTTGACCCCTGGAATTTTGGAATTTAATTCCGATAATTAATGAAACCCATTTCATTGATTTCACAATACGAAAAAGTTGTGTCATTAGTCAAATAAAATCAATGAACCTTTTATTCAATTAATTGGACAATTTCCAAAATAAATAGTTCCTATATCTTCGTTGGTAAAATTGATCCACAAATTAACTCGATCAAATCCAAAATCCATCGACCACTTTACATTAATACCTTCAGCAGGCCTTCTCAATTTTGCACAATTACCGTATCTGCGCTTTTTCTTAAAATAACAGTGTTACTCAATTTTTTGCCGTAAAGCATTATTCTGTCAACCACCAATGCTCATAGAGGAACAACGCATAAATGACTGGTCTTAACTACTAGTAAATTACTCGGGATGTACCATCGAAGAAGTTCATATCTATGCACCGTAAGGACTATTTCTGCTTGCAGTGCTCGGCCGCCATAGAACCGGGTTGGTAACAGATGTGGTCATCGCGTTCACGGGATTTTGTTTTCAAATTGCTTAGATATGAAATTCTTCGATGGTACATAGTTTGTTGCAATGGGGATCCACGCGCAAAGCTCAACGCAGATGTCGCCAGCGGCGGGATGGCCGCTGTCAAATCATTTTCGCTTTGTTTACATCAATTATTTTTGTTATTTTTTTTGTGTTGAAACCGATCCAGCATCGTTATTGCTAACATGTATTGTTCCTGGAAGTGTAAAGAATTGAAAGACGAACTAAACAAACGAGAAGCAAGGATTACTGGAAAGAAATCAGATCTTATTGAGAAGTAGACTTTTATCTAATAAAATATTTTTCATCAGGCTTTAGATTTGGATCATTTTTTTGTTTTAACGTGCTAATTCTCACTTGACTCATGGTAGGAAAATTTACAAAAATTGAGACAGCATTACTTTAATTATAAATGGTATCCTTTATTTTTTTAGGTTACCTATGACCGAAATTTTAATTTCGGCAATCAAAGCCCTCAAGCTTCTGAAAGACAAGCACTTGACGTTCTTGCTGTAGAACTTTATCAAGACGTTAATAGCTCCACCAGAACTCCACCACATTGTCGAAGTTTACCAATCAACATAGTCAAAGTAACTTTTAGTTGTACTCTTTTAGTTTCCCACTTTTTTTTTAGCGTAGTATCTTTAGGAAATTAATGAACACCGGGGTTAGTAGTTTAGTACATCCTGGTACAGCACACTTAAGCATATTACGAGAAAATTTAAATTTACTGAATGATAGGTTACAAAATGTATGGAATTGACAGCTTTCAATGGCCATGTCGACGATGCGCGATGGCCTATCGTGATAAAATGGCAGCATTAAATCATAATATGTCATCTATATGTAGGAGTATAGTCCATATATGTGTAGTATCTATATGTATAGTACCTACGTGTCTCGACCACCACCGACACCCCTCGCACTTGTGAGGATTTTATCTTTAATCATGCCATGGAGAGAAGGGCCCTAAGTAGAATAGTTTCTTGTTTTGATCAACATCAGATAGTATATAAACTGTAAACTTAGGTGCGAAGAAAAATGGAAATGTAGATTTTTTTTTAGCCACCACGATAGTAAAAACATAGTACCATATTATTTTCATAACACCTAATAGTTTTTCCATTATCAATGTGCTATAATCCAAAGTAAATGATTATAATTATACGGACTAACCCCCAAGAACACGGACAGCATAACATTACAGAATCTTAACCCAAGTTAAGTTCGTGACGTGACGATACCACACGCCACTTCCTAACTCTGAACTAGTTAAAATATGAATGACGATAGCGCGGCACATCTATGAATAGCTACATGACACTGATATCAGCTCGAAGTTACAGTTCCAGTCAGCAATAGAATATTCATGTCGTAGTATCCGACTTCGTTGAAGTTGCGTCTCCATTTAATTACATGCAGTTGCCATGAATTTGTGAATCAATGGAGTGCACTTCGATGCATTTCTGTGTTCGCGGTAAAGCAATGTTGTATTGTTTTTAGCCTGTTGACGTATTCTGGTAAACTTGGTCTTTCAAACTTACTTACTGATTGCTGTTTCAAGACAACTGTATTGATGAACAGGGTTAGTGATTGCAAAGAGTTGTTTTCAATCAACTGTGGGCTGTCTTATTCTTCCAAAGGTCTTTTACGTATTGGCTAAAGATGTGAAATTGTGAATACCGATGTTCTATTACTGATAGTCTGTATGACTTATTTTTATGGTGTAAAACGGAGTTTCCCCGTGTAATTGCGGTGGCGTAGCAGCAGCAGTGCTGGCATTTCACCAACCAGATACTGACATATGTATCATTCCATTTGCTTCCTACTCCATGCAGCTTGCAGTAGTCACCCACAGACATAAACTTTTACTTAATCACCACCTGCCTTTACTTTAATTGTACACTTGTGTGATTCACCGAGTTCTGATCCTTGTTTGTAACTAATTAATATTTAAGGCGATGGCTTATTAGTTGATTCTTGTGTCTCGAGAATTCCAACAGATTTTATGAGGCGCCTTGATGACACCGTGGGCGTTGTGTTGGCGTCTTCAATGTTCTTAACGAAAGTCTTATGGTACTTTCGAATTGCCTTGAACAATTAAGGCTAATGATTGGTGTTGTATATTGAAAATGATTACGAAATGTGTTTTGTTAAGTTGGAAATTATTGACGATGACGATTGATACTATCTGTCTATTATTCCAACATAAAATTTTATATAAACATTTAGGACTAGTAGTGTATTTATTGAATTTTTGTCTTATTTTGTTATTTTACTATATGCTGCACTGGTTGACGTCATGACGTCAACGCCGGCTGACACTTAAAACCAGCGTTGGGGCTCTGTCTCGCATACGGTCGCAGCATTATGCTGAGCGATGGCCGTTTTGCGTGGATGTGTCGCATATTTTCCCCCAAATTGTTATTTTCGTGTTTTGTTCTTTCCTTGCGTTATGTGTACCGCAAAAAAACGTATTTTCTTTTTTATTATCTTTCTGGGAATATCTTCTTATGTCATTTTTGTGTCTTACTGTTTTGTGTTTATCAGTGTCTCTAATGCCATTAACAAAGAATCTTAGTGCTGCGTATTCGCCAAAGCAAGAGAAGTTATAAAATTCTTTCGGTTTATCATCCTTTGCGAGGAGACATAAAAACTGTCTGCTCAGTTTTATTTCAAAAAGAGTAACGGGTAGTGAAGCGACTCGACTGAAAACGAAATTACATCTGACGTCAGACACAAAGATAAAACAGTTATCCCAGCGAATCACAGTTGAGAACGTAGAACATTGCCCATTTGCTAAGCGAGGCTAAAACTGCAAGTTTTTCATGAAATAATAAATGTAGTGCATTCGCAGTAATGTAGTGCAGCAGAGTGGCGTGGAATGGTTCTTTTATGATGTGCCCGCTTAAAGCCGCGAAGCTGTTTGTACAGACGAGTTATTTTCTCACGAAGCGGGAACCGTCTTTGATAGTTGCGCATTCTGGCGATGCGAGGGTAATAATTGTGAGACTTGCAAGTAGGTGCGGTCGACTTTACCATGAGTTTAACTCGCACGTGGATAACGATACCTAAATCCTATACTATTAAATGAGCAATATTTGTCATCATAATTTCAGCCGATAGACGTCCACTGCTGGACATAGGCCTCCCTCCTCCTTCTCTAGTAAGTCCCTTAGTCGCCTTTTACGACACCCACGGGAAGAATAGGTTGGTACTATTTTTTACGTCCGGCACAACACGGAATAATAGCAATATTTGTAATTACGTTCTCGAAAATGGCTCTAACGATTTCGATTTAAGCTGCAATATAGGGGTTTACGGGGGCGAAAAATCGATCGAGAAACCCAGAAATGAGACCTATGTCTCATTTCTGGGAAAATTCGTTTTTTCCAATTTTCACAACCTTGGGAATGTGATACAACGTTGGTATACCTGGACGATATGTTTATCTATTTTCACCCGAGCAGAGCTCGGTCGACCAGGTACTTATGAATGAAATGAGGTATTTTTTTGTCCCAATTGTGACTAGAATAAGTTTTCGAAACTTAAGATTTAACATATCATTACATCACGCCTGTAATTCCAGAAGGGTTAGGCAGAGGTGTCCCTATAGTACACCCACATTTCGCCAGTTATACGAGTATTTAAGTCCCATGTAATAGGGAGCGAGCCTAGTGCCATCAACCGGGCACAACGTAAGATTTTTAACGTTATAAAATCTTTTTGTTTACCATTAAGATTCAAGATCAATGATTACCTTTTATAGTTAAGTACCTATTGTTGTTAGCGCAAAAAATGACAATGAAATGAAAATTTATTTTCCCACTAAAATATTCCAATATAATGAATAGAAAAACCTGTTCAATATTAAACTAATTTATCTTAACAAAAAGCCTCTTTAATGTAGCCCTTTTATAAAATCTTTAGAGCTTTAATTAAGGTAATGGAAGCCTCCCAGTATTTATTGATGCTATTGAAAAGTGAAGATTTATTGGAAAAGTGTAAAACAAAGGGATTTTAAGTTTTTTTCTTTGCTATTATCGAGTTATTTGAACATCAATCTAGGCTCTGAGCGGGGTGGTGGTCACGGCCCCGACTTACAAGTTGTAGGTCGTGGATTCGGACCCAGACAGGCGTTTTACTTCGTGTAAATAATTTCATCACCACTACTCTCAAAACGGTGAAGGAAAACATCGTGAGGAAACCGGCTTGTTCTAGAACCAAAAATTCGAAGACATGTGATATCTACCAACCCGCACTGGGCCCGCGTGGTAGATTGCAGTCCACTCTCTCTCGAAGAGAGGAGGCCTGTGTCCCAGTAGTGGGAAAATTATAGGCTGGTTATGCTAATCAAGGCTCTTGCTGGAGTATATTTTTTATGGGACGATGTACACTCTGTTTATCATGAGGTAAGGTTTTGATTCTCAGATTGCAATAATGATGCGATTATAAGGTCTTAAGGCGACACTAACCGACTTTTAATGATTATATACGGAAGATCACGTCTAAACGAGTAGTCTTAATGATAAGGAAAAAATATATTAGAGCATTTTCTTAATAATTTAATCTGTGAAGATTTTAGATTATGTTTATATTACCTAGTGTAATTAATTTGTAAAGTTATGTCTAACGCGGATAAAAAATTTAGATAATTTAATTATTTATCTTTTAGCATACGTGTTTTATTAAAATACTTTTTGTTTTATGTATAATAAATTAATAATGTGTCTAATTTGGGACAGCGCTCCTGGATGGGGGAGTCATAATACTAACTTGACGCACGACGCGTTGCGTGAGCTTAGCACAGAACACGCAAGCTAACCACTCAAGGCCAGTGGCATATATCTGCGTCTTAAGGGATGGTTTTAGAAAAATAATCATGGCCCCTTCCACGAAACGAATCTCATACCTACTCGTGGTATTGTTAAACTGTGATTTGAAGGTGCATAACAATAGGTACCTGTAACTGTTTTCTTTTCGAATTCATAGAAATTAATAGTGAAAAGCTGTAAAATTGTGACCAATGGTCCTGATATTCGCAAAAATTTACAAATAATATGACGGCTCTAAACATATTTCGTAGTAGGGGTTATAATACTTCAGACGGAACCAAATTTCTCAGCAGCCAAATCAAAACAAGTGAATAACTTCATATTTAAGTGTCAGAAGTTTCTTACACCATGAAGCATAAGTAACCATTATGAACATGGAAAGTAACTTGCTGTAAATAAATGGAACTGTTTACAAGATCTGAAGAATAGTCTTACTGCATGGGAATATGAAATCAGAATATAATTTCAAACACAAGTGACATAAGGACGCTGGACTGAACCTCGTGAAAGTTGGAAAAGATATAGAAATCAAGTATTCTGATTTAGCACGCGAGGTGGTCGATTGAAGGGATGTGCAGTTGAAACAGAATTTATATACCGATTACCGATAGCTGTTGTAACGGTCCATAATCTAATAGCTAGGATAGACAACTATCACCTGAGCGGTGAAGGAAAACATCGTGAGGAGCCTAAGCCTATTTCTCGACGGCATGTGATGTCAAGCCCATGGGCGGCTTTAAAAATCTGACACCAGGTTAGTCACTAACCACACGAAAAGAAGAAGAAGACCTGAAGACGCGTTTTTAAGGTTTAATGCAGAAAGATTCATAGAAATGGCCAGTACTATCAGAAATTTCTTATTCCTGAACTCTTGACCCATGTATCTTGGAAACTTGTTGGCTTGGACCATATTTTCGATTTTGGTGGGCACGTGGAGTATATAGCGAAGCAATTACTTAGTAATTGTAGTTGTAGACTGAGTCGGCTGATTCCACGAAGTAATTTCTCGTAAGCCTAAGCCAAGTGACAGTGTTATTTAGCTCTCTGTATTCCGTGAATTCTTTGATAGAAATTAATAAAGCTGTTGTAAGGGAATCCTCATTTGTTAATCAAATCGTTTTCTGCGAAGGATTTATAATATTATTTTTGGGTCTACAGTTAACCTAGGTAACTATTGTAAGATGGGTTGGAGTAGCCGAGGATCAAGTTAAATGATGTGCGTTTGTGTAGCAGCCTATGTCCAGCAGTAGATTGATAAAGGCTGCTGATGATACATATCTGGACATTTCCTAATCTATATCTGTCGCAGGCAATTTGTATGATTCCGCTTTTTCCAAACGGCGTCGTCCGTTTAAAAACGAACAGTTATGAAATATGCCGAAGGCAAAATGTATGTTGCCTTGTCACTTTTTAATATGCCACAACATTTAATGGATAATTCAAATGCCGTTTATAAAATGCCGCGGCAAATTGAAGTATTCGGCACGTAAAAAACGCTAAGGTGTCCATGGAATCTGGTGTTCGGAGGACTCCTGCGGAATATGATTGGTACAAAAACTGTCGAAAAATTGTGAACTGCAACAAATCATTTTCAATTTAACGCATTTTTTATAATCTAACGGAAATAATACCGACAAATTGTGAACCGGTACTTGCTTGCGACGTAAAGCACCTTGCGCTAATACTACATAGCCTGCTTAGCTGCAAGCAACTTGGAAGTAGCACTCGCTGGCCGCTGTCGCAGCACCGCTTGCTTCACTCGCTCGGCTTGCGCGCGGTTGTTCACGGTTCTAACCTAACCTAACACATTTCACCCAGTTCACAATTTTTCGGCAGTTTATAATCTAACGGAAATAATACTGATTGATTCTAAACTAGCGGTTCTTTCAATTTTACGGTGACATAATGGGAACCTGATTACTGGAATAAAGTCCGATTTGTACAACCTGTGTTTTATGATGGTCGCCCTATAATAATAATAATAATCAATGTCGAAATTATAACAATTGAACGATTTGCCTTCGGCATATTTAATATCGTGAACGTTTGTGTACGGACGGCACCGCCGTTTGTTTAATTATGAATCATACAATATGCCTGCGACCTGTTCAGAATTCAAAATTCATAATATTTTATTTACACACATGGGCACTTATGAAACGTCAGACGCTAGGTATTCGGTTCCAATGGGTCGTTTGCTATGGAGAAGAGCCAGCAAGAAACGCCACGGTTACTCTTTTAAAAGTAATTGGCTTTTACAATATTTTCAAATAACAGTGTTAATAGGTATGGGAGGACAGTGTAGGCCTTTCAACAAGTACCCCTGCTACTTTACAAGATATCTAACTGAAGAGCTATCTAACACTTCTTAAAGAAAATCGTATAAGAATTGACAAATTCAGTTCAAATTCAATTCTCGCCGTAGTTACAGTAAAAACCATATCTGGTTAAACCCACTTAAAAAATATCTGAGAACCATAATAAGGCCGTCACAGGAACCGATTACAAATGTGATGCTCGACGTAAACTTCGATTCAACAGCCGACAGCCGTGTGAACCTACAAATGAAATTGTTCCATTAATTGAAACTTAAGGTGAGGTCAGTAAGGGTCGGTCTACAATAGCTGGTTGCTGACAAATTCCGACCAGCCGACATTCCCCGGATACCCTCGCTTTTAATTGCAAACTTAATTGCTTTAGCGAAAATTGTTCTAGAACAACGTAATTTTAGTACGGATAATATAAAAACCGTATTTATATTTCCCGTTTACGATGTTTAATTAGACGGAATGTAATGAGATGGTTAAATTTTAAACAAATTAACGAGAAGATGGTTTGCAATTAATTATTTGTAGGTAATTGTTTGCACGTGTTCTGGAGAGATTATGAAGTTAAGAAACTGGAAATAAGTTTCGATATTAAATTACTTAAGACCCTGTAAGTGTTGAAAACCTTTCGTAAAATGTTACTAAGGGAGGATTAGCAACAACAATTTTATTTCACGTTAATTACTATTTAAAAATGTATTTATTAAAGAATACCAACAGCATACACATTCAACAATTGGTTTAAAAATAGTAATTGTAATTAGGAAAGGTATTACTGCTAAAGTATGCACAAATTATAGGTGTATAACAACAATAATTCAAACATTATCGTTTATTTTTCAGCAGCTCTATTCTGATACTGCAAGCTACACACGTTACGATATACTTGTGCAAAATTGGACTTGTACAAGTATTCATTAACGTATGTGGGATGAATATTAGCACAAGTATCCGAGCCATTCGGTGTCACGCAACAGAGTAGTTGTCACACACTTTTGTACAAGTATAACCTTACGCAAGCATATTTTTATGTGGGAAGTGAGCTTGAAGTAAGCACCACCGTTCCACCAGACAAAGACGCTAGGAATTACCACTTCAAGCTTACTTCAACCAAGTTTCTACGGTAAGCTTTTGGCAGAACAGACCTCAGCAGGTATGGTGATAACTGCGAAAGTGTCTCACGAACATACCCCTTTCAACAATGGATGATGACGTAATTAAGGAAAAAAAAACAAGAAGAACTCTCTGTTGCTACTAAGGGCGTTTGCGCACTTATCCGTATCCAGTTCGTGTTTGTTTCTGACCCAGTCTGGCCATCCTAGTAATTGTATGGACGTTTGTGAACTCATGCGTATATGGTTCGTGTTCGATTCGCAAATTCTCACTTCGAGTCTTGTTTTGACGGAACAAAACCGAGTATATCAAACAAAACGATTCAAATACGGATAAGCGTGCAGACGCTAAGACGGGAATATCCCGTCCGTCTTTTTACGTATCAAACATGAAGCGGATACGGATAAATGCGCAAACGTCCTTACAGTAGAAATTAAAAAAAAATCTATTCTAAATACGAATAAGTGTTTAAATCGTATTAGGTCATTTAAACATTCGTGGAAGTTGATTGGCAACGGCATCCAGGTCAAAACCATTTCAGTACCTACAGAAAAGGCTTGACTGATGAAGATCACGTATCTACTTTACCGATTTTTTTTGTAACAGCTTGTCTACAAAGTTTAAAAATGTTTTTCCATACTTTCTGCCCGAAATTAAAAACAAAATTCTGAACTTTAAAATTTTTACTAAAAGTCTCTTGAGATCCGAGACTCGTTAAATTAAAAAGGTTTTGTTGAACTTCAGGCCCATTACAAATTGTTACCTACCTTTTCGTTCAAATAATTTTATAGGTACCAACTCAATATTCTATCTTTTTTCATATAAAGTCTACGAAAATGTATGTAATTTCAAGTCTTTGAGCAACCAATACAAGGTTCTTTTACCATTCTTATTTAACTGTTGCTTACTATTTCTAACAGTATCGATACCCACTCACTATTTCGGGAATACAAATCAAACGAACAATAACCAAACTCCTACGCAAAACACGAGAAAATAACTTCATTACACAGCAATATTCAGAACACAGATTAGATAGGGTATGGAAGTCTAACTTATCACAATGACAAGAGCTTTATTGTTAGCGTGGAACGCAATCTTCACGACGCGAAGCAGGCAACTGCGTGCAATTGAATGAAAATATCACTGCAGAGCTTGCAACTAATCCACTACGGAATTTTGTTCTTGTTATTACGTTACACATTAGATGCGGCTACATAAATTATAAGAGCTTTGCATTGATATTAAACTAACAGTGACAGTTGAATATCATACCAAGTTACTGATAATGACTTTCCCGAAAAGTAGTAGAAAAGTGTCTCTCTCGATGAATAGACAGCAATTATTCAAAACATAATATTTTTATTTATAATAATATTTTTATATTTTTCATAATATTTTTATTTCACCTATCTCTGAGAATTAAAATTGATCAACTTGAAAACACGACGAACAATGTTTTATTTAGAATACTACTAATTATTAAAAGGCTTACAAAGTTACAACAGCTAAAGCGCGGTCACTGGCGGACTGCATAGAAAAGAAAGAGAGGCGCGATGACACAACGCAGGTAATTTATTGCAAAATATGAAGTAATTATCTATTTACAAACAATCTATTGATTGAAAAATTAAAACACTATTACGCTAATATGTAGCTTGTTAAAAAATCTGGAAAAATAATCTGAACGATTGCATGTATATTAATATGATTTTTAGTAGTTAATAGGTATCTTCGTGATTTTTTTCTATCGAATCAAATTAGTTCTAATATGTTTTCAACACAATATCTTCCTAACATACGAGTATATCCTGAAGAATATCATATATTTTTCTGATTGTGTTTACTGAAGTAGCTCATATACTTTAAGGTATTACAAAACTTGCGTTTAGGCTCGTTTAGGTCCTGCAGTCCCCTTAACAAGTTTTTTTTAACGCGTTCTTGACAGTTAGCTTTCTGGCACACTATTACTCCGTGAATCTGATTGACGCCGGGCGTGGCGTCAGTAGCGCGATGCATATCAGACTTACATCGTGTAATCAACGCGGAGCTTCGAAACGGCTGATGTATCGTTGTCTTAACTGATCTCGAGTGTTCGAATAAAATTAAAGTTTTGTTGTTAGGTGTGGGAGAGGTTTACACGTTTGTTTTTAAACTAGTTATTGCGTAATTACTCTCCTTCTCTTTCTAACTTTTTAGTGTTTTTTTACGTCTTTAGACAATAAAAGCGTCGTCCATCGAAATTAGGTTCACATCCTGGGTTGAAACAGTGATGGCCTAGTGTAAACGGCCGCCAATTACGATTTGTTGGTCGTAGGGTCGAATCCAGGCACTTTGTGTACCGTGAGGAAACCGGCACGTACTAAAACCTAAAAAGATATGTGACATCAGCACTGGACCCGCGTAGTGTATTATGGCCCACTCCCACTCACAAAGAGGAGGCCTTTGTTTCATTATAGGATAATTATGACTAAGCTATTTATTGGGTTGAATACAAATCTAGTTTCAATTTATTTCAAATTCCATTAGAAAACATGAGAGTAGAAGAAACCCTGTTGAATCATACATGGGCCTTCCATGTAGTGCACTCCATGCTCTACTCATCTACGGTTCTACGGCTAAAATGGCCGGCCCATAGCCACTTCAACTTGCTTATTCTGTGAGCTATGTCGACAACTTTGGTTCTCTACCGGATTACCTGATTCCGGATTCAATACCTCAGAGATATTCCATGCATAGCCCATTCCATAGCACGGTGAGCAACCTTGAATGCTCCACTAATAACGGATTAGAATTCGCAGTAAGTATTTTGCACCCTTAGGGCTTGGAGAGAGGCTGGCATATCCATGGACTTAAAGGACATTGGGACCTTTAGGACCCGCTTTTCGAAAAATCGCGGATTCCAACGAAATCTATATAAGTTGTTTACAAACTATATCTACTTTAAAACTGTGGAGTTAGTTTTACTACGGAATACTGAGAAAATATGGTCATATTTTTTTGGTTTATTTTCGTTATACTGCACAAAACGTCATTTGAATATTAATTACGTAACTATCATGGGCAAGACACCAAGATACAGCACAACAGCCAGCTGCTTTTTTTGATGAAACTATTAGTATAGATTCGTATAAATTAATAATAAAAGTTTTATTATTGTATACCTTATCTCTTCTTTGTCTTGGTTGAAATATATAATTATATATATTATACTATACCTATATGACTTATTTTTATAATAAAAATGTCAAATAATACTATGAATACATTAATGATAAGCTGCTTGTCATACACTAATGCAGAACAAAACAAAAGTCAGAATTACGTCCCAAAAATATACTCAACATAAACTTATTATATCTCGATACTCCTATTACGCACAAAAATGTGCTTCATGCTAGCATAACTAGATAGACAAACCTTCAAAATAATGCATGATTCACCTTTGTCCGCCGTGGGTATATTTTCCATAGTAAAGGTTCCAATGTTCTTTCACAGAACCTAAATACCAATACTCTGCAACGAAATTCTTGCCGAAGATCTAGGTGTATCGTGGATGCAAATACGTCAAAGAAAACTTTATTCGCTAGCTTCTACGACTAGTAACGAGGCAACAAGGTTGTTACCAGAGGCGTCTGGCGCTTGCCGTAAATTGAGAACTATTGCGATTTATCTAGATTGAAATCTTTCGTATCAAGTACGTACTTGGAACTTTTTTTTTGGCTTCTGTAACTGGTACACAGTGTCAATGTTCGTTTAATGGCAAGATGTACGCTATGTAGGCTTAGATTATACCATGAAAAAATACAGCATTTAATAATAAGTAGGTAGGTACTACAGGCTTTGTAATAACAACACACAACGTTTTCTCTATGCTTTTATAAACGTTTAAAAGAAAATGGTTATGCTACCTACCTCAGACTATTATTATTATTATTTTATTTTTTATCATAAACAAAGTATATAAAAATATTGACTTGGGAACTATACCCCGCAAAACCGTTTTCATGGTTTGTCTGCGGGAACAAAACAAACAGTATTACAAATAAGGTTTATTAGTGCGGACACTTAATATCCACTTATTGCACTTATAAAGTAACAAACAATAATATATTATCTTATATGTATGGAAAGCCGACTGTCAAGCCTTAACCAAATATGATGAATGAACCACGTTACACCATATGTTATTAGTTTTCTCATACTTTTAATGATACTAGAATTAGTTCTTATCGTAATCATCGCCATATGTGAACTACGCATCACACTGACGTCACGTAAAATCCTGCATCGCGCAAGCAGAGTTTACCGCGTGACTGGCATATATACAACGTCCCGACAACAATTGTTGGGCAGTTGCCAACCAGACAACACTCGTCTGGTCGGAGAAGCCTCACTTTTCTATGGAGGATGAGTGAACTTTACTCCCTGTTCCTCATACCTCTATACTGTAACAAACAAAACAAAAGACGGTCCCGGAACAAGGACATTTCAGCACCGCTTTCATCTCCATCTTTATCTCTAGATATAAGTCGAGCAGCTGAGCTATCCACCACAAGCCTAAACTCCTCCGACACAGTTCAGACGTACTGCACGCCGACTAAGCGTTTTATCGTAACGTCGCAGAGTTGAGCTTCCGCGTTTATTGTAGGTACATTATTATAAAGGAAACAACATCTTTATGAATAGACTTTGTGAAGTGCAGTTTTTTAGAGATGAAACTTTTTATACAGCAAGGTGTTTGAGGATGCCTTGGCAATCATATACGATGTGTCTCAAGTGCCTGTAGGTGTTCGAAACCAAGCAATACTGCGGGGTAATTATAGTAATAAAAAAAAATTACAATGCCTTTAATTTTGACAATAGGGTAAAAAAAGGAATTCTAATTCCGTCCGTCAGTCAGATAATAAAGCATATTAGACACGTATTTTTTGCTTTATCATACAACAAAATACTTACATAAAACGCATTTTAAATTGGGGAGTCGGGGTCGGTACGTCACAAGTAAGTATAAAATCTACATACTCGTGACGTCATGACACATTTTAACTCAATGTATCGCCGTAACCTTTAGATTACGTAAAAAAAGAAAAAATACGTGTCCTATATTTTTTAATAAGCTCGACGGACTAAAAAAAAATTTTGTCATCATCCCTATCCGACAACATTCATTGCGTTATTTACGTTGTCGAGCACACGAATTTTTCAAACATATGATGCAATGGGTTAGACATTGCTTTAAAAATTGGTGACAGAAATAGAGGTGGCAGTTATACCTCCCAACAAATGAGCCTTTGAGCTAGTAGCTCTACTACTATTCATTTGTTTGTTTGAATACTAGTCATTGAATGAGATGGCGTCTTTGGACTGACAGGTTTCGCAGAATAGAACAATACCACTCGACACGAGTGATTCTATAGACTTTACACGCAGCGTTCAAATTTGAAGGTTTATGAAATTGGTCTCCCTTTATATTGACTTCATAGACATCGCTGAAGCCTATTGGTTCAATAGAATTAAGTAAATAAATAAATAATATAGCCCGTGTGATGGCAATAAGCTCTAACTGGTGAAATGTAGGTGTATTAAACGTATACCTCTGCCTAAGCCTTCGAGGAATACAGGAATGTTATGTAATCTGAACTAATATTTTAGAGAGAAAAGATTGATTTTTTGTATGTTTGTATGATTGTATGTTTGTATATTTGCATGTTTGTATGTTCCTATGTTTGTATGTTTGTATGTTTGTAACGCTTTCCCGATTAAAATTCTGAACGGGTTTGGATGAAATTTGCCAAATTTCATATTTATATATTCATGAAGGATAATTTAAATTTTATATATATATAGGATACTTGGTATCCCGATATTCCCACGGTATCGAGACTTATGCGGGTGAAACCGCAGGGCCCAGCTGGTAAAGAATACAGACAGTAATGTTTAAGATACGAGTATTAAATAAAATTTCGTAAAACAAATTCCTCGATTTTAGAATTCCTTTCTATCATGAAATTACAATCCAAATTAATAATTCACAATCAATTTTATTGAAAATATTGCCTAAGGGTTATTGGAATTGAAAAGACAACGCTCAGTTTACACTAGTTTCAATAAATGAGAGCTCTCGATTGGCTCTCGATAACAATGATTGTTCTGTAAAATATTGTTGAATAAAGAATGATCTGAAAATTGGCTATCAATACCGTTCTGATTTTTATTTGTGGACTATTTATTTTTGTTGTGTGGATTTCGACAAACACTTTTAAACAACTATATCGTTTATTGTCCACGAAAACAAAATAAAAAACTGCAATGTTACTTTCACATTTAAAAAAATACGAATTATTACTGCTCTACGTACGGAGATTAAGAATTACAAAGGAGTCGCAATGTATAATAAAATGGTGACCAGTCGGCCGATTCTGTAAAAATATTAACGTGAAGCTTAGGTGAAGTGAGCTGTCATTGCCACAGAATCGACCGGCAGGATGCTAGGGATTAACACTATTGACAGCTCACTTCACGCTCACTTCACCTAAGTTTCACGGTGATATTTTTACAGAATCGAACGGCTGTTTTTTTAAGACAAAGTCCTTTACACCGATTAAACAACCACAAGCATTAGCCTCAAGCTCCCTATATATGATATATACTTAATAACCTAGTACCGAAACTACAAACGAGAGCAAATTATTATTTTGCATTCCACTTTCCGCAAATCCTATTCCACGGAATTAGGCCCAGTCCGCCAAAAATGCGCGTCAAAGTTTCGGACGTTCCGAGGCACTTTTGACCCGGTTCCCCTAATCCGGACCGCGGCGTTCGGTCTAATATTTTGTGTGATACCGCAGGATCTTGGCACTTTGTACTGACTACGTTATTGTGGTCATCATGTTGTTTGTGGTCGGCAATTGTCTGTGTTATGAGATGTGTGTCGTGTTTTGTTTAAGTTAGAAGTTCGGGTTGGTGTGGTGCTATTTGTGTGGCATGTTTTTGTTCCTCTCATCGTAATCTTATAATAATAATATGTCTTATTCCTCTGTGTTAAACACAAATTCAAATCATTTATATGTGAAGTGGTAAGCTGCTCGGTAACGTTCTATAGCTTCATTGCTCAGCCAGTGTCCTCAAAGGAGACCAAGTAATTTCATTACTTTCAGAGATAAAATAACAATATCCATTCCTTTATAATCTTCTAAGCCATATACATTCTATATGATTCAATATTAACACAATGTTACTATTGACTATGTTATAAACTCGTCAAACACATTCAAAACATCAAACTAAAAATTGATTATCTATTCATTCCATATAACCATACAAACCGAATACCCAAACTCATATCAAATTCACGCTATACTAGAACCATAGGTACAATAAGAACCCTTTGGCCATCAGTTCCATTCGGCCTAGTTCCCACCTGCAGGTCAGCAACTACTTATAATGCATGACCGAGGTGGTGTCAGAATACATATTGCCGAAAACCAATTTGTTTGACGATCTCTGTATCGAATATTGCAGCTACCACAATCTAAATTCGTAGACATTGGTACATTGTAAGATGTTATTTTGATATTGTGTTTTTGCAAATGTTTCTTAAGATGTTTAAAAAAAAAAAAATTCTAACAATGTGAGATTTGGTTTTCTTAAGTAGGTAATTGGCAATACGTAATATGATTGGTGATAAGCTGGTTGACATGACATGCGGATTTTGAGAATTTAATCCAACGCGCAGAAGTTTAATTTAAATACCTACAACCCTACATAATTTTAGGTGGCTTATTCAGTACGAACATATATTATTTATAGAAAAAAAGAGATAATCCGACAATCCAGTTCCCAGAACAGAATTATTCATGTATATGACAAAAAACGGATTAAAGACTGCGCAACGCATAAGTATCAGAACTCAACGTTGCACGAAATGACCCGTTTCGTTTTAATAATTATATTAATTTATGTCTTGTCACGTCCTTTCCTCTTATGGCACAGGAACATTTTAACTGGCCCACATAGTAAATGCATATGTAAGCCTTTATGGGAATGTGTAATAAGGCCGGTGTTTGCAGAATTATAGTATCGTGTAGGACGAACATTTTGGAAGTAAAATGAGCGTTAAAATGCAGCCGGTTTCATGATTTAGCTGGGCTCTATGTAAACAAAGGTCGTCGTAGTGAGTTAAATAAAATAAGTAATTATTTATTTACCAAAAGATTTAGCCTAGGTAATATCAGTGTTGTTTCAATATGATGGGCTAGCTATTACGAATGAGTAAGACCCCTGTCCTTTAAACTAGGAAATTCCTGTATCTTGAAGGACAAGCCACATTTCTTATTTCTATATAGTAATATTGCCAAATTAATCAAATCAACGAAATATTTGACATCTATTTGCGACGTTGCCCACTTTCAGTATAAATGCTTTTATTATTCATATTTTTATGAACAAAATGCAATCTGTGTCATGTTTCAAACAAGGCAATATTATAGTTCAATTTCATCGAAAACTTTGTCACAAACATCGCAACATTCACACTGTAAACAAAAAAAATACGTCGAAACAATCAAACCACCGTGTACTACAAGGACCGAAGTATAAACAAGAACTATTGGAACAAATAAATTTTCCTAGCGCACCTAAAGATTTCATTACATTGAAGTGACTTGACCGAGTTTCTCCACAAAGGAATCTAACTTTTATCTCTTTAAGCGAGGCATTTATTGCGGTCAGCAAAAAGGTCTACAGATCAAAGGAGTACTATAAAATATCTTGTTGAAAGTAGAAGCGTTTAAAGGCTTCCCCTGTTTTATTTGTTCGGGTTGAACGAGGCAGATAATTCTCTTGTATCTGGTAAAGATCTCGGCGTTGTTAAAAAGTTAATTGTTGCGGAGTTTTGATTCTGGTGTGAGGGAATGATGTTTTGAAAGATTGATTGATGATTTTGATTTATAGTCTTCTCCTTCTTTTCGTGTGGTTAGTGACAACCTGGTGTCAGCGTTTTAAAGCCGCCCATGGGCCTTTGACTTGGCTTCACATGCCGTCGAGAAATATCTCTCGTCATGCCGATTAACGTCACGATGTTTTCCTTCACCGTTTTTGAAGCAAGTGATAATTATACAATCCGCACATGAATCCGAAAAGTCAGAGGTGCGTGCCTTGGGTTCGAGCTCGAGAACTAATATTATAAATGTGAAAGTGATTTTATTTGTTTGTTACGCTTTCACGCTAACACGCCTGAACGGATTTGAAAAACTCAAGCTCAAACTCAAAAACTCAAAGCATTTATTTCAATGAAACCATTTACAGGCACTTTTGAATTGTCAAGGAATCGGTCAGTCAGAAATAAGAAGCTAGTTGTCATTCCAAAGCGTAGTAGGTTCCTATGGAGAAGAACGGGCGAGAAATTCCACCGGCACTCTTTTAAATAAAGTAAATTGTTACAAAATATTGGTTACATCATTCTTGTTGAAATTATACATGTAAGAACAATGTAGAAAGACGTGCACTTTAGAAGCGTCCGTAATAAGTTAAAACAAAGAACATTTCAAAAATTAAAATCAGCCATGGCAGCTAAGAGTTGACCAGTCCCAACTGACGGCGCCCGTTTACGAACTTGACGCATGAATCAGCACCATTCAGCTCAACCATTTTTTCCAACACATGCGGCACCATCAGCGAGACATTTGAGTGAGCATGACATACTCACAGCCGCCAGGGCACATTCAAGTCAATAAAAGACGTATTACCCGGTAAATGTGAGCATGACATACTCACAGCCGCCAGGGCACATTCAAGTCAATAAAAGACGTATTACTCGGTAAATGTGAGCATGACATACTCACAGCCGTCAGGGCACAATTAAGTCAATAAAAGACGTATTACCCGGTAAATGACTCTTTAGTACATAGTACTCACACCTATGCTCTGCAATTATTGAATACAAAGGAGATTGATTTTATACAATGCAAAAATGGTCTTAAAATCTTCAGCAGTTCCAACAGTATGTTCAAATGTTAATCAATTAGTTGTAGTTGTGGAGCAGGACCAGCATTGAGCCAAGCATTTTTATCAGTGATGTAATCCCCCAAGATATAATATGCCTGCCTGCATAGTGTGCGTTTTATAAAAGACTTAAATTTCATCTCATTCAGTTGAAGTTTGTGGGGGGGAATGTTATTGTAACATTTTAAACAGTACCCCATGAAACATGTGTCCACTTTAGCCAGCCTGAAACCTGGTTGAACTAATAGGTCCCTATTTCTTGTACTATAATTATGAAACAAATTCGGCACCTGGGTAGGCCATAGGATACTGTTTATCTCGGTAGTACATTCCCGTGGAATAATTTCTGTCCTCCACGTGGGCGATGCGGCGGGCGAAAGCTAGTATTTCATACAGAAGATTTTCTAGAATGAGCTAAGTGGCCAACAATGTGCCTTGCTCTTTGGTGACCAAATTAATAAACGCGTAAATTTTGCATCCTCTTTGCGGTAACATGACTTATCTTACATGACTTATCTTAAATTAGACAGTAGTCGGCATTTACCATTCACAAACGGCTAAACGATCCATTTCCTTAGGACGATGACTCTTCCAAGCCTTTGTTACTCGGCTACTGAGGAAATTATAATTTAAAGCATCACTTAAACATTGCGTAAGCGACTGACACATTCTATATTCGTTTCAGTACTGAAATATACCCAGCAATTTAAAATAAATTGTTTACGTATTAATATTATTTTAGTTTTAGAATATTTTTTGTTTTATCTTTTTATTACGGACGCTGTTAGCGTGCACGTCTTTCTATTGTTCTCACATGTATAATTTCAACGTGAATGATGTAATCAATATTGTGATTTAAAAGAGTGTTCGTTGAGCTTCTTGCCCGTTCTTCTCCATAGGAACGTACGCTTTGGAATGGGCAACTAGCTTCATCTTCCTGACTCACCGACTTCTTGACAATTCTAAAGTGCCTGTAATTGGTTTATTTGAAAAATGCTTTGAGTTTTGATACTTTTACCACTTTCATTGGCATTGTTTAGTGCTGATGATGAACATCTGCATGTGAAGTATTTGTAAAGGATGATGATCACTCCGTTGTAGGATTTTACTTAAATGATAATTATATGTATAAATATTCATGGACCAATTACTAGAGACCAGTCACTAGAACTTAGCATAACTTCTTGGCTTTAGTAAGTTTTGTTTTCCTTAATGAAACGTCAGTTTTTCTTATGAAATACTTTAATTAACACTCGCTGCTTCCCGTGACTTCGCCGGCATGGACTATAATTATTTTTCTAAAAGAAAAGTTACTCCTTATAACATCAGCTATCTGCCAGTGAAAGTCCCGTCAATCGGTCCAGCTGTTTCGGAGATAAGCCGGAACAAACAGACATAAAGTTCTTTTTTTAAATTGGTTTTTGTTATTAGTACCATTTATACTTTCAGATGCATTTAGTAAACAGATGTTATTTTGACAGCACAAACAGATACTTCAATTTTAGTTTATTTTTTGATCTCGAACCGAAAACCTTTGTAAATTACTGTACAGATATCGAAGAATTTTTGTTACTTCTACGATTAAGGTTACCGCTATCTGGGTAACCAAGAGCAAGAAACATGTAGTACCTCCTTTAGGTTACCGTTTTAATACCGGCTACACACACACAGCCGATGCTCGCCCTTTGACTAATGCCGACGGCACGTGTAAGATAGAGGTAATTTTTATGTCGGTAACCGGTATTAATTTAGAGGTATGAGGAACAGGGTGTAAAGTTCACTCATGTCTCATAGAAAAGGGAGGATCCTCCGACCAGACGGGTGTCGTGTCTGGCGGGCAACTGCCCAGAGGTTGAATTTGGGAGATTGTATAAATGTCCATCAGGCGGTAAACTCTAATTGCGCGATGCAGGATTTGTGTGACGTCAGGATGTTTTTTGACATCAGGTCTTTGATGCGTAGTTCAAATGTGGCGATTGTAGATGCCGCCACACTGGTTGTATTCAATTTAAGGTAACATTTAAAATACCTGTAAAAATTATAAATGCTGTAACCGAAAAAATACTCGTATTGATCGTACCGGTTTCGGTCCCTGGTATAGATTATAATCCTCATACCAATCTGATTAATTACCGTTACCAAATACCAAACATAACCGTTTACCACATAAATGAACAAATACATAAAGTAGTAGCAAATTGAAATATCATTGTTTTTCACGCTTACTTAGCGCCGATCCAATCAAATGACCCACTGATCCGGGTTATTATAAATCGGACATAAATAACTTTATTTATGTACTAAGAGAATTTATTTCGAAGCTAACGATATTAGAGCTCAATTGTGCAATGATTGATTGAGCTATGAGGTTAAGTAATATTGAGACTGCGGTTGAATTTTAGATGGGAGTCCATTCTTGACATTATTTTGTATATTAAAGTTATTATGGGTAAACAATAGTCTAATGAAGTTATTATTTTTATTCTGTAAATATTGGTATAACCTAGGAATCGGGTTGCAAAGATCGTATGTAAGGCAGTTGCTAGGTATAAAATATTGATATTCATCCGCATAATATTATATACGTATATATGCTGAATGCTCACTCCAAAATCGTTGGTAAAGGCTAGGTATCAGCCTAGCCTTTTCCCAAAGATTTTTTGGTCACGATCTTACTTATCTAAGCCAGATAGATGGTGTTTGTGTATATGCCAGTGGCCTTGAATGATTAGCTTGCGTGTTCAGTACTGAGCTCACGCAACGCGTCGTACGTCCAGCCAGCAATAGGACTCGCCCATCAAGGAGCGCTGCCCGAAATTAGACGCATTATTAATTTATTATACATAAAACAAAAGGTATTTTAATAAAACACGGATACTAAAAGATTAATAATTAAATTATCTTTAATGTGGTGAAAATTTCAGAAAAATACGCTTGATAGTTTTTGCGTGATTCTCAATTTTTTATCCGCGTTAGATATAACTTTACAAATTAATTACACTATGTTATATAAACATATTCGAAAAAATTCACAGATTAAGTTATAAAGAAAATGCTTTAATTTAACATATATATTTTCCAAATCATTGTCGCTTTAAGTTTAGCATAAGTACTAGTAGATAGCAGTGGTGGCCAAGTGGTTACGGTCGCGACTTACGAGTTTGTTGGTCGTAGGTTCGAACCAAGACAGGCGCTTTACTTGGAGTAAATTATTGCATCACCACTTGATTGCTCTCAAAACGGTGAAGGAAAACAACGTAAAAAAACGGCATGTCTTAGAACCAAGAATTTGAAGACGTGTGACATCTATCGGCCGTCCATTGTTTCTTGTGTAACCATACCATTTTATTTCATTCCATATAAAGCTATATAATTATTTGCTAGTATCATAAAACGCAATTTACACTTTATTTGTTTTCATTCCTTTTTAATTTGATTTTTGTTTATAGTATAATATGTTGTGTTGTGTGCCTTTTGTGTGCGTGTCTGTGCTAAATAAATGTATTTTCTTTCTTTCTTTCTTTCTTTCTTTCTTTATTTGTAAACAATTATCTAATCGAGTTTAATTATATTTGCTACACATATTGTGGTACTTACACCTACTTTTATTTAAATATAGAACACATACAAACTATAAAACTGATTTAAATCCGTAAGACGTCCTTATAACAGAAGGTCCAGTTGAAAACCAGCGTCAGACACTAGTTGTCTGGCATTTATGTTGAACTGGCCCTATTTGGCGCAGCCGTGAATATTATTTTATGTTATCTTTATTTTTTCTGTTTTTTTTTTTGTTTTTATGTGAATATTGTGTGCCATAACCTGAGTCAAATAAATTTGTTTTCTTTCTTTCTTTCTATCAACCCGCATTGGGCCCGCATGGTGGATTATGGCCCTCTCACCGAGAGAAGGTCAGGTCCCAGCAGTGGGAAAATTATAGGCTAATTATGTTAGAAAAAAAAAAAACTTTTTCAGACTATGTAACATGATTAAAATAGTTTTAGTCTACGCATTTAAAGTCTCAATTAATCAAATGTTAGTAGTTTTACTTTTATTTACACCCCAATGTTGTCTCTCAACTTAAGTGAGATTTATATCGAACTTAGTCTACTCTGAAAGTCATTTGAGACAAACAACTTAAATTTAAATAAAAACAAATAAATTGCACTAAATAAATTAGTTGTGAGAATTAATTTATTCTGTGACCGATGTCGTTTATTATTTGTTTTAGTGGCTAAATATAATTATGTTTGTGATATTAATATCTGTTAACCTGTTTTAAAAATGAGATTTTAAATAATTATATTGATTATGACTTGGATATTTATGTGGATTTGTAAACGAAGGCTGTATATATTGATCCATTCAAAAACAGGTTTCAGAATATGTGATTATTAGGCTTATTGGTGATTCGCTCAAAACTGGCAAATCGACACTTGCTCGTTTCTAGCTTATAGAGGTGCAAGAGTGGCCTTTCTCACTTATAGAGGTTGAAGCTGTTTGGGAAAGGTGGAGAGCAACAAAAACAATGTTAGTTCCACGAAATTTAAGAATAAGTCATAAATTGCAGATGTTAAATTACGCTTGACTATCGCTTACAGAGGTACATGCAAGTAGCAGTGTCAGTTATAGAGGCCCACGAGTGAAAAACGACTTTCTCTTAAAGCTGTTTACGTTTCCCACTTATGGAGGTAGTATAGGGTAAAATGACGGGCCCTGGCAATTACTCTCATTTATAGAATTTTCTCGCTTACCCAGTTCTCACTTACTCAGGTTTGACTGTAATATTATTTTTTCTTGAGGCGATTTGCACGAACTTAATTTATTTGTAGGCGAATTGACAACTCTAGAAATCGATTAAATAAATTAGCAGATTATCCGCTAGAGTTTTTGTCTAACCCTTAAAAATATTTAAAAATAAATCTATTGTCTACTTTTCAAATCATCCTATTTTTCATTGGGTTCATTGTCGTGGTATATAATTTTTTCTTATTATTTTCAGTCTATTACTTACTGATAAATTATGAAAAAATTGTATGTGACATAAAACATTGTTTTATCATCTAAAGTTACTAAGACCATGCCTTAGGGACAAGGCTCCAATTACTCACATTGTTATAATATTAAAGTGTCACAAAATTCCATAAACCCATTTGTCACGGGCGCGTCAAATGGTGTGCTCACCCCTTTATAAATACATTTAATACTTACATACATTTGAACCAATGGGAGGGATTAGTTCGGACTTCGTTTTATAATGCGGTTGCAAAGAATACGTAGAAATGTAGAGGAGATACAACTATGCTGGATTTTGCCTATGCCAATGTGTCTCTTTGAAGTAAAAAAATAATAGTTTGAAAAAAAAGAAAGAAAGAAAGAATAATGTTTATTTGGGCACAGTTCGTGAAACACAAAATAATAAAATAAAAAAAGTGAATTAATATTTTAATAATAGTAATGTGTGCCTCGTGGCTGCGCCAAAAAGGTTCATTTCAGCATTAATATTAGACAAACGCTGTCTGACGCTGGTTTTCTAATGAATCTATAAGTAGAGACAAGTGACGTGTTTGATTTAAATGATAGTCGTAAAGAACTAAACGAACAAGAATTGGAGTACCTGGTTTCTAAAACTTGCAGATAAAATATTGCATATTACTATCATTTAGTCTTATTGAAGACTGAGGGTTTTGATTTTGAAGAATAATAAGGCAGTAAGTGATTTCCAAATTTTCCTCAGGGCATGGACAGAATATCGCATCTGCAAGCGGACTGGTATATTCCATACTCTGAGTACATTATCGAGCATCTTCACGCAGTCGCAGTCCTAATCCTTTTAACACCGATGCGAAAATTAATATACATGTTGTTTTGTGTTCTATTGCGATCACATAGAGTCGAAATTTATATAGCTTTATATATTTACAAGGTCCTGTAGGACACAGATGTGCAAGCAAGTGTCTGCCTTGATTACACCAACGGAATACGAATCTAATTTGTGTGCAGTGCTATTGGTATCGGATCAGCTGGGCTTGTGAGCTTGTCACAAGATAATGGATTTAAGAACGTTCACTGAATGCTTAATATACAGTTTTGTTTTGCGGGGATTTTGACGTGAATGGGAATTTGATTATACATTCAATGTAAGGGGTACAATGTCTTTATTTAGTACGTGGTATGTGTCCCAGGATTTGGGTGTGTCCCTTTGTAGGTGTCCGCTGAATTAATCGGATTTGTCGTAAGTAGTTGAATAAAGTGTTCGTTGAATGCCGAGCTGGCCATTCTTAATATTTGCGGTAGATAATTAGGAAACGTGTAACGTGGACCCCAAGTAAGATGGGCAGAAAGATGATGCTTATTCTAAAAAGGATGAAGTAAAGTTAATAACGTCTATCATCATCTGCGTTACCTTTTCCCCAACTATGTTGGGGTCGGCTTCCAGCCTAACCGGATGCAGCTGAATACCGACTGCCTATCTGACCTCCACACCCCAGTTATTGGGTAATAACATGATACCCCTTGGTATGACTGGTTGTCAGACTTTCAGGTTTCTGACGACCCGTAACGACAGTCAAAGATTCACGAATGACAGCCGGGACCAACGGCTTAACGTGCATTCCGAGGCACGGAGGGGTCTTGGTCTGTAAAGATGTTCACCCATCCACGAACCAACAGCAGCAAGCGTAGCTTAACCTAAGTACTACTACTACTTAACTTTTATGTACTACTAACACTAGTGATAAGGTATTTTACTAATTGAACCATATTGGTGTACGCAAAGAATTTAAAAAAAATAACCTGATGCGGCTGTTATTACTTAGCCACAAGCCCACATTTCGCAAGTCATAGCTGGCGAAATACCTAGGTACATTACATACTATCTAGGTCCCATATAATGCGGAATTCGTGAGGGAGAGGCAAATTTCGCGCCTTCACGTCCCTGCAGGAGACGCCCTGGGCATCGGGAATCAAAGGCCGATTCCCGGCCACCGTAGGAGCGGGTTTGCGGACGGTGAGCAATGGGTAGCTCGCCGTCCGATAAGGACCAGGCCCGGGTCGACGGCGCGTTGTGTTCCTCAAAGAGATGTCAGCCCAACAGAAGGGGTCTGCTAGGATCGATGCCTGCAGGGGTCGCGGGAAAATCCGAAAAGTATACCGTGGCCCCTGGCAAAGTACAGGCAACACTGAAGGAACACGGGTGGGTTTTAGTCAGTAAGAGTCTGACACACCCTCTCGCTCTACCCAGAGCGGGAGAAGTTATTTGATAATTTACCACCCTAAAAAAAAAAAGGTCCCATATAATAGGGAGCGATTCTATTGCCCTACTTTATTCTTAAAGTTGTATATGGAATAAAATAGTTATGAATTCATATTTTAATTGCACACAATTAATTTCAACCACCAATGACTAACAAGAAATGTCTCTTTGAGATATAAAATGTCGTTCTTTTACGACTGTTTGAAACAGCTCTATGTCTAATATAATATTTTAAGTAAAATAGATATAGTTTAAGTGTATCTAATGACTTTATCTTTATGGTAGGAATATATTTGTATTACTATAAAAGCAATGGAGTCAAATATTTTAACAAATCCATATCGGCTAAGTGGTTTACAAACTTTTGGATCCAAATTTTCCCAATCAGCCCAATTGCCAGAATCCATAAAGACTAATTTATTTTTGGTGCTCGTCATTATGAGGGGAGTATGCCATAATTGCCACGCTTGGCAGGCGGGTGGCTCCTAAATTAATTGTGGGGAATGGAGAGGGCTATGATTTTAGTTTCCATGCGTTATCGAATAAAAAATATAGATATCCGCAGGAGAACTAAGGTAACCGACATAGCCCGAAGAATTGCCAAACTTAAGTGGCTTTGGCCCTGGCTCATTGCTTGTCCGATGGGGCTGAAAGGTTCTGGAGTGGCGACTGCGTACCGGAAGACGTAGCATTGGAAGGCCTCCCACAAGGTAGACCGATGACCTTGTCAAGGCCGCAGGAATCCGCTGGATGCGGGAAGAACAGAACCGGTTGAAGTGGCGGTGCCTGGGAGTCCCAAGTCTAGCAGTGGACGTCTTTCAGCTGAAATGATGATGATAAATACTGATTTAGTTGGAGATACTCGTATGTTTATTTTACGAATACTTGCTAGTCTATTAAGACTAACTACGGAAAATAAATCGCCTCTTTCGAAAGGAGAGTATTTTTTTTGAAAATTTTAGTTTTGTAATGAAGAAGCAGTTTCCCATATTTTAAAATGAACACGGGTAAACACGGGTAAATAAAGGCTTAAAGCCCACTGCTGGACATTATATTATGTAGGTCCTAGTGGGCATAGCTAGCTAGAAAAGGCTAGTTGACTGAATGGAAGCACAATTGTTATTGTGCTATTTTTCTGACCTAAAACATAATTATTATGATTCTATGGAATATCTGGTTTCTAGACGAAAATCTGGCCACCATTTTCTTAAAACATTTCTGGAACGTTAAGAAATTAAAGATGTCCTAAGAACATCCTGCAAATTCTTGAATCAACATACAAATTCCTATTAAAATTTTATGGAGCATAGCAAATATAATCGTATTAATAGGCTGCGTTAAGTAAATAAGCTCATAATTCCTACTGTTTTCGGGTATTATGCAAATCGCTTTGAACTAATTCAATCTTTTGTTGGCTTGTAATAATTAAAGTCATTTGAATTTATATGCTCGTAAACCGTATGCTCTTGTTCGCATAAATACATTTACTTTAGCTTTGTTTGTTTGTACTGTTTTATCGTTTTTACCTGCAATCGTATCGTTTCTTTATCCTTTCAAATTGATCGGTCTTTCCTGTTTGTTTTTCAAGCGGATTGTTTCTGTATGATTGTTGCTCGGTTGAATTTGTTACGAGGTTTTTATTACATGGCGCTTCTTTTTCTTTTTGCGTTTTTAATCTTTGTTTATTAATAGACTGTTGACATTGTAGGCGTTTTTTTTATTCAATTGGTTTTTTGTTTTATTGCCTCGTTAGTCAGGTCAGGCAAAGTATTATTGGGGTTTCCCATCAGGAGTTTCTCAGTAGCAACCCAGAGTATGGATTTGTGTCCGGTTGATAGCAATAGGCTTGCCCCCTATTACGTGGGACTTAAACATAACTGGCGAAATATGGGTGTGCTATAGGTGCACCTCTGCCTAACCCTTCGGGGATTACAGGAGTGATGTAATGCTATGTTGGTTTTCTTTTAAACGGACTTAAAAAAAAAGAAGTTAGCCATTCGACACGTATGTTATATTATTGGAACTGCAATATATTCACATGTGATAATCTATTAGAGCTACCAAAGATTTTTTTTTTATAGGTGTTCCTATGTATGTCTATTTGTCCACGCATTTTTCCGAAACTATAAATCGGATTGCGACCATTTTTTAGGGTTCCGTACCTCAAAAGGAAAAAACGGAACCCTTATAGGATCACTTTGTTGCCTGTCTGTCTGTCTGCCTGTCAAGACCCTTTTTCTCAGGAACGCGTGGAGGTACCAAGCTGAAATTCATATCAAATACTCATGTCTACTGTCCCTTGGAGCTGTGAAAAAATCAACTTCTAAGCCAACGCAATCAAAAGATACAGCCGTTTATGCTGCAAATTTTCGACACTCGCAAGGGAATCAAAACCTACTGCCAATCAATAACTACTTCCGGTGAACTCAGAATCTTGAAATTTGGTACGAAGCAACGTCTATCGCATAAATTTTTAGTTACATCATATAATAAAAATATTTTTTAACTTACTACTCCTTTCCTCATGAACGCGTAGAGAAGTTTACTTATATACCTACAGGTTTGTACGGAGCCCTCGGTGCGCGAGTCCGACTCGCACTTGGCCAGTTTTTTTTATTGGTTTACATTTACTTCAACTCAGGGACAGTGCAAGTTTAGAGGCATGAGGAACAGCGTGTAAAGTTCACTCTATAGAAAATGGAGGATCCTCCGACCAGACGGGTGTCATGTCTGGCGGGCAACTGCCCAACAATTGAAGTCGGGGAAGTTAGATATATGCTGTTCGCGCGGTAGTAGTTTTCATGATATGGACTAATACGTGTAAGTGTGACGGCCTTTTTTTTTTTTTTTTTTTTTTTTGAGGGTGGGAAATCATCAAATGACTACTCCCGCTCTGGGCAGAGCGAGAGGGTGTGTCAGACTTTTACTGACTAAAACCCACCCGTGTTCCTTCCGTTGCCTGTGTGCCGGGGCCGCGTTATCCCTTTCGGACAAACCCGCAACCCCAGCAGGCATTGGTCTTTCGACCCCGTCGGTTGGTGCTGACATCTCTTTGAGGCGCGCGTGGAACACAACGCGCCGTCGACACGGGCCTGGTCCTTATCGGACGGCGAGCTGCCCATTGCTCACCGTCCGCAAGCCCGCGCCTACGGTGCCACACAGGAGTATTCGACCTCAAAATCCGGTCAAAATTATTTCTTGCATTTTTTTTTAATGGAGATGATTTAAAATGCTGACTTTAATGCTATATCGTATATATAACGTAATAATCTTGGAAAAAAATAAAATTATATATGAAATACTTAAGATTTATTTCCAAAATCTGTAATAAACAAACAAGACACAAGTTTACGCACAATAAAATCATAAAAATACCTAACTCAGTCACCCACAACTTTCTACACTCAGTTCTTGGATATTTTCAGGACCCATTTCTACAAATAATTCTATAGTTTCTGGTAAGAAACACCGGCTGCTCCTCAGCTTCTGCCGTTTTCGTCCACAGCTCAGAAATGGATCTGAAGTCAGCAAAAGCCTATTGAAGACATCTTTATTACATAGTTCTCTCGAAAATTTTCTAGTAAAATCGAGTCTGTAAGATCGAAAATGTTTATTTCTGGCTTCAGCAGCCTCTTCTGATAGTTGTCCGATAGGCAGAAGGGCATGTTTAATTATGGCAGGACCATGTACAAGGATTTTATGTAATGTAGGTGTCATGGGATGCCAACCATATAATTTGATGTATAATTCTGCAGTTTCGTTTGCGAAATTTGCAAACTTGCTTTCATTGATTTCATAACCAGAAGAAATGGCTTCTATTATTACTCTCAGCTTTTGTATGAGACATATGTCGATGCCTGTAATTGCAGCAGCTGTTTCAGGATCGCTGAAAAACCTTCTGGATGTATTTCCCGAGTTTGAATTCCCAAAACCAGCTTTAGGGACGTCTACAATGAGTCCTGTTTTTTCTTTGAAGTCTTTTTGTATTCTTTCTTTTGTTTGTTTCACAATGTTTTTCTCATTTTGACCTCTAGCTTGCCACTTTTTCAAAGGTAGTTTATAGGCGATATGCAGAAGAGTCTCGAATAATCTAATTCTCGCATGTAAAGTTGAAATTCCGAATCTGAGTGCTTCATGTTTCTCTGTCTTAGTTGCTTTAAAATCGTTAAAATCTTTTGATGTTTTTCCACATATATAACATCGCATAGTGGAAGTTGTATTTGTAGCTGCATTGCACACCTTTGCATCTACCATAGTCGGAACCAAGGTGTGCAGAACATGCATCTGTACACCATTCGAATGAGGTATCTCTGTCTTTGTCAATTGTTTTACTTGGTCCTCAACATACTTTATTTCATCTCTTGTGATATCGGCAGTTTCATGTAGGAATCTTATTTGAATTGGACGGCAGAATCGTGGTGACGATGGTGTTGGGTTCTGCCACAATATTTTGTTATGGTTTTCAATATTAGATTGTAATCGTATGGGAACCAACGAACTTTGGAATATATTTGAATCATCAGCTCCTGAATCATCTTGGAAGTTTTGCTGAAATCGAGCCTGTTGACTACCATCGCAACCCCATTTTGTTATAAGTTCCATATTTAGTAATTCTCCTGAAGTACAGGTTTCAAGTACATCATCCAGATATTTGCATAATCTTGAAGCTGTGTGATTTAATAAGTCTTGGAGGTAAACTTCGGCGCAAGTTTCTGTTACACGCATAGACTCTTCCCTCGGATAGCAATGCTTTTTTGCTTCTTTAATGAGCGAATAACACGGATAGATAATTTTTTTAGATTCGTGTAGTATCTCGTACTGTCTCTTGGTCAAATCACACTCAATATAAAGGGACAAAGCTTCTGAAGCTGAATGTTTCTTTGCAGACACTTTTTTTACATCACACAGTGCTTTTTTAAACTTTTTTGCCCTTGTAGGAGTGGCAGTGACTTCTTTTATTATTTTCGACGCTTCGATGTTTCCTGATTTTCTTTGACTAACACTGGCAGCGTACGTTAATTCTTGGACTGGCACTTGTTCTCGAAGTTCTTTTGTTTTTCGCCTCTTGCTGCGATCAGTTAATTCGTCGAATGACTTGCTTGGTCGCCCTTGTTTTGATGTAGACATTGTTGACCAGCTATGCATTGTTATGAAACTGTCTAGCCAGTTTTTATTTATACTGAGGAAACGTGCTTCTGTATTGTTGGCTAAGCTCCATCTTAGCTTCAAATCTGATTTAAAATGTCTCAGATCATTCCTAATTATTCGAAACTCATTTTCTGGACATTTCGTAATCTCCTTAAGTTTCTGTTCCATGTCCAATAATTTATGATCTAATTTTCGTTTACTGCTGTCTCTAAAAAGCGTGTATAATGATTTTCTAGACATTTGGATGTCACATGGGGCCGAACCTAAAATGAAAAAACAACTTCTAAGTCAATGTGCAAAATATGAAAAAAAAATACATTCCAAACAAACAGTTTAAAAAAAAAATGGTGGCAAGATGGGTGAGATATTTATATTTGGATGGCATAGCTAAGGTATATAGATAGCAATAAAAATTAAAAAATTGCTCGATCGTGACCGGAACTATTACAAAAACACCTTTTTTCTGAACAATTTAGTCAAGAATATCAATATTTTAGTATCAGTAATTTTAACCTCAAAAAGAAACAAAATATCCAAAAGAACAATCATATTTTAGCATCATAATTAAGTACATACCCTGTGCTTCGGTATCCATTGAAAATCTTCACAAATATCACCACAAACTACTCAAAACACAAACCGCAAAGTTGTTAAAATATAGGGCGTAGCGAAAACAAAGACGTGTGCATTCAACATCGACTAGGTTCCGACTACCTGCACAAACTGCGGGCGGCTGCCAAGCCGTGTTTGGAACCGGTTTATACTAGTTCGATTAGTGACGTATGCAAGCAATGCAAATTGAGTGTCAATTGTTAAAATAGTTTTTTGTGTCTTTTGACCGGATTTTGAGGTCGAATACTCCTGTGTGCGGTGGCCGGAAGTCGGCTCTGGACTCCAAGTGTGACGGCCTGGCTTATTGATGCGATCTAAGGGTGTGTCAAAGGGAAACACATCTCAAAACCTGGGTAATTTTTTATAAGTCTCATTTGTTTCTTTTGTGATGTAAACGTTCTAGCTCAATGCATGGTGTGAATCATTTATTGTGTACCTACAGTATTAAATTAAAAGCATCTGCATTTTTTTGCCAGAGTTATCAAGCGTGTATGCATGCCGTGTTCCGGTCTTTTTTAAATATACTAAGTAAAATAACCAGTTTGGCTTGATCCTTATCAGCGTGTTCGACATAATTATATGCGAAGTTGTCTGTACATTGGAGTAATTTAGAAGTGTTAGTGTTTTTTTATTATATTAATATATTATTTTATACTACCTTCGCCAGTGGCTTTGCCCGCGTGATATCTTTATAATTAATAGCCTATGTTACTCACTGATAATATAGCAGTCTATTGGGGCAAGAATTTCTTAAATCGGTCCAGAAGTTTTTGAGTTTATTAATTACAAACAAACATACAAAAAAAAAAATCTCTTTATAATGTTAGTTTAGACTAGAATAATAATTTTGATTTAGGTACACGGTTTTAAAATTATAAATGAAAATCATTAGTATGTTTTAACGAGACAAAACTAACTCTGGTATCTTCTCTTTGGCGTGTTACATAGTCTTGTCCTTATTTTTTTACAAACACAGCTGTGTGGAAACCTAGGCTCATAATATTTTATAGATACTTAAGAATTCGACCTCTTTGTTCTCCAGTCACTTTCGAGTTAACTAAAAACATTTTGCCAAGTCCTGTAAAAACTTCTAAAACTAAAACTCTTTACTTATGATATAAATATTTTGTACTCTTGGTTGGCGTTAAACCTTTTTGAGATAAACGGCTAGATTTAAGTATATCTTGAGGTACATACCTACATTGTTAAAGTACTGGGTTTATCTGTTTATAGTAGATATTAGTGTAGATTGGAAAATTTACAAGTCCTGTCGCTGTATGGATCGGAATGCTGGGCCGTGAAGAAGACGGATGAAAAAGATTGCGTGCAGCGGAGATGAGAATGTTGAGATGGATATGTGGAGTGACAAAAATGTATAAAGTAAGAAATGAGAATTACAAGTACAAGGGGAAGCTTGAAAGTGGCGCCAGTGACAGAAAGCTTGAAAGGAAATCCATTAGCTTGGTATGGGCATGTGATGACAAGGGAGGAAATGCATAAGATTAAAAGAGTGATGAATATAAATGTTGACGGATGGAGAGGGAGAGGAAGACCAAAGAAAAGATGGATGGATTGTGAGAGGAATGTTATGAAAGAGAAGGGAGTGAATGGTAGCGTGACGGTTGACAGGGGAGAGTGGAAAGAGAAAACGTGTTGCGTTGACCACAAGTAGCATGGAACAATGGCAGGAAGATGATGATTAGTGTAGATTGTAGTTAATTCCTCGTTGGTATAGTGGTCGCACGCGCTACTGTTGACCATGGGGTCCTGGGTTAGATTCCCAGGTCGGGCAAAGTGTTATTGGGTTTTTCCATTTAAAGTTTCTCAGTAGCAGTCCGGAGTCTGACTTTGTCCCCGGTTGATGGCAATAGGCTCGTCCCCTATCATGGAACTTGAACATGACTGGTGAAATATGGGTGTACTATAGGTAGAACTCTGTCTAACCCTTTGGATACAGTCGTTAGTCAATGTAAGGCCTCATGCAGACTAGCGCGACGCGACTCTAACAAAACAATTTCTAAGAAAACTTTACGGGTGTAGCATCGCGCCGTCGCGTCGCGGTAGTCTGCACGAGGGTAAATGCGTTATGTCATAAATTACTGCCTCATACAAGTTGCAAGAGTGGCTATAAAGAGTTAGGCTACTTCGGTGTCGAGTTTAAGCAGTGTTTTCCGTTAATAAAGAATTTATTAGAAAGAGAAGCGAATTTATTAGGGTAGAAGCTTGAAGTTTGGTATTGTGGCTTAGAAATAAAAATTTGCTGGCTTCCTATTGTATGGGATCAAACACTATCATTGACCAATTATAATTGTTCAATAATAGTCTGCAATTAAAATAGATAGAGAAATGACTACATATTACATAAGAGGAAGTCTGAAAGTGGCATAATGAGCTAATCTGCCTAGCCTTTTTCCAACAAAGTTGGATCCTGAGAGCTTCCAGTCTAACCGGATGCAGCTGAATACCAGTATTTTACATGGAGTGACTGCCTATCTGTTCTCCACAACCCAGTCACTGAGTAATATGAAGAGATGTCCGAAAGGCTGATAACGAGTCTTACCAAGGGTAAGTCTGGTTGTCAGCCTTTCGGGCTTCTGATGACCCGTAACGACTGTCAAAGATCCACGAATGACAGCCGGGACCAACGGCTTAACGTGCTCTCCGAAGCACGTAGGAGTCTCGGTATATAAACATGGTCATCTATCCAAGGACCAACCCCGGCAAGCATAGCTGAACCTGATGGATTGACCCGTGCGGCGTTGATGCGTGCGTTTTTACTTAGCTATGAGCTCCTGAAATAATGAGTCTTATTAAAATAGTATTATATTCAATCCATGATTGAAAATAGCCAATTTTGTTAAACTTTGAGTGTCGTGCAGACCGGCGCGACGCGACAGCACGACGCGATTCTAACAAAACTATTTCTAAGAAAACTTCACGGTAGAACAATTACCGGTGTCACGTCGCATGACAAGTCGCGCTAGTTTGCACGAGCCTTTACAAAGTATTATTTTGTTATCCGAATTTTCTCAAAACAATTTTGTTTTGAAGTAAATCCACTGGTGCCTTACGTAGTAGATTACTACTATTGTGAGGTAGTGGAAAAGTCAGTCTGACTGCGACAGTACGTCACCCGTTGTGGCTGCGGCCGTCACATTTTATAAAACGTTTATTTTATTTTAGTTACAACGGTGTAGTAGTTTTATAGGATGTTTCCATATAAATTTTCAAATAACAGTGATAGGTATAGTGAAACAAAAACATTTTTTGAGGAAACCAAAACATAATAGTCTTCTATGGGAAATTTGCTTTTTCAATAAATGCTATTTTATATACAGAAATAAAAAAAATAAAAACTATCTTTATCCTTGTATGTTCAAGTTCCAATAAAACCAATGCAATCATAGAAATATCGCTGTAAAGTATAAAGGATAAGTTTCCTTTTCATTCAATTAATTCCTGAACCTTTATTTCTGTGTAAATCAATTACGTATTTAATTCCAAATCAAATGAAAAAACAGCTCGTGCATTTTTGAGTTTCTATGAAAAATAGTGGAGTTTTCATTAATTTTACGACAGCACGGTAGGGTGTGTTCCTGACAGCTTGTCAGTTGAACATTATTAGTAAGTAATAAAGTTGAATTTTTTTTAAACACGTATACGTTTGTATCTACCTAACGAACAAATTCAGGAACGCATTCTTTTGGCGGCCGAAATGTAATTAATTTTAATTTTGATCATATAAACAGTGTCAGCATTATAATAATGCGCGATATGTGTAGGTAATCTAGTTACTGATGTAGTGAATTTCCGTGGAGTTTCTTGCCCGTTCTTCTCCATAAGTATCGACTACGCTTTGGACTGGGCAACTTGCTTCATCTTTGTGACTGACTGACCCCTTGATAATTCAAAAGTGCCTGTAACTGGTTCGTTTGAAATAAATGCTTTGAGTTTCAGTGTAAAAATATGAATAGCCCACTGCTGAACTAAACTATAAATAATTACAAAAACTTCAGACGTTGCTCTAAATTGGCTCAAAATAAAACTGTGTCAAACTCTTTTATCGACCCTCTGTGGTGCGGCTAAATTAAAGCTCAGTGAGCGCAGTCAGGGGTCTAATAAAATTATTAGCTATATTGAGAAGTCTAATCAAGGATCGAGTGTGTTTTGTTTCTTTAAACAAAGTTATTCATAGTTCGAGGTTTAGTGGCATCGCAGGGCGAAACTGCGATTCTTGTTCTTTATTCAAATGCAAACGAAGAAAAGTTTTACTTTTTGAAATAGGTCCCTCGATGTACATAATTTGAGGGTCAAGCTGCAGCCATGTTTGGTGCAAGTGTCATTAGGTTGCCTTTACAGGCTGACTTGTAATTCAACGTATTCCTTTCACGACCTGATATTGTTAGCCCTTTGCAACAATTAAGCAACCCATGTAATCTAGGCAAATATCCATGGATGGTATCCGAGAATGTAATAAAAAAATAAAATTAACCGATTTTTGTATTTTGCCAAAAACCGGCATTTTTTCTAAATTCTCAAATTGAATGGCCTTCGTTACTACTTATTTTATTTGATAGTTAATACATTAACAAAGCTTTCGACATAAACAAGTGTTCTAAAACATCAAACAGTTAAAAGATACAAAAAGTTCATTAACGAATGTTCGAAGGGATCAGATCCTGGTAGGAATACGCCAATTACGAGTCACTCTATATACCTTTCCAAATTATGTACAAAAACGAGTGACTATTGAGGAATTTACTTGTTATCTTCCAACCTTATGCTTAACTTATAATAATTATTATAAACCTGTAAACTGTCCCACTACGAGACCAAGGTCTTCCCTCTTTCCAGTTTTTCCAATCTTGGGCAAATCCTTTAAAAGGACCGCTCACTGCTGTCTGCTTCTTTTCTACTAAATATCGTCTCTAGGCAAACTAAACTGGGTTGTTCGTTACCACATTATAGAAACATAATGTTTGAGGAATAATGAAACCACAGACTCATGAGGTATCGGTAGGTACTAAGATGTTCTAATAATTCATTAATTCATCATACCAGCCTATGCCGTAATTACTCGTTAGACAACAATTACTATGGCATTATTAATGAAGTAATATTACGTAACTGTTGGCGTTAATATTTAGATAGAAACTAAGCTCAGAATCTGTTGTCGTCTTTAGAATGTGTCAAGGATTCATGATGTTTGAAGTGATCAGTTCAAGTTGACATGTGGCAGAATAGAGCTATTTATTTACCACAATAGTAACGAACAGATAAACAATCACAATCTGTCATTTTTTCTATTCTTCCATCGGCAAAATCCATAGAAAACCCGTTTCTATGGTTGTCATGCTATGCGTGCAGGTATAAGTACTACTCTCCATTTTTCTTCCAAACGGAGGGATCCATGAGGGTGATGAGAGGGATCAACGGAGGGCATTCATGAAAGTTTTCTCCACGGAAAAATAGCGAACGTTCAGAGAAAGGTTAAGTATCATTTAAATGCGAGCTTCAGAAGCATAGGAGTGATTAAAAATACATCTACTAATGTCTAGACCAAATCACGTACCATACTACGTTGAAGTGTCAGAAGTGTCCATAGACTAGCATTTTTGAGCACCAAAAAAGCGACACTTATGCTGCGATTGGCGAAGCCACCTACTGGGCCCAACTCATTTAAAATCCTAACTAATATTATTAAGTGAAAGTGAGTTTATTTGTTACGCTTTATTTGTTACGCGGATAATTTCTGACCTCCACGCGGGCGAAGCCGCGGGCACAAGCTTAATAAACATTTTTTACTTTTGCCATCGACTCGAAAAGAAGAAGGAGCAGTATGCCTTGATTCTTCCTTTGTAAATCTGGTTGTCTTATTCAACGATTAAAAAGACCTTCCACAGTATTTGCCTACTAACTATCGCTCAGTATATCCCGATGTCTATATTAAGCATCGATTATATCGTAACAAGCTACTGATTCAAACAAGCCGATATCATCTATTTGTGTCAATCCTATTCTACGGAAATAGCTATTGAATGACTATTCGGTTATTACTACAGCTAAAGGTTTGTAGTGAAAGCTTTGTATGATATGAATCAGGTTCTACCTTTATGACTGTTATTCATTTTTATTATCTAATATCTTTATTATTATAGTTTCAAAGGAATCAGTGAGTTAATTTTGAGTCATATACAGAATAACATTGGGTTAAAAAAACTCCCTTTTCTCCTTTATAAAAGTATTTATTCTTCTCTTATATAGGATGTCTCAGCAAGAACTTGAATTTCTAATCGCGCGCTATTTTCGACTATAGCTAGATATTTACGAAAATGGTGCGTTACAGCTTGGAAGAACTATTGTTAATAGTGAAAACCCATTATAAAAATGTCGAAAACTAACGATGAATTCCACAATAAAATAGTCTTTAGTGACGAGGCTCATTTCCACCTCAACGGTATCGGTAACAAGCAGAATTCAGGGATCTGGGGTGATGAAAATCCACATGCCTTTCAAGAACTTCCGCTATATCCTCAAAAAGTGACAGTTTGTGCCATGTGAAATCGGTCCGTGCTTTTTTGATGATGAAAAATGTACTGCAAAATTTCGTGAAAACAGTACATTCCTGCCAACAAAGCAACGGTGGACACTTAAACCGATATTTAATTTCATGTGTAAATGTCGTTACTACACCTCTGTACATATAAAGGAAAAAAATGGAAATAAAACATTTAATTAATATATATATATTTTTAAGTTTTTAAAATTCAATTCTTATTACACCCTTTATGTGCATGGACTATTTGATAATAGTCATAGTTCATGTCCTGGTACTAAACTAGCAAGAGTATCTATAAAGTACCTACTTGTAGACTAACAATTTCAAACACAACAGCCTATGTACACATTCCATAATATCACACCTGTTTCCCCCGAAGAGTAAGGCCAAGTCCCTGTCACAGAGAGGAGGCCTGTGTCCCAGCAGTGGGAAGATTATAGGTTGTTTATGGGCACAAATCCAGCCTCCACTCTGCTACTACAAAAAAAAATCTGACGCCACCCAAAACACTTTGCCCCACTTGGGATTAGAACCCAGGACCTCACGCTCAGCAGTCTCGCTTGCAACCACAAGACCAACGAGGCATTAACTCAACCAAAAATGCGCTCAAAACTGCAACATCATTTTCAGTAGGCACTTAGCTACAGGAAACATTTTCAAGTAACAAACTACGGCCTGAACGAAATATTGAACTGAAAAACAAGTAAATACAAAGGCATCCAGTCTGTTCCAATTATTCACACTAAACATTTACTTTGGAGTGATTGGTGTCACGATTCCAATTTTTATTTAAAAACTTTGTAAATATGTACGAGACTCGATGTGAAAGGCTTGTGCACAAACAGAATTTTATAAAGAGCTTTACCGGTAGGGAATTACGTACAAATACAATTTATTTATTACAAAGTTTTGGTTCCATAACGTATTATAAAACAAAATATTCTAGTTCTAATAGAGACTCATAATCATTAATTTATTGTTTTGAACTTTTGGAAAGACAATAAAATATTACGTGATAAAGAACGGTGTTTTACTGCATCAATATTCAGCTCATTGACGATTATATTATCTAACTTCGAAAAGCATAACTTTTGTCTTAAATAGTCAATGTTTTTGTTTGTCCGTAGTTATAATTATGTAGCCTTGTATATCTACTAAATTAGATTACGGTTGCTTTTAACATTCTGCATCGTTCTCACATGTATAACTTCAACGTGAATTATGTAACTAATATTTTGATTTAAAAGAGTGTCCATGGAGTTTCTTGGCACGTTTTTCTCCATAGGTACCTACTACACTTTGGAATGGGCATCTAGCTTGATCGTTCTGACTGACCGACCCCTTGACAATTCAAAAGTGCCTGTGATTGGTTTATTTAAAATAAATGGTTTGAGTTTGACATTTTAATTAACAAGTGAATAAGTTACTTTTAGACTAATGCCTTTATTTAGGAATACACGTTGTATAAAGTCTCTGCTGTGTGATTAAACGATTAAAGTCTAAGCTTTACCATACAACTCATCACTTTAATGAACGTTTATAAATTAAGGCGAAGGGTGCACCATCTTTTCTTCATAAATTTTTTCTATTTTTATATATTAAATAATAGTTATGAACATTAATAAATAACTTTATTTATTTTAGATGAAACATAATCTTCTCCCAATCTAATTGCTCTAAACAGATACAAAAATTAATACCAGAATCAGGTTCCCGTTGGTGCCAGCACCACTTTAAACTAGGGACCGCAAGTCCGTCTATGCAATACAACTTCAATTGCTTCCGAAGCTCAATTGCGTTGTAGGTGCCGATCGACCTATTCGACTCGATTGCACTCGCTTCCGATCCAATGAAACTGGAAGAGGAAACTGCATTGCTTGCCATTTGTAGAATTGCCGTCCACTTATCCTGTTTGTCAGCGTTTTAAGATAAAAAAATAGCATAAAGCATACTTACTTTTTCTCTGTGAATGTTTGCCGGTTGTTATCATAATGTAGCCTTCAAGTAACAAGTAAATATATTATCTACATTAGTCAAGATTGCACCATATTCAATTGCATATAACTGCTTATATCTTATCCGATTTTACTTTCTCAGTTAGTTTTACCTAAATGTCCTTTCTTTGGTATTGTTCGTGGAGTTTGGCTCCTTAAGTTCTGAGTTGAGCTCCACGATTACTGACAAATGTTTGCACTGACTGGACAGGTCCACTCAAATCTGTGCGGTTCTTTCCTTAAAATACAATTTCAGACACTAATCTACATGATCCTCATATGGCCTGAACAAGCTTATGTCTGAAGTTTAAAAGACACTGCGACCTCTGAGTTTGTTTCGGCCTTTGTTCTCAGAGTAGTCAGATAGGAAACGCCGAACTCATCTAGCTTATTTTTAATATGACGTGTAAAAGTGATTCCGATATCCTATTTACATAATAAGCAATTTCATTTCATTTCATTCGATGAGATAAGTGATAAAAAGAAAATTTGTCCAGAAAAATAATCCCCTCCTTCCAATTTAACTGTTCTAAACACATACATAAATTGTTAACAGAATCAGATCCCAGTTAGTCCTAGCATCACTTTAAACTAGGGCTCGCGAGTCTATGCAATACAACTTCAATTGTTTGCGAAGCGCAATTACACTGTAGGTGCCGATCGACCTATTCGACTCGATTGCACACGCTTTCGATCCAATGAAACTGGAAGAGGAAACTGCATTGCTTGCCATTTGTAGAATGGCTGTCCACTTATCCTGTTTGTCGGCGGCGGCGCGTTAACAGTGGCGCCATCTTTTATGAACAATAGAAGTTTGTTAAGTTTTGACTTTTTGAGGTGGCGAGATCACTGGTCTACGTAAAGTGGATTCATTTGACAATGAGTAATGTTTGAAATTGCGTCTTCTTGCTTCCATAATGTGTACTTTAATTATTAGGCAATTATTTTCTATTAACGTAAGACGGTCAGCCTCAAAAATATGTATTTAAAGAACTTACATATACATCTGAAAGCATTCATTTAATTGTCAACAATTTATATTCCATTGTACTGTACTAATGTGTAGCTACAATTAAGTGCTCAATGTGTAATAGATAAGTTTTGTGGCTACATTTATTGATACAATATTATGGGAACACAACTTGTAGACAATCAAATGAATTCTTGTCGATACATAATTTTTTTGAGAGTATCTACCTAACTACATTAACCTATAAGGATCATCTGTGGGCTGTTTCACTCTATGGCCTGACGGATATTCTCGTCAACCAAACCTAAAATAAGCAAAAAATTATAGGTAACACCAAAAAATTCTGAAAATGGTCGAAAGTGACGTAAAGCGCACGTCAATGTCAAACCGCGGGGCAAAACTAGGAGAACTTTTATTTTTTTGGAGGCAAGAGCGGATGCATTGTGAATTTCTTAGTATATAGCAACCCGGACTCTGGATTTGTGGCCAGTATATGGGAATTGGCTCGCCTCCATGAGACTTAACATAACTGGCGAAATGTGGGTGTTCAATAGGTACCTACATCTCTGCCTATCTCGCCGAATAAAGCATGCGTGATGTTCATGTGTGTATGTGTATGTGTAATACCTATTGAAATTGAAGAATATAGTGGGAAGAAAGCTTAAAAGCTAGCAATTAGAGTAAACCACTGGCAAATCACAAGTGTTATTGAACTTAACTTTTTTGCAAAATTGTTGATCGTACGATCACGGACACTGACGCCTGACCACTTTTCGACCTTATTGCTTAGGCAATAAGGTCCGCGATAGTACCTACTAAGTAAAAAATAATTGTACAGACTAAATAGTAATATTTTAATTGCGCGCTAGCCTTCAATTAGCATTCTGTTGAACAACTTAATGTTATATGATAGCCTTGATTCTGTGCAAGTAGGTATAAAGGGGCCCGAAGGCAGCTCGCTAGTATGGAGAGAGTCTGCATCTTTTATGAAAAGTTAAATAGCATTCTCGACTGGCGAAATCTACGCCAAGTACTCTGGGCCGTCAGTCTTGCTGACTGGCTAACACTTTTAACTCCGCATGTATTTATTTTATTTTATTCGTTTCACTCAGCCTTCATCGGCCTAAAGAGTTTTTATCAGTAAGGGCTAGCCCACACTGCAAATTTTAGTCACGCGAAATTATTATCGCCATTCTGTAAAACATGGTATCTTATTTTACTTTGTGATTTTTATTCGCAATGTTAGTTGCAATTCCGTACTCTGAATATAAACTGCGCGAATAAAAATCGCGAGGTGAGATTTCGCAGTGCGGGCTAGGCTTTACAGTATATTTCTTACTTTTTAAGGGTTCTCCTTCCTTTCAGTTGGTATATTTACCCATACCTACTCGAGTGGCGAAAGTCAGTTCCACTATTTTGCTCAGTGGCTGATATTCCAAGGAATGAGCCATTCTCGTCAGTAAAATCACTAACACTGCAGCAGTTGGTCCCCGTCCATTCATATATACATATATATTATATATTATTATAATAAGGTTAAAACTTAAAGTTATTTCACTATTAAATACTCAAATTAATACATTCCTCGTACAGTCAAATTGATTGTTGACAACCTTCAATTTGTCATGTTTTAACCGTTTCATACAACTGTCAAAGAATTAATGTCGTGATTTCAGTATCTCATTCATATTCTTATGCCCATATTCCAACATGTGATTTGAATATACGGGCTATTACGTTACTAGTCAATACATTTATGAAGATAAACAAAAATAAAAACTATATTAAATTTGCACTCTACTCGATGAGTTCTAGACAATGCACCCCACGCGAGTAAGATTTTCTTTTTCAAAATCAAAAGTTTATTGTATGGTTTTAACTTTATTTTTTGGAAATTTTTATTTTGATTTTATCGGCAATATAAATACACAATCCGTGAATATGTCAACTGTCTACCTGTTACGGTTCATGAGATACAGCCCGCTGACGGACAGACGGACGGACGGACAGCGGAGCCTTAGTAATAGGGTTCCGTTAGGCACCCTTCAGGTACAGAACCCTAATAATTTCTGATTTTACAAAAATGTATCAATAACCACAAACAACAATAACACTAAACCAAAGAGTATTCATATCAGCACTTTAAACGGAAGCAATTGCCTTCCATGAAACCTTTCATACATTGCTAGCGAGCCTGTAGACGCCTATAAATATTCCGTGTTAATTAATGTGTACTGTGTCGCTAGCAGGAAAGCGTTCTATCACGCAGACTTATCGCCATCGGCCATCTTGAAAATAAAACATAAACGAAGTTCGCATATCTGGTTCATAAAATGCAACTTGTCTTAAGCAAGCCATACAGTTTTCGATTTATTGCTCCCTATATCGTGGCATCGCAAGCAAATCTGATAATTCAAATTGAATAGAAATTGTTAGAAATATCGTTAGCGATGTGCACTTCGAAGCAATTTATCTGACGACTTTAGAATCGTAACTAAAGATGGTTCCGATATCGAGGACTAATATTCTCTGTATTGTTGGTGCAATTACGCCTACAGCACATTCAGAAACTTTTATTTATACTTATGACAATATTGTTACCCGGTAAAATGTTTTTGTCCTAACAGGGCACAAAGAAAAGGCAGACGTTTCGTCAGTCCGCCGTTTATGTCATGAGAGACTAATGGGAAGGTGTATAGTCGGCTTTAAACTGGTACTAGATTTTATGTTTTTATTGCAAATGTGTTGCAGTCTCTTGCGGGGTAAGCAGTGACGTGTAATCGAATGTCAGTCATATTAGTGATGGCTTCGCAATTATCTTCTAAGATTTTTTTTTTTTTTTTTTTAATTACTCCAAGTAGGATCAACATCAGTTACATTTTAATCTAACCCACATGCTTGACGCAACAGCCTGATACGACATCGACACGACAGAAAACTCTGCTATCCGTGCGAAGCCGGGCCGGGTTGTTAGTGATTCATAAAAACGTTCATATTCATAAAACTATAATCCAGCTTCATAACTTTCATGACCCCTGTTTCGAAATGGGTTAACTACTTCTTTTAAAAGAGCCTCACATAATCAATTATAAAAATACTCTCACAGAATCCGAGTAAAATAACAAAGTGGAGCTAATTAGTATATTTTAGTGCAGTTTCTTTGTCTTAATTACTCTCTTCTTCGGGCTTTGCATTTAAATAAGGCATAATAGTCAATTAAATTTGTGTGCAATACGAGGTCTGCATACGAAAACTTTATTATTGTATTATGGAACGAGACTCGTTTTCCTCATTTCTTTATTATTTCTCGTTTTAATACAGGCAAAAGTAGGGTGAATAGTATAGAGTTTATTTCAACGAGGTTACTGGATTGCATGATAATGTCTATGAAATTAGCAACAGGCGTGCGTATGTTTTGTGAAAGGACTTTGTTCGGCTTCGCTCGGACACTATGCTCGAAAAGAAACAAATGTATGTTTCGTTTTTAAACGCTTATTTATTCTATACTTTTGTATGAACTTGCCACGAATAGTGTATTTAATAATTACTGTAAATGTTTCATTCTTCGACATATTGACAGTGCTCAAACTTCATAAATTGATAGTGATGCCAACGATTAATTGTATATTTTAAAATAATTATTTATAAACGGAATACGTAAAACAAGTCTCAGAAGCATCACGATACAATCTTATTACAATATTCTCTTTCCTACTGGTATTAGCTATTAAACTTGTATTATATTTATACTTAAAGTGCCTGTTCATACCGAGCCAAATTCCCATACAAAGTGGACAATTTCCTTTGTAAGGTCGATGAAGTGCTTAGTTTTTGGATGTGTCTACCTAGTTGAAATAGCTTGACTTTGGAGCTCTTAAAGCTCTCCTTTTCAATGTGAGATTGAGAATTTCAATAGCAAGATATGACTTAGCATTACATAGTTTCCACTGCTGGGACACATGCCTTCTCTCAGTGAGTGAGTGTGGGCCATATTCCATCACGCGGGTCCAGTGCGGATTGGTGGATGTCACATATCGATGTTTTTAGTTCTAGGACATGCCGGTTTGTATACTCATGATAATTTCCTTCACTGTTTTGAAATAATTCATTTTACACAAAGTAAAGTGCCGGATAGTAGGAGCTCGTAGGTGGGAAGCAAAAAAAGAACAATAAATAAAAAAGTCCAGTAAAAAATACGATAAAAGCCTGAAAGAAAATCGCCGGCATCCAGATTAAATTACCATAAGTAGACAAAACATTTAATAACAAAAGCAAACAAGTAAATCTATAAGAAGATATGTATAAAATTAGGTTGGGATCGAGATTTGAATAAGTAATTTGGTGGATATAATGTAAACATCGGTGTGAGCCTGATGGGACATTGAATTTGAACGGGCCGTCTGGTATACATTGGCTGTTCGGAGTATCCATAATGTTGGGCAAATTGGGGACACACAATACTGTAGATACTTATTTGAAAGATATAAACATAATATAACATCAAATCTATATTCCTCGGAGGGTTAGGCAGACGTTACCCACATACACCCACATTTCGTCATTTATATTTAGGTTCCATGCCATGTCAGATGTAGTTTCCTGATGATTCCGGGCCTGCTGATTGCTGTTTACTTATTTTTTTTGTACCTGTTAATGTATCAACCTAAAACTTTTTAAACGGAGTCAAAGCAAGACTGCGTCATTCATTATTAATAACCTCATCTTGTTCTGTGGAGTTTGATAATATTTAAAGCCTCTCTTTTTCCTTGATCACAAGTCGTGGCACCCCTACTGTCCCTAAGGCCAACTCTATAAAGGACGAAAGCGTTAGAATCTGTACCCAATCCATTTGCTCAGTTCACAATGAAATATTTCCGCTCACTTCGCTCTAGTGTGTCAGCCGTTTTCACATTGATTGAAAACCTGTTAATATCCAACTTTCTTTGCCTCGCCTTTCCTTTATCTTGTTTATACAAACTTTCCCTTTATTTCCACTGGTAAAAAACGTGTTGAAAAGCGAGTGCGAGTTCTGTTTGAAGATTATAATAAATGACATTTGGGAATATTGATGAGCGCCAAATATAGAATGGTTTGGAGACAGGTTGGTAAGCTTAAGAATTAGTGCTGCTTTGCATAAATAAATACTGGCTATTCATATTTTTCGTTAGGTTTTAGATAAATGTTAAGTGATGGTTTTCTTAACAATGAATAGCTTTTTGGGCCTGTTATGTGTAGGTAAGTACAAAAAAGGAGTTTCTAAATCTTTATACATATTTGTCAACATATTATTATGTGGAGTAGACTAACATATTTCAACAATGACTGAATATGACACAAAAAATGTTCAACCATTTCATAGAAAACTCAACAAGATCCGTATAAAATCCTCACACACTCACACACGCTCTGACGTCATCTTTTGTAAACGCTGAGGATTTCCACTGTTTGATCTTTGTTCTTCGTGATGAGGTGTTGTTATTCTTCTCAACTTAGAAATAGACAATGAGTCTGTTAAGCCTTACCTTCATAATTCGAGTGGTTTCATTGACAAAGGGCTCTGTTTACGTTGTGATGAGGTGGAAATCCTGTTACAAATGAAAATGATGTGGGAATTCTAAGACTTAATGTTTGTTAAAGGAATCTTGGCTGAGTAATGGCTTTAGGCGGGTTCTTGGATGTGTAGCAAAATGAGGTCTTAATTTTGTCTATCTTTTAATATTGTGCCATTTACGTGTGAGGTCTATTTTAAGAATATGTTTTGGGAGTTCTTAAATATGTTAAGGACCTACCTCTCTCAATTCAAACCAATGAATCTTCTACTTCACCTTTTATACTGCTACTTTACCTATAAACCTGCATAACACGTCTTAAGATACCTATACTGAATATGTCATTACTTTTATCTAAAGTCACAGTCCTATTGCATACTCACTAGCCACTTTGTTTTGTGTTGTTCCACTCTGGGAGATATTTTTCGTCGGCATGTGAAGCCAAGTCAGAGGCCCATGGGCGGCTTTAAAACTCTGACACCAGGTTAGTCACTAACCGCATGAAAAGAAGAAGACTCCTGGGCAACTTCGTTTTCTTTTTCGTAACTAAGTGCTACATTTCACCAGTTATAAAAAATAAGATTAATAAATGACAAATCTATTTACTTAAAACAATACAAAAGTACCTTCATCAATTTAGGTACACTTATTTAGAATCATTTCAGTTGAAATGCATCCTTCATCATAATAAGTTTCTCTCCACTCCACAACAGATGGCGCTAGCTGTATGAATAAATTGTTTCACAATTTTTAAATTCAAGAGCAGCTTTATAAAGTAAAATTGTCTCAGACATGAAATTTTATTTCATTACTTTATATTGTTGTGATTAACTCAAAGTTTGATTTTGAGTTTGAGAACGTTTGTGTGTCGTATGATAAGAAAATAAAATACGAAAGAATATAAAATCGGGCGGTATATTTCGCAGAATTCGTCAATATTGGAGACATTTATTTGCCTGCCTGAGTTGTATTTTTCTCAAAGTGTATGGATATACCATCCCATTTCTTCCGTGTGGTGTCGTAAAAGGCGACTAAGGGACTCACTAGAGAATGGGCAGCAGCGTTCACTATGCATTTTAACACCATACTGCGATCACTAACCCGCCTGCCAAGCGTGGCGATTATGGCAAACCCCCCATTTGGGGCAGGCCTATGTCCAGCAATGGACGACATGGACGTCTTTCGGCTGAAATGATGATGATGATGGATGCACCTATTAATATAGAATAAAACAAACATTGTTTATGCATTTCCTACTGGCGTTGATTATGAATATAAAGATGTAGGTTATCTGTTACCTACTGCTCGACGTTTCCAGATAACAGCGAACTTTGTCAATACCGGATATGAGATCAACGATGTCTGGAACAACAAGTACTTCCTTCCTACTTACCAGCTAATTTAGACACACTTCACCAGTATACAATACCGACGACGACTGGCATGTAGGTTCGACTTTCTCCGATATAATGTCTCATAAAATATTTACAGTAACAGTTCCAATACTAAAATATAATTTACGAACAAAATATTAAATACGTTTATCAGAACGGCAGTATACAAAATACTACCGTATTCTAATTAAGATTGTATCTATGAAAATAATCTGATATCATTCATGTGATATCAAAACTAAGCTATTAGGACATACGTCAAAAACCCAACCAATATTGATTAAAAAAATAATGCCTATCTTGCGGTTTGTTCAATACTCATTTACCTGTCCTATTAATACGACGGGGCTATAAAAAGCCAAACAGGTTACTTAATACGCGTCCTACGCCTTCAACTTAACCTGCGTTCGCGACTTAGTTTCCAAACATGTAAACAAATATGTGTTTTTGGTAAAACAATTTTAATTCCCATCTATAAAGACCAGTTTGCGCTAGAAATCTAAACATTTGTGTGACTTTTCAATAGTACCTACTTGTCATTCTAAAATCAACTTAATTTACAATAATATAAAATTGGAAGTACAAGTATCATCAATTGGAAACGAGGATTTAAATAGACTTTAACTTAAACATGCAATAAAGCATAAGAGACCGGATTATGAAATGAAATTTCATTACCCACTGTTTTTTATTTCATTCATATTTTATTACTTCATCGCTACTTGATCATAGTCTTCGGTGATTCAAACGGATCGCTTTCCGATTACTAAAACAGTCACGGGTGGAAAAAGTGCCGACAAAGCTTGGCAGACGACATCGGGAGACGCACGGCGCGCCGCTCCTGCTAACCGGACGTTTTTTCTTGCACGTTGCCGGTTGCCGATGGGACATACAGAGGCTACGTTGAACTGACGAGAAGAAGTGCTGTTTTGATTGCGGGCTTTTATGTTGAATAGGTGCTGAATGGAGTGTGGATTTTTAGATTAAATTTTCGGGTAAAAAATCAAGAGAGAGGCGAAGAGCTCTATCGTGCAGGTCTACGGTATCTACCTGCATTCAATTTGTTGGGTCATATCAGCGTCTCACAAAGTTTAATATGTCTTTGTTTGTTTTTTTGATAAAAACATTCAGTTTAATCTTTTTTTATGGTGTCCTTACTGAATACATACTTAGGTAATAACATACCAGCTTAACTAACTCGTAACTCAAACCTTGACAACAGCTAAAGCGCGGCCACTGTCAGACTGCAAACAAAAGAAAGAGAAGCGCGATGACACAACGCTGGTAATTTATTGTAAAATATAAAGCAATTATCTATTTACAAAAAATCTATTAGTTGGACTAAAAAAAAAACACTATTACGTCAATATGTTACTTGTAAAATAATCTGACAAAAATCTAAATGATTGCATGAATATTAATATGGTTTTTAATCGTTAAAATATTTTTTTAGAGGTATGTTTGTGATTTTATACTATCGAATCAAATTAGTTCAATTGCAATTAAATTTCATTTCGTTCATTTGCTAAATTGCATTTATAACACTGAATTTGATGTTGTAACCGTTTCAGGGGTAAAAAAGGCATTTAGAGATTCCAAATACTTTTTTTTACATCTAAAACTAAATATTCGGTGTTAAGATATTAATTATTGCATTTCATAATCAATATTCTAGTTCGCTGGTTAGCCACCTTTCTCATTTCCATACAATAATATTGCCAAATTAATCAAAACAGGGAATTATTTGACATGTATTTGCGACGTTGTCCACTTTCAGAATAAACGCTCTTAAAATATTTTAGTTCCCCGTTCTTAAGATCAGTATGTCGCGCTTATAAAGGCGCCTTGTCTTAAAACACACCTGCTTAGAATCTTGATATTGAATTCCCAGACTTAAGAAACCAGGCCAGAGAGAGCTTTCATTACTCGCAAATCCTCTTCTTTTTATCAGAAGCGAGAGGACATCAAGTTGTAGGCACGGTTCCTTTATTTCTGGTCCTTTGAGTGTTAAAAAATGATGGTGAACGTAAAACGCATTCTTTGATGTATTGTGATTTACACAAACGTGACTTTTATGCAATATGAGAGGTTTTAAATCAAAATAATTGACGTGTTTACAGCTTTATATTAAGTGTTATGACGATACTAAAGTTTATTAAGTGAATTTTAATTGTCGGAATGATATTCGGTGGGTTTGATCCTTTCTATGAATTTTTAAATATGAAATTTATTATATTTTTATTTGTGTTATGTGTTGAATATTTGTAGACATTTAGACGGTTTCTTTAAGAATTAATGTCGTGTTTACACCGCTGTAAAGCTATTCATTGACTATGTCATGATTTAATGGCAACATATTTCATTTAAATTAATTCATTCGAATATTCCCTTAAACATTTTCCAAACAATGCCATACCCGAATCTAATGAGCCGTAACCAGAACACATATTGATTTATTATTGCGGCCACGAGGACCAAAAAAGGGAATAAAGGTGTATGTCAATGGATGCGTAACAAAAAACAATAAATGAAGATAAAATGCCGGCAATCCGAGTGGCAGGTGTTTACCATGACGCCGATATTGATACTGTTCAATCCGGGGTATGATTGGACAAGCTGGCTGGTGTCATAGATTGTAGGATTTGTTGGAAGGAAGGCGTTTATGCCTAATTGGCTGGCTGTTCGTAGAGGCAACTTTGCAGGATTAATTTTTAATAGCTTTTAGAAGCACTTGTCTTAGGATATGTGCTATCATTTTTAATTTCATGAGAGGTTTTATAATATCACGCTCAGAATAAGAAGCTTGTTATACAATATGTAAAAAAACCCTGTCCGATCCGAAAGGAGCACAAAGGTACCTACTGCAAAGATATTACCAAAAAATTTTTTTGTACCAAAATTACCCCATATCCATTAAAATTTTTTTTTTTTCGACAGGGGTCAGAAAATATGACCTGTAGACACCCCCTGAACGACTGTCGCCCGCGCCCCATGTAATAACCCCGTAAAACTTCCCATTGAAATAAAAAATGTGGCGAATATGTTTTATATTTTTTCTGCTAATTACCACGTATATTTATTTATTTATTTAAGGAAAAACAAACAGTAGCACAATAAGGTTACACTTAAGATCTTGAACATTAGGTACATTATAACAATTATGCTACCCACTACGTTCTCCACAGATTACAATTTAAAGTACTTAAAAACTAGCTAGTAACACAGACAATACCTAGCACAGAATACCTAGGCGTTATCCCAGAATTCATATCTGGATTTTTTTAATTTAAGTAAATTTATTTTTATATATTTATTTTTGTATATAGTCCCAGTACGATACCTAACAACACCGAACACACCGAACACACTTCCGCTTCTTAGGGTTAATTCTTTGCCACGGCGTTCATCACATATACTTTCATCACTATCCACAGCACGACTTCGTCCTTTGCACAAACCATGAGGTTCTCTTTGATTGGGCCAGTGTCATCCAAGTTTCCAGCATGTGATAGCAACATTGTCATCTGGAACCAGGACATTTATACTTCCAGTTCATGGACGATAGACTTGGATTTAGACTACACGCGCTCCACCACCGCATTTTACATACACACCGCGGCGCCGTGTACGTAAAATGCGCTAGTGGGGCGCGTCATTTCAGATTCGACAACCCGGGTTCACGGATGGGTTCACGTTCCCGGACCCAGTAGGTCTGTAACGAAATGTCGTCCAAAAGCTGGAAAAATAAATGTCTTGGTGCCGAGATGACGATATTGCTATTACGTGCTGGAACCTGGATGAGACTGGTCTAATCAAAAATAATGGCACACGGCACCGCGGCGTGTACATAAAATATGGTAGTTTGGCGCTTCATTTCGGACTGGACAAACTAGTAGAGGAGTACCTCTAACTGTGCTTAAGCTCAACCAAAACAAAGTCACCAATAAATAACTTATTTATTATTTTGAATGCTCTGTCTGTTAAAACCTCAACAATACTTATTCTGTGGCCATGTACCACCGAAAACTTGGCACCTGCGTCTGGTCGAGGCGACAAAACGCCGCGACTGTTTTTCGACTACCTTATCGCACGGTAGAAGCGTAACAAAACAAAATCGTTATCGTTCTTAAAAGATAACGTGAGGCTTTCGTCTGTGGTGTTAATTGGAGGCTAATGTTGGCCTTTCTTTTGTGTCGGACTCTTAGATAGTCGCCGATAAGAATAAGCTGCGATTTTTGTCGGAAAGTGAGGTTTCGTGTTTCTATTGTTTTTTATTGTTGTTGGCGCTAGCTTTTATCGAGAATTTCGCAGGTGCTAAGTTATTGTTTTATTAGTATTGCTGTGTTAATTTCCTATTAGCATAATTCTGGTGAGGTCACACTTAGGTCATCATAAGGTGTACCGGCATCACAAACCACTAAATACGTTTATCACTAAACAAGTAAACATATTTAACATATAATTTTGTCCCTGTCAATTCAAACCATTCACAGAAATAGATGTTGGAGACGTAGCGTTGGAAGGGCTCCCACAAGGTGGACCAATGACGGCAGACTGGTGATGGCGGCAGGAATCCACTGGATTCGAGAAACACAAAACCGATCGAAGTGGCGGTGCTTGGGGGAGGCCTATGTCCAGCAGTGGACGTCCTTCGGCCGAAATGGTCATGATGATGATGAAACCTTAGACCAAATAAAAAACCAATACAGAGCGCTGCGAACAATACAGTGAAGCATGCCAAAACTACACCTCTGCGCTGTGCATACACGCTCATAGGCACACATTTACAACCTTTTACAATGACACTACAATCAAACTACACCACACAAAGTGCACACATGTTTACGAAACCGGATTCACGTCACTGCTGACAGCACTCTGTCTTGGTTTTTTATTTGGTCTGAGGATGAAACGTGAAAGTTGTGGTATCTATATTTTATGTACATAACCATCTATCAACATTCTCAGGCATTTTCCAACAATGCTCTCAAAAAATATTTCTACGAAAACGTTATTACCAAACTAGGTAAGAAACTTCCCCACAAACCCTCCCCTTTCTCCTGAAATTTAAAATTCACATAAACTTCACCGTATATCATACTTATCCGCAGGATACGTGATATTTTGACTAAAGGACGACATTAAGGTGAACCCGTGAAGGTGATAACATCAGCCGTGATTTAAGATGGCGCTATCCTTCTGAGAAACCATAAAGATTATCTCACTTCACGCTAATGGACATACTAATTATTAATTAAGAACTGTTTTAAGTGTTACTTTACACGGAGCTTAAAGTTTTGCAGCAGTGTACGAGTACTTAGTGAATCGTGTGGACGATGAAAACCGCGATTTTGTTTGAATAGTAACAGTTTTTGGTAACACGCTGGGCCGAATCTATATTACTTGGAAAAGTGCAGTAGGTAAGTAATGTTTTGGTACCTTTAATGAGGTTTAAATTGGAAATTCCTTATTGAAGAGTCGTAAAAGCACTTAATTCAAACGTGCTAATGGCAGACACAGGAGGGGTTCTTTATACTTCACAGAAATCCTGGAGTCCAACCTCGTTATGACATACTGAGAACGGCTATCCTGTGGTTTTATTAGGTAAAATTAGACTTAGCTGTGTCTTTCACTAATGGTGGAAAAAAGAAAGGTACTTTTTAATCCGAATGTTTCATTTGAACTCCTGCTGATCGTGGTAAGTCATAAAAGAAGGTTTTGCCGTATGAAACTTTAATCACGCCTATATTATTATGGAATCTGCTATCAACTGGTCATCTCCTAATTAAGAGGTATGTTAATGTTGTTGTATGGCTAAAAAGCCAGCAGAACTCTTGTTGGTAAGTGTTCACCGCTGCCAAAGGATATTTGGAATACCAAAGGTTTTGACTTATCAGAGACAAAGTTGAAATGTCTGTTGAAATATCTCTATGTCCTAAATTCTCTTGTTTCTCAATCAATCAATCTACCTAGCCTTTTCCCAACTATGTTGGGGTCGGCTTCCAGTCTAACCGGATGCAGCTGAATTCCAGTATTTTACATGAAGCGACTGCCTATCTGAGCTCTACAACCCAGTAACTGGGTAATACGATACCCCTTGGTAAGACTGGTTGTCAGATTTTCGGGCTTCTGAGGATCCGTAACGACCGTCAAAGATCCACGAATGACAGCCAGGATCAACGGCTTAACGTGCTTTCCGACGCACGGAGGAGTCTCGGTATGTAAAAATGGCCGGCAAGCGTAGCTTAACCTGAGGGATGGACCCGTGCGGTGGTTATTACTTAGCCACGAGCTAACTCTCACTAGCTCACTAGCTCTTGTTTCTCAATGTGTTTCAGAACTGGAAAATTTGCTGGAATATTCTCTAAGATACTTAGAGGTAAACTTAAAACTACTGTTAATTGCTTTCAATTGATTTCCAAAAGTAAATTACTCGTAGTTTCAAAGTACGAAACAGTTTTACTATCTTGTTTAGGTATCTTCCTAGTTTTTGGCTTACTATCGGGGCTTGTTTTTCACTGTCAATTGTCTAATCCGCCTTGTTTAAGACTTTGTTGTTTAGTTCTCATAAAGCTTTTATAGCTTCGGGTGTGTCGTTTTTGTACCCTTGAAGTTCTTGCTACCTTACGTCGAGGCCTTAGTATAAGAAGCTAAGTAAACGAATAACTGTATTTACTTAGGATATGCTCTACAGTAAAACGTGTTCTGTCCTTGTACTCCAGTGGTCAATATATCACAATGTGTCCGTATATTGTAATCTCTGACGTATTAAACACACTTTTAAAGCATGAGAAACAGGGTGTAATGTTCACTCATCTTCCATAGAAAAGGGAGGATCCTCGTGCCAGACTGGTGTCGTGTCTGGAGGGCAACTGCCCAATAATTGATGTCGGAAAGGAATGTACATATTGACCGCGTGGTAAACTTTGCTTGCGCAATACAGGATTTGTGTGACGTCAGATCTTTGATGTGTAGTTCGCATGTGGTGATGTAGATGCCGCCACAACACATATATATTGCTAGCGATCCGCCACTGCTTCCTACAGTTTTTATGACTTGACAAAACATCGAGATTTCTATTATATGTAAGTTTAATATTAATGTATTATACACATGAACCTTCCGAAACAAATTATTTAAATAATGGTGTAACCGCATCAAAATCAGTTGCGTAGTTTAGAAGAACAACGCGGTCACACTGAAAGACACGAAAAGCGACTTTAATTTATAAGCTTCTCCCTAGTTACAACACAACTGCCCCTTTTGCTTCCAATCTGTCCTAGGCGCTTTTTTGTGGTAGTCCGTCTATCCAACTTTGATAGCTAAAGTCCCCGACACTAGAAGCTATACATTTTTTAAATAAAGAACTTCTACTAAGTTACGTAGCGACAATTCAATCAACAACAAATAAGCCCAAATTCAATCGTCGTCTAATGTTTTGCGGTACGGGAACTTAGACGCGTCCAGTACCACAAAAAATTAAGATGACAGCGCTTTATACGCTAAAATATAACCCGACCAAGTCAAATTGCTCGTTAGTTTCGTATTACACGTATGTTGCTTTGAGTTGATTGAATTTGGGATTATTTGTTTCGCTACGCAACTTAGTAGAAGTTCTTTGTATACAAAATTTAAAGCTTCTCGTGACGGGGACTTTAGTCGCAAATAACCTGAGCTATGTATAGCGCAGCGTATCCACATATTAAGCATTGTTGTTGTGTTGTGGTCAATAACATCTCCATCACGTTACTTTGTACCAGTAATTTAATTATTATTAGCTCACAACGTGATTTCAGTAATTACAGCCGCAAGGTCGATCGATCAGGTTAAGCCACGGTCAGGCCGTGGATGGGTGACCATCTTAACATATCGAGAACCCTCCGTGCCTCGGAAAGCACGTTAAGCAGTTGTTCCCCGCCGTCATTTTTGTATCTATGACAGTGGTTACGGGTCGTCAGAAGCCCGAAAGTCTGATAACCAGTTTTACTAAGGGCTATCATCATGTTACCCAGTAAATGGGTTGTGAAGGTTAGATAGGCAGTCGCTCTATGTAAAATACCGGTATTTAGCTGCATCTGGTTAGACTGAAAACCGGCCCCAATATCGTTGGGAAAAGGCTAGGCAGATTGATTGGAACGTGATTTCAGTAATTCTAGTTAACAAGCTGTTAAACATAGCACCTAGTAACTACCATTATAAATCGTAGCTACATAGTAACAATATTCATTGTCCCATAAAAGTGGCTATACAGCTTGATAATAGCGATGTCTTCTAGAATTTTTACACTTAAAGCTGAAGAGTTATTGAAGTTGTAAAAGTAGAATCCAATAACTTAACGATTCTTTTTAATGAGCTGAGTATCGGGAGAGGTTTCCTATAAAAAGTTCTTACTTGCATTATTGCAAGTAAGAACTTGTTGAGGTTGTAAACTGACTAACAACACTTTACTCATTTGTTTTTAATGTCGATTCGTGAAATGGGAAGTTTACAATTCTGCATTTAATTTTGTACCTACCCGACGAACTCGCGGGTCATTTGCGATAACTGTTGTTGATTTGCTTGTTGTAATTGTTGAAATGAAAATCATTGCTAGAGCTGTTTTTTTCATTTCAACTATCCATTAAAATTCTTTGCGTGATTGACATTGCCGAACAGACGAATTTTTCACACATATAAAGCAATGGATTAGCAATTTTGTTTTGTGATTGAAACAGTTTTATGCAATTGGGGTGCTGCATCCTGGTGCAGATTTTTCTTAATATAGTTACGAATATGATTCTTCACTCACATGTCTTTGTTAAAGCATACATTATTCAAGGCATCTACTGCCTTATTGTAACTATTGCCTACAAAAGCAAACAAACATGGTGCGATCAACTTTCGTCGTGGTATTGACGACAAGCTTTTGCCTGCGGCTTCTCCTGCATTGAGGTCAGAAAATATCCCACAGGAACGTTCTAACCGGAAAAAAAAAATGTGCAAAATTTTGTCCAAATCAGTTCAGCTGTTATGGCCTGATTAGATAACAGATAGACGGAGTTACTTTCATATGTATTTATAATATTATGTATGGAGTATGGAAGTATGGATGCGATATTATGTTTGTGCAATATAAAATAATATACTTATGCCATATTACAGTACGGCCGTCGAGAGAATGTGATCCTGACACCTTCTGTCAGTTTGACAATTTTTAATTGTAATAAGGATAAAATTCATAAAACACATATTTGTTAGTATGAAACTGACAGGTGTCAAAACGCAACTCTCGACGGCCGGACTGGTAGTTGTTGTATTACCCGGAGAGCCCCCTTTAAGGTGACGATAACCGACTTTTAATGATTTTATACTGGATCTGGTCTGATCACTTGATCACGTCTAAATGAGTAGTGTTAATGATTTGGAAAAAATATATGTTAAATTAGAGCATTGTTTTAATAACTTAATATAGGAATATTTTAGATTATGTTTATATTACATAGTGAAATTAATTTGTCAAGTTACGTTTAAAGGCTTGTGCAGACCAGCGCGACGTGTCGCGCGACGCGACACCGGTTATTGTTATACTGTGAAGTTTTCTTAGAAATTGTATTGTTCGTGTTGCGTCGCGCGACAAGTCGCGCTGGTCTGCACAAGCCTTAACGCGGATAAAAAACTGAGAATCACGCAAACTCTATCAAGCGTATTTTTCTGAAACCTTTAAGATAATTTGTTTATTGATTTTTTTGTCGTTTTCTTTGCTTGGTGCGGTTAGTGATTAACCTGGTGTCAGAGTTTTAAAGCCGCCCATGGACCTCTGACTTGGCTTCACATGCCGTCGAAAAATATCTCTCAGGCATGTACGTACGTAGTATACGTGTTTTATTAAAATACCTTTTGTTTTATGTATAATAAATTATAATGCGTCTAAATTGGGTCAGCGCTCCTTGATGGGCGAGTCCTGTTACTGGCTGGACATACGACGCGTTGCGTGAGCTCAGTACAGAACATGCAAGCTCACTGGCATATATCTGCATCTTAATAAGAAGTTCTTCATATACAAATGAAATTCAGTACCCGAAATAAAGTTTTAATTCTTGTTTTATAATCTTTCTAATTTGATTATAAATTACATTATTCCTGTTGATATCCACATTTATTTATTGTGGACATTAAACCACTATAAAAAGGGCGTCGAAAGTTTAGTTCATCTTTGATGTTAAGTAAAAACATTTTTATTACTTTTTTGAAACTTTTATAGGTGAAGTTTGTGACTATTTATATTAAAAATGTTCAATGTATTATTAACTGTTATTTTCTTGCGTTAAGCTCATTAAGTTGAACTAAGGAGCTTTGGATTTGCTTTTTAATTTCTTAAGCAAGCTTCACTAAGTGAATTCAATATTTTTTCTGTTTTTTGTTGGATTAAAAAGTTTTGTTGATTCTATTAAGTTTATGTATTTCTGGATCAACCCTTATTTTATTAAGGTTGGTAAAAAAAAAAACAGAATTTATAATTATTAGGATTTGATGTGGTTTTCACAAACAAAAAAAAATAAAAAACTTAAACATGTGTATTTAATTTACGATGCCCATTATTAACATGGTCCTTTTATTTTTATATAAAAGGACCATGTTAATAATGGGCATCATCCTTTTTCTATTGTCTAACTAAATTGGTTTATTATTCAGACAGACAATTACGTAACAGTGGGTCCATAACAACTTATAACTGAATAAAAATAGCAAAATTATATATTATATTCTAACTTAACTAAAACGATTCAAAAACTAAAATATACGAGTAGCATCGTAAAATTCATCCGCATCGCTGTCGACTGGTAATGTACCCAAGAGACTGGCCGCATTTCCACGTTGTGTGGCAATCCTTAGCCTCTGCCCAAAGTAAAAACTACTTGTGTAAACTAAATGTACAGCCAGTATCAGCCTGTAGGTAGGTCATACCAATCTGGTTTTATGTGCGTCAACCAGACCACGAATTTATCCTATCCTGATTTTATTAGTTCAATTCTAATGTATTTATAGCCTCTGCATCAGATAATTCGGCAAGCGAACATCAAAAATTTATAATAATCTAACTAAATTAAATATACATTGTTGTAAGTTGAAAAAAAAATGAAAAAAATAGTAGAAATACAAATAAAGATTTATGAAACACTGTGTAACAGAAGGTTTCTCAGACCTCGTGACAGCAGAAATATTTATTGCTTTGTCTGCCGGCGACATTGCGTGATGATATACCAACCGTCTGCGGTTAGCGGTATTCTAACAACAGTGAAAAGAAACAGTAAATTTTAAATTAGAAAAGCTAATATGAAAATTTATTGTCCATTAAATCTTTGTATTTTAGCACCTTTGAAAATAACGGTGAAGCGGTGGTTCCATTACGCTAAGGATTTAATTATCTAAAGGGATATTTGTTTGTAGGGACTGGGGACAGAATAATGGGGGCGTAAGTCTTTTCAAGGTCCCTAAGGTCTCTTGTGGTCTGACGTAGATACTTTGATGGGTTTCCATTCGTGATCGACGAATCTCGAGATAGAAATAATAGAATAATACTGGAATAGTCAATGACATAATAGATCTGTTTGACTATGGTGAATTATGATCAACCGATCAACTGTGTTGGTTGACAACCTACCTTAAGTATTTGATTAAGGTAATAAATATTAATATACACTGGCGGTCCAGTGGTATCCGCCTCAACTTACGAATTGTAGGCCAAGAGTTCGAACCCAGACAGGCACTTTACTTTGTGTATTTAATTTCATCACCACTGCTCTCGAAACGGTGAAGGAAAAAATCGTGAGGAAACCAGCATGTCCTAGAACCAAAAATTCGAAGACATGTTAGGCCCACGTACCCGCACTGGGACCGCGTGGTGGATTATGGCCCAGGCCTGTATCCCAGTAGTGGGAACACTGTAGACTAAATATGTAAGATACACCGTCCCATAAACTTATTGCATATACTACGAGTATAAGCAACATCGCATCGTGCCGCACGAATAGGTAGTATGTACTCTCATTGGTAGGAATCGTCAATGACATTAGAAATATGTTTGACTATGATCACTTACAATCAACTATGTTGGATGACAACCTACCTGAATCAGGTACATGAGATACATCGTACCATACAGTTATTGCTTGCTGTACTGTAAGCTACATTGCATCTTGCAAATAAAGACTGAGCGATTACTGCTCACACCTATAAACTGCCATCATAATCACACCATCAATCCACATATCTACAGTTATATCTTCGTTAAACTCAACCACCTGTTCGAACAAAATATGGCTATTACTTTCCTCACTAACCACGCTAAAGAGTTTCACTGACGTAATTTCCTAGGTCTCGGTAAATGCACGATGTCACTTGACGTTGCATCGCGTGAGCCTCGACAGCAATTACTCCTACCTCGGTTTGTCTCCTTGCAATTAGAGAAATTCCTAGGCGTCAGCGTGTGGGAGAGTTATTTCAACTCGCTAACATCGTTTAAGTAAACTGTTCTGTATTTTCACATGAAAATTATTTTGCTACGTTGCTTGGGAGTTGGCATTTCTGCTGTAAAATGTTACGGCCATGTGTTGTTTCTCATTCATCCCGCGTGGTTCTGACTTTGTGTCTGGATCAATTTGTAACTTCTGTGTTGCTGTATCTTTGAAAAATAAATTGTCATCTTTTTGCTGCAATTTCCCGTATTACTTTTAGGGTGGGATAGTGGGTAGTCTATCTACAAACTTGTCATAGGTATTTAATTTTCAAATAAATATAATATCCACTTTCTAAGCAGTTGCCTGGCATTGCCAATCCCTTTACCCATTAAAACCGCATTTTTACCAATAATTATGGCCTTATAATAGTGCCCTTAGGGAACATGTAATGGCGACAAAGACGTAAACAAACAATATATAAACTAGCCAAGCAAGCTTAAACCGACCGACTGACTTAATTTTGTTGCCGTGTTTACTAGATGGAACATTAATGCTGGCAAATTCTCCCTGTCGTATCTAGTTTTTATTTTTCCTGAGTTCTTCGGTCGTGAACCTATTTTTATACTGGCAACATTTTAGTGTTATTTCGCGTTTTCATAGAGCCGTAATGAGACTTTTTTGATCGCGGAATGTTTTTACATCCGCACACACGGCAGTTGAATTGCATGTAGTTTTTGCGGAATTATGATACTCGTAGTTGCTTTTGCAAATTAAAATGATATCTTTATTGTATGTTTATTTTAATGGAGTTCTAGGTGTGTGTTATTTATTATGCTTTTCAATTTATTTACTGGAGATGAGTCTATCTGCAGCTATTGCAAAAGATTAGGTGTGGTTTGCCAAGTGTCTATTATTAAAAGTATAATATTTCTTTGCAACCGTAACGGCGATGTCAGCAATTACAGGTTCGTTCCTTTTTCATAAATATTTTGCGGATTGCGCTGGAACTTACTAGCATTGTGCCCGCGCCCACTCCCTCTCACCGAGAGCAGGCTGTGTCATAGCACTGGGAACATTATTAGGCTGATTATGCTGGAACTTATCAGAAGGAAAGCTTTACTCGCGCATTCCCAATTTGCTGTTTACTGAAGAGTGGATCACTGAAACCTGGCCATTAATATTATTATCAAACTTGACAAACAGCAGCTATCAAATAAGGAACTTTGCGGCTTTTATTGAATTATCATCTATTGTTGGAATCACGTTGGTAATAATGTGGTCATCATTTTAACAGAATGGACAACAATTTTTTAGGTATCAAGCATAGTTCTACAAACAAAAATGAAAATAAGGCTCCAATAGATCCTTTCTTAAAAAGTGATATAAAAAACGCAGACTGGTGTTAATTTCGAGCAAAATCCAAAGGAATACGGTGTTGTACCTCTTTTGAACATAAAAACTTCATTTTCATAATGCGAGGGGCGGAAGCTATAAAGCGGAATTGTTTCGCTTTTTCCGTTTCGCCCTGCTTTTTTTACGTTAACATTTTTAAGTTGGTACGTCATAATGTCACAAATATATTTTAAGCTGGTAGGTTTAGGTTTACATTGTTTATGGTTTACTATGTGCTGAGTTATTAGGGGGGTCTTTGCATGTGATATAAGTTATGTGCTTATGTTTTATGCTGTACAATAAGCGTGAAAGCAATGAACTATTAATTACAATGTGGTTATGGGAAAGTGCTTTAGACCCGGCTAAGAAACGTCATGGTCATCAAAAATACTCCATATAAAAAACAACCGTTGACCTACATACACCCTACAAAACAGCAAGCTAAAACATTGCGGCATCCAGGAGAGCAGTTTAAGCATTTTTTCACAAAGGTCAGGAGGCCAAGATGATTTACTTCCTCAATATTACGGCCGTCAGGTGGGAAGCGGACACGGAATTAAAGTTCCAAGGAAATATGGCGTTTGTCTTGCCGTAGAAAGTAGTGGACCAAGGTGGTTTTAAATGAATTGTGAGCTAGTTCAAAGTTAGAAAGAAAAGAGAAATGACAATGATATTAAGGTATATTGAATTACACATCTTTGCTGTCGGCCACTTCTTAATTAATAATAAATAATAAGTTTATATATACTAAGCATGTTTGCACAAGTGGTGGTCAAAATGAGGTAGAACAGCTGGCTCTTGAACTAAGTAAAAATATACTTGTATCTCAGGAGCCGAAGTTCCTCACAAAAATTGATTATTAGAACTAAATGCAAATCATAATTCGATCTAAACTGAGTTTATGAAATGTCTGAAATATTATTGCTGCCTAATTGATAGTCTTTTTCTTTCGGTTACCTGCATGGTCCTCATACAAATAGTCCAAGATTATGTCTCGACGTTAGAAGAGACTGTGGTGACCTCTGAGTTTGTTCCGGTCTTTCTTCTCAGAGTAGTCAATTGGGAAACAATCAACTCATCTAGTTTTAAAACATAACTAAAGTGTTTTTTGAGCCAATTTACAGAAATAAAAATCATTTATCATTTACCAGTGAAATATATAAAAGGCTACCAAAAAAGGGAAGTTATGGTATAAAGCTCTTGGATATAGCTAGATGTTCAGAAAGTGTGTAATATTCACATGCACCTGATTTTTGGAAACCTGCCCGTAAAACTTCAAGTTAAAATTTTGTTGCGATTCGTTTTGCCACTTGTTCGTTGCGATTCGTTTTTCCACTTGTCCGTGGAAGTTTCACTTCTACTATGTGTCCCAGCACACATTTCGATTTTTTTACTGATACCATATGGTAATTATCATAATGCACTATATTTTTAACTAACTTCCGCCAGCGGCTTCGCCCGCGTAATATCTTTATAAATTATAGCATATGTTGCTCAGTAATAATATAGCATTCTACCGGTGTTTTTTTTTTTATCGGACCTGTAATTTTTGACTTTATTAATTACAAACAATAATACTAGGTAATCGTTTCTCTATAAAATATTAGTTTAGATATACCATAAAATGGCGATAGGTTAGAACGGTTCACAACGGAAAAATTGTGTTTACAATATGACTGTCGAATTGTCTAGTATTTCTTTTTATTTTATCTATATAAAAGCTAAATACTTTGAGCATTAAATAGTCATTCAGGTCATTCTGAGAGGCTATTACACTATCTGTATGCATTCCGCCAGAGTTGAAAGTTTTCTTGAAATTCTACAAGTAGCGAGCTCGAAGCAGTGAAACGAGGGGGAGTTTTATAAGTGATTTTAAGATCCTTCTCAAGCAACTAGTTTATAATATGGTTTAACATTCACAAAGGTTTCCATCTAATAAAATTATCTTGTATAGTTAACCATCCAAATTGAATTATCGAAAGCTGCTTTGATAAATCTGGTCCGGAGATTTATATCAACGTTTATTGATAAGTTATAAAATAATATCTAAAAGTAAGAAAGAAAGAGAATACATGTATTCTTAACACTCTTAAAATTAGTAATTATACAGACAACAGAATGTAAACGATTTAATCTTAAATCATCCACAACATTATTAAGTGATTATCCCGAACATACTAACTAAAAACCTCCTTTTTTTTCAACCAGTACAGCATTATGATGGAAATTACAAAACTATATCCGAGTATATTCACGTTAAGTGCACAGGTTAGCCTGCAAACTTGAGGTGCCTTACCCAGGCATAGTCAACACGGACCGCTCGTAAAGCATCCAGTTAATGCTGAAATTGCTGGGGCGATGCACACAAAGCGGATTGCGGCCGTGACACCATTTCAAACGCGTCCGATGGCCTATATTGATGAGAGAAAGCTGATTATATGGCTGAAAATAGAAAGGATTTACAGATAGTAAATTTAAATTCATGGACATTATGCTTATTATACACCAAATATGTTAACTATGTGCACTTATTAAAGATAAAATCTCTGCCAGCCTAGTTGAAACGAATTCTAGCTTCAAGCTATGAAAAACACTGGTTTATTATGCAGAGAAACGACTTTATTGGTTTGGTATAATATTAGCAACTTTTTACATATGGGTACCATAGAAAACCCCCTGTATGACCTATACATATACGTATTGACATTTCAACTAAGCACCGTACTCACTTATATTAAGGTGGGCCTATTATTGGCCCCTTCAGAACGCCTCAAATCCACCGGTCTTATCTTCCCTTGTCATTTATAACCGAGTATCATGGAATGACGTTTCGCGTGGGGTACCGCAAGGTTTATTCCGGGGGTTAATTCTGTGAGAGGGCTCGTAATGATTTACCAGCTTGACGGCTTAGTGCATTCTGTAATAAGAATATGCTGCGAGTCATTTGAAGGTAATGTTTTGGTTGAATGTATACGATGCATGGTGTGAGATAGAACGTAGGAAATTGAAATCTAAATTGAAATAATTCATATTCACATTTCAGAGCTGTTATGCTTTATTTGTAGTCTGCTTTCAGATTTAGATAAAGCATGTACGCGGTAATAACATATGAACCAGCCACGAACAATAATTCTTGAAGCTCAAAACACGTCATAATTCCAGCCACACCTGTTTCAAATACCCACAAAAGCAATTCGAACGAGACACCAGCAGCAAATCCCACCAAAATTATCCTTTGCCAAATAAAACCGCAAGCTCAAGTAATTAATTCAATTTATTAGTCAATATCGTGCCAAGACTTCCAAAGCCGTATATACCTTTCGGAGAACAGTTTATGAATTATCGTGGCATACAAGTATTTTAATGCGTTTCCAGCCTGTGTGATGTATCGGCAAAATAAATATAAGTGGAGTAAAGGACGGTCGACGTGAAAGGACATTAGTCATGTGTAATAAGTTCCGAGCGAAGATCGACGATTTATAATTGCGGCTCTCAAATTTAGTAACGGATTGTGGTCGGATTTTGTTTTTGCTGTCTGGGATATTATTACTGACTTCCTGGAATAGAATGTAAGTGAGAATAAGAATAGACTCGCCTGGGGGCCTAGTCTCTAAGTCCGTCAACGAAGATACGGGTCAGTCCAAAAGTACTTCGAAACTACGGGGTCGCAACATTATGCTAAGCGATGGTCGTTTTGCGTGGATGTGACGCATATTTTCTCCCAACTTGTTCTTTGCGTCATGTTTACCGCAAATAAACGTATTTTCTTTCTTTCTTTTCTTTAACCCTACACCGCATTGATTAACTTTTTTGGACGAATAAAAACACATCGAGAGTAGGGACAACTGTCAAATCGTGGTATTCATTGTTAAGTGGGGCTACAAAATAATCTATTTTCCGTAGGTGATATAGAATAGGAATCGCCTGTAGCTTCGGCTGAAAATACGGATTTCGTGCTTAGGGAGTAACCTCCAGAATCAATTGGTGCCGCGGTAACTATACAGCTCCAATTACGGTAAATAATGGCCAAAATATTCTCTAGAAGCAAAGACAGCACTTCTTTATGTCCATCTCATACTTTAGTCGGTATTTCTAGATTGCCCAGAACATAATATTCGTATGAAACTTTTAATATGGCACTAAGTGTTACTTGAAGTTCATAATTAGATACCTATTTATGTCTAGTTAATATTTTTGTTTCCGGTGCGAATGTAATTTGATTAACACTGCAGAATATTTGTCTTTTATATGCAAACGCATGCATGCCACCAACAATCGCTTGAAATTTTTCCAGAGCTTTCACGTATACAAACAATAGTCCCCTTACGTAAATAGTAGAAGTTCCGCAACGTTTTCGTTTTGCATTGCTATTTCATGTATTGCGATTTCACGGTAAAGGAGCATCGATGCAATATTCGCATTGATTCTAATCAAATAGCCACTGGCAAAAACTGGGTCAAACGATGAAAAATCAATGCATTGAGCATAGTCAGTCCCTATTGCGATGTGCATATGAATGCACAATGTGTGTAGGTACGGACAGAAGACCTGGTAAAGGTCGTGGGGAGCTGTTGAATGCACGTTTACCGGAACCGTTAGATGTCCATGGGGATGCTTATGTGGATGTTACTATACACTTTGATATGAGTGACACTGTTCATTGTAGAACGATGATAAAGGGAATGAGAACCATGTGGACAATTGCAGATATCGGAAGATTATAAATTATGAAAATGTATATATTTTTGGGTTATTTAAAGCAACAGCTTACTTCACTGGTACAGGTTGCGGGAAGCTGTTGAATACACGCAAACCGGAACAGTTTGAAGTCCATGAGAACACTTATGTATACATCACAATACAGTTTAATTTGAATGACAATGTTCAATGTAGAACGAGATTATAGGGAATGGTGGACATTACGGTTGCCCAGATTGCCTTATGAAAAGTTAAGTGACAACTTCTGAAGGCCAATTCCCGTGTATTTAAAAAGATTCAAAATCTAGTTGAATCTCATCTCAGCGACATTCAATGTTAAAAACTCGTCAAAAATGCAGAAAAAGAGGATTTTTTGATAATTATTATTATATTTAAATAATTATATTTGTTTTGCTTGTGTCAGTCCAGTACTAACCCCACAAGTTCTACATTAAGCTCAACTGTATCATCAAAGATATTAACTATTTTATTTTATATTTTTAGCAATACACACTTACTTTCCAAACTCAAACCAATTCAAACTCAAACTCAAAAAAGAATAGAATAGGTATTTTTGACAGAATGCGAACGTTTTTAAAAATGTGGGAATTACCCCTCAGCTATCGACATATTATGCAACTAAAATGTGGATATTTTTTGGGAAATTATCAACAGCATACTATGAAAAGCTTTATTTACGACGTCATAGCAATTTGGAATTTATTCATGACTTAAACAAGCCGTAGCCAAATTGTTTCTGGGCTATTCACTAAAATTTAGCATACCCTCATAACGAAGCTTCCGTTTTTATAATATCGAGGTAGCCGACCCTAAAAATGAAGAAAATTTAATAATCGACAAGAAATTTCCTCATATCGCTATTCGTAACTACTGAATAGGTATGACCATAATGAATATTTTACGATGACTTTTATTACGCCACGTACTTCATACCTTTATTGACTGTAAAGATAGTACCTATTCCTACATAATTTAATTTATTCCGTATCGTGATGTATGCTGAAGGAAGTTTTACTTAGGTACTTGTTTCAACTTTTTTATTCCTTTTGGGGTGAATAAAATGGTCTGGAAATGTGGAAGTAATATTACAGAGAATCTGTGAGAAATATTTCACGTATGTTTCAGCTGTCTCACTCCTCTCAACTATGTCTTAAATGTGACAATAAACTTGATTTGTGTTTTATAATGCTCGAATATAATATTCCTAAAAACCTTAGAGAGGGTTAAAGTCCAGAAAGTAATTGTTATTATAATGTCTGTATTTTTTTCATCTTATGATTGACTTTGACGTAGCCTTAACACCTAGTGTGACTGTATTGTCACTGCAAGCTGCAGTGCACTGCAATTATTCCATTTTAAAGCGACAGATGTCGCTACTTATCTATTAATTATGGGAGACCAGATTAAAAATAATACGTATAAACTTAAGCTTTCCCTGCGATTTATCTTTCATGTTTGGACATTTAATTTTCAGAAACAAACATACCTGAGAACGCATACTGAAAAATCCATACACCATCCCAAAAATAAACGTTGATATATAGGACACCAGCTGTTTCAACTTCCAGCGTTGAAAACAAAATCCTCATATTTCAATACACGAACTCGAGCAATATTTAAAGCAAATAGAAAACTAATGAGCCGTTATGCAACGTGTGTTGGTGTTGCACAAAGCACAGCAGTTTGCAAGTTTGCAGCAATCACTTATGTTGCTGTAACTGATTGCATGTTGCACGAACACATTTGTAATGGCCCTTCATTTGTTGTTTAGTTTGTGGTTTGTGGGCGATATGAATGTCGCTGTCTTGTTTTAGAATGTGTGTTTATGTGTGCCTGTAAATGATGTGTATGTCGTAGGATGATTTGACAATTCGAATATTCACGAAAACCCTAAGGATATTGGGAAAACACGGATAGTTAGAAAATGGTGAAAACATATCTGCGAGCAACTTTGAAGTAGCGCTCACCGACCGCAGCCGCGGCACCGTTCGCTTCACTCGCTCGGCTAGCTTCGCTCGCTCAGCCCGCGCGCTGTTAGTCACAGTTCTAACGTAACATAACCTATTTCAACCAAGTTGCGAAAATGCGAATTAGCAAATCATGCTACGACATATATAACTTCCCGTATAGTAAGGTGCGAGTAGAGTAACAGATGGCAGAATACCACGCTGGCTTGCTGAATGTGTTATGTACTTTACTAGATATATTTTTGCCTCCTGGGTTCGATTCCCACGTCGGGCATAGTGCTATTGGGTTTTTCTACCAGGAATTTCTCAGTAGCAGCCCGGAGTCTGGATTTGTGCCCGGTCGATGGCAAAAGGCTCGCCCCCTATTACGTGGAACTTAAACATAACTGGCGAAAAGTGGTGGGTGTTACTATAGATACACCTCTGTTCATCTCTTTGGGGAAACAAGGCGTGATGTTATGTTATTTTTGCAGAATGTTTACCTATTTTTAAGATGGGTTTTTTTACATCCTTAAAGCAGTAATAATTTGTGGGCAAGAGCGTTTATTGTGAAAATGGGTAACGTCGCAAATAGATGTCAAACATGCCTGATAGATATTTCTCGACGGCATGTGAAGCCAAGTCAGAGGCCCATGGGCCGCTTTAAAACTCTGACACCAGGTTAGTCACTAACCACACGAAAAGAAGAAGAAGACTGTGCAAGCATATTTCGCTGTTTTGATTTAATTGCCAATATTACTGTATGGAAATAAGAAATGTGGCTAGCTAGTGAACTAGAATATTAATAAAGAATTCCGAAAATTTGGTGTAAAAATTGGTAAAAAAGGTGTAAAAAAGACATTCGGAAAGTTTCTAAATACTTTTTTTTACATCTAAAACTAAATATTCGGTGATATGATATTGATTTTTGCATTTCATAATCAATATTTTATTTAGCTTGTTAGCCATATTTCATATTTCCATACAGTATTATTGCCAAATTAATCAAAACAGGTAAATATTTGACAGCTATTTGCGACGTTTCCAACTTTTAGGATAAACGCTCTTGGTTGAAGCTCCTCAGGCAGTTTTTTTGCCGGAACGATTCTTAGTGGCGAAAAGGTATCTAAATAAGTTTTTTATACGCACTAATCCCGTTACTAGTAATTATATCAGTCACTGCCAATTTAAACTATTAGCAAGAAAAAATAGATAAGAATACACGAGCGAACTTCTTACCACGTATCAAATCAATTTATCTTATATATAAAATTCTCGTGTCACAATGTTCGTTCCCGTACTCCTCCGAAACGGCTTGACCGATTCTCATGAAATTTTGTGAGCATATTGAGTAGGTCTGAGAATCGGCCAACATCTATTTTTCATTCCCCTAAGGTAGGTAGGTAGGTAGGTAGGGTAGGTAGGTAGGTAGGGTAGGTAGGTAGGTAGGTAGGGTAGGTAGGTAGGTAGGGTAGGTAGGGTAGGTAGGGTAGGTAGGGTAGGTAGGGTAGGTAGGGTAGGTAGGGTAGGTAGGGTAGGTAGGGTAGGTAGGGTAGGTAGGGTAGGTAGGGTAGGTAGGGTAGGTAGGGTAGGGTAGGTAGGGTAGGTAGGGTAGGTAGGGTAGGTAGGGTAGGTAGGGTAGGTAGGGTAGGTAGGGTAGGTAGGGTAGGTAGGGTAGGTAGGGTAGGTAGGGTAGGTAGGGTAGGTAGGGTAGGTAGGGTAGGTAGGGTAGGTAGGGTAGGTAGGGTAGGTAGGGTAGGTAGGGTAGGTAGGGTAGGTAGGGTAGGTAGGGTAGGTAGGGTAGGTAGGGTAGGTAGGGTAGGTAGGGTAGGTAGGGTAGGTAGGTAGGTAGTTGCACCGTAGATAAGTACATAGTGCTACCCGTGCGAAGCCGGGGCAGGCAGCTAGTCTAGTATAAATATTTGAGATAAAAAACGTATCTCTATAACGATGACGAATCATTAAACTAACAGGCATTTAATCGATTTGCTTCTATGACGTCATGCCGTATTTGCATGACATTGCGTTACGATTTTAGAGAGATATTTCTCGACGGCATGTGAAGCCAAGTCAGAGACTCATGGGCCACTTTAAAACTCTGATCAGGTTAGTAACTATACGAAAAGAAGAAGAGGACTGTGCAAGCATAAAAATATTTAATATTGTTACTATACAGATTATTTAAACGTAAATAGATGGCAATAAGCTCGCCCCCTATTACATGGGACTTAAACATAACTGGCTAAATGTGGGTGTACTGTGGGTACTTACGCCTCTGCCTTATTTTTTGGGGATTGCTGGCGTGACGTCATGTTAATTTTCCAGGAATTCTATTGAAAGTAACGGATAAATTTAGTTTTGATTAGTTTATTTTCGTTGTTTAGTTTGTGGGCGATATGAATATCGCTGTCTTGTTTTAGAATGTGTGTTTATGTGTGCCTGTAAATTATTATATATGTCGTAGGATGATTTGATAATTCGAATATTCGCGAAAACCCTAGGGATATTGCGAAAACACGAAATACGTGCTTCCCAAAAATACATCCACAATTAATAATGTACCATAGCTCATCCACAGCCGTTCCTCCGATATACCGCTAACGAACGATCTAGGGCTGATAATCCCATAATCACCCCACTTGACAGATGGATTGTTAATCTCAGTTAGATGGTAGCACTGTACAGGTGGATCTATTGCTCAGTCATCTGATAGTAATCGACTGCTTGCGAGACTTAAGAGCTATTTATGAAATAGACAGAAAGGGAGAGGTTGATACTATTAGTTACCGCATGGGTTCCAAAAGTGGCGTTTTGCAAAAAAACTAAACTACCGCCTTCCAAAAAAAAAAAAACACTGCAATGTGAAAAATAACAAAATTTCGGAAGTCGGTGTCTTTGGCTTTGAATTTTCGTGTTTTGCCACCGACTTCCGACATTAATGTTATTTTTCTAACTGTGGTACCTACCCCACACAAATTCGAAAACCACTACCTGCTATGTAAATAACAGTGACAGAAAGTTATCATCATATCATCCACATTTACTAAGTGGGAAAAATACGTATTACTGAAGCTAACTCAAAAACTATCCGAGCAAAGTTAGTAAAAATATGGGACCAACTTGGGACCATACCCGTTCATACAAAAAAAAAAAATACAAAATCGGTCCACAATTGACGGAGAAATCGGTTAACAAAAATAAAAAAACAAATACGACGAATATACACTACCTCCTTTCCTTCCTCCTCCATCCTTTTTGGAAATCGGTAAAAAATTATAAATACTCATGATCCCTAAATAATACTAAAATGACCCAATATGGTCTTATTGAAAGAATCTATATGTTGCATGAAACGCTCTTGACCATTTTTTATTTCGTTCAATTACAGGAGAATTAAAGGCGTTGATGAGTCCCATACAACGCACCACACGACGATACAAAACATAACTTCTATACACACTACAACAGCTCTTGATTGAATTGAAATAATGGTCGATATAGCGTGTACATAATTCACGTCTGAACAAACTCATTGAGCAGTACAATCATGTTGAACAATTAATGTTGATTTCTATACCGCTATTTGATTTGTATCTCGGGCTAACAGTACAAGGTTGTATGGGAAATGCGCCAATTAAATGGCTATAGAGCAATCTGAGCTATCGAATAGACAGAAGGATCAGACATTGTCGATCTTAAACAATAAATGGTAGATTAGTTTGCGTGTAAGACTCTATTGTTTAGCTGATGAGCCTACAAAGGAAGGATTTAATGCTATACTATTTAAATTAGATCGTTGCGAATGAATAGGTATTAGAGTACCTACATGTTGGTATACGAGTATGTATATTTGAGGTGAGAAGACCTCTATGTCTATAATTGAACGGTATATTCACGGTGATTTTAAATTCACTATTAAACTTTGAGGAGGTGAAAGTACTCATGATTATAAACAACTACCTAGGAAATTGCAAAAAAAAAACGTCAATTTCATACATTTTCATCGGGTAAATATTGCATTTTTGTATGAAACAGTTGATTTTTTTTCGATATTTCGGAGTTGGTCTCTTAGTGAAAGTTGCTCATAATCATGAGTACTTTCACGTCCTGAAATAATAACAGTGAATTAAAAATCACCGTGTATGGCTTACACAAGAGTGCAGTAGGTACGACACAACTTAGATGTAGCATCGGCAAAATTCGTAAAACCGATCACCATCCGAACTGAGTGCGTCTTCAAAATCACCAATCTTTATTACTCCTTTAGGTGAAAATGATATTTACGCAAACGCAATAACTTGTAAAGTCATATAACCAAGCACATTCGTAAAATTGAAATGAATGAATGAAAATGTACAAATTTATGCTACATCTTAGTTATGTCGTACTGTAACAGAGGTTGTTGTAGTAGACAAAGTGGTAGTCCAGAATTTTCTATAGCCGTCTAAGAAGACAACCATTACAAAGACTAGAATTCCAGTAAAAAACACGCAGAAATCTTGTGTGATCAAACTAAAAATCTTATCTGTAAACTTCTGAATATTTCTTATAGAAGCTTCCCATTTTTCCTGGTTTAGTCTAGACATCTACGAGTAAGTACCTAATTACATCCCTTGAGGCACCTATAATATCAAGTTTTAACAATCCACGCGCGCCATATAATCGATACGATAAGCATTCTGCCGATGGCGTCATATCCCAAGATATAAGAGACATAAAAGCTAATGATACTGGCAGGTTAGACGGTAATGACTGCTGTCAAAACACATTATTCATGGCAAAAGCGATCAATGTGCGTAACAAAGATCAAAGAAGAAAAGCAGATGTGCTTTAATATAATTTTGGAATGCATCCCAAGAATTTGCACAAGAAAACAAATGTTGGCAAATGAACGCTGCTTATGGTGGAAATGTCACATGTTAAGTAATCGAAATATCTAAGTAACAAATAACAATATCAAAGAAGACAAAAACCTTTTTTTTACCGTATTCTGGATTTTCAACGTTTAGAGTCGGTAGTTGAAAATTCAGCTGTTTGCTTTTACAAAGCGCTAGTTTGTGGTCTGTTGGATTCTCTACGCTCGGCTCGACGCCAAGAGTTGAAAATCGAGAGTACGAGATTCAGGGTAAAATAACATTGCATTAAAAAAGCGCCCGTGCGTACATAGGCTAACATAGGGGCTAAATTAGGAACTTAAGTAAGTACAGAAAAATGCCACTATAAACTGTAATGCTTATAAACTAATTCAACCTGAAGTGACAGTAGGCCGCACGTCAGTGGTCTCAAAACCTGTATAAGCTGGCCTCTTATTTTATTGAAACTCCGTACTACGCTAGGCCAACTCAAGTTTCAAGTGATGTACTGCCGTACAGCAGAACTATACTTTTACAGTAGGCCTTTTTTTTTTTTTGCATGAGAAATCATCAAATGACTTCTCCCGCTCTGGGCGGAGCGAGAGGGCGTGTCAGACTTTTACTGACTAAAACCCACCCGTAATCCTTCCGTTGCCCGTGTGCCGGAGCCGCGGTATCTCTTTCGGACAAACCCGGAACCCCAGCAGGCATTGGTCCTTACGGACCCCGTCAGTTGGTGCTGACATCTCTTTGAGGCGCGCGTGGAACACAACGCGCCGTCGACCCGGGCCTGGTCCTTATCGGTCGGCGAGCTACCCATTGCTCACCGTCCGCAAGCCCGCGCCTACGGTAGCCGGAAGTCAGCTCGTGACTCTCGACGCCCGGGGCGTGTCCTGCGGCGACTAGGGGTGCGAAGGCGTACAGCTTGCATCTCCCTCGCACGCTCCGCCTCCTCCTTCGCGAGCATAACTGCTTCGCAGAAGGAGGGCCTACGGTAAATGTAAAGTTCTTTATCGGCAGTCTCATCCTCATCATCAACACGTCGATATGACGTCAATATGCTCATTCTAATCATATTGCTTCTTCAATTGTTACCCTTCATTTCTCCCATCCTAGTTGCGTACGTAATAACGATGCGTCCTTCCGGGGAGGACGGTGTGAGATAACTAAGCTAATGGCTGTTCGATGGGTGCTTTTAAGTAGGTTATTTGTACACAGATGTATGTGACGTAAGTAAATACATGAAGTGTCAGTTGATTGACGTAGGGCGTAGTTGGAGATGGGTTGTTGGTGAAGTGTGGTGGTACTTGGGAAGTATTGGGGACTGTGTGTAAATGGTGTAACGTGTGAATTGATTTGGCAAGTTTTGTCTTGATTTGACGCGCTAACACTAGATGTTATCACGGTTGTAAGCTACTGCTTTCAACCGTGATAATTATGCGGGATATCGGTGTTATTGGGAAATCCCAATAGTTCCAGAAAAGTTAGTTTTAGACTTCGCTTTGGTGACAGCTTTTAAAAAGTAGGTTCTCTGCATTCATCTCACTATCAAGCGAGGGTTTGTTTACATATATCTTTATTGGATTATGTCGAGAGAATAGACCTTTTTACATGAGAATGCTGTAACAACGTAAATGAGATGTTGCTTCGAATGTCGTATCTTTAAAACTACAGCATCGAAAGCATCAAAAGTTCTTACCAAAGTTACTATGGAAACTTCTACGACAATCTTAGAACTTTCATATATTTGGCGAAGATCAATTCGTAAAGACCACTGTACTTGTAATTAATGAACCGCCAGTGATATACTACAGACATCTGCCAGTATCAATTGAACTGCCGTAACATGGATACATTCACTATGATAAGAGTTTCTTACAACGGTTGTCCGCGAGTGACAGTTGATTAAATACCTTCGATTATCTTATCTTTTTTTTTTTTTTTGAGGATGGGATATCATCAAATGACTTCTCCCGCTCTGGGCAGAGCGAGAGGGTGTGTCAGACTTTTACTGACTAAAACCCACCCGTGTTCCTTCCGTTGCCTGTGTGCCGGGGCCGCGATATCCCTTTCGGACAAACCCGCAACCCCAGCAGGCATTGGTCTTTCGACCCCGTCGGTTGGTGCTGACATCTCTTTGAGGCGCGCGTGGAACACAATGCGCCGTCGACACGGGCCTGGTCCTTATCGGACGGCGAGCTGCCCATTGCTCACCATCCGCAAGCCCGCGCCTACGGTGGCCGGAAGTCGGCTCTCGACTCCCGACGCCCGGGGAGTCTCCTGCGGCGACTAGGGCCGTGAGGGCGTGCAGCTTGCATCTCCCTCGCGCGCTCCGCTTCCTCCTTCGCGAACATAACTGCTTCGCATAAGGAGGTGACAATCTTAGAATTTTCATATATTTGGCGAAGATCAATTCGTAAAGACCACTGTACTTGTAATTAATGAACCGCCAGTGATATACTACAGACATCTGCCAGTATCAATTGAACTGCCGTAACATGGATACATTCACTATGATAAGAGTTTCTTACAACGGTTGTCCGCGAGTGACAGTCGATTAAATACCTTCGATTGTCTTATCTGTGTCCGCAAATGAGATATCGTGATTAAAGTTTTTGTTGGACGTCAAATGGTTAGTTGTTTTTGAGATGCTTTAGTTATGATTCTGAGGTGTTTAAGATGGTCTACCGGATACTTCGCACTTCGTTCGGTCGAATTATAGCGCCTAATACTTTTTGTTTTTCACACAGAATTATATTATCTGACCACAGATTGCTTTATTAATTGCTGTATATTAAGGCGCCTCTTGCTATTGCTACATCTATTAACGAAACTATGTGAATTTGCCGTGTTCATTCATTTCATACAACACAACTGTCATTTAAGACAGTTGTGATTGGAATATACGGACAATTTAAGATGGTAGTCAATATGATTAAAAAATGATTTCCCTTTATAATACTCGATTTTTTCGTATTATAAATTGACTACCATATGCACAAGCACAACCATATGCTATTAGTTACTTTACTAATAATTAGTCAATTATTAATAAAATTTTAATAAAAATAATTTCTGCACAATTATCGTGCAGAAAATTGAAACAGACGGTTGAAAGCGTAGCAATACTGAAATAATTAGGCATACGCTTGACACACCTGGAACATCCATCAATTTATATACCATTACAAGCGACCATAACTCATCCTAATTTACATTTAAATACACAAACAATCGATTCTCAAATAATCGGGAGCTATAATAGGCGCTAATATAAACAATGCATACCAATCAGCTGGGTGAAAGCTTACGTGGTCAATGACCTGTAAGATCTGAGATATGTTTCGGTGATGTATGGCCGTCGTGGTGAACGGAGGCGATTTGGTGGGTAAGGGTCAAGTTCAATGGGTAAGGCTGTATTTGTGTTGGTGTATTTTATGTCACAAGAAACTTTACATATTTACATAAATGTAAACACACAAGTCTTTTCAATATTTTTGTGGGAATGAATGTTCTATATTAGTGATCGATGGAATGAATGCCAGACGGAATAGAACGAATGGAATATAAGTGAAGGACTGAGTGAGTGAGAGAATGAAGGAATCTGGGAGAATCAATATAGCTGTAAGCTGTGAAGACTTATTTAAAGAATAAAGTACAGTACGGTGTCAAAAACGGTTGTTACTTAAAATACTTAAAAATAAACCTGAGTCTTAGAATAAAAGGTGACTTTATTGGCCCTAAATAGTAAATTTTACATAAATGTACTATTTGGGGTTCGACTATGAGGGATTCTGTCTTTTATTGTGAAATAACTGTAATAATATTGTAGTGTTAATAACAGAGGATCCTATAGGAAAATACTATTAAATGCTTTTTTACAAGCATCATCGCAAATTTAATTGCATTTAAGCACGTTATTAGATTATTAAGTTAAATAAACAAAGAGCATTTTTGTTTACAAAAATGAATTTATTCAAATGATTCCAAAATTTTGTGATTAATAAAAAAAATCGATAGGTACTTCGAAACAGTAATATAAATAATTATGTAGTAGCTAGTATGCATGTATATTCAGTTCAACATGTACATAGGAAGTACATATTACCGTTTACAGTATGACTCATCGTAGCTAACAGCACGCGACCTGTCACTGTTTGCTTATCGTGATTTGCGGTGGCAATGAATTATTGAGAGGGGAAGGTCGGCTCCAGGATTTTAAACAAGAAAACGAGCCAACAATATTGACGTCACACATTGGATCCAACGTTGGACAGTAATTACTAAGCTTATTCCTAATAATAATGAGCACATTTGATCCAACATTGGTAATACGTCGTCACACATGCATGTCAAAAAGGTTTTCTACAGCGTACAAAGGGTTAACGTTTGCGTGAATTAATGAAATTAATTATGTAGTTTTAATCAAGTGCACTCGTTACTTGTTATGTCAAGATAATTATTTAGATATTTTTGTATATGGGGTAGATAAAGCAGAATAGTACATTACTGCCGTGGCCTGCAAAAGGAACATTGATGGACGACTGTGAAAATGTTGGCCTAGGCGAAGCCGAGGCGCAGATACGTGAGTCCATCAGTGCCTGTAAGGGTTGTACTTTTCTCAAATAATGCGCGGAAATTCAAATAAAGACAATTATTTATAAATTCCAGGATCAATGACGAACGCCGAATATTTTTGACGCGCCAATATGTTCATTTGTTTCTTTTTACTTTTAACGGCTCTATTTGCAAGCCAAATCGAAATTTAAATTCAATCTTTGATAAGTTACCTCCTCGGATGCCATGTTTCGAAATAAAAACGCGCCTTGCGCTCATGCTAAACAGCCTGCCTAGCTGCAAGCAACTTGGAAGTAGCGCACGCCGGCTGCTGCCGCGGCACCGCTCGCTCTGCTCGCTCGGCTCGCTCTGCTCGCTCGGCTCGCGCGCGGTTGTTCGCAGTTCTCACCTAACCTAACCCATTTCAACCAGTTCACAAGTTTTCGACAGTTTATAATCTAACGAAAATAATACTATGGGTGTCTGCGTTGAATCCGCCTTTACATCGACTTATTCTAACAAATGCGGCTGCACTACAAACCGCTGAGTTGCAGCTGGGTTCGAACGGACTATTACTGCCTTAAGCCATTCGCAAAATAATGCGGCACAGACTATGGGTGTCTGTGTTGCATCCGCCTATGTATTTACGTGACCAGTAGAGCATTTTCGATTTATCTCGAAGAAGGTTGTCAAAATAATGCTCGAATTTACTAGCATGTTTGAGAAAATTAATTTAGTGTAGCACAAGTAGAAATAATGCGTTTCTACGGTGACATGAAACGTTTTACTTTTTAAAATAAAAATTACAAAAGCGCAAGAATATAATTATTATTGCTATTAATATTATCACTAACTGTTAACCATTTCGGTGTAAATTAGTAACAAAGTAACATTCCGCTTCTGCTGAGCATGTAGTCCTGGGTTCGATACCTGGATCGAGCAAAGTGTTATTGGGTTTTTTCATCTGGAATTTCTCAGTAGCAGCCAGGAATCTTAATTTGTGCCTGTTTGATGGCAATAGGCTCGCCCCCTATTACATGGGACTTAAACATAACTGGTGAAATGTGAGTGTACTATAGGTACACCTCTGCCCAGCCCTTCGGGGAATACAGGCGTGGTGTTATGTATGTTAAAGCGACATTATTCATAACGTTTTAAAATATTCAATGTTTTCATTGTGAAGCACAACTGTGAATGCTTCCTTAGAAACTGTTTTCAATCAATGTCAAGTCTACAGATTACGATGACTTATGAACTCTGTGTGAGTCAAGTATTTCCCATTATCTGTGTACCGAACGAGATGTTTGACGCGGTTTTATTCGGTATAGTATTTTTATCTCACGAACCGACACGTGCATTACTTGTGGTAACCAAGTGTACAAACACACTGTGAATGTGTGTGTGAAGACTAGAAACTTCAGCACATAACACACACACACACTTCCAACTTCGCCGTTCTCTCACACGAGAGCTCCTTAGCTTACACACACATTCACTGCGTCTTAGTATACTTGGTAATCACAAGTAAAGCGCGCGTGGTTTCGTGAGATAAAAATACTGTAGTTATAGAACGAAGGAATGACAATACTCCATTTGAAATAAGATTAGACATTTAAACAAACCTTTTTTACTGTCCGTTCAATCGATTCTGACTTTTATGCCGTAGGCATAAGGATGGCATTAAAAGCAAACAAGTGGTTACAATACCAACTGTTTACTGCAGCTGCATTTGTCATTACACCAACGCAATTGAAGTCAAAATCGGTTGAACGGACTGTAAAAAACGTTTAGTTAAATGTCTAATCTTATTTCAAATGGAATGAATATACATGATTTTCAATTTAAATTTTTAATTGTTATTTCATAAAAAAGAGGTACAGTCTGTTACAAATTAGGATAACAACTTAGGAATAGTTTACATCTGAGATGAGTAGGTAACAATACAATTTTTTGATCTGAAGCTAGGAAGCTAGGTTACTTATAGCCTGTATTAAGGATAACCAGTATTTTATATGGAGCGACTGCCTATCTGACTTCCACAACCCAGTTACTGGGTAATACGAGACTGGTTGTCAGACTTTCGGGCTTCTGATGACCCGTAACTACTGTCAAAAATCAAGGTGCCCGAGACGAACGGTTTAATGTGCTTTCCGAGGCACGGAGGGGTCATGTTATGTAAAGATGATCACTCATCCACGGATCAACCGCGGCAAGTGTAGCTTAACCTGGTCGATTGACCCGTGCGGCTGTTATTTACTTAGCCTTAACTATGTTTTATTTTCCTTAGCATTGTCCCACACTTATTTGTGGGATATAAAATCGTCATCTCACTCAAATAACTCCCTATTAATAGTTAACTAATATATTTTTTTCTTTTCTTCAAATTTTTTTTTTTTCGTAAAATAAATTTCAAATTTTAATTCTAAAAATATTTCTGTTGATAATAACAGAAATTACTAATTAAAATAATTTTAATTTCAGATATATTTGTGGGATATTAAATCGTTTTTCTAAATTGCACCTTATAATAAATTGAAATAAAGTAAAAAACACATTGCTAAGGAAAATTATTTTAATTAGTACAAACCCACAAAACATAGTTTACACAGTGCGATCGCTGTCGTCCGTTTGTTACTTTAATGGACGTACCCCATTCCATGAAAATACTAGCGTTTGAGTTCAAAATTATTTCTTACAATTTATCATACTTTAAGTTTAATCACAGTATTCATTTACTGGTTAGGCCTTGAAGGCAGCGAGTGGAGACGAAATCATCTTTCACTTGCTCTTACGTCTTCTTCATCCAAATGAACAAAATGTAAAATCTTAATATCGTGTTTTTCAGAAAAAAAATGCTTTTTCGGTTTGCTAAGGAATTCCTAATTTCCCATGGAATGGACAGCGGCGCGGCAGCGCCCTAATCCCTTTTTAATAAAAATAAAACAAAATACGATCACCAGTATTATTTGTCTGCTAACAGCAGCAATTATGTTAGTTCACCATTTGAAAGCGTATTGATCGTAAAGCAGCATTCTATTAAGTCCTCAATGTATTGCAAGACCCTTATAACTTTCGTCCAGTCCAGACCAATTTACAATTACACCTGAAAAGGACCAATTTCAAGTTAATCGCTGTTTTCAAAGCCTCAGTCAATGCATGTCAACTGCAAAGTGTGACAACTACTAATCACGGCACGACAACTCATCTATGCACTCAACTTACACAAATATCAACCTTATGTACTTTTAACAAGATTTCTTTAGTATGTACATGTAATTTTGTCTTTTAAGTATTTCGTGTTTACCACAAATATGGTTCGTTGTAAAAAGAAATATTTAATTAGGAACAAATTAAACTTTAAATAATGTTAATTTGTGACACGCGTATGCAAAACGGAAGTGGAATTAACCCTGTGATTATTCGTTTGTGGCTACACCGGAATTAAAATTAAAATATATGTAGTAAAAAGGTATTTTTGCTTTGTGGTAGGGTAAGGAAATAATGTGACAAAGGGCGAGCTTTTTTACAAATACTGTTTTTTAATTAAATGTAGGTTTTTTGTATTCACTTTGTATTGTATTTTCTCTGACAATAATATAATATCACGCCATTATTATTCCCCGAAAGGTTAGGCAGAGGTACCCACATTTCGCCAGATAATTTTCAGTCTCATAATATAAGGCTTGCATATACTATGCCGCCCATGGGCATGTGACCGCCCGTATTTTTCTAAATAATCATGAAAAATTATCTAAAATTAAAGAGGTAATGTTTTTTTTTTTTTACCTCGGTTTTTTTTCATATTAATAAAAGTTAGTTAATCCGATAAAATTACTCATAAGCTTTTTAGAAAAATAAACAGAACCCAAATCGAGCCATTAACATCGGAGATATGGCAAACGCTAATCAAAATATAAAAACATTGAATAACACGAAAGATATCAAAGATTTTCGAAAAAAAAAACATGAATATTCAGAAAAATAAGGGCGGTCATGCCCATGGGCGACATTGTATAAAAATTTATAAGTATTGGTATTTATATTTTTTATAAAAATAAAGGTGAAAGGGTGAAATATCTCTTTACCTAAAAATAGAAAACCATTCTAAACAATTTTATCGACAGTATTCTCGCCCTTGTCTGTTTGCGAGCTTGATGTAATCAACGACTCGTCTGAATTCCTTCTCTCTTATTTTTTCCTCGTCACTTAGGTACAATTAGCATTATCTAACATCAGATTAGGCAGTTACCGAACATACGAACCCTCTAAATTACATTAAAGAGAGCAAAAAAAGTGACGAGTCATACTTGGTCGTTGAGAGGATTCATGAAAAAAAAGTTAATTCGATTTTTAAATATTCCATTATGGAATGATTGAATTCTTGACTTGGCTGGTTGAAAATAGGTTGTTGGACGTAGCAAGGAGTTTTAAATCTGTAGCGACCTCTTTCGATGATTGTGAGAGATTTTAACTTGCTTGGGTGATGGCAGATGGCAGTAGTTGCTTGAATTGACTGGGCTTAAATTAACATTCGACTTTGAGGATACAAAACAACTTGGTTATTTATTGAATTTCTTAGATATCTTATTGGTTTGGTAATTCGAAGCGCCATTGCTGAATTTAAATAGGTAGTAGGTACATGGTTTGTGAGTTCTTAGTACGAAAATATGTAATTGAGAACACACTATAATTTTTTGTTTGTCTTCAAAATTGTCATGCCTAAATTAACTGGTATTTAGTTTATAGTTGTATGTTGGTAAGTAGGTAACATAAACGTCATAAGTTTGTGCGATAATTGACAACATTAATGACTTTGTGTCCACAACAAAAATCAATCACGGTCTGGATAACTAGTGGACTAAAATATTGATTACGAAATGCAATACTTAGTATCGTAAGAATGTTTATAATGAATCGCAATTATAACACTGAATTTGATGTAGTAACTGTTAGGCATGGCATTTGGAAAGTTTTGAATACTTCTTTTACATCTAAAACGAAATATTCGGTGTTTACCGAATATATGGTGAACACCAAATATTAACACCTAAAACGGTTACAACATCAAATTCAGTGTTATAATTGCATTCATTATTAATATTCTAGTTCCATACGGTAATATTGCCAAATTAATCAAAACAGGTAAATATTTGACTGCAATTTGCGAGGTTGCCAACTTTTTCGAAGAATGCTCTGAAAATCCATAAAATTAGCAGTGGAAATTCTACACGCTACGTACCTCACCTTCTTCCCTTCACATCCAATCAGATACCAGTAGCTCGTAAAGCCATTTCCCCTCGGAATGGGAACAAAACCTCAAACTCATTCGTTAGTCGTTTTACAAGAGCACATCTCGATACGTCACGCGAATGGTTTCGGCACGTGTCATCCGCCCCTCGGCGATAGCGGTAAAATGTTCGCTGTTTACATGATACTAGCAGTAAGGGCGAGGGTCCTATGAGAGCGGGTAAGACAAGTTTTTGTAGGCTAGGAAATATACTGAATATTGAAATAAAATAAAATATTAGTAGATGCCATATCTACAAATGATTTTGGGTACCTAAACAAAGCGTGTTCCCAGGTAAGATGGTGCTTTTCAATTTAAGGCCTACTCGATTCTGCGGCTTGGCAACAATGCCTTTATTTAGGTATTACACACACAGGCGCCACGCAATGTTTACTAAAACACCCTGGCGTGGTGATGATGGGAAACCGTTTAGTAAGTTCATTGGAAGTAGTAAATACAGACTACGATGCGCATATGGAAGGCCGCACGAAATTGGTAACAGGCCAGTATAAGCTAGCCTCTCATTCTATTCGATCTCCGTACTACGCTAGGCCTAGGTTAAAGTATTAGTATTGACCTGCGTACTGTACTTATGAGGCTGACAACAGTTAAAGCACGGTCACTGTCGGACTGCATAGAAAAGAAAGAGAAGTGCGATGACACAACACTGGTAATTTTTTGAAAAATATGAAGCTATTATTACAAAAAGTCTATTCATTGGACTAACACATTAATGTAGCTTGAAGAATTATCTGACAAAAAATCAGAATGATTTCATGTACATAGATTAATATGGTTTTTAATCGTAAAAATAAATTGGTAGAAATATATTCGTGATTTTTTTTCTGTCGTGTCAAATTAGTTGTATTATGTTCTCAACACACTATCTAACTAGCATAATATATACTGAAGAATATAATATATTTTTCTGATTTTATTTACTGCAGTGGATATAATTTTAGGCATTACGCAAGTTTTATATTTGCTTTTAGCTCCTGTAGCCAAACATCAACCATTGTCTTTCGCCTGCTCGCAGTGAGACCGAACCGTAAATGTAGTTAGAGATTTTTTCATTGATATCAACACCCCACGGGAATAAATCAGTTTGTTATTGATTGGCAGTTAGTAACGCCCCGGTTAATTCGGTTTCTTCCTCATTTAGGGGTTCATGTTAAATTATGATAATGTATGTGAGACTTTTTGAACGAATTTTTTCGAGGCATCAAGTCGTGATTTTATGTGTGTATGTTATATTATCAATAGAATCATTATTTGTATCTGTCGTAGCTTCCAAGAATTCCATATTTTTCCCACTGTGTTGTAGGATATGGTGTATGCGACATAGATACGACACGATGTGACACAGTCGCGAAAAACTTGAAAGGATAACAAAAACTGCTAAAACACATAACTGCGGTAAGGACACACCTCCATTAGTAGATTATTCACTAAGAGTATAAAGCAGTGTCTTTTGTCACGGCGCTATTAAGATACCTTTATCCCCGAGGAGAATACTTTACTTTTCACACCAGCTGCTTGTAGCAAACCTAACCTAGAGCGAGTAATTAAAGAGCCTAGGGTTTTAATGATTTGGTTTAGGTTAGGTTTGCATGACATATATAATTTGACATTAACAATATTGTTCTGAACCGCAGCCGCTGGTGCATGGTGTGATTTGAATTTGGAATTTCAATAAAAAAAATACATACCTACGTATGAAACTTTTATAATAAAACTTTTTTACAATAAAAAACAAATCTTCCAAAAAAACAACTATCTTCCAAAAAACACTGCAAAGTGAAAAATAACTTAAATTTCGGAAGTCAGTGTCTTTTTTGTATTTTCGTTTTTTGCTACCGAATTCCGAAATTTAAGTTATTTTTCACTTTGCAGTGTTTTTTTTTTGTAAACAAGTTTTTATTTTTCAGTTTTTAGTGGGTCAGTTTGTAATTTATCTAAGTAACAAAAGCTTAATGTCAACAACTCCTCACCTTTTACAAAATGTTGCTTTTCCCGATGCAGGGGCGTTCATCGTTGACGAGTTCTTCTGGTACTTCACTATCAGCTTCACTTCTCCATATGCATTGTGACGAGCATAAATTGCTTGGCAACTATATTAAAGTAATCGAATCGCAACCCGTGAAAAACATATTATTGAGCAGTTCCGGTGGCCATCTGTGGTCTTCATCACCACTTCACCAAATGGTGCTTTCCGAGAGCAACTGCACGAGTTACTAAAAAATATCCAATTCATTATAGTATGCCTATAATATTTGAAGATTTTCCTCCTCGATTTCTCCAAGAGCCCATCATCAGATCCTGACCTTATGACACTGGGACTACCTCGGAAGTAAACCCTTTCAAGCTAAAAAATTTTTTTTTAATCGGTCCACAAATAACAGAGAATCGGTGAACAAACATAAAAAAAACATATAAAGTCAAACATAAAACATATAAAGTAAAAAATTGTGCATCAGCTATTTCGACGAATGTTTAAAATCTTTCTTTTCTTTATTTTTTTTTCTTTTTTTTGTAAAAACGTTGCCCCACACTAAGAACTGTGCGTTTACAAACATAGAAACTCACATACACTAACACCCAGACCCGGAACAACTACTTGCAGATCATACAAATATTTGTTTCGTGCGGGGATCGAACCCGCGACACGTTACGCAGCAGTCGATCGCTCAGCCACTGCGCCAACCGTGTCGTCGAAAAAAATCGCATCTCTTTTGAATATAATTGTTTTAATAGTTACAAATATCTTCTATCAAATATTTATTTCGCTTTACCGCCTGCGTAGTTTAGGTCCTAACTAAAGCCAGGAAGCTTATTGATTATACTCATAAATTATGAATGCCTAATCTTTGGTGTTGACAATTTCCATTGATTTATAGCTAAAAGGTTATCTCAGCGATTCGGCGATAGCCCAATGGTGTTTGTATCCTGATGATAAACGCAATGGCCGTTGCCTCTACTTGGCTAACTTGCTTCTGGTTTTTTTACAAGTCTGTTTATAAAAGTATATTTTTATCACCGATTTGAAATTAATTACGTACATACACGTACATTATAAAAAAACATGATAAGTACTTGTTTATTATATTTTATGTTCAAAAATAAGAATGATCTTTTGATCACCAAAAAAATTATGGCGGTGGCAATCTTATTTAGAATGGCTAATTAATTAGCGTCAGTTCTTGGTAACATTTACCTATATTATGTTGTTTTTAAAACTTGAGAATTGTTGAAAAAACTTTGAGTTCCCAGAAAAATAACTAGGAATTCAGAAGACTAATAAAAAGAGGCTGTGTTAGGTTTATTGATAGGGTTATTGATGAAAATAAAGTTTTTATGAAAGGTTTTACGTTAGCGTTGTTTATGCAAATTATTGTATGGTGGCACGCACAAAAAAAATTAATGTTTTTTTTTTCATAGCTGTAGTCAATAACCTCAAGTTTAAAGTAAGTATGTTAAATCTTATAAAAATAGACGAATTTCATATTCAAGGCTCGTTTACCTTCGGTTCATTTGCGGAACCTCCTGGTGGAAATAATTTGTATTCATTCCGAATATCTTCTGTGGCTCATTGTACTGTTTATAACTCATGGTAGGTAATATCGGAGTTCTGATTTTATTTGGTAGGTATTTAATTAATACCAAAGGCTTGGGATTTTTATGAAGAACTCTGCCAAGATCGTCACACAGTGGGTGTCTGAAGCAGGGCAAGAAATTGCGGCACAGCGGATAGAGCTCCGGCGCGATTTCGCGCTCTCATGTCCCAAGCCGCCGCAGGAGACGCCCTGGGCGTCGGGAATAGCACGCCGATGCCCGGACACCGTCGGCGCGGGCTTGCGAACGGTGAGCCATGGGTAGCTCACCGTCCGATAAGGACCAGGCCCGCGTCGACGGCGTGTTGTGTTCCACGCGCGCCTCAAAGAGATGTCAGCACAACTAACGGGGTCCGCTAGGTCCGATGCCTGCCGGGGTCGCGGGCAAGTCCAAAAGGGATACCGTAGCCCCTGGCATCGTACAGGGCTACAGGCAACAGAAGGAACACGGGTGGATTTTAGTCAGTAAGGGTCTGCAACGCCCTTGCGGTCCGCCCAGAGTAGGAGAAGTAATTTAATAATTTTCAACACAAAAAAAAATGTAGGTAATATCAGAGTTCCGATTTTATTTGGAAGTTATTTAATGAATGACTCAAGATTGTCACAGAGTGGGTGCCAAAAGCAGGGCTCACTTCACAAAAATAGCGAACAACGATACCTGAAAACGTTTTCTTTTTTTTTTACGGTGGGAAATTATCAAATAACTTCTCCCGCTCTGGACGGAGCGGGAGGGTGTGTCAGACTCTTACTGACTAAAACCCACCCGTGTTCCTTCCGTTGCCTGTGTGCCGGGGCCGCGATATCCCTTTCGGACAAACCCGCAAACCTGGCAGGCTGAAAACGCTTCCTTAAGGTATATAAAAAAAAAAAAACTGAAGCAAGTGCTAGGATTTCGTAGTTTTTCGAGTACTATGGGAGTAGCACAAGGTTTTCAGGGTTGCAAACTTGGGTATAAACTACTCTCAGGGGACCTAACAACATATAAGATATCGTAGTTACATGCGCGTTTGCGACGTTTGATTTTTTTTAGGACTATTCGCTTAATGTAAAAATCTAAGCCGAATCGTCCACGGCCATGCTATATGATGTTACACACGAATGCGTGTCTGGCAAACAATTACGCGGAGCTAATGTGCCAAACCTCTCCGTGCACATCCTTCGTTCAATACTTTAGAAGACTTCAAACTTGTCTTATCTTGATGTAATTCATTATTTTTCTATCCTTCCATTTGCTTATCCTTCCTTTTTTTTCCAAAAAAATACAATACACGACGTATATTTAGTAACTTAATCCGCTTAACTGTTCTTAAAGAACCCTGTAAGAAATCTACACGTGTTTCACCTCTCAACGAGGTATCCTCAGGATGACGATTGACTTGTTGCGAACCCGGACACGACGTGTTGCCACGTCAAGCGTCGAGAGCTGTGTCGATGCTTGACGTGGCGCTTGACACGTGTCAATTTATGACTTTTTAAGAATAGTTAAGCGGATTAGGTTACTAAGTATACGTCATCTTTTGTATTTTATAATGGATTTCCGCAAAGTCACGTCTGAGTCAGTTAACTATCTTAAATCTAGTCTAGCAAAATCAAACAAGTTTTCATTGATTTATTATGCGGTCTTGCCTTGGTCTGCGTGCAAATGAAGTCACGTTGTCTGTTCTGACGCACGAACATAAAAGTTTGTTTTTCAATATTTTATTATCATTTCTACGAGGTAGGTACAGGTTTAACGGGTTGTCGGCAAATTATTTTGTTTTTTTTTATTATCATTCCATATTGTCAACAAAATACATACAAAAGAACTAGTTATTTTTGAAGTAATTGGTTTACTTGTCTTAATACTCAATCATGTTGGAAATAAATATATTTATTTTGAGGAGGAAATAATCAATTGTGTAAATAGAAGTAGACTTCCTGTAGGTGTGCTCCATTGTCAAGCATTTTTTTTAGGGTGGGTAATTTTCAAATAACTTCTCCCGCTTCGCCCAGAGCCTGTCAGACTCTTACTGGCTAAAACCCATCCGTGTTCCTTCAGTTGCATATACGTTGCCACGGTAGCCTATAACGTTCCCACTGCTGGGGCTCAGGCATCCTCTTCCTGAGAGGGAGCGGGCCATAATGCACCACGCGGATCCAGGGCGGGTTGATGCATTTCACATGTCTTAATTTTTTTTGGTTCTTGGACATGTCTGTTTCGTCTTAACCGTAGATTGACTGAAGACCGTAAAGATATCATGAATGAAGAAATCTACTAATTCATAACTATTTATTACGGGTTATAAATGACTAGTTTCCGCCCGCGACTTCGTCTGCGATCCAGAATCAAAAGTAGCCTATGTCCTCTTCCAGGTCAAAGTCTACCCATGTGCCAAATTTCATCCAAATCCGTAAAGTCATTTTAGCGTAAAAGCGTAACAAACAAACAAACTCACTTTCGCATTTATAATATTAGTTAGGATGTTACTAAGTGATAATATAGCGTCCTACTGGTGACGGAATTTTTGAAATCGGTTCAGTAGTTTTTGAGTTTATTCATACTAACTAATATTATACATGCGAAAGTACACGGGTAGACCATGACCTGGAATAGGACATAGAATTCTTTTTATCCGGGTAGTGTGTTCCCGTGGAATAATTTTCGACATACACACTGGCAAAGCCGCTGGCATAAGCTAGTTACAAATAAAAATACAAGTCTTTCGCTTTATAGTATTAGTGTAGACGTATTAATATCAGGAGTAAATCATTTGTTTGCCAAAAAAATATCTATAATATTTTATCGATATTAAACAACCGTTACTTTTTTATACTTACGCACGATTTTATAAGTATGTATTACTCATCGATGTAAAAATACTTTTTCGAAGTATAAAAATAAAACAGTTAGTTTTGTTTTAAATAGTTTTTTTTTATTAAGATTACATATTATAAAAAATAAAAAAAATTGGTAACTTGGTAGACGCCAATTAAAGTTGTAAGTGGTGTAAAAAAAAATCGAATATGTAAACAAACTTCTCGTAACAAATATTTAACATTTTATGATAGATTAAGAATACCTGCACATATTTCAATGACAGGTTTCCTCTCAGTAACATACCTAACACCACAGTGCATAATTTACATAACATATTATACCAGCTGATTTTTTTACCGTCTCGAGAATAATATGGTGTATTGTGTAAGTGGAATAGAAGCCATACCCGGTAATATTTGCTTAGTAGCATTGACCTCGCGGGCGGGCGGGGATGCGCGAGCGGCTTGTGCGTCTGCGAAAGGGTATCAAAGAGGCCGACGGCAAGTGCGGCGGCTACCTATCGGCCGCTAAGGAAAGCTACGAATTCATTGATAAATTCCGCATATTTAGTAGATTATATTTTATATTATTATATGCGTATGATTTGAATTTCGATTTTTTTATATCGTTTAAAAAAAAACAAAAAAAAAATAAGATTCTGTGCCATAGGCTTCTACTCCGTTCACCTATTATACCCTATTTTTTCGAGACGGTAAAAAAATCAGCCTATAATGTGGGCCCACTGCTGAGACACGGGCCCCCTCTCGGTGAGAGAGAGTGGGCTTGTAATCCACCACGCGGGCCCAGAGTGGGTTAGTATTGGTAGATGTCACATGTCTTCGAATTTTTGGTTCTAGGACGTGTCCGTTTCCTCACGATGTTTTCCTTCACCGTTTTGAGAGCAGTGGTGATGAAATAATTTACACAAAGTAAAGCGCCTATCTAGGTTCGGACCTACGACCTAAAAATCGTAAGTCACGGGTCACCTCTGGGTCACCACTGCTCACACACCACCACAGTATTATAACTTTATTATATCGTGCTAACTCAGTATTAGTATCAGTAAACTAACTCAGTATCTTATCCTATGGTGTACAAACTTGGTCTTTGACTAACATCCAGAAGTCCAAACTCAAGGTCTGCCAACGAGCAAAGGAGCGCAGTAGGCTAGGAGTTAAATTAACGGATTGTGTTCGAAACACAATACTGCGCTCCAAAACAAAAATAGCTGACGTGGCTCAAAAGGCTGCCAACTTAAATAAGACTGGGCAGGACAGGTCTGCCGCATGCCGGACGAACTGTGGGCCCAAAGAGCACAGAACTGGTGCCCTGAGACAGTGAGCCGGGGTCGCGGCAGACCACGTAGGAGATGGCGGGGCGAGCTGGATAGGTTTCGTCAAAACTGGAAGGAGGCCGCGTGGGCTCGCGAACGAGGGAAGGAGTGGAGGGAGGCCATTGCAGAGTAGGCTAATAAAAAAAAAACAAAAAAAACTCAGCCCTAGTGTCCTTTTTTGTCCGGAGTAGATACGCATAGAGTAGTCTTACAACCTTGTTCTCCTACAGAGCAAGCATCATCATATAGGTTACTGGGTGTCGGACACCGAACACAAATCTTTTGCGAACAGAAAAGTATTTTCCTTGGTTGACTCTCATAACTTGTACCTTTTTCCTTAGTTAAATCTCGCTACGAAGAAAGATGTTGGAAGAAGTTGGAAAGAAATACGATGTCACTTTGTATTATTTGGAACTGTACTCACATAAGATCCTTATTGAATTTTATTGATTGAAAAAGACGTCGATGAAGTATTAATAAATATATATAAAGAAGAAGCTGATATTAGTATCTATCGTCTTCTCAAATTCGTTGAAGTTAATTGCAAAGAAACCGTTACCAATGTCTTGTTTAGCAGCAGCAGTAGCATAATCCATATCGTCATCCATATCGCTGGATGCCGGAAGCACAGAATCGGTCGAAATTTAGTTTAGTCGAGGCTTATTTCCAGCAGTGGACGTCTTTCGGCTGAAATGATGATATCGTCATCTAAGTGTCGATGTTTCTTCTCCAATAAAATATATTTCCAAGTCTTCATTTCTATGACGATGAATGAATTGGTAAGAATAACCATCGCTATTCCTATAACATAAGACCTTGGAATTGAGGGTTTAAATGTTCACTTATAAATAATCCATTCTCAGCGGAGACTAGCCATCGATGCGGGAGATATTATGGTGCACAAGACAGTGAGTGCACTAAGACAGGTGCACTCTCCTGATGCGTCACGACCTGAGAGAGATCAGGCGCAGGACTTATGGCTTAACGTGCTTTTCGAGCCACGGCGATATCACACCAAAACATCGTATCCTATTACTAAGAATTTTGGGGTCCTGGCTGGATCGACAAGGGTTGCTCTTTTCCATAATAGTGAAAATGTTGTTTATTTACAAATCCTCTGTGATTAAAATGGCATTACTTACACGTACCTAATAATTTAAAAAACCCATTTTTTTTTATGCAATCCTTTTAGGAAATTTAGGAAAATTACTGAAATTATTCCGGCTGTCATCCTACTATCCTACTAATATTATAAATGTAAAAGTTTGTGTGTTCGGATGTTTGTTACTCAATCACGCAAAAACGCCTGAATGGATTTGGATGAAATTTGGCACACAGATATTTTATAGTCTGAATTAATATATAGAATACTTTTTATCCCGGTAGTAAGTTCCGTGGGATAATTTCCAACCTCCTCGCGGGCGAAAGCTAGTGCACAAATAATGAAAAGTTCACTATGGTAGCTTTAAAAATAAATATTTTCTGAAATTACACACAGCCAGCGAAACGAATTTTAAACATCTTTTATGTGCTGTGTCCTTCGAAAGGAAAAGATGGATTAACTAGATTTACTCTACTGGAATAAGTGCGTTTGCCCACCGTAGCTGTCACCGGGACATCACCGAGAAGCGAGATGTGACGGCGCCAAAGTTGCGAAATTATTCAAACGGAACGTGACCTCCTAGTGACGGCGATCGTTTGTCCACCGCAACCGAACTCCGTGGTTCAGTATGTTATGATAGACAAAACAAAAGCCGGGCGCCGCCGTTGCGTCAAAGTCAAAAAGTCAAAGTCAAAGTCAAACAATTTATTTCAATTAGGCACATAAAAGGCACTTATGAACGTCAAGTTTACAAAAAATAGAATTGATTCTAGTCGCCCCTTCCAAAAGGTAGTTTTCGTATGGAGAAGAATGGGCAAGAAACTCCACCGTTACTCTTTTAAAATGTTTTTTAAAATGTTTTTACAATATTTTGCATACATTAATTATATAATTATATGTGAAGACGATGCATCTAGAATAAGATTACTATACCGCGATAGGTAAAAAAGAATGAAAAATAAAGCAATTACAGATAAATTAAATATGTGACAGATACATGGTGCTCACATATTTACAAACATTGTTAAATTATACGATATTCCTAACATTTTAACAAGTAATACTAATAAGTCAGTGTGTGAGTTCAAGAAATCACAGAATGTAAAATCAGTGTTATAAAAAATAACAAATACATAATTAAATAAGCAACCAGTTTGATTTTGTCTAGACTCTAAATTGTCCTATGGAGCAGGACCAGCATGTTTCCAAGCATTCTTATCTTGGATATAATCCTCTAATTTGTAATATGCTTGTTTGCGACGGCAGTGTGTGGAAAAGATCAAACGTTTTGTATTATTACCGGCACATCGTCCGGTCACAATCTCGGGCCGAGTTCTAGCTGTAGCGCCGAACTACTCGAAACTTCGACGGCCGGGACGGCACTCGGGTGATAGACGTATGGTGGACACACTTAGTAAATGTATGTATCGCTACTTCGGTGCCGTCATCTCATTCTCGGTGAGACGTCCCGGAGACGGCTGCGGTGGACAAACCTACTTACCCCATTATTGGGGAACGTAAGTTAATTTCTGATATGGAAATCAAAGCAGTTTTTATTGGACACTTTTAAACCGAAAATTCAATATTATAAATATCCCCTGTCCGCTTTCATTATTCCTTGATGTTCTTTATTTGAGCTTATTGATATTTGCTTTTATTTCATGCAAAATAATTTTTTGTTTATCCTTTAATATTAAACGAGCAATATTTGTATTTAAACAGGGTGCAGGGACATCAACGCGATAATTATTGCCATGGATTCAGTACATGTTTCATACGCCCCTGCGATGAAATTTGACATCGGTTATTTAAAAAAAAATCTGCTGTTTCATAGAAAAGTGCAGACCTACGCGATGAAAATGTATGGAACAGCTGTTTGTTTTTTAAAAAACCGACGTAAAATTTCTACACAGGGAGGTTCAGAATCTTGTACTGAATCCATGGTAACAGGCTTCGCGTCGATGCCCCTGCCACCCTGTATATATATTTGTAATTACGTTCTAGAAAACGGCTCTAACGATTTCGATCAAAGTTGTTATATAGACGCTTACGGCGGCGAAATATCGTTCTAGCTGGGTCTCATATACCGGAAAATCGTTTTCTACGTATTTTCACCCGAGCAGAGCTCGGTCGCTCAAAGTTTAGAACAAGATGGCTACCCACAACTACATAGAGATTGGCTACCTACCTTAGAATAATGACATGGCAGCATGGAATTAGTAAGTACCTACTATCATAGAAGCATGGAATTAGTAAGTACCTGCTATCATGGCAGCATGGAATTAGTAAGTACCTACTGTTATGGCAGCATGGAATTAGTAAGTATCTGCTATCATGGCAGCATGGAATTATTACTAATTCCATGGGAACCATTCCATAACAGTAGGTACTTACGTACCTACTGTTATGGCAGCATGGAATTTGTAAGTACCTACTGTCATGGCAGCATGGAATTAGTAAGTACCTACTATCATGGCAGCATGGAATTAGTATGAACTATCTTATACTAGCATTCTCTATTTTCACCAGAGCAGAGCTCAGTTGCCCAGGTACTAATTGTTAGGTATAAATGGTAAGGGTGAAGTCCTTTTTTTTTTTTTCAGGATGGGAAATCATCAAATAACTTCTCCAGCTCTGGGCAGAGCGAGAGGGTGTGTCAGATTTTTACTGACTAAAACCCACCCGTGTTCCTTCCGTTGCCTGTGTGCCGGGGCCGCGATATCCCTTTCGGACAAACCCGCAACCCCAGCAGGCATTGGTCTTTCGATCCCGTCGGTTGGTGCTGACATCTCTTTGAGGCGCGCGTGGAACACAACACGCCGTCGACACGGGCCTGGTCCTTATCGGACGGTGAGCTATCCATTGCTCACCGTTCGCAAGCCCGCGCCGGCGGTGGCCAGGCATCGGCGTGCTATTCCCGACGCCCAGAGCGTCTCCTGCGGCGGCTTGGGGCATGAGAGCGCGAAATCGCGCCGGAGCTCTATCCGCTGTGCCGCAATTTCTTGCCCTGCTTCAGACACCCACTGTGTGACGATCTTGGCAGAATTCTTCATAAAAATCCCAAGCCTTTGGTATGAATAAATACCTACCAAATAAAATCAGAACTCCGATATTACCTACCATGAGTTATAAACAGTACAAAGAGCCACATAAGATATCCGGAATGAATACAAATTATTTCCACCAGGAGGTTCCGCAAATGAACCGAAGGTAACGAGCCTTGAATATGAAATTCGTCTATTTTTATAAGATTTAAGTCCTGGAATTTGTGATACAATAAATCGATGCATGATTACTAAGTACGCACTAATTATAAAATACCATTAAATATAAGATTCCATTAGCATCATGATATTAAAACAGATGATATAACATATATTATGTATGTTAATTATTTAGACGTTGTCACATCAATAAATAGTTAATTAGTCCTTACCTCAACCGGTTTTTGGGGTCATAGCAAAAACAAACTTTATTCATATTACTGAAGCAACGTTGCCTTGAACAAAATTGGCCAAGTGCGAGTCGGACACGTGGGGTTCCGTACCATCGTACAATATTTATTGCCCCGTTGGTCTCGTGGTCGCAAGCACGACTACTGAGCGTGGGGTCCTGGGTTCGATTTCCAGGTCGGGCAAAGTGCCATTGGGTTTTTCCATTAGAAATTTCTTAGTAACAGCCCGGAGTTTGGAAGTTGGCGGTGTGATACCTCCGTGCCTCGGAAAGCACGCTAACCCGTTGGTCCTACGCCTGATCTCTCTCCGGTCGAGTCAGATTGCCGTCCCATTGGACTATGAGAGTGAGGGAAGAGAGAGTACACCTGTGTCTGTCGACACTTGTGAACTATAATATCTCCCGCGCCGAAGGCTAGTAGTCTCCGTTGAGATTGGCCGCCGTGGCCGAAATACTACAATAGTCTGGAGGACTATATAATATTAAACACTAGAAAGAAAGAAAGAAAAATGCGTTTATTGGCATTACAAAAAATACACCTTAAAACTATAAAAACAGAAAATAAATTATTATAATGCCAAAAGGGCCTCAGCTCAGCATAATGTCAGATGACAACACAAAGTGAACCACCTGACGCTGATTTTCAGCTGCAACCCACTATTTCCATACGCTAAAATAATAAACATAGGGAAGTGTCTGTCCGTTATAATAAATAATTTAAAGATAGTATAAAAAATAAAATAAATTAAAACTCATAAACGATCACTACGTTTTTTACTTTAGTAAAAAAAACACGTTTCTTTTATGAGACCCCCTTTAATTTTTAACTTTATTTTATTGCTATCAGCTAAAGCGGCAATAGTCCACAGTCTAACTATTACGGTTCGTGAGATACAGCCCACTGACAAACAGACAGACAGATGGAAGGACAGCGGAGGTTTAGTAATAGGGTTCCGTTCGGCACCCTTCGGGTTCGGAAAAGTAAAAAGCAAATGGAAGGATGAATCTTATTGTGAATACGCAGATCGTAGCGGTAGAAAGAGATAATGCTAGTATGAAAGTAGAAAAAGAAAAATGCAGGATTATTACTCATATCCGAGAAAATTTCGACATTACAATATTAGGCCCGTGAGGAGCTCGTGGCTAAGTAATAACAGCCGCATGGATCGAATCATCAGGTTAAGCTGCGCTTGCCGGGGTTGGTCTGTGGATGGGTAACGATCTCTACATATCGAGACTCCTCCGTGCCTCGGAAAGCACGGTAAGTCGTTGGTCCCAGCTGTCATTCTAGGATCATTGACAGTCGTTACGAGTCGTCAGAAGCCTGGAAGTCTGACAACCAGTCTTACCAAGGGGTATCGTATTAGCCAGTTACTGGGTTGTGGCAGATAGGCAGTCGCTCCATGTAAAATACTGGTATTCAGCTGCATCCGGTTAGACTGGAAGCCGGCCCCAACAAAGTTGGGAAGCGGCTAGGCAGATTGATACAATATTAGGCCCGTGTCATGACAAATTTCTACATCCTCTTATTGTTTTATACGAAAACAGATTTAACAGCGGCATTCCCTTTTGTCTGTAAATAAACCGATGACATTCATTGCCACCATGTGTTCCTTACATTCACTGCTCTGTTGACGTTTTTATATTCCTTAGCTGCGTGTGAAGATCCAAAATAATTGTAGTTTTATGTTTTATTATGATACCAACGCAGTGTTTAGTCCTGATGACAGCTTGATGACAAGATAATACTATTTACGAGTATGTGGAGCAGTTATTATGAGTTCTGTTTCATTTTTTTTGTTATGTTCGAAGCTGGTATTTAAGTTAGAATTTGCTCTATAAAGTGATTCCCAGTTGTACTTAAAAGTTATAGGTATCTTTATATATATTCTAGGAAGTGGTGAAGGGTGGGCGTTTTGGGGGACTGTCTTATGTAATTTTGACGTTCGAAAAGTGCTGATTCTCAGCCTACTTTGAATAAATGACTTTTGAATTTGATTTTTTTTTTCAAGAGTATATTATAAATGTGAATGTGATTTTGTTTGTTTGTTACGCTTTCACGCTAAAACGGTTGAACGGACTTGGATGAAATTTGGCACATGGGTAGACCATGACCTAGACAAGGACCTTTAATCCCGATATTCCCAAGGGATCTTAAGCGGGAGACTTAAGGGAGACTTATGCGGGTGAAACCGGGGGCGCAGCTAACTACATAAGAATAAGAGATAAGATAGAAATTTACTTTATAATAAACTAGTGACCTGCTCCTGATTCGCACGGTTTTTACGACTTGACAAAATATCGAGATTTCTTAGTCTCTTCTTCTTCTTCTTTTCGTGTGGTTACTGACTAACCTGGTGTCAGAATTTAAAACCCCGCATGGGCCTCTGACTTGGCTTCACATGCCGTCGAGAAATATATCCCAGGCAAGTTTTCTCACGATGTTTTCCTGCACCGTTTTTGAAGCAAGTGATAATTATAATAATACGCACATGAATCCGAAAAGTGCGTGCCTTGGGTTCGAACTCGAGACCTTCAACTTGGCAGTCCGACGGTCACGGCAGTAGCTATCACTGCTCACATTTTTTATTCTTAGTTATATGGAACTTTAATACTAACGTATTATACACATAAACCTTCCGGAATAAATTCTCTAAACGATGGTGAAAACCTCATCAAAATCTGTTGCATGGTTTAGAAGAACAACGCGGACATACAGACAAACATGAAGAGCGACTTAAATTTATAATATGTACGTATAGACTAGCTCCATTATCTAGCGTCCAGATTCATCATCAGATCAGCTCGATGGTACCATATTATTGTCTTGTCATCGCAATGCATACATTTGAAAATATTCAAACTAGATCACTAAAAGTGATTTATATTCAAGAACTCCGTTAACTACCGTCCAGGTCAGTCCTGCGATACATCGCCACAACTTTTTTCACACAGCGATTTTAAATGAGCCGCCATAGAAGTTTTTACTCTATATTAAAATGCCTATCTACGTAATGATATAAGTGTGGTTGTTATTGGTCGTGGGGACCAGTTTGTCCGGTCCTCCTTTATTGATTTAACATAAAATTTACTAGTTATGTCCTATGACACTCGGCAGTAGCTTCCCATTTGTGAAAGACCGCCTCTGTGGTTTAGTGGTAAAGACTACCTGTCTCAGACCCAGAGGTTTTTTAAAATTTAAAAAAGACATTTAGAAAAATCCGTGTGGCCTGGGTCTCGTTATTGTGCTTAAACACGTAGCAGATGCCCCACGGATCCGTCATTTTCGTATGTTCAACTGCCTGCCTAACACCCTGTAGAAAGAAGTATACATATCACGTAGATTGTTCAGATGATCGTTTCCAATGATACTTGGAACACAAAACTACTAAGTACTTAACGGGTTTAAAAAAAGAACTAAATATTTTTAACATCACCCGTTTATTATGATAATGATTCAGATCCAAATTATCTTGCTGGTACCACTAGTCATAACAATTTTTTTTTGCTTTCAAATCAGGCTTATCAACAGCTAATAATAAATTTGCGATCCATATGTGAACCAAATTCTATTCAAATATGTTTATCATAAAACGCTTTGTATGTATCTATCGTATGTATGATAATTATAGGAACATTCTGGAACATTATTCTAAGGACAATTCGCTTGCAGGGACGTTTTGGAAAAAGATATCGATATTGTCAATGATCTTGGCGACGATGGCTTTCACAATTGGAGGGCCGACTTCCTTGACGATTTCGTTGCTGCTTGATTCAATCACTTCACGGGCAGCACGACCTGAAGGAAGAACACAGGATTAACTTAGAGCAGAAGCAGTTATACAAAAGTTAGCTTTGGATACAATCATAAAAAAAATCCTAAGGCTTATTGGTTGATTCACACGAATTTACTCGCCCGAAACGAGCGAATCGACACACAATAAACTACATCCAGTAAGACTAGAAGCCGATCCTAAAATAGTTGAGAAAGGCTTATTAGAAACGGGTGAATCGACGCTTTTAAATAATATTATTTTTTCGTGAGGCGATTCCCACGAAGTTAATTTTATGCAGTAAAGTTAAGGAAAAAGTACACAAAATGTGCCAATTGCTTAATATGTATTTTTGGAGTTGTCGATTCATCCACAAATAAATTAACTTGAATCGCCTCAAGAAAAAATAATATTATTTAAAAGCGTCGATTCACCCGTTTCTAATAAGCCTTTCTCAACTATTTTAGGATCGGCTTCTAGTCTTACTGGATGTAGTTTATTGTTCATGGATTCACTGCCTATCTATCCTCCACAACTATGTAAACAAACTACACACTCCTTAAAAATATGGTGTATAAAATAGTTTAAATAATTCTTATTAAATTCAAAATTCAAGAGTCATTTATTCAAACTAGGCTGAGAATCAGCACTTTTCGAACGACAAAATTACATAAGACAGACCCCCAAAACGCCCAGGCTTCACCCGCTATTATTGATGTTAAGTGGCCGTTATTCGTGTTTATAACTTTTCTATAATAATAAGAACAAACAAAACCAAAATAAAAAACAGGTTTTATATAAATTAAAAATTATTTAAAAACATTCTAGGCGACCGGAAAGAAAGTCAAGGATTGTATTTGCGTCAATCGATCGATTAATTTGTTATTAACATATTTGATAATATTCTAAGTATATTTAGAATCACGTTTATTATCTACACTAATATTATAAAGAAAAACAATATTTGTAATGAATAAACTCAAAAACTACTAGACCGATTTAAAAAAAATCTTTCACCACAACAATGCTATATTATCACTGAGTAACAAAGGCTATATATACGTATAATTTATAAAGATATCACGCGGGCGAAGCCACTGGCGGAATAACTAGCGCCCCGCCCCTGCTTCGCATGGTTTTAAGAATTGACAAAACATCGAGATTTCTTTATTAAATATGTTATTTTTCTTTATTACATTTTTATATATACAAATTACATTTTTAAATATTTTTATGAAAAATAAATATTAAAAAAAACATAAAAAAATATAAAAAGTAGTGGTCCATCGGCATCAGGAACAGGGCCCAAGGCCCGGTGGTCAGGGCACTACAGAGAGGAACCTACTCACGATGCGTGTCGTGTCTAGGAGTACTGCATTCTGAATCAAGCCCTTGATCCAGCCGCGCAATGAGAGCCTCCTGAGGTGAAGGTCGAGGCTCTCCGTTATTAGGCCATTAACTGTTACGATTATCGGTGCAATGATTGCAGAGTCCACGTCCCACATGTTGACAACCTCGTGTGCTAAGTCGAGATACTTGTTTTTTTTTATCTTTCTCAGCTTTCACGAGATTCTCGTCATGAGGGACAGCGATATCAACAATCATTGCACAGCGCTCTCGTTGACCTATCAACACAATATCAGGCTTATTGGCTACAATAGTCCTGTCAGTGATGATAGATCAATCCCAATACAATGTGGCGTGACCATTCTCGAGAACTGGGTCGGGCACATACCTGTAGTATGGTACTTCTAACTCAACAAGGTTGTATTGCAAGGCAAGTTGCTGGTGGATAATCCTAGCCACTAGATTGTGTCTATGAAAGTACTCGCCGTTAGCAAGACGAGAACAACCGGAAACAATATGTCTGATTGATTCACCGGGACGGTGGCATGCCCGATAGATGTCAACCGTACCGTCCTTGACAATGTATTTCCGGTAATTATTCGTCATGATATAAGTTATTTTATTATTATACTCATAAATCTTGCGAAATTAATTCTCTAGTTTATGGCAAAAACAGAATCACAATCCATAAAACGGTCACACAGAGAGACACTAGTTTGTTTATACATTGTTTATCACTTTTTACTTACCAAGAACTTCATTTCCATTGAAGAGGTTTTCCAACTCGATGGTAGATTTTTCCTTAAGATCATAGGAGTGGTTCCAGTTCTTGATACTCCAGTGTTTCTCTCCGTCCTTGCCAATTTTGTCACCCAAGTCAACATTAACAGAGATGGTAACCTTCCCTAGAAAGCAGAACATCCTTTTGGTTAATAAAAACAAAATACAAAAATATTTATTTCAAGTAGAACATTGTTTCATACATAAATTGAGGTAGCCCCAGTAAGTTACAATAGTACTTGTGTCGGAGCTGTCTAACTCTTCCCATAAGAGGCCAAACAAATTGGACTTGTGGCGGCATCTACATCGCCAGATGCGAACTACGCATTAAAGACTTGACGTCACACAACATCCTGACGTCACACAAATCCTGCATCACGCAATTAGAGTTTACCGCGCGATGGACATATATACAAGCTCCCGACTTCAACCTCTGGGCAGTTGCCCGCCAGACACGATACCCGTCTGGTCGGAGGATCCTCCCTTTTCTATGGTGGATAAGTGAACTTTACACCCTGTTCCTCATTCCCCTAAAGACTGATTCTGATCAATTTTATTTTATTGTGTTGTATTTGGGTGGCTTACAGCTATCAATAAAGAAGTAACAGTGAGGTAATTGACGACGTATTCGTAAACTAAATTTAACTTTAAATTAATGATTATATTAAGTACCTGCATAGGCAATGATGCATGCGCAACCGCTATTAGAATACAGCATTAGATTAGATTAGATTTCTCATTAGAGGTGAGAAAGGGAAAAAGAATTTAAACTAAACTATTTGTGATTTGAAAAGTCGAGTTCTTTGTTTTGCATGTGGTTGAAAATAATTTTTCAAATAAGTTAAATATTCATGGAAAATCACAATGGACTGACGTTTTATCACTTTTTTACAATAAACTACTTTTGATTTTGAACGTTTAAAAAATATCATCAACATCTTTATATGGTCTACTTGCATGTGGCTCAACCAGTTTTTTCAACTTCGATTCAAAATATAGCAAAAAAAATATGTTGAAAAAAACATATTTTTTTTAACCCTGTCGGTAATGTATTTTTTCCTATTCTTTAGCAAATCGTATCAAGAAATTTAAAAATATCACATTAGTCTTCAGCTATTCTTGAAATAAAATCAAAGTTTTATTTTATGGTTATACAATATCTTCATTTAGTAATTCAAAGGCGAAATAACCCATATTTTCGAGAGCGCAAAAATTATGCAACTATTAAGAGGTGCTGTGACTGACACGAATGGTTTAGTAACACAGAATAAATGTTTCAATTATTTCAGACTTTCTTACAATCAGATAAGTTATTGACGAAAAAGGGTTTTTTTCGTGCACGGAGCCTTAAGTGGTATCTCAATAAAACATTTGTTTAAGTTGACATCCGGGTCATCCGGGATATAATTAATAAATAATTGTTTTTTTTTTCTAATGGAGGTGAATCGGAATTTCTTATAAGGACAACAATTTTGGAGATAAATTGGGATTCACTTGTTAGTAGGTATATGGTAACTGGAATGGGATAAATTATACTAAACCACAAATGCATCCGTGGTGTCCGAAGGTCTCTCATTAACATCCTAATTATTAAATCATTCAAATGCATAATTGATTTCAAAAATGCTACTACCACCATTAAAATACTTGGTTACTAGCCGGTAGATTTTACAAAGGATTCAATTTGCGCCGATTAAAAGAACAATAAACATAAATGTTGATAAACAATTGATTCAGAACCGGGTGGAGAGGACTCACAGTTGTCAACAGAACCAGAGGCTAACCTTGAAACCCAATACAAAGCGGTTGAGGTTGTATTCTTTGGAGATGTTCCATTACGACGATGACGCGATTCAAGTAGAACAATTTCTATGAAAACGTTATGGAGATTGTTCTACCAGAATCGCATCGCACCGTCTCGTCGCAGCTGTTTCTGGAAGGTTTGGTTTGACCTTCGATATTTTTCTATAACTGTTTTTTTTAAATTGATAAATATGCTGCTATCTGCTATTTATATTACGATCAAAACCGAATGCCTATTAAAAGTTTTTAAGCTATATCAATTATTAATTTATTCTTCTAATTTGTTGTTTCTGGTGAGTTCTAAACATAACATTTTAACGCTCATGTTTTTTAATCGTTTCTATCCGAGTGTATGAGACAGAATCCATGTGTTAATCTATGTAGTCACTCAGATGCGGATAATCAATCATTGAAATGTAGCATACTTGCACGATGTTTTTAATAAAATATTAGGATCTAGGATTAAGATTGAAAATCACCACTAAGAGCGTTTATTCTGAGAGTGGGCAACGTCGCAAATAGATGTCAAATTTTTATTAATTTGGCAATATTACTATAAGAAAATATGAAATGTGGCTAGCTACTGAACTAGAATATTAATAATGAATTGCAATTATAACACAAATTTTGATGTTATTGATGTGTTATGTGTGTTTTAGGTGTAAAAAAAGGCATTTGGAAAGTTTACAAATACTTTTTTTAATCTAAAACTTCGGTGAACGGAAAAATTGGTGTTACAATATTAATTATTGCATTTCATTATCAATATTTTAGTTCACTATTTAGCCACATAGCATATTTCCATACAGTAATCTTGCTAAATTAATGAAAACAGGTAAATATTTGACAGCTATTCGCGGCGTTGCCAACTTTTAGGATAAGCGCTCTTAATAATTTAAACCGGTCTCCAGATCGTTAATCTCTAATACCTATTAATTGAATAGATTTATCTAGCTAATCGTTAAGAACAGGTTTTGCGTGGACAGTTTGTTGTTTTCATATACATTTTAATTTTGTTTTTGTCATTTAGATTTGATTACTAGTTTATTTATTTATTTAGAAGTATAAAATTATATATTAGGTATGTTGAAACTGTTTTGTACTCGCCGTCACTTGTCCCTACTTATAGGTTCATTAGAAAACCAGCGTCAGACAGCATCTGCCTGGCATTAATGCTGAAATGAACCTTTTTTGCGCAGCCGTGAGGCACACATTATTATTGTTAACATATTATTTTCACTTTTTATTTTATCTTGTATTTTGTGTTTCACGAACTGTGTCCAAATAAACATTATTCTTTCTTTCTTTCTTCTTTTTTCAGTTTTTTTTTTTGTAGATAATATGTAGATTACCTAGTGCAGGAAACTATTACAAATATAAATAAATAAATAAATATGTTTTCATGTTATTGAAAGGTTGGAAACTTGTTAAATAGCAGCTTCCTGTCGGTTAGTGGTCACTTATGAACATCTAATACCAGAGATAAAAACGGTACGCTGCGGTTTCTTTCGTTCTTGCGTGTGCCCATTAGTCATCAAAGCCATCAAACTGGAATATGGCTAGGCAATGCTGATAGATCGCAGAAGTAGATATAGGTAGAAGTAGTAAGTGCTTCGCACAGAGTGGCAGGGACATCGACGCGAAACCTGTTACCATGGATTCAGAACATGAGTCTGAACGAAAAAAAACTGTTTCATACATTTTGACCGCGTAGGTATTGCACTTTTTTATGAATCAGCAATTTTGTTTTTTAATAACCGATAAAAAAAAAAAAAATACGCAGGGGCGGGTTCAGAATCATATTCTGAATCCATGGTAATAGTTTTCGCGTCGATGTCCCTGCCACCTTGTATATGCTTCAAATTAAACATAAGTAATACTACCTCATTAATATTTGTACCAAGAAATTGTATGCAACTAGCTAATTATGTACTTATAAGTTTGTTATGATGATTATTTTGCTCTGTATTTTTTGTTGTTAAAATAATTGTCATTTGAGGCTAACATTTACAGATATCAGGTACTTACTATTTTGCCGAAATATCCCTTTACTTCTTAATCGGAGACATCTGACCCGTTTTACTAAACTGGTTCGGGCGAATCTACCCATGCACATTTTAAAAAGTTGACTTTAGGCCCGCATGCCAGTTTTTGCGTGGGCGAGATGTCCCTTAACCCATCCTTAACCCCTTTTATTAAAATCAACTCTACTAGTTGCCTAACATGCTACTACTTCTACTATAGTTTTTTTTTTCTCGTGAGGTGTGGTAGTGACTAACCTGGTGTCAGAGTTTTTATGCCGCCCATGAGCCTCTGACTTGGCTTCACATGCCGTCGAGAAATATCTCTCAGGCATGCCGGTTTCCTCACGATGTTTTACAGTACAGTCTTAGAACAGTCCAGTTTTTGTCCAGTTTTTGTTCTACAGTATTGGTGGAGGATGATAGAGTTTTTCTATCAATTCGCAATCAATTCCTTTGAATCCTAAGTGCAGCTCCAGGGTTATATAAATGTAATTTATAAATAGATCCGAATATTCGAACAAATGTGTGTCTTGTCTGATCCTTTTTTTTCTGTCTTCTTAGCTGTCAATATATATTTTTATGAATATTTGACAAATTTTCCATTCGTTAGTCATAAAACGTCAATTAACGTCACTCGAACTGATGTGCTAAGTAAGAAGTGTCATAATTTTAATTGCTAACTATTTAAAGATTTATTTTCTTGAAAGATTTATAGTATATTTCCCATTAGGGAAAATTAGAAGTTTATTAGGAGTGTGAATGCTTCATCACCATTTCGAACCCATTTGCGCAGACTGATCACTGACGTGACGGGCCTTAATGTAATTATCATAACGGTATCTTTGAAAGAAAAAGGTACACTCAAACGAATCTTTGTTGGCGTATAATTTTTTAATGGCTTTTTATTTTACTATTCTGTTTCCGGACAGACAAAATTAATAATGAGACAAAACGATATCATGTTTAACTTTGGTTATACAATGTCAATCAGTGGAGTTATACCGAAAAGTGCAACCTTAAGCAAATTTACACCCTACGTTAATATCCCGTGTTACAGCCATTTCATACAAAACAAAGAATGACAGTTGTTATACGAATAGACGGACAAATTAAGTTGGCAGTCAATTTGCAAGACAATTCCCCTTTAGTAGTTTATATAAATCTTAAGATGGCTAATAAGGACTAAGGTGCTAATAAGCACCCCAGTGAGGTTGCACTAGTCGACGGCTCAAACTCGTTGGTGGGCTTGGCTAAGATGTTATTTAGTTTATTTATTTCGTTTTTTTAATTAAGTATTTATTTATTTATTGATTTAGTGAAATACACGACGATTTACTCGTATAAGGAAAATGAGCAGACCTCATTCAGAATTCATGAACAGACCTTTGGGCGTACATATATTATGAAAAAACTACTGGATGTATGAATTTAAAATAAAGTTATTTGAATTCTTGTCTTAGATCAATGTTTTCTAAACTCTATTAAATGAGTACTTACTTAGAACAACGCGAGCGTTTCCTTTGCCTTCGATGGGGAGGATGAGCAGAATTCCTTTCATCTCATATTTGCCTCTAAAGTCAACGCTGCACTGGAGCTTTACGGTAAGTTTTGATTGTACAACATCACGTCTGCGATAAGAAAAAAAAATGTTTTATAGCTTTAGAATCAAGTATGTAATGCATTTTCAACAATAGATTTTAGGACGAAATAATTACTTTAACATCTAAATTATATAAAAAATGGATGACATTATTGGAGTAACTTGAAACAAATACGAACAAAGCAACCTTAAATTAAATCTTGTAAAAAGCGTGTAACGTTTTTTAATATAATCCGGTGTACAACAAACATGTTAAAAATATTTCAAATTCCTGGTCGTTTAGGATTCAGAAAAGTCCTAATGCTGTACTTCATATGTAATCAACAGCTTACACTATAAATTATGTTAGAAGAAATAACTAGTGCTAATAGGGATTCGAAAAATTGTTTGGAATCCCATTGTCAAGTCATTTTATAATGCTCTACAGGCTAAATAAATTTGCACAAAAAACTTGATTTTTATTCTACCTATTAACAAAGATACACTTTGTCCAGCAATATTTATAAAGGCTGTATTGTAGGAAAGCACTGAAAAATGTGCAGTTTCTAAGGGTAGTCCTGGGAAGCCTGCTAACCGGTTCTAAATCGGTTACCACACTTAAAGTCACAGTCCGGGCACATAAACAAATCTAAGCCGTACCAAAAAGTATAAATGGAAAAAAAAAGATTACTTACTGCACTTTCTTAGCGATGCAATCCTTAAGCCCGGTACCAGTGATGTCCCTGAGAAGCAGTGTGAGTCCAGGGGAGCTGGCGTCCAAACTCTTCATGGTGAAAGGGTCCATCTTCTGAACTCCAAGTTCAGGGATGCCGTTCGTAAATATTGGGATCGTGGCCTGTGCCGTCTCCTTAATGCATTTTGAATCATCCCATTTACATTTTTTGATGAACGGCGCTGTAAAATGCGTTTTGTTGAAAATGTTGTGCAAAATTAGGGTATCATAAGTAAGTAGTATTTTTTTTCTTCTAACGCGGTCTTTTTTATGATGGGGCAAAAACTATTTATGGTTATTGTCCATTGATGAATATTATAAAAAAACAATATTCAAATAGATTTTTTTCATAAGGCTATTTGGAATTTAAAGAAAACAAAGGAAATTATTTTTTAGTTGGACAATTTGTGTAATGATTATATTTGAAATCTATACCTATCACATTTTAAACTTAATTTTTTATTTTCGAAATACATTTAAAATATTTTTATTGAAGAAAGTAAATAGTAAATAAATTACGTACCGGACGCGGTATTTGCTGAATAAACCACGCATAAGAAAAACACCAAAAATGAATATTGAGAATACATTTTCGAAAAATAAAATTCACTACTTGGACACAACTGTCTGAATCAGAGTTATTCCGCGGTATATACTAACCACCAAAGATCCACATACATTTATATAGGATATAAAACTTAACGATACAGGGTGATCCGTGAACGAGGTTCAAATAATTTTTTTAGAAGCCTCTGTCCAAGGGCTTTCCAAAAAACCTCCTTAATTATATTTTCGGGGATTATTTATAGTTTAAAAGCTGTTTTTTTTATAATTTTTGGCAAATTCTCACTAGACTTCATGCTTTTCAATTTTTCTCTTTTTGTCGCATTTTTTTTAAAATCCTTATCACTTATCTCGAAGATAATATTTTTGCTCGTCTTTAAAAAAAAGAAAAAAACAAACGTGGCAACTTCCACGGACCCCCAGTTTTCCAAGGCAATACAAATAATAAATACTTTTTTGGTTATTATTTGGAGAAATTGGAATTCGAAGATGGTAGGTAGGCAAAATACACAATTTTTTCATACTTGGTAGTACTAAAGTATTGTATGTATTTCCGCTTGAAATAATAATTTTTTTATGACAGGCTTCTAAATTTTTTCTTTGGTCGTCGTTTCGTGGCTCATCCTGTATATACGTCAGACATGTAGACAAACTAGTTTCTTTCATTACGGAGCCACTTGTGTTAAGCTGTTAATAAAAATTGATTATAATAAAAAAAAAGGTCTAAAGTACGTTGACATTGCGCCTTGTTTTTTTGTACTGTTGGAGTAAGTGTATTTTTTCCTTAGTGAACTTTTCAATATGTACATAGGTATTTGCGTAGATGTCTGTCTGTCATGTTGTCTTGTTCTTTATTTGAAAAAATAAATATACACAAAAATGGATGGCGCCTACTTTTCTGGCAGTTCTCTTCAAATTCTGGTAGCAGATTAAACAAATGAATGTCACCAATTTCTGGACCGGTGTAGATCTTAGTGAAAGTTATCGGAATTTTTTATATTATTTTGTATTTTCCAAAATAATATCAATTTTAATCGTTTTCGGCTTGATTTTATCACTGTAACAATTTTCTAATTTATTATTGGTTATTAATAATAAAACGTATCATACTGGGGCACGGTATACGAATCAGTACCTATTAGACGTTTTATTGATGTTTGTTAATCATCACCACGGCTAAAAATAGCTAGTATTTAATCGCCTATACCCGTTAAAGAAATCTGATGGCAAAAACACTGAAATAGACTTTAAAACAAAACTGATCCTTACATACCCATGTTAAGGATAGAAATAGCGCTGTCTTGATGGGGCATAGCAACGACTATCATTACTTAGCAAAAAAAAAACGATCCATCGTTAGGAGGAAATACTATAATAATAGTGAACTTTTTATTTTCAACTACTTACATAATTAATCACATGCTTAAGTTAAAGTAAATCTACAGGGTACCGAGAAATAATTCGGGTTTACGAGCTGGTGTAAGAAGCAGATAGAGGCATTCAATATTTGGTGCTAATTATATAATATTATAGTGGCAATGGGCAGGGTATATTGCTCGCAGAACAGATGGCCGATCGGGCCGAAAGGTTCTGGAGTGGCCACCGCGTACCGGAAGACGAAGCGTTGGAAGGCCTCAAGGTGGTCCGATGACCTTGTAAAGGCCGCAGGAAACCGCTGGAGGCGGGAAGCACAGAATCGGTCGAGTCGAAGTGGCGGTACTTAGGGGAGGCCTATGTCCAGCAGTGGACGTCTTTCGGCGGAAATGATTTTCGTCAAAATTACATAAGACAGTCCCCCAAAAACGCCCACCCTTCACCACTTCCTTGTGCTTAGCTGGGAAGAAGAAGTGGCGCAACAAACTCCCCAGCAGCACAGCTGTCTGTTCAGTTAGAAAAACTTGATTCTATACAATAGTAGTTATGCAAAATAATGTACATTATGCAACATAAAAAATTAAATTAAATTACTTGCACACGCCAATATACCAACAAAAAAAATCATCGAAATCTATATTCAAGCGAAAATAAAAAGTATACAGAACTTAATACCCGAATGAAAGCCTCCAGGCAGACATGCCCACTTACAAACTAGGACCATCAAAGTACAATAAATAATATAAATAAACAGTTAATTACTAATAACAATAATAAAATCATGGTCAGCAAGACGACAAGCTATTCGTATCTAAGGACCAGACAAGCAAGCACTGATATCAAAGGCATGTATTAGGAATTCACCACAATACCTGAAAAAAAATCTGCAATTATGACATCAGGGTCGGTAGCATAAGATCAATAACCCGTTAAACAAAGATTTGGACAATGGGATAATGTCTTAGTCATTTATCACATTGACGCTAATATGAACCCTACAGAATTCGGTAAGAAGTCTTTAAAACGTGTTTGTTACTCTAACGGTTGTTTGGTATTAATAGATATACCTAAATATATGTAAATATATTCTATTTTTATGGTTGAATAGTGGATCTTTGTTTTGCAAACCTTGAAATGGTTCATAATGTTTCGTCCTTTTCTCTTATTTTTTTTACCCTACTGTGGCAAAATCCAAAGAGAGGTTTATTATAATACTGTCGAATGAGTATTTAATATTAAATAATTTTGCTGATCCACCAATAAATAACAATAATTAGATCTTTCGTCAAGCTTAAAGTAATAAATCAAGAATATTTACACCACAAAGGGTTGAATTAACATTACGGATCAAATCACTGAAAAAGCTGACAGTTTTTTATTTAACAATACCTACACCAAAATGTTGGTATTTTTTTAAATATGGTATTTGTGGGTATGTAATTTTATAAGATGTAGATTAAGGATTTAAAATGTACTTAAAAAGGCCACTCTATCGCATTGGATCGCAGATCTGTAATGGTAGTTTTAGGTAAGATTTGCGTAAATAAATAAATAAATAAAATGTTGATAATATTATGCTATAAAAGTTTGATGGTCCGACTCGCACTTGGCTTGCTATGTTTGTCCGTTTTTTTTATGCACACATAATAATTTTAGTGACTCGCTTAAAAAATGCTGTAGGTAATGTCAATCCAAACATACCAACTTCACTCATTTTCCCAAAATTGTCACTAATTTCATTGTTCATTGTTCTGTCAGTACTAATTGTTGAAAATTACCTTACTGTTAATTCTAAATAACCTTCTCAAAATAAATACTGTATTGTAGAAGAGTTTATTGATTTGTACTCGTAGGTTTTAAATACCTTACGTAAAAATTACGGCTGAGAATATTAGATGATCTCGCCAAGATCTACACATGAACGGGAACAATTAAAACAATTAAATAACAAACCAAAGATATAACATTTTTAATGCATAATCATTGCTATTATTAATTTCTTGTTCAATCAAGTGATATTTCATCATAAGTCATTTTTCCTGTGAATCTGTTTATATTTTCGACGATCTCTTTAACAGCTGCTTTAAACATCTCGCCTCCAATCTCCTCAACAATTTCATTTCCATTGTTCTTGATATGGTCATCTGCAGCCTGCCCTGGTATTAAAATATAGGAAATATTAGCTGCATGGTTTGTGAAAAATATAAAAAACTAATCTACACGGTGCAATGTTCTTGCTTGTGGCATACTATAAGCTGAAGCAACAATAGATAGAGAGATAGTGTTTAGACTTTTGACGATGTAAGTCATCTGTTGCTTCAATTTTTTTATATGCCACAGATAAGAAACTTGACTCGTGTAATTGGGGCTTTAGTTAAACGTTGCACCGTCTAAACAGTATTTAGACGATGTTAGTCATTTGTTGTTTCAATTTTGTTATATGCCACTGGCAAGAAACCTGCATCGTGAAAATGGGCTGTAGCTGAAGCAACAATAGGTAATCGTTGGACCGTCTGAATAGTATTTAGACGATGTAAGTCATTTTTTGATTCAATTTTGTTATATGAGACAGATGAGAAACTTGCGTCGTGTAAATGGGGCTTTACTCTTAGGACAAAAAGAGCTTTCATGAGCTTAATGTAGCCACGGTAAAAACTGGACCGTATCGTCTAGCCCAGGGGTTCTCAAAAGTGTGGGCCGCGGCGCCGTAGAGAGTAAAGATGTGCGCCGGGAGGCGATCCTGTTTCCGTTCTCCGGAAACAAAACTTAGGTAATCGTGGATGACGGTGAGCAATGGGCAGCTCGCCGTCCAATAAGGACCAGGCCCGTGTCGACGGCGCGTTGTGTTCCACGCGCGCCTCAAAGAGATGTCAGCACCAACCGACGGGGTCGAAAGACCAATGCCTGCTGGGGTTGCGGGTTTGTCCGAAAGGGATATCGCGGCCCCGGCACACAGGCAACGGAGGGAACACGGGTGGGTTTTAGTCAGTAAAAGTCTGACACGCCCTCTCGCTCCGCCCAGAGCGGGAGAAGTCATTTGATGATTTCCCATCCTCAAAAAAAAAAAAGGTAATCGTGGATACAAAATAAAAGCTCTAAGAATTCCCTTTGCAACATCGTATTTATGTGAAGCTGGATTTTCAGCTGTAGCTGTAATAAAGAGCAAATATCGCTCAAAGATTAATGTGGAGCAAGAAATGAGAGCAGCGGTGTCCAGCCTTACTCCCACGCCTTGAAAAAATGTGTGGACATCATCTAGCTCACGCCTCACATTGACTAAGTTGCAATTGTATTTTTTTTCCTATTTTTCTTAAATAATAAGTGTATTCTTGTGTCAATATAAATACATAAACTCAGTTTCATATCGTGAATGTTTTCATTTGTGTGCCTATCTACCCTATTTCGGCTATAAAGAGCGCTGAGACAAAATACTAAACTTGCAAGTGCGCCGCGAACTGTAAATGTTTGGTCTACTTGGAACCAGCTCTTCATCATCTTCATCCACAGCCAGAATTCAACCCACTGCTGCGTATTCCTCTCTTTTCTTGTGCCAATCCCCATGTTCCTATGTCAGCCTCATAGAGATTCTACCAGATCCAGCTCTTACTGCTCGCATATGAGAATGTTGCAACTTGAAAAGCTATGTATTTTCGTAAAAAAGTGACTAGGGGTAGTCAGATGGGAAATATCGACACAAATAAGTTTAAAAAAAGCGTGACGTTAAAAGTGATTCTGATATCCTCTTTACAGAATTTCATTCAATAATACTTTTTTACTTTTCTGATTTTGATTTCATTTCAATCTTCTTCTTTTCGTGTGGTTAGTGGCTAACCTGGAGTCAGAGTTTTAAAGCCGTCCATGGGCCTCTGACTTGGCTCTACATGCCGTCGAGAAATATCTCTCAGGCATGCCGGTTTCCTCGCGATATTTTCCTTCACCGTTTTTTAAGCAAATGATAATTATATAAGTCGCGCATTTCAATCATTGTAATCAAAAGATGTGACCAGCATCATTTGATCTCGCTGGAAACAAAGTTACGCAAAATCAATTTTGTTTATACTTACTCAATATTTCACTGTTCTCGAACAAGCCTTCAAATTTAACATCGGATTTTTCTTTGAGCTCGTAACTGTGCTCGAAATTCTTGATACGAAGGTGTTTACCGTCTTTTCTTTCTTTAGTGTAGTAGTTTAATGACACCGTATTAATGATATTATCTGTAAAAACATAAGGATTAATTGTTAGTATTATATTTGAGGCACAGGTGTCACCCAAATTAGAACAGAAACCTCGGGTCACCCAGATCTTTTGAAAATGTTCTGAACAGATTAGGAGACCTAAACTATTTCTGGAGAGAGGTGGGCTGGTTAGGATGACTAACGACGGCTGCCATGGCCTACGTACAATGTTCCACTTGAAGAACTAAGTGCGGAAACCAATCCCAATAAGATATGATAAGATACGATAAATTTATTTGTCAAAAATACGTATAGGTTTACAATCAGTAGGAATGATTACAAAAAAATATTTCAGCATGTTTTGCCTAGAAAGGCGTACAAATACAATAATAATACCTATAATTCAAAGTACAAAAATCATAAAGTTACGTTAAATTAATAGAAATGTCTAAAGTACATCATTTAAATAGTCGTCGACATTACCTATGGTAGCATTTATTTATTAAAAGTTTCTTCATGCTTTTAAAACTATTGATATTCAAATCTTTGTAGAACACATAAAGTATAATGTATGCCTTTGGTACCTTGTTGTATAATTTTGTGGCCATACATAATGCACTCTTACGCATGAGAGCTGTTTTAGCACTAAGTAGACTTCTTTCCGAACGGAACCATCTGAAGACTTCGGAAACAGTAAGGGATTCTTTTTAACAAATATTACCTTTTCTAATATACAGAATGTTCGGCAGACGGTTGGCGGATCCGTGGGGGCCGTCTGCTACGTGTTTAGGCCCAATAACAAGACCCAGGCTATAAGGATTTTTTTTTTTTTTTTTTTAAGTATTTTTCGTAATTCGTCGTTGCTGAAACTTCAAATGTCAATAATTTCATTTAAAAATAACAAAACTGGCAACATTTATTTTATTTTCATCTAGAGTCATTACAGAATCTTATAAGATTCGTGTTTGAGGCAGATGATTGCTAGAAAATTAAATACGAGCCTTTAAACAAGTTAAAAATAAATACCGGAAGCCCGACTTTGAACTGCGTTAAAAAAACAACTTAAGTGATAGCAGTTCTAATTTAAGGAAAACATATTTGGTTCATGTCCGTTCTAACGGTATGCAATATGAACATTTTCTTTTAAAAAAACTAGAATAATTCGCCAATTTTAACTGCCTGGGCCATTTTCACGGAACTCTCAATTTGTGAAAAATTTAAATAATTACATACAAGCAAAAATGTTTTTTACATTTTAGATTCTATAACTATTCTAGATGATAATAAAATAAAAATGTTGCCAGTTTTGTTTTTTTTTAATGAAATTATTGACGTTTGAAGTTAAGTTTTAGCAAGGACTAATTTCGAAGATTTTTTTAAAAAGTAGTTTAATAAAATCCGTGTAGCCTGGGTCTTGTTATTGGGCCTAATCACGGGCAGACGGCCCCACGGATCCGTCATTTTCGTATGTTCAACCGTCATAGCAGAAGGTATTTATCGTAAAAGAAAATCCTAATCCAAGGAAAAGTCTAATTAGAAGTATCTATCTTAAAAGACAGTCGTTTAAAATGTCGCTTAATTTTTTTTGGCTCCCCTCTCAACAACGCGTCCGCATTTAAGTTGGTTCGACTCGAGGGCTCAGACAAGCAAATTTAAAAAAAATGTTTTTTTAAGTAATTTAATAAATATTTAAGTTATATATTCAATTTAGACTTTTTTGGGTTTAAATAAACCTATTAAGCACCCTGCTTATGAAAGCTATAAGAAAAACTCCATTTGTTAATTTACTGACCACTTACATAAAAATTCTGAGCCATTACTTACTGAGGTGAACATGGATTTTTCCATTTCCTTTTATTGGAATTCCGAGCATCATTCCGTCCATTTCATAAAGTCCGTTAAGTTTCAAAATGCATTGTAAAACTAAGATCAACTGGGATTTAGCTATGTTACGTCTGGAAAATAAAGTAAATTATATTGTAACTTTATTGTATTACCATTCTGGGAATGCTTTCAGAAGGGGTGGGCTGAGAAACCCGAGCGCCGGGCCTCTGCATCAACATGGTTTCTTTGAAAGAAGAAAAAACAGTGCCAGGGCAACTAAGTAGCATTGCTAAGCTATTTCTTAAAGCTGGCATATTAAATTTCTTCATTTTCTAGCTGCGCCCCACGGTTTCAGCGTTTCAGCCGCATAAGTCTCAAGCACGAGGGAATATCGGGATAAAAAGTATTCTACGTCCTAACCCAGCAAATTTCATCCAAATCCGTTCAGCCGTTTTAACGTTAAAGCATTACAAACAAACAAACTCACTTTCGCATTTATAATATTGTATCTTTAGGGTACAGTCATTGGGCACGCCACAATTGCGGCGATAAGTCCCCTCTTTGAGGAGTGGCTTGAGAGGCGCCATGGCGTCCTCACCTTCCGCCTGACGCAGGTCCTCACCGGACGCGGTTGTTTCGGGAGGTTCCTGTTCCGCGTAAGGCGGGAGGAAACGCCCGGGTGTCACCACTGTATGGATCGCCCGGAGGACACGGTGGAGCATACGGTGGAGGTCTGCCCGGCTTGGGCGGAACACCGCCGTGTCCTCGCGGAGGCGATCGGCGGCGGTGATCTCTCGCGTCCGGCTCTGGTTCAGGCCATGGTTCGGAGCGAGAGTGCATGAGAGGCCGTCACCTCCTTCTGCGAAGCAGTTATGCTCGCGAAGGAAACTCTTATCATAGTGAATGTATCCATGTTACGGCAGTTCAATTGATACTGGCAGATATCTGTAGTATATCACTGGCGGTTCATTAATTACAAGTACAGTCGTCTTTACGAATTGATCTTCGCCAAATATATGAAAATTCTAAGATTGTCACCTCCTTATGCGAAGCAGTTATGTTCGCGAAGGAGGAAGCGGAGCGCGCGAGGGAGATGCAAGCTGCACGCCCTCGCGGCCCTAGTCGCCGCAGGAGACGCCCCGGGCGTTGGGAGTCGAGAGCCGACTTCCGGCCACCGTAGGCGCGGGCTTGCGGACGGTGAGCAATGGGCAGCTCACCGTCCGATAAGGACCAGGCCCGTGTCGACGGCGCGTTGTGTTCCACGCGCGCCTCAAAGAGATGTCAGCACCAACCGACGGGGTCGAAAGACCAATGCCTGCTGGGGTTGCGGGTTTGTCCGAAAGGGATATCGCGGCCCCGGCACACAGGCAACGGAAGGAACACGGGTGGGTTTTAGTCAGTAAAAGTCTGACACACCCTCTCGTTCTGCCCAGAGCGGGAGAAGTCATTTGATGATTTCCCATGCTGAAAAAAAAAAAAAAAAAAAGGGGTACAGTCATCCCGGGAGACGGCGAGACTCCTTGCCAGACTACCGCCTTGGGATCTGGAGGCGAAAGTCCTCGCGCACATATGGGAGTTGCGCGAGGAGGCGAAACGCCGGGGTGTTACTCCGCTGCCGAATATTCGAAAATTATCTCAATTAGACGTTGTTTTGCTCAGTTTTAGAAACCGATAAATTCAACTTTTCTATTAAAGAAAGAATAGTAGTACATTAAGTACCTGACCGTTAATGTGGCACATCGAATATTAGAAGAAGTCGTCTTTGTAGAGCGTCATCTGGCGCAGTCGCAAAATTAACAGTTCTCAAAATGTCTACCGGATGCAAAATGTCATGCATGCAACATGTCCCTTTCGTAAAATGAGCACTACGTAAAATGTGATGCGAAGTGGTCATTTTGCGAAAGAGACATTCTGAGTTAGGGTGTCTTAATTAAGCCTCGTGCAGACTGGCGCGACGCGACAGAGCGACGCGAAACAAACTTCACGGTAGAACATTTATCGGTGTCGCGTCGCGCCAGTTTTGTTGATAAGGTTTTCACCGTCGTTTAGAGAATTTATTCCGGAAGGTTTATGTCACATATAAAACATCAATATGAAAGTTACGTTTACCTAAGGAATCTAGATGTTTTTACAGGCACGCTAGTTAAAAATAAAACAAGGAGGTAATAACACTCACTTTGCTTTTAGTGGTTTACACGTTTTTAAACCTTTTAAGCGTCTTATAAGTTGAATTTCAGATTTGGTGAACTGGAGTCGACTTTCTTAAAGAAAATAGGATCCAAAGGCTTTACATCTAGTGATGGAATGCCATCAGCAAAGGATGCTACTCCTTTTATAGCATTATCTAATACGCAGTCATCATCGCTCAATTTGCATGGATGAAAACCAGGAAAGGGGGCTGAAATGTTACCAAAAGCAATCAATGAAAAATCATCCTATACATAAACTTATGACTATGACTTTGAAGGGTCAGCAGAGGTATATTTATAGTACACCCACATTATGCTAGTTATGTGGCCGGCCTGGGAATCGAACCTTGGCACTACTAGACCAACGAGGTAGACCAAACACCAATACAACATAACGCATTTCATCCCCAAGAGGGTAAGGTACAGGTATATTCGTAAACCCATAATATTCCGCTCATAATATTTTTGAAACTTGTATACTGAACAAATCCAGAATTCTAGCTGTTGGTATTCACATTTCCGTGTACATGCTTTATTATCAATACGGTGTCCAAACTATTACATTGTCTGTAATCGTCTGCCATCATGGAGGCAATTTTCCACTACTTTTTGGCGACATAGTGCCTAAATGACGTCCATCAATTTTATGTTACATTTAAGTTGTAAATATGTATTTTTTACACACATTTTAGGCTTTACCAACGCCCAAACAAACTTGATCAAGTTAGCATCGAGTGACTGTGAGGGCCAGTCTAAGAACCTCGACGATTTCACGGCCAGGAACGATTTCTTGATGGTGCTTCTATATTTTCGATTGGCTTCTACTAAGCTTCTCATAATAGTATCTTGAGATATTTTACGACTGTTTTACATCAATAGTTCCTAGTGATAACAAATAGATAACTTAGTGGTTACTTATTTAAAGTTATAAATTGCTTTTTCTTTCAGGGAGAAACCTCCTACTCAATTTACCTGCAGTCTGGTCGGTTATTGACGTTTTTAGTTTGTATATATCGCTTTATAGACTTTTTCATGTATATCTTTTACTTTTTCAAATACTTTGCTGTATGATCACGCGGTATTTTAGGGCTTTTTGATACAGTAACATCTGCTCGTGGCTCTGCGCGTATGCGGCATTCATTTCGGGAGAACTGCTTTTTCTAAAAACCTACTTTTACAAAGGACTCTTTTTCTACGATGCATCATAATATAGATGTCTCTCTACTTGCTCCAATCACTAATTTTTCGATAATTTAGACGGAAATTAAAATTATGCCGGTCATGCTCTTGTATTTTCTAAAGTAATGGGTAACTTTAATTAGAAAAAATAAGTGTGTTGTATATTATTGTAATAGGACCTGATGAACCGTTCGCTAAGTTAAGAACACAAGCAGCGCTTGCGATTAACAATATTCTAGCCACCATTTTTTATTAAAATCGTATGCAAATCAACAACAATCTGATCAACACTGAGCTTATACCACCAAAAACTTTAATTATATCCTACGACTATTATAATATGTACTCGTATACTTATCTAATTTATTCTATGTGGGTGTTTTAATATTAATTTCTACATCTATGTATTTAGCAGCAAGTAACCTTTAAATTTAACTACATATTTTTCCAAGGAATTTTGATACTTATGCCAAACGTCCGAATGTACATAATAGTCTTGAGCTATAAATTGACCTATAAAGTGAACTGAAGATACAAGTTTTGTGGTTTCTAAATTAAAACTCACACTTAGTGTTTTGTTTCTAAGGTATCAAAATATCATTTCATTATTATTCTAACTAATATTATAATTGCGAAAGTGTGTTTGTTTGTTTGTTACGGTTTCACGCTAAAACGGCTGAACGGATTTGGATGAAATTTGGCATATGGGTAGACCATGACCTGGGTTTGGACATAAGATACTAACAGACTTTTTATACAGTAAGTACGTTTCCCTGGGATAATTTCCCACATCCACGCGGATGAAGTCGCGGGCAAAAGCTAGTATTATCCTATACTATTAAACGAGCAATATTTGTATATATTGTAATCACGTTCTCGAAAACGGCTCTGTCGATTTCGATGAAATTTTAAGTATAGTAGTACTATATTTCAAGCATGGAATTAGTATGTTAAATGAGCATTCTCTATTTTCAACAGAGCAGAGCTCGGCCGCCCGAGTACTGTCGAGTGAGCCCAAGTAAATATAATAAAACGGATCCTGAAAAGACAGTGAGAAAGAAAGAAAGAAAATATGTTTATTAGACCCAGTTCAAAATAAATGCTAGACAACTAGAACCTGATGCTGGTTTACCACTGGACGATGTTACGATTACGTCTTACGCATCTAAATCAATACTGCAAGTGGTACAATTACCCAAGCTTTACAGGGGTTTTGAAGGAAAATCATATTGCTATATTCGCTTATAACCAATACTAGATCTTCAAAAGTTATAACTTCAATCCCTATCTAGCACAAAACAGAAGCTATAACGGATATAGAAAGACGCTAAACGAAGCCGACAGTCACTTGTACTCCCCGTCATTGTGATAGTTTTTTTGTACAGGACCATACCTGGGAACCTTGTGGTTACGGATACATTAATGGTCCCCCCACAACTCCTATAACGTTGCATGCACCGAAAGCACAATGTTTTGCGTGTGTTACAAAAACAAAAGTTGTTTCTGAGCAATATACGTAGCTAAGAGCTATGTAGTGGGTTTTGTTACACCCTGTATTCAGTACTTTCATTTAGGTAGTGGGTGGAGCAAAGGTAAAACCCCCAGTGATGATTATGATCTGTAGTCGACCTTGTGGCAGCATCTACAACGCCACATGCAAACTATGCATCAAAGACCTGACGTCACACAAATCCTGCATCACGCACGCAGAGTTTACCGCGCGATCAGCATATATATAACTTTCCGACATCCATCGTCGGGCAGTTGCCCATCAGACACGATACCCGTCTGGTCGGAAGATCCTCCCTTTTCTATGGAGGATGAGTGAACTTTACACCCTATTCACCATGCCTCTATAACCTCAAGATGAACATCAAAGACAAAGTTCCACGCAACAGATTTTGTTGAGGTTTTCGCCATCGTTTAGAGAATTTATTCCGGAAGGTTTATGTATATAGAATACCTTAATATTAAAGTAATGTTTACCTAACAAATCTCGATGTGTCATGTCGTAAAAACCGTGGAGCGGGTAGCTAATAAATAACCAATTGTACAATGAAACTATTTGAACTTACGAAACCGGGTTTTTGTCCTTGTTGTTTTTTGAACCAATCCGCAAACCGCCAATCTATTTTATTTGTTTTTTATGTAACTCTCCAACTGCCCCGTTGGTCTCTTGGTTGCAATCGCGGCTTTCAGCAGGGTCCTGGGTTTGATTCACAGGATGGGCAAAGTGTTATTGGTTTTTTCCATTAGGAATTTCTCAGCATCAGCCCGGAATTTGGTTGTGTGACACCCCCGTGCCACGGAAAGCCTGTAAAACTGTAGGTCCTGCGCCAGATCTCCCCGGTCATGTCAGATTATGTGAGAAAAAGGAAAAAGAGAGGAGAATTTACGTTGAGAACGGCCACCGTGACCGAAATTCGTTCAGGAGGATATTATTATTATTTATGTAACTTTCCATAACTTTCCGATGCTTTCCTACGTGCGATATAACTAAGGTCTAAAACAGATTGTACCGTTTGTTGAAACCACTTCTTGATTGCCTTTTACGAATTATATGGATATAGATGGGTGGTTTACGCCGACACTTTTAGGAACTTGTGTACCTACACAACTTCAAATCAACATCTGGAAAACGCAGCGCAGTCACCTACCTGCCTGCTGCGTTTTCCGGTTGCTGATGTATGTCGTGTAGTTTTAGTCTTCTTCTTCTTTTCGTGTGGTTAGTGACTAACCTTGTGTCAGAGTTTTAAAGCTGCTCATTGGCCTCTGACTTGGTTTCACATGCCGTCGAGAAATATCTCTCAGGCATTAGTCTGTACTAGGCTTGAAATTTTTCAGGAAGTAGGATATCTCGTTCACGTGATATTTTATTAAACCAAAGTTTTGATATTCTGTTGCTGTAAACCTGTATGGAACAAGACACAGCCGATACTCAAAACTTCAGAGTCAATTGGACATGAGTTAGGAGATAGCTCATAAAACAAAGTTGCACTTCAGGTAGGGTAAAGATATCTTGTTGTATTTTGGCAGTTAGAGGTAAGATAGCCAGTTCCTCTGTGGTTGAGGATTCCGGGAGCAGCTCGCTTCCACCTCGGCCTGATCATCAGTTACCAGCAGGTGAGATAAAGGCAAAGAGCTTGCACGTTGTGGCAAAAAAACATTACTAAAAACTACACGACTTGTTAAAAACTAGGAGGTGGTAAATTCGATGCTCTAACTTGGCAGCAGAGTTAATTCACCAATAAAAAATAACAACAAAGAAAATCATTTATAAACATGGCAAGTCTTGTTAACACATTATGACAACCAATAAAACACGTGATTGCAGCTCTCTGAGCTATTATCACCTCCGGTAGTTGCCCAGAGACTGGATTCGTGCCCGGTTGATGGGAATAGGCTCGGCCTCCATTACATGGTACATGAACATTTACTGGCGAAACGCGATTGTACTTTACGTCAAGTATACACGCCTATCTTCCGGAGAATATAGGCTTCATGCGAAATATTTGTATGCTATGTAAAAACATCGTGACGAAACCTGGAATTATAGTCAATATAAGTCTGAAATCGCCAACCCGTCTTGAGCAAGTGTGGTGATTAATGCTCGCACCTTCTCTGTATGAGAAGAGGCCTTTGCCCTGCAGTGGGACAGTAATAGGCTGGTATTATTATGTAAAAACGATGATTAATTCATTTAGTCTTTACGTGCTAATGGAAGATTCTGTAGATCTTTAAATATCTATGATCTCAAACCATCCAGTCGTAAAATTTTAAAGTGTTTAATAAATATTATGTTAGTTGTTATTTGAACGAATCGTGAGAGAAAACAACTGTGTGGAGCCATAAGTGTAATGTCTACACTATTCAACTCTAAGTCAGAATTATAATGCAAAAAGGAAAGACTTTAAGTAAATTATTGTGAACTTTATTCAATGTTTGAGGATGCCGAAGTATTTACTCAAAAATTCGTTGCCAAGAATGTCATCGAATGTTTAGGTGAATATTGTGATACATCTATAATGTATCTGTTTACGTCTGCCTTGTAAATACCGTTTGTTGGTTGCCTTTCATTCATCCTCTCAGGATGGCCAAACCATCTAAGCATACTATTTTCAATTATAGTCACTACATCTTCTTTTAAACCACACTATTGCCTCAACATATCATTCCTCATTTCTGTATCCTAAAAATTAAATTAAATTATTTTCTCTCAGTTCTTGGAACTCCTGCACTGCTTTTAGTTGGTACAAAATTGACATTGTAACCGAAGCCAGTAGACTCCAGCTCTCACAAAGATTATCTTCGTATAACTAATAACTTCCTATTACTTTTTTAGAGAAATCAAATAACTATTGTTCTTATTTTTAGGCTATCATAATTGTTTACATTACGTTTGCATATTTAGCTTTATATTGCGTCAGGTATTTTGTGTAGTGCTACTGTAGGCATTGCCATAATTTAATCTTATATAAGTTTAAGGTACGTATAGTTTTGTACTAAATTGATATTTTTCAATAACAGATTGTTCAGTTTAATGATTGATGTAATCGGTGTATATTATTACATTATTTGCATTACTTCTAATGTCGGTAGATAATCTTCAATCTAAAGCGAGGTCTTCAGCTGGTACTGCTTCAAAGAATTTTTTTATGTTTACAACGACTTTGGCGACTACTGCTTTGATGATTGGTTGACCAATTTCTGTGATAACATCATTGCCGTTCGAAGCTATCAGCTCTTCGGTGGACTTGCCTGTAATAGTAAAAAAGTAGAATACTTATTAAAATTGTATCATTTACATATATCTTTAATTTGTGTTCTTTTTTAACTAGCTCTCCAATTGATTACTTATTTGGTATATTTTTTTATTAGTTTGGTTTCTTAAGATATAGATGTAGATAAATACTTACGTAAAAATTCGTTATTTGGAAATAAGTTTTCGAACTTCACATCGGACTTGTCCTTTAACTCAAAAGAGTGTTTCCATGATTTGACACCCCAATGCTTCTTTCCATCTTTGCCTGTTTTGTCTACAATATCGACTTCTACAGTTATAAAAATCTTTCCTGAAATTATAAAAAAAATGTTCCATTAAGAGCCTTTACTACCTCAGCTCCAATTCACTTTTTATCTCTGAGTGAGAGCAAGACGGAGTGCGGTGCTGGCGGCTCCAAGGCGCCAATAGTTTAGGTAATTGGTTTTTACGGCGAACATAATGGAAATAAAAATAAAAAAACAAACTCGCTGCTTTATAGTTAGTTCGGTTATTAAATATGCAAAGTCTCATGATCTAATTTGAAGTATTTTTTTAATATCACCGGCTTATCGTTTGGTTTGGAGGTAACTTTGGATTATTTTTCTATAGAGAAAAATTTATGGAATCGTATTTTCGTACTTAACATTAATTCTCAACTTTAATATGTATTTATTTAAGTATAACTGAGGATCACGCTAAGCAATCTGAAGTAGGCTCTTAACAAAACTCCTGTCTCGTTGGTCTAGCCGGAAGCGCTACTGCTGAACATTAGATCCTGGGTAAGAAATTTTCAGTAACAGCCCGGAATCTGGATTTATGCCCGGTTGATGGCAATAGGATCGCGCCCTATTATATGGAACATAACAGGCAAAATGTCGGTGTACCTAAAATTAATATGATAGCCTGCAGGTTTGCACGCGGTTCCAAGTCGGTCAAGCAAATACTTTTTAGAGCTTATTGTACCTCATTGTACACGTGCAGCCTGCGGGTGAATCACACCCAAAAAGCATACGAAGCCCTCCTCGTCCAATATAACAACGCCTTCAGAGCGCTAATGGGGCTGCCGCGAAACTGTTGTGCCCCGAGCATGTTTGCCGAAGCTAGCGTCGACTGCTTCTATGCAACGATGCGTAAGCAGTGCGCGTCTCTGGTGCGCAGGGTGCGCGGCAGCCCAACAGCGTGCTGATAATGATAGCGGACAGGCTCGACTGTTCATACATACGACGTTGCAGTGACTTGCACGTCATTTATGGTCGTCGGCCATTAATGTTGTGTTAGTGTAAGTTATTATGACTGTATAGTGGTTTTAATGTTAATGTATTGTTTGATGTATTGAATATTGTATATGAGTCAATGTAACTAGAATTAATAAATGAATAATAATAACCCCACTACCGTATCTCTACGTTGACGTCGTGGTGGGGCTTGCGCGCTTCGTATTCTAGGTCTGTGCCGGTAGAGTTTACTTTGCGGAACAGGTCTAGGATGAGGAGCCAGACCAAGAGAGATACAGAAACCCGCAGGATAGCATGTGGTGAGCTGTTGGGCCGTAGCAATCCCACGGACCCTATCCCCCGGGAGAAGTCTTGTTCATCATCTCTGGCTTGCCTTTATTGACCGGCTGGAGTGAACACTGACGAGGATCATAGCTCCCACCTCATTCTTGCCTTTATTGGCCGGCTTGAGTGGAGATTCGCAAGAGCAAACGTGCTCGGAGGAAGGAAGTATTCAAGTAAGTGCTGGTAGGGATCTTGACCATCTTCCGGGCTCTGGAATTGTTCTGATAGCCGTGGAATACCTCTCCAGTCCTCAAGCACCTCAGGAAGTGTTGCCCCCTTTTCACTACGTCACTATGTACTAGTGACCGTTTTCGGGGGCCCATTATTGAGTGTGCAAGTCACCCCCTATCATTTTATCCGTGTATATCATAACACTGATCAGGCAGGGGATATGAGGTCTTCCATAGTTTTAGGTAACCAATCCACTATAGCCACCCATACCCATAGCCCAATATGTTTTGTGTCTAAGGGGCCTCTGCGAATTAGTGTCGGCCCCTCTTACGCCTTCCAAAGGCCCGGGACCTCAAGGTCCCGAGATATGTCAAAGACATTTTTTTTTTAAATTGGTCAACTCTGCCTAACCGTTCATGAAAAACAGGCGTGATGTTATGGTATGTTAAAAAAAATACAATAAAAAAGCGCTATCTATTTTCCTCAGCAAGAACTAGTTACTGCTGGTAACTATCTTATCAGGCTAGTAATGTTTATTAAATTTATATTTTAATATTGTCACGTGAAAACAGTATTAATAATAACATTTCCTTGCGTTATTTTTTATTTTATGGCAAGTTGTAATTCAAAACAAAAAGCCTCCGTTATTTCACGATAAATACAAAGCAATGTAATCTCTTTACCATTTACATTTAAAAAATAACTCTTAAAATGCAGTAATTTCAACAATATTGCACAATAACTGTCGTAATTTTGACGTTATTTTTCTAATGCTACATAATAAATGGATTTTTTTTTTTCTTCTGAAATAATGTTATTTTCTTTTGTTTTATTAAATGTTTAAAAAAATGTCATGGGTTTATAGAAGACTTTATGGCTGGCAATCAACCAGTGAAGACGTTTAGAAATTGTCGCGCGTTTCGAATAGTAATTGTGTTGTGTACCTACTACAGTGTGTGAATTACTAGTGCGATCAATGTGATCGTAAATTATAAATTGATCTGAACTGCAAATGGTTTTTCTATTGCGCAATAACCAACACTACCCACAGTACGCTCACAATAGTTAAAATATGCCTGATAATAACGAAAGAAAAATATACTCTCCTCCATTAAATATTTTTTTTTTACTTGAATCACCAAAACGAAACCATTTTTCAGATTATCTAAAGTACATACATCTTTTATGGGGTACTGTGTTAAATGTTACAACAAAATACCTTGTGATATTTTACAATTAAATGAAAGAAAATTTAAAACTCATATTAAAAGTACACTTTGTAAACAAGCATATTACAAATTAGAGGATTATATCCAAGATAAGAATGCTTGGAAACATGCTGGTCCAGCTCCATAGGATAATCTAGAATCTAGACAAAATCAAACTGGTTACTAATTTAAGTTGTATAAATTATTATATTTTATTATATGACATTGATTTTACATTCTGTGATTACTTCCTCACACACTGACTTATTAATTGTAACTTTTACAATGTTTGTAAATATGTGAGAACCGTGTATCTATCACATAAGTAATTAATTTATCTGTAGTTTCTCTCTTTAAAAAAATCTTTTTACCTATATTGTGGTATAGTAATTTTATTTTTTATTTTTAGATGCATCGTCTTCACATATAATTATATAACTAATGTACCTACATATACAAAAATATTGTAAAACATTTTAAAAGAGTAACGGTGGAGTTTCTTGCCCATTCTTCTCCATACGAAAACTACCTTTTGGAAGGGGCGACTAGAATCAATTTCTTTTTTTTTTTGTAATTGTTGACGTTCAAAAGTGCCTTGCAAGGGCCTATTTAAAATAAATGATTTGACTTTGACTTTGACTTTGAATCCTCACTTAAAGTTTTTGACCTTACTGGGACTGTTACGGAAGTTTGATAAAGGCGAAAAAAAATTTGAGGAAAAAAAAATTTATTGTGCATTTAGTTCTTGGTATATAATAAGTAAAATAAAAACTAAATTCGTTGTGTGAAGATGTTATGATCATATTATGCAATTTGGTAATATTGTGTTCACACTTCACACTCAGCAAGAAGAAGCAACGTTTTTGTTTCATCGAATCTGGGTATCCATATAAAACCCTAACTATATACATATGTACGAGTATATACATTATAATATTATAAATGCGAAAGTGAGTTTGTTTATTTATTTATTACGCTTTTACGCTAAAACTGCTCCACAGATTTGGATAAAATTTGGCACATGGGTAGGACCATGACTTCGTTTAGGACATAGGATACTTTTTATCCCGGTATTATGTTCCCGACGGATAATTTCCGACTACCATACAGGCGAAGCAGATTAAATTTTTATGCACTACTACCGCGCCTTTAAATCTAAGTAATGGTCTGCACTTTAGATTGGTGCATGGCTGTCTGTTAAAACGTCAGAGCTTACCCGATTTAGTGTAGATAGAATTAATTTCATGTAAATTAAATGCTTTTATATTGTCATTATAAGTTATAAGTTTGTAACACTACTAAATTTAGTATTAAATTTAATCTATTGTTTCGTAAATTCCTAAGTAATCTTTAGTTAATTGACTCAGGCGTGACTTTGCGGAAATCCATTATACAGTACAATAGACCACGTATATTAAGTAACCTAATCCGCTTAACTATATTTGCGGATTAGGTTACTAAAATATGCGTCGTCTATTGTATTTTTTAAGTAATCTTTGTGTGTCACATGATTTTTCATTTTCGCTTCAATATCAAAAGGACTAAGCGCTAAGTCACATGTTTAGCATACTGTTATCGTGCATCAAATCTAGATGATTTGATCTTAAAAGGCTCCCTTCAAACATGTAGGTAGGTTACCTAATTAATATGTTTAACACGCACACGATACATCATTAGATAAAGCTTTTATGGCTTCATAAATTTTGCATTTAAGAGTTTTTGCTGGACCCTTGAAAATGTATGTATTTCTGGGTTGTTCGAAAAAATTGTCACGCTCAATGTTTGTTCAGGTAGGTATTTTGTTTCGGTTTCATTAAATAATACATTCCATAACATACTGTGCTATTATGCTGACTCATTAAATTATTAAAGAATCAGAAAAACCGCAAAAAAACCTTTTAATACGAGATACTTTTGCTTCTCAACAAACGTCCGCATAGCAAATAGAGGTTTAAAAAAAATGGGTACTTACGGACTTTAGCTTTCAGATCGCCACTGCCTTCAATAGGTAGAACAAAGAGTTGTCCTTTCATTTCATAGTTTCCGATGAAGTCTACTGTACATAGAAATTTGACAATCAGCTTTAAGTTTTTGATGTCTCTTCTGGAAAAATGAAAATACATTCGTTTTAAGAGATTTGCATTAGGATATAGGTACCAAATGGCTTAATTTTGAATTCTTTTTACCTAGTATAGTAGTTTTATTCTAGGTGCATCGTCTTCACCTTTAATTAATGTTTACAAAATATTGTAAAACTTTTTTAAAGAAACCCATTCTCCATACGAAAACTACCTTTTGGAAGGGGCGACTAAAAACATTTTTTGTAAGTTTTGATTTTCATAATTGCCTGTGCTTATTTGAAATAAATTATTAGACTTTGACTGGAACCGGGGCCAGTTTGCAAGTCAGCTCAGCGGTTTATGCCACTAACTGACATGTATCTACATAAAGCCGAATACATTACCGACCGACCATTACTGACCGATTACATGTATTCGTATAGGTAATAAAAAAGGAAGCCCAGGGTCTGAACTGCTCGCAAACAGCTGGTCTCATAAAATATTTGACGTTTCTTTCATAAGTTTTTGTCTAGGTGTTCAATAACTAATATAAAAAGTTATAATTTTTTTAAATTTTATTTTTATTTCTCTGCAACATTTGTTTTTATTTTTTACAATGCTATCTTTATCGAAACAAGTAAAACAAAAATTCCGCGAAATGTTGCTCGCTATGAACACAGCATTAAGCTTATATAAATGTTTGCATCTATGTAAGAAAATGAGTTGTCTTTGGTAGTACCACTGGTTTTGTCAAGGCCATCGACTTTTACCAGATTGGCTTTTTACCATCACAAATTTTAGAAAACAACTTAATTAAGACGTGCTTTATATTAACTATTTACGAGGCTTTTTTTCGACTAGATTTTAAAATATACTTTAATTGGAAATTAACTCACGGCTAAGGAATAACAGCCGCACGGTTCTATCCATCAGGTTAAGTTACGCTTACTGGGGTTGGTCTGTGGATGCGTGATCATTTTAACATACCGAGACTCCTCCGTGCCTCGGTAGGCACGTTAAGCCATTGGTCCCGACTGTCATTCGTGGATCTTTGACAGTCGTTACGGGTCGTCAGAAGTCCGAAAGTCTGACAACCAGTCTTACCAAGGGGTATTGTATTACCCAGTTGCTGAGTTGTGGAGGTCAGATAGGGTTGCTCCATGTAAAATACGGTATTCAGCTCCACCTGGCTAGACTTGAAGCTGACCCGAAATTAAATCTAACCTCTTTTTAAGGAAATTTCTCGCCGAATGGTCAACACTTCACGTGACCAGACGAGGCTGGCTCGTTCTTTGGCTAAATAATTAGCATTGACATTCAACACGGCAATGTTGCCAGTCTTCTGGGCACGTTTCCGGATGACAGCGATGCTGACGAGTACTTCGATGTCCTTTTGTTTTTCTATTTATTTGTATAGTTTGTCATTTTAGTGTTAGGTTGTTTATCACTAAATCTACATCTACATCTATGATTTTAATGAAAATTCAAGTTATAAAACTTTAACCCAACCACGACAAAAAGGCATCTAAAAAAGTATAAACAAGACATCACAGACAGACAAATTGAAACTCCGGGGTCACACGTGTTTCTGATTACGTGTGACTCCGGATTTTCAAATTCAAAAATTCATATTCAATTAAATGTGATTTCACTTAGCCTATTTAATAACCAGCGATCAGCGGGTTTTTTTTATAGAAGAAACTCTAGTGACAAAATTCATCGAAAATACCCAGCGGTGTAGGCTGTGCGCGCTGTCAGAGAATTAAAGATATGGATTTAATTATCAAAACCTTGAGATCAGATAATGACCTTGACCAATGAAATATTAATCGAACATGTCCATGTATAACGTGCAGTAGGTATTCAATAAATGAACGATGCAGTAACCAGTTAAACGAGTAAAGTGATCTAGCCGACAGGTTGTTTTGACCTAGACATCGACATGGCAATTTTGTTTTTATTTTACTTACAATCATGATATTTGAATAATAAATAACATCAGCTGGCATCTTACACAAAGCCTCAAAGCTGCTATCGAATCTTGCATTCTATCAATCAATCTGCTTAGCAAAACTATGTTGCGGTCGGCTTCCACTCAAACCGGATGCAGCTAAATACCGTATTTTACATGGAGAGATACAACACCTCCATAACCCAGTAACTGGGTAATACGATACCCATTGGTAAGATTGGTTGTCAGACTTTCGGGCTTCTGACGACCCGTAACGACTGTCAAAGATCAACGAATGGCAGTAAAGACCAACGGCTTAACGTTTTTTCCGAGGCAAGGACGAGTCTCGGTATGTTAAGATGGTCACCCATCCACGGACCAACTCCGGCAAGCGTAGCCTGATGGATCGATCTGTGCGGCTGTTATTACTTAGCCACGTGTTTCTCCGAGCTTAATCTTGTATTCTATATAAGATCATTATAAGTTTTCGTTCTTAAAGGGAATATGGTTAGTCATAAATGTATACCTACCTAATTGATCAGCTGGGGACATAGTCTTTTCATACTTCTTGGTAATCAATTCACTATAGCCACTCATACGCCATGCCGCCATACATATTGGAAGTGAACCCTCCGGGAGGATTGCCGGCATTATGTTTGCGCTAAAGTTAACCATCGCGGACGGTCAACGGCATTAGGTTTAAAATCGTGTTATAAAACACTGCAAAACGAAATAAAATAGTGTTTTCAGGGGGTCTTGTCGCTATACGTAGTTTCGAAACTTTAATTTTTTTTGTGACTATTTGAAAACTTGAACAAAGAATTTAAAAAAAAAATCAACGCATCTAGGAAATAAATCTTGTTAAAATATACATAAGATTTTATTTTCACGATTTATAATGCTGTATTCGCTAAGAAAAACCTACATTTAAAATGAGCCCTCCGCGAGGGCTCCCAGCATCCCATATGCGACTAGGTGAACCCTCCAGGAGGGCTCCCGGCATTGAACGTGTTAATCACCTTAGATTGGAAATTAATAAGAGCTCGCAGCACCTACATATTATATTGTTGCTAAGCGAAACCAGGAAACTACTACTGTGCAAAGAGAAACGTCTTTAATAACTCTTTATGTGCCACTCAATCTCGGATTAAAGAAAGATCAAGTGGGATTTAATTGAATATAATTCCATGTCGATACAAGGAAAATGTTAGTAAAAACAATAACTATAATAATCCAAGTAGACACGCACAATTGCCTGTAATAACTACTTACATGTCAAACGATTTAATTGGTCAGTCGGAGATATCAACATAATTGAAGGATATTTTCTTGTTGCCTCGTGTCTCGTAATTATAATATAATTAGTATTCATTTTAAAAACCGGATTATGTAATTCCTAGGTACAGAAGCAACAAAAAATTGGTACCTCGTTAGTCTATTTCATCTAGAGTAGGTAGGTATATTTTTTGTATTAAAACGATGACGGAGAGGCTCGTAGCTAAATAATAACCGCCGCACGGATCGATATGCAAGGTTAAGGAAACGTTTGCTTTGAACGGTCCTTGGATGGGTGACCATCTATTTTATATCGAGATTCATCCGTGACTCGGAATTGAGCAGTTGATTCTGGTGGTCATTTGTTGAACTTTGACAGTCGTTACGGCTCGTCAGAAGCCCGAAAGACTGACCACCAGTCTTGCCAAAGGGTATCCTGTTGCCCAGTAACAGGGTTGTGGATTCAGCCGCATTTGTAAGTGGAACCGATCCCTACATAGTTGAGAAAAGGCTAGGCAGATTATATATTTTTTGCTTTAGTTAGCAAATTCACGCATATCATGAGTAACCACTCATATCTGTACTCTAGGAAAAATAGAAATATCTCTATCTATACAAAATCACATTACATTTCTTCATTATTGACATCGTCCCATGGAAATCATGGAAGTCATTTTCCCTTTAATTTCTACGGTGTCCATGTAATTTTGCACACTTTTTGCATGTTTTTTTCGGGAAAAAAAGACAAGATAGGTGATCGAGACATTTTTATGGAAAGCAGCATAGTCTTGTCTGTTAACAACAAGAAAGAACACTCTAATCATCAATTCGTCATTGGATTGGTGACCACGAGCATTTTTCCATTAACCGTTCGTTGATGTAGGATCGCTGGATTTTGCTAACAATTTCAGTTTTCGGCATCGCGCCTTGGGAACTTATTCATAAACTCTTGGCCAGGATCTAGTAACGTTACTAACACGTACACGTACGTGACAGTCGCACAACTGTCTAACTACAAGTACAAGTCAGAGTTAGTCAAAGTACGAGCTAAGTAACTTTTAGGTCTCAGCCATAGAGAGAGAGAGATAGAGAGTGGTCCAGTGGTAACGGCCCCGACTAACGAGTTCTAGGACGTAGGTTCAAACCCAGGCAGACGCTTTACTTTGTGTAAATAATTTCATCACCACTGCTCTCAAAACGGTGAAGGAAAACATCGTGAAGAAACCGGCATGTCCTAGAACCAAAAATTCGAAGACATGTGTGACATCTACCAACCAGCACTGGGCCCGCGTGATGGATTACAGTCCACTCCCTCTCGAAGAGAAGAGACCGGAATCCCAACAGTGGGAACAATAAAGGCTGATTATGCATTAAGCTCGGCCATAGTCGTAATATAGGTATTTTGGTCCTACATTAAATCACGCTCCTGTAAGCAGGCTTACGTAAGTACGAGTATAATATTTAGCACAGGCTCTGAGCTGATTTGAATTTCTTAATGTTAAAATCCCCCTTTCCTTATGTTAAATGTTCCGTGTGGAGCCGGACGTAGAGAATAGTACCATCCCATTTCTACCCGTGGATGTTGTAGAAGGCGACTAAGGGACTCACTAGAGAATGGGCAGCAGCGTTCTCTATGCATGTTAAACACTATATTGCGATTGCCAACCCGTCTGCCAAGCGTGGCGATTATACCAAACCAAACCTCCCATTTGGGGGCGGGGTATGTCCAGCAGTGGACGTCTTTCGGTTGAAATGATAATGATGATGAAAATACCAATAACAGTTTGCTCTATTCGGGGATCGAACCTACGCTCACCAGTCTCACTTTCCACTACTAGACGTACTCACAAACATGAAACAAAATTGTTGTTTTTGCTATATTCGTGTTGGAACTATATAGCAATGTAGATAAACAGGTTTTAATGTGCAATAAAAAATTGAGCCAGTTTTTCTACAAATTTACATTTCCACGTGATCTATTTTATAGTCTCTCTCGACAAAAAAAAAAAATAATTATTAAGACTTTTTATTAAAATAAAACTATGAACCAGTTTTTTCATAGCTTTCAAGTTTATCCGGATGTAGCTGAATACCAGTAATTTTACTTGGAATAACTGCCTCTGACCTCTTAAACCTAACACTTTGGTAAGACTGGTTTCTATCTACCCGTAACGAAAAGAGATTAGTCAGCTCCTGTGCTTAACCTTGATCGATCGACAAATCGCCATATTGCAGTCCACGGCTAACTATATCGTCACACTATAACGTTCCCACTGCTGGGACGCAGGCCTCCTCTCTGTGAGAGGGAGCGGGCCCAGTGCGGTTTGATAGATGTCACGTCTTAAAATTTTTGGTTCTAGGTCATGTCGGTTTCTTCGCGATGTTTTCCTTCATCGTTTTAAAAGCAGTGGTGATAAAATCATTTCCATAAAGAAAAGTGCCGGCTTGGGTTCGAACTCACGACTTATAACTCGTTAGTCGCGACCGTTACCACTGGGCCACTGCTTTACTATTGCTCTATCTATAGTTCTTCTATCTGAACAGACACCTGTGCTGCTGGGGAGTTTATTGTGCCACTTCTTCTTCCAAGCTAAAATACTAGGAAGTGGCGGTCGTTTTGGGGGACTTCCTTATGTAATTTTGACTTTCAAAAAGTGCTGATTCTTAGCATAGTTTGAATAAATTACTTTTGATTTTTAAGAAGGGCCGCTGCTATTTCTATCATGATAGCTCAACAAAACAAAAATATACTTACATTATCTCCTTAGCAACACAATTCTTGAGTCCTTTAACCGTGATATTGTCTACTGTAAGTTTCAAGTTCGATGTACTGGCATCTACGTGTTTAATCACAAGGGGGTCATGCTGGTCCACATTCAGCTCAGGAATACCGTCGGCGAACAATGGTATCGCCTTCTGCGACGATTCCTTCAGACATTTCGAGTCGTCCCATTTACATTTTGTGATGAAAGGTGCTAGAAATAGATGGAAAGGTAATTGAATTAGTTTATTTTGTATACTAGCCTTTTCGATTTTGTGTAAAACAAATGGAAATTCACCTAGCTTTTCGCATTTTTTAGGATTCAGTGCTTACAGAATTTTTCTTATTTGAAATGAAAGTAAAGTCGGTAACTAAAATCAGTTTAAATCATTATTATATATAAAAAATAACGGAATTGTTGTAGCATTAACATAGCTCAAACTCTTGACTATTACCATGAAATGCTGAAAAGTGGTGTATCGAATAGTTTTGTGTCAATCCAGGTGTTAAATTTAATAATTTATGTTTAACAAAGTTTAGTTCCTAATAGTACAACATTCAAATATTAATGTTTTATAGAAGTTTATTTTGTACCAATAGTTCACACAAGAAAAATAAAAGCAATGAAAATGAAAACAAAGTGAATTTACAATGTATAGCCAAACTGAAAATCAATAAATAAGAAAATACATTACCCAAGTTAGAAGCCACTAAGGAAATATATGTTAGAAAGACTAAAATGAAAACTTTATTGCTCATTTTAATAAATTAATAGTCTGACAATATTAGAAGACACGACTACACACAATAGGTTAAACTGCCTTTATTTTCCTCTAGCAAGAAATGTTCACATTTATATACAGATTCATAGTAATCTATATCAGCCTATAAATGTACAAATACATATAAAGCGATACGAATGCTAGATTTCACTGCGGCTTCGCCCGAGTTGAACTCAGGCTTTATATATAGTTTCTTCCTTGATTAGTATTATCTCACTCAAAATCTGGTTCTGTATTTTTTTATTTTACGTCAGAAAAGGTTTTTAGATTATAATATCGTCAGTACACGTGTAGTGTGACCTCTGCAGTTTCAACTTTTTGGTTTACCTTTTTTAGTTGGCTATCAAATTTTTAAACTTATTTCTTTATTTTTATTTTATTATGACTGGAACAAGGTTATCAGTTTTTTATTTTTAAAAGACGTCAGACGCGAAGAATCAGAACTGGAACCTATTCGAAGATATACATTTTGGACTTTGTAATCAAAAATGTTGATTTTTATTTTTATCAAATAAAAATTCCTTTTTTGCGATTACAAAATAATTTACATTTGCCCTCTCAACGAAAGCTATAGCCTTTTCTCTTTTGTAATACCTTTTCTGGGTTCCGTAGTAAACAAGGAACACTTATAGTTTCGCTGTATCCGTCTATCTGTCTGTCCGCGGCTTAGCTCATAGACGGTTAGTACTAGAAAGCTGTAATTTGGTATACATATTAATCATGCCGTCAAAAGGGGTAAAATAAAATCATGAAAAATATTAATTTTACGGTACCTCCCCTACAGGTAAAGTGGGGATGTTTTTTTATCTCGTCTATCCCATAGTTTGGGTTGTCATTCATGAATCCATTTGCGAAATATTACGCTTTAAAGTGCAAATTTTTGTTAGAGTCAAGCGTCCCCCCTCCTTTTATTTTTGGGAGGGATTTTGTCAAATAACTTCTGCTCTTCGCGGAGCGGGAGGGCGTGTTCCTTCACTTGCTTGTACATTGCCAGGGGCCACAGTATTCCCTTTGGACTTTCCCGCGACCCCGGAAAGTATCGGTCCTAGCGAACCCCGACAGTTGTGCTGCCATCTCTTTGAGACGCGCTTGGAACACAACGCGCCGTCGACCCGGGCCTGTTCCTTATCGGACAACGAGCTACCCATTGCTCACCATCCGCAAGCCCGCGCCTACGGTGGCCGGGAATCGGCCTGCGATTGCCGCGCCCAGGGCGTCTCCTACGGCGTGGCTAGGGGCATGAGGGCGCGAAATTGGCCTCTCCCTCACGCACTCCACCTCTTCCTTCACGAGCACTACTGCTTCGAAGAAGGGAGTGTCGGCTGCCCACGCCCTCTTGCTCCGTACCATGGCTTGGACCAGTGCCGGACGCGAGATATCACTGCCGCCGATCGCCTCCACAAGGACACGGCGGTGCCCCGCCCAAGCCGGGCAGACCTCCACCGTATGCTCCACCGTGTCTTCCGGGCATCAAAATGGTGCGACTTTGTATTCAACAGGAAGGGACTCATTTTGAGCACTTGATAAATGTATTAATTTTGTATTAAAATTGTAAAATTCATGGTCTTCCTTTTATTTTTGACAATATGTTATTTAGCAAAAAATAATCATTGTGATGAAGCCTTTCGATCGGTATGATATATATATGATAGGGTGATTATTTTTCTCGTGTAACGGGTTCGATTTCCGGTTCAACCATGTCATTATTTAAATATCTATGAATGCAGTTTAAATTGTTTTTTAATTTTAAATAATGTCTTCTTTCAGTAAAATATTATATAATCTACAATATTCAAGGTACTTTCCCTCCATGTGGCATATCCGTGGGACGCCCTGTATATAACGAAGTTAAAAGGAACACTATCACAGGTAAGTAGGCTTTACAGATTAACGAGTAATAATCGAACAACTTAAATTTGCAGTTTGAAAAACAGGATCTCCCTTATATTCCGTATGGGAGAAAATGTTTTTCAACTACAATGTTAAGTTTGTTCTTGGGATAAATTCATCCCAACTGCGGAACCCTTCATTGTGTGTGGTTCGACACGCACTTGGTCGGTTTTTTTTATTTATCGTAGGACCAGTTGAAAAAAGCCGCTTCCGGCATTTTTTTCCGGGTATTAGAATATCCACCAGGCGTATGCTAGCTTGGAATTCGAGAATGATGAGTATATTTTGGTGCATTAGGGGTCTTTCATTAATTACGTGAAGCGTTTATAGGGGGAGGGGTCGAGCCAATCCCACCCAATTTCACGTGAGGGAGAGGGGGGCCTCTGCAAATATCACATTTAAAAAAAATCCGCAAGAAACAGCGTATTATTGCGAGAAACTGGGTTAAGTTAAGTAAAACATTTTCTTCACTAAATTAAGGCTAAATCCTACACAATATAATCAATATAAAATAATCCTACATGGCCATGGCACACCTGGTTGAATCGAAGTACCTTATTCGGTGTATATTATCTTTGATGACAGCAGGCGTGTTATACCTGGCGGCGGTGATCTCTCGCGTCCGGCCCTGGTTCAGGCCATGGTTCGGAGCGAGAGTGCATGGGAGGCCGTCATCTCTTTCTGCGAAGCAGTTATGTTCGCGAAGGAGAAGGCGGTGCGCGCGAGGGAGATGCAAGCTGCACGCCCTCGCGGCCCTAGTCGCCGCAGGAGACGCCCCGGGCGTCGGGAGTCGAGAGCCGACTTCCGGCCACCGTAGGCGCGGGCTTGCGGACGGTGAGCAATGGGCAGCTCTCCGATAAGGACCAGGCCCGTGTTGACGGCGCGTTGTGTTCCACGCGCGCCGCATTGAGAGCCTGCTTGGGTTGCGGGTTTGTCCGAAAGGGATATCGCGGCCCCGGCACACAGGCAACGGAAGGAACACGGCTGGGTTTTAGTCAGTAAAAGTCTGACACACCCTCTCGCTATGCCCAGAGCGGGAGAAGTCATTTGATGATTTCCCATACCGAAAAAAAAAAAAAAAAAGAGTTTTAAAGCCGCCTATGGGCCTCTGACTTAGCTTCACATACCGTCGAGAAATATTTCTCAAGCATAACGGTTTCCTCACGATGTTTTCCCTCACCGTTTTTGAAACAAATGATAATTCTAAAATACGGACATGAATCCGAAAAGTTAGAGGTGTTTTATGCTAAACAATTACACGCAATTATATTAAAAGTTATTAGTACTCTTCGGGCTCACGTTTTAATACAAATAAATTTTGTTTAACTACAACTGTTTCTATCGGGATAAGGATCAGATAATATTCACGTGTTGTTTACGTAATTCGGTTTAATTTTGGTAGCGAACTTAAAACCGATTGTAATCGATTCCTTGGTTCGGAAAACAAATGCAGTACGACACAACTTAGATGTAGCAAAAATTTGAAATTTTACGAATGTATTTGGTTGTATGACTTCACAAGTTATGGCGTTTGCATAAATATAATTTTCACCTAAAGCAGTAATAAATATTAGTGATTTGAAGGCGCACTCAGTTCAGATGGTGATCGGTTTTACGAATTTTGCCGATGCTACATCTAAGTTGTATTGTACCTTAAGTTTTCTCGTGATCGCTCTTCATTAACGTCAAATTACCTGTTCCGCAACTATTTTAATAATATTTGACTACAGTTTATTATATTTTTTGTTGTGATGCTTTTTTATAATAATAAATTATGATACGTGTTAAAGTGGTGGATTAAATTTTTTACTTTTTAGTAGTTGTAGCGGTAGTTTATCAGTTTTTCAAGGTCTCACAAGGACAGCACAAGTAAATTATTTTTGCATAAGCACTATTATATAGAATCAAGTTTTTCCAACTGAATAGACAGCTATGCTGCTGGGGAGTTTTTTGCGCCACTTCTTCTCCCCAGCTTAAGCACTAGGAAGTGGTGAAGGTTGGGCGTTTTTGGGGGACTGTCTTATGTAATTTTGACGTTCGAAAAGTGCTGATTCTCAACCTAGTTTGAATAAATGACTTTTGGATTTGAATTAAAAAGGAAAATCTTCGTAATGGTTGTTTTTTTTTTTTTTGCGATTATGAAATAATTTACATTGGCAGTTGGAGAATTGACCGGGACGTACATCGATATATGGGAGAACTTTAAAAAAAAACTACAATGTTAAGTTTGTTTTCGGGATGAATTCTTTCCAATTACGGAACCTTAAGAGCAGTTGTGGTCGAGACCAGTGGTGACCCAGTGGTAACGGCTCCGACTTACGAGTTGTCGGTAGTGGGTGTAATTAATTTCATCACCACTGCTCCCAAAACGGTGAAGGAAAACATCGGGAGGAAACCGGCATGTCCTAAAACCAAAAATTCGAAGATATGTGACATTTACCAACCCGCACTAGGCCGCGTGGTATATTACAGCCCACCCCCTCTCGAAGAGAGGAGGCCTGTGTCCCAGTAGTGGGAACATTAAAGGCTTATTAAATGACGGAACCCTTCATTGTGCATGACCCAACATGCACTTGGCCTATTGGCCATGGCTTTTGAAATATTACAATGATCTTATTTTTTGTTTTTTAAGTAAGTACTTTGGCTGGTTTCTCGTGGTACTTTGTTCACGTAAGTAAGTTTGTGTAGTCAAATCCCTCATATTTGTGTAGTTATTTCCTCAAAAGACCATTTCAGACATCAATCTCTATGGTCCTCACATGATCTAACCAATATTATGTCTGGTCTTTAGAAGAGACTGTAACCTCGTGAGTTTATTCCGGCTTTCTTCTCAGACTGGTCGGATAGGAAGCGCCAAACTCATCTAGTTTAAAAGTGTTTCTCAAAACCTACTTATAGAAACAAAATTATTTATCACTAGCAGCGCCCCGCGGTTTCACCCGCATAAGTCTCGATCCCGTAAGAATATCGGGATAAAAAGTATCCTATATGTTAATCTAGGTTATAAACTATATGTTTGCCAAATTCCACATCCAAATCCGTTCAGTAGTTTTTGCGTGAAAGAGTAACAAACATCCATACATCCATCCATACTCACAAACTTTCGCGTTTATAATATTAGTAGGATTTAAGGTTTCTAATCGGCTTTAATATGTAGAAGAACGCCATAATGTAGGAATGTGCTATGTAACGTTATCCGTTTTCCGACTGACGTACTGAACCCTAAAGATTAAATGAAAATTGCTCGCTTTTAATAAAGTGCTTTAGTACTAATTATATATAATTATAATATATCTTTACGCCTGTAGATGTCGTAAGAAAAACACTGGCTTACGTAGTTTTTCTAACAGGTAGTTGTATAATAATATTTTCTTCTGAACGCAAAAAATACATGATTGATGTTTCTGATATTTCTTGTTTAGTTGTTAGTTACCCTTTTAGAGATTTTATAATATAATCGTGGCGGACTCAAAACTGTTTTTTTTTGCGAGGACTGGGAACGAATCTAAGGCTGAAAATAAAAATTAATTTTTAAAATTTTGTCTCTGTCTGGTACTAACAGATAGACTTTGTTCAAATTTTGCATAGATATTCCCTATAAGTCTGGTCAGTCTTTAGGCTATAAATTATCACAATTGCAATAAGTTTCTTTTCTTCTATAGTTTACAGTGTACGACAACAACAAATAATTCAATTACATTACTTCAATGGCCTGCTTATTGGAACGATTATAACAGATGGTTACAGATTTAACATTTTGAATGATTTTCATCCCGCTATACCTTTAAGGAGGTAAGCAGTCAATCATAACAATATAAGAACGTCTATTTTAGTTAACTTTAAAATAAGTAAATAGCTTAAAAGTAATTTTAAAGTATTTTTTATTTTGTAGTGTTTATTTTGGAAGTCGTATTAAAAAAAAAACTCCTTTTAGTTGTGGTATCTACCCCACACAAATTCCTATACTATTACTTGCTATGTAAATTACAGTGACTGGAAGTTAATATACATATAATCATCAATGTTACATTAGTGGAACAAAATATACGTATTATTGAAGGTGATTCAAAAACTACCCAATCAAAGTTAATAAAATTTGGGACCAGTGCTTAAGCTTCGAAGTAAAAAACTTGACAATTGATAATTGGAGTAACTGAAAACACATACGAACAAAGAAAGCTTGTAATAAAAAGTAGAAGAAGACGCTATGTTACGAGTAAAAAAGGAGAAGAAAAATATGTTCAACGATAATCTGAAAATGTAAATGCCTTTGAGTCTTCTAAGCACGATGGGGGGTAGGGTTTCAGTATCGCACCCTTATCAAAACAAACAACATTCTACCACACTATCTCCGGTCATAATAATACTCAACTTGGTGGCACACAATATCAATATTTTCTGGACATTTTATGTCCAGAAAATCACTGTTCATTCCAAGGTGGCCTAGAACAGATCGCATTAAGCGATAAGGCCACCCATTATATATTATGTAGTGTATAACTTTTTCTTTTTGTTATGTCTAATCTGGTGTCCAATAAAGTTTATATAAATAATACATAAACAATATCCCATCTTAATAATTATTTGCCCTAAATTCCTGTAATCCAACGTTTTGCACTACACAATAACGTTAAGTGAACACTGGAATGCGTGAACCGATCACTTTTCTGATTTTTTTTGTTCGAATTTCATTTTGCCAAAAAAAATACAATAAAATCAAAATACAAAATCATTTATTTGCATAAATAAGGTACATAACGTTGGTAAAACGCAAATATATAATAAAGTTACATAATATATTATTTAAATGAATTGATCATAATCTTGCAGTCATTAAACAGATAATCGCATTAAACTTGTATTATTGAATTAAATAAATGTCAATATAACAATGAAAAAATAATTATCTTAAATGTCAATAATAATCATGTCAATAATAGGAGAGATTCGCCACAATAATAATAACAATTGTAATTGGAAGCTCGCGCATGGTGGGTAGACTTAGCTCTCTTCCTCCTCTTATTTTTAATAATACTGTTATACCTTTTACCCCTACAGTGAAAGATTTCGATTTGCATCTTGACTCGACACTTAGCTGGCAACGCCAGGTCTCTAGTGTTAGTCAAAGGGTCAACTGTACTCTGGGATCCCTATATCATCTGAGAAACTTTTTGCCTGCTAAGACGAAAACTATGCTTGTGCAGACTTTGATTTTCCCTATCGTCGACTATGGTAAAGTGTGCTACTTTTACTTGAATGCGGTTTTGCTGGTTAAGCTCGACAGACTGCTCAACAATTGTATCCGGTTCATTTTCAACCTTAGGAAATATGACCATGTGTCTAGCTAAAAGCTAGGCAAACTGCCAAACAAACTGGCAAACTGCTGCCTGTCTAGCTAGGTAAGCTGGTCTGAGCTCAAATGGATGTCCATTCGCCAAAGGAGAAGTTTAACCGCTTTGACCACGCTTTTCTGCCTTCTCAACTCTCCCACTCCTCCCACTCTCTCTCCCACTTATCTTGTGTCTCACTTCCAATATCTATGATCTTCACACACTAAGAATCTGTGTTCTTCTAACAATCTTCTCCTACTCTGTCCTTCTCATAATTCTGACTTTGTTCATTCTTTCTTTCATATTCAGTCCATTCTTTTTTGGAATGCGCTTCCTCTTGATATCAGGAAGGCCACCAGTCGGTATGCATTTAAGCGGAAATTGTGGAGCTATTTCCAAAATAAATAGAGTAGAGTCATCTCAACACCTCTCTCCCTTGAATTCGTATATATGTACATATATATTTCGGAGGATGATAATTGTGTGTCTCTCTCGTTATCAGGCATATTTTAACTACTGTGGGCGTACTAATGGGTAGTGTTGCGCAATAGAAACACCGTTACAGTTCAGATCAAATTATAATTTTCGATAACATTATTCACACACTGTAGGTACACGACACAACACGAGCACGTATAGCTAAGTAGGTACGTATTGCAGAACGCGCGATGGTTCAGTGATTCGCACGCGCCACCCGCCAACCGAGAAGTGTAGTCAAGAATCGATACACGAGTAAACCACTCTAACGCCACGGCTCTCCAGCCGACTAGCAATCGCCAAAATTATGGTCTCTACAGACCCCGACCTCCGCCAGTATCTACTGGTACGGTCGCACAGCAATCACATTGCTCTCACACAATACGGCCGATAGAGAACCCTACTCGCGTGTTTCCCATAATTTAGGCTTGCTCATCACCACTGTGATCACCATCTACTTCGACTGGCACATGACCTACTGGTATCTTTCTTAACCTATCGTAACCGTATTGTAAGGTGAGGACCTGCGTCAGGCGGAAGGTGAGGACGCCGTGGCGCCTCTCTAGCCACTCCTCAAAGAGGGGCATTTATCGCTGCAACTGTGGCGTGCCCAGCATTGGGTTGCGACAATCGCACTCTCCATGACGCTATGAGATCCCGCCGGAGCTCTATCCACTGTGCCGTGATTTCTCGCGGCACCGGAGTTACGCCCCGGCGTTTCACCTCCTCGCGCCACTCCCAAACTTTCGCCTCCAGATTCAATGGCGGCAATCCGGCAAGGAGGTTTGTCACCTCACCGGAGACCGTCCGGTATTCCCGGACCAGCCGGAGGCGGGCTGGCCGCAGCCTCAAAGAACGCGCTCACACCGGTGCCCCGAAAAGGGCCATGGACTGCAAGACCTCGGCGTATAGCCTCCGGCAGAAGGCGATTAGACCCCTTAGATTGGAAAGGAGCCACTTCAACGCAGCCCCGGTCCACTCCAGTCTAGGAGCCAAACGTCGGAAATGCTCCACGAAGTTCCACGGGCTGTCGAGGACGAGTCCCAGATACTTCATCGTCGACTCGACGCCGATGTGAACCCCTGCTACCGTCATTTGGGAACCCGACGGTGGTACGTTCCGAGGACCATGGAAACACATGGTCTAGGACTTATGCAGGGCCACCTCGAGTCCCTATTGCCGGATCTTGTGGACGATTGCCACAACACCACGTGTCGCTAGTTCGGCTGCCGCCTGGTGCGACCTCCCCACCGCCAGGACCAACGTGTCGTCAGTGTAGCAGACCACGCTGACGCCGCTAGGGAGGTCTGCGCGTAGCACACAGTCGTATCCGATATCCCACAGATGCGGCCCTCGGTTGTGTGTTTTCATGATTTCGAATATTCTTCAAAATACCTACGTTTATTTTTTACTCATGATAGCATAACTAAGTACTTTACATAATGGTTAAATAATAATAACCCTTACCTATCACTGCACATTTTTGTGAAATAACATGTTAAAATTTCTAGTTTTTTAAACTGCTCTTTTGTAAAATAACCAAATCTGTAATTAAAACATATGTGTTCTGGACCATCGAAATATTCTTCTTATAGCGATTTTTTTTTAGTTAGCCATGTTTAATTATTATAACAGAAAACAGAACAGTGGGTTCAAACCCAGGCAGGCGCTTTACTTTGTGTTAATTATTTCATCACCGCTGCTCTCAAAACGGAGAAGGTCAACATTGTGAGGAAACCAGTATGTCGTAGAACCAAAAAAACTCGACTACCCTGACAAAAAACAAAGAACACTCATTTACTCGCTGACTAAACAGGTACTCTCGCGGCAAGGCGAAGCTTGGACGGCCGGCGTGGGGATAAAATTATTGTTTTGCATGTACACCTGTAACATGTTCATTTTACCTATGTAAAAATGCCAATACATTATTTATTACGGTTAAGATACCTACTCTTACTGCCCCTTTTCAAAAATCCATCCTGTATATGTCATGATTAACTGCTTAGCTCCAATAAATTAATCATTTAAAAGGTAAAATCTGGAACTATCTGCAATACTCTTACCTCTTAACTCGTCTTTTTGCAATTTGCGGTAAGCCGCTTTGACTCTTTAAGCGGGCAATAGATAGTTGTTGTTCATACACAGGGTGAAGCTATCTACGCGGCAGAACGATGTCATACTGGACGTAGGAATTTCTCAGCAGAATAAGAAATAACTATGCTAACATAGTCATTTCCTCTTGTGTGAAAAAGCTGCGTCAATACGAGTCAAAAGACAACGTTTGGTCTTTTTTTCTGCATCATAAGTATTTCTAGTTATTTACTAATAATATAAAATCTCGAAAAGGGTAACCACTAATTAAACAAGAAATATCAGAAACATTTAATCAATCATGTAAATTTTTTTACTCAGTCTTATTTGCAAACTGGAATTTTAAAAAAAAACACTTGCCTGCTGAATCTAGTTTCTTTTCTTTTTTTTTTTCGTACCTTTTGTCTTAACACATATGACATTGGCGGAATTGTCGTCATCGGCACTATTGCCATAGAGAAAAATAGAATAGAACAACTACCTTTTAGAAAACGGGGTTCCGTAAAAACTCTGAAACTTATAGTGGAGCTCCTGGTGGTTTTGACCTCGGACTTTTGTAAAAGTGAATGAATTTTTAAGATCTAGGTGGGATTTTGTTTTTATACTATAAATTGCAATGTTTATGCTGCTTTTGCTTTTTAGCATTGAAAATGCTTTTTCGATCGCTTCAGTACCCGTAGCATCCCGTACCATTTTCAAGAAAAGTGCGATCAGGTGGCTAGCGTCCTCAATTATTAAGATAGATAAATGGAACTGATATCAAAAGATGCGGTACTTAAAGGGCCCCAATAGAGATAGTAATCGAGAAAAAGAAGTTTCTATTTCTCGATTACTCTATGAATGAATATGAATAGACAGGTTAACTTAACTAAGTGTAGTCTACACTTACCACGTACTACACTTACCTTGCATAGTTATGTATTTATTCGCTAAGTGAACAATGTATGTTCTTTTAGAATAAATAAAGATCTTTAAACCCAACTTAATTTCGATATACTAAAATATTCTACAGTCTTATAAGTATAATTGTTTTTTTTTTTTTTTAAAGGTAAAGTCATTAATATTTATATTATTACCTAAAAAGTCCTTTTTTTAAATTTCATTCACTTTGACTGTAATCCAGGGTTTTCATGTTTTTAACGCTCCAGGCCCTCCACTATTAATGCAAGCAAGAAATATCAGGTCTGGGTCTTATCACAAAACAAAGGTTTTCAGTTCATTTGACTTTAGAATGACTTGCGGTCGACCACCATCAGATCAATCGCCTTTTAAGATTAATATTCCTTTTAAATGGCTTTTCATCAACCTGAACCTATATTGAAAGGAGAGAGCGGCGGTTCATGGCTTGGCTATCTTACACGAGGATCTAAGGAAACATTGACATTTTTAACAATTTTCTGAGAAGTTTGCATGATTGTCAGTTTTTGAGGTCTAACTATTAGTTCTGGGTTTTATTTATTTGCGGCTCCATCATGAGCAGGGTACGTACCAGCCCCAACAGCATCCTGAAAACTATAGCACATACTGGGACTTTGGATACCCTTCCGTGGCGTAGTAATAAATAGTTAGTGTAGTTTTTTTTTGTACTGACAAAATTTTCTAAGTCGGGTGTAAACTAACCAAATAGACTTTATGGGTCTGAAATACAAGAATTTTATTGAGGTATGATCCATGTTGTGAAGGGTCATAAGAATCCTGAACTTTTACAAATGTTACGATACGGAACACGTACCAGACAGTACAACGAGTTTCAAAAACGCAAAAAGAAACCAAAATGTATTGATTTTCTTTTGTTTTTGAAACTCGTTTAATACATATATTTCGTTTGTATCCTTATCTAGCTTATAAAATGACGATGTGGTAAATAAAATCTATTTGTCTGAAGCATCTTAAGAAGTCGTGACCATGTCAGGAAGAATATTTTTAATATTTTGTGTTTTAATTGGAGTACAATCCATTCCAAGTAAGTGCTTAATTTCATTCAATATTTTGTTATGTAAGGGCTGATATAGAAATATTTAGTAAAAAGTACTTTTTTTAAATTTTATTTTAAATAAATTTTTAGAAAATGCCGCGATACGATTTCTACAAAAAATGTTGTCTTCACTACCGTAATATCTATTATTTCAGCACCGAAACTAACGCTTTGTAAAGAAAAAGACTCTGCTTGTCTGACAAAAACTGCAAACACGTTATATCAGCTAACCATACCAGGAGTCCCGGAACTAAATATTGAGAACTTGGATCCCATGTATCAAGATTTAATAAAAGCAGACCTGACTGGCTTAAGTTATAAGTTTTCCAACAGTACTATTGAAGGAAGCAAAAACTGCCATGTGGTTAATATGAAGTAAGATTCAAATAGTTTAATTAAATTTTAGCATGCGCTTTTTTAGCGCGGTAACGCACTGCTTCCGATACAAATCCGGGTCATCACGATGCGAGTCGCCTTAGTAGTGTTTGTGTTAGGTAGGTGTGCACTATATCCGAATTCCGTCCATCCGAATTTAGAATATATCCTTTTAGGGCAGAACTGTTAGTTGCTAGTTAATTTGATTTCATGTTGCACCTACTAGCCGTCTACTTTGAGTAGGCCGTCATCAACATTTAAAAATGACTGCACAACTAGTTTTTTTTTTTTACTTTTTCCGCTTAGTAATTATAAAAATAATTTAATAGTAGTTTATGAAACTGTTGCATAATGAGGGGTATTAAAATACGAGTGTGTTTTAATAGTATCAAACGAGCGTTTTAATACCTAGTTATGTGCAGTTTCATACACTACTTTATCTACTCTCATACATTGGGATCGAATCTACTAAATAAAAGACCAAAGTTAAAGATCAAGAATGAAAAAATCCCACGAAATTCAGTAACTTCACGTATGAATGGCACCTGCACCCAGCACATCACCGCGCATGCGCTAGAGCGGTGCTGCTGTCCCCCGCTAACATTCCTTTACAAAAGTTGATGAAAACTCCGTGGTGGTATTAATAACTTCTTGGATTAGCCTTGTATCTTAATAGAAAAAAAAATGTTTTATAACATTATTTTGTTAGAAAAAAAGTGTTATAATACGATTCTTTTTAAAAAATTTAGTATTGTGTTTATAAAGCATGTCAATATAAACTCGTTTTGAAGTTTATAATTCGAATATTACGTTATGAGAGTAGATAAAACAGTTTTTGAATAGTAGTATTGGTAGTAATAATTGCTAGCTTTAAAAAAAAACCGGACTCCATGAAAAGTGAACTTTAAAAATTTATACAAATTATATGTTTAAGTATAATTTGGAATGAAAAATGATTTAAAAAAAAATCCTAACTAAAAAGTGTACGTGTTATGAGGGAAAATAGGGACGGACATACATACATACAGGTCAAACACACCACAACCCTCCGTTTTTGGCTTCGCCGCAGTCGGGTAAAATGGTGGTTAACAAGGTGGTGGTGCAGGGGAGCGCGGCGGGATATTTTTTTTTGGGTGTGAAATTATCAAATAACTTCTCCCGAGACTTTTACTGACTAAAATCCACCAGTGTTCCTTCCGATGCCTGTGTGCAGGGGCCGCGATATTCCTTTCGGACAAACTCGCTGGCAGCCTGGCAGAATCTGCATCTCCCTAAGTTAGACTTGTAGAAAATTAGTAATGCATTATGTCCGCCACGATACGGTTATTTTTAATTACGCATAAAGTTTTATTTATTTATTAAAACTTTAATCCTAGTTAGTATTCGGATCGGATTCAGTATTTTTCATCGTCCGTAACAAAGAAAAAGGTAAACATAGGGAAGCTAAATTAAAGTAGTAAAAAACTAATGCAATTCTGTGTATTTCAGTCTTGACTTACAAAAGTCAACCCTAAATTTAGATTTCTCATGCCCACTTCTCGCTATGCATGGTGTCTACGAGATAGCTGGACAGCTCTTATCGATACCTATTACAGGAAATGGAGACTACAAAATTAAATGCAGTAAGTTTTCTCATCTTTTTATTCGTTTTTCACAGGATCGATTTGAAATTGATTTTAAAACCCGTTTGTGAATCATCCAGTAACCAATTCATTGAAGAAATTACTCAAATATATTTTTAATTACAGAAGACTACTCTATTCAAATTGATACTAACATAAAGATACTTCAAAGGGAGGATGGAAAAAAATATATATCGTTTAAGAACTATAAAATAAACAGCGACTTGAAGGGAGGGATGGTTATTGACCTTACCAACTTGTTCAATGGAAAACAAAAGGAATTGGGTAAGAATTTAGATTTAACTACGTTCATAGGTACATACCCTGTACCTTCCTAGAATCATAGCACTATTAATCACAGGCAAAGTTCAAAGTTCAAAGTTCAAAGTTTTTATTAATGCGATTTTTGGTGATACAACAGGGTCTTAAACATATTTTATAGTAGCTCAAAAATCTACCTTAAAAGGCATGCATTGTTAAATTACAATATTAGATGTTATACATTACATGCAACATAAAGAAGTAATTAATGTCCATAAAAAATAAAATTTAAGATTTAATATATTGTAATAAATTAACGGACATATGTATAAGAATATTACATTAAAAAATAAATACAATAAATGGTCAGTCACATGAAATTTTGTCAACTAGGAAGATTGTATGATTCTTCATTAGACAAACGGCGCCGTACAAACGCTCGCAGTTATTATTATTATTTAAATGTCTTTGACATATCTCGGGACCCTGGGGTCCCGGACCTTTGGAAGGCGTACGAGGGGCCGAAGCCAACTCGTAGAGGCCCGTTAGGTATTTTAATGAAATGAGGCACCAACCGACGATTATCCCTGTATGCACTAAAGTCAAAGTCAAAGTCAAAGTCAAACAATTTATTTCAATTAGGCACATAAAAGGCACTTATGAACGTCAAGTTTACAAAAAATAGAATTGATTCTAGTCGCCCCTTCCAAAAGGTAGTATTCGTATGGAGAAGAATGGGCAAGAAACTCCACCGTTACTCTTTTAAAATGTTTTTACAATATTTTGCATACATTAATTATATAATTATATGTGAAGACGATGCATCTAGAATAAGATTACTATACCGCGATAGGTAAAAAAGAATGAAAAATAAAGCAATTACAGATAAATTAAATATGTGACAGATACATGGTGCTCACATATTTACAAACATTGTAAAATTATACGATATTCCTAACATTTTAACAAGTAATACTAATAAGTCAGTGTGTGAGTTCAAGAAATCACAGAATGTAAAATCAGTGTTATAAAAAATAACAAATACATAATTAAATAAGCAACCAGTTTGATTTTGTCTAGACTCTAAATTGTCCTATGGAGCAGGACCAGCATGTTTCCAAGCATTCTTATCTTGGATATAATCCTCTAATTTGTAATATGCTTGTTTACAGAGTGTACTTTTAATATGAGTTTTAAATTTTCTTTCATTTAATTGTAATATATCACAAGGTATTTTATTGTAACATTTAACACAGTACCCCATAAAAGATGTATGTACTTTAGATAATCTGAAAAATGGTTGATCTATTTTATCTTTATTTCTAGTATTAAAATTATGTCTATCACTTATTTTATTAAAGATATGTAGATTTTTTCTTACATACATAATATTTTCATAAATGAATTGGCAAGGTACCGTCCACTATGTAAGTACACCCAAGGACAATCCCCGGTTGGTGTAGGACTATTGCAGGATATGGAAATTATTATTATTATTATCGTTTATTTTCAGGTATTTACCCATAGCAATATTACAATGCATTGTTATTAAAATATTACATCATAAAAAAATAAATTAAAATTAAATTACATAACATTATTACAATTAAATTACATTACATTATTACAATTAAATTACATTAAATTATTACAATTAAATTACATTACATTATTACAATTAAATTACATTACATTATTACAATGAAATAACATTAAATTAAATTACATTAAATTAAATTAAGATTACATTATTTCAGATATGAGCGTCTTAGCAGGTACACACAGCGAAATATTTCAGACACTATTTGATTAGTATATGCACATAATCGAATCAGGAAAGATGCCTTGAGTCTCCTCAAGAGCCCGTAAAAATCAGTAACTCTGTTCTCAACGAACATGTCAGTCGCACTACATTGCCAGGGCAGCTTTAATATAGCTCTAAAGGCATTATTATACTCGTATTGTACACGAAGAGTGTTATGAGCACTCTTCGTGTACCTGTACCAGTGTTGACTGGTGTAGAACGACTGACAGTAAGCCTTGAACAGAGTTATTTTAACTTAGTTGGAGCAGTGAGAAAAGCGTCTAGCCAAAATGTTGCTTCGACATGCGATACTGCGCCTCTGTCGTTCCAGATCAGCATCATCTGCTAAATCATCCTTAATTTATGTTACCAAGATATTTAAACTTGTTAACAATTTTTAGGGCAGTTCCACACAAATTAATCGGTAAAATATGATCAGAACCTTTACTGCATTTAAATATCAGAACCTCCGATTTCTTAACATTATAGGTGAGATAATGTTCAGCTGCATATTTCTTGCAGATCGCAACAAGCCTCCTTAAATCGTTGGCTGAGGGACCGAGCAGCACCATGTCATCTGCATAGCTAGGATTGTTTAAATCTACATCACCAATACGACAACCGGCAGTTCGTATAAATGTTAAATGAAATCGGCGAAGTGAGTCCACCCTGCCTCACGCCACATGTCAAATTATATTTTTTCCGAAAGGGAATTATTCCATTTCACTTGATTGCATTGATTTGCATACCAGTATTCTAAAATGTCTACAATTTTTTATGGCACTTTAGTATTTCTCAACTTCCCCCATAATTATTCATAATTAATACTATCAAAAGCGCGGCTTAAGATCTAAGAAAGTCAAAAAAACAAAATGCCGAAGGCAAATTGGCAACTCGTTCAATTGTTGTAACTTTGACATTGATTATTATTGTAGGGTGACCTTCACAAAACACAGGTGGAATAAATCAGACTTCATTCCAGCAGTCAGGTACCTACGTAAACTTTAAATAAGAGTAAATACGAAAGTCCTTTGGTAGTCCTACACGTAGAATTTGCACTGTTTTCAATATTTTTCATGGTCACAAAACCTCACCATTTTTCTTGTTTTGATTAGCAGCGACGACGGTAAGAAATAGTATTAAATTCTTAAATTTACAGCGGCATTTTGTAAACGGTGTTGAATTCTCCATCAAATGTTTTGGCATATTATATAGTGACTAGACAATTTACATTTTACCTTCTGCATTGAATTATTTTTTTTTTTTCTGCCTGCGACATTAAACACTCTTTTTATAACTATGATAAGTTTTAATTTTTTTATAAAAATGTTAACGGAATGAAGGAGCCTGGATCTCACAACACAGACAATCCTAGTATAACGGCAGGAATTCAATACACTTCAATGGAAACTTAGCGAAATTAATATATTCTTATTCTATATGTATTCTTCTTGTTATAAAATCTTACAACGGATGTTTTTTCTCTGACGGAAGGATGGGTAGGATAGAGGGCTGAACTACGAAAGAGGGTCGTTGATATCAACGGCCCCATGAATTCATGCCTACTAAAGTTTTCTAATAATATTTTTTACCTATTTACAGCCGAAAACGTCCTTAAATTATTGAACGAAAACTGGAAGCCTGTTGTAAAGGAGCTTCAAGGACCAGTTTTCGAAGCCATCGTTAAGAAGCTCGTCAAGAATTACAACAAATATTTGAAGAGTGTCCCAATGGATCAAATTTTACTAGATGTTTAGTTCATTAAGGTTTAAATAAACTATTGGATGTATATACATATTGTTTCTATATTTCTTTCCGCCTGTCATGTTGCTGCGGTCTTATAAATTCCACTTAATTCTGAAAATCCATGCGACTAACCTATTTTGTGATGAAGCCCAATGTTTTGTACCAACTTATGTAGGTAGCATTAGGCTAGTACACGTTGGGCGAGCCCGTCGCTCGGCCAACGTGTACTGGGGCTTTTGGAGTGATTTGCGTGTATTTGCCCGTTGGCCGAGCGCGCTCGCCCAACATGTACTGGGCGAGCGCACGCAGCAGCTTTTCACAACAGTTTGAAATGCTTTTTTGTCATATTACTATGACGTTATGATGCTTCCCCAGTTCCCGTATCTTACAAATAAAAATAGCCGAAATAAACAGACTAGTTGGCAAATGGCTGAGCAAATGGGTAGGTACTAATTCAGACACAGTGTAGCGGAACCTCTGTGGTTTCAAACTTTTTGGTTTACCATTTTCTAGCTGATCATCAATTTTTCAGGATTGGCTCCAGACGAGAGGCTCCTCAGCGGTCAACAGTACAGACACAACATTTTATATACGCATTCAATTATGATAGACCATTCTAAAGTTTGCCATGATCTGGCTACTGCACACAGGGTTGGTTCCAGAAGAAGTCCTCAGCGGTCAACATACGCATTCAATTAAGATAACCCGTTCAGAAAAGTCCACCATGACCTAGGTACTGCACCCAGGGACGGCTCCAGATGAGGCTGCTTAACGTTCTACAGCACAGACACTAAATTGTATATACACATTCATACACCATAACCTGTCTGCTGACTCAGTATTGGCTCCATACGAGAGAACTGCTCAGTAGTCAACAGCACAGGCTCAACATTTTGTACTCGTATACACATTCAATTATGATAGCCCGTTCTAAAGTATGGCATGACTTGGATAGTTCAACTCTGTTGGCTTCACAACATGATTTGTGTTAAGGCGTGTATAGGTTTGTTGGATTTACAAGTACCTTTCCACTGAAGTAAAGGATAGAACAGTTATTTAAACAAACACTAAAAAGAAAGAAAAAAAAACTTTTTAATTCAGACTTTAAAAAAAGTCCATAGAATGTTAGTATGTATAGTAAAACTTATGAAACTAGTGTCAGAAGTAAAACAAAAAAAAAAACATAAATACTTATTTCCTAATCTGGGTATTAACCCAGTGCTGGGCGTAACGCGTGTCCAGCCTATCCGCAATAACAGCCAGGATACAAAATAATATTTAAGTTTGGAGTTTATTTAGATTTTTATTCAATATTTTTAATATACAATCTTAAATATAATATACATCTAACACTAAAATATATAAATTATGTACAAGTATACAGAGGAAATAAAAAATAAAAATAAAATTAAGGAAGAAATATTTAAGTTAAAACCTTTTTAAAAACAAACTTTTAATGAACTGAAAATTACTAATTATAAATTACGTAAACATAGATCTTTAATATTTTCTTAAAAGCCTAAGGTGTGAACGTCCGTTGTTAGATTTGTTCCATAATTCCAGAAGAACTTTCTTATGGAAAAGTTCTATTGGAACAAATCTGACTTAGAGAGATGTATTAATGATTTCAATGGATATAATTCTGTAAATACATATCTGTTATAGTCGCGAATCATATTTTGATCAAGATACAACCTGACCCTGACCTTCAATTTGCAAAAAACGAAAGAGAATTTGAATTTCGCGGGCGAAAACATTCACCTTAATAAAAAATGTATGTAATAAATGACTCATAGTTCCGCACTTATCTAAATAAATTCTCCGAATAAAATGGGTGTACTGGTGTGTGAATCTACGTGTACTCTATGTTCCTACAAAATTATAATTGTTTAATCTATTTTGCTAACCAATTTTTTTGTTAAGTCCAACACGATTCAGGAACAAAAACCGAAATAATTATTTTAATTGTTTTCAGTAAGATGATAGACGGTTGAGGTTACTCAAATAAATTCATATTCATTAGGGTTTCTTATAAGAAATATCATAGATACGTACCTACTAATTTACGTGTAAATAAATAATGTTCATTAACGTCAATCTTATTTAATTGATGCTTTATTTCTTTTGTAGTTATTTTTATCATGAGGAGCTCGTGGCTAAGTAATAACATCCGCACGGTTCGATCCATCAGGTTAAGCTACTGTCTGTGGATAGGTGACATGTGACATGTAGGTGGCTCTTAACATACCGAGACTCCTCCGTGCCTCGGAAAGTACGTTTTAAGCCATTGGTCCCGGCTGTCTCATTCTTGGATCTTTGATAGTCGTTACGGGTTGCCAGAAGCCCGAAAGTTCGACAACTAGTCTTACCAAGGGATATCATATTACCCAGGGTCAGATAGGCAGTCGCTCCATATAAAATACGGTATTCAGCTGCATCCGGTTAGTCTGGAAGCCGTAGATTGATTTGTTTTTATCATGATGACCAAATAGATCATCTGTAAGATATTAGTCGATGCAATTTGCTCAAGGCAGGGCACAGAAGGACGACATCTGGCTCAGTAGGACCAGATGCTGGTCTCACCCCTTTACCAACCCTACCAATTTACAAAATTACCTGTTGATATGCTAATAATTTTGTAAATTTGTAGAAATAATATAGAACATGACCATGTTTTAGTTTAGGTAGGTTTGTATACTTTTTACGTAACATTCGTAAGCTATGTAAAGTCAAGGATTTTTTATCTTGCAAATTGTCTACATAATTAAATAGGGATCTTGACAAAAAAATTTTTTTTAGTCCGTCTTTGATATTATAGAAAAAAAATATAATTTTATTTTTTTACGTAACCTAAAGATTACAGCGATAGATTGAGGTAAAATGGGCCATGGCGTCACGAGTATGTAGATTTTATACGTACTAGTGACGTAGCGACCCCCACTCCCCAACTTAAAATGCGTTTTATTTAAGTAATTTTTTATTAATACGATAAAGCAAAAAATACGTGTCTAATATTTTTTTATTATCTGATTGACGGACTAATTAGTTTTTTTTTTTGTCCAGGCATTATCCCCATTGTCCGCATATTTAAATTACAATTATTTTGTAATTTTTTGACAATTGTATGAAATGGCTATAGCAATTTCACGTAGTGTGCCAATTGATGAATGATTCACATTTAATTTCCCTGCCTGTGCCTCATGCGGTGAGAGTGTTTGGGAAGACTGGGAAAACCACATGAGGTGACGAATAATGGGATAAAACTGTTATAATCCCTTCCAGCTTGGGTTACAATCTTCATCATTCAAACTCAAAACTTAAACTCAAAGCATTTATTTAAATTTAACCATTTACAGGCACTTTTGAATTATCATGAAATCGGTCAGTCAGAAATCTGAAGCTAGTTGCACATTCCAAAGCGTAGTAGGTACCTCTGGAGAAGAACGGGCAAAAAACTCCACCGATACTCTATTAAATATATTTTTTTTTACAAAATATTGGTTACATCATTCATGTTGTAATTATAAATGTGAGAACAATATAGACGTGCACGTTAAAAGCCTCCGTAATAAAGAGATAAAAACAGAGAACAATTCAAAAATTAAAAGAAGTAATAACGGCGCCCGTTCACGAACACGACGCATGGATCAACACCATTCAGCTCAACCATTTTGAAGGGAGCTAAATGATCCAGCACACGCGCCACCATCAGCGAGACATCTAAGTGAGAATGAGATACTCACAGCCGCCAGGACACACTCAAGTCAATGAAAGACATATTACCCGGTAAATGGTAGCTCTTTCTTCGGTAAATCATCATCACCTGTGACGGACCTTGTGACGGTAGCCTGGTTTATACACCGTACCGTAAAGAAACCGTACCGTGTTTAAATGGCCTTATAATGTCTGTTCAAAATGGTGGGGAGGATGATATCCTATACTAATAAACGAGCAATATATTATATATGTCGCCGCGAAAGCATCAACCTGTAAAGATTATAACATAATCCTATGCGTAGCCATAAACTGCTATGCTGTCACAAGCATTAATCAAGGTATCGGTTCCTTTGAGATCAGACGCCATCTATTGCCAAACTTGTCAACTCAGTCCTGTGGTAGTCGATATTACTAATAGTGAAATTATTAAACTAATTTCGATGTTAGAGCCAAAACTATAGTTGGAATTAAAAGGGAACATTTAATTAATGATTTTTGGGTTTTGGGTTTTTAGTCATATTGACAAGTGGTCATTTGATAGTAAATTTGTTTATGGCAAAGCGCTACCTAATGTCACGAAGATGGCGCGATTTGCGAATATTGTGATCAATAACTGAATGTAATAATTTAATACCAGAACTAAATAAGTTTCAATAATAGAAAACCAAGTATAAAGTAATAAGATTATTTTACACTGCAATTTACTAATTAATACCAGCTGTTGTTTGATTAAATTCTTTGAATCACAGGAGTAAGAACGAAGGTGTAAAAAGTAATGAAGGTTCTAATTTAACTTTAATTCCGAATGACCTTTGTATTTGTGAATATTAGCATTGTTTAATTATAAAATAATTAACTGATAAGCATTTTAGCATTATTTATAGGTTTTATTGAACTAAGTAATAAGATTTTGTATTGGAATACGCGACATATCCGCTGACGGAAAAAATGGGCACAAACACAACAATGGCGTGTGTTCAACCTCTGTAACATAAGGATTTGACTTTAAAAGCTAAGGAGTTTCCTGCCCGTCCTTCTCCTTAAGTGTCTTGGAATGGGCAACTAGCTTCACCAACTAACTTAAACTCAATGACTCAACTAACTTAAATTAAGTGACAAAGTGATAACTCAAAAGTGTGACGTTATATCTGTAATAAATGTTTTGAGTTTGAGTTAAGAATTGTGTGTGATTGAAAACCAACTACCTATATCTACCATCAACGAAGAAATTACACGGGAGACTACTCAGACACGGCACAGAGTAGATACCCCGTCGTGTCATATATATATTTGTATATTTGTATTGTTGATATTTGTAATCACGTTCTCGAAAACCGTTCAAGGTCAAAATGTCCAATTCTCATAATGTCAAACTCCCAAAATATCTAATTCTCAAAAAGTTCAATTCCCAAAATATCAAACTCCCATATTGTCCAATCTTTGAGAATGTGGTCAAGTTCAGTAACTCATCAAGCGCTTTTTTAATACTTCAGACTAACTAGACAAAAAATAAATTCAAAATACTGAAAGAATCAAACTATGTTTTGTTCAAAGTAACAATTAAGACCAGAGGAGACCACAACATACCAACGCTAAAATCACGAAAAAAAAAACTGCTGTTTCATACATTTTGGTCGATTAGGTATTGAACTAATGTATGAAACCGCAGATTGTTTTTTCGTGATTTTAGAATTTAGAATTGGTCCCACAGTGAATGTTGTTCATATTCATGGGTAGAATATATATATATATATAGAGATCCTGTAAAATTTAGCTAGTGATAAATGGCTATTTACACAAATAATGTTTATTTACAAGATTTATATAATAATGATACAATGCGGGGGCCCGCATCATATCGTTATTACATAAATGTTGTTGATTACAAATAAAAATTATATAGATAATAAAACGTAATGTGGTATAATATATTAATATTACATAAATCATAAAAATAATTATGTTGTTATTAACATATTAATAAATAAATGCTTGTTGATTATAAATAAAAATTATATTGATTATTATTACTTGCTTGAATTAGCAAGGTTTGGATATAAAGTATTTTTTATGTCTTACCTTGGTTATATAAAACTATGTTTATAGTTTATTTCAATTTATAATTATAAAAATTATGATGTTGATTATTTTATTTTTTATATTACATTATGACAAATTGTTACTTTTAAATAAAACATATTTTGATTCTTTCAGTATTTTGTATTTATTCTTTGTCATAAGTTTAAAAAACCGCTTTGTTGAGCTATTGAACAAATTTACCACATTCTCAAAGATTGGACATTTTGGGAGTGGGACATTTTGAAAATTGGACATTTTGAGAATTGGATACTCCAATTGAATTTACTCCAAACGAAATTTAAATCTTGTATAAAACGCACACTATGCTGCCAAGCATATTATAAGTTGGCGGATTACATCGACGACAAAAATGCTTGGCTCAACGCTGGTCCAGCTCCACAAGGGCGCATAAACTAATTGATTAGCATTCAAAATGTTGTTGCAGCTGCTGAAGATTGTAAAACTATCTTTAGATTGTATAAATTCAATCTCTTAGTATTATATAATTGCATAGCACATGTGTGAGCACTATGTCCCTACTTTACAGTTACCATTTACTGGGTACGTCTTTCATTGACTTGAGTGTGCCCTGGCGGTTGAGAGTATGTCATGCTCACTCAAATGTGTCGCTGGTGGTGGCGTGTATGTTGGATCATTAAGTTCCCTTCAAAATGGTTGAGCTAAATGGTGCTGATGCATGCGTCATGTTCGTGAACGGGCGCCATCAGTGGGGACTGGTCATCTCTTAGCTGCCACGGCTTATTTGAATTTTTTAATTGTTTTTGATTCTATTTTTATTACTGACGCTTTTAACGTGCAAGTCTTTTTACATTGTTTTCACATGTATAATTACAACATCGATGATGTAACCAATATTTTGTAAAAATATACTGATTTAAAAGAGTGTCCGTGGAGTTTCTTGCCCGTTCTTCTCCATAGGAACCTACTACGCGTTTGAATGGGCAACTAGCTTCATATTTCTGACTGACCGACCCCTTGACAATTCAAAAGTACCTGTAATTGGTTTATTTGAAATAATTGCTTTGAGTTTGAGTTTGAGTTTGGACATTTTGTGAGTGGCACATTTTGGGAATTGGACATTTTGGGATTTGGACATTTTGACACCGTTGGACATTTAGAGAATTGGACATTTTGACCCAGAACGTTGAAAACGGCTATAACGATTTCGATGTAGGGGTACGAAATCGGGGGCGAAAAATCGATCTAGCTAGGTCTTATATCTGGGAAAATTCGTTTGCTCCATATTTTCACCCGAGCAGAGCTCGATCGCCCAAAGTTTAGAATAAGATGGCTGCCGACTTCCGCCCACCGTAGGCGCGGGCTTGAGCGGATGGTGAGCAAAGGGGAGCTTGCCATCCGATAAGGACGAGGCCCGGATCGACGGCGCGTTGTATTCCACGCGCGCCTCAAAGAGATATCATCACCAATTGGCGGGGTCCGTAAGGACCAATGCCTGCTGGGGTTGCGGGTTTGTCCGAAAGGGATATCGCGGCCCACCCGTGTTCCTTCCTTTGCCTGTGTGCCGGCACAGGCAATGGAAGGAACACGGGTAGGTTTTAGTCAGTAAAAGTCTGATACACCCTCCCGCTCCGCCCAGAGCGGGAGAAGTTATTTGATAATTTCGCACCCTCAAAAAAAAAAGAAGGATAACATGACATGGCAGTATGGAATTAGTATGAACTATCCTGTACTATTAAATGAGCGTTCTCTAATTTCACCAGAGCAGAGCTTGGTCGCCCAGGTACTATGTAAAAAGGCTACAATTCGCATAGCCACTTAAACGCGCGTTGGAAGTCATTAAATGAACAATAACCTTTTTTTTTAAGTTGGTTTAAAATAACTTTAAATTAATATAATTTTAACTGTTACTATATTTTTATTCATCTGCTAAAACTATGTGGTTTCCTTTGGTAATTTCTGTTTTAGTATTTATTTTACTGAACAATATATTCGTCCATTGGTGTTGTCTTCAGATACTTATTGGCGTTTTTCACAATTTTCTTGATATTTACCATAAATACTGGCATTTGAACCTCATTGGCAACTTCTTTCCAGTTCTCATTGGCAAATTTCAGGACTGCGTCAGCTGAAATCAATGGACAAGTCTATTAGTTCGTTGGCAATAGAAAGTCAATGGACACACAAGTGATAATAATTGCTATCTACTATAGTTGTCGCGTTTTAGCATGGAAATTTAGCGGTCATTGACCTACCTGTATTTTCTAGCATCTTTTATTTCAAAAACTGAAATAAAGTTCGTTAATGTTCAGAATCAATACCTCTCGTGATCTTCAACATGTTCCAATAACGATAAACCATACATTGTTTATTCTCAGACCAAAAAAAATCAAAACAGTGCCATCAACAGTGACGTGAGGCCGGTTTCGTAAACATGGGTGCACTTAGTGAGGTGTAGTTTGAAAGTAGTTTCATTGTAAATGTGAGCGTGTGTGCACAGAGCGGTGTAATTTTGGCATGCTTCACTGTATCTGTATTTGTTTGTTATTGTCTTGGTTTTTTATCTGGTCTGAGAGTTTATTATTTGGATTTCTAAGGAGAGATATTTGGGAAAGGGCAATGAACGCTAATGCCACGCTAACATGCGACAACTAAAGTCACTTCTGTAAAAAAAAAAAACGTGTTATAAAGGTATTTTTTTTTGGGAATTATTGCAATCATGAACAATTCACACAAATAATTTTGAGGTATCTTCCCAGTCAGACTGAGGGCAGTTTCGGACTTTACGGTAAAGTATTATAGAAACCTACCTACGTACCTTTACCTACCTACTAAATTATTTTACTAGATAGTTAGAAAGAAAACAAGGAAAATTCATAATAAGTGTTTTCCGAATGACATAGGTACCAGAATCATTTACCTTATAATAAGATTGAACCATCTGAATACCTACGTGCAGACATTAGTGTACTGGATATGAAATGTTAATGATATTGGTTTTGCTGTCGCTGAGAACCAGCGCTGGGGTTTTGTCTCGCTCAAGGTTGCAGCATTATGCTGAGCGCCGTTTGGCGTGGATGTGACGCATATTTTCCCCCAAAATATGATTTTCGTGTTTTGTTCTTTCTTTGCGTAATGTTTACCGCAAATAAACTTTTTTTTTTCGTTTCTTCTTTCATTTTATTTGCATTTATTTGATGGATTATATTCTTTGCGTTCACCAAAGCATAATAAGTGTAAAATAATGTATGTAAAATATAATAAGCGTTACATGAAAGAAATAATCAAAAACCACAGCATTATATCCTTTTTGTGCCATAATAATATCATGTTTTTCTTAAATTGACTAATTTCTCGAATAAGGTAAAGTTTTTCCTTTCTTTGTCAATCCTTGTGTCCAATATTTCTACCAAAACAAATATCAACTTTGTGTAGTGTAAATTAGATTGATTTTAGAGACTGGCGGCATTGCCACGTTGTGTGGCAATGCTAAGCCTTTTCACCTTGGCCAGAGGTTGGTTAACGGCTGGTTGACACAGGCTGGTTAACAGCGAAAGATTTATACGTTTTGAAGGAAAAACCAGAGTTAGTTAAGTTCCCGCGACCCCGCGTAGGTGTGAGTTGGAACAACGGGGTGGTTTTTAGTCAGTTAGAGTCTGACAGACCCCTCCGCCCGCCCCAGGGTGGAAGACATCCATGAGGAATTTCCACCCGGAAAAAAAAAACCTGGTTAACGGCTGATTGACACCCCGTGACCCAAGGGGTTGGAGAATTTGTTGAACAAACAATGAGCACTCGGACCCCACGGTCCCAGGATTTTAACCTCAAACGGCTGGAAAATATACGAGTAAATACCGATAAGATAAGGTGTCCAATTGAAAAACAGTTCATTTCCCTGGCTGATACCTAAGTCCCAAAAAGTATTTTACCTAGATCTTTCTGTCCATTGAACAAGTTTCTGAAGTCAAATACCACAGGCTCCAAAGGTTCTGCGTCCAATTTGAAGTTCTTGACACTTCTGTATGTTTTGCCATCTTTACCGGAGTAAGTTTTTAATTCCATATTCACTACAAGGCGGAATTTTTCTGAAAAATACAAATGATCTGGTTATAATTTTTTTCTATAAATGAATATACGTAGATCAAAATTGTATGCTTTCATTCAATAATAGTAGATACAGTAGGCCGCATTCTATTAAAACTCCGTACTACGTAGCGTGTTACAGTGCGTGCCACTAAAGATGAGACTTGACACACCACCCGGTTGGACTTGCGCAGTAAACGATTTATAGGTCTCTTTAGCGGTATAAGGTCGTATAAGGTAGGTTGCCTGGAAGAGATCGCAGTAAGCGATAAGGCCGCCAGTAGTATATTTTGTAGTGTATTACTTTTTCTTTATGTAATGTATAATCTGGTGTACAATAAAGTATATATATAAATTTGTTTATTTATGTACTCCTCCGTACTTCAATTGAAATTATTTAATTACTACATAATTATTTAATTATTCTGCTAATTATGAACTAACAATTCTGCAGTCTCAAAATAATTACATACATACAGTTTAAGAACACTGAGGTTGTCTCTTAGATGTAATGAGACTCGTATCGATTCGGCTGATGACAAAAATACGAATCGATTATGAGAAAGTCATGGAATCAGGCCTTTCGCAATTCAAACGCGAACTATTACTTTCACTAAAAATAAAAATGCATCAATTTTTACAATTAAATTCACGCACCAGTCAGACGCGCGTGCGCAGCGGCAGAAACTCGATCAGATCTCGGTTCTGTGGCAGGCCACCCGCCGCACACGCCACACGCACGCTACACACTCGCAGACATACAATAAATATACACAACACGAGCAAATCACTCCGCATCCGTGTCCGGTGCAGGCTATGCGGCGTGACGTCACATGTCGCGGAGCACAGTCTGCAGCGATCGGAGATCACATTTGGCTATGATCACACGTTTTAAAGTCTGTTTGGTTACAACTCGTCCTTGAAGTCTTCCTCCTCAGCCTTAAGGCCTAGGCTAGAGAAAAAAACATCATCATAGTTGGAGTACCAGAACAAACTGCTACCGACGCGCATGATAGGCTGACTAAAGACGAACAAGAAGTCTGGGATATCACAACTAAGGTGTGCCAAGATCTTCCAAAACCCACAAAGGTTTTTAGAATTGGAAAATACGTACCAGGAAAACTCCGTAGCATAAAAGTATGTTTCAACACTTCGGATTCTACTAAATATCTTCTACAAAACAGAGATAAGCTGCCACAAAATTTAAATATGTTCTCGGACCAAACTCCGGCACAGCAACTGTATTTGAAGAGTCTGAAGGAAGAACTAACACGCCGCCAAAATGATGGTGAGACTGACCTTACTATAAAATACAGACATGGTACACCAACAATTATAAAAAACCCTACAAAAAACATCAAATAAGTTGCGAAACAGCCACCGATCTGAACTGTAACACCTACGAAATACTAAACGATTATAGCACTATTAATTCTCACCAATCACGACTAAGATTTTTGTACCTAAATGCTCGAAGTATACGGAAAAGCGGAAAGTTGGACGAACTAAAATGCATCCTGAAATCATTACCTAAAACCACACATGGCATTCTAATAACGGAAACTTGGATAGGTTCTGAAACCCAAGCTTTGGCACTGCAAATTGATAATTATACCCATTATTATAACTATAGAACAGACTCAAAAGGAGGGGGAGTATCAGCATTCATCCATAATGATTTAAAACACAGTCTATCGGAATCTAAGTACTCAGGTGGAAATAATTATCGGAATAATATACTACCCTGGTAATACCAATTACAAAGAGTTCCTTGACGAATATGAATCCCAGCTACAACAAAGAAAAAGAGCAATCGTTTTCGGCGATTTTAACATCGATCTTTTAGCTAAAACCAACAAAGAAACTAAACAATACAAATCAACAACTAAAGAGGCTGGATATACACTACTGAACAAAACAACCGCAAAATACTGCACAAGGGATTCAAAAACAAAAAAAAGCATTATTGACCATATCAGCACAAACTTAAAGAACGATAGCTTCCACATGGCTATATTCAAGTCTTCTATGTCTGATCACTACCAGATGTACTTAGAACTAAAGAAAGTAAAATCTCCTCGAAAACTACGAGCTCAATACGAAGCTATAAATTACACAACCCTATATAACCTGATGGAGAAAACTGAATATGACAACCCGCATAACGATTACCTGACCTTGGAAAATGTGATAAAGTCATGTGCAGAAAAAAGCAAAGTTACGAAGACTAAAATACTTAATCTCCCACAAAAAGACTGGATTAACAAGGAGATCATAGCACAAATCAATGAAAGAAATTTGATGGGGACGGAACTTAAAGGAAACAGTAATAATGAACTAATGAAAGAAGAATTTGTTGAAAAACGAGACTCTGTAGCTAAACTGATAAAAAGAACAAAAAATACCTACTACTACGAAGCATTTACTAAATGTATCAAAAAACCTAAAAAAATGTGGAATCTAATAAAATCCTTAACAAATAATAAACCTACTCATGGCTGTGTTCCCTCAAAACTTGTTGTTAATTCAAAAACCACTACAAACCCTAATGAAATTTGTCAAATATTTAATGATTACTTTTCCACCATAGGACTCTTACTAGCGAATGAAATACCCACTATATTCCATGACGAATGCGAACGCGCTTTACCTCTTTCTCCCCCTAAAGACTTTGAAGGGCTGTCCAGTTTAAATCCTTGTTCCACTAAAGAGATATTTAATATAATTACACACCTTGACCCAAACTGTAGTACAGGCATAGATGGCATAAACACCAAAATAATAAAATGTATCAAAAATCTGATTGTATATAACCTAAGCAAATGCTTTAATAAAATGCTAGCCGACGGAAACTTTCCTGAAACACTAAAGATAGCCAAAGTAACACCTATTTACAAATCAGGTAATGCTACTGATCCTGGTAATTATCGTCCTATTTCAGTCTTACCAATAATTTCAAAAATATTAGAAAAAATTCTCCATAACCGACTAGAAACATACCTAAACTCTATAAACTTTATTATTGAAACTCAGTATGGTTTCAGACCAAAAAGTAATACCACCTCAGCTACAATTGATCTCGTAACTAAAATTAAACACAATATAGACTCTAAAAACATATGTTTAGGTATTTTCATAGATCTGAAAAAGGCATTCGATACGGTTTCCCACAAACTACTTTTAATGAAACTAGAATCCATTAATATTACTGGTAATGCTCTAAAAATGTTTAAATCATACCTAACCAAACGTTCGCAAGTGGTTAAACTGGGCAATCATCAAAGTGGCGCAAAACCTGTTACATGTGGCATTCCACAGGGATCAATTTTAGGTCCCTTGCTCTTCCTTATATATATAAATAATATAAATGACATAAAGTTACGCGGTCACTTAACCTTGTATGCCGACGATACATCTTTATTCTACTTTGGGTCTTCGATTCATGCCATCATCTCACAAGCTCAGGAGGACTTAAACGCCCTATTTACCTGGTTTCAGTTCAACCTTCTAACAATAAACACCTCCAAAACATGTTACGTAATATATAAGGCAAAAAACAAACATATTCCTCCATTCAACCCACTTACAGTAAATGATGAGCCGCTACAACTAAAAACTTGCGAAAAATATCTCGGGCTTAGAATAGACAGCTCCCTTTCGTGGAGTGCTCATATCGACTATATAAAAAACAAGCTCTCGACACAAGTCGGAGCTCTGCACAATTTAGTTCGATGCGTTCCACAAGGATTGCGACACACTATCTATAATTCCCTAGTAAAGCCACATCTACTATACTTGGTCGAAGTATGGGGTAGTGCTCCAAAAACAAAATTGTCACAACTACAAATTTCTCAAAATAAACTGGTAAAAATGCTCTTCAATTACCCGTACCTAACAGCAACAAAAAAAATATACAGCGATACAAAAATAATGACCATAAAACAACTATATATATATAACACATGCATCTTTATCAGAAAAGTTCTAAACAAAACCATCCACTCAAATATCACACTTACCCAACACAAACAAGTTAGTCAACGAAGCACTCGGCGAGCAAGTTTATTGGTTTTACCAAAAACTAGGACCAACTATGGTAAAAAAATGCTTACATTTGAGGGAGCACAGCTATACAACAAAATACCATCACGCATAAGGAACCTGCACTCATTTAATGCATTCAAAACCCAGCTGAGCCATTGCCTGATTGCAAATCAAATATTATTTGAAAAATGAATGCTTTGGATGGGACAGGTTTTAGTTTTAATTTTAAGTTTAATTAGTATTTCTGTTCATGGATGTTGTCGAGCCTAAATTTGTTTTTTTATTTTTATGTGTTAGTTATTGTTCTCAAGTAAGTGACATGTAATTGTTTTTATTGAGAATAAAGTTTCTTTAAACCTATATATATATATATATTAAAAGAAAATCAAGAAATACAATCTGATAAGTTATCCAACTATAAATAAAAAGCGATTTCACGAAAAACCACATCAATCAATCTGCCTAGCCTTTTCCCAACTATGTTGGGGTCAGCTTCCAGTCTAACCGGATGCAGCTGAATACCGATATTTTACATGGAACGACTGCCTATCTGACCTCCACAACCCAGTAACTGGGTAATACGATACCCCTTGGTAAGACTGGTGTCAGACTTTCGGGCTTCTGACGACTCGTAACGACTGTCAAAGATCCACGAATGACAGCCGGGACCAACGGCTTATCGTGCTTTCCGAGGCACGGAGGATTCTCGGTATGTTAAGATGGTCACCCATCCATTGACCGACCCCGGCAAGCGTAGTTTAACCTGATGGATCGACCAGTGCGGCTGTTGTTACTTAGCCACGAGCTCCGAAAAACTCCCATGAAAAACCACATAACAACAGCAAATATCTTCAAGTTGAACTAGATTTACGTTGCATGAATTATACCTGCAGGGTCGAATAACTTTTTTAAACGATGCAATTTTTATCTTAATATTGCCGAGCAAAAACCAACTCTAACTTACTTGTAATAATGCTGTAGTCTCCATTTCCCTCGACTGGTAGCACGATAAGCCGGCCGTTGATGTCATATAAGCCGGTTAAAGTAAAGCCACCGCAAAGAGCATCGAGTTTTAGAGTTTGTTGATCTTCGTCGAACCTGAAATTTTGAAATAGAGAAAGAATGGATTATGATGTAGATATTTATTGATATAAATAAAAAAAAAACAGGTATTCAGATATAAAAAACTAGCGCTTTCACTAATGGCATAATGCCACCAGATCACCTGATAAAGACATTCTAGTGAACTACATTTTTTTTCCGAAGCTTTCCATAAAAATATTTCAAGAAATAATTTGTGAGTAGTAAATTTACATTTATCAATTTCCTGCAAAATTACATGGTACTAATAATCTTACACATAACAGAACATAACATCACACCAGATTACCCGAATGGATCGGCCGTACGTGCCCTATATCGTTACCGCTGTCGTTGTCATTGTTGTTGTGTTGTTGTTGTGTTGTTGTTGAAATTCATTTATGAAAATATTATGTATGTAAGAAAAAATCTACATATTTTTAATAAAATAAGTGATAGACATAATTTTAATACTAGAAATAAAGATAAAATAGATCAACCATTTTTCAGATTATCTAAAGTACATACATCTTTTATGGGATACTGTGTTAAATGTTACAACAAAATACCTTGTGATATTTTACAATTAAATGAAAGAAAATTTAAAACTCATATTAAAAGTACACTTTGTAAACCAGCATATTACAAATTAGAGGATTATATCCAAGATAAGAATGCTTGGAAACATGCTGGACCAGCTCCATAGGATAATCTAGAATCTAGACAAAATCAAACTGGTTGCTAATTTAAGTTGTATAAATATATTTTATTATATGACATTGATTTTACATTCTGTGATTACTTCCTCACACACTGACTTATTAATTGTAACCTTTTTTTTTTGGAAAATCGTCTACTTTTACAATGTTTGTAAGTATGTGAGAACCATGTATCTATCACATAAGTAATTAATTTATCTGTCGTTGCTCTCTTTAAAAAAATATTTTTACCTATATTGTGGTATAGTAATTTTATTTTTAGATGCATCGTCTTCACATATTATATAACTAATGTACCTACATATACAAAATATTGTAAAACATTTTAAAAGAGTAACGGTGGAGTTTCTTGCCCATTCTTCTCCATACGAAAACTACCTTTTGGAAGGGGCGACCAGTTTTTTTTTTTTTTTTTTTGTAATTTTTGACGTTCAAAATTGCCTTGTAAGGGCCTATTTGAAATAAATGATTTGACTTTGACTTTGACTTTGTTGTTGTGTACATATCAGCAGTAATGTTAAGTTCCAGGACATGAGGCTTCGATCGGTTTGATTGAAGATAGGGGGAAAACTATAATATCATTGTGTGAAAAAGACATTTAGAATAAGTATTACTTAGAAAACTACTCACTTTGCACTCTCCATAACACAAGATTTGAATCCAGTTATAGTTGTATTGAATAGCTTAAACTTCAGGATTGACAGGTTTCCTTCAATCTCTGATTGGAACATCGGATCCATATCTTCAGCACCGATTACTGAATTAGGTTCCAGAATCAGTGGATAGGCTTTGTTCACCGCGCGGATGACGCATGCGTCGTCGTTGGATTTGCATTGATATAAAGTTACGGCTAAAATAAACAAATAAAATGATGTGAGATACTTAGGTATTTTTTTTCTAACTGGGTCCTAGTTACTGCGTTTTTTTAGGGTTCCGAACCTCAAAATGAAAAACGGAACCCTTATAGGATCACTTCGTTGTCCGTCCGTCTGTCTGTAAAGACCCTTTTTCTCAGAAACACGTGGAGATATAAGCTCAATCTCATCAAGCTTCTAAGTACACGCAATAAAAGATACGGCCATTTATGCGGCATATTTTGGTACTCGCAAATAAATCAAAACCTATAGGTTACTTCCCGTTGACCTAGAATCATGAAATTTGGCAGGAAGCGAGGTCTCATAGCACAAGTAAAGCAAAAAGTCCGATAATCGAACATTTGTAGTTTTATCTCATAACAATATATTTTTTTCGATTACAAACTTATATTTGCAGTTGGAGAATTGACAGTGGCGTACCTATATCGATTTATGGGAGAATTTGTTTTTTAACTACAATGAGATAAATTCATCCCAACTACGGAACCCTTCATTATGCGTGGACGGGTTTTTAATACAGTGGTTGCTACGATAATAAACGACAAAGCCCAAAAAAGTATATTCCCACTTTACATTTTCGAACAATAAACACATTTATGAATGTCAAAAAACAAAAAATAAATGTAATATAATATTGGTAGAGGCCTACAGTATCTTTAGGTTGAAAATAATAATAACAAAACGTAATTAATATTACCCTCCCAATCATAGAAAACCAAATTCACTCACCTGGATTTGACAGCACATTGACTATTGCACAGAACAAAAGAAGCAGAAAGGAAAACATAGCGAACATGGATTTCACTTCCGACGATATCCGTCACTCGCGGCCGAATGCAGGATCTCATGATTATGAACCTGTTTATATTAAGATGCATATTAAAAAAATAAAAAAAACACCTTCAACATTTCCGAATCTAAAATTTTAAGCGCAGTGATTGTGAACCTGCGTCAATTGTTTTTTTGTTAAAATTAGGTTTAGACCTAAAATACACAATACGTTTTTCTTTATTTTGGTAAATACTTAGGTATTTAATTACAAAAAATTTTCAAGCATTGACGTAATAATTTACCGTGGAAATTGGTATTGTATCAAAATGCTTATTTAAAAAAAAAAGTTGGTGTTCTATGGGTAGTGTAGGTATGTCTTCCGGCCTTTCCTGCAAGCTTAGCATGACCACAATAGAAACGGGTTTTGTCGACGGAAGAATAGACAAAATGACAGATTGTGATTGATTATCTGTCATTTTGTCTATTCTTCCGTAGATAACCCGTTTCTATGGCTGTCATGCTACGAGTGGTGGTGGGAAAATGTGTGAACTTCTTTATGTGCCATACAAATAATTATTATTTTATTAACACAACGACGCCAGGCGACAAATTCAGTGAACCTCTAAATGTTATTAAAAGTATTTTTAGATGTGTTTTTATTATTCATACTCAAAAAAACACACATGTTATTTTTTTATTTTGGTTTGTAGTCGAATCTATATTTTTTTTAACCTTTTGCTTATTTATGCCTATGTTCTTAATCGGATATAAATGCAAAACCTGCTTTTTTTACCTTGAGCAGCCGTTGACCATTTATTAAAAGATTTATCATTGAAATTAAGCACTCATAATTTCTGAACAAAACACAATTTACACGTGTTCCTAACTATTTTTCGAGGTCAATAGTATAGGCTGACCAATTCGAATGTATAAGTATAACTTTTTATGGCCATTATTTATATTTGGCGCTAAATTTTGTAGTTCTTTGATATCCACTATTAAGTTAAAATGTGGCAAGATAAGCACCATATATAAAACATGACAGCCGCAATAATTTCAGTAATTTTCCTAAACTTCCTAAACGGATTGCAAAACGACCCAATTTTTACGAGTAAGTAATCCCATTTGAATCACAGAGGATTTGTAAATAAACAACATTTTCATTAATATGGAGAAAAGCATCCTTTGTCGATCTAGCCAGGACCCCTGAATTATTTTTGCCTGACTGGTTAGGTGGAGTAATTGCACCATTCTTCCTTGAAGAGGCTTACTGCGACTGGAAATCGCTATAGTATTAAGTTTAAACTTTAAAAAAATCGTCAAATCAATCAGTTGGACCTAGAAAACACGTAGTTCTAATAAGATGGAGCCAGAAATCATGTAGCACGAATGTTTCGTGCTGCATGGTTTCTGGCAAATAGAAACTTTGAGCAGAATGTTTCCTAAAGATAAATTCCAAGAAATGTTAACATTAAATTGGCCCCCAAATTCACCACATTCGTGAGATCCAATTTTTTTTCTGTGGGGTTGTATAAACGGACGTGTCATGGTCAATTTAAATTTCAGTGGACATCTAGCTTCATCTTTCTGAGTGATCAACCCCTTGACAATTCAAAAGTACCTAATTGGTTTATTTGTAATAAGTGCTTGAGTTTGGGGTAAAAGCAGATTTTTTGTGACTGTGATAGTGGAATACTTAAAAAAATATGCGAAAATTTGTTGAAAATCACGATGAAAAACGATCGCATTTTAAACAAGCAAAAGGGTGGAGATTTGGAGGGTGTTATTTTTCATACAAAATTGCCACCCTGTATTACATAATTATGTTAACATAAAGTATCTTATTATTTAAAGTTGTATATCTTTGAACTAGCCACCCTGTATTCATTCGAAATAAGTTTTTATAGTTACCTTGATAAGATATAAGACGAAGACATATAATTGCTCAAATGTTTAAAAGCACATTGTTGTAAGAGCTAAATAATAATCGAGGTATAACAAAACCTGACGGGGTCCGCTAGGACCGATAAAAAAATTGTTACGAAATATTGGTTAGGGCCTGTGCACATCACGTTTTTTAAACGCGCCGTCGACGCGCGTTTTAGAAACGCGCGTTGACGGCGCGTTTAAAAAACGTGGTGTGCATAGTCCCTTACATCATTCATGTTGAAATTATACACATGACAACAATGTAAAAAGACGTGTACGTCGTGTACGCTTGGCTTTTAGTCAGTGCAAAATACATTTATTTTCTTTGTTTCTTTTTTCTTTACGTTAAACCCCGTTAACCCCCCGTTAACTTCCGTAACAAAAAGATAAAAACAAAGAACAATTTAAAAATTAAAATAAGCCATGGCAGCTAAGAGATGACAAGTCCCAACTGATGACGCCCATTCACGAACATGACGCATGGATCAGCACCATTCAGCTCAACCATTTTGCAGGGAGCTAAATGATCCAACACACGCACCACCATCAGCGAGACATTTGAGTGAGCACGACATACTCACAGCCGCCTGGGCACATTCAATTCAATGAAAGACATATTACCCGGTAAATGGTAGCTCTTTAGTACATAGTACTCACACCTGTGCTATGCAATTATAAAATACAAAGGAGATTGAGTTGATACAATGCAAAGATAGTCATTCTTTGTAGACACACGTTTTTCTTGCCGAGAAAGACTACGGTTTATTCGTCGTGTGTAGGCGCGGTCGTCAGTGTTGTATGAATCACGAATGGAAGCTTGTTGACGGTGGCGCGGTTTATAATCCGTACCGTAAAAAAACCGTGCCGTGTTCAAATGGCCTTATAATGTCTGTTCAAAATGGTAGAGATAATGATATATATAAAAAGAAAATAAAGTCATTAAATGAACAACTTCTTCCTTTCGGTTTAAAAAAACTTTAATTTAATATAACTTTTACTATCACAATCATTTTAATCATCTGCTGCAACTATGTGGCTTCCTTCAGTAATTTCTTTTTAAGTATTTATTAACGTATAACGCAGTATTTTTACTGAACAATATATTCGTCCATTGGTGTGGTCTTCAGATACTTATTGGCGTTTTTCACAATTTTCTTGATATTTGCCATAAATACTGGCATTTGAAGCTGATTGGTAACTTCTTTCCAGTTTTCATTGGCAAATTTCAGGACTGGGTCAGCTGAAATCAATGCAAAAGTCGTTTATTAGTTCGTTTGCAATTAGAACGTCAATGGACACACACGTGATTATGCTTGCTATCTAATATAGTTGTCGCGTTTTAGCGTGGCAATAGCGGTTATTGACCTACCTATATTTTCTAGCATCTTTTATTTCATAAACTGAAATAAAGTCTATTAATGTCCTGAATCAATGCCTATCGTGATCTTCAACATGTTCTAATAACGATAAACAATACATAGTTTATTGTTTGGGTTCCTACGGAGAGATGTAAGGGAAAGGGCAATGACCGCTAATTCTAAGCTCAAACGCGACAACTATAGTCAGTTCTGTAAAAAAAAATTGTTAAAAGGTATAATTTTTTGGAACTATTACAATCGTAAACAATTCACACAAAATAATTTTGAGGTATCTTCCCAGTCAGACTGAGGGCAGTTTTCTTACTTTTCGCTAAAGTATTATAGCCAACATTTACCTAAGGTCTATTCAAATCCTCATTTCCAATTGTTGTTATATCCACTCAAACAAACATCACCTATATGTCAGTGTAAATAAAGTTGATTGTAGACTGCCTAGTACTGTTGAAAAAGTCATAAAAAATATGAAGTTGTAGCGCAAACTGAACCTTATGTGTAGGCATTACAGTTGTTTTTCCTAAAACCCATGTTTGTTTACATGTTTGGCAAATAAATTGCGAACGCCGATTATGCGCATAATTATTTTACGAGGTAGTTATGAAACAAAACAAGGAAAATTAGAGTAACATAGTTAGTGTTTTCCGTTGAGATGACATAGATACCAGAATCATTTACCTTATAATAAGATTTAACTATCTGAATATCTAGGTGCTGTCATTAATGTAGTGGATTTGTAATTATATTTGCATTTCTTTGATGGATTGAATTATTTGCGTTCACCAAAGAATAATAACAAAGCATAAAAGGAGTATAAGCGTTACATGAAATACAGAATCGAAGAACCACAGTATTATGTCCTTTCTGTACCATCACGTTTATCATAAATTGACTGATTTCTCTGGAGACTATGAAGACTGGCTGCATTGCCACGTTGTATGGCAATGCTTGGCCTCTGGCCAAAGTAAAAGCCAAGCTTTGGGTCACGGGAAGTGTCAACCAGCCGTTTGGAGAAATCGCTGAACAAAACATGAGCACGCGGACCCCACGGCCCGAAGGTTTCAACCCCAAACGGCTCGAAAATATAATTACCGATAAGATAATGTATTGAAAAACACTTAATTTCCCTGGTTGTAGTAGATACCTAACTCCCAAAAATTATATTACCTAGGTCTTTCTGTCCATTGAACAAGTTTCTGAAGTCGAATACCACAGGCTCCAAAGGTTCTGCGTCCAATTTGAAGTTCTTGACACTTCTGTAAGTTTTGCCAGCTTTACCGGAGTAAGTTTTTAATTCTATATTCAGTACAAGGTGGAATTTTTCTGAAAAATACAAAGGAACTGGTCAGTATTTTTTTTCTATAAATTAATACAATATGCACATTGGGCACATTGCTACTACGGATCGGACAGGGTTATTTTTTACATGTTGTTTAGATTAAAATTCTTATGTTTTCATAGAATAATGGTAGGTAGATACAGTAGGCCGGATTCTATTGAAACTCCGGACTACGCTAGGTAACACGCTAGTTATACCGTATATCTACTGCGCAAGTCAAAGTATTTTTTTCTAATACTAAGAAACACTTTTAAGAAATTTTAAAAATTACTTATTATTATTTTGCGGAAAATCAATCCCGTCAGTAGCGACCGGGCTTTTCAGCGTGAGACGTATCACTTTGCGTCGCAGGCGCGCATGTGTCTACGGTGGACGCCATCATGCTTGGGCCCCAGGCCCTCACGACGGGGAATGCTGGAGCTCGGGGTGGGGTCGTCTTGGCGGTGTCTCTAGACATCACCAATGCCTTCAAAACCCTGCCCTTCAGTTGCATCAGGGAGGCACTCTGGTATCATCGGATGCCGACCTACCTCTGTCGTGTGGTCGAGGCCTATTTGACAGACAGGGCCCTCATCTACCTCGGACACCAGAGAGAATGCAACCGGCCAGAGATGTCATGCGGTGTCCCACAAGGATCGGTCTTGGGGCCGCATATGTGGGATATCGGATACGACTGGGTGCTGCGCGCTGACCTCCCTAGTGGCGTCAGCGTTTGCTACGCTGACGACACGTTGGTCCTGATGCAGGGGAGGTCGCACCAGGTGGTGGCACGCGGGATTAACTTTTTTAAGCACGTTGAGTAATTTTTGGTAGGAGAAAAACTTATGGGTTCACGTCACCGACATGCCCGCGCCGATATGCTGTAGTAGCAATAATTTAAATATTCTTTGGAACGAAGGGCTTTAATGCTACAGAAGACTACTTTAAGTCAAAATAAAGTTCCAATGTGGCGGAATGCGGATTGTTATGAATATACTAAACGAATATACACTAGCATTTCAGACTTATTTCTTAACCGTACCTACGTAACTTAAGAAAATATCAGCTTTAGGATCAAAATTGCGTAAGCGATCACTACGCCCGATCTTTAGGCATGTGTGCATGAACGGTGCACACAAACATAGCATCGCAATGAATTTGCTTTAACTTTGTGCACGGACTCTTAGTATTGCCGAGCAAAAACTAACTCTATCTTACTTGTATTAATGCTGTAGTCTCCATTTCCCTCGATTGGTAGCACGATAAGCCGGCCTTTGATGTCATATAAGCCGGTTAAAGTAAAGCCACCGCAAAGAACATCTAGTTTTAGAGTTTGTTGATCTTCGTCGAACCTGAAATTTGGGAAATGGAGAAAGAATGAGTAGATTTTTATTGATAAACAAAACATGTTTTCAGGAAAAAAGTAATGCTTTCACTAACGGCATTTTTTTTTTAATGTGGGGCATCTTGTAACTGACCACTGAGGTCATGACTACTTGACTGGGCTTTCCTGTGGTTGCCTTAAGCTACTACACTCAAAGCCTCTAGCCAGGGGCAAAACTAAACTAATTAAAACTAAGCGACCCCTAGCTAAGGGCACCCCCTGTGGGGTACGAACCTCGGCTTAGGGCGTCGCTGGGGGGAGGACAGCAAGATGGGACAGGCTCGATCAAATATGAGTAATTATCATTATTATGGTTTTAAAACTACATGCTCAGCATCGACGCGGGTTGTCGCATCGTCGAGTAAGGGTCGGGGGACTAACGGCATAATGCCACTAGATCACCTGCACGCGTAGCATGACGCTTTCTATTTCTACGAAGAATAGACATAGCTCTTTCTATACAAACTGACATTTCGTTTCTGCATTTTTGACATCGCACCGTAGAAATCTTTCAACAATCTGTCATTTTGTCTTACGTTTCTAACAATCTTTGTCTAGGTCCTTCTACATGTAGACTATTTCAGAAGAAAGTTTTCTATGCCAAACTGTCAAAATCAAACTGACAACTGACTGTTGTCTAAGGTAGTAAAGACAATTTGATTTTGTAATCGCCATGCTAAAGACAGTAGAAAACTTTCTATTCGACGGCCACAAAGTATATACGGTTATCTACAAAATCATGATTTTACAGAAGAACGTTGTTAATGCAAAATTGTGATAATTAATAGAAGAACAAAGCTATCTTCTATTTTACATCATTTAGTTAATAGGGCATTACCAAGGAAATGGTTTAAGGCAAAAATTACTGTAATATTTTTTGTTCCAAAACACAGTACTTCGTCATTTCAGGAATAAATGTTGTGTGTGTGTGTGTGTTCAAACAGAAAGAAAGTCCTATGACAAAACAAAGAATTCTGAGTCGAATTATGTCAAAGAGTGAATTTCGTTAAAAGTGCAGTTGACTCTTTCTACTTTGCTGCCGTCGTACTGTCTACACGGAACGTCATTTTTGTCTACTCTTCCGTCGATAAAAAGTTACTCATGCTACGCGTGCAATATAGACATTCTAGTTAACAATTATTCTTTCCGAAGTGTCCATAAAAATATTTAAAATTTCCTGCGAATTTACATGTTACATATTAATAATCTTACACACAGAACATAACATCACACCAGATTTCCCGAATGGACCGGCAGAAGTGCCCTACATTGTTACCGTTTTCGTTGTTGTAGTGTTGTTGTGGTTGTGTACCTCCATTTCAGCAGTAATGTTAAGTTCCAGGACATGAGGCTTCGATCGGTTTGATTGAAGATAGAGGGCAAACTTTATAATTGTGTGAAAAAGACATTTAAAAAAAGTATTAATTAGAAAACTACTCACTTTGCACTCTCAATAACACAAGATTTGAATCCAGTTATAGTTGTATTGAATATCTTAAACTTCACGATTGACAGGTTTCCTTCAATCTCTGATTGGAACATCGGATCCATATCTTCAGCACCGATTTCTGGATTAGCTCTCAGAACCAGTGGATAGGCTGCGTTCACCGCGCGCGTGGCGCATGCATCATCGTTGGACTTGCATTGGTATAAAGTTATGGCTGAAATAAACAAATAAAATGATTTGAGAAAAACTGGTAATTTTTTTTTCTAACTTGGGCCTTGTTATAGCCTTTTTAGGGTTCCGTATCTCAAAAGGAAAAACAGAACACTTATAGGATCACTTCTTTGTCCGTCCGTTTGTCTGTCTGTCAGTCTGTCAAGACCCTTTTTCTCAGGAACGCGTGGTATATGATAGATTAAAAAGATGCGGCCATTTCTGCAGGTTATTTTGATCTAGTACTTCTCGTTGACCTAATAATAATCGTTGAATAAAGGAAAAAGACCGAAAATCGTTCATTTGTAGTTTTATCACATAAAACAATATTTTTTGCGATTACAAACTTACATTTGCAGTTGGCGAATTGGCCGTAGCGTATATCGATGTATAAGAGAACATGTTTTTCAAATACAATGCTAAGTTCGTTTTTGAGATAAATTCATCCCAACTACGGAACCCTTCATTGAGCATGGTTCGACACGCATTTGGACCGTTTTTTAATACAGTGGTTGGTACGATGTTAGTACAAGAAAACTACATAGCCCAAAAATATATTTAGACTGATATTCCCACTTTACATTTTCGAAAAAAAAAAAGAAATTGAATGACCAAAAAAAATACAAATTATTTTTATATTTTTTTAGAGGCCTACAGTATTTATTGATTCAAAATAATAATAACACCCTCAGCCATAGAAAACCAAATTCATTCACCTGAGTTTGACAGCACATTGACTATTGCACAGAACAAAAGCAGCAGAAAGGAAAACATAGCGAACATGGATTTCACTTCTGACGATATCCGTCACTCGTGGCCGAATGCAGGATCTCATGATATGAACCTGTTTATATTAAGATGCATATTAAAAATATTAAAAAACAATTTCATCATTTCCCAATCTAAAATTTTGATAACAGTGATTGTGAACCTGCGCTAATTGTTTTTGTTGAAATTAACATAAAATTAGGTTTAGAACTAAAATAATGTAATGGTTTTTCTTTATTTTCGCACGTTCTTGGGTATTTAATTACAATTATTTTTCTGAAGCATTGACGTAATTTATCGTGGAAATTGGCATAATTTCTTATATTTCTTTTAAAGTTTTTTTTTTTAACTTGTGTTCTGTAGTTTATGTGTGTCCTCCGGTCTTCCCTGATGTGAAAAGGTGTAAATAACAGCTTAAGTTATTTAGGATAGTTATAGTCCTTTTTATGGTTTTTAGCTCGTAAGTCTTTTTATTGTTTTAATTCCTTAATTTTATATTTTTTTCTGCGTTAAATATTCTATGGTAATATTTAAGCTTTTGTTTCTTATTATATTTCTCTAGGATGCAGACCATACAGAACCGTTTCCTTCGTAAGGCCACGAGATCCCCCTGGTATGTCAGAAATGAGATCCTCCATCTCGACCTTAAAATCCCCACTATCCACCAGTTTCTAAAACACATGTCCAAGCGTTTCTTTGACTCCGCCGCCAAACATCGCAACCCTCTGGTTGTCGAGATAGCCAATTATGTCCCCTCAAACTTCAGTAAAATCCGCCGCCCGAGGCATATTCTTTCAGACCCAGATGACCAACAACCCTCCACCAGGAGAGCAGTAGTGCCACCAGTGCAAAAATAGACGACACTCATCATACCTACTTCGCCACCGAGGTTCTTCGCGACCGCAACCGCGACCCTCCCGAGCAAATAGTACTCCCCCCGACCCTTGCTCGACGATGTGCCGGCCCGCGTCGATGCTGTAGTTGTAGTTTTAAACTCCCCTCTAAATAATAATATACCCTTGATCCAGCCTGTCCCATCTTGCTGTTCTCCCTCCAGCGACGCCCTAAGCTGAGGTTCGTACCCCGTAGCCCTTAGCGAGCGATCGCCTAGTTTTAATTTATAATAGTGTTTCCCCTAGCTGGAGGCTTTGAGTGTAGAAGCTTAAGGCAGCCACAGGAAAGCCCGGTTAAGCAGCCACGACCTTAGAAAAAAACGTTCAAGGCGTTCACTCTGCCCGCCGCCGCCACCCACGCAACACGTATCATATAGTCAACGTTGCAGTTGCCGTTTCTAATGAAATCTTGTTTCATTTTTTATTCTACCCGTTTCCTTTGCGCATTTGCACTGCACCATAGATTTATAAATGTGTTTGTATTATTCATACCCAAAAAAACACACATCAAGTTATTTTCTATCTTGGTTTGTAATCGAATCAATTTTTTTTACCCTATTGCATATATATGCCTATGTCCTCAATCAGATATAAATGCAAAACCTGTTTTTTTACCTTGAGCAGCTGTTCACCATTTATTAAAAGATTAATCATTGAAATTAAGTACTCATAAGTTCTGAACAAAATACATCATTTACAGGTGTTCCTAACAATTTTTCAAGGTGAAAATATAGGGTGACCAATTCGAATGTATAAGTACTTAGGTACGATTTATTATGGCCACCATTTTAATTTGACGCATAATTTGACGCTTCTTTGATATCCACTATTGTGGCAAATTTGTTATGGACCATTTATAAGACAATGACAGCCGTAATAATTTCAGTAATTTTCCTAAAATTCCTAAACGGATTGCAAAACAACCCAATTTTTTTAACAAATTATTACGTAGTAATCCCATTTTAATCACAGGATTTGTAAATAAACACCATTTTCACTCCAGCCAGGATCCCTATTATTATTTTTGTCTGAATGGTTAGGTGGACTAATTGCGCCATTCTTCCTTGAAGTGGCTACAGGACAGGTGATGCTGTAACTACGGCTGGCAATCGGAAAAGTGTGAAAAAAAATAACACGTGTTTCCAATAACATGCAGCCAGAAACCATGCAGCACGAAACATTTTCGAAACTTTGAGCAGAATGTTTCCTAAACATAAATTCCAAGAAATTTTGAATAGGTCCCCAAATTCACCAGATTCGTCAAGTCTAATTTTTTTTCCGTAGGTTTATCTAAAGGAACGTGTCATGGTCAATTTAAATTTAAATGGGCATCTAGCTTCATCCTTCTGACTGATCGACCCCTTGACAATTCAAAAGTACCTAATTGGTTTATTTGAAATAAGCTCTTGAGTTTCAGGTAAAAGCAGATTTTTTGTAACTTTTTTAGTGGAATCTCCAATAAAGTATGCGAAAATTTGTTGAAAAACATTGGGGGATGTTATTTTTCATACAAAATTGCCACGCCTGCATTATATAATTATGGAAAAATATCTGGTTATTTTCGTTGGGACTAAAAAGTCTTAATATTTAAAGTTGTATATCTTCGAATTGGCCATTGTATTCATTCGAAATAAGTATTTATAGTTACCTTAATAAGAATAATTACTCAAATGTTTAAAAGCACATTGTTCTAAGATCAAAACAATAATCTAGGTATAACAAAATTAATTGTCTACCTACAGAAAAATGTATTAGAAACAATGATTGCAAAAGTCACTGGTGTGGTTATAAGTTTTTTAATAAACCAAATTTCGCTTTGGTTTTTGTTTACCTTAGCATCTCATTACGTAACATATTATCGTAACCGATTACGACTAATATGTTTCATTTTGACAGTTCAACAACATTCATTGCGTTGTTGAGAATATTATTTTTTTCGAACCTATGAAGCAATGGATTAGCAATCTGTTTCAAAACGATTCAGATTCTGTTTGATCGTGTATTACGCAATTAGGGTACTGGTTGACATCTCTGAAAAAAAAGATAAATCGATCTGCTAAACTTGCAGACAACGTTCTGAATTCATGGGTTGTTGATGGAAAAATTCAAATGGTTATTATGTATTTAGAAAAATGACGAAGGTTGGCTAAGCAAACAAAACATAAAAAATGGTTAAGTCAAGTTCTAAACTTAAAGTTTTATTTGTACTAGTGGTCGCTCAGAGGTGGAAATTCGACCATAATTCATTTCAATGACATAATTCTAAGGTAGCCATCTTGTGTCAAACATGGTACTGTGTCATGTTTTTTTTATTAATTTAATTAATTTCTAATGTATATTATATAAACATACTAGCTTTTGCCCGCGACTTCGTCCGCGTAGAAGTCGAAAATGGTTCTAATAGGATTTTTATTGGTTTTTTATTTACGAGTACGTTATTAATTTTGTTATAACATTTAAAAAACCTTATTTTTTGTTTTTACTTCGGGTGCTAGAATCACCAGGCTACTCTGTGCGCTTACTCTGGAGCATGCCAAATAAAACTGGCCGTGGGAGAAGCAGCTTTCCCTGAAGTCTACTCCCGCTACTTTAAGAGTATAACCTTGAGCTTTGTTTATGATAATTGCGAAGCAGACTTTCCTGGGAAACTTCACTCTTTTGAATTCGAAGGTGTAATTTGATGGTGTTAAGGGAATCCTAGGAATAAATACAGACTTCTGTGAGGCTGACTGTCCACTGTAGCGGAGAAGAGAGGAGAGGAGCATAGATGCGCCAATATTAACCAATTTAATCTAAACTCCGGTCCAGAGTTTAGATTCTATTCGTAAATGTTGGCACTTCTCCGCTCCTCTCCTCTCGTCTCCGCTCCAGTGAACAGGCAGCCTAAGGCTTAGAAATCTTCAAATGCGGTAAATATACCACAGTGATTTTCGTGACATTCCAATTTTAAAGAGTATTTGCATTGCACCAAGCTTTTATGTGAGTTCAACCTTTTTTGAATAAAATCGGATTGAGTTTTCAAACATGTGTCAAAAAAAAATGTAATTTAAATCAAAAGCACTAAGGAGTATTGATATCAACTTCGAAGTAAATCACTACCAAAATAACTTTCTACCCCTATTTAATTGAATAATTTGATGAATTTCAATAAAATACGAAATACGTCTTCTATCAATTCTGTTAAAGAATGTTTATGCAAAATTTGAAGTGAATCAAGTTGTCCCATACAAACTTGGCCCCCCTTTTTCACCCCTTTAGGGGTAGAATTTCGAAAAATCCTTTCTTATCGGATGCCTACGTCATACAAAGAACACGCCCTCCAAGTTTCAGGTCTCTACGATCAGCGGTTTAGGCTGTGCGCTGATCCGTCAGTCAGTCATTCAGGACAAAGCATTTTATATGTATAGATTAGCTTTCTGCACTCCTTCTCCATATAAACTTTAACTATAACAAATTTCATACTCCCCCGTCCGCGTAATTTTCGTAAAAAGGGGTTCAAAGTTTTTGCTTCACGTATTATATAATAATTGTATATCTGTAGCGTCATATAAACGACTTCTACCCGCGACTTCCTCCGCTTGAAACTTGTTCCTCCGCATCACCCGCCTGCGCTGTTACTTCGTTTTCGCGTAGCGTTCTAACTTTTTACTTTTGCTCGGCTCCTAGACTTTTAAGGTTCATAGCGTAATGATAATCAACCCTGATTATGAAACTATTTAGTTGGATAAGGATTAATATCATGCTACAAACATCATTATACTTCTATAACAGTAAAACAATTATGATGGAATGGACACAAACACTCCACACATTTTAATCATCTTTTTTATCGTATTTTGTTTCGTTAAAACGTTCCAAAACCTGACACTGTTGCAAATTACATTCCATGAAAAGATTTTTATAAAAACGTTCCAAGGTTATGAGAGCAGAGCTCTGCTCTATTTATTACAGGGTTCTTTATGACTCTTTAAGAGCATTTAAGTGGATTAGGTTACTAAATATACGTTGTCTATTCTTTTTTTTTGCTACAAATGTGCTTGGCGTTGGGGGTTGGAACTTTGGATATCAAAGAATTATTAACATAACAACTGAAATGTTTTTACTATTTATGATGAAAGGTGTTTTTAAAAGTAGCCTAGTGCCATTAACTCAATTTTGACGGACTTGTAGGTTGGAACGTTTTTGCATAAATACGTCCAATTACTGTGTGGATTCGGTCGTTGGACGTCAAAGAGCGCGGTCGTCCCGGGAGAGAGCCCCGTCCAAAAAAAAAAAGGAAAAACAAAAAAAGCAGTGAGACATGCTTGCACAAATGCACATGTGGCGCGGCACTTGCCGGCGAAATCGAATAGTGATTCTTTGTTTGGATACTGCTGTGACTTTACTAACCGTCAAATAAATACATTAAAATAGTGCAGTAAGAGAAAAAGAAAAGTTAAATAGTGTATAGCGTGTGTGTAGTAGGAGGATATTAAAATTGTGCTAAAGTGAGGTGTGTTCCTAATCTCAGGCGAGCCAAGGAACCCAAGATGATCTGGTGAGACCTTTCCATTATCCTTCAGGGCATTACTTCCCTCTGCAAAATCGTTCTTTTATTTAATAAATTATGGGACAACATTTCTATCGCGCATGTACAGTGGTGAAGTGTCTGGCGTTTGATGTCAAGCGCACATTCAACTATTTATTTCATTATTTTCTAAGCTAATTTTAGCTTTAGATTTAGCATAAAAACTATCTTCTCATAAAACTTTTTATTTTGACCAAACCTAACCTCTTGCATGCTGACGATTATAACATCAAGCTTAATCCCCATAAACGACCCTTAACTAATTGGCTATTAGCGATACAAAAAGTTCCTTCAACAAATATTACTTCTGACAGCCATTAATCAAGTTTTATTATACCCGTATGCGCGCAGGACTTCGGTCGGTGTAGTACCTACGTTGCGCAAGCTTTTTATGCAGGATGGCACATGAGTGGCCCACTCACAAAAAAAAAACAAAAAAACTTGACCCGGAAATCTAAGTCTACATAACAAGATGCTACAGAAAAACTAAGAAGCAATAAAAATATCTCCGGGCAACCCGCAGCCCTGTCAAAGTTATGTATCCCTAAAAACGAAACCCACTCTATTACCCAAACAAAAGTTTTACAATGGTAATGGTAAGTTTTTACAAAAAGTTGGTGACTGCCCGTTTACGGGCTGACATCCGACCACGTGTCTGTCCACCGAGACCTCGCTACCTATGTTTCAACGAACCGAGGTGACACCAGAATTCGCTTAACACGTATAAATAACATTCATGAGTTTCTTCCGAACAGCTAGCTTTCTCAGGAACAAATAATAACAAAACACATAACCGCGCAGTTTAACGAGACGTTCTGGGGAGGAAAAGACATCATAATCGCTGCGTCCGAATTCTATCTCGTAAATATGCATGTGCAATAACGACAATATACTGGTTTATTGGTGGTGTGCGGGTTTTTTTAACAGGTTGCCATTGGACTTAAAAACTGTAATTTACAAGAGCTCTTATAGGTCGGAACTCAGAGCGTTCCTATTCGAGAAATGTCTGTATGCGATAGACGATGACTTAACCACGTTTAATATTCGTTAATGTGAGACTGGGTAATGTTGGTATTAGTGGCTTGTAATGCTATTGAATTTTTTGGAAAAAGAAACGTTTTTTCTATAATTTATTGTGTTGTGAATGTGTTAGTTATATAGTTTTAATGATCGTGTTTTTATTTATTTATGATTTCAAACACAGCGTGAATTACTCCTGAATAAATTGAATTGAATTGAATATTCAGTTGCCGGCACTTCAGTACCCGGAAACATACATATCTTATAATAGGATCAGCATTATTACAGCAAGGTCATGATGGCCGATGAACAATACAAAAATAACCTGCAAAGCCTAACACAAGAATCAACAAACCAAACCAACCATCACAACATAACAAATCGGTAGGTAACAAATACAACACAAGAGATGAGCGAGGGCAGACCACAAAACCCCGATTCCGGAACAGCCTCCAATTAGCTAGCTCATTAATACCGTGTGAAAAATTGGAATCAACATTACGTAAACCGATATCAGGGGAAGTCGAGGACGACACTGTATACACAATACTTAGAAACCCGCCTTCTTGATCAATTAAGTACACTTGCCCAGACCTGCGTATTGCAACTTGGAATGTCCGTGGGGCCTCGTAACTGGACAAAAAAAGAAACAAAGCAGACGCGGACCTTTCAAATAGGGCTATTCACGTAGCCTGCCTACAAGAAACAGGGATGAACTTAGGAACGTAAAACTTCCACCCACTAAAAATGGTACCTATCTGGAACTGCAGATAAAGCTCACCGGGGATTTGCAATTTTAATCAGAAACGATGCGCAAATCGAAACAATAAACAGTAGGAAGGATACTAACGCGATGTCAATCACTAGTAAAGTTGATAGGGGAAGCGACAAATCTGCTCCTCTTTATATAATTAACTCTCACATCAACAGCTCGACCTCTAAAGCAACCCAGATCATTCACAGGTCTATTAAACTTGATTAGACAAAAAACCAAGGAAATGTACTCTATTAATCCTAGGCGACTTTAACGCCTATATTGGTAGACAGGATACACTAAACTCTCAACGCAAAACGCTGAGTCACCAAAATCTACATGATTAATATTCTAACTACTAAAATGTTAATGGTTATAGCCAATAGGGAAAAGCTTCAAATAGAAACAACAAAAAGGACATCATCATGTAGGATAACATGATCTACGGCCACGCAGAAATCCCAATTGGATTACATTATTACGCTACAGGCAACAGGAAAACCCCTTAGATCCGGTAGGGTCCCTCAGACCATAAAATAATCTGGGGACAACTTCAAACAAGTCAAATTTTAAACAAAGTTGAAAGCACCAAACACGTGACACAAAAGAATCGGACAACAATTGAGAACAAAGATTTCAACCACAAACAATGCTACCGATGCCGCTCTCAATAAAAAATCCTCCAAAACAAAATACCAAGCATGCATAACAAAAAACTGGAAAACATAGCAATCAACTCAGCAGTGAAAAGCATCAACATAATCATGGAGCACCATAACTGGAGTTTGAAAAGCGGCTGCCCAGGAAACCTTAGTTTTTCAGCCGATTAACCCTAGGGATCATCGTATAGCTCTTGCCAACCTACAAAAGGCAAAATTCTTACAAAAAGAAAACCTGGTAACCCCAACTCGGGTAAAAGAATGTCAGGCAACACTTCAAAAGGTTAAGCTCCAAGCACTGCGATATATTTTAATACATCGAACCAAAAAAACGTTAAACAATAGGATAATCAAGGTATGCATGAACGAACGAACACACAATAAATGGTGTGGACAGCAAAGTAGGTGGATCATCAAACGAAAGGAAGTCAAACAAGGTTGCCCGTTATCCCCTCACCGTTTTACACTGGTCATGGATAAGGTTCTTAGAACACTCGAGGAAGAAACCCATCTAATCAAACTAGACCAAGATCGTGAAATCTCACTCCATCTGGTACTATAATTCGCGGATGACCTCATCTTCATTAGCTGTTATCATTAGTTAGTAAACCCATAATAGCTAGTGTCGGCCTCCAAATAAACGAAACAAAAATACTAATTAGAGACCCCATAACTACACGGAAAGCGACATACGTGTCAATGAATGAATTAAATCTACCTACAATCGTTGAAATTAAATACCTAAGCACATACATAACATCTACACTAAACAGGAGAAGCACAATTAGAAAACGATGCGAACAGGCCACTAGAAACACAAATCAAAATCATCATTACTACCATTCATAGAAAACTTAAAGATGGACGGGCAAGCAGCCAGACTCATGTATAGAATAGTAATCGTACCCTGTATGATATACAGTTTGAAAGTATCGACAATCACCAAAGCTAACAGACCAAGACGAGAAGATATGAGAAAGTTATCATGAGAGACTTGATTAACCACGCTAGGAATAAACCAAGCTAAGGAAATTACACGAAATTTTAGACTGAAAAAACAGTAACCATACTCATCAAGAATCACAGGTGTGCTATCTCGCAGACGTTCATAGACGCGGCAAACCTCACCTGTTACATGCAGCAATACAGTACAAGCCCAAATTCAAGAACGTAGGCCGATTGGATTACACATGGAACGACAATCTTAAACAGGACATGGCGCACTTCGATAAGGAAATCAACTTTTGGATGGACACGGCTGAAGACCGATGCAATATCAAGAAGACGGCCAGCGAGAGGTACTAGAAACCTGAAACGGACAGCGAGTCATTTGATGAAGACACAGAAAACAGTAAAGTCTAAAACAGAACAGCAGGGAGATAGAAAAGAGCCTAGAAAGAAACGTAACTCCGCCAAAGGATTCACAGGCGAAGATCGACTAAGCCAACTGGCTGCGACGTCGTAAAAAGATGCCCATCCATAGATAATTAACACCCGTCTCTCCACTATTCCAATGCTTACTCTAGGATGCATATCCGGTACGGCTCTCAAATCCTTCCTTATCCTAAGGGCACGTCTTCCTTACCATTACCCGCGCCCCCCGGTCTACTCCTAGATATGCAATGGCCTTTGTAGTCCCATGAAACATGAGGCTTCATGGGCTAGTGCAAATCTTGGGGTTCATTCGATTTATCGAGTCTGGTTAAACCACGCTGGGATCGGTGCATTTCATTCATTCATTCATTCAAATACGTCCAATTACTGTGTGCTTCGTCTGAAATAAATATTTTTATTTCATTTTTGCCTACGGCTTCGCCCGCATGGAGGTCGGAAACTATACCACGCAAACGTCCAACCGGCATTAAAAGTATTCTATATCCTAACCCAGGTCATGGTCTACCCCTGTGCCAAATTTCATCCAAATCCTTCCAGCCGTTTTAGCGTGAAAGCGTAACAAACAAACATTCAAATTATTAGTTAGGTTGCTTAAATCTGCTACTGTACTGTACTAAGAGAGTTGTTCAATTCTGCTGTGTTGCTTGCCCTAGGTCTTAGTTGCTTAGGTAGATGTCACATTTATTATAAAAGGTGTTATTAGTACATAAATAGCAGTTTATTCAAATTACGTGTAATTAAAGTTACGTTTTAATTTAAGTGGACAGACAAGATAATAACTTTTTGTAATGGGTATGGTGTTAATTTTGCTATATATCGAACCAGTTAAAACTTGTGTGTCATGGGTTTTATTGTGGAAGCAGTACCTATTGGCGCAGCCATTAGCCAACTAGTCTGTTATTATTTAGGAATATCACGATAAAAATTATCCTATGTGCTAGCCCAGGTCATGGTCTACCCTTGTGCCAAATTTAATCCAAATTCGTTCAACCGTTTTAGCGTGAAAACGTAACAAACAAACTCAGTATCGCATTTATAATAAATGTCGCTGCGAAAGCGTCTACCTGTAAAGATTATAACATAATCTTATGCGTAAATATTTTATTATAATTGTTATTTACCATAAAATACTGTACTGTTGCAACCATTCGTGTGCGCCTGTGAATGCTGTCAGTCCCTTTGAGATCGGACGCCATCATCGGACGTCAGCATTGCCCGGCTCGTGAAGTCAGTCAATATGCTGTGGGTTCGCTTGAAGGAGAACCTGTTAAACTGGTTTCAGAGTTGGAGCTAAAACTACAGTTAAAATTAAAAGGGAGCATTTAATGAATGATTTTTGGGTTTTTGGTCATATTCATTTATTTATTTATTAACTCATCATCACTATCATTACAGGGATTTCCTAATTAAATAGTGTGGCCATTATAAAGTTTTATTATTTACTATAACATATTACACACATTGTGGTTTTTGTGAACTCACTCAGAGAACAAGTAAAAATATCTATGATGTCTGCTACGTCATTAAGCACACGCAAGGTACGCGTTATACAGGCTCAGCAGATTGGTCCTACTACTGGGCACCGCCAATAGACGTATATTGACAAGTGATCATTTGACAGTAAATTTGTTTATGACAAAGCGCTACTACGAAGAGGGTGCGGTTTGCGAATATTATGACAATTAACTAAATGTAATAATTTAATACGAGAACTAAATAAGTTTCAATAATAGAAAACCAACTATAAAGTAATAAGATTATTTTACACTGCAATTTACTAATGAATACCTGTTGTTTGATTAATTTCCTTGAATCACAGGAAGTGTTGTCAAAATAGTAATAATGAAGGTGTAAAAAGTAATGCAGGTTCTAATTTAACTTTAATTCAGAATGACCTTTGTATTTGTGAATATTAGCATTGTTTAATTGTAAAATAATTAATTAATAAGTATTTTAGCATTATTTATAAGTTTTATTGAACTAACTAAGTAATAAGATTTTGTATTGGAATACGCGGTATATCCGCTGACTTTGAGAAGGGGGTCGCACACACAATGGCGCGTGTGGGTACATGGGATGAAAAGTAAAGTTGTGTTAAAAAGGACTAAAATTGTAAATATTGAACAAATAACCTCTGTAATATAATGTTTGGATTCAAAAGAGTGTCTATAGAGTTTCTCGCCCATTCTTCTCCATCAGTACCTACTTCGTTTTGGAATGGGCGACTAGCTTCACCAACTAACTTACAACTCAATCGACTCCTTGATAAGTGATAAGTGATAACTCAAAAGTGTAAATGTTATAATTGAAATAAATGCTTTGAGTTTGAGTTAAGAAATGTGTGTGATTGAAAACTCAATACCTATATCGTGTCCTTCACCACACAATCCTCACCTTTAACTTCATGAAAATCAATTTTGAAAACGCCGAAAAATAGTCAAGAAATAGTCATAAATACTCACCAAGGTTAAGAAAATAGTCGCATAATGATTTCCGAAGATACAGCTATAAGTTGGTGAGGATTGTGGGGTGAACGTCAAAATTCTAAATTCAAAATATTTTATTTCACATAAACCTACATGGGCACTTATGAAACGTCAGAAGCTAGGTGCACGGTTCCAATTGGTCGTTTCCTATGGAGAAGAGCCGGTAAGAAACTCCACGGTTACTCTTTTAAAAATAATTGCTTTTTTCAATATTTTCAAATATCAGTATTAATAGGTATGGGAGGACAGTGTAGGTCTTTCAACAAGTACTAGGTACTTAACAAAATAGAAGATGGTCAATAAATCTACAGTTCACTAAGCTTACTAAGCGTTCTCACATTCACAAAATAGAAAAAAAAAAAAAACTAAGTATATGAATAAATTAATAAAAATAATAATAAAAACCTAATTTAAACGAAATGAAATGAATGCAATTACAACTTTTTAACAAATCTGAATAATTATCATGTACACAAAAGCCACTAAATAAAGTGTTGAAATTAAATTGTAGGATCGTCTCCACACATTCCTCACCTCAGTGCAAGCAAACGGCTGGGAGTACCGACTTGGTTTCAATTCCCAAAAATAGTCAAGGAATGGTCATAACGCTATGCCAAATCTCAAGAGATATAAAGGGGTTTTGCTGATTACCGCGGAACGACTAGCTTTTTGAATTTGAATTTGGTGTCAAAAAATAGTCAATAAATAGTCGTCTCCAACCATGATAATTTCGACCTGTTGTACTATGTAGTGATACTCGTATGTTAAACTTCCACGTAAACTTCTACATACATTTTGTTTTGGTACAGTCGCGAACAGTAAAATTGTACATCTATTTTAATAGTGTTGTATATTAATTTAAAACAGTAATAAAATATTGTAGTTCCTTACGTATATATATTTTTTTTTTTTTTTTCTGTCAATGTTTAATGAATACCTACCTAGCTGTACATAATATTCCTCCAATTTTTCCGGTTGGCTTTATGAGACCAAATAAATGTCTTTATTACAGATTAATTTGTTTTTAGTATGAGTAATTAAGACTATCTAAGTACTTATATGTTATGTACAGGTAGGTATTTATTAAACTTTGGTTGGTGGGTGGGTTGGTGGATATAGTTAGGATAGGATATGGGAAGTATCATAGCGCTATAATATAAATATAGCTTGAATGTCAATAAGGTATTGCAAGCATTATTATTTGTTGAACTTTGTTTTTTGTAAGATATTCCAGGTGGGGGACAAACCAATAACCTGAAATATGGTGTAACTTTTGTTGCTGCGTCTCGGACCTCGCCCAATTCCGTAGTTAGTATGTAACTGGATATGCCACTACAAGGTGATGTTTGTCCAGGAAGGTTAGGTTTTGAATGGGAAAATTTGGGCGATCCTCAGAATCTAAAAATGCATTTAACATAGTTATCATTACAAGATAATGTAAGATATCAGTGGGGAGGGCCTACATTTTTCACCATAGCAAGAAGATCCTTATAAGCCTTTTGCCAATACGCAGACGTACCACGAATGTTGCGTATTACAAGATGCACATTTTGAATAATATCTGATGGCTCACCTTCATCCTGGCACAACCGAGCACATACTGTTACATTTTGCTGCGCCTTGCATAGTTCCAAAACTGAAAGAAATATATTATATTATATTTGTTAACTTGAAATATTTTGTTGTAGCTCATTACACGTGTTTGTTTCAAATTCAAATACTTGTAATGTGCTCTTTGTTCTTTCAATTAACTAATGGGGGGAGCAGTTTTACGTTTTAACTCGTAGATAAGAATTGATGTATCTTCTACATCAGTGTTCGTAATAACTTCAGACAAATCTGGTTTGTTAGTATCAATCGGCATAATTACATTATTTACGAAGGCGTGCAGTGCCTCATTCAAGGCATTGCTGATATGTTGATTTTCGCAGCAATGATTTTGTGTGCTGTATTGCTCATTTTAGCACTACTGATGATCCATTTAAAGAAGCGTTTACATCTGTAATACTAAATTACATACCATGACTTCTCTTAACCTGCAGTGCCACTGCCAGATGTTTACATAAAGCACCTTTATCTGGCGTTATGTGCAACAAAACCTTTGGATCTCCTAGAATATGAATCGAATAAACATATGTATCATATAATTTCATAACCCCGGCTACAATATTCGTTTAACACGTGACGATTCTTTTGTAATATCACTTCCTCGTCCGATCGACTTTAAATTTGGTATACTTTGTTAATCCAATGACACTTCAATGTTATGGTAACCTTGACCTTGACCAGGACAGTCTGCAGACAACCCAATTCCTAGACAACTTACAGCGGATGTAAGTGTGTTCCTGAGTTATTCATCTATTAACTCGTGGACAATGGTGTGGGTTATATGTTTACCTATTTGTGTTACGACTCATAATTTGAACCTTAACATGTAACTGTTTTTTTGTCCCTAATAAATAAAATAAATAAAATAAAATGTATCGTTTTTGGGCTCTTTCACTTGGTATTGATGAGTAATTGGCTTGACAGATGGTGAACATATTTTGATGATGGAGCAGGAAGGTGGTCACAGGAACTTACCCAATTCCTAGACAGCTTACAGCATACATTTTTGGACACATTCAATTAGTTTATATGAATAATTGGCTTGACAGATAGTGAACATAGCCTAATAATGGAGTAGGAAGGTGGTCACAGAAACACAGTTTTTTTTATCGTAGAACCAACGAGTTTTGACTAGTTAGACTGGTCTGAATGAGTAGCTGGTAGATAGACGGTGAAATGGATCGGCCGATATAACAGGATCGGTAATGAAATGTCAAGATTATGGAACGTAGACCCATACTATGTTCCACTGATTTGAAGTTAGGAACTTATCCAATACGGATCAATGGCCGTTCCAGTATTGGGCTTCATAGACTGTAACGATTACAGACCAACAAAGAAGTCAAGTAGGTAACTGTGTCTATACGTGGCGCTAATAGGTGTCGTCACACTACTGTCCTTTCTTTAGTTTCTGTCGAAATGGTAGCATAAAAATGTTTATTATTAATTGTCGTAAGTAATTTTTTAGAAAACCTTTCCCTTAATTTTTTTGTATTTGCAGATGTAATATATAAATACTATATAGCCTATGCCACTCCCACAATTAAGACGAATCTAACGACACCTCAAATGTAAAATCTACCAAGCCGTTTAGGCTACAGAGCGTGGCAAAGAAATATACACCCATACACTTTCAAAAAACATCCTTCTGGGGTAGTCGGATAAAAGTAATTTCAGAATTGCTGTGTGTTGTTACTGGATGGATTAAAATTAAGTTTTAGGTGAAAAAATACGCAAATATATCCTATAGTTTATTTAAACCTTTATAAACTAAAAATGCCTGGGAGAGACATTCCAGCAGTGGACTGCGATAAGTAGAGTTGATTTTTCTTGTTCATTGAAACTAAAAATCCTGAAGAATTTGTTCCAGTGGCACACTCTTCAGATATCTGTTGAAGTTCTTGACAAGCTTCTTAACGTTGGCGTTGAAAACTGGTGCTTGAAGCTCCGCTACAACAGGCTTCCAGTTCTTGTTCAGAAAGTGAAGAACGCTTTCGGCTGTAAGCAGAAAAAAAAGGAAAATTGGGTAGGCAAGAATTAAGAGTCGTTGATATCACCAGGTCGGGTAGGATTACTAGAAGAAATCGAATGAAACCAGTATGGAATCTGTTTGTTCCATGTTCGTATCCCGTCTATAGATGTAAATGGAATAAGTCATTGGGATGCAGTAGGTTCTGCACCCCAATGACTTTCGTTAATTACTTCAATAGTTTGTTCAAGGGTTATAAGAGATTTTTTATTTTTTATATATTTGGGAGTTTAAGTTTACTAGCAGTCCAGATAACTTATCTTTTTCTATATGCACATGTTTCTGTGACGATAAAAACATTTTCCTTTCATTTGTATTAGTTTGCCAACGTTATATCCGCGTAAACATTTGTCTGTTAATGTGCAAGAGAATATAGGTGTGATTTTATATTTATGTGTATCTATGCTATTTTATTGTATTTTTTTAATAGACATTTTTTTAAATTGTTTTTTTGATGGACATAAATAATAAAAAATAAAAAATGCAGACCACATGTCTGCACTTTTTATTTTTTATTATTTGAGTTTTACCAGAACGTTAAGCCAGGAACACTATAACAACAACTGCCTTTACTTTACGGTTGGATACTGCCAGGAAAACTTCAGTCATAAACATTCCTAAGGTCCATTAAGCAAAAGAATTATTTATGTATGCTGAGACAGTGAGTCCGTGCCTTAGATTTATGAGCAAAAGTAAAGAAATTGAAAAAGTAAAGCCGGTATGAAAGTTTGCAAAGTTTAATAAAGGCACTAAAATTTTTCTACTTGAAAAGTTATGGATTTGTCCTTTCTTCCATCGTTGAAACCGACTTAAAAAAACTAGTTTAAAGTAACATTCAATGTGTTAAATAATTTTCTGATATATCTCTAATGCGTGGTTTTAAAAAAATCATAGGTTTTAATGTTTTTAAAAGGACATAAAAAGCAAAAATGATCACCAATAACAATACCTATGTCTCTATATAGTCTAAAAAATAAGGAGAAACTTTACGTTAAGTAAAAAAACAACTTTCGTGACGTATAGTCTTATTTTGGTCAGGTTTTTTACCTTGAAATTCGTTTATTTTTAACATTTATTATTTTAGTGAGACATTTTTATTTATTTGTATAGATACATACAAATAAATCGATACCGAAAAATTCATAAAAATATACATCCACATAATGCGTCACTTGTGGTGTCAAGACAAATCTAATGAAACCTCATTTTTAATCAATCGTACTGTTAACGCTCAAATAATTGATTATACTTTTAATAACGCATAACTTTTTAACCAACTTCTAAAAGTAAGAGGATAACAAATCGGACGTATATATATATATTTTTTTTTTGTATTTATGTTCGGACATAATTCCGTCATATACAGGCGGATTTGCAAACATTTTTTTCAATCAATCAAATTATTTATTTTTGCAGAAAACACTGTTACAATGATGTTATTAGATGTACATGTTTCAAGTAATTCTACCGTAAGGCATGCAAAATGTATACAATAATGGTCTATCAAAGTCAAGATTTTTTTTTGTTTGAAACGGTTTACTTCCGAAGTGTCGTCAGATTCTGACCTGATGACAATGGGACCATTTTTATCAGGTCAGAATCTGATGATGGGATCCTGGAGAAATTGAGGGAACTCTTCAAATATTATAAGCACACCTTTAGAAATTTGGGTATTTTTTATAGTACTACTATAAAATACTCATGCAGTTGCTCTCGGAAAGCACCATTTGGTGAAGGGGAAATGATTATGAAGACCACAGATGGTCACCGGAACTACTCAATAATAAGAATTTTACGGGATGCGATTTGATTACTTTAATATAGTTGCCAAGCAACTTATGCTCGTTACGATGCATAAGGAGAAGTGGAGCTGATAGTGAATTTCCAGGAGATCTTCTCAACGATTAACGTCCCTGCATCGGGAAATGCAATATTTTGTAAAAGGTGATGATCACTTGATATTACGCTATTGTAACTTAGATAAATTACAAACTGACTCACTAAAAAGCGAGACATTAAAACGTTTTTACAAAAAAAAAACAATCGGATTCCGAAATTTTTGTATTTTTTCACTTTGTACTGTTTTTTTGGAAGTCAGTTGTTTTTTTTTTGTACAAACAGTTTTTTACTCACTGATTTAAAAAAAATTAAAATTAACGTCTATTACCCCTTATTTAATAGACTATTCTGTTATCTAGGTTTCTCAAGTGGTGGTCATTTGGACCACTTTTGCACTAAGTACTTTAATTTTATCAGTTCACGTCGCATAAGCGCGTAGCAAAAATGTATTTTACAACCAATTACGGCTTATCAATTGGTTGATTCGCACGAATTTACTTACGACATTTTTTTTGTTGATGTTATTCGCACGATCTTAATTTATTAGTGGGCGAATTGACAACTCCAGGAAAATGTATTAGGCAATTGGCACATTTTGAATTTTATGTAGTTTTTCATAAAAATCAAAATGTCCTAAGTCTATACTCGTCGATTAAAAACGCGTTGCCATAAAAGTTAAATACAGGTTTTATTCTCTATTACAGTGGTTCCCAAACTATGGGTCGTGACCCACTGGTGGGTCTCGAGCGAATATTAGGTAAGCCTTGAAAAATTGATTTTCATAAAGTTATGCTCCTTTTTTTCTTGATGACAGCGAAGACTTGAGTCCCGAATTCGGAAGTTTTTGTCCGGTGGGTCGCGGTCAACTCAACTATGGAAACCACTGGCCTAGTATATAACACTTAATCTAATATATGGCCACAAGCCCACCCATAGTAGGTATATTATTAGAAAAGCCACAGAATCTTTGTCTTGACCTAGTTACCGGTGCCGAAAATCGTTGACCCGAATAATATGGAGGCTCAGTTTAAGTGAGGTGAGAGGCAATTAATTAAGGGCAACAAAATGCTTCGGTAATCGCCAAATGATAGTGATTAGGTGAAGGTATCAGTTGGGATATTTACTTTCGGAGCACCACAAATAAACTAATGTGAGTAAGATGAGTTTGGCAAACAGTATTGTGGTGAGAAGTATAGTGTTACTTAGAGAAATTAAGTGGTTTGAAGCTATCTGCGACGAGTTAAAACGATTGGTAGGTACTATTATTTAAAAAAGTATTAGACTTTTTATTTTGGTCCATAACAATAATTTTCAGTATTGCATACTGCATTTGCTTAACTAAATGTAGATATAGGAAAAACTAACGAAAAAAACAATAAACAAAATGACACCAAAAAAGGGGACAAAAATATAATTGTAGCCACACAGGTAACGATTTACATGCGCAAATGTACCGTGACGTGTGTTCGAAAAAAATTGCGCAAATTTCTTCCAACACACGTAACGATTTACTTGCGCAAGCCTGAATTTTCGCAAGTAAATCGTACTTGTGTGGTTAGCATTACTTAATAAAAATTGGAATCGCATCACGTTATCAACCCTATTGCTGCAATACAATTCAATGTTCAAAGCAGTTTTTACAAATATACAGCTACTAAAATCATTTAAATGGATAATTATCCTAAATCATTGAACTCAGTACGTAGTGTCAATAGTTAGTTGTATAATAATATACAACATGTATAATCATTGTCCTTACTACATATATATGCTTTGATTTCCTAAGAAAGCGGTGACTGTTCACACAACGCTCAAAGGTGTCAAAAAACGCTCTGTATTCGGTCAACCGTACAGCGGTTGTCCGAATACAGACTGTTTTTTGATAGAGCGTTTTTTGACACCTTGATATCAAATGTCAAATACTGGTGAACATAACAGATTTTTATAATGGCACTTATAATATTACGGAACCACTTTCCGAGAAAACCGTAGCTCGACGTGATAAATTGTACATTAGCACATAGATAAATCTACATTCTTACCCAATTCCTTTTGTTTTCCATTGAACAAGTTGGTAAGGTCAGTAACCATTCCTCCCTTCAATTCGCTGTTTATTTGATAGTTCTTAATTGATACATATTTTTTTCCATCCTTCCTTTGACTGATCTTTATGTTAGTATCAACTTTAATAGAGTAGTCTTCTGTAATTAAAAAAATATATATTTGAGTAATTTCTTCAATGAATTCGTTACTCGATTCACAAAATGTATTTAAAATCCCCTTTGAAAAAGGTATAGAGAAGAAGCAATTAAGAGTTAGGTATTAATAAATTTAACTGTATCTAACATCAAAATGTTCCCGAGTTAGATAGAATACTTTTTGTTATGTACACTATATAATCGAGGGGCTTGTGGCTAACTAATAACAGCCACACGGGTCGATTGAACCTGTAAAATATTGATACAATGTATAAATTACAGAATGTATAAAAATAAAATAGGGTGACACAATAAGGCGGTCTTATCGCTACATACGATCTTTGAATGAAAACCTTTGTATGGGTTAAAGGGAGAAGGGTAGAAAATACTGCAGGTAGTCTGTGATGAACTATTTACAATATATACATAACAAATTACATCAACATCATCATTGGTAGCCTTGTTCCACCCACTGCTGACTACAGGCATCCCTTTGTGCGAGTCTCGGGCGCTTAAAAGCTAGCAAGTCGGGTACCTAATTATTTCAAATCGATCCTTTGAAAAATGAAAAAAAAAGGTCAGAAAACTTACTGCATTTAATTTTGTAGTCTCCGTTTCCTGCGATGGGTATTGATAGAATCTGTCCAGTAACCTCGTAGACACCATGCATAGCGAGAAGTGGGCATCCCAAATAAAACATTAACTTTGTCTTTTGTAAGTCAAGACTGAAATACAAAGAATTGCATTAGTTTTTTACTGCTTTCTGTTTAGCTTCCCTATGTTTACCTTTTTCTTTGAAAGACTCTGAATCTTGATCCGAATACTGAACTTTAAGTACAAGTAAAAATAACCGCATAGAGGCATACATAATGCATTAGGTATTATCTACCAGTCTACCTTAAGGTACCATTCTGTACCCGACTGCAGGAGGCAACTGCGACTCGACTCATCATCATCATCATTTCAGCCGAAAGACGTCCACTGCTGGACATGGGCCTCCCCCAATTGGGGGCGGTTTGCCATAATCGCCACGCTTGTCAGGCGGGTTAGCCATCGCAATTTGGTGTTAAAATGCATAGAGAACGCTGCTGTCCATTCTCTAGTGATTCCCTTAGTCGCCTTTTACGACACCCACAGGAAGAAATGGAATGGTCTTTACGTCTCGAATCTCACCGCCACTCGACTGGTTTCTATGATTTTTTTATGAAATACCTTCCGTAGCTAGCGACACGTCGTTGGCAGCTACGGGCGAGCGACAGATGACATGTGTAGACCGACCGCAGACCAGTAGAGCCGCCAACGTATGAGCGATAACACGTTTTTCTATCTTCTATCTACCGACTGAAATATCCCTTCCGCTGTCTGTCGAGCCTAATGGTGTCAAAAAGGGTTGCTGCCGCCTGCGGTCAGGTAAGGAATGGTACCTTTAGAGAGATGCAGATACAAAAAAAACATAGTCGGTGTAACATGAAAGAAAATTACCAATTATTATTAACTAGCATCAAATTCAAATGGATGGAATTCGGATTTAGTGCACACCCCCTAATACAAATAGTACTACGTCTACTTCGCATCGCGATGAGTCGGAAGCAGTGCGTAAACGCGCTAAAAAAGCGTATGCTAAAATTAAATATTGGATCTTACTTCATATTAGCCACATCGCAGTTTTTGGATCCTTCAATAGTGCTGTTAGAAAGCTTATAATTTAGGCCAGTCAGGTCTCCTTGTATTACATCGTGATACATGGGATCCAAGTTCTCAATGTTTAGTTCCGGGACTCCGGCTATAGTTAGCTTATATAAAACGTTTGCAGTTTTTGTCAGACAAGCGGAGTCTTTTTCTTTACAAAGTGTCAGTTTTGGAGCTGAAATAATAGGACATATTACGGTAGTAAAGACAAAATTTCTTGTAGAAATCGTCATGGCCTCAGTGGATTTTTGGGGAAGTTGCTCGCACATACCATACATCCTCACAACACAGACCTTTCATAAGACCCTGAGGCCTTTTAAACTTTTTTTTTAACTATCTTTTTAAATATTTCTATATCAAAATAGTAAAGTAGGCTAAACATAAATACTCGTAGAAACAGAAAAATAAAAATGCCGAATAATATTGAAAGAAATTAAACACTTACCTGGAATGGATTGTACTCCAGTTAAAACACAAAATAATAAAAATATTCTTCCTGACATATTCACGACTTCTTCCTATGATGCTCCAGACAATTTTATTTCCGACCTCGACATTTTATATGCTTAAATAGGTTAAGCCTACAAACGAAACTATATCTACGTAGTACGTACTAAACGAGTTTCAAAAGGTTTAAAAACAAAACAAAATCAATACACCGTCCAGTACGTGTTCCGTATCATAAAGTTCTTGGGAATAAAAAAATCCGGAAAAAAAACGTAAAATTCAGAGAATGGACAAAAAAGTTTAGCGAACTAGAATATTGATTATAAAATGCAATAACTCATATCGTAACGCCGAATATTTAGTTTTAGGTATAAAAAAATCTTTTTTACACCTAAAAAGGGTACAACATCAAATTGTTTGACTTTGACTTTGAATGTTATAATTGCAATTAATTATTAACATTTTAGTTCCCTAGATTGCCAAATTATTCAAATCAGGTAAATTTTTGACAGCCATTTGCGACGTTGCCAACTTTTAGGATAACCACTCTTAATGTAGGCTTAGGCAGGCACAGCTCTAATTATCTACAATCATATTCACCTAGAAGTTGCCTCTCTTTCTATCGCGTAACTTTTATATCTTCTGACTACGTTAAACTTATTGAAATGGCCCGACAAGATAGCCCGCCTCATCAAGATTCGCGCCCTCGCGCCCTTAGTGGCCGCAGCAGACGCCCCAGGCGTCGGGAGTCGCGAGCCGACTTCCGGCCACTGTAGGCGCGGGCTTGCGGACGGTGAGCAATGGGTAGCTCGCCGTCCGATAAGGACCAGGTCGACGGCGCGTTGTGTTCCACGCGCGCCTCATAGAGATGTCAGCACCAACTGGCGGGGTCCGTAAGGACCAATGCCTGCTGGTGTTGCGGGTTTGTCCGAAAGGGATATCGCGGCCCCGGCACACGGGCAACGGAAGGAACACGGGTGGGTTTTAGTCAGTAAAAGTCTGACACGGCCTCTCGCTCCGCCCAGAGCGGGAGAAGTCATTTGATAATTTCCGACGCTCAAAAAAAAAAAAAAAGTCAGGTACTAATCCTCGTGTAAGATATAGCCAAGTTATAAGCCGCTCCATTATGATATCTAAACCTAGATCAAAACAACGAATATTTTGATTACTTCGAATGCCTTGCGCCAATTTCCATAATCGTTTGAAAGCCACTGAACGAGACATAATAGAAGTTTTATTATTATTACTTCTGGGGGCGTTTAGTATCCCGCAAAGTGTTAAAAACGTTCAAAAACTAGTTGCAATTCCATCTCAGTGGTAATCAATGTCAAAAATGTAGGGAAATTAGAGGTATTTTGAATTCAGAATTGAGACAGATTTGAATGCGAACATTCTCAAAAATACACGAATTGCCCTCCACATGTTAAAATTTTAAATATCATATCTGATAAATGTATGCATAAAGTTTCAGAGTTTTTACGGAACCCCGTTTGCGTGAGCCCTACATTAGTTTTTGTATTTCTTTTCTTAAAAGCAACTCACAATATACAGGTGCATGAACTGCTGGGAAACCGCTGTGAGTTCATTAGCATTTTCATTATCTCTTTGTTGTGCTCTTTGTAGCTGTGATAGCCTAGTGGTGTGATCGTCGGACTGCCAAGTCATAGGTCTAGGCACGCACCTCTGAATATTCGGATTCATGTGTGTATTGTATAATTATCGCTTGCTTCAAAAACGGTGAAGAAACACATCGTGAGGAAACCGCCATGCCTGAAAGAGATTTTTCGGCATGTGAAGCCAAGTCAATTAAAGACCCATGGGTGGCATAAAAACTCTGATACCAGGTTAGTCACTAACCACACGAAAAATAACTCTTTGTTATAATTCAATAAACGATGAAAAAAGAAAAGAAAAAAAAAAACTTTTTTTTTTGAGGGTGGGTCAGTATCAAGTAACTTCTCCCGCTCTGGGTGGAACGAGAGGGCGTGTCAGGCTTTTACTGATTAAAACCCACCCGTGTTCCTTCCATTGCCTGTGTGCCGGGGCCGCGATATCCCTTTCGGACAAACTCACAACCCTGGCAGGCAATAATAATAATAATCAATAAAGCGTACTGGACGGTATTTATTTGATTTACTATCTTCTTCTTTCCGTGTGGTTAGTAACTAACCTGGTATCAGAGTTACCATATACACACACACCGTGTTATATCCTATACCATTAAATGAGCAATATTTGTATAAATATATGTATATATATATTTATAATCACGTTCACAAAAACGGCTCTAACGATATCGATGAAAGTGGCAATATGGGGTTTATGGTGGCGAAAAGTCGATGTAGCTAGGTCTCATATCTGGGAAAATTCGTTTTCTCCGTATTTTCACCCGAGCAGAGCTTGGTCGCCCAAAGTTTAGAAACAGATGGCAACGTTAGAATAATGACATGCCAGCATGGAATTAGTAAGTACCTACTATCATGGCAGCATGGAATTAGTATGAACTTTCCTATATTATTAAGTGAGCATTCTCTATTTTCACCAGAGCAGAGCTGGGTCGCCTAGGTACTTTACCATAATTACGTAAAATGTATTGTTATATCAAAATAGGTATTATGTAAAAAAATGCGTGTAGCTAACCCTAATTTATTTTTCACTTTTTATTTGTGGTACCTACCACACACCACACACAAATTCGAATACCAGTACCTGCTATGTAAATAACAGTCACAGGAAATTATCTTCATATCATCCACATATACTAAGTGGGAAAAATACGTATTATTGAAGCTTACTAAAAAACTATCCAAGCAAATAAAAAAAAAAAACAAAACATACATACGCGTCGAACATAACCTCCTCCTTTTTGGAAGTCAGTTAAAAAGACAGTAACTACGAACCTAATTTTAAAAGTGTGCTCAAACATTTTTTTTTAATTCGTTTGGTTTTTGTTTATTAAGATTCGAATAAGCACTTGCTGAGCCTTGGCTGGAGTCTAGACTTTATAATTTTTCCCAGTAAAGTACATATTAACGATTTTGTATATAATGAGCAGTGTTACTATGCTGGTTTACCTACAATAAAGTATTCTAAACAACTTATTCTAAATAAATAAAACAATCAGTATTTTCATCCGTTAATCCTTTACAAACTTTTTATAAAATCTCAAAACCGCTAAAGGTTTTAAAATCACTCAAAGCACATATTTAAAATGCAGATCTTCGGGAACAGGAACTTCATGGTGAAAATTTTTCAGGTTTTGAATGAATTTGTTCATAAAGACATTCATCACAATATCCCGAGTCATTTCTTCTATAATTCTTACACGATTATCACCTGGAAATAATGAGCACATTATTAAACTAGTTTTATTAGAAGTACATAGTTACAAAACAGTATCTAAAATACACTCGTGTACCTAGTCCGCAAAGGGCAACTATTTTTGCGCAAGTGATACCGGTACCTACCTATAGAATATGGTTCGGTCTACTCCGACTTGTTAGTTCCCAATACAAGTTACAGATGTCGCTGTTTCAAACTACACTAAATTGTTAGGTATGTTTATTATTGAGAAAAATAAAACTACCTAGTATCTTATATTTCTACTAAACATACAGGCTGAAACAATAGGTCATTAATTATTTAAATATCTTGAATTTGTTGAAGATTTGATCTTAACATTAAACATATTACTGAGATTAAGGTTTTTGTTATCTATTGTCTCCAAAGTAACTACTAGAAGCATTTGAACTTTTATTTTGAACTACTTCACATTTTTAGTTTTAAAAATAAAACTGGTGGTGTTGGAACACCACTTAAATTTCATTAGGTATAAAAATTAATATTCACTTACAGGAATCACTGTTGCTGAAGGCCAAGTTTGTGTATTCAGGATCATTGACTTTTCCGTCCTTCAAATCAGGGATTACTGTGTAGTCCAGTATATTAAGGTGCCGTCTTCCTTTATCGTCCTTCACTTTCTCGTGCTTACCGATGACTGTTATGAGGTAGTTCTCTGTAAAATATGAAATAAATGTTGACTAAAATTGGCTCTTTTTACATCGCTTTAAAGTTTACAATTATTTAACACACGTGCTTTTATTTACCGTCAGACTGCTGTTGCGTAATTTTCATCCTAATTGTTTTTGATGATATTAGGTTTTTTCCATTAGGATTTTTTCAGTAGCAGCCCGGAGTCTGGATTTGTATCCTGTTGATGGCACTAGGCTCGCCCCTATTATGTGGGACTTAAATATTACTGGCGAAAATGTGGGTGTACATAGCAACACCTCTGCCTAAAACTTTGGGGAGAACAGGTGGGATATTAAGTTTGTGTCTGTTTGTTTCTAGAATGTTTTCGTTTATATTAACATAATTCAAATCAAAACATAAAATATGTGTGATGTGAACTCTGCATTATCAAACTATTGCGATAATGTAGATTTCACACAATTTTACTGCACACAATAGTCGCATGGTTTAAATCAGGGGTCTACAACCTTTTTGACGTCAAGGCCGAGAATACTTTGATTTTGGTTCGGCGGGCCGTAAGACGAGGGAAATTAATTATATTCCATTATAAACTTATAGGTAAGTAGGTACCTTGCAGTTATTTATTATAAATATTGACAATGCTAGAAACAGCAAATGATATTAATAAAATTCAATCAATGAGATGTTTGACATTGTTTCCTCTTAACTAATTTATCAATACTGGTTGTTGCAATTCTCAAACTGTTTTCAAGATGAATATCGGTGATTCTGGTCCTTTACCAGGACTTTACATTTTTCATTCGAAAAAATAACTGCTCGCGTAGATATTATATGGAGCCAAAAAGTTGTTTGTCATTTTCGCAATAATTCTAGTCCTTGTTTTACGAGATACCTGCCTCCAAAGACCCAATAACTAAGGGGTTTATATATAAACATTGCATAAAGTTAAGTGACGTTCAGATGTCCAAAATGTATGGTTAAACAGTCGCTAATGATTACTTAACTTTAAGCAACGTTTATAAATAAACGTGTTTGAAGTGAAAACATTATTTGTAGAAATTAGATTTTTGATGGGGAAAAATCTTATGGGTTCGCGTCACCGACATGCTAATGTTAACAATATATCAGTAACTATAAGGGTGTTCCCATGACTGTCTATTTTTAAAGTGACAATTTGTTTAGGCGCGTTGAGCGATTTTTGGTAGGGGGTTACATATCTTATGGATTCACGTAGTGCTGGGCTATAAAATGTAGATGGCGCTAATACCAGTTTTAAGTTTTCAGTTCTGTCAGCAGTCCCCATGACTGCCTATTTTATCCAATTATTTGCTGTAACTGTAACTGCCAAGATGATGTCTTGTCAACGCTATACAGATTTTAAAAAATATGTTGGAAAACCGTTGATTCATTAAAAAATTAAATACTAACCATAAATAATATGACATTCTCCTTTTCCTTCAACGGGTATAGAATCTATAACGCCTTTCAGGTCATACTGAGCGTGCAAAGTGAGAATTGGGAAGGACATCGCGTAGTCAAATAACGTTAATCCACTGATACGTTTGTTGCTGAAATATCAATTACTTATTAGTGGGTGTTAGATCTTACAAGTGTGGGTGGTTCAATAAAACCCTATAGTTTCTACTGTTTACGGTACGTGCCGGCTCGGCTCGCTGGCGGGTGGTTCAATAAAACCCTATAGTTTCTACTCTCACGGCACGTGCCGGCTCGGCTCACTGGCGGATGGTTCAATAAAACCCTATACTGTCTACTTTCTACGGCACGTACCGGCTTGGCTCACTGGCTTAGTACGGTGTATTTCGCTCCCGGTGGGTGTCATATCCTCTATTTATTTATAGCTGTACATCACAGTCATCATTCTCTTGCCTTTTTCCCAATTTATTTAGGGTCAGCACAACATATCTTTTTCTTCCATATCCACTCCGTTGCCTATAGTAGTTATTGCTACTAAACCTAAATTAGTCATGATCTCAGCAGTCACCGCCTTTCTAGCCTTAACATCTTTCACACAGTCCTGGATGGACTTTTTTTTGAGTTCCCTACTTGAAATCGAATGACGTAAGATCGACGATGACTCGTCAGTCATCGTGTCGTCATATGCCCATACTATAACAACCGATTTCCACAAAAATATTCAGTTACCGGTGTCGCTCTCAAACTTCTATGTACATCACAGTGGGATAAAGAATGATGGAGCTGCTTTAGGAATAAAGGTACAGTAGGAGCAGCAGTAGCCTAGTGGTAAAAATCATCGAATGATACTTTACTTAGTAATTCATCACCTTTTGAGGAAACGGGCATGTCCTAGAATTGAAAATTCTGCTTCTTACAGTTTAAACATTATCTCGTTTCTCCACTATAACAATTCGAATACATCCATAACCTATCCAAACTGTGGCCGCGTAGTGGATTAAAGTCCGCTCCCTCTCACAAAGAGGAGGCATACTGAAGGCGACTTTGTTTTATATACATATTATGAAACAAAGTTGCTTTTCGCGATTGTCTGTATGTCCGTGTTGTTCTTCTAAACCGCGCACCAGATTTTAATGAGGTTTTCACCATCGTGTACAGAATTTATTCCGGAAGGTTTATGTGTATAACACGTTACTATTAAAGTTACGTTTACCTAAGAAATCTCGATGTTTTGTCAAGTCGTAAAAACCGTGCAAAGCAGGAGCGGGTCGCTAGTTATGTATAAAGAAATTAAGGATGTACGCGGGACAGAGTCAAAGAACATCATGACTGGACATTTTAAAATAATGAAGTAGGTAAATCTACTTACTCTATTTTCACAAACTCACAGTTCTTAAAACCAGTCAACGTGGCATTAAACAGCTTGTATCTGATGCTTGGCAAGTCAGCAGTAATGGCGTCAATGTGGAGAGGGTCTGAGGACTCCACACCAGGCATACCAGCCACAAATTTAGGGTATACCCGCTCAATCACTGCGTTTATCAGGCATTCGTCATCGGTCTCACAGAGCTGTCTTTGCAAACCTGAAAGTTATGAAATAAAATTACATTGTGCATAAATAATTTTTTTAAAGCAATAAATTTAACTTGATAATTAAGATGACAGTAGGAAAGGATTCTAATTTAACTCTAAGTTTTTTCTGACATTACTTTATTAAAAATAAAAATATTAAAATAAATACTTACATGATGCGTGTTTAAAACTAAACAATAAAGCTATTAAACGAACTGAGAACATTTTGGCTGTGGCTCTGAAAAGTAAATGGCTAATTGTTTGTCAGACATTAGTGTTTTATTTTATATTTTTTAGCTGATTGCTATGATGCATTGTTGAGATAGTCATTCAGAAAATACTGGTTCTTTCCATTATTTGCAAAATATGTAGGTAGGTACGGTAGGTCGCATGTCAGAGTTAGCACAATCAGTATAAGCTAACCTCTTATTCTAATGAAACTCTATACGACGCTAGGCCAGCTCAAGACTAAAGTATTTTACCATTTATCACTGACGTGCGGTCTGCTGTACCTGATAGTTATTTTTGTATATTAAACCTATTGGGCGTTGATCCTGGCTGTCATTCGTAGATCTTTGACATTCGTTACGGGTAGTCAGAAGCCCGAATGTCAGACAACCAGTCTTATCAAGGCGTATCGTGTTACCCAGTAACTGGATTGCGGAGGTCAGATAGGCAGTTGCTCCATGTAAAATACTGGCATTCAGCTTCATCCGGTAAGACCGGAAGCCGACCTCAACATAGTTGGGAAAAGGCTAGGCAGATTGATAATATATATACAGGGACAGGGACATCGACGCGAAAACATGAATAGTACATGATTCTGAACTGCAGTTTTTTTTTTTATAACCGACGAAAAACTTCAACGCTGGGGGCTTTGAAGTTTTTCGTCGGTTATAAAAAAAAAAACTGCTGTTTCATAGAAAAGTACCTACGCGGTCAAAATGTAAGGAACAGCTGGTTTTTTTAAAAATAACCAACGATATATTTGACACCCTGTATACCTATTGGACTGCTTGGCTTTTGGGTTATTTTGCTGTACTGTGGGTCCCCCATAGCACAGCATCTTGATGACTTGAAGCCTTCTCGTCACAGTCACGAAGTGCAACTGCCGACTATTTCTGATGTCTGATTGTAGATCTGTTTTGTTCTTTTATTCCAATTATCTTACTTTTTCTTTCTGTGTGAATCGTTCTGTGTTTCTGTGAAAAAAAAAACAATTTTTCTTTATTTCTGTTGCCCACGGTTTAACCCGCATCGCTTATTAATTAGTCTGAACTTTTTACAATTGGGTTGGGTAGGGTATTTAACACCATTATCTCCACCGAATGGTGGATACTCAAAAGTATACTCATTGTAAATATTGGTAGTTCGTTTCAGTGAATCAATACGGTATTTTTAAATCCAGGCTATTATAGGTCTCCTATGGAAATTCCTTAAATTGCTTGTAGGTACTATTCAACAAAAACAAGGTCCAAAGAAATGTCCAGCAGTGCACAGCGATAGGCTGAGTTTATTGATTACAAATCTAATAAGCTGAACTGAATACTGAATACCATAGGCGTACCCAGGGGGGCCCAAGGAATCTGCATGCCTAGGTACCTACTGTTATCGATAAAAAATAAGTTAGAGTCACGTTAAGACATACTTTACAATTACAATATATTATGATTTTTTTTTTTTTTAAAACCGCAGTTTATGTTGTATCTTGCAAAATACGCCAACGCAGCAAACAAGCACACAGTTAATAAATTTCACTATCTGTAGCTAATCTCGCGACAGTCGAAAAAGCCCGATTTGACGTTTCTCATTATACATGCCGCGATAACTTTGTATGAACGTACACGTAAGAAATCTAAAAATCTAATTCATAATCCTAATTAATTAATATGTTATCCATACACTATAACAATGAGTATCATTCGTAAGCACCAAGTTTCACTTTATATTGGAAAACTGCACTCAAAAACACGAATTAATCGTTGATTAATATTCCGACAGGACGTTATTACAATGTCATGTCTTTGGGTGCGTTGCCGTAGTGTGGTGACCGTTTAAACCGTATTTTGACTGAATAAAATCGATATTCTGAAAAATCGATACTTTTACAAACATTACATTTAAAAAGTGAGAAACGTATAATTACTGTATTATTAAATGTTTTAACTTAAAAAAACAAAATCGAACGAAAGATAATTATAACGAAATACTTTAGAAGAGACGTAAATTTTGACTACTTGATAGATTGAATATCCGACGAAGACAGTTCAAGTGATGATAATTTTTCTGGATCATCCAGTGACGAAAGTGAATAAAAATGTAGTGAATTTATTTATTTACCTGATGATAATGATAATGACGTGTAATAAAACGATATGCCTCCAGAATCAGTTTTAAGCAATGTTGATTAATTGTTGATTACAAATTCTAAGTATGGTGAATCGATATGTTTCGAGAATCGGTTTTTAAATCAACCATTTTTTTCCCGTCAATACACAAAATATTTTGATAGGTGTCAAATGGGGCTTCTTAGATTGTCGCGAAAGGATCACCTGCAGGTATTTCCCCTACACATTACGTGTAGGGTAAATAAAACATGTGCCCCGGCTTTAGAGATTTCTGTTGTGAATATGAAATAATTTAGCCAAGGAAACTATAATTACCTACCTATAGATTTTTTAAAGGAAGAGAAACAAAAGATGATTTCCCAATATTTTTATTTGGCTAGTTGTAATTTTTTGATTTAGTTGAACAATTTTTTTTAAATTTAATCTTATTTTGTAAGGGAAAACAAACAGTAGTATATTAAACATAAATAACTTAACAAATATACTACCCACTACATTTTCCAACTTAATACAACTATTTACAAACTGAAGGCAAACGTAACTGTAGATGAACAAATGAGAGAAGTCTCATTTGTCCCTACAACATAATTAATTTGTAATTGTACATACTTATGTGAAACGTAACATGAAATGTAACATACGTTGAAACGAACACGCCGTCTAAATATATGTAATGCAACATGAAATGTAACATGCGTTGTAACAATTTTGAACGAATGATGAAACGTTCCGTTACGTTTCACATATGTGTACCCATTTATATTTATAACCAAATCAATTTCAATAAATATATTAACATTCAAACGTATCTAAAGTGCAATTCTTCAATTGGCACAGTTCTTTGGAAGTCCCGAAGGTTGTTTATGTATTTATCCAAAATGGTTTTCATTACGATGTCACGTGATTTCTCCTCCAACTTTCGCGCATATTGGTCAGCTGAAATTTTTTAACATTATTTCAATTCATTAGGTACAGTACCCTAATTGCGTAATACACAATCAATCAGAATCTGAATCGTTTTGAAACAGATTGCTAATTGCATTGCTTCATAGGTTCAAAAAAAAAATCTGCTCAACAACGTAAATAACGCAATGAATGTTGTTGAACTTTTAAAATGAAACCGATTAGTCTTATTCGTTTACGAAAATGTGTTGTGTAATTAGATAACAGGTCGACATAAAAGAGTCTAGCGTGGTGACATTCGCAACTAAATATTTAACTTAAGTAATAAAGCAGACCTATAAAATACAATAGACGACGTATATTTAGTAACTTAAACCGCTTAACTGATCTTAAAGAGTCATAAAGAACCCTGTAAGAAATCGAAAAGTGTTTCATCTCTCAACCAGGCATCCTCGGGATGACGATTGACTTCTTGCGAACCCGGACCCGATGTGCAGACCTATGATGATGGCACTTTGCCGACACGTGCTACTAGATTTTGAGTCACCCAGAAGCAGCGTTTTTAACAATTTGTTTAAATTCTATTACTCATTTCCCATTCGAAGTCACCTAAGTGCGATAGTGGCGTCCTCTTTTTTGTGAAGCTGTACTCTAAGATGACAGGCAACGTTTGGACTTGAGAAAACTAAGCACATTTAGGGAAAAATGTTTTTTCCCAAATAATATTTGTACGCAACACTCTTTCCTTACGGCTCTGATGGTTCTAGAAAATGCTTTTTCGTCACTGTTTTTTTACAGTGTTTTTAGAGCAGTAATAATGAAATAAATTGCATAAAATCTCATTCCTGCCTGGATTCATATCTACCGACCCTACGACGGAGACTACAACTTGCTAATAATCAATTAATTCACAAAATTAAGTTACCATCTCCTTCGCCACAAATAGACAGATTTTTATACTGAGCTGTCGCTTTTGCCAGGTTATCCAGGTGAACACAGAAGTCAATAAGATGGAAGTGTAGTTTGCCATTCTCTCTCTTTATTTTCTCATAGCTCCCGGTTATGTTTATGAAGTAGTTATCTGTAAGTTACAATATAACAATGTTAATCATATGTATATAGACGAAATAAAGGAAATAATCCATATCCTACAATAGTCCTGCACCAACCAGGGGTTGTGCTTGGGTGCACTTGCATAGTGGGAAAAGGGATAGTCGTCGGTTGGTACCTTATTTCATTAAAAACATCTAACGGTCCTCTGCGAGTTGGGTTCGGCCCAGGGTACCCCTTCCAAAGGTTCGGGACCTCAAGGTTTCAAGAAATGTGAAGAGACGTATTATTGTCCCTCTCCTGGGCAAAAGCCTCTTCTCATGCAGAGACAGGTCAAGCATTGATCACCACGCTTGCTCAAGACGGGTTGGTGATTTTAGACTTATAATAACTATAAATTCAGGCTTCCTCATGGTGTTTTCCTTCACCGATGTCAGTAAAGTCCAAGATAAACTCAGAAAGCACATATGAATTGAAAAAGTCACATTGGTCCTTGCCCAGATTTGAACTCACAACCTCGTGCATGAGAGGTGAGGCTTAACCACCAGATGTGTCGACGTAAGATACAAATATAAATCATTTTAATCAAACCGAAATCAATTTCTACAGTAAGCTGATAAAATAATTAAGTACATCATCATTCTGTTTACAACCTCTAGGAAAATGGGTTGGTACCATCTGACGGCCAACTCTAGCACCGCACACGCTTATTGGTCAAATCAAATAGCGCGCACTTCCCGGCTTCTTGTTACACATTTCCGTCCCTTCATGAAATCACTCCCACAGATTGCAGGACCTCACGGATTGTAGATTGCAGGAAAGCGAAAGAAAAGAAAATCAAAATTCTCAGATAACCCCAGTTTTTTGGCATCAGAAAAAGCTGCCTTTTATTCAAAATAACAATCTACGGTTATCAATTGCTTTTGGTTTTGTTCAAAACTTACCATAAGTAATTTCACAGTTGTCCTTTCCTTCTGCAGTCACTTTGTCTATTTCTCCTTTTACTTCATATTCTGATTTTATAATCAGACGTGGACAAATAAGTTCATACGCTACAGAACCGCTTTCTGGAGTAAGTCTGAAAGTTAAAACATAATATTTGTGGGATTTTGAAATGCCGTTACAGACCACATTTTCAGAGATAATCCAAAATAATTTTACATCTAAGATCAGTTTTTATTACATCTAGGTAATTGATTTAATTTTACTTATTCAATACATGACGTATTTATTTATACTTCTATACTATCTGTACTAATAATAAAAAGAGGTAAAATTTGTGATTTTGTATGTTGGGGGTAATCTTCGGAACTGCCTGGTCTGATTCCGAAAATTCTTTCTCAATGGGAAGCTACAGTATTGCTGAGTGTCATAGGATATATTTTATTTTAAAAACAAAAAAAAAACGCGGACGAAATCGCTGGCAGAAGCTAGTTACTGGATAAGTCTACTATATAAAATAATTAGGTATGGTAAATAATATACTTGCTTTAACTTAAGAAAATCACAAGTCCTCAACCCCAGAAGCGTAGGATGGTCGAGCGTATACTTTAAATTAGGCAGATCAACTACAATTTTGTCCAAATGCAATGGGTCCGAGGATGCTACCCCGGGCATCCCCTTCATAACCCTTTGGAAAATATGTTCTCTTACAGCCTTTGTCAAACATTCGTTGTCCGTAGGATTGCAAAATTCTTTCGTCGACGCTGTAAATTTAAGAACAAAACCATAATTTAACTTATCATAGTTATTATTGAGGCTGTAACATTGTGACTTTACTCCTGGAGTCGAAGCCTTTCCAGTGAACTGATTTTTTTTATTTTTTTTTATTTATTCAGTACAAACAAAAAAGACCATACTACAAGATGGTTCGACAGAAATATATAGGGACGTTTACTTACCAAACACATTTTTTAACGACAGCAATACTAACAGAAATTTGACTAACCACATCATGAAAGGACCAAAAGTAACTGAAAAAGTCAAAGCATTTAGTTTTTATAAAGAATTCTTGGTTACTTATAGTTAAAAAAAAAATACCTTGAATACTGTAACTGACACGTTTGAGATGGTTATCAGCAGTTTACATGTATGTATAGAAACAAAGATACAGCTTAGACGTGTACAAATGAACAGTACGTGTCTGTGTGTGGGTGTGTGTATGGAAGATTACTTTTCTTCACCCTACTACCTTGGTATAGGGCCTCGTTGCCCCGGGGCTGACTGTACATAATACGCGTATTAGATATCTTTGTTCATATTTTTGTAAAGCAAGCAAAATTTGCTACAATCTGAGCCCAAGCCAAGCACTGTAGGGTATATTGGTTGTGAAGATACAGCTAGTCAAAAATGGGCATTTTTTTACAAAAAAGTGAAAAATTATCGATTTAGGGTCATTTGCCAAGACACGTACCTGCTGAACTCATGGGCTTTTTATGTGTCGATGTTGACTGGGCTACACAGGACACCCCTCCAAATAGTAACTCTTGACGAAAAACAAACAAACTGATTTACGGTCCATTATACTGACATTTAGCCTGGGAAATACCTATAATAAGATAATGTCTGTTTACGTCATTTAAAAGGTCATTGTTATATTTTATCTTTCAGACAGCCTTCCCAGTCTTTGGTGGTCAGTTGAAGTTATGAACCGTTCCGAAAAATTCATCCTTAGGTTTGTTCATAATATCCTGCCTATCCTTTAATAGGTTGGCGTTGGCTATCAGTGTAAAGGTTCTTCAAATCTGTGTATGCGGAACACCTACAAGGTTTACATTGCAGTTCAACAATGATGAGAGTTACTAAAGCAGTTCATGGAAAAACCTAACCCTAACCTTAGGTTTGCCACAGTCGGGTAAAAATGGGTCGTAAATAAAATAAAATCTGAATTGCTCTTTCAACAGTGAAACCAAACATTTGTGTTGCGAAAAATATACTCGGAATACTGTTTCACATTTTTATTTATTTACAATATTTGTCACGAAGATCAAACGTACTTATAATACAGCTCTTCAACTGGGACTGCAATGTGAAAATCTCGTATATTTTCCATGAATTTATCAACAAATGCCTTCATGATCGGTGTCCGGGTTATTTCCTCGAATCTGTCATAATATCTGCTTCTCACAGCAGGGGTACCTTTAAACGAGAAATGGGTAAAATTAATCTTCCTATTATAAAATAATATTGTGGTTGTTGCTGAGAGGTAAATAGGTTAATTAATTTTATATACTAAAACAATTTGCATAGATAGATGTACGAACAGTTTTACTAATTCATTAACATCTTCTAACATTGCTGTTCAGGTCATCTCTGAGAATTACATTAATTTTATCGACACAAACATTATCCTGTAGGTATAGGAATGAAACCTACGATAACGAATCCAGCTATTGATCGATGGAATAAAAATCTGATAATTAATTAGAATTGTAAATAATAAGTATATTGTTTCCTTACATTTACACCTTCCTGATTCACCGAAAACCAAGTTCTTGTAGTCGTACGTTGATTTTCCTTTCAAATCTAAATGAGTAGTGTAGTCCAAAATCCGGATATGTTGCTTACAGTCTCCAAATTCTACTTTCTTTTGATTCCCAGTAATATTTACGACAAAGTTCTCTGAAAAAGAAATAAATTAATATAAATAATTTAAAAAATAATTGATTAATTTGTAAAACAACCTGAACCTAAGCCCTATCCTGAACTGAGTCTCTGTTAAGGGGACAGTGTACAGGCGCTAAACGCAAGTTTTATTATGCCTGAATGTAAATTTCGTAAGTGTTTTTGTTTACCGCAGTAGATACTGCAGTAAACAAAATCAGAAATATAATGACATTCTTCAAGATGTATGATAGTTACATAGAAAAAATCACAAAGATACCTCTAAAAAATTATTTTCACCATTACCACTCGAAAAAGGGCATTTTATTCATCGATAAGAGTGAATAAAACTCTCTTTTATTAATTGAGTGAATAAAAACATTTAAAATTGATAACAGTGAATAAAACTCTCTTTTAGTCACTGAGCTAATAAAAACATTTTGAATTTGGAACTTGAATCCTTTGTTCCTGCCTAGTCTTTTCCCCACCATTTTGGGGTCGGTTTCCAGTCTAACCGGATGCAGCTGAATACCAGTATAAACATACAAATACATGTATAAACTGACCTGATGGATCGAACCGTGAGGCTATTATTATTTTTTCTCATATTACCGATCATAATTATAAATACCTATCATGTGATAAATATAAATATGTTGCAACAACTTTTTTATTTTATAAAATAATAAGAGTTTTTATTACTATTATTATTGGTCTTGTTCTTTTTGTGTCGATGGTACTCTTCTTCGTTGTTGTTTTTGTAATATTTTGTGTATTATATGGGCCCAGTAGGTGGCCACGTTGATTGCGGCATCAGTGGCATTCTTTAGTTCATCCGAAGTGCAGGTGAACGGGCACTTCGATCAGAAGCACCGCACTTGCACTGGGTGTTGGATGGGTCAGTGATCCCCCACTTCGAAAAATTGTGTCTTCAGCGGCCTAATTGGGTACGCAATCGATTGAGAGCTTTCCATACAGGCCACCGCAGATCACGCCCGTGAGGCCAATGTTCCCGAGGTTTAACGAAGAAGTGGTGGATACTTTTTGGTAATATTATTGTAGTACTTGTGCCCCTTTCGGTTCGGACAGGGTTTTTTTACATATTGTATAAAAGTCAGGGCATTGACAAGTTGTTAATGTATTTTTTTGGTTTTTGTCTACTGTTCGCATAATTTTAGTTTTAGACAATGCATCTAATATAGAATGATGCGAGACGATATTTTTATATAACCTTTATTATAGTTAATATCGTATTATAAACAATATTGCAATCGTTTGTTGCTATGAGTAAAAAGTATAATATCTGTAAAAATATATTCACTCACCGTAGGTGATTTTGAATGTCCCCTTTCCCTTAACGGGTACTGCATCTACTTTTCCTTCAACTGTAAATTGTGATTCTATTGTCAGTCGAGGACAACATGGGTTGTATTCAAACTGTGTATCTGACGGGTTTTTCCTGAAACCAGAGAACATAAAAAAAATTGCAATAGAAGAGACTCTACGACAGACTATAGCTAAATAGGTAAGTCTAGCGCAATCTTTCCAGCTACTAAATTTGTTGGCTGGGCTTAAGATTGACTAAGGTATAGAGTTTTGTCGTACTAGTGGGGAAGAGAAGAAAAATTGACATATATACTGGGAGGATCATCCACGAACCCGCACTGAGCCCGCGTGGTCGATTATGGCCTAGTCCCTATCACAATGAGGAGGCCTGTGTCCCAGAAGTGGGATCGTTGCAGGCTGAAATGCTGGTAGGATCACCGCTCAGCGGTAAGCTTATAGAGGCATGAGGAACAGGGTGTAAAGTTCACTTATTCTCTATAGAAAAGGGAGGATCCTCCGACCAGACGGGTGTTGTGTCTGGTGGGCAACTGCCCGACGATTGATGTCGGGAAGTTACATATATTTATATGCTAATCGCGCGGTAAACTCTGCTTGCCCGATACAGGATTTCGGGTGACGTCAGTGTGATGCGTAGTTCGCATGTGGCGAAGTAGATGCCGCCATACATCGCCTAGAGTAGACAAATCATCGGAAGTACAAAATGCCACAAAAAATTCTTACTTGAAACTTATCACACAGTCTTTCACACCAGTCATGGTGGCATTAAGAAGTGAGTACTTCAAGTTCGGCAGCTCAATGTTGAGTCTTGCCAGATGTAATGGCTCTGATGGGTCTACACCGGGTATTCCTGGTAATAATTTTGGTAAAACCCTTTCGTTAGCCGCATTTGATAAGCACACTTCATCGTCGGCATCGCAGTACACTTTTCTTAGACCTGGAAAATTTGGTTTTAATAAGCAGGTTTGATAAAAACAATCGACTTCCAAAAAAATACTACAAACTGAAAAATTACTTAAGTGAGGGTCGCTTTTGAATTATTGTTTTTTGCTACGGACTTCTGAAATTGAAGTTATTTTTCACTTTGTAGTGTTTTTTTTGGAAGTCGGTTTTTTTTTTAGGAAAAGTCTTTATTTTTCACTTTTTAGTTGTGGTACCTACCCCAAACAGATTCGAATACCACTACCTGCTATGTAAATAACAGTGAAAAGGACTTATTATAACATCATCCACATATATTAAGTGAGAAAAATCCATATTATTGAAACTAACTAAAAACTACCCAAGCAAAGTTAATAAAATTTAAATGGGACCACCTCTGAAGCCTGAACCTACCAAACAAAAAAATAATCATAAAAAAACAATTCATAATTTGCCGGAGAAACCGCGTATCAAAACCACAAAAAAAAAACATTGAAATTGAGAAGCTCCTCCTTTTTGAACTCAGTTAAAAATACTGCCAGACAGTAACAGTTGAATAGTGAATAATGACCTCCCCAAAAAGCAGGATTTGCCTGTGCATATCCTGCCTGTGCATAGCTATGCACCTGACTGCTTCAGCGTGGTGTTTTTTATTAGCAGGTCATTGTCATTGTTTGGCAGAGTCCAGTGACTCTGCCTATTGACAATCATTTAGACCTTAATAGGTCTAAATGATTTATGAAGGAATTGGGTAACAGGCAGTGACGTAGTAGTGGGATTATTTGGCTGATTATGCGATAGTACAGAGGAAATTGACCAAGTTTGAAGAAAATGAGAGAATATTAGCTTGAATTCAAATTCACAAAATAAAACTGCAGTACTTTAGAAATAATTCAAAGTGTCACTCACACAGAATATCCTGAATGCCAATTACAGCAATGGCAAATATTTGCAACGATAACATTTTGGTGTGATTACTTCCTTGAAACGCTTCAGAATAATGCGTTCTAGCCAGCTAAATATAATACTATATCATACTATTTAATCTGAAATAACGGAACTAGAGATTTTGAGCTTGGTGTACACACACAACAAAAATATCTTTGTTTAGGAGAATTTTTTAACACTTTTGATATTTTTATTTCTTTAAAATTTATATTTGAATGCAGTGTCGTACTTAATCTAATTTATTATGCTTAAATGGAATTTTGTTCAACGTGTGTCTAATGTCAACCTAACGTCAAACTCCATATATGTCGTGTCGTGTTTAAAAGGTGTTTAGCCTAAACAACTGATAAACACGGTTTTGTGGTAGTAAGGCAGGTTTTTATTAGTTTTAATAACAACTTATGTTGTAACGAGAAGACATGGCTTTCATCATCATCGTTATTTCAACCGAAACACGCGTCCACTGCTGGACATATGACTCCCCAAGCATCGCCTCATCGACTGGTTCTGTGCTTCCCAGATCTATTACTGCGACCTTCACAAGGTTATCGGTCTACTTTGTCAGCCTTCCGGTACATGGTTGCCAGTCCAAAACCAATCAAGAGGCAGCTTTAGAAAAAAAAAAACTTAGTTTAATTTGTCATTCAATTTTGTGTTCACTGCAATTTATTGAACCGGTCTTTAGGCAGATTAAGATGTGGAAGTCCACTTATGTTCTGGTGTGATAAGTATGTTCACGGCCTTATTATACCGTTAAGTACTAAGTTTACTCGTAATTTCAATAAACAGTTAAAAGATTCAGTTATGAATCTTTTTTTTAATTAGTCCCACAGTAATAGTGACTGCGCTTTGTTATACAAATATATACGTATACATATATAGAAATGTATCTAGGTACTCTCTTTAACATTATTTTAAAGTAAATCTGGTAATTAGAGCTAAATTAACTGGATTATTTTAAAATATGCTAAAAGCTATTTCGAGGTGGTCGGTTTCAGCTTTTTGCCATAATTATAAGTCTATCCGCAATCCTCGCTGAGCACCATCATCATCATCATCATTATGGGCAGTCTTGTTCCACCCACTGTTAAGGGGCTCCTTCTGTGTTATTTCTGTTCTGAGCCCGTCTCACCCAGTGCTACCTGCAGTCCTTTGTAGGTTTGCTAAGAATACTTTATCTTATTTGCATGTTTTGACGGTCGACCTCAAAGATCACGCAGATATGGAACGGGAGCGGAGGGCGTTGTCTGTTAGAGCTAACATGATCGCCCGCAGATTTGCGCGGTGCTCGAATGAGGTTGAGGCAACGCTCTTTAGAGCGGACTGTACATCGCTGTACTCATGCAGTCTGTGGGCTTACTACTCTAATATAAGTTACAGCGCCATCCGCGACCAGTGCAATAACGCGTTCAGGACGATGATGGGGCTACCCCGATACTGCAGCGCCTCGGGTATATTCGCAGAGGCACGCACCGATTGGTTTCACGCGACCATGCGCAAGTGCGGTGTCCTAGGTACGCAGGGTACAGGTTAGCCCCAACATCGTACTGGCAATGATGCGGGAAGGTTAGACTGCTCCTTCAGCATTGTTCCAGCAGACATGTTGCTATACCAGTGTCGGAGAGAGGTTATTCATTTTATTGTTTTTGATGGTTAATTTATTTTTATTTATTTGGCTTTCGATTTAACGTAATTTATTTTCATTTGTTTTTATTTTATTTGATGTTTATTGTATACTAATTGATCTTATTAATTTGTCAATTTATTTTTATAGCCAAACATAAATAAACAAATTAATAAGATACAAAAATAAGAATAAATAAGATGTTATTTACCTTTAATAAATTTATTTACTATATTACTATTAATGACTAGCTTTTGCTCGCATTTTAATTCGCTCATGTGGAGGTTATAAATAATTTACGGGCACGTATTACCGATTAAAAGTTTCCTATGTCCTAACCCAGGTCATTGTCTACCTAGTTTACTTTGCTCGACATAGACTGTCTCATCGGTCTCGTGATCCCAAACGCGACTGCTGAGCGTGAGGGCCTGGGTTCGGTTCTCGGGTCGGGAAAGCTGTTATTGGGTGTTTCCATTAGGAATTTCTTAGTAACAGCCCGGAGTTTGGAAGTTGGCGGTGTGATACCCCCGTGCCCCGGAAAGCAAGTTAAGCCGTTGACCCTCCGCCTGATCTCTCTCCGGTCGTGTCGGATTGCCGTCCCATCGGACTATGAGATTGAGGGAGGAGACAGTGCACCTGTGTCTGTTCACACTTGTACACTATAATATCTCCCGCGTCAACGGCTGGTCTCCGCTGAGATTGGTCGCCATTTCCGAAATCCGAAAACGCTTTATTCCCAAGTGGAAACAGAAACCTAGAGGTATTATCGCATTTATAATATTAGTATGCATTGAAATAAAGCGACTCGAGAGGTGTTTTTTTAAACCCACGACTAGCAATAATACTCATAATCGTAGTAATTTGTTATTACCGTTGAGAACGATGCTGGTGATGCAAATACTTGTGATGGATAACAAAAGTTCATGCTACTTATACCGTTCCTACTGCTGGGTCACAGGCCTTTTCTCTGTGAGAGGGAGTGGCCCTTAATCGTCCACGTGGGCCCATTGTGGGTTGTTAGGTGTCACAAGTGTTGGAGCCGCGAGCCGACTTCCGGCCACTGTAGGCGTGGGCTTGTGGACGGTGAGCAATGGGTAGCTCGCCGTCCGATAAGGACCAGGCCCGGGTCGACGTTGTGTTCCACGCGCGCCTCAAAGAGATGTCAGTACCAACTGACGGGGTCTGTAAGGGCCAATGCGTGCCAGGGTTACGAGTTTGTCCGAAAGGGATATCGCGGCCCCGGCACACAGGCAACGGAAGGAATACGGGTGGGTTTTAGTCAGTAAAAGTCTGACACACCCTCCCGCTCTACGTACAACGGGAGAAGTTATTTGATCATTTTCCAGCCTCAAAAAAAAACAAAGTTGTCACAAGTGTTTGAATTTTTATACTAGGACATGCTGATTTCCTGACGATGCTTTCCTTCACCTGGTTTGGAAGCACATACACAAAATAACGTACCTGCCAGGGTTTGAACTCACAACCATTTGGCTACCATTTGATTGCTCTAATGAGCTGGTCTGATCATCATCATTTCAGACAAAAGTCTTTGTTGTTTTTATTGGGTAAAATGGTAAACCTATTTTCTGACTAGGTCATTTAAAATTTCCGTTACCTACATTTTGGTTTTGTTTTGGTACCTGCTGGGGTTGCGGGTTTGTCCGAAAGGGATATCGTGGCCCCGGCATACAGGCAACGGAAGGAACACGGGTGGGTTTTAGTCAGTAAAAGTCTGACACACCCTCTCGCTCTGCGCATAGCGGGAGAAGTCATTTGATGATTTCCCATCCTCAAAAAAAAAAAAAAGCCTTCACGGGTAGCACACCTCCCCTACGAAATCATCGCAGCGAAACCGTAGTAGTTCAATTCAACAGACTCGCGTCCGCGTCTAGTGTTTCCGCTATCGTCCCGTAGAGGAACATGACGCGAGTTAGTTAAATTGAATAACTGCGGTTTCGCTGCTTTGGTTTCGCGGCATAGGTGTGCTAAGGACCATGGGTATTTTACATTAAGGCTGCTTTTCAAAGTTAAGTTATGGTGGAACTTTCAGTACGTTTTTCATTTATTTTTTGTACATAGTTTGTATAGTTCGTGCTTGTTCCAAATTCAAAATGTTGTGTGTTATTCATTTGTGAATAAATAAAAACATTTTGAATTTGGAACAAGCACGAACTATACGAATTATGTACAAAAAGAAATGAAACTCAAAAGATCATTAATTCTTTCATTTCATTACAATATAATAATAATAATAATAATAAGTATTTATTTCTCACCACAATAAACATTACAGACATTGTTACACATGGTTATATTTGGTTTAGTTTACTGTGGAAGACTGGTGCCTAAGGTAGGCTTTAAGGCTTGTGCAGACCAGCGCGACTTGTCACGCGACGCGACACCGGTTATTGTTATACTGTGAAGTTTTCTTAGAAATTGTATTGTTCGTGTCGCGTCGCGCGACAAGTCGCGCTGGTCTGCACAAGCCTTTAAGGGCCTGTGTTACCTATCACAAGGTATTTTGTTGTAACATTTAACACAGTACCCCATAAAAGATGTATGTACGAGTACTTTAGATAATCTGAAAAATGGTCGATCTATTTTATCTTTATTTCCAGTATTAAAATAATGTCTATTACTTCTTTTATTAAAAAGATAAAGATTTTTCTTATAAACATGGAATTAGAACTATCCTATGCTATTAAATGTGTATTTTCTATTTTCACCAGAGCAGAGCTCGCTCGACCAGGTACTAGTATATTAAATGGCTAGTTGTCTATATAGATGTTGATCGTCAGATGTTGGAGATCTTAATAGAGGACTAGAATAAAATGAAATAGGTACAAGAGATCGCAATTTTTATCTTATTTTATTCATCAGTTTAACATTTTTCAGTCTATTCCCTGTAGAACAAATCTTCAAAGGGCTTAATTTTCAAGAAAGCGTTGACGTTGTCTATAAATTTACTCATAAACGCTTCCATAGCTGGTTGACGAGTCAGCTTGTGTACAATCTGCCAGTTTTCATTTGCATTTTGTGCAGGACGTCCGCTGAAAATAAATATACATATAGTTAACATCTATTAACTGATTTCCTACTTAGCCATATTTCCGCCTTTTGTTGGTAGTAAATACTGTTACATATGAATATGTTGGTCGTGTTACTGTTGTATATGTTGGTCAAAGGATGTAAAGACGTTTTTTAACAAAATGTTTACTTTGTTTTGGTAAAATAAATTGTATACTATGTTTTGTACTTGTACGGTGGATACAATGTTATGAAACGATGTTTGCCGACAATATTCGTGTATACTTCTTTTTGGGACTGACTGTTCTATACAGTCACAGAATTTTCATGAACCTGTACGTAAATGGTTTCGAGAGATTCACAACCCCCTGTTATTGTAGTAGTCATTCGAGTGGAAATTAAATTCGCTTTAACTGGGTGCTACAATACATCATCGGTCTTGTATTTCTGTAGATATTACTGGGGGCCTACCACCACCTCTACAGTAGTATTATTTTAATCTTACTTCAGTGAGGGAAAGAGATGGAGATATACGTCTTGTAGAGCTTCATCTCTTTCCCACACTAAAGTAATATTAAAATAATACTGCTATAAAGGTGGTGGTAGGCCCCCTGATGAAGGTTTAAGAACTGTTGAAGTGAGAAACTGGAGAATAGGTCACGTTGAAGAAATATACTTGACCAGGCTAAGGCCTACCCGGGGCTGTAAAGTGGCTGTGTATCAGATAATGATGATTACTGATGATAAGATTGAGCCCCGTGGTTATTATTTAATCAACCATAGTATCCAAGACGTTTATAGATAGTACTGGAATTCAGACTTTAAACTTATGTAAATAAAACTTAGGCTGTTTTATGACACAACGAGTTTTTGCTTTAAGACAAGTTAAACCATCGAGTTCGTTTTTTTTTATTTCGAGCAAGGCAAAGTTCTTAATACAAAATTGATAACTTATGCTCCTACACACTATGCCGGCGGCATGGCCGCCGTCTTTTGCCGCCCGGCAAGTACCCCCGTCTTTTGCGTCTTTATTTCCTTTGCGATCTTTTGTACGGCTTTGTGCGGCAGGGCCGGGCGCGTCGCGGCTTGTCCGGCGGGAGTGCCGGCGGCCATGCTGCCGGCATAGTGTATAGGAGCTATTAGACTCAATTTTAGCGTCCGCTTTTAAAATTGGAACTGTATATTTGTCTGAATAAAGTTCGAAATTAAAAAATGGCTCGATACTTTAAACCTGGGTCATAGAAAATAAACCTTGTTTTTAATAAGGCCGTTTGTATCTAAAGTTTTAGTTTTAAGAAGCTCGTGGCTAAGTAACAACAGCCGCACTTGTCGATCCATCAGGTTAAGCTACGCTGGTCGGGGTTGTTCCGAGGATGGGTGACTATTTTTACATACCAAGAGTCCTCCGTACCTCAGAAAGAACGTTAAGCCGTTGGTTCCAGCTGTCATTCCTGGATCTTTGACAGTCGTTACGGGTCATCAAAAGCCCGAAAGTCTGACAACCAGTCTTACCAAGAAGTATCGTATTACCCAGTTACTGGGTTATGTAGGTCAGATAGGCAGTCGTCCTATGTAAAATACTGGTATTTAGCTGCATCTGGTTAGACTGGAAGCCGACCTTAATATAGTTGGGAAAACGCTAGGCAGTTTGATTGTGTCTAAATTTTAACTTAATAAGTTCATATTCAAAGCTAGGTCTTGTGCTTATGTTGACGTGTTTACGACTGATATCATTATGAAGAAACAGTTGTAACGAGACAAAAATATCATTATGTATAGGTACTGGTTTTAGATAGCTTTAGCTATCTATTGGCTTTTAGATTATGGTAACCCCCCCTTATTTGGGGGAAACCTATGTCCAGCAGTGGACGTCTTTCGGCTGAAATGATGATGATGATGACTGCTTTTGGTCCCCTTACATTTTTCCTTATCCCCATTGAAAAGATTCTTGCAGTCATAGTTCACATTTGCCTTAGCTTCATATTCTAGTTTGTGATTTTTGAGTCGGATGTGCAATTTTCCATTCTTACTAATAAACTTTTCGAAGTCACCGTCGAATATAATATGATAGTCATCTGAAACAAAAAAAATATTATTTCATTACTATTTGTAATGCTATCCACCGAGAGGTAGGGTATCAAAGACTAATTATGCTTAAACTATATAGTATGTACTTATTCCTTTGTGAAAGTGAGGCAGCTGTCAAACACATCATATTACGATGATACTAATATGAAATAATCGTAAACTATTCTCAGTACCTTACCGATCCATCATTTTTATTATGTTACAGCTCATTCACACGAGCACGATTTGTGTGTTTGCCGTATCATAATTTTTCACGACTCCTGATTTTTTTTTGCGCCCGAAATGGCTTTTAAATGGACGAATCACGCATCGTGAAAAATTACGGATACGTCTTAAATGGCGTACCTACCGTCTTTTAAAGATCACGTTCGTCAAAAATCACGAATTGTTATTTTTTTGTGACGTAACCGCTGAAGCGCTCGTCCAAGACTGAACTCTGAATCACTGTGAATCACGAATCAAGTGTGATTATCTATTCGGATATTTTGACGAATCGCGAAAAAACTCGTTTCCGTATGCAATGTGAACGTGCATCCGTCATGGCGTATCGTTTTTTTTTATGAATCGTCAATTACGGGTCCCATGTGAATGAGCTCTTACTGTATTATTATCTCACGAAGCGACGCGCGCTTTTCTTGTAGCACATTGTGGTATCCAAAGGGTACAAACACATTGTGAATGTGTGTGTAAAGACAAGTACCGTCAGTACATAACACACACACACACTTCCGACTTCGCCATTATCTCGAACTGTAACTAGAGCTACGCTTACACACAGATCTACAGCGTGTTTGTACACTTGGTAACCACAAGTAAAGCGCGCGACGCTTCGTGAGATAAAAATACAATACAGTGGCATTTGGTTTGGTCTCCAAATCCAAATTTGTTAAAATAAACAAAATGTGTTACTCACAAATATCTAATTTGCATGTGCCTGTTCCTTCAATAAATTCAGGCCCTAATTTGCCCTTTACATCATAGTCTGAGTACAAAATGAGATGAGGACATCCAATGTGATAGTTATACTTCATTTCCTGCACAAGAATTCTGGAACCCACAGGCCGAGATATATCAATCAATCAATCAATAATTTATTCTCTCTTCACAAAGCTGACTTAAAGTTATTGTGTACAAAATAAATGTCTCAGCTGTATTCCAACTTTGTGAGAGATTGGTGCCTGAAATAGGTTTTTGAGAAAAACCTGTGTTACAGGTCACCAGGCCCCTCCACGGCTAGAAATTAGCTTTCACAGAGGTACCGTGCAAGAGTCGAAGTTAAACAATGCATAACAAAAATGAAAACTAAGTTAAAGTTAAAACAATAAGCACATAATAACACAAATAAAAGAAGAAGTAATAACAATAAAAAATACCTACCTATAATGCAGAGGTTATTGAGTCATATTGTGAGACGATGTGTAAGTGTTTATCTTTTGTGAAGTAATAGAGTAGTAGGAAATGTATGTGAGTAATTCAGATGAGCAGTGTGTGAGTGAAGGTGACTTTTGTGCAACATCGAATACAGGAGGTATTCGATGTCAACCAACAGTACAATCCCATCCGTCAACACTAAAAAACAGTACAGTATCGTGAGCAAAGGTAATTATCTTTCCCTTTAGAAGAGAAAGTTGGCAGAGGTCATTCATGTACACCAGGAATAGTGTTGGGCCAATTGTACTACCCTGTGGTACACCAAAATTGACTGAGAGCTCGTCATTGAGCGACTCATTTATCCTTACTCAATGTTTCCTACCAGTAAGATAGTCCTCCATCAGTTTCAGGTAGATTCCTCCGATACCGAGCCGTTCAAGCTTTTTTAGAAGGTGCGAAATAGAGACTGTGTCAAACGCTTTTGCAAGGTCAAGGAACACCATAAGGCATCTCTTTCCGTCATCCAGGCTGACCACAATAGAGTTTATCATCTCGTGAACTGCATCATTGGTACTTTTGCCAGATCTAAAACCAAATTGTGATGACGAGAGGAGATTACTTGCTTCCAAGAACTTAACTGGACGTTGATTTATAAGGCGTTCCAATTCTTGGACAGAGCAGATAGAATGGAGATGGGCCGGTAGTTATTGACACAGTCTTTTTTTCCAGCCTTATGGATGGACATCAGCTATTTTAAAAGCTTGTGGAAAAATTGCCGTTGAGATTAACAGATTGCAGATATGTGTTATGGGAGAAGAGAGGTAGTTTGCGTATCCCTTAATGATTTTAAAATAAACGTTACTTAGCTCGTTCTTTGACACATGTACCCGTCTCTATCTCGCATTTGTAGTTTGACAAAGGCAGGAATAATGCTTTACCAAAGTATGTGCTAAATAATGTTTAAGTATCTGAAGGACCACTCAAAGTTGCTCCCAAACGAACAACATGACTTATGGAGACAATGTCTCAAATCTTCCATTCACATTTTAACGACCTATTTACTTAGTTCAAGTTTGTTTAGGCCTCGGTGGCGCGAGGAAGCGAGGGCGCGGGGCGAGCGACCGATGCAGCGACACATGGAGCTGCATCGGTCTCAGCTTCGCGAGGTCCTGGTGGCGGAATGGCGGGACAGGCTCTCACGCCCTACCGCCGGCCTCGACATCATCGAGGCGGTCCGGCCGGTGCTCGAGCGCTGGCTCGGGAGGAGGCACGGCTCCCTGTCGTTTCGGGTGACGCAGGTGCTCTCGGGGCATGGTTGCTTCGGGAAGTACCTGTGTCGCATAAACAGGGAGCCGGACGCCCGGTGTCACCACTGCGTCGACTGCCGGGAGGACACGGCGCGGCATACGCTGGCAGAGTGTGCCGCTTGGGAGGAGCCACGCCGTGCCCTCATCTCAGAAGTAGGCAGTGACTTGTCGCTGCCGGCCCTAGTGAATGCGATGGTCGGCAGCGGCGAGTCCTGGGACGCGGTGGTTTCCTACTGCGAGACAGTCGTCTCGCAGAAGGAGGCTGCGGAAAGGGAGAGGGAGATCTCGTCCACTCACCCGGCCCGCAGCAGGCGCACCGGGCGTCGGCGGAGGGCGGACAACGCCCTCTTCCAGCCCCCCTAAATGGGTCCAGGGGCGACGGACTCGGGGACGTCCGTCGCCCCCCACACATCAGGACCCGAGGTGGCGGCGCGTAGTGTTCCACGCGCGCCCCTCTTAGACGTCGCGGGGGGAGTCAAACACCTCACTCCCCCCCCTGACCCGAGGAGGCCCGCGGTGGCGGGCCGGCACCAGCCGGGGGTTGCGGAAGATTTCAAGTTCCCGCGACCCCCGGCGTAGGTGTGAGTTGGAACACCGGGGTGGTTTTTAGTCAGTAAGAGTCTGACAGACCCCTCCGCCCGCCCCAGGGCGGGGGACATCCATGAGGATTTTCCACCCCGGAACAAAAAAAAAAAAAGTTTGTTTAGGCCATCTAAGTTTCCGACTTCGACAGTAGGCCGCAGTCAGTGGTGACACTTCGACCTTGAGCTGGCCTAGTTTAATAAGGAGTTTCAATAGAATAAGAGGCCAGCTTATACTGGTTTTGCTATCGCTAACGTGGAACCTACCGTCCCTAAGCGCATTGTAGGTATATTCCACGCACTACTGCTAGTCACAGCCTGAGGTATGAGAGCGGTCAGAACGGGGAGATAGACAAAGGCCCAGCAACTGAGTCTGTCAATATTGTCAATGGCGCCCTCACCGCTGTCTCACCGCTTACATACCTCAGGTGGTGACTAGCAGTCGCGCGCCGACTATACAGCGGGGTAATTGGGTAACACAAATAATATGCCAATTGATCACAAAGCTTTGCATTTCGACAGTTCAGCCAAGTCCATTACGTTAATAACGTCACTAAGCAGACGAATATTTCATACTCATGAAGCCAATGGATGTCAAAGTGGAAGGCATTGAAGATAAAGTGGCAACACACAAATCATTTATATAATGAATGAATAAATAGGTTTAAATACTTTATTCTCAAAAAGACAAAAAGAGCCACTTACATGAGAACATAAATAAATACTAATTGTAACCCTCATTCCATAATAACCATTGACCTTACTGAAGATTCCTTGTTGAACCAGAATTATAGTTATAAAGTTAGTCGTAAGAAAATGAAAAAATATGCAAAACTAAATAGAATAATTAAAAAATGTAATCAAATTAGGAGACAACAAAAACACTTTTCCAAAAATATTCCACGGAGAAAGGAACGTATTGATCTAATCAATAAATTAAATAATTATCAAATTAGAAGACAGCAAAAATATCTATGAAACTGATACACAGCGCTTACAGTCCGACATACAGGAACTTGAGGGCAGACTTAGTTCCCTTTTCATTAAATATGTGGGCTCTCAGAACCAAATTAAAGAACATATTCTTGCTGCTAATAAGTTAGTTATGTGTCAGTGTACTTGTCAGAAGGTTTCAAACCTTGGTGCTGTCCAGCCTGAGGCAACGGAGGACCCGTCCCAGACTGAGAGTTTGTCTCAAGACTGTATCCTCAACCAAGATATACCTGTTATTGTGCAAGAATTATCTCAAGGGGTACAGTCAGTAGCTAGTAGTATTTCCTCTTGTAGTAGTCAAGTTTGCTATCAGTCAGTTATGTTTTCAGATAGTACGATTATAGGAAGAGGGTTAGGGAAATTAGTTAGTAACAACTTGAGTTTTTCTACTCAAAACTATTGTTTACCTGGGATATCCTTCAAAGAAATAATGACATCAATTACAGGAAATCAATATGATTCTAATACCAACATAACTGTATTTGTAGGAAATAGTTCCCAGGTCAGAAAAAAAGATATCACTGACAGTGTTACTGAGATTTTAAAGTTAAATTGTAATAAAGTTATCTTGGGTTCCCTATCCATTTGCATAAAATTTTTGGACCTAATATAACATGGCATACTTTTGTTTATCCTAATTATATTTACGCATAACATTATTTTCGCATAAAAGCTTACGCATAATGTTTTTTAGCATAATTTCTCTAATCATAATAATGTTTAAGCATAAAATTCTAAAGCATAAATTTGTTTACGCATAATGATATTAAACATTTTTTTTTAAGTATAACAAATACGCATAATAATTAACTCCTAAAATGTAACCATGCATGCAGCAAGCATGCAGCATGCAAACATAAACAAGCATACACCATGCATGGAGCAAGCATGCAGAAAGCATGCAGCATGCAAACATGTAAACAAGCATACACCATGCATGCAAGCAAGCATGCAGCATGCAAGCAAGCATGCAGCATGCAACATGCAGCAGGCATGGTTTCTGTCACGGCTCCGGCGCTGCGGGGCTCCGGCGATCCCACGCGAGCTGCTCGTCGCAGATGTGTTTAACGCTCACCACCGCAGCTTCGGCTCAGCCACGGCGGTGAACGTTAAAACCACCTGCTCCTCAGATCGCGGGCCGCCTTGCCCCTCCGCGCCTACGTGATTTTAAATAACACTCTAGGGGTAGGGCAGGCAAGACTACGTGGAGTCGGTTTTGCAGCGATTCGTTTCTGTCACTAACTTTTGTAACTCAAATTTTTGTGTCCGTTATTCCTATTAATTTTTATGCCTTAATAATACTATTATGCTAATAGTCATTAGGGCGGTTCACTAATGTTACACCAAAACTCCATTGACATATTTTTTGTTTACAGCCAACGTTTCGAATACTATTTAGTTTACAAACAACTTATTTATCAAATATTTTATTTTATAAACACTCGTTTTACAAACATTTATTTAGCAAATGCTTCTCTTTACAAATGTTTCGCATGATATTTAATCATTTATACATTTTTCATTTAATATTGTGATTCTTTTGGAAAAATCACGTATATACTAAATATATTTTTATAATACATTTTCTAAACCAGTCACAATGCCATGGTTGAAGTTTCTATTTGGGTCTGAGGTTCTTTAAATCTACAAAAAAAAAAAAAACTATGTATTCTAGTCTATGTTATATATTTTTTTCTGTTAGCATAAGTCGTTTCTGGCATTTTTTTATGGTTTATATTACCCTTTTGCTTATTTAATGAGTTTCATTTTTAGGAAATTGCGTAATTTAATATGTAAAACGTTTTTATTCCAAACGTTGTTTTATGAGATAACATTAATAAAAAATGAATAATTTGTCAAATAATACGTTATTAAAAAAAAGTTTATCGGATAATGATTTTCTTAATTGAATTATTTGGCAAAGTTGTTATTGTGTAATGATGAAATAACAAATCACATTTTTGTCAATCGTTACTTGTCAAGTGAAAATTTGTAAATTAAGTTTTGGTAAAATGACTGGTCACCCATTAGGGCTAGTAACATTATGCGAATTAAAATTATGCCAAAACAAATTATGCTAAAACAGTTATGCTAAAGTATATTAGGAAAAAGAACATTATACGAAAAAAAGGGATCCCGTTATCTTGTGTGCTTTTCCATATTTTGAGCGGTTATCAAATAGAAAAAACAATTATATACATATGCTTAATAAGCATATCCAGTTCCTAGTAAGTCACTACAGTGACCGACTTATATTTTTTGACACCAACAATTTTGTTGATAGATTGAAATCGACAAGGAATACAGTGTGTTATAAGGTTTAGACTTAAAATAGCTAGGCTATTAGCTTATATTAACTCAGACATAAGTAGTATGTCGAAGTGTAGTACTATAATTAACACCTCAATTATTAGTAATAATTCTAATGTACAGGTGGCCACCAGTAACTGTAGCACAAGTGTTATACACGTTTACAATAATTGTACGAAGGAGGATCCATGTGTCACTATGGCAAATTTCTGTCATAATGTGGGGTCCACAAGTAGTAGGATTTCATTGCCTGGTGATGGCATGGGAGTCTCGGGGCTCACTCTGGATTTTAATTTAAACTAGATAGTAAGACAACAGAAGATACCAGTAACACTATAGTTATACCTATAGTTATACCTACCAAGAACATGGTGTCTTCTTGCTCTCAAATAGTTAATTGTAAAAAAAAGTCTAAGCAGAATACCTTGAAATTATTTCATCAAAATATTCAAGGTTTTTCTTCTAAACAATTAGAAATTGAATTATTTTTAGAAAAAACCATGTTTGAATTTATTTGTTTAACTGAACATTGGTTGAAAGATTATGAGATGCTAATCAACTATAAAAATTATAGTGTGGGCAGTTGTTTCAACCGAAAGTCTATGCAACGTCCCGGGGGTTCACTAATGTTAGTTAAAAATTCTATTAAATCTAAGACTCGTAAAGACATAGTTTATCTGTAGGTTGAACATAACATTGAATTGTTCTGTGTTGAGCTAGATAAGTATGTTATAGTGTGTGTTTACCCCAAATTATCAAAACTACTCCACATTTGAGTCAGTAATGGAAGATGTTCTAGTAAAACTTGCAACGGGTAAAAAATCACTGATTATCTGTGGTGACTTTAATATTAATATCTTAGAAAATAGTTTAAATAGCAGTCGATTATTAAGTCTCTTTAAATCATTCAATTTGTCAAATGTGTTTTCAGAACGAACCCGTATAACTATAAATACTTCTACATGTATTGATAATGTTTTTTGTTGCTGCAACTACTTAGACAAAGCCATTGTAAATTATCTTCCTTCTGATCACAGCGGTCAAACCGTTGCTTTCAAGTCCAACACACCTTTACAAAGAATTCAGATACAATCTAGACAAATAAGAACCAGCAATCTAAGTAAATTTAATAATAACTTACTTAGTAAGTTAAGTATACCGGGTCATATTATAAAAAATGTAAATGAATTATATGAGGAATTCTTTTCGGTAGTGCGCACCGAGTTCAATAATACTTTAAAAAGAAAACTAAAACGATTTGCCCAAATTTTTTGTTCAGTGACTGGCAACTAAGGGTATTAGGAAAAGTAGGGAAAAATTGTTTGAGCTGTATGGCCTTAAGCCTTATATTAACTCTGAAACTTTTAATAAATACGTTGCTACTTACTCTAAAACTTTTAACAATACCTGCAAAGTAGCTAAAGCCTTGTACATTAGCAACAAGATCAAATCAGCCGAGAATAAAATAAAGACGGTTTGGAAAATTATCAATGACGAAAAAAACAGAAATAAAAGACATAATAATGATTTCACACTAGAAACTTCACGGGGTCTCATAAGCACTAACAAAGAAGTTGGTCAAGAATTTGTAAATTTCTTTACCAGTATCCCACTTAAAACTACTGAAACCTCTCCCTTGCGTTCAATTGATTTATTACGAGCAAACGTTTCATCCTGCCCGATTGAATTTAAATTCAAGCATATAAACCCCTTAACAGTAATAAAAGTTTTTAGGCAAATCAAGATCAAATTAACCGAAGATCTATGGGGAATGTCAATCAAAGTTTGTACTTCCATTATTGAGACTATAGCGCCGTACTTAGCCTTAATATTTAATTTGTGTGTGGATCATGGAGTCTTCCCTGATCTAATGAAATATAGTAAGGTAATACCACTTTTCAAATGTGAGGAGAGTAAAGACACTAATAAATATAGACCCGTATCTGTGTTGCCAGTTTTAAGCAAGGTGTTTGAAAAGGTAATGCTTAATCAAATGCTTAATCATTTTAACACCAATAAAATCTTACACGATCAACAGTATGGTTTCACCAAGGGACGTTGTACGACCGACGCCGGTGTCACCTTAATAAAACACATATTTACGGCGTGGGAAGAGGCCCAAGACGCCATAAGAATTTTTTGTGACCTCTCGAAGGCATTTGATTGCGTCGACCACGAAACCATAATTTTGAAACTTGAGCATTACCGGCTTGGAAAACTTGCGCTCAGTTTAGTAAAATCTTATTTAAATGATAGACAACAGCAAGTTCAAATAAATGGTGTCAATTCAATCGGTTTAAAAGTAAAAATGGGTGTACCACAAGGATCAATATTGGGTCTTTTCCTCTTTTTAGTTTATATTAATGATCTACCCCATTTGTTAAAAACTCAACCACAAATGGTGTTATTTGCTGACGATACTTCCTTATTTTTTTTAATTAATAGACGTGCATCAAATCTTGACGACGTAAATAACGCCCTACAGCAGGTCCAAAATTGGTTCAATGCCAATAATTTAGTATTAAATAGGAAAAAAACGTAGTGCATAAGATTTTCTTTACCAAATGTAAAAAGTAGTAGTTGTGAGATAGTCTTGAATCAAGAGAAACTAGAATTCGTCGATAAAACAGTTTTCTTAGGGATCACGCTCGACTCAAGGCTTCAATGGGGTCCTCATTTAACATCCCTTTCAGGACGGTTAAGTTCAGCAGCATATGCTGTGAGAAAAATCCGTCAATTTACTGACGTAGGTACCGCGAGGCTAGTCTATTTTAGTTACTTTCATAGTATTATGTCGTATGGTATGCTACTATGGGGACGGGCTGCAGACATCGAGTCTATTTTTATTCTACAGAAAAGAGCCGTAAGAGCCATATATGGCCTCCGTAGGCGCGACTCTCTAAGGGAACTGTTTAAAGATATTAACATCATGACGGTACCTTGTCAATATATCTATGAAAACATTATGTACGTAAGGAAAAATCTACATATTTTTAGTAAAAGAGGTGCAAGACACAATTACATCACTAGGAATAGGGACCAATTAGTTCAACCGGGTTTTAGGCTGGCTAAAGTGGACTCGTCTTTCATGGGGTGCTGTTTAAAATGTTACAATAAAATACCTCCCAACATACTTCAATTGAATGAAACGATATTTAAATCTTATATTAAAGGCACACTATGCAGCCAGGCATATTATAAGTTGGGAGACCATATCGCTGATAAAAATGCCTGGCTCAACGCTGGTCTTGCTCCACAAGGGCGCATAAACTAACTGATTAGCATTTGAAAATACTGTTGGAGCTGCTGAAGATTTTAAAAACTATCTTTGCATTGTATAAATTCAATCTCATAACATTGTATAATTGCATAGCACATGTGTGAGTACTATGTACCGACTATAAAGCTACCATTTAGGTACTGGGTATGTTTTTCATTGACTTTAATGTGCCTTGGCGGCTGAGAGTATGTCATGCTCACTCTAATGTCTCGCTGACGGTGGCGCGTGTGTTGGATCATTTAGCTCCCTTCAAAATGGTTGAGCTGAATGGTGCTAATCCATGCGTCATGTTCGTGAACGGGCGCCGTCAGTGGGGACTGGTCGTCTCTTGGCTGCCAGGGGTTATTTTAATTTTATTTTATTTTATTTTAACAGACGCTTTTAACGTTTTGCATCGTTCTCACATGTATAACTTCAACATGAATGATGTAACCAATATTTTGTAACCATATCATGATTTAAAAGAGTGTCCGTGGAGTTTCTTGCCCGTTCTTCTCCATAGGTACCTACTACGCTTTGGAATGGGCAACTAGCTTCATCTTTCTGAGTGACCGACCCCTTGACAATTCAAAAGTGCCTGTAATTGGTTTATTTGAAATAAATGCTTCGATTTTAAGTTTGAAATTGCGATCGATTACCATTTTATGTGTGTGACGCAATTACCCCGCAGGTCAAATTCTGATGAAACAGATTATATTCGAACACAACTTACTGGGCTAGATCCACTTGACAGTTCAGCATTCCAAAGAGCGAACCATTGATTAATTTATACTTCAGTGTAGGCAGATTCGCCTCAATCAAATCCAGGGATAAAGGATCAGAGGGTTCCAGTCCATCTAAACCAGCTATGAGCATCTTAAACGTCCGTTTAGCACCCTCTGTTAGACATTCATCGTCGCTTAAGTCACATATTTTCTTTTCACCTGTAATTCGCATTATTTGGTTAGGTAGTGATCTGGGGTCTCCCTTGTTCCATCGAAAAGAAATTGCCAAATTATCACTTCCCAAACAATTTTCCGCATAATTTCATTTGCCAAATTATTACTTAGCATAAAATCTGGTCACAAATAATTGTGACGCAAACCTAATGTTTTGCAAGTGAACGTTTAAACTAAAACTTGTTTACCAACTAGTACTTTTACCAATTTTTATGAAGTCAAATATTTCAGTTGGAATAACTCATTTTACGCAAAATAAAGACTATTCTGGTAGTATTTTGTTTTTTAGTTAGTAGCTTTTTTTTAAATACTTAATTTCGTCTAACTAGTTCAGTTTCGGGTAGCCTATTTTTTTTCTATATAATCTAGTCGTTTCTGGCACTCGCCGGTCGCTACCGCGGCACCGTTCGCTTCGCTCGCTCGGGTCGTGCGTAGGATGTCACAGTATTAACCTAACCTAACCTAACAATTTTTTTAAATAATTAACCTACTCTAACTAGTTCCATAACTACCTGACCAAACGTTTATTGTCTAAAGATTGTTTGCTGTAATAAATAATTTGATTAAAGACCAAATTGCTAAATGACATTATCCTTGATAATATTCTGCCAAGTAAAAATTCTACCAAATGAAAATGTTCGTACTAAAATCATTCCAAACATTGCATTGGTATAAAAAAAGGTTGCTAAAATTTGTTTGGGTAGTGAAATTTTGGTAATTTTCGGTAAAACGGCAGGATCCCAGTGATCTGATCTACATAATGAATGGGATCTCGATCTGTATCTCGTTCAGTGGGCTTAGATGGCAGTACTATTGCGATATTAACACAATCTTGGTTAAAGTGACTACAGCATCAATCGACGAGCGTAGAGTCAGCCTCACAAAGATATTGTATAAACCAAAAAGAATTAATTTAATTGTCTACAATGTTATTCCAAAATATTTGATCAATGTGTAGCTACAAAAAATATTACACATTGACTACCACATTGTGTAGCTACAAAACATAATACACATTGGGTACCACATTGATACAATATTATGGAACAACGATTGTAGGCAATCAAATAAATTCTTATCGATTTACTCGTACATTATTTTGGGGCTGGCTGTACATAGTGCCTATCACCGAATACGTCTTTTTCATCGATTGTTGTATTATTATCACATTTGTTTTGGGGAACTACTAATAACTATTTATCCGCAACTAGGACACTTTCTTGGAGCAGAAATGATTAATATTAATAATTATATTTTCAAAAGATTTCATGACATTATTAAAGGAACGCATGGTACTTACCTAAAATACAGCTGATACAAAATAACGCAAAAATTAATAATCGTGTTGGGAACATTTTCTTTGGCCTAAAGCACATATTATAATGCTATTATCGTAACTTCAGCTGAATATATAACCTAGCACCTAACATACAATCTATGATCTTCAAAAATTTTCCAACCAGGCTGATTTATATAAGTACTATTTTAGCAACAAAAATAATCGTATTATGTATCCATTGTTATGCGTTACTGACGTCAACGAGATTACCACGTTCTTGTATTGTTTATTATTTATTTATTAGCAAAAAAATAAAATGTCAAATTAAAATTGTTTACCTATTACGGTTCCTGAGATATAGCCCGCTGACGGACGAACAACCAGACAGCGGAGGCTTAGTAATAAAAAAACAGCCGTAGTTGGGATGAATTTATCCCAATAACAAACTTAACTTAGTAGTTGCGGAACATGTTCTCCCAGACAATTGACATTGACATACGTCACGGTCAATTGTCCAACTGCAAATGTAAGTTTGTAATCGCAAAAAAATTTGTTTGTTTCAAAAGTTTGTTGGTATCTAACTCATCTATAGCAAGGCCAAGAAACGAATTCAACCCTACTCAAAGCAACATAAGCTTGACCCTTTGCAAATAACCTTTTGCCTAAATTTACGACTGCAGTTTCAAGTGTTGTGCCCTGTAATAACTTATATACTCGTACAGTTACAGCCGAACTAAGTATCAGCGGTAAAATGCGTCGTTCCACGTCACCTAATCTACGTTTAGCTTAAAACGTTACCGTGATTGGAGATATTGGCACATAACTATGTGCATCTTTTGAATTTCTCACTGATTGAAGCGTCATCGAATAGAATTAGCACTGCATCAGGCAACTCTCCTTCTTCTAGTTGATCACGCCTTAGTGCAGGCCATCGGAATCCTTTAACAACACCCATGCTGCCATTGGTCAAGCCGTCAGACACCGAAACATTTCTTCTCAGCATCACTTTTGAACTTTTGATCCCAGTGCCACTTGAAGTTGAGTTAAAAGTCCAACACATTTGTTTGGGTCGGTTTAAATTACGTTATCTGGTGGCGTTTTGCCATAAGTAGCTACCTCTCTTGACTCGTCTGTAGCCTTACTTAAACATATAGATCCGTTTTTTTAATTGGGCAAGCATATTCAAAACAAACTATACTAGTTTTTTAAAATAAAAAATCTCAATTCAATGAAATCTTTAAATATTTATAAAATAAAATATAAAGTACTTATTACAAACAAATAATCCAGTTTTTACGTAAAACTAAAAATGACGAAATAAAAAAATATTTAAAAAAAATAAACCGACTTCGAAAGAAATTAACTCAAAATTATGAAATAATATTTTTATATCTACACGATATTAACCAACAAAACGGAATCAAAAGTAGTTACGAAACAAATTAGGAGCCTACAATTATTTTTGAGGTCGGTGCCAGCACTTAAGAAAAGCACCTACTTATCTACATACCTATAAGGAGAAACTCACTGACTGACATATATCAACGTAAGGGAAATCTACTGGGACTAGGAACGTGTTGCATTTGTATAATGTTGGGGAGCACTAAAAGGGGAAAATTCCACCTTTAAGGGGGCGTAAAGGGCGGGATTTCGTTTGTATGAAAAATCTTATTCCTTGAGTTAATAAACTTGTAACTTGGCACAAAAAGGACTAGGCTTGCATGAATTCAAGATAGTATTTCAATCATTAACCGTTGTGCACAATCTCTGAGCAGTAACCTGACAAAAAGTACTAGGCATGCATGAATTTACGATATTATTCAATCATTATGTTATGCTACTAATAGGATTTGGATGACGCAGTTTGTCAGTTTGTTTTGGATTAACACATGTGATACATTTTATTCCCGTAGTACGTTTCCATGGGATAATTTCCGACTTCCACGCGAGATTGTAAAATAATAATACAACAAGTACGACTATTATAAAAAAAAAAATGGTTGTTATATAAAATGTCTTTTAACTCCGTTTTGTATCCGTTATATCGTTTCTATTTTGATTAAGTTTTATATTCGATGGTTTTGCTGGCAACAACCTCAAAAAAAGTTGTAGGCCCCTAATTTGTTTCATACCTACTTTTGATTTCGTTTTTTTTTGGTTAATTTCGTGTAGATAAAAAATATATAGTTCATCATTTTGAGTTAATTTCTTTCGAAGTCGGTTGAATTTTTTTAAATTACTTTTTTTTTGTAAAAAGTTTTTAAATTGTCAAAGAAAGTTTTCAAATTGTCACTTTTGAATTGTCAGAGAGTCGGTCAGTCAGAAAGATGGAGCTAGATGCTCATTCCAAAGCGTAGGCTTAAGTAGACCAAACAGGCTAGAAACTCCATGGACGCTCTTTTAAATCAAAGTTGTTTATTTTCTGTGATTGTCCGAAAAAACGCTGCTCTTAGAAAAAAAATCTGTTCATAATATACCCTGCAAAATTTCGTGTAAATTGGAACAGTAGTTTTATCAGAAATCGTTATTACAATGAACAAAGGAAGTTCCGAAAACAACATTTATTTATCAATATTGAGCGTTCGCACACGAAGATTGTATTCATTATAAAGTATGCTTTGTCTAATTATGTGCCCAAAAAAAATAACGAAAATAAAAAACTCGAGCATTTTGTTTATTTGAGCGCGGTCATAAATCTGTCTTTTAATTGCGGGGGCGCCGGGGACTTAAGCGCTTAAGTTATATATATTTTTTATTTTATTTAGTTATATCTTCTAAAAACAGTGCAAATATAACTTTTTAAATTTAACTGTACTTACTTCGCCTTTACAATATAACAATTAACCTAATCTAGATAATAAGAAAAATACTGTTACCTAGCGTCACTGAAGTAAATAGCTTTTTGAAGATCATTTGTCAAATAAAAAATCCAAAATAACGGATTTGCAATAGAAAGGCTTCTTATAATTCTCTAACTGTAACTCTAACTTCACAAAACCGTGTGTCAATCATGTTTAACATTTCTGCAACTGTTAATAGGTTGGTTTGTCATAATCAGCTTACAGCTGTCCACTACTGGACAAATTGCAACCAACCTCTCCAATTGCACGCCATTTAACTCGATTCTTTGCAAGTCTCATCCTGCTCCTACCAGCCACCCTGCGAAGATCGTCGCTCCACCTAGCATGAGGGCTTCCTACCTTACGTTTGCCGATTCGCGGTCTCCACTCAAGAACACGTCTACCCCAACGGTCATCGGTTCTCCGGCTAATAGGGCCGGCCCATTGCCACTTCGGCTTGCTTATTCTGTGAGCTACGATGGTTTGGTAAGCAATCATAATTGAGTGTAACTCTAATTTAATTTATACTAAAGCGCCTGCCTGGGTTTGTACCCACGACCTACAACTCGTAATTCGGAGTCATTACCACTGGGCTACCAATTTTATTTTTTTTTGGGATGAAAATGATCAAATAACTTCCCCCGTTCTGGGCGGAGCGGGAGGGCGTGTCAGACTCTTACTGACTAAAACCTACCCGTATTCCTTCAGTTGGCTGTACTTTGCCAGGGGCCACGGTATCCCTTTCGGACTTTCCTGCGACCCCGGCAGGCATCGGTCCTAGCGGATCTCATCAGTTGTGCTGACATCTCTTTGAAGCGCGCGTGAAACACAACGCGCCGTCGATCTGGGCCTGGTCCTTATCGGACGGCGAGCTACCCATTGCTCACCGTCCGCAAGCCCGCGCGTACGGTGCCCGGGAATCAGCCTGCGATTCCCGACGCCCAGGGCGTCTCCTGCGGCGGCTAGGGGCGTGAAGGCGCGAGATTTGCCTCTCCATCATGCGTTCTGCCTCCTCCTTTGCGAGCGTTACTGCTTCTCAGAAGGAGGTAACGGCTTCCCACTACCTCTCGCTCCGTACCGTGGCCTGGACCAGGGCCGGACGCGAGAGATCACTGCCGCCGACCGCTTCCACAAGAAAACGGCGGTGCCCCGTCCAAGCCGGGCAGACCTCCACCGTATGCTCTACCGTGTCCTCCGGGCGATCCGCACAGTGGTGACATCCGGGCGTTTCCTCCCACCTTATCTGAAACAGGAACCTCCCGAAACAACCGTGTCCGGTGAGGACCTGCGTCACGCGGAAGATGAGGATGCCGTGGCGTCTCTCTAGCCATTCCTCAAAGAGGGGACTTATCGCCGCAAATGTGGTGTGCCCAGCACTGGGTTGCGACAATCGTACTCTCAATGACGCCATGAGATCCCGCCGGAGCTCTATCCGCTGTACCACGATGACTCGCGGCAGTGGAGTTACGCCCCGGCGTTTCGCCTCCTCGCGCCACTCCCAATTGTGCGCGAGGACTTTTGCCTTCACATTCCATGGCGATAATCCGGCTTGCCGCCTTACCGGAGACCGTGCGGTATCCCCGGACCAGCCGGATGGTTATGATCCTTTGGGACGCGTTAAACCAGTGGGCTGGCCGCAGCCTCAAAGAAAGCGCCCACACCGATGCCCCGTAAAAGGCCATGGATCGCATGACCCCCGCGTAGAGCCTCCGGCAGGGGGCGTTTCGACCCTCAAGATTGGGCAGGAGCCACTTCAAGACAGCCCCGGTCCGCTCCAGTCTGGGAGCCAAACGTCGGAAATGCTCCACGAAGTTCCACCGGCTGTCGAGGACGAGTCCCAGATACTTCATCGTCGACTCGACGCCGATGTGCACTCCTCCTTAGGTCATTTGGAAACCCGAGGGTGGCGCGTTCCGAGGTCCATTAAAACACACGGCCTCGAACTTGTGCAGGGCCACCTCGAGTCCCAATTGCCGGATCCTCAAATCCAAACTCCGGGCTGCTACTTAGAAATTCAAGATGGAAAAACCCAATAACACTTTACCCAATTCAAGAATTAAACCCAGTACCGCAGGCTCAGCAGAAGCACTTGCGCACACAAGACGAACAGAATTTGGTTCTTACGGAAAGAAAAATTGCCGGGAAAATTGGAAAATTCGGGAAAACTGAAAGGGCATCATCCATGGAAATTTTGTATGAATTACTGAAATTTCGACTGGACAACTTCTGTGGGGTCAGTAAGTAAATAAAATACATCTTATTTAATTAAAATTTTATTGTTGTAAGCAACGATTGTTTTATGATTCTTCAGAAAACAAATCTTGAACATGTACTTTTGTTAGATATGCATTAATATTGTTGATGTATTTGTTCATAAATGCCTCCATCGTTTGTTGACGAATCAGTTTGTTCGACAAAGTTGACTACCTGACGTTTGATTTAAAAATGAGGGAAGTGTCATCTGCGAACTATACGATCTTGTGATTATCCCTTATTTGTGTGGTAAGGTAAGTAATTTATATAAATTAGAAATAAGAAAGGACCTCGAATTGAACCCTATTTATATAAATTAGAAATAAGAAAGGACCTCGAATTGAACCCTATTTATATAAATTAGAAATAATAAAGGACCTCGAATTGAACCCTGTGGCATGCCCATGGTGACCACAGATCCTGCAGATCTCTTGCCATTAACATTGACCCTCTGAATTCTGTTGTTCAGATAAGAAGTCGGAAGGTCAAGAATCTTGTTCCTCATACCATAGTGGTACAGTTTTCTGATGAGTGTATCATGATGTACGCAATGGAAGGCCTTGGACAAGTCGCAGAAAATGTCAAGAGCATCTTGCGACTTCTCTCAAGCCTGGAATATGCTCTTCAGTAATTCCAATCCCACGTCTGTAGTTGAACGACCCTTTGTTAAACCAAACTGTTTCAGATGAAGTAAATTATGTGCATTAAAATGTCCTAGCATTTGTTTTAAAATTACTTTTTCAATGATTTTGCTCAATGTAGGTAATACCTATCGAAATAGGTCGAAAAAAATTAAAAGCAAAAAAACCTTTAAAAAAAAACTTTTATTTAAATGCTTTAAAAAGACGAAAATTAAATTTTCTTTTAAAATTTTAACTATCAACTTATAATCTCACTATACACAATTTATATGATCATAAAAGCTTGTCCCGCGATTCACTTGTGTAAATAAACTAGTACCTAGCACTAGTAGTAGTAATTGAGTAACTTAATCTGCTCAGTTTAATTTTTTTTTAAATTTCCGTTTAATTAAAACTTATAGGTACTTACGCAAACCTCAACAAGGAAAAAGTTTTTACTGACGTATCACATCAATCTCTCATAAGTATTGATAGTATTGCTCTAGGGCAGTATGGATATAGCAGTGGTCGTAACTTGTATGGGCAATCTTACTGTCATATCGCATAATTTGAAAAAGTCAGTACCGTCCAAATTCAAATTCAAAAGTCATTTATTCAAACTAGGCTGAGAATCAGCACCTTTCGAACGCAAAATTACATAAGACAGTCCCCCGAAAACGCCCACCCTTCACCACTTCCTTGTGCTTAAGCTGGGAAGATGAAGCATCCCGCAACGTGTTAACGTTTCTAAAGCAAGGGCTTATTTTAATCCTTATTTTTGCAGTACAAAATATTATGAAGACTGCTATGGGTAACATAGATTAATTCTAAATCACAATAGTGGCAGATTTTGTCACTTTTGGTTTGTTCGTCGTATATTTGAGCTCCTTAAATTCTGGGTAACGCTTCACGATTTCTGCCAAATGCGTGCACTGAACGGACAGGTCCAATCAAATCTGTGCTGTTCTTTCCTCAAAATACTATTTAATGCAATCCAATCTACATGGTCCTCACTTAATCTGACCAAGATTATGTCTGGACTTTAAAAGAAACTGTCACCACTGAGTTTGTTTCGGCCTTTCTTTTAAGAGTAGTCGAATAGGAAACACCGACCTCATCAAGTTTTTAAAGTATGATTGACGTGTAAAAGTATTTGTAGAAACGTACTTACAGAAATAAAATCATTTATTATTTATTTAAGGTCATTTTAACCAAGAGTACCCGCAGTACAATCATGCAATGGATAATCTTATTTCTACAAATTAGTATTTAAAATTAATTAGGTACTCTATAAATTAAAAAACTTTTAATTTATTCGGTGCATGTCAGTGTTATTGTTTGGAGGACTATAATTTATACTGCACGAATATAGTAACGAAGTGTAACATAGTTTTTAATATAATAGGTATTAAGACATACAATCAAGTTAAAATATTCAGAAACCCCCATTAGCATTAGGTAAATCTCGTTTATCATAAATAAATAAAATACATCGTATTTAATTATAATTTTATTGTTATAAGGTGTTATGATTCTTCAGAAAACATATCTTGAATAGGTACTTTTCTTAGATACGCATTAATATTGTCCATGTATTTTTGCATAAATGCCTCCATCGCTGGTTGACGAACCAGTTTGTCAACATACTGCCAATTTTCATTTATAAACTTATGTGCTGCTTCAGCTGGAAATAAAAACACATTTCAAATTAGTATGTTAGAGGGTATGAAGTGGTCTGTGAGATTTCAATCTGTAAACGCAATCACGATTAAGGAGACGGGTGTGTCACTTCTATTTTATCATTTCTATTCACTAATTCATATAATGATATGAAAGAGGACACTCCACTACCTCATAAAATCCATCTTTAATAATATAATAATCAATCTTTTCTTTGGTCTTCTCATCCATTACTTCTATTTGTCCTTTATTAAAGAGACTTATATTTCTCCTCCTTCTTTCTCCTCGTGTTACTTCCATTTCTCCTTTATTTAAGAGACTTGTATGTGTGACTTCTATTTCTACTTTATTCTTCAAAGAGTACAGAACTGAGTTATTATACTCGCAAGAGCCCACCAAATTCTATTTAAGTACTGCGTCCTATGTTACAGCCACTAAAGTGATACTATTAGTGGTAAAAGAAAGATTATCAATTTGGTGTTCTTACATTTTGCTTTATTGCCATTGAAGAAATTGCCAAAGTCATAGTGCACTTTTCCTTTTGCCTCCACTTCCAAATTGATAGTTTTTGTCTGGATGTGAGTATTTTTATCGTTGTAATCTTTCTTTTCAAAATCACCATTGAAAAGGAAGTTGTAGTCAACTGAAACCGATGTTATGAGAAATTATACCACAGGAACGTACAATACCGAGGTAAAAATAAATTAAAAGTATCTTATGTCCTAACCCAGGTAACATGCAGACAGACGCATAGAGTTACTTTCCCATTTATAATATTAGTATTTAAAATATGGAAGTATGGATTCGGTCAAAAGAATCATTAATAGGTCTGAATCAATTATTTCGATTCTTACTTCTGTAGCTAATATAATAATGAAGAGTGCTATGAATCACATATATTTCTAAAACACATTATTGACAGTTTTTGTAAGTTATCACTCAATCTGCCCAGCCTTTTCCCAAGTATATTGGGGTCGGCTTTTTAGTTTTTGTAAGTTGTACAGGTGGTAAATACTTACAGAAAAAAATTCTGCAAGTGCCTTTTCCTTCAACAAACTCAGGGCCTACTTTACCCTTCACCTCATATCTTGATTCTAAAACTAGATGCGGGCATCCAACGTGGTAGTGATACTTTTTATCCTTTGGAGATAATCTAGAATTGCATAAAAACATACATTTATTAATTAAAAAATTGGCCGTATTTCATGGAATGATTTTTAACCACATTAACGTGTACTTTTGTACATATACACATTGCTGATAAAAGTCATTTGTCACAACTGAGAACAGTAATAATTTGGACCACAATTTTATTTTACTTTCTATTTCTTTCATATATACCCAACCAACATCATAGTATGAATGCTATGGTTTTGTTATTTTAAATGAAATTATTGACGTTTGAAGTTTGAGCAACGACGAATTTCGAATAAAATATAAAAAAATCATTTAAGTAAATCCGAGTGGCCTGGGTCTTATTATCGGGTCTAAACACGAAGCAAACGGCCCCACGGCTCCGTCATTTTGGTATCTTCAACCGTCTGCCGAACACCCTGTATACCCAGGACCTACACCAAAGTATGAATGCCATATATTTTATAAGAAAAAATAGGTAAGACGACACAACTCTCCTGTCAAAAAGATAATTACAAATAAAAGAAGAAAAAGATTTAAAAAAAAAACTTACTGCACAAGTTCCACACGACAATTTTTCATTCCAGATAGAGAAGCATTGATTATTTTATAATTTAGTGCAGGCAGATTAACTTCAACCAGATCCAGGTGCAAAGGATCTGAAGGTTCCACTCCTGGCATGCCAGATATGAATTGTTCAAACGTCCGTGCAGCACCTGCTGTTAGGCATTTGCTGTCGTATAAATCACATAGTCTCTTTTCACCTGGAATTAGAATTGAATTTATGGCTTAGTAAGTATATTTGATTATTGGTTGGAAATGACGTTGACGAAGTTTGGACATTATAATAAAAAAACAGGACGGTACTGTTTCTGTTGACATTGACGGAAAGATTCCGGAAAGATTTTGTTTATTAGAGAATCCTTCAACCAAAACTGAGGTGAACAAACTGATTAGTATTTTGCAATTTTTAACAAGTGCATACGCGTCATGTTCCGCTACTCGAATTTCGCGTAGCGGAACATGACGCGAGCCAGTTGAATTGAACTACTGCGGTTTCGCTGCTATGGTATCGTGGTTTCCTCACGATGTTTTCCTTCACCGTTTTTGAAGCAAGTGATAATTATACAATACGCACATGAATCCGAAAAGTCAAAGGTGCGTGCCTTGAGTTCGTACTCGAGACCTATGGCTTGTCCGACGGTCGCACCACTAGGCTAAATATTAATGTTTATAAACTTAGACCTTCCGGAATAAATTCTGTAAATGATGGTGAAAACCGCATCAAAATCCATTGCGTAGTTGAGAAGAACAACGCGATCACACAAGGCGTTTTTTATTAATAATATGTATACGTAGATTAAGTTAGTTACCAAACACATGGGCTACTTACTTAAAACACTGCTGATGCAAAATAAACCAAAAATAAATATCCGTGATGAGCACATTTTCAGCGTCTGTATGCACATGTGTTTCTCTAATGTTAATATTTTCTAAATTCAGGTGAATTTATAGTTTGAGCAATTATTTGGTTTATTTCGTTGTGGTTCCGTAAAAATATTTTTTCTTTTTAACTTTGGCTAGCTTTTTCTTTGGTATTATAGAAGAAAATTAAATTTTAGTACAACAGGTCCGAAACATTTTCTTTACAGTATGTTTTGAAAAGTATTAAAACTGAATTATAATTTTAAAAAAAATTGTTGCTAAAGTTGTGAAAAAAAACAGCTAGAGTTAGGTATACTTATACAATAAGTGGTTGCAAGAATATTTACAAGTCCACAGAATGCTAGTTTACCTACTTATCACAGTAAGATATAAGATAAGTAGATGATGATATTTTATTTACTTACTTACAGGAAAAAAGTAAAGGTTTTTCTACACCGTGTTATGATCGAGGGATTCTTAATTTCATTAAAGATCTTCAAAAAGCTATTTACTTCAGTAAATAAACTTATGATAGTAAAAAAAGCGAGGTAACGGTATTTTATATTCTACGTACCTAAATGCAGATTATGTTAATTGTTACATTATAAAGTACCGTAGCGTGAATCACTGAATTATTAATAACTAACTGCGCCCGCGAATTCACCCGCTTAAGGCTAAACGTATGCTGAGATGCAGGTGACGCAGATCCACGCAGCGAAAGGCAGAACAGATTTTGTAATGCATGAACATATTGACAGCTGCGTACGCTGCGGCGCTGGCATGTGCGACGCCGACATGTGTCTGTTCTGTTCTGCGTCTCGTTGTAGAGCGGGCACAGATTTCTGCGCGACGAATACAGGTCGTCACTTGTTTTTTTGACGCAGGTAACGCAGCACAGCCGTCTATTGTTAGTAGGACGCGAATGTGTCTGTGTAGCTGCATGCTCGCGGCCTATGTCTGGCCGCGAGCGCATGCTGCCCTACCCCGTAAAATCTGTACTGTGCTGTGTTGCGTCACCTGCGTCGCGCCTAGCCTAAGTCTCGATCTCGTAGGAATGTCGGAATAAAAAGTATCCTATGTCCTAATCCAAGTCATAGTCTACCCATGTGCCAAATATCATACAAATTCGTTCAGCCGTTTTAGTGCAAAGGCGTAACAAACAAACAAACTCACTTTCTCATTTATAATATTAAAGATAGATACTTGTAGGTACAGTAAAATTTTAAAAAGATAAATTTGCACTATTTTGCAAAACATGGAGACTAATACAAAAATCAAATATGTATATAAAATTCTCGTGTCACAGTGTTTGTAACAAAATTCCTCCGAAACGGCTTGACCGATTCTTATGAAATTTTGTGTATATATTCAGTAGGAGAATAGGACGTAAACTATTTTTTATACCCTTAAGTGATACCAGACCCATTTTCAGGGTGGTCCACCCTAAAAATGTTATTTTTGTTTTTTGGACAAAATTATTATTTTTTATGTTTTTATGATTCGGCATTAAATAATAAATATTAAATTTTCACCAGCTAACCGCTCTACCACCATTTTTTTATAGCGATAAATTAGTACTGTAGGTAGGTAGGTAGGTATGTATGGTAGGGTCGGTAGGTAGGAAGATGTAGGTAGCTAGGTATGTAGATAGATAAGTAGGGTAGGTAGGAAGATGTAGATAGCTAGGTATGTAGATAGGTAGGGTAGATAGTGTAGATAGGTAGGGTAGGGTGGGTAGGTAGGTGCGCCGTAGATAAATACTTAGTGCTACCCGTGCGAAGCCGGGGCGGGCAGCTAGTATTACATACAAATTTAAATCTGCTTCCTAACGTTTGTTCGATCTTTTATCTGAATTATGACGTATTTACGCAATTGATTGATCGCGCGATCACGTACTCGCGCGACAGGATTTGAATCCAGAACTACGTGCATAATAGGCGAGGCATTAAGCACTGGACCATCACGACCACGCCATTGTTATATGTTAAGGGACACAATATTTATTCAATAAAATGTCGAAATGGTATTGATTTGTTTTATTGCTATTATGTGTCGGTGTAGGTGTTGTCGTCCCTAAACCGCATTTAGTCATCGTTTTCTTCGGCTAGATTATGTGAAAATTCTATCCTACATTTTAGTAACATATTTGAAAACTTATTTTTAATCAGATGCAAAGATTTTAAATAAACATAAATTAATTCGAGTGATTGGGAGTGAGTGAGAGTCGATGCTGAACTTTTAGGACATGTTTATAATGCACGAGAGGATAAATGCGATGCTTTGGGCATCTTTTGCGATTTTCAAAAAAAATATCAGGAAACTGCACAACTACGGAATATGGAACCCGTCTGTGGATTTTTTTACTTCTTACTTAAGTAATAGGATTCAGAGAGTTAATGTTAACGAAAAAATACCACTCAAATCTGTAATAAAAATAGGGTTCCCCAGGGTTCAATTCTTGGTCCATTTTTGTTTTTTATTTGTTTAAATAACTTGTTTCACCTCATAAAGGATAATCATGATATAGCGTTGTTTGCAGACGACACTTCTTTTTATTTATACTCTTAAGTCAGCAGCTGGTTACTGACACTATAAATAGCGTCCTCGCAAAAATTGTTAATTGATTTAATGTTACTATCCTACTTCTTAACGATAAAAACCGGCCAATTGCGTGTCGAACCACGCACACCGAAGGGTTCCGAGGTTGGGATGAATTTATCCCAAAAACAAATTTCCGTGCCCAGAAAAAACTACAACTGCGCTTCACCCAAAGCAACCTGCGAGTAGGTAGGTAGGAGCACATTTTGTTTGCGAACCGTGAAATGTTTTAAAATTTTCACCAGCGAGGCCTTCTTCCTCATTCGTCAGAGAATTTTAACACTGCGGTGTAGAATATTGCAGTTTTAGGCCAGCGTCATCTCTTGACCGATAGTGGAACTAATGTAATTTTTGTTGATGATTACTGAAAAAGTGTGCTATTTAGAGACATCGTTTTAAGATTTATCTCTATGCACGGATTTAATTTTCATTTTTCGTCTAAAGTCAAACACTATACGGCCTAAAACAAAATGTTTGAGAATGTGCAAATAGTGCTCTTTTATATGATATCCCACATGCCCTAGTAGCCCCACTTCTAATTTTTAAGATCCCGTACAGTCGCAATTTTGCAAAAAAAAAAAACTTTCTTATTTGCAAAATAGTTGGGCAAACGTCATCTAAAACTATTCATCCAAATTTCAAGTTGATAGCATTAGTATTTCTTGAAATAAGCAGCTGTGACAGACAGACGGATGGTCAGACTGAGTCGCACCATAAGGGTTCCATTTTACCATTTTGGAAACCCTAAAAACTAAATCTATTAAGTTTACGATACCTCAGGCTTGCAATTACCATAGATTTTTAAGGTAGCAAATATTTGTTTACCAGTAATCTGGTAAAACCGGTGAAGGATGTATTTTCTTTAGGTAATTCGATTTGATAATAAAGTAAATAAACTGACTCATTAGAGTCAGTAGCCTAAAATGACAAAAGGAATTTATATAAACAAAATTTTGTGTAAACCTAATTTTGTATTTTAAATGAAGTTTGTGATTCACATCATAAAAACAAAGATTAAAGAATTATTATAAGAACAATAACAAGAAAAATATTCAGAAATTCCCATGAGCCTTAGGTACATCTCGTTAATCATAAGTAAATAAAATACATACTATGTAATTATATTTTTATTGTTGTAACCAGACGGTTAATGACGGTAAATATCTTGATATTATCTTGTGAATTATTTTACGAGGACATATCACTCTTAAGACCTTTCAGAGAAATACTAGGCATCTCTGTTTTGAACAGAATATATCAACATGGAATAATCATTAAGGGAATTTTAGATAATTATTGTGAAACAAAAAGATGTGATTAAATTAAGTTAAAAACGAAACTTACATTACATTGCTGATGCAAAATAAACCAAAAATAAATATTCATGATGAGCACATTTTCAGCGTCTGTAGGAACATGTGCATATCTAATATTAGTATTTTATAAATTCAGCTAATCAAGTGAATTTATAGCTAGAGCTATTATTTTGCTGCTATGTTGTGGTTCCCTAAAAAAACGAAAACAAACGAAATTTGGCAATAAAATACCCGAACAATACATTTTAACTGTTAAAGAAAACAAAAAGTTTGTTGAGTTTCTGTTAGAATATAAATTAAGTTGGAGGTAGACTCAATAATGCTTACCAAACCATCATAGCTCACAGAATAAGCAAGCTGAAGTGGCAATGTGCCGGCCATATTAGTCGTAGAAACGATGTATGACCATTTGGATAGACGTGTTCTTGAGTGGAGACCACGAATCGACAATCGTATGGAAGGACGCAGACCAGGTGTAGCGACGATCTTCGCAGAATGGCTTGTAGCAGCTGGATGAGAGGTGCCGAGAATCGAGTTGAATGGTTCAATTGGAGAGGCCTATGTCCAGCAGTGGACTGCTGTAAGATGATGATGACCAACCCGACCAATTAACAGTTGGAGAAATGTTTACCATGATTGACACACGGTTTTGTGAAGTTAGAACAGAGTACTCGTCATTTTAAGAGCAGGGTTGTCCTGCCGTTCGATTCTGTAAAAATATCACCGTGAAACTTAGGTGAAGTGAGCGTGAAGTGAGCTGTCAATAGTGTTAATCCCTAGCATTCTGCCGGTCGATTCTGTTGCCGAAATATTTTCCTTGCAGAGAATTATAAAAAGGCTTTCTGTTTAAAAACCGTTGTTGTGGATTTTTTTATTTGACAAATGTTCTTCAAAAATCTATTTACTTCAGTCAATAAACTTTTGAAAAAAAAAAATTATATAACTTTAAGACCTCGCTATCTTGCTAATTGATAATAAATAAACTGCTTGAAATATTTCTAATATTTTTTGAATTTTTTCTTATTGACCATTATCACTGACTGAATTATGGCTTTCGGCAGATCGGATTCTTATACCATATACAATGAATATAATAATACCGCCTATTACTGTGAGGAGAAGGTCTCTTCTCATACAGAGTAGGCACGAGCACTGCTCAAGACGGGTTGCCGATTTCAGACTTATATTGACTATAAAGTTCAGGTTTCCTCACGATGTTTTTCCCTCATCGATGTCAGTATGTCCAAGATAAACTCAGACAGTGGGTACATAATTATGAATTGAAAAAGTCACATTGGTCCTCCAAAGAATGAAAAACTCTGTAATTTTTTTTCACATCGTCGTGAAGTCACTAGATTAATCGGCTTATTGTGACGTCTGAATATAATTACATGTGGTAGAAGAGATAGAGGTATTTAACTGAAAGGGGAGGCCTTTGCACAGCAGTGGGACAGTAACGGCTAGTTTAATTTTATGCATAATATTAGTCCTCCACACCGAATTTCGGCTAGTGCGACCAATCTCAGCGGAGACCAGGGCCTTTGGGCGCGGAAGGTACTACAGTGCACAAGTGTGTGCGCAGACAAAGGTGCACTCTCTCTTTCCTCACTCTCATAGTCCTATTGGACGGCAATCTGACACGACCGGAGAGCGATCAGGCGCAGGCTTAACGTGCTTTTCGCGGCACGGGGGTATCACCCCGCTAACTTCGAAACTCCGGGCTGTTACTAAGAAATTCCTAATGGAAAAACCCAATAACAATTTGCCCGACCCGTGAATCCCAGGACCCTACGCTCAGTAGTCGCGTTTGCGTCCACGAGACCATTGGGGCAATTTTATGCATAGGTTAGGTATGATCATTGTTTCTAAAACAGTGATTTGACGTGTAATGTTTGTAGCTACTTACGCAAAATGTCGTAAGCGATGTGCTATCAATCAAGGGCATTTCTGCTGCTGGGGATTTTGTTGCGCACTCCTTCTTCCTAGCTACAGCACTAGGAAGTGGTGAAGGGCGGGCGTTTTGGAGGACAGACTTATGCAACTTTGACATTCAAAAAGTGCTGATTCTCAGCCTAATTTGAATAAATGACTTTTGTTTGCATCCCTGGTCCAGAATCCACTAGGCATTGATTGGCTCCTAACAAGATATTCCTTGGGTATCGGTTCTGACGTTTTTGCGTTCTGAATAAAGAAGTAACAATTTTGTTGGTGATTTAGCCCCAGATAAAATGTCTAATCTAGTCTAAAGAGCTATCGTTAACACCAATTGGAATTAAATTATGGTTACAAGATAGTTGGGACTGATTCCTAAATATTTTGATTTAAATGAGCGTCCATGGAGTTTCTAGCCTGTTTTTCTCCATAGGAACCTCCATAGGAAAAAGATGGAGCTAGATGCTCATTCCAAAGCGTAGTAGGTTCTATGCTTATGAATGAGCATCTAGCTCCATCTTTTTGACTGTCTTTGACTATTCAAAAGTGCCTGTAAACGGTTTAATTGAAATAAGTGCTTTGAGTTTGAGTCTACTGGATGTTTTAAAAAAGCAAGACTGATTTTTTTTATTTGTCAGCCGTATTTATGGGTTGGTATTATCAGTGTTTTCATATCATTGTTGTGCATACCAGCAATTATTTGTAGGTAAAAATCAAATGAACTTTTTAGGCCGGGGAAATTAGGTTCGAACCCTGCACTAAATCCTAACAGCGATTTTTTTCTTGAATCATGTTTTTGAACTTAGCTCTTCAAATAATATTAAAAAAATTAAACATTTTCCAGGACCGCATCAAAGTAAAAAAAAAACAAAAACGGATTTTTGTGAATAAAAATTAAGGCAGAATAGTTAACAGGAAAATTTTGGTTATCTACATTATGTAAATAATTGGTAAAACTAATAAATTATTTCAGAATTAAACATTTACCTCCACGGAAATTTAAATAAAAATAAAATAACGTTTTTTTTTTAATTGTACTCCTAGCAAAAATATTAACACCAGTTTTTTAATTTGTAACTAAATTTTTATGGAAATTTCCGTGGACGAAAATGTAACTTTTTTTACCTACTTGTGATACCTAATCTCTTCGACATGAAATTTGATGAAATTTTCGCGGTATGTGTAGTGTTGTAGATTTATGTCTACTTGACACATTTTATATTGTTCTCCTTTGTCTCTAATTTTCATATGTGAATGTCATGCATACCTGTCATTTGCATGGTTACTGAAATGTTAATTTTAGATGTTATTTAATTTGAATTGTAAATGACTGTGCTGTAGGTGTGCTTATGATAAATAAATAAATAGATTAATGTGAATGTATTGCAGTTCCAATAATATTACATACGTATCGAATTGATAAACTCTTTTTTTTTAAATCGGTAAAAAACGGTACATTTCAACCTGTCTTAGCGGGAGCGTCAGTAAATAAGACAACTGTCATTTTAAACCTACTACTATTACTAACTACTTGGGAAATCGGGTAAATGAAAAGCCTATTTAGGTGGTAAATAATCCTAGGCTCTTGAGCCTAACCTCAAACCTCTTAACCTATGCAGGTTATACTGTACTATTATGAGCCTGTTGCGTCCCACAGTCACTGCAGGGCAAAGGCCTCTAATACGTCTTTCCATTTTTAGGGTTCCGTACCCAAAGGGTGCCAAACGGAACCCTATTACTAAGCCTCCTTGAACTTTTCCCGGATTGTGTATATCTTTTGCCGCTACAAATACTAAAAATAAAAGAAAGTAAAAAATTAGAGGGGTCCCGATACAAGAAATATTGTGCGGTGGTACGGAACCCTTCGTCAACCGCCTTCGTCGCCTTGGGTCAACTCGCACTTTTTTTCAATCAATCAATCATTTATTTATTTAATTTATTTTGTTTCTTTCTCTCTCTTTTGCATTTAGAGCCTAATCCTTTAAGTAGAAGGCTAACTCGTCACGTTATCTCCTTCTAAGCTTACCGCCTCGCGGGTTCCTGTTGTTTGGGAACCAATTTGTGGCTACTTTTGCCTAATTCTGAATATATTGTGTGAGTTGTATTTTAATTTGGCATTTTTTTTTCTTTTACCTATTAATGAACAACGCAAGAACGTGGTAATCTCATTGACGTCAGTAACAATGGATACATATTGCGATTATTACTTTGTTACTAAGTATTTAAATCAGTTTGGTTGGAAAATCACTGATTGTGTGTTAAGTGCTAGGTTATATATTCACCTCAAGTTACGACAATATCATTATAACACGTGCATTAGGTCAGAGAAAATGTTCCCAACACGATTATTAATGTTTGCGTTAGTTTGTATCAGCAGTGTTTTAGGTAAGTGCACCGTATGTTCTTTGATATTCATATGAAATCTTTTGAAAATATATTGCTCCCTACTAGTCTAGAACTTAAGAGTACGCTAGTCGACAAAAAAACAACGTAGTATGGTGATTACTCGCCTGTTGTACGGTGTACGTTCAAAACTAAAAATTATATCAATTTGTCTTGTCATTATCTAGCCGAGCATGGAAGTAGAATTGTAAAAAAAATTGGTTTGGAAGTTATGAGCATCGAAACTTCAATTTTTCAACACTAATTTTAACTCGTCTTTGGGCGTAAATAAATAACTTATGTTATAAAAAAAATGCTAGATAGAAACCGCACAGAGATAGATAATTTATTCAAAACTTCAAATAATTTATTCAATTTTATTTTGAGGAAATACATCCGGTAGTTTTTCCATAATATCTATACGAACAAAGGTCGGTTCATGAAATTTGACGCACTCGTTTTCGTTATAAATCATCGTCTATTTCACTATAAAATTAAAACTGGATAAATAAATGAATAAAACTAAATAATCAGACTAATTAGCATGAATATTGCACCCTTAATAGGTCTCCTGCTTTAGAAAGTGTCCTGCTTGTGGATGAGTAGTTAATAGATGTGATAATAATACAACAATGTAAAAGACGTATTCGCTCATAGTTGAGCGAATACATACATACATTAAGGGTGCAATATTCATGCTAATTAGTCTGATTATTTAGTTTTATTCATTTATTTATTCAGTTTTTAGCAGTTTTTAGCACCAAAAAATTTACATCGATATGAATTTATTTGTTTGTTTACAATCGGTGTTCCATAATATTGTATCAATGTGGTACCCAATGTGTTCTGTAGCTACACGTTGATGAAATATTTTGGAATAAGATTGTAGACAATTAAATTAATTCTTTTTGGTTTATATATCTTTGTGAGGCTGACTCTACGTATGCTCGTGGATTTATTCTGTAGTCACTTTAACCAAGATTATGTTAATATAGCAATAGTACAGCCATTTAAGCCCACTGAACGAGATACAGATCCCATTGATTATGTAGATCAGATGACTACCTAACCAAAAAATTCAAATATAATTACAGGTGAAAAGAAAATGTGTGCCTTGAGCGACGATGAATGTCTAAAAGAAGGCGCTAATCGGGCGTTTAAGCTGTTCGTATCTGGTTTAGATGGATTGGAAACCTCTGATCCTTTATACCTGGATTTGATTGAGGCGAATCTGCCTACACTGAAGTATAAATTAATCAATGGTTCGCTCATTGGAATGCTGAACTGTCAAGTGGATCTAGCCCAGTAAGTTGTGTTCGAATAAAATCTTTTTCATCAGAATTTGACCTGCGGGGTAATTACGTCATACACATAAAATAGAAATCGATCGCAATGCCTTTCATTTTGACAGCCATTCCTTCATAAGTTTGAAATATTCGACTGCTTAGTGACGTTATTAACGCAATGGACGTGGCTGAACTGTCGAAATGAAAAGCTTTGCGATCAATTGCCATAAACTCAAAACTCAAGAAACTCAAAGCATTTATTACAAATAAACCAATTACAGGCACTTTTGAATTTTCAAGGGGTCGGTCGGTCAGAAATATGAAGCTAGTTAGTTGCCCATTCCAACGCGTAGTAGGTTCCTATGGAGCAGAACGGGCAAGAAACTCCACGGACACTCTTTTAAATCAGAATAATATCATCATCAATCATATTATTTGTGTTACCCAAGTCATCGCCTGAGGTATGAGAGCGGTGAGACAGGGGAGGGCGCGATTGACAATATTGACAGACTGAGTTAGCCTGGCCTTTGTCTACCTCCCCCGTCTCACCGCTCTCATACCTCTTACAGACTATACCCACAATGCGTTTAAGGAACGTGGGACCTACGTTAGCGATAACAAAACTAGTATAAGCTGGCCTCTTTTTCTATTGAAACTCCGTATAAGCTGGCCTCTTTTTCTATTGAAACTCCGTATAAAGCTAGGCCAGCCCATGGTCAAAGTGTTACCATTGACTGCTGCCTACTGTACGTGCATAGTTATTATGTGGGATCGATGTCGGAAACTTAGTTGGCCTTAACATTAGAAAACTTGAACTAAGTAAATAGGTCGTTATAATGTGATTGGAAGAATATTGTCTCCGTAAGTCATGTTGGTGCTTTGGAAACAACTTGGAGTGGTTCTTCAGATACCTATGCTGAGATGTATGAACTTTAATAAGCACATTCTTTAAGCGTTATTCCTGCCATTGTCAAACTACAAGTGCGAGATAGAGACGGGGACATGTCTAAGTCAAAAAACGAGCTAACTAACGTTTATACATCTCGGCTTTTGGGTAACAATGTATGCTAGCATTTGGTAGCTATCGTTAATAATCTATACTTTTGTTTAATTCCAGAATTCTAGTGCAGGAAAAGAAGTATAACTATCACATTGGATGTCCTCATCTCATTTTGTACTCAGACTATGATGTAAAGGGCAAATTAGGGCCTGAATTTATTGAAGGAACAGGCACATGCAAATTAGATATTTGTGAGTAACACATTTTGATTATTTTAACAGATATCGCTTTGGAGACTAAATCAAATGCCACTGTGTTGTATTTATATCTCACGAAGCGACGCGTGTTTTTCTTGTGGTTACCAAGTGTAGAAACTCGCTGTTAATCTGTGTGTAAGTGCAGGAGCTCTCAATACAGTAAGAGCTCATTCACACGGGACCTGTCATTGACGATTCGTCAAAGAAACGATACGTCATTATGGATGCGTGTTCACATTGCATACGGAATATTGGAATAGATAGTCACAATTTATTCGTGATTAGAGTTCAGTCTCGCACTCGTCTCCACAGAGTAGGCATCTCGTTCATGGGTCAATGTATACGCTTTTACAACAAACTTCCCATTGACATTCGAAACTTACCCATTAAACGATTTAAAATTTGTATTAAAACCAAACTTTGTAAAAAAGGGTACTATAAAATTTCAGATTATTTAGAAGATAAAAAGCTTGGGATTGAGCTGCTCGCTCTGCTGAACCTTGTGATAAAACCATAAAACTTGACATTAGAATTATTTAGTAAAATCATTTAAATATACCAGTTTTATTTAAACATTAAAACAAAATGACATGATTACTTGTTAAAGTATAATATTATTTTAATTACCTATTGTGAATGTGAGGACTGTGGCTATTTTTTTTTTTTTTTTTTCATTACTCCTTTTTTTCCTCTCTCAGTTAGTTTTAATGTTGGTCTGGCAGTTTGAGTAGTTTATGCGGCCTACCCAAATGTCCTTTTTTTGGTATTGTTCGTCGAGTTGAGCTCCTTATGTTCTGAGTTGAGCTACACGATTACTGACAAATGCTTGCACTGACTGGACAGGTCCACTCAAATCTGTGTGGTTCTTTTCTCAAAAGACCATTTCAGACATTAATCTACATGGTCCTCATATGGCTTGACCAAGATTATGTCTGGACTTTAAAAGAGACTGTGACCTCTGAGTTTGTTTCGGCCTTTCTTCTCAGAGTAGTCGGATAGGAAACGCCGAACTCATCTAGCAAAATTTAATATATTTTTAATATGACGTGTAAAAGTGATTCCTATATCCTATTTACAGGATAAACAATTTCATTTCATTTCATTTCTTCAGCGGATCTGTCACAAAAAAACTTGCAATTCGAGTTTTTTGACGCACGTAAGTTTTAAAACACGGTATAGTACGACACAACTTAGATGCAGCATAAATTTCAAAATGGTCATTCATTTATTTAAATTTTACGAATGTATTTGGTTATATGACTTTACAAGTTATTGCGTTTAAGTAAAGATAATTTTCACGAAAAGCAGTAATAAAGATGGGTGATTTTGAAGATGCACTCAGTTCGGATGGTGATCGGTTTTAAGAATTATGACGATGCTACATTTAAGTAGTATCGTACTGTACGTCATTTAAGACGTATCTGTCATTTCTCACGATTCATTATTCGTCCATTTAAAAACGATTTACGCCGGTAAAAAAAAATCACGAATCGTAAAAATTATGATACGGTAAAAACACGAATCGTCCTCGTGTGAATGAGCTGTAACATAATAAAAATGATAGATCGGTAAGGTACTCCGCTGGATACGGGAAGCACAAAATCGGTTGAAGTTGGCGGTACTTGGGGGAGGCCTATGTCCATCAGTGGACGTCTTTTGACTGAAATGATGATGATGATGATGCATATAGTTTAAGCATAATCAGTCTTTAATTATCCCACTGCTGAGATAGGCTTCCTCTCGGTGGAGGGAGCTTTATCAATAGTAATGAAATTATAATTATAATTGCTGGTCCTGCTCCACAACCACAACTATTTGATTAACATTTGAAAAAACAGTTGGAGCTACCGAAGAGTTTAAGACCATTTTTGCATTGTATAAAATCAATTTCCTTTGTATTATATAATTTCAGAGCACAGGTGTGAGTACTATGTAGCTAACATTTACCGGGTAATACGTCTTTTATTGACTTGAATGTGCCCTGGGGGCTGTGAGTATGTTGGATGCGCGTGTGTTGGATCGTTTAGCTCCCTTCAAAATGGTTGAGCTGAATGGTGCTAATCCATGCGTCATGTTCGTGAATGGGCGCCGTCAGTTGGGACTGGTCAACTCTTAGCTGCCTTGACTGATTTAAATTTTTAAATTGTTTGTAAGTTTTTATTACGGACGCTTCTAACGTGCACGTCTTTCTACATTGTTCTCACATGTTTCATTTCAACATGAATGATGTAACCAATATTTTGTAACAATTTATTTAAAAGAGTGCCCGTGGAGTTTCTTGCCCGTTCTTCTCCATAGGTAACTACTACGCTTTGGAATGGGCAACTAGCTTCATATTTCTGACTGACCGATTCCTTGACAATTCAAAAGTGCCTGTAAATGGTCTAATTGAAATAAATGCTTTGAGTTTGAGTTGAGTTTGAGTATATTTTTCTGTTGCAGATGACTATCATATCATATTCGACGGTGACTACGAAAAGTTTATTAGCAAGAATGGAAAATTGCACATCCAGCTCATCAATAACAAACTAGAATATGAGGCTAAAACAAAGGTGAACTATGACTGCAAGAATCTTTTCAATGGGGATAAGGAAAAATGTAAGGCGACCCAAACCAGTACCTATACCTAATGCTATTTTTGTCTTGTTACAACTGTTTCTTCATAAAGGACCCCGCAGACAGGCACGACGTGACGATGGGAGACGACGGCGGGTCGCGTCTCTGGTAGAACAATTTCTATGAAAACTTTACGGGAATTGTTCTTCCGGTGTCGCGTCGCACCTGTCTGCGACAGCCTTAAACACGTCAACGTATACACAAGACCTAGCTTTGAAGATGAACAACGGCCTTATTACAAAACTAGTTTGTGCTCGCAACTTCATTCGCGTGGAAGTCGTAAGACACCACAATATTACGTACTACATTAACAGCCACATTTCCATAAAACTTCCCTGTATACTACGTACGAGTATGTAGTGTTGTTCTCAGCAGCCACAATATACCGAGAGTCAGGATTGGTGACTCGGGAGCAAGCGACGTACAGCTGTCCATGTGAGAAGCAGCTTGTCCTGAGGTCAACACCCGCAGCCTTCAGCTTTCAGTGTCAGCCCCAGTGACTTATTGATAATCATCGCAAAGCAAACGCTCGTGGGGAATTTGTGGTTTACGCGGTATAAAGACTGTCTCACCAATGCCACAACCTGTTAGAATTTTCGCCTCGATGACGTTTCTCTGCAAAGACACGACTTTGAGCCGAGTTCCGTTACACAGCTTCGGCGGAATTAAGTTCCGAAGGAGCACACTCCGGGCACCAACCTTCAGCTGGACGATATTTGCCTGAAGTCCATTTGCCATTAGCGAATTCAGAAGTTCTACGGGTTAATGTGTGGCATCGTTTTTCTCCACATTAGTATTATTGGAGGAGTATAGCACTTTGCTCCCTTCAATTTGCGAAATAATACTGTGGTTGATCGCTGCAGCTTGATCATTCTCGGGTTCGTCTGATGTCCCCGTACACCAGACGAACCAGATCTTCTAAAGTGGGAACTACTCTACCAAGAGTCTCTGGTAGCTCTCCTCTAGTAGAGTACTTTCACCAACTTTTAGAAGAACTTCGGATTATTCTTGAGCATGTGAATTTCCGCTAAGCCGAGCTTGCATGTTGATGGTCAAGTGCAGTCTATGAACTCTCGACCATAGATTCGACCTTTTCAATGAAGCATTCACCTCGTCAGACAGAACTGTGACACCACCCATCATGTCTTGGTTCATGCGGATGTCTTGCAGAGTTCTTTTTAAAGCTTTCACTGCTTTCTTATTTGCCATAATGTATTCATCTGATACGATGAAGCGCAAACCATCCTTTGTTACTGATGCGTGACACCGCGCAAACAGCGTTTCGTTCTTCTTAAATATGGATGGCGTGCGCAGTTTTGTCACCAGGAAACAGTGTGGTAGCGATTCTAGAAGGTCCACACACAGATTTTAAAATCGCTAGAACAAATCTGCTATCAAAATCTGTGTGTTAAGTCTAGCTAGTTTTTTTGTGCTGGTTAAGGCTTCCCCCAAGTCTTTCCGGGTAGGTACTCTTTTCACGTGGGCCGTCTCAATAGAGAATCTTACGCAACGATATGACAGCATGCCAAGCGAGCAATGAATATCATATTAACACCAGCTATAGTTAATATATTTCGCGAAGTCCTGTCTTGTCGCCGTTATGACGTTAATCATAAGGTTTAAACTGCAATCACTAACAGCATTTCGTGAAATAGTAACAAAGTTTTTTGGCTTTCCAATCCATTTTTCTTTCCATCCTTGATACCAAAAGATTAAAAACATGCATAGAAGTATTTAGTATTTCATGCTTATTTTTGGTTTTGTGATATTGAACTACTTAAAAATATTCTTTTAAAAGTAAATAGCACTAGAAATATTAGGTTTATTCTATGATCTGTAAAAAATCCACTTATTCTTAGTCTTTAGCTCTAAAATGATCAGAACACAACCTTGAATGTTTTGTGACTGTAAAGTGCTTGTGATGCCGCAGTTTCCCATAGATTACGAAGTTTTCCTTTTCTTGTGAGTTAATACATTCTACGAACAATATTATTATTTATACATAATAAAACAATCGTATTAATTTTTTTTTAAAAAGAATCACAAAAAAAACATTTCTTAGGAAGCGAACTTACAACTTCAGGTTTGCAAAGCAATCTCCGAGCCCCTTAGTTATTTGCTTTGTTGGAAGTTAGCTGAAATAGCCGTTCCTATATTTCATGATTGACTGCATAGTTCCATAAAGGTATAGCGTGATGATAATCATTTAAACATTTAAATCGGTATCTATCTACAATATCCTAACCTTTTGGCGCGTCCTTTTACAATTTGCGGAGAAAAATGCGGACATAATGTATGCGAATTTGCTTTCCGCTCGAATGATTATAACAATAACAATGCAGGTGTTTGTGGTTCATGAGAGTTCTTTGAATGTCTAGTATAGTCAGCTACAAAAAGATGTATACACGGACAAGGAACTATTTAATGTCTACAACCATTATTGCATAACATTGTATCCGCCGTATGTGTACAAAATATAGTAAGTGTGCAATTTATTTTACCAAAACAAAGTAAATATTTTGTGTCAAAACGTATATTCATCCTATGATCACCATACAAAACAGTAAAACAACCAACATATACATATGTAACAGTAGTTACTACCCACAAAGGGCTAAGTACTAGATAGGAAATGAGGTAATATATATTAACTGTATGTGTATTTATTTTCAGCGGACGTCCTGCACAAATATGCAAATGAAAACTGGCAGATTGTACACAAGCTGACCCGAAAACCAGTTATGGAAGCGTTTATGAGTAAATATATAGACAACCTCAACGCTTTCATGAAAATTAAGGCCTTTGAAGATTTGTTTTACAGAGAATAGACGGAAAAATGTTAAACTGGTGAATAAAATAAAATAAAAAATTTGCGATCGTACTCGTATATCAATTTTTCTAGTCCTATAATAAGATCTCAATGTATAATGTACAATAATGAAAAAAATATGTACATTTATTTATTCTTATTAACGCCGATTCAAAATGCTACTGTTTCGCGGCCAAGTACCGCACGATGCCCTGGTTCAGGCCATGGTTCGGAGCGAGAGTGCATGGGAGGCCGTCACCTCCTTCTGCGAAGCAGTTATGCTCGCGAAGGAGGAGGCGGAGCGTGCGAGGGAGATGCAAGCTGCACGCCCTCGCGGCCCTAGTCGCTGCACGCCCTCGCGGCCTTAGTCGCTGCACGCCCTCGCGGCCCTAGTCGCCGCAGGAGACGCCCCGGGCGTCGGGAGTCGAGAGCTGACTTCCGGCCACCGTAGGCGCGGGCTTGCGGATGGTGAGCAATGGGCAGCTCGCCGTCCGATAAGGACCAGGCCCGTGTCGACGGCGCGTTGTGTTCCACGCGCGCCTCAAAGAGATGTCAGCACCAACCGACGGGGTCGAAAGACCAATGCCTGCTGGGGTTGCGGGTTTGTCCGAAAGGGATAACGCGGCCCCGGCACACAGGCAACGGAAGGAACACGGGTGGGTTTTAGTCAGTAAAAGTCTGACACACCCTCTCGCTCTGCCCAGAGCGGGAGAAGTCATTTGATGATTTCCCATCCTGAAAAAAAAAAAAAAAAAAAAAAGTACCCCACGATCAACATTAATATAGTCAACTTGGTGCCATTTAATAATAATATACTATGACAATGCGACATAGGAATTTGTCAAAAAAATACAAAATCCTTATTTTATCACGACAGTTGCTGTTTAAAACAGAAAATATATTTAATAAACTTGTGAAATTGTCAGATTGCCGCCTGTCGCATATCGGTTTTATTCGTGGTTTTATTAGATAGTCCCTAGGTCTTGTCAGAAAAATGCGATATTTTGTTCTACGGCAATTACAGATTATTGATTTAGGGCTCCTCATATCTGCATTTTGTGAGTATCCATCGAAAATCCAGGTACGTTTTTACCAAAGCGGTTGAAAACATGGCTGAAGTATCCCGCCACAATGACTTTGACTGAACGTACGACCGAACGTACCGTTTCCTCGATTCATCAAAAAGATTCAGTCAGAGACAAACGAACAACGAAGTGTCAGAATTTTGCAGTTTTTCGAGCAACATGGGAGTAGCAAAAGATTTTCACTTTGCGACGTTTGTCTTATTGTGTCGATTTTGGCTGGGCTAGTAACGAAAGGACATGTCTGGTGGGGCAATGGACGATTGCCTAGGTAATCAAAATCAATGTTCAGTAATGATTGTTATGTTATTATAATCGTCGTATTTTATAGTTTATCAATAAATAAGTTTCAGGAGTCAGAAACTTGCGAAAACTGGTCAAAATAAAGATATACACCGTGGATTTTTCTTAGTTTTTAATTAATTTAATTTATTAATTTAAATTATTTAACGCCATCTATGAGCAACCACCGGTACTAATTGGTGGTATTGGTGCCTTTGTGAAGTTAGTGACAGATTGAATATTTTTTGGTCTGAGATCAGATTCTGCAGTTTTTTTAAAAAAAACTATCTTCTAGAGACAACAAAATATTGTTTAAAAATTACGCTGGTGCTGGTGCAGGTTATCTTGATTCCTTGCCCAGCCAAGATACCATACTAGCCTCATGACAGACAGCAATAACCAGTGTTGGTTGTAGATATAGTGCAGGCGGCGGTGTTTATGATCCATGTTCAACGAATGTAACAACATCCTCTTGTAAGTCCCGATGATGAATCATGAATCAGGCGTCGATTCGCTCGAACCCAACAGCCTCGTAATGCATAAATTGTTGCCATAACCTGAAAATATTATTGAAATACATTTTATTACAAATGACATGACATAACTGGTGAAATGTGCTGCACAATAAGTTCAACACGCCCAAATCCATCGGGAATCGCTGGCGTGATGTTGTTTATGTTGAATTTTTACATAAAGAACACTCCTTCCATCTTTCGTGATCGTCGTTTCCATCGTTCGTCTATCTAGTTTTGAGGGATCTGTCCCATTCATTTTTGCCATTTTCTTTAAGCCCGACTGAGATTCCACATCCACGGCAAACCATTGTATGACCTAACAATCTCTTATTGTCAGCAGCTTCAGTATTTAATCAATTATAAGATTCGTGACAAGCATATCCATCTAATGGGAGCTGGAACAATAGCAAATATCACAATTGGTCAAAATATTCCCTTCACTGCATGGTTTACGTGACTGCCGTAGTAGGCGTACCTGATTTGCTAACCATCGAGCGAATCTCACTTGCAAGGGTAGCGAACGCTTTGACACGATGTATCTGCACATCCGCTGTGCAGCGATGCCACAATTGATACAACTGATCATAATATCCAAATCGAAAAGTAAAACAGAATCGTTTATGAACAGCAATAGTAATCGTGTCTAGATGATATCAGTCCGTGTGGTCTAGGTCGTTAAAAGAAAATATCAATATTACAAAATAATTGCACAGTTAGCAAGGAACGCATTTAAGCACCTTGGAACAGCAATGCAAGCAAAGCAAGCAGAAAATAAAAATAATAAGTCAATGCCATGTCAAAGAAATAATAAATAATAACCTTCATTTTAAGAAGTGGGTATTAAAAATAAAAACACTTTAGATGTGATTTACATCTGTAGCGGTATCTACATGCAAACTACGCATCAAAGACCTGATGTCACACAACATCCTGACGTCACACAAATCCTGCATCGCGCAATTAGAGTTTACCGCGCGTTAAACATATATACAAGCTTCCCGACTTCAACCTCTGGGCAGTTGCCCGCCAGACATCACACCCGTCTGGTCGGAGGATCCTCCCTTTTCTATGGGGGATGAGTGAACTTTACACCCTGTTCCTCATGCCCCTAAATTAGTGACCCCGAATATGAACGTCAACGCAGCCTTCGTGCAACTACTTCAGCGTGACGTCATCATCATCATCACTCCCGCAAGCTTTCGTGAGGCGAGTCACACAACCAGTCAGCCCCCAGGGCTTCAACGGGTATCCTGACCACCAGCATGCAGCGAACGCGCATTCCTGGTCATCACCCTCAGCCACAACCCAGCGCTGTACCACATCCGACCCACTGGATCATAACGCAGCGCTACCCCGTCTCACTGGGGAACCACCGTAGACAGTTCCGACTCACCGCGAACTATGCGGCACCCGGTTCCAACTCACTGGAACCACAGCTGGCACTGTGAAGCATCGCAAGATTCAAGACTCAGCCCACTATCGACCTCCGGTCTCCGGAGGGGAGTGATGTAGCGGTATCTACATCGCTACATGCGAACTACGCATCAAAGACCTGACGTCACACAACATCCTGACGTCACACAAATCCTGCATCGCGCAATTAGAGTTTACCGCGCGTTAAACATATATACAAGCTTCCCGACTTCAACCTCTGGGCAGTTGCCCGCCAGACATCACACCCGTCTGGTCGGAGGATCGTCCCTTTTCTATGGGGGATGAGTGAACTTTACACCCTGTTCCACATACCCCTAAACATCAATGTTTAGATGTGTACACAAAAATATCTTAGTAATAATGTCGTATTTTATACGCAGTTACATTACAACAATTATATACATTCCTTTGATCTAAAATAAGCGTGTTATAGTTATTATTCACACTCTTTAAAGGTAATTACGGGATAAAATGGAACGTCAAAAACATTTTTAGTACTTCCCGTTACAAATGGCTAGGTGGAAGATATAGTTGAGCAATGTTTTTTTTGAGAATTATGTTACGCAAGTTATTCTAAATTTATAAATCCATATTAATTTAAATTTGATTTTTTTAATCTTACTGTAAAACCTTAAATCATGAACATTAACGATTTAGACCACGACCAGAGGGCAGAAACTGGACATGTCCTTTAAAATGATAGCACAGTCAGAAAGTAGGTTTACCATTTTACCCAATAAAGACAACAAGACTCCAAGTCTTTTGGCTGAAATGATGATGATCAGAGCAGCTGATGAGAGCAGTGGTAGCCCAATGGTAATGGTCCCGACTTACGCGTCGTCGTAGGTCGTGAGTTCAAACCAGGAAGGCTCGTTACTTTGTGTATATGCTCCCAAACCAGGTGAAGGGAAGCACCGTCAGGAAATCAGCATGTCCTAGAACCTACAATTCGAACACTTGTGACATCCATTAACCCCACTCTCTCTCAGAGAGAGAAGGCGAAGGACCCAACAGTGGGAACGGAACGAAAAAGTGGCACGAGATTTGGTCATCCATTACAAATTTATGCATCACCAGCATCCTTCTGAACGGTAATAGCAAATTACTACGATTATAAGTATGATTGCTAGTCGTGGGTTTAAAAAAAATATCTCTCGAGTCGTTTTTGTTTCAATGCATACTAATATTATAAATGCTAAAGTAACTGTAGTGTCTGCCTACCCCATGGGAATAAAGCGTTATCGGATTTCGGCAATGGCGACCAATCTATAGTACACAAGTGTGTGCGCAGACACAGGTGCACTCTCTCTTCCCTCACTCTCATAGTCCGATGGGATGGCAATGCGTGTTTACGCAGCCATAGGAAACTGCTCGCGTATACATTGTAATGCTATTTTTTAATCTGTGATTACAATGTATTCACAACTTTTGCGTATACTGCTCGTGTATAGTTTGTTAGTGGTAGCGCGCGTTATGGTTCCAAACGTTACTACATCACTTACGGCTGACAAGAGTTTGAAATACATAAAAATGTGATCTGGGTGAAATGGGTTACGTTAGGTTGGGTTAGAACTGTAACCAACCGTGCTACTTCCAAGTTCCTCTCAGCCAGGCGGGCTATTTAGTATTAGTGCAAGGTGCATAACGTCGCAAACAAGTTGTATACCAGTTCACAATTTGTCGCAATCTATACTCGATTAATCCGTATGCGTACTGGCACTGGCACTGTATATTATGGATTATGGTAGTTAAATAGGTCACTTCGAAGTATACGTGCGTATTTGCGTACTACTCTAGTATAGATTGGAAGACCTTAGTAAAAAAAATATTTCCAATCTATAGATTGGAATTTCTGACGCAGAATGGTAAGACGGCTATCTGATACGACCGAAGAGAGATCAGGCACAGGGCCAATAGCTTAACGTGCTTTTCGAGGCACGGGGATATCACACCGCCAACTTCCAAACTCCGGGCTGTTACTAAGAAATTCCTAAGGGAAAACCCCCAATAACATTTTACCTAACCCGGGAATTGAATCCAGAACTCCACGCTTAGCAGTCGCGCTTATGCCACGAGACCAACTGGACAGTCAAAGTCGATGAAAGTACACAGGTAGGTTGTAGCATTGTGAGCGGTCGCAACTGTAAATAATCGAATGATGCTAAAATATCATAATTAGTACGCTCTTAACCACATCACTAAAAACGTGGTACAACACTGACTTTCCGGAGACGCTCCGTCATTTCGTTTCCGCTTGCTGAGCTGGTGAAAGCTATCCCCTGGCCCTCAAAATAGTTTGTGCCCCGACCTAGGGTGAGTTCCACATTAGTTTGGTAATTATACCAGACCCTCTACGCTGGATAACCTATATTGATTTTATCACCTATGTAGTCTGATTTCGCATGTGTCAATGTCGGACATACGGCTGCCTGGGACGGCACGGCTTATCCAGCGCACAGGAGATGGTAATATGTATGTATTGCTACTGCATCGAGGTGGTGTAGTGCCTCACTCTGCTTGCGCAGGAGCCCTTACCCGATCCGGCACGCTACCTATTGATGATGCGTGATGCTGCTTGTGGCTGTGGCTCATTATACGCAAAGATCATTCAGCGCCCTGCGCGTCTAATATAGCAATGCGTTCAGGGCGTTGTTGGGGCTGCCGCGCTGGTGCAGTGCGTCGGGCGTGTTCGCGGACGCACACGTTGACGGCTTCCACGTCGTGCTCCACAAGCGATGTGCCGCCGCGCTCGGTAGGTTGCGCGCCAGCACCAACAGCATCCTGGCTGTTATTGCGGATAGGCAGGACACGCGTTACGTCCAGCACTGGGTTAATACCCACATTAGGAAAGTATTTATAATGTTTTTTAAACTACCAACACTAGTTTCATAAGTTTTATTATACTAACATTCTATGGATTTCTAATGGCTCCTACACACTATGCCGGCGGAATGTCCGCCGGCTTTTGCCGCGTGACACGCACCCCCGGCTTTTGCGCCTTCATTTTCTTTGCGATCCTTTGTGCGGCAGGGCCAGGCGCGCCGCGGGTTGCCCGGCGGCAGGGCCGGCGGCAAAGTGTGTAGGAGCTACAACACTGAATCAACAAGTTTTTATTTTATTTATTCATTCAGTGCGTATCTAAGAAAGGTCATAAAACAATCGTCGCTTACAACAATAAAATAATAATTACATAAAATTTATTTTATTTACTTACTAACTGACCCCAAAGACGTTGTCCTGAACAAATTTCAATACAGAAAATGCACCTTCAGTTTTCCCGAATTTTCAAAATTTCGCGGCAATTTTTCTTTTCGTAAGAATTTTCTGTTGGTCTAGTGTACGCAAGCACTTCTGCTGGATCGGGCAATGTATTATTGGGTTTTTCCATCTTGAATTTCTCAGTAGCAGTCCGGAGTTTGGATTCTTGCTCGGTTGATGGCAATAGGCTCGCCCCCAATTGCATTGGATTTAAACATATCTGGCGAAATTTTGGTGTACTATAGGTACACTTGTGCCTAACCTTTCGTCCCGGGAATACAGGCGTCATGTTATATAAGTTACAAATAATGTAAGATAGAATTTTTACTTTACCTATTATAGCCTAAGACAACTAGGTATTACTAAACGTAGTTTATGGAAGACAACACCAATATATGCTATAACATCAATAAAACGAATCAATACCATTTCGTTATTTTATTCAATAAATATCATTTGCCTTAAAATATTAAATTACTTCTTCATTCTCATTTAACATAAAAAATATATCTTGAATTGGCACAATAGCCAAATAAGCGTTTTTGTTGTTGATGTGTTTGTTCATGAAAGCTTCCATTACTGGTTGTAGAGTCCGCTTGACCACAGATTTCCAATTTTCATTCGCGAATTTTTGAAGAGCGTCAGCTGAAAATGTAAACATTTTAATAACTCTAGAACATCTCACATTCACATTGCACTTATTCCCGAAGAAGTAGCATATGAGTTATAGGGGATGAGTCTGCAGTGAAGCAGTGGTGGCCTAGTGTTAACGGCCGCGACTTACGAGTTGTAGTTCGAAACCTGACAGGCGCTTTACTTTGTGTAAATTATTTCATCACCACTGCTTTCAAAATGGTGAAGGAAAACATCGTGAGGAAACTGGTATGTCCTAGAACCAAAAATTCGAAGACATGTGACATCTACCGACCCGCACTGGGTCCGCGTGGTCGATTACGGCCCACTCCCTCTCACAGAGAGGAGGCCTGTGTCTCAGCAAATTATAGGCTGATTATGTTTACGGGTGGCAAGTCTATTCCCCGGTTAGGGCACAAATCCGGGCGCTGGCCTGCAACAGAATATTTTAAAGGAAAAACTAGTTCAACCACCCGGGGATCAAATCTAGAATCCTACCCTCGTCGAGTTGATATCTATTGCTGTTTACCAAGAAAAACACAGACTGAGAATCATCCCCACACCACCCGATTTCACCTACTGCTGTGCATAGGCCTCTTTTTGCTTGTGTCAATCCAAACGCTCCTGTTTGAGAATCACCTAAGAAAAACACTAAGTTGACTTCTCCTGACTGAGCTTCGTTCACTAGCAAAGTCAAGAGCCATTTAGAATGAAAAACCAAAAGAACTACGTTAACATTTCAAGTAAACTCCTTACATTTTTCTTTGTCATCTATGAAAAGGTTCTTGTAGTTATAGTGCACATTTCCTTTAATCTTCAATATTAGTTCATGAGTTTTTAAATTGAGGAACATTTTTCCCTCCTTGCCTTCGTTGATAGCGAAATCACCATGGAAGAGGAGGTGATAGTCATCTGAAAGAAAAAAAGTAACGCATAAAAAAGAAACAGATTTTGAAACTTGAACTATTCTGAAATCAGTCCCTGGCAACGTACAGGCAACCGAAGGAACACGGGTGGGTTTTAGTCAGGTAGAGTCTAATGCCCTCCCGCTCCGCCCAGAGCGGGAAAAGTTATTTGATAATTTAGCAGCCAAAAAAAAAGGACTGTTCGTGTTCCGACCTCACGTAAAACTCGACCACTTGCTGTGGCTTTAAAAGAAAATTGAGTAAATTTGCAGTATTCAAATCTATATACACAATTATTGTAATAAAATAGTAACGAAGTCGAAAACTGTACATTGGATATCTATATATTAATAGGTACGTGAAGAACAAACTTTGTACCCCTTTTTACGAAAATTACGTGGATGGAGGAGTATGAAATTTGGCACAGTTAAAGTATACATGGAGAAGGAGTGCAGCAAGCTAATATTTTTATATAATAAGCAGTAGAAATAAATTAAATTAATAAAAAAAAACATTACACACACTACCATGCGTTTGACACACAAGATACCTTAGAATAATGACATGGCAGCATGTATTACATTAGTATGTACTATACTTTAAAATCACGATCACTAGTTTTCATTAAAAAGTCATTACTACGGTATATGATATATTGGAATGAGTCTGATGTCGAAAATATAGTTTTTAGAATTTTTGTCCGTTTTTCTGTTTGTTTGGGAGTATGTTTCGGATTGGCGCAAAAACGACTGAATAGATTTGGTTGAACTTTGACACACATATAGTTTGTAACCTGGTTTAACACATAATGTACCTTTAATTCCAGAAGTACATTCCCGTGGGATATTTTCTGCCATTTACGCGGGCAATGCCGCGGGCTAAAGATAGTCTTAACATAATCGTGAAAATCAGTAACTGGAAACTTGACTTACATAAATCAATCTTGGAGGTGCCTTTTCCTTCTACATTTTGTGTGCCTATTTTAGCCTTGAGTTCGTATCCTGACTCTAGAGTGAGATGTGGGCATCCAACCTGATAGTCATACTTTTGATCCTTTGTAGAGATCCTGGAATGATTATTAGTTAATACATAAATATTGAGACAAACATCGACACAACTCGTAGCTAAGTAATAACAGCCGCACGGGCCGATCCATTATGTTAAGTTACGCTTGCTGGTTTGTGTGACCCTCTTTTCATACCGAGACTCCTCCGTGTCTCGGAAAGCACGTTAAGCCATTGGTCCCGACTGTAATTCGTGGATCTTTGTCATTCGTTACGGGTCGTCAGAAACCCGAAAGTCTAACAACCAGTCTCACCAAGGGGTATCGTATTACCCAGTTACTGGGTTATGGAGGTTCGATAGCGGTCGCTCCATGTAAAATACTGGTATTCAGCTGCATCAGGTTAGACTGGAAGCCGACTCCAACATAGTTGGGAAAAGGCTAGGCTGATTGATTGATTAACAAAAATATCAATGCGCCTGCATTCCACCCTCGTCGTAGAGAGCGGTATGAGGGTTTAAAAAAAAACTGATTAATTTGAGCTGCTTAAATGCCCAATAACTTTGCTGAACTCATATTAAATCAAACACAACTAAAACTGGAATTACTATTAAAGTTTGACTTTAATCATTTTTGAATTAAATATCAGCCAAAATAACTTACTTCACCAGTTCCACATTACACTTTTTCATTCCTGATAGATGTCCGTCTATAATTTTATACTCCAGTGAAGTCAGATTAGCTTCAATCAAATCCTGGTCCAAAGGATCAGAAGGCTCTACGCCTGGCATGCCAGATATGATCTGTGCAAACACGCGATTAGCAGCCTCCGTCAAACATTTGCTGTCCTCAAAGTCACATATTTTCTGTTCACCTGTAATTTGAAAAAAACAAAACATTAGTTGAATACTGATTCACACAAAATGTGTCCTGTGTGAAACCATAAGGTAGACCAATCGATTTCGGAAAACTGTTCACCTTTTTAGCCAAAATAGGTTTAACTGTGTCACACTGTGTTGTCACAGTTAAAGCTATTTTGGCTTTAAGGTATGTATGATTTAATTTTTCTTAGCTTTTTGCAATTTGCAGGTCAGTGTAAGGTTGTATATTGATTAAAATTTGATTCGGGACTGTAACAAATATGGCTTTACAGCCAGTATTTCTTTATAGTCATTAGAATCAGCAATTACTCTTTAAGTTAGCATAATCGTCAAATGTCATGATTTAATGAAATAGTCATTCAATGTAATTACATGAATTTAGAGAGTTGTATTGATGATTTTTATGATTATAATTTTATAAATTACATTTGATATAGCCGCAAATCATATTCAGATCAACATAATACCTGATACTGAAATGCAAATTGCAAAAAACGTTTGAATTTCGCAGGCTACCCTTCCTTCTGACGCTTTTACTTAAGGATGTTCACAAAATAGTGACATCACTGCTTAGCAACGGCACTATTTGTAGACACCTGTTGATTAATTCTGTAAAAATCTAAGCTAGATGAAGTGAAGTGATTACTTGAAGTGAGTTGTCAATATTATCAATCCCTTATCAGGTGAAATTACAGTTTAGAGGTATGAGGAACAGGGTGTTAAGTTCACTCATACTCAATAGAAAAGGGAGGATCCTCCGACCAGATGGGTGTCATCACTCCCCTCCGGAGAACGGAGTTTGATAGTGGGCGTAATCTTGTATCTTGCGAAGGTTCACAGTGCCAGTTGAGCTTCCAGTGAGTCGGAACCGGGTGTCGCATAGTTTGCGGTGAGTCGGATCCTCCGGTTTGCGCGATGCAGGATTTGAAGGATTTTCCTTCTTTTTAACTTATTTCTGGAAGTAAACTTCATGAGGCTGGTGATGAATGTGAGATATCCTTACACAATAACTGTGAGGCAAAAAACTACTTGGTCTGTTAGAAATAGGACTGAACAAGCAATTTACTGCAGAATGTGTGAATGCAATAAATATTGATTAGTTTTGTTTAAATTGTATAAAACGGGACAAATATACACTTACTTACAACACTGCTGATGAAGAATACACCTATAATCAAAAGTGACCGTAGTGCGAACATTTTCGATCAGCACTGAATATGTTATGATCGTCTCTCTACTTAAAGCAAATTTATAGCTCAAGACCAACTACTACAATCAGCTAAGTGCAAGTCAGACCACGCACATCAGGTTCCGTTCCTTGGACGGAAAAACTGACTTGCTTCTCATGGTAAAAAAAATCTTGACCATCTTTATTGCAAAAATAAAGATGGACAAGAAATTTTTAACTTACAATAACAATTACTCGTTGAAATAAACAGCCGTGGCAGACGGACAAACAGCCAGGGGAAGTCACACCAAATTGGTACGTTTTTGAATCATTTTGTTACGGAATCCTAAAATCCTTATTCGGTGATGCAGCAATAATATTACCAAATGTCAACGGCATTGAAGAGCTAGAAATAAAGTAATAGAGGTTAACACTTTTACTTTTCAAGTTATTTAAAACATATATCACATATAATTATATTTTTAAAAGCTAGATAAGTTTGGTGTTTCCTTGTTGGCTACAACAGAATAAACAAAATTCAAGGTCTTTGAAGGTCCAAAGTCAGACAATTTCGTATAGTAGTCAGATCAGAGCTTGCTTGTAAATATCTCAGATAATCTCTCGAGAAAAGAACTGTACAGATCTGAGTGGACTTGTCGTAGCAGTTAGTACGCATGAGTCAGTCATCGTGTAGCTCAACCCAAACTCAACGACCAGATGAAGGCTTTTTCTGCTGACACTTATTTTAGGAAAGAGGTTCGAACCAGCTACCTATAGAGAAAGCAAACTAACAGAAAAGAGAAAACACAGAAAAAAATATGAAAACTAGAATATTAATAAACTATCTCTAAATACATTTGCAATGACTGTGGAGGTTGTGAAGGTAAAGGTGCGCCATGTTCAATGCACAGTTAACCTTGGCCCCTGAACTAGGTAGAAACCTGTATCAGAGTAGACAGGCCTTACATAAGGTCAACTCCGACGACGAGCGAAAACAAACACACAGCAGCGAGTGCACTTGCACTCGCTGTACCTGTCTGAGACAGCTTGAGATCGCCATATGTACAGTACAACTATGTCTGGAACTCTATATACTTCAACTTATAATCGATTTGGAAGTATATAGTTCTAGACTCTATATACTTTCAAGTCGATTGAGAGCGTCCAAGGGCAACTGATAGAAATCCGGTGACTGACGAAACACGAAGTTTGCCGTGGGACATTAAGAAAATAGTTGTACTGTTCGTGGTTATGTGTGCATGAGCATGTTTTCGCCTATTTGTTTGAAGCTGGCTCTCTGTACGTATCTACGTATTTAGTGCCCGCATCTCAGAGAACAGTTTCCACCATGAACTTTAACTTTCTTCTGGAATTAGTTTCTCTAAACAGTTTGTGTGCTATTGCTGGATAGATGATTAATAAAAAAATATATAGGAGCTCAGAAGTTATTTTTAAATGTGTTTGGGTAAATGGGTATAAAATTTAGAATAGTGTCCAGTTTATAGTTCGATTTGATTCTATGTGCTGAATAAACAAAGATTTTAATTTCTACACTATTTTCATTCGATTTGTTTGAAATTATATGAATCATATCATTACCTATTCAACGGAGATTTTATTTTACGTTTTTCATATACGTTAATGAATTTTCAAGTGAATATAATTTTTAAACTTTAAAGCTCTCTGCTGTCAAAATATCAGTTGCACAATTTTACGAAAAATTCAAGTAAACCTTACTAAAACAGAAATGTTGCTTAATTAAAATAGACTTCATGAGGAAATAATTCTAGACTCGGAAGCCAATAAGCACTTAAGTCAAAATCTTTATATTTGATTTGACTTGAGTGCTTATGGCTTCCGAGTCTAGAATTATAATATTTCAGTTCCTGTGTTATGTACAATAATTGATAATTTTTTACAGTTTTTTTTTTCATTTTAGTTTAATTGACTGTCCAGTCCGTATATTAAATAAAAACATAACATTGATTTCAAATTCACACATACATAAGTCAATAATACTCAACATTCAAATCAAATTAAATTAAAATAATACTCCTTAACACACTACATATCTAACTTATTCAAATCAAATTAAATTAATACGAAGGGAGGCATAAATATGAAGCTACATCCACCTCTGCAACAATGCATGAAACATATGAGGAGAGACAGATGAGGGAAAGTACGCGCAGGAAAGATTGTAAAAGCAAAACAGGTTGCCATTGGACTTAATTTGTAAGAGTTCATTTGAGTCAAGACTCAGAGCTCCTACGCTCCTATTGGAGAATCGTCTGTATTCAATAAACGATGAAATATCCACGTTTAAAAAAAAATACATTATTTAATGTGAGACTAGGTAATATTAGTATGTAGTAGCTTACAATGTTATTGAATTTTTAATTTATTGTTTTTTTCTATAATTTATTTATATCGTGAATGTGTTTTATAGTTTTAATGAACGTGTTTTTTTTATTTTTATATATGATTTCAAACACGATGTGAAAGGTTCATTAATAAAATTTAATTGAATTGAAGGGCAGATCCCACCGCTCGGACAATATCTTCAAGACTACTAATAGCGAAGCATAAAAAAAATCATCGGTCGGCGTCACAGAAAACATAGTCGAGGCATTCGGAAACCCTAACAGTATTCTAAAACCTTTATAAGATATACTGCACGCATAGTGCGCTGTACGGTACCGGCTGTTAAATCATAAATTCACTCTTCTTAGCATTTTTGCCCATGGACCTTCGCATATTATGCGCGGAAGCTTACATAACGGTTCCGATCGATGGGCACAGCAATACCATGTCATCTGCGTAGCTGATGTTGTTTATAAAACACCCAATACCCATACCCATGTATGAAACACCCAATATTAGTGCTGCTGACATAGAAATATTGACTGAGCTCACCGATCAGCCGGTTCATGTACAGGTTAAAGAGGCTGCCCCCCGCCCATCTTATACTATTCAGCTGCTTACTGCTTAATTTAATTTCGTTTGAATGTTTCATAGGTTGAGAGCCACTTTCACCATACTTTGTTAGTTATTGAGTGTTCTGATAAGCATTTTAACTTCACTGTCTCACTATCCAAAACAGTCAGAAAAACACTCATCCTATCATCCATCATGTGGTGGTTTTTTTTTGAGATACTTTACGTAGTAATTATGTAGTTGTAAACATATCGATTACTAAATATACTTTAAGAGAAATATCACTCATCATAATCAGTAAAACGAATTATAAATATTGCATGATGTTCTTTTATTGGGAAAGGTTGTTTGCTTTTTTAATATTTTTTTCTGCTTTCTCACTTTTCATAAGAAAATAGTTCTTGAACAGGTACAACGTCCAAGTAAGCGTTGACGTTGTCTATGTATTTGTTCATAAGTGGTTCCATAGTCTCCTTGCCATACGCCTTGGCCACAGCTTCCCAGTTCGCATTTATGTATTTATGGGCAGCGTCAGCTGAAAATATAAATAGTGCATTCAACAATTATATCACAGCATTCTGTCTGTCTCTAAAAAAGGGATTTTTAAAAGAGTAACCGTGGAGTTTCTTGCCGGCTCTTATCCATAGGAAACAACCAATTGAATCCGTGCCCCTAGCTTTTGACCTAAGTACCCATGTAGATTTTTTAAATAAATTAATTTGTTATGTGAAATAAAATATTAGTTTTTTTTTTAAACGGTAAGTTGATGCACAGCCATTTTGCAACTAACTGGATACAAATTCAGACTTCGGGGTGCTATTGAACATTTTTGAATATAAAAACAACGCAACAACTTGCCCATCTTGGATATCGAACCATAAACGCCAGACTCGTCGAGTATCTGGTGCAATTTATCAAGAAGAATTCAAAGAGGGAATCTTAGAGTTGCTGCACACAATTTTTTTTAAATATTTATTTTGCCGCCTCGGAAAGAACTTTAAGCCGTTGGTCCCGGCTGTCATTCGTGGATCTTTGACAGTCGTTACGAGTAGTTAGAAGCCCGAAAGTCTGACTGCCAGTCTTACCAAGGGGTATCGTATTACCCTGTAACTGGGTTGTGGAGGGCAGATAGGCAGTCGCTCCTTGTAAAATACTGGTATTCAGCTGCATTCGGTTAGATTGGAAGCCGACCGAAAAGGCAGATAATGATATATTTAGCCGCCCGGCCCGGCTAATCGTGCCGAATCATGCAGAACCGATCAAGTATGTAGCACGCCTTAGGTAGGTATATAAAATTGTATACAGATGTTGATGTTGAAGGACCTATATGATAGGTTAGCTTGCAAAACGAAAAAATAGAAATGTCAGAATCCTCACATTTTTCCTTATCACCATCGAAAAGATTTTTGAAGTCAAAGTGCACCTTTCCTTTAATCTGTGCGTCCAGTTCGTGAGTTTTCAAATTGATGTGGCTCTTTCCTCCCATGCCATCCTTACTGACGTAATCACCATGGAAAAGGAAGTGGACGTCATCTAAAACAAGTAAATGAATAATAAAATAAAATGACATAAATTAATCGAAAAACACGAAGATCACAAATGATTGACGAAGTCTAAAGGGTTAAGAGCTACCTAAAGAAAGTTCAAGAGGTTCAAGTAGAATGTCTCGCTGATGCAGAACAGATACGTCTGGCGAAGAATGACGAAGAGAGCCGTCACCAAATGAAATTGGATAGTCGGGCAGAGAGAGAATCGGAAAAACCTATCAGATCGACTTTTGTGAAATCAATAGTTATTCCGATCTCCTATTGAACTTCTTCTTGTGACACATTAGTTTTGTTGTAATTACGACAGAGGTCGAGATGTATTGCGTATCGTTCTGAGAATGTACGACCAAGGGATTGAACCCAGGTTCAGGAATCAGCGCTAATCAGTGACGATATCCTGTCTGCCTTATGATTAGTTTTGTGACTATACTTACAAAAATCAATTTTGCAGTCGCCCTTTCCTTCAACATGTTGTGGGCCTACTTCACCTTTTAATTCATAACGTGCATGAAGAGTAACCTGAGAGCAACCAACGTGGTAGTCGTATTTTAGATCCTTTGCAGAGATTCTGAAATTGAATAGTAAAATAATGAATATTTGATATATTAGGCAAAGAGACACACAAAGGATAGAAGCAAGTATGTCCACCGTGTTGGTATTAAAGAAATGCATCGAACGAAAGAAATGCACTCCGATACAAGTCATTAAGACACAAAATAATTTGGGCTTTTTCACAGTCTTATTCTTCTTTTCGTGTGGTTAGTGACTAACGTTAGTGTTAGAGTTTTAGCCGCCCATGGGTCTCTGATTTGGCTTCATATGCCGTCTACACCGTACTATTATATAGAATCTTATTTTTTTGTTCTTCTAACTGAACAGACAGCTGTGCTGCTGGGGAGTTTGTTGCGCCACTTCTTCTTCCCAGCTAATGCACTAGGAAGTGGTGAAGGGTGGGCGTTTTGGGGGACTGTCTTATGTAATTTTGACGTTCGAAAAGTGCTGATTCTCAGCCTAGTTTGAATAAATGACTTTTGAATTTAGTTTTTTTTTTTTTTGTCGAAAATATCTCTCAGGTCGGGTTTTCTCACGATGTTTTTCTTCACCGTTTTTGAAGCAAGTGATAATTATACAATACGCATATGAATCCGAAAAGTCAGAGGTGCGTTGCCTTGCTCCCACAGTAAAGGCCATAAAAGACCAATAACTTGACGTCACTTACGACGACATTAAATACAGGCAAATACAAATCTGAGGTGACATGTTTTAAAAGAATGTTGCAAAAAAATACAGACAAAAAAACTTACTTCACCAGTTCCACTTTACATTTCTTCATTCCAGAGAGGTTGGCGTCACTATATTTAAAAGACAACTCAGGATGATTAGCTTCAATTAATTTCACGGATAGAGGCTCGGAAGACTCCACGCCTGGGATGCCAGATATGAACTGCTCAAACGTCAGTCCTGCTGTGTCCGTCAGACATATGCTGTTTTCGAAGTCACATACTATCCTTTCACCTGGATTTTTTTGTTTTTGGTTAGATACTTAGTAATAGAAATTTGGAACTACTGATCAACAAGGCTTAGGGCATCGAATAATCATGAACGTGAAAGCGGTAATTCGATTTGTTAACACAATTTTTTCAAAAGGTGGTCTTGGTCTTTTAAGACGATTGTGACGCAATAGGGCTATTGTTACAAGCAGAAATATTTGAAAAAATCATAATAATTAGGACACTTACTTATAACACTGCTAATGCAGAAAATGCCAAAAACCAATAACGATCGAGACGCAAACATTTTCGATAAGCACTGATTGTGTAGTGGTAATCTGTTTAAACTCAAAGCGAATTTATACCTCAAAGCTACCTAAAAAAGTCCTAACGATTTTTAACTTATTTTAAAAGTGCTACAAAAAATATCAATAAGTAAATGTCGATGGCATTGATGCGCTGGGTAACTAAGTAATGGCAGTTTTTACACTTACGAGTTGATCGATTCGTTTTTGATGCTAATGCATACTTCAGGAAAAATACTTGATGCCGGTAAAGATTGATCAAAGATTTTTGCTTGATTGACAATATTTGCGGCTAAAAGAGGCAGTAGTAAGTAACTATTTAAAAAGTTTAAAATAAGCTGAGATGCCATCTTTTTTTAAGATGAAAATGTTATTGGTTTTCTTGCCATGTTCCTGTAAAAGTTTACGCCAAATTCTACAACGATAACTTGAGACAAGGTCCACTAGATAAAATATAAATAAATAAATTAAATAAGTAAATCGATGCATTTTATTGCCATATTATTTGCTTGTAGTTTATTTTATTTGTGATCTGTTAATTTAATACGAATCAAATCATAGTCAAACGTTTATTTTTTTGCACCTGTTACTTAATAACTATTAGAGCTGGAATATATAGGAAAAAACCGAATGTGTATTTAAATTACAGTCAAAAACATCTGTGTAAAAATGTGATTAAAATCAAAGCATGTTTTTTAACTTTGTGCATCGATAAAATATTGGCCGGCGTGGCGTTCTGTAGTTTCTTCCTCCTTCTATTGCAAGAAGGTGTGAGTTTTGTATGTATGTATGTAAAAAAATAAAGAAAATCGTTGTGAATATGGTTTTTTAACCAACTTCCAAAAAGGAGTAAGTTATTATGTTTGTCGCGTATTTATGTTTTTTTTATTTTTTTAAATGTATGTCCGCCTATTTCTCCGTTAATTGTGGACCTATTTAAAAAAAAAACTTTTTTTGTATGAGAGGGTATGCTCCCAAGTTAGTCCCATATAAATTTTATTAACTTTGCCTGAATAGTTTTTGAGTAAGCTTCAACGTACGTACGTATTGGTATCGGTGGTTTACTTTTTTATACCATCTATGTAATACATATGAATGCAATAAATAATTGAGTATTGAGTATTTTCCCACTTAGTATATGTCGATGATATGATGATAACTTCCTGTCACTGTTATTTACATAGCAGGTAGTGGTTTTCGAATTTGTGTGGGGTAGGTACCACAACTAAAAAGTGAAAAAAAAAAAACAAAAAAAAACAACCAATTTCCAAAAAAATATCACGACAAAGTGAAAAATAACTTTAATTTCGGAAGTCGGTGGCAGAAAACGAAAATTCAAAACCAAAGACACCGGCTTCCGAAATTAAAGTTATTTTTCAGTTTGTAGTGTTTTTTTTTGGAAATCGTTTTTTTTTTGTAAATCGTTTTTTTTTTTCGAACTGCTAAACTACATAAATAGGAAAGTTTAGTGACATAATCTCGGCCACAAGGCATTCACTCAACAAGGGTGACCCTTATTCGAGATCTTGGTATTCTCCTCGACGATAAACTTCACCTTGATGCACACATTAACAAAGTTGTAAATAATGCTTTTCGGATGTATGGTTTTGTGATGAGATCTGCGAAGGATTTTGTGCGCCCCTCTACCTATTTATATCTGTCTATGTCTCTGATCAGATCATAGCTCGAGTACGTAGTGCCAGTGTGAAATCCCTTTCAATACGCATTCGGAACGTATTCACAAGGTTCAAATAAAGTTTTTTATTTGTGTAGCAATATATATGACTGTATTGATATCCATAATAAAATAAATTACATAGTTCCTAGAACGACAGATGCCGCGGGGTGTGCGCACGGCCACTGTTTGCTGTTACCTCTTGTCGCAGTAACGCAGGTATGCGGGCACCTCTGCGTCGACTAACTAATAATTACAACTAGCAAATCCATCAAACGTTTTCTTTACTTTTGATTTACTATTTAACACAAAAAATGTTTTCTTAACTTAATTATTGTAGATTGTAGGTTTTAGTTTAAATAGCATAGTTTGTAAAGATTACTTTGTATGTATATTCCACGGAAAATGTTGTTGGTTGCACATTCGCCCGTATCTTTTATGTATTTCATCCAAAAAAAAAAAATGTGTCACTGTTTGTTTTTCCTAATAAATAAAATAAAATATGTAACAAGATACTACTGTATCTTGTTACCAGAGTGATTCTTATTAAGGAAGGTCACAACGACCAATCCTGTGTGTACCTATTACAAGCATCCGAATACCGCGACCTTCTTGGTAAGTCCTGGAAATAAAGGTATACCCGCATGTACACCTATTACTTACTAGCAGCATCTGAACCAGCAGAATTTGCAGTAAAATGTTCACAATTAAAATGACAAAGAATAACTTCACCCAGTGGAGTTATTATGTGCCGCAAGGTTCGATGCTTGGGCCTACACTGGTGGTTATTACTTTTGTAAATTGATTAGTAAACAACTATAGTCCAACTACGCTAACTAACAAGGTTTACCTAACTTTAAATTTAGATTTACATTTTTGTTTTACTGGCATTAAATTTAACAATTTTTAGCCACTGCGTTGTGGATTATCCTCAACTCTTTCAAAGCTTTTTATTATGTTATTAAAATGCTCTTTACTTATGGGTCAGGGTAAACTTAAAAAACCATTTACACATAAAAACGTCAACAAGAAATAAAACTAAATTTATTTTTTATCATTATCCTTTTTATTTTTTACCGCTGTGCATTTTAATGTTCTCGTTATAATGTATGTAGATATCTGGTTAAAAATAACCTCTTCAAAATATGTATTGATTTGAAAGGTCGTCGTTATAGCAGCTATGAATCTAATAAAAGTGGTAAAAAAGTAGTCCTGATAGTTAAAATGGTTCAATCCTATACTGTCGTGATGGCCCAGTGGTTACGGCCTCGTCTCTCATGCACGAGGTTGTGGGTTCAAATTCGAGCAAATACCAATGTGACTTATTAAGAAAGAGAGAAAGAAGAAAGAAAAATAATTTTATTCGTCACAGAAACACGTGCATAAAAAAATAATAAAAATCAAGTCAGTTCAAGTCATATGTACTTTCTGAGTTTATCTTCGAAATTACTTACATTCAATCTAGCTAGCCTTTTCCCAACTATGTTAGGGTCGGCTTCCAGTCTAACCAGATGCTGCTGAATACCAGTACATATTTTACATGGAGTGACTGCCTATCTGACCTCCACAACCCAGTAACTGGGTAATACGATACCTCATGATAAGACTGGTTGTCAGACTTTCGGGCTTCTGACGACCCGTGACGATGTAAAGGATCCTCGAATGACAGCCGAGACCAACGGCTTATCGTACTTTCCGACGCACGGAGGAGTCTCAGTATTTAAGGATGTTATGTAATCCATCCACGGACCAAGCCCGGCAAGTGTAACTTAACCTGTTGAATCAACCGGTGCGGCTGTTATTGCTTAGTTACTTGCTTTCTGGTATAAGTGAAAGAAAAACATAGTGAACAACCTGGACTTATCTATATCAAATTATAATAAGATAGCTTAATGAATAATTTTTGTCTGGATGTATGTTCCGGATTGGCACAAAAACAGCTACACAGATTTGGATGACAGTGGCACGAAGATAGTTTATAGCCTGGGTTAATAATACATAGGGTACTTTTGATCCCAGTAGTACGTTACCGTGGGATATTTTCGTGGGCAAAAGCTTGTAGTTAATATAAGTCTGAAATCGCCAACCCGTCTTGAGCAAGCGTGGTGATCAATGCTCGTGCCTTCTGAAGAGGAAAGGGCCCTGCAGTGGGACAATAATAGGATGGTATTAATCTTATACTATATGAAGGCCGGTTTAAATAGAAACATTAATAAAATAAGATAATTAATATGTATCGATCTGTTCTTTATTCTGCCACTAATTGATAATGGATATCCTTAATAGGGACTATTTTAAAGAAAGAGTTAAGATTGTTAATGTATTTTTGCAGAAACTTGTACATGATGAATTCTCGAACGTGGATCTCGAACTGTTTTAATTTTTCTTCAAGCACACCATCTGTACCTGAAAATATGTAAAACGGGAATTGATTATTATGTATCATCGTAGCCAAATTCTGGGCCGACTCAATTTAGATTGCATTTGTCACGCGAAGACGAAGAACAATTATTCAGAAGTGTTTCTAACATAATCTACTACTAATAAGATATTATGATATTTTATTCCTGGCAATAGGGATGTTGACTGGTTAATAAAAAAATATTAGACACGTATTTTTTGCTTTATCATATTAATAAAAAAATATTTAGATAAAACGTATTAAAGTTGGGTAGTGGGGGCTCGCTACGTTACAATTCATTATGAAATCAACCGACCAGTGACGTCATGCCACATTTTAACTCAATGTAATGCCGTAATCTTTTGATAACGGATAACGTAAAAAAAGAAAACTTACATGTCCAATATTTTTTAATAATCTATCTGACGGACAAAAAAAAAGGCTATAGGTTAAGAAAACACTTTATGCTTTAAAAATAAATAATACAATTTTAAACATAGATGTGGTCGCCGTTTTCTAACCGACTACTCATAGAAACACCTAAACAAAGTCCGGCGTAAATTTTTAATTTTTATATACTAATTTTAAGTGCTATGTTGCATTTCGTGCGTGAGCCGAGCGCTACTTCTAAGTTCCGAGTGAAACTACAGAAAACAGACAACAGCAAATGAAATTTCTAAATCTTACTTTTATGTCCTCCGAAAGTAAGACCTGTGACATTTCGTATTACTTCTTCAGCGCGAAGTTCAATAGTAAAATTGGTGACTTGAGTGTGAAGATCACCTGCGTCGTCTTTATATTCGTCGTAGTAGCCCTTTATCCAGATGTCGTAGTTGTCTGAAATATTCATAAAGGTAATAAAAAGGGAGAAGGGGTTACGGTTATTTAATCTTATACCTGAAAGGCTTTTGAAACAGTGGCAGTACTTGAATAACGCGCACAGTAAGACATTTGTAGTATCTTTAGATCATTGGATCTGGAGAATTGCCCAAGTTGGGGTTCGAACAACAATTTTCTGGATCCAATGATCATGTAAGGTTTTACATGGACGAATCCTCAAATAATGGCATCACCATATTTACACTATATTTTAGTAGCTGCATGGTATTGTACTCACTGCATGTAACTCGACCTGTGCCCTTTCCCTCAAAAGGCATTCCATCAAAGTCCCCGTGTGATTCATAGGCTGCCTCAAGTATGATACTTGGACACCAATACTGGTAAATGATATTTTTTTCTTCTTCGGTTATCCTGAAATTTACAAAATTCAATAACTGTGCATTATCTTCACTGTCATCATCCTTCTGATATCTTTTTTTGTCGGTTTCTTTCCGTTTTATTCATGAAAATCTCTTTAGTAGGCTTCATGATGTTAAGAGAGTTTATCCACTGCTAGACGTAGGCTTCACCAACACTTTTCAAATTAAAAAATTTAATCTATTAATCTGAGCAAAACAATTTTTGAATGACCAGAACATTAACTTGATAAGCCAAGGACAGATTGGGCAAACAAAATCTGAAATTGTCACAAATATCGAAACAAATTCGCCTAGTTGTTATTACATTTCACGTTGTATTTCAAAAATTAGGACGGCTCGGTGGTTACGTTTCACCAATCTGTATCTGTACCCGGGATTAGATTTAACTTACTGCACATGTTTAACCGTACAACATTGTAATCCCGACATCTTCGCCTTAGAAAAAACAAATTTTATATTGGGTTTGTCTATGATAATTTCATCCAGTAACAAAGGATCTGACGCTTCAACTTCCCCTGGTCTGCCAGCCACAATAATTGGGTATATGACTTTTGTAGACTCGGAAAGACATTGTTCATCGTCATAACAACATAGAGCTTTCTTTACATCTGGAAAGAGGTATTATGTGTCACATTGGTTGATTCGTTTTCAGGATACCTGCAAAGCTGGTTATAATAAAACAGGTTTTGATATACATTTTGACAATAAAATTAGATTAGATTTAGATCTATATGATTAATATGGAAACATGTTTTTGTGTTCTAATACACCTCACTTTTTTTCTAATTCTACATGTTGGTGGGATTAGACGTAATTCTCGTTATTTTTTATGTCCCACTTTTATAGCGATTGTGCAAAGGTGTAGTGTGTGGTGATGTGTTTTCTAGAAAAACTGGTGTAAAAGATAGACTTCACAAATAACAATATTTTTGCGTGGGTACAGGAAATTTTAGTTTCGTACTTACTTGCGCTCAGTACAGTGAAGGCAGTACAGTATAAACTAAGAAATATAAATAAATTATACAACATTGTATCTCAGGATTGTAATAACAACTACTTGTTTCTAAAATTAACACAAGTACTTTTAAAGGTGCTTTTTTTTTTAAATATACCTGTTTTATGTCAAAGACGTGTACGACTGTGAGAACATTTCGCACACATTTATTGTTCCGTCACTTCAAAACGATGAAGATTCTTAGAAGATACCAAAAAACAAGTAATTTTTTATTTTATGTTTCGTTAATAAGAATGTATATTTATCCTATACTGTTAAACGAGGTTTATTTGTATATATATATATGTGATCACGGTCTCGAAAACGGCTCTAACGATTTCGATGAAAGTTGCAATATTGGGGTTTACGGGGGCGAAAAATCGATCTAGTTAGGTCTCATATCTGGGATAAATCGTTTTCTCCGTATTTTCACCCGAGCACAGCTGGGTTGCCAAAAGTTTAGAAAAAGATGGGTATCTTAGAATAATGACATTGCAGCATGGAATAAGTAAGTACCTACTATCGTGGCAGCATAGAATTAGTAAGTAAATTCTATCGTGGTAGCATGGCATTAGTAAGTACCTTCTATCATGGCAGCAGGGAATTAGTATGATCTATCCTGTACTATTAAATGAGCATTCTCTATTTTCACCAGAGTAGAGCTAGATCGCCCGTACTTTGCATAAAATGTGGTAAATACAGTGTGGCCTTTTCGAAGGTATACAACTTTAGATTAAGATATTTTTTATTGCAAACTAAAATTTGCATATATATTTTCTCGTATTGCAATTTTTATGAAAAATAACATCCGCCAAATCTCTACACGTTTTACTGGTTTAAAATCGCTTCACTTTTCCCCGTTTCTTATCATCGGGTTTTGCAATCAATTTTCGCATACTTTATTAGGTATTTCACTATCACAGTCACAAATATTTTGCTTTGGGTATTCAGAATTGACCATGACACATCCCTTTAGTTATACAAATCTGGTGAATTTGGGTGTCAATTAATATCAATATATCTTGTTTATTGTTCCGGAAACATTTCTTTTAAAGCTTTGATTGTATATATCACTATTACGATTGCCAGTCGCAGTAACAGCAGAACCTGTCCAGTAGCCTCTTTAAGGACGAATGCTGCGATTAATCCACGAAACCAGTCAGACAAAATAAAATTAAGGGTTTCTGCCTGGTAAACAAAGGCTGCTCTTCTCACAATAGAATATTGTTTATTTACAAATTTTCTGTGATTGAAAAGGGATTACCTAATCGTCATAATTTGTTAAAAAGAATTGTGTCGTTTTTCAATCCATGTAGGAACTTTAGAATTAAATTTCTGAAATGAATACAGTAGTCATGGCATTGCAAATGGTGCATACCGAATTTTCAACATTTTAAATAAATAGTGGATATCAAAAAACCGTAAAATTTGGAGTCAAATGAAAATGGCCATCATTTTCATTTGACTCCAAATCTTACGGTTTTTTTTTTTACAAAAAGTTGTATACATTCGATTTAGCCACCCTATAACAAAATTATTACAGATATTTTAGTGAAGGACACATTCCGCCATAATACAGCATGCAAATTATTATAAACATAGGATTGAATTTATACCTGTTACATCTTGCTGAGCTGAAACAATAAAAATCCTAGGTTCGAATAAAATCACAAACGAAAAAAAAGGAGCGCACGCAACCTTAGCTGAAACTCTTACTAAACTATTAAATTTAATATTGCAAAATAGCGACACAGCCGCGCAATGGTCAGAATCAAACATCATACTCATTTGTAAAAAGGGTGATCCAAAGGATATTGGGAACTATAGACCAATAAGCTTGCTACCGAGTCTCTACAAACTCTTCTCCTCCATTGTAAACACGAGAATAAGTTTACCATTAGAAGCAAAACAACCGGTAGAGCAAGCAGGAGCAGCAAGTCAGGAAGGGATTCTCTACAATAGACCATATCCACACGCTGGAACTAATAATAGAAAAATACCGAGAACGAAACAGACCCCTATATATCGCCGTTATCGATTATCAAAAAGCTTTCGACCATATATATGCTGAGAACCTGAGGGAACAAGGAGAACCGGATAAATACATAGTCATCAAAAGCATCTCAAACAATAATACGAGTAGAGTTAAATTAGAAACCCTTTGCCCAAGTTTTCTCATAAAAAGGGGAGTAAGTCAGAGCTACCCTGTCACCAAAAATTTTCATCGCTATCCTGGAATCTATTATTAGCAAGCTAGATTGTAAATATAACTAACTCAATATACAAGGCACGTATCTGAGCCATCAGAGGTTTGTAGACGACCTGGTTTTGTTATTGCTGGTCCAGCTCCACAAGGGCGCATAAACTAATTGATTAGCATTCAAAATATTGTTGCAGCTGCTGAAGATTGTAAAACTATCTTTAGATTGTATAAATTCAATCTCTTAGTATTATATAATTGCATAGCACATGTGTGAGCACTATGTCCCTACTTTACAGTTACAATTTACTGGGTACGTCTTTCATTGACTTGAGTGTGCCCTGGCGGTTGTGAATATGTCATGCTCACTCAAATGTCTCGCTGGTGGTGGCATGTGTGTTGGATCATTAAGTTCCCTTCAAAATGGTTGAGCTAAATGGTGCTGATGCATGCGTCATGTTCGTGAACGGGCGCCGTCAGTGGGGATTGGTCATCTCTTAGCTGCCACGGCTTATTTGAATTTATTTAAATTTTTGAATTGTTTTTGATTTTATTTTTATTACTGACGCTTTTAACGTGCACGTCTTTTTACATTGTTCTCACATGTATAATTACAACATGGATTATGTAACCAATATTTTGTAAAAATATTCTGATTTAAAAGAGTGTCCATGGAGTTTCTTGCCCGTTCTTCTCCATAGAAACCTACTACGCGTTGGAATGGGCAACTAGCTTCATATTTCTGACTGACCGACCCCTTGACAATTCAAAACTAAGTACCTGTAATTGGTTTATTTGAAATAAATGCTTTGATTTGATTTGATTTCATTATGTTCAGAGATATGCTCCCAGCTACAGCATATGATCGGATCACTCCATTCAGCTAGTGTCGAGATGGGTTTAAAAATGAACCTCAAAAAGACTATGGCAATGACAAACTCATCTAAACGACCAATAAAAATTGACTACAAGCCACTTGAATATACATAATATTACATATACCTAGGAAAAAGAATCAGTTTTGATAAAAATAGCAATGAAGCAGAAATTGGAAGAAGGATATAATCCACATGGAACAGATACTGAAGTCTGAAGGAAATATTTAAAAGCAACATGAGAATTGGGCAGGTCGTGTCGCAAGACTTACGGACCAGAGATGGAATGTAAGTTAGAACGACACTGTGGAGTGGTCCACTAGGTAAACGCAGTAGAGGTAGACCATTGACACACTGGGAAGATAAAGTGGGAAAAATTGCTGGCCCAGTGTGGACCAAAGTAGCACAAGACAGAGAAACATGGGCATCTTTGGAGGAGGCCGCACAGGGGTTTTTGGAGATTAAGATAGTGTAATTTACAAATAAACACTGGATTATATACTAACAAAAACTAACAATACTAATAACATACCATTTTGTTAAAACTATCCATACTTAATAATAATAATAAAACAGAAACAATACTAACATTAAAACTAAGTACCCATATTAATATAATGTACAGTTTGCAGAACATTAACGGCTTTTTTCTTTTTATTTATTTATTTATACATTTTATTAAAAAACGTTTCCAAAAACAAAACCGATATCCAAAAAAAAACTACAAAGTGAAAAAAAAAATTAAGTTCGGAAATCAGTGGCAAAAAACGAAAATTCAAAACCAAAGACACCAACTTCCGAAATTTAAGTTATTTATCACTGTGTAATTTTTTTTATTATTACTTTTTAGTTTTGGTACAGCTACCCTAGCTAGCTAAATTCGAATACCACTGCCTGCTATGTAAATAACAGTGACAGGAACTTATTATATCATCCATATAGACTAAGTGGGAAAAATACGTAATATTGAAGCTAACTTTAAAAATATCCAAGCAAAATTATTATCATTTATATGGGACGACCTTGAAAGCATACCTACCCTTTAAAAAAAAAAAGATTTTTTAAAATCGGTCCACAATTGATGGAGAAATCAGTGGACATACATACATAAAAAAAAAACATACATACGCGACGAACATAATATAACCTCCTCCTTTTTGGAAGTCGGTTAAAAATGAACACCGTAGTTAGCTATATAAACATATAATAATACATACACATTTTATTTTTATGAACACCGTGGGTACGTACATACAGAAATCAGTTTTGTATCTAAGAAACCCTAAACCAGATTGTGTAGTCTGCTTTAGATAGGTAATCTTTTCCCACGAAAACTGAATTCCGAATGCAGATATTTTATTTTAACATTAAAATTACAATATTTAATTTTTGAATAACTTATTTAAAAATATATAAAATATATTATATTAATGAAAAATAATTGTGAATTTCAATGAAGTTCAGTAATAGCAATTTGACATAGCAGACTGTTAAAGGTGGTGACTAACAAATGACGGACGAATGACTAATCTAAATTGCTAGGTGGTAATGTTTGAAGACTGTTTTTAATTATGAAAAATAGTGCGTATAAAAAGCGTAAGCAGATTCAAATAAAACCGGTTTAAAATTCCTACAATCTTAAGCAACCAATAAGTATCAAGTAGCCAATACATTTTCTTCAGCAAACAGTATAATTAGATACTTCACAAAAAGTACCACTTCCAAAATCAAAAGCAACCTAATTTCTTTAGATTAAAACAGAAGAAGGACGTCCCTCCTTATCATCAATGAACACAGACTTGAAAGATTGAATATAAAATAGAATTTAGCGAAGTTTCCATTTAGCGATAACCGTATACAAATTTTGGGCGTAACGGTCCACGCTCTGTGGCCAGATAAAAGGAAAGTTTTGAAACGAATCGAGCCTGAGTTTTATCAGATTGAAACAGGATTTGGTAGAATGAAACACATTTTAAGGGGTATCTTTTTGCACGAACTTTTCTCTTTATGTTAAGGTTTAATTAAATTAAGGTGAGGGATTAACCCTTGACGTTCACACGTTGCTCTCCATGATTAAATATTTCATTAGAGTTTACGTTAAAATAAACCAGTCAGCTTATACTGACTGGTTTATTTTAAATCTAGAGGCCATTATTAGAAGAGTTCTCTCAGAGAAGTTTCAGTATCTAGCAAATAAATCTCATCTCAGTAGGTACTTAAAGACATTTCGTTATGTATTCACACACACGCATTACACACACACACATACACACATTTATGTTTCTGTAAGACTTTTAGTATGATATTGGTACAAGTATTTACAGCTTCTTCATCAGTTGGATGAAGTTCTAGGTACTTCAACAAATCATCCAGCATCTTTCATTTCTCTAGTAATTTATCTATGCCATCAGCCTATACGAGTAGTCATGTACTTCTGTGTTTCTCCAAAAGTAAAATAAAACCCGCAGTAACATTAACAATGACAAAAACATCTTAATAGTTTTCAGTCCAGTGAACGCGAAAACGTTCACCTGAAGGAAATATTCTAACATAGCCATCGTATACCAAGTCATAATCCAGCTGGATTGCTTAGCCATCGTAGCCAACGAGGCGTCAAATAATCCCACCTTTACGCTGCACGAATCCGCGGTAACTTGGCTGCAAAGATGCCAGGGAACGGGAGATGGAATGGAGATGACTTGTGCTAAGTAGACATACGGCAGTTAAATTTGATCTGATGAACAATATCTTTTGCAGTGTGCTTCCGGCAACAGAAGCTATAACTTCTCTGCTTGTAGTGAGAAGTAGTCAGTTAAATATATATAGAGAAATTTTGCAATGACTGGGACTACGGCAATGATCATTAGAAGTAGGCATTTGATTTCTGGTGACTGTCGTCTACATGGGCCAACTAGCACCTCTTATAACTTTGTGTCATATATAGCTCCATTTCTTCCACACGCTAAAGTAAGATTCAAATATGTAATACTGTTTTATGAGGCGGTGGTAGGCCAATAAAATCACGATCTTTAACAAACGTACTCAATTTCTTTTTGTCTTGCAAATGTATTTTATTTACTCTGTTATCAACGCTATTAAAACAGTTTTATTAATAATTAGTCAATAAATCACATTCAGCTTTGTTATATTCGTCTCAACAGTTTTCTCTGTTACCATGTTACTGCGCTCCATTTACGCTGTTAGCTTTATGATTATGTTCTATGAACGGGTTAATATGGTTTCGTGTGGCATTTATAAGGCGAAAACAATTTATTTTATTTTGCTATCACATTAAAATAATGGAAATGTGATAGATAAACAAAATTATTTCTTTAGCTAGTTTCTGTTGTTGTAACATAATCTCGACACTTATTTTTTTAAATAAAATCAAAACATTTTGAACATATAAAATAAGAGAGATCAATTGATAATACCAGTATAATAGACGCTATAACAATTTGCATTGTTCTATTAAAAAAAAACTGGGAAAAATAAAACCTTAAGAAAACAAAACACGTTAAAACATAACATAAAAAAAAATACCCAGATTTCCAGTTTAAATGGAAAACTAGGTTTTTTTTAAAAGTAATTTCTGAAAGAGACGTAATTTATATTATCGTCATGAACATCAAAAATGTTATACAACGCCATCTATGTTGGCCGCATGGAAGCTCTAACCGCAAAAGCCTGCATTGTAGCAAAATGTTGCCGAACTGAAACTATAGTGCGAATCAATAGTTTGGTGCAGAGAAAAAACATAGGCGCTTGTGGTGTATCTATTCTAATGGAAAGTAAGTTTTGTAGAAAATATTTTGTTTTTTTTATCCAATTATGTTCATAACTTCAAAAATACTTTACATGGATATTGTATCAGTGATTTCAAAATATAATGACAGTGCCATTTTCTACTCTTGTGTCTTTTTACTATGATAGAAATACGTAAAGAGGTCACCACCATCGGTTTCGTTTGACGTCTCTTTTTATTAAAAACAAATTATCACCAATCCACGTGTCTAGCAATTTATGAATTGTGGTAATTAAATCATGTTTTTTTTTAACAATTATTATTTATTTTTCTTTATAATTTTTAATGTAGGTACGGACGGATAATATTACTAGTAGAAGATTTTATTTATTTATTTGGAGTTTAATTTACTGACCTTTACGAGCTGTTTTTAGGGTTCCGTAGTAAACAAGGAACCTTATAGTTTCGCCATGTCCGTCTGTCTGTCTGTCTGTCCGCGACTTAGCTCAGAGAAGTTTAGTACTAGAAAGCTGTAATTTGGCATGGGTATATACATAATATTAAGCACGCCGATTATTATTTTTTGGTCTTGTCTATCCCATGGTGTGGGGTGTCGTTGGAAAGGTCGTCCAAAAATATTGAGGGGTCATTTGTTTTGTTTATAATGTTGAGTTCGAAAACTGGCTATGCCTACTAAATTATCAGTGTTTTCATGACGTGTATTTTTCTTCGATTTCAAATACGTGTTTTTTTGGGATGAGTCAAGTATGGATTCAAGATCTTAGTAAGTTCTTGAGCAGAAATAATGCTAAGTGAAGCAGCTGCTGGCAAAAAAACATTGCGTGTTTTGTAAACATAATAAAGTAACTGACAAATGACTTGCCCAATCTCCTCTAATCGGGCAATCACCCAAGCCCTTTTAAATCTATTTTTATATAATTTTCACCTGGTGTATGAAATTAAACTTACAATAATATTTCTTTAAGAATCTTACAATAAACTTCGGAATCCCATTAAATGTGACGGCAAAAAGTTTGCTGGTTGCTATGATGTGTGGCCTGCGTCTACGCACATTGTTTGGTAATCCTTATGGGCTTGCGCAAAAAATGTGGGAACTATAATGTTGCACTTTAAGGTTGGGACTCATAAGTACCTATATCGATAAGTTGCGATTGAAATGCATTATTGCGACCGATTCTTATAGTTACGGACCATTATTGGTTAAATGAAGACACATGTATCTCATGTATCTTTTATCAATAATCAAAATCAATCTTATATATATCCACCGTCTTCGTTTAGCTTTACGATTGTGTCGACATTGTATAAATAATGACTAATATTTCATCAATTCACGAGCACGTTGATGACCATAATCTTATGTTCACTCTTGAGATTCACTGGTTTCATTCTTCTTCAGTTAATCGATTTATTTTTCTGTCAGAATTTTATTAAATATTTTTGTAAGCTATGCAGTTATGTCATTTTGGCGTGACCTACATTCATGCTCACCTCGATACAGCAGACATACAAAATATCGATACAAAGTCCACGTCAATCCCTATCAATCCCAGTACATTCGTCCGACAGAATAATGACGTGCCTACCTCCGCCTTCCATTCACAAACCACGTGGACAATAGCACGGCAAATAGCCATTATTATCGTAGCAAGGGCCCACTCTATTAATACCATAGAGCCCGGACGGGGCGATGATTGAAGTTTCGTAGGTATCGATATTGTTGGGGCTGTTCTGCGACAATTTTCTTAGAAAGTCTTGGGCAATGCAAGTGCATTATAAAGGACATCGGTAGAAGACGTGAGGCATATAATTATGTAGCGGATTATAGTGTTCTCCTGCATTACGTCTCGTTTAGTTTGGCAAACGGCGGTGTCTTTGAGCACTGTTGGGTGAAGTATACATAAATGCATGTTACATTTGATGCAACAGGGGTAACGTTAATTGCCCTGGCTGGATTCATTTTGTTTTGCATCCACGAGGCTCGCATGCATACAGGTCGAACTGTCAACAAACTATAACGTAGTTCTAAACTTCATAATAATCATTTTCTGCAGTGATAAAGTTACTCAATAAAAATATGTAGGTATAGGGATGTTTTATGTGTATGTAGGGCTATCTCAGTTCTCATAAAGCGATATTGGAAATAATGCTTTACAAATATTTCCAACAAATGATACTCTATGCTAGGGAAAATCTTCCTTTTGTAATCAATGTATGGTAAATAGAACATATCACAAATTGATTAATCAGTTAATTTTTTGCTATCAAACCAATAGTAGCAGTTTTAGACCGATTGTACCACACAATTGCTTCCATTCGACCACCGCCTCGCTAAAAGCTGCAAAAAATAACCCTACAATAAACGTCCATTATTTCCCCGTCAGAGGCTTCACAAAAACATTTTTTTTTCAAACTGTTGTGCAATGATCACAACAGACTATAAATAAAACACGCCCACTTTACACGACATTGTGTGGATCCGTATGTTCGGATTTCAAATCTGTTTTATCAAAATTTTACACGCAGAGACAAAAGCTATCGCTCTGATATTGAATTCGATGATAAAAGAGTTTGTTTGCCATTGAAAAAAGGTTGCTTTGATTGTATTTTTTTTACAGTGGCTTATAATTTGTCAGGAAAATGATTGACCCTTTGTGGCGTGAGGTTGGTGGGAGATGCTACAGCTGTGTCATAACATAGATCATAAGGAAACTGCATGATTTTATTTTGATTGTTCTCAACCCTCAACATAAGGTTAGCTAACCAAAATCTAACTTAGATTTCTAATAAAATGATTTTGATACATAGTAAATAGATTTATTACAAAAAAAATATTACATTTAAACACGTGTCATCTCCCTAGATAATCCGTAACCAAAAGACATCAGACGGTCTCCCAAAATCGACCAACTGATTGAGCAAAAGACAAACAATATTCACAATAACAGCTTAACAATTCGTGCGAAATTGTTTTCGGCAGATTAAAGGACGGTCTATAATGCCAACGACAATAGGCCCCGGGCAGGACTGTTTATATAAATACTCTGTCAACCGCACGGCTCGCACAATAACAGTTCAACCTCCTTTTGGCCAAAAATTGTATTTTCGAACACAATAACGTCCTAAACAACGCGTAGAAAGAAGACGTCATGTCTAAACGAATCATTCATTATTTACTCTGATAATATTTTTTTGTGGAAAACCGATGTTGCTAAAATAACATAATATATCCCAAAACAAATGGGATCATTCTTAAATTTTTCTTATATTTGTACGCTAAGATTTTCTTTGGAACCGAAAATAATCTGTAAGATACTTGAGATGAGACTTGAGAGTTTAAATACTTGAAATTCCTATATATTCTCTGACGTAACTACGTAAGGAAGGGATGCAAGCAGCTTCTAAATCTTACAATTATCAATTAAGGCGGAGTCGAAAGTACTCTAATCCTTCACTGTATCAAAGGCATTTAGATAATCAAGGGCCTTAGTGGGACAACAAAAAGAACTGGCATGTAATGACATCGTGACGTAACCCCGAGGAATTTTATAACGCTCGCTAGGTTTTGGGTCATTATCGTGATTTTGATCAGTGATGCGTCAAAGGGCAGCCACACACGACGTCTGCGTCCTTGTTAGCAATTAATCTGAGCATCTACGTGGCCGTAATGTTATTGTGTTTATGCATCGTTCGGAGAATAAATGGAACGCACCCTGCTCAATAGATGTGAGAATTTTGTATCACGGATCTAAAAGATGTTTTTATTGTTATTATTCCACGTTTAATAAAAAATGGTGCGTGTGATGGCATCCGTTTACGGCTCCCATAATAGTTGGGTAAAAACAAATAGGTTACCACGATTTGCCTATAATACGTAGACGAATTCTCCCAACATCGAATCAGCAATTCCAACAATGTCTTCAGGTAGCTATTACGTTTAAATATACTTGAAACAAAAAGAGACCTATCTGATATCCTTAGCATTCGTTCCATCGCCCATCACTCCTATCTTATTGCTCATTGCGATACTCCCAAGTGTACTTAGTTACGAAATGGTATGTAACTGTTGCCACATAGTGATGTACTTAACCTTAGATGACACAGCGATAACATCGCTACAAAAATGTAGCAAACAATTGACGACCGCCGCTTGTCTGCAAAAATATAATATCCAGTCAAAACACGTGCTCCCGACAAACACCAAGAGATCGCTGATAACTTGATATCTTACTCAAAAAAACATTTTTGTACCTCAAATGTGTTTATCGGCTTTCAATCTGGAATCTGTAAGGCACACATTGTAAGTCCTTGCGGCCTCTTATCATCCGGATTAATCGAAGTATGAAAGCTTTGGGTCCCGACCGCCAGTTCCACTCGGCCCTCGATAACCAACAGATGTTTTCGTAATGAATTTATTCTTAGTTTGCGAACATTCCTTTGACAAATTTCTACAAATGGGTTTTTCTACCTGCTTAGAATGAGGTTCTAAGACATGGGTGAAGAAAGGGATTGTTGAATAGAACGTTTTTTTTAATGGATAGGAGAAAAGTATGACTAGATAAGCGCCTTTAAAAACATGTATAGCAAAATATTTTATGTACTTTTCTGCTGGTTGAAAATTCTAACAATAGTTGTACATGAACAAGTTATAAGATGAATTTGTGAAGTATTGACTAATGGAAATGGTAAATAATGATCTCCTTCAAAATAACCTTGCTGGTTGATGAAAAACTTTAAGGTAGAGGCAATATATGTGCCACCAACAATTTTTTTGATGTTTGTTTTGTTGGCGGTACTGTTTATTGTCACTGATGATGGTAACACTGATATTTTTTACGTCAAAGACAGGTGTGATATAGACTGAAAATTGAAAAAAATCTTAAAAATCATATAAAAATATCCTTATTTCGTGTTCCTATCACTTCCGGGTTTCTCTGCCATAAAAAGGGTTAAAACTCAAACTCAAACTCAAAGCATTTATTTCAAATAAACCAATTACAGGCACTTTTGAATTGTCAAGGGGTCGGTCAGTCAGAAATATGAAGCTAGTTGCCCATTCCAACGCGTATTAGGTTCCTATGGAGAAGAACGGGCAAGAAACTCCACGGACCACGCTTAAAAAGTTAGACTTCCTATTACCAAGAAGATCATAAAAACCAAAACATTTTTTATTACGTAAACGTAGAGCAGTTGTGGCCTAGTGGTGACGGCCCTGACTTACGAGTAGGTCGTGGGTATGAACTCTGGCAGGCGCTTTGTGTAATTTCATCACCACTGCTCTCAAAACGGTGAAGAAAAACATCGTGAGGAAAACGGCATGTCCTAAAACCAAAAATTGGAAGACATGTGACATCTACCAACCCGCACTGGGCCCGCGTGGTAGATTACAGCCCACTCCCTCTCGAAGAGAGGAGGCCTGTGACCCAGCAGTGGGATTATTATAGGCTAATATGCTAAAGATTTTTTCATACCATCTGCAATCAAGCCTGCGTAATTCTATTTCAGTAAAAACATCCATAACGGATAAGTAACTCTGATAGTTGATTTGTCACAGGTCGCTGGCCGATCTTTGGCTCGACTTAACGGGTTGGTGATTGCTCTCATTAGGAGCGTGTATAAATCAATTAAACTGAACTGATGTAAAACTGTAGTGACAATATTGCGAAGTTGTATTGTGAAACTTGATCGCGTTTGCTTGGCTTTGATATCAATTGATTTAATATTCGTTGGTAAATGTTAGGGGGCTTGTGGCTAAATGCCGCACAGGTCCATCATAGGTTAAGCTACGCTTGCCGCGGTCAGTTCGTGGATGGGTGACCATACATTACATTGGTATCGAGACCCCTCTATGATTCGGAAAGCACGTTATGCCGTTGGACCCCGCTGTCATTCTTGGATCTTTGACAATCGTTACGGGTAGTCAGAAGTCGTCTGACAACCAGTTTTAACAAGTGTCAGTGGAGGTCAGATAGGATGTCGCTCTATGTACTGGTATTTCAGCTGCATCCAGTTTGATTGGAAGTCGACTCCAACATAGTTGGAAAAAGGCAAGGTTGAGATTAAAAATAAAAAAATAAAAATTCACATAAACCTACAAGGGCACTTATGAAACGTCAGAAGCTAGGTGCACGGTTCCAATTGGTCGTTTCCTATGGAGAAGAGCCGGCAAGAAACTCCACGGTTACTCTTTAGGATGGGTACGTGTTATGAAAGAACATCGGAAAGAATATTCCCAGAAATTATTAGGGTCCCTACTTGAGGTGGTACTAGAAAAGAGACTAATTAACGTTTTCCATAAGTAAGTAGACTGCAATAAGTTGCTCTACGGGAAATTAGTATTTAAATGGTTCTGATACTCTGATATCAAAGAATCGGTCGAAGTGTCGGTGCTTGGTCCCGGGAAGCCTATGTTCAGCAGTGGACGTCTTTTGGCTGAAATGATGATGATGCTGTGATAACAGCTAAAATAGCAAGAGTAAAAAAAGTACCTAGACATAAATTACTTCTGAATTAATCATGAAAAGAAAAAACAAATTACAAACAACAAATAACATTCACCGAAATTTTCAGCTGAAGGATCTAAATAAAATAAACCTTATCATACTGTAATTAAATAAGTTATTCGGTTTTTATGTTTAACTATAGTTTACAGCTTACCTTTAATCTTGGTATGTGCAGTTTGCGTGACGGTATAATCCAGGTAAACTGCCATTATTAGGTTAAAATATTGTATTTTTACATTACTAATTAGGAGAAAACCCCCTAAAAGACTGCCAGAAAATATACTGACTATAAACATAAAACTAATAAGTACCACTCATTGTTTGGAAATCCTATACAATGCGAGATAAGCTAATACTGGAAATGTATAGCTTGATATGTAGCCGTGTGTACACTCATACTTAGTAGCTACTTATGTATAATGAGAAGGCTATAATTAATCTAATGAAGACGAAAACTGGCTGAGTATCTATATCTATACTATGGAAGGCCTATAGAACGCGAGATCAGCTTATACTGGAAATGTACCTATAGCTTGATATGTAGCCGTGTGTACACTCGTACCTATTAGGTACTTAGGTTGGTAGTCAGTACAATGAGAAGGCTATAATAAATCTAATGAAGACAAAAACCGGCTGAGTATCTAGATCTATACTAATAAAAAAGCTGAAGAGTTTGTTTTTTTTGTTTGTTTCTTTGTTCTTATCACTTCCATTCACGGAAACCAAACAATAAAAACAATAGTAACGAGACGCGAGCGAATGTTTTTCTACATTCAATCAGCACTCACATAAAACTTGTCAACACCATTCATTCACTCGCTCTAATGTCATTCATTCATCATTTGCACCTGTCGTAAAAAACCATTCACTATTTTGGTCTGAGTTGATAGCCGAATTCTTTAGGAAGGTTAGAAGCTATTTAACAATACGCTGCGACCCTTAGGAGCAAAAAGAAAAATGTCAGAAAGAACGCTAAGCGAAAACGAATTAAAAACGCGGGCAGGCGATGCGACTGGGTGGGATTAGGAACAAGACATTTTTCGCGGATGAGGTCGCGGGCAGAAACTAGTGTCTTAATATTATGTCATACTACAGCTTGCTCTATTACAAGGGACTTAAACTTAACTGGCTAAAAGTGTAGATACTATAGTTATACCTCTGCTCAACCCTTCGAGGAAATAAGGCACATACTTATGACATAATATATTATATAAAAATTGCAATCAATTTATTTTATATGCGAATTTTCCGTAATTTATTCGATATCGACGGACGTTTTCTGGGACCCTCAATACATATTATATCTAAGTACTAAATACTCAGCCAGTTTTAGTCTAAATACTATCTAGAGAAGATTTGGTTTGGTTTCCTAGAAAAGCGGTTCCATCATATAAAACGCCGCCGCCACAGCCCCCGTCATAAAAATCTGTCATTATCACCAGTATGTGACATTAAGGTGTCTAAAAACACTCCGTATCATCATGTTTCCGTCTATAGTCATCATCATTTCAGCCGAAAGACGTCCACTGCTGGATTTAGGCCTCCCCCAAGCACCGTTACTTCGACTGGTTCTATACTTCCCGCATCCAGCGGATTCCTGCTGCCTTCACAAGATCATCGGTCTACCTTGTGAGGGGCCTTCCAACGCTATGTCTTCCGGTACGCGGTCGCCACTCCAGAACCGTTCAGCGAGCAATGTGCCCTGCCCATTGCCAGCTAAGTTTGGTGCTCCGTATGGATAGCCTTTTTTTTTTTTTTGAGGATGGGAAGTCATCAAATGACTTCTCCCGCTCTGGGCAGAGCGATAGGGTGTGTCAGACTTTTACTGACTAAATCCCACCCGTGTTCCTTCCGTTGCGTGTGTGCCGGGGCCGCGATATCCCTTTCGGACAAACCCGCAACCCCAGCAGGCCGTATGGATAGCCTTAAGTGTGTGACCGTTCCTTGTTTTCTTAGGAATCCAAAACTTTACAACCAATAGCTGCTCGCGTAGCATGACAACCATAGAAACGCGTTTTCTACGGCTTTTGTCGACGGAAGAATAGACAAAATGACAGATTGTGATTGTTTATCGGTCATTTTGTCATTGCTTCCGTCGACAAAACTCGGTTCTATTGTGGTTATGCTAAACGTGCTGGGAGAGTTACCCCTAGCTGTTTTGTTAAAGGTGCACATAGACAGACTGCATGTTGCGGTCAACGGTCCAGTAACGTTATCTTTTAATTTATTTACGTTTCACGCGACAAAACACATAAACATTCATTCTATTCACTTCACGAGGCGCCACTAAACCAGGCACGCTTAAAAACAATAAAAAACGCATAATAAAACCACCCTTTACGACTATAGTGAAAACTTTAAATTATTATGTGAATTCCTGCACATAAACCATTAATATTCCTATTTACCGTCTGAAGAACAAAAGCTTTATTGCCACAATTGTACTGCAAAATTGAAACGGAAACTATAAAAAACGTATTTGTTTATAACTGAAATAACGTTTACGATATTTTTTAATGAGTCTCAAATAAAACTTATTTTATGATTCCTTATACGGTATGGTTTGACCCAGATTTAAAAGCAGCGGCGACCTCGAAGTAATTACGTAGCTATTGCCTTGTTTCTGAAGGGTATTTAAATCATTACGAAGTTTAAATAAAAGTGTAAGTAAGTAGTAGTAGTAAATTAGTTACATGGATTTAATCTATGGGTAATTGGTTATAATACTGACTCTTTTCATGTGTTTTAAGAGTCTAATGCCTATTTTCACTAACACTAGGCAACATCTTAAGGCGAAAGCGTCAGGGTGAGCCACAAAATTAAAATTTTCTTACGTTTTTTGTAATGTGCAGGTCAGTATCAGATTGTATGTTGATCTAAGTATGATTTGCGGCCGTATCTAATATTCATTTATAGAATTATAATCATAAAAATCATCAATATCTACAACTCTTTAAGTTCATATAATCCTATTGAATGACTATTTCATGAAATTATGTTATTTTAGGATTATTCTAACAAAAACAAACAAAAAAGGAGTTGTATTGCTGATTCTACTGAGAATCAGCAATACAACTCAATCAATTAAAACCATTAAAATCACAATCATCAATCACAATATTATAATCATTATTGTAATTCTGTAAAGCCATATTCGTTACGGTCGCGAATCATATTTTAATCAAGATACAACCTGACACTGACCTGCAAATTGCAAAAAACGTAAGAAAATTTGAATTTCGTGGGCAATCTTTTTTTTTTTTTTTTGAGGATGGGAAATCATCAAATGACTTCTCCCGCTCTGGGCAGAGCGAGAGGGTGTGTCAGACTTTTACTGACTAAAACCCACCCGTGTTCCTTCCGTTGCCTGTGTGCCGGGGCCGCGTTATCCCTTTCGGACAAACCCGCAACCCCAGCAGGCATTGGTCTTTCGACCCCGTCGGTTGGTGCTGACGTCTCTTTGAGGCGCGCGTGGAACACAACGCGCCGTCGACACGGGCCTGGTCCTTATCGGACGGCGAGCTGCCCATTGCTCACCGTCCGCAAGCCCGCGCCTACGGTGGCCGGAAGTCGGCTCTCCACTCCCGACGCCCGGGGCGTCTCCTGCGGCGACTAGGGCCGCGAGGGCGTGCAGATTGCATCTCCCTCGCACGCTCCGCCTCCTGCGAAGCAGTTATGTTCGCGAAGGAGGCTTCGCGAACATAACTGCTTCGCAGAAGGAGGTGAAGGCCTCCCATGCACTCTCGCTCCGAACCATGGCCTGAACCAGGGCCGGACGCGAGAGATCGCCGCCGCCGATCGCCTCCGTGAGGACACGGCGGTGCTCCGCCCAAGCCGGGCAGACCTCCACTGTATGCTCCACCGTGTCCTCCGGGCGATCCACACAGTGGTGACACCCGGGCGTTTCCTCCCGCCTTACGCGGAACAGGAACCTCCCGAAACAACCGTGTCCGGTGAGCACCTGCGTCAGGCGGAAGGTGAGGACGCCATGGCGCCTCTCAAGCCACTCCTCAAAGAGGGGACTTATCGCCGCAATTGTGGCGTGCCCAGCGCTGGGTTGCAACAATCGCACACTCCATGCCGCCATGAGATCCCGCCGGAGCTCTGTCCGCTGTGCCGTGACTTCTCGCGGCAGCGGAGTTACACCCCGGCGTTTCGCCTCCTCGCGCAACTCCCACATGTGCGCGAGGACTTATGCCTCCAGATCCCATGGCAAGGAGGCTCGCCGCCTCACGGGAGACCGTGCGGTATCCCCGGACCAGCCTGATGGCCATGACCCTTTGGGACGCGTTCAACCGCCGGGCTGGTCGCAGCCTCAATGAACGCGCCCACACCGGTGCCCCGTAAAGGGCCATGGACCGCACGACCCCCGCGTAAAGCCTCCGGCAGGAGGCGTTTGGACCCCCCAGGTTGGGCAGGAGCCGCTTCAAAGCAGCCCCAGCCCTATCCAATTTGGGAGCCAAACGTCTTCGTGGGCTACCTAGCGCATTCTCCTTAATGTATTGTGTAGATATTAAGCAGTTACTTAGCGCAAAACGCATTTCACCCGTCACTACGCCCAGTGACTGGTGACATGTTTTTTTCACTCACTAAAGTTACGATACTAATTCCCTGATGCTTTGAGTACTCTTGCAAGTTGCCTGGTAACAGATTTTTAACAAAATTGACAGGCACCCAACTTGACATAAAAAACCTCAGACAAGTGTTCAAAATGTAGATTTCGAAGCTGAAGTGGATCTGGTTACCTTAGACAGTACCGAACTAGGCGTTGCTAAGCTTAACGTTTGTGAAAAAGTGCACATCTAAGTGTACAACCAAATTATAGACAAAGCATTGCTGAATCAGCTCCTACCTGTTTAACACCTGCACAAATTTTACCAATAGTTTACCAACACAATGATGGGTGCCCTAAACATCAAACTCCTGTTGCGAATCAAATTGAAACGCACCAACATCAGGTCAAACAATAAAGGCAGCCATTCTGAATATTGATCCCTAATATTATGACTGTATAAATGATATACGTTGACAATTAATTAACTTACTGAATGGCACACAGCAATTGTACTCTCTAATGAACCGACCAGTCGCAACTCGAATTAATTGTCATACGTGCTAGGAGTGTCAACAAGACCAGTCTTAGTTGAAACATACTGATGCACCTTGCAACCCCTTTGAGACCTGTTTTTAGGGGAATGCGGGGGACAGGGCAGTTGTTGCGTTATATTGGACATTCGCTAATAATGCTCGCTTATGATAGCAGCAGTTGTGCATAGGAATTTTATGTATATTTAGGTTGGTAATCACAAAAACTGTAACAAACGATTCGGATGAAGATATAATAAATAATACCAGCCTATTACTGTCCCTCTAATAATAATAATAATAATAATAATTTATTTATTTTCTCTCAAAAAGGTACAATTGGATTAATAGCATTAAGATAACATTTATAGCTTATCCTTTGGGAGAGCTGGAGTCTGTAATGGGTACGGGACCTGTATGACAGATCTCCAGGCTCACACCCTTAAAAATACAATATTCTATTGCACTTACGTACTACACATTATCAAAACTCCAAGTACTGAGAGGCAGAGAATTGATATAAAAAACAAGGAGTTGTGCTATGTGTGTCATTGTAGAGTGTTGTCTGCAGGGCAAAGGCCTATTCTCAAACAGAAAAGACACGAGCATAGATGCATGTTGTCCGAAGTAAAGTCACTTTTCGTGTCTGTGTGTTTGACCGCGATGTTCTTCTAAACTACACAAGGAATTTGGATGCAGTTTTTGCCATAATTTAGAGAATTTATTCTGAAAGATACGTATATTAAAAAAATTACTTATATGTAAAATGTCCACATTTATATTTGTAATTTTCATGGTGTACATAATAAAGAATATTCTATTCTATTCTATAAATACATTAATATTAACTTAATTAAGTATAGAGAAATCTCGATATTTTGTCAAGGCATAAAAACAGTGCAAAGCAGTTAGTTATTAATAATTCAGTGATTAAGGTTTTTTAAATGATTCAGGGCATAATTAAACACAACGTTGCAATGCGCATCGGATTTGACAAGGTAAATTGTAAATTATAAAGTATTTTTGGGAAAAATTTATAAAATTACTCTGTTTTTCACGACATAGCAAAACGTCTCGCATTATACCATGGTTTATAACGTTTGCCTGTGTAAAAATTTAGGCTATTTTGTGCTTTTATAATATGTAAGGAATAAAGATAAAGATAATATTATTTGTCTAAACATGCGTATGTAAATTAAGCATGCAGGGTGTCACAATTTTAATATTTCGAACGTAAATGTACCTGTAAGGCGGAAAAAATTATAAAATTTACAAAGAATTTAAAATAAAATAAAAACTAAATTCCGAAATAAAACTAAATGACTAAATGCACTTCAATCCAAGAACGTAGTAGTTTGGGGGCATGAGGAACAGGGTGTAAAGTTCACTCATCCCCCATAGAAAAGGGAGGATCCTCCGACCAGACGGGTGTGATGTCTGGCGGGCAACTGCCCAGAGGTTGAAGTCGGGAAGCTTGTATATATGTTTATCGCGCGGTAAACTCTAATTGCGCGATGCAGGATTTGTGTTACGTCAGGATGTTGTGTGACGTCAGGTCTTTGATCCGTAGTTCGCATGTAGCGATGTAGATGCCGCTACAGTAGTGTAATTCAAAAAGTCAATTTTATTATAATAACACTTGTCCGTTAATAAATCTCGTTTAATTCAAAACCGGCACTGTGATATTTTATTATAATAATAATTTTTGAAGCCATACCGAAAACGCCTTTTCCTATTAATGGCGTCTTTGACGTATGCGTACCATCGAAGAATTTCATATCTAAGCAATTTGAAAACAAAATCCCGTGAACGCGATGACCACATCTGTTACCACCCCGGTTCTATGGCGGCCGAGCACTGCAAGCAGAAATAGTCCTTACGGTGCATAGATATGAATTTCTTCAATGGTACACAGTTGATTTTTGTCACGTCTGTTACGGGGAAAGGTGTTAGCTAGTCGTGGAAAAAGAGATTATGATTATTTTTATCAATCGGACTACAGGCTCATGTATTGTATCTATTCTTCCTTTAATGTGCGCAATTAAAGCAAATAAAAAATTACACATGTCTTAAAAAACTTTAATAGTCTGTAATTCCGTGTTCCAATTTTAAAAACAGCAAGTAAGTAATCTACCGACGGATAAATAAACCGTTATAATGGGAACAAACACTGCCATAGTGATGTCCAATGACACGTCCGAGTTGATTAGTTTACGTTTCGACTGTTTGGTTTAATTTATTGGAATCAATATAATTGATAATTGAATGATGGCGTTGTATTTCCAATTGAATTGAACGAGTTTGAAGGGAATGGAAATGGAAATGATAAGGGTGATTTGTAGTGTCGTATATTTTTTTAAGTGATGAAAGGGTTTTCGGTTAATTGTGTTGATTGTAAGAATTACTGTTATTATTGAGGGTCAGAAAATGGTAGAGTTTTAATAGACCATTAATAAGGGTGTTTTTTTGTTTTTCAATAAATACTGCTATCACCATAAGATCTTTTAAAGTCATAAATTATGAGAATTTTGCCAATGCACGCCTATTTGCCAATGGATATTTTCTAACTGACGTACTTATAGTAGTACTGTATATTGCCACGTGGCTTAAATCGAAACTAACGTCGAAATTTAGTTTTTTTTAATATACATATTTCTCTAAACAAATGCACAAATATTTACCAACAGCGCCACCCTGTCAATGTCATTGGAACGATCTTTGTAGCACTGTACCTGAATCGCTTTAGCGTGGCAAAAGCGGTAATTGCCCTTTCCCTTATAGCTCTCCGTAGGAACCTAAACAATAAACTATGTATGGTTTTTCTTTATTGGAACATGTTGAAGATCACAATAGATATTGATTCAGGACGTTAACGGACTTTATTTCAGTTTTTGAAATAAAATAAAATGTAGGGAGGTCAATGAACGTTATTGCCACGCTAAAGCGATGCGGGTATAGTCCATATCTACTCTGTGTCTGATTCGACAATCTACACATGACAAATTCTCAAAATTCTTTAAATTCATATGAGAATCGTGCAAAAAATTAAACATAAATTCTCGCCTCACTTTCGTCTTTTTCCCATAATGCGTCGGATGTCGAATCAAAGGTCATCAACCTCAACGTCATAGGCATAAGAAAGTTATATAGCTTACGATTTCTTCTGTTATTGGAGAAGTTATGATTGGTTTCATCGTAATCAGATCTAAGTGTTTAACTTGCTGGAGATTGGGGAAATCTCTCTCATTAGTTTTGATCCTCGATATCTGGGATGAACATTGATTCTTTTTGCGAACTGTGCATTTTTATTATTTTATGACAGTTCCTTTATCTGATAGGTTTCTGTATTATTTTCTAGGTTTTATTTGTTTCTATGCTTTGACAGTTTGGTCAAGATATTTATTCAGTTAGAGATTGAAGTCTTTGATCCTGTTCCATGTAAGCAAGAAATCTCTATAAATGAGAGCCAGGTCCTGTTACCAGATCCCGTCATTTAAACCCTCCAAAACCTCTACAAGACAGAATCAGAAACCTCTATACGAGAAAGTAATTTTTCAGCCGTGGACCTCTATAACTGAGACTGCTACTTGCCTGTACCTCTATAAGCGACAGTCGAGCATAAATTTAACATAAATTTCGTGGAACTAACATTGTTTTTGTTCCTCTCACCCTTTCCCAACCAGCCTGCACCTATATAAGTGAGAAAGGCTACGCCTGTACCTCTAGCAGCTAGAAACTCGAGTCAGTGAGAAACCTCTATAAGCGGAAAATATATCGCAGTCCCTTGAACTCTTGCTTATCTAGGTTCGACTGTAGTTTATTTTTATGGTTATATATTATTTATATTTATAGTTTATTCCATTTAAAAAGACTTACTTGTAATTGTACCATCATTAGGTAATAGTCTCTTCTCGAACTGAGAAAGAAAAGCAGAAACCATGTTCACTGCGTGCTTTTATTTTTAGGGTTCCGTACCCAAAGGGTGTCAACGGGACCCTATAACTAAGGCTCCGCTATCCGTCTATCCGTCCGTCTGTCACAGGGGTGTATGTATCTTATGAACCGTACCGTAATAGGTAGACATTTGACTACTATGAACGCTATAACAAAAAATAATAAAGTTAAATAAAAATTAAAGGACGCAAGGACCACGTTTCTTGTATCCCCGACCCCATAAAAGAAACGTGTGAAAAAATTCTAAATTCAAAAATTCTAAGTCTAAATATTTTATTTCACATACCATCATCTGCAAGGGCACTTATGAAACGTCAGAAGCTAGTTGCACGGTTCCAATTGGTCGTTTCCTATGGAGAAGAGCCGGCAAGAAACTCCACGATTACTCTTTTAAAAATAAAAGTAAATAGTTTTTACAATGTTTTCAAATTACAGTGTAAAAAATATGAGAGGACAATGTAGGCCTATCAACAAGTACCAGTATACTTAGCAAAATATAAAATGGTCCACAGATGTACAGTCTGTTAAGCCTAAAGAAATAAGAAAATAAATATGTACTGTTAAGTATCGTACGGTGGTTGGGACTCCTTCGTATGAGTCCAACTCGCATTTGGCCGCTCTTTCACCGTCCTTTTGCAATCAACTTACAATGATTAGAACACCTACCACTTACCTTAAAACCTACCACTTTCGAATAGTGTGTGTTGGATCGTTAAGTTCCCTTCAAAATGGTTGAGCTAAATGGTGCTGATGCATGCGTCATGTTCGTGAACGGGCGCCGTCAGTGGGGACTGGTCATCTCTTAGCTGCCACGGCTTATTTGAATTTATTTTAATTTTTTAATTGTTTTTGATTTTATTTTTAGTACTGACGCTTTTAACGTGCACGTCTTTTTACATTGTTCTCACATGTATAATTACAAAAATAGATGATGTAACCAATATTTTGTGAAAATATTCTGATTGAAAAGAGTGTCCGTGGAGTTTCTTGCCCGTTCTTCTCCATAGGAACCTACTACGCGTTGGAATGGGCAACTAGCTTCATATTTCTGACTGACCGACCCCTTGACAATTCAAAAGTACCTGTAATTGGTTTATTTGAAATAAATGCTTTGAGTTTGAGTTTGAATAATTCGGACTCGCAACTTCGTACTCGAAGAGCGTATTCATTAACCTTCATGCCAGCATGTTATCCTGCTCCATGTCACTCTCAAAAATTCGTCTAAAGACAATACCAAGAACACAAAAAAATAAGCCACGAATTAATGTAATCTTATTAAGTGTTACCTGCAACCTTTCCCATCACAGCGATGATCTGTCTATGTAGATCCCATTGTGAGTTGGTGAGCCAGTTTGAAAGCGCGACCCGAATATTGTCACAATGAACTCCACTGCCTGAGGGACAAAGAGCTCGGTATAATTAATGACTGAGACCACGAAATGTCGCTGTCTTGCGTCGGACTGGATAGAGAGATGAATTGAGAGGGATGTGCAGCATTCTTTGGGTTAAAATTGAGTGGTTGTGGTCAATCGTGATTGCTTGTCGAGATTCTTAAATAAGTTTAGTGAAATGGCAAATTCTATCAGAAAAACATGAGCGGCCTTATTACATAAACGGGTTTACCTTTAGATCCAGGTTTAAACCATAAAGTTATTTTTGAATTTCGAACTCTATTCCACCAAGGTTAAATAAAGTTCTAATTACAAAAACTAACATCAAACACTAGTCTAAGTTCTCAATTTTGTATTAAGAACTTTACTGTATGAATTAAGTTTATAATACAATTACGAGCTCAAAGATTTGGGTTTCAACTAAAGTTAGAAATCGTCTTGTAACGCAAGACGTATAATTTTGAAAAAATATTTTGGTTTAGGTTTATTTCTTAATCGCAAAATTTGTTTTTCAAAAAAGGTTTCAGTTTTACAAACATGATTTAAATGAAAATATTATTAATTAAAAGACACAAAAATAATACAAAAAGTGTTATCGCACTGCGTCACAAAATAAGCCCATGACGCGACGTCTCTACAGCTTCAGTATTCTGCGTCATCCCACACCGAGGCTCATATCGTTAGATTAAGATAAAACTAAAACAATAATCCTTTTCATTTCTACAATCCTTTATTTCAACCACTCTGAATGGGATAAGCAATGTCTTCATATCTTAGAATGACGAAAAAAATCTGTGTGGGATGTACTTTACAACCATCTTTATACCCTTTGTTATACTTTGTATCGCCATTAAAGCGAGTATAAGGACCTGCTCACATGTACCACAAACACAACCACACCACAAACACACCACAACCACATCACAACTACACCACAACCATACCAAAATCAAACCACAACCACACCACAACGAAACATGTACACGGGCACTAATTTGTATGAAAATAAATAGTTTATTCACTTGGAGCACATTTGGACGTCGACATCAACCGTGTGAGCGATACCGATCACATCAAGGCCACATCGCAGCCACAACGGAACTGCATGGAGCTGCAGCGACACTATTCACATATAACCACTGCTTGCCCCCATTTTGTTGCTGCGATGTAGTGTGGTTGTGCTACGTGTGATCGGGCTCTAAGTCATGTGAGATACAGCTTTAGTCGTTCGCTCTCATTAGCTCAGTACCTAACAATAGTATTATTTTTATTGCGGTCAGCATAAACAAAGGAGTATTTACGATGATCCTCGTATGATTTTATGTTCTTTCTTGTTTATTATTTGATTTATAGCGTCGAGATTTTTCGGAGTTTTAATTTTGTAGGATGAGCCAGGGTTTAAAAATGCAGTGAATAACACATATTTTTATGTAACGATACATTGTTACCGAATATGTTTTTCGATTTATTTGAGCTCGAATATTTCGCGTGAATACAGTATTATTTCGGCTGTGGCTGATGATTGGTTTCCTTTGTAATGATGATTCGAGAGACTACATTTGTATTTTAAAATCACATTAATTAATGATTCCATTGTGCATTTATTATTTTGTGCATTCACAGCAACATAACATTAAGCATATACTTACGTGCAGGGCGAAAAGTTGATAGCTGAATAGGTGGGCATGACGACAGACCACAGAAAATATGTTTGAAAGGTTTTAGATAGGAGTCCCGCGTTCAGGAGTTCACTTTCAAAATGTCCCAAAAATAAAGTAATCTTCAGAGTCTTTGATTTTGGTATGATCGTGTGCGGCCTAAACCCATAATGACTTAAAAAGAAAAATCTGATGAAGAAATTGTGGGCTTTCCCTAAATTTTACGAGTCCGAAAACTAAGATTTGGACAATGTTTTAAAGGATATTTAGGGCGACTGATGGGGAGTTCGCTGCTTCAATTCTTCCTAGCTAAAGCGCTAGGAAGTGGTGAAGGGTAGGCGTTTTTGGGGGACTGTCTTATGTAATTTTGACGTTCGAAAAGTGAAGATTCTCAGCCTAGTTCGAATAAATGACTTTTGAATTTTGAATAAGACATCTGCTTGCTCAAAAAGCTTCTGGGCCCTACCATAATAATTGTATCTGCAACGTTTTCCCCAAAATACTCCTAAAGCCAAATCAAGGTACAAAAACCACAGACGGAACATCCTTTTAAGTATTTAGACTTGCATGGAAGCCTTTTGATTCGCTATTTACGGAGTACTCGCTGCGGCTTCTTAATAAAGCAAAGGTGTTTAATTGGCTGACAAACTGTTCGCGAAGTAATTACGTCTTGGTTGGCAACGGTTCAAACAACGCGTCAATCTAGTTGTGTAGGGATGGGATGAGTTCTGTGATGTTATCTTACTTTTAAAACGATATCAAATTTTAAAGTAATGGCGGTCTTCTTTCTGGGCTCGTGGCTAAGTAAAAACAGCCACATGGGTCGATCCATCAGGTTAAGCTACGCTTGCCGGAGTTGGTCCGTGGATGGGTGACCATCTTTACATACCGAGACTCCTCCGTACCTCGGAAAGCACGTTAAGCCGTTGGCCGCAGCTGTCATTCGTGGATCTTTGACAGTCGTTACGGGTCGTCAGAAGCCCGAAAGTCTGACAACCAGTCTTACCAAGGGATATTGCATTGCCCAGTAACTGGGTTGTGGAGGTTAGATAGGCAGTCGCTCCATGTAAAATACTGGTACTAAGCTGCATACGGTTAGACTGGAAGCTGACCCCAACATAGTTCAGAAAAGGCTAGGCAGATTGATTGGTGATCTTCTACCTGGAAACAATAAAAAAAAATAGACCTTTCACTTTGGTTTCGTTCCAACTCAGATGCTCACTAATCTTCTACTTAATAAGATTTTTATCTTAAATTCATTCATTCATTCATTCAGTTACTGACAGACAACGCAAAAACTGAAACGCTTGGGTCTAAAAGCATGTTTTTTTTATGGGGTAATTTTAATATTTGATTCTCTGAAGGGGTTAAATAACACGGCTTGTGTTTAGAAAAGAGCGGTTATGACATTGAACTGACAATGACTCTGTTTATTGTTTAAATAGGTACGACTGGTTTTTTAATCTACATAAAAGGAAATATTTGAAGATAACACTGGCAGCTATACAAGGAAAGACGACTCCACATAAATACAGCGCCTCTAAGCCTTATATCTAAGACGGAATTACACCTTACTTCCTTAGGAATACTGCAACTTCCATCTGCAAGCCTCTATTTATTATGTATAATAAATGTATATCTGAGGGAGTTGTACCTAAATTGTGGAAGCATGCGTATATTGTGCCTGTACATAAAAGTGGTTCTAGACGCAACGTAGAACACTATCGTCCCATATCTATCCTATCTGCTTTGTCAAAACTCTTTGAGAGGTTAGTGCATAACGAGATTTATCCTGTACTCCACAATATTATAATACAACAACAGCACGGTTTTGTCAAACGGCGGTCAACAAATACTAATCTCTTACTGTTTACAAGCTTTCTCTTTGATAGTGTTGATAGCCGCGTACAAGTGGATGCAGTGTATACCGACTTCTGCAAGGCTTTTGACAAGGTAGACCATGAAATACTGCTTAACAAAATTGCGTTCAACGGAATCCGCGGCAATCTTCTAAGGTGGTTTATTTCTTATATTACTAATCGCAGTCAGAAGGTTGTTATCAATGGTCATCAATCTAACATCGCACAGATGACCTCTGGTGTTCCTCAAGGCTCAATACTTGGCCCTCTTTTGTTTGTTTTGTACATTAATGATATCAGTCAATGTTTTCATAATACCAAGTTCCTTTTATATGCCGACGATCTCAAAGTGTACAGAACCATTCGGCATATAAATGATTGCCTTCTGCTGCAACAAGATTTAGACCGATTATCATCTTACTGCCAGAAAAATAAGCTGCAACTAAGTTTACCGAAATGTAGCTTCATAAATTTCACTAAAAACAAAACAATTATAAAACACACATACACACTGTGCGATGCCCCCCTGCTTAAAGTGGACTCTATTCGTGATCTCGGTATCATCCTTGATTCCATGCTTTGCTTAGACTTACATATTAGAAAAATTGTCAGTAAAGCGTATCAACTATACGGATTTGTAATGCGTTCTACAATAGATTTTAAAAAGACTTCCTCTTACATTTGTTTATATAAATCCCTAGTACGCTCTCAACTGGAATACGCCGTGTCCGTCTGGAGTCCTTACTACAAAAAGTATATTGAAATGATTGAGCGTGTTCAATATAAATTTCTACGTACCATGCATTATAGATGCTATGGGTATTATTTATCATATTCAGATTTACTAACTAAGTACAAGCTTGCAACACTCGAAAATAGACGTAAATACCTAGAAGCTATGAATCTTTATAATATTGTAAGGAATCAATTTGACTGCATTGCATTGTCTAACATGCTATGTTATGCAGTTCCTAGGACAGTCCATAGGCGAGAGGTGCGCGTAGGCAGACTATTTTCAGTGGGCTCTTGTAAGTCCAACTCTGGTCTGCGTTCACCTGTTCGCCGAATGGTAGACTCCTACAATGGGACTTTTGAACATATAGACATTTTTGTAACTGCTGCCAATAGGTTCAAAAGTCTTATACTCAAGGAGCTCTCCTGAATAGTTTGATAGTTTATTGTACTTCTTTTTTTCTCTTCATTCTACTTCGTTGGCCTATTCAATCTTCTTATAATTTAATTTAAACTCGATAGTTAAGTATAACTTATCATTATAGATCTGTATTGTGTATCCTAGTGATTATTTTATTGTTTTTATCCCGCAGCTAATCTGTGAACAGCGTTGTGGGCTGCAATATTGTCATAAGTTTTGTATATTCTTTTATTCTATGTTTTATATTGTAGCTGTTAGTTGTTCCTATTGAATAAAATAAAATAAAATAAAATAAAATTATATTTTCCGTTTATGGGGTATCAAAATAAAAACCATGCCTTGCTAAATAAGAGAAAGAGGATCAATGAATCCTTTCATACCTATGAACAGAGAGTTTCTTGCCGGCTCTTCTCCATAGAAAATGACCAATTGGAACTGTGCATCTAGCTCCTGATATTTCATTACTGTGTGTGTGTCATGTGTCTTTTCGTTTTTATCTATTTCATTTCATTTCAATTATTTATGTCAGAAAAACTCAAACGGTTACATAATCAAAATATTAGTATCAAATTATACCTGAATTATGTTAAGTAACCTAACCTAACCAATGACTACCGGCTGTCCTTATCCACTGATTTTGGAAAGAACTGTCAAAACAGGCAGCAAGAGCATTTAGGATTCTGTTGTTGCTGCTTCGTAGACGGTGCAGCAAGGAGTTTGCTTACTTGCGCATGATGGCTTGAAAGCCATCCGTACCCGTTTCAGACGCAAATTATGTTTCTATACATTATTACATATACAACATGTAAAAAAAACCTGTCCGATCCGCGAGGGTATAGTTAGGTATCGTAATAAGAGTCTATTTATGTGGTAATAAAAAAAAGTCAATTTTTTTTTTCAATGGGGAATTTTCCCGGTTTATTACACGTGGCGTGGGCGGCCGTTATTAAGCGGGTGTATTTAAGTCATAACTTAATATGTCCCCCTGTTGAAAATTTGATAATTTTTAATGGATGGACGGTAATTTTGGTACTAAAAATATTATTTTTACACAGCAATAACTTTTTTTATTTTCAATATAAATAATATTTTCCTTACTTTTAGGTAATGTTATTGCAGTACCTATGTGCCCCTTTCGGATCGGACAGGGTTTTTTGAACTTATTGTATTATGTTGTTATGAAATAAAATACTTTTTCTGAAGAAAAAACTATCGATACGACATATTACAATCCCTACTGTCAGGTGAATTTCGCGAACACTTCAAGTGTCAAAGAACAGGTTCGCGCGTGGTGCGGTTACCAGCTATTACACTGTGCGCCGTAAGCAATTGCTTTCCCTGCAACGATGAGCCTCTCTGCATCAATTAGTTTTTGCATCGGAAACGTTTTAATTCCGTACTCATTTATTAAGGCAACAAAATTTAACGGAAATTTTGGATGCCCTAATTTCTCAGAACTGGTGCAGAGACCACAATTTTGATTAAGACATGCAGAATTGTGGTTGGAGAATTGAGCCAGCTTTTGCTTTGATTTTGCAGGTAGAAACGGCCCACCAATCAAGCAACACGATACGGCGACGATAACAGTAATATTGGTGCATGTGGCGCGTCATACTGCGGTCAGCATTTGTGCCAGCATGGCAAGCGACATGCTGAATTCAGAATGATAGTTTTTTTTTTTTTTTTTTTTTTTTTTTTAGTACAATTGATATGATACAATTTATTTTTGCAGTAGGCGAGTTAAGTCCCTTGTAGTCTATACGTGATACTTCACAATGAAAAACTGTCTCTATTGACCTCACGGAGACGGACACATAACTTGCTACCAGAATTAAACTCGCTACTTAACTAATACATATTTTAGTTTTTAAGTTTTCACGCGAGGAGTAAGTTGGTTGTTAGGTTTCATAAGTATAAGTTATAATTTTTTTTACTTTTACCGGACTTTAAATAAATTAAGGTCTCCAGGCAGGGCTTAAAGCGAGAAGTTGCCAGTTTTCTTACATGTGCGTCCACCCACATGTATGAAAAACTGGCAAGCTAAAATAAACTAACTTAGTTTAGCTCGCGGTGGACGGGTCGCTTTAAGCCTTACCTGGATACCTTAATTTATTGGGGCAGCCACAAGAAAGTCCGGCTAAGGAGCGATAACCTCCTAGGTGGACCTGCGAGAGGTCATTTATAAAAAATAAAATAACTTATGCGAATGTTAATCAGTATTGGTGGCAGTGAATCAGGACAGCAGTGGACTGTAATCAAATATACAGAAAAGATTGTGAAATGCACAACATTTCTTTGATAGTAATGTTGTCATGTCCAGAGATATAAATCGGTCATGTCTTTGAAAAGGAGTTCGATCTGTGTAAACACAATAAAATATAATGAAATACAGAAACTACTGTAAACATTTTTTTTAAATTGTGTTTGAGTGACTTACAGATATCAATACAGAAGTAACAGTGAGGTAATTGAGGACAAGCCATTTCAAACAAACCTCCACAATTAGCAATAGATTATTGTTCTACAAATCAAATTGATTAACTAAGTATAACATTAAATTAACTATTAAATTAAGTAGGACCTGCCTATGCAAAGATGCATGTACAACCGCTATTTGAATGCATCAGAAACCATATTATAGTGCTAAGATAAAACAGTACTAATGGATGCTAAGCTGCTTGCAAACCAATCGATTGAGGGGTGTTTATTCTTAACAATTTGGTTAAATACTGAGCGAAACATGTTATGTAGATTGTTAAGTCGTAGTTTAGAGTATGATTATGTTCCACAAGAGGTCATCAGCATTACTCAAGTTTCCAAACAAAATACTTATTCTCGTTACAGAAACTAGCTGAGAAACCCCCAATTTTTGCCTCCATAACAAGAACATTGCCCGTGTTATTACCAACGTCTCGCCTTACCCCCTGGCTGTTTTACGGGACACTTGTCAACACATATTGGTAACATAAGGGTAACCATTACAACGCATTGGAGCGTGATATGAGAATAACGGTGTAGGACGGGTCATGTACCAGCATTAACAGCACGAATTAACTGTTTCATTAAACTTGCACGTTTAACTAACGTGGATTAAGGCGTATGTACAAGGGGCGATGTTTCGTAAGATAATTATAAAGTAGGATCAAATTTTGGTCGAGTTTCCTACGTGTTTCTATGCTGATTTTGGAGCTCGGTAATTATAGGAAGTTGTTCAACCTTCTGGGTAATTGGTATTAGTTAGGCTTGATAATATGTTAGGAGGCAATGGGCTAGTAGGCTCGCTTTTGTTATTATTATCTTTGAACATGACACGTTACCAGTATGAAGGCTAATGAATTCAATGAAAGTTGTACCGTCTTTCTCATAAAAGTTTGGGAAGCATTTAAAAATTATTGGAAATGCTCTTAAAGCCTTTGCGAGACATCTCATATCGTATGTGTCAAAAATATCGGTCCCTCCCCTTAAATGTCATAAAGAATTTCGATTATGACATTATTGTGTTCTCTAGAAAATATTGACTATTGTTAGTTGCATTCGTAATTCGAAACTACAATCAATTTCGGTTGCTGTTCTAAAGGGTGAGATAATAAAAGCCTGATTCGAAATTCAACTGTCAAAATAAAACGAAACCTCTATTCTTTTTTCATGGGTTTTTTAAGACATCTGGTGGTAGCTGTTTGATACACCTGCTTCACCGGATGGAGTGTTACCTTGTTGCCCTTTTTCACGCTTTTTTGGTCCTACCGCGGAAGAACTTTGGTGGTCTAGACAAAAAAGGAAACAAGAGGACACGGCAGCATAAATTAATAAAGGGTTGATTAGGCTGTGATCTTGCAAGGAGGTTTTATTTCTGGTTTTATTGCAGTGTTACTAATTTTCAAATACAAATATTGTTGCTTTTGTGGGAAGTGTACCAAGGGGCTGACAGGCCACCTGGTAGATATTGTTCACTGCCGCTTGTAGACAGGAATTATACATGACAGTAACAACGACAAGTGGATTGTCGATCTAATATCAAACGAAATAAAGAGGTAATGGTCTTCGTAATTTTGAGGTTACCTACTGCAAAATATTTTTATATCCAGGTTGATATGATTATTTCTGATCCTGACCGTGTGACCTTTCAAAAAGTATTATATTTTTTGTGACCCCACAATTTAATCGTGACATGTTGAGGATCGTTATCCTAATTGTCTGTCTGATCAAAAGGTCACAAGGTCAACCTTCTAATTTGAGTTTCAGAATCAAAACCTACTAAAAAAACTGAAGGTAGGTGTTTGAATACGGTCAATTTAAAAAGGGATAAGCTACATTGTAAATAATTCGGATTTGTTTTCACCTTTTTCTCGGATTAGGGACGAATTATTATTTAATATTAAAGAGATTTTCGTATAAAGCTGTGAAGTTCGTGAAACCCTTACATGGTACGGGATTTTGTTAAAAGGTTATACCGTTTACCAAAATACTCGTACAATATCAACGTTACCGTTACGCAAATTTTTGTTCATGGCTTTGCCTGACTGAAAATGAATATTTAACTCAGTAGGTATCTAAATTTACAATATTCTTTCTCCAGTTCTTTATAAATTGATTAGTTGGTGTCATTTGTTTGAAACTGAATACTTATAATAAAAATACCGGTCATGTGCGTGTTGGACCACGCACTGTGCAGGGTTCTGTAGTTGGGATGAATTTATCCTAAGAACATTAACACTGTAGTTGAAAAACATTTTCTCCCATACGGAATGTATTAGATCATGTTTTTCAAACTGCAAATTTAAATTGGTCAATTATAACTCCTTAACAAAAAGTTATGAAAAATGATTTTAACACACCCACAATATTTTTGAACGACCTTTCCAACGACACCCTACACCACGGGACAGATGAGAAAAAATAAACATCCCCACTTTACGCGTAGGGGGATATCCTAAAAAAAAAAAAAACGTTTTATTTAACCACTTTGTCGGCGTGATTAATATGTATATCCATGCCAAATTACAGCTTTTTAGTACTAACCATCTCTGAGCTAAGCCGCGGACAGACAAATATACAGATAGACAGACATGGTGAAAGTATAAGGGTTCCTTGTTTACTTCGGAACCCTTATAGTTCTTACTTATAGAGGAACCGAAAATTAATTTCAAATTCTGTCGGTTTCTCTTTTTGATATTATTAATAATGCTATCCAAAATATCGTCAACAAACACCCACGATGTTTACCCGAATTTTACATATTGGCATAGCCGTAAGGTGCGGGATCTGCTTACACAGATTACACCTGAACTAAATCCCTTAATTAATTATGAACGAACCTGCGACACATGATAACGGAAATGGTGGTTAGTTCCCCATAAGATTTTATGACAACCGTAAAAAGGATTTAATTATATTTTAAGGGTTTCGGGCGGGGGTCCAAGATAGGTTAATGTAAATTTACTTTTATGATGTTGTGTTAATAGTACTGAACTGGGCTTGGTTCCGCAGGGTGCGTTTTATGGATAGATAGAGGGATAGGGCGATTTGATTGAAGTGGGAAGTTTTTATTTACCCCTAAGTGCGATAATAAGTAGGTGGCGTCAACACTCTTTCGCTTGGGAGCAGTCTATCAAGAGATCAAACTAAATCACATCTTTGTCATTCATAAAAATTGAAATGCTTGAAGAAGTAAGATAAAAAAAACGAGGAGATAGTTTATCAAAGTCATCACAGATAAGTGCAGGTGAATGCCACGAGAAGCTATTGGATGGAAGTGAGCAAAACTAGTTTGAAATCAAACAGGTACTAATGGCACAACGAAGTGCATTTCATCAGGTCCACGAGACCGGATGAATGGGCCATTCGTTACAAATGACCCAAATCTGAACGTTATTGAATCTAGGGCGAACATTTTAGATTTTTTCACTTTTCGACCATAAATTCCAAGCTTTGAAATTTTCGAGAATATTTTTTACGAATCTTCTACTTTATTGGCCAAAGTTATATGCACTGTAATTTTTACTTTAAGGTGATTTAAAGGACGCCGTTTATAGGCTTAGGATTTACGCAACCATTTCAGAGAATTTATTGAAGGATAACGTTAGGCAATTTTAAGGTATGAGACTTTGCTAACCTTTGAAGAGTCTAAATATTCTGTGAAACAATTTAGAAATAATTATACATAAAATTGTAATCTTTCAATTGATCTTATAAAATATTAATGGACCACTTTCAAGGCTTCAATCTTAACGTAAAGAAATATACGAAAAATAAGATTGGAATGGATAATGAGTTTCAACGGGCTGTTTGTAAAGACTAAGACTCGTTAAGGGTCCGTGCACGGAAAAACCCTTTTTCATCAATAATATATCTAATTGTAAGTAAACTTGAAATAATTGAAACATTAACTATAAAAATAAATTTTTCGTTGTGCTAAACCATTTTTTTCAGTCACAGCACATTTTAATAGTTGCATCACTTTTACGCTCTCGAAAATATGGTTTATTTCGCCTTTGATTTATTTAATAGAAATATTGTGTAATCAAAAATAACTTGTTGCGAATATTTGTGATTATCCATAAATACTTAACTTATTTGAAAAATCCCTTTCAGCTACATGCAAAACAAAGAACTCGGCTTTTCAAATGAAAAATAGTTTTGTTTAAATTCTTTTTCCCTTTCTCACAACTAATGAACAAAATTAATCAAAATCATTCGATTTCTTTTTTTTCTTAAATAGAGAAAGCAAAAACTAATCCAAATATACTAATCCTACTAATATTATACATGTGAAAGTTTGTATGTTTGTATGTTTATTACTCAATCACGCAAAAACGGCGGAACGGATCTGTATGAAATTTGGCACATAGATAGTTTATAACCTGAGTTGATATATAGAATACTTCCCGGTAGTACATTCCCGTGGGGGTGAAGCCGCGGGTGAAAGCTAGTTTGCATATAAAACTATAATTCAGTTCAATAACTACAATAATAACCCTTACCACTTCAATAGAAGTATGATTCCTATATATCGCGAAAAAATTCCTTGTAGCATCGTAAACTATTGTGTTTATCCCTTAGGAAAGGTTTCCATAAACGCCAATAAAGTCAGTTATCGGATGCGTGGTGCTAACAAGCCAATATGGTCGAGATTAGTGGATGAACCACGCTAAGGACTGTGCCACATGATCGTCGTTTGTTATTGTCGGTGTAAAAGTTGAGCGAAAATAGAAGATAGATATTATCTTAAAGTTCCCTTTTGCCTATCAAAGACATTAATTTGTTCATGCACATTAATTCTCGTATTATGTCACATAAGCTATCATTATCATTAACCATCGAAAACCACTTATACTTCTATTAATTTTAATGTAGGTTTGATTAAAAAGTTTATTTCTGGTAAAAATGTAGTTGACTCTTTGAATTTCTAATAATATATATATATATAATGGTAACTGTTCAGTAAATCATTAGCGGTTCTTTCTGTGAAATTTATTCAAAAGTCTACGTAGAAAGAAAAAAGAAAGAAAGAAAGAAAACGTTTATTTGGACACAGTTCGTGAAACACAAACTAAAAAAACAAACTAAAAGCGGAAGTAATCTTTTGGCAATAAGTAAGTGTAAGTGGCGTAGCTGCTACTATATATCTGCCTAGCCTTTTCCCAACTATATTTGGGTCGGCTTCCAGTCTAACCGGATGCGGCTGAATACCAGTATTTTACATAAAGCAACTGCTTATCTGACCTCCACAACCCAATAACTGGGTAATACGATACCCCTTGGTAAGACTGGTTGTCAGACTTTCGGACTTCTGACGACCTGTAACGACTGTCAAAGATCCACGAATGACAGCCGGGACAAATGGCTTAACGTGCTTTCCGAGGCACGGAGGAGTGTCGATGTGATCTTTACACATCGAGACTCCTCCGGACCAATTCCGGCAAGCGTAGCTTAACCTGATGGATCAACCCATGCGGCTATTATTACTTAGCCACGAGCTTCGACCTACGTAGCTGCTTCTGCTAGGCAAAATAAATTCAAATACAAATTCAATAAAGTTGTGAGCATTTTGCCTTGTTTGTGCTTCAGCCTTTACAGGTCGGTCATAATGAGCTCCGACGTTGGACGGTGGCAAAGTGACATATATCACGGTAATGTGACTTACTGTTATGATCTTAACGGGTCGTAAAGGTATGTTTGTTACTTGTTTTGCGCTGTTTATATATTTTATGTTAGCTTTAAGTCTCGTAAAGCAGCTTGTTGGTATATCGGAATTTAGTGCGCTCGTTTTTTTATCAATAGTTGTTGTTGTTTTGGTCGTAGACTTGTAGGATATTTTTGATTCAATAATAATGTCAGCTGTACATTGAATATTCAGTAAATATAGACTTTGATTTAAATAAAATGTATCGTGGGATTTATGCAAATCGATATCAATAAAAAAGGCTAGTCTTTGTCATCAGCTCATTTCATATTCTGCATAAAAATCTATCACAGTGAAAGGATTTCGACCAATTGCAATGAACAACAATTTTTTTGTCAGAAAATTATTAATTTTATATGAACAGCATTTTGGCTACATTGACAAAATATCGAACCCATAATTCGAATTTAAACTTTACTCCAACTACTGAAGAAACAAAATCCTTTGCAAACAAACCGGGTCCTGTCGAAGCAAATACCGACCGAATAAACGCTGTCCTAAACAAACACAAAATTAAATTCTCAGCAATCGATGAGCGATATAAATGACAAAGCGAATTAATACGCGATGAAGTTTATGGAACGTTGGTACATTTCCTGTAGGTAGCAGATGTAGGAGATGTCAATAATAAGAGCAAACTTCCGAAAGAGTTGGGAAGTAATATTGTGCTCCCGCGAGTACTGAGTCAATAATAAACAGAGGGGGCGCCTGATACACTTGTAAACTAATAACCCCACCCCTAGACGTTCGTGAATGTATATTAATAAACAATAGGTCGTGACAAATATGCTACTGTTGGTAACAATCTGATATTGTGACGGAGGGTGATTTAATTGAATTTTTTGGTGCTCGTAATGGATTATGGAATTCAGTCAGAGATAATATAGTCACAACAGGATATGTTGTGATTGTGACCATCGCTGTATTATCTCATAGTAAGAACATAGTTCAGCCAGACAGATAAAATCAATACAATTATATGTATGTATATACATCCCTGATCCTAATCTTGAAAGAGAAAGTAAAGAAGATAGACGGTGAGGTAGATAGACTTGTGGAAACGGGAATAATTACTAAACATAATGTGTGATTTTGCTATTTCTTAAGAATATGGAAGTCAGACGTCTGTAGTCACGACTAATAACTTTCAATTACTCGTGGATAAGACAACTTACTCCATAGCAATAACCTTATAAGCAGTAAAACAAATCAGACTGGCAATAAACTGAAAATACGGCAGGATGTAAACGAAAAAAAAGACGATCGTGCTGACTGTCAACGAACGTTATTAAACAATTCATTTCATCGCAATCCACTCCTCCAACTTGCATCAAATAAGCTACCCATACTTTGTTTTGTTTTCATCCTCATAGGCGTGACTCCTGTCGTTTAAATTAAATTTTAATGATTAAAATTCCGTTGTTTTTTTATTTGATTCCATATTTGCAGAGGCTTTATTAAAATTTCAATTATGTGCCCTATTTGTGTATCTTTGATGTCTACTGCATGTGAAATTCTTTTACCTATCAATACCATTATTTTTACATATAATAGTATTTCAATATAAAATAACTTTAACGATCGTTCGTAAGCATATTAAGGTTATTAAGGCGACTATTTTCAAGTTACCTAACTTAAATACATTTCTACTAAGTACATACTAAGTTATTGTTAAATCAATGTACCGACAAATAGGGGACCAAAGTATTACTAAACTTGGCTCACCTATCCATCGTTCTAGCGAATCTTCAATTAATGATGGAATTAGAAACATTCAAGTCCCTAAACCTATATTACCTATAAATTGTACGAAATTCTTGGCAATAACATGAATTGAGATTAGCTTTGAAGTCAACTAATAGGGTCTTATTAGTTTCTCCTAGATATTGTTAATTTCATGGAACAGTTGTTTTGGCTTGTATTCCTTGGAATTATTGTTTTGAGGTTAAGTTTTTTGTTAAAGCGTGGTAAGTATAAGTAGTGAAATCAATATTAATGATAACAAAAAAACGCAAAAGCTATCGACACAGGTGCATACATATGAAGATAAAATTATCAGATTTTTCAATCCACACTTCCAAGATGATAATAAAAACTCATAGGTATATTTGCATAATAAGAAGAAAAAAAAAGAAAAAAAAAAGAAAAAAAAAAAAAAAAAAAAAAAATGTTTACCAAATATCGGAAGTCACGAAAAAGCTATCTTTATATAAGCAACTGTCGCACATCTTTATAAAGGAAGACTTATTTTGTTCCAAAGTTTCTTGCGTCAAAAAACAAACAATGGCGGCGACGCTATAGGTGCGGCTGAATGAGCTAATTATTTACAATCCGACACGCAACCAGCACTTTGTTCCAAAAAACTGTTACGTGAAATCTCATTTCCTAAGTTTGCTTTGTCCCGATTCTAAAAAAAAACAAAAGGGTTCCCCTGTGTGTTCTTTAGACTGATTGATAAACTATGCTTACTCAATCGTTACATGCTTTTTTATTTGAACTTAAAGTGTCAACGGCCTGCACCGTGCGATCGAATATTCGAAATAATTATTTTTAAATCGATATGCCGCACAAAGCTAGCAGTCGAAGCATTCGATAATGATATAAAATAAATAATTTTAAAAAGCGCGCGTAGTGTTGTACTCCGGTCGATGCGTTGTGTCGCGTGATCGGCTCGCGTGTCTCATGCCAGACTCAAATTAAAACCCAACCGATAAGACACCATGCACCTCACGACTGTCGCACGACGCGTCTCTTTTAATTACGCACCCACACAAAACTTATCTACCCCTTTTAGAATTTACATTTTAAACGCTATTACTCGGACAATTTGTTTCGAAAACATTTTCTAAAAATGTTTACTGGAGTCTCTAATTAGGGATGTTAATAGTGTATTCAAATTATATGTTTGGTAAAATGTGGAGCAGTCAGGAGTGGCGGGAGTGACTTGTATTTTGATCATTCGTTTGTGCCTTGGTGGATGGTCTCGGCAGATTCTGTTCATTAAAATCCTGGTGAATATTTTCTGAGCAAACAACATCCGACAGAATAAAATTAATGGTATCGATTAGCAGGCGTCGTTGCTGAGATCGCGTGCGAGTGATGCGAACGGCGACACCTTCTGGGAGCTGTCTGTGTCAATTTTAATTGGGCCAGTTGTTTTCCTCTTGTTGCGATGCGAAACGTGATTGCCCTGCCTTATTTGTGGGGTCACAGAATTTATTAAAATAGTTTTTGTTCACTTATATTTCGTGGTGAATTTTTGTGGGAAAGTATTTAATCAATATTATTTACGGTACCCTCATAATATTTGTTTGTTGTCCAGTCATGGGTGCAAATATGCGGTTGGTTGGCTTTGATGGAACTAATAACGCGCATTTTTGGTAAATAATATTTCCTTTTATATCTTTTCTTTCGATTAAACATAAAATATTTTATCATCGAATTTGAGTTATAACTTCAGGCATATTGGGATAAAATTCACCTAATTGGAACAACTGCTTTTTTATTTAGCAAAAACATTAACTTTTTCCAAATAATTGTTAGTTACAAATTCTTCAAACAAATACTAAATTACGTATTAATGGACATAAACGTCGTCTGTCTTAATTGAGGTTTAACAAACTGAATTATTAATGAAACAGTACCCTAATAAGTCTGACTAGCGATGGGCACCGAATATTATATTGAGTTTCGAATCTAATAAAGTTTACCTACCTTCTTCATTTAAATTTTTATACGACCTGACCAGCGTGACCTTTAGAAATTGCGCCTGAAGGACGTTATGTAAAAAGAATGAAAAGTTTTTATCATCACTATTTTTTTAACTTTCTTTGAATTATTGAAATGTGTTCACGTGCAATTGGCGTGCTTTGTAAGTTTTACAATTTAAAATTATGAATCCTGTTATTAGTGCTCCATTGTCGATATTTGTGTTCAGCATGAATTAGCAAGTCAAAAAGTGTGATTATTAATGGTGGGCCATAATCTGGGCGTATATAAAAAGTGGAGGTATTATACCCGAAGGTCGAATAAAACTTTCGCTTTTTACCTTTCGTATGAAATACTCGATTCTGAGTGTTATTAAAATCATTTTACATAAAGCAAAATTGCTAGAAGCTAAGTAGCGACAGTGAGAGACTCATCTGTAGATTCTGAAAGACATGGCTGTCACATTATGCGATATAGTAGTAATAGTTTTATTTTGTTGCGATAGAAAAGTGGCCTCTAGATAAACAGCAAATTTTTACTCTACCTGGTGGATATCTGAAGGCTATTTACCGTAATTAAAAACGTTGAAAATCTAGTCGCAATCTCATCTCGGCGCCAACCAATGTCAAAAACGTATCAAATATGTATGAAATTTACAGATATTTTTGGCAGTTTGAGACTGAGATAAGACTGTGAACGTTCGTAAGAGCACTTATCCAAAAAGTTGGCAACGTCGCATGTCAAATAATTACCTGTTCGATTAATTTGGCAATAATACTGTATGGAAATTTGAAATGCGGCTTACTAGTGAACTAAAATATATTGGTTAAGGAATGCAATAATTAATATCGTTACACCGAATATTTCGTTTTAAATGTAAAAAAATATATTTGGAAACTTTCCAAATGCCTTTTTTACACCTAAAACGGTTACAACATCAAATCCTGTGTTATAATTGCAATTCATTATTAATATTCTAGTTTCGCTAGTTAGCCACATTTCTTATTTCCATACAGTAATATTGCCAAATTGATCTAAACAGCGAAATATTTGACATTTATTTGCGACGTTGCCCACTTTCAGAATAAACGCAATACGGGAGTTGCCCCTCAGATTCCATTCCTCATAAAACAAGTTTACCTACCTATTCCTAAGTAAATGCAAAACGACACAAAACAAAATTTCAATAAAGCAGACTACCAGGCAACCATTACGGCATAGATGTTACTCTTAATAACCCTCCACCTTATTCCACGCGACACACACAGGTAATATAAAAACATTACATTTTAAATAAAGCGGCACGATGATCTAATTTCATGGCGCATGGTCCATTCAACGCTCGATTACGGAGAGGCAAATTGGACCATCTATTGCCTCTCGGCTCAGGACTGAAGTCTCCTATTGTCTAAATGAGTATGTTATCCTAGTACTCGCAATGTTCGTTTGAGCTTAGTTTTATTGAGTTTGTTTTGATTACCTATTGTTATTGGATTATGTTAGGTGTTGTTATAAGGGTATTAATTAATTGTGATGCTTATTTAGTAGAATTGTGATTTCACATAGTTTTAGGTACTATTAGTTTAGATCAGCACTGTTAGATTAGCTTAGTATTTCTCTCATTGCTTCACTGTACAATCGTTTAAAGTATGTACTGTGAATTCTGAGAGACTTAGGTTAAACAGTTAACAAGTGACAAGCCATAAATATCAATCTGCCTAGCCTTTTCTCAACTATGTTGCACCGGATGCAGCTGAATGCCAGTATTTTACATGGAGTGACTGACCTCCACAACCCAGTAACTAGGAAATACGATACCCCTTGGTAAGACTGGTTGTCCGACTTTAGGGTTTCTGACGACCCGTAACGACTGTCAAATATCCAAGAATGACAGCCGGGACCAACGGTTTAAGAGCGTGCATTCTAAAAGTGGGCAGTTACAAACAAATATCAAATATTTCTCTGTTTTGATTAATTTGGCAATATTACTGTATGGAAATATAAAATATGGCTAACTAGTGAACTAAAATATTGATTATGAAATGCAATAATTAATATCGTAACACCGAATATTTATTACATGTAAAAAAAGTATTAGAAAACTTTCCAAATGCCTTTTTACACCTAAAACGGTTACAACATCAAATTCAGTGTTATAATTGCAATTCATTATTAATATTCCAGTTCACTAGTTAGCGATGGTAAATATTCCTAAATAGTAATATTGCCAAATTAATCAAAACAGCGAAATATTTGACAGTTATTTGCAACGTTTCCAAATTTTAGAATAAACGCTTCCGAGGCATGGAGGAGTCTCGGTGTGTAAGGATGGTCACCAATCCACGGACCAACCCCGGCAAGCGTAGCTTAACCTAATGGATCGACCCATGCAGCTGTTATTACTTAGCCACGAGCTCCTACGTGACAAGCTATAGAATACATTATAAACACATGTTTTATCGTTACGTGATTTTCGCGAAATGTAACGTAACTAGTGACTTCGATGGCATCACCTGTTTTGAAAACTAGTGATTTTAGTAACTAGTTATTTTTTCAAATTCTATTCCGTTATTTGTGAAACGAAAATATATAGATGATTACCTACGTAATACTTTACATATCACAAGCTTTAAAGTTTTTGGAACGAATAAGTTTTCCTAGCTACATATGCAGTTAAATCATTAACGTAATACTAACACAAATAAACTTCCCTTCATACTTCTTTCAGGCTTAGGACGGCTAGGCGCCATGGCGTCCTCACCTTCCGCCTGACGCAGGTCCTCACCGGACACGGTTGTTTCGGGAGGTTCCTGTTCCGCGTAAGGCGGGAGGAAACGCCCGGGTGTCACCACTGTGTGGATCGCCCGGAGGACCTGGTGGAGCATACGGTGGAGGTCTGCCCGGCTTGGGCGGAGCACCGCCGTGTCCTCACGGAGGCGATCGGCGGCGGCGATCTCTCGCGTCCGGCCCTGGTTCAGGCCATGGTTCGGAGCGAGAGTGCATGGGAGGCCGTCACCTCCTTCTGCGAAGCAGTTATGCTCGCGAAGGAGGAGGCGGAGCGCGCGAGGGAGATGCAAGCTGCACGCCCTCGCGGCCCTAGTCGCCGCAGGAGACGCCCCGGGCGTCGGGAGTCCAGAGCCGACTTCCGGCCACCGTAGGCGCGGGCTTGCGGACGGTGAGCAATGGGCAGCTCGCCGTCCGATACGGACCAGGCCCATGTCGACGGCGCGTTGTGTTCCACGCGCGCCTCAAAGAGATGTCAGCACCAACCGACGGGGTCGAAAGACCAATGCCTGCTGGGGTTGCGGGTTTGTCCGAAAGGGATAACGCGGCCCCGGCACACAGGCAACGGAAGGAACACGGGTGGGTTTTAGTCAGTAAAAGTCTGACACACCCTCTCGCTCTGCCCAGAGCGGGAGAAGTCATTTGATGATTTCCCACCGTCAAAAAAAAAAAAAAAAAAAAAGGCTTAGGACGGCTTTTTTGTAAGCATTTTTGATACAGTATCGAAATTGTAGCTACTTACAAAATAACGTGTTTACAGTTTGAATTCAAACTAGCTATTCGGCTACATGCCCGGTAGCCAGTTATTGTTACTAGTGACGTGAAATAATACCCATACCTAATAAGTTCAGTCAAACACATCAAAAAGGATGAATTCCATCTAGAATAACCATTCCATCTAAATTAAGAATTCCATAAGTGCCTATGATCATAGTGACTTCACTATCGTTTTACTCTAAAATACGATCTCACTAAAATTAAATGAGTTTTCAACGACAAAAGACTGTGGGAGCCATCGATTCATTCTAATTTCAGCTGTTGGCTCTATGCAACATTCATTTCAGTAAGTGGCGTACGAATCGAGCTCGAAGCCACTCGGGGGATTCATACAATCGACTTTATCGATTCTCATAGTTGTAAATTTTAGTTTTCTTTCACCTAGAATAGAATGTCTCTGCGGTTGCTATAAAATTCTTCAACATTGAATTCTAAGTTCTTTTATTTTTACGGTTGAATATTCTAGAATTTTTACTTCTTAGTGTCAGGGTTCTGGGTTGGAATATTTAAGTGAGTGGGTTCTTTTTATTTGATAGACAAAAGATGAACCTAGATAAGGCTGACCTAAATGTAACCGATATGTGAGCAAACAAAAAGATGTCGACATACTTTTTTCGCTAACTGTGAGATGAATATCAAATTCTCAATTTTTGTATTACTCTATGTATTTATCTTAAGTTTTATTTGCCGCAACTTATTTAACGGAAAGTAATTGATCAGATCAAAAGCCATAGGTATTTGGCTGAGCGGCTACCGATTTTGAATCTTAAATATATAAAATAATTAATAGAATGAATATTGAATATGCCTTGGCTACAAGGTCAAGAGATAATTCAAAACGGTGGCAACAGGCGAAGCAGCATTATTTATAAATATAACCATAAACAAAACACTTTACAAACAAAATAAACGCCTGAATTATTTATAATAGCCATAGAATTCTATCACATATTATAGCGCTGAACACATACGTTGTCATTGATATTATTATTTAGTAGTAATAAGAGCAAGACATGCAATAGAATTAGTTTACAAAATGCTTTCTAAACGGGTTCTCCAATGTTTATTATGGTTTATTGATGCTGCAACTTGACTCTTACGTCATTCTTGAGGAGTTTGTACATTTGTATCAAAAGATAAACATGCATTTAAAGTTGTCTAAATGTTGTGATATGTAATTCTTCTTCTAGGTATAATCGTTTCTCATCTATTTGGTAACTGACGGTTATAAGGTATGTGTCAACAGTTTAAACTGTCTTAGAACACTTAGGTTAATAGTCAATTCTAGATTCTTTTTATAATACCTAGTTTTCTATGTTTTTCGACAGATCATGTATAAGTTCACTATCACGCTTATTTAAATAGTCGTGACAGGACCAATTTCAATTAAATGACATTAGTCTTTTTTGTTTTCCACGATATACTGGTAACTACATCTGATCATTCTATGATACTCTTCCATCATCCTAGAGAATAAAACATCCATAATCAATAATTACGTATACTTCACTAGGTCAATTCCATCCCTTGCGCTTGATAATTCCTACCCCTGCGTGTGCGTGGAAAAATAAGCAACTGGCGTTCGAATTTTGAAATTCCCACGAAATTAAATTGCAAATTGATCTGTAATTGGTACACTATTATTTTTTTCGTCATTTGGGTAGAACTATGAACTATGCAAAGTTTGCACATACGTTATTTCCCATAAAAGTGTGACCATCGAATGGATACCATGCATCGACAAGCGTACTGTGGGATGCTTCCCAGCTAGATGGGCCGATGACCTGAAAAAGGTGGCTGGGACAGACTGGATGCGGATGGCGGAGGACAGGCTGTAGTAAAGCAGCCTGGGAGAGATATGTCCAGCAGTGGACTGTGATAGCCAAAGTTGAATTAAAAAAGAGCGTTAAGCTAACAATTGCATTTGTAGTTTAATTAACGTGAAATTGGACTGCGCAGTCAAAAATTCTCCGGAATTGAGATACTTTTACATTTAATTGGTTTTGGCAATTTTATAGCTAACGCCTGATTATAATTTCCTAAATAACATATATTTATTTATTTATTTATTAAAACTTCATGCACAAGTAAAAAACTGTACAAAGGCGGACTTAATGCCTGAGGCATTTTCTACCAGTCAACCTTAGGTTATATATGCACGTGTTTATAAGCAATTAATAATAGGATCTATACATAGTATAAATTACAGTCGCTTTTCGTGCTTGTCTGTATGACCGATTGACCGCCTTGTTGTTTCTTAACCACGCAACCGATTTTGATGAGGTTTTCACCATCGTTTAGAGACTTTATTCCGGTAGTTTTATGTGTATAATACGTTAATATTAAAGTTACATATAACTATGAAATGTCGATGTTTTGTCAAGTTGTAAAAACCGCGCGAAGCGCTAGTCGCTAGTATGTTATAAATAGTAAATGTGTTCTATTAGGAGGTTAGAGAGTCCTCAGTATAAAATAAAGTTGTAATTTGATTTTTTCTCGTGGGTGTTGCACGAGGCTACCGCAAATAATATTATTTCAGTCAAGTTGAAATATAATAAAAATAATGCAATAAGCAATCTAACAGGGGCCAGCCAATACAGAATAAAAAATATGTTTTAGAGTATTATATTCTACTGGTTTATGATAATCAAGGCTGACAATGACCTTTGAAAAAATGCTTCACGAGAACACGACAAAAAAAAAGATTCATTGTTTGTTTTCCAATTTAACGAATTTGTAGGTAAATTGTTGTGGTGTAAAAGGGGAAAACCTCTTTTATTTTTAAACTGAAATGCCGACTAAAAGATTTAACTATTTCTAGCTAGGTAGGTACATGATGCCTTGCTTATCAATTGCTAAATCTTACGAAGGCTTATCCTAAAAGTTGGCAACGTTGCAAATAGCTGTCAAATATTTACCACTTTTGATTAATTTGGCAATAATACTGCATGGAAATATGAAATGTGACTAACTAGTGAACTAAAACATTGATTATGAAATGCAATCATTATTATCGTAACACCGAATATTTAGTTTTAGAAGTAAAAAAAATATTTGGCTACTTTATAAATGCCTCGTTTACACCTAAAACGGTTACAACACCCAATTCAATGTTATATTTGCAATTCATGATTAATATTCGGTAGTTAGCCACATTTAATATTTCCATACAGTAATATTGCCAAATTAATCAAAACAGCGAAATATTTGACATCTATTTGCGACGTTGCACACTTTCAGAATAAACGCTCTTAACTAACTGACACATCATTTGCTTTCTTTCACTCTAAATACTTCACGAAATGTAGTGTAAAAGTCCCTTAAACAGCAATTACGAACACACATTTAAAGCTAATAAAGTTATATGGTTGTAAACAAACCATCAGCGGGAAGAGTCCTTTAAAAGTGTTCATAATTATAACATTCCATGTGGACTGCTCCTAATTGGATGGTTTCAAATCGATCGTAAAAGTTGTTCGGACGTTCACATAGTAAACAAATTAAAAAAGGCTGGACTAACTGTTTAAAAATGATTTCTTTAGAAAATTTAGTTTTGTCTTTAAAATATTATTTTGTCTTTCATACCATGACGTTTGGCGAATTCTGAAAAAAAGGAAATTCAATTGAGAACCTTCGATAAACTTTGAGAGTTCGGTTTGCACCGTATCGTCACAAAATGCATGTAAATCCATTTTTACTCATCAAGGTCCAGATTCTCGAACGAAAGTTATCGCAAATTAATATGATAAATTGTCAAGCGCGCGTAAACTACTGTGATTGGCTGTTGATAAATCGTTCAACCAATCACAGCACTTTACGCGCGCTTGAAACTTTTGTTATATTGATTTTGCTAAAACGATTGTTCGAGAAACCGGCTCTAAATACTTTAAATTCGTCTTTCTAACATTAAAAAAAACATTAAATCAAGAAACTCGTATTATGAGGAGAAGGTCCCTTTCAAACTTGTAAAACAAGAGAAGCTCATGAAAATTGTTCCATTTTAACCCTAAAATCACCGTGTATGTATAATTTTAACACGCTGTACTTAAATAACTCTTCACGTACCGACAATTTGTTTCACGAAGTGCACTAAAGTGTATTTTCATGTATTTCGTGCGTAACAAATGAATCGGAAATACAAAATATAGTTGTATCGTTCGTTGAACTAAAAATGGCTGAACAAGTAGAATAGCCGGAACATAGGCGTTTAAAATGTAAACGTATCAAAGAATGCAATCAAAATTAATACAGTTGATTGTAAACAAAGTACGTTTGTTTTTTGTGAATCGGTTGAGTTGAAACATTCAACTGTGTGTACAATATTCAGCAAAAAAAACACCGAAAAAAAAACACGTTTCTTGTATGGTTTCCCTTTAATTTTAACTTTATTATATTTTTATTATTTATTGTTATAGCGGCAATAGAAATACACAATCTGTGAAAATGTCAACTGTCTACCTATTACGGTTCTTGAGATACGGTCGAATAATAAATAGCCGTCACTCTTTTGATAAAGCATATTGTAGCTTACACTATACTATTAGAGAGTATTAAGAGGTAAAACTTGTGAGTTTGTGTTTAGGAATTAATCTTCGGAACTATTGATCCGATTCCGATTTTTTTTTCACTAGTCGGAAGTTACAGTATTGCCGAGTGTCATAGGATATATTGTATGTTAATACAAGAGATTTTACGCGGACGAAGTCGCGGGCAGAAGCCAGTGACTTTATTAACCTTTACCTTTATAGAAACAACTTCATTTTGTAATACATAGTAGTTTATGAAACTGTTGCACAAAGAGAGGTAAACCGAGCCATAGGCGAGGTTTTTATAGTATCACACTAGTGTTTTAATACCTAGTTATGTGCAGTTTCATATACTACTTTATCTACTCTCATACATTAGGATTGAACTAAATAAAAGATTAAAGTTAAAGACCAAGAATTAAAAAATCCCACGAAATTCAGTACATCTTCACGTATGAATGGCGCCTGCACCCAGCACATCACCGCGCATGCGCGAGAGCGGTGCTGCTGTCCCCCGCTAACGTTCCATTACAAAAGTTGATGGAAACTCCTTAGTGATATTAACTTCTTGGATTTGCCTTGTATCGTAATAGAAAAAAAAAATGTTTTATAACATTATTTTGTTAGAGAAAACAGATTTTAAACTTTTTTTTTTATGTGTAACATCTTTCCTCTCGCTTTCCTGCAAGCTGTGGGAGTGATTTCGTGAAAAGGGACGGAAGTGTGAAACAGTAGCCGGGAACCGCGCGCTATTTGATTTGACCGGATAAGCGCGCGCGGTGCCAGAGTTGGCCGTCAGAAACGAACTTGACGAGGCCTCGCCCCTTTAATGTTGCTTATTACCAAGGTGAAATATCAGATGCTACACATCATATGCGACTACAAGGCTCGCTCGTTTTTTTTTTCAAATGCAAATTCTATAAATAATTGCCAACCGGAACGAAATAAAGGCTTGTACAGACCAGCACGACTTGTCGCGCGACGCGACGCCGGTTATTGTTATACCGTAAATTTTTCTTAGAAATTGCATTGTTTGAGTCGCGCTGGTCTGCACAAGCCTTAATACGTACAGTATAGGTAACGCAATAAAAAAGAAGCTTTGCTAATAACATATTTACAACTTCCAGTCATATTTAATACACAAATTGATTGGTACTTTCTATAGTGTCGAAAGGACGGAAACATTAATCATAAAACAGGAAACTCCGTACCTACCTACTATAGCCGTTTAGACTCGTCTAGTTAGGGTTGCGAGATCTACAATTTAGAAAAAGATCTAATTAGTTTGTTTCAAAAATTTTAAGCCCTTGTAGGCTATTTTAAAAATATTTATCATATTAATAATTAATACTTATTCACTAAAGTATATATAAATAACGAATTAATATAATATGTGCACAATTATTGATTTAAAGGTAAATTAAATTACAGTAATTACTACAACATAATAAAAAATACACCGATGCATAATCAGTTGATCGAAGTTGATAATCGATAGTCAACATTTTCATTCATGACTAACTGAAAAGGTTGAAAAGACTAAGGTTGCCTGGAAGAGATCGCAGAAAGCGATAAGGCCACTCATTGTATGTTTAGTAGCATTAAAAAAAAATCGTGTATATATTTTCTGGTGTACAATAAAGTATATATAAATAAATAAATAATAAATAACTGAAGACTCAACCCTCATCACTAGCTTGTGAGGTACATACAGTCATATTCATTAAATGTGTACGTTCAGTACATACATCTTTTGGCGCTCGAATGACATTGAAACTGATTATGATATCAACAAAAATTGTATTGAATAATCAAGATGATGACGTTAGTTTCGATTTCGACCACGCTCCAAAAAATCCTACAACTTTACAATGAATAATGTACATTGCCGAGCCGCTGTCGCACTGCGCGCGCGTGCTCGTTAACCGCGGAACGGCAACAGCGCCTAGTGACCAGAGACTTCGAAAGTTTCGTACTATGATAACCCTCTGTATCTTCTAAACAATAATGTGCGTTGGGCATGAGATCATGGTTCCGTTCCCGGGTCGGGCAAAGTTTTATTGGGTTTTTCCATCTGGAATTTCTAACTAGCAGCCCGGAGTCTGGATTTGTGCCCGGTTGATCGCAATAGGCTCGCTCGTTACATGGGACTTAAACATAACTGGTGAAATGTGGGTGTACTGTGGGTACACTACTGCTTAACCCTTCTGGGAAGACAGGTGTCATGTTTATGATAACAACAAAATGCCTGTGTTCTTACTCGAAATAAATAACACATAAATAGGTCATGCTGTAGATAATATATAAAAAAAAACCAATTCGTTTTATCTGGGGTTGGTTCCGTTGGTTAAATAACTGTAAAAGGCTAACTGAAAGATTAGCATCTGAAATATTTACATAATAGGTAGGTATTTAACTAATTTAAGCCTCCTTACCCTCACCTCAATGCGACTAGAATGATAACAATCCAAGCTGCAAACTGCGATACAATTATCCAGTCAAAACGGAAATCACTTGCCAAAAATGATACAATTTCACGAAGTATCATCCAGTCGCTATATACAGCACAAAACAGCCCAAATACCGGTCAGTTCAGCCGTGTATTTTTAGCCTTACACCAGACAAACATGCCGCAAAACAGGCCGAATATATCCCTATAAAGTCTGGCAGCCCTATCAGGAATTATGCTGAGAATGTCATTAACGGACGCCCTTCAACTTACCTACAGCGATGCTTGTCACTCCGTACTGTCTTTCAACGGAGCTTTTTTGGTGCGTATAAAAATATAAAATGTTCATTAGTGTGACATCAACATTGAGGAGGATTTATTTTGCTTACAACGGTATTAATGGACGGTTAAGGTGAACGCTTTGTTATGTAATCTTTAATCTTTGGTACTGAAAATGTTAGGGAGAAAAGGTTTTCTTTCCTTGCAAAGTAGTATTGTTTTATCTAGCTGGAATATATTTAGTACTAGCTGCGCCATGTGGTTTCACCAGCATACGTCTCCCGTGGAATTATCGGGATAAAAAGTATCCTATGTCCTAACCCAGGTCATTATCTACCCATGTGCGAAAGTTCATGTCTCTATGAGACGGAGTGGCCCGTAATCTACCACGCGGGCCCAGTGCGGGCTGGTAGATGTCATATGTCTTCGAATTTCTGGTTCTAAGACATGAAAATATCGCGAGTAAACCACTCGCGATATTTTCCTTCACCGCCTGTCAGGGTTCAAACCTACGACCTACCACTGATCTCCTTAGATACACCTTATTTTTCTCAGGTAGGTATAATGTTTAGTTTAAAACATTAACAGTTTTCCCAGCACAGTAGATACCTAAGCTTTCGCATCAATATCTATTAGGTCTCTTTGCCTATTTTAAAGATCACAACAACATGACATTCCAGAATCCCACACAGACAATCACACAAAACAAGCCAGGCACAAAACGTAAAACCATTATGTTTACTACAGTTCTCTGGTACAGTCGAACGTAGTCCGCGATCAACAAATTAGGCCGACAACACGTTACGTGACTCCACGGACGTGATTACAGCACGTGCTGCAAACGTGATGCCGATGTCCGTGACTGTACGCTCGCGTAACAACTGATAAGCAGGAATGAGCTGGAGATTCTGTGACGTCATCGTTAGTAGCTAAAATAGGAGGTTTGAACTCAAAATAGACTGGTTTCGTTTTTCTCAGGGAATTTGGGTGTCTAAGATGGTTTGTAATAGTGGATAAACATGTTACAGGCATAATAAATAACTTTTCCGTCATCAACTTTTACGGAGTGAGAAAGGGGATATAAGGAGGATGACCAGCTGCATTCATTCATTCTGTCTGTCTATCTGTGATAATCATTATTGTGAACATTCATAGAAAAGTGTTCAAGTCAAGAAAGCCAAATAAGTATCACGAAACATCAAACTTGTACCTTTTTCTAAGTTTCTATTTAAAAACATTGTATTTTTCGTTATCTAGATAATATCTTCAGTTTCTTTGTAATGCTTATTCACGATGTGTCCCCAAAAAATCGTTTTAGTTTCAACTAAGCTTCCTTTACCTACAGCACCGTTAAAGATCAGTTCGTGGCTTTACAATTCATGCAAATAAAAAGAAAAAAAAAAAATTGGTTTTAAAACCTCTACACAGTTCTAATGAATGCAGATTTTTCATTTCACAAAACGAATTAGTTCTTAGAACTGTGAACAATTTTGGGGACATTGAACTTTGTAAAAAAATATGGCACCGCAACACTTCAACCTCTAGTACTAATTGCCACTTTATTGCGAAAGGCTGAAACATAATTGCACTTTAACGTTAAATAAAATATGTCATCAAGAGTTAACAGTACACATATTACAGTTAAGTCACAAAAATTCAATTAGTTTGAAATGTCAACACGGACTCACGGAGGTCGAAAGCGATGGGTGTGCGATATGACTGTGTTAGAGACGTGACTTTGATCATGGCTTATGACTAGCTTGCAGTTATTTGTTGGCATTCTTAAATGCTGGGTGAATATTTATAAAATGTACCTGCTCGGCTTGAAGTTTCTAGGTAAGTGTTGGTGGTTGAGTTAGTTGTCAAAACTGAGCCTGTTAAAATAATTATGAAAAAAAAAATCTTGACCATTCATCATAATCATTAATTTGTCAGAATCCATCTCCATCTGCCTAGCCTTTTCCCAACTATGTTGGGGTCGGCTTCCAGTCTAACCGGATGCAGCTGAATACCAGTATTTGTCAGATATGGTACATTATTATGGTCTTAAGATAAGTTAGTGATATCATCACATTCTGTCAAGTGTGGCGTGCAAATATTAGGTATATACATTTTTTACAGGATAGAGATTATGTACTTACTGCTCTATTGCATCAAAACATTGGAATCCAAAGTGATCAAAGTCATATAGTCACAATTGAGAGCATTGAATCACGTAGAAAATTCAATTGCAGCTTGGACAGCTTACATTATGGACAGGCCTATTTATCTCGTCTAGACAACTAGGCGTTACGTGAAACAAATAAATCCTTCAAATTCTCGGGTTATACTAAATTGTAATTCAAACGTTACGTCTGAGTTTGAAGTGATTAAAATTTCAAAATCATGGAAGTATCTTCAAATGACGAGACCATTTTTGAAACAACCCATATCTTGAGTGGACTCGTCAGAGAACGACTTAATGACCTATTCAGTACAATAGATACTTCAGGGCACAACACAGCGTATTGACAAATTTCCCCACCATACCTCCTATAAGGGGAAAAGGCAAAAAATGATTCAATTAATCAAATAGTCACGGCGTGACTTTGAAGATCTTCCCGATGCGAATTGACGACATTATTAGTCTTCCCTCGTAACGAGTCATCGGAGGGCGTATTTCAATTTCGTCTAATGCAAATTTAATACGCTCCCCGCGACCCCTGAAGGGTTCTAAATCGAGTTTCTTTGTTTTCCTCTACATGTTTCGCCCTTAGCAGAAAAAGTGAGGACGCGATTGTGTCCGTCTTTCTTCAGTAGCTTAATTGTTATTCCTTAGGGTCCTAGTGTTAAAGTGTAAGCTATTAATCTTGATTAATTATTGTTTTTCGAAGGGGACGTCATTGGATTTAATTTAAATAAACATGGTGTCGGTGTTAGTTCGTCTAATTTGATTACAATAGGAGCGAAAAAAATGCGTCACAACAAATAAAATATTTAAAATGTGGAGATATACGTTACTGAGGTTAGTAACAATGAGAGCGAAATCAGGCAACCGTAAGACTCTACAATAACTGAATAAATATTATTATACAAAATAGTAAGGGTTACTTGTTAAAAACATTTACGTGATATATTACACCTTCTTTGGCACCACGTGTTCATTATTAGCAAAAGTCTTAATAGCCAAAAGTCGGAAGCTGTTACTCGTAAATCTGGAAATCTCAAATTTCTTTACTTGACAATTATCGTCAACAGGCAATTAGTTCAAAGGGCACCTAAATCGTTCATTTCAACTTGGCCCTAATTAGGCAGAAGAAAAAAATATCCAAAAAGGTCCCGATTTCATTAAAAGGCATACAGATATTACAAGAAAGGCGGAAAGGTAAGTGGATGGACGAAAAAGTTGTTGGCTTTCACCTCTAGATAAATGTAGGGTGTATTCAAGGAGGCTAAAGAATCAAGGAAGCCATTCATACTAAATAATACGGTAGAAACCTTGACTTTGGGACGAGATTAATTTTATATAAAAGTTAGAAGCTACGGTCTTGTCTGAAGCATTTTCCTCAGCTCCCTGTTTACGCAAGTACATAATGTTTTTCATGAATACGAAAGCGAAAAGAAACTGAATAATTTTTCGTGTGAAACTGACGAATTAATGCCGTAATATTAGATTGCTCGGTTTAATATGTTTAGGTCGAGCACTTTTATATAGAAAATTTGAGTAATTACGGTTCTTTATGACTGGCTTTATTGACGTGGGTTAGAAATTAAGCATTGATGGCAATTTTATTTGAAATGAATATTAAATATTTGGGTTACAAAGTTCAAATAAGGGAAAAGTACTAATAAATCAATATTTGTTTTGTAGGATCGCGCAAAATCTGTGTTTGAAAACTCAAGCGTTGGCTAGAACATATATTTGCCACGGGCACAAAAGTAAAAAAATTCGGTGAGCACACACTGATATTCACATAGATAAATACATAATATCAAATTCATGTCAGAATCATTCATGAATTTTTGAACAAAAACGTTGATTTTGTGTGACCGCTGAATTAGTGGATTTTCCTATAAATATATTAAATTAATATCATTTTTAATTTACTCGAAAAGGCGTCGAAGGATTGAACGTAAAGAAAACCAATTGACAAAAACCATATATCGTATTAAAACACTTCTCATCCATGGTTTACTATTAAAATAAGTTTCAGTTTTTATGTGCATTATAAGATACACATTTAACTCCACAAACAAGATTATTTATTTCAATAAACAAACCTGAATCGATTTCTCAGTAATAATATTCCAATGTAATTCACAAACTTCCTTTTTCCTTCAGATCATTTACTTTGACGACCTTTATACAAGCCGGAAATATTTTCTTAGGACATTTAACGTCTTCATTATAAACATTACTTTATAAAAGTTTGTTCCTCGTGCATTTAAATTGTATTTTCTTATACACACGAGTGAACATCTTTTAAGAGAAGTCGTGAGAGATATTTCTTTGTGAGAGCGAATGGTTTGTGCATAGGCATGTTGTCTGAAATATTGGGGAAACGTGTGTGGCCTGTTGAGACCTAGAGAGGTATATTTTATTTCGCACCTACATAGAAACAGAATAGTTTATGCCAGGTTCTGCTCCCAAACAGTATTGCTGTGCTCTGAATTTTCATCACGTAATGATACAGAATGATGGGCAGAATGATGAAAAGCTCGTGTCGATCCATCAAGTTAAGCTACGCTTGCCGGGGTTGGTCCGTGGATGGGTGACCATCTTTACATACCGAGACTCCTCCGTGCGTTGGAAAACACGTTAAACGGTTGGTCCCGGCTGTCGTCTTACCAAGGGCTATCGTATTAACCAGTTACTGGGTTGTGGAAGTCAGATAGGCAGTCGCTCCATGTAAAATACTGGTATTCAGCTGCATCTGGTTAGACTGGAAGCTGACCCCAACATAGTTGCGAAAAGGCTAGACGGATTGATTGAATTATTTCGATAACGATACGAATAAAAAAATATGTTTTTTTAAAATAGACGTAACTCGATAGTCATCCACTTCAGGAAGAATGAGCTTCGTTTCAATAAATCCCAAACTGACAGCATTGCATAAAAAGGATTGAATAAACCAAGCGCATTGGTACTTGTTATCCTCGAAGCCTACCCTTATCAATACCACAAAACACAATATAACCCACTCCAATCTAATAGTATCTATCCAACAATACAGTCAACAACCATAACACTAGCGGGGAACATAAAATTACGTTTTATCCGGCACTCAGTGAAGTCGTTAATAGGAAAATGTTGGTATAATTCCCGTCGCTGAGGGTGTATAAATTTCTTGAGCAACTTAGTAAGTTAGTATGTATATTGTGTAGGAATCATATACTGGGGTGATTGTCGGAAACTTGAGGGAGACTGATGTGATGTGCTTATGTGATACGAAATATGGGAATATGGGATTCTACAGCCACATTTGCACATTTGAAAAAGTAAAAATACAAAAATACTTGCGAGCTCATCGGCGATTTGGTCTATGATTTTGGATCTTAGTTTTTTGAAGCAGAAAACATCCTAATCTCTCTAGAAGAAGTGTTTCTACTTAGTGAACATATACAGAGCGAAAGCTTTCCGCCAAGAAGAAGAGAACTGAAAGTGTTTCAATGTTGTAACTATATATTCCCGAATCGAAATCTTTTATTTGGTTAATAAGGTGTACAGGGTGTCAGGTACATCGACGCGAAAACTGTTACCATGGATTCAGTACATGATTCTGAACACCCCGTTGACATTTTTCGATGGTTATTTAAAAAAAAAAATGGGTGTTTTATAGAAAAGTGCAATACCTACGCGGTAAAAATGTATGGAACAGCTGTTTTTTTTTAATAACCAAAAAAAAATCAACACTTGGGGATCCAGAATCATGTGCTGAATCCATGGTAACAGGCTTCGCGTCGATGTCCCTGCCATCCTGTATATCCAATGTCTCTAAATTAATTCCAAGCTTCCACTCTCGTCTGTTTCCTTCCCTATCTCAAACATAAATTCAAGAATCCAAACACATGTACTCCGAAACTAACAAACGAAGGTGCCCCCAGCCCACCCTTACTTAACCCTCCGAATGTATTCGAACACGGATCTTATCTACATTGTGGCTCTTATTGCGGCCGTATAATGATGTCAACACATTACGGCCATGTCCCTAGTACCGAGGAGCGGTACAATAGACCCGGAATGTAAACGTAGACGTAGATGCGTTGGGTACGTCTTGGGGACGTAGATTAAAGAATGTAGGGTTAACGTTTCATATTTTTTTGTGGTTCTTGGTTACTATTTGTGGGCTGGAAAAAGGGCAAGGTAAAGATGAGGTCATAAGTACGTTCACATTAGCGAAATATTTTTTTTTCGGCAATTTAATTTTAGCGAAATTTAATTTTAATGAAATTAAACTACTAAAAAGTACGTTTTTCAGATTTATTTATCAGAAGGTTTAGAGAATTTAGAGTATCCTTAATATACCTATTGCTTTGAGTATTAAATAGGCGTTAATAAAAAAATGCAAGTTCCGTATGAGTTTGTAAAGATGCAATTCACAAACACGTGTTGTAGGTGAAATTCCGCGTAGGCAGTAATTATAGAAAATCTGATAACTTTCTACTACAACCCACGAGAAGGTTTCAATTTACACGAGATTTTCTTTCATAGACCTTTATAATCATGTAAAGGTTTGGATATAATAGAATTTTCTTGTTCTGTTGTCCTTTTAGTTATTTTCGTATGATAACAGAGTACCTATAAAACTGTATGGAATAGGCTTATAGAGCCCCTGCAGTGGACCAATACACGATAATAATAATAATATTTGAGAGGTGTCGGTAATAACAATTTCTTGTAAGCATATGTAGGTAATTAGTATCACTTTTTCACCTACATATTGTTCCCATAAATCAAAATTTATTCTGATTTATAAGAACCATCGTAAAAAATTTGAGTTTCGAAGTAATTGATAACTCTAATTTAAAAAAAAACGCATATTTACATAGCACTATTGCATTTACTCTACACAAACCCTTTTTTTAACAATACGTAACGCTCATAAAGTCCAAAGATAATGAATAAAGGATTAGAATATTCTTAGGGGCTGAGTCACCAAAAAGTAGTAAATATTTTCTCAAAATATTATATAGACAATGGACGTTCGAAGAAGTGCTAATGCAGGGTAAGATAAGCCTTCTACCTGGAGTGGCGTAACGCCGGATGTCATTAATAGAGGGTTAAAATGAACCATTATCAGTAGGGCTGATAGTGATAAATATTAGACTATGCGGTTTTAATGAGAATGGGTGTTAAAAAAACAATAGTTTGTGATAGTGTTTTTGGAAGGCTTTGAAATTGATAATTTTGGTGAATTGAGTAAGAAGTGTGAGAACGAAATTTTCAGACTGATTATGCAACCCTGTACAGTACCTCACATTTGTATTTTATTGCTGTAACTTGAGGTCTGAGTCATGACTGTATTTAATCTGAATTCAAAAGCACGATATTGGTATTGGATAAAAAAAGAAAGACCATCGTACGGACCACACCAAATTCAAATTATTTTATTTTACATAAACCTACAAGGGCGCTCTTATGAAGTGTCAGAAGCTAGGTGCGCGGTTGCAATTGTTCGTTTTCAATGGAGAAGAGCCGGCAAGAAACTCCACGGTTCCAATCTGGACACACCCATGTTTCTATCTTTTAATTCCTACAAGATCGATTTGTATTTATCTAACACATGTGAAGCTGATATTAAAACATTTAGGTAACTTGTTCTCTCCAATGACCTAATCGCAAATATTGACATAAACGTCCAATTCAACACATCCACGAAATTAGATCAATTGAAATAATTGCATCCAACATTCGCCAACGCTGCGGCAAAACTTTCGAATGAGCTTCAGTAGCAATTCGCTTGTGGTCGTATGAGACGAGAAGACCGCCCGCATTACGTGGTCTGAGACGTAACGTTCCTGGTTTGTTAATGTACGTACATTATCGCGTTTGCGTTTAGCATTAGGTGGGAATTGAATTAATTTTGGGGGGTCATTTTGTCATCTGAGGTGGTGAGGGAACGATCACATTAACATTTAGTGGCCATACGTAGGCATAGCTAACACATTCTAGAACCTAGCCATATTGAGTGGCAATTTTCTCAGCCTATGTCATGGAATTTATAATTATCTTCTTGTGTCTTACCTATTTTAGGTATGACAGAAGAAGTTGATTTACACGCTATAAGAACGTATGAATTCCATGTTTTATCCCTAGCTAAAATATTTGCTGTTAATGAAAATGTAAAAAATACAGATCCTAATCTGTAATTTGTACTTTTTCATTATCAGCAAATATTTTTCTGCTATCTGTAAACATTTTAGAAATGTACTCAGTGTGATCTCAAACATGATTTGCAGCAGTAAATAGTATAAGGATTGGTGACTGTTAAGCCTCCTAAGACAGGCAAATTGTGTATAACTCTCTCTTCATTGCTTAAATGTACGCTGGCACATGTAGACTATGATCTAGCTTTGCACGAAAGTATTATTCATTCGATCCCACTGACGGGCCGCCACAGTATAAATATTTGACCGCCTTCCAACTTTATGCTATCAAATTTTCCTTTTAACACAAGTAAAACCAAACGGTACACAGTAAACCACATATAATTTTATTCGTGGCAACATTTTCAAAGTATTTAAAGAGGAATTCACTTGTGGTCGCTTTGTGGTACGGACCGCCCACGTGGTTGAGGTCATAAAGTCCCATTTTTGACCCATTTCGTTTAATGTCCGCCATTATGACGTCACAGTATGACACATTAAAGAATGGGGATAATTTTATGGATTTGTTCTGTAGTAAACAGAGATTAAGGTACGGTAAGGTGTTGGTTAGTTAATTTAGTGTCTGTTTTATAAATTACGCACACAAATGTAGACTCTGTGAAGGTTGTCAGTTCACTCGTTTATGAAAGGGTAAAGAACAGGGCATATTATTACCTTCCTAACTAAACGACTATCACAAATAATTTTTAATTTTATCATTGATTCAGTTATTTTTTAATTCGCTAATAACACACAGATTATATAAGTCACCGTAAGATTGTGAGAACCGTTCGTTTATAATCTATCGTATTATTTGCGTTAGATTATAAACTGTCGAAAAATTGTAAACTGTGTGAAATGTGTGACGTTAAGTGAGAACTATGACCAACCCCCTGCGAGCCGAGCGAGTTTCGCTAGCAGTGCCGCAGCAGCGAGCGGCCGGCGAGCGATACTTAGAAGTTGCTGGCAGTTAGGCAGGCTAATTAGTATTCGGGCTTGCGGACGGTGAGCAATGGGCAGCTCGCCGTCCGATAAGGACCAGGCCCGTGTCGACGGCGCGTTGTGTTCCACGCGCGCCTCAAAGAGATGTCAGCACCAACCGACGGGGTCGAAAGACCAATGCCTGCTGGGGTTGCGGGTTTGTCCGAAAGGGATATCGCGGCCCCGGCACACAGGCAACGGAAGGAACACGGGTGGGTTTTAGTCAGTAAAAGTCTGACACACCCTCTCGCTCTGCCCAGAGCGGGAGAAGTCATATGATGATTTCCCGTCCCCAAAAAAAAAAAAAGACTATTTAGTATTAACGCAAGCTGCGTTACGTCGCAAGCAAGTTTGATACCAGTTTACAATTTGTCGGTTTCCCATGGATAGATCATAAACTATCGAAAAATAATGCGTTAAGTTGTAAATGGTTTGTTGCAGTTCACAATTTTTCGACAGTTTATAATTTAATGGAAATAATACCCATAGATTATAAACTAACGAAGTTCATAATTATACGGTGACATATACGTACATTAAAATAAATATATATCCGAATGTCACCAATATTGACACATTGAACGCCAATTCACAACCAACTCATATAATATATACATTAGCGGGAAACCTATAAAACGCGTTACGTAAATTATTTACCAGAATACAGCGTATACTCTCGCATTCAACAAGACTTTTCCATTTTTCTCCCTCCGTATCCCGTCAGACATTGCCACAACTGCGATAAAAACATTAGGACACAATAAAACATTTCGTGAATTTTCAAATTTTGTTATGAGTGTCGGTAAAAATTCGAAAGTGCCTCCATAATGGTTTTTATGAGCTTGCAAACGTGATTTACGCCAATGAATTTGTGTAGCGAAATTCTAAAGTCTATTAACTGTACGTAGATTGGGTGTTTTTGTGATTTACGCTGGCGTTACTTATCTTGGTGACTGTGGCGCCATCTAGCGGTAAATAGAGGTGTTATAATAAAAGCTCTGTTTTAGGAGCGATGTCAAATGAAACTCTTTTTAGTAAACTTTTTGGTAATTATTTTCTACACCTTTTTTAACACTAGGCGATACATAAATAATAAAATACATAGTTCCTGAATAAAAACCCACTGTTGGATTGAACTCTTGGCGCTCAGCCGACATTTGAAAATCCAATAGAGCACTTTTATTTAGGTATTACATAAAGGTATCGCCCAGCGTTACTGAAACCGGCTACGTTTTAATATTTAAAAGAGTTAGGTACTACAGGTAGACCATAAGCTCAACTTTTCAACACTGTTAAAGTTCAGTATCTTTATTAGCTGGAGTCCGTCTTCAAACTTGACTCAAGAAACCTCCATCTTTACAAAGTTTTTGAATCATAATTGTACAATATTATGCACGTATCAAGCTTAAAGATTGAACGCAAACACAAGTTACCAGGTAAGCATCATTCGACAATATAAACTTTTGCATTGTTGTTCGGACGTAGCGACCCTTTTTTATCAGCTGGCTCCTGGACTAGCTAGATGATAAAGTAAAATGCACTATTAGTTTAGTCTTCTCTCTCAGACAAAAATAACAAAATATTACGCATTGGATACTATTCCTTTTATTACAGCGGTGTAATGTAAATTTATATTAAAATATTGGCCTTGGAATTTGTATATCAATACCGATTTTTAATGAATTTGAAATGGGTATCTATATAATTTATCTATCTATCTAACAACAATAGGTAACCTATCTACAGTCGGCACTCAAAATTAACTTAATTTTGTATGTCAATGTAACTTCAACTAATAATACTGTCCGTAACAAACTGTTTCTGTAAATGAGAAAATAAATAAGTAATAATCCTGTAAATATGCTTCAATGCCACGAAATTGTCAAGACTATTTTTGTAGAAACTTTTAACATGGGTTTACTTCAGACCAAATAAAAACCAAGACAAAGCGCTATCAACAGTGAAGTGAAGCCGGTTCGTAAACATGTGTGCGCTTTGTGTGGTGTAGTTTGATTTTAGTGTCATTGTAATAGGTTGTAAATGTGTGCGTGTGAGCTTATATGCACAGAGCAGCGGTGTAGTTTCGGCATGCTCCACTGTTGTCTTGGTTTTTTGTTTGGTCTGAGTTTACTAATCAAAGCTATTCAATGAATGTGTTATTAACTGCTTTAAACATAAATTTTATTCTACTGAAATGATGTATGCACTATGATCGAACTTTATTCTTGTTGCAATGAAGTATTTGTTGTAGATGCTTTAAAGTACCTACCTAACTAAACTTTGTTTTGTTAAGTATTAAATAAATTGGTACATTCAAGGATTTTTTTTTACTGTACTGTAAATATACCTATTACCTACTGCAGCAACTTCAATTCAAAATTGCTGCACATGGCGACAGAACATCTTTTTAATGTCGCTACTCGCTACTAGATAGCGCTACTTGCTCTCACAAACCATGAGAAGAGCTTATGAGGGACGCGGGGGACGGGGGAGACTAAGTTGCGCGCCCCACTGCTACTTGCACGAGTCAAGCGCTCCGCTTGACAGTCGCAACGCAACCGCGCCGCGGGAAGGTCGTGCTACACCTCGCGCCGGTCTGTACTTCACGCAATAAATATTTTAATACACAAACTGATATCAAACGATAAACAAGAATTCGTGAGTGAAAAATTCAATCAACTTCAACAAATACGGACTAATACAACCAAATATACCACGGACTACAGTGAAGTGAAATGCTAGGAAGTTTTTCTTCAGCGCTTAAGTGTACCACGTACTTTGTTTCGGAAATGGTGATATCGACCCACGGGGTGTGTTTATGAGACGTTTTGTGGTGAAATGAAAAATCTGTGATAATGTACGCTATTACGGCTGTACTCTGTGCGCTGGTGCACATCGGCTCGACGGTCTTGCCCTACGGCTCGGACAAATGCGTTCGAGTCTCGGACCGCGGGTCGGACGGCAGCGTGCTCTGCAGGATACGCACTCTCGACGGTGACGGCAGCAGCATCATCTCAGTGAATTCGGACACCAGCCGGCTGGCTATCGAGTGCAACCATTTACTACTCTTCGAAAGCTCTCTAAGAGCCCATTACTTTAGCCCAGTGTCTGCACTCACCGACCTGTCAATAAACAACTGCAAATTGACACAATTGCCAGACAATACTTTTCATGAACTCAAGAAATTAAAGAAGCTGAAGATACGTTCGAAGAATTTTGAGTGGAGTCCTACTAAGAATTTAGAATTATCTCTGAACGCTTTCAATGGATTGTCGGAACTACAGTCGTTGGATCTCGCTCAGAATAACATAAAATTTGTTCCTTCCGGCGTGTTCTGCTCTCTGGAAAACTTGAGCACATTGAATTTGACGCACAATAGAATAAGAACAGTGGGGCAACTCGGATTTGGACAAGGCTGCGGATCGAATTTGCATGGCTTAGATTTGAGCCATAATGAAATTAAGTCGCTACCAGAGGACTCAGAATTACTGAAATTAAGGAGTTTGCAACATTTATATCTGCAACATAACAATATATCTGACATATCAAGTGAAGCTTTTGATGGACTTGTTTCAATGAGAGTTCTAAACATATCACACAATCAGCTACATACACTGCCCGAAGGCCTTTTTGCTAATGCTAGAGAATTAAGAGAAATTTACCTCAACGATAATACTCTTTTCGAATTGGCTCGAGGAATATTTCATCGCTTGGAACAGCTGATTGTTTTAGACTTATCAAGCAATCAACTGACAAGCAGTCACATTGATGACGGAACATTTTTAGGATTGATACGCTTGATAGTATTGAATTTATCCAACAATGCCTTGACGAGACTCGACGGAAAGACATTCAAAGACTTATTCTTCCTGCAAATATTGAATCTCAAGAACAACTCTATTGGCTACATCGAAGATAATGCATTCTTGCCTCTGTATAATCTACATACGCTCAATCTAGCCGAGAACCGAATTCATACAATAGATGAGAACTTATTCAACGGTTTATTCGTTTTAAGCAAGTTGACTCTCAACAACAATTTGCTTGTAAACATAGACCGCAAAGCATTCAAAAATTGCTCGGACTTAAAGGAATTGGATTTGAGTTCCAATCAGCTTTTAGAGGTTCCCGACGCATTATGGGAACTGTCTTTCCTCAAAACACTCGACCTAGGAGAGAATCAAATATCCGACTTCAAAAATGGTTCCTTCAAAAACCTAAACCAATTAACGGGACTGAGACTGATTGACAATCAAATTGGCAATCTTTCCGTCGGAATGTTTTGGGACTTACCGAGCTTACAAGTTCTTAACATCGCTAAGAACAAGATCCAGTCAATCGAGAGAGGGACTTTTAGCAGAAATATGCAACTGGAGGCCATCCGGCTCGACGGGAATTTCCTGTCTGACATCAACGGTGTCTTCTCGACGCTCGCGAGCCTTTTGTGGCTCAATTTATCGGAAAATCATCTAGTGTGGTTTGATTACGCGTTTGTGCCTAGCAATCTAAAGTGGTTAGACATTCACGGCAATTTCATTGAACACTTGGGAAACTACTACAAGTTGCAAGATGAAATCCGTATAAAGACATTGGACGTTAGCCATAATCGTATAGCGGAAATATCGCCGATGGCGATCCCTAATAGTGTAGAATTGTTGTTTATAAATAATAACTTTTTGAACAATATTCATGTGAATACGTTTTTCGATAAAAAGAACTTGACGCGAGTGGACATGTATGCTAATGAGCTTGTGCATTTAGAACTAAATAGTATGCGTCTAGCTACAGTGCCGGGAAATAAAAGTTTACCTGAGTTTTATATCGGTGGCAACCCGTTTCAATGTGACTGTACTATGGAGTGGCTACCGATCATAAACAATATGACCGCTATGAGACAATACCCGCGTGTGATGGATTTAGAAAATGTTTTGTGTAAAATGACGAACACTCGAAGTGGAACTCATGTGCCCTTAACAAACTTAAAAACAACAGACTTTCTTTGTAAGTATGAGACTCATTGTTTTGCAATCTGTCATTGCTGTGACTATGACGCGTGTGACTGTGAAATGACGTGCCCTCAAAACTGTACCTGTTACCACGACCCATTGTGGAATACGAACGTTGTGGACTGTTCCGGACAATCTTCAGTAGAAATACCGCACAAAATACCTATGGATGCAACTGAGGTATTTTTAGATGGAAATAATATAAAAGAACTACAGGACCACGTTTTCATTGGACGGCAGAAAATGAGATCGCTATATGTGAACAACAGCAACGTCGATAGCATACAAAATAGAACTTTTGCTGGTTTGAACGCTCTCCAAATACTCCACCTGGGCAACAATAAGCTCAAAGAACTGAAAGGCTATGAATTCCTACAATTGAGTAGTCTAAAGGAGTTATTCTTACAAAATAATCTCATTAGCCATATCGCTAACATATCATTCCTTGGTCTCAAATCATTAGAAGTTTTACGCCTTGACGGCAACAGACTAGTCGATTTTGGTGTATGGAGTTTCAACAACAATCCTAATTTGAAAGCTTTGTCACTCGGCAACAACCTGTGGTCTTGCAAATGTCGCTACTTACAAGAGTTAACTGCATATTTGGCTGAGAATGCGCAAAAAATCATCGACATTACTGACGTATGGTGTTGGAACGGCGACGCGAAGCCGCCACAGAAAAAAGAGCTCAATTTAAACGGTACAGCCTGCAGCGATTATTATGCTGATAATTCAGTCATCGGAAACATGCTTGTGTCCAACTATGTTCCCATGATGGTCTCGACGCTCACCGGCTTTATGTTAATTTTATTGGCCCTCGTCGTACTATTCCTTTTTAGAGATTCACTGAGAGTGTGGTTGTACACAAATTGTGGCATAAGAGTATTCTCGTTCTCGGGCGCATTTGAGGAGAGCCAAAAGTTATACGATGCCTATGTTTGCTATAGTCCGAAAGATGAAGAATCTGTCGTTCAGTCGTTGGCAAATGAACTAGAAAATGGGAATCCATCATACCGTCTCTGCCTTCATTATAGAGACATTCCACACCACGGCGCTCAGTACATGCAATGCGCGCCGCCTGTCGTCGAGACCGCGGAAGCATCGAAACGGATAATCATTGTTCTAACGAGAAATTTCATGCAAACGGAATGGTCCCGATACGAATTCCGACAAGGGCTGCACGATGCGTTGAAAGGGTGTATTTATAAACTAGTACTAATAGAAGAATACTCCGTTGTGGCGGATGCGATGTGCGACCCCGATTTGCGTCCCTATCTAAAAACAGGGTCGCGGTTACGATGGGGCGAGAAAAGGTTTTGGAAGCGCCTCAGGTACATGATGCCAGAATCGCAGCCGAATCATAAGGCGCGGAGCCACAACTATAGAAAGAGTTTGAATACTTATACGTTAGATTCTTCGGTGCCTAACGGTGGGAACCGTACATTGCCTTTTCCCGAGCGATCACCTGTGTTGGGAGGAGGTCAAGGTGCTAGTGCCCCGCCTGAGTATAGCAGTGAAGTGCGGCAGTCGCCGTCAGCTGTAAGGCAGACACAGGCGGTTGCGTATGGGCCAGATGGCAGGCCGATCTCAGATCATATTTACTCCTCAATAGACTCTGATTACTCTTCGCTGGAGCACGGCATGGCCCCGGGCAGGCGGCGGGATATGCGGCAGTGGCCCCCTCCACCTCCCCTCGTCGACACGGGCAACGCCGTGCAAGCTTACCTAGTCTAGAAGGGCAATCTTGCCCACCTTCCAGTCAGAATTGTAAATATTGTAGATTTTAGTAGCGCGCTGTAAATATTGTAATTATTTGTTTGTAAGTGCTATACCAAATGTATGTAAGTGAACTATTATTGCCTGTTCGTTATCATGTGTATAGATATTAAAATTATAAAGACTGCTGTAGTATGTGATTGTAAATAGCGAAAACAAGTGATCATTCTATATTATTATCAGTAATATGGTTATTTATACAAATAAAATTAAAATGATGAAGATTTATAATTTCAAATTTTATTTCAAATTCCTCAATGACACATTCTATACACACCAAGATTTACATAACACTTCTACAAATTACGAAAATCTTTTTAAGGACTACTCAAATATTTGAATACACTTTAAAATTACAAAGTAATAAAAGAAAAACACAACACACAAACACATCAAGAGTTAATTAAGTGAATGGCCAAACAAATGGAGTCGCAGTAATGTTAATTTAACAAAAAGCTCAACATATTTCAATCATGATACTGCAAATGTATACAGAATTTACATATTTATGAAAATCCGATCATTGTTGTCATAAAACACGTTCACAATACCACACTCACGAGAATGTCAATAAATATATTAAATTGTGTATAATTTTAAATTCATAGACTATTTTCACGATATCATAATACACAATTACATACACAACATACACATACAACAACAACATACATTATACACAATTTCGTAATTGTCATCGATATCATACAATTTCAACTTACACGTTTAACACGACAATAATCAAGCATAACACATGATTATAGGTTTATGTTTCTTAAACTATTATGAAGTGATATTTCTAGACACTACAAAATAGACTAACATTGAATTTAGAATGAGTTGTTTTGATTTCACAAACTTAGCTATAACATATCCTAAGAATAACTTACTTTAAAACACACAACAAGTCAAACTTTAAACAAACATAGGTAGGTACTCAGTTAATACATAAGCTGTGCATTGTTTTTGAAGACATAAAACGTCTAAGCCTCATACATTATTGCTCACGAGCGTCTATTATTGAACATTGGCTTTCTTCACAAACAGTTACCCATACAGTAGGTACATATTGTAGTTATCACCACGATTGACATCCGGGTTGTGTTTGCTGTTACGACAACATCAGCCTGTAGACTGTAATGTCACATAACATCGTAGATCTCAATAAAATGTAAAAATCACAAATGTAATGTTAAAATGAAAGCTCAGGGAAGCTGAAGGTCAACTCCCAAAATAAAAAACGTTAAAAATCAAGTTGCAATCTCATCTCAGCGACAATCAATGTCAAAAACTTGGACAAAAATGCTTGAAAATTAGACGTATTTTTCACGCATTGTGACTGAGAGGTTGCACTATTCGACGTGACGGCTCGAACTCGTTGGTACTTAGTTATTTAGTACATACTTATTATTATATATTCTTATATATTCTTGAGCCACAAGATACAAGCGATGCTTAGTTTGTGGCTCACCGAATTTGGCTAAATTGTATTGTTACTTTTTGATTAATAAAGTTTATTATTATTATTATTTATTATTTATTTATTATTTATATTTATTTATTTAGCGAAATTGAAGATGATTTATTACGCAAAAGAGCGCGTAAAATTTCATGAACAGACCTTTGGGCGTATAGATATTAAAGAAAAACTCCTGGATGTATATACTCAAAATAAAATTATTTGAACTCTAATAAATTATCTAACACTGTACATTATTTGAATTGTATCTATAAGAATTTAAGTACGGTACGATTTCTATTTTGCCATTTTCATACATAATTTTATAATTAAAATGATGATTAATTAATATAATTTTATTATATTTTTTTTATTTTTTTTTATTGATTAATGTGATTTTTTTTAAATTAAATTACTTATGTAATTTATTTACGCTGCATTTATTTTTCTTCTCATATTTATTTTATTGGCTGTCATACATTCTCAACATGATTAATTTTCCTATAATGGACCAGACGTCCAAATCATTATAAATTCAATGAAAATAAATAGTTTCATTATAGAAAACATATTTCATAAAATCTACCATAATACAAATTGACGTGTCCCTTCTCACAATTTCTTAAGTACAAAAACGTGTGAGAGAATATACATAATGCCCCATTTCAACTCAATTTTGTATTATAAATGAGGTTTGTAATACAAAATTTATAATATAAATGGGATTGAGTGGATACTCATGTTATTCTCACATATTCAAATGAAGAAATTTTGTCGTAGCTACCATCAATTTTTACGAGACAGTCTATAATGTATACCTAATATACTTTTACATACATTATTCTTGAAGGGTTAGTACTTGCGTACGTTTAGGTACTTGACAAGTAGAAGTGTTTAGACAGACTGTATAATTAATATTGACTGTGTAGATGAAAATGTTTTGGACTTTTCAAGGGTTTTTCTACTATGCAAGAGCCCTAAACTATTTTCATTTACATAATAGGCACGTGCCAGTTATGAAACATGTTTGTCTATTTTGACAAGATGAGTGGTAACGATATCTTTAAGAATAGGTGATTATTTTATACCTGTAGAGACTTGGTAATAATGATACCTGGCTAGCTTAGATAGGTGTCCTTGGAGTTTCTTGCTCGTTCTTCTCCATAATGACCTACGTTTTGGAATGTGCAACTAGCTTCAACTTTCTGACTAACTGACCGACTATTTGACAGTTCAAAAGTGCCTGTAAATGGTTTAATTGAAACAAATGCTTTGAGTAGTGTTTTTTTTTTTGAGTTTTGAGGTAAATGAATAATATCTCATTTATCTTACTTACGTATATATATTAAAGTATGTTGAGCAAGTACATGATTATTCCTAATTTTCTTCGGTCACTAATAACAGCTGAAGCAAAGTTACGTAGGTACAATCTAATTTGAACTTTATGTTCAATGCTAAAAAGGTGAAAATACAATAAAAGTTACTCAACTGATTCTGTTCCTTTGAAAGTTTAATGAGTGGAATTAATGTCACGGTTAGGTTGTGCACTGTAGAGGAATTTCACGCGTAAAGAAAACATAACAATACTAATACATCTAGGAATATATAGGTATGCTGCGTTCGCAATTCATTTGCCAAACATGTAAACAAACACAAGTTTTAGGAAAAACAACTGTAAAGTTTGCACATAAGGTTCAGTTTGCGCTACAATTTAATATTTTTATGACTTTTTCAACAGTACTAGTCGGTATAAAATCAACCTTATTTACACGTATATAAAGTTGATAGGTATTTGTCTCAGTGAAAAACTCGTGTTTGTTTACATGTTGGTAAATAGCTTGCGAACGCAGATTAGGTACTTTATGGACAATCTTTTCCATAAAGTGTACTTTATTATCATACTTTTACACCTCTCATCTCACTGAACGTAAAGGTAATCTATTATACCCTTTTTTTTTTTTTTGAGGGTGGGAAATCATCAAATGACTACTCCCGCTCTGGGCAGAGCGAGAGGGTGTGTCAGACTTTTACTGACTAAAACCCACCCGTGTTCCTTCCGTTGCCTGTGTGCCGGGGCCGCGTTATCCCTTTCGGAAAAACCCGCAACCCCAGCAGGCATTGGTCTTTCGACCCCGTCGGTTGGTGCTGACATCTCTTTGAGGCCCGCGTGGAACACAACGCGCCGTCGACACGGGCCTGGTCCTTATCGGACGGCGAGCTGCCCATTGCTCACCGTCCGCAAGCCCGCGCCTACGGTGGCCGGAAGTCGGCTCTGGACTCCCGACGCCCGGGGCGTCTCCTGCGGCGACTAGGGCCGCGAGGGCGTGCAGCTTGCATCTCCCTCGCGCGCTCCGCCTCCTCCTTCGCGAGCATAACTGCTTCGCAGAAGGAGGTGACGGCCTCCCATGCACTCTCGCTCCGAACCATGGCCTGAACCAGGGCCGGACGCGAGAGATCGCCGCCGCCGATCGCCTCCGTGAGGACACGGCGGTGCTCCGCCCAAGCCGGGCAGACCTCCACCGTATGCTCCACCGTGTCCTCCGGGCGATCCACACAGTGGTGACACCCGGGCGTTTCCGCCCGCCCTACGCGGAACAGGAACCTCCCGAAACAACCGTGTCCGGTGAGGACCTGCGTCAGGCGGAAGGTGAGGACGCCATGGCGTCTCTCAAGCCACTCCTCAAAGAGGGGACTTATCGCCGCAATTGTGGCGTGCCCAGCGCTGGGTTGCGACAATCGCACACTCCATGCCGCCATGAGAAATCTATTATACCCTAACATACCGTCAGGATAATTGCTGATATTTTTTCTTATGAAGTTTCTCCACCAATGAAAAAAAATTTTGTCAAGTCGATTTGAAAAGTACCTACTCGTATACAGCTTGTAACAAAAACCCTGTCTGATCCATGTTGTCTATGTGGAAATTTTCAGGAAAAAAGGAAAAAAAAACGCGTAATTTTCTTTCAATGGGGAATTTTACCGGGTTATTACATTGGGCGAGGGCGGCCGTCGTTTAGCGGGGGACTAAAACCCCTGTTGAAAATGTTATATTTTTAATGAATTGGGGTAATTTTGGTCCTAAAAATGTGAATTTTAAATTGCATTTTTTTTTTTTTCAATAATAATATAATAAAAAACTTTTTGCCAATGATAATGCAGTATCTACATGCCCCTTTCTGATCGGAAAGGTTTTTTTTACATATTGTATAATAGTCACATCAAACAGCTGATTCTAACTTTACTGCTGGCTACAAAGCAACGAACCCAAATCAATTTTCATACAAACTTGAACAAACAGAAAGCTATCAAAATTGAATCAAATGGCCCCGAATCTTGGCACACAACACAACAAAATAACATAACATATGAACAAAGAGAAGTAAAGTGACGTATTTTATTGCCAGTGGTACATTATTTACCATAATCGGAAATTCACTTTGGCGTTTGGCCAGTAAGCTTCCTATATCACTTTGCTGGAACGAACAAGATTCGTGTTTTCATTCGGTACTGGGAATTTAAGAAAAATAAAGCTGGATTATATTGAGTCGGTTGTTTCAGTCACATATACAAATACTTTTGTAAGTAGTGTAATTTTAAATTCTGTAGTTATGCAAGTCTCTGCTTTATTATTGAAGCATACAGTGGTTAAAGCTATCGCACAAATTTATTTAATAGACAGTCTTGCTAACGATTCGATTACTTCGTCATCATTATCATTTCAGCAGAAAGACGTCACCTGCTGGACATAGGCCTCCCTCAATATCGTTTATTTCATTAGCGAAATATAATGCGTATTTATTTGGAGTATTAAGTCCTTTTAGTCCGTAGTAGCTAGGCTTAAGGGATCTCAGTATAATATTAATTCTTTCATCGTCATCATCATCATTAGCAACTTTAATTGCTCCATCTACTGCTAAGTACCTATAGGTCTCCTTCCTTTTCCCTGGTCTGGATTTTCTATCATTCGTCATCATTTCAGCTACTGCTGGACATAGGCCTCCCCCAAGCACCGCCAATTAGACAGGTTCTGTGCTTCCCGAATCCAGCGGATTCCTGACGTGCCCACTGCCACTTCAGTTTGGCAATTCTTCGAGCTATATCGGTTACCTTGCTTCCCCTGCGGATCTCTTCATTTCTGATTCGATCACGTAAGGAAACTCCAAGCAAGATTTTCTATGATGACACTTAAATCAAAGATTTCAATCGTAGATTTACCCTGCCGCGTTATAAGATGGTCGCGTTTCTGTTTCGTTTTGACACTTCTGACACACAATATTGCAGACACTTGACTTGATTGTCATGGAAACGCTATTATTATTGTGCGAAGTCACTCTTCTCAGTGTGGACACTTTTTCTCGCAACGTAGTACGGTGAGGGCACATCTACGATTTAAATCTTTGACTTAAATTGGTTGTTGTTAAAACTTTTCGCTAACCATGTTTTCATTGTAGTATCATCATAAACAACATATGAAGATTAGAGTACCTACCCATTAATCCTATATCATCATACCCCGTTAGCTTGAAGTATAAAGCTATAAATAAATACATTACCCACCATAATCGGTAATTCAGTCTGGCTGACGGCCAGTAAACTTCCCGTATCGCCCAGTATAACGCGATACAAGAATCGTATCCATTACGAATGAATAATTGTCTCGGACGCTACAATGCTTTGTGGACGCCGTGCTAATGACTAGAAAAATTAGGGAAACGAGATTGTGGCAGCTTGTATTGAATTATGTTTTTAATGTTTGTTTGTTATATTCACTGTAGATCCTTCTTATAGTGTGATTGACGAAGTCCTTTAAGACCCATTACATAGTGTTGGCTGGTCATCAGTAAACATCGGTAAACAGTCGCTTGACGAAGGAACTACGTATATAATTCTCACCATACTATTTATGATTCTAATTCAAGTTGCCTTCTAGATCTGTCATCTTGATGATCTGTCTGAAAGTTTATAATACCAATAGAACTCTCGTTGTCCTCTTCCTCACTATCATCAAATAAAAAATCTTTTTTTATTACACTGATAATGAATTTTGTGAAACGATTTTTTCATTTCAATTGTCTTTATTAAAAATGTGTTTCAACAAGCCTTAGAATAGAATATTATTTATTTTAAACACCATCTGTATTAAAGATATAAATAGAAAATAGACTTACCTCTTCATAGTTAGTTCTGTTTGGTTCATGGAAGACGACGTTTATCTTGAACAGATTTCTCTAAGAAGATTCGACACATAATCGTGGACAATATAATGACATGAAAGAATGAGATGCACAAATTCACATAGCGCTTAAATTAAAACCAACTTAAACCAGATACTGTGTTAAGTTTAGACGAGTAGCATGTCGTCATGTCGACGATTATGCCAATTATCTCTCATTGAGCTGATGTACTCAATAACAGAGGAATGTTTGGATTAACAAATTGGACTAATTAACGCTGAAATACTTGAGTTCGTTCTGAAGATTTGCTGTAATTTGTTGTTTATTTTCATTCTGATTTTATACACTGGTTTCACGATGTGATTCAGTTACTTTACATCGGCGTGTTGATGAACTGTCAATAGTTATTTATGCTATAAGTGCGAAAGGTAGGTGATTTCCGACGAGTGGCAATTTTATTCACGAGCGAGCGAAGCGAGCGAGTGTATAAGTCGACACGAGTCGGAAATCATCTTACGCACGTGTATCATACAACGTTTTACTATGCATAATGTGCATGTGCGAGGAAAAAAAAAAAAAAAAGGGCGAGCCTTACGGCAGTCGCCTGCGATGTGTAACATCTAACATACCACGACGTATATAAATGATAAAAACTAAATTCATGACTTGGACTTTTGACTTCGACTTCGACTTCGACTTTGACTTTGACTTCGACTTCGACTTCGACTTTGGCTTTGACTTCGACTTTTTGATTTTGACCATTGTCATAATCATCGCCATCGTCATCATCATCATTCTGAAATAATAAAATCTCTGAGAGGAGACGGGCTGACGACGGCCTCAAAAATTAAAAAAAAACAGAAAAGTAAAAAGCACCAGTGAAAAAAAGTGACACTTTCCGCACAAATTGACTGCTTGGAAAAAAAGCTTTTTTCAAGCTTTCGAGCAAATGCATTGTAAAATATTGAGTCTGTATGAGTTTGAACTGATTCTTTTTTGAATAGGGCTTATGGAGCCTGGCAATTCCTAATGAGCAGTGGGAATGATCTCTTATTAAAAGCATGTAACTCACTTGTCAGAATTAAGTATAATAATGTAATTTCTATCTTCAATACTTTCATAGACAATTTCTAAGGCCTAAGCCAAGTTGCCGGTTTACTTTTCCATATGAAAAAAAACTATCATTAACAACTGTACAGTTGAAACCAACATCCCTAACTAATTCAGTTAAGTAGCTCTTTCACGTTTAAAGACTCTTAGGTCCGTATTACAGAAGGAAATTCAAGCATTGATCTCTGTTTAAAACTAGTTTTGAGTCGAGTTTTAATTTTAGAACGTTCCTCAAGCATAGATTCATTGATCATAGTTCAACTGACTTTGGCTTTATTTTAGATCGTTACTCAGTTCGCAAATCGAGCCCAAGCAGTGATTTGATCTATAATCACCCAAGTGTTGTCGAGACCTCGCTTGAGCATAGATTTTCATGAAAAATTGTTAATTTTTGTTTTGTTCATGCGTTGTCGACTTTTTATATTGTTGTTTTTTTTATTATTATTATCAAAATGGATATACGGGTATAAAGAGGTAGATCATTATAATAATTAATTCAACGATCATTCAAACAGAAGGCTGAACTTTAGCGTTCCTCTCAGATTTTTAAGAGGACCCATATAAACTTTAATAAAAAGAGGTACAGATGTTCACAAGATGTGTAATATTAAATTCTACATATGCTATACCACGATTTAAGACAATCACACAACCGTGGACATCCCATAGCCCCAGAATTGCAATTTTTTGTGAGTTTACGTTTTTATGCAACGACGGCTTCAACAAAGTGATGTTTTCACATAATTTACATGCTTTTATTTTAAATAAAATACCTATTTAAGGCCATAGATTTTCAAGTTAATTTTATGCAGTGGATTGGAGCGAAATAAAAGGAAGGTATAGATTATTGCTTGTTTAATTTTACGTGCACAAGATGGAGATTATTTCTATAAACGGAAAACAGAGACGAACCTTTGAAGTGTGTTGCCACACGGTATTATTAAAATATAAAATGTTGACATTACATTATTCAATAATAGATACAAATCTTTTTAGTTTGACAATTTTGCTTACAAAATTATTAAACTTTACTTCAAAGAGCTTTACTTCGATAAATGGGGGATTGTACTATTCGGGACCGAAATAATAACGCTAATTTCCTTAAATAATTGGCCTTTTATGGTATACTTTAATCAGAACCAAGTTGGTAAATAAAATAATTCGTAAACGAAAACAGGCTGATGCACATCTCTGCTTGAGGCCCGATTTAAGTCTCGATTCAGCTGGGTATAGTTTGATTACCGTTCTGGAATAAGACCGATGCTCAAGTACTGATTCTATACTTAAACAGTGATCAACTGATTGAAGATCAAACTGGACTTGAGGAACGTTCTGTAATGCGGACCTTATACTTAAACTTGCCTTTTAATTCATCCATCGGCTATAAGTTTTTTTTTTCTATAAGCTCGTGGCACCGGACGCCACATCCGTTGAGGATCGTGACCAGAGTCAACCTTTGTCAGTCGGCTTAACACAAACTCCTGGGCTTGAATGTTTAATGCCATATTAGTTCATACCGCATCTGATTTGACTATGAATTAGCGTGTTATATCCCGCTCTTCAATTGTTTTAAGTATTTTGATGGCAAGTTCCTGGTGGATATGGTGTTGTAAATCTCCGGTGTTTTATGAAGCCCTGGTAGTAGTTTTGTTAATTTTTTGGAACGGTAGTGATTTGTTTGGTTGTTGGACGTGAGTCAACCGTGTGAATTCCAACTGATTTGATTAATCGAATAAGTACCATCTTCGTTCGTTTTTATTTACAATATTTTTTTTTTTCTTTGCATGAAATAATTATAAAGACTATGACCCCGACTAGAATTTTGATGTAACATTGCGTTCATTTTAACTTGTCCCGTGAAATGATTGGTAGCACTGTTCTGTCAGTTGCCATTTTGAACTCTATCAATATTGAAACTACGCTTGACAAGCAATGGTGCCAACGTGACAGCAAGGGACAAGTTATAGTGAATGGTCTGTACACAAATGCCATGGGTAGGTAGGTTACTTAAACTAAGCTACGAAATTTGACTATTTAAAAATTTTAATATACCAAGCTTTCTTTTAAACTAAACACTTTCTGAAAATTAAACTCCGTATAGAATCTACTGTACATTCAAAACAGATCCCTTAATTCTACTGTCATGTTCTATTCTAAGGGCATTAATAAAGCGAATTTAATGTCGAAATGCTGTTAGAAGATTTAAATTAGGTTTAAAACTGAAACTGAGCTCGACACCGCGATTTAATTACGACCTCTCAACGACACTTTTTGTAATTAAAACCTGGATAGAACTAGATTAAAATAACTATGTTTTTAATTTATGGCTAACTAACCTCGTTTCTTTTATTAAATATCACTAGAATATCGGGTTCGAATTTGGAATCTGATACCTACTTTTGATAAATGAAAACGGTTTTAGTCATTCATTCGAATGTGGAATTTGAGTGTGTTCAATCTATTTGGCTGTCCATATAAATAAGTCAATCACTGACACTGGCTGTTAAGAATTCGAAAACTATTTTGAACTTAGCATTCTAATTTAAAAAGAGACCGCGACTATTTAATAACACTCTAAATTTAAATATGCAGCCATTTCAGCTTGATCGAAAGTCTTTATCAGTAGTAACAATAAAAAATAATGTACAAATAATATTTTATCACTTCTCGTGTTCAAAGATACTTTGCAATTGGCAGTGTTATAAAATACAGACTACCACTGGCCGTTACGTAGATATTGTTTATATGCAACTGGACACATGGTTACTAAAGCACTCTGAACAGTACACCTTGAGTTTTAACCTTATTTCTGTAGTGTTAAGGTTGAAATGTATGATTGTAAAAGGCACAGCAATATTTTTGAAACCGAACGTGTTACAATCGAACTTGATTTATAAAATAATTAAAAGTTATGTACTTGGATCAGGTTTTGCTTTTGTTTTGAGTTATTCAAAACGTTCGAATATTTTATTATTTTTAATGGTTTATTGGATTGCATTTGAAATGAGAGAGATTGATTTTTGGGAAGCAAGATTTATTTTAGATTTCTTAAATAATGACAGCTAAATGGTTCTAACTAAAGCTATCTTAATATATCCTGTTTTTTAGAGATAAATCACGCTTTTCTCCTTATTCTTTCCACCTTAATTGGTCACTATGAACAGTGTATAAAAAAAAACGGCTAAGTGCAAGTAGGACTCGCATACGAAGGGTTTCGTAGACACGGCTACACATCAATCAATAATTTCCAGTATAAGCTGACTTCGCATTGTACGGAAATCTTAAACAATGCAAGATCAGCATAAACTGGAAATGTATAGCTTGATGTGTAACCGTGTGTACAATATTTAGCAAAAGCACCGAAAAACACACGTATCTTGTATGGGGACCCCTTTATTATTTTAACTTTATTTTATTTTTATTATTTGTTGTTATAGCGGCAATAGAAATACAAAATGTGAGAAAATTTCAACTGTATACACACACTGTGTTTACTCTATTACGGATCGTGAGATATAGCCCGCTGACAGACAGCTGTTCAGCGCAGGCCTTAATAAAGTTCAATTTGAAACCATTCGGTTCCGGAACCTTAAAAACTAGCTTCTGCCAGCGACTTCATCCACGTGCAATTTCTTGTTTTAGTATAAAATAGATCTTATGACACTCGGCAATACTGTATTTAGCTTCCCATTAGTGTAAGAATTTTCGGAATTGGATGAGTAGTTCCGAATATTTTCATACAAAATCACAAATCTTACCCCTTTATAGTATTATAGTTTATACTAGTATACAAGGTGACAAGTACATCGACGCGAAAACTGTTACCGTGGATTCAGTACATGATTCTCAAAAATTCGAAAACACTGCGTTGAAATTTTTCTGTTCCATACATTTTGTCTGCGTAGATGCTGATGATGTGCAGTTTCCATGAAACAGCAGTTTTTTTTTTAAATAACCCACGAACAATTTCTACGCAGTGGTGTTCAGAATCATGTACTGAATCCATGGTAACAGTTTTCGCGTCGATTTCCCTGCCGCCCAGTATACATAAATAACGCAATTCAACGATATCGAAGCTTACTTACAAAAAAACAAAACACTGGCGATTCTGACCAAAGAAATTACCTAATTTAAGAGCTATTCAGATAGAAATATAAGCGATATCGCTGTCGTGCTCGGCAGCGATACGTCCGTCTTGTTCGGTAACCGTTAGGGCGCTGTACTTACAATATTTCATATGTATATCATTTACGGAGACGCTAGCGAGTTTTGGCTGTGTAAACTCATGGTAGACCACTGGTTAGACACTTTTATCAGTTCGCCTACCGAGCGCGACAGCGATATCGCGTAAAAAGTCGGTATTGCTACCGAGCGCGACATCGATATCGCGTAAAAAGTCGGTATTTCTACCGAGCGCGACAGTGATATGGCTTATAACTGAATAGTCCTTAAATTAGATAATTGCTTTGGCAAGAATCGCCAATGTTTTTTTTTTTTGTAAGCTTTGATATCGCTTATATTTGAATAAAACTTTAAATGCGCCATCTAGGTGTCTACTAATCAAATATAGGTCACGACATTGAAAAATAAAAGTAATCACCGAATAAAATTAAATAACGCGTCGGAACCTTGTCTAAACAATTAATATCAAAACAATTCTTAACTGTTGATTGCCATACCAAATCGTGAAGTTCGACGAAGAAGCAATTCCTTTACAAAATATGAATTTTCAAATAATTCTCAAACCTTCAGAGTAGCGGCTTGATTGAAATTGATGACAACAAATACAGAATTCACTTTACTTGTTTTACTTCTTAGTAATTTGTTAATCGCTCGCATTCCGGTACGAATTTCTCGAGAATTAGAATGTCGGTATTTAGTAAGTACGCATTTTGTATCGGTTTTACTGGTTCTGGTAATTTTTATGATGAGAACCTGTGAAACTTTACTTAAACTTAGTAGTTTAAAAATAGTAACAATTGAGGCTAGAAAAAGTATTTTTTTTGTCAGTTTCTTAGGCTAGGTTTAGACTACGACACTAGTCCGTACACGCCTCAGATCAAATAAAAACCAAGCCAGAGCGCTGCGAACAATACAGTGAAGCACGCGAAGACTATACTATATACTCTGCGCTTACATGCTCGAACGCACACAATGACACTAGAATCAAACTACACCACACAAATTGCACACATGTTTACGAAACCGGCTTCACTTCACTGTTGACAGCGATCTGTCTTGGTTTTTTATTTGCTCTGAGGTATACGCACGGATTTCTATAAATGTGACATCTTTGTGACACGATAATTAGTCCCCTGGCTGGAGGCTTTAAGTGTAGAAACTTAAGGCAACCCCAGGAAAGTCCGGTTAAGCAGCTACGACCTCCTCAGAGGTCAACTGCGAGATGCCAAATAGAAAAAAAAAAAAAAAAAAAAAAAACACGATAATTAGTGTTGGAACAGCGGCTGTGTGAACACGTTGTGACGAATTGTCTCTTGTGACCAGTTTTCAAACAGATTCGAAATTTTTCCTTATTGTCCTAGAAGATAAACTAAAACTAGCTTAGGATTGGAACAAACAGTGGCTAACCTACCCCCATGGGAAGAAGGCGTGATTATATTTATCATATACTATTAATGAGCAATATTCTCGAAAACAGCTCTAACTATTTCGATGAAAGTTGCATTATAGGGCTTTACGGGGGCGAAAAAAATCGATCTAGCTAGGTCTCTTAAAGAGAGAATTCCTTTTTTCTCCGTATTTTCACCCAAGCAGACCTCGGTCGCGCAAAGTTTAGAATAATTGGCAGCATGGAATTAGTATGTACTATACATGGCATTAGTATGAACTTTCCTATACTATTGAATGAGCAGAGCTTGGTCGCTCAGGTACTGTATGAATAAACGTCGCTAAGTCCACAAATGAGTCTCCAAACACTTCTAATGAATACAAAAGCTACAGTAAATGCAGGTTGACTCAACAAGTCATTAATTTTCGCCATGACAGTGCAATTTCAACTGTTTGCTATAAATTAACAACGTTTATGTTTGATCAGCAGATAGCGATAAAATTTAGTCGTGGGTGGTTATACAGTTTCTACTGGAGTATTTGTTTTGCATATTGCAATATGTACAGGACTCTTTCTGTTTGCTAGAAACATGGAGGTATCGTGTAAAATAATGATTTTATTGTTGTAGTCTCAGACCAACTAAAAAACCAAAACAGAGCGCTATCAGCAGTGCAGTGAAGCCGGTTTCGTAAACATGTGTGCACTTTGTGTGGTATAGTTTGATTGTATTGTCATTGTAAATGGTTGTAAATGTGTGCGTGTGAGCGTGTATGCACAGAGCGTAGTGTCGGCATGCTTCACTGTATTGTTCGCAGTGCTCTGTCCTGATTTTTTATTTGGTCTGAGGTTGTAGTAGGTATTTAAAAACGAGAAATTGGTGAGTCACATGACACTCTAATTTCTCGTTTTGAAGTACTTACTAATTTAATCTCCTACTTTTATCGACCAAAGCCCAAAATGCCATGTTCTAACTAAAAGAATTTTGAGATTTACTTGCAAATGCTCCACACTCATCGCTGTTGTTTTCGGATCAATTTTGGTGTTACTACTGTTGGGAATCGAAAACAACATAACACCTTGCACGCGGTCTGCACGCGCAGGCATCGTGATCAGCACGTCATTGGTATAGCAAAGAAAGATAGATAGATAGAATATTCTTTATTATGTAGGTACACCATAAAAAAACACAGATATAAATGTAGATATTTTACATAGGGTGACACAATGGGCGGTCTTATCGCTAAAAGCGATCTTTTACAGACAACCTTTGGATGGATTAAAGTAAGAAGGAGAGACAATACTGCAGGTAGTGGTGTACCATTTACATACACAATAAATACATACATTGATAAAGCATACACTTATCTATATATATACAATAATAAACATGAAACAAGATTAAGGAACTATATGTAATGATGAGGTTTAAGGGGAGAGGAAGTGTTTTCAAAGGCGCGGCGCGACGGTGACACGGACTCCACCGCGACGGATGATATTCCACTCAAACACAATATTTAATTATTTGTCCGGGACAGTTTATAATTTGTTATATAAGCACAGTAATAAACCATTGCCTAAAATACAGTACACTCTTTAATTATTATTGCTCCCCACGCTAACAACTACTATTAACACCAACCAAGTCTTTATTTAGTTTATTTTCATCTTCTGTTCGCCAAGAGAAAATTTTCACTTATTCTCAACATAGACATGGTTACTTTTATGACCACATTAAACCTGATGAAAATAATTTCTACTGAGCTGTTAACATAAAGTAAATTCATCACTCCGGTTCAGAATTTTTGTCAACTGTGCTTTTACCTGGTACTTACTGCGACTTTTACGAGGAAACTTGGCATTATTTCCCCAGTCGTTAAAACCTGTTTTTACGGACATACTTCTTACAAAATTCTCATTTCTTTTAGCATGTTAACTGTATCAAATATGGTAATGTTTTTCAGTTCAGTATCTACCAGGTCGTGCTGGCCTAGTGGTGCAAGCGCTACTGCTGAGCATGAGGTCTAGGGTTCAATTCGGGCAGTGTTCTAGGGTTTTTCCATCTGGAATTTGTCAGTCTGCTACTGACAAAAGCTAGTCTGAATTTGTGTCTGGTTGATGGCAATAGGCTACCGAGCCTATTAGGAAGCGCCCTATTACATGAGACTTAAACAGACCTGGTAAAATGTGGGTACTACTTACCTCTGCCTAACCTTTCGAGGAACGAAGGCGTGATCTTATATTGTACCAACCTGGCAGGCTTCACTTTGCTTTTAGTCTATCTATAAGAGATCGGACCTAGTTTTGAAAAGTCTCCTAGGGCCTGGGTCAGATGAAATAAAAAACCAAGACAGAGCGCTGTCAACAGTGAAATGAAGCCGGTTTCGAAAAAATGTGTGCAGTTTGTGTGGTGTAGTTTAATTGTAGTTTGATTGTAAATGAATGCCGTGTTTGTACAGCGTGGAGGTGTAGTTGTGGCATGCTTCACTGTATTATTTATTTGTTTAGGTTAGCCAACAACTTTTTACACAGTACATTTTGCTTAATAGTACGTTTATAAGTGCAACAATTACAGGCTAACACAACACGCACCATTTATGGTTTTACATAATATTTACAAAACCAAAAAGGAACTTTACAATTAATTTTATTCAATAATTTTTGGTAATTCATGCAAAGCAATAAAAATAACATAAATTACAAAACAAACAACAAAACACAATACACACACACGTTAATAATAGAGCCATCTAATCTCTTCACCACCCTTGGTTGACTGGTAGAGAATGCCTAAGGCATTAAGTCCGCCTTTGTACCTTTTTTGTGTGTAAAAAGTTTAAATAAATAAATAAATTGCATTCAAAATATAAACAAAATAATAAAGCATAATAACATTAACTAATTAAAATTCACAGCGCTATGTCTTGGTTTTTAACTTGGTCTGAGCTAGAAAATTGCTCTATCGATATTTTTCCTGCAATATGTCTACGTATGCTAAAGCTACTACTGAAAGTAGTTTACCAATTAGTTTGAAAATATTTTCCTCAAGCAATGTCTGGTCAAAATGGTTTTGTAGAAGTCAAGACAACATACCTAGGGTTGCCAACTTTTTGTAAAACAAAAAAAAGTATATTTTGTTCAAAGTGGGAAAATAAACAGTATTTCGGAAAAATAAACTGTATTTTAAGTTGATGTTTTATATAACAAATTAATTTAGTCCAAATTTTGAAGGCGTCGTAAATAAATTAGGAGCAAATTTTTTATAACATGTATGATGTTCTATTTCTGTCGTCCCACCACTTAGAAATCATTCTGTGAATACTGAGATGGCACAATTAACTATTATACTTAAGTATCTAAAAGGTATACTTATAACAATTATCTATATTATATTATGAAATTGGTATATTTTTCGCTTTGGATATCAGTGAAAACAGTATATTCATATACTTTATTTTTGTTGAACAGTAAACAGTATTTTAGAGTGGAAAAAGTATTATACTGCTTTAAACAGTATGGTTGGCAACCCTACACATACCATACCTATACATAATTATGTATTAGCTAAATTGACTGAATAGTCTAGCTAGAATTTCTCATATTCACAGTAGCATTGATCTCATCACTTCCATTCACGGAAACCAAACAATCCTTCACATTGTAAACTGTTCAACGTACATAATCACGAACAATAAAAACAATAGTGACGAGACGCGTGCGAATGTTTTTTTACATTCAATCAGCCCTCACATAAAACTTCTTAACACCATTCATTCACTCGCTGTAATGTCATTCACACATTATTTGCACCTGTCGTAAAAAACCATTCACTATTTTGATCTAGACCAAACTTTCACTTTGCGGTTTTCGAAATTCGAACCATACGTTATTGTAAACTTTACTAAATCGGTTACGCTCCAGTAGGAGTTTCATATTATGTCGTTACTTTCTCTCTATTCAATAAAATGGCGCTCATTACTTGACTTTCCATAATTTTTTGATTTTTTTTCCGCTCTGTGACTAAATTGATGTCACGCATTCATTTAAATATCGGTTAGTTGTGGTAGGAAATGAAGCATCATTTTGGTGCAATTTTGTCTGTGCAGACGATGACAGACAAATTACACTAGAGGTTTCTGCCATTTCTTACAAATAATTATGAAAATATAACTATGCACATAGTTTCATAGTCAGTACATAATTTTTATTGTTGTAAAAGTTTACCAAGATTGCATTCACTATTTCGAAACAACGTTTTTAAACTGACTTTGCATGTCGATTGTTGGCGTGAAAGCCTACCATTTTATCGTCCGAACCCGTATTACAAACACCTAGTTTCATAAACCGGTTGTTTTAGCTTATTCTGGTAAAATAATTGTATTGTGCAATTTATCGGTTATACGCATTTAATCGATTTTGGCAAGACACTGTTGAAATTGACTTTCATTTAATCTGAGCATGAGTAGTTCTTTAAAAGATTTAATTATTAGGTAGAAATTGTTAACCTGGTGCCACAGTTTAATATGAGATTTAAAACCACACTTTATGAGTTTGTTTTTTTTTTAATCTTTCAGGTTTAATTGAAAACATATCGTAAAGTTTATGTAATATTCTCATGAAAGATGTAGTCAGGTTAAAAACGTTTAGTTCTTCGTATATTTCTGACTGACCAACTCCTTAAAAATTCCAAAGTGCCTGTAAATGTTTTAATTGAAATAAATCCTTTGAGTAGTATATTAGTAAGTATTGCGTTTTCCTACTCATTCTGTACGAGCATTTATTTTTACTTTAAGCAAAAGCATGAATCCCCTGTATCGTTGCACGCCACGCCATGCACTAAAAGTAAAAAAATACAACACAATAAAAAAACGAAACAGCCCAAATGTTTTGAAGCGTGATTTTAATGCACCTTTTATAGCATCGAATAAAGTGATTACCACTCGTCACATTATCGATACAAAAGGTTCATCTGAGCGTGAAACACGTTTCATTTCCAATACGTTCAACACGCGCGTCACACGGGGCTAAATCAACTCCAACATATTCTGAGCAACCAGTCTTTTTGCCACGTCGACGTCTAAGTAAAACAATTGACCATAAAATTGTCCGTACGTGTCCCTCACAAAAAGAGAAAGCCTCGCCCGGGTCCATTCTAATATCCCGTTTCTAAGAACATTATGTCTTATTTAAGAGATACGACAAAAAATAAAATAGCTCGCGCCGTGAAAGAATAAGGCGAAATGGGCCACAAACGCTGCCCTATCGTATCTAAAGACAAAAGTCGTAGAGCTACCGGCGCACAAATATTTGGGATGTTGTAAAATGAGTTTCTAAGTTTATTGCGACATTGTTACACATAACATTTTTTCCTATTCAGCGAGTTTTGACAGCGGAACAATGGTAATTCCAGCTTCTGTTTTATAATGAGGAGCTGAGCGACAAAAGCTTTACGATATTTTGGGATGCCCGCCGTTCCGCTTTTGTTTTGACGAAGCACACAAAGGACTTATTATAATATTGTAAACACGAACTTCATTTCGAAGTTAAGCGGGCTCCATAAATTGCATAATTCTTTATCATTTCTTTTCTTTTTAATATCGTTCCTTACTGTTATTCTGTCATGACTAGACAACTGGGGTCAGTGTTGCATTTAAATTTCCTATTTTATATTCCTTCCTCTTCGCCTGTCTATCAAATAAAAATATCAAAGAATAGTAGCATCGTCGCATGTTCTGAATTCGAATCAGTCGCAATTAAAATAACAATGAACTATATAACATTTTGCGTTATAAAATTTGTACTCCCAAGTGTTATTAAATGTACGATAGTATTAATTTTCCAGACTCAAAAGATAGCGCCACAGATTATGCGTCAAAAAAGTCGTAAGGGGTGGTTTAATCGGTTTTTTACTTCTGTCGGCATTACACATGCGGAACCGACAGACCAGAACCGATGTTCATGCTTCAGGCCGACAGTGGCTTTAAAAAGAGCGATTGGAACATTCATTTATGTGATGTCATCAATTTGGCGCACTGTGTGCCATATGGTTGTCATCTTTGCTTTGGATTTAATATTTCGATGCACAAAAAATCTATGTTGAAAAGAAAAAGTTTTTCAAAAGGTTTAAACGAGAAATAATTTGGGCATACGTATAAAGCAAATCAAGATACTAGAGAAGTAAAAATATTTTACCAGTCTAAGCAAGTTAAACATCAATATTTTACTGTCAAACAGTTGCTAATATTGACTTTTATTGCCTTTCTGGCCAAAGAAAATATGACTGACAAACACAAAAATTACACTGACAGTCGTAAAAGACAAAAAATAAAGGAGTAATAACGCTAATTTCAAAAGGCAAGGTCGAAAGCGCTGCCTCTCTTGTCTCTCTATCCTCAATTGAAGCTGCCGCTATTTCTATAGCCACAGCAACTTTTATTGTAGAGAAGCGAACATCGGGACTATTTCGTGACGTCCTGTTTATGCCAAGCAGATTCGAACGTATCCCGACCCTATTCGAACTTTTCGGTCTATTCGGTAGCTGTCGGAACACATCAAATAAAATTTAATTCGCCCATTGTTCGCTAGGGTTGCAAGAGTAAAAAAAATACTTGGATTGGAGGACAAGTGGGAGAATTGTGATATGTGAAGGGAATGTAGGAATGGCTTCCGCTGATGTGATTTTTTGCTCATGATGAATAAAAGAAGATAAGAATTGATTAGTATGGAAGAGACAAGTGACAATAGAAACGGGTGTCGCTAATAATAGATATGTATAGGATTTTTGTATGATAGGCTGCGAGTTTACGTACAATATAATTATTATCATTGTACGCAGTATGAATTCATTCATACAAACCAGAGACAGTGTCTCAAGATTTAAAGAGTTCCACGAAACTTTGAAAGGATTGAAGGGGTTTTGTGATTTCAGAATCCTGTTCGCAGTATATTAAGAACGATAGTCTGAAAAGTTCTGGAGTGGCGACCGCGTACCGGAAAACGTAGCATTGGAATGCCTCCCACAAGGTGGCCGACGACCTTGTGAAGGCCGCTGGAATCCGCTGGATATGGGAAGCACAGAACCGTTTGAAGTGACGGTGCTTGGTGGAGGCCTATATCAAGCAGTGGACGTCTTTCGGTTGAAACTATGATAGTCTTAATGTAAGTTTTAACCAGATCCCTACGAATTACATCATAACATAACAGCCTATAACGTTCCCACTACTGGGACACAGGCCTCCTCCCTGTGAGAGGGAGTGGGTAGTAATCCACCACGCGGGCCCAGTGCGGGTTGTTGGATGTCACATGTCTTCAAATTTTTGGTTCTAGGACATGTCGGTTACCTCACGATGTTTTCCTTCACCGTTTTAAGAGCAGTGGTGATGAAATAATTTACACAAAGTAAAGTGCCAGTCTGGGTTCGAACGTACGATCTACAACTCGTAAGTCATCGGTTATCACTGGGCCACGACTGCTCTCGAACACATCACGTCAAAAAATTCAAACGAACCACCATCTCTTAGTTCTCGTCGAGTTGTCACATTTGTATTACATCCCTCATTAAACTCATACATTTGCGAGGAATCGTTACCGACAAACACATGTTTATGTCCATTCATTGTTAGTTTATTTGAAAAGTTCCAGCCAATTGTGTCCCACTTTCATCGTAAATCACTCTAGTACCTACTCCTGTTGCTTGTGCCACCGAAGTTTGGCTGTTCGTTTTATGATTCTTTTGTTTAAAACTTTTATTGGCTCTGGCCGTTCCAAAAACTAATTTATTCAGAAGCCTTAACCATCAGCCTTGGAACTTGGGACTTGCCTACTTCAAAAGGTCCCATTCCGCTTTTTACGTTTTACGATTATTTTTTCTTCACAGTGTAAATGGATTGGACGGATTGGAGTAAATAGGTGCTCCGTTTAAGTTTGTGCTTTTATTGATTTAGTTTTTAATTCTTTCGGATTTATTTGTTGTCTTTTCTATGACTTTCGTTAACAGTTTCGGCTTTACAGCCGTGGTCTCAAATAAAGTTATCTACTATTGATGTTTGCGCTGACAGGTTTTTCAGTGCGGTAGACTGTCTGTAATATAAAAGATATCATGTGTTAAAGAACCATCTAGTCCACATAGATACATTTCAAAATATTCTTATTCAAGAATCTTCTCTTATCTGTCAAGTATTTTTATAGGGGAAAATAAGAGCTAATATTTTCCCACCAAATGTTCAAATTCAATTCCAAATATTTTCAATAAACCACACTCATAATCAACACCCTAATGGTTTTATCAAATGAAAATGTCCAAAACCTATTAGGGCTTGCGTAATAGTTCGGAAATTTCGTTATCACGTGATAGACGAGTCCTAATAAAATTTTATGTCACACTTTCTAATAACTGTAACGTAAAGATAAAGCGTGCTCAATGGGAATGACTCTATTCAACTCTGACATTATGTATGCAAAGAGCAGTAAACCAACTTGGTCGTGAATCGAGAGTAAAGAATTCATTAGTTGAGACGGAGTTCTAAAGCTTGTCATTTACATTTGGAAGTTTAAGGAGATTTAATTCGAAGTTAAGTTCAATGAATCCATCATGGAATGGTGATTTATTTATGTCGATATGGTCTTAAAATAATGTATTATTTATTCCCAGACAAAATTGAAAATAATTTCATAAATGATTACAAAATGGAGGCGACACATTCTGAAACGTGAAAACAAAATTATAAAACACAAACTAAATCCTCAAACAGAAGAAACCTGTAAATTACCAGCTGATCAACCAATATTGACCTACGCATCTTCACTTGTTCAACGCGGCTTTCATACGTCGATGCGGCGTGAAAATACCGAAGTAATAACACAACGGATTTCTTAAAACATACCTAATGAGTTTTTAAAGTTATTAAGGCAAATTACCATTGAAACGACGCGGGGTTCTGAAGGTGTGTAATAAGTTACCGTGATGTGTGGTGGGCGTTCAGAATGCTCAGATTTAAGCCGCTAGAAAGGCTTCTGTATTGCAGCCGATTAGCTTTATGATTTATTATGGGCTATCTCAGTTTTTGCTGGATTGACTGATCTTTGGCGGCTCTTGGGCGAGTCTGGGTGATTTGTGGGACTTAGCGAGTGATGTGTGGTGTAATTGCGTCAAGAATTTGTGCTGTTTTTGATTCGTTAGTCACCTGTTTCGGTGATTTTTATGTTTGGCGTTTTTCGGGTATGTGATGTTTGGCGTGCTTTGGCTTGATTTAAGATCAATGTAGATAGTTTGTCGTCTAAAAATACAACAAAATTTGAGGTGTAAATAATTATTTAGCTGTTTCTAAATAATTCCTCAAGCAATTTTAATAAACACCAACCTGAACAATTGAAAACTGTTAACAGCTCAAAGACATTATAAATAGTAAACCGGTCAAAGTTTGTACAGTTACGATCAAAAGTTGTTCAATATTGTTACGGAATTTAAGTCTCATTCATTTATAATGTACGTACCTACAGGAAACAAACTTGAAAAAAAAAACTTTATCGATGATCGTTTAGGCCGAGCGGTACCACCGAAATGGTTATTTAATGTGAAAAAATTATAGAACTCTTTTTATTTGGAGGTTCTGGTTTGACTGACTTAATTACCGGTTTACTATGATTTATTATATAATGCGGGAATAATTTTTGAGGCCGTCCAATGACGTATGACTGCTCTCGCTGGGAACAGGTTCAGCCGCCGCTGGCGTTACGGACTTGAGCACAGAACAAGTAAATAATGTTTTTGTAGAATTGTTTTATGGCATTTGAAGGCGGGTGTAGTGAACGGATGGATCGTAAAACATTAACATAATATAGCTTCTGTTTGCAATTAAATCTTGCCAAAAAACTCTATGGCAATCATGCTATCTTAGCGACACTGCGAAATTAAATTAAGTAATACGTGAGAAAATAAACACAACATTGGAATTGGAAAAATTTAATAGCAGTAAGAAAACTAAAACTATGGCTAAGTGATTGAACTAAGTTATCTTTCTTTTAAACTATATAATTACGTATAAAATAATGTCCTAACTTTATAAGTTACTTGGTTCGAAAAATAAGTCATAATTTTTCTTTCGGCTTTATTCAAGTTTTGTACGAAATATTACTTTATGGTAAAAGAAACTGTAATTGAATTATAGCACAGCTGTTTCTGTTTAGTTTATTGAAATATTTTAGTAATTTCGAAACGTATTTATTAAATTTTATGCTGTGCATATAATTGGAACCATAAAAAATGCACCCTTTATCAGCATAAAATACAGAACGTTATTTACGTTCTATTCAGCCGATAATATCTGAACAAATAAATATTCTTTACAACTTAATTCTATACAAAGACATTTTATCGTGTAGTAACGAGGTAAAATGTTAATGAACATAATTCAGAGAGCTATCACGCATCTGCATCGCTAATCTATGTACTATAGCGTACGCCTCGCCTTTCTACTTGCGCCGGAGTCGGCCTGAGCTGCTCTGGTTATAAATAATACTATAATGACAAGGAATTACCCTGTTCTGCCACACTACATGCTAGACGTTCCCGTTCTTATACTGGTTCATTATACTCAAGGTCCGTACCTACTTACGGTTTTATATAATGTTAGGAATTATTGAGAAGGGAAATTCCATGTTGCGCAGAAATTATTCGAGTGTAGATCGATTTAAAATTTTGCTCTTGGGTATGTTGGTTATGGGGAAATTGCTGGTGTGAGCTTCGGTTGTTTTAGCAATTATGTGGAGCTAAAACTTTGTTTGTTTATATTTTATAGAAAATAATTTTGAACATCATCAACTAGTTTGGAAGCTTCCGCTAATAATTTGGGATGTTTCAGCAAGTTGCTTGCTTATTAATAGTACATTCTTGGTTTCTGTGTTTGTATGTGCTTTTCCACGCAGCGTCGCCTGCGTTGATATCGGAAAGTATCCTACGGGATTAAAAGTAACCTATGTGTTAATCCAGGTTATAAACTGTCTGTGTGCCAAATTTCATCCAAATCCATTTAGCCGTTATTGCGCCAATCCCGAACATATATCCAGACAAACAGACAAGTTACTGTTTTATTGTATGTAGGTATATAGATATTGTGTTTTTAACCATCACATCAGTTTTCTCCGAAGGGTTAGTCAGGGGTGTACAAACTCAAAGCATTTATTTCAATTAAATCATTTACAGGCACTTTTGAACTGTCAAAGAGTCGGTCAGTTAGTCAGAAAGTTGAAGCTAGTTGCCCATTCCAAAACGTTGATCTCTATGGAGAAGAACGGGCAAGAAACGCCAAGAACTTTTAAATATAGATATTACAAAATCCTGGGGAAAAGTGTCTGGTGTACAAGAATAATGTAATTCTTGTACACCAGCCACATTTCCCCAGTAATATTTAAGTCCCATATAGGGGCCTATTGGGGAGCCTATTGCCATCAACCAAGCACAAATTCAGACTCTAGGCTTCTTTCTTTCCTTTTCGAGTGGGACTAACCTGGTGTCAGAGTTTTTATGCCGCCCATGGGTCTCTGACTTGGATTCACATGCCGTCGAGAAATACCCGGCATGCCTGATGGCCTGCTACTGAGTAATTTCTGATGGAAAAACGCGACACTTCGCCCGACCTGGGAATCGAAACTAGGATCTAATACTTAGCAGTAGCGCTTGTAACTAGAGTAATGAGGCTGTTAAATATCTTAGTCAACTTCAAAAATATTTGACGTCATCCTCGTAATATTTTGCGTACGCTACGCATCTTAATTCTCAACGAATTCTTCCAGTAATCCACCACATTGTCCTCCTCACAATGACGGGACAGCACTAAGTTTACAATACCCTATCTGCATGAGAACAACAATCAATTGTCCATTTCTCGCAGCTTCTCGTATTACTAGTGACGTCATAGATCTCGTTTGCCACACAAGCGGTGATTATTTATCGGCCCGTCTGAGGGTGGAACATTAAAACAATGTTCTTATAAAAACATGAGTCGTTAATTACGAACAAACATGATGCTTATGACGGTAGTGGTACGGGAGTTGGGACTTGGAACCTGTATGGTTAAATGTGTGTGTGTGTTTGTGTTTGTGTGTGTCAATGTCAAGAAGATGCGGCATACAATTATAATTAAAATCTCCGCTCAGTGAAAGAAGACAAAATAGATAATTATCTTCTGTTGAAGTCCCTCTAAGGAAAGCTTGAGTAAAGTGTCAATGATGTCACAAACATCTTAGTTGATATTAAAAGCCTAATTTAATGTTTTCAGTAAAAAAAGTATTCCGAAAGGTCTTCATGCTTTATATCTGGTTGATGATCAACAAGGCTTATAGCGGGTGATAACAGCATGATTTTAACATTCTACTGGCCAATCAAAATGCCCCAGGGTGATGACGGGCAGCAGTTTCTATAGCGAGAGAAAAGAGGATTTGCGTTTTCATGAATTAAAAATGATAAAGTTATTGATAAACTGTCTATTTGTCTTTTTATTTACAAAGTAAATATTGGTAAGGAAAGACATCATGGAGAAAACTGGTCTTTTTGGTCGGAAATCACCAACCCTTAGCGAACATGCGTGGTGATCAATACTTCCATCTCCGTAGGAGAAAAGGCCCTAGCCCTGCAGTAGGATAATTACCAGTGATCGGAGTAGGTAGATTGATTTTTAGTACTTATATCATAAATGCACACATAAAGAATAACATGGATAAGCCATTTTTCCGGAAAGTAATTCCGGTATTTCCGGATTCAATTAAATATTGTTAATGTTGGTAGTGATATTATTACTACTCAATTCAAAATTTAAAGGAAGGTATCAAAACTAAATTAATTCATTATTTATCTGACAAAAAAAAAAATAGGAAGAATTATAAAGAACAAAATTGCTCATTTTATTACAATTCCTACCTTTTTTTTGAGGATGGCAAATCATCAAATGACTCCTTCCACTCTGGCAGAATACAATTCCTACATAAGTTCCGGTTTTTTTTTAATAATCCACCAATTCCGGAGGAATGTCCATAGTAATATATACGTTTCGGATCAATGACCCCAGTTCAATCTACCTACTCCGATCACTGATAATTACATATTAATATTATTACAAACCAGACGCTATGACTCACAAACAACAGAAGAGACGGTTAGATTATTATTATACACCCAACTATAGGCTGTCTTATTATTTGCATACAACGCATAAATAATTCTAGTCACGCTCCGGGTCTATAATACTACTGTCGGCGCTTCTGTTCATCGCTGAAAGGACCATTGTCCACTGCGAGCTCGGAATACCGCTCACGTGCTGTAAGTAAACACAACGGTTATGTATTATCACACGGGTTATAATCAATAGCTAACTAGTGCTTTTATCTTTGTTTTGGTATTGTCCTTACATTTAGATACCTTAGGCGCGGACGTGGAGAGGGCGTGTGGCGGTGGCGGATAGTCAAATAAACCTAAAATGAACCTAAAGAGAGTAGAAGAGAGAAACGGAAAGAGAATTGCGCCGCGCGCTTCCAGATGACAATACAAAAACGACGATATGCTACATAACTATTAGGTTCATTTTAGGTTTCTTTGATTACCCGCCACCACCACACCCTCTCTTCTGTATAAACCGCGCCTAAAACGTTGAACGTAGAGTAGAGTCAATTTATATTTTCATTCAGAATCAGACTCAAATGGTTAACTTTTCAACATAGGCAGAGATACACCAGTGCAGTGTGAGATATTGCAATATTAGGTCGCAATTTCGGTCAAATTTTAATTTTATTATTTTAAATCCTGTCTCCTTTTAAAACACTTGATGTTGAGTCAATCATCACCAGTGATCGGAGTAGGTAGATTGATTTTTAGTACTTGTATCATAAATGCACACAGAAAGAATAACATGGACAAGCCATTTTTCCGGAAAGTAATTCCGGTATTTCCGGATTCAATTAAATATTGTTAATGTTGGTAGTGATATTATTACTACTGTACCACCCATGATCCTTTGTTCTGATTGGTCGTTGGGTTTTGTCAAATCGTGACAAAAAAAAAATAGGAAGAATAATAAAGAATAAAATTGCTCATTTTATTGCAATTCCTACCTTTTTTTTGAGGATGGCAAATCATCAAATGACTCCTTCCACTCTGGCAGAATACAATTCCTACATAAGTTCCGGTTTTTTTTTAATAATCCACCAATTCCGGAGGAATGTCCATAGTAATATATACGTTTCGGATCAATGACCCCAGTTCAATCTACCTACTCCGATCACTGATCATCACTCAACATCGAGTGCAATAAAACAAAACGTACTGTTCACGTAAAGGCTCCCGCAAACAGGCACGATGCACTCTAATAAAACAATTTCTAAGAAAACTTCACGATAGAAGAATTACCGGTGTCGCGTCGCGCTTGTTTTCCGGAGCCTTTATCATGTAGTAGATATTAGAGGACGATTCATTGGCTAAGGATAAAGAGTAAAGATAGTACTCAAACGCACATTTTACACTTGCTTCAAAATAAGTTTTTAATCGTCTTTCCCCTTACCTTATCTGTCTAAGCAGCTGGGCTGGTTCTAAATGTTACATAATTTAATTAGATATTTATTTTAATTATTATTATTTAATTATTTATTTATTTTAATGATAATAATTTAATTATTTATTTAATTTCACTTCAAGACACAAAAATCAGTATAGCCGTGGCTCTTGTACTAGAAGTTCCTGTATCACAAGAGCCAATTCATGTCTCCCTTATTCAAGTAATGCTACCAATACATTTGCTAGAAGCAGACTTTCTGCATTTTCCTTCGAATGATCCTCATGTTTGATCAGTAACCTCGGAGATTATCAGTAATATGTTGGCTTATAGGCTTTCATGTATTAGCTGATATGGGAGCATATGTCAATTATTTTGTGTCTGTTAGAGTGTCTTCGATGTTTGACGTTCTGAAGCCTTGTTTACTCTGAAAAGGAAAATGATGGATAATATTAGTAGAATGATTAATATGACGTTGATTCACAGCTTTATTATCAGGTCGAAACCTATAACGTGAACCTAGTGATATACTTTGATAGTTACCTGTTGTAATTAATTGCCGTGTGAGTAAAAAAAAAAAAAAAATCGAATAAATAAATAAATACAGGGGCAGATTTAATAACCTAACAAAATTTGTTCACGTGACGGGTATCGTTCAAACACGATAAAACACAAAAAAAATTAAGTTGTAGCGCAACATTAAAACCTGTGTAGGCATTACAGTTGTTTTTCCTAAAACTCGTATTTGTTAACATGTTTGGCAAAAAAATTGCGAACGTAGATGAGTCATAATCGTTTACCAAAATGTGTTGCGTAATTAGATATCAGGTATCGTTTCGTATTCGTATTCGTAAAGGTAGTATTCGTTGCATCACTAGTAGAGTTTCGCGAGTTAATTTTATATGACCTTGTATTACTATATGAGGAACAAATGAATATTTTCTATCATAAAATATCTCAGTGACACCGCTATAAACCACTAACGGCTATAAAACATACTACGAGGCATTCGCAGTCGATGAACAATTCCAAACCATTAACACACCATTTTCAATTTCGTTTACTGATCTAACAGCAGCAACGCTTTAACATTCCACCCCATAAAACGTAATAGGATACTAACAAAACTATCAATCCGTAACTAGAAATAAAGAAGTTACGTCGGAATGTTTTATAAGAGCTACCTCAACAGTTTGAGCTCCTATGTCAAAGTGTCGTGGGTACGTACGTACGCCATGTAATAGCAGCGGTTTACTGCCAACCAGTCGTTTAACCTCGACTTGCATCTGTAACACGATTGCGTACGAATCGCAGTTGGTTTATAGCCATGCGAATGTCTTTTAGGAATAGTCCGAAGAGTAAATTAAATCTGAGACCTAAGAGGGTTTTGTTTAAAGAATTACACATTTGTTTAAAAAAAAAAAACATTGCGATACAGGGTTCATCCGGTGGTCTCCGCCGCTTATTAGAAATAAACAACAATTATAAATACACAAAGTTGAAATGGCTCATGTGTATATAACAATTATACCGAAACCTCTATTCTTCAAAGCGGATCTCAGCAGTACTCCTTAGAAATAGTGGAAATGTGTAAAGATAATAAAGAAACAAGGTAAGTATTCTTGTGAAATAATATATATCGGCGTAAAACTCTTAATAACACTATAGAAACTAATAGTATTACAAAGTAAGACGGAAAACATATAAAACACGTCATTGAATCCAAACAACATAGTAACATATGCAAGGATCTTACAACACCGACTACCACATTCAATCCAGCCTAGATTCCCTTCCAAGATAAAACGTCTATAAACAGGTAAAAAACCAGTAAGTGCGCATTGAATTTACATAAACGGAAAGAACTTCACTTTACGTCTACTAAATGCTACCTATCCTGTGGAAGGTTGAAAGTCGTACTAAACATTATTGTGATTGAAAAAGAATTCCGGAGACTCATATGGCACAAGTTAAAGGTTTAATTATTGGTGTCATGTTTACGATAGGTTGAAATACATAGAATTATATATACTTGACAAACATGACAGATTAATCGTGTTTATGTTAACCGAAAGCTGGAACCTGGGAGTCAGCAAGGGTTACTTCTTGGCACCATTGTCGGTCGTATCATCATTTGCTACATATTAGGTAAATAGTGGTGAAGCTTACATCTAATACCGTAGTATACATAACTGGTATAAGGCCTAGCTGATGTTAAACTGTTATCTTTGCTAATATCAACTGCAATAGGTACCTACCTCAATCGATCACGTCGTCCCATGATGTCTTTACGTGTCTCGTCACACAGAGAGAGCGGTGAGAAGTCTCACGTGCCAATCATTAGACCGTCACTCTTAAAATGTGGAAACACGGCAGTTATACTTGGCGACCAAAATATTTATCATCTTCTATAATTGCCTCCATCCGGTTTCGACCCTCATGTTTCCAGCAATTTCTTCGTCGTGCTTCATCATGGAACCTGAAACAGGAAATATTCTTAATACGGCCACGTTCAGCATAGACAGCTATACGTACAGCTTAACTAAAATCAAGCCACGACATAAATTAAACGACAATCTGTCGTCAGGAGTCTGGACACAGAGGGAATTGCAGTAACCATCTACAAGTATGATCAAATCGCCGTTACAAGACCATGGATAAAACGCAATCGAGACAAATATCAGGTTTGGATATATTCAGTGCAGTGTATAAGTCATCGATGGAAAAACAGGTTACCAAGCTCTAAGGCTATAAGATACAGAACTGTCACTAATTATGCACTGGAATATTTAATCCTGATATAAAATGATTTAAGCTGTGTGAAATTTAAGATGCCAGAGATGGAATGATTATTATCGGTGTGTAAATTTACGTCTATTAATATAAATAAAACTTCATGTTACAAGATAAAGACAGAATCACCAAATGAAATGGTGATCAAAATATGACAGGAAAGAACAAAAGCCGCATCATGGTACAAGAAATTTACTAAAATCACCGATCTGCACCAACAAACTGGTGATCACAATAATAATAATGATGTTAAAAATAAATGAGTACTTGAACTGGCCCAAAAGAGCATCAAATAGTCTTTCTATGGCGAAGACATGACAATAATCGTCAACTGACAATAGCATAACATCCTTTGCATGAACATGCATTACTTAGTATGTGAAGCATGTACGGGTACAGACAATATCTATAGAAATTCTAATACAACCGTAGCATCGTCTATAACAAAGCCCACTTACAAATCACTTCGACACCCACCATATAAATTAAAGTTTGCATGCACGACTATAAATAAGTACAACGGTGCTCCTATAACACTAAGCTTAATATTATTATGGTTAGGAAGTTCGAATGTATGTTTGTAAATGGTTTTGGATGTCTAGAAAAGAAAGAAAGTAAGCTTACTTTAATTCTGTGAGAACAAAGTTAAACAGAAACTTAAAATGTAAACAAAAATAGGGAAACTATGTGTCACATCCGCGCAAAACGGCATCGCTCAGCATAATGCAGTTCCATACACTACTTTATATAAACTCATGCAATTTTAACAAAAACACAATAAATAATATCGTAAATATGTTTTTTTTTATACAAGTGTGTAATACCAATTATTAATACAAGTATAAATTTATATAATTAACTGGGTAAATCAATAAACTTTACATACGTTACCATGTTTGGGGTACTCAGACTCCAGAGCAAACTATTGTTCAATAGTTTCGAACCCAAAAAGCTTTTTTGCACAGGAGCGGTTTTAGTAAGGCTTGGATAGCAATATCATTTTGATCATTCCATCAGCTCACACCTAAAGGGTATTTTCTCAAGACATGTCAGCCTACATAGATGGAGATTTATGCAGTTAGGCAGGCACAGAGGTATTGGATAGCGTTAACGTTTTTTAAAAATAGTGACTAGGAAAGAAAAATAGTCAGATACAATACGTTAGTTCGGGAAAACTTCAATTATTTTACCGAGCGGAGTCGCGGGCTTTGTAAGAGCTTAAACTTAGAAGTGTAAAACTCGGTGCACAGTATAACAATCTATACAAATCGAGTCTTCCGGATTGTCGCGCTCATTGTGGACACAAGCCGTTATGAAGTCGACTTGTGGACCTATGCAATTTGCGCGAACGCTTTTACATACGAGTCCATTCCGACTAACGGGTATCGTATCCGCCTTAGATCCCGTTTATATGGAAAACGTTATGTTTTATGGTTGCAGAGTATTAACCAATAGTGTGGAGAAGTTTTTCTAGAGTTTTTTGGTGTTGACAGTTGTTCGAAACCAAAACCAACGCGATAATGGCTTCGGTGTGTTCTACTGATGTCACGTACGCAAACAGTGAAACCTATACTTCGATTCTCTTCAATTTTCTTAAGCACTTTTGGATAACGCTATTCTCTTTGTTGATTGACCTACCTACGCAGGGATCCGATATGAAAAGGCTGAATGGTTTCTTATATCGATAGCATTTCATAGGTCACCACCAAAAAAAAATTCAGGACGTATCATATCCTACTATCCTACAGGTTCAAATTGATCAAGTTCGTGTCAAACTTGTAAATGGCCTTCAATTTCATATTGTGTAAGACTCAGACCAAAAGTACAGTGTAGCATACCAAAACTACACCTCCGCTCTGTGCATACACGTTCACACGCACACATTTACAATCAAATTACAATCAAACTACACCTCACTAAGTGCACACATGTTTACGAAACCGGCCTCACGTCACTGTTGACAGCGCTGTCTTGGTTTTTTATTTGGTCTGAGGTTTAAGAGCACTGTATATGTTGGCTATAAGTATCCCGACTACAATAAAAAAAAGACATAACTACTATTACCAGTTATCCAATCTTATCCTAACTTAACCTTACATCCAGACAAACACAAAGCTATTAAATCTAATACTACTTCATAATTACAACAAACACTGCACAGTGGATTGTAGGTACGCGAAAATGAAATACCTTGTTTACAAACCAATTTAGTTGTAACAAGCGTATTGGTCCGTTTCAACGCTGTATCCAATACCAATTTATTTTATTGTACATAATCGAATGTCTATTGTCTTCGTTATTGTCGGGTTGCATGTACGACTATATCACCTCAGTGAGACATGGAATTTAATGGGCTTGAAGTTGGTATATAATATGTGCCATTATGTTAAGTACAGCTTCGAAGGAGTTTGTAGCTAAGTAATAACAGCCGCACCATCCATGTGAAGCTATGCTTGCCGGGGTTGGTCCGTGGATGGGTGACTATGTCCGTGGATGGGTGACTAGGTGGTATCTTTACATAACGACAATCCTCCGTGCCTCGGAAAGCACGTTAAGCCGTTGGTCCCGGATGTCATTCGTGAATCTTTGACAGCCGTTACGGGTCGTCAGAAGCCCGAATGTCTGAGAACCAGTCTTACCAAAGGGTGTCGTATTACCCAATTACTGGGTTGTGGAGGTCAGATAGGCAGACGCTCCATTAAAATACTGGTATTTAGCTGCATCCGGTTAGACACGAAGCCAACCCCAACATAGTCGGGCAAAGGCTAGGCCTAGAGATGTTATATGTATAAAGCTCATAATAAAGTAAGTATTTTTAAAGCAGAAAAAGCAACGTTGTCTTCTTTCATGGGAGTAATCTGTGAGTGCATTTGAATTTTTATTGTCTCTAATTTCTTATTACTTCCTTACAAACACTAAGACCCAGATAGTTGCAAAATTCTTTGAAGAAAAATCGCTCTACAGTTTCCGTCTCGGTCTTGTCTACATATTGCCGTCATGATCATAATAAATTCTCCTTTGTCACCATAAATGTACTATAAAAGTTTATACAGGGTTGCAGGGACACGTAAAAATTGTTACCATGGATTCAGCACATATACTCGTATATTCATGTACTGAATCCATGGTAACAGTTTTTACGTCGAAGTCCCTGCAACCCTGTTCTCATATTTTCGTGTGGTTAGTAACTAACCTGGAGTCAGAGTTTTAAAGCCGCCCATGGGCCTCTGACTTGGCTTCACATGCCGTCGAGAAAAATCTCTCAGGCATGCCGTTTTCCTCACGATGTTTTCCTTCACCGTTTTTGAAGCAAGTGATAATTATACAATACGCACATGAATCCGAAAAGTCAGAGGTCCTAACTCGAGACCTATGACTTGTCAGTCCGACGGTCACACCACTAGGCTATCACTGCACTACCTTTTTTTTTACTTTGAGGGTGGGAAATTATCAAATAACTTCTCCCTGCTCTGGGCGGAGCGGGAGGGTGTGTCAGACTTTTACTGACTAAAACCCACCCGTGTTCCTTCCGTTGCCTGTGTGCCGGGGCCGCGATATCCCTATCGGACAAACTCGCAAGCCTGGCAGGCATTGGCCCTTACGGACCCCGTCATGCACTACCACCCTGCCACCCTGTTTATTATTATATGCTCCTCCCCCCTTCACACACTGAAATTATACTCACAATTATTAAATTCACTGAAAATAACTTTTTATTACAATCAATTTGCATATGCACTAATTCAATTACTGTTCCATAAAGTATCAAACACACCTTTAGAAAACTCTAGTGCGGCGCAATGAGTTTATACCGTTTATTATAACGCAATATCAATGTCTGTTCTACACTTTATATATATCAATTGCTGCTATTTTATTTACGACGCAAAAGGAGTGTTCGTATAGGAGTCCTAATACGGATATTCCGGTTACTACTTAATGCTCGTCGATGGCAGTAACGCGTAACGTTACTATGTTACTGAAGGATTACGGACTAGTGTCAGCAAAGTAACGTTAGATAGGATTTCAAGGGGATTTGTTAATAAACCACTATTTGCTTTATATGGAAGAGGAACATCACAGGGTTGGTATATCTTACCAGCCGTGTATGGTAAAATTAAGACTTGTGTCTTTAACTAAATTGGAGTGTAGTGTCTAACAAATAAATATGGCCTGGAACATTATTTAAGTTCTTAATAGCATTTACAAAGAAGAATGTACAATCTTCTTGTATGATCCAAAAGAAACCGTTTTCTTGTGCTACTTGAATCTCAAGTAGCCATCACAGGAAAACGGTTTCTTTTGGATACAGAACTGGGGCTTTATTTTATAAAAATAGTAATTAGAGACCTACACATGCGTCATCTGCCGACGAATGCTTAATTGACCTAATTTATGTAGGTACTTTTATTTGCCGCCTAGATAAATCCATTCTATTCTTGATGTATGTGGGTGGTCAAATAAACTATAATAAAAAACAAAATACAGTCGGAATTTGTATCGCTAAAGTGAGATACAATCGCATGCCATCACATTTGGCAACGATACTCCGGTGGTGTCGCCTTACTATTTCCATTTAATGGCTTACATTGTAAATTCGACCTCACACGTTAGTATCAGTGTTTACTACTTCCAAGCTATAGGCAGTAGTTTAAACATGTTCGAATTTATTAGTGAAACTTTCAAAGTTTCACAACTTATCTGTTGCTATGTGAAACTATGTATATGTGATTTCCGTGACAAAATTCTGGGTTCTACGGAAAATAGGCAATGATATACCTAAATGGAAGGATGTCACTGTCATTGTCATTATTTCTTGAATCGTTTCTTAAAACGTGGTCTAGATTTTTACCAATAACTTTCTTTTTTACTATATCTATGTGTACTATCTACCTTATTTTCCCTGTATTTCTTAGAAAGTTCCAGTAAATAGTTTAGTTTTCTGATTATCCTATCCATGTTAAAATATTATTTTTATTTATTTTCTTATTACTGTACACCCTAGAGGTATGTTGTGCAGATACCTACTTTATAATTTTGACCAACTTTAAGTCAAAAACAATATTCTACTTTTCTCTTATTTTTTTATTTGTATTTATGTATTTTTGCTGCTACATTATCAACGCTACAGCGTTTAGCTTACCTCAATGGGTTTTAAATGTAAAGTTAAGTCGTAGAATTCTTTAGAGATTTATATCCGTCTTATACATCACCAATGTGCAAATAAATGAATACGTTACAACATTATAAATACTGATGCAGCCCTTATCACTTAAATGCCTTTGACTATCGCCAGGCTTTCTAAGCTTCAATTAAGTTACAGCCGATCTAATCCAGCCACCTCCTACAATTCTTATCGCTCTAACTTCAAAGCACGTTTACATTATAATTATAACTTGGACTTTATCTCAGTAAAGTGATCATTTAAGTACAGTAACTACTAATCAATAACCCTGGGGGCTCGTACAGGGTTGCTACTGAAGACTACTGTAGAAAATAAAACGCGGAATATGCGAGATTTTCACCTGTGAGGAGCTAGACTCATTTTTATTTCTTTGCTATAAATAATAATTATAGGTAATGCTTTAGAATTTACTGAGGCTTTGAAAACTAAAGAAATTGAAGGTTTGAATTCGACTAAGGTAAAACGTGAGCTAGATAAGCAGACCCAAGCTTTTCCAGCTTTATAACAAGACTTAGTCCAAACAATTCGACACTTATACCTAAAAAAAATACCCTTTCAAGGTCTTCTGATACCTGAGGTGTGACAACCCTAAACCCAAGTACTCTAGTAGATTGCAAACATAGACTACGGCCAATTCCGTTTAATCATAATGGGCGATTCAGTGTAATGCCTTCATCGGGCACCTGCGTCAGTTCTTGGTGGTCCCGTATGTTCGGTTAGGGTTCCTTTGTTATCTGATCCTGTGCAATAAACTAGTAGGTAATAGCACCTACTATAAAGTAGACTTTGTATGCGTGAGTTGTAGAGCAGTTTATTTGAATGAGGTTTTTTATTTGCGGGATGGTGAAATTTTTACTTCAATTTTCATTTGAAATGCGAATCGACAAATTGATTTTATTTTGTAAAAAAATGGTCATAATTGACACTTGAACAGAGTAGGTAAACAAGTGAATGTACTACCTCAAATTATAGCTGACTTTTTGTGTTGAACACATAGATTGAAATCGTTGATGAAGGTAATCATAAGCATAGATAGGTACTCCAATTCTTGCAGGCATTTATATATTGTAGCTACTAGAGAATTCAACGTATACATAAAATCCAAATCTATACCAGGAAGGGGTAACTCTTACACTGCACCTTCAAAATTAAGAAGCAAGTTATAACAGCTGTTAGTCAAATTATATGAAACTAGCTTCTGCCCGCGACTTCGTCTGCGAATCTATAACCTACCTCAACAATTAGGCTATACAATGCAACAATAATAAAAAAAACCGTGTGGTAGTTCCGTACCGGGTATGTTTGGTTACATACAAACTTACAAACAAACAAACAAATTTTACCTCTTTATATTATTAGTATAGTTATGCCGTATAATAGACATGAATTCAATCCAGTCGATGTTATAAGGAAAATTGTCTAAATGATTGTATTTTTAATGCAAATAGTGAAACGAATTGTCAGGTTTTTCATAATGATTTTGTTATATAACAAAATTGTGACAGCCGACGATCGTGACCGCTCTTTTTTTATTTCATCGCTTTGCTTTTGTTATTTATTTGCAGCGCTTCATAACTTCGTGATATAATATTCATAAAAGGAAAGTACTGCTTCTTACTCTAAAATGCATGGAAAGGTATCTTGTGTCCCATATTCAACTGCATATAAACAGTTGCATATCTTGAATAAATTGCATTAGACATTCTTTTAAATAGTAACGAGTATTTCCTCCTCATATATTTCTCAAATATGAAACAATCATAATTATTTATTTAACTTCATAAGCCACCAAAGGTAAGCTGGTTCAAGGAATAACTCATTTACATCTGATAACCCTTTTCATTCACCTTCCATTACCAAAAATCGAGCCTTCATAATAAAGCCATCAGGGTGTCCAAGAGCTGATAAGTTTAAGATGGCGCCACTTTCTTTATTGATCTGCGATTATTTAGAACCATACATATAACATCTACTTACAATCTATATTCTAATGACGTCATATCGTCACGTGCATCTTTATCAGAAAGATTAAAGATGAATAAAGAAAAAGATATGATGTGTTATGGTATGGTATTGGTCTTTTATATTTTATTTAAGACTATCAAAGTTGTTATAAATTTAGTATTAGAATGGTAAGTGCCCGTGCTGGGGTTAAGCACTTTTATTACAGAGCAAGTTAGTTACCTCCTTCTTTTCTTTTTGACCACAACTTTAGCTTATCGAATAGAGTCGGTTTTGTAACCCGTCTGTGGTATCTAATCATTTAGTGAATTTTATTGATTTTCGATTATTCTTAATAAAAATTCCATTATTCAGTGACATCATTCATCAGTAGATTATGGGCCGCAGACACAACGCTACTCAGTAAAGCCTTCTTTTAATCGACATTAATCACTAAGCGTCTCAATTTCCGATAACCTCAAACAAAAATCAATGCCTAAGCATTGCGATGACGTCACTCATTGGTGGGGTATATCTGAGAGATTACGGCCGGTAGCCGCGCTTGGGTGGCGCGCGCGCCGGCACGCGAACGATGCGCGCGAAGCGTCGAGTTGGGCCCGCCTCCTGCGCGGGCGTCAAAGATTATGAATATTGGAAGAGCAGTGAGATTGTTTTGTTTTTTCGAAGGAAAGAGTTCAAATGGGTTTGGTATTTTCAAGTTAGTTTTTATTGAATAGGTACAGTACTAGAATAAACGTTATGCACACCCAGGAGATCGATAGATCTCTATCTTTCTACTTCGTGATGCTACCATTTTACATAGATTATTTTTTCGGGCCATGTGAATTGTTAAGGAACAGTCTGTCGATTCTGTAAAAATATTAACGTGAAGCTTAGGTGAAGTGAGCGTGAAGTGCGCTGTCACTGCCACAGAATCGACCGGCAGGATGCTAGGGATTAACACTATTGACAGCTCACTTCACGCTCACTTCACCTAAGTTTCACGGTGATATTTTTACAGAATCGAACGGCTGAACTCTATGAGATTTCATATTATCAGTTTTTTCTATTTTCAAGGTCACTATGATCAAGGTGCAAAACAGCATTAAGAACTACTTTTCGGACGTTTAATACCAGTGACACATTAGGTAAGTAGGTACTAAGTACCAAGCTCTATTCATATCCTTTCGATTATTATAATCTATGCGAACTCACCGCGCAGACAGGCCTCGCACATCTCCCCACCACATCGCACACGCAAAGAGCTTCATCTACATAATTACTCCAAGCTCATTGGTGACTATTAACCTCATGATAATTCATGAGTCCGAGCGGTGTTTAATTAATACCGTATCATGTGGGCTGTCTTATAAAACATAATGAAACTTGATGTTTTTTGGAATAAAAAATAAGAACGCTTTGGGTAAACTTCCTTATAATGTTCAACAGAGGTGAATGGAATTGGACTAATAAAAACATGTCCGAGCCCGACACGGTATTTGTTAATATTTATATTTAATAAAACGCCCTCTGGCATAAACAAATAGATTGTTAGCTCTTGATATAGAAATAATAAGTGTCATGTTTGACCGTTGCAAAGTCGTTGAATTCCAATTACTGTAACAGAAATAGTTGAATCGTTTTATTCATGTGAACTTTTACCGACTTTGAATGTTTTGGGCTCTCCCACGGCTTTTCGTCACAAAAAATGTATTACGAGTTCAACTTAACACACTGTTTCGATTCAATTGACCCAAAAATCACAAAAGCCAAACATTTTTATGAAAACAGACGTGCTTAATTGCTTCCAATTTGTTATAAGGGTGTGCTCGATACAATTTAGAAAATCCTTCTTAAAATTTGGTCGTAAGTACAGCACTTTTTAACCTCTGCTAGTTGAGTTCAAGCCGAAGCTAGGCAGGAGTTGATGGAGTCAAGAGCGTTTAAGGGGGGAGCGCTAATTTAGCCCGCGAAAATCTTTTTTCTTACGTTCTTTGCGATTTGCAGGTCAGTGTTCAGTGTTAGGTTGTTGAACAATATATGATTGAAAGAAAGAAAGAAAATAAATTTATTTGACCCAGGTTAAGGCACACAATATTCACACATAAAAATAAAAACAGAGAAAGCTTAAAACAGTAGTGTGTGTCTCACGGCTGCGCCAAATAAGCCCAGTTCAGGTTAAATGCTAGACAGTGAGTGCCCGACGCTGATTTTCAACTGAACCTTATGTTACGAGTACGTCTTACGGATGTAAATCAGTTTAATAGTGTGTGTAAATAAATAATAAATAATAGATATGTATTTGATATAATTAAATTTAAAAATAATTAACCATTTATTCAATGGTGTTTAACAAAATAATTAAAATGGTATGGTGGCACAATAAACAAAGGGCTGTCGTCAATAAATAAATATAACTTTATCATAATAAAATTCATATCAATGAAACATTTAGATTGATCATGATTCGCGACAGTAACAAATATTATGTATATAAATACATAACTATACAAACTATACAAATATATAAATAATAATAAATAAAATCTTCTTTTTTTTAATCACTGAAATTCGCGGGCTAACCGCCTTAAAAACTCGAGAGTGGTGTGAAAATAAGCGATTCCTATATTTTAAATTGTACATAAACGCAAATACAATAATACACAGTTAAACACGGTTATGTTTGCTTCAAATCTCGCGTGCAAGGTGCAGGTGTGAGCGGTCCATTATGCAAGTTATTATCAACTTGTAGCTTGCGTGTTACCACTTATGGTATGTAAAAACATATTTTATGATCTGAATATACAGTTTAAACTAGAGCTAATTGAGTTACTAGTTTATTGGGCACGGAAGCCGAAGCACGGAGTTACATAACCACCTGGCCTGTTGACAAAACATCTCTAGAAATAAGGGTCTGTGTATAAAGAGAGCTACGTAGGTATACCAGCAACCGGCATCTTCATATGAAACAGTTTGCAACTTCATATGATCAAGTGCAAATGGGCACTTTACCATATAAAGTCAATACCCTCGAGAAGTGACGATGTAAACAATAATTGTTTGGCGTTCCCAGGTACGTCAGCTTCAATACCATTTTGCTGCTTGGCCAATTATCATTAGGCTACCTAATGCCATGAGAACAGTGGTTTATGTTGATACATAAGAAGTGGAAGGACAAGCAGCATTCCCATATGACAGCAGAATCATTGGTGCCAGAATATAAGCTCTAAAGTCACCAAATTCCTAGGTTGTTAACTCTTAGTTCCACCCTTTGGGAGCAGACAGTGTTCAGACGCCTGTCTGAACACTGTCTGCTCTTAAATGGGCAATAATAATAACTTGGCAATATATACGTAAGGTAGCCATAACAGCATCTAGAGATAACTGCTGTCGCGTTGATAGCCATTTGACCCCGCAATTCTTCTGTAGATATAATCTTGACAATCGACAGTAAGAAATTCAAGTAGGCTGAGCTAATATCCAAGTTTAAAGACGATGAAACAGTGCCAACTGAATACCTTCAAATCTGAAAGTTCGATCACAATCAATAAAATTTTAAAGCCCAATAATAGATTTGTAATAAAGATCGGTAGTGCTCAATTATCAATAGGAACATCAAACTAATATCTACCACAGTCTAATTAACAGTAGAACAACGGAAGCGTAGAACAATTGGGCACAACGTCAAAATTTTTAACATTTCGGAGCTCTTGTCAAAAGTGTCAAATGTATGAGTGTTCGATGAACCACTGTGCAGTTACACTGTGCTAATACTAAGTAGGTCTGATAAAACGATTCATATTATTATGTTCATCGTAGTGCATTCATATGTTATGTGCATCATCAGAAAGTGCATACAGTGTATGTTTTGTGCATTATCACTGTTGTTCCGGAATGTTTGATGGGCAAGCAACTGTAAAATCTATGTTGTTATGACTTGAATGTACTAGTAAGAAAACGTACGCTAAGCTATAGACGGATGCTCTGTTCACTATTTTAAATGAAAATTTTGCCATGTTTATTTTCCAGTCGCGCCAAAACAGCTAATAATATTCTGGATATTTTTCTGAGTACCGTAACGTATACGTCGAAGTTAGATGGATAGAGTTGTGATATATATAGTTATATCCCTAGGGATATAGCTATATACCGTAATATAATTATATGAAAGCGGTTCATAATTGTCGGGGTTATATTACTGCGACCAATTTCGACGTAGCGCTCGACGGCCGCTGCTGCGGCACCGCTCGTTTCGCTCGCTCGACTCGCGCATAGTTGGTCACAGTTCTAACCTACCCAAACCTATTTGACACAAGATCGTGCTCGTATATAGTTATATTCCTAGTAAGACAGTTATGAACCGCTTCCATATAACTATATTACGGTATATAGCTATATCCCTAGGGAAATAACTATATCATGGCTATAACCATCTTACTGCGACATATACATATTTCGAAACTTTACCGAAAGCATGGCCAAGGAAAAATAGTTTTAAAATAATAGTGTTAACTTTATGCTCATAAGTGTTTATTTAATTAAGAGCGTGTTCATCTATTATAAAACTGACTGCCTCATTATGCATTTTATTATCTCATCTTTGTTTATATTTTAGTTGTCGTAAACTCATTCATTGCTCTCATCATACACATTATTATATTTTGCAGAGCTTGATATTGACTTTATGTTTGAAATAGTTTATCTTGGACATTACTGACATCGGTGAAGGAAAAACATCGTGGGGAACCTGGAGGTTAAAGTCTGATATCGTCAAACCATCTTGAGCAAGAGCGGTGATAAATGCTCGTGCCTTCTCTGTATGAGACGAGTCAGAAGAGGCCTTTGCTCTGCAGTGGGACAATAATAAGCTGGTATTATTATTAGAATTGAAATAGCAAAATTCTTTTTTAAATTGTTTAAAAGCAAATACCAATATGATTTCACAATAATTATCAATACCGTACCCTGTACCATAAACTCAATCGAAATTGATTTTATTTACCTTCGAATTTACGATTGTCAAGTCTTTCGCAATAATTATTACTAAAACATTCGCTCGAACATTTAATTGTAAGTAATTGGGTTGTTCCGTGGCAACGCTTATCGATGCAAATAGCCATTATTTCCGTGTCACTGATTTCGTATAGATTGCGTAAAACAAATTGATCGCGCCGTAATCTCTTTGTCGTGTGGCAGGGACCTAATATTAACTCTTCACAGGAAAGAGATGAGCCGTAGGTCAACATAGAATACCAAGTTCATTTGCTGGCCAGGAGATTATTTTCAAGGCATATTGAACCGTATTTAATATTAGTAAAGGTTCTATTTTGTTTTGATATGCGGTTTTGGGTGTTGTCAGCTTTCACAGGTATAAAGGACTTTTTGTTATAGTTTTCTGTTTTAATAAGGAATTTAGAGATTCTTTATACTCTAATAACAGTCCAAATTGGGTGTGAACGTTTTTTTTTGTGTTTATTAATAGTTTTTGAGTTGTTTATATAAAATTTTGTGAGGTCTTCGTGAAATTGTAGCTAATAAGGTTGGAACTTCAAGCAAAAAAATATTTGCTAAAGCTAATTAGGTTAAAAAAAGATTTGTGTAAAGGAAATGGACCCTAATAACATGTGTTAGCAGTATTTTACGAGCGGGTACGGGCTATTAAAAGTAAATTAGCTTATTTTTGTCCGCATTTTGTCCTTCCTCGTCTTTTTCTTTTATGGAAAGGAAAGGTTCGGTTTCGCAAATATTTCTTTTGAGTAAAAAGCCAAGACACGTTTAAGGATATAATTGAATTTTACCAGACTGGTGATAGGTTTGATCCTCTTGATTAAAGTGGATTCTTACGTCATCATTTCAGAATTTATTTGTATTATTTTATGCAATAACTGCCATATTCTGTTATTCGTTAAAAAAAACAATCTGCCTAGCCTTTTCCCAACTATATTGGGTTCGGCTTCCAGTCTAACCAGATGCATCTGAATACTAGTATTTGACATGGAGTGACTGCCTATCTGACCTCCATAACCCAGTAACTGGGTAATACGATAGCCTTGATAAGACTGGTTGTCAGACTTTCGGGTTTCTGACGACCCGTAACGACAGTCAAGGATCCATGAATGATAGCCGGGACCTACGGCTTCACGTGTTTTCCGAGGCACAGAGGAGTCCCGCTGTGTAAAGATAGTCACCCATCCACAGACCAACCCCGGCAAGCGTCGCTTAACCTGATGGGTCGACCCGTGCGGCAATTATTACTTAGCCACGAGCTCCTCATTTCTGTCATTCGTTAAGATTGATAAAATAGGTTCATGTAAAATTGCCCTTCATTCGTTTGCACAGAATCCCAGGGGCCAAGATTTTCATCTCGCATTACTGTCTTATTTAGCTTTCAACTGTCAAATGATATAAATATAATATTAAAGCTCGATTTTTTCTTTCTTTTTCGTGTGGCTAGTGACTAACCGGGTGTCAGAGTTTTTATGCCGCCCATGGGCCTCTGACTTGGCTTCACATGCCGTCGAGAAATATCTCTCAGGCCGTTTGCCCCACGATGCTCGATTAGAACTACTAGTATCAACAGGTACAGCTTCAAAATTACTACCTCCACAATCGGTCACTCTCCGTAGGTAGTAGGTACAACAGCCTGCAATCACAAAACAATCAATGTCCAACAAAGCCATAAACTTAAATACGGGCACGCAGTCACGCGTTTCCAAATTAAAACTATCGAACGACTTGCATCACTCAAATTGCCGAGCCCTAAAGGTGGGCTGTGGGCCTTTGTCGGCACAAAACAGCACAGGTTGTAATTTGATAAAGTTGGCCGCCTACAATACGGACCTTTCTTTGGGGTTGCCCACGCAACCTTCGATTATTACAGGATGTTTGAATTTGGAATTTGTGGATGCGTCATTTTTGATAAGGGTGTTTGTTTTATTTGCGTGAGAAGGCGAAGTTGGTCTTATTTTGGACTGTTATGTAAATAACTTGGGTTAAAGCTATGCTTTTTTCACAGAGTATATTCTTTTCATCACTTTAATACTCAAAAAGGTACACACGTTTCTTCTTCAACTAGTGCACTAACTATACATTTGGCATACATTTATTTTGATTTTTAACCTCATTGTTTACACCAAGAGTATTTCCATACTTAGGGATAGCATAAAAATTGTTTATTTTAATTCGTATTTAACATAACGTCACGCCTGTAAGTATTCCCGGAAAGATTAGGCACAGGTGTACCTATATAGTATACCCACATTTCGCCCATTATTTGTAATAAGGGGCGAGCCTATTGCCATCAACCGGGCACAGATCGAGACTTGCTGCTACTGAGAAATTCCAGCGGGAATCGCAACCTGGGGGCCTACTCCCTAAGCGAAACCCGTAGTTTTGGCCGTCATTACGGGCGCTTCGTTCCCCGTCTCACTTAAAGACTCACCGTAAGCAAGAAGGTGATCGAAGCGCCCGTAACATCGGCCGAAACTACGGATTTCGCTTAGGGAGTAGGCCCCCAGGACCTCAGCAGTAGCGTTTGCGACCACTAAACAAAGGAGGCAGTCATTCGTATTTATTTCTACCTTTTCACACACGTTCAAACACTAATTATACACAGTCACACAAGCAACCATCAGTTTTATTCCCATCCCAACAGTGCACAGTATGCACTAACGAAAATTCTCTCACATGCCGCCTTCAATCCTCCTCTACGTTCAGGGACCAAAATTATACAGGTTTAATTAAATCGACATTAATCCAGGACTATTTGGGATAGAGACTCGTTTTATACGTTGCGTCGCTGTCATTATGTCGTTACCGTAAGTTTTTGGGGGACACGTCGGGAATTTGTTCGACGTTAGGTGGATTAATATCTCGACCTTTTTGTGGTTCACGATGCGGATTACTGGGTAGGTTTTATTTGAAAATTGTTCGGTATGTAGGTATGTGCCTAGATGTATTTTAAAGGCATACTAGGTCTAGATATAGGATAGTCAGGTTAGGTAACAAGTATTACCAAGACTTTGAATGTCATTTCATCAAAATGTTATGTCAGTCAAAGTTTCACTGAAAATCCTGTATTGATGATGTCAAAATCAAAGTCAAATCCTTTATTTTAAAAGGCCCCTACATGGCGCTTTTGAACGCCAAAATTTACAAAAAAAAAAGAATTGATTCTAGTCGCCCCTTCCAAAATTACCATCATAAACAATAGGTAAAAGGAATTAAAAATGAAACAACGACAGATAAATTAATTATGTGATAAATGCTCACATATTTACAAACATTGTAAAAATAGATGATTTTTCAAAAAAAATACAATTTATAAGTGTGAGGAAGTAATCACAGAATGAAAAAAATGATAAATTATACAATTAATTAGCAACCAGCTTGATTTTGTCTAGATTCTGGATTATCCAATGGAACAGGACCAGCATAATATGTTTCCAAGCATTATTATCTTGGATATAATCCTCTAATTTGTAATATGCTTGTTTACAAAGTACATTTTAACATGATTTTTCAATTTTCTTTCATTTAATTGCAATATAACACAAGGAAAACTTAATTAAAACTGGATGTATTATTATATTTAGGTACTGACAGGACTTTTGTAGCCCATATGCCTGATATAGAATCGAATATTATTACCTGTATTGGCTATAAATTTAAAAATAGTGTCATGAATCAAACACTAATATTCAGGGGTATATTTAGAAATGTTGCTTAGTGTTAAGTAATGATTAGCAACTATTTAACGATACATTTTGACGTTTGAACGTCACTTATCTTTAAGCAACGTTTATAAATAAATCCTATTGTGTTGTAACTGTTATAACAATATCAGGTAGTCACACATCTGCTGGGGTTGCGGGTTTGTCCGAAAGGGATATCGCGGCCCCGGCACACAGGCAACGGAAGGAACACGGGTGGGTTTTAGTCAGTAAAAGTCTGACACACCCTCTCGCTCTGCCCAGAGTGGGAGAAGTCATTTGATGATTACCCATCCTGAAAAAAAAAAAAAAAATGTAGTCACACATGATATTCAACATTACTTTTTGCATTTGTTATGATTCAACAAATCATATTTAAACCGCAATAAACATGTGTAAAGTACATCCATTCTGATGATGAATAAATTTTGTTTGAAATAACTAAACTATTTTGTCGACCAAATCCCACCTTTGTCACAACGAGTAACAATTGGAACCCCAAGAGCATTGATATTAAAATAATTTATGATAACAATAATTCAATACTTAATCCTGCCCTATTTTTATCATAAGCATAATAGCCAAAACATTTTGTATTAAAATCTGCAGGGCTTACATAAACGGTTTTTAATTTAACGTGACAAAAAAATACAAGTTCGTTCCCAGCATCTAGTGGTCTAATTATCATATTTCGCAAGCAAACAGTAAAATGTTCCTGAGTGATACATATTCGTCAAAAAATAATAGCAAAAGGTTTGTTTTCTCTGATCTTAATAGAAGAAACACCTGCTTGGAATTTCACGCAATATGCACAAGTTAGTTGAGCAAAATGTGTAGATGAGGCTTGCAACCTTTGATGTTTTTACATGATTGCATCTTTAAAAACCATCAACAGTCGTTTTTTATGTGAAAGAGAAGAGCGAGATGGTAAATAAAAGAATATTGGATTCTACGCCTATTGACTTTCCCGCTAGATGAAAAACAGAAACAAAAACTTTGTTGTTTTGTTTGAAATAAATTAGAATTCGCTAATTCGTACAATGACCCAAATAACCAATTTGCGCATGTTAATAATATACTTTCTTTTGCACCAATAATCACCACCACGTGTCCTCAAAATACGAGTACTTATTGGATTTTATGTTTGGAAGCTTGGATCGTGGGGAAACACCAACATTTTGATAACAACGTCAGGTCAACGCTTTTTTTGTCACGTTCCCTGTCACCGTTACCCTTAGCACATGTTCCAGCAAGAGCAGCAAAAAAAGCAAATTAATTTGTCGGGTCACAACAATCCTTATCTGCATGTTTCTCAGGCAAACACTAAACTCTTCTTAATCATTAAGAAAACAAAACTGGCAGGATGAAAAAAAAAAGATTCAGTTTTTAAAATCATAGACCCATTAGCCAATCAGTCAACGCAGGTAAAAGAAGGACTTATTGGAAGTGGTCGAAATTAGGGCCATTATTTTAATTATAGAGTAAACAAACTCGGGACTGTATTTGAGTCTATTGCTTTTTATAACAATAATTAGATTCAAGTTTGACTAATCTAATTTTGGGGAATAGTAATTTTTGGGGTAGAAAAGATACTTATTGAATGATCTGGCAAATTATAGACGAGTCATTGGAATTTGATCTTCAAGGAAGGAATTAGTTTTAGCAGAAAGGCAAAAATTATTTCAAATACAAAAAAAAAACTTCACCAAATTGTTCTCTTAAAATACTTTCCGTGGTCTAGACTATCAAATGCATCAGGTTAGTCCCTAATCAGAAAATACACCCAGAAACTTAAGTCAACATCTACAATCAAAGTAAACAAAAGAAAACATTGTCACTGAGAACGCAGGGGACAGTGAGAGAGGAGCAGGGATTACTCTCCCCTGGTCTTCCCATAATCTTCTCTTGACAGCCTTCAGTCAAGGCGACCCTGCTTCACACTGGATTAACCACGTCATTGATGTGAAAAGTGATATAAAGCTACCAATCCACCTTTAATCACCTGCGCTTTTTGAGGATTATTGTGGACTCATATTGTTTGCTAAATGGAGGGAACACATTTAGATTTAGGTATACATGGATTTAATGGGAATTGTTTTAGGGAAGCATTTTACTCATGATTAATGTTACCGTATTACTCGTCTGATTAGACAAGACGAAAATCCCACAAAAGGTAGAAATCACACGTCAACTGTTTTTCTCAACCTGACATAAAATTTCATGTTATAAGATCATTTTTATAGATACTCACAGGTTTACGTAATCTAAATCAAAATGGATCCTATAAAATCCTCTCATAACTCGTCCGCTGGAAAATATGAGGTGCAAATATGAACGCCTTATTTAGTAATGTCGGAAACAAACCAGTTGCCAGTAGCCTGAGAAACTCCTAGTTGCGCGCCTCCAGGGAACTAAATCATAAAGATTCATTCTGAACATTGCACCGATTTGATGAACGAGTGCGGTCTAAGCAACTTACTGCGGGGTTAACATATCGTGATATCATAGACGACGGCTTCTAAAAGATTGCAGATCTTCCCTCTCGAACTTAGGAACTAGTTGAAGTGAGATGGGCGATAATGTGATTAGTCGAACGATACTTGATAGCCTCGCGGCGTTCGATTCTCAACTGCATAAAAACCAGGCGACGTCCGCACTACACGCACGCATTCAAAGCTCTGATTACACAACATAACACGCACACACGCGCTCGCTGTGGGATTAACGTCAGACAACCCGTTTCCTGTTACCTGCTCTGGAGCAAAAAGCAGACGTCGCTCAGTAATTTAGAATTAATTTCACATTTGAAATCAAAACATTTCTCTTGTAAGTTAAAGCGGAATTACATAGAAAACGCTGTAAACCCAACCGAGAAGATTACGTCGAAACATTGGATTCGCTCAACCGTTTTGAAGTCTCTATTTTCTAACACCGAAAATGTCTGTAACAAATCCGTATAGCGGACGCAATCTACGGGACTTAAAACAAACAATTACTTCGGTTTATTTGAAAAGGAGAGAAAAAAGTGGAGCAATCAAATCGGTGCAGCTATCGTGCGGCAAAAAACTTCGGTCTGGGATGTGCGCGGTCGATGTAACGGACGAAGCGGCGGCCGACGCGACGTAATAAGGTAGCCGATGAGAACTTGGCAGATCGTTTCCACGTACCTACCTCCACGGCTTTCACTCGATGCTAATGCATGCGTATGTAGCAAGAAATTGCTTCATTTATCAAGTTTCAAGTTCTGTCTAGGAAGAAGTTGTTTAAAGTTAAAACAATTTCCTTTGATTTCAACCGAAACCCTAGAGATAAGTTGATTATTATGCTTTAGGAATTTTGTTTGAATAAACGTTGAAAAAACACAACAGTGAACAAAGTGTGGTATAATGACCAACCAAAACATGTACAACCAAATAAATAGTAGGCTACATAAATACATACAAGTGAAACGAATTAATACCAGAAATTGTAGGCACTATTAACTGAAAGTAATAGAAGTCATCCAATCAATCATTAGAAGACGACAGACAAACAATTTTAAATCAAGATCGAAGACCATGTCCATGCATCAGCTGGGAACGCGTTACTAATTCCGGGCAAGGTGACACACTTTCCTTGAAGCAGTCCGCCAGGGTACCGTGGCAAACTGACTATAGATTTTCATAAATAACGCATAAGAAATATTCAAACAATAAATAGTAGAAATTCGTTTCGCCCAAACCAGCTGCGCTAAGGAGCGCGTTGAATCGCGCGATTTGATACGCGCCTCCATCAACTTAGCTTTTGTCAAAAGGTAAGCTAATAAAGTTTAGCAGATGTGATCTTCTAAACAAGACACTAACAAATGGTAGCTGCAAGGAGCTTGATAACATCGTAAGAAAATGTACGACGATCTCGGAAGGCAATTTTCTCTTTATGATATGATTAATGTTCTCAGAAAAGTGAAGGTAAATCTTCGCAACATCACACAAGCCAAGTTTAACTTATACCAAAAACTAGAAATCAAGCTTGATAATGCAATTCAAATAATTTTCTTGCACGAATGCTGTTGAATTAATCTCGGAATGCGAACATCGTTACTGGCGACAGCGTAGAGAAAATTTGGCATCACAAACTTCTAAAAAACGCGGTCCACTTTATTCCAGCTATCGCCACACGATCGATATCGAACACATATTTAAAAAGTTAAACTTTGCCGTTAAAGAGCATACCGCGAATTCTTTGTGCCCTACAACATTCTGATACAGACAAAGAAGCGGGTCTGCATCATTATAGCCTATTGTAACGAATTTAAAATTTTCCAAATGCGAATTCGTCAAACGTAAAACAATTCGATACGCGTTTGAATTTGTTGTTCGGGCTGGTTTCAATTCAATTTCTTCGTCGTCCGAACCGCTCGCGTGAATTGGGTCGCGTAAACGGGTCCGCCCTTTTGGGACCAAAACGTTATTTTTTTCACACAGATTGCGCGTTCTTTGATCTCCAGAATGTGTGCGTTAAGCGTTTCCTTCGCTTTGTGCTGGCGCTGTGTGTGTCTTGTACTGACGACGCCTCCTGACAACGACACCCAGCGGGATGTAAAAATCAAGCAACAACGAATCGCAATGATTTTTCCCTTTTGCTTTTTACTTCCAGAAGGGGTGAATCTAAATCTAATACATTTACATTAAAATCAAAAAAATATTTTCGAACAAACGGAATTTACATGAGAAGACAGAACTGTGCTATACTGTAGTGGGGTCAGGTATATATAATCCGGAGTGAGAGCACCAACGTGTCAAGAACTCGGAAACTGAGTCTTGACACAGTTCAGTGTTCTGAACATTACTTCATCCATACCAGGGGGAGTTTAGCACGTCGTAAACTGTAGGATCCATTACGCGGGGCCGCTCAAGATTATTCTTGGCTTACTTTATGTGCTAGCGTTGAACATGATCCAATATTTTTCTATGGTTTCTTTTATTTTTCGGTTTGGCAAGTAAATTGTGAGTGTGAAAGATTTAGTTTGCGACGTTCGTGCGGGGAGCTCATTCAGGTCGACGGTGGATGGTTACGAGCGCGCGATGCCGGAGGTCGTATGGAACAGTACCTAGCACCTCATAAACTGCTAGAACTTGTTAAGTCTTCAAGATATGTACCGCTTGTGAGAATTTCGTTTGAAATAAGAACGTTCGTCTTATTTTTCGAAACTGGCAATGGCTTGTTTACCTAGTAGTTGTGTAGGTAGATGCTTTAGTTTCGTTCGTAACGCCAAGTGCCTATATTTATTTTATTATTTATTTTTATGTGTAGGCAGATCATAGGAATGGTTTATGAACGTTTCACGGCCATGCATTATGTTCTCGAGATATTAAGGTCGTAAATAATTACAAAAACATCGTATCTCACAATTATAATGTGAGGTATGAACATAAAAAGTAAAATCGGTGGGTCTCACATATTCCCGTGGGGTCTGAACAGAGCGCACAATATTTTATTATAAGTAGTGACTGGTCGTCTGAGCGACCAAAATACGCGTCTTTGTTCGATGTGAGGTCCCGTCTTTCGGCTCAGGTGACACTGCACCGTCACTAATTCGAATTCGATTCGAAAAAAAAACATATTTATACCGAAAGCGAAACGCATAAATGAAAAAGAGCACTCCTTTGTACAATTCTATTTAGTGTATACCGACTGCACACACGCAGAGCGCAAATTTTTCGCCTCCACGGAGTTAGGTTGTAACATTACAATACACGACAAAAGATGCACCGTTACAAATGTCAGAAGTGTATAAATTAATGGCGACAACCTTTTATTTGTTCCTTTTGTCTCGAACAAAGTTGCTTTGTCTACTTAGGACGTAATAATGGAAGTGTTTAGCGTCAATGCTTTTGTTGCTTCCAAAAAATAAGTATTGAAATGATGAATAGATCGCGTGGCGCGCACGACAAGACATTGAACCGTGATTTTCCTCGCACATTAGTTAAATAAGTTGGACAGAAAGATTTTGGAACGTGAAGATATTTTACTAAACACAAAGGACACAGATAATGGTTGTTCACGCTGAGACCTAATGAATCATCGCCAAAATAGAAACGTACGGTAAAAAGTATCCAACACCGTTTTGAATCTTATTGAAGCTATACCAGGAGTAGGTAATACACGTAAACAAATAAACACCATGATAATCACATATGTTCAACAACCTAGCATTATGTACATATAGTAAAACACTCTAACAAATCTGCATAAAGCTCACTAATGGCATATCATGTCACTTCAATTACGTACATATTGAGTAAGCATTACGAATACATATGCAAATTACTTGATAATTTTGATTGGTATGTAGCAGAAATAGGTAGATCAACCCAACCGGTATGATGTTAAACCATAATGTAAACATCAGATGCAGCGAAAGATCTCGGTTATAATGAAACAGGTCTGAGAGAGGAAATGCGTGCAGTAAATGATAAAGATTTACATACTGACGCTGTTGAACGCGATCTGGTTTGTACGCTCAATATTTGCTGAAGCTTTCTGGAATTTTAGAGTTACCTAGATAAAAGGTTCGGAGAACTGATATATATTAGCTACAATGTAGCTCAATTCCAAACATAATCAGGGAAATAAGCTTTTACGGCTAATTTCAGGTTTAAATTAGCAAATAAATTTGTAAACATCTTGAATCTTGGTTTCAAGAATGAGTTGAAGGCAACGACTGATAGCGATAATAATAGCAAACAAATTAACTTAATTTTAGAAAAGCGCACATGTTAGAGGTAAAGTTTAAAGTATCCATGACTTACTAGAAACACTCATTAATTTCCAAACAGCAGTAGCTTCGTCATTAAAATAACGCATAACGACATAAATCAAATGACTAAACGTAAAAAAATAAGTATTAATAAAACAAATGAATCTAATGATTAATAATAACATGATGAAACATTCAGATAAGTTCGGGGAACCAAAGTAATAAATAACAGCAATAATAAACGTTTGGAAACATATTTTAAACGGGTAGAGATTAACAATCGAAAACCTATTAATGACTAATCAAGGATTTGGGACTCTACTGGTATTAGAATATTTTTAATATCTCTAAATCATTCGAATGGATGAACATTCTTAGAATCCCTACTAAATTATGTCTCCATATTGTAATATAGGGACAGATTTAAATTATATTCTGACATAGGAGCGAAAAATTCCGTCACTAATCGGGAACCAATAAATTTCTCATGCAAATTTTGCGCTTTTTGGTATCACCGTTCCGAGAAACATTTCTAGAGAAAAAAATAAATCAAGCATTCGAATCTTCGAAACAATCGTTTTAGTCATGCGGAGAATTCAACACGATCTGAACTTTAACAGGAAATAGGATGCATCTGCATAATGCATTCAGGTGTCTAACAAAATTCATGGGAGTAGTTTTTAAGATAGCGGAAAAGAAAAAATCTGGCGCCAAAAAGGACGATAAAACTAAACAGCTTTCAAGTGTTGTGTACAAACCTTATGGAACGTGTTAATGAGAGTCTGGACAAAGGATAAAGGAGGCCTAATACTTCCTGCAGCGATAATATTTTAGCACGTCTCGTTAAACCCCAGATTAGATGGCCGATCGGATAAAGAAAGTCCATACATTTTAATCTGTTCCGTACTGTATACGCAACGTATACAACAATAGACGTAAACAAAGAGAAATAATTCCCAAGAAAGTTATGGCAAAAACCTTTTCAAATTCTCACTTTTTATCTCCATAATCAGTGGTTGGTTCTTGTTCCTATTTTTCTTGCTTACCGCTTAGAAAGATGAGCGATACCAACAGTATGACGCCCGGTTAGTAATCTCCCTCCATGCGTATAAAATGCGCGTTTTTATCGTGACTAACAATCACAACGAGGTATTCAAAGCAAAACATGAATCAAAAACTGTAAAAAGATTCTTCCGGTACCGGGAATCGAACCCGAGCCTCCTGGGTGAGAGCCAGGTATCCTAGCCACTAGACCATACCGGATCGCGTTAACACCGTTGAAATTGTACATTGCCTGGTTTGAAATACGAATTAAGGCGATAAGCTAATGATATCCGCACGGTTATTTTTATAGGCAACAAGGCTGGTTTATTTTAGTAAAGTTCTTTATAGATAAGTGGAACAACAGAGTGTTATGAAGTAAAATTAGCACTGTGTTCATTGCCATTACGTCTGGGATAAAGAGCTTAGTTATGAGATGATGAGTGAACCGTTGTGTCAGGTGCTACGTTCGACCACCCACAGTGTTGTATGGACTTGGACCTATTGTATTCGACTTTTGCCTAATGTAATACAGTGTGTTACTGTGGGAATGTACTACGGAAGCCGACTGTGTGATTAGATTAGTGTGAATGAGTGATTTTGTTTGACGTTTTTGATGCGTTTCTGATATTAATCGTGAGTTTTATAGGTAAATGCGTCTATTGTTTAGATCGCACATAGGTTAAGAAAATTAAGGACATAAAAAGAAAAATTGCTTTTGCAATTAGCAGGAGCTATTTAATTGTATTAGTTTATAATTTTAACCCGCGAGTTGGGTGGTAGGTGGTAGCATATATTTTTCTCTTCACTGAAGATCTTCATGAACCAACATTTTTATATGAATTCCTTAGTGGTATCACAAAATCATTTCAGAGTTAGATAAAAAAGACAAATATTTACAAAATAAACGTGCTTATTTTTGAAGTCACACAACCCTTTAAACGCTTCTTTTACTTAAAACAATACCTGCGTAAGTCAACAAAATAATCTAATCCTTATTTATTGATAAAATAAGAAACCCTCTCCAGTCCGTTATAGCTCTGTTTCCATAAAATATCTCATTGATATCGAACAGCTAAGAAAAAACATCCATAGGAAATCCACCCGCTAATCCTGAGAACTGCCGTATATAGCCACCAGCGCCACCTGTTGCATTAAGTGTGAACTACCGGTATACAGTAGCTACATGAGTAACAAGAATTCATTACAATGAAACTAAAGACAGGTATCTTTATTGAACCCGTAAAAGTAATGGCATTTTATGTATTTTCCTCTCTTGTTGTAATGATTTCCGCTGCCGTTTTTGGAAGAGGAAGGTACGGTCATAGATGCAACGTTCAGCTAAGGAAGGAAAGATTGATACAGTTTTTACAACATGACTACAAACCCCTAGATAGTTTCTAAGGGTTAATTAATGTTAGTTGTAAATAAAGCTTAAAGTTTCCTGAAAGAACTTTGCCGAAGCCCAATAGGAGTAGCCCAGTACTGGTATGTATTATGCTATTATATTGGTATATAGATTCCCGTAAGACATCTCAAACCAGTTAGAAAAATTGTGCAATTTCTTATTGCATCATGCCTGAATAATAGAAATCAATGTTGCTAAATTACTTTACACGACTCCCAAGCAATTTTTGTATTTCAATGATATCCTGCTACTTCAACTCCGTAGTGTAAATTGGCCCTCTAAAAAGTATTTTGTGGAAGAGTTTCGCAACAATTAACTCATCAAATCTCAAACACAATACTCTCCTTTACATAAGTGCTTATTAAATTTTATTAGCTCTAATGCATTACTCATAGAGCAATAAACAAACATGTGTCGGTACTTAAGACTCTGAAACCAGACGCGGTGTCAATCAATTGAAATTCTAACATTAAGCATATGCTACAGGCGTGAATAACCACATTATAAGAATTCCTCTACTAATGGAACTCACGTGAAAGTCACCTAGAGAGCCTGCGGAACGGAACTAAAGCCAACAATTCTCAAGCTGCTTGCTGTTCCTGAGAATATAGGTGCAAGATCTGATATCGAGACTAAATTGGACAGCAATAAGAAAGATCTATGAACTATAAATGAGGAAGTATCACAGGAACCTTGTCAAAATGAAATTGGCTTTTATTGACTCAGTGGAGTTAGGGAGCATAAGATAATCCCGGCTCTAATGCAACCATTAAAAATATGCGAGTTTTAATCATCCTTCCCGCCCATATCCCAGTAGAGTGAGATAATAATTATAAATGTATAAATAACCAAAATAAGTAATTATGAACTATTCAAAATGACATGATAGATGGTGATGGTGATATACGGACAGTTCCTAATGAAATATACAACGACATGTAAAAAATATAGAATCAAGAAGTAAGCGAGAAACAAAATCATAGTACGGGTCACGGTTCACGGTATTAGGTAGCCTATAATGTCGCGACCTATTTATCAAAGTCGTATTAGTAGGTGACATGGAGGCGTTAAACATATGGCGTATTAGGCCCAACCTCACAATAATCCAAACGAGCCGTGTTATTATTTAGAAATGAAGTGCTAAGTAAATTATACGAATTAAGCTTGTGTTGGCAACATATTGTGTTGCTTGATTTGCCCTTTCGTCTGAGAATGGATAATGACTATAGAATGGATTTGTCTAATGTAGTTTTAGAAGCTTTTCATCTCGGTATATCGGCTTAGTCACACCTTTTACTGTTTCTGTTTCGTCGCCGCCTCTTACTGAAGATCGAGTCTGGGATGTAATATATCCATTCTACTGTTTCTCTGTTGTGTCATACTGTCCTATCTTCATATTTATTAGGACATTGGCAATGGGGAAAACCAGGTTGGAATTGTTTTTATTTCATCTGACATATACTCGTAATTTATCTTTAGAATGCTATTCTGTATGACGAATCTTGGATATTGCCACATAATCCGATATGGGTACTTGATAGTCACGATAATTCTTGTGCGACTATTATGGTGGCTACAATAAATCAATTAATTAAAGACACCTTAACATTCCTTTGTCTGTACCATAAAGTCTTATATGACCATCTTTAACAACAGCCTCTCCCACATTTCATTACTGGACCTCACAGCATTATATACTTATTCGCGTCGAGATATCCACGTTAATAAATCAAGAAGGATATCGTGTAATGGACACCGCCCAACCTTCCCCGAAGAGACATAAATTTGTTTTTGTACTTTTTTGGTAAATCATTCTGTTGTGGCAACACAGCCAGTGAATAATTAGGTTTTAATACGATTTTTTGTTGTTTTAGGTATTTTGTAACGTAATTACTAATTAGCTGACTTAGGTGTTTCAGTAGTCATTGCGTTTGTGTCGGTAGAAGTCTTTTCTTGTTGATTTTAGGATGAACAGACTTCTTCCTCATTAATTTAATTAACTTGCCAGTTTATTTTCGGAGTGTTTTGAAGATTTCTTTGCTAGCAAATCTTGCAAATCTTCTACTGGTTTACCAACTAAGTTTTCAGTGGATTGTTTGTGTTATTTCTTATTTGGTTATGGGAATTGTTGCATGATGTTTAACAATCGTTGTCTCGCTCCCATTTATTATTAAGTAGTAACGTCTGTTAACCATTTATACCTTACCTACGTAGTTTTAAGTATGCCTTACGAAAGTCTTACTTTGAAAGTAATAAATCAGTATCAACGACTAATGAGATCTTATTATGCCACGTGAAGGTATTTTCAACCACTTACGCCTTTTGTTCTGACCATATCAGATCAAGACCACGAGTAGCTTTTTATTTTGTAAGCACTAACCTTATCTTCGTCGAAAATCTAGAATGATTGAGTTCAAGATTTTGTAAATAATATCAAGTTTTTGTAAAAGAATTACGATTGTATTGCATGGCAGTAATAATTCAAGGGTTGCATAACTTTTGCTTTTGTTTTCGCATAGTTAAATATTTTTTTTCGAATCTCCGTTTTTAGTAGATATCTGTCTGTTTAAGAACACAGAGATCGTAAGAAAATTAATGTCCAGGCGAACACGAACGATGAAGAACATGGTGAACATGATCATCGAACACTTTGTTCACATGTGCGCACCACTCAAAATCAAATACTGTGTTCGTCAAAAATGTTCGTGGCGATCTAATTTCGAATCCAAAAGGCTACAATAGGGAACGGGGCGCGGGCGGTTGAGCGCCAACACAAGTCAAACTGTGTTCGTATTCGCTTTGCTAATTTACGTCCATACGTACAAACCAAATGTTCCGTGTTCAATGTTCACCATGTTCAATGTTCTTTCGTGCGTACACGCCTAAACGTTAGCTAAGATGATTCCCAAAACTAAGAAATAGAAACCTAGCATTTTCTGTCGCCAAATCTTCCAGAACCTATTAACTTAATTAATTCAAATATTTAATAAGCGACTTCTACAATTAAATTTATTGTAAGCCATTATAGGAAATATAATATCCTTTAGCGTTTTCTAAGAAGAGATGTTATCAGCTAATTTTAATATCTGCGTTGTTTTACATTTTTAATATAAAGGATCTCATAATTTACTAGTTTAGTATTTCATCGCCAAAAATATGTATAAGCTGTATTTAGGTTTGATGTCCCGTGACATTTAAAATAAGACAACTGTAAGGTAGATTATAATTTGCATCCAAATGTGACTAAGAGATTTAGGCTGTAATTTGAAACCTAGTTCTGCTTCCTAGTTGAAGGCATATCATATTACTAACAAAATTCACACACAGTTACAAGGTCTTTCATATGCCTACACAATATTTACTGTTGTTCGGAAAATAATAGGTCCAATAAACTTTAATTGGAATTAAGTAGGTACTGCTATAAATAATACTGAAATAAACCATTTTACTTAATTACACTATCCCAGCAACGAATCTGAACTAATCCTGGCATTGACAACTCCTGACCTTAATAAACTAAAACACTCGAAAACAAAAGACTTATAACACACGAGTACACTCAACGTCTGTACCATTCATCATTCTAGAAAATGTCAGCATCGACTCTCGACTTCGTCACAAGATTCCTCTTCAGCAACAAAGCGGGTTTATTGTCTCAAAACAAAGACAACGGTTCAAGGCTTAGCGTAAAGCTTTAAAACAAGCGACAAGGCCAATGTCGTGTTGAAAACGGATCGACGGATTTCGATCTTGGCTTCGCAAGGCTTCGTCGAAAATGGAGGCATTATGGCGAATTTAGTTTTGTTCTTCCGTAATTAATGCTTTTAAATATGACTTTATATTCAAATTGGGCACCTACTGTGTTAACTTTCTAAGGAAATAATTCAGTCCCATTGATATCTTTTAACTTGTACAGAAGGCTGTATGTCAGTAATAACAAAGCCAGTGTAAGCGGGCCTCTTGTCGTATTAAAACTTTGTAATATGTTAGGCCATTTCAAGTTCTAAGTGGTACCACCAACGAGCGGTCAAATGTAATTTACTTTGAAATAAATTTGTCATCAACTCGCAAGTCGTAATCAGTGCTAAGTAACTCGTTTTCCAAAATCATTCAACCTTTGCTTCATCAGTACTGAATTGATTATCAGCACATGTGCATATCAACTGAACTTCTGAAGTTCCGATCTAATCTGACAATGAACATGGCCGTTCACTGCCTCTACCACGGTCCTCAGGCCATGCCCTACGTAGTGACAGACTAGCGTTACAGCGGCATGCCAATTACTAAGGTAACGTGGTTCGAACACGCGAACACTCGAGTCAATTTCGTGTTTAGAGAACGACTGCTGGCTCCCTATGTTTATGAGTGCGCTCCAAGCCGTTTATCTATGCAACGTACTGCTTCCTCCATTGCACGTTTTGTTTGATCATATTTATTGTACCGCAGCTCACTCCCATTACTTAACGGAGCTTTATATCGTAGTAGTGTCTCATTAGAGAATGTATTCGGAGCACTACATTCTCTTGTATCTAATCTAGACTCAGTAATTCTCTGATAACGTTTTGAATTGCCTACTCGATGGTTCCCGATGATCATTAAGTGTAACCATTAGTTATGTCATTACTTTTCCCCTTTCCTGCTATTGAAAGTAGCCATCTTGGTTGTTATTTCTAATAGATACAGACCTGCGCATTAAATCTCGGAGAATTCCGGGAGGATATCGGAGGGATCAGAAGTAATTTAGTTGGAGATGCTACACGTTTTCTGATGTAAGATGTGTAACAGATAACGTAAACAAAATAGAAGCGTCAAGAAAAAACTGATCGAGAAATTTAACAGGCCAAATGGACCTTGGGGCATTTAATGTCTTTATAAGTGCCGTCAGACATAAAGTTAACGAAACAGCCATTTTATTGATCTACCTGCGAGTTGACACGAATCCCGCCGCTTCCAACCCTGCATTATGTTTTTCTACAAATGATTTTCCATCTTTTTCTATCTCATTAGATTTTATGAGAAAGAAAAGAATAGCGGCATTCTAAAAACGTGCATTAAGAAAGGGACATTTCATTTCGAGAATACGACCCCCATCATTTGATAAGCCGATTAGACATTTTAACATTAATCCATTAGGAGATGGAAATATTTCAATTATTTTCCAATTACCTAACTTTTTGTATTGTCTGAGTCATAATATTAACCACATATTTTGGTCAAGTTATGTTATGAAAAAAGGAGGAAAGGAAAAGTTTACAAATTATATTTTGAACTTTAACCTTTCCCAAGTATTATCCAAAATGTAAGGTTAACAAGGTCACAACTAAATTGAATAATCTAATCTAGCGTACCCTTAATACGAAGGTACCTACCTTCGTTCGTCACGGAAGCTCCACATTATGAATACGATTATTACTTGACATACACAGAATTTGTGCCCCATATTGTCAACTTTATGTAAGGATAGCATGCTGCTGTCCTATGTAACGTTTGTAAACAAATATCTGCTTATCAGGAACAGCTTACAGGTGAATATCAATAAGATCTTTTGTTCTATAAAATATGGCTTTAGGATTTCCGTTAATGTTAGTAGGGTAGGGTAGGCCAGTATACAGTTCTGCCCTCACTATCGGTTCTTCGTTAGCGACCATACTCTTAAATTTGACTCAATTCTAAGTCGAGTCTTATACTGTTGCTGTCACTTTAAGATGTCGTGTATTGTTATCCTTTAGGAGATGATCATCTGCATCATCTTTAATTTTATCATTATTGTTTTTCAAGCATTATTTCTGTCATCCACCCCGAAATCATTACCTCCTGCAGGCTTAGTTTCTGGTCTCTTCGGGTTAGTATCAAAAAATATCCATCCATCCACGATTCGAGACTGGGATGGGAAGGCTTATGTCCAGCAGTGGACGTTTTTTGACTGAAATGATGATTCACGATTCTGGCAATAGACACTAAAGAAAATCAATTTAGATCGTAAGCACAGATGGTGTGAGAATTATCACATCACCCTTATAAATATGACATTTTCATAATTCCATCACAATTTATATCGAGATCAACAAGCCATCGCCACCCGCATGCCAGACAATTGATGCAATCATCGCCAATGAGATTTTGGGGTGTGTAAAACGGAACTGTAATTGCATTGGCCACAACCAAATTATTGTTATAGTAACTATTCAATGATAATTTCATTCCGAAGTCTGCGGGTGAAAGATGGGTGAGGCAATAATTTTGATTGTGGCGACACAGTTTATGGCTAAGTGTCCCCTCGGGTATTTTGATATGGTTTGTTGGCTACAAGATTTATTTGCATTGGCTTTTTTGTGATCTAATTTCGTGTTTTTGCGTAACATGTTTGTGGGTAGGATAATAATGTCATGGTTTTATTGTTTGTGATGTTTGCACTGAAGCCACTGTTAAGTTTGATATTCGGATATCGTTGGTTGCTACATTTATAATCTTGACTCAAACTCAAGTTGAAATCAACGCTTTGTCGCCGTAACAATGGTTTTATGCGTACGTAAATACACTGGCAGGTAATTAAGGAAAATTGTTTCCTGCGTTAATAATATTAATCACATAAACATCAGTCATGGCAATAAAAGATTGATTTGTTTTCGTTAGACGTCCATATCCTTGATAAATAAGCTTTATTCGTGTATAAAGATAAGTAATCTTCAACGAACGACAGACACATAAATCAAAAAGCCGTGAAAAGGTCGTAGACTGTTCGGGCGATAAAGTGCTAGTTAAAACTGGATTCGTAGAAACTGTGTTTGAAATTCTAACGATTTTAGTGTTATGAAAGTCATTATGAAAGCACGATCTTAATGAAGCATTATTTGAATTTACGTTCAACGTTATCAGAATGCTTTTTATGACCCACCCGAAATCAAGGATTTTATAAATGGTTGTGTACAAGACGAGCCACGGTTCTTTGGGGTGTGGTTGCCCGAACCAGACTGGGGGAGCGCCGACAGCGACATTTATTTGTAGCTGGCCACAAAATGTACGTAACTGTCTCGTAAGATTTATTCTCAAACATGCCGTAATCTTTCCTCTCGTGGGCGTAGACGCATTTGTACGAAACGAACCATAGTGAGATACTCACCCTCGTTGTATATTTTCGGTTAAAACATCCTTGATAAGCGCGGGTCGGACCTCCATATTCGTCGATAAAGGAAAATATGTTAATTTAGTCGCTACAAGAGAACCGATATGACCTACTAAGTGATTGGGTTCCCTATGCGTTGGCGTGTTTTGAATTTGAACTCCGACGGCCTCAAAGATCAGTCCAATGTTTACAAATTGCCCGAAGAAAAAGAACTCGATTCATTCGATTGAGATATTCGTTTTGATTAGGTTCGATTTAAATAAGATTCTTTTGAAGATGATGGTCTAGGAAATGAAATGGGATAAAGGTTATTTATTAACAATTTCGTAAACATAATTTTATCTAAGATTATATTAACAAAGAACAATCAAAGGGGTTTTTTTTAAAGAAAGTTAAGGTAACACAAGGAAATTAAATAAGGGAACGAGTAATCCAAGAAAGTGGGTCAAATTGTCCGTGAAATATATCCACTAGGAGATGCAAAATATCGCCGAAATGGATGCCCTTTCTCACAATATGGCGCCACTAGAATTTCCATCTTTTATGAAATATTACGGATTACGTAGGCGGTCGTTTCATAAAATCTAATTTTAATTAAAAAATAAGCAAACGGTAATTAATTTCGCCCGTCTCCTCTCTCGGTTACAATGGTGTACGAATTAAACGTTTTGAGTCGTAACGTTGCGGATAAATTCTGCTCCAACTTTTTCGTCTTTAGTATTTATTTTTTACCATTAAAATCATAATACAAATTTTAATTTCTCTCATGTCTGCTGCTAACAATGCTCGTATTTTACTGAGATTGGTGATTATTTTGTTCAGATTAATCTCACCAAAATATAAAACTGTTTTAAATTAAGTCGTTGCCTCCGATAAACTAATTTCGGCTTTAATAATGTTAAAACGGCCCAATTCTGGAGCGCTTGGAGCGATGTTATTTTATTTGTCAGCATATAGTTCCAAAATAATTAGATTGGGAATTTATAGATGTCATCGGGGCCGTGATTTAGGGCGAGCTTCGACTTCAATTGGTTGTATCCGCATTGTCTAAATACAAAGATCTAATCTCCTTCAGCTCTTATCAGTAAAGTCTATATCTTCAGTGCATTGTGTTGGTAATTTTCACATAAATTAGATAAGACGCATAATCAAGTAAGCTTGACAGCGCTTTGATAATGAAATTTAAACAGACACAATACAAATTCTTATGTCACTTCGAGTCATGCTTTTGGTAATTGAGATTTGTAGTTGATGGTATAGCAGATAACTATTCCAGAATTTTATTGCACATAAAGGTCACAACATAACTTTGTAATTTATGAATCTGCGTTCTTAGAGACCACCTTTGCATAAAATAAATTATTTAACGACATAAGGAAATGATGTGAAATTGTAAATTATTTGACTTGATCTAACAAATTCTATGGAACTCTCGAACATGGAAATTGCTCATGACTTCAGTTATTACAGCTAAAACATTAAGGCAAAATGAAAGGCCTAATAACCTGCCACCAACAACGTCGCTTACAAAAACAACTTGTAAATATTTTAGTTGATCGATATACCTGAAGCGGACTATGAAACTATTATAGAACAAAATAAAAAGTATTTTACTACTAACAGACTCTTTATTCTAAAGGCAATCGTTTTTATTTTTAATGGTTTTTTGTATTTGATTGAGTGTGTGGTGGTAAAACAGTTTTCCATTTTGTATAAAAATATATTTTTGGTTTTCCATTTTCAGGTTTCCTAAGTGATGTCAACCTCATTTCGGTTGAAATGAAATACTTGTTATAGGCAAAAGGAAAATACGAAGTACCTAAGTAATCCTCAATTTACTTAGCACACGATTAGTTCAATAGCAAGACGAGACTGAACTTACAGATGATTTGGTTAAGAGTTCTGAATTCGAAATGTCTGGCTATATTATGCAATTTAAACTTATTCTGGAATTGAGTGGTATGTGTGTGGATTGCAATGTTGCTTAAATAGTAATAAATTACTAGTTCGCCTTCAAATGCAATGGGAAACCCCATAAAACTCCATATGTAATTAGTTAATCCGATAGACTTTAAGACTATATTCCGATTTCTATGGAAGATGCATGCACTTAATACAATTGGAATTCCTTCAACATATACCACGTACACTCTGGCCGTCGAGACGAATCCGTTCTTGATACCTGTCAGTTTCATATTAACGAATATATGTTTTGCGAATTTGATCCTTATTATTACTAGAAATTGTCCAACTAACAGGCATCAGGAACGCATTCTGTCGACGGCCGGACTGTAGTTAAGATTAATTTCGGCATACAACTTAATAATTATGTTGTTCAAAATGTTCAAAGCTCTAATGATAGTATTGAAAATTGTAGTAAAAAGCTTTGAAAGCAAAGTTTTGCCAGCTGGTACATCATCATCAACATTATTTCAGCCGAAAGACGTCCACTGCTGGACATAGGCCTCTCCCAAGCACCGCGACTTCGACCGCTTCTGTGCTTTTCGCATCCAACGGATTCCAGTTGGTCATCTAGCAGTTTTACCACTGACTTATAAAGTAATCTTTCAACATGACAAATGTCGTGCACAGTATCTCATTTATAGTCAACGACTGAAGTAAAATTAACTGCATAAGCTTTATTAATTACTGCTCTTTCTAACAAATTGTTGGTATGTGCACAGATGAAAACAGAGGTTCACTCTGCCAAATCATTTAAACAAAAAGCGACTCTTGCTACGACACAATAAAGTGCAATTCAGGTCGCACAGCGCTAATTATCTACAATTATATTCACCTAGAAGTTGCCTCTCTTTCTATCGCGTAACTGTTATATCTTCTGACTACGTTAAACTTATTGAAATGGCCCGACAAGACAGCCCGCTTCATCAAGATTCGCGCCCTCGCGCCCCTAGTGGCCGCAGAAGACGCCCCGGGTCGGGAGTCGCGAGCCGACTTCCGGCCACCATAGGTGCGGGCTTGCGGACGGTGAGCAATGGGTAGCTCGCCATCCGTTAAGGACCAGGCCCGGGTCGACGGCGCGTTGTGTTCCACGCACGCCTCAAAGAGATGTCAGCACCAACAGACGGGGTCCGTAAGGGCCAATGCCTGCCAGGGTTGCGAGTTTGTCCGAAAGGGATATCGCGGCCCCGGCACACAGGCAACGGAAGGAACACGGGTGGGTTTTAGTCAGTAAAAGTCTGACACGCTCTCCCGCTCCGCCCAGAGCGGGAGAAGTTATTTGATAATTTCCCACCCTCAAAAAAAAAAAAGGCCCGCCTCATACCTCAAATGCCGAGTGCATCATCTGTATTCATCTATGGTATGTGCTCTAAGAGTGTGGTTACGAAGAATGTGAGTGATTCTCTGGTAGACTTGTTTTACTTGTCACCTTGATTTAGATTCTTGTTTATCTTAGAACGTTTTTAAATATGCATACGACGAAACTCTAATTCGGAATTAACTCGTTTCGTTCACGGATGAGTTCGAGTGGAATAGTTCGGTTTTTGGTTCTTTTATGTAAGGAGACGTCGAATTGTTGTTGGTTTAAGTATTTGTGTCAATGGTTTTTGTTATAATAAAAATTATATTTAATAGGTTTGGGTTATTTAAAAAAAATATTATGAATGTTATGTGTGATAACCTAATTGGGAGAAAGACAAAACGAAGCAAAAACAGGATATAGTGAAACTGTGCATAAGTATTATTTGCAGTAGCAAAACTTTGCCATAATGGGTTTTAACTCATTTATAAATATGTTTTGTAGATTTCCCAGTCGAATGCTTGTGTTAGAATTCGTCGTGAACCTACTCTTATCGGAATAACCTAGAACTCAAATTGTCGCAGAGAACAAAACTTCAACGTATACAAAATCCCAGAGGGCCAGTCTAAAATAAGTTCAAATCGTTATGTGAACAACTAGACTGAGCAAAACAAAGTAATACCAAACAAAACAGTTTACATATTATACTTGTGTGTACTGTATTCAAAACTAAAGTACAGTACAACATAAAACAGTAGTTCAACTAGGTATTTATGTGATAATTTACTACTACTCTTCATCTTTATCGGAGTGCTATGCTATGGACCATTTATGCATTAATACACAACCCCTTTCCCTATACATTCTCACTTTATTAAGCCTGCCAAAAAGATCGCGAAAGGCCAAAACGTAACCACAGACTAACTGCATTGTGAAATTCCCTTGGTCATGTAGCACCGCATGTCACAGCAAGTCGTTTGTTCGTAGTTGTCCTACTATTTACTATGACTATAGTGCGTAGTTTCTTAGCAACGGATATGGGCACGAACGTATAATAATTTATAAGCAAAGTTTCGCCCGTGTGGTTTTCTAACTAGACATCCTAATTTTGTAGTTATGAATACCTTAGAAGTCAACTTTTGTTGGCACGTTTCGTAGAACTGTTAAATATTAATATCACATCGCGGAATTATCTGTTTTAATTCACTAATTATTTATATAACTTATCATGACGCCTGTATTTCCCGAAGGGTTCGGCAGAGGTGCACCTTAGTACACCCACATTATGCCAGTTATGTTTAAGTCCCTTGTAATCGGGGGCCAGTCTATTGCCATCAACCGGGCATTCCAGATAAAAAGCTTAATAACACTTTGCCCGACCTGGAAATTGAACCGAGTGCCTCATGCTCAGCAGTAGCGCTTGCGACCACTAGACTTACTCATAAAACAACTCCTTATTTAGTAGCTAAGTAATCTTGAAATAGTCCGAGAAAAATACAATTAAGAAAATTGATTTTCACTGATTTTTTCCTAAGATTACTTACTACTATTATTACCTTACCTACTACTACCTGCTATTATTACTTACTACTACTATTACCTACTACTTACTAGTTCTGCTCTTGAGCAAAACTTAGTCAATCTGCCTAGCTAGCCTTTTCCCACAACCCAGTAACTGAGTAATTACGATAAGATAAGATAATATTTATTTCGTAAAACATGAGTACAGTATGAAGGTACCCCTTGGAAAGACTGGTTGTCAGACTTTCGAGCTTCTGACGACCCGTAACGACTATCAAAGATCCACGAATGACAGCCGGGACTAACGGCTTAACGTTCTTTCCGAGGCACGGAAGAGTCTCGGTATGTAAAGATGGTCACTCATCCACGGGACAACCCTGGCAAGCGTAGCTTAACCTGATCGATCGACACGTGTGGCTGTACTTAGCCATGAAACTTAGTGAAACCAGGAATAAACTTAATCAATAAAATGTACTTTATTTCTGGTAACAATAATTTGCCATCTAACATTGCTTTTAAACTTCGTCAAATTACAGCATTAATTTATCATAGTATTTCGATGTACTTTGGAGGATACATTTTTGCATATTTCACGATAGACATTAACGATATTGAATGCACACGCAATTTTTTAGTGCACCGTGTAAAATATTATATGTCGATGGCGATTAAATCACTCCAACCGTGATATATTTAGTAGCTATCGAATTTTATTGATATTTTTTGTAAAAGGTAAATTCAAAGAGACTAGATTGAACGTGTCTCGTCAAAGTTTTTTAAGTTTAAAGAACTCAAAATAATATATATCAATTCTCTCAACCTAAATTTATATTGCAATATCGCAAACACAAATATGTTATACTTTGATAAAATTTTTCGTTTTATCTTAGATACATTTAAAAACCTGCGGTAACAGACTGCTGATTTTTTTACAAAGTAGAGATTTTTTGAGTACAGTACTATTAAGTTATGTAAGTACAGTTTTAATCACCGTATCATTAACATAATGAATATCCAAGGCATCTTTTTAAGTGTAACCTTTTTCAGCCCTGAATCTCAGTATAGATACATAATACGACACAATTTAACTAGCCGAACTGTAACCAGAGCCCAAAGTAGCCCTCCAAAACCTCATAACAGTATCCAAATCCTACATTGGATCTCAGGACTTTTATTTTCCATTTAGTTGGCGGATTTGCTGGGTCGACGCGAGTTAGCCGTAATAAATATAAAAGTTATAGCTTGCAGAAGCCTTAACCCTTCGCTTGAAGCTTACCACAAGCGGATTACGGTCATTACTCATTCCTACCGTCTAGAGTGCCTCAGGCTGGAATCGAAGAGAGACGGTGAATGTAAATGTGTACATTTTTTTTTCTCTCAGGCCCTTATTTATGCTATCCTGAATGAGAAATATTTTGGTCATTGATACATTAACGGGCACAATACCTGCCTAAATTGAAAATTCTTTTGGTTTTTTGGGCTGGTTTTAATTATGGGGTCGTACTTTTCAGATGAGTTATGCTAGGCTCAACTTAATTGTATCTATAGATCAATTTAAAAAACTCCAAAACGTAGATGTTGAGATCTACTAAAAATGTTATATTAAAAATATATTATTAATTGTAACATGCGCATTGATAATACCATACTACGAGGATTTTGGTGTTCATAGTTGTTGAAGTCAACAAGACTGAGAACAATTTATTTTACAAGACATGGACTAACAAATAAAACATATTATCTGCATAACACTCGCTAAAACACTCATCGCATGAGTTTTCAGACAAACCAACAATAGACGAAGTAATCGCACAGATAAAGACGAATTGTACACTATCACAACTGTAGCAAATGCTTACACCACAAACTCCGATACCTCTTACCATCAATAAGATCAATACTTCACTTCCAACCCTAGTACAATATAAAACAAATTCAGGTGTATTAATAACAAACTTTCCTTAGTAGACCGCAATACGTTTTCCTCAAATGTCCCAAAGGTTTTTATTGATTACATGGACCATGTTCCACTTTTTATATTGGCACTAAAAGCGTATAAAACGAAATGTGCTAGTAAAAAGGTTTATTTGGCCTTTGATTGTTTGCCATACATTTCCCCAAAAAGTTTGCGGGTGGAAAACTCCAAATGATCCCCTTGCCCAGTGTATGATTTATTTAGTTCCATTGTGTGCCCTATAATCTTCTGATAACAAGAAATATTGTATCGGTTTTTAAATTTTACTATTTTGCTTTATAGTATGTTAAAGATATTTAGGAGTTGATGCAAAACATAATGTAAAATTTTAAGATTGATAATCATAAAGTTTGAAGTAAAAATATTTAATTTAGTTAAAAATGTTTTGTGTCTTATTCACGATAGAGAAGATTCGAATATTATATACAAGACTTCATCTTTATTTACGGCCAAACTTTTTACGAAAAAAACCTTTAAAGTTTTTGATATTTAAGGTAACTTCAGGTTAATCTCAGGGCGTTTGAGTCAAAAATTCTTACATTCCACAATAATTTTCTGATTGATCGCCTATTCATCACCTATAAGTGCGATAGTAATTCATTTCCCGTAATTAACTGTCATAACTTACGGGAAATGATGAACACCTAATATATTCTGTTTTTTGTTAAGTATCGGTTGGTACCAAGATTTAAACGTTGTTGTAAGGATTATAAACATTCATCATACTTACCGTAAAAAGTTTAAAAATGGGTGTTTCTCAATGGCCCTAGTACGGACCTTGAAGAACCCCTTTTCTTTAATAAATAAACGAATCAATAGGGTTAGCGTAGAAAGTAACTTTGAAAGAAAATAAGTTACAAGGGTAATGCCCTTGCATCCTCTTCATTTCCTCATTTATTTAATATATCCGTGCAAAACATTTTCTCATTATAATCATCCATACTGTCTTAACACAATAGCAGATTCTAGTTGTGTGGCATTATAATGAACAAAAGTATGACAGTCGCAAAATTTATGATGTTTATCTTCAACAAAAGAAAGTGCAAAGGATTGTCATTTACGGAGTGTTTATTCCAAAAAGAGCCGTAAACAATTGGTAACTTTGACAGGCATCATGAAATGACAAAAAGGATTACGTGTCTCCATAATCTCACTTTTACAATACATAGTTGTTAACGAACATTCTAGCCGGATCTTAAACTCTACTCCTTCGTAACAAAGATCATTCAGAACCAGGATGCGTGATTTAAGTTTGTCATTCTCACTAACTTTGTATTTTTAGCTGCACCCCGCCACTTCTGAATAAACACTAGCTTTTGTGTCGTTTACTTTTTAGACTTATTCAATCTTGCGGAAGATTTTTGCACATAGTACTTATGTAAACAACTCATTCAACCCGTTACAAATTGCCCTTTGTCAAACCTCGATTGACAGTTTCTTGCAGTCGCCTATGAAATGATTTTTTGCCACTAAAATAAATACAGCGCAGAGATTTCTCAATGTAAAGCTCGATTTAAGTGCATAAATGGATTCATAATTTATTCGTTCAAGCGATTCTGTTTCTTATTTCTGTTTGCTCGATAACTTTAGAAAAATACAACGTAGCGCTTTAAATTCTAACCGTCATGTACTTAGAGGGCCCTTTAATGCAGCAACCATGTTAAAGTTATTTTCAAAACTTCAACAGCAGCTCTTTACTGACAAACATAGGGTTCAAAATAGCGTAAAATCCAATTTAAGGACCCATAGTCGCGCAGTGTACAATAATAACCATGTTTTTCTTATGTTTGTCTTTGGAGGAGATTACAAACATGCGCGCACATGGCAAGCTCTTCAATCGATGGTTCCCTCTCGTCGTGACATCAAAACTATTTGTCTTTGAAATAACTTGGTGACTTTCTACGGACCGTCTCGCAGCGAGATGAGTTATTGCGTTATCCCCTTGAAACACAAGTCCATGTCTGCAAGTCACGGCACTGTTCATGTATCATGTAAACTAGAAAGAACACCTGTGCTTGAATTTGTGGACATTTAAATTTTCTGCTACTATTTTACTAGAAATATTTTCATTTTATAACTTGAAACCGCTCCACTGAATGAACAACGTAAAAAATCAGCGGACCGAAAATATTTCACGTCCACATATTTAAAACATCCGACGATTAAAGTTAACATTTAATTGCTGCTTTTTTTACCGCCAGCAACATTAGTGTTTTCGAACACGTCGCTAAATAAAAATGCATTCTAAAATAAATCGTTGTAAAATTCGCGCCTTGGGCACTGGCCGTTGAGACTCCCAGGCCGGTTATTAAAACGACTATACTATGTCATTATTCTCGAAACAAAAAAAGGAGTGAATCGTAACAGGCGCGCCACATATCATCGAGGGAACTGGCACTTATGCGCGTAGTTTCTATCGTAAATCAAAGATATTAAACGGAATGGCGGAACCTCTTTTGAGTTCACATTATAAATCATAGAGGCGCAAGAAGACCTCTGGCTGCCACCAATAGGGTCTTTGCGAACGCCGTCTACATAAATCGTGTAAGTAATAAAAAATACAAAATGTATGATGATAAACTTGTGTAAGTTGAAACTGTCTTGTTGTCTCCAATTCTTGCGGTGTGGTACTGAATTTATGCTTTAACTGAAACTGAATACAAAGTATTGCAAGTAACTGCATAGTGTACAATAGAAACAAGTGTAAAACTCAAATGCAACAAATAAAAAACATACGGAAAATAACAAACAATGCAAAAAAAAAACAGTTACAACTTATTTAACAAATTAACCTTATTCAATCATTTTGAGGTTGTCTATACTGTTAGCAACCAAAACAATACAAAAAGCACTAGAAAAAAACGGCATGATATAAAATCTGTAACGCCTTAAAAAATCTAGTTGATATAGATTACAAATTGAATTCCGCTAAAATATTGAAAAGAAAGAGGTACGGACAATAGTAATAAAAAAGCTTCGTTAGCAAGATGTTCCAATTTGTTACATTCCAACGCGTTTATGAGACGGTGACATGATAAAACGGATTCTTTTCAGGGCTCGAACATCGTTGCTACTTTCACTGTACGTCTGAACGTGATCATTGTCTATTATGATTTAAACGGTGCACGCCAATTTGTGGTTTTGAGGTGGCAGTCCATCGCAAAGCGAGCTAAGCTATATATAATATAGCAGTATATTATGAATTTCAACCAGATAGATAATTTTGTAGCTAGGGAAAATTTGAACATCAATAATTACCATTGAAGATCAAACTATAAAACCACCAAAAACTTCAAAAGCACAGTCTTTTTGTATTATCGTGGAAACTGACTAGGTACTTTCTTGAATCAAACTACAACTTTATTCGTGGTAGATGCTATAATTTGTTCCGCTTCCGTCAGCAATTTGTCTTAGCTGCCGGAGTAACCTCACCTCAACCGCTCGCCAATTGCTGCCTCATTGACTCTCGGTTTCGTTTATCAAGTTTCGTTTAAAATTGCTTTCTTTGTCCAACTCAAATTTAAAGATCCACATAAAGATAGATTTTCAATCTTCAAACTCACTTTCTACCTCACGTTCTGCCAACAAAAGGCGATAGTATTGACTTTGTTTGGGTCGAATTTATCGTTAGGTGAAAAGAGTTACATAAAGATATCATAACTAATATCGTTGTGAAACGTCAAGTCATTCGATATAAAAGTGTTTTGTAGGAACTGTAAGGGTTTCCTTGTTAGGATCGTGACGAGATTGAGTTAGATATGGTGCCGTGAGCTCTGTTATTGCATTCGGTTTGTTGACGGCGATAATTTCGGTTCAAAGGAGACAAAAACGTCTGTGTCTGTGTTGGCAATGACTGTGTTCATTTGTTTTTATTTGTGTCATTTGGTATGGGTCTATAAAATTGAAGATTAGTTCCGTGCTCAGTGAGTTTTTGTACTGATTGCAGTTGATATACACTTCAACGTTTATTTCTAATGTTAAACAAACACTGCCCTGTAAGTAATTTCTTAATACACTAGCAAAAGTTTTATCCTACTTTCCGGCAACAGGAAATTCAAATATACTTAAAACCAAGTTTGGCCCCCAAAAACTCAAAGTACTTTATCCATCTTGTCCTACTATGAATTTTAATTTCACACCTAAGACCGCACTCATAGCGTCCACAAATCACCTCAAAGCTTTATTTATAAGCATCACAGTCTTTCGATCAAGTTAAATTGAAAAATATGTAAACGAGCGTGATATTCAATGTGTCGTGGAAAAAAAAACATGGGGCTGTCATTTTTAACGTGCGATGGATGGCGTAGCTGTAACGCTAACACAGATAAATCGGTCGGAAGACGCCTCGCTACATTGCCTTCCTTAACGACCTTTGCTACGGAATCAGTTTAGGGTTAAAGGTGATTTTCTTCGGTATTGTGTGTGTGTGTGTATGTGTAATGCGGTGTCAAAGGAAGTTTGAGACGTCGGGAGATGATACGATTTTTTCATGAAGAATATTCGTTGGAGGATATTGAAAAATATCTTGTTGAGATATGAGACTAAAGCACATTCTTGCGTCTCCATTGATTTTGTTTTCTTGTGATATACTTTTTTTTGTGCAGCAATTAGCCTAGCACGCGAAACAGTTTTGAATAAAATATTAATATAACAGTAAAATTGCATTAATCAAAAAAAAGTGTAACAAGTCCATTAATATTGTGGAGCAAATTAAACTGAAAGATTTTCATAACTATAACCAAACTAGTAATTTTATACGAAATTAAACATTATAGTGAATGTAATATTGAATTTATTAAAGGTTATTATGTAAATATTGGACTTCTTCTTTTATGAAAAGCCACAGTCACTTAATAGTTTTAGTTTGTATCTGATGCGCGTCCGAAGCTCTATTTCCATATAATGCTGTAAATATTACTAAGACTTGTGAGTATACAATTTATATATTCCTCATGAGAGGTTGTGTAGTTAAGTAAGTTTAGTAAATTCATAACGAGATGTAAATGATTAATGACCCGTTGATGACTACGTTACCATTCAGAGTACCCATAGCTATAGACATCAAATCAAGCCTCGTTTGATACGCGAAGGGAACCTTCGCCTCCAGAATCGAAATCATTTCTTCAGCAGTTATTTCCTCTTGGCACTCCACATTTAAAGTGAAAAATAAAACAAATGTAAACAATTTTTCTGAAGAAGATGCCTACGTCATCACCAAACATCAATTAACACAAATACAAAAGCTTGCGTCACCAGAAAAACAGGCTGAACACATAAATAACAGATAGCCGTGCATTATAAAGTTGTCAAGCACACATTATGTATAAGATGCAACAATAGACATACTACATGAGGGCGTTGCTTCGCGTTGTTATAAGTCCGTTACCTAGATTAATGTGCGTGCCACATCGAATGTGTAGAAAGATCTTTGTGGGAACCGCGTTTGGAAATGGAGTAGTGTGGGCTCTACTGGTGGAGTGGTTCGGCAAACAATCTGTGGTTTGACGAGTTTATTAGTTTGTTCTAAGACTGATGAGTAAAGACAGAGACTTCTATTGGGTCAAAATAAATTAGCCAGCGAAACTCCGCTATCTAATGACGATCAAAACAAAAAAAAAACGAGTGGGCCTTATAGTAGTCGCATATGATGTATGTAACATTTGACATCTCACCTTGGTTATAAGCAACATTAAAGGGGCAAGGCCTTTTTTAACGGCCAACTCTAGCCCCGCGCGCGTTTATTGGTCAAATCAAACAGCGCGCGCTTCCTCGGCTTCCTGTTACACACTTCCTTCGTTCTTCACGAAATCACTTGATTTGATTAATTAGATTTTTTTTTGATTTAGCTTTTGTTGACCCATAGTCAGCTAGGTACTTGAAATTAAGTGCCTAGAATATTTTTTATTTGTTTTATCGTCATTAGATATCCATAAGTCTGCGGAGTTTTGCTAGGTAATTTAATTTGAACCTATAGACATTTTATGGGGAACTGGCAGCAGTGAGTGACCATGGTTTACAGAAGAAAAAGACTGATGAAGTTGTAGATGGATGACCTGAAATAGACCCTTTGGATAGGCTAGACGAAAATTTTGATGGTGTTACATATTTGGAGAATGAACTTCATTTAATGGTTGGTGGTAGGGCTTGTTCTAAGTTCGCCTGGCTAGCTACCACCATCTTATTTTAAGTCTGTCGCCAAAACAACAATGTTAACTGCGTTGTGTTTCGGCAGTTAGAGGTAAGATAGCCAGTTCCTTTGTGGTTGAGGATTACGGGTGAAGCTTGCTTCCACCTACGGCCTGATCATCACTTACAATCAGATGAGATGAAGGCCAAGAGTTTCTCCGCTGTGGATTGAAAAAAAAAACATTAAAAGCACAAAAAGGGCTTGAAACCGTCGTCGAGATTTTGATCACACATAAAGTTACTACTTCACATAATTGACTGCTGATGTTCATGTTAATAGATGAACACCGAGACTGGTCGTGTCCTTTATAACGAGTTGCTAACGAGTTTTATAAGTATGATAATTTAGTATTTCCTGTGCTCTAAGGATTTGCTAGGCTGCAAGTCTACTAAGCTATACTTAGCTATTCCGATGATTTTCTTTCTTATTTATTAATAACTAGCTTTTGCCCGCGGCTTCAACCGCGTGGATGTCGAAAAATATCACACGGGAAAGTACTACCAGGATCAAAAGTACCCTATATGATTATATGTACAAAATTTCATCCAAATCCGTTCAGCTGTTTTTGCCCCAATCCGGAACATACATCCATATAAACAAACAAACGGACGAACATCCTCAAAACTATATTTTCGGCATCAGACTCGTTCCCACACCTCGAAACAATTACTTAAAAAAAAAAAATCAATGTACAGTTTTGGATTTGTATAACTATTTTATCATCAGCATGGATTATCTTAATATATTTGAACCAAATACTGACTGGTAAGTGGTTCACAAATTGATAAAAGGAAAAATTATTTGTACTAGATAAACATTAGTCTTATTTATTTTCGTTCTCATGTTTATCTTGTTCCTCAAACCAACAGTCTGTATGTCTCATCATACCGTCAGACTGTCGTCCTTTTGTCTCTGACACTCCCTCACTATTTGATTTATAGATCTGTGCGTTGACTAGCTGTCTCTACCGAGGCTTATTAATGAATTTATTTAAACGCTAATGAACGAGTTACGTTAAGGACAAGTGAAACCAATTTATCTGTATCCAAAATGAACGAACGAATGAACTGTTATTTTAGGATCATAATTGAACCCCCGATCGGTTCGAACTTTCCTTTTAGTTCGAAATTTTAAAGTTAAATAAGTATCGTTCATTTATCTTGGAGAACTCGAAATCGAACTCGAGATCTTTCGGATGATCTTTCCGATTTCGAGAATCCGTTTCGGCCAATTTGATTTTGTGAAAACAATAAAATTAATTAAAATGGAATTATTATTGAGGAGTTTGATTGTAGGTTTAGTTGACTCGAGTAAAATATTGATATACTAGTCTCTGTTATTGAGAAGTAAAGTGATTTCATTTCGAAAGTCTGTATAAATCTTTCTGTTTATTTTGTTGTACAGACAAAGATAATAGTATTATGTGTCTGAGCCGTAGACCGAACGTATTGGACAAGATTTAGGCGGAAAAAAGACTTCGCAGCGGGCCGGGAACAACACAAGGAAGGAGGAGACGAAGTACATACCTGCCAAGAACTACATACTGCACATAGATACAGCGTGTATTAACTTGCCTCATATATTCACAGATAATATTGTATAGCAACACACATATTCAATAAATGTAATACCTAAGATAGGTCCTATTAGATCAACAATGATAAAAAACCATTTATTCTTCCTAATACAAAGCGGCTTCAATAAATTCCGCATGACACCGTCACGATTACAACGGAACGTATATAACTCTAACACCAAAGCTTAAGACTACAGTTCAATGATAAACGTGCTTCATCAATTTTAAATATACGGCTCAACTTCATACTGCAGCGAACTTTATTCAAAAGACTCGGGCTTTTTACTAATGCTTTCAGAAGCTTCATTAACATCCACTCTAGTGAATAGGCAAGAGTACTTAATTCAAGCGAAGCTAGTCGACGTTCTATATGAGAGTCAGTGTTGCCACCCGAAATATTTCAGTGAAGGTTCGAAATTTTGATTTTTTTTAATAGGAAAACATTATGAGTTCGTTCGTTAATTTGAAATTAGTTCAAGAGGTTTTCAGTCACTGATTGCTGGGAAGTTTTTTAAATTCGAAGTTTGACATGAGTTTGAATAGTTATTAAATGGCATAATTATACATAATGCTGGTAATGATAAATACAAAGCCTTATTTAGTAAAAGACTTTCATACTTCTTCATAAACAAACATTTAAATCGTTGTTGTGTTGACTTGGCATATTCAATGTCCCAATATAAATTTTATTATAGTAATATCCTCAGATCACCCAACCTAAAGTCCATTAGATGATGATCGCAATTCCTCTAGGACCTAGGATATCTAAGAAACGAATTCTACTGCCTGACATAAGATAAACTACTCAAATGACTTTACACAACAAAATTCTCCAAGAACAACCGAAACAAATGAACTTATGTAAGTACATAACCAAACAGATAATAATTACAAACCCAACTACTCATTACTTAATTTAATTCCACCAAGTCGAGCTATAAACTTTAAGTCAGCTCCAGCCGGGAACTTTAAATTTAAAACACACCATAGGCATCTTAATACATGTGTGAGAATGCGAGGCAAATTCAATTCTTGGCGCGGGACCATCCACCCGGCGAAGATTTAGGGTTCATTTTAGTCGGCGTAAGTTATTTGCTCATGAACATCTGGAGCTACCAATTTTAGATTGAAATTGTTACCTCGTACAATGAAATTGAAAACTTTATTCACCGTTTGTATTTCTACTGCCTTCACTTCTTTCTGGTATTTATTTTAGGCTCGATTCTGTCTTACCTTAATTTGGACATCTGAAATTTTCGTATGGTATTTTAGTTATTTTGAAATTGTTTATCTATTAGCTTAGTATTAAAATGATACTAAATTACGAAAAACGAGTTTCAACTATTTATTTAAAGACATTTCTACAATTCAGTTATGACTGTCACTTATAATTTTGACAGTAAATTAGACGACTTTAATGTTTGGTATTGTATCTTTGTTATCATAATTTAATTAATCTGTTGTCCATTATATAATGGATCCCATAAATAAAACATCGCATCCAGTATTTACTCAGCCGGACATATTCAAAATATTATGATTTGATATTCGATTCTGGCTTCTTCCTTTCATTATATGCAAAGCGTTCGGTCACGCGTTTATTACTTCTAACAGCCGCTTTGACATTCGGCTCCTTTATTTACGTAACAAGCTTTGCTACGTCGCGGCTCGCACATAAATTCCTATAAAATGAGACATAAATACTCCGCAATTCTAGCAATAAAAGTGAACATCAAAGAGTTCGTTCGGGGAAACCACTATTGAACATAGTTGCTCTCGAACACTTGGTTTTTTCTTTTCCAACGTCGCCAGATCGTCGGTGCTGCCACAGAGCCACCCCATCGCGCTCCTAGTGATTAATTAAAAATTGAATAGGGCTCTAATAGTCACATTGTGATAACTTGAATAGCTCTTAATGAATTTCCATTCTGCGAAGTGGGTCGTTGTTGGGAAGTCGCGTAATTGGTGGAAAGTCGGGATCGGTGACCGCGGCCTGTTTCAGGACGCTGCACCAATTTTAGGTTTATTGTTTCTATAATTGCTCCAGGGAAATCCACGACGAGTTGAACTGACTTCACTTAAAACTTTAGCCCCAGATACAACTCCGCAATATTGGCTCCCGTTAAGTTTCGTTTGTGTTCCCGAACAATTTTTGTTTAATCGACTCTGATTGGTTTTTGACTTTATATTTAATTTTCATCACAACAATGCGGTCGTTGAATTTTCAGGAGCGATTGTTATAATTGTTGTTGTTGTTGTGATTGTTATTTTCGTGCGGCCTGTGGGTCAACTTTACTCAGCGGACATACAGCGACCTACGCGTTCAATACAATAATGCACTGAGAGTGCTGCTGCGGCTGCCGTGGCGTAGTAGTGCGTCAGGGATGTTTGCAGATAATAATATTGATGGTTTTGCAGCCATTATTAGAAATAGATGTGCATCCCTGATGACTCGTGTTCGCGGCAGCACCAACAGTATTCTCAGCGTATTCGCAGATCGGTGGGACTCCCCGATGTTGCGGAGGTGGGTGCGGCTCCATGCTGAATTTTAATTGTATATTTTCATGTCTGTAACCTACTAACACTAGAACTTAAGTAAAATTTTTACTAACCCTATGGACTCCGGTCTGAAATAAACACTTTCTATTCTATTCTATTCTATAGACGTTTTGAGTTTGATTCGGTTAGCTGTTATTATTTCATATTTCAGGGGGCAAAAGAACAATCAGAATATCATTTAAGTCAATCAAGTCATGGTTGGCTTTGCATTTTCCACTGGTATCAGCAATTTCTATTTATTTATTGAATAAACTTCCAACAACCTTCTTGGGTTAATCGTAACAAACAAAATGTATAATAATATAGTAATATTCTCTATCTATCTATCTATCTGCCTAGCCTTTTCCCAACATGTTGAGGTCGGCTTGCAGTCTAACCGGATGCAGCTGAATACCAATATTTTACATGGAATCGTTTCATGTAAAATCCATTCCAGTTACTGGGTTGTGGAGGTAACTCCACAACCCAGTAACTGGGTAATACTATACCCCTTGGTAAGACTGGTTGTCAGACTCGGGCTTCTGAAGACCCGTGACGACTATCCACCAATGACAGCCGGGACCATCGGCTAAACGTACTTTCCGAAGCACGAAGGAGTCTCGGTATGTAAAGATGGTAACCCATGCACGGACTAACCCCGGCAAGCGTAGTTTAACCTGATGGATCAATCCGTGCGTTGTTATTACTTAGCCTCGAGCTCCAGGTTTATAAAGTAATATTCCCTGAGTAGGTATATACCTAGGTATGTTCCAACATAGGCTTCACCCAAATATTGAGAGGGTAACACCTCTCCCAGAACATACGACTACCAGTATCCAACCTCCTTTATCAATAAAACTCTAAAACCTCTATCGGTACAACCAAGGTTTATGTACGATTGATTCAGTTTGGGATATTGCTAAACCAATATAATATGAAACAAATTTTCACACACACTTGTTATTTTACCAGTTGAAATTTTATTTATACCTACTGAGTCCATTTCCTTCAGTATATTTATCTTCTCATTGTATCGTTTAACGTTCTTCAAGTCACTTCGTTTTGCCATACATATCGATGAGGAATAGCAAAAGTCCTGTTACGTACATAAAGTCGTTTTGAAACTCGTTTAAGATGTTATTGCTGATAATTTCCAACTTGAGTCTATTATAGTGTGCTAATGCCAATAAATTCAGAGAATTACTTCAGCAAAATCTACTTGATAGGTTCTTAATAATTATAAAATGAATATAAATCTTTGAATGTAAAAACCTATGCTTTATTGAATACCGTTGATTGCTAAGCCTTAAATAGGAACCTGTAATAAATTGAGGCAATGGTTAAATGTAGATGATGTAACATATCGTTGAGCATTTAAGCATTATGAACAGTTTTAATACTACCGACTACTGTACTTGACCCGAACGAACATTTTGTGGAAGTAAACCTAGTTTACCGTTTAGTGGAACTCGGTTTGCAACCTCACCGCTAAGAGTTCCTGATTGAAGACTCTGTTTGTAGTTGGAACTAGTCTTGTTCCTGTTAACAGCTTTTTAGATATTATTTTGTTTTTTCATTCAATATTAAAGATTAATAGGCAATGTATTTGAAGACATGTTCAATCTAAAAGCATTAGCTATACATGTATGACTAATATCCATGGCCCAATAGCAAAATAATGTTTGTTTTGAAAACGATATAATCATTACGTGCGATTATTCATTCTTTACATTAACGCATTCTCAAGACATACTGTATCTTACATTTTAGGAGATAAATTACAAACTTTGAACTTTATAATTCCTCACTAAAAACAAAATTACAGATCGGCCCTAAACATCAGTGGCTAATCTTAGAAATACCTCCATCGTAACATTGACTAATGTGTTCATACACGTTCCTATGCGTTTGATTACTGTTACTACATTTAACTGAGCAGGCACGCTATCGAAATTTCTACATTAAGACGGAACGACGATAAATCGTGTCCACTTAATATCTGACCACGATCATTCATTACGGAAAGCATTACCTTAATATATTTTGGTAAAATCGACGTCTGAGTAGATTTCCCGCGTACCAGAGATTAGGGACACCCACGTGTTTTATCAATAATCCATTATGCGTACAGCAAACAATGAGGCGCGTTATCAGAAGCGGTGGTATCGAAGGCGGCATGATGAATGGCCGCGATGGTACATTAGAAAATGTCAATAAATAAAAAGTCAATATCTCTTGCCCATCTCCCGGTCCATAGTAGAAACTCGAGATGAAATGTTGTTAGCGCAGTACAGTCCGCTACAAAAGTTAATATCGTAGAAATTTTTTGAAAAGAAGGTCACCTAAAAGGACGTGGAAGCAAAAATTAATTGAAGATACTGTACAAATAAGGTGTGTTGACGAACAGTAATACAAGATATAGCACGTTTATTACTTTTTAACGGTGTCGACAAATTCAATTCTGTTAATTTTGTACGTATTAAAATTTTAATCGTTTAAGAGAAAGGTGGTGAAATATTCGATTATGAGCAGATATAATTGTAATTTCTCGTTGGGCACTCGACCTCATTATTCGTTCACAGATTCAAACAGCTGTTTTTCGTCAATGTTGTCAGATGGTTTTATTTCATAGTTATAAATAGAAAACAGTACCTATTTCTTAACTTTAATGGCATGCCTATATATTACAACACTCGAAAAGCAGGTTCATTATAGAATCACATAAACTTCGCTACACATACTAGTATTGGATTTCATATGTTGGCTAATCATTTTAATAACAAACATATGAAATCCAACATTCTAAATTCTAAAATAAGGCATCGCACTCCAAACTACAAGTGTTTTGTTTTGTTTTAAATTTGGTACAAAAAAAATGCATCATAAAATTATTATGACGGCCTCCTATCTTGACGCACCTGACTATAATAACTACACTAAGTAGAGAAACCGGTAGCCATATATAAGTGGAGTTATGCTTAACTCAAGTTCGGTACACACGATTGCTCCTACGCGGTCAATTTGCTTCTACAAACTAGTCGGAAAGTTTTCATTTGTACTGTTGTATTACGCGTTAAAATGTTTGCCTAGAGGTGCGGTATTGAGTGTAATTGTCTCTTATTTTGACGGTTTTTATTTGTGTAGTTTTCACGATTGTCGACTTAACATATTTACGTCAGTCATTATAAGATCGAACTCGTTATTTCTATTACTTGTTTCTGGGTCATCAGTTACTACTGCTGGTCAATCAAGATAAAATTCAACAATCTGCTACTCATTTCTTAAAATAGCGCACTGGTCCCTCATATCTTAAGAAGCAGGAGCAACATCAAGTTTTAGTCCTATAAGAAATTGTTAAAGTTAGTCAGTAGTTCAAATGAGTACAGATACCAAACAAAGTCCAGTTCTTTATAAGCAACCTGCTTATTTCGCCAGAGATATCTTCCATGTCCATGCGGATCGGTGCACCAGATGGCATTCCTATTAATACTTGTGTAGCAGTACTGTGTCGGGTTTCCAAATCTTAATTAGTCATAAGTACAGAGAGATCGTTAGCATTTCGGCTTTCTTGTGTGGTCTCCGGATATAGGACACTGTCACCGATTACCTAATGGTTACTCCATCGCCTCTTCATGTGGGAACGAAAGAAAAGAGCTGAGATATTGATTTCGAGTTTTCGACATACGGACTTGGTTTCATGACATTCCTAGATTTTACATTATGTAGTAGTGGCTACTTATGTGAAAACTAGAAATTGTACTTATAACTTTTATAGAATATATACTATGATTTGCCCTTGATCTTCCCTTAGTATCTTTTAGTAGAACGCTATCATACGAAGATAGTCTAAATTACAAAAAAAATAAAAAATGTTCGCAGAAAAACTATCTTGACTCATGCTACTTGACCAGGATCTAAATGTAAGTTATGTAGATAATGATAGGCTGTTCGCAGATGTCAACAATTTCTAACTCATACAATTTGCACAGCTAGAGACACCATCTTCCTTTTATCAGATTACCATAGTATAGTAAAATAAGGACAGTACAAGTAGAGATACTTAATCGAGTGTCAGTCACCATGATGAATGCATGGTATTCAAGTTACGACTGTGCTTATATCAACGTAATCTTTGATTTGTGGACAGTACTTCAGATTTTTCATATTTTACGTCATCGTTAGTCTTTCAAAGAGAGTGATTGGAATATGACCGATAGGTATTTATACTTGGTTGTGAATACCTACAGCAATGAATAAAAAATCATATTATTTTGATTGAAGATTTAAGATGGGAATCAGGGTTTATAAATGTTTGTGAAACTCACGTTTTTTCGGCAACTTTGCATAGTCAAAATGAAGCAATTAAAACAATTGAGAGCAAGATCTTAATTACACGATTGCTGGTCGTACTCACATTAAAACAAGACGAACGAACGGTACCACAGTAATTCTACATTTACTAAAACACAAATTACTGTTCGAATAGTAGGTAATGAATGAATTAACCCTATCATTACTATTTTATAACTCAATTACGGTAGCCGCAAAGTTTTTGTCCGGAAACATAGAATTTCATTTCAAACAACCATATTATATGAAGCTACATCTATATCTGATTTGGCCTTCGGTAGAACGAAACTACTAATTTAGAGCGACCCATTCAAATTTATTTACTTTAGGTAGTTTGCTTGAAAGCAGGCCGGATGTGTTTTGGAACAGTGGTTCCTGCGTTTGAAGTAAGCTAAATTAAATTTTCGCCGAGAACAATTTCTAAATTAATTCCGGGAACACTAAGCTTGTTCTGTGCTCGAGTTGTTACTGTCCTTGTTACTGCAGCTGTAAATGTGTTGGTGGATTCAAATGTTGCATTTGTTGTAACGTTTGAGTACCATGTAACTTTGAGAGTGATTGTTGCATTAGATCAAATTATGAAATTACTGAGAGGGTTTTGTTCAGTATAATGTTTGATGTATAAAAACCTATAGTCATAGGTTATTTGTTTTTTATTGTAGAATGTTCCAAGTGTTATATGATACACTAATAACTTTATTACTTACAAAGAGGGCGTTCTAGCATACAGTTGAATAATAATAGTCGAGAATTAACTCGATAGTAACAAAGTTTGAAACCGTATCTTTTATTCATATCAAGGACAGATTGGAAATAATCATTCTTGTTAAGTAACTATTAGATTTTCAATGGGTTAAATTGGATTATTACGTAGTAAGTATTCAAGAAATTGCTGGACTAATTGAATAGAGAGTTTTATCAGTTGTTCATAATTTGTTGAATCCCACAATTTATTGTGTATTTTCTCTTCTAATAGTGGAATTATTTTCGACTATTATAGTGATCAAATATAGCTGTTAATTGTTCAGATTGTTTATCAAACAGCAGACATTGAAATACATTTGATAATACTGTATCTTTCTAAAAATACTGGTATTCAGCTGCATCCGGTTAGCCTGGAAGTCGACCCTAAAATACATAGTTGAGAAAAGGCTAGGAAGATGGTGGTGACGAATACTGTATCTTACCGTGGCTAAGCAAAAAGGCATATTTTGAGAGACTGATAGATAAATCGAGCGACAACCTCATTAGTTTAGTGGTCGCAAACTACAGGTCGGGCAGAGTATTATCGGGTTTTTCCAACAGGAATTTCTCAATAGCAGCCCGAAGTCTGGAATCGCGCCCAGTTGATGGCAATAGGCTTGCCCCCTATTACATGGGACCTAAAAACATAACTGCCAAAATGTGGGTGTACTGTAAGTACCTACATCTCTGCCCAAACCTTCGAGGAAACAAAGCGTGATATTATGATAGATAAATAGAACACACTCTTCATTGTCTGTGCCTACACCAACTTTATCTAAATTGTCATCAACCTCACGATGAAAATGATGATTAACAAATAGCTCACAAGCAAAATTAGCTGTTTTCATTCAAAACTGTACTACCTACTCTTGAACATAATTCTGCCGACGACGACGGTTCTTAATGAAATGCTCAATAAACTAAAAATTTAATTAAGACAGGATGTTTAAGACTTTTTATTTCAATCTGGTCTCGATCCGCGCTGTTGCATCCAAAGGGACAATGTTTTGACTTCGTTTAATCGTCCTCCTAATTAACCATATCGCTCTATGTAAACAAAAAATTCAGTATAAAACTTTACGGTGTATTAGGACATCCGTTGATAGGGGTAATTAAAATGTTGCTAGTTAAAGTGTTTTTTGTTTATGTTATTCGTTGTTTATAATTTTGATTGATATTTTATTAATTTAGTTTGGCGAGTTGAATGACTTTTTGATCTCTAAACAATTTGGTGCATTAGCATGTTTCATCCATTTGTGTACTGTTTGTGTGTGTTCCTATGTTTATAATGATATTGATATTATGTGATGTCATGATAAGTCTTGTGTCATTAACGTCCGGTTTCTGGAGCGAAAATCAACACAGCCAACCAATTTTCAAGCTCGCGTAACCTGCTGTTATTGGTTGAATTAATTATCAACCCAATCGCATCACTTGCATTAAATTTTGACGCGGGGATAATTTTCGTTCCAGAAACCGGGCGTTAGTGCGAACGATTCATTTTTTAAAATACTATTTTAGAAGAGGATGCATGAGTAAACTTTGCAATTATTAGTGTCTTAAGTTTTTTTTTTTTTTTTGTTTATTTATATATTTAAATCGGTACAAACAACTTATAACTAATTAATTAATAAGAGTAGCAAAATTATATACTAACTTAACTATTTACAAACTAAAATATGGCATCGAAAAATTCATCCGCATCGCTGAGACTGGCGGCATTGCTACGTTGTATGGCAATGCTTAGCCTCTGGCCAAGGTAAAAACCAGCTCTTGGGTCACGGGAATTGTCAAATAGCTGTTTGGAGCAAAAGCTGGTCGGATGATGTCGTTAATGTTGGCGTGCCGCTCTAAGCGACCCGCACTTCGGCTGCAAGACAGGCCGTAATGTCCGAGACTATTGACAACTTCGCTACAGTGACAGCGATGAGGAGAACAACACGGAGCTCCTGGTCGTAGGGCAACATTCAACATGTTCCTCTCTTGTTCGATTAGGAACTATTAAAACTCTTGAACAAATAGTGTATTTATACTCCACACGGCGCTAAGTTCAATTATGTACAGCGAGTATCAGCCTGTAGATAGGTCATACCAAACTGGTTTTATGTGCGTCAACCAGTCCGCGAATTTATACTATCCTGATTTTTGTTGGTTCAATTCTAGTGTATTTTATAGCCACAGCAAAAATTAATTTGTACGAACAAAACCTTTTGAGTTAGTGTAGTGTAAAAGTGTAGCAATAATAGTGACAATGACACAAATATAACACATGAACAAAGTGTTTTTTAATATTTTATCTGACTCTAAGAAAGTGGAAGGACTTGTGTAAAGTACAATCAGCACTATTCTAAGTTTTAAAATAATCATCAAGTAAAAAATTAGGTTAGATTAAAATTGCTTATTAGTCTTACAGGCTAGATTGTAATTAATTATTAAGAACCTGGTTCTTTTTAATAAAGGATAAAAAATAAAAAATAATAATTTGTATATTCAAACTTCAAAATAATCCGCCAATTATTTTTAGTATCTCGAATCTCCATAATGCGAATAAATTGCAGCAAACAGCTGTTTAAACCACTTCAGCTATCCACACAACTACCCACTTACCCATCTCCCCATTGCATGTGGCTTAACTTAGCGAACAGGTAAGCTACTTTTATAGATGACTCCAATATTCTTATCAATAAAAATCTACGTATGAAGAATGGCCTGTGCGCAGGCACATCATTTAGATTGTATCCCTTCCCTTGAAACTAATCTGTACTTACCTTTACAATAGAAAGGGTTGAATAATGGGGTTTTTTTTACTTTTTTCTTCAAACTTCGAGGGGACATGCATCTTATGACAGATTGGTCGTGTTGTGGGTAAAAAGTGATTGTTAGTACGTCGGGATGTTCTCAGGCGTATTATTAAAGATTTCTGTTTATTATTTAGGGTTTGAGTTTTATTATAATTGAATTTATCTTTAAATAGCTTTAAGAGTTCGCGGTGTTTTAATTTGTGTTTTTTGGGGTTAGGGTTTATTCAAATAGGGTTGGTAGAGAAGTGCCGATACGTCATGATTTCATGAATAAATAATTCATTGAAAATTATGTAGGTACCTACCTAAAACATGTAGGTATGTTTTGCATTCTTACTTCTGAAGCTTCTTTGTTTGTGTAAAAATGTTTTTATGTATATCCGTAATGTAAAAGATTTATCATAGAAAGCAAAAGCGTGTGTGTACTAAACACTACACACTTTTTCCTCAAACTAGTGTAGTGTTTACACGCTCCACAGATTCACGATTTCTTGTACAAACATCAAGTATATCACTAAAAGCCTCCCCATACAAGTTATAAGAGTCAACTGGGGGAAAGATTGATGATACCCGTCGGCTGTAATCTGGCAATCCGTCATTACTTGTCTAGTCCTTGCATTTTTTGCAACTGCAACACTGACACGTGGCTACTGTTCTATGGAAAGGCTACTGTTTGTAGAATTACATTCGTTCTCCTGTTATATATTGTTTAATTTCTCGGAAAAACAGAATTGGACTTCATCATGCCTCTTCTCTGCGTAACTGCATTAAGTCCTTTTCAAGATGAACCTACAAAAACGATACAGGATTTTAACAAAGATTTGGAGAACATTCTAATTTACCCAGACTTATACTTCATTAAATAATCATTAATCCATACGAAGCGCGAGTCGATGTCATTGTTTATTGTGTGGAAACGAACGTCGTGCGTGATTCAAAAAAGTTTAACAAGCATAAATGAAGCGACAGCTCCTTTAGAACGCACCATGTTTATGTATGCATACCACACACAGTTCAGTAAACAGAACGCACCTCTTATAAACATCAAAATAGCTTATGATACGGCTATAGCTAATTTAGGTAGCATTGTGCACCTCACAAGAGGCGCGTTTGAATAAGATTATCATGAGACTAAAACCCGTTGGGAGTCATTGGTCATAAATCATAACCCATAAAACGAGACTGACAATAACCTCTTTTCTTAGTTACGCTTCCTAGACAGCCGCAACAACGAAGAAAAAGGTACCTTAAAGTTAGGGAGAGAAAGCCGAAGTTAGGCTGTGGCAATCACGGTACTTTGTGACGATGTTAGAGATGATAGTTAAAATGACAAGCGAACTTAATATTCCGTTTGATCGGACCAATTGTTGCTATTGTGTTTACTGTCGATTTTTAGAAAGCCAAAGTGCGCATCAAGCTTAATAAGTGTACAGTGTGTGTGTGTGTGTAGGGGTTGGAGGACAAACATCAATCATAACGGCCGTCAGTTCATTTTCGGCTAATCCACCGATTTTAAATGCGTGGATGATCAATTGGAAATTATTCGTAATGAGGCATAAGTCAGTTTTGTGTCAATGCTTTTTGCGCTCGGTCAGCCGTGACTTGAATGACAGCCATTTTTTGTTCAAGCAAAATGTTTTGTAAACTTTTATTTTATCCGGGTTAATTTGATTGATCTCAAAAATTTTAATTGTTGATACCAATTATGTATGACATGCATAATCAAACATGCTATGGTCAGTTTGCATGAAAAAATTAATACAATTTAGTTTTTGTTTAGAATTGACGTAGTGTTTCCACAAAATACTGTATCGATGTGGTATTTTAATTTATGGATTAGAGGGCTGGCTCGTTCATTGCCATTCAACGTGACAATGCTGCCAATCTTTTGGGCACGTTTCCGGATGACAGCGATGCAGATGAGTAAGTGTCATTTTGTTGTTATATTTATTCGTATAGTTAGACAATTAATTCAGTATTACATTGTATATTGTATAAATGATTAGTCATCTATCTTTATGGCACGAAAGCCCGCAATACGCAGTTCTATTTAATTTTATTATGAAACCACAAAAATACGGCTAATGGCACCAACATTAAAAATAACAACGGAGTATCACGAAACGCTATTTCAACACAATACGAGGCCCTATCAAACCGATGTTTGATAACATCCTCGAACTCTTTTTATTCCTCTTGCATTCTGTGTCAGACTAAATTGGAATTCGTGTACGTTATTGTGACCGAGGGAATTAGATCCGCCGCATTCAAAACTCAGACTATCCTATTGAGACCTTTCGGAAGGGAACTGGATCTGATAAGGCAGATCGTCGATAGGGACCCTTTTTCTTTACGCGACACCTTTGTCATGACAAAGGGGCTGTTTGGCCTCAACTGTGGCATCTGAATAGGCTTGCAATAACGCGTCCTGGCCCGAAGCTCGCATCCCGCGAGATCGGCCGCAGATACTCAACTCTCTAAAGATTTATTAATCTTTCTCGTTCACTGGAACAATGAGCGCTTTCGGTAGGCACCTGGTGCTTTTTTCTCGTCACTGAAGTATGCTCGAGCCATGTATTCCGTTTTTGCTTGACGCTCGAGTGATGTAAGTGGGGTCTGAAGAGCGATTGTGGCCACTTTGAGAGATGCTACGGGCCTAAAATAGTAACAGACCAAATTAATAGTGGTATAGGCGATTAATTACGATCCTAATTGGCTAACGTTAGGAAATACAAATTAAGTAAACACATTAAAAACCGGTTCCGTGCATATTGATTTTTCTGTTAATTTGTATTGAGATTGATGTCTGACAGTTTGTTAGCGAAAATATTAAATTATTTACAAGTCAATCAACATTTTATGTTAGGGGGAATTTTGATCGTTACGCAATGGAAGAGTTGAAGAGATATTTCTTTTCAACTGATTGCAGGTGGATTTGGGTTTTAATTAATTTTTGAATTTTTATCTTGGCCGTATCGTGTTGCATCATGGGCGATATCACAATATTTAATTCACTTCTTAGAACATAATGTACGTTCCTTCCAAAACTTATTCCTGACGTGTCGTCTGATCAAGTTACTCGTTTAATTTGTCTAGATCGCGTGCAGAGGGACAACGGCTATAAATAATGTTTTTTATCTTGACACCACGGAGGCTCTAGGCAGAAATTCTTACACGTTCGTTCGCTGAATCAACGCTTTTTAATCTTATTTGATATGTGTTCCTTTAAATTATGAACCGCATGCAATTGATATGATAGTATGATAAGTTCAGGTAAAGTGGCCTTTGTTTAAATGAAGGAGTGTAATTTTATATCAATTTGTATACTTTAATATCTGCTTACATTTAATTTATGCTTTTGTGTTACCAGCTGTATGGGTTTGACGTAAAATACCTACTTTGATTGATTTATTTATTTAATACTTTAAGCACACAAATGTATAGAGGCGGACTTAAGAGCGTTTATTCTGAAGGTGGGCAAATTCACAAATAGATGTCAAATATTTCACAGTTTTGATTAATTTGGCAAAATTACTGTGTGGAAATAAAAAATGTGGTTAATTAGCGAACTAGAATATTGATTATGAAATGCAGTAATTAATATCGTAACACCGAATGTTTAGTTTTAGATGTAAAAAAAATATTTGGAAACTTTCGAAATGCGTTTTTTACACCTAAAATGGGTACAACAACAAATTCAATTTTATAATTGCAATTCATTATTAATACTCTAGTTCGCTAGTCAGCCACATTTCTTATTTCTATTCAGTAATATTGATATAAGAATCAAAACAGGTAAATATTTGACAGTTATTTGCGACGTTGCCAACTTTTAGGATAAACCCTCTCAATGCCATAGGCATTTTCTACCTGTCATTTGGCATTTCAAGACATTCAGGCATTTTCTACCTTTGGGTGTTGCAGAGACAAACAGTGGTAGGTGCAATATCGAAAGTTGTGTAATAAATAGTTATTTAAATAAAAATATATACATATACCTATTAAAATGATCTATATAATATACCTGAATATAAATAAATAAAACAACAAATAAATACACGAATATACTAAAACAAATAAGACAAACAATGGGAAAACATTACCGTTGTGATGATACTGCCAGCTTCTTACAAATGTGCTCGCGAGCCTTAACTTTAAAGGATTTAAATTTGATTGTGTACAAGAGTTAAATTTATTAAAACTGGAAATAACGAACCTGCTATTAATCATTGGCTCATATAAAAATTGATAAATTGACTTACAACCGACACAACAACACGTAACTCCCATATAGCAATAATAATATTTTAAATACACACAATTGAATCCGCGAAGTAAAAATTTAATAGTGCAAATACAATAGACGAATAATGGCAAAGCCCCAACAATAAAAATGATTAACTACTAGACATTGTTGGTATTTTAGAAGATAATGTTGTAGTGAATGAAGGAGACTGCAATGTGCATGTTGGACAGCCAACAATAACATCTGCAGAGGTCGTAGAAGCGATGCCACATCTTGATAAGGCACCCACATTTTGGCAAATACATCACAGCAGGATGCCGTCACAATATTTTAGTATCTACGGCTGTATCTGTGGCAGGGTATTGCTTTTTTTGAAATGTCATCAAAATCTATGACCAGGCGTTTGTTGTCGTAGAAAAAATGAGTCCTGATTGCTATATTATAGGGTTTTGGGTAAAATGGTCAACTGTCATAATAAAGTTACGGATTTATTGAAACACATTATTTTAAAACTTGAAAATAGTTCATCTTTTAATCGTTCTTCAATATGATCCCGTGGTGTGATAATTTAATTTCAAAGACAGATTTAAGTATAATTACTTATATCTATATTAATTTATTCTTTTAATTTTATTTCTATATTAAATTACTGGCTCTTGTGATACAGGAATTCCAAGTACAGAGCCAGGGCTACACAGATGTTTGTGACTTTAAAGTGTAAATAAAATAAAAAAATGATTAGTTATTTATCATTCTGTTTTAGTCTCCGTCTATTTTACTACATCACAGTATTTAGTAATGTACATCAATTTATATTAAATTCCATGTTTTTTGTTTCCATGTGTAAAAAACTCTACTAAAAAAATCTAAAAAAACTTGGTTTCCGATTCTTTTTGTCGTATTATTATAGTTGTCAAGATTTTCTGTAGGTACCAAAGAAACGTATAATAGCAAATGACGATAAAATTGTCCCAGAATACGTCAACATCTCAAGTCGCAATGCCTCCGCATTGCTCAAGTAAAAACTACCTATAAATTATGTAACACGAAACTTTATGTGTTTTGATCACTCCTCTTGTTCCCATGCATTGTACAAAAGGGGATGTGTAACTTGAAATTCTCTTGAAAAACTACAATTTTGTCCCAAAACCTCAATCTTTTGTGCCATAAACCGCCCTTTTGAGAATTTATTGTTGTAGAATGATATGATGTCTTTATGTCGTGGGGCCATTGTGATGCACTTATCTGATCGTCTGCCGTATTCTGTGTAATGGGTCGGATTGTGGGTTCTAGGATTTTAATTTTTGTATACAGGTCTTGATGTTTTGTGGATATTATGGATTTTGGTCAAAAATAGTAGCGTTAATTATGTAACTTCAACAGCCTCGTTGTTCTAGCAGACCTGGGTTCGATTCCCAGATCGGGTAAAGTGTCATTGGGGTTTTACATTACGAATTCTTCAATAGCACAACCGGGCACAAATCTAGACTTCGGGTCTAGTCTATGTCACTTATTACATAGAACAGTTGAAATGTGGAATGTGGGTGCGCTATAATATACCTCTGCCCTACGCATCGCAGAAAAGACGCGTGATGTGATGTATGTAACTTCAACTTTGTGAATCTCTTTGTAAACATCGTTCAAGGTTACAAAACAATTGTGATTTACGGAAAACGATATATCTCTAGAGAAACCTCGTGAAGAAACCGTGTGAAACCAGTATCAATTTCCTCGATAATTACTTCAAGATAAATGCGTTCCATGCTGTGAATAAATGAGAGGCTTCACAGTATTGGGTAGCAATAAGGTGCGAGCTATTTCTATTGAGAGTCAAGTGTCAGAGCGTTTTTAAAATTTATATATCTTACTTAAGTTACGCTTCTAGAAAATTCAATTTATTTTTATAAATTTCAGCTTCCATTAAGTAAATATTTTTCCTAGCGAAATTAAAAATACAGTTCCAATTAAAATGAAACAGTATTTTAATACAATTTCCATCGTTTAACAATAACTTCATAGCGAAACGGTTACGACGAAAGAAAACAGAAAATAAAAACTTTCATTTAACCTCAAAAAGAACTAAAATGTCGGATGGTGTGCGCACTACGCTTTTTGCTCGCGGAAAAATATTCGTCCGAATTGAAAAGTCTTTGTTACAATATTTTAGTGAAAGCCGAACGGTCGTGTGATTTTTTGCGGTTTGTTTATGGCGATAAAGGAATTTTGATGGGTTTAGGGCTTTGCTTTAGGGTTCCTCGAAAAAGTCTTCTTTTTCCTATCTCTGTTTTTCCAGCCAGAGCTATCACTGAAGCCGCGAGCTAAATCGACTCCGGTTTAGGTTTACAATCACTGTCACCTATAATACCAGCCTCTTACTGTCCCACTGCACGGCAAAAGCCTCTCCTCATACAGAGACTGCACGAGCATTGACCACCACGCTTGCTCGAGACGGGTTGGCGATTTCAAACTTATATTATCTATATGTCCAGGTTTTTTCACGATGTTTTCCTTAACCGATGTTACTGATGATGTACAAGATAAACTTAGAAAGTACATATCCTAACTTAATATTATAAATGCGAAAGTGAGTTTGTTTGTTACGCTTTCACGCTAAAATGGCTGAACGGATTTGGATGAAATTTGGCACATGAGTAGACCGTGATGACCGTGACCGTAGGTTGGAACATAGGATACTTTTTATCCCGATATTCTCACGGGATCGAGAGTTATCTGGGTAGAAGCAGGGAACAGCTATGGAATTATAAAAGGCAGATTGCTTCTTGCCCGGATTTTAACCCAGAACCTCGTGTATGAGATCACCACATGAATATAAAACGCCATCACTTCACAATTTTATTTAGCGATATGGGTACGATACGGTTGGTTTTCACCTAAAAAGTAATGCGGGTTGCTTCCCGTACCGCTAACGTCAAACATAATCTTGGCGGTAGACCGAGACGAAGATCCAGAGATAAACTTGACGCCTCTACACAAGGATATCCACAGGAGGTATTAAATTGGGGAGAACGCAGACACAAAATGAATATTGTGACTAGAGGCAATATAGACGCAGATAACACTGGACACATTGATGTAGAACCAAACATATAGAAATGAAATATTCATGATCAAATATCCGTTGCGTGTCATACTCGTGTAATATGTATCCTATCACGCATTTTATAAGCGTCAATTGAATTAGGTCAGTCCGTCGTGGGCAATGGGCCAAACTCATGCATTATTAAAAACTTGATACCTAGTACAAACGGTATAACAACGCCTAGCGTTGCTACTTGAAATTCTGATCCATTTTATGTTATTTCCATATATTAGTAATACTACCTTCATCAATAGAGAGAAATTAAAAGTCCCTTTCAAAAAAATATTTATCTTTGTAGCATTAACCGCCACAAGGAACAAAATCCCTCAATGCAATTGTGGCGGCATCTACATCGCCACATGCGAACTACGCGCCATACGAAGTCCTGTATGGCGCAAGCAGGGTTTACCGCACGATCAGCATATACATAACTTCCCGAAACCAATCGTCGGGCAGTAGCCCACCAGACACGACTACCATCTGGTCGGAAGATCCTCCCTTTTCTATAGAGGATAAGTGAACTTTACACCCTGTTCCTCATACGGCAATACAAGTATTATGTACATAGTTGGATATCATCATCTGCCTAGCTTTTTCTCAACTATGATAGGGTCGACTTCCAGTCTAACCTGATGCAGCTGAATATCAGTATTTTATATGAAGCAACTGCCTATCTGACCTGCATAACCCAGTTACCGGGTAACATGATACCCCGTGGTAAGACTGGTTGTCAGACTTTCGGGCTTCTGATGACCCGTACCAACTGTCAAAGATCTACAAATGACAGCCGGGACCAACAGATTAACATGCTTTCGGAAGCACGGAGGTCTTGGTATGTAAATATGGTCACCCATCCACGCACCAACCGTAGCTTAACCTGATCGATCGACCCGTGCGGCTGTTATTACTAAGCCACAAGCCCCTCTATGTATATAGTTGAATATATTACAGTGATATGTTTTGCGCTCATCAATTATTCTCATTTTTTTATGACACATTCTTTATCCTATGAGTTCTCCCTAACCAGTTAACATTCTACAAAGATAAGAAGTGTCGACATACTTCGAGGCAGCTGTGAAAAGTAAGAAAGATTTGTAAGGAGGAGGATACAGCAAACTCATGAAACTCGAGATCGAGATGAAACGCCGACAATTGTAACACGGACTACGTGACTTGAAGCCAAATGAGTCTGAAGTCCAAGTTTTTTTTCCAAATGTACGAGGTACGTATACTTGCAACTCTCTGAAGAGTATTAAGTGTCACCCGCTTACTAAGGTGACATAGAAACATTGTGAAAATAGAAACACAGGAAAGAATAAGTAGAGCAGAATTCCGAAAATGTAAATACTTATAATAACAACATTCATATTATTACAAAGAAAATAGAGTATGTCAGATGACATAGTACGTCAGAATAATACACGTGGCGTTCTGTTGTTTCTGCGGGAAAAAGGAGTGGGTTTATTGTGTTTTATTTACTGAAGATTTTGATCATGAAATTATTTGATTTTATTACTCTATCAATTTATTTAATTCATTCATCTTTAATATAATATACATCAAACACTAAATTATATAAATTATGTAGAAGCATCGCTGTCATTAGGAAAAGTGCCCAAAAGGCTGGCAGCGCTGCCACGTTGATTATTTTAAATAAAAAATAATCAACGTGGCAGCAAAAGAAATCAATGACGTACGTACTGAAACACATTTTGTCCTGCAGAACATCATCGATGTACGTAACTGCTTTTTTTAATGCGTCAGCGTATTGAATTGGCTCAATTTTATTTGATTTGCTCAAAAATGTAAATGACGCAGCTGAAAAATACCAGGGCCGCATAACTTTATGATAGGTTTGTTCTACAGAACCTCATGTGCGTGCGATCAGTCTACTGTGTTAGCTTGCGGTCGCGCGCAAATCTCTCGATTAGTATTCTGTGGCGGCGGCTCTGTCATCGGTTTATCGAATCTCGTGTTTCCAATATGAATTTAATATTTTTTTAAAGGTGCCGATCCCTTTTGTTTACCGTATTTGCGGTTTCTTCAGACCGACAAAAAGTTTTGCTTATTTACAAACGTTTTGTTTTTTGGTTAAAACACTTTCGTGTTGTAAATACTTCAAATGTTCTGTGTAATGGTGTGTGGTTATGTTTAATGAAAAGAGATAGCGTAATATGATTGTTTCAATTCCAAGACAAGATTATGTTCGAATATCATTGTATTAGATTTGTTCTAAATATCTACTACCATACAAACTTTGCTTGCATCTAAGCATGATAATGAAACTATTCAAGATATAATTGGAATTCGTTAGTGCAGCTCATTTCCCCGCTATTCCAATAGAAAATAGTCTTGCGGGTACTATATTGAATGCCACAAAGTAATCCTGTTTCTTTATAGTTTGGATGTGCTGCTACTATAAGACCTTTGGATGCATTCTCTTTGATCGACGATACGGTTTTTGGCAACGCAGATTTGTTTTCGCTAGATACCTAATAACAAAAAGTGATTCTACCTATCTTATTTGACTAACTAGTCGATATTCTGGTGGCTACAATATTATGCAGACCAATTATTGCTTTCACAGTTTAATAATTATGTTATAATCGCCCCCTTTCATGATCAATTATATAGAATGGCATTCGTAATTTCGTATTTCTTAATTCTAATTTTGCCATTATGTTCTAAAACTAAAGAATTTTATTAAATCTGTAGCATTTTATTTAAAATAAAAAGTACATACAAAATACATAACACAAAATGATCAATTACTCACTCCGAACTTTGTATCTTTCTGTAATTACTCGTAATCAAACTCGACGTAGCATGGAAACTCTGCTAAGAATACAACCCAAAACCAATCGGATAATTAAGTCCAAAGCTTTTAAGCCTCCGATAGATATTATTAGAAACCGGTCAGGATTTTGTTGCCTAGCTCGTAGAACGTTTAGGCTGCCTTTCCACCAGATATATGCTAGGCTGCGTAGCGAGGGTTGTGTCACATCACGTCAACGCCGGGTGTCGCTGAAAATCATCGCTGGGTCGCAGCCAGAGATATCTGATATATCAATATCCATGGTCGCAGCATTATGCTGAGCGATGGCCGTTTTGCGTGGATGTGACGCCTATTTTCCCCCAAAATTGTTCTTTTCGTGTATTTTTTCTTTCTTTGCGTCATGTTTATCGTAAATAAACGTATTTTCTTTCTTATCAACCAATAGGAATGCCTGTTTTTCGTTTCCGTCTTTGGTGGAAAAGGTTTCAACGATGATATGGATTGAGTCTCTTCTTCTTCGTGTTGCTGGCAGGTCAGTATTTCTAGTTTTGTTGGCCCAATACTTCGCCACTTCCGCAGCGTCAACTACATACTTGTTGAAGAGACGGATGCGAGTTAAGGATATGAACTAGGGATGCGCGACTGGTGTTGTTATATGAAGTACGGAGCATATTTACTCTGCTAGTACTGAAGCATCGCTAAACTCGCGTGGCTTATCTTCCTCGCACAGCTACCTCGCGCGCAGACTTGCATATCTTGACCGGTCCGGTTTAGTGGAAATACACATGATAACAGAAAGGTAGACCCCTTCTGTCAATAGTAAATAAAACGGAACGTCTTTATACAACGAACTATTTAATCAGACTAAAGAAAGAAGACGTTAGGAACTTTAGTTACTACTACTAATCTTAATTTTACGTTAGTATAAAATAAGCTTAGCTTAACCTACACATAACTACATATAAGTGTGGCTGTCACGGCCTTCCTGCCCAGGCTTCGTTCTCGAAAACTAATTCTTCCACCTGTCATTCGGTCATTGCAGTACCTGCAATATGAAATTTTAGTTTCTCATTGTCTAGAATTCTATGTTTATTTGCTTATAGTTTCGTAGCTTAGCTTTAAATTCACTCTCAGCTTAGCTACCTCGGACATCACTGGTGGACCAGCCTTATACTGGAAGCTAAATGTTCTCTTTAAGCCCAGCTTATCTAGTTTATGTCTGAGTATAAGAATTTTATCCGAAGCATTTAAGTGTTTCATTAATTTGGATACCGATTTAATATAAAGTGGTTAATTAAGGTGTTTTAAACGATGCCGTCCGAATCGATTCCGATAATTAAATGTATTTAACGAATGGCTAAATGAATTTTGATGAGATCCTTTTTTAAACTTTTTGAATTGCTTAATTTAGTTAAAAAATCAATCAACATTCAAATACCTGGCTCTCAATCAGTATATTTGTTATTTATGTAGTATAACAAGCAGTATTGCAGTTTTATTTGAATATTGTACAATAGAAATATGAGTTTGTGGAGTCATCCGCCAAATCTATAAGCTATATTTATTAATCCCAAACCAAAAGATGCTAAAACTAAACATACATTCCCACTTAACGTTATAAATGTCCCAACAGAAATCTTACACACAACTCAATGGATTGAAAAATGTGATGGATATTACCATAAGTGTTGCATTACTGCCTTGCTAATGCTTTGTGTTTCTACATATTTTAGCTTTGTTACCAATCCTGGTTATGACCACCAACCATACAACCACTATAAAAAAACAAATTCAATCAATTCTGGCTTTTATTTCGATAGCAGTAAGGACTATGGAGTCCAATTTTGGGGTTACCGAAAGTGTATGTGGGAATAGAAACGAATGCATTTGAATAATGTAAACCTGTCTTGTGGAGGCTCAAGAGATGACATGGCATAATACTGCATCGGAGTTGTGTGCTGTATGCCTGATAATCTTGATAGGCTAGTTGAGTGTGGCGGTGCTTGAATAGAGAGGACAGCATTTTTATGGTGCTTTGGTACGCCAAAAAAAGAAAGTGGCAGGAATGTTTTGATAAATGAAAAAATAATACTATGAAACTAGATGAACATTTCGCTGAAATGAACTTAAAAATAAAGCAGAACAGAAATCCAATCATGCTAAAGAAATTATTTAAGTAAAAAAAAATGCTAATACATATATTCTTCACTGAAAAACAGCTAATTGAAACGGAATCACGAATTCCACTAATTGACAAATACACTGCCATGGTAATAATCTCGTTCAAAACGAACGCACAAATTCCACAACACAACAATTCAATTGAACAATTTCGCTATTCCCATCATTGAAATACTACCAACCGAAATGGAAACACAAATTCCACTAAATTTCAAAAACACTACTACAGTAACATTCAGGCTAATCTTAACGCACAAATCATTACAGAAATTTACAAGGACACAAAAAGCAATTCACATCACTGATATGTTTGCGAGAAGATTATTTGTTAAATGTTATGTTGCACGCTTTAGTGTAAACTGTAAGCGTAGGAAGCAATTGTTATATAAATAAATAACAATCCGAAACTGAAACACGACTTCTAATAAATGACAAACACACTACTACAGTAACGTCCACACTAGCCCTATCGCATTGCCCCCCGTCCCAGGAGCAGACAAGTTACAAATTATTCCTCCCACATACTATGTAAGTGCACCTGAATCAATCAGACAGAGGTACCGCCTTTTGTGTGTGCATCATGCTTATTGATAACATTTTAAGGACAGTGGAGATGAAACAATGGCTGTATATTATGCGAATTTACTTCTGTGCCGAATTTATGTAGCTGTCATACATTATTTACATGCAGATTATTATCGTCTACACCAAATTTTGAATGAGTATAATATAAGTTTTACCATTTGTGTTACTGAAGGAAAGAAATAAAAAGTGTGATAGAGTACACATACAATTTCTACATCAGGTATTAGCCAATCCATGCCAATGATTACTGCTTCAAAAGCTTTCATCAAATCAATCAATGTTTATCATTCAATTAAATAAGACCAAAATTCTTGATATCAGAAACAAAATTCGTTCCACAGAAAATATGAATAATAATCGATTTATTTCTGAGTCAGTTTGACAGTTCAACCCAAGTCCCTAGAAATTTATTAAGAGTACTCAAAACTTGGCTGAAGTCGTGAAATTGTGAAGTTTACTCGTACTAAGTATGACTTTGAAAGATTTAGGTCTGACAACTACAGTAATGCATTGAATAAAAGCTCTAAAACTTACAATTTAGTTGGTAAAGTATGAAGAGCAACACATTGAAAATATTATTGCCATTTCAAGCGCTTTAGTGTTTGTTCTAAAATATATTGTTGTTAACAAACACTGGCTCTGCATTTTAAACTGCACCTACTTACTTTTAGTAAGTCGATATAAAAATTTCCCTCCATAGATCCACTACTTATATTTTTACTAGTCCTTGTTGACATTCCCGTCTGTCTTTACATTCCCTTACTTAATTTTCTTCAAGGAGTGCAGTCATTTCGAGATTATTGTCGTCGTCAGCTTTTACGAGTCCATTGCTAGGTGTACTATAAATTTCCAAATCGTATGAGTAAGTATGCTCTTCTGTTTTACGCCCTCCTTATTTGTTATCTTCAAACATTCAGACAGGATATGACGTTTGAAATTTTCTTTAATATCCAAAGCAATGAACATTTTTTTGTCTGTTTTTGTCTTCGTTCATCTACCTTGTTGCTAGTAGCGACTTAAAATATACTAAATCGAACCTTACTGCCAACTTGTGACTACCTCGTTGGCCAAGTAGTCGCAAACGCTAATCACGAGGTACTGGTTTCGATTCTGGTCGTGCAAACTGTTATTAGAGTTTTCCACCTGGAATTTCTCAGTAGTAGCCCGTAGTCTGGATTTGTGCCCGGTTGACGGCAGTAGGCTCTCCCCCTGTTACATGGTACTTAAATATAGCTGGTGAAATATGGGTGCACTTTATGTGCACCTCTGCCTAACGTAATGTTAGAACCTTACTCTTTACATAATAGAAAATTCAGAGTACTATTTGCAACAGTCTAAGACTAAGGATGAATAAAAATGGATGCATTCAGTTAATCAATTAATAGTTTAGTTAGAGATAACTGTCTTATTAAAGTACATAATCATGACGTAAAACCTTTGAAATATCTAGATTATTTCATACCTAATATCTGGGTTTTTAGTTAAAAACCAACCTAAATACAATTTCAAAATAATAGATCTTGTAAACCGATAAACTGAACAGCTATTATCACAAGTATCTCGTTACGTTCAAGAAGTAATGCCATTTCAGATTTATTTGCATCGTCAACCTTTACGAGTCCACTGCTGGACTTGGTTTATATTTTGAAATCGTCTCTAGCTAACTACACCTCTGCTTTATGACCTTTGAAGCAGTAAACTACCTGGGTGGTCTTTATCATTGACATCCGTTTAAATGTCCTAGATACATCATGTTATATATTTATTTTCTTTCTTTATACTTAAGTATTTTTTACCTGCTGTATGACTCTCTAGTGAAAACCTCTTTTCA